>CM019174.2:24052690-26986502 GCA_009739505.2 Apolygus lucorum | reverse complement strand
TAATCAAATTTCCATATGAAGCTTTCTATTTTTCCAATCGAGTGTGAAGCGTTTAGTTCTTTCTAATAAACTTGATTGTGAAGGTGTGAAGCCAGTATGGTGTGGTAGGTAGTACCTAGCTGGTAGGTAAAAAAAAGTTGGTAGGTAAAAAAAATGTTGGTGGGTAAAAAACGCTGCAAATCATTGCTCAAAGGTTTATTATTTTCTGTATAGATCACCCTTCTGTATAGATCACTGGTTCTCCATCAATAGCACCTACCACCATCTGTATTCTCCCTTGACCTTCCCTCTCAAATTTCAGCTTCCTGCGTTCAATAGGATTGAAAATGGTTTCGGAGCTCACTCAGCTGATCAGTGCTCTTCCAGGCGTCTCCAGCATTCGAGGAGATCTTCTTCACTCTTCAGATCACTGATCAGCTGAGTGAGCTCCGAAGCCATTTTCAATCCTATTTTTCAAAGTATGTATATCAAACGTTTCGGGCACAACTGGAACTCCATGAATCGAATTTCAGGATTTCATACATTTTGGCCCATAGTAACAAGATAAGTATTCATGAACGGTATTTAAAAAAATTAATTTCATCTAAATTTTCCATGAGCGGTGAAATTTTTTTTTAATTTCATCTTTTTTCAGGTTTATTATTTAAAATTAAACAAAAATCAAATTATCTCAGGTGTCACAGTGACTCGTAAATTTAAGGTCAATGATGTACTCGTATGTACCTTCCTACTTGAGACAATGAGCTCCACTACAGAATCTGATTAATTTCGAGAGGTTGAATGATCGTAATCGATCCTTTGTAAACACCTCGACGGAAATACTCCCTGAGACTATAAAATGACAAGTAATCTCCTAGATAATTATTATATCCACACGAGATAACTCTTTATCTGTGCGCCGAAAGAAAAAAAATCCCCGAAAAATGGGTTTAAAAGTAGGTTGGAGCGCGGAGGAGAAAGTAGTTTGAGAATTGACCACTCTTCGTAGGAAAGTTATGAGTGTCGATTTCCGGATTTCAGGTGTGTGGAAGGCGACGGACTATGGAATCAACTTGTATCCTCCAGTACCTTCGGACGATGGAATGGACGCTCCGATGTGCATAGATTTGAATGGTGAGTACTCTTTCAAGCCAGTACAGTGAAGATGCTCTACTTTCCACCGTCGGAAAGTGAAAGTTTCGTAATAAACAGTATTTTTTCAAAGAAAAGGCCTGAAAAACTTCCTTCTGGTTTTAGACAAAAATATTTGTATTGACCTGCTATAGTTGTTTATTCACGAACTTGATAACAGTTCATACTTCGGAGCTTCAATTGTAACATTGAAGAATGAAATAGCAAGAGTTTCCATGAAGAGGCTAAACGCGGCCTTGCTGACAGCCAAGCAGATAGTGTGGGATGAGGTGTCGACTGGAAAACTCATCCCTTGGGTAAATGCCCGGCTGGAGATGGAATGGATTGTCCCGACAATCGAACTCACTCAGCTCCTTGAGGTGAAGGGGGGTTGTTTCCAAGCTATTTTAGCTGTGGCCTCGAAGAACTGACCAGCCTTGCTCGTGTTGTGAGGTGGAGCAGGAGGTCTTGTACTGTTCGAGTGCCCAGAGTTTGAGGGCGGAACAGTGGCATATCCAGCGGAACAGTGGCATGTCTCCCGAGAGCAGGCTAGAGAGCAGAGAACCCCCTAGTTAACTTGACGGAGTTTGCAGAGGCGACAATAGAAGGCTGACTGGACGATAAGTAGCGTACAATTTTTTTGTTTTTTGTTGTTACGGAAGTGGGGAAACTCTTTAAGAGCGAAGGGGAAGTTCACCCCAACAGTGTTGGACTCCCCATGAATTGGGGCTACCAACCAAAACCCCACTCCCTCTGCTTAGGACTCACCCCGGGACCACTTACTTCAGGGTGCGCCCTTTTTTTGTGCCAAATGGCTGCTCCTACTTCTGGTCTCCTTCAATTCTATTCCTCATCTTCTTCCTCCCATCTTCCATCCAGCTTTTTTGCTTTGAGGACTGATGTGACAAATACTGCCATTGCGTCCCAGCTCGACTTGTTCTTAATCATCTCATGTATGATTGTCTGTGGACGCAATGTTCCGATGACCTCCTCCGCACACCCCCTCATACCCTCCCATTGAGGACATGTGAAGAAGGTGTGGCAGACATCATCCTCCTCTATCCCACAGTATCTGCACTCTGGGTCAGTGGCTTTCCCGATCTTTACTAAGAAGGAGCGGAAGTATCCATGCCCTGAGAGGAATTGAGTCAGGTAATTGTTCACCTTTCCATGTTTTCTCTCCAACCAAGCCTTTAGATCGTCGATTATGAGGGCTGTCCACCTTCCACGGGTTTCACAGACAAGGTCTGCTTGCCACCTACGGATGGTCTCCTCCCGCTCTTCCCTCTTTACTATGGTAATTGTCTCTGCCTTCCTCATTCCTTTTGCGCTCCAGTGCCTGGTGGTATATATATCCACCCAATATATTGGGATAGTTCCCGCTATCACTTGTGATGCTGGACCTGAGACAGTTCTAAATGCACTACTGATTCTCAGAGCTCCTCTTCTCTGTACAGCTTCCATACGTGCCCGGTACTTTTGGTACCTAAGGGAGTCTGCCCACACTTCTGCTCCATACAGCATAATTGCCTCTGCATAAGGAGCGTACAATAGGTCCATAATTATCAAGATAGTGACGTGTATAGGTTAGGTGGTGTCTTAGATTAGGACGTAAGGTAGTTTTAGCACAGCTAAGCTATAGGTTAGGATGGTGGCCTCTCCTTCTTGTCTCTGGAAAGTAACCACTGTCAAGACGTTTTCTCGGGTGATGACAAGGGGAGATGATAAATATAAGATAAGACCAGTGAAACCATAAGACACGGTCGTTAGAAGGCCCTCTATTGATGCTCCTATACTACTAGCTAGAGATGGATTGTTCTGTATCAATCTGATACTTTGTCCCAGTGACTGGAAAGTAGCAGGTACTCTCTCAAATGTGACAAGCCTAAAGTATCAGAGACTGTGGTCACATCGTGTAGGTGTTACCGTTTGCTCTGTTCCCTCGTACCTTTCATTTTCGGTCCAGTCCCAGGTATTTTCCTGGTGGCTCTTCAGTTTTCTCTTCCTGTCACAACCACTTTTCAAGTCACAATCGCATCGGGCAGTCACATCTTCGGCCAATGCGCCTGCACCCTCGCACCGTCCTTGCGTTTGCGTCCTGCTCCCATTCCCCCCTTCCCCCTTCCGCTGCCGTCCTTCTTCTCCTTCCTTTCTTTCGCGGGCCTCCCTCCACCCTCACCTTCCCCCTTTCTGCTGTGCAACTGCCAGCGCTTCTTTTGATTTTCTCCCCTTCCTGTTCCTTCAAAATAATCTTCCAATATTGCACTCATTGTCTTTTCCATTCATTTTAAATGGTTCAATATACCTACCTACTCATTTGCCATTTTAATTTTGTTTCCTTTTAATTTATCTGCATTGTTTTAAGCATTAGGTTTCTCCCTTCAAACAAACATACAAAAAAAAGTTTCAGAAATTTTTCCCGCAGAAATGTATGGAGTTCGAAACCGAATCATTTTGTTCAATTTTCAATGGGTGTTGAAATTAAGAAAAAATAATTACTGTAACAAATTAAATTAGATTAGAATTGTACCTTCCTATCGAGATCGAGTACAATTGGAATTCAAAGAACTTTGACTGCAGCAGCTCACCAGTGCGGGTCAGACGGACGAGGAGGGGACCAGAGGCGGAGTCCCACCCACTGGATTGCTCCATGACCGTGACTTGGCTCATAGGAACATTAAATGTTCCTATGAGCCAAGTCACGGTCGTGGAGCAACAGGTTGTGGGTTGTGACAGGTTTTTCGAGTCACAGGAGCAACTTGTTCCTGTTACTTTTTAGTACCTGATACTTTTACCTGACACTTGTCACAAATTTTGTGACAAGTATCAGGTACCAAAAAGTAACAGGAACAAGTTGCTCCTGTGACTCGAAAAACCTGTCACAACCCATCTCTACTACTAGCTATATCATTGGTAGCATTTGACTGGTACTCAGCTGGTAGTGCCTAGGCCCTTGCCGCCACACTAGCAAGCACACTGGGGATCATCTCCCTCAATCGCGCCCTCGTAATGTCGAGCTGCGTATAACTGGTTCCTGCGTCCAGTCATAGCACCTGGGGAGCAGGTTGTACCAGTTCACTGGCCGTCAATCTGCTCTCAATACTCGCCCTGCTGATTTTAGGCCAGTGAATAACAACGGATTCCGGCAAATGACTTTTGTGAATTGCCAAAAACTCGGGCGCCGAACTGCTTAGTCGGGAATGGGAGATGAAGCGTGCGCCTCAACCTGTTGGTTAAAACTGAGAAGGACACTGATTTTTCGAACTATTTCTTTCCAAAGGAGCACTTCATCCACAGCTTGCATAACGTGGAAGGTGGAGTAAACATTCATTGCCCTCCAGGTCAACCATATGAGCGAGAAACTGAACAAAACAGGCAAAAAAAACTTTGGACATAAAGAAAGGGCTTTTACCTAAAAAAAAATTATAAAAAACTCCAAGGATAGGAATATATAAACAATCTGCATTGCCCTTTGTAGGCAGTAAAATTAGTCCAAAGCCCTATCAAATTCACTAATTAAAAAAAAATAATAATTTTTTAAAAATTAATGAAAAATTGAGTTTTATAAATAATTTTAAAACGGATTTTTTAGAGAAATCAATGAAATTTTGATTAGAGTAGAACCAAGAGTAGGTATAAAAATACATTAACAACAAATCGGAAGTGATTTTTGAATAGGTACTGAAATTTAGTAGAATATCAGATATTCTTATATCTGATATATTATTTTTCTCCATATTTGACAGCTAAAACACGGAGATTTTTAGATTCTAAAAATCTCCGTGTTTTAGCTGTCAAATATGGAGAAAAATAAAGAAAATTGTGGAGATTGCAGAAACATTTTTGCGAATTCGGAAAACTTTGTAATTTGATCAAAAGTGGCTGAAAATTTCCGATGCCCAAACATGGATATTGATGACATTTTTCGCACGTTTTTCTGTTCAGAGCGAGTCGCTGAAGAAATGAAAAAGGAGATTTTCATCTACTTCCGACACTACAGCATCCAGAAAAGCTCCGGCATCTGGTCGGGATTGGACGGCAAGCCGAGGAAATCCGAAAAATCTCATTGGTGGTCGAAAATCAAAGGGAAGTACTCGAAATCGAGACGGAAAGCGTCGAGAACGATCGGCGAGAATGTGAAGAATAACTTGAACTGAAACCACGTTATGAAGAGGATCCGCACCGGACGGGGAAGACCAAGCTGATTCAGCACACTGCAATATTAGGTACTCTTAAGTTTGCTTGAATAAAAACCTTCTATGTTGTTTTATAGGTACGACTTCTCGATTTCAAGTACGTTCATGAAAAACAGAAGTACAGGGTGTATCAGATAATCAGAACTTCATAAGGCGATTCTACCACTAATTTACCACTAAAAATGTCGTATACTGCCGTCCAAAGGAGAAAAGCATTAGCTCGATTTTTTCACATTTTGAATGTTTGATATCGTTGGATTCCGAAAAACAGTAAGCGAGATACTGCTTTTGGTAAACTGAATGTTAAAAAATAGAAAATAAAAGTTTGTGAATGATGCGAGGGTAGAAAGTAGTTTCACCCTATTATTGTATTATACTTGTGTTTTTTTATGATGTATTTTTGTAATTATGTATAAATATCACGAAAATAAAACTATAAAAGATCACTTTTTGTTGATATTTTATACTTCCGACTGAGTTTGTTGCAGTTTTCGGTGAATTAAAAATATGACAATACTAAGTTTGTTCCAGCAAGGCGACCGTGGTCGACCGCAGTCGACCGGCGCATGCGCATTACGACTAACCACTGTTCCAGCACGACAATCTGCCCAACTTTGCGGTTGAACCACTGTTCCAGCAACTCGACCGCGGTCGACCACGGTCGACCCAAACCCGACCGCTTTGAGGAGTGCGGTCGCGAGCGGTCAAGATTGGAAACCTCACACTAAAGAAACCTCTACCTTAACCTTCTCATTTCAAAACGAGCTCCGCAGTGGAAGGACCTCCCTTGGTGTTTTTTTTTTTTTTTTTAGATGTTTTGGTTGAGAATTTATAGTTATCAGAGATAGGTACAAATTGGACAGTAGATGTGTTAAGTAATGGATTTTTTTCACCCCCCCGTTGGAAGAACTTTTTTCAGAAACGTGTGAAGCTTCAACCCAATGTCCTCAAATTTCTCGCTCTCACAAAGGAAACCTTGAAATCTCTTTACGCCCTCGTGAAGATAAATTTGCATTAAAATTGTGACTTTTCTATAACATCATACCTATACAGGGTGTCTACCATTTGGATGGACCAAACTTCAAGGATCGATTGTACAAGTAATTTGCTACAAAAAATGTCTCCCGGCAATTTTTTCTTAACTCACTCAAAATGCCTTTTTTTCACTTCGAAGTTTTTTTTTCGCGTTTTCGACTTTACGTCATTAAAATTGCCATAATTCCCGTTATTTACCAGATAAATTCAAATTTAAGGATATCGTTGGCAAGATCGTTAAATTTCCAAGCTACCTAGTGTAAAACCGAAATCTTTTACCAATAAACCATCTCTAAAAAATTAAGCCAAAGCAAACTTCAATTTTTTTCTCGAAATATGACTCTTTTTAAATTGAAGTTTTCACTTTGAACGCCTGTCCATTTCGATGGGCGCTCTTCAGAAAAAATATGCTTAAATTGTCAGCTTTCCAACGGTACCTATATCAAGTTTTCTTTTTTAAATTCAAATTGGAAGAGTAAATCAAGTTTGAATGCAAGAAAACGTGTTTTACAAAAAATCGCGGTGTATGGTCACTCTCGATCTCAAGATGACTTGACGAGTTTAGTATCATTTCCTATGTAATTTTTCACGCTGAATCCAATGGTGATACTTACGAATAATTCTGAGTCCTAAAAAGTGGATTTTTCGAAGAAAACCTTCGTTTTTCGTACATAAAATACCAACGCATTATTCGTAGATATGGTAGTGAGGATGAAGTAAAACCTTTCTATTCAATAAAAACATCAATCAGCTAGAAATTTGTTGTTTTTATTGAGTAGAAAGGTTACCTACTCTTCTACTTTGCTTGCTTTGGATCTGTACAATATTTTTTGCCATCCTCATGAAAGAAACAGTTTTTAGGAATTTTAAATGATTACAGCAATGAGAAAAGGTATTTTATTCATTATGCATCCTATGCGACGATAAGCAGGTATGGAAACCTGAAGTCACTCATACTCAGAAGTAACGCGATTTTCGACCAACTGGCTGTTGAGTGTTCCAGCAGTGGTTGAACCACGGTGATTGTCACACAACCGCGATCTATAAGGCTGTGGTTTTTGGGCTAACCGTGGTCGACCGCGGTTGGCCCTGCTGGAACAAACCTACTTGAATGAGCAAAAACACACCTATGCAAGTGCACATTGAACTTTTGGAATATCCAAGGCGTAACACTATAAGAACGTCAACCCGAAGAATTTCAATTCTACAACTAATTTCCGATCGAAAATGCCTCTTAGCAATTTTCGTTTAACCCCTTGTTTTTCTAAGTTTTTTCAATTTTAAGATTTTTTCCCGTTTTTTTGACAATGTGTCACTAAAACGTTCCTAACTCCCTTTGGATACAGAAAAAAATAAAACTAATTATACCGTTGGAAAGAGCGTTAAATTTCCAATCTCCCTGATGGAGAACCAACGTTTTCTAGATAGGCGAAACAGGTGAAAAACGAACTTGAAGAGGAAAAATGGTCAAATATTGTCCAACGGAATCGGGTTCGCCGATGGGAGGAGGAGGCGGGCGGCGCACAGTGGGGCCGGAGTGGAAAAAACTCCATTTTTGCAAAGTGACTAAAAAAGAAATGTAATGTGGTTTTCTCAAAGTATATAACCTGTAGAATTAGGGTGTGAAGGACCTTCAATGGTTAAAAATTATTTTCACTGCTAAATGGGGGCTCAAACCTGATATTTCGAGATTTTAAGCACTTTGAGAGTGGAATTTGAAAATTTCCTAACACGTTCTATGTGTTTCAAAAAATTAAAATAAAATTATATAATGTTGGATATATATGTAGTATCTCTAAAAAATACTAATTATTTTTTCATAACATTTTAGCTTGAACATTAGCTCCAGATTTGGATTTTTATAGCGAAATACAACTTTAGAGGAGTGGAAAAACCGAGCTTCGCCTTCCTTCGGTTTGGCTCATTGTTTTTTCTTGAAAATTTCACCGAATTTAGATGTAGTGGGTTAAAATGTGATTAAAGGTACACCAAGAACGCCATCTCTGCCGTCACCGCAGCTTCAGAGTAAAACCCTTCAAGGGCTGTAACTTCTACATTTTCCTCTCGAATTCGATAAAATTTACAGGGATTGTGAATGCTGACATGTAGAAGGTCCCCTATGTGGGCTGTTAGCTACAATCACAGAGTAACGGAGTCAAGTTAAGGCTACATAGGTCGGATCATCTATACAATCGTGTTATGGATACTGGGAAGCTATGTGCCACACCCATTTGGCAGACATTTTTTGTTTTATTTTTTATTGGAAAACAGAATGATGTAAATAGCGACGTTTTCGTTAAGTATTTCTGCTAAGAGTCAACAAGGTTCTGTTTGAACAAACCAGGTTCTTCGGATTGTCATTCGCAGTAGTGTGGTCAGTTCGTACTGTCGTGACTTACCGAGAACACGTCATCGTTGAAAATCTCTTATTCGGATTTAGCAAACGTTTAACTTGGATTCGTTCCAATATTCGATCGCTTACTATCCAATTTTCAGAAGTTTAGTCACTCAAAATTTTGTCAAAATTAAATATATAAATATATATTTACATCTTTACATATATTTACATCCTCCTTCCTTCAGCCAATAGTGAAGTCACTCCCGTCTTTCATTAGAGACAGCTTTCATTTTTTAGATATTATAAAATCATTCAAAATTCCGACAGATTTGAATCACCCCATTTTACTGGTAACTTTCGATGTGACTTCCTTGTACACAAATATTCCCCACAATGAAGGTCTGCAGGCACTAACACATTTCTTATCCCTCCGACCGAGTCCACATTCCCCCAGCACCCAATTCTTAGTTAAATTAGCAGAGCTAGTTCTAAAAAACAATGTTTTCTCCTTTAACGACAAGTTTTACCTCCAGAAAATGGGTTGTGCTATGGGAACTAAAATGGCACCATCCTACGCCAATCTTTTTATGGGAAACCTTGAACAAACATTTCTAAGTCACAGTCCACTGAAACCTTTGTTGTGGAAAAGATTTATCGATGACGGTTTTTTCATATGGCAACATGGTGAAGAAGCCCTTAAGAGCTTCATGGCTGATTTGAATAATTCCTTTTCTGTAAATTTCACTTACCAATTCTCTACAAACAGTATAATTTTTTTAGACGTTAATCTTCATCTTAGTAATGACAATAAATTAGAATCCTCAATCCACTTAAAACCCACTAACAAACAACAGTACCTTCATTTTGATAGCTGCCATCCACCCCACTGCAAATATTCAATCCCCTTCTCCCTCTCTATCAGGGCACACCGATTATGCAGCACAGAAGAATATAAACAGGACTACCTAAAAAACCTACATACCGCTCTTCTAAATCGAGGATACCCTGCCAATTTACTCCATAAACGGATCCTCCCAGCCTCTTCATCCTTCCAACCCAGACCCAAAACTTCTGACCCTCCCCATCGTCAAAATTTGCTAACTACTTATATTCCTGGTATTGAGAAGGTAAAACCTATATTAAAATCATTATTCCCCATCATTTCCAACAATAGCCAAACCAAGAATTTATTAACATCCCCTCCCTCCATTGTTTTCAAAAAACCCTCTAACTTACGTTCAATCCTCTCTAATAGCCACAATGCAGATTTCCCTCGTCAACCCCCTGGAACCCATCCTTGCCATAGACCCCGCTGTAAAACTTGTCCTTTAGTTGATAACTCATTAGTCATTTCCACCCCGAATACCCCAAACTCCTATAAAATCCATACATCGGCCAATTGCACGACTTCCAATTTGATTTATAACCTTAAGTGCAACAATTGTGACTCATTTTATATTGGTGAGACCATGACCCCACTTTCCATCCGCATGAATGGGCACCGGGACTCCATTAGGAATAAACCGTCATTACCCATAGCCACGCATGCCAGGTCACACAATTCCAACTTTGACGAGTGCTTCCAAGTCCAAGTAGTCAAAGCTCTGCCCCCCAATACTACTAATATCAACCGACAAACCTGGGAATCCTCCTACATTTCTGTATTGGGTGGATTAACCCAACCAGGTTTAAACCGCAAGAAGTAAGTTGAACATTTGTTGCCATGTGGGAGCCCTCATGGCCCACCCTCCTTCCATGGGGATGGGCTGTGATGGTTTTTGCATGGCAACACTAACACGAATGCACACTGACATACTCCACTCACACACAGACATACATCACTCTCACACAACACAACTGCAGTGACATACTTCAACCATACTAAACATACCTACTTCAAACACTCACATCTACCTCTCACACGCACACTGATGGTTACATACGTACATACCTACACTAACACACCACTTCTGCTGTACATGACTGACTAAATCCCACTTTCCCCTCCAAACACATACTTCCATCCTTCTAAACTTCTTCGTGACGCTCGAATTAACCCTGCTGACTTCCTCCATACGACTCATCAAATACCAAAACCACCACCCTGTGAGGAGGAGTCTTCATGTGAGCAGGCTACTCTACTTCAATTGAGCTGATGACGCCGTAGGCGAAATATTCTCGTTTAAATTGTAAGTTTTCTTTCGTGTTTTCACTATATTTTCAAACCTTCTGTTAATTTTTAATTTTTAAAATATCACACGCGAGTGTTTTCGATTTTCACCCCAGTACTATATTTACATATATATATATTTACATACATATATAAAGAAACCTCAATTCAATCATCTTTATCGTATCCTATAACCTCTGAAACGAAGAAAAAACAAAATAACACACACCCATCGCCTGTAAAACCGCTTTTCTTTTTTTTACATGCTTTTCCACTTTGAGTAACATTATTTTTTTCAAAATTCAAGATTTAGTACTAAAATAATAAATTTAAACGTCAGAAAACATGTTATTCTAATGTATTTTCGTATTCGGAATCGAATGAAACCATTTCCAAGACGATACAGTAATTCGTTCAGAAGATAATGACTTTTTTCCGCTTTTTGGCCATTTGGCCCCACTGTGCGGCGCAGGCTCCAGCGAGGGCTCCCGAAACCCTGAGATCGCCTTAGCCAGAGCGCCGATTCAAACACAAATTTCTTTAAGAAATCCTACTTTACAAATGAAAATGACTAAACCGTTGGAAAGGTGAGATATTGCTGCAACTTTTAGGCTTACAGTCAAGCATTTACACGCCGGAAAGCAGGGACTTATGAGCGGTTGAAAAAAGTTGAGATTTTCAATATTTGACCATTTTTCCTCTTCAAGTTCGTTTTTCACCTGTTTCGCCTATCTAGAAAACGTTGGTTCTCCATCAGGGAGATTGGAAATTTAACGCTCTTTCCAACGGTATAATTAGTTTTAATTTTTTACTGTATCCAAAGGGAGTTACGGACGTTTTAGTGACAAGGTCAAAAAAACGAAAAAATCTTAAAATTGAAAAACTTGGAAAAACAAGGGGTCAAACGAAAATTGCTCGATCGGAAATTAGTTGTAGAATCGAAGTTCTTCGGGTTGACGTTCTTATAGTGTTACACCCTGTACAGGGTGTCTACAGAACAGATCGCAGTCCTTCAAGGGGGCGATTCTACAACTAACTTGCAACAAACAATGTCTCTTAGCAATTTTTTCTAGAGGATCCTTTTCCGAGTTATTTCAATTTTAAAGTTTTTTTTCGTGATTTTGACTTTATTTAATTAAATTTGTAATAACTCCTTTAATTTGCTGTGATAATTACAATTTGTGGATACCGTTGGAAAGAGCATTAAATTTTCTATCTCTCTAATACCAAATAAAATTTATTCAGTTGAATTTTACGAGGAATAAAGCAACTTAAAAGTGAACTTCGTGAAACTTTTCGAAAACGTTTCGTTTTTCAACGTCCGTAATGTCCAAATAATTCGAGGTAATGAACTATTGCCGGTAAGCCTAAAAACTGCGCCAGAATCTCAGCTTTCCGTTGGTTTAATTTTATCGTATTATCTGTTTCCTAGTAAGAATTTCCCCACAAATCGCGTAAATCAGAAAATAGCGAAAGCGGTAGTGGCTAGTCTATAGGGGTGGTCAATACTGCAGTAGGCTTGAAATGTTCGCATTTAGATATAAGAAAACCATTTTTCTACTCCTAAATGAACAAAATAAATTTTTTAGTTGTCAACTGTATGTGGCGGAGAGCGATGTGCTTCGAGGCCTCACTTGTCTTGATGAGGCGAAGGGTATGGGGCCAGATGGCGTTCCACCGATCCGTCTGAAGTCGTGTTCAGAGAGCCTTTCATTTCCACTCTCATCACTCTTCAACCGATCACTACAGCACGGTATTTTCCCAGAGAGGTGGAAGACTGCCTATGTTACGCCAATACACAAAGCAGGGGACAGGAGCCATATTGATCATTATCGCCCTATATGCTCACTTTCGACCGTACCAAAGCTCTTTGAGAAGTTGGTTGTTGAACAGCTCACACTCTCCTTTTCAAATTTCATTGCACCTGAGCAACATGGATTCCTTCGAGGTCGATCAACCGTAACTAACATGCTGCTGTTTAAGGACTTCGTCATGGACGGCTTTGCAGAGGGTCTCCAGACTGACATGATATCGACTGACTTCGCCAAGGCCTTCGACAAATTGTCCCACGCCCACCTTTTGTCGCTGCTGCGTTCCTTGGGTGTCCACGGGCCCTTTCTGCGGTGGATGGAGAGCTACCTATACGATCTCCGGCTCATTGTGCGTGCAAGAGGAACCCTGTCGCCACCTATCGCACCAACATCGGGCATACCGCAGGGCAGCCATCTTGGACCTCTTTGTTTTCTTCTGTTGATTAACAGCGTCACGGAGTTGTTCAGTCCCATGGTTGGGTGTCTGGTGTTCGCGGACGACCTTAAGTTGTTTTGTCATGTCAGGACTCAGTCTGACTGTGCGGCTCTGCAGATGGCAATTGGCAGGCTGGAGGACTGGTGTGTCGCCAATCACTTGTACCTGAATCCTGGCAAATGCACAGTGGTGACCTTCCATCGGCTGACTGGGCCCACAATCTTCCCGTACATCCTCTGCGGCTCCCCTCTTCAGCGTTCCACCCGGATCAAAGACCTTGGCATTTGGTGTGATGATCAGCTCGGCTTCATAGAGCACATCGAGGTGGTTGTGGGTAGAGCCATGAGCACGTTGGGTTTCCTGAAGCGGAACACAAGGGAATTCACTAATCTTCCAGCCATCGTTTCCCTGTACAAGGCGCTCATTCTTCCAATTATGGAGTATGCGTCTACTGTCTGGTCGCCCCATTATGCCGTGCACAGAAATCGTTTGGAGAGGGTCCAGCATAAGTTTCTCCGCTACGTTGCCTTCAAATTGGGTACCCCATCTACGGAGGTCGACTACGATTCCCTGCTGGAGCGGTGTAAGCTGAGAACACTTGAAACCCGTCGTACATCCGCCGATCTCGCCATGCTGTACAGGGTCATAAATGGTGCGATTAACTGCCCCTCATTGCTTTCAAGGATCAACTTCCATGTTCCACGCAAAGCTGCCCGCTCATCTCCTCTCTTCTACGTTCCTTTTTCCCCCTACAATTACCAGCGTAATCGCCCTCTCTACCGTCTACCACGCAGTGCTAACCTTTTTTTGTCCCTTCACCCAAATTTTGACTTCTTTAACTCCTCCCTCGCAGTATTAAAGTCACTAGTATTAAATCAGTATTAAAGTCCCTCGCAGTATTAAAGTCACCTCTCCTGTGTGTTATAATTAGTCGTTGATTCCTTATTTGTCTTATTTCCTATATTTAACTATTTGCAGATAGTTGAACATTTTGTATATTGTATTGAATTGGGCTTGCCCGTACTTTATTAAATAAATAAATAAATAAACTGTGGTTGGGGTTACATGCACACCACAAGAGTAACGTACTAGGTCTTCAATGGAAATTCAGCAAGAATCAAATAGGTCAATTCCATGTACGAAAAGGCTCAGCACTGTCTAATATGTAATAACTCCTAAGTACCCAAGTAAATTACCAGGTACTCATAAGCGAGCTTGACGTACCTCGATGTATCCAGCGTGCTGTACGTGACTGAGAGACAGGCCTGTGAGGTTAGCCTCGTACTTGAGAAGCCTGGCTGCCAGCTCGGAAGAGACCAAAACGTCGGCTCCGTACAGGCGGCGAGATCTCATCTGAGCAGGAGTCGAAGAGTTGAGAGCAGACACGAGGGAATTGGCGGTTTCCGTGGCAACGTAGGTGTTCAGAGAGACGTCTCCCACCTCCAACTGGCTCAGCTGGACGAACAATGTAATTTTTAATCAAAAACATCGTCAAATTGTTAGTTGAACAAACTTAAGAAGGAAAATCGGCTGAAACCGTTCCCAAAGCATCTTTTACTCATAATAATTATGTGGTCTGGTTCCGATTACTTTACCACATTTTCAAATGTGATTAGTGTAGTGGTTGCCACTACAGACAGTCAAAACGGTTAACTTGGATACCAAAAATGTTTACCTATTTCCAATAAAATATTCATTCGTGTTTCGTGAATTGACCGAGTTATTTCTCGCTAGAGTAATTTATAGTATTCACGATATTGGTGACCCCGACGTGATTGAACATGTCAACCTATAGACTGGGAGCAATTCGTAAGGTGAAGGAGACAAAGAAGAAAGTGACAGCAGCGAAACGAGACAGACCGGACCGCCAGGATCCGAGGGGAAGCATGAACTCACTAGTATCAGAAGCTGCAATGGTGAGAATAGGTAAAAAACAGAAGTAAATATGAGGAGCGTCCTCGTAATCCAAAACTGCCTCCATTCGCGAGGCAGAGCGTGAAGTTGTGGTTTTCTCAGTGTGAAGCATTATTTAGAACTGCCAGGATGTTCGATGATGAGGATAAGTTTAGTTGTGTAATAGGTACGCTAGAAATGGATGTTGCGGAGCAAGTTCACCATCTAATAGTTAATCCGCCAGACAACAACAAATATGACACGTTCAAAGCTGAATTGATTTTCAAGTTTTCAGACACTTTAAGTGAACGCCAAGAAAAGTTATCCAGATTAGTCCTAGGTACGATTAGTCCTAGGTTGTTAGAGTGAAGAATTCACTTTCCAGACCCTTTCTTGCATCATCTGGAGTGCCGCAGGGTTCACATATTGGACCCCTCCTATTCCTCCTCTTCATCAATGAGGTGACGGACCTGTTCTCTGGAGTTGGTTGTCTATTGTTTGCAGACGACCTCAAGTTTTTTACGAGAGTTGTAGACGAGCCTGACTGTTTGAGGCTTCAGGACTGTTTGTCGTCGTTGGAGGGTTGGTGTGGGCGGAATAATCTGTTCCTGAATGCCGCCAAGTGTTCAGTCATGACTTTCTGCCGTGGATCTAGGGTCGTGGAGTTTAATTACCAGCTGGATGGAATTCCTTTGACTAGGAGGACGGAGATTGTCGACTTGGGTGTGAGGATGGACCCTCACCTGTCATTCGGCGACCATATTGACATCATTGTCGGTAAGGCCATGCGCACCCTCGGATTTCTAAAAAGGAATACCAGGGAATTCACAAATGTGAATGCCATTGTGACGCTCTATAAAGCACTGGTTCTTCCTGTACTTGAGTATGCATCTGTTGTTTGGTCACCGCACTATGCTGTATACATTGACCAGTTGGAGCGTGTCCAAAACAGGTTTTTGCGCTACATTTCGTACAAATTGCATATTCCAGCCGCCGAGATCAATTATGCTTCTTTGCGTTCCAGATGCGGTCTTCAGCCTCTTTATATGCGTCGTATAGCTGGTGACATTGCATTGCTTTTTAGGTTGGTGAGGGGCCAGCTGGACTGTCCATGGCTCCTGGCTAGAGTTAATCTCTCGGTTCCCCGCTTGAACTCCCGTTACCATCCTCCCTTTGCCACTGCATTTTCTCCAACCAACTACCTCTACAACTGTCCTCTGACCCCGATTTAGATTTTTTTACTTCTTCCCTCCTATCTATCAAAGTGTTACTGTTTGAAGATGGCCTCCTCTGAAATTTCTATTAAATAACCTGTGTTTTCTACTATTTATTCTATATTTATATAGCTTTCACTCTTGAATTAGGTATGTTATGATATGTATTTTATTTATTATTGTGAAATTTGCTTTTTCGGATTTTTATTAATGCTGATCGTCGACTTTTCTATTGTCTATTGCCTCATATTGCCATGCTTCATATTGTCTATTGCTCCATACTTTCTTGCTTCTTATTGTCTATTGCTTCAACTGTCATTGTACTTTTTTCTTGTTGTATTCATCCTGTAACTGGGAGTACTCCCGTACCATTCAAAATAAATAAGTACGTCTAAACCATCATTCTTGTTGACGCAAATGCAAGCCGTGGGCCATGATTTGGTTTCGGAAGACTACCTACGCAACTTGTGGCTCAAACGGTTACCGGACCCAGTTAGGACAGTTCTCGCGGCAGCACCCGATCCATTACAGATATTGGCACGTAAAGCAGATGAGCTAGTGTCCCATTCAGAAAATTCAGGTGAAGTATGCAGTGTGAGAAGAGATAAAATGACAGATACTGAGCATCTTGAAAACCAAATTGCTATATTGAGAGACCAGATAGCTGCACTAAAGACGCAAGTTAAGCCGACGCAAGAACATAATAATTCTGATAGAGCTGGGTGGTGCTCATTCCACAGGAAGTATCAGAATAAAGCATACAGGTGCGTGGCTCCCTGCAGTTTCCAAAAAAACTTCTAGGAGGGCTGCTTCCAATAGGATGCAGCCCAAAAGGAGGTCGGCCACCCAGGCTATACGTCAAGGATCAAGCGTTAGACATAACGTTCCTAATTGATAAAGGAGCAGAAGTTTCGGTATTACCTAAAAGATACCGGAAAAATACAAAACAATTGGGGACGATAGGGACCATAGGGGGTAACACAATCCCAACCTTTGGAACTATGCTGCTGAAATTTAACTTGGGGAGCCAAACGACGTTTGAATGGGAGTTTATAGTGGCGGACGTTACGGAACCAGTTATTGGGGCAGATTTCTTAAAATTCCACGAGTTATTGCCAGACTTTGTTAGACAAATGCTAATCCCACTGAAAAGCATAGCAGCATTGACTAGTCAAACTAAAGAATGCCCCTTCAAAACAATTTTGGACGAATTTCCTGAGATTGTGGGGGAAGCAAATCGCATACCTGCAGCGAGATCTATGCCACTCCAATCACAGCCTTGGAGGAACATGAATTCTGCTCAGTTCACTTCCAGACCAGGCAAAATCAAGTAAAGTAAACGGAACCAGACCACAATAGATATCGCAGCTGTCCACCTGAAGACTGCAAAGTAGACTTTTGTAAGATTTCTCATTCGAACACTAATTTGAAAGGCCCTTGGTTGAACCTTGAAATCCTCAACTTACGAGTCGACGAAGAGGTACGAAGTCGTTGGATGAACAGTTGAAGACATCCGGAGGTCGCCAGCCTGGTAGAGACTTATCGCAGAGTCTGGTCGCTTTCCCGACGCTACCAGCAGGGCAGGTGATGCTTGCTAGGGATCCATAGTCAGCCCGGTCCCACCACAAGCCAGCCGTGTGGCTCCTAGGGCAACCTCCGTAGACAACTGAAAAGCAAAATTAATTGTATTCGACACATTGAAAAGAATGATAGGGATTTGCTCTCGAAAATTATGCAGTAGTGCACATATTGCTTCCGAGCCTACCAAGGTAGCGGAAGCTTTGTTTTCACTTTTCAAGGCCGAAAAAAAAAGTTCTCCAAAATCAAAATTTTCACTCGTGTTTTGCGTTTTAGACCTTTCTGAACAATTTTGGTTCAGTGTCTGTCTTTCTGTGTGTCTGTCTGTCATGAATTCCTTGTAACGCGCATAACTATACGAAGTTATTGTGCGATTTCAATGAAATTTTCAGGGATTGTGCGGGTTGGTTTGTAGTCGGTCCCCTATGAAAATCATCATCCCCGGACTGATAGAAGCGACTGCGCATGCGCAAACGTGAATTCCTTGTAATGGCCATAACTTCTACATTTTCCATCCGATTTCGATGAAATTTTCAGGGCTGTTACAGATTAGTATTTAGATGGTCCCCTATGAAAATCATCACCTTTGGACACATAGTAGCCACTGCGCATGCGCAAACGTGAATTCCTTGTAACGGCCATAACTTCCACATTTTGTACCCGATTTCGATGACATTTTTAGGCATTAAGCAGATTAGGTTGTAGATGGTCCCCAATGAAAATCAAGGCCTTAAAATTTACAGAAGCCTCTGCGCATGCGCATACGTAAAATCCTTGTTACAGCCAAAACATTTACATTTTCTATCCGAATTTGATGAAATTTTCTAGGATTGTCCAGATTAGCGTGTAGATGGTCCCCTATGAGGGTAGTGAAAGGTACTTAGAGATTGGTGTTTTCAGATCAACTACTATGCATCGGATCATCTATATAATCGGGTTATGGATACGAGGAAGCTATGTGCCACACCCACTTGGCAGACGTTTTTTAGTGTTACCTGAGAGAGGGAGATAACTAGATTCATAGTATATTCATAAGCTAGATCCATCACTGAAACAAGTAACAGTTCTTTTGTAGAGTTGTCAACCAATTTGGTTCACACTTCCATCGTGGGATCAAAGAGATGAACCACCCATAGAAAACAGCTGATTTTCAAGTCGTCTCTGCTTGTTGTAGATAATCAAGGATATTGCCTTATCCCAGATAGGTACTATGAGAAACAATTGATCCCAAGACTGGGTACTTAGTTTCTCTATGACCAAACTTTAACCAATAATCTCCAGAACGTTCATCTGGACAATGAAATCTGGTTCCCCCTTGGGATCGAGGAGGGAATCTTTGACAGCTGTGTGTACCAAAAAGAAGCATTCCATGACATTTATGTTTGGTGAAAGGGTAGGGAAAGGTGGAGGTGGGGAGGGGGGTGTATTTTAAAGAGAGCTTCAAGTAGGAGTGTCAAGGGAGAACTTCGAAAGGATGGCTGAGGTGAAGCTCTGGGGTCCAATGTCCATCATGGCCCCTGGAAAGGTTGCGAGAGAAGGCCTCACTTGTGCTGCGACTACTGGTGAACTCTAGCAGTAGCATCCACCCACTGCATGGATCCAACCTCAACTATTGGTGACAATGCCCCCCCCCCCTCCTACAGCCTATTGATCGCTTGTTAGAGCATAGGAAAGCCCTCAAGTTTGTCTACTCCTCAACTAACAATAAACAACCAACCAAAATTACTACAGACAATTGTGACGACTCTACATTTTTACAGAACAAACCCGTTGGTTTGTTCTCAATTTGTTGAAGCTACGCCCGTCGAGATATCCGATTCATAGAGATATGAATCGATATCCTCTTCGGGCCGGCTGGTTAATCTAATCACTGGTCTGAAGGGGTAGGGTCGTCACACCCTCCTCTGTCTCATATATGGGCAATTAGGTGTATTTCTCATTTGTTGTTCAGATGGAAATTCAACCTATATTGTTACATGGTAGCAGAGCGTGGTTTGGTGGAAATGCACTGAATTTATTTCATCATTTCCCCTCCACTTTTTCTAGGGTATTCCAGAAGGAATTACCCAAAGAGATATCCAGAAGGAATCTCTATATTATTAAATTATATTAGTAAATTCAATCCCTTATTACACTTCGCCAATCCGGCAACTAAATTCAATCTCTTGTTAGGCTTTGCCAATCTGGCATTTTATTAATTTCAATTACGTTTTTCTTTTATATAAGCCTTTTCTAAGTTTGCCATTTCAATCATTACACTTGAATGTTTCGCCGTTCGTATTCTTTATTTAGTTTGCTTTCTCCTCAGTTCCATTGATTTATTCTTTTATATATAAATGGCCCATTCGTGGCATAAATGACCCATTCGTGGCATTCTTCTTCTTCTTCTTCTTCTTCTTCTTTTGCAATAGTACCATTACGATGGAGGAATCCCCTTGAAGCTTCCAGATGTCCTTTCCTGGACTTCATACTATTTTCAGTCCCTTTGACTTTTTTCAAACATACTTCTGTTTGAAACCCAGAAGTATGTTTTAGGGAGAGGAGTGTGACGACTCTACATTTTTACGGAACAAACCCGTTGGTTTGTTCTCAATTTGTTGAAGCTACGCCCGTCGAGATATCCGATTCATAGAGATATGAATCGATATCCTCTTCGGGCCGGCTGGTTAATCTGATCACTTGTCTGAAGGGGGTAGGGTCGTCACACCTAGTGACGTTGCGATACCTCTTTTGATACGATACTTGGAATCGATACAGTATCGAATCAAAGTACTGATATTAGTTAAGTATCGAAAGAAAAGTATCGATACCACCTGGTATCGAATCATTTGATACCAACCTACTTTATGTAATTGTTGTTAATTGCTAATTTATTGCAATTATTCAGAAAAAACTGCTAACATAAAATGCACGAACTTAATAGGTAACCTACCTATATCATATTGAATAGCAAATTTTACCATGATTAGGTACCTACACAATTCTTACCATCAGTATTGTCCATTGTCCTTGGGCTTGGGCATAGTTGAGTCTCTAGTGACGAAGTGACTGGTTATATTATAACATTGAACAGGCAAGGGGCGAGGATATGATAAACGGAATTTTGATGGAATAGAAGGTGTATTTTATTTTAATATTAATGAAAGTTTTCAAAGGGATAATAGCAAAAGTAGTTAGGTAACTAAATTTTAGTCCGTGGGGTGTCCCTTGTGGACATGAATGTTTCTTTTATTTGTGCTTTCTTCATTCTTTCTCGGTTTCGTTGGAAGTAAAAGAAAATAATGCCCCAGACAACCTATCTCATCTTTGCGCTTTTGTGGGAGTAGGTAGTAAATATTTGAGTACTGATATTAGTACTTTCCTTTCGATACCTGGAAGTATCGGAAGCCCAGTATCGATACAAATATCGAAAGGTATCGAAACAAAATACTGATATCAGTAAGTATCGAAAGTATCGCAACGTCACTAGTCACACCCTCCTCTGTCTCATATATGGGCAATTAGGTGTATTTCTCATTTGTTGTTCAGATGGAAATTCAACCTATATTGTTACACAATTCACTACATTTTTTTACCTTCGCAACCGTGATGGGTGACTTGAGCGTAAGCGTTTGGACACTGATCGCACTGAAGACCGACAACGCCTGGTTTGCAATCGCATTGGCCGCTGTTGGCGTCGCAGCGTGTAGAGAGACTACCAGCGGCGTAACATGCGCACGGGGCGCAACCAACCTCTTCAGACACGAAGTAGTAATTCTCCTTAAAAAGGTTCGACAAACATTTTGAACTTTTCTGACAGTCATTCCTACCACAAACAAATTATTACACCATGGTATATTTACTGAATAAATCACGCATCTGCAACGAACTTATCCATTAATACTACCTACCAGCAATTATTAACGCTACCTAATATCCATCCTTATCCAATACTTCTGTGGGTGCCTTCATTACGAAATTTGGTTCATGGTTACATGGTAGCACAACTGAGTACAATATGAAACTCTAATCAAAGAAACAAACGATGATCAATTTGTCAAAAGACGGTCAAAGACTTTGCTAAAGACGATCTCAAAATTCGAGATTTTGTCCAGCGGTCCGACTTTGTCAAAAGACTTGAAACTCAACTTTGTCCTAAGCTAGCACCCAGCCTGAAACGGCTAGTTTGCGCACGCTTAGCTGAAGAGATCCGAAAGATCGAAACGAAGTACCAAACATAACTATCCATTGAAAATGGGAAATTTGAAACTTTGCGACTCAACCCAAAAGCATCTTATGCAGAAGGGACAGTCAAACATTTGTTTCAGTGATGATGGGATTTTGGTAAACCGTTTTCGTCATATCTCGGTGACTCATCAGCAACGCGAAGAAGCGTTGGAACGATTTGGATTTAAAGCGAAATTGCCTTATTCGACATTTATCAAAAGACGGTCAAAGACTTTGTCAAAAGACGATCTCAAAATTCGAGATTTTGTCAAAAGACCGGTCCGACTTTGTCCTGATATTTTGATCCTGAAACAATGATCAAATTTGATCAGCTGAAATTTTAACGAATATTGAAACACGGGAACGCTTGGTCCTACATAGCTCTGGGTGGTCTCATTCGATTCTAAAAATTTAATTCTATTTTAAAATGATGAAAAAAAAACTTTATATCGAGTTTTCACGAATTTTATTATTTTCTGGATCGAAACACGTTTGCAGAGCAGCTACAACTAAAACATAAAATTTCACACCAGTCCAATTTCCTCATAGACCCGATCGTTAGTTAGCAGATTCACCACCCAGGGATGCAGAATCTGTGGTAAAGCTGAAGGCTTGACTGCCTGACACAACTCAATCATAGGACTTATGAAATACTAATTGAAAAGACAGTGGCTGATATACGAATATCATGAAACCTACCTTGCACTTGCATTTCCCGTTGACGGAATCGCAATGGGGAGAATAACCTTTTTCCAAGTCACAGTCACAGGGCCCACAGTTGGGTGAGCCCCACCAGGATGAGGGGCACGTGACTGTTTTTTCAACTTCGCAATAATCACCTGGAAAACGAGACGTTCTTAAAATATACAAACTTTAAAGGTTGGCAATAATTCAAAAGATTCGGGAGAGATTTTCCTAAGGTGCAAAGAATTGGATCTTATTTGGCATCCATAACAGAGGGAGGTGAGCGAACACGAAAATGGCGAATACCGTGGGTGGTACAAGTATTTCCAAGGAGGAAACTGGTTCAAAGCTGATATAGGAAAAGTTTATACAAAGCAATGATTCCAGGATGGACATTGGATCGGTTTAAGAGGTAACGAGCTCTTTGGACTAATCCTTTCTTCAGAATGGAAATCAGTTCAGTCAAAACTTAATTATGAATCCTTCTCCTCAAGGCCGCTTTGGGCCAGTTCAGTCCCCAACAAGTTCAGAAAGCATTACCTCCTACATCATCGGCCAAAAGTCAGCCATAAGCCTCCCAATAGAGGCATTTTTGAGCTGAAAAGGACATTATGGAACGGATATTATTTATTACCTGAAAATAGAGTGTCATTGCAGTAGCAAGCATAACCGAGAGGTGATTCCATGGTTATCATACAGGTCCCTCCGTTCTCACAAGGATTCAAAGAGCAGACGCTCGTACAATCCTCTCCAACATATCCTGTGATGAGATTAAAAATAACAAAACACATTAGGAACTGTAGAAATGTGATCTTTAATGATAGTAGATCTATATAAATCTGAGTAGATTGGGAACAAGTAGCAAAAAGAGCAATGCTGATGGCTGGAAATGCGAACGAACCAGAATCTAATGGGTCCATCTGTGAGACAGTGCACCAAAGCAATGCACCAAATTTCCAAATTTGAATTAAACCGAAGACAACGAATTCATTATGAAGAACCAACAGACAGGAGAAGCAGGAAGAAGCTGAGAAATGTATGACTCAGGACTGTTAAAACCAACTCTGCATCCTCACGTACACTCCTGTCTACACAATTCTCACAGGATTTCTTTCTTAAGAGGGTTCGACCACAAAAATTTTTTTTTTTTTTAGATTTTGGTTTATTATTTTTTGTTAAACAAAAAAAATTAATTAAAAATAATTAAATTTAAAAAAAATTCCAAGGAGAGATATGTTTTTGAGCCTCTCAAACATAGATCAATATCCTCCCGGAGCGTAGGATGGTTCATCGCCTTCTTTGATTGTCGTCGTTTATTCATGTTGAGGACGTGCGATTTAGGTCGCTTTTTGTACACTCGCGTACTTCGAGGCATTTTTTGAGAAAAAACAAAAACAATACGGACACTTATAACTGGAAATCTTAGGTAACACGATGGTAAAAACCACAGAAAAATTGACCAGGACAAACAACACAACACCAACAGTAAAATAAACAAAACCTGTATCATTGTAACCTACTACATCTTCTTCCTCTCCTTTTCGAAACATGGATAGTATAAAATGAAAGTAGCTGACCTTAGAAAGAAGAAGAATAATTACACAAGAGTAATGGAAGAGTTGCACAGAGCGCGAACTCGCTTGGTAACACTGCTGGTTGACATGACTTCAGAAAATCAGCTGTTCTGAAAAATGATGTTTTTCGACGTTCATGTACCTAATTCTCTAGAACTACTGGAGGTATCCACTTGATTTTTTTTCGTTTTCAAGGTTTATTGTTTGTGCGTATTGGTATGAGACGAATTGTCAATATTTTCGTTTTGAAATAAGTTATGAGCGACTGAAGCCTTTGAAAAACGGGCTAATTTACCACATTGAATATTTGATCGTCCCCACCCACCCTGGTTCGTTTTCTTCAAATCCCTTCCACCACAATGTTCATGAAGACTATACCTACAACGTTTCAAAACATAGTTTCACTGGTGTGTACCGTTTCTGAGAAAAAGGTACATAAATTGGGTATTTCTGTTGTTTGGAAATCTGTCTTTGGTGATTTTTGTAATTTTTGTTTCTTACCGTAACCGATTCATAATATGACATAACATATTATGTTCACAGTAGTTTAGTACAGATGTGTAGAATATTTTATGAAAGTTTGAAAATAATTGACTTGATAGTTTTTGAATCATAATCAAATGAAGACGTGAGGTGCGCTCCTGGCTCATTTTGCGGTCGAACCCCCTTAAGGAGCACCAATGACGTGGCGTTGATGAGGCAGTGGAAGTAGAGGAGAGTCGCCAGTATACTTCCATGTTCTGAGTTACCTTTACGTATGAAGTGATTTGATATTTCAACTTGCCAAAACATCCTTGCAGTACCTACTCTTATTGTTACTAAAACCTCTAAGATAGTACTCCATATTTCAAAATTATATTTCTAAAAGCTGGGCAAGTACAATATTCGTATATGCAAGTAGGTACCAGCTGTACGGGTTCCCTAAGCCTGGGAGGTCTTAGGTGCTAAAATCTTATTATATGGTGAAAAGTACAAGGGTATAATGAAATACTCTTCTTCTTTCCAAGTCGATGCATTTCGAGCGGTGGTCTCCACTCTTCATCAGGATCTTTTTTCAACAGCCTTCGCCATTTTCTTACAAGTTATCTTTTCCCGTCTTCGCATTTTGTATATTAAAAAAATCTTTTTTCTTCCGAGCAAACACGATTCATATGTGCATTTCCACATTAGTATTTCAACTTTTAACGCATAATTCGTTGAATCCAGTGGGGATCGAAGTTTTACATCTCGCAAATAGGTGTGGTCGCTGGCTCCCACGGGATGACCAGCCCCCACCACTGTAACCTTTATTGGATTCCGGTTTTCCGCATGATAATTTCATTTCAATCAAAGTTATTAAGAACAATCGTAGGTAGTGAGGACACTCCGGAAACCTCTGTTCGTTTTGGAAGAAGCATTTTGAAATCCACAAAATACCACCCCATGCCCTGGAAATGGATGCCAACTGAAGATACCTACGTTTATCCTTGAAATGAGAGCCTGTCAATACCATATCGCTTGTGTAATTGTATTGATAACTTCAGTCAAATTTTGCAGCGGCGTATTAACCAGAAGTTTCTCCAAGGGTAATCCCTTCTGTCTGAATTTTGGTATGCTGCCTGCACTTACCCACCATTGTACCTGCAATTTGTTGTCCTGCCTACGACCAACACCTATGTATGCAACATTGATTGCAATTTGAAGTATCCACTATATCTTAAACAACGAACCACCCCGCCTTGTATCTCTTTCTAATACATATCCTGATGAAGAGTGGAGACCACCGCTCGAAATGCATCGACTTGGAAAGAAGAAGAGTATTTCATTATACCCTTGTACTTTTCACCATATAATAAGATTTTAGCACCTAAGACCTCCCAGGCTTAGGGAACCCGTACAGCTGGTACCTACTTGCATATACGAATACTCCATATTTGCTCTAGATTTTACCTGAATTGCAAGCGCAGTTGCTCGAGAGCCAAGACAGGTGGCAGTGCCGATGTGGAGGGCAGCTTTCGGGGCAGTGTGCATCTTGCTTGCAACCTTCAACAACCCCAGTTGCAGTCGTAGGATTCTGGACCAGCTGTAATCCTTGCCACGAACCAAGCCGAATATCCTGGGAAAAAAATATTTATACGATATTTGGCTAAGTCGAATGTATTTTGTAGACGATCTGTATCAACCAAAAAATCATCATTTTTCTTGAAGTCTATGAACTTTATAACATTTATTTGAAAAATACCTATCAGGGCATTACAGGACCTCTTCTTGAAGGTTTTGAACATAAACAGGGTGTCGCACGAGTGCCCCCCCCCCCCCCCCCCACAAGGTAAAATCGTCTAGATACTGGTAAAAAAAGTTTTAAAAAAATCTTCATGATTTTCCAAGGATCTCAAATATGACCACGGTGCGCAATCGTGCGCAACGCACACCAACTTTGTTATCTCAAATGGGAAGCCCTATTTTTTATTGCAGATTTGGGTGCTACGCGAAATTTCATGAGTTTTAGACCCCTCAACCGATTTTTCTGGTTGCGCACAACCCGTCCAGTTGTGCAATGTGTAAAATTTACTCAACGCTACGTTTAAATGCCTATGGAATAGCGCTATCTTTCTAGGGTTGAGTGGTGAGGGCGGATACCTATCCGGGAAAAACCACTTATCTATTTAAAAATTTGTGCTAGCCAAATACCGTTTTGTAAGGGCAGCCTAGCTGGGAACGACGGAACGGTATTTGTTAACCTTTCTTTTTATCCCCTCATCAGCAAGACGGGCAGATCTACGATCTGGGAACACTTGCCGACGAGACTTTATCCTTAAGACCTGGAGGGCTGGCCACGGCCACTCCAAAATCCTGGGTCTTCTATGCGAACCCATGCTTGACATGGTAGCAGACATTATGCCCAGAACTTACGCTGAAACACACCCCTTCAAATCGATCATAACGACAGAGGTGCGGCGAGTCCTTCAATGCTGTTCCAACGACCTGTTCTGGTATACAGATGGATCCAAAATGGGGATTGGGACAGGGATTGGAATCTATGGGGCAAACTCTGGATGGAGCCACTCGGCTCCTCTGGGAGCGTTTGCCTCAGTTTTTCAAGCCGAGGTACTTGCAATCGATGTCTGCGCTGGGGAGAGTCTGCGGAGGGGACACAATGGTGTACACATCCGCATTCTCTCGGACAGCCAGGCTGCGATCAAGGCCTTGGCAGCTTCCACCATTAACTCTAAGTTAGTGTGGGATTGTTACCATAACCTCTGCTCCCTGTCACAACGCAACAGGGTTTCCCTGGAGTGGGTGGCGGGGCATAGTGGGGTAATGGGAAACGAGAATGCTGATGCGCTGGCCAGAAAAGGCTCACTGACCCCGTTCATTGGTCCGGAGCCCGCCGTCGGCATTCCCAAATCCTCCTTCAGGGCGAACTTAAATCGGTGGGTCACAAACCAAACCACAAGAAGATGGTCAAACCTAGAAGGACATGCTCTAAGTAAGCGCATGGTGGCCAAACCTAACCCCAGTGCCTCTGAGGAGCTGCTGCGGCTTAGCCGCAGGGAAGTCAGGCTAGTGGTTGGTCTGGTAACAGGCTTCACTCCACTCCGATTCCACCTTAACCGCATTGGGGTGATGCAAGATACAACCCTATGCAGGCTGTGTGGTGAGGCTGAAGAAAAGGCCTCCCACATAATTTTTGATTGCCAAGCTCTATCAACCCGCAGGTTCCAACTCTTTGGGTCACCCACACCCATGGAGGTATTCCCCTGCACTAACCTAGCCAAACCACTACTGGCCCTTACCAAATGGCTGGGACTGTTTGACTAGACAATAGAATCTGCGGAGAAGCACAATAAGCCACCAGGCTTCAGTGCTTTTGGGCTCCCCTCACCCTGATCCGCAGATTCAGGTACAATCTACAATCTAAAATCTGGAGGGCTGAGGGTAACACCTCAGGGAACACAGGTCTTTCCTTTACAATCACCTAAAAATTTAGAACGTCATTTATCAAAAATAGCTAGTACACAGGCGGCTACTGATAAGAGCATAGGCGCATGTGCACCCCCAGCCAATTAAAAAAGAAAAAAAAATTCAAAGTTTGTTCCTCTTCGTTTGAAGAGTAAGTTGGCTAGTGACAGAAGACATGATCGTAGGTACTGTGCTAGTTGAATCTACGCGCGAAAACTGTGGCGGGAGCTCCCTCTTTTCTGACCAATCACACCCGTTTGGAGCATCACCTTTCCTCTGCACCATTTCTGGGGGAAGTGACGTCATCTTGACATCTTTCGAGGGAGGCAGGCACGTGAGATTGACCAATCAGAGAGCAGGACATTTTGTCGGCTTGAGCAGAATTGGTTCGTTGCTCCCCCGTCAGAGAGCTCTGCAATCCGGATTTCTTTATAGAGAAATAAGTAAACAAACAAACCTGATGAGGGAATTCCGTTTTATGTTTTTGGTTTACTACCATTTCAGTATACACCATTTTGATCAAAGTATTGTGATTACTTCGGAGTGTTGTAGGTACGATGAGTAGTTTACATTAAAGTAAAGTAAACTATTTGCGTTTGTCGATTGTGGAAAAGTGCGACATTCGAGAAACTGGCAGCCCCTTGCTGTCTCTACCTGGACTCCAGCAGACGTTGAAATTTAAAAACCGTGCAGATTCGTACCGTAAGTTTTAATGTCGACTATTATAAGAGGGTAGATTGGCTTTGTGGGTGTGAAGTGACTAACTGACAATTTCGCCTACTTTGTTCTACCAACCGAAATGAGGCTTGAGTTAGACGGCATAAGTGATCTCCCATTTAGCCAAAAAATTGAAAAACGCATTGGCTGTCTCCCATAAGAACGCTTTGGTACATTTGCGTATAGTGTGTCGTCAAAATATAATGCAACAACTCGACAGTGCACATCGTCATAAGATCGAAAAATAGGTACATTTTTTTATCCCGAATCATTTATTGTACCTATCAAGTTCTGTGGTGTTTTCGAGCAAGCCGTGCGTGGGCATGATGAGAGGGAAGATTCTTCGAATCTCGGAGTTTTCAAGGGGCTCGTTAATTTTTCTTCCGAATTGGACGATGTTTTGAATCGTAACGGGCAAATATACATTTCAGCTATTGCAATTAGATGGATGAATTTCTTGGATTTAAACCTTTGATTATTAAGTATTTCAGAATTTCTGTTAACCACTAGAGAACATGTTTCGTGTCTATTGTAGGTACGTATTTAGTACCGTTTGCAATTTTAAGATGAAAAAGTTACAAAGATTTATCCCATTTGCATATCGTTGAAATTTCTATTTGGCAGAGAAAATCACCTATTCTGTCCCTTCTCCATAGCCTCTCCTGATCTCTGTACACCCCCTGAGTTTCGGGGCAGGAACCGCCACTGAGCTAGTACCTACACAAGTAAGAGAAGTGAAATTGGTAAAGTAACGTCCTTTACATTAACTAATAATCACTCTTCACATTGCCACACTTTCGTCTAGTGAAACAAGGTTAAAACGTTGGAGACCCGTCATATCCCCAAAGAACATTCAATAGGATTCGATTCCAAAATGAAACAAGACTTTTTCATCATCTATTCATCCACGAGTAGAAACCTACCTTTATGCAGCCGATAAACGGCTGAAAGCCCGTTTCCATAGCAACCACGAGTCGGCCAATGAATTGCTTCTGAGGGTTCGTTCGGACGGCTGCAGCAGCGCTCCGGGTGCCGTCGAGGGACAACGTGGCTGTCCCGCCAGGCGAAACTGACGCAGTGGCGCGATGCCAAGCGCCATCCGAGACCTTCCAGGATGACAGAAGAACGTGATCGGAATCGATGGAGTACTTCAGGAAGCCATCTTCGATCTACGACAAAATAAAGAGATTCACATCATTCAATAGCCCCCAGCCGTTTTAACACAAAAAAAACTTTTTTATTAGGTTGGTACTAGTTATTAAATATACAGGTAAATGTTACTCACGGTAAACGTGGCCGTAGAGTTTTGGCCGATTGAAATTCCCATAATGAAACAGTCAGTCTGAACGGTTCTAACAGAGAAATGGGTTTCCCAGGGAAGTTGAATCGGTCGTAAGAGGGGATTGAAAATCAGCTGGCCTTCTCCATTGAAACTCCACGAAAGCGGGACACCTGGTGAGAAGTAAGAAGAAACGTAAATAAGAGTGAAACATCACGAGTACAGTTCAATTGCATCACTTATATTTACACTTAAGGGGACACAAGGTATTTTGGTGGTTCGGAAATTCAGATTTTTGTCCTCAAATTTGGATTCAGCACCATTGAAAACCCCTATACTCCAACTTTTGGCCCATTGATACTATAAAATGTGGTAGAAAAATTAAATAAAGAGATCACACGTTTGAAAAAAAGGCGGGCCTCCATGAATGCACACGCACTATGCTGCTGGTGTGTGTGCGTAGTATTTTATAGTATCCAAGGCTATGAGGCGTTCGAGACCTCATGGGATTAGAGGTGTCTCGATCCACTTAATACGTCACAACAACTTACTACGTCACATCATTCGAATCTTCAACTCTCATTCTTCTTTTAAATGGCACTACAACCCAATATGAGTCTTGGCCTCCCAAACAACTGCCCTCCATCTTACTCGATCCTCCGCAGTTTCTCTCCAGTTTCTTACCCTCATCGTCTCGAGGTCTTTGACTACGTCAGTTAGCCATCTTCTTCTAGGTCTTCCTCTCTTTCTGGTGCCAACCATCCAATGATTCAGTAATTTCTTAGGGGCTCTGTGCTCAGGCATTCTCTGAATGTGCCCGATCCACCTAAGTCTTTGAGCTTTCACGAATCTTACAATATTTTCTCTCTCCATCAATCTATCCAGCTCTTCGTTATTTCGGATCTTCCAAGCTCCATCTTCATATTTAGCACCAAAGATGCGACAAGCAATTTTTCTCTCAAAGATCAACAGCGCATTTTCATCCTTGGCGGACATAGTCCATGCTTCAGAGCCATAAGTGACGATTGGACGTATGAGAGATCGGTAGAGTTTAAGTTTAGTTTTCCTGGATAGGAGCCTCGATCTGAACAATTTGACGGCAGCAAAGTAGGCCTTTCCCCCTGCAACTATACGCCTTTGAATTTCATCACTAACTTTATTATTTTTATTTGAAAGAGTGCCTAAGTAATTAAACTCATCCACATTACCAAAAGTCGTGCCGTTGAGTGTTATATCCTCTACAAGGTGTTCATCATGAGTTGACATCCTCATGTATTTTGTTTTAGAAGTACTCACCTCCAGTCCTAACTCTTAGGTCCCTTGTTCCAATTGAGCGAACAACCTTTCCATGGCACCTTGGCTCCTAGATAGGATAGCTATGTCGTCCGCATATCCACTGAGTTGCGTAGCTTTGTAAAAGATTGTGCCACCTGGATCCACAACTTTCACGGCGCTGTGCAAGGCTAGGTTGAACAGGACAGCCGATAATCCATCACCCTGCCTTACACCACTCCTCACATCAATTGATTGGCTGACTCTGCCACTGACCAACACTTTCGCCTTTGACTCCTTGAGTGTCATATTCACCAGGTTTACCAGTTTATTGGGAATTCCCAATCTCAACAGAGCCTGCATGAGTCCTTTCCTAGAGAGCCGATCAAAAGCTTGGACGTAATCGATAAACAACAAATGTAAATCGACACCGTACTCATGGAATTTCTCAAGGATTTGACGTACAACAAATATCTGGTCCATCGTACTCCTATTGGGACGGAAACCAGTAGCCCACCACTATTGGTATGAGGCGGGAGTGATATACTTACTTGTACGGCTCATCAACTCTCATTAGTTTCCCTAAAAAATTTGTTCTAAAAATTTTCACAACGAACAGACCCGATTACTGTTATTTCTGACCTCCTCCCTCCTCCTCATTCCTCTTTTGAAATTTTTTTTTTATTATTATTTTTTTTTTTATTGACAGAAATACCCCATTCCACGCTGTGGCAGCAATTTTGGTTCTTTTGCGATATGTTTTGTTTAGTTAGAGAGGCAAGACAGAATGCAAAAATTGATGAATTATTAAAACATGAAGACATAGTCCGATTCATCAAAGCTGGGCGCATCCAATGGCTGGGACATGTCTACCGCATGCCAGTGGAGGCCTGCCCGAGAATGATGCTGCGAGCTAGGATGGAAACTAGAAGACGAAGAGGTCATCCCGGAGTCGCTGGCTTGATGTCTTGAGGGACCTCCGGGTGGTGGGATTGCGGATGTCTCAGGCGGGTGACTGTACCCGGTGGTGGAAGGGAGTTTGGGAAACCAAGGGCCACATCGGCCTGTAGTTAGTTAGTTAGTTAGTTTTCGGTGACACTAGTGACACCATGGTCCAATCAGAGTTTTACAACGTACGTACAATAATTACAACGCGTTATGTCATATTTTGTTAAATAGGTGCATCAAGGTGATGTCCAAATCACCAATACTTACTTTGAGAGCAATCATGACCAGACCATCCTTCCTCGCATTGGCAGATGAAGGTTCCCCAAGAATCAGCGCAAGTGCCTCCGTTTTTGCAAGGCGAAGAAGAACAGAAGCTGTCTCTCTCGGTGCATCCGACTTTTGTTCCGTTATTCCCAACGAACCTACAAAAACGACGTTATGAGAGTACTTTCTTCATCGTCGAACGGGTGTGAAAAATCGAATCATAATCAGCCAGAAGAATGATGAACACTATTTACATACATTGTAATAATAGCAACAATGTAGATCGACCCAACAAAACGTACTATGTCAAGTGATCGGGATTAGGGTCAACTGAAAACAACACCTTCTTCGCCGAGCTTTCGGTAAATATATTAACTTCTTCAGGGCTCGAAGGTTGTTTATTTAGTGACACCACCAAACGTCCATAAATAAAGAGAAGGTGGAGACGCCACCATAATTATAGAAGATAAATTTACGAGAAATGAAGAAATGAATTAAAAACACCGGCTTTTTTAAAAGTACAGAACAATGGAAAATCAAAAACGCGCAAGGACTCCAGCTCACAGAGATTCTCTAAATAAACCTTCGAGCCCTGAAGAAGGTAATATATTTACCGAAAGCTCGGCGAAGAAGGTGTTGTTTTCAGTTGACCCTAATCCCGATCAATTGACATAGTACATTGTAATAATATTCAGCATAATTAGGATCGGAATATTATAATGCGGTCCAGCAGTACAGGAAATGAGATAAGTTCAAACCTAATCATACGAATGAAGCTCAAATCATGACAGAATTACTTTTTATGAGTATTTGAAGAGAAATGAAAAGAAAGCACAAAAATTACGTAAAAAGTGGATAACCCTCTACTGTACTCAAAAGATGAGAATATGCAGTTGTAAACTAACTTGTTCAGATCGAGAAGCTTGTGGTCAATGTGGACGTCGGCGATGCATCCAACGAACGACGTTTGACTGAGGTGAGGATTGGCTAGGCCTGGTGGAAGCCCTCCGATCTGCAGAGGCCCGGTGAGATCCAGGAACCTGTGACAGGACTCGGTGACCAGGGCGCAGCGGGACTCCAACTCCTGGGACGTTTGAGTGGCGCAGGTCATGTTGATGCGATCGCCGAATTTGACTGCTAGAGTCGTGTCGCACTCGTCGAGGGAAATCGTCGCCGTCTTCATGGAACAAAGGTTGTAGACAATTATTAGAGAGTTCCTAGTAGGGTCGATCCGGCGCGCCGGAACCGGATCGTCCGCCATGTTTTCAATACGGCGCGCCGGAACCGGATCGTCCGCCATGTTTTCAACAATACGGCGCGCCGGATTGCCTCCTAGTGACGTATTCGACTGTAACAATACGGCGTGTTCTTAGCACAATTCGGCGCCGGATTGAGAGCATGGAAGAAAAGGACATCATCTTCAGGACGTCCTTACATCGGAAGCGCTCGCCTCCTGTACACTCGACTTGCTGGTAACGACGGGTTCTCCAATAAGGTACGTAGATAATAATTGTATTCTTTTAACAAGCGGAACTTGTACAAATATAGGTTGAATTTCCATCTGTACAACAGATGAGAAATACACCTAATTGCCCATTTTTGAGTCAGAGGAGAGTGACGACCCTACCCCTTCAAACGAGTGATCAGATTAATCAGCTGGCCGAAGAGGATATCGATTCATATCTCTATGAATCAAATATCCCCCTAGGCGTAGCTCCAACAAATCGGGAACAAACCAAATCGGTTTGTCCCTTCTGTAAAAGTAGGATCGTCACAAACTAACTCCACACATTTAATACCAAAAGGATGTAGAGGTTAAGGGGGTCTCAGTCGGTCGCCGTTCGTTTTTAATATTTAGCGAAATTGTTTAGTTAAAGTATAGCTACATTTTATGGGTAAAACAACTGAATTAATGGTTTTCCCCATTTTCTCTGGCAATTATTGTTCAATTTTGATGATTCCTGGGGCAATATTTCAGTTTTTTAATTCCCTAGGGCCGTGCACTAATGAATTTCTAAAATCCTTTAAAATTTCAAATTTAGGTACAACTTTTCAAATTGTTGCGCCTTCAATTTCGTGAAATACTAACCCGGAACGGGGAACGAACGGCGACCGATTAAGACTCCCTTAAAGCGGTTGCGAGCTCAGGCAATGGATAACAAACTATGTCAATTTTCAAGTACGATTCGCTCACCCTGTTGTAGTAAAATATAGTGACGATATGCCAAGCTCCATCGTTGAGGGGTTCTGGCGAGACAGCGTGAACGGAAGTCACTTTTGAGCCGAGAGAGAATGAAAACTCCACCGTCCAACTATCAACCAGTTCAAGAGCGACGAAATCATGTCGAAGGTTATATCTCCCGTTGTATAACAGCAATCCGTGGTTCTCCACCGTGCTGAATCTGTCGACACAAATAACCACAGTTCAATTCAAAGGAGTTTTGAAGGAGGGAGGTAGAGTTGGTATCAGAGTAAATCCCTGACACTTGGCTCGTGGACCAAGGCAATGAGGAATTTCACCATGTCGGAATTTCCTATTTTAGACCCCAAAATCGGATTCAGCACCTCGAAAAACCTCCTAAGGCAAACTTTCAGCTCGGACTTCCCAATTTACGAATAAACAAAACAGTTTAGAAAATACGAATGTTTAAAAAACGCGGGAAAATGACGTCATCCTGGAATAGTTCATTTATGGCCGCTTGAAGCGCTGAGATCGAGAAATCCATAGTCCCCAGATGCAAAATTTCACGAAACAGTAAAGTTTGAAATCGAAAAACTGAAGAAAAAAATAGAAAAACAAGATGGGGAAAATTAGGTTTCCCCTGTTTTTGTTTGATAACTTTTCTCTTAGAAAACACGATTTCGTCGTCCCAATGGGCAACACTGGGAGGAGACGGCGATCTGAACAGCCCAATCAGCGAGTGTTCCCGCTTCACGTCCGTTTTCCCGGTTAGTTTTGAAATCAAAAATTTTTATTGTCTCCCAAAAATAACAGGAGACTTATTTTCCGAAATCAGCTCGATTTTCATCTATCCCACACCATTAACTATTCTGGAAAAATGCAAACAGAATTCGGTGAAATTCCTCATTCAACATTCCAACCGATATCAGAATAAAAACATCTGCAAAATGGATTCCTCGTATCCATAACCCGATTGTTCAGATAATCCGATGCTTAGTAGTTAATCTCCACTAACCTCATAGAGGACTATCTACACGCTAATCTTAACAATCCTGAGAAATTTCGTCGAAATTGGATGGAAAAGGTGGAAGTTATGGCTGTTACAAGAAATTCAGTCTGGGGGGGATGATTTTCATAGGGTACGGTCTACACGCCAACCCACACAATCCCTGAACATTTCATCGAAATCAGACAATAACTTGGTATAGTTAAGCCGGTTACAAGGATTTCAAGGATTTTTTTTTTAAACTCGAAACCAAAATTGTTCAGAAAGGTCTGAAACGTAAAACACGAGTGGAAATTTCGATTTTGGAGAACTTTTTTTCAACCTTGAAAAGTGAAACCAAAGCTTCCGCTACCTTGGTAGACTCGGAAGCAAATAGTAAAGTCAACCTTAACATCGCGGAGGTCATCAGCTGCCAGTGATGAGCCTTGAACCCAAGATCCCCACAGAGGTCAGTCCAAAGCCCACCGCCATACAACGACGCCCCAACAGCCGTAGCCACACCTCTGTCCCAGATATCAGAGTATGATCAAAGAATCAAAGTGAGATCGGAAATTTAAATTTTAGGTAGCATAATGCCGTTTGGAGTCTTGAAAATAGTTCCAGGACTCCCCATGGATACTACGGTTTTGTATACTATCCACGCAACCCAACATTAACTGGACCTTCTCAAAAGTTTTCCATGAATATTAACCTAAAACTTACTTTAGAGAGATGTGAACTCGGTTCCGTTGCCTGATAGGTTGAAAAGTCAAATACGAGCCTTGGTAAAACGAACGGGCTCTAGCTTCACAGGAACGTCCTGAAAAATAAAAATTAAAAAATGACAACGCTTAAAAAAACCAAAAACAATACAATGTAGTTAAAGTAAGAATGGATTAGAAGAAATCCTAAAATGTACGATCACAGGAAATGTACGAGTATTTTCTTCTATCTTTGGTCACCATGAGTCCTCAGATCCAGCACAACATGCTACAGGGTTTTGCATAAACTCAGACAGTACTGGCAGAAGACATTATGACTTCTTTGGTCCCGACCCCTCAAACACCTGGCCTGAAAGTGCTTGTGATTTTTACTATTGATGCCCGCTGAAGATTCGTCCATCGGGATGTATTGTGACATTAGGCAGAGAGAACTTTGCAGATGAGCTGGGTTTCGGAGCAGATAGATAGATAGATAGATTTTTGTAGCTTGGTCGCACCATGCTAAGTGCAGCAACAAAACCAGCAGAACAAAAACATGGCGCCCTCCCAGCTAGCAGGTGCTGGAAAGGGATGGTACCAGACAGAAAGGGAATGCCTCCTTCTTCTGTGGGTGCCGTAGACGTGTCCATCCATTGGCGACCAATCCTTCTTCTACACAGCATGCAGCGTCCTCTCAATAGCCCCAGCCTTGAGAGTGGCGAAGTCGTGGACGCCCGTCCACCTCCTGATGTCCCGAAGCCACGAGAGTTGTTTGCGGCCGATCCCACGTCTCCCCTCTATTTTTCCTTCCAAAACCAGCCGCTGGAAGTCGTAGCGATCTCCTCTGAAGACGTGACTGAGGTACCCTATCTTGCGCCTTTTCACGTCCTTGAAGAGCTGGCGATCTTCAAGGCCCCCTCGGCGCAAAACCTCAGTGTTCCGCACTCTCTGGACCCATGAGATCCTGAACATCCTGCGAAGGCACCACATCTTGAATGCCTCCAGACGATTTACCGAGGCAATCTTCATTGTCCACGTCTCAACGCCGTAGAGCAGAACCAACCAAATGTAACACCGAAGCGTGCGGTAGCGAATGCCAAAGCTAAGGTGCTTGTCACAGAAGAAAGACTTCATCCGGACAAACGCCGCTCTAGCCTGCTCTATCCTGGCCCGAATTTCGACCTCGGGATCCCATTTCTCATTCACAATAACTCCAAGATACTTGAAGTTCTGGACCCTTTCTAGTGAGACGTCCCCAACTCTGATCTGCCCGGTGTAGAACTCGTCGCCACGCACAACCACCATCCATTTTGTCTTCGAAATGTTGACCCTCAGGCCAATTGACAGGCTCTCCTCGGCCACTATGTCAACAAGCTGCTGTAAGCTGTTCTGAGAGTCAGCTATAAGGACGGTGTCATCCGCATACCGGATATTGTTGACATAAACACCATTGACCTTGATGCCAAGCTCCACATCAGGAAGTGAGGCAAACGCTTGCTCCATGTAAATATTGTACAGCAATGTAGACAGAATGCAGCCTTGTCGGACCCCTCGCTGAATGTCGAATTCATCCGTCATTGAACCATCCGGGAGCTTCACAGCAGCCCTCTGGTTCCAGTACAAGGCCTCGATGATTCGGATGTCCTTCCCGTCCACACCAATCTGCTTGAGAGACTCGATCATTCTTCCATGCTGGACACTGTCAAAGGCCTTTTCATAGTCGAGGAAACATAGCCACACATCCTTACGGTAGTCCAGACAGTTTTGCGTGAGGACCTGAAGACTAAACACAGCCTCACGTGTACCAAAACAAGATCGGAAACCGAATTGGGTCTCTCCGCAGTGGCCTTCAAACCTCCGGTATAGACGACAGTGCAGTATACGAAGGAATGCCTCCACTCTTGATAAAAGCGTATATGTAACCACTCGAAATACCAGTTCAAAAGCACAGCCAAGTGCATACAGCATTTATTACTTCCATAAGAGCAAAGCAAACCAGCAATCGACTCACCATAGTTCTGGAAGCTGCCACCAGCAGGAGCACAAGATTCACAAGTGTATCCACCAGATTCGAGCGGCATGCAAGTTGAGCCTCTTGGACACGAATCTTTGCAGGTTTGACTCAAATCAGTTTCACAACGTTCGCCTAAAACATAATTATTAAGCGTCAAAAAAGTCACCAAAAATCGAAACGTTATATTAGAAATGTGTTGAAAGGTTGGTCAACCTGTAAATCCTTGTTTGCAGACACAAGTGAATCCACCCTCGGCTTGTTTGCAGTCCCCACCATTTTTGCAAGGATTCGAATAGCACAGGTTTACTTCTGTGTCACACAGATAGTGTTCTTTTCGTCCAATGAACCTGAAAATTACAATAATTTGATTAATCAGCTCATTTACAGAGTAATACAATTTTATAAGTGCTAAACAAAAATAAAAATACCAATCAGAACAAATTCAAAAGAACAGAGTGGCAGAGGTACTAAGGGAGGAGAGGGCAGCACGGGAAGAAGCTCAAAGACAAAGGAGTGAAGAATTAATCCAGAGCTTGGAAGCAAATCGACAAAGAGTCATCAAACGAGTTTGCGGGTCATCTCAATGGCTGTCAATATTGCCAACAAAGGTAGACAGTTGTGATCTGTCAGCAACTCAATTCAGAGATGCATTGTACATGCGGTATTCCCACATCCCCAAGACCTACCCATGAGTTGCGATGGCTGTGGGTCATCTTTTGACTTGACACACGCTCTCAACTGCATGAAAGGAGGGGTGGTTAAAAGGGGACATGATGACGTGCGGGACGTAACCATGGCAATCGCTGATCTAGCCTGGGGGGGTGCAGTGGTCGAGCCAGTGATGCAGGAAGCAGCCGATGGACACCCCACGTTGGTGGGCGACTTTGCTGTGAATGGGGTCTGGGAGAGTGGGAGGCCAGCGTTTTTCGATAATCGCATTGTAAATGCTGACGCTGCCTCCTACCTCTCCCAAGACTGGCACCAAACAGCTCGAATGGCTGCTCGCGCGAAGCACTCAAAGTATGACCAGGCGGCAGAGGACCATCGAGGGTCATTCACACCCTTAGTTAGTTCCTGTGACGGGGCTCTGGAACAAGAATTCGGAGTGTTCCTGAAGAGAGCAGCTTTTGTGTTGGCCGAGAAGTGGCAACGACCTTACTCCCAACTGACAGGATGGTTTAAGGTGAAAGTGCAATTTGCCATCATTCGGATGGTATCACTTCGGCTACGCGGAGCAAGGAGGAAAGTACGCTCACTAGGATTGGAGGATGGGGCGGCTTTGTCTTCCATGGTGGACCATTGAAACCATAAATTCTTGTACACTCTGCACATATCACACTCTTGTTATCATCGCCATGTTACCCAGAAGCTACAATATTGTTAGCATTCTACCTTCAAACTTGTTAATAATAAAAATGATTTTTTCTCTTGGTAAAAAAAAAAAAAAAAAAACAGAACAAATCTGCCATTAATTTAAGATGATAACAGCCCCCTCGTGGTGAGAACGATGACAAAAAGTTCTTTATATTCTCGTTAGGGGCTCACAGAACTTCAGTGAAGAAAAATGTCAAAAAAATTCACACTGAGTCCATTGGACTCTTTTCTTTACTTTCTTCGAAAATTCGGTAAAAATTAATTGTTACTTAGTGATCATTCTAAGGCTGGGCTCACCCTTTAGGACATCTGCACGCGAAAGTCGTGACAGGGTAGATCGGCCGGAATAGCATCGTCGGCGAGGCGACGAAACCCGAAGCATTCCCAAATTTGAGCACGGTGAGACACTCTTCGAAATTCAGGCAAGGCTCCCTGACGCAGAGATTGTCGTCGAATTGTTGCACCTGAAAAGTAATTAGCAATACACTACAGGCTGAGGAATAACTTCGTACGAGGGGTGTGCAAAAAGTAAGTTTCCCCTATTTAAAAAAAAAAAACTAAGACAGATAGACAATTTTTATTAAAAGATTCAGATTCATCAACATCTCATTATTTTTCGACGTAATCGCCATTTAAATCCAAGCACTTTTGGTACCGCTGCTGCAGCTTTTTCAAGCCTCCGGCATACACGTTTCCGTCCACCTCCACAAGAAACTTCTCGAGTCCGGACTTCAATTCTTCATCTGTGTTGAAGCGTTTCCCAGCCAAATGCTTCTTGAGGAATGGGAAGAGGAAAAAATCTGAAGGGGCTAGGTCTGGAGAGTATGGGGGATGAGGAAAAATGTCCCAATTGAAGGAATGAAGGAGCTGAGTGGTCAGTGCAGCTGAATGAGGTCTTGCGTTATCGTGGAAAAGCAGGACTCCTTTTGACAACATTCCGGGTCGTTTCGACTTTATTGCTGCTCTCAGCCTCTTCAAAATCTCACAATATGTCACAGCATTGATGGTATAGCCACGTGGCACGTACTCAATCAGCAAAATGCCCTTCAAGTCCCAAAAAACAGTGACCATAATCTTGCCAGCAGAGTTCACGATCTTGGCTTTTTTGGGAGGTGGGGCTCCTTTTTTCTGCCAAACCATGCTCTGGGTCTTCATTTCGGGGGTGAAGTGGTGCACCCATGACTCATCCCCAGTCACCACACGTGAAAAAACATCTTCCTCGCCCTCAATGAGTTCCATTAATTTTCTACCGGCTTCAACCCTCTGCTGTTTGTGCTGATCAGACAACAGCCTAGGCACCCACCTGGCACAAACTTTGGAGTACCCTAATTCCTTCTTTAGGATGTTGGCAATAGACCTACGACTCTCCTCAATACGTGCTGGAAGTTGGACCATTATCGCATCGAGTGTGAGGCCACCATCAGCGTCAACCAGGCGTCGAACCTCTTCCACCGGTTCCCCTTGCGTCGCAGTTGATGGGCGCCCACTTCGGGCTTCATCGTGAAGGTTTGCACGCCCCCCCTCCCCAAAGTCCTGGCGCCAACGACGCACCATTTGCACTGACATAACATTGTCCCCGTACACCGTGACAAGTTCCCCGTGAATTTCCGTTGCAGATTTTCCTTGGGCAGTAAAAAACCGAATAACAGAACGCACCTCGTAGGCGGACGAAACTTGGATCGGCAATTCCATTTCAAAAACTGATAACAGCTAAACAAACTAACCTGGCGCTTTGAAACTTCTACACAGTCTCGCCAACATGTTTACGCAGGTGTGAAATGTGCGGGATTTTTTCTCTCGCTTAGGTATTTTTTTTTAAATAGGGGAAACTTACTTTTTGCACACCCCTCGTAGTACCAGTTAGTGGAAAAATGTATCAAGTCAAAACATCGAAATTAGATGGTTTACGCGGGAGACAAGACAACTTCAAAGGCTAGTTTTTACCTTCAAAGGACTGAAAATGTCGAGAAAGAAGATCGAAAACATCGAAATTAGATGGTTTACACGGGAGACAAGACAACTTCGAAGGCTAATTTTCACCTTCAAAGGACTGAAAATGTCGAGAAAGAAGATCGAAAACATCGAAATTAGATGGTTTACACGGGAGACAAGACAACTTCGAAGGCTAATTTTCACCTTCAAAGGACTGAAAATGTCGAGAAAGAAGATCGAAAACATCGAAATTAGATGGTTTACGCGGGAGACAAGACAACTTCGAAGGGTAGTTTTCACCTTCAAAGGACTGAAAATGTCGAGAAAGAAGATCGAAAACATCGAAATTAGATGATTTACTCCGGCGAAGTAATGCACAACTAGATAGATTTACGCGTGGAACAAAAAAAGAAAAAAAAAGAAAAATTTTTGTTGTGTCTTTCTGATTGTCTTGATTTGTTTTTTACCAATATTATTATATTAAAGCCTGATGTTATTGTGTTTAAACACAGTCTTTAAACACCAATTTAATGATTAGTGTTCTCGGTTTATACCTCTTTATTCCCGACCGTGGTTTGATGTTCAAGCCTAAACTCATTCTGAGCCCTGATGAAGAAAATAAATTTTTCGAAAATTTGGTGAAAGAGGAGGATTTTGTTGTTGGACCCAAATCCCAATAAAGCTGACATAATTTACATCGGGTCGATTGTCATACACTACTACAAAAAAAGAACCACGAAAAAAGGTGCTCAAGATACCTGGAGTGTCGAGAGTTTGTTAAGGAGGTTCCTGTTGAGGTGGACCCTCTCTTGGAGAAGCTGAGCGGGCAACATCTGACCATCAGGCTGCCGAACTGAAAAGCTGACGTTCAGGATACGCATGTCTGCAATGTCTGGGTCGTCCTGGAAAGATTAAGATATATTCATTTTACTCGGCGTTTTCAGGATCTGACTGAGGGGAACACAATTAAAAGCATTATGAGTAAAATTGTATGAAAAAACGGGCTGAGCGGAATCCGATTCTACCTACGCGTAATTTCATTCTGGTTGCGTGTTGCATTGCTCGGTTATGCTCGACGTTTTGTGAATTTCCTCATTAGACATCACATCTGGACGACACTGGTTAAACTAACCTGGACACTGAAAACGTATACGTTGTGCTTCGGGCAGGGCACGATGGCTGCCACAGCTTCAACGAAGTAGCTGTACAATGGAGAGAGAAACGCCTCTACAGTCATTTCAGCGAGCTGAACAGTCACTGAATTGGTTAGCATGTCTTCACTGATGAGTCGCACCGTCAACTCCATCCAAGCCTTCACCTCGTTCACGCCATCTAGGAATTGAAACATGAATTCAACTTAGAATGGAAAAGAAGTGACAAAACAGGTTTGGCACAAAGAATGTATATTTTGGTGTACCGTCCAACAAAGGGGGGTTTCAGGGGGTAAACAGTTCAAAAATAATATCCTGATTTGTATATCATAATTCTTCTCCTCTTAGCCGGTCTTCAGGCTGCGTTACATCCGCCTTGCAACTGCTGCTGAAAGATCACATCATTGACTCTTTCATTACCAAAGACACTATCGAAAGTGGTGATGTCTGTCCTCCAAGGGACCCCACTTCCCACTGATATACACTTGACACCATTCAATCGACGACTTTCGCAACTAACGTGCGACCAGGGATGCTTGATGTGGGGCTACAGGGTCATCATTCCTGGCAAATTCCACAGCACAGTTTTAAGGGAGCTTCATAGCGCTCAAATGGGCGTTTCCAACATGAAAGCTCTTGCTCGCTGTTATTTTTGGTGGCCTCTATTGGATGAAGATATAGAGCGCACAGCAGCTGAATGTAGCGTCTGCTGCAAATTTCTAGCGAATCCGCCAAGCGCAGCCCTTCGTCCATGGCCACATCCTCCAAACCCATGGACTCGACTCCACATAGATTTCCTAGGCCCATGGAACAATGTCTATGTGTTCGTTGTACTTGATGCAACCTCAAAGTGGATGGAAGCATTAATTGTGAGGAATTGCACAGCAACTGTTGTAATAGCAAAGTTGACTGAGTTATTTGCTCGGTTTGGGTTCCCTAGGACTGTGACGTCAGACGGTGCTCGATGTTTTACTGGATCTGAATTTTCTTCATTTTTACAGAAGTGGGGCATTCAGCATCGCATGGGAGCACCATTTCACCCCCACTCAAATGGCGCTGCAGAAAGCGCAGTTAAATTGATTAAACGATGCCTTCAGAAAGCGCTTGAAGACCATCAAGACCTCCACCGAGCGCTCAACAAATATTTATTTGTCTACCGAGCCACTCCACATCAGGCTACTGGTGACTCACCAGCACACCGGCTTCTGAAGCAACGCCCCCGCACTCTATTTGATCGTCTGCTGCCTTCCAATGAAGAACGAGCTCAGAAGCGCCACGAACAACAGATGGATCAAGGTGGGAGCCGTGAGCTAATATGGACAGAAGGTGATGCTGTTTGGACTAGGGACTTCAGGGACCCCCGTCACCCAGTATGGGTTCCAGGCCTCATCAACAAGATCCTGGGATCCCAAACCTACCAAGTTGCGGTGGAAGACAAACTTTGGGATAGACACCTGGATCAGATTCTACCACGCCCAATAGGAACGGTGAAACCCAAATCTCCAGAGCCCCACGAAGTTGTATTACCAGTGACGCCCTCAGATCATACCCCTTCCCTTCTCCAGGGTCGTCATCAAACACGACCTCTCCACCCTTCCGTGGCTTTTCCACAGGATCCCAATCGCCAAGAAGGAAGCCTTCAACACAGGCACCAGAGGAGACCCCAAAACACAGATTTCCAAGAAGAGAAAGGAAAAAGCCAAGGCAATTTGTACCTCAATGAACTGATCAAGTGTATCTTTATTATCATACTCCAAGACTAGCAATTTATTTTCTTAAGTCTTTCATTTTGTATTTCAGTATACTATTGGCTGCGTTTTCTAAAAGGGGGAGAAATGTTGTGTAGTGACACATATTGGAAAAGGTGAAGAAGACGTTTTTCTGTTGATACGATTGATAAAGTGAAATTCTAAAACGTGTGTTTTATTCATCGACTAAACCCGTTAAAATGTTATTCAAAGGCCTCAAATTAGGCAGGATTTAACACCAACAAAGAAGAAGAAGAAGGAAAGGCTTCAAAAAAGTTCTAACAACAAAAGTTCAACCGTTCCTATTGCAAAATAACCGCGCCCGATATTCCGCGTAAAATTGTGGATCGAGAGCATTCAAAACCTCGAAACCCCTTTTTTCGTATCGCATGTACTGTAGCCATTGAAGTCCAACGTAGTGGCATTACACTATGGTAGATGAACAAAAAAACATACCTGATACGGAAACTTCCATCATGGCGACTTTTGGAACGTTGGTGTTGAGCTGAGGTGAAAGAGTCAGTTCTCCGGACGTATCATTCAAAGTCACCAGCTGAGCGTTGTTTCCAGATAGAAGTCGGTAACGTAACTGAAACGGTTAAATTAGATAAGAACAACGAGTAATGAGTAAGAAGTTCAGTAATGAGTTCCAAATAAATTAACATCAAAATACCGTAAATCATAAGATTTCGGCCATTTTGATACTTGGTCGTTGAAAATGTAAAATATTCAACCCACACCTGAAAGAAGCAAGTGTTGTCAATGTATCTGTCAATGTATGTCAATGTATCTGGCTTATCAGAGACCACAAATTATGAGAATTTAGCATTTGCAGCACAATATTGGTGTGACTGGGTAATATGGCAACACTTTTTGTGAATAGGAGCATCTAGGGGAAGAAAGTGGTGGAATGGCCTGAGCGCTTCCTAGCGAAGATATGATCCCCCCATCTCGAAAACCCATCTTATCGGTTGGCCCATGAGATGCATCTTATCTTGCGCAGTGTTCTTAGGACTACTTTTGAGATAAAAAGCAGAGATGAATGGAGCCACCAACAAAACCCTGTTGACAAGGCAGACACCATTAATTGCTATACAGATGGATCCAAAATTGACGGACCTCAGGAAACCAATTCTGGGGCGGGTGTCTACATACCCAGCCTTGAAGTGGCGAACTGGTATAGCCTTGATAAGTACGCAACAGTATTTCAGACAGACATACTCGCTATTAAAGAATGCATCACAACACTAACACAACTTGGTGTCAACAACAAGAAAATTAACATCTTTACCGACAGCCAGGCAAGTATAAAAGCCCTTCAAAATCCCATCACTACCTCAAAACTGGTATGGGAAACGAAAAGGCAAACAAATAATCTATTTTTAGGAAATAATAAAATTTCTATAAAATGGATACCCGGACATTCCAATCAGCCCGGAAATGAATATGCCGACAACCTTGCCAAAAAGGGTTCAAGAAATAATTTCATTGGACCCTCACCAGTGATCGGCATTTCGAAGAATGCTTGTAAAGAAAAGGTAAAAAAATGGTAATCCCAAGACCTTAATATACTATGGTCTAAAGAAACTGATAGATACAGACAGACCAGAATGCTCATCACCTCGTATGATGCAAAACAGGCTCTATGGTTGACCTCAAAAAGTCGAAACACCATCAGGCTAATGATAGGCATTCTAACGGGACATTACGACTTCCGAAGAATGCTGAATATCATGGACAGTCGTATTTCATCAATGTGTCCATGCGAACAAGAAGAAGACACAGCTGAACACTTCTTGTGCAGATGAGACCGATTCTGGAGATCCAGAACAGAAGCATTTGGTCACCACATAGTGGAGCGCGCATCTTTGCGTCTAATTTCGTGGAAACGCATAAAGAAATTTGCTGATCTTAGCAAAAGATTTACAAACTCTGAAGTGGGGTAGCCGGCGGAATCCTCTTTTAACATAAAGGGGCCTCGAAAGAGGGAGAGTATAAGCCATCAGAGCCTGAAACTCTTTTCCAATGGCAACCCCAAGCAGTGAGTGAGTGAGTGAGTTGCGCAGTGTTCCTACTTCGTTCCTAAATATTAGAATGCTTTAAAAAATAATTTTGTCTAACTACGAATATATTAGATTAAGACTGCATGCCTTTTTTATTGATGCTCAAACAGATCTGAGTGCCTTTCACAATGAGGGAAAATTTCTGGTTTCCTACAGATCAGGCAGGGATCTACAGACATTACCTCCAGTTGGATAATGGAGGTGGATCCATCTTGCCAGAGAAAGAAGGGATGGTTCATCTCGCTCAGACCGTTCTACCACTTTCTTCCCCTAGATGCTCCTCTGAAGCTCCCTTGCTTCTTTTGTAGCATATCGGGCCATGGAGGATTCTGTGATAGGGTTTTCCCCCAGCTCGTTTGACGATGTGTGGAGAACTGGTGAAATGCATCTCTCGGCAGGGTCAACCCCAGGAACGTCTCCAAAGACGGCTTTTGCTCTAATGTTGGAGGAAATACCGCACGTTCAGGAAATCCCGCAGAAGCGGTTAATTCAAGTTTCAGAAACGACTAGAGGTGTGTCGGTACAGCTGTACCGGGACTGTGGAACTGAGTATGAGGTTGGAACAGTTCCACGCAGTGACAAAAACTCGACCCTTACCGGTCCAGTTCCACGGACTGATAAGATATCTTGAAAAGGCTCTGGACCGGGAAGAGATCATTCTGATTGGTGAGGATGGAACTGGACCGGTAAGGATGGAACCGGACCAATAAGATATCATGGAGAATGGTTCAATGGCTCTGGACTGGGAAGGGTTTTGGACCGGTAAGCATGGATCTTGTTCTCAGTTCTGTTCCATGTTGTACCTGGAAGCGCCCTTATACTTCCATGGACTGAGAATGGTTCATGGAATCATGGAATGGCTCTTGAGCGGGAAGTTATCTTCTGGACTGGTTACCATGGAAGTTGTCTCCAATATTATTAATTTATTATTGTCATGTTAAGTTCTTAAACTGCAACGTCATTATTCTTTCCTTGAATTGTTTGGTAACTATTATTTATAATAAATTGCCTCTTTTGTAACACTTGTTCAAATTCCTTCCTTTTAGCGAATTGTCAAGGAAAATGATGCTATTGTATTGCAAGTTGAGATCATAAGCATGGAAGAAGGACGATAGGGATTTGACTGCCTGCTTCATCCATGTCATGTGAGTGGGATTTGATCGCCTGTACCAGTAATGGAATTGTACCGGTAATTTGGTCACATCCGGTTACATCTTTGTCACCGTTCCAGGGAAATAACTGGACCGACACACCCCTAGAAACGACGGAGCGTGTCATACTGCTGACATGCGACTAGAGGAGCCCAAAGACCAGGCAGACTTAGTGTGGTATTTCAGACCTCGTAGGGGTCACCAAAGTTGTGGTCGACAAGGAAGTGATTGATGGTGTTGTCACTGGTTAATATGACAACAATTTTAGTGGTTATTAACAATGTTAATAAAAACTTCACTCTTGGTTTGAATCTCTCATGTTAACATCGAGCTCTATTATTTAACGATCTTACGACAAAACTACCATCTTTATCAACTACTTGCCCACTTACAATAATCAAAGAACAAAACCAGGGCATACCTTATCAGAAACATCAGCGTCAGTGGCAGGTATCCTCCCGATCGATCCAGAAGGAAAGCACTCTCGGAAGTTGTTGAAGATGACCTGAAAACACACAAAAAGAATATAGTGAACAACCCAACAAAGGAAGAGTAGCGTAGGAAGAGGTTTCGAGCGAAAGAAACCGCAAGGCGAGTTTTAAAGGTTGCGACCTCCTTCTTCACGTAGTGAACTCTAGAGATCGATTTTCAAACTATTTTTTCTTATATTGTATCATCTGAAAGTAAATGTTTCAGGAAATTGTAGCTTGAAGCCTTTTTGAGTGTCACCCATCAATCAAGAGGACATTTACGATAATTTTCAAGGTCAGAAGATCTAAAGTGCTCATACATAGCCAGACCACCAACCAAAGTTCAGAGGGCTGATAAGCGCTCCCCCGATGGATTCCCTTTGTAGAGAAATTGCTGCTTCTTTTGGTGATGGGGGTGGGGTGTCAGGATCATGGGGATGCTGATAGAAAAATCCAATATTCAGAGGACGTTCAGAGCCGAATTAAGATAGCCAAAAAATGTATATCCAATATGGAAGAACAGGAACCTTTCTAGAAGAATAAAACTTCGGATCTTCGACTCCAATGTGAAGACTCCTGTATGAGAGTGAGACCTGGAAGGTAAGTGAAGCTAATTGCCCAGTCGCTCCAGACTTTCGCAAACTGATGTCTCCGAAGAATCCTGGCAATCTGGTGGCGTGATACGATCTCGAACGAGGATCTATGGCGAACCACTGAATGGATAGGACACAACTTACGAAAACCTCGTAGTGCTAGACAAAGGTGCCCTTCACTGGAATCCCCTGGGGGGAAGAAAGAGAAATGTGGCGGATATCTGTAAATAAAGAAGGCCGTCCTGGCAAAACTTGGCAAGAAGCTCGAATGAGCACAGCCGGAAGAACAGATCGGAAAGCTCTTGTACCTTTCTTTTTAACTCCTTCAAAATTCTGTTTATTCATTGAAAAAGGAGTCTTGAAAGCTCTTGTAGAATAGATGCTGTATGCTCCACTAGGAGTCAAAGGATATACAGAGATGAAGAGACCGGACGATCCAACTTCTCTGCACAAGGTGGTCAAAGCTTTGGTGTGCAGTCTTGTCATGTGTGGGTATATTCAAAATCAGTACAAACCAAAAGTTACTAAATTATTGAAGCAGTGAATAAATTAGTCACAATACGGCAAATTGGGTTCATACCTGGAAATCTGGTAGAACTGGAGCGTTATCGTTGACGTCGGTGACGATCACAGTCAAATGGGCGTCTGACCGGAGAGGAGCGGATGTCGCTCTGACGACTAAATGATACTCCTTCTTGTCACTTTCATAATCCAGTTCGATGAGTGTTATCAATTCGGCTCTATCAGTCCCTGCACGTCGTTGCAGCGAAAAGCTCGAGGCATCCTCACCACCTAAGGACAAAGTTATCGTTGTAAGGAATAAAAGTATTGTTATGCCAGTTTGACCCCTGGCCCGATCAATTTAGACCTTATTTCTCTATTAGTCACACACCACCACCTGAGACAAAACAGGATCCCTATTAGATTCTTCAGAGATTTCTTCAAAGGTTAAAACACTTTCCTCTGACTAGGAGGCCTGGGTTAGCTTGTAACAACATAGGATGAATTCCAGAATGAAATTCACCTTATTGCTCATAATTAGTCAGAGGAGGGTGTGACGACCCTGCCCCTTCAGACCAGTGAATCACTGGCAGTGATTAGATTAATCAGCCGGCCCGAAGAGGATATCGATTCATATCTCTATGAATCGGATATCTCTTCAGGCGTAGCTCCAACAAATCGGGAACAAACCAATTGGTTTGTCCCGTATAAAATGTAGAGTCGTCACACTCCTCTCCCTAAAACATACTTCTGGGTTTCAAACAGAAGTATGTTTGAAAAAAGTCAAAGGGACTGAAAATAGTATGAAGCCCAGGAAAGGACGTCTGGAAGCTTCAAGGGAATTCCTCCATCGTGATGGTACTATTCAAAAAGAAGAAGAAGAAGAAGAAGAATGCCACGAATGGGTCATTTATGCCACGAATGGGCCATTTATATATAAAAGAATAAATCAATGGAACTGAGGAGAAAGCAAACTAAATAAAGAATACGAACGGCGAAACATTCAAGTGTAATGATTGAAAAGGCAAACTTAGAAAAGGCTTATATAAAAGAAAAACGTAATTGAAATTAATAAAATGCCAGATTGGCAAAGCCCTAACAAGGGAATGAGTTTAATATAATTTAATAATATAGAGATTCCTTCTGGAATTCTCTTTGGGTAATTCCTTCTGGAATACCCAAGAAAAAGTGGAGGGGAAATGATGAAATATATTCAGTGCATTTCCACCAAACCACGCTCTGCTACCATGTAACAATATAGGATGAATTCCAGGATGAAATTCACCTTATTGCTCATAATTAGTCAGAGGGGGGTGTGACGACCCTACCCCTTCAGACCAGTGATTAGATTAATCAGCCAGCCCGAAGAGGATATCGATTCATATCTCTATGAATCGGATATCTCTTCAGGCGTAGCTCCAACAAATCGGGAACAAACCAATTGGTTTGTCCTGTATAAAATGTAGAGTCGTCACAAGCTACAGTCGTTGAGGTCCTAGTGACGAGACAAGAACTGTGGGAAGGCCGTGAGTTCGATTCTCGGTGCTGGGGCGCATTTTCGTGCGACCAGTACACATCCCCCTCCCTTCGTCCCAACACAGGGCGGTGAGGCAATGGGAAGTCATCAGCGAAATCGTCAGAATAAATTCTGATCTTCCCTTAAAAAACAGCTGATGACGCCAGGAATGGAAGTTGGACGAAAATCCAACCTGAAATGGTTGTTTACTTTACTTTTTTTTCACTTTCCTCAGACTCGCCAATGAATGAAATCTTTCTAGTTTCTTCATGTCAAACATTTGTCTACCCCTAATAATCAAGAATCAAATTTCGTGTAGAAAACACCCACGACTATGGGATAACGATGTTTTGTTGGTTGGGATTCTGTGTTCTTTGCGGAGGGGTGATCTATACTGAAAAATAATAAACAGTTGAGTAATAATTTGCAGCAACCAATCCAAATCGTAAATTCGAACTTCTATTTCTTCTATAGTAAAGTCACTGACTGATAGCTGTGCAGCGAAGAGGAGCTCTACGAATCGCCTGTGCATACCGAACAGTGTCGGAACCCGCTATCTTTGTGCTTACCAGTGTCATACCAATCCAGCTGATGGCTTCAGAGAGAAAAAGAATTTTCGACAGAAGAGATGAAGGAGACAGGTCCCGCATAGCCAAGGAAGAAAGAGATTGCACGATGGTAAGCTGGCAAGAGATATGGACAAGAGAATATAGAGGACGGTGGACCGCACGGCTAGTGCCAAACATCCAGAAATGGACGCGACAGGAAGCATGGAGAATTGAACTTTTTCCTCACACAATTCTTCACAGGACATGGACTGTTTTATGCCTATCTACATAAAATGGGAAAGGTAACTGTCCCAACATGTCCGCACTGTCAGAAGAGAGAAGATGATGATGCGCTGCACACCTTTTTCAATTGCACCAAATGGGCGGCTGAAAGAAGTCAGCTGCTGGCAGAGCTGGGATTAACTCCCCAAATTCCAACACCAGAAGCTGTCGTCAGCAAGATGCTGGAAGATGAGAGGAGCTGGAGTCTTGTGGCAGCGTACGCAGAGAGTATCCTGACAAGGAAGACATTGTTAGAACGAGAGAGACAGAGAAGGGAACACCTGGTCCGTCCCGCCATCCAGAACTGATGAAGTGCCCCAGGACTCAGCCTGAAGAAATGTGTTAAACAGTTCCAGGCTGATCATCCAACGTGGGAGAAAAGGAGGTGTTTTTTTAGTGGGTTTGAATCCCACATAACCTTGAAGTCGCGGATCCTTCAAGGTATCTTACGAGATCCAACTCCACCTGTGGATCTTAAAGATTTTCTCACCTACCTGCCGAAAAAAAAAGTAAAGTCACTGAAGCTAAGTAAGTAAAACAAAAGGAACAACCATCTAGGTTGAATTTTCTTCCAACTACCATCAGCTGTCTTCCAATGGGGTGACCAGAATTATTGCTTCTGATGATTTCGCTCATGGCTACTTATTGCCTCACCCGCTTAAGTGGAGCGGGATTCACCACCGCCCAACCTGAAAAATTTTCAAGACCTGCGAAACCGCCCTCGAGCCAGATAACCAATCCAGATAATCTTCCGGGCTGACCAGCCTTAACTGTGGGTATTTTTATTTCTTCTATCCAGTTTTACAGTGTTGCTTATGTTAAATTTTGCCTAGTAATGATTTTGAAAATGAAACATCAAAAATTAACGTCTCACCGATAATGGTGTATTGTACGTAAGCGTTCACTCCCACGTCGGGATCCGATGCAAAGATTTCGCCGACGGTCGACCCAACAGGAGAGTTTTCAGGGATGTAAAGAGACAGTCGATCGGACTCAAATGTCGGCGGAGAGTCGTTAACGTCTTCGACGTTCACCGTAATTATTACCTGGAATGATAAAAATTATATGAATAATTTAGAGATAAATCGCAAAACCTCGATTGAAAGAAATAGGAGAGAATTCTACTTACAGTTGACGAGAGTGGGGGAGTAGCTCTGTCTGAAGCTACAGCAATCAGCTGATAGGTGGCGACACTTTCCCTATCCAAAGCACGATTGACCCGAACCACTCCAGTGATGGGTTCCATGATGAACGTGTCGGTATCCTCCAAGCTGTACCTGACGCGTCCATTAAGTCCAACGTCGGCGTCAGACGCTGAAACCTGGATGAACACATTGGATTACATATAAACATTTGTGATGTATAATAAGCAAGAACTAGTGAACTAGTAAGCGCCAGGCTGAAGAACCTACCTGAATGACTGAAGTTCCGATGGGCACATCTTCTGATATCGCCACAGTGTAACCCTCTTGGGCGAATTTGGGTGGGTTGTCGTTGACGTCAGTCACTGTGATTTCAACGTCAGTGGTATCAGACAACTGGGGGGTACCTGCAACATAGCGTCAATATTGAATACGAGAGATCAATAAACAATTCTGGTGAGCGCTTTCGAGTATCTGAACCCTCATCTTCGAGCTCTAGAAACATTTATACTAACCATTGTCTTTTGCTGTGACTGATAAGAGGTAGCCCGAAGTTGTCTCTCGGTCCAAGATGGCGGTCGTCACCACAGCTCCTGTATCAGCGTTTATGGCGAAATGATCCGTTTCAGAAGAGAGACTATATGTTATCTGTAAAAAATAGAATCAAATGTGTTGAATCATCAAAAATTAACTTCCCTCGACCGGGGATCGATCTCCTATCATTCCGATTCTGAATCGGAGCTCGTAGGTACCACATGAGCTAAGGAAGCAAATGGACAGAAATGTGAGGAGGTCGCTGATCACAACATCCCCCCCCCCCACCGTTAGGAAATCTAAGGTACTCCGTTACCTAGTCAGGGAGGCTGCTTTAGCCAGCGTTTTACAACCATTGAGAACGCGTATTTTTGACTGGCTTCGGAGTTTTTGTTATTCTTTCTTATTGACGGGGCGGGGGATCTGCTGACCTCAACGTTTGTCCGAATAGGCGGTGGCTCGACTCGTGTCTTGGGAGGGAGTTGTTTTAATGACCTAATCTTAATGAATTATTGTTTCTCTGAGAAATGCTGAGGAGACCATCCAGGTCCTACTGACTGCGCCATATTGTTGAATCATCAAAAATTAACTTCCCTCGACCGGGGATCAATCTCCTATCATTCCGATTCTGAATCGGAGCTCGTACCACATTAGCTAAGGAAGCGAATGGACAGAAATGCGAAGATGTCGCTGATCAAAAAAATGACTGGACAATCATCAATATTGCCACTACCTCCTACGTATTTGTCAGCTACCTGACCGCAATCCTAGTCCATGACACGAGCCTTGGATCTGCTCAAACAGCTGATTTTACCAAGACTGGATATGGAACTTGGAAAAGGAACCAAGACATCATATTTTGGTTTAACAAGCTCCACTCAGACCTCAGAATGATGTTACACCTTGTTCAATCCAATAAACACACGCTCATTCCTTTCTCGAAATGGAGTTGTCCACACCCAAACTTGAAGAAGGGTGATGTCATGTACATCAGTGTTTGCATCTTTACCCCCCACCACCAGCAAGACTTAGCATTGGAATCACATTGCAGTTTTCATTACCTGCGCGTTTACGCCAGTGTCGCCATCAGAAGCAGAGACAACCAATACAGTCGTGCCAATCCTAGAATCCTCGGGTAGAGTAGCCGAGTACGGCGCATTGTCAAACACCGGAGAAAACGTGTTGGCATCTGTTATGTTGATGTAGACGTTAGCAGTGTCGAATCTACCACCAGAATCCGTAGCTTTTACCTAGAGAGCAAAACAGGTTTTAAATGTGAAGTGTTTATCGTGTAAAATTTAAAAAGTCATCGTGTTTGATACCAACCACTAAAACGAATCGTCGCTCTTGCTTGTAGTCCAAAGGTTGCGCAACGGTGATGAGACCTCGTCCATTTTGAGTGGTCACAGCGAATCTTCCTCTCGTATTACCACTCGATATTTCGTAATGCAACCTGAAATCAAAGAAGGTAATAGTTTATTGGAACCCTAGGCTTTTAGACTGAGACTGAGTTCAAAGTTGCTGTTCTCTGCTTCTACCAGCTCAACTTTTCAAGAAGATTCACAGTCGTGTTACAGACAATTTTCAATGGAATAGGCAGTAACATGGGTGTGAATTGTCAAGGAGCGGCTATGGAGGTGGAGGAAGGTATTTTGACACAAACCTAGGATTTTCATCTGGGTCGGTAGCGTGAACTGCCACAACGCTGGTACCAGGTGGAGCATCTTCAGCGAGATTCGAAGCGTACTCCTTAGGGCTGAATTCTGGATCGTTGTCGTTAGTGTCTTGAATGACGATCGAAACCGTCGCCGTGCCTGTTTTAGCGGGAGTTCCGTGATCAACTGCTAAAACCTGGACATCAAATTAAAAGGTTAGCAACGGAGTTTGAGGCACTAATAACATGAAAAATACATGAGATTCCATGAAACTTTGATAACACTGAAAATTGACAGATGTTTACCAGGATTCAGTGGCATCTCAAGTGGGTACCCAGACAATACCAATGTTCTCAAAAATCAAAATTCCCACCATCATTGCTAAATACAAAAAAAAACATACATTTTTCGACAATTCTATAAAAGCTTGCCATACGAGTCTGCAACCCATTGGGACATTAGAGAGTTTAGTGGGCCAAGATACGTAAAAGCTGAGCTAATGGCTGCCGTCAATCAGCTGATCATTCTGTTTCTTTCGTTTTGAAGAGTTTCGGTGAATCTTTTGCGAGTTCTTTATCTTTGGGGTCGCGGTAAAGTGAATTGAAGATTGAAGAATTGGTCCCTTATACATTTTGCTTGAAGTGAATATTGCTCCCTTATACATTTCGGTCTGTTGTGGCGTCTAAAGTGTGGATGGCGGATGTTCGACCTCGATGAGATCAGTTGGACGATCAATCTCAAGGTTTGTTTGGACAGGCAGTCCTGAACGGTTCAGAACCGACCACGCCCCTTTTGAGGCGTATGGACAGCGCCAGAACCAGTTCGGGATTTTTAGTTCGGTGTATGGACAGCCAGTCCAGGACTGTATCGAACTGGTTCTGACGGTTCGAGATTTTTTTCAGAACCACTAGTCCAGAACTTCTTCTTCTTCTTTTTTTAGTCCCCTCTCCATGGATTTCTCACTTGGCCTTCTGACTTTGTTGAGGTAACAACAAAGTTGTGTCTGTTAAGAGCTAGGCTGTGATTTTTTCGGACAAGAAGATTACCAAATATTTATCAAATTGAGCACCATCATTGAAATTGTTCCATAGTTTCTTCAAAATACATTATTATACAAAATTTGTTAATTTTAATTGTTTTTTTCCTAATTTTTTTTCTTCATTTTTTGGTTTTTATTTGTTGTTGAGAAAACTGTGATTGCTACAGGTATTTATGTGAAGCTGGTTTACTTCAAATACCTCTCTTCACATTTTTTAAAATTTAGTAGTAATGCAAATGGAAGGATCAAAACTACCTTGACACAAAAATTTCGCTTTTTGGAAAAATTACTCATTTTTAAATTGCTGTTTCTCCATTATTATTCAACCTGCAGAGCTCAAGTTGGTCGTAAACGGTAGAAAATACAATCTACTTTAAAATGCTACTGAGCATTATACAATTGCAATTGAAGTTAGGAAGTGATGGTTGAAATATTTGAAAACGCGCTAATTCCTAATTGAAATTGAACTAATGAAGAAATCTGGCTCACAAGAGATATCAAATGCTTGCATACGAGTCTGCAACACATTGGGACACTGTCATGTGTGTTTTCTTATTGTATTTATTACTAGGCAGATCTCACCCGTGCAACCAAAACAAAATGTCAACCACTAGACAACGAGGTAGTGAAGTAAGGTTTTTAGTTCATGTACCCAAGCATCAAAATAAGAAAACAGTTGATTGTTCTCTACGCAACACAGCGAGTCTATTTTATTTATTGGTATCGTGAGCAAGTTTTCGTGACGATTTTTCAGTTTATGTGCCAAAGCAGACATGAAAATGTCGAAAGTGCCAAAATTAGCGCCAGATTGTCGGGGTTGCAAGTTTGGGATCATATCAACATGATCAAATCGTAGATCGCGTTTGCAATGTTCAATGTAATAATTGAATATCATTGATATTTTTGATTGTGATTGATCATGAATATAATTGATATTGACAAGAAATCAGCAGAAAGTTAAGTTTGTTGACTTGTTCTTCTTTCAGTTTAGCAGTCGTGACGAAGGACATGACGGGCAGGTGTCAGTTATAGTTCTGAATTGGTTCTAAACGCGTATGGACAGCTAGTGAGTTCCGAACGGTTCTCATCCCCTCCCCAGTCAGTTCTGTCTCGGACTAGTTCGATCCCGAACTGGTTCTGGACTGACTGTCCAAACAAACCTTCAATTTCTTCCCGATTGAAGGCAAGTTTCCTCTACCTTTTTGACCGACTTCGTATTTATTTTACTTCGAAAAGGTAATATTTGAATATAATATGAAAAGATTGATTAGTCCGATGTCGGTCATAAACTACCAATCTCGTTGAATTCGGTTGTCTGTCGTCTACTCCTCAGACAAGGAGATGGACTGAAATGTACGATTAGGTACTCACATTCATTTTGCATTTATTTGTTCATACTTATACGATTATTTTGGGTAATAAACGAGCGTACTTCATTGATTTCCTTATATTTTCCTTTATCGGTTCAACGAAAACAAAAACCGCAGATTGAGTTGACATTACCTATGTAGTGTTGAAAAATCTAAAGCAACGTCAATCATGTGAGCCTCACAGGATTGACGTGAGACTCACTTTGGAAAGTTAGCATCCACTCGCCCTAGCAGCTTCTCACGTCTAAACGGTTCCAAATGTTGCTGTAACTCTCTATTAATGTCTTTAGTTCCCACCACCACCAGAAATTACCTTTGGCTATTGCGCCATTTTCGTCTAACACTGTACCTAAGTGACAACAAAACAGGCGGCATTGTTTACTAAATCCATTAATAACATTAATAAATATAAAATGACGACAAAAATACCGAGAACAAATACAAAAGAAATGCTTGATAAATCGAGAGTTTGCCAACAAATGGTGAACAATTTCTGTCCGTTTAAAATTAAGGAAGTTTCATCCCCAGAAACGGTTTGGTTGTACATGAAAATCACCAGAAATTAACAGTAACGATTTTTTATGTTTTTCGAGTCCATGTGCCAAAGTAAAGTCATAAAATGTCTAAAAAATAACATGAATACTGAATAGGAGATTCCACTCTGGCTGCACGAAGTTGCAGTGATTCCAGAAGACGTACCTCAAAGTTCAATTTAGGCTCAGCTTCACGATCAAGCTCCTTATTGGTGAAGAGCCAGCCGCTTACTAGGTCCACCGAGACAGGAAGGTTGGCAGGGTTGAAGTGGCCGGAAATTTTGTATTCGATTTCCGAATTTTCGCCTTCATCTCCGTCGTACGCTTGGACCTGTCAATCAATCAATCAATCAATCATTTTATTTGCTATAAACATGTATGAGCAATGGTCGGTAACTTATTCTAAATACAATAAAAGAAGAAAACAAAAACATAGAAAAGAGAACAACAAACAAAGTAATGAACAAAACAAGTAGCGGAACTAGCGAAATTCAAAATTACCAACATCCTGCAAAAACTCACCAAAAGTATAAGGAGCTAGCTGGATCAAGTATTTTATAAGCTGTGACCTGAATGATCCAAGAGCAGTCTTTCGAAATTTTAATGGAAGGGCATTATAAAATTTAATTCCCCACCAGGTGTTGCTATTACAAGTAGTCTTAATTCTATGAAAAGGAAGACAGAGGTCTTGCTTATGCCGTGTAGGGTAAACATGAGCGGGGATATGGTAGTCATTGACATTATTCCTAACGTAACAGAGGCTATCTAAAATGTAGGCAGCTGGGATTGTTAAAACTCCTAGTTGCTTGTAAGCTGGCCTACAGTCATCCTGGTAATTCAAGTTAGCGACGACTCTAACCGCTTTTCTTTGGCACCCAAAGATGGCAGATGACGAAGCAGAATGGCCCCAACTCAGTATGGCATAAACCGCCCTACTCTGGAAACATGCGTGAAAGGCTGCAAGCACAGCAGATTCTGAGATCCTTTCAGAAAGGCGCCTCAAGAGAAAAATGTACTTGTTGAGGCAAGCTTCGAGTTGCGCGCAATGGGGTTTCCAGTTCAGCTTTGGGTCAAGAACTACACCAAGAAACTTCACTGACACTGCATCAAGAGATGCCTTTTCATCTTCACACAGTGACGAAAGCTGTGTGCCCCTTGACAGCAGAGAAGTGTCATCTGCGAACAATATAGGAGGAGTTTGGAGGCTTTGTGGCAGGTCATTTATAAAAATAAGGAATAATATTGGCCCCAAAACAGATCCTTGTGGAACACCATACGTGACAGGGAGGAAATTAGACAAATCTCCTGCGTGACGCACTGCTTGGTATCGATCCGTAAGATAACTATCTATCATAGAAATGGCATTGACAGAAAAATTATACTTTGAAAGTTTTTCTAAAAGAATTGGGTGGGAAATGCAATCAAAGCATTTAGCAACATCAACAAAAGTTGCTGAAGAAAATTCACCACATTCAAACGAGGCCGTTACAAAATCAGTTAGTTTCAGAATGGCATCATTTGTGGACCGACCATTTCGAAAACCGAACTGAATAAGTCGTACCTTTCAAAATATCTGTTAAGTTCCAGTTTTAGAGACATTTCAAATACTTTTGACAGTGCTGGGAGTTTTGAAATAGGTCTATGGTTCGACGGTAAGTCACGTTCACCTTTTTTGAAGAGTGGAATCACCTCAGAGACCTTCAGTACCGAAGGAAAGTGCCCGTTATAAATAGACTCGTTGATGAGGTGGGTGAGAGGAAACACCAGCCCAAGTGCAGCCTGTTTCAACATGTTGGTTGAGATACCATATATATCAATGCCATTAGAGTTTTTGAAACTTTTAATGGTATTTAAAATCATTTGAGGTTCAACGTATGAGAATTCGAATGTTGGAGCTGCTGATGAAAAGGGCACAGAAAAACCTGATGGGTTGCCTGTACAGTTAGGTAGCGTATCTACAATCTCTGCAGCAACATTTACAAAATAAGAATTAAATTTGTCAGCGGAAATACGGTCAGAAGCAGATTTTGAACCTTTTTCGTTTGATCTGTTTTTATTAATTTCGTCCCACATAGCTTTAACAGGATTTTTTGAGGAAAAAATATACTTCTCTCGGTCAATTTCTTTAGCCCTTTTAAGCTTAACCCTATAGATGGATTTTAATTTCTTAAAAGCATTTTCTGAGCAGGGGTCATTAGTACTTTTCCACTCAGCAAATAAAACATTGAGTTCAGTTTTCATTGCCTGGAATTTGTCATTATACCAATTTGTGCGCTTACGTTTGTTCATATTGGAGGCCTTTATGGTCGACCTGATCGACAATAAACAATAAATAAGGTGCGGCATAAATCAATTTGAATTTTTGGCATTCCAATTTGAACTTTCGGAAAATCCATTACGTTTCGACAACTACTGGAGTCCTTGTCCACCTTTATTCCTTCTACAATGTTCAATAAAGTGTTTTTTTCTCTCTCTCATAAATAAGGTACGATAAAACTAATAGGCACATAAGAATTCAACATGTTTAGTCTTCATCAGGTGGGTGATGAAGCGTTGAATTGACTGGGCGAGGACCAGTTGGTGTGGTGAAGTGTTTGATTTCTCACAAATACAATGGAATTTATACTCACTCTAACTATGGAGTAACCAACTCCAACGTTTTCTGAGACCGACTCTTGAAAAAGCGAAGTGTAGAAACGGGGAGCGTTGTCGTTGAAATCTTTCACGTTGACCAACACCTGCGTCGTATTTGACTTTCCAGGAGAGCCACCATCTGCAAAAGCAAGTTCCATAAATGCAATGAAATGCGGTTCATCGTGAAACTTCCGGAAATTAATGATGAAGGTCGTACAAACCTTGAGCACGGATGACCAATCGGTAGCTTCGGATTGCCTCGTAGTCTAAAGGTTTGACCAGCGTGATTTCACCGGATTGGGAATCTATCGCGAACTGACCCTGCGTGTTGCCACCGATGATGGCGTAGCGCAAGGCACCGTTTTGACCAGCGTCCGCATCAGAAGCCCTGAGCAGAAAAAAGAGTTGAAGTTCCAGATATTTGTAATAGTTTTTTATTTCGTATAGCCTAAGATTAGGCACTGCACATGTCAATGTCATTCGAATATAATGTAGGCAGTGCCCCCCCCCCTCCAGGACAACGACTGGCCCCACCCACCATGGCGACTCCCCGTCCAAGACACCCACGAGAGAAGCGACCACCACACTGTGACCAGCTCCCTCCACCACAGGGAATCCAACGTCCCTGTTGTGTTCGGCGTGTTGGCGAGTGAAGGAGCTGACCTTCTCGCTGCGGCGAGAAGTTTCTTTATTTAATTTACTAGTTTTCCGACCAGGACACCGTTTTAAAGGAGCAAGGTTGGTTGCATTTTAGTGCCTTCTTTCGGAAGGTGAAATGATACCAACAGAGACCACCTCTTCGTGCGGGCGACGTTGAGCGGCTGCGAGGGCGTTGATTCGCTGGCCTTTGTTTGCGAGGCGGTGGCTTCTTTTCGACAGCCTCTGTGTGAGGTTGTGGGTCTATTTGATGTAGTGATGCTGACCCACGAATTTCATAGGCTGCGTCGGCGATGGGTGCAAGAAATTCGGCGTCCTTCGTCATCCACGGTGCGAGGATCGTTTGTACATCAATTGGAAGGGCTTTTATCCAGAAGGTCTTTGAAAGATCCTGTGGCATGAGGTCCCCCAGTTGGTGTCGGATTTTCCGTAGGAGCTGTGAAGGCTTTTGGTCCCCCAAGTGTTGTTGTTGGGTGAGGGCCGCGATCCATTGATGACGAGAGGGCTCGAAGATTTCGATGAGCCTAGCCTTAAGGTCGTCGTAAGGCGTGACGAGTTGAGCCGCTGTGAGGTCTGCCGTTAGTACTGCGACGTCGTAAGGCAGCAGAGGGAGCGTCCGAGTGAATCTGGCCCGTTGTGTGTTGATATGCGCGCCGGTGTAGGCCGCATCGAGTTGAAGGAACCAGAGGCGAGGGTCCTCCCTGTAGAACGGCGGTAGTGTCAAGGGAATTGACACTTTGGCGGCTTCGGCGAAGTCAGGCTGCGGCGGTGGATCGGGGATGCCATTGTTGGCCATCTCTCTGCGTCGAATAGGTAGTTAAAAACGTGCGGGGTCACCACTGTTGTGTTCGGCGAGTGAAGGAGCTGACCTTCTCGCTGCGGCGTTTTGTCTTTGCTTTAACCCCTACTCAACCTAAGAGAGACTTTCCCAAGCCTAGCATTCAGTACTATCGCATCGGCGGGTCAGACCCATACCGGCATGCGGAGTACTGGGAGAATCGGGCTAGCCCGTCGACCCCGGCGTTTCAGAGAAACCTACCGGCGGGAAGACAGGATATTTACTTGAGAGCCTACAACTTCGAGGAGATACCTTGGTGAAGGAGAAGTCGGAGAGCGAAATGAACAAGACGAGAACTTGACTAGATTGGCATAAGGAAGCATCCCTGAGTGAGCTTATATACTCATGTGGATAGTTCGGGAGAGAGAGAGGTGGAAAGGTGACGTCATGTTGGCGTATCCCCTGTACCTCGTCTCCCCTAATGGGTGCTGACTCACTCAGGGATCCTCCCGGTAGCTTCTTTATTTAAGAACTAATTATTGATTATATGTGGGTCATAACAGTCCCTTATTCCCAACAGGGCCCACAATTGGTACCCTATCTCTGATGGAAGTGGTAGCATTCTCGTCGCAAGTGGAGCTTAGGACCTTTGTGTTCACACTTGTTAACCTTCCGTCGGTCGCGCCTTCCCACATGCAAAGTAGGTCGCGCTGCTGTGTTTACACCGCAGTCATTCTCGTTACGTATTTTGCTCAAAATTGGAAAATTTTACAATCTAATGACAATGCTTCAGTTAAAATATTAATTCATACAATTGCAAAATATTCGGTAGAATATGTAAAATTTACAAATGTAATACGTCAAATTTACATATGTAATATGTCAAATTTACATATGTAATATGTCAAATTTACATATTTACAGCGGTGTTTGGACAGCTGCGCGACGAGGCTTTCTCAGGTTTTATTGTTTGGTTCAATTTAATTTGAACCAAACAATAAAACCTGAGAAAGCCTCGTCACGCAGCTGTCCAAACACCGCTAGGTACTCAGCGCACGCCTTACTCGACAATGCCTGAAGCAAAACTGAATAGCAACTTTTACGTCACTCACAAGGTGGCGACTCATATGCAATTTAGGGGGTGGGATCCTAAATAAAAGATACAGAGGGGGGTTGGGTGAATTTTTGGTCAAAGTGCAAGCGTTTTCTTCCGAGTGCGGTGTAAACACTGCAGGCGCGACCGACGGAAGGTTAAACAAACTGTGCACCGTGTCCCTCCTACACACTCTCGTAGTGCTCGAGCTGCAGTTTCACTGCAGGTGTTGGTAGGTACAGCTTTTTCCTGTAACGGGCCTGTGACCAGTCATGGCCTCTGGAGAGCTCGACTCTGCTAGTCTTACGATTGGTTTATGGACAGCAACCAACACTGGTACCGCGGGCGGGGGGAGCCCCAGGCTACCGGCACAATGACAGTAGTCAAAGTGCCACCTCCCAGTTGAGGTTGGATTCGCGGGGGTCGTGGTTTGAAGTCACCCAGGGCCGCAGTCCCCTTCTTCAGTCTCTGGGTAGGGTTCCTTGAACCAGGACCATCCTTGGCCCTGTGGCTTGGATCCTGGCATGTGAGTTTTGTGAATAGTCAAACACTCGGGCGCCGACCAGCATATTCGGAAGAACTTTGCTAGAACGTGCGCCTCAACCTGTAGGTCATAACAGGGACCTGCTATTAAGCCGGGACACTGATTGTGTGAACAATCAACTGTCCGGAGTGACTTTCTCTGGTTGTTAGCAACCAGGGGGGAGACCATTAGGATTTTCACAGGACTCCTTAAACCGACTTTCTTTGAAAGGAGGAAAGACATTCATATTCCCAACAGGGAAAAGGGTACAAGAGGGACCAATAGGGTGAACAAACCGACCAACAAGAGAGGAGAACCCCAGACATACACTCATCCACACAACAAAAACATTCACACCACTGATAAAATTCATTTTTAAATAACCACGAGCAAACAAGAAGATAAAAAGTATCACAGATCTGGCACTTTACTTACAGATCTGGCAGAGTACTTACAACAAAAAATTCCTCTGCTGAACAATTAAAATCAACTAAATCTAAATAATTCTTCGTTCAATTCATTGACTCGTAAATGTACTTAGAAATACAAATTACATAGTTAACTACCTAATCCATTGAATATCATAAAAGTCATCAATGGAATAAACTTCAAACAGTTCAGCCTGCAAAAGCTTCACTTTCAGGATCCATATAAATGGTTTCTCCGAGAGGTTTTTGGTAGATCCATATTAGTCGTTAGTAGTAGAGAAGAAGATGCAAACATCACTGGAAGTCTTGAGGATATGGAATATCCACAAGGCACTTGCCTTCTGCCTCATCGCTTTCCAGACATGCAAGGAGTTGTAAATGAGCTAGGCAGACTGGAGAAAATAAAGGTCTGACTTCAGCCAATCAAAATTCTTCGAAATTCGAGTCAATATGTCAGCCAATAACTCAACACATCTCAAACTTCTGTACTGCAAATTCTATACAGCACCTAAAAAGCAACGTGGTTTCAGGCGATGGAGGATCTGATCAGGAAGTCATGCCCACAATAAAAAATATAACCAAGGGAACCTTTGCAAATGGCACCATTGAAACGCCTCAACATTACTTTCCCCGATTCTCAATCCTCAATTTCTAGCTCAAAATCATTCTCTTCTTCTTTATTGGCGCTACAATCCTCGCGGGATCATGGCCTCCTTCAACAGTTCCTTCCATGCGTCTCGGTTCTGCGCAGTCATCTTCCAGTCGCTTACGCCCAGAATGCTGCGAGCATCCTGTGCCACGCCATCGAGCCATCTCAACCTCGGCCTTCCCAGCCGTCGAGTCCGATGAAGCTCCTCGTTCATTATTCTTTTAGGAATCTGCTGTTGGTCCATACGAACCACATGCCCGGCCCAACGAAGCCGACCAATCCGAATAAAGTGAACCACGTCTCTTTCCCCGTATAACAGCATTATTTTGCGGTTGGTTCGTTTCCTCCAGATCGGTCCATCTCGTACGGCTCCAAAAATCCTTCGCAGAACACTACGCTCAAACCGCTGCAGCGCTGCCTCGTCATGCACGGAGAGTGTCCAGCACTCTGATCCGTATGTTAGCACAGGTCTAATTAGCGTTTTGTACAGTCGCAGCTTAGTACAACGAGTGAGGAGTCTGCTCTTCATGTGCTTCAGGAGACCAAAATATGCTCGGTTTGCTGCAAGGATTCTTCTTCTTATTTCGGGTTTCATTCGATTATCTGCATTGATTTGGGTTCCCAGATATATGAATTCGTTGACCCACTCAAATCTGTGTTCACCGATGCTAATACTTTGGTCATGGTTTACTGGAGCATTGGTTCGCATGTACTTTGTCTTGTGCCGGTTTATTTCAAGTCCCATGGCAGTTGCTTCTCTGACCAAATCCCCATATGCCTCTCTTATCGCTCCCAGTGAACGACCCACAAGGTCTATATCGTCTGCAGAGGTCAGCAGTTGCACTGACCGGTTGGCAATTGTGCCGCCAACCTGTATTTTGGACTTTTTTACTGCCCTCTCCAATGCCATGTTGAAGAGAAGGCACCCCAATCCATCCCCCTGCCTGATGCCTCTGTGTGTGCTAAACTGATCTGACACAGGTTATTTCCTTCATGGTCATCCTGATTAGGCTTACTAATTTAGGTGGGACTTCCATCTCTAGGAGACCTTTGTAGAGCTCTTCTCTCAGGACATTGTCATAAGCAGACTTGAAGTCTATAAACAAGTGATGCGCCTGCAGTTTATATTCCCTTGCCCTTTCAAGCAGCATCCGCAAAGAGAATATCTGGTCGATGGTACTTTTGCCCTTCATGAACCCCGCCTGATGAACACCTATGATCCGATTAGCATGGGGTAGGAGTCTTTGAAATAAAATGTTTGAGAGGATTTTATATGCACTGGAAAGTAGCGAGATGCCTCTATAGTTGATAAAATTCCCCAATTCTCAATCCTCAATTTCTAGCTCAAAATCATTCTCACCTCTACCAAAATTTGATGGAAAACATTCCAAACTCTACCATGATAGATGGGTCACCCTTATAGGGGGGGTTATAAGTATAAATACTCAAAACTCACTTGACTTGGGCCACTACTGGGTTGCTCAAACTGGGCGTTTCCTCTGGCAGATTGACGGATATCGTTCTCTCGCCGAACTGAGGGTAGTTGTCGTTTTCATCGGACACCCTGACGACGAGGCTCACCGTCGACGTCAGACGAGAGTCGAGGGGTTGAGCTTGATCCGACGCCTGGGCCACAACTGTGTACACCTGAAATGTAACAATGTTGTCAACGTTGCAGTTGAAATCTCTGGAAATCAGAGATACTTTGGAGGAAACTGAGCCATATGAATTTGGCTGCACATACTACACTTTGAAACTTAACTCATGCATCAGAAAAATTGGGAAATTCAGATGTCATACAGGCTACATCATTACTGTCTGGTAGTGATGCGACATCGACATCGATGTTTTCAAAACATCGATGTTTTTCAATAAACATCGATGTTTTTAACATCGATGTTTCGATGGCGATGTTTTCACAACATCGATGTTTCAATCGATGTCGTACTTCCCCTGATTTGTTGTTCCCATTGGTTTTCTCAATAGTTTACACATTAAAATAATGAATGAAACAAGCGTTAAAATACCAATCGTGATGAATTATTACATTCTTATCTCTTGGAGAAATAAAAATAATAGCTAATTTTCCTACCGATTTTTCAAGTTGTTTTGAGTTGGCAACCCTGGTGCTCCTGGCTCGAGTGTATTGTGATAGCTTATCTTACAATCTTACTCCATTTTGTCTCATACTCATCATTTTTCATTACATGCATTCATTACTTTTGTTATTCACTGAGGTGTATTCCTAACTTATGGGGGGGTGTAACTGCTTTAAATATTCATTTGGCGAATGTACTGGGGTAGAAATTGACCTAGCGGCTAGAAATTGATTCATCAGATGAAAAAAAGTCTATTCGAGTAGGTACCTACAAGCAAACGATCTCGAATATTTGTATAATTATGATCGGGCACATCGATGTTAAGAAACATCGATGTTTCCACTCGACATCGATGGTGGAATTCAAAAACATTGATGTTGAGAAACATCGATGTTTTCTATCGATGTCGCATCACTACTGACTGGCACAATCTCAGTAATCATTGTTACCACAAAGGCTACTCCTACATGGATGCCAATATAAAAAACAAAATTTCTGTCTTTTAATGCGACTGAAGCCAGTCGAGACTTCAGGAGATTCCCATACTCGAGAAAACCTCGTGTTGTGACTCGGAATCACTTTGCTTCTTCTTACCTCAGCAACTTCTCGATCCAGAGGCTGCCTCGTGGAAATCAAACCCGTCTGAGGGTCGATGGAGAACACACCCTCTCCCGAGTCCAATCCTCCAGACTCAACGTTCATCAGCGAATACTCGATCTGCAACCAAAAACATCTGACATGAAATTTAGAACGATTGAAACGATCATAAATTAGATTCCCATCCAACCTATAGCTTTGTGATTTGAATACTTAAATTGTTACCACGAATGGTAACAGTTTCTAGAGTATTTTATGTAGGGATGGGCACCGATTAATCGAGGTAATCGATTAATTTGTCAAATAATCGATGCTTTTTTAATCGATGTTCACTGGGTACGATTAATTGGGTAATCGATTAATTTGTAACGATTATTATCTCCGCACGTTATCAATAATTGAATTGTCCAGTGGTGAAGGGAACTAAGTGCAAAAATGCCACTTTTCAGGAGAAGCAAAAAACTGCTTAGTTTAACTAAAGCGCTCGATTTTGACCCAGTTTTTTTTCTTTTGGAAGGCCAATAAAAGTGATGTTCAAACAGCATTGAACTGCCGCAAAATTTAGAAGGGGATAACCAAAAAAAAAAAGTTAAATTTTGGGAACTTAGTGCCTTTCACCACTTGATTACCTGGGCATGAAGAAAATTAAGACCGAATATGACGAAATATCTTTATTTGAACGAATAACTTTGTAAACTTATTGAATATTATGTATATAGATTGTCATTTCGATTTTTTATATTTTTTTCGTAATTTTTCTCCATATTTTCCTCACGTTTGTTCTACATCTTCTTGTTCCTGAGTTGGCCAAGCCAGTTTTTCTCATAAAATTGCTTAAACGCTTCAGGGACATACTGTCTTAGTTTGCCAACATCCTCCAACTTCTTGGGGCTAAATAAATGTATCTTTGTAAAAAGTTGGGTGACTAAACTATGATATTGTCCAGTTACTTGAGGAGGCACACTCTTTCCACTATAACTGATGTACTGAAGGCCTTGCAGTCATTTTTTCTTAATTACATGACGTTTATGTCCAGCTTCATCTCTTATACGTTTGGGACCCATTAAAAAAAAATGAATCGCTCGGTTGAGAAACCGCGAACAAGAACAATATTTAGGAGCACACACGAACAGTACCTCAACGTAGGAGAAAGCAGACTGAGGTGAAAAAGTTCACGAAACTGCTTAGTATAATAAGTTTGTTGTTTATTGAAGAGAAACGATGTACTTTGATCAACGGACATGCCCACGGAGACCCGTCCTCAGGTGATGAAGGGCACACTTAGTTCTTTTCTCCACGAAACGCTCGGTGTTGGAGACGAATATCTGGCAATCTGAAGCGAGAACTTAGTTCTTTTCACCACCACATGATGTGTCTTGCCGAGGAGAACCCAAATCAACAATTTAAAAAAAATCGATTTTTTGCACTTAGTTCCCTTCACCACCGGCCAATTCAAAGGGGAATTTGCCTCAAATTTTTTTTTCGAATGAGGGTCTATTTTTATGGAATAAAACCATAGTGAGCTGCTCGAAAACGCATCCAAAAAATTTAGAGAATTTAAGGAAGATGGAAATTTTAAATGTGGTGGCAATGTGTAAGAGGCAGCCATGTTTGAAACGTAACAGATATTCTACCAATCTGACTTCAAAGGAGGTTCTGTGGCGCTTACCACAGAAGCGGAACATACACGAACTTTTAGCTTCCGAGTAGTGCGCACAAGAGTGCGCCGCAAACTGGCAGGAAGAACCCAGACACAAAAGTGACCAAAAGAAACAATATTACTCACTTTTTTACAATACGATTCTACCTACTAGTTTATCAAGCATTATTAGTCTTCATCTTCTCTTATTTAGTTTCAAGATTTGAATCACATTATTCGAGTAGCCATTTCACTGGATCGTTTTGTGTGGGGGTGCTAGAACTCTGTCTGTTGTCGGAGTTGTTTTCGCGTCGTTTTTTTTTCGTATGACGTCAACAATATTCCTCGATTTTCGTGGTGTTTTGTAACAGAGGCTTCACTTGTTTAGGCATTTTCTCCTACGGTAATTTTTTCCCCTTGGTTATTCCTAGTGTTAAACGTTATTCTAGGGCCCTATTATAGGATTTGACTTGGAATTCCAGAATCTAAAATTGAGGCAAATTCCCCATTATCACTGAATGCTTAGGTTGTTTTTGTTAGTACTAAAGGTGGGTTCACAAGCGTCTGACTCTGCGCTTACGACTCTCTCCGTTCTGCCCGCTGATTGGCTAAGAACAGACAGAAAGAGCCAATCAGCGGGCAGAACGCAGAGAGTTGGAAACGCAGAGTCGGATGCTTGTGAACCCAGCATTACGTATCCTGCTACGTTATTGCTTCCGAGTCCACCAATGTAGCAGAAGTTTTGTTTTCACTTTTCAAGGTTAAAAAAAATGGTTCTCCAAATTCGAAATTTCCACTCGCGTTTTACATTTCAGACCTTTCTGAACAATTTTGGTTCCGTATCTGTCATGAAATCCTTGTAATCGGCATGACTATACGAAGTTATTGTCCGATTTCCATGAAATTTTCAGGGATCGTGCGGGTTAGCGTGTAGACGGTCCCCTAAGAAAATCATCACTCCCGGACTAATAGTATACACTGCGCATGCGCAAACGTCAATACCTTGCAACAGCCATAATTTCCACATTTTTCATCCGATTTCTTTTCATTTCACTCTCACTTTGGATGTAATTTTAAATTTTAATAATAAATAACGTTGAGTTTTTCGTTTCAATTGTAGGTACCTACCCAATTTTATCAGAATCTTTTGGATACAATCGATGTTTAAGGGCTCAATTAAACAGTAAAACAGTAAATGTTGGTCGATGCGCATCCCTAATTTTATGCTGTACGATCGAGTATAAAAATATCCTAAAGATTACTAGAAAAAGATTTGCCAGTTCGAGGCCATGGGATTTGAAAATAGAGATTAAGCAGCGGGTTTTTGCACAAAAATTGCTTCTTAGCTCGAAATCCAGATACGACGATTATTATTGTAATTTTGTACGACAAATGTCTACCAAACTTGAAACGAAAAACATCAAATTGGCCCCTAATTGGCCGACATGAGGTCTCCTGGTAATTTCCTTCGAAGTCACATGCAGACCGAATCCAGAAATCAGCTCCTCGAATGCTTTTCTTTGTTTAATTTGTTGCAGATTGGCAGTATTCTCAAAATGTATATTCATATCACCCATTATCACGATCATTTTTTTACTTTTAACAATATTGGTGAAAACAGCATCTAAACATAATATAAATTCATCAAAGTTCGATGATTCAGGAGGTCTATAAATGCAGCATATTATTAGGGTATCGGCTAATCGATTAATTTGTCAAATAATCGATGTCCACTGGGTATGATTCATTGGATAATCGATTAATTTGTAACGATTATTTTCTCCGCACGTTATCAATAATTATCACTGATTCCTTAGGTTGTTTTTATTAGTACTAAAGGTGGGTTCACAAGCGTCCGACTCTGCGTTTCCGACTCTCTCCGTTCTGCCCGCTGATTGGCCAAGAACAGACAGAAAGAGCCAATCAGCGGGCAGAATGCAGAGAGTCGGACGCTTGTGAACCCAGCGTTACTTATCCTGTTACGTTATTGCTTCTGAGTCAACCAAGATAAAAAAAAGGTTCTCCAAATTCGAAATTTCCACTCGTGTTTTACGTTTCAGACCTTTCTGAACAATTTTGGTTCCGTGTCTGTCTGTCATGAAATCCTTGTAACCGGCATAACTACATCAAGTTATTGTCCGATTTCCATGAAATTTTCAGGGATCGTGCGGGTTGGCGTGTAGACGGTCCCCTAAGAAAATCATCACTCCCGGACTAATAATATACGCTGCGCATGCGCAAACGTCAATACCTTGCAACAGCCATAATTTCCACATTTTTCATACGATATCTTTTCATTTCACTCTCACTTTGGATGTAATTTTAAATTTTAATAATTTTTACGCTGAGTTTTTCGTTTCAATTGTACCTACCCAATTTTATCAGAATCTTTTGGATATAATCGATGTTTAAAGGCTCGATTAATCAGTAAATCGATTAGTCTATATGAATTTATCGTTGATTTCATTAATCGATCATTCGATGGATAAAAATATCTTAAACATTGCTTACAAAAATTGCTTCTTAGCTTGAAATCCAGACACGGCGATTGTTATTATATTTTTGTACACCAAATTTTTACCAAACTTGAAAAGAAAAACATCAAATTTTGAATGGTAAATACTTTGTTTTTTTTTTTATACCTGAGCATTTATTCCAATATCCAAGTCGGAGGCACGAAGTTGGGCGACGACGCTGCCAACAGGCGCGGACTCGCTGAGAGCCGCCGACGTCGTCCCAGTCGCTGACGTCTCGAACGTCGGAGGGTGATCGTTGACGTCGCCGACGTTGATTTGAAGCGTCGTCGTCGCCGAGCGAGCGGGGATCTGACCGTCTTCCGACGTCGCCGTTATCCGGAAGTAGTGAACGTCCATCGTCTCTCTGTTGAGTGAAAAATGTTAAATACTGAATGAAAAACAGAACTCGGCCTTTTGGGCCTCGCCTTACTAACTGCTTAGAGCCTTGGCTAAAATTCTACATGGAACATGCTTTAGCCGCGCTTTTCGGGGGAGTAGTGGTAGGGAATAACCCCCGCACCCGCCCGTCACTCTGCCTCCCGCGAGATAGTTTTCAGGTAGTTAGTCCGAGGCTAAAGCATGTTCCATTCTAAAATGAACTACTTGTTGGAGTTTGCATCACGAATATAAGTAGTTGACAGGTAAGTAGGAGTCTATTTTTCAACTTTTAACTTTTGACTTTTAACCCGTGAGGGCTTGCAGATCGCCCTCAATGCATTTGCTAAGGAGCTAGCCAGGTGTGGACTTGTGGTTAACCCCGATAAGTGTGGGTCGGTCTCCTTGGTCCCGTCGGGTCGCCAACATAAGGTGAAAGTCGTGGATGGGGGTTTTGTCATAGGACAATCCCCCATCCCGTCTCGATCCATGATGGAGGTTTGGCGGTACCTTGGAGTCGACTTCATGGGGGTGGCCACCATTAGTGCCAGCCGTGTGGACCTTGGTAGAGCGCTAGCTCGCGTTACCAAGGCTCCACTGAAGCCACAGCAGAAGCTGCGCCTCCGGTGGGCTTGGCATTGTGTCTCTCTCGGCATGTGTCCCTTCACTGCGCCGCCAGCGCCTGCTAGCCCTTCAAGGGTCGAGCTGGGAGGTCGCCTGTGCAGCTGCTGATCTTTATTTTGTCAGGCAACAGTTAGCATGGTGCGACCTAGCAACACCATCTGCTCCGAAACCCAGTTCGTCTGCTGAGTTCGCTGCTGCGCTGCATGAGTCAGTAGATGGTAAAGAACTCCGACAGTGCTCTGAAAGCCCTGTCTCTTCCCAATGGGTAGATTGGGCTTCAGAGGGCATTGGGGCCCGCGACTACCGACACTTCCACGCCGTCCGCGTGGCAACTCTGCCAACTGCGGTACGGTGTTCGAGAGGTAGTTGCGGGACAACCCTTCCCCTTTGCCGCATTGTCGGAGTGGAAATGAACATCTTTATCATGTAGTGCAGCAGTGTCCTCGGACTCATGGGGGCCGCATTCTACGTCATGATGCGGTCGCCAAGCAGATAGCAGGTGCTTTGTCATCTAGCGGCTGGGATGTTGAGAGGGAGAGATTGTATCACATGCCAAGTGACCAGGGTAAGAAGCCCGACATTGTTGCCGTCAAGCCCGACCAGTCTTGCATTATCCTGGATGTCCAAGTTGTCAATGGCAGCTTGGACATGGAGCAGACTTGGCGGGCTAAGATAAGAAAGTATGATAGAAATGATTTACGGCAAGCGGTGTCGGAGCTAAAAGGAGTGGCACCCAACAACATCAGGGTGATGGCTGCAACCTTATCATGGCGGGGGGTGTGGTGCGGGAAAAGTGCCACGGAGTTGCGTGAGTTGGGCATCTCAGTAGGCGTACTCCGTGGTATCACCACCCGCGTCCTGCTCGGCTCATATTTGAACTGGTGGTCGTATTATAGAGGCACTTCCCGTCATCCCTCTCTCCCTTCCTCATCTTCCCTCATCCCTAGGGCCGGCGTCGGGTGAGTCCTGGGCGTCCTCCCCATTATTTTTTATTTATTCATTTTTATTTATGGCATGCCCCCTCCGTCAAAAAAGACATTTTGTCTTTGAGAGGAGTTTATGGAGGAAAAAAAAAAAAAATAGCAACATGTTTCGGCGAAACATCGTCGCCTTCTTCAGCCTTTACAAAACTGCCCCGCAACTCATCCCAAGGGCTGTAGCATTTTCTTTCTAATCAGTGCTAGTTATGACCATTTTTTCACCAACTTTGTTTTATGCGTGTCCATCCTATGTTCCTCTTCTATTTTTCATTGAATCATCAGACAAATTGCACTGGTATTGCAGAGGTAATACCAGTTGAAAGGTTTTTGAAAATTGTTTTGTTAGGCGAAGAAATTTTTGTTGTTGTGAATCACACTGTGGGAAGCAACAACAAGGTGGAATAGATTGTAAGCAGTTCTCTTCGATTTCATTCATCCAATTGACGATCCCAATTATCGGAGGCGTTGTATTGAAAATAAATCATCTCGCTGAGTGATATTGTTGAACTTGAGTTCAGAATAACACTAAAATCACCATGAAGAGCTAATTTCATTCTCCTTCGACCACAAAGGTCTTCAAAAGAACAAAACGACTGATTTTTAAAATGTAGCCGGCGATTGAAAATCGAATTCGAAACCTCAAAACTCTCAGCTACCCGACGATTTCGTGAGAATCATCGTCGGACTGCCAGATCGGCCTAAGTGCCTACTAATTTGAGGGGCGGGTAATACGGACCTGTCCAGGCGAGCCGAGGTCGTGACTATCCCATCTGTAGACCCGATGGAGAACATCCCGGAGGATCTGGAAAAGAAGAATTTAATTTGAGAACAAGATACTTAGATATCCTGAAAAAGAGCTCGTAACCACAGCTTGAAATATACAGTCGAAACCTTTGAAAAGTGCTCAATTTTTTATTGTTAAAACGGGCAGAGCCCGAAGTGAGTGAATCAGTTGGCAGATGATTATACCTACCTAAATATGTGATTTAGCCAAAATTACTCTTAATAAGTACAGCAGCTTAACCCCTAATAGCCCAATGTTGCACCCGTGCAACATGAACTTCCGAGATTTTTCGTACAAAGGCGGACTATTATTTCCGGCTGATGAAGGTTTTATTTTCATTAGACAACCTTCAAGAGCTCGTGTATTTTTTTTTTTTTTTTTTTTTTTTTTTTTTGGTTATGTTGCTAGCATTAGGATAGCTGATAAACAGGTTTTTATCTCTGATTCCGTGATACCGCGCTGAACATGGCGCTGTGACGCGCGAAGGTAAGTTTACCACCGCATTTTACCTATTTGAATAAATATATTTTCAATAAATTTCATCTTTCGTCGTTGGCATAGTTGTAAAGATCATGTAGCATTTACTTCTTCCAAGTTTTCTCCATTTCTAACTTTGCCAGAAGTCAAAATAGGTTTGATGCACCCATGCAACATTGGGCAGCCGGTGATGGCAGATTGTTGCTCCCAGGCAACGTTTAGCAGCCAGCGCTGGTAGATTGTTGCTCCCGGCCAACAGTGGGCAGTCAGTATATGGTTTCAAGCATACTAATTAGGTCAGTTGATTTTGCCTCATTAGTGCAAAAATCCCATAAGATGGATAATTTCGCAACATTGGGGATATTTAGTCCATAGATTTGGACAGAAATAAGTTACCTACCTACTAGATACATTTATTTGAGCAATAATGTGCTTTTTCCTATAGAAATTTTTGTTCACATCAAGATCAGACATGATGGAGTTCTGCAATTACACGATGATGACAAAAGTTACGAAAATGAAGCAGTGGAATGACCTATTGTGCTTTATCGCCATCAGAAAAATTGTTTTAGAAGTTCTCATGAGGGAACCAATAATAATTCAATGTTTTTATTTACAAAATTGGCAGTGCTTGAGCCCTTTGCATTATCCACACTGTTCAATTTTTCATGTTTCATTTTTCAATATGACTTATAAATTTTCAGGAGGGTGTTACATTTTGCACTTTGGGTTTCGCTGAAATACCTACTTTCTGAAAAAAAGGAGGGGTCTTAGTATCAATTGCCTCCTATGGGGAGTTCAAATTGAAATTCCTAATTCTGACACTTTGTTTCATTATTCTCAGAATAAGAAACTAGTGGCTTTTGTTCATTATTCTTTGAATATCACATCTGTTCTATTCGTTAGAAACAATTCCTTATCAGGATTATCTTTTTTTTTTTAATTTCGCCAGGATTTCCTCTCAATATTTGCGTCATCTGTGATGCATTTTGACGACTGCTGGTTTACAATTTTTCGTTTGCAGTCGTTAGCTAAGTATAATGTTGAAAGAGTTCCAAAACACCTCATTTTAGAGGTCCAATCGTATGAGCAACTTATGTATAAGTGATCGTTTGGAGACCAGGTAGTGATATTCGACAACGATGTAATAAAAATATTGAATTGGTCATGATAAATGGCCGATGCATTTGTCTAACTGAGTCAAGTTACTTTTTCGAGTTCCATAGTCAGTAGGGGAATGAGAAAAAAGTATTTTTTTCAATACCTACCTACTGATTGTTGGTGAAGACGCCTGCAAATAATGATTTATGGAATCATTTCGTGAAATGAGTACATCTGAAAGTTCTACTATTCCGAGTATTGCAATCGATTCTTGACTATCATAGCCCAATGTTGCAGCCGAGCAACAAGAAATACTATCCGGCTGCCCAATGTTGCACCGGAGCGACAAAATTTTAAAATTTGATATATGAGCAAATAATTTTTTTTCTTCACTTCCACGTAGCAAGAGCTGTTTTTGATGAGAAATCAAGAAAAAATCGGAAAATTTCGAATTATTTCATGTCTTGGGCTATTAGGGGTTAAGGAGGCCTATTCTTACAGCAGTAGGAAGTTAGATTACTTTAGGGAGCGGCAGCATAACTTCCTTTTTTTCAAATCTGAATAAAGCGCATTGCAAGGATCATAAAGTTTCAATATGGTTTTTATAATGTAGGTACACTATTAAAGTAGTAGTCAAAGTAGTTTTAAAGATAAAATCACTCAGAAGACGTCCTCCATTCTCGATTCATTGAACATGCCGATTTCTGGCGTTCGCATAGGAAGCGTTAAATTGGGAATTTGCCTCACATTTTTTTTTTCGAATGAGGGTTTATTTTTATGAAATAAAACCATAGTGAGCTGCTCGAAAATGCATCCAAAAAATTTAGAGAATTTAAGGAAGATGGAAATTTTAAATGTGGTGGCAATGTGTAAGAGGCAGCCATGTTTGAAACGTAACGGATATTCTACCAATCTGACTTCAAAGCAGGTTCTGTGGCGCTTACCACAGAAGCGGAACATACACGAACTTTTAGCTTACAAGGAATAACACAAGAGTGCGCCGCGAACTGGCAGGAAGAACCCAGACACAAAAGTGACCAAAAGAAACAATATTACTCACTTTTTTACAATACGATTCTACCTACTAGTTTATCAAGCATTATTAGTCTTCATCTTCTCTTATTTAGTTTCAAGTTTTGAATCACATTATTCGAATATCCATTTCACTGGATCGTTTTGTGTGGCGGTGCTAGAACTCTGTCTGTTGTCGGAGTTGTTTTCGCGTCGTTTTGGTTTATTATTTTCAATAATGAACCTTTGGAATCGACCAAGAAAAAAAAAATTTAACACCCCCTCAAAATTTGATGGTTTACGTTTCAAGGTACGTAGAATCCAAAAATCGAATAAAAATTTGGCCGAGAATTTAAACGAGAATTTAAAGTTTGGACGTACGATAAATCAGAAACACGAGTGTGAATCGCATAAGAGGCCTAATCTCCGTTCAAATTAAAGCTGACCGAAATGCGATCGATGTTTTTCTTTCTTGTTGGATGGTTGGTGGCTTTGCAGACGAGTGATCTATATAGAAAAATTAAAAATAATAAACCATTGTGTAATAATTTGCAGCGTTTTATTTTCGTAGGACGTCAACAATATTCCTCGATTTTCGCGGTGTTTTGTAAGAGGCTTCACTTGTTTAGGCATTTTCTCCTACGGTAATTTTTTCCCCTTGGTTATTTCTAGTGTTAAACGTTATTCTAGGGCCCTATTATAGGATTTGACTTGAAATTCCAGAATCTAAAATTGAGGCAAATTCCCCATTGGAAATTCCTTCCTGGATGTTGTTTTTTAAATTTCGAAGGATCCTTGGACGGTTGACATAAACGCGGGATTTCAAAAATCCCGCAGAAACTCAATTTTAAATGCTTGCATACGAGTCTGCAACACATTGGGACATTTTCATGTCAACCACTACACAACAAGGTAGTGAAGTAAGTTAGTTCATGTACCCAAGCATCAAAATAAGAAAACAGTTGATTGTTCTCTACGCAAGACAGTGAGTCTATTTTATTTATTTATTGGTCGCGTGAGCAAGACTTGCTTAGTTTTCGTGACGATTTTTCAGTTTATGTGCCAAAGCAAAGACATGAAAATGTCAAAAAGAATCACAAGGGGACAAATTGGGAGATCGGACCGGCCACTGCAAATCGCACCTGATTGAGATGAGGCGTTCTGGGAAGTATTTCCTCAAAACAGCCATCGATGCCCCTGTGGTGTGCGCCGTTGCACCGTCTTGTTGGAACAAAATGTCCAAGAAATCCAGTAACAACCAATAACAAGATGGCTGTTTTGAGGGAACACTTCATCTCAATCAGGGGCGATTTGCAGTGACCAATTTGTGATTCTTTTTCATTAATTTCCCACTTGTTTAAAAAAAAATGTTTTTTTCGGAGTTTTGAATTTCAATTTACAGAATATTTTAGCAGAAGGTACCTCAAAGGCCCTATACAATCTATCACCTCAGGAATGATCTTTCCAAGGGCCACTCTAGCGCTATCTGTGCCAGCAAAATCTGACCATAAACCTAATGGAAAAAGAATAAACCGATGGAGTAAAAGAAGGAAACTTGGATAAATTCTTGGTGGGATGTTAGGATCTGCTGTTTCCCATAAAGTAGGTACAGAACCAAGGAATAAGGTGGAGAATATTCACTTCATAGAGGAATCTGTGCTGCCTTTTCTGAGGAAACCCAACTAATAGCCTGAGAAATGAGGGTAGAAGGTACCTAAAAGGCCACATTACAGTTTTTAAACTCTTTTAATTATTATGTTGTTATTATTATTTTGTTTTTGACATTTTCATGTCTTTCATATGGCACATTAAAAAAAATCGTCACGAAATTTGATGCAACGATATTTGTTGCAACGATATTTGTCCCAAGTCGCCACAATGATGATTATGACCATCAGAAGTGAAGTTGTTAGGTAGGTAGGTACTTTACAGTTTGATATTACCAGGGGGGCATGAAAATGTTTCAATGTGTTGCAGACTCGTATGCAAGCGTTTCCTCAGTTTCTACTTCTGGAAGGGTCTCCGGCATTCAGACTCAGAGTTGCAGGCACCGATAAATCACTACTTTTACAGAAATTTTCTTACTCCATAGTAATCCAACGTAATCCAATTGGTATCAGTTTTGGTTTGAAAATGGATAAACTGTTGTAGGTAAAAATCGGACTTCCAGAAAGATACCCCAGGATATTAAGGGTTAAATCCACCGTCAAAGGATTCTTTAAGATTTAAAGAACAACATCTAGGAAAGACTCCAAGATATCCCCTGCTATGCTTGAAGGAGTCAATATGCTTGAAGACAACCGCCAGAAATCGGCATATTCAATGAATTGAGCATGGGGGACGTTGCCTGAAGTGATTTCATTTTCAAACCTACGCAAAACAAAACTTGTACAAATGTACTACATTGTAAAAACCAAATTGAAACTTTCTGATTCATACAATGCCTTTTATTCACTAACTCACTAGCTCAACTGAGGTAGGAAACGTCAAATTCAACTTGTTGCTGAGTAGTGTCCTCATTTCAACCTAGCATTATTTTCAACACTTTCAAAACGCTGTATTGGAGGAAAGTGAATACCTACCCTCCTAAAAAACACATCACGTTAACTTACCAAAACAGAAAAACTCATGATGACACACACAGGCTGATGGAAAACCATCGGAAACAACGTAAGTAACGTCCCCAAAGACCGAAGCGCACCTCAATAGATTAATCTCAATTGTAAATCAATTGCAAATTACTTACTTAATCATAACAAAAATTAAACAACATAAAGACGAAGAAAAACGACAATCATGAAAAAAAGCAGAGTAACGTCTTTTGTTACTTCATGGATGCTTACGAATGTTTATGGATGCTTACACCCATAAGGTTTAGAAGGTTGGTGCTTCTCACAACACCTTCGGTGTGAACACATTGGTGAACACAAGAGGTGGAGGAAGAACAAAAATTATGCTCAGTAGGTGAATAATTTCATCATTTTTCGAGATACCGTGGGGGTAAAGCGCCAGTGTGACGCGTTAAACTGAAATTTCAAGTTTCTACAGAAAATTAAAATAAAATCATGAAGAGTTGGTTAGGTAGGAAGGGTAATACCATGGATGGCAAACACAGCATGTCCAACGAGGCGATTCCTGCGAAAAACACTCACACAGTGTAATGGGGGGTGCGCCTGATTTTTTTAAATTTTTTAATCAAAAGTAGACCTCATCCTGAGAATTTTGAATTTCGATTTTGCTCTGAGTGGATTAACAGCTTCAAAATTTTTAATAAAGTGGTTGTTCTCTCTTTGTAGTTTCATCTGAAATAGTGAAGTTTATAACCGGCAAGTTGAGAAAAGTCTGAGATAGCTTTAGCAGTGTAGAATAACAAGTAGGTACCCTACAAATGGATTTTGGTTGAAAAGATTCTATGAGGGAAACTTTGTTGCGAATTAGTTGCAAAATCGATTCTCGAAGTACCTATCCACTCGTATTGTTCATTGGTTTCGGGACACCCTGTAGGTATATTCCACAAATGGGGAGTACTCGTGATTTTTTTTATAAATTTTAATCGATAGTAGACCTCATCCTGAGAATTTTGACACCAGCCGTTCTCTTTTTGGATGAGTAGATCTTTTTCTATGATTTTTTAAAGTTTCAAATGTTTATGACGTCACATGCTCCTCCCACCTGGGCGGGACCTCCCAGCCAACTTTGACGTCATAAACATTTCGAAATTTTGAAAAATCATAGAAAAGGGTCTTCTTACGCTAAAAGGTGTCAAAATTCATAGAATGAGGTCTAGTTTAGTGTAAAAAACGTCTGCCAAGTGGGTGTGGCACATAGCTTCCTCGTATCCATAACCCGATTATATAGATGATCCGATGCATAGTAGATAATCTCGAAACACCAATCTCTAAGTACCTTTCACTACCCTCATAGGGGACCATCTACACGCTAATCTGGACAATCCAAGAAAATTTCATCAAATTCGGATGAAAAATGTGGATTTAACGTTTGCGCATGCGCAGAGGCCACTGTAAATATTAAGGCCTTGATTTTCATTGGGGGCCATCTGCAATCTAATCCGCATCACCCCTGAAAATTTCATTGAAATCGGATGGAAAATGTAGAAGTTATGGCCGTTACAAGGAAATTCACGTTTGCGCATGCGCAGTGGCTACTATCATTCCGAAGGTAGTGATTTTCATAGGGGGCCATCTAAATATTAATCTGTAATGTCCCTGAAAATTTCATCGAAATCAGATGGAAAATGTCGAAGTTATGGCCGTTACAAGGAATTCACGTTTGCGCATGCGCAGTCGCTTCCATCAGTCCGGGGATAATGATTTTCATAGGGGACCGTCCACACGCCAATCCGCACAATCCCTGAAAATTTCATAGAAATCGGACTATAACTTCGTATAGTTATGCGCGTTACAAGGAATTCATGACAGACACACAGACACACAGACAGACAGACAGACACACAGACAGACACACAGACACAGAACCAAAATTGTTCAGAAAGGTCTAAAACGCAAAACGCGAGTGAAAATTTTGATTTTGGAGAACTTTTTTTTTTTCATCCTTGAAAAGTGAAAACAAAGCTTCCGCTACCTTGGTAGACTCGGAAGCAATAAATTTTTTTCATCACCTGTGACGCATCATAGTCAATTTTGCTTCCGAGTCTACCAAGGTAGCGGAAGCTTTGTTTTCACTTTTCAAGGACGAAAAAAAAAGTTCTCCAAAATCAAAATATTCACTCGCGTTTTGCGTTTTAGACCTTTCTGAACAATTTTGGTTCCGTGTCTGTGTGTCTGTCTGTCTGTCCGTCTGTGTGTCTGTCCGTCTGTCATGAATTCCTTGTAACGCGCATAACTATACGAAGTTATTGTCCGATTTCGATGAAATTTTTAGGGATTGTGCGGGTTGGTGTGTAGACGGTCCCTTATGAAAATCATCATCCTCGGACTGATAGAAGCGACTGCGCATGCGCAAACGTGAATTCCTTGTAACGGCCATAACTTCTACATTTTCCATCCGATTTCGATGAAATTTTCAGGGATGTTACAGATTAGTATTTAGATGGTCCCCTATGAAAATAATCACATTCCGACCGATAGAAGCGACTGCGCATGCGCAAACGTGAATTTCCTTATAACGGCCATAACTTCCACATTTTCTACCCGATTTCGATGAAATTTTCAGGGATTATGCGGATTAAGTTGTAGATCGTCCCCAATGAAGATCATCACCCCCGGACTGATAGTAGTCGCTGCGCATGCGCAAACGTGAATTCCTTGCTACGGCCATAACTTCTACATTTTCCATCCGATTTCAATGAAATTTTCAGGGATGTTACAGATTGGTATTTAGATGGTCCCCTATGAAAATCACCACCTTCGGACTGATAGTAGCCACTGCGCATGAGCATACGTAAAATCCTTGTATCAGCCATAACATTTACATTTTTCATCCGAATTTGTGATATTTTCTAGGATTGTCCAGAGTAGCGTGTAGATGGTCCCCTATGAGGGTAGTGAAATGTACTTAGAGATTGATGCTTTGAGATTAACTACTATGCATCGGATCATCTATATAATCGGGTTATGGATACGAGGAAGCTATGTGCCACACCCACTTGGCATTTCCCTATCCTTTATCGTGGGTGTCCCACGTATTTCTTCTTCTTTTCGATTAATCGCTCGAACAAATCAAAATTTCAACAACCCGATGTCATTTCCAAAATATTTTTCATAATAGAACTAACAAAATCGAAATTTTTGAATCACTTAATATTTTCATGGATACTGAACAAAATTGTAAATTACCGACCTCCTTCAGGTCTTTTTGACCAATTTCATAAATTTCAACTAACTACCACCCATCATTAACTCATAATTTTCAAAACTAATAATTTTTTAAACAACCCTGTAGCAACAATTAAATCACAAGTCTGAAGTAATAATTAAATAGGTACCTATTCAAATTTCACAAAATTTGGAAAAGTTGTTCAGTAGGTATTTGTTAAGTTGGGATTTTACTCTTTTTTTTCAAACAAATAACATAGGTACCTACCTAATTTTTTTCATATTCACTTAATTTTTGATTGAGTAGTTTTTTTAAATGATTTTTTTTTTCACATAAGGGGGTCTCAGACGGTCGTAGTTCGTTCCTCGTTCCTGGTTAGTATCTGTCTCAAAAACCGGCGCTAAAGTTTAAAAGTTGCACCCAAATTTGAAATTTTCGAGGATTTTCGAAATTTATTAGTGCTTATACCTGGGGAATTGTAAAACTCAAGGATTGCCTCTGGAGTCATGAAAATCGAACAATAATTGCCGGCAAAATGTGGGAAAACCGGTTTTCCCAAAATTCGCCGGCAATTTTAAATTCTAAATTAAGAAAACTCATACCTATTTGCTTCGAAGTGCGCAATTTTATGAACATGAAGCTAAAAAAAATCTTTTACAATGCAATGGTCCATTCCTTGTTGGTATACGGTGTAGTTGCATGGGGTTCAACATTTGAATCAAAATTGAATCCCCTAGCGCTAACCCAAAAGTGTCTAATCAAGATTTTACTTAAGAAGCCGGTGAGATCCCCCTCTTCATTAATCTTCAAGGAGTTAGCAGTGCTCGACTTGAGGAAGATTGCAGAAAAAATTACTTTGATTTTCACTTACAAGGAGTATTGTCTTGGAAGAATACAAAGAAATATAAATACTACAAGAGCTTCGGACAAAATTACCCTGCTTACGCCGAGAATGAAAACAGCTATGGGACAGAGATTATATTCTTTTTGTGGTGTTTCTCGGTTCAACTCTCTTCCAAACTATTTGACCGAGAAACAGGAATCCTTAACTGTTTTTAAAAACAAATTGAAAGAATATTTCATTTCTCTCCTTTAATCTTAATTAGGTGTCACCATATCACTTGATATTTTTTGGTTATTCTGATATTGTATGTAGCAGTAGGCACGGTACCTATGTATTTTTTAGGACGTCCCACAGTAAGACTTGGGCGTCCTTATGCGATCGATCTGGGGTGAAGGAAGACAACACTCAACAGAAAAAAAAAATAACCACACAGTAATCCGTTTTAGACCATTCTGAATCCAAATCCGCGAAAAAAACCATAGGTGTATGTCTGTGTGTGTGTGTGTATGTGTGTGTGTGTGTATGTGTGTATGTGTGTGTGTAACAAAATCTTGTGTACTCTGCACAGGCCTTAGTTCTCAACCGATTTTCCTGGTTCTTTTTTTGTTCGTCGCGGAAAACTATCTAGTTGTGCACTACGTCGCCGGAATTTCGAATTTTGCCTTTTAAGGGGGGGAAAGGGGGGGTTAATGCTCGAAAAACGTGCGTTTTTGGGCATAATCTTGTGTACTCTGCCCAGGCGTTAGTTCTCAAAAGATTTTCGTGGTTCTTTTTTCGTTTGACGCGTAATACTATCTAGTTGTGCACTACGGCGCCGGAATTTCGGATTTTGCTTTTTAAGAGGGGGAAAGGGGGGGTTAATGCTTAAAAAACGTGCGTTTGCGTGCATAATCTTGTAAACTCTGCCCAGGCCTCAATTTCCAACCGATTTGCGTGTTTCTTTTTTTGTTTGACTCAAATAACTTCCGAGTTGTACATGATTTTACCAGAGTACCAAAATTCGCAAGGGGAGGGGGTGAGTGGGGGGATAATATTCACAAAATATCCGATTTTTCAATATTTTGGTTCCTTTACTACTTACTAATTGTACCCAAGCTTTGAAATTGAGGAAAAATTCTCATTATACCTCCGAATTTTCATGAATTATTCTCTGTACCACCATGGAACTAATAGTGGTGCCACCATGGTGCCATGATGCCATAAACCGCTTATTTCGTGGTTTTTTTTTTTTTGTGTTTCACCTTGAATACGGATGTGAACTTCGACGGACTGCCTACCAAAACTAACAGATGAAAGTTCAATGTTACGACGTATTTCCGCTTTGGTGCCAGACTGGCACCATTGTTGGCGTTGGGGAGGTGGGGGGGGGGGGGGGGGGGGGGTAACTCGAATTCGCATGTTGGGTATCGTAGATCATGGATTTTAAAATGCTCTTCAGATTCGAGGCTCCCATGCCGCTAGAAATGTTAAGGTGGATAATGGTGGGGGGGGGGGGTCAGTATTTCTTGCCTAAAGTAATGAATAAATTACATCGAGTGAAACAGTTTTATCGCTTACCAACTGGTTTAACTGATCTAATGCTTATCCAATGGGACGTCCCCTGGAATGCATGCATTACTAAACAATATGTTTTGTTCTTTATTCTTTAGCCTCTTTAGCCAATTGATTTCTTTTGTAACGTTATTTATTATACTTAATTATTACTAGAAGATTACACTCCGACCCCCAGCACAAGATTTTCTTATAGGGGGTCATAACATTGTGAATATGTATTGCTCACCTTTTGAAAATGAAATAAATGTAAAATTTTCAAAAAAAAAAAAATTATTGTTCGATTTTAATGATTCCAGCGGCAATATTTGAGTTTTTCAAGATTATATAGTCTGCTCCACTAATGAATTTCAAAAATCCTTTAAAATTTCAAATTTTGGTGTAACTTTTAAAGTTTGAGCCCCTGCAATTTAGGTAAATACTAACCTGGAACGACATTAACCACTACACTTCCATTGTTCTTCCAACTTGCCTCAAGTAAACGCTAAAATAGACGTACCTGGCGTCGAGGAGGGACACCATAGAGTAGGAAGCGGAGCCTTTGACGGCGACTGTGCAGACTTCCAGTGGCGGCCCTTGTTCTTCCAGGACGGTGGCGATGTACAGAGGTTTGTCGAACGAGATTTCCCCGCTTCCGCGCAGAGTCCGTCGAACTCGCCCCATGTCAGGAAGCACGTCCGTCTCTCTGAACCAAATCGATATCTGCAGGAAAACATTCATATTAATACTTTTAAATTCGCAGGTACACAACTCCGTTCAAAAATTTTGACGTAGGGAAACGGACCCAATAGTTGGACACTTAAGGTGGCTTTCTCACTAAAATTCTCGCTGAAAAATCAGCATTTTAAGTAAATCTTCCAAAATTTTTCCCCTTATCCGCTTAGAATCTATGGCTATATTATAGAATAAATGTTTTTTGATTGGATAAGAGTGGAGTTTTGAAATAATTCTTGAAAGTCAAACTTAACTTGGCCCAGAAGTTGGACACTTGTTCCTAATCTTAGACAGTGGTGGCCCAGTAGTTGGACACCACTTTTTTTCGCACTTTTCTTGTGAAATTGAAAAGTGGTTTTTAACTACACTGCTTCATTATTGTTTCCTAAAATTATGAGATTCATTGGAGGCAATCATGAAAAATTTCCACATTGGTTTGAAGCTTTCTCTCTTTTTTTCTATCTAGGTAGGGGAGTGGGGGGCACATTTGACATAGGGGCACATTTGACAATGGCTGTTTGTCACACAAGATTTGAATTTTACCGCGATTTCGTGTTTTTGTATTGTGAAGAAGAAGAAGAAGAACCATTCCAGGTGAAAACCGTGCAGGTTACAAATCATCTAGTCGGCTCATGGCGGTTTGAGTGTTTGGACCCCTCAAAAGTAAGTTTTTTTTCATTTTGTTTTTCGTTGATTACCGAGTGGATTCAGTTTTTTTCAAATGTAGCTCATCCAGTTTGTCAGTCGTATATGTCTCCATGCAAGTGTTTTCCTTGGATTCTTCAAAACAATTCATCGTTCGAGGTTGGCTTGGGTTTTACTGTAATCATTACAGTGTAATGGCTACCCTCGGGGTAGTTTTGACAGCTTTGCTAGGGGAACATTTGACATATATTTTGACATATATTTTTATATACCTATGAAGTTTGTCAATGCTATGTTGAAGTAGGATTTTGAATACCTACTAGACCTGACGTTTTTCAATAAACATCTTTGTTTTGATCATTATTTTCTGTTACTTCAATTCCTACATCCATAAAACTTGGTGTTCCTTTGAGAAAGAAGAGTGGGTACTCATCTAATTGAAATTGTGTTGGTAGTGTTGATTGTTACAGGCTGCAGGGTCTATAGTTGTTCTGTCTGACTCAACATTATTGCCAGATAATGATTTGCCGGACGTTCCATGGTTTTTTGGTAAGATTAGTTTAGAATTATGGTACTTTCTGTGAACTGTCAAAAGTGCCCCTTTCTCAAGTGCCCACCGGTGGGGCACAATTGTCACTTCCTAAGCATTTTGAAAATTTACAAAAAAAAAAAAAAAAAAAAATACTTGGCAAGCAGATTGAAAAAGGAACGAGATGTATGTGGGTAGCAAAAATACCGTAGTTAACGATAGAAGAAAGAAATTCAAGACCTCTCGTTCTTTCAACCTTGTAGGATGGAAAACGCGAAAAAGTGTCAAATGTGCCCCCCACTCCCCTCATTTCACTCATTTTCTCAATAGGTTTCATTTGACTTGGAAAAGGTTTCATTTGGCTTGGAAATGCTATAATTAAAAATATTTAAACTACATTTTCCGCTGTTTGAAAAGTTGGATGATGGCATAATAGAGGCCGTGGAAAATTAAGATTTGGCGATGGCTTCAAAGAATCACTGACAAGTATCTTTGTGTTTATTCAATTCTCCTCTTATAAGTTGGGCCCACCCATCAAAGTTTCACGTGTGGAAATCGTCTCGGCGTGGGAACGGCAAAAGAGAAGGTGAACTTCGACTGACATTTACCTTTGGAAGCAGTTAAATCGACCGAAACCCTCGGCGGATACCTTACGAAAGCGATCCCCTTCGGATTTGTCGTAGTTATACGACCGTGTATTCCAGCAAATACCGCGTAGATCGTAAAATTACTAGAATATCGGACGAAGGCTTCAGAAAGTTCAAAATATCGATTTCCGGGAGAAATTGGAAGGTAGCTGCATTTTTGAACAAAGCTTTTGTTCAATTCGAGTCTTTAATTGATATAATTGATGTTTACTGATTGATTGGGAATGAGGTCCTCAGGAATAAAACTCCTCCTTTGCCGAGCTTTCGGTAAATTTATCACCATCCTCAAGGGTCTCAGTCGTTCGCCGTTCGTTCCTCGTTCCGGGTTAGTATTTCTTTCAAGAACCGGCGCTCAAAGTTTAAAACCTGGAATGGGGGGTGCGCCTTGATTTTTTTTAGATTTTTATTCGAAAGTAGACTACATCCTGAGAATTTTGGCACCAACCGCGACCTTCTAGCGTGAGTAGATCTGTTTCTATCATTTTTCAAAGTTTCGACCGTTTATGAGTCAACAGAGTAACGTCGAAACTTTAAAAATTCATAGGAAAAGATTTAAACGCGCTAGAAGGTCGCGGTTGGTACCAAAATTCTCAGAATGAGGTCAACCTTAGATTGAAAATAACAATAAACAGTTTTTCCTACCCAGGCGAACACCCTATTGTCAAAATTGAACAATAATTGCCGGCGAAATGTATGAAAACCCTAACTGAATAAAAGGATTTTCCCATATTTTGCCGGCAATTACTGTTCAATTTTGATGATTCCAGCGGCAATCTATTATTTTTTCCATTCTCTAGGCAGTTGCACTAATGAATTTCAAAAAATTCTTGAAAATTTCAAATTTAGATACAATTATTAAAGTTTGAGCGCCGGTTCTTAAAAGAAATACTAACCCGGAACAAACGGCAAATAAAGCAAAAAATACAAAGCAGCCCGAGCTTTCGTGGAAAAAATTTACGTTTTTCCGCTTTTAAACACAAATTCCTCCCCTAAATTCGATTGTGAAATATTTATTGGCTATACCGTTAGAAAATTAAAATCATTGCGCAGTTTTTGGTAATGAGGTACGAGAAAACTCACGAGGAAACAACACCTTTAAGAACTAGAAGAAAAAAAATATAAATTTTGCCAATTTGACAAAAATTACTTCACGAGTTGATTTTGGTTTATTATTTTCAATAATAAGCCTTTGGAATCGAGCAAGAAAAAAAAATTTTTAACCCCCCTCAAAATTTGATGTTTTACGTTTCAAGGTACGTAGAATACGAAAATCGAATAAAAAAATTTCCGTCCATCCGCCGTACCCGGCACTTTTCTTAGCAACACTGGACCGATTTGGTTTAAATTTGGTATATTTTGGTATCCATTTGGGGTCTAGTTGTGCCGCGAAGCTTTTGGTTGATGTAGGTCACTTCTAAGGGGTGAAAATTAAGGGTTGAAATTTTCAAGAGTGCCCTAGCTCGAAAACTCTCGAAATAAAGGTATAGTTTTTTCACCAATTTTAAATAGTATTGAATTTTTAAAATTTTTTGAGACCACCCGGAGCTCTGTAGGACAAACCGTTCGGTCCCTACGAGTACTTGAAGGTTTTCCTTCGATAAAACAGAATCATGAGTGTGAATCGCAAAAGAGGTCTAATCTCCGTTCAAATTTTATCGGACTAAAATGCGATCGCTGTTCATTTCTTCGATTTGTATACAGTTTTGCCTTCTGCGTAACCAGTAATCAAATTTCCATATGAAGCTTTCTATTTTTCCAATCGAGTGTGAAGCGTTTAGTTCTTTCTAATAAACTTGATTGTGAAGGTGTGAAGCCAGTATGGTGTGGTAGGTAGTACCTAGCTGGTAGGTAAAGAAAAGTTGGTAGGTAAAAAACGTCTGCCAAGTTGGGTGGGCAGTATAGCTTCCTCACTCATTGTAACATGGACGTATAGAATCAGTTGGCGAAAAACAGGAGAGGAAATGGCCTTGGAGCTCACTCAGCTGATCAGTGACCACTCAGGCACCTTCAGCATTCTCCATTGACCCTGCCTCTCAAATTTCAGCTTCCTGCGTTCAACAGGAGAGAAAATGGCCTTGGAGCTCACTCAGCTGATCCGAAGGTGCTGAAATTTATAGGGGACCGTCTAGGACCTAACCCGCACAATCCCTGAAAATTTCATCAAAATCGGACCACAGGTTAGTATAGTTTTGCCCGGGACAAGGATTGACCACAGACAGACAGACAGACCGACCGACAGACAGACAGACAGACAGACAGACAGACACGGAACCAAAATTGTTCGGGAAGCTCTAAAACGCAAAAAGCAAGTGGAAATTTTGATTTTGGAGGACATTTTTTTTTTTCACTTCTTTCACGAATACAAAGCTTCCCTACCTTCGGTAGTGAGGAAGCAAAAAATGTTGGTGGGTAAAAAACGCTGCAAATCATTGCTCAAAGGCTTCTTCACTCTTCAGATCACTGATCAGCTGAGTGAGCTCCGAAGCCATTTTCAATCCTATTGAATGGAAGTGCTCTTCCAGGCGTCTCCAGCATCCGAGGAGATCTTCTTCACTCTTCAGATCACTGATCAGCTGAGTGAGCTCCAAAGCCATTTTTACTCCTATTGAATGGAAGTGCTTTTCCAGGCGTCTCCAGCATTCGAGGAGATCTTCTTCACTCCTCAGATCACTGATCAGCTGAGTGAGCTCCAAAACCATTTTTACTCCTATTGAATGGAAGTGCTCTTCCAGGCGTCTCCAGCATCCGAGGAGATCTTCTTCACTCTTCAGATCACTGATCAGCTGAGTGAGCTCCAAAGCCATTTTTACTCCTATTGAATGGAAGTGCTTTTCCAGGCGTCTCCAGCATTCGAGGAGATCTTCTTCACTCTTCAGATCACTGAACAGCTGAGTGAGCTCCAAAACCATTTTTACTCCTATTGAATGGAAGTGCTCTTCCAGGCGTCTCCAGCATTCGAGGAGATCTTCTTCACTCTTCAGATCACTGATCAGCTGAGTGAGCTCCGAAGCCATTTTCAATCCTATTGAACGCAGGAAGCTGAAATTTGAGAGGGAAGGTCAAGGGAGAATACAGATGGTGGTAGGTGCTATTGATGGAGAACCAGTGATCTATACAGAAGGGTGATCTATACAGAAAATAATAAACCTTTGAGCAATGATTTGCAGCGTTTTCAATCAGAGCTCCACAAATAGTATTGTGTAGACATTAAAAAATGGTAGTTTGGTAATTTTAGTGACATAAGGTGGAAAACACGAGAATAAATTTGAAGTCGAAAGCACTTGGAAAAACAAGGGGTTAAAACAAAATCGCTATGAGAATTGTCTTAATTAAATTAGTCGTAGAATCGACTCCCGAAGTTTTCTGGTGGGGAACTCAGTGATGATACCGCATGTCTGTTTTGAATATACGAAGATAAAGGTATTTAATTATACTACTAATTCCAGAGTTTATGATATTATCGCCCAAAAGTCGACCCTCTTTGTCGACTTGATTACTATTGAAATACTTCTCAATTATTGACGTATTCGCCATTTATTTACCTTCAGTTCCGTTTCGCCGGGTGAGACGATGGGAACCGAGCCGCTGCAGGTGTACAGGAGAGGAACTGACACCTGTGTGGTGAGCATCTGATCCAGGCAGACGGTCTCTCGACCCACCACGAGGTCGCCCACCCGAGACTCCACGACGAACCTGAAAAAAAAATCGTTATTATTTTATATTATTATCAATTTCTGCAGACATTTACCATAAGAATCCCGACAAGATTATTCTTCTAGAAATCGCGATTTTTTCAAATCAGGCGAAAGACCCAAATTGACGTTCTGGAAATCACTAGGGCTAAATGTCCCGTGATTCATAAGATAACAAAAGACAGATGATCTAAAGTTAGAACAAAATTTGATGACAATTTTACTACCTATAACTCTCCAAAACAAAGTAAAACACTTCTACAATTCATTTAGACAATTTTAATTGTCCCCTTGAAAAAAGAATAAAATTATTTCTGATGAGTTACGGAAAAAATAACTTGATCGTTGGGTCCAGCCATTCATCAAGATTACAAATCAGTCGGGCGAATTTGGAAAATTTTACTCAATTTTCTAAGAATCTCAAACTAAGAATATTTATAAAAGTATTCTAAACGTTTCAGCCTACAACAAAAATCAACGTTTCCACTTTTTATTAAGAAGAGGACCTAAACCCGAGTCGATTCGACCAACACAAGACATAATGGGGTATTTCAGTCAATTTTTTTTTTTTTTTTTTTTTTTCAAAAGAGTATAAGGCTCAGGAATAACGGTAATCGGGTCTGTTCGTCGAGAAAATGTTTTAAAAAAATCAGAGAAGCTAAGGAAAGTTGAAGATTTGAATGGTGTGACGTAGCTAGCCAATCGTGACGTAGCTAGCCAACTGTCTTTGAAAAAAGTATCCATGCAGAGAAACCCTTGGAGGACGTCTTGGATACTACAAAATATTACTCACACACGCGCGCGGCGTAGTCCGTGGCGTAGTCCTTGCCTAGTGTGTGTGCATTTATAGCGGCCCGCCTTTTTCAAACGTGTGATCTCTTTAATTAATTTTTCTACCACATTTTATAGTATCATTGGGCTTAAAGTTGTAGTATATTGGTTTTCAAGGGTGCTGAATCCAAATTTGAGGTCAAAAACCTGAATTTCCGACCCACCGAAATACCCCATTCCTAGCATTGTAGTCTCTGGTGCCAGGATAGGACAAAAGTCAATTCCTGGAGAATTCCACAATATCCTGGAGAAAGGATAAAAGGGAGGGGCTAGTGGCGTCTGCTCCAGGCAAACATAGCAAACACTGTTTGCCTAAAAATATGCGAAATTAATCAATTAATTTTTATTGAGATTCTTCTATATTCCCATTTTTCGCAAGTAATATTAGCCGATTTTTGACAACTTTCATAAAATTTAGGGACTAGTTCATAAATACTAAGGGAGTTATATGAATTAGGATAATGAAATAAGTACGTATTTTGGCTTGGATACTAACCCCTACACAGCATCAGCCAAGGCAAACAATCGAGGAGGTGTTTCGTGACCTTGAAAGCAGAGAAATTTTGAAGATGAGCCATGGCTACTAACCCCCGCATGGCAAGACATGAAGTATCCATCAACATTATCTCACCACCATTTTCAAGAAAAAATTTAAATTGGGTCACGCTTCCTTAGCAACCAGTACTCAAATTTATTCTTGAAGGAATTCTTTATTCCTTCGAATGGAGTGTGAAGCGTTTAATTCATTCAAATAAACTCGATTAAGAAGCGAAAACATGTTTGGAAGGTCGCGGCAATGGCGAGCTATTTTCTATAAAGAAAATTCTTTCTATAAAGAAAAATATTAAACCTTTGTGTAATAATTTGCTGCGTTTTTCATTAGTGTTTATTCTTCAAAGATTGGCCAAGCTGTTTGCCTGACGAATATTCACACCGGACGCCCCTGGGAGGGGCACGACGTGTCCTCCAAATGTAGAATCGATGGATAAACTGCCTATCCTGTTTTGAACGGTGGGCGTCGGTGGTCTAGTGGACAGTGTACCCGACTGCGGTGATAAGATAAGAACCGTCTAGTGGGGATGCGAGTTCGAGTCTGGTCGCTGCAGAAAGTTTTCTGTCTATTAGACGATCGGCAATCTCTCGTTCCAACCCAGGGCGGTGATGTTTGGGAAGCCATGAGCGAAATCATCAGAACAAATTCTGATCTCCCCTTAGGGAGACAGCTGATGACGTCCGCGACGCCAAGAATGGCAGTCGGACGAAAATTCAACCTGAAATGGTTGCTTACTTTACCTCCTGTTTTGAACAATCGTTTTTCAATTTTGGAAACATTTCTAGTTGAAATTGCCTTAAGAATGTCGTACAGTAATGACTTACCTCGGGTCGTTGGGACCTCCGAAGTGGGGAGAACAAGAAGCGGAGACGGTTGCCGGGACGACGGAGTGGAGGTGGCCGATCATCTGAGATGTCTTCAGGCAGATCTGACGAAGGAATCCACCAACGCTGCTCCTGCAACACAAGACATTTATTGTAACTAGTGGTACGGTGAAGTTAGATAGCTCACTGCAGAGCTAGTTACCTACTCAACAAATACGAGTAAATACCTGGGAAAGTGTTGAAGTACTACCGAAGTCAACGATTCAACTCTTCGCAGCTATCTCAACCAATTTGATGGTTGTTGATTATTTATTTATCAGGGTTACAATTTGGGCCATAAGGCCCAGTCTTACATTGCCCCTCAAGGGAAACGGACAGAAATACAAGCAACCGACTGAAATAATGTGTAAAATAATTATTACACCTCTTGCTAAGGAATTAAAAAATACAAATTAGATTAAATCAACTCGTCTTACACTGGGCCCCTCAGACATAGTAAGCCCTACAACTTTCTCTAGATCAATTTATAAGAAGCATGTCTTCAATTGGCTAATCTCGCGAAGATTTTGTGGCCGCGAGAATTTGCTTACCAGCGTGTACGTAACGTAAGAATAATTTAATGTTTTGTAATAATTAGAGCATAATGCAATGGACTCCCCCACCCAGCACGGAACTTTGTACTTTGGAGTGGGGTAGTTCCTGTCTCACAGAGTAACGGAGACAAGTAAACAGAGGAGAAAGCCAACGGGCGTGCAAGCATTTTTGAGGGTGCCTCAGTTGCGCCATCTACTTTCAGCTAAGGAACTACTATAGAAAATGAAGTGGTGGGCTTCTCTTCAAATCCCCTTCCGAATGATCAGAAATTGTAAATTTTTTATTTCTTCATCTTTTTGACTAGCAGGAAATCCATTTGAGACGAAAGATTACTCATATTAGCCCGTTCATTTGTTTAGCCCCTGCTGCCAGTTGTTCAATGTACAATCAGCAATTGCCACCCATATAAACTTTTGAAACATAGTATATTATTGATAATCAGCTCGAATTTAGTCATAAATATCGAGAAAATAACAATATGTTATCAAATGATTTACTTTGATGCGGCTGGTTACGCCCCATGGTGAAAAATATGACATATTTTTCACATTGTGTTAACAAGGTGACTTTTTGTGATGATGTTGAGAGAACGCGATCTGTTGCCGTCAGTTATAACTACATGCAGGAGCTCCACCAAAACTCGAATTGAGTACCTCCTCTTTCGCGTTGATGTCGGTCAACAAAGAGTCATCGCTTTGTGCAAATAGTATATTTATTTTTTGATTGTTGCAATTTTATATCTTCGGAGGAATACATTTTATTATTATTTCATTTTTAATCACACTTCCTAATAATTAAGACAACCTTAAACTCCCTGTTTCATCGAATTGAATGTGAAGCGTTTATTCCTTTCAATACAGAAAAATAATAAACATAATATGTTTATTATTTTTCTGTATTGAAAGGAATAAACATATAAATAAATAAAATAAAATAAACATATTATGAAGGGTCACGGGGAAAAAGGATCAGACTCCTCTTTTCCTAATTCCGAGAAAATCGAAAAACAAAGTTTGAAGTCGTCCAACACAGACGCTAGGTATGCATTAAAAAAAAAAATGAACTGTTCGGGCCACCTGACCAGAAATTTCATTATATTCAAGTGACAAGAAAGAAAATTAAGTAGATCGAAGATAATTTCCAGAAATAATTAGAAATTTCAAACAAGGTAAGGACTTTGATCTTTTTTTCCCCACAAATATCCGCGTTTTGGTCACCATAAATACCTAAAATTATATCACCAAGTTACCTATTGTTTATTCAAATCTCGTAATTCAATTCAGTAAATTTACTAGGGTTTGTAGGTACCCTTACTGTCACCTCCAGAAAAATGTTGGGCAAAAAGTGGCTCAATTTTCCAAATTAGGTATAGTTTTGCACAAAACATTAATTGCAAAAAGGCAAAAAACAATAAATAAATCATTCATCTAAAGGATCGTCGCAATATGAGATGGCGTCATCATCTCCTACATTCCCCAACCTGTTGGACAGTGACTCAGAAAATTTTAACACCGGGGTTGCCGAGAAACTGACACAAGTGTTTTAAATCCTATGATTTTGCTGGTTTTGATGGGTATGGGGCCGTTGTGAAGGTTTCCCAATGTTACACCTGCTTTTGGTACTGAAGTCTTCTTCTTCGAGGTAGAAGGGGTTGTGATAACTGTCTGGTATCTTCAGAAGTAGGAGCTTTTGTGCTTGATGAATCTTTGGTGTGATGCCGTATAACTCATGCAAAGGCGAGGGAAGGGGTCTTTAAATCGGACACTGATCTTTCTTCCCTGCGAGCGCACGGAATCTAATCCTTTTTCCCCGAAGCCCCGTATTTGTTTTAGCTTTAAAAAGAATGAATGCGATCTTTCTTCCACAAAGTGAAACAACCCTTCGATTCTATTCCTCCCAAGCTACACGATGGCGTGCCTATCTCAATTCGGCCAAAAAATGGAGTTTGATCCTTATTCCCCGTGACCCTTCATATGTGTAATCATTTGCAGCGTTTTGGTTTATTATTTTCAATAACGAACCTTTGGAATCGACCAAGAAATTTTTTTTAACACCCCCCCCCCCTCAAAATTTGATGGTTTACGTAGAATCTGAAAATAGAATAAAAATTTGGCCATCCGTCCGCCGAACCGATTTTGATGAAATTTGGTATGTAGGATCCATTTAGGGTCTAGTTGTGCCCCGAAGGTTTTGGTTGATGTAGGCCACTTCTGAGGGTTGAAAAATAAGGTTTGAAATTTTGGAAACGCCCTAACTCAAAACATTTTGATTTGAGCACGCGGAGTCCTGTAGGACAAACCGTTCGTTCCACAAGAGAATTTAATGGGTTGGAAGTACGATAAATCAGAAACACGAGTGTGAATCACAAAAGAGGACGAATCTCCGTACAAATGTTAGCTGACCGAAATGCAATCGATGTTTTTCTTCAAGTTGGTAGGTGGTAACAATGGTAAAGCCGTGTTCTTTGCAGAAGAGTGATCGATATAGAAAAATAATAAACCTTTGTGTAATAATTTGTAGCGTTTTGTTCCTTGGAGCGGAAATTTCCGTGTATTGTGTAGATCTGGTCACCTTGTAGCAGGGATGAAGATTCATTGAATTAAAGTGAATTCAGCATTCCACGAGAGCGATATCTGACAAAAACTGGACTTTCTATCGAATTATCGCTTCGCCGTTTGCTTCCACCCTCCATAAATAAAACCGTTGAGTATTTAGTTACTCGAATGACCTGCGAAACGAGATGGAACCGATCCGGAATGACGTCCCGTTTGAAAACCGGTCTCTCGCCGGGGTCGGGAATATTTCGGCGAATCGCCGAATGCATTTCGCGGTCGTCGGAAATGATCCCTGAATATTCATGATCCCGCGGTTTGACATTCACGAGCTTCACAAATCAACGGCCCCCTCATTACGAACCAATATTTGATTTTGATTCCATTTGGATGGTAACTGCCTCAACGATACAATGCGATCAGGGTGGCCAAATTTTGGTTTATTATTTTCAATAATAAGCCTTTGGAATCGAGCAAGAAAAAAAATGTTAACCCCCCCTCAAAATTTGATGTTTTACGTTTCAAGGTACGTAGAATCCGAAAATCGAATAAAAAAATTTCCGTCCGTCCGCCGTACGCGGCACTTTTCTTAGCAACACTGGACCGATATGGTTCAAATTTGGTATATGAGCTCCATTTGGGGTCTAGTTGTGCCGCGAAGCTATTGGTTGATGTAGGTCACTTCTAAGGGGTGAAAATTAAGGGTTGAAATTTTCAAGAGTGCCGTAGCTCGAAGTTAGGGCGTTTTACACATTTAAACCCTTATTTTTCAACCCTTAGAAGTGACCTACATCAACCAAAAGCTTCGGAGCTCAACTAAACCCCAAATGGGGCCTACATACCATATTTCATCAAAATCGGTCAATGCTAAGTGGGGAAAGTGCCGCCAGGGGTAAGTGTTTTAGATGCTATGTGCCACACCAAGCTGGTGATTTTTAATTATTTCCTGAATAAAGTCACGTTGGAGTTGTGAGCTTGGATGTTGCCTGCGTCGAACGTTGTTACACCAACTAGGAAGGGGATGAGGGAAGATAGTGTTCAGTTTCAGCCCCTAGATAGAAGTGCAGTCCCATTTAATGAGCAAGTACCAAAATAAGCGCATTCAGCACGAGACCAGGCAGATAGAATTACATCGCATCATTGAAAGCAGACAAACTTAAGATGGATAGAGTACTCAGTACTTCCATTTCCCAGGCATTATGGGAAGTCGCAAGCTGGATTGCAGAGAACACCAGACGTTCTCGATTGGGTACAAAAGGCTGCCTGTGGAGTTCTGATGCGATTCTTGATCATGGAATCTCCATCTTTGGCTAGTTATTGGGGGACCACACTCCTAGCAAAGATTATTCACAGGATCCTTACAATATCCCCCACAACTCTACCGCTCCAAGTTCCATCACGAGTTTCGCCATACCTTATCCTGGATGGTTTAAGGGAATCCCACAATATTTCTATCAACTCTTCCAGCGATCCACAGCAGACCATCTCAAGGAGCTGGCACACAAGAAGGTCACCAAACAACAAACTCTGGAATAGATTATTTTACTTATCCGTCAGGTACTTATTGATCTACCGATAACACCTCTTGACTTGAATTAGGTATCCACGGAGTTCTCCTTCTGAAGAATTTTTTTTTCGGACTAACCACCGTTTTTGTCCCGTTTTGACGCTAAACGGATTTTCATTAATTTCGTCTGCTGTCATTGTTCATAAATTTACTTCACTTATATGCCTCATATTTATTTCACTTATAAGGAAATCTCACAGCAAATGAGCTGATATTTTCAAAAAATGTACATTTGAAAAATTATGTTTGCGTCCATTGTCAGGGGATCCACCTTTCCAAGAGATACGGCTCTATATGCACTCCATTGAATACAAGAAAACACTCCATTGACCGAAATGAGGCGTACGTAAATCTTGTTTACCTTCCCCAATAAGTTGCGACCTGTGACCATCAATCTATCGAAGAACCCTCGACACGAACGCTTTTCCTTTCAGAGAAAAAAACGATCATTTTGCCACTACTGCACTTTGCTTTATTGGTTTTTCTCCTTTTTCCCCCCTGGGAGCATAAGTGGGGTTGAAAATACGTGTAATGCCGACTCGGGACTGATGGCTGACGTCACGATTGTATCGAGTATTGATCTATTTTCTGTCGTTGTGTCTTTTTCGGTCGATTCGTTCTGATTCGTAAACAGGGGTGGCTCCCTTAGTAATTTTGTATAGTTTTGGGTGAGGGTGGAAGATTACCCCTCCTCCCCCTCACGTATCCCTTGAAGAGTGAGTTAACCAAATCTCATCTCAAAAACGCTGCAAATCATTGCTCAAAGGTTTATTATTTTCTGTATAGATCACCCTTCTGTATAGATCACTGGTTCTCCATCAATAGCACCTACCACCATCTGTATTCTCCATTGAACCGCCCTCTCAAATTTCAGCTTCCTGCGTTCAACAGAAGAGAAAATGGCCTTGGAGCTCACTCAGCTGATCAGTGACCACTCATGCGCCTTCAGCATTCTCCATTGACCCGCCCTCTCAAATTTCAGGTTCCTGCGTTCAACAGGAAAGGAAATGGCCTTGGAGCTCACTCAGCTGATCAGTTACCACTCAGGCGCCTTCAGCATTCTCCTTTGACCCTGCCTCTCAAATTTCAGGTTCCTGCGTTCAACAGGAGAGGAAATGGCCTTGGAGCTCACTCAACTGATCAATGACCACTCAGGCGCCTTCAGCATTCTCCATTGACCCGCCCTCTCAAATTTCAGGTTCCTGCGTTCAACAGGAGAGAAAATGGCCTTGGAGCTCACTCAGCTGATCAGTTACCACTCAGGCGCCTTCAGCAATCTCCATTGACCCTGCCTCTCAAATTTCAGGTTCCTGCGTTCAACAGGAGAGAAAATGGCCTTGGAGCTCAATCAGCTGATCAGTGACCACTCAGGCACCTTCAGCAATCTCCATTGACCCGCCCTCTAAAATTTCAGCTTCCTGCGTTCAACAGGAGAGGAAATGGCCTTGGAGCTCACTCAGCTGATCAGTGACCACTCAGGCGCCTTCAGCATTCTCAATTGACCCGCCCTCTCAAATTTCAGGTTCCTGCGTTCAACGGGAGAGGAAATGGCCTTGGAGCTCACTCAGCTGATCAGTGACCACTCAGGCGCCTTCAGCATTCTCAATTGACCCGCCCTCTCAAATTTCAGCTTCCTGCGTTCAACAGGAGAGGAAATGGCCTTGGAGCTCACTCAGCTGATCAGTGACCACTCAGGCGCCTTCAGCATTCTCAATTGACCCGCCCTCTCAAATTTCAGCTTCCTGCGTTCAACGGGAGAGGAAATGGCCTTGGAGCTCACTCAGCTGATCAGTGACCACTCAGGCGCCTTCAGCATTCTCAATTGACCCGCCCTCTCAAATTTCAGCTTCCTGCGTTCAACAGGAGAGGAAATGGCCTTGGAGCTCACTCAGCTGATCAGTGACCACTCAGGCGCCTTCAGTATTCTCCATTGACTTTTGATTATGGAAATTTGATTACTGGTTACGCAGAAGGCAAAACTGTATACAAATCGAAGAAATGAACAGCGATCGCATTTTAGTCAGAAAAAATTTCAACGGAGATTAGACCTCTTTTGCGATTCACACTCATGATTCTGTTTTATCGAAGGAAAACCTTCAAGTACTCGTAGGGACTTAACGGTTTGCCCTACAGAGCTCCGGGTGGTCTCAAAAATTTTTTAAAATTCAGTACTATTTAAAATTAGTGAAAAAACTATACCTTTATGTAACGAGCTGAGAGCTGTTCCACTACAGACTAGTGATGTTACGTCTTGTTACCATGGAGATGGAATGTAAATAGCAACAGATTTGAAATATAGAACGCCATTCTGTGATTAGATTCCGATGTGAATTATTATTATTTCTATAATGAATAGTTTTAAGAGTGTTCTGTGTAGTTAAGTAGGGATCAACCTAACAAAATGGCGCAGTCTAATGGAAGAATGTGTGCTCCGGATTCACAATCGACCAAAGATCCGTTTCGTTTTGAAATGTTTTCTGCAATGCATTCGGTGTTTGAAGCTCAACAACGGGGGATGTCCGAAGTTCTAGAAAAGCTCACAGAATCTATGGTAACTTCTTTCGCTAAGGCCCTTGATAACATTGTAAATAAACCTCAAGAGATGAGTGTGCCAAAGTTCGATGGGAGGAACACAGATTCAGCTACTTGGATGTGCCTCTACGAGCGTGCTTGCTCTCAAAACAATTGGCTCTCAGATGAGCTTAGAATCAATAATTTACTTGGATGTTTTGAGCCCAATAGTATAGCTGTAAAATGGTTCACTGGGAGAATTTTCGAAGACCTCGACATGAAATGGGAAGAATGGAAAGAATCGTTTTTGTTAGCATTTAAAGGAAATCCGGTTCAAACAGTTCATGATGCTTTGAAGTTTTACTATAGTAGTGGAGATATTATAGAATTCTACTATGAAAAGCAGCGATTACTGCTGTTGGCCTTTGGACGACTCCCAGCTCGACCATTCAATTTGTTGATGTTGAGTGGGTTGCCTACTTACATGCAAAACCTGCTGATGGGAAATGGGACGGACCTAGATTCTATACAGAATTTCAGGCAAGGAATGGAACGCTTGAAGCCAATTTCTCAAAACAAAGGCGAAAAATCTGGCCGTAGGAACCAATTCCAATTTAACAAGAGGGTAATATCTCCAGACCACACCGATGCCCGAAGGAACTTGCCAGTTGGGGGAGAGCAGCAAGCTGCAGGTAAGACAATTCTAACATCCGAAGTATATTCCTCATATCTCACGGGAGATATTGAGGGGGAACCATTTGTCTATTCGCTCAATCTCAATAACAAACAAATCAAATCTCTCCTGGATACAGGAGCAATGGTTAATTTAGTTTCTCGTAAGATAACAGATGATAATGGCTGGCTTTGTGTTCAGGAAAATAGAATACTCAGAGGATTTAATGGATCAACTGAGAAAGTATCTAGTGCTGTCGATTTGGAGGTTTGCTTAGAAGGAAGAAGCGTTCAGGCCAGGGCCTATGTCTCCGATCGTCTACCATACGACGCAATCATAGGATGGCCAACTCTCAAAGCATTAGGGTTTTGTCTGACGAGACCTGGTGAAGCACCAATAAACCAAGTCACACTGAAACGATCCCAAAACTTATTATACCAACGAGAGGATGTTTGTCGTCTATTTCCGAAGCAGGTAACTGGCTTGGCTGAATCTAGTAAAGAAATTCGGTTTCTCCTCAAATCAGATGCTCCTGTAGTAAAGTTAAAACCCTATCGGCTAACTAGAGAAAAATACAATTGGGCACAGCAACGAATTAGGGAACTTTTAGACAAGGGCGTTATTAGGGAGTCAGAATCTGAATATGCATCCCCTTGCGTAATTGTACCGAAAGAGAATGGGAATATGAGGCTTTGTCAAGACTACAGAAAGGTGAATGAGTTCACTGAATTGGACCCCTTTCCCTTCCCGTTAATTGACGACATAATTTCCAGTTTAGTTGGGTGTAAATTCTTTACCAAGTTGGACCTGAAAGATGGTTTCCATCAATGCAGTCTATCAGAGGAGACCAAAAAGTATACCTCGTTTGTTTTGCCTTTTGGACAGTACGAGTTCAACAAACTTCCATTTGGTTGGAAAAACTCTCCTCCCAAATTCCAGAGGCACATGGTAAATGCACTCGGTTCTTTATTGGAGGATTCCTTCATCTGGGTCTATATAGACGACGTCATTGTAGGAGGTTATACAGAGGAGGAATGTGCCAAGAAAACATTTAAAGTAGTAAAGAAATTGACTGAAGAAAAGCTCCAAATAAATTTAGATAAAAGTGTATTTTGTCAATCAAAAGTAACATTTTTGGGACGCCAAATCGATGGAGAGAACAAGACTACCAAAGAAGAATCCATCCAGAAAGTCAAGAGAATGAAAAGGCCTCATAATGTGCACACAATCAGAGTCTTCACTGGCTTAACAGGTCATTTTAGAGCGTATATCCAGGACTACGCTAAAATTGTGAAGCCGCTTGACCGTTTGAAAGAGAAAGGTGTAGAATTCGTATGGACTGATGAGTGTGAGAGATCATTCCAAATCCTAGTGGACAAGATATCTTCAAACCCAGTTCTAAAGCTTCCGGACTGGAAACTGGGGTTTGAACTCTGCACAGACGCTTCCAACTACGGCTGTGGAGCAATTTTGTACCAGCGGGACCAGGCAAAGCCCAAGAAGATGCAGTTGAGAGTCATTGGGTACTATTCATACTCGTTCTCCAAAGCTGAAATCAACTACACTGTTACAGAGAAAGAGGGACTTGCAGTCATAAAGGCTATCCAATACTTCCAATCCTATTTGGAAGGTCGTGAATTCGTTATCCATACGGATCATCAGGCCTTAGCCCATATTATGACTATGAAGGAAGCCAAGGGAAGATTAGCTAGGTGGCAGATATTTCTTATGGGATTCAACGCCCGTATCTATCACCGTAGTGGATCTGACCTGAGAGATGCTGATGCCTTATCAAGGCTTTGTATCGAACCACCCTTTGCAGAGAAACATAGTTCATCAATCAATGCTGTCGTAAAGGATAAAAGAGGTAAAATTCAAGTAGACCCAAGAAAAAAGTCTGAGTTGTTGAAGTCATATCATGACAACGCTGATTCTGGTGGGCACGATGGATTCATGAGAACTTACATTAAGCTGAGACAGAGATTTTCATGGCCAGGGATGAGGCTAGACGTATTAAAGTATGTGAGAAGTTGCCACCAATGTCAAGTTCTGAAGTTTAAGTACAAGGCAAAACCTGATTCTCTAGTGATTCCAAATATGGCCTCCACCTCATTCCACACCCTACACTTGGACTTCGGGGAGTTGTCAAAAAGATCTGAAGGACAAAACAGCACCAAATCGTTCCTTATTGCTGTGGATGAGCATAGTCGCTTCACATTCACGAAAAGTATGAACGAAACATCCGCTGCTGTAATCAAATTTCTTCAAGGGCTCCCCATAATAGACAAAGTAAAGACTGTAGTTACTGACAATGGTCCCCAATTTACGTCCAAGTTATTTGAAAAATTCGCACAGGACAGAGGTATCAGGCTTATCCACACTGCACCGTATCATCCAGCTGGTAACGGCTTGGCTGAGAGGAAAATCCGAGATGTGAAGCAGTTCTTGGCTATGTATCCTCTCTTCAGAGGTGGCTGGAAGGCATGCCTGGAAGCTGCTGTGAAGCATTTGAATCGTTCATACTCGTCTGGGATAGGCTGCTCGCCATATTATAAGGCGTACGGGAAGATTCAACTGTATCCCGCTGATGCTTCTTACGGCGTAACAGAGGATATGATTCAAGAGACGCCCCTCACTGATGAGCAACGTGAGAAGTATCTGAAGACTATGAAGGCTAACTTTGACCGACGTCATGCAAAAACTGTTCCCTCCCTGGAAGTAGGTGATCACATTTTAGTTCAAGCGGGATATGATAATAAAACTCCTATCGTCAAGGGCCCATACGTTATCCACAAGATCATAGCAATGAACGGCTACCCAAAGAATGTAATCTACAAAGACGACTCGAACAGAGATCAAGTGGCAGCAATTAAAAACCTTCTGAAATACCACAACAGATCGGATGATGCAGCTTCTCAAGTTGGGGAGGATGTAACGAGCTGAGAGCTGTTCCACTACAGACTAGTGATGTTACATCTTGTTACCATGGAGATGGAATGTAAATAGCAACAGATTTGAAATATAGAACGCCATTCTGTGATTAGATTCCGATGTGAATTATTATTATTTCTATAATGAATAGTTTTAAGAGTGTTCTGTGTAGTTAAGTAGGGATCAACCTAACACTTTATTTCGAGAGTTTTCGAGCTAGGGCATTCTTGAAAATTTCAACCCTTAATTTTCACCCCTTAGAAGTGACCTACATCAACCAAAAGCTTCGCGGCACAACTAGACCCCAAATGGAGCCCATATACCAAATTTCATCGAAATCGGTCCATGGTAACTAAGAAAAGTGCCGCGTACGGCGTACGGCGGACGGACGGAAATTTTTTTATTCGATTTTCGGATTCTACGTACCTTGAAACGTAAAACATCAAATTTTGAGGGGGGGTTAAAATTTTTTTTTTCTTGCTCGATTCCAAAGGCTTATTATTGAAAATAATAAACCAAAATCAAGTCTAGACATTTTTTATAATCAAAATAATGACAATTTTTTAGACGACTACCGCCATTTTGCTTTATTATTTTCAATAATGAGCCTTTGGAATCGACCGAAAAATTCTTTTTTTTAACCCCCCCCCCTCCCTCAAAATTTGTTGGTTTACGTTTCAAGGAATCCGAAAATATCGTAAATCCGAAAGAATCCGAAAATCGAATTTAAAAAAAAAAAACAAGTATCTACACTGCATGCAGATACATCTGTACATGGATATGTCTTATGATGGCAATTTAAATGATGAGCTCACTCAGCTGATCAGTGACCACTCAGGCGCCTTAAGCATTCTCCATTGACCCTGCCTCTCAAATGTCAGCTTCCTGCGTTCAACAGGAGAGGAAATGGCCTTGGAGCTCACTCAGCTGATCAGTGACCACTCAGGCGCCTTCAGCATTCTCCATTGACCCGCCCTCTCAAATTTCAGGTTCCTGCGTTCAACAGGAGAGGAAATGGTCTTGGAGCTCACTCAGCTGATCAGTGACCACTCAGGCGCCTTCAGCATTCTCCATTGACCCTGCCTCTCAAATGTCAGCTTCCTGCGTTCAACAGGAGAGGAAATGGCCTTGGAGCTCACTCAGCTGATCAGTGACCACTCAGGCGCCTTCAGCATTCTCCATTGACCCTGCCTCTCAAATGTCAGCTTCCTGCGTTCAACAGGAGAGGAAATGGCCTTGGAGCTCACTCAGCTGATCAGTGACCACTCAGGCGCCTTCAGCATTCTCCATTGACCCTGCCTCTCAAATGTCAGCTTCCTGCGTTCAACAGGAGAGGAAATGGCCTTGGAGCTCACTCAGCTGATCAGTGACCACTCAGGCGCCTTAAGCATTCTCCATTGACCCGCCCTCTCAAATTTCAGGTTCCTGCGTTCAACAGGAGAGGAAATGGCCTTGGAGCTCACTCAGCTGATCAGTGACCACTCAGGTGCCTTCAGCATTCTCCATTGACCCTGCCTCTCAAATGTCAGCTTCCTGCGTTCAACAGGAGAGGAAATGGCCTTGGAGCTCACTCAGCTGATCAGTGACCACTCAGGCGCCTTAAGCATTCTCCATTGACCCGCCCTCTCAAATTTCAGGTTCCTGCGTTCAAAAGCATCAGAAAAACTCGGCTCCGCCCCCCTGCACCCCCGGTTTATTTCTTTTTCCATACTCTGTATGAAATCATAGGAACACAGAATGTGTTTTTGCGATGCTAGTCATCCGTTAAATAAAAAACAACAATAATAAATGTGGAGTCTTTGGCAATAATAAAATAAATAATTGTTAGACATTTAATTTGGTCTAAAACCCTATAAATGTTATGTAAATAAATATGTAACTACAAGAAAAATACTATATAAATAGAGAGCTTTCCAACGAATGGTGAACAATTTCTGTGCAATGAACACTGCGGGAGTTCTATTTCCTTACCAACGGCTTGGTTGCACGTGAAAATCATTATAAAAGGCGCGTAACGGTTTTTTCTGTCGCTTTTTCGTGGCGATTTTAACACAGAATGTGTTTTTGCGATGACCTACCGGAAAAAAATCGTCACGAAAAAGCGACAGAAAAAACCGTTACGCGCCTTTTATAATGATTTTCACGTGCAACCAAGCCGTTGGTAAGGAAATAGAACTCCCGCAGTGTTCATTGCACAGAAATTGTTCACCATTCGTTGGAAAGCTCTCAATTTATATAGTATTTTTCTTGTAGTTACATATTTATTTATATAACATTTATAGGGTTTTAGACCAAATTAAATGTCTAACAATTATTTATTTTATTATTGCCAAAGACTCCACAATTAGTATTGTTGTTTTTTATTTAACGGATGACTAGCATCGCAAAAACACATTCTGTGTTCCTATGATTTCATACAGAGTATGGAAAAAGAAATAAACCGGGGGGAGCAGGGGGGCGGAGCCCCCCGCCGAGGCGCAAAGCGCCGAGTTTTTAACATGTTTAATGTTTTAGGGCTGGGGGTCATTCTGTGAATTCCGACACGCAAATTTGCAACGGGCAAAACTATACTAACCTGTGGTCCGATTTTGATGAAATTTTCAGGGATTGTGCGGGTTAGGTCCTAGACGGTCCCCTATAAATTTCAGCACCTTCGGACCAATAGGAGCGAGTGCGCATGCGCAAACGTGAATTTCCTGGGACCTCGGTTTCTCGGTTTCTAATGAACCGATTTTGCTCAAATTTGGAGGTTAGTTAGGGACTAACTTCTAAGAGACACCCTATAAGTTTCAATCAAATTGGTCAAGCAATAGCCGCTGCGCATGCGCGAACTTTAAATTTATTGTTACAACCAAAACTCCGCAACTATTCAACCGATTTCGATGAAATTTTCAGGGATTGTGTGGGTTAGGTCCTAGACGGTGGACCGCTAATATTTTGGTATTCAATAACTCTTTGAATCATAATTTTTTCGCCAACTGATTCTATACGTCCATGTTACAATGAGTGAGGAAGCTATACTGCCCACCCAACTTGGCAGACTTTTTTCTCTCCTATTCAACGCAGGAAGGTGAAATTTGAGAGGCAGGGTCAATGGAGAATGCTGAAGGCGCCTGAGTGGTCACTGATCGGCTGAGTGAGCTCCAAGGCCATTTTCTCTCCTGTTGAACGCAGGAAGCTAAAATTTGAGAAGCAGGGTCAATGGAGAATGCTGAAGGCGCCTGAGTGGTCACTGATCAGCTGAGTGAGCTCCAAGGCCATTTTCTCTCCTGTTGAACGCAGGAAGCTGAAATTTGAGAAGCAGGGTCAATGGAGAATGCTGAAGGCGCCTGAGTGGTCACTGATCAGCTGAGTGACCTCCAAGGCCATTTTCTCTCCTGTTGAACGCAGAAAGCTGAAATTTGAGAGGCAGGGTCAATGGAGAATGCTGAAGGCGCCTGAAGGGTGACTGATCAGCTGAGTGAGCTCCAAAGCCATTTTCTCTCCTGTTGAACGCAGGAAGCTGAAATTTGAGAAGCAGGGTCAATGGAGAATGCTGAAGGCGCCTGAGTGGTCACTGATCATCTGAGTTTCTCCCTTGCGAGGGAAAAACATTAAACATGATTTAATGTTTTTCCCTCGCAAGGGAGAAATTGAACATTATACATTATGTCTTCGTAGTAAATGAATAACTCACTTACTTTGTTTTTCGGTAGGTCATCGCAAAAACACATTCTGTGTTAAAACGTTGCATTGTTTTGTGTGTCGAAAGTTTTGGAATGACCCCCAGAACTAAGACATATCCACGTCAAAATGTTCCTTCCTTCCGCCGTACGCGGCACTTTCCTCACTTAGCATTGATCGATTTTGCATTTAGCATTGGTCGGAACTCAGACCTCCATACCAAGCAGCCAGATGGTCATGACTGCTGAGTGCTGAAAGTGCTGATACAATTCTATGATGTTAATATTTATGTACAATACCATCAAATGTAGTGGTGAAATATTTTTCCCAAATAAAAATTGTTAATGGTATGTAGGCTCCATTTAGGATCTAGTTGTGCCCCGAAGCTTTTGGTTGAGGTAGGTCACTTCTAAGGGATGAAATTTTTAAAGCGCCCTAACTCAATAAACGCTGCAAATCATTGCTCAAAGGTTTATTATTTTCTGTATAGATCACCCTTCTGTATAGATCACTGGTTCTCCATCAATAGCACCTACCACCATCTGTATTCTCCCTTGACCTTCCCTCTCAAATTTCAGCTTCCTGCGTTCAATAGGATTGAAAATGGCTTCAGAGCTCACTCAGCTGATCAGTAATCTGAAGAGTGAAGAAGATCTTCTCGAATGCTGGAGACGCCTGGAAGAGCACTTCCATTCAATAGGATTGAAAATGGCTTCGGAGCTCACTCAGCTGATCTGTGATCTGAGGAGTGAAGAAGATCTCCTCGAATGCTGGAGACGCCTGGAAGAGCACTTCCATTCAATAGGATTGAAAATGGCTTCGGAGCTCACTCAGCTGATCAGTGATCTGAAGAGTGAAGAAGCCTTTGAGCAATAATTTGCAGCGTTTTTTACCCACCAACATTTTTTTTACCTACCAACTTTTTTTTACCTACCAGCTAGGTACTACCTACCACACCATACTGGCTTCACACCTTCACAATCAAGTTTATTAGAAAGAACTAAACGCTTCACACTCGATTTGAAAAATAGAAAGCTTCATATGGAAATTTGATTACTGGTTACGCAGAAGGCAAAACTGTATACAAATCGAAGAAATGAACAGCGATCGCGTTTTAGTCCGATGAAATTTGAAGGGAGATTAGACCTCTTTTGCGATTCACACTCATGATTCTGTTTTATCGAAGGAAAACCTTCAAGTACTCGTAGGGACCGAACGGTTTGTCCTACAGAGCTCCGGGTGGTCTCAAAATTTTTTAAAAATTCAATACTATTTAAAATTGGTGAAAAAACGATACCTTTATCTCGAGAGTTTTCGAGCTAGGGCACTCTTGAAAATTTCAACCCCTAATTTTCACCCCTTAGAAGTGACCTACATCAACCAAAAGCTTCGCGGCACAACTAGACCCCAAATGGAGCCCATATACCAAATTTGAACCAAATCGGTCCAGTGTTGCTAAGAAAAGTGCCGCGGACGGCGGACGGACGGAAATTTTTTTTATTCGATTTTCGTATTCTACGTACCTTGAAACGTAAAACATCAAATTTTGAGGGGGGGTTAAAAATTTTTTTTTCTTGCTCGATTCCAAAGGCTTATTATTGAAAATAATAAACCAAAATTCGTATATAAGGGTATTGTTTTTTCATCAATTTGAGATAGTAATGAATTTTTAGAATTCTTAGAGACCACGCGGAGCCCTGCAGGACAAACCGTTCGCTCCCTACGAGAATTCAAGAGTTGGACTTACGATAAATCAGAAACACGAGTGTGAATCGCAAAAGAGGCCTAATCTCCGTTCAAATGTTAGTTGACCTAAATGAGATCGATGTTTTTCTTCAAGTTGGTTGGTGGTAACAATAGCAAAGCTGTGTTCTTTGCAGACGAGTGATCTATATAGAAAAATATTAATCCTTTGTGTTATAATTTGCAGCGTTTTTCTCATTCAAAACCCCCTACTTTCAAGCCAATTTCAACTGAATCGGTTTCCATTAAAACGGCGTAAGTCCTTGCAACCAAACTTTCGGGAAATCAAGAAAAACTTCCTGTATGCCGCTATTGATAAAATGCTGCAAATTATTACACTGGAAGGTAGATGAGTTGTCGATGAGTAATTTTACACTGTGAGCGGGTGGTGGGTAATTGTATACTATTTTTTTTTGCGGTGCCGCCATGACAGGCGATACTGTGGGGTATCCAGTTTCCTACGGGATACTGCGTTATCGACACCCCCTCCTCCCCTGCGTAAAGAAGGGAAAAGGGTCCGTCAAAAGAGCCCTTCGACAATATACCCCTTTCCAGAGTACTTCTATCTAGGGGCTGAAACTGAACACTATCTTCCCTCATCCCCTTCCTAGTTGGTGTAACAACGTTCGACGCAGGCAACATCCAAGCTCACAACTCCAACGTGACTTTATTCAGGAAATAATTAAAAATCACCAGGTTGGTGTGGCACATAGCATCTAAAACACTTGCCCCTGGCGGCACTTTCCCCACTTTTAATTAATTTATTCAAACTCTTATTATATTGACTGTGATACTCGTGTGATGCTCCCGTGATTTTTTGACTATTTTATATTTCCGCCTGTGATACTTCTGCCAACTGTGATATACATGTGAATTAGGATTAACTTGTTGATTATTGTTGCAAAGTTATTAATTTTTATTGTTGTATCAATTTCGGGATTCTTTATCAATTTTTTATTTGTACGGATACCTAGGGGGATTCATGTCGGGTGGTCTGGTCGGCCCGGGGGCGGCTCGCCTGGCGTGTTGTGAAGTGTATAAACACGTTTGGGTTGCCTCCTAGTGATAGGAGGCAACCCCGGGAGCCGTCAAGGTGGGTGGGTCCGGGTCCGGCCGGGCTGCCCGGCTGGGTCCTCACATTTTAAAATAACGGATAACACACGAGTTCCTCATTTTAAAAACATTGTCTATAATATATACACCTACCATTTAGTTACCTTTGTATTACCTATGTGTTTAATTTGACGCATTCATGTCCTTGTAGACGACGAATAAAGATCTATCAGTTTCAGTTTCAGTTAGCATTGACCGATTTTGATGAAATTTGGTATGTGGGCTCCATTTGGGGTCTAGTTGTGCCGCGAAGCTTTTGGTTGATGTAGGTCACTTGAAATTTTGAAAACGCCCTAACTCAAAAAAATTTAATATAAAGGCATTGTTTTTCCATCAATTTAAGAAAGTATAAAATTTTTAGAATTTTTTGAGACCACGAGGAGCCCTGCAGGACAAACCGTTCGCTCCCTACGAGAATTTAAGGGTTGGACATACGATAAATCAGAAACAAGAGCGTGAATCACAAAAGAGGCCTAATCTCCGTTCAAATTTTAGCTGACCCCAAATGCGATCGATGTTTTTCTTCATGTTGGATGGTTGGTGGCTTTGCACACGAGTGATCTATATAGAAAAATAATTTGGGAATTAATTTGCAGCGTTTTGTATTCGCGACGAAATTGCAGTGTAACATCAAACCGCACTCCAAATTTGGGAAAAATGGATTGATCAAATCTTGAGGTATTGATGTTTAGGTAAAACCACGTTTGTTCGGTGACGGTATTCGTAGAGGACCGTCTTCAGGCTAAACCGCTTCAACTTCGAAAATTTCGAAAGAATTGGAACTCGATAACGTGTAGATGCGTTCAAACCTCAAATATACAAGGAACCAAATTTGAATGAATGAATGAATGATATTTTTATTTCTCACTGTCGGTACTTAGGAAGTAGTAAGTACATAGTGTAAGTCAACAATATTCTTCAAATATAATGAGGTTTATGGCTGTAAGCAACAATCGTCATTGTAAGTCAACCAATAACAACCATCAGGTACGGGATCAACTACTATCATCACGAGGAAGAAATAAAAACTCGCTTAAGACTGTGAAAGACCAAGTGATACGTGGAATAGAAACTTATGTGATGGTATCTGTTATAGGAACAATGCGTGTGTGGAGCACCGCCGCACTGGCCGAGGTGTCCCTGACCCACCCACCATGGCGGCTCCCGGTGCCACCAATCCATTACTGGAGAGGAGGCCCTCATGAACATGAGCGGTCTACCGTAGATCAAAAAGCCTCGAAACGCAAAACGCAAAAGTAAATTTTGATTTTGGAGGATCTACGACGTGTCGCACGAATATTCCGACTTGGTGAGGAAATCTAAAAAATTAACTCGTCACACAATAATTACCGTGTTTTTCGAAGAAATTTGAAGAAAATGACCGAGAAAAGTGAACTACGAAGAAAAAAAAACCTCAGTTTCCCCGATGTGTATCTAGATAGGTCGTTTCGTACGGCTGGCCTCACGGCACTCGGCCATCCGTCACGCCCTCTGGCGGCATAAACACCGGTTTTGATACACTCGGGCGCCGTATAAGTTCTTGTTGTGAAGCCGATAAGGAATTTAAATCGGAGAAAATTACACCGTCAACTTTCTCTTCGTTATGAAACACGTTTACGAACAATTATGACGGATTGATCCGAACGTTACTTGGAAAAGGCAATCAAATTTTCTAATCATGCAGAGCGATTGTAACTACATTGACCACATCACCGAATTCACTGACCTTTTGAGTTCATTTAAAAATCGAAAACAAGAAAACCTACATTATACACCCCGTAACTCCACCCCCTCCCTTTTCTTAACCCATTTTCGGCCACTGATGCGTTTTTGCATTCATATTTATGATTTTTTTAAATATTGAAAATAGTGGTGAATCTTTGCAGGAGAATTTTTTCTCGATCATGCTGTTCCCAAACTTTTCAGAAAAAGTTTTCTTTGATGTTCGTGGGCTCAATGCAATTTTGGAAATTTTTTAAAGAGGAGGCCTCTTGGGCGAAGGCATGAGTATGGTTAGTCCGGGCAACGAAGGGTTTGAGGTAGAAAAAAATCGAACCCAAACCAAAATTGGCACAGATGTAGGGGTGGGTATCCTTATTAACATACTAAAAGTCCTGGTGCGTGGGGAACGAGCTCGAGGGGAGGGGGATCACTAAAGGTCCCATTTTGGGGTTTTTCGTAAATATCTCGAAAATGGTGCATTTCTCGATAAAGCATGTCCTATAGTAAATTAAAGCTATAGTATATTAAAGAATTATAAAATTCTCTACAACTTTGATTCCATACGTTTTATCAAAATTCCGAACCGTTACCGAGTTGTATGTATCCTAAAATGGAGGAATTTTGAAAATTCGGTTTTTAGGTCACGTTTTCTGGATAACTTTGTTGAATCCCGTCCAAACGGTTGATCTGAGAAAAAATGTCTCTTAGAAAACGTTGTAGAGCATTAAATTTCCTTGAAGAATATGTGGTTTATTGCCAATTTATCATTTACCAATCAAAAATTACGCCAATTTCAAAATTTTGCCAATTTGTGTCATTTTTACTCAAATGTTGCCATTCCCCTTTTTATGTGCCCTCGAACTTCAATCGTCCTTCTTTTTGTCATCTGTCGTCATTTAATGCTATATATACCACGAATTAACAACCCAGAATTACATATCAACAGATCGGGGGGGGTATATGAAAAAATGATGTAGAAATAAACGAAAAATTTTGTTTATTAACTAAGTATTAAAGAAAGGTAATAACAAAAAAACAAGATCGTTAGGTAAGGTCAAAGTAAAAAAAATTAGGTAAAAAAATACCTAACGATCATGTTATTTTGTAAATAGGTAGGTACCTTACTTTAATACTTAGTTAATAAAAAAACTTTTTCGTTTTTTTCTACATCATTTTTTCATATACCCCCCCCCCCCCGATCTGTTGATATGTAATTCTGGGTTGTTAATTCGTGGTATATATAGCATTAAATGACGACAGATGACAAAAAGAAGGACGATTGAAGTTCGAGGGCACATAAAAAGGGGAATGGCAACATTTGAGTAAAAATGACACAAATTGGCAAAATTTTGAAATTGGCGTAATTTTTGATTGGTAAATGATAAATTGGCAATAAACCACATATTCTTCAAGAAAATTTAATGCTCTACAACTTTTTCTAAGAGACATTTTTTCTCAGATCAACCGTTTGGACGGGATTCAACAAAGTTATCCAGAAAACGTGACCTAAAAACCGAATTTTCAAAATTTCTCCATTTTTGGATGCATAAAACTCGGTAACGGTCCAGAATTTCGACAAAACGTATAGGATCAAAGTTGTAGAGAATTTTATAAGCTTTGATTTACTATAGGACATGCTTTATCGAGAAATGCACCGTTTTCGAGATATTTACGAAAAACCCCAAAATGGGACCTTAAGTGACCCCCCTCCCCTCGAGCTCGTGCCCCACCCACCAGGACTTTTAGTATGTTAATAAGGATACCCACCCCTACATCTGTGTCAATTTTGGTTTGGGTTCTATTTTTTTCTACCTCAGGCCCTTTTTTAGTCTTCGTTGCCCGGACTAGGTGGTTCAAATTCGATTTTGGACGAGTGAGCTTTCTGGGCCATGAGTTGAAACATATTCCGCCATAAATAGATTTTTACATTCTACCAAAACAATGAACTGGATAAATCATATCGACTTGGAAAACTGAGGCCTCTCAAATCTCATTAAGAAGTAAAATTCATAAAATATCGAGTAAGTAAAAGTAAATTAAACAACCATTTCTGGTTAGATTTTCGTCCGATTGCAATTCCTGGAAAATATCGAATATTTTTGCTCTCGATTGGGGAGCAAATGATTCTTTTTTTAGGCTGGCATTCTGTAAAACAGTTCATTATTCAGTTATTTCTACCCTTGGCTTGAAATGGGTTAAATTCTCGTAGGGAGCGAACGGTTTGTCCTACAGAGCTCCGCGTGGTCTCAAAAAATTCTATACTATCCTAAATTGATGGAAAAACAATGCCTTTATATCAATTTTTATTTAGTTATGCCGTTTTCAAAATTTCAAAATTCATTTTTTGACCCTTAGAAGTGACCTACATCAACTAAAATCTTCAGGGCACAACTAGACCCAAAATGGAGCCTACTTACCAAATTTCATCAAAATCGGTCAATGCTAAGTGGGGAAAGTGCCGCGTACGGCGGATGGACGGCCAAATTTTTATTCGATTTTTGGATTCTACGTACCTTGAAACGTAAACCATCAAATTTTGAGGGGGGGTTAAAATTTTTTTTTTCTTGGTCGATTCCAAAGGTTCATTATTGAAAATAATGAACCAAAATTAGAGTGGAAAGAGGAAAAGAAGAAGGAGTTATGTGGTTATTCAATAACAATTGATACGTTGTCAAACTCCTCTCTTGATTCAGAAATGATAAAATTTATAAAATTCTCTTCTACTAGGTAGACTAATAGATAGAAGGAAAATTTCTCTAATAGATAGAAAGAAAAATCATTTAATGTAGAAAGGAGTATGATTATTAATGTTGTGCTATTGGATTAATACGATTCACACATACCATTCAATTTCAAAAATAATTGTATTCCTTGATTTACATATTGTTAGCATAAAATACAAAATAACACATGTGGAACCCTTAACGACATGGAGCTTAGCTCTGTTTGAATCGGTTTTTTCAAAAGGGTGTGAGTCCACAAAAATGCCATTTCGTTTTTGGGTTGTTATTTTCAATAATGAACCTTTGGAATCGACCAAGAAACAATTTTTTTTAACACCCCCTCAAAATTTGTTGGTTTACGTTTCAAGGTACGTAGAATTCAAAAATCGAATAAAACGCTGCAAATTATTACACAATGGTTTATTATTTTCCTATATAGATCACTCGTCTGCAAAGCCACCAACCATCCAACATGAAGAAACACATCGCATTTCGGTCAGCTAAAATTTGAACGGAGATTACAACGGCCTCTTTTGCGATTCACACTCGTGTTTCTGATTTATCGTACGTAAAACCTTTAAATTCTCGTAGGGAACGAACGGTTTGTCCTACAGAGCTCCGCGTGGTATCAAAAAATTCTAAAAATTCTATAGAATCTTAAATTGAAGGAAAAAACCTTTATATCGAAATTTTTTGAGTTAGGGCGTTTTCAAAATTTCAAAATTTATTTTTGAACTCTTAGAAGTGACCTACATCAACCAAAATCTTCGGGGCACAACTAGACCCAAAATGGAGCCTACTTACCAAATTTCATCAAAATCTGTCAATGCTAAGTGGGGAAAGTGCCGCGTACGGCGGATGGACGGCCAAATTTTTATTCGATTTTTGGATTCTACGTACCTTGAAACGTAAACCATAAAATTTTGAGGGGGTGTTGAAAATTTTTTTTCTTGGTCGATTCCAAAGGTTCATTATTGAAAACAATAAACCAAAAGGGAAGCAGCTGCACTGAAGATTTTCCAAGACGAAGGCCCGTATTCACAAAAATCGCCAAAGTGAAACTTGAAGTCGCACTTCCAAAAGTTTTACTTTAGGCCAAAGTGAAACTTGAGGAGAAATCTATTCACAATCGTTTTTAGTGTAGCTGCTCTTAGGTCAGCTTTAAGTTCAACTGATAAGGAAGTTGAACTTCCGAGAGGGTAACCCTTAGGGCGACTCGCTCCTATTGACCTTTGGTTTAAGAATAAAAATAATCTTAAAGCTTCGTTGGGTTCTGTTGAAGATAAAATTGGCGTTCAAGATAAAAGTGGGGTTTATAAGCTGAAATGTTCTTGTGGGCTTGAGTATTGTGGTCAAACTGGAAGGAAATTTAGGGAAAGAATAAAAGAGCATGAGAAGGATTTCAGGGATAGCAAGGGTGATTCTGCTTTTGCGAATCACCTAAGAGAATCCAATCATAACTTTAGTTTTGATCTAACAAACGGACAGTATATAGAATTTCCTCATTTTTCCCCGAAGGGAGGTATGTTGGATGTGCTTGAAAAGTTCGAGATTCTTAAGAGTGATAGGTCTGGTAAACGTCAGAATGAGGTGGTCCCTCAACATGTTTCACCGTTGATAGGTTCCTTCCAACTATAGCTTGGTCTCCCCTTCACAATGTAACCCTCACCAATGTTTGACCTCCCTTTCACTTTGTCTGCCTTGATTGGCATTTGATGATCCTCCCAGGTCCCTTCACTTCTCTTAGCCAATAGGATTTTCCTTTCACTTATCTGATTGCGTATGACTTTCACTTTCTCGACCAATGGGATTCAAGCTCCCTTTCACTTGTGACTATATAAGCTATGCTCTCTGTGATGTACCTTCAGTTATTGTTTGTTACTGATGATGACCTAACCGTCGAAATCGATTTAACTTGTAACTCATTATTTTCGTGGAAATAGACAACGTTCTACTCAACTCCGTTTTTATTAAAATGGTTTTCCACAATCTCATCGCGAGTGACTTTATTCGTATATTCATAAGTGGTTGGTGATCAACAAACGATTGTCCATCTCTGCTTCATTCCTTTCCAAAACATCTATTTTGGCGTTTTTATTGATTTGAATGCTCTAGTAGTCACAACATTCGAAAACACTTTTAGCCTTCTTGGCACAATTTGTACACGTCTCCTTGCCGTAAATACTGCAAATATTCCATGTAGTCGTTTTCCATTCAAATCCGAACGGAAAAACTTCGTAAAACGGCTGTCGAAGCAAGCAAAATAGACGCACTTCTTGTCAAAAGCTGTACTAAGGGCCAGTAAAGTGTGGTATGAGCCAAACTTACCCGGAAAGTGTAACTTGACGAAAGTTCAGCTTCGGTAAAGTGGAGCTGAAGTGACGCTTCTTCTAAAGTTCGGTTTGTGAATAGCGTTTTCTCTTAAGTACGGCTCTAAGTGGAGATTTCAGGCTTCTCTTAGTGAAAAGCCACACTAAGTGAGTTTTGTGAATACGGCCCGAAGACCTTCCACACAAAATAAATTTTGTCAGTTTTAAATGATACATAGTTTTATATGCAGTTTTGATTGAATAAAAAGTATATTTTCAATCTTGAGTCTCATTTGTTATCTCATAAGAATAAGGAATATGCGAGAGAGGTTGCTTGCATATTCTACTGACGTCCTTCTGGAAGGATGTCCATTTATGACGTCATTAAATTGGGAAAAAATTGCAAGTGCCAAATTTGTCTTCAGACAACACCTATGACACTAAACATACAAAAAAATTCAAAGAATTAGTAAAAATAAAATTTAGGGTTATCCGGTAAATTTAATAGAAACCGATTCAGTTCAATTTAGCTTGAAAATGGGTGGTTTTGAATGGGGAAAAAATGTGTGCTGTGCAGGTAAGGAAAGTAGTGTTTTGCTTTGATCGCTGATTCATCGGCGTGATTCGTTTATTGAACCGATTGGAGGCGGAGGAGCAGGTGGCGGATAATCGTGTTATCGACCTCTCAACCGCGAGGAGTCGACTCTCAAGGCCGCCTCTCTGTAGAGAGGAACCCCCTCTCTGTAGAGACGAACCCCCTCTCTGTAATACCCTCTGCGCGACTCCTCAGACCCACTCGGAATTCCAGATTCCGGAGCGGCCCGGCGGAGACCCCCCTCCCCACCCTCCTCCTCCTCGACCCTCCTCGGCGGCCCCGCGAGAGACTTTGACAGATGTGTAGAAACAGTCCCGTTCGAGTTGAACGGTTCAACTGACCACAAAATTCATTTTATTTCATTCAACGTGGTGTTCGACCTTTAGAGTGAGGCATCCGCTAACGAGTAGTCCAATAAGTGATGACTCTCAATAACTCACTCAATTGAGTCGCTTCTCTGAAAAAACCAGTTTACTCTTCAACTCACTCAAAGATCAACTTGAGAGACGTTTATGCGGATATTTCTCTCTTAAATGAGTTGTATCTTAATAACTTACTGCTAGAAATATCACTTTCTGATTACTCTCATACCAAAACTTCTACTATTTTATCCAGTTGAGCCCCTCTCAGAGCCACTCTCAGATCAAATGACTTTAACTCACTCATCCCGACCAAACACTCCTCAGCTTAGCTCCTGTCTTAATTGAGCCCCTCATCTGAACTTGAACTCACTCTCACTCAACTAAACACTCCTCAGCTTACTGTATTAATTCAGCCTCCCATCTCAACTTCAACTCACTCTCACTCAACCAAACACTCCTCAGCTTACTGTATTAATTGAGCCTCCCATCTCAACTTCAACTCACTCTCACTCAACCAAACACTCCTCAGCTTACTGTATTAATTGAGCCTCCCATCTCAACTTCAACTCACTCTCACTCAACCAAACACTCCTCAGCTTACTGTCTTAATTGAAACCCTCATCTCAACATGAACTCACTATCGCTCAACCCAACACTCCTCACCTTACTGTATTAATTGAGCCTCCCATCTCAACTTCAACTCACTCTCACTCGACCAAACACTCCTCAGCTTACTGTCTTAATTGAGCCTCCCATCTCAACTTCAACTCACTCTCACTCAACCAAACACTCCTCAGCTTACTGTCTTAATTGAGCCTCCCATCTCAACTTCAACTCACTCTCACTCAACCAAACACTCCTCAGCTTACTGTCTTAATTGAAACCCTCATCTCAACATGAACTCACTATCGCTCAACCCAACAATCCTCAGCTTACTGTATTAATTGAGCCTCCCATCTCAACTTCAACTCACTCTCACTCAACCAAACACTCCTCAGCTTACTGTCTTAATTGAGCCTCCCATCTCAACTTCAACTCACTCTCACTCAACCAAACACTCCTCAGCTTACTGTCTTAATTGAAACCCTCATCTCAACATGAACTCACTATCGCTCAACCAAACACTCCTCAGCTTACTGTATTAATTGAGCCTCCCATCTCAACTTCAACTCACTCTCACTCAACCAAACACTCCTCAGCTTACTGTCTTAATTGAAACCCTCATCTCAACATGAACTCACTATCGCTCAACCCAACACTCCTCACCTTACTGTATTAATTGAGCCTCCCATCTCAACTTCAACTCACTCTCACTCAACCAAACACTCCTCAGCTTACTGTCTTAATTGAGCCTCCCATCTCAACTTCAACTCACTCTCACTCGACCAAACACTCCTCAGCTTACTGTCTTAATTGAGCCTCCCATCTGAACTTGAACTCACTCTCACTCGACCAAACACTCCTCAGCTTACTGTCTTAATTGAGCCTCCCATCTCAACTTCAACTCACTCTCACTCAACCAAACACTCCTCAGCTTACTGTCTTAATTGAAACCCTCATCTCAACATGAACTCACTATCGCTCAACCCAACACTCCTCACCTTACTGTATTAATTGAGCCTCCCATCTCAACTTCAACTCACTCTCACTCGACCAAACACTCCTCAGCTTACTGTATTAATTGAGCCTCCCATCTCAACTTCCTCACTCTCACTCGACCAAACACTCCTCAGCTTACTGTCTTAATTGAAACCCTCATCTCAACATGAACTCACTATCGCTCAACCAAACACTCCTCAGCTTACTGTATTAATTGAGCCTCCCATCTCAACTTCAACTCACTCTCACTCGACCAAACACTCCTCAGCTTACTGTCTTAATTGAGCCCCTCATCTGAACTTGAACTCACTCTCACTCAACTAAACACTCCTCAACTTACTGTATTAATTGAGCCTCCCATCTCAACTTCAACTAACTCTCACTCAACTCCTCAGCTTACTGTCTTAATTGAGCCACTCCTCTCAACGTCAACTCACTCTCACTCAACCAAACACTCCTCAGCTTACTGTCTTAATTGAGCCTCCCATCTCAACTTCAACTCACTCTCACTCGACCAAACACTCCTCAGCTTACTGTCTTAATTGAAACCCTCATCTCAACATGAACTCACTATCGCTCAACCAAACACTCCTCAGCTTACTGTCTTAATTGAGCCCCTCATCTGAACTTGAACTCACTCTCACTCAACTAAACACTCCTCAGCTTACTGTCTTAATTGAGCCTCCCATCTCAACTTCAACTCACTCTCACTCGACCAAACACTCCTCAGCTTACTGTCTTAATTGAGCCTCCCATCTCAACTTCAACTCACTCTCACTCAACCAAACACTCCTCAGCTTACTGTATTAATTGAGCCTCCCATCTCAACTTCAACTCACTCTCACTCGACCAAACACTCCTCAGCTTACTGTCTTAATTGAGCCCCTCATCTGAACTTGAACTCACTCTCACTCAACTAAACACTCCTCAGCTTACTGTATTAATTCAGCCTCCCATCTCAACTTCAACTCACTCTCACTCAACCAAACACTCCTCAACTTACTGCATTAATTGAGCCCCTCATCTCAACTTCAACTAACTCTCACTCAACTCCTCAGCTTACTGTCTTAATTGAGCCACTCCTCTCAACATCAACTCACTCTCACTCAAATAAACACTCCTCAGCTTACTGTCTTAATTGAGCCACTCCTCTCAACATCAACTCACTCTCAGTCAACCAAACACTCCTCAGGTTAATGTCTTAATTGAGCCACTCCTCTCAACATCAACTCACTCAACCAAACACTCCTCAGCTTACTGTCTTAATTGAGCCACTCCTCTCAACATCGACTCACTCTCACTCAAGAAAACACTCTTCAGCTTACTGTCTTAATTGAGCCACTCCTCTCAACATCAACTCACTCTCACTCAACCAAACACCCCTCAGCTTACTGTCTTAATTGAGCCACTCCTCTCAACATCGACTCACTCTCACTCAAGAAAACACTCCTCAGCTTACTGTCTTAATTGAGCCACTCCTCTCAACATCGACTCACTCTCACTCAACCAAACACTCCTCAGCTTACTGTCTTAATTGAGCCACTCCTCTCAACATCGACTCACTCTCACTCAACCAAACACTCCTCAGCTTACTGTCATAATTGAGCCACTCCTCTCAACATGAACTCACTCAACCAAACACTCCTCAGCTTACTGTCTTAATTGAGCCACTCCTCTCAACATCGACTCACTCTCACTCAACCAAACACCCCTCAGCTTACTGTCTTAATTGAGCCACTCCTCTCAACATCGACTCACTCTCACTCAACCAAACACTCCTCAGCTTACTGTCTTAATTGAGCCACTCCTCTCAACATCGACTCACTCTCACTCAACCAAACACCCCTCAGCTTACTGTCTTATTTGAGCCACTCCTCTCAACATCGACTCACTCTCACTCAAGAAAACACCCCTCCGCTTACTGTCTTAATTGAGCCACTCCTCTCAACATCAACTCACTCAACCAAACACTCCTCAGCTTACTGTCTTAATTGAGCCACTCCTCTCAACATCGACTCACTCTCACTCAACCAAACACCCCTCAGCTTACTGTCTTAATTGAGCCACTCCTCTCAACATCGACTCACTCTCACTCAAGAAAACACTCCTCAGCTTACTGTCTTAATTGAGCCACTCCTCTCAACATCGACTCACTCTCACTCAACCAAACACTCCTCAGCTTACTGTCTTAATTGAGCCACTCCTCTCAACATCGACTCACTCTCACTCAACCAAACACTCCTCAGCTTACTGTCTTAATTGAGCCACTCCTCTCAACATCAACTCACTCTCACTCAACCAAACACTCCTCAGCTTACTGTCTTAATTGAGCCACTCCTCTCAACATCAACTCACTCTCACTCAACTAAACACTCCTCAGCTTACTGTCTTAATTGAGCCACTCCTCTCAACATCGACTCACTCTCACTCAACCAAACACTCCTCAGCTTACTGTTTTAATTGAGACCCTCATCTCAACTTCTACTAACTCTCACTTAACTCCTCAGCTTACTGTCTTAATTGAGCCACTCCTCTCAACATCGACTCACTCTCACTCAACCAAACATTCCTCAGCTTACTGTCTTAATTGAGCCACTCCTCTCAACATCAACTCACTCTCACTCAACCAAACTCTCCTCAGCTTACTGTCTTAATTGAGCCACTCCTCTCAACATCGACTCACTCTCACTCAACCAAACTCTCCTCAGCTTACTGTCTTAATTGAGCCACTCCTCTCAACATCAACTCACTCTCACTCAACCAAACTCTCCTCAGCTTACTGTCTTAATTGAGCCACTCCTCTCAACATCGACTCACTCTCACTCAACCAAACTCTCCTCAGCTTACTGTCTTAATTGAGCCACTCCTCTCAACATCAACTCACTCTCACTCAACCAAACTCTCCTCAGCTTACTGTCTTAATTGAGCCACTCCTCTCAACATCGACTCACTCTCACTCAACCAAACACTCCTCAGCTTACTGTCTTAATTGAGCCACTCCTCTCAACATCAACTCACTCTCACTCAACCAAACACTCCTCAGCTTACTGTCTTAATTGAGCCACTCCTCTCAACATCAACTCACTCTCACTCAACTAAACACTCCTCAGCTTACTGTCTTAATTGAGCCACTCCTCTCAACATCGACTCACTCTCACTCAACCAAACACTCCTCAGCTTACTGTCTTAATTGAGCCACTCCTCTCAACATCAACTCACTCTCACTCAACTAAACACTCCTCAGCTTACTGTCTTAATTGAGCCACTCCTCTCAACATCGACTCACTCTCACTCAACCAAACTCTCCTCAGCTTACTGTCTTAATTGAGCCACTCCTCTCAACATCAACTCACTCTCACTCAACCAAACTCTCCTCAGCTTACTGTCTTAATTGAGCCACTCCTCTCAACATCGACTCACTCTCACTCAACCAAACACTCCTCAGCTTACTGTCTTAATTGAGCCACTCCTCTCAACATCAACTCACTCTCACTCAACGAAACACTCCTCAGCTTACTGTCTTAATTGAGCCACTCCTCTCAACATCGACTCACTCTCACTCAACCAAACTCTCCTCAGCTTACTGTCTTAATTGAGCCACTCCTCTCAACATCAACTCACTCTCACTCAACCAAACTCTCCTCAGCTTACTGTCTTAATTGAGCCACTCCTCTCAACATCGACTCACTCTCACTCAACCAAACACTCCTCAGGTTACTGTCTTAATTGAGCCACTCCTCTCAACATCGACTCACTCTCACTCAACCAAACACTCCTCAGCTTACTGTCTTAATTGAGCCACTCCTCTCAACATCGACTCACTCTCACTCAACCAAACACTCCTCAGCTTACTGTCTTAATTGAGCCACTCCTCTCAACATCGACTCACTCTCACTCAACCAAACACTCCTCAGCTTACTGTCTTAATTGAGCCACTCCTCTCAACATCAACTCACTCTCACTCAACCAAACACTCCTCAGCTTACTGTCTTAATTGAGCCACTCCTCTCAACATCAACTCACTCTCACTCAACTAAACACTCCTCAGCTTACTGTCTTAATTGAGCCACTCCTCTCAACATCGACTCACTCTCACTCAACCCAACACTCCTCAGCTTACTGTTTTAATTGAGACCCTCATCTCAACTTCAACTCACTCTCACTCAACCAAACACTCCTCACCTTACTGTCTTAATTGAGCCACTCCTCTCAACATCGACTCACTCTCACTCAACCAAACACTCCTCAGCTTACTGTCTTAATTGAGCCACTCCTCTCAACATCAACTCACTCTCACTCAACCAAACACTCCTCAGCTTACTGTCTTAATTGAGCCACTCCTCTCAACATCAACTCACTCTCACTCAACTAAACACTCCTCAGCTTACTGTCTTAATTGAGCCACTCCTCTCAACATCGACTCACTCTCACTCAACCAAACACTCCTCAGCTTACTGTTTTAACTGAGACCCTCATCTCAACTTCTACTAACTCTCACTTAACTCCTCAGCTTACTGTCTTAATTGAGCCACTCCTCTCAACATCGACTCACTCTCACTCAACCAAACATTCCTCAGCTTACTGTCTTAATTGAGCCACTCCTCTCAACATCAACTCACTCTCACTCAACCAAACTCTCCTCAGCTTACTGTCTTAATTGAGCCACTCCTCTCAACATCGACTCACTCTCACTCAACCAAACTCTCCTCAGCTTACTGTCTTAATTGAGCCACTCCTCTCAACATCAACTCACTCTCACTCAACCAAACTCTCCTCAGCTTACTGTCTTAATTGAGCCACTCCTCTCAACATCGACTCACTCTCACTCAACCAAACTCTCCTCAGCTTACTGTCTTAATTGAGCCACTCCTCTCAACATCAACTCACTCTCACTCAACCAAACTCTCCTCAGCTTACTGTCTTAATTGAGCCACTCCTCTCAACATCAACTCACTCTCACTCAACCAAACTCTCCTCAGCTTACTGTCTTAATTGAGCCACTCCTCTCAACATCGACTCACTCTCACTCAACCAAACACTCCTCAGCTTACTGTCTTAATTGAGCCACTCCTCTCAACATCGACTCACTCTCACTCAACCAAACACTCCTCAGCTTACTGTCTTAATTGAGCCACTCCTCTCAACATCGACTCACTCTCACTCAACCAAACACTCCTCAGCTTACTGTCTTAATTGAGCCACTCCTCTCAACATCAACTCACTCAACCAAACTCTCCTCAGCTTACTGTCTTAATTGAGCCACTCCTCTCAACATCGACTCACTCTCACTCAACCAAACACTCCTCAGCTTACTGTCTTAATTGAGCCACTCCTCTCAACATCGACTCACTCTCACTCAACCAAACATTCCTCAGCTTACTGTCTTAATTGAGCCACTCCTCTCAACATCAACTCACTCTCACTCAACCAAACACTCCTCAGCTTACTGTCTTAATTGAGCCACCCTCTCAACATCAACTCACTCAACCAAACACTCATCAGCTTACTGTCTCAATTGAGCCACTCCTCTCAACATCGACTCACTCTCACTCAACCAAACACTCCTCAGCTTACTGTCTTAATTGAGCCACTCCTCTCAACATCGACTCACTCTCACTCAACCAAACACTCCTCAGCTTACTGTCTTAATTGAGCCACTCCTCTCAACATCGACTCACTCTCACTCAACCAAACACTCCTCAGCTTACTGTCTTAATTGAGCCACTCCTCTCAACATCAACTCACTCAACCAAACACTCCTCAGCTTACTGTCTTAATTGAGCCACTCCTCTCAACATCGACTCACTCTCACTCAACCAAACACTCTTCAGCTTACTGTCTTAATTGAGCCTCCCATCTCAACTTCAACTCACTCTCACTCAACCAAACACTCCTCAGCTTACTGTCTTAATTGAGCCTCCCATCTCAACTTCAACTCACTCTCACTCAACCAAACACTCCTCAGCTTACTGTCTTAATTGAACCACTCCTCTCAACATCGACTCACTCTCACTCAACCAAACACTCCTCAGCTTACTGTAGCCTTTCTTCTCAACTCTCTCTCAGATCAAACAGACTTTACTTATTCTCATTTAGTCCAGTCTTCAATTCACTTTCCAATTGAGCTCCTCCTCCCTACTCCCTCACCAACCAAAATCTTCAACCAAGCAAGCCGCTCCCGTCCATCAACTCTCTTCTCCTCCAACAACCAACTGAACTCTCTTTCCCCGTTTTCAAAAAAATGTCTGAAAACACCCATATTTGCCAAAACTAGCGTTAAAATCCATAACAATGGTATTTTTAAAATCGCTACTTTAAAAAAAAACCTAAACCGAAATCGTGCGACGAAATTGGAAGTGAAAATTCGACCCATTTGACATTAACCTTGAAAAGGCCATCAATCGCACGTCACAAGTTGCTCCTGATAATCGACGGAAACAAATTCGCGTGAAGAAAAAAAACGAAACATCCGCCGTTTTTTCAGGAAAGGAGCGGATTCGCGTGAGCAGTGCAAGTAAATTGGCCGAGGAGAGCTGCAGGCGAGGATATAAAGGCAGATATATACCTGCCCGGTGTATATACTCGTTTAAATACCCGGTGAATATACGACGAAGGCGCTGCGTGCGGCAGGTCGCGGCGATCGATCGCTCCGGCTGTGCGTGGCGACCTCTCAGCGCCTCAACTTCAATTCCCTCCACCGAAACTCCAAAATCCGTAGGCTCAAATCGAGGTTCAGAGTTCCCCGAAAGACCAGGGAAAATGCAATTAGTCGAAAAAAGTTCGGCTTGAGGGGATGAGCACGTCTCAATAACATTTTTAAAGCAATTTTAGCCATTTTGGTTTATTATTTTCAATAATGAACCTTAGGAATCGACCAAGAAACAACATTTTTTCACCCCCTCAAAATTTGTTGGTTTACGTTTCAAGGTAAGTAGAATCCAAAAATCGAATAAAAACGCTGCAATTTATTACACAATGGTTTATTATTTTTATATACAGAACACTCGTCTGCAAAGCCACCAACCATCCAACATGAAGAAAAACATCGATCGGATTTCGTTTAGCTAAAATTTGAACGGAGATTAGGCCTCTTTTGCGATTCACACTCGTGTTTCTGATTTATCGTACGTCCAACCCTTAAATTCTCGTAGGGAGCGAACGGTTTGTCCTGGAAGGCTCCGCGTGGTCTCAAAAAATTCTAAAAATTCTATAGAATCTTAAATTGAAGGAAAAACAATACCTTTATATCGAAATTTTTTGAGTTAGGGCGTTTTCAAAATTTCAAACCTCATTTTTCAACACTTAGAAGTGACCTACATCAACCAAAATCTTCGGGGCACAACTAGACCCCAAATGGCGCCTACATATCAAATTTCATCAAAATCGGTCAATGCTAAGTGGGGAAAGTGCCGCGTACGGCGGACGGACGGCCAAATTTTGGTTTATTATTTTCAATAATGAACCTTTGGAATCGACCAAGGAAAAAAAAAGTTTAACACCCCCTCAAAATTTGATGGTTTACGTTTCAAGGTACGTATAATCCAAAAATTGAATAAAAATTTGGCCGTCCGTCCGCCGTACGCCGTACGCAGCACTTTTGCCACTTAGCATTGACCGATTTTGATGAGCTCTGTAGGACAAACCGTTCGCTCCCTACAAAAAATTAAGGGTTTATATTGAAATATATATATATAAATCAAAACACGAGTGTGAATCGCAAAAGAGGCCTAATCTCCGTTCAAATTAGAGCTGACCGAAATTCGATCGATGGTTGCTGATTTTGACTTTTTTTTTGATTTTTTTTTAAAATTTTTTTTTATTTATTTTTTTTTTTTTATTTTTTTTTTTCATATTGGATGGTTGGTGATTTTGTAGACGAGTGATCTATATAGAAAAATAATAAACCATTGTGTAATAATTTGCAGCGTTTTATTCGATTTTTGGATTCTACCTTGAAACGTAAACCAACAAATTTGGAAGGGGGGTTAAAAAAACTTTTTTTCTTGGTCGATTCCAAAGGTTTATTATCGAAAATAATCAACCGATAGCGTTTCGGTCTATTTGCGGGGGCACGTTTGTGGTTTCCAAGGGGATGCAGGGAAGTTGGGGGCTGTCAGACCGCGGTGACCGGTCCGAGAGTGAGTCCGAGGGATTCCTCTTGAAGATCGAAAACCGTGACGTGCGACCTACTGCCGCCAGATGGGACCACCGGACCGGAACACGATCGCGGAGGTGTTTATGGTACCCGAGATTGACGTATCGGATTTTCCGAACAAATGAAACCAAGTGCCAATCAAAAGAAATCATTGAGACGGAGGGATGTTTGAATGAGAGCCAGTGTGGATTCCGCCGGGGATGCAGCTTAAATGATGCAGTCTTCACAAAGACCTCTCTGGTACATTTGAGGCTAGCTTCGGGTCCTCGCCAAAAGCTGTATGCTCTCTTTGTGGGCTGGACTTACGATAAATCAGAAACACGAGTGTGAATCGCAAAAGAGGCCTAATCTCCGTTCAAATTAAAGCTGACCGAAATGCGATCGATGTTTTTCTTCATGTTGGTTGGTGGTAACAATGGCAAAGCCGTGTTCTTAGCAGACGAGTGATCTATATAGAAAAATAATAAACCTTTGTGTAATAATTTGCATCGTTTTTAGTTGCAGATGCGGGACTAGTATGATTGAGTTAAGAGATGGCTCTAGCGTCTCACCAAACTTTCTTCCAACTTATCCACGTTTGAATGTATATTTTTTCCTACTCGAACTATATGAATACTTCACAAATCAACTAGTAAAGCAATCACAAAAAATATTATAAATCAAATGTTTAAATATTTTTTTAGGTAGGTTCAGTAATTAGAAATTTTGATGCATCCCGTGTTTGTAGGAATGATCACAGAACAAATTGTCTGAAAATTAGAGGTCGAAAGCGATAATGAGTTCAACTAACGTGGTCCTGGGAGGACTTTACTGACCCAAGTACAATTTTATGGCGAAACTAGCTAAAAAGCAAAACAAATCGTAGATAAACACGTAATTTATCAAAATAAAATAAAAATGTTATGCCACGGCCTGGAATCGAACCCGGGTTTTTCACACGATCGGCGACATAAGCGTGCGGTTGGGATTTCATGGGATGATCGGTCATTCAAATTTTTGAGTGCGAAATTAGGGTGCGAATCTCCAATTATTTTATTACAGGTTGGGAATCCAAGTGGAATTTTACGAATAGAAATTAACCTGATTTTTTCCCGTAGCAGCTCAAAACAAATTTTGAATAATTTATTTGACAAGTGGTTCTTACCAGGCTGGATTTTCAATGTACGATCATACCATCAAAATACTCAACCTCATCATCATCATCTTCTAAAGGCTTCACCTTGTCGTAATAACCACTCCGATCTGTTTGTCGCGATAGACTTCATGTTAGAGTAGGATGTAGTGTTCATCAGCATCATCACGTCGCTGAAGTATGACGTCCTGGGTCTTCCTCTAGGTCTCGTACCTTGAATTCTTCCTTCTAGTATGTTGCTGATGAAGGGGTTGTGTCGTAGCAGGTGTCCGATAAGTTTCGTTTTTCTCTTCAGTATTGATCTGATCAGTTGTCTACTTTCTCCTACTTCTTCTAGCACTATTTCGATTGTTTTTCTTTCTACCCAAGATGTCTTGGTCATCCTTCTCCACAACCACATTTCCATTGCCTCCAATCTGTCTTTTTCATTTTTTCCCAGGGTCCACGTTTCGCATCCATACAGTAATGTGCTCCATACATACGATCTGATGAATTTCTTCCTTGTTTCCAATTTGAGGTGCTTGCTGGTAATCAAGGCATACTTCTCACGGAAGGCTTGCTTGGCTAGTGCGACTCTCCTTTTGATGTCGTTTGCAGATTTATTGTCAAATGTTATGCAGCTTCCAAGGTAACAAAACTCTTCTACTTTTTCGATTGGTATGCCTTTTATTTTTATTTGAGTGTTTGGGTTAATGTTGCTTTTGTCTCTATTTGATATCATCGTTTTTGTCTTTTTAGCATTTATTCTAAGTTTATATCGGTCAAAAATGTCAGATAGAATATTAAGCATATGGTTCATTTCTTCCTCGGTTTCCGCTACTAGGGCTATGTCGTCTGCAAATCTGATACAATGAACTTTGTGGCCATTGATTGATATTCCTTTTGTTCTTAGTTTCATTTCTTCAATCGATGCTTCGATGAAAATATTGAAAAGGTATGGCGAGAGGGGGCACCCTTGCCTAACACCTCTCTTGATTTTGGCTTCCTTGATTGTCCCATTGATGTCGATTTTTGTGGTTTGTGTCTTGTACATGTTTAGAATAAGCCTTCTGTCCCTCCAGTCAATGCGCCTTTCTTTCAATGTTCGAAATAGTAACCTCCAATCAACCTTATCGAAAGCCTTCTCAAGGTCAATAAAGGTCGTGCCCAACCTAGAGTTCATTAAATCGTTCAAAAACACGAAATCAAATAAAAATCTCCAATTTTTGTATTACACATTCGGATTCTACGTAACATTTTATGAAAACATAACATTAAAGCCAATTAATACTAAATCCAGTTGTTAAAACTCGATGATGAGGTACCAATAAATTATTGTTTTTGGTCCATCAGTTTTTAAGAAAGGTAGAAAATCGACAACACATCTTTTCCCACTGTTTGGGGTGGAATTTAATTTGGAAATCCACAAATCGGTGGGTTCTCTATGAAACCGGCCGATTTTGAGAAGTTCAAATCGGCGATTACTGGGTTGAGAAAAATAACAATTATGATCAGGTACGTTGTTTACGCTCCTTCGAATTCGTCTATTTTTTTTACCATTTCCAGATTACCGTTTTACCTCCCACATCTGCAAGTAGTTTGTCTCTACCGCTCATTTGGAACGCGTCTTCTCACGGTACCCGGGTGGTCCGGGGTTTTTTGTCGTCCAAATATTCCAACCTAAACTCGAAAATAAGTAGTCTACGGGCCAAATAAGGTTATAATATGACGAGAAAAACAAACCCTTTGTTGGGAGCCGCTACAAATTGCCCGCAGAGGTAACGAACTTGGCGATAGTTCAAATTATCCTTCACACAGTTTGACTTTTGTCGGCTAGATGTCGCGGGTTTAGTTTCATTAAGGGGGCGCGGGACTCACTAGTTTCCCTTATCTAGTTTTCTCTGTGAGTGTTCATTTTCTCCTCTCACAAAAAATTTCTAAATTCATTAAATATCAAATACTTCATACATACGGGACAAAATGTCAAGAAAATTGAAATTTAAAAAAATTAGAAAATTTAAATTCTACTTAAAATTTGTTTTTGATAAAAACTCTTCATACGGAACTTTTTAGGAGACTAAAACCTCCGAAAATTCAAAGAGGACAATTATAACTTGTAAAACAACGGAGATTACGTGAAGACCACGTCGCTCTATCGAACATTTCGTTCAAACTGGAACGGCTCGATCAATTTTCATTTTTCAAAACTCTGAAAATAGGAATAGTTTTCCAAAAAAAAAAGTCAAAATCTCAACCAAAAATTGCAATTTTATTTTGCTTCCGAGTCTACCAAGGTAGCGGAAGCTACCTGTTTTCACTTTTCAAGGATGAAAAAAAGTTCTCCAAAATCAAAATTTTCACTCGCTTTTTGCGTTTTTGACCTTTCTGAACAATTTTGGTTCCGTGTCTGTCTGTGTGTCTGTCATGTATTCCTTGTAACGGGCATAACTATACGAAGTTGTTGTCCGATTTCTATGAAATACGGCTCCCTTATTATTAAGGTCGTATATTGCATGTGTCGTAATCGTCCAAGAGAAATTTCTGATTGTATGGATGAGTTTTCACCATCTTTCACTGGACACTTCATTCAAACCAACAGGCACTTTCGTAAATTCGCTCATAACTGATAATTTCTCACAATATACCTAAATTAATTTTTAATTTTTCTCGCAGAGTGCACCGTCAACATTTCTAACAAAAAAACAATCAGTTTAATTTTAATTTTTTAATTTCGTTGCAGTCAGTTGTTTCGTTTTAGAATATTTTTGTTTGTATGATTGCCAGTTACGAAGGCATTAAGATTTTACCCATTTGTGATAATCTGACTGATAAATATTGTGATTTTACATTCCTTTTTCGACATACTTATCGGATCTCTGCAATTAGACTGAATTTGTCCTGTGATTCCTGAACAGGCACGTGCGCCTACAGGCTATTCTAGATTTAAGAAGAGCGTTCTCTTTGCTCATAAATATTGTTCATACTATTTTTGTATCAATCTACTTAATTCTTAAGATCCAACGATAATTTTGTGATTGAACGTTGGTCTGTGATTTTTAATGTGATAAGCTTAATTCCAAGTCTTTATGGCAACACTTGCACGAATTGTGGACTATTCCATGTTGCCAACATGTAGCATGTTGAATTAATTCTAAAATTGAAAATATATTTTTTAATCAATGTACAATGGCTTTTCTTGGTGTTTTACTTGATATGCTATCATTCCCACTCATATCATACATTTTTAGACGCATTTTGTGGCAAATAACTTCTGTGATCCACTTACCCCTTGAATTCGGAAAACCCTGGAGTAAGTGGAATGCAACGATTTTTTAAAGAAAATTTCAATATCGCTGTCATAGATTATTACGAACGCGAAACGGCTTTTGCATTTTGTAGAGAATGGTTAGTGCAAGCCTCAGTAAAAAATTCAGCTCATTTGAAGGCTTTCACCAGATTTTACTGTAGTATCAAGATTTTTGTGTGCAAAACCCACTTCCACTTACCCCGGTGCACCTTACTTGAAACAGTTGTTGACTTTTTTTCGTCAATTTAAAAAATCAATAATAATAATAATTTGGGAACATTTTGTTGTTAACATTGAAAATCTTATTGTTGCCAACAATATCATTTAAAGAAGGATGGAGTTATAAGCACAATGAGGGTTATTTTCGGCAGTTCTCTCTATTGTGACGAACAGAAAAGGGTGGAGAAAAAAGATCATTTTGGATGTAGGAGTTTTGGATAGAGCGGTTGATGACTTCCGGTGGGCAGACACGTCCGAAAAGGAATCATAAAAAAGGCGATAAGACAACCCGGAAGAACCAAATAATAAAATAGGATTTCCCCGACAAAACAAGCAATAAGAGCTTTTATTGCTTTGAAGGGAGTGGAAGGGATTGTCCCTTTTCCAACGAGAGCCCTTCTTGTCTCCTATGTCAAATGGAATTAAGGGCTTTGTCGAGATTAGCTCCTTTAATTGAAAATAAGTTTGTGAAAGGAACAAAGAAATCCTCTGTGCGGGTCAAGTGTTTTCAGGCAACGTTCGATCATTGTGCTAAAACGCTGTGTCCTTCATATCAACTTTGGCACCTTCACAACTAAAAGTAGGAATGCTTTGTACTCGTAATCAAAAATTTTCAAAAATCGAAAATTCATGTTATATGAAAGTAATAGGTAAGAAATATCAGTGAAAAACAAGTGTCGTATACAAACCTTCTTTAAAAACAAGATTTTATTTATTTAATTCGAGATCTACCACTCGAGTTATTGATTAAGTAGTTATTAAGAAAATCCTCACTGAGCCGACGTCTGGTATGTAAGTAAATGAACGTAAATTTTTTCTGAAGGAAAATGCAGGTATTTTAGCTCATACGGTCTTACTTGGTCTTCACCCATGTTTATGGTCACACCAACTGCAATCTAGATCCTAGATCTAGATCCACTACCCTAAATTCTAATGAAATTCGAAAAACATCGTTTCGATTTAAAAAAATCTGGATTCATTATTATGAAATTATTGAAAAAATAGGGGAAATGTAAAAAATTATATCATGGTGTTTTTAATTAGAAATAATTGATAATAAATAATCAAACACCAACCAAGATAGTCATCAACGATCGAATCAAATGAGCCCAAACTCGATGGTGTTGCCTCGTTTAATTATGGAGTTCCTATGGCCACCTTCCAGCTCCATAATCAGATCAGCTCTACGTTATAATAATATTGCATTGTCACCCATTTTATACATGCATGCAAAATTTCACCTGAATCGGAAACCGGAAAGTGTATCAAATTCAACTGGCAAGATTTGATTACAGACCGACAGACAACGGGACAGATGAAACTAAATAAAAGCTTGTAAATAACTTCGATGTTGGTAGCACTGCTCCTCGTTCACAATCGGTCTACACAATTACCGGTTACTTTTCTGATGACGTCACGATTTAATTTTTTAAAATTGTTTGGTAGCACTGAGTCTCAAATTGTTCATATAGTTATTTGGTTTCTTTTCTGATGACGCCATTTGATTGTGACCTGTCTAAGTAATTTTCCGTTGATATTTTTGTATTATTGAGTTGGCTGTACGGTTGGCATCAGTCTTGCACACTACTTATCGTCCCTATACCTGGTAAACCATGTAAGTCGAGTTTATCAAATTTTACAGGGGACACTAAAAACTGAATCATTAAGTTTTCATTCCATATACAATTAGTTTTTTCGTTCCATTTCATAAAATTGATGGTAACAGTAGTATTTCAAAGAGCCTGAGACTAATTTCATCAAAATTTACTTCAGCGAACGAAAAAATGGACTTACATGCTTTTACCTAGCCTTTGACACCCGACTTACATGGTTTTCAATTTGATTTTTATGAAAATATACCCAGCTTGAGTTATTTTATTATTAGGAATTTTATTCAATTTTTTTCTCCAGGTTTCAAGGTTACACAAAATACCCAAATCAATGCAAAAGGAAAATATTTAAATGAAAATTCATAGGCGTTGACTAATACGCAGTCCAACTTTAAGGCTCCTAGAGTCAGAACGATAGTCTTCAGTTTAAGATATTACTACAGTTGAGCAATAAATTATTCAATATACTACCAATTCCTCAATTACCATTTCTTAAATTACAACCATTACTTTTAGGAACACTTTACCTATCACAACCGTAACTAGGTAGGTATGCATTTAATGTGAAGTGTTAGGCAACTAGGTACTTTTGTTTCATTAAAACAAGGGATGAGTTAGGTATGGGTTAGAGATGAACTGGATATGGGTTGAGGATGGGTTAGGGATGGGATAGAGGTTAGGGATAGGTTGGAGATAAGCTAGGGACGGGTTAGGGGTGGGCTGGGTATAAGTTAGGGGTTGGGATAGGTCAGGGCTGGGTTAGAAATGGACTAGGGATGGGATAGGAATGGGATGTGTTAGGAATAGGTTGGATATGGACTAGAGATGGATTGAGGATGGGTTAGGTATGAGTTAGGTTAGGGATGGGATAGTGGTTAAGGATAGGTTGGAGATGGGCTAGGGACGGGTTAGGGGTTGGGATAGGTCAAGGCTGGGTTAGGGATGAGCTGGGGATGGGTTATAGATGGACTAGGGGTGGATTGAGGATGGGTTAGGGATTGGTCAGAGCTCGATTTCCTTAATTATTATCTCTTGTATCATTAATTTTACAGAGTTTCCTGTAAAACATAAGCACACTACTATTCTCTTGTTGTTCTTTCTAACATCAGCAATACAGCTAGGTCAAACAGCCAACAAAATCAATCAATTGATCTAAAATATCCTCCTAAATAATGTAAAAATAATTTAGAAACAATGCGGAAACACACGTGATCTTAGGTAGGTAAGTAAAAAAAACACGTAGGTAGGTCGTGATCTTAAGGTTGGCCACAGTATGGAAAATCACGTGTCTGCAGAACACAAGGAGTGGAATTTATTGCTGAAATTGAGCCTTATAAAAAGGTTTCTATTTATGATCACTTTCTCCGAACTCCATTTATGAATTTTGTAAACTTTTACATGAAAAAAACTGACTATCTTTGATGGAAACTTGCCACCAGCGTGAGCTGCTCACATTTATGAAGGCATACACAGGACTTACATGGTTTTCTGGCGAAAAAAGAGGTAACCGACTTACACGTTTTTTAATGCTTTCTGGATAAAAAACTATTCTTCAGATTGGAAAACGGCTTCACTTAATGGATCAAGAGACCCTAATTTACCCGAAAAGCTCAAAACCTTATTTTCGAAAAAATACCGACTTACATGGTTTACCAGGTATAGGGACGTTATAAACAATTATGATGTCACGCGTAACAGTTTTGATTCGGATTCTAGACGGTCCTCGAAGAATTTAATTCTTCATTCATTCTGTATCAGCAACAACTTCCCAACCGTGTTGTGGTTTTATAACCCTTGAAGCCATCAACATGGTCGTCAAAACCGAGTGATCCACATCAAGTTACCTACACGGTAACTTGAGATGTGGAGGCTCCAACCAGTTTGACAGACATTTTACTATACTATGTTTAATTGATTTGAAGTAACATTTTGGGTCTCCATTTAAATTCTAGGTCAGCCACCGAAGTTGTCAAAAGTATCCCGGAAATTATAGGGACGATCATTTAAGAAATTTGAACAGTTAAGAATGTAAATGGAACGGTTTCTTTCTTGCGAGAACAAGTTTAAGTAAGTTTTGATTAATCAGACCGATTTCGAGAGACGCTAATTGGCTGTTTGAATGATCGAATGAAGAACGGGGATAAATTGAATATGGCGGTCTACCGGGCAACTTGAGAGGAAAAAAGTGTTTAACCTCGTGCTTGTCTAACCCAATTTTGTGTGGACCGGATCCTTCAAAGGAGAGACGTGGAACTACGAGTACGATTTTCAAATATGTTTTTTTTAATGAGGAGTTTGAAGTCAAAAATGGCTGAAAATTGGTTGCAATATTTCTGTGAAAAGTACGTGATCGAGTCAGTCGATACAAGATCAATTAGATCAAGTGATTCGTGGGCTTTAAAAAACCAGTTGGATCTATTTTTGGAGTGGAAGTGGATTTCAGTTAAAGGCCGAAGGTAGGTTTTTGGCTTCCTATCTATTTTGACTAATCTTCCATAATATTTCATTACCTTTTCATTAGAAATCGCCCCTGATCATTGGGAAGCCGTTCCAGTCATGAAGTGTGATTTGGCTCATTTCAGAGAGCGAAAGTAAAGACTTTTAGAACTGGTCTTGAACCACTTCCAAGTACAAAACTACTGTTTTTACAAGAGACCGAAGTACAACCCTCTTCTCAAAACGCTGCAAATTATTACACAATGGTTTATATTTTTCTATATAGATCACTCGTCTACAAAATCACCGACCATCCAATATGAAAAAAAAAAAAAAAAAATCAAAATTACCAACCATTGATCGCATTTTGGTCAGCTCTAATTTGAACGGAGATTAAGCTTCTTTTGCGATTCACACTCGTGTTTTGATTTTTATATATATATATTTCAATATAAACCCTTAAATTATTGTGGGGAGCGAACGGTTTGTCCTACAGAGCTCCGAGTGGTCTCAAAAAATTCTAAAAATTCTATAGAATCCAAAATTGAAGGAAAAACAATACCTTTATATCGAAATTTTTTGAGTTAGGGCGTTTTCAAAATTTCAAAATTGATTTTGGAACCCTTAGAAGTGACCTACATCAACCAAAAGCTTCGGGGCACAACTAGACCCCAAATGGAGCCTACATACCAAATTTCATCAAAATCGGTCAATGCTAAGTGGCAAAAGTGCCGCGTACGGCGGACGGCGGACGGACGGCCAAATTTTTATTCGATTTTTGGATTCTACGTACCTTGAAACGTAAACCATCAAATTTTGAGGGGGTGTTAAAATTTTTTTTTCTTGGTCGATTCCAAAGGTTCATTATTGAAAATAATAAACCAAAATCAACAAAAAATTCTCTTAGACATCCTGCAGCGGATTTGCCTTTGATAAAAACAATTTGATCCACTTCGGGCATAGAAAAAGAGAGAAAAATTTGGAGTTTAATCATTTAGATTTTAAATTTAATTTGATTTTTTTGACTCGGGTAATGACAGTATTTTACTGATGATGAAAGATGAAATTTCTAGGGGGCCGTCCGAGGGCGAACAGGCACAAAAACTGAAAATTTCGTCGGAGTCTGACGGCGATCTCATTGGGTCGTGGGAACTTGAGTAGTTCAAAAACCTATAAAACTTGAAATTTAAGAAAAATCTTCTTCTTTGAACTTTGATTTTTTGACTTGAATTAACAACTTATGTTTGGAAAACATAATTCACCGGTACAATCGATGGTATTGCACAAAAATATTACATCAGCACTAGGAATGGGTATCGATACCCGATATTTTAAAATATCGATACTTCTGTACCGATACTCGATATTTTAGTATCGATACTGTACTATCTGATATTTTCGGATATCGATACTTTGGATCCGATATTTCTAAATATCGAATATCGATACAGTTCTCGCGGATAATTCAACATAATGGCTAACAAATAAAAATATGAAGAAGGTAGGGAGGCACAAAACTTGAATAAACTCGGATAAAATTATATTATTATGGAGAGTTGAACTCGGATAAAATTATATTATTATGGAGAAAACGTTCAATAAAATTTGCAGTGGGTATTATCTCCAAATTTTCAAATGTTTTTACATCAAAAGATGCCTAATTCATTCTATGACAGGCTCACTTGGCGAATTTTCAAGGAAAATGAAGCTATTGCAATTGCCATAAAATTTTTAGAATGGCGTTTTTGAGGAAAAAAAAGTAATTGAAATCCGTTTTGGAGCGTTTTAATCTCCAGTGTTAACTGTGAAAAAACCATAATAGATTTCAAAGAAAATTCGCTCATTATCTCATGCTCTATGATTGGACTTTTGTTTCTTATTCAGTCCAGAGAGCCGAGAGTATTCAAGTTCACACACAAATGGTTGCTCCTCTAAGCGATTCTAGGAAAAGATACGTTCTTGGTACCTGGAGCTTAAGACCTACACGTGCTGGTTCCTTGGAGTCTCTACCCAGAATCCCAGGGTTTTCACAACACTGCTTGTCGTACTTTGAGCATCTCAGACGTTGACAGGGCTGTAAAATCACCAGTTATTTAGACTTTTCTCAGAATATTCGCTGATGCAGGTACCTACATGCTCTGGTGGTGGGGGGAGGAGGTCTTTCGCATTAAAAACTAGCCTGATCCCATATTGGGATTTCTAGGAAACGTCTTGAGACAATAACGAGACCAGGACTGGACTGTGACATCACGTGGGTAGGTGGAACCCTTTTACTACCTGACCCTAGCTCCCTTGAATCAACCAAGTATTGACTCTCATTTTGAGACAAACTAATTTTATGAAAAGCAATGAATTCGCTGGTGAGTACGTACCTACTTCTAGATTTCGCAGTTATGACTTTCAAATTTGAATATTTCGGAATTTTCAACATTTGTCGCTCCAAAAATTTCTATTTTCACAATCAGAACTTTCTAGCTTTGTTTGCTAGACATTAGGAGTGAGGGACAAGATTGAATCACCTTCTTCTCCTTGGTTGATGGAGGGTGGATTGCACTCAAGCTTCCCCATGGAATTCGAGTTCAGCTCCAAGTTTCACGAGTCGCTCATGTTCAAGGCATGCCACGTCGTCGAGTGACCGTAGCCTTGAAAGCAGAACAGATAAATGGTCCTCCTGTGGTAAAAATGGGTAGCCTGCTCGAACCAGATCCTTGGCTGACCTGCCATGCCATATCCAGGTGATAATGTTGTGATCAGCGACCTCTTCGCATTTCTGTCCATTCACTTCCTTAGCTCATGTGGTAGGAGCTCTGATTCAGAATCGGAACGATAGGAGATCGATCCCCAGTCGAGGGAAGTTAATTTTTGATGATTCAACATTGTGGCGCAGTCATACCGGACACGAATTGTCTCCTTAGCATTTCTCAGAGAAACATTAATTCATTAAAAGATTGGGTCATCAAAACAACTCCCTATCAAGACACGAGTCGAGCCACCGCCTATTCGGACAAACGTTGTGGTCAGCAGATCCCCCGCCCCGTCAATAAAGAAGAATAACAAAAACTCCGAAGCCAGTCAAAAATAGCTCGTTCTCACTGGGTTGGAAAACGCCGGCCAAAGCTGCCCTCACCTCCCTGACTAGGTAACGGAGTACCTAAGATTTCCTAATGGGGGGGGGGGGGGAGATGTTGTGATCAGCGACCTCTTCGCATTTCTGTCCATTCGCTTCCTTACCTCAGTGGTAACGAGCTCCGACTCAGAAGTGTAAATACCGGGTGTCCCAGAAGTTATGGTCCACCCTTTTTATCTCCGTTATTTTGAGGGGTAGACAAAAACTTCAAGCAATAACCCCCCTTAATTTTTTACGAGGAATTCAACTATCACACTTTCGCGCATTGCGCACCTGCGCAATCGTGCGCAACGCACACCAACTTTGTTATTTCAAATGGGAACCCCTATTTTTTATTGCAGATTCGGATTCTACTCAAAATTTCATGAATTTTAGACCCATCAATCGAGTTTTTTGGTTGCGCACAACCCGTCCAGTGAGCGTGCAAACATGCGCAACCCCTGGATTGCGCCAAAATTGAGATGGAGGTAGACCCCAAGTGTGATACATGTTTTTTCATTAATTTTCGACGCTGAATCACGTGGTGGTATCCGTTTTCGGATTTTACTCAAATTTCTCGAAACGGCGGCCGAAAAATGAGTAGTTTTTAATACAGGGTGTCCGCAAATTCGTGCACAACGCACACTAACTTTGTTATTTCAAATGGAAACCACATTTTTTTGTTGCAAATTCGAATTCTGCGTCAAATTTCATAAACAATTCACCCCTTGAACGAATTTTTTCATCGCGCGCAACATGCTTCAGCGCTATTTTTCAACCCCGAATCAGGGCATGATATCCGTTTTATTATTCAACTTGATTTTATGGCGACTATTGCCGGAATAATCAATTTTTCTAATCAAAACTCACCATTTATCGGTCATTTAACTCTCAATGTGGATCGAGTTATAATTTTAAAATAATTAGTAATTGAAAATGGTTACTCAAAGAAATCGCGACTTGAATCATTTGAGAGCAAGCAGGAATTCAGGGGTTTATTCCTTGATTTCTTGTTTACATTGTTTACTTTGGAATAAGTGGATAGTTGCCTAATACAAATGAGATACTTAGAAGCTTGTATCGACTTGTCATCCCTCCGCCAGTCAGATTCTGACGATAAAACAGGCTCAACTACCTATTTTTCAGCCGCCGTTTCGAGAAATTTGAGTAAAATCCGAAAATGGATACCACCACGTGATTCAGCGTCGAAAATTAATGAAAAAACATGTATCACACTTGGGGTCTACCTCCATCTCAATTTTGGCGCAATCCAGGGGTTGCGCATGTTTGCGCGCTCACTGGACGGGTTGTGCGCAACCAAAAAACTCGATTGAGGGGTCTAAAATTCCTGAAATTTTGTGTAGAATCCGAATCTGCAATAAAAAATAGGGGTTCCCATTTGAAATAACAAAGTTGGTGTGCGTTGCGCACGATTGCGCAGGTGCGCAATGCGCGAAAGTGTGATAGTTGAATTCCTCGTAAAAAATTAAGGGGGGTTTTCGCTTGAAGTTTTTGTCTACTCCTCAAAACAACGGAGATAAAAAGGGTGGACCATAACTTCTGGGACACCCGGTATAGTTTAGTCGGACGATAGGAGATCGATCCCCAGTCGAGGGAAGTTAATTTTTGATGATTCAACAATAATTGCCCTAATCACCTGCTTGATTTCGCTGTATGTTGGATTTTCTGATTTCTATGAATTCAATACCTTCCTACTTTCGGCAGTGAGGAAGATTGTTGAATTTAACTCGAAAAATCCTGTTTTCGGTACTTTTCACAGTTTGTCCATCCACTCTCTATCCGTATAGACCAACACAAACACTGTGAGTTACTCTGAAGAGATTCCTGGCGGGGATTCCTAGACGCTGTTCTTTCGAGCTCGTCTCTGTTGGTCAGTTCTCGATTGAGGCAGCGGTACCTTTTACGACCTCCCGACAATTTTATGGGGACGAGAAGACGACAGCTTATAGATGTCGAGAACCGTTTGCGTCAACCGTCTCATCCTGATGATGCCAAATGGGGTTTCGCGTCCATCAGACGTGTTCACACCTGAGACGAGCGTTTCTCCGCGATTCCCAAAGAGGAGGATCGACGGCCGAAGGATGATCAGATATAGGAGGAGAAATTCCGTTTTGTGCCTCAGCATGCATCATTCATGCCCACGATCCGAACTAGGATGGAGTACAGGTGGGGTGTGTACTCGTACCTACGTTTTTATCGTCCTAAGAAGCAGTTATGACCTCGAATTCTACCAGTTTACAAGATCCGCTGTCAACGCACTTCCATCAAATCGGCAATTACATGGAATCATTAACTGGAAGTCAATCGTTCACACATTATCTCTTTCTTCAAAGAAAAAATTGTCTACGTAATAGAGGAGGGTTGAATTGAGCAAATTTTCAAAATTCCGTTTTGAATTCCTCAAAAATACTTCCGTTGTTTTCCAAACTCATAGAGCTCCCACTAGTTGGGGTTTTTTCTGTTTACTCAAAGGCTTAGGGTGGAATTGAGCGAATTCTCAAATTTCCGTATTTGAATTCCTTAAAAATATTTCTGGACTCAGAGCTCCCACTCTAAAGGGAAATCTGGAAGAATTTGTACAATCTAATTTACAAAAGTCATAATTCAAGAGTCATGGCGTGATTTAGTGAGAAAAACTACGGAGAAAACTACACATTTTTCGGCTTTAAGGTTTTTGACAGCTCAATCATTATATGAGGGGGGGTCCTACCAGACAGTTCCTAATTCGGGTTTCCACGGCACCAACAATTTTCCCACTGTTCCCTCAATTTTTCTTCTTAAAGCGTGACGAAGTATGAAATATGACGAGAGAGCTCGCCGTCCTGTCGGGGGAGGAGATGGGCCGTGAACAACCCGTTGGAAAATGAGGAAAAAACCAACCAGGTGTGGCACATAGCTCGTCTAGGCTACAAAACCTTCTCAAATGCGGTCATCATGAAAAACACAAACAAATCTTTTATTTTGGCAAATTTTGAGAAATAAACTTTTTTTCCTCATTTTGTAAATTTTTGAAAAAAAATGTTATTTTGAAAAAAAAATTATTTTTTCAACTTAATTTGTTTTAAAATTTAATCTAGGACGATTATTCCGCCAAAACACTCAATTAACCACATTCGAAAATGTCTAATAGTTCCCAAAATAACATTCGTAAATGATGACGATGGACCTCACGGTTCCAATTCTTGGATGGATTGCGACTTCTTCCACGATATCCATCGCTAAAACCAACGTAGAACCACGTTATGAAGCAATACGAGTACCGAAGTAATTGAAACCCCTTTGCTCTCGGTAAATAAAAGAAGAAAGAAAAAACATTTTTGTAATTACTGCAGTCACGACCAAGCGAGCTACCGACGTCGAGTTGATGAAGAAGAAAAGAAAACACGTACGAGCCGAACGGAACTCAACGGAACCTGAGAAATAAATGAGTTTTTGCGGGCGCGCGATGAAAACGATTTATCCTTTTACCCCGAATAACAAATAAAAAAATGAAAAATTTTACTTCGTTCGCCGCAAACTACTACGTCGGGTTCCAAGAGTGGAAAATTCCAGGAGTGTGGTTTTTAGTCACGTACGAGACGTTGGGCATGTTATGTACTTGGAGGTAAAATTTTGTGGTTGTGAGTTGGTAATGCAATATGAAGTTGCAAACAAATTACTTATTATTATTAACATAGTTTCAAATAATAAAAATCCCATAAGCGAATTTAAAGAAACACACAATTTTGAGTCAATTTTTGGTTTATCATCTTCAATAATGAACCAAAAATAAAAATTTGGCCGTCTCCACCGTCCGCGGCACTTTCACCACTTAGCATTGACCGATGAAATTTGACATGTAGGCTCCATTTTTGGTTGATGTGGGTCACTTCTAAGGGTTGATTAACAAGGTCTGAAATTTTGAAAACGCACTAACTCAAAAAATTTTGATATAAAGGCATTGTTTTTCCATCAATAGTATAGAATTTTTAGAATTTGATAGTATAGAATTTTTTGAGACCACGCGGAGCCCTGTAGGACATACCGTTCGCTCACTACGAGAGTTTAAGGGTTGGACTTACGATAAATCAGAAACACGAGTGTGAATCGGAAAAGAGGCCTAATCTCCGTTCAAATTTTAGTTGACCGAAATGCGATCGATGTTTTTCTTCAAGTTGGTTGGTGGTAACAATGGCAAAGCCGAGTTCTTGGCAGACGAGTGATCTATATAGAAAAATAATAAAACCTTTGTGAAATAGTTTGCACCGTTTTCAGAATAGAGTAGGTTGAGGGGAAGTTCCCGCACGTTTCATGATAAGGCGTTATAAAAAAAATACCGATTCTATCATGGTACTTTCCCAGTAGTGAGGGATTGTCAGAGTCGTAACCAAGGTTCTAACAAACAAGAAAAAAATAAATGGAAAGATTCACGACTTGCGTCTCCGTGCACCGCCCTGAGGGATTCCGAATGCGCTCTTGCGGAGCTGCAAGAAAGTTCACCTCAACTCAAACTCACCTAATTTTAATGTATTGACCGGAGCTGTGCCAAACATTTAGTGATTATGATGGTGAAGTCGTGGATGATGATGACCGGAGATGATGTTGCGAGAGTTGATAATTTTCGTATTATTATTTACTGATTAATGAGATAGAAAAATAAATCGTAGGCATGTGATTTGCGGGAATTACTAGGTGTGAGTAAAGGAGCGAGGATGAGAAGTAGGGTGTAAGTTAATGTTTAAGGATTATGAATGGGACAATGGTCAGAACGACAATTTGCATTCTTTAACAAACAGATAAAGCATTTGCTTTGTGATGAAATCGAAATTTATTGATTTTTCCCTTGAGGCACTGAAAGACTGGAATATTTCCACGTACAATCATTATTTTATCAATGGTAGAAAAAAAAAAGCCCAACTCAAGGTCTAAACTACCAGTCCTAATATTTAATCACGAAGATTCATTCTGGTTCAAATAGATGTCAAAAAGAAACTAGGTGGAAAGTAACGGCAATAAAGGAGTACTGTTTTTAGGCAACATAAATATTAATTTCCTTCTTTACGAAATGTTTTGAAATTTCTCCAAGTTTGTCTAAATTTCTTCTCTGTAACCCCAACGTCCCTTTATTTCCCTCGTTCTAATATAGGTGTAACAGCCTAGTTATCACTTCATATTACCGATTCAGATCAATAGATTGTATTCAGAGAGCTCTTCCTAAATGAGCTACTGCCAGAAGGTACTTAATATAGACAAAAATATCCAATCCACTGTCTTGTATTATAGGATACAAGATAATATAAATACCTACACCAAACCTTATTTGCTCCCGCGCATCAATAACATTATTGCAAAGCAACAGTTAGAAGAATGTAGGAATACGAAAAGAATGATACAAATACACAAGCAATATAATAAAAAGTGTCTTTATTTTTAGTGATTTGACTAGGTAGACCTCCAAAGTATAATATCCCAACATTTAAACTAGTTGATTAAAAATTCAATCAATTCAGTAAATTTCGACTGTAGATTCATGATGTAAGAAGGGTGAAAGTTATCGCACAACGATTTACTATTTTCTACACGGGGTGTTAAACTCACGTAACTGACACTGGGATTCTACGACTGAAGTTGAGATTTTACAACTCATGCCGAGCAAAAAGTGTCTCTGACATGCCGAGCAATAAGTTACCCTTATTTTACTTGCACAGAACAGAGAGCCAGAAAGAAATCAGAGAACGAGCCGGATGAATAAAGCACTGCGAAGACGGAATTATTTGAAACGGGACAGCACAAATCGCAAACGGACGACACAACAAAAATTAATAATCAAACATTTATCACTGTTATCTAAGTCCCGATTCACAAAACTGCCGTCAGAGTGCATTCGGAATCCCTCAAGGCGGTGCACGGAGACGTCTAAATTCACGACCGTCTAAAACGGAACCAGTAGCATTAGTTCATGCTCGGGCGCCGATGGTCACCCACCATCAGAAGTTACATTCATGAGAAATTCCCCCCAATGGCATGGAAGAATACTTCTTCCATGCCAATGGTTAGATGTCAATCAAACTCTTCCGATGTTTGTATCACCACAAAATTCACACACAATTCAAACATTAACATCATTAATTCGAAAGATGCAATATACAAGGGTGACAAAGACAGGACATACAAAATAAGCTCAGGTATCGATACCCGAAATGTTGAAATATCGATACTTTCGCACTGATACTTGATTTAGTATCGATATTGCACTATCCGATATTTCCACAAATCGATACGTTGGATCTGCTGTTTCTAAGTATCGAATAACAATACAGTTCGATACAGAAAAGGTAAAGAAGATAGAGAGGCTGTTGTGTAATTACTCGGATAAAATCAATTAATATTATCTAATAAATAAATTCACAGATATTAATAATCAACGGTATATTGTGTAAATACACTCAGCTTTGACTCTTGATAGTAAGAAATGAATAAACATTGTTGAGAAAAACATTTTCCTTCATATTGACGATTGATTTGTAACACCCAAGTATTGACACTCGATATTTTGAAAAATCGATACATAGGATGTCGATACTCAAATACGATTCAGTATCGATACAAAATATCGATTCTTTGTATCATGGCTCAATCACTTCTAATAGAAGAAGAATTTGAGGGGAAATCACCCATTTCAACCTACGGGAACTTCCCCTCACCTACCCAATCCTCCTTAATTTCCTCTGAATATTTCCTTTATTCATATTCTTTGGGTTTTTTATGTTCAATAAAAACCTTTGAAATAGAAGAAGACAATGTTTTTAACGCCTCAAAATTTCTAGAAATAGATTAGAATCCAACTATTTTCACTCAGTTCAGTTGTTGGCTAGTCCGGAAGCAATATACACTTCAACCCAAAGTCAATGTAACTTCCCCTCACCTACCCAATCCACTTTAATTTCCTCTGAATATTTCCTTCATCCACATTCTTTTGGTTTATTATGTTCAATCAAAATCTTCAAAATTGAACAAGAAGATATTTTTAACCGCTCAAAATTTCAAGGAATAGAATAGAATCCAACTATTTGTACTACTTGTACTATAGTTCACAGTTTTTGGGTAGTCAGGAAAGTCTCTCAGCTGATGTAACAGTCTGGATAGTACGATAAATTTGAGTTCGTTTGAATTAAACTGACTTCAAACAGTTTGGAGCACAAAACGCATTTTCAAAGGGGCTCGCCGACAGTCTGGCGCTCAGATCAATATATCGAACTGCCTACCGGTTTACCAGTCATGAGTAAATAACGTCGCGCCTTACGTTGACTTTTCATCCGGAAGCCACTTGAAAGTTGTGTAGAAAACTATACAATTTGTGTCACTCGTACAATTCAACAGTCATCATTTTATTATACTCTGAAGTGTACGAGAATGGCTTACTTCTGAATTTACTGCTTCTTGATGATGTATCAGGAGGTTCTTGAGGCAGTAAACGATTATTATTTTTTTCCGAAAGGTTCTTTTTTTTTACAAAATTCTATATTCCTTTTTATATTCTATTCCTATTGGTTCAAGAATTTTTTTTACATTCGAGTTATTGGAGTCCGTCGATTACTTTCCTCATTCGTTGAGAGATTCGAATTACTTCTGAATTTCCTGCTTCTTGATGATGTATCAGTAGGTTCATGTGGGAGTATACGATTTTTTATTATTTTTCGGAAGGTTCTGTTTTAACAAAATTCTATTCCTAGTGGTTCAGAAACATTTTTTTTTAAATATTCGAATTACTGGAGCCCGTCGATTACTATCCTCATTCTTTGACAGATTCGAATTACTTCTGAATTTACTGCTTTTTGATGATGTATCAGTAGGTTCTTGTAGCAGCATAAGACTATGATTATTAATTTTTTTTCGAAAGGTTCTTTTTTTAACAAAATTTTATTCCTAATGGTACAAGAAATTTTTTTTTAAATATTCGCATTACTGGAGCCCTTTGTTTCCTTTACTCATTCATTGAGAGATCGGAATTACTCCTGAATTTTCTGCTTCTTGATTACGTATCAGGAGGTTCTTGTAGCCGCTCAAGATTATTAATAATTTTCTCAATAAAATTAAATTCCTACCGGTTGAAGAACATTTTTTTTTACATTCGAATTACTGGAGCTTTTGTTTACCTCTCCTCACCTTTCCTCACTAAAGGAAACTGAAGGAAAGGAAGTCTTTCATTTTAGATTTTATATTTCTACTGTTTCCACTTCATTCAAACAAGCTAGGAAGACAACAACTAGATGTGTCCTCAACATGTAATAGAATGCGCGCATGGGTCGGAAAAACGGTTTATTGTCATTATTAAACTAAACTAGACCTCATTCTGAGAATTTTGACACCAAACGCGACCTTCTAGCGTGAGAAGACCGGCTTCTACGATTTTCAAAGTTTCGAAGGTTTATGACGTCATAAAATCATTGAAAAAGATCTACTCATCCAAAAAAGGAAAAAGCTGGTGTCAAAATTCTCAGGATGAGGTCCACTTTCGAATAAAAATTAAAAACAAAATCAGGCGCACCGCCATTGTCGGCCTGAGTCACAAGCTGAAGACAATTCAAAGTTTTTTTCATTAAAGTAAAACCAAAACTGAAACAACTTCTAAATTTTGAGAGTTAGGACAGAATTTCTGGCGTATTTGAGGATAAACTTGGAAAATTTGACGTAAAAAATCGTGTGTTCAAACTAAGAATAGGTAGGTTAAAATATAATGAAAATTCATGCTACATGACTGGGATTTTCAGTATTTTTGTATATCGTTGCACTATCATCCACGATCCGAGAGATATGAGGGAGAAGTGGCTCAGTCACGAAGTCCCGACGAAAAAAAAACCCGCTTTTCAACTGTCGAGATCGTAAAAACTCCTCAGAAGCTCCTCAGGAGCACCGTTCGTTACTAAAAATCGGCTTTCGAGATTCCTCTTTCGTTATCTTCCGTCCGCTTGATTAAAAAAAAAAAAAAAAAAAAAAATCGAAAGACTTTAAAAACCAGGTAGGAGGTTCTTCGGAAGGCGGTCGGTAATGACGGTGTTGAGAAATCCAGCTTATCCGTCGAGAGGTCTCTTCAAAGATCGAGTTACCCCATTCTTGAGGGGAGAGGTTTATGGATCAACGAGGGCTGCCTTCCGTCCCGAAATATCGAGACTTGTCCGGAATTTCGAAGAGACCCAAAAATTAAGGTTTCAAGCAACATTTTATAAATACATCTTCTTATTCAAAAGTAACAAATAAATTATAATTATTGAGGTTTGAAAAAAATTGTTAAGTAAAGAACCTTCTAATTTAAGTAATTGATTATTTTTAAATTAATTTTCAAGTAATTTAAGGAAATATTTCAAAGAAGGAAGGTAATTACTTCTTCAAATATTTGTACCAAGTTATTTTTTTGAAGCAATTATGGTTTATTACTTTCAATTACTGTAAACAAATTTAAAAATTGAATTCAAGAAATCATTAAGAATTAAAAACGCTGCAAATCATTGCTCAAAGGTTTATTATTTTCTGTATAGATCACCCTTCTGTATAGATCACTGGTTCTCTATCAATAGCACCTACCACCATCTGTATTCTCCCTTGACCTTCCCTCTCAAATTTCAGTTTCCTGCGTTCAATAGGATTGAAAATGGCTTCGGAGCTCACTCAGCTGATCAGTAATCTGAAGAGTGAAGGAGATCTCCTCGAATGCTGGAGACGCCTGGAAGAGCAGTTCCATTCAATAGGAGTAAAAATGGTTTTGGAGCTCACTCAGCTGATCAGTGATCTGAAGAGTGAAGAAGATCTCCTCGAATGCTGGAGACGCCTGGAAGAGCACTTCCATTCAATAGGAGTAAAAATGGCTTCGGAGCTCACTCAGCTGATCAGTAATCTGAAGAGTGAAGGAGATCTCCTCGAATGCTGGAGACGCCTGGAAGAGCAGTTCCATTCAATAGGAGTAAAAATGGTTTTGGAGCTCACTCAGCTGATCAGTGATCTGAAGAGTGAAGAAGATCTCCTCGAATGCTGGAGACGCCTGGAAGAGCACTTCCATTCATTAGGAGTAAAAATGGTTTTGGAGCTCACTCAGCTGATCAGTGATCTGAAGAGTGAAGAAGATCTCCTCGATTGCTGGAGACGCCTGGAAGAGCACTTCCATTCAATAGGAATGAAAATGGCTTCGGAGCTCACTCAGCTGATCAGTGATCTGAAGAGTGAAGAAGCCTTTGAGCAATGATTTGCAGCGTTTTTTACCCATCAACATTTTTTTTACCTACCAACTTTTTTTTACCTACCAGCTAGGTACTACCTACCACACCATACTGCTTCACACCTTCACAATCAAGTTTATTAGAAAGAACTAAACGCTTCACACTCGATTGGAAAAATAGAAAGCTTCGTATGGAAATTTGATTACTGGTTACGCAGGAGGCAAAACTGTATACAAATCGAAGAAATGAACAGCGATCGCATTTTAGTCCGATAAAATTTGAATGGTGATTAGACCTCTTTTGCGATTCACACTCATGATTCTGTTTTATCGAAGGAAAACCTTCAAGTACTCGTAGGGACCGAACGGTTTGTCCTACAGAGCTCCGGGTGGTCTCAAAAATTTTTAAAAATTCAATACTATTTAAAATTGGTGAAAAAACGATACCTTTATTTCGAGAGTTTTCGAGCTAGGGCACTCTTGAAAATTTCAACCCTTAATTTTCACCCCTTAGAAGTGACCTACATCAACCAAAAGCTTCGCGGCACAACTAGACCCCAAATGGAGCCCATATACCAAATTTGAACCAAATCGGTGCAGTGTTGCTAAGAAAAGTGCCGCGTACGGCGGACGGACGGAAATTTTTTTATTCGATTTTCGTATTCTACGTACCTTGAAACGTAAAACATCAAATTTTGAGGGGGGGTTAAAATTTTTTTTTTCTTGCTCGATTCCAAAGGCTTATCATTGAAAATAATAAACCAAAAAATTGTACCTACCTAAATTGTATGTTATTTTTTCAAGTAGTTTTTGTAAGTAATGTTTTTCAAAGTAATCTTTGAAGTAATTTTAGAAATAATTGTTCAATCTACTGAGCTCAAGGTGGTCTCAAACTGTAGACAATTAAACTACTTCAGAAAATAATTGGGTATGCATTATTGAAATTATCATAGTTTGGAAGTAATCGTTAAAAAACTGTGAAAAGTTCAATAATTTTCACGGTTTTTAGTGAACTGTCAGTTGAAAAGTTCCCTTGGTTGCATATTTCGAAATAAACTACCATTAAGGGTTCTAAACATATATATTTTTTAAATAAAATAAAAAATCGTAGATAATAGACTGGGCGAGTTTGTCTAATTGAAGTGCTCAATCATCTGATCCAACAACGACTCAAGGTGGCGAAAATATCCAAAGAGAGGATGTTGTCAAAAAATTCATTTTGTTTAGTTTCATGTAATGTTGAATGCTCTGATAATAATTTTATTGTTTTATTTTTTAAATTTGATTACTAATTGAGGTTGGAAGCTCACCTACTTCAGTTGACACGTGGCTGAGGAAACTGGTCGTCGCACGAGCCAGGACCACAATCACCTCTCGAAGGGGGAGATATCGCAATAAGAAAAGGGGGACGAGGAATAAGAGAAGAAGAATAAGGGTAGAGGACGAAGGTCTCCGGAATTACCTACGACAATGAGACCGCCGCCTGGGGAATCCACTCTCTTTAGCAACTCGGGAAGACCGGAGGGTCTTTTGTGTCGACGCAAGCTTCCCCAAGCAAACCCGTTACGAACAGTTTACTGTACAAATTACACCGCACAAATTCGAACAGCGACGACCAAAAATAATTTTCTCGACACTGTAATGGGGATGAACATGAAGGGCAATTTTGATATTAAATTGTAAGCATTTCAACTACTAAAGGGCCGATTACACGAGCAACAAAAGTTGCTCAACTCCAAAAAAATTGCACTAGAAAAGTTGTAAGCAACACAAAGCAATTAAATTGCCTCGTGTTGCGTCAAGATGTTGCAAGGATAATTAGTGCACTGTGTTGCACCAATAAAGTTGAGCAATAGAAATTGCTCAATTGTTTCGTTTACACGGGCGACAACAGTTTGCGCCATGGACGGTGAAGAGGTGGTCGTCGTCGCTACTGCTGCCAACCAAAGGAAAAAGAGGGGAATTTGGCAGCGCCAGTTTCTGAGCCAGAGAGAATGTGGGTTGGCTCTCACCTCTGAAATTCTGTTTAACAGTGATCTATTTTTGAACTTCGCCCGAATGTCAAAAGCAGATTTTGAAATGCTAATTGGAATGGTTGGACCCCGAGTCTGCAGAAAAATACGAATATGCGGCTGAGCATTCCAGTGGCAACTCGACTGGCCATCGTTCTGCGCTTTTTGGCAACAGGCGATTCGTTCAAGAGTTTGATGTACACGTTTCGGGTGCACTACACTACGATAAGCTAAATAGTGCCAGACGTACTCTCAAAGAAAGTAAACTGAGAGTGAGAAAACTTGAGAAACTTGAAAAAACTCTCAATGTGATTGGCTGTTTCGTTCCCTCTCCCGACCCAAGGCCGAAAAATTGCCGCAATAGTGCAATAATTTTCCAAACCCCTTGGACTTCATTTCAAAACGATGCAACAGTTGCCGAGAGGGCTTGTGGGCCTGAAATGTTGTACAACTCCCGTCAATTAATTGCCTGCAATCTTCGGCAACTTTTTCGAGGAGAGAATAGTTGTCCAACTTTTTTGAAATAGTTGCGCAATACTTTTTTCTGCAATTATTGCCGGAAAAAATCGCTCGTGTAAAAGGGTCTTAAGTAAGTACTTTTGCTGCATCAGGCCCAAAAAAAGTTCTTCCAAAATCAATATTTTTTTAAATTGCTTTTTGAGTTTTGGAGCTTTCTGAACATTTTTCGTTCCAAGAGTGTAAGTAAGTTATCACCATTTATAGTTACTTCCCCATAAATTTCATTGATGTTAACTGTGTTGACTAACAGAACAGTACGTGAACTCCTTAACTATGAATTTCTATGAAAGTGGCACAGTAGAAATCTCGTTTTTGGCGAGAAAAAAAAAATATACTAATTTTTGATTGTTGCCGATGGGGCGATGTGTATCATGGAGAGAAAAAATTTGAGACTCTTAATTGAGTTAAACAAAAAAAGTGATTAATGAAAAACACAAACGGTGGATACAGCTTTCGTACAAGTACGCAACCACGAGAGACATTTTATGTCTTATGTTTAATAAATTGAGAGCTTTCCAATGAGTGGTGAACGATTTTTGTGGGGTAGAAAATGAGGAAGTTAGTTTTCCCTAGGAACGATTGGTTGTACGTGAAAATCATCAGAAATTTCCGCATAACGCTCCCCTCGTAACGCTCCCCGCGTGACGATTTTTCATTTATGTGCCATAGTAAAGACATAAAATGTCAAAAAGAAAATTTGAGACTCTTAATTCTAGAGAGAATTTGAGAAATTTGCTAATAAAAATTCTCTTTATTGGAGACCAGTTTCGGGTCAGACAGAACCCCATCATCAGTCCAGAGACTGCTAATATATGTTCTTGTATATTTATGTTCAAGCAAAATGGCCACGTTGAAGAACTGAACGGGTTCAGTTCGGAACCAGTTCAGTTCTTGAACGTGGCCCTTCTGCTTGAACATAATATAGTCTCTAGACTGATAATGGGGTTCTGACCCGAAACCGGTCCCCAATAAAGAGATTTTTTTTTAGCAGAGGAGTCTTAAAAAATGTTCTCTATGAATAAAATGAAGTGTATCTTGAAATTATGAAGTTAAGATTGTACGAACAAAACGAATGAATCTTTTTGAGGAATCGGGAACAGGGTGACGAAGGAACACCTTGGCTTGAATTATAAACAGTGACTTGAATTATTAACAATAATAGAGGCCCGATGTCTCTTCCACTCACTAGTAAAAAGTAGTAAGTAAACAACCATTTCAGGTTGGATTTTCGACCAACTGTCATTCCTGGCGTCGCGGACGTCATCACCTGTCTTCCAAAGGGAAGATCAGAATTTGTTCTGATGATTTCGCTCATGGCTTCCCATTACGCGAGCCAGTGTATTATGAGAGCCCCGGTCGCCGTAAAACGCACGCTGCCGGCGATGAGCCTTGAACCCACGACCCCCGCGGAAGTCGGTCCAAAGTCCACCGCCAAACAACGACCGTAGCCACGACGGTCACCCCGGTCTCCAATAAAAAGAATATATTTTGAAATTATTACGTGAAGATTGTACCAACAAAACGAATGAATCTTTTTGAGGAATCGGGAACAGAGGAACGAAGGAACGTCTTGGCTTGAATTATAAACAATGACTTGAAGAATTATTAACAATAATAGAGGCGCGATGTCTCTCACCCTCACTAGCCTTGAAAAAGTGTAGTGCCGAGGGGTATAAGACCAATCGACACAATCCGACCAGATGGTCAACCATGTGGGTAGTAGCTAGGGGAGCTCTCATTAAATGGTTTTTAGGCAGTAAAACCAGTGATTCGCCGCTGAACCCCACTGAGAACTACATTCCCAGTTATGAGCGTCCTTGGATGAACCCAGTTGCAACCAAATAAGAATCAAGAATGTAGGTAAGTACGGAATAAAAACTAGGCAAGTCATTTCCTCAACGATGATTTCTTCTCAAAACGCATTCATTCGCTAACAATTTCGAAACAGAGTCCCAAACTTCACATTAAATAGCACGACTTCAAATAGAAAATAGGGACTTTCAGATTGAACTAACTTTTTAAGATTAATTTCAGAGTACATGAAATAAATTAACAGTTTTCAAATTTAATTTGATACAACAGTTTCACGTATGAATTCAACTACTTTCAACACATAACAGTAACAACACGACAGTACCAATGTAAAACCGCGTAAGTTGAAAAAACTAAATTTCTCAAGAGACGTAAAAAACGTCTATTGGTTTATTATTTTCAATAATGAACCTTTGGAATCGACCAAGAAAAAAAAAATTTAACACCCCCTCAAAATTTGATGGTTTACGTTTCAAGGTACGTAGAATCCAAAAATCGAATAAAAATTTGGCCGTCCGTCCGCCGTACGCGGCACTTTTGCCACTTAGCATTGACCGATTTTGATGAAATTTGGTATGTAGGCTCCATTTGGGGTCTAGTTGTGCCCCGAAGCTTTTGGTTGATGTAGGTCACTCCTAAGGTTTCCAAAATCAATTTTGAAATTTTGAAAACGCCCTAACTCAAAAAATTTCGATATAAAGGTATTGTTTTTCCTTCAATTTAAGATTCTATGGAATTTTTAGAATTTTGTGAGACCACGCGGAGCTCTGTAGGACAAACCGTTCGCTCCCTACGAAAATTTAAGGGTTTACATTGAAATATATATATATATATAAATCAAAACACGAGTGTGAATCGCAAAAGAGGCCTAATCTCCGTTCAAATTTTAGCTGACCAAAATGCGATCGATGGTTGGTGATTTTGATTTTTTTTTACTCAAAAAAATTTTTTTTTTAATTTTATTTTTTTTCCCCTTTTTTTCTTCATATTGGATGGATGGTGATTTTGTAGACGAGTGATCTATATAAAAATAATAAACCGTTGTGTAATAATTTGCAGCGTTTTTCAACTTACGCGGCTTTACATTGTTACTAATTAAACAATACCTACAACTGAAGCGCTTGAAATCGTTCGAATAATTAGGTATTTCTCAAAACACTGGTTTTTAATTAAATTTTGAAAAACAAAGAATTTTTACATACAATTTTGAAAAACGGGGTTATACAGGGGCTACATAATATCAATGAATGTAACAATACTGTTTCGTTCGGAAATCCTGCGATCCAATCAATATTTTATCTCATAAACATGTTTTCTATACGTTGAACCGAATCGTACAAAACAAAGTTATTTTTCGTAGGTCGTTTTATTGTTAGGGAGCATTAAATATTCAAAAATTTAAGTTTTTCTGTGTTTTGAGGTTTACAACTTCCTGATTATATCAAAAATGTAGGTCCAAAATCAAAATTTCTTGAAATTGACGCATTTCTAGCTGAATTACAAAAGGATTTGCTTCCATTTTGCCGAAACCAATCAAATCTGATATCTAGGAGGATTAAATTTGTAATTTTTAAATTAAATTGATTTTGATTAAATTAATTTTTGAGCACTCTCTAAAATGACGTGATCGGCAGCAAGGAAAAACCGGGTTGGAACATTTTTGAAGCATTTCGCAAATACGACAAATTTGAGGTTTTCAAAAAATTGCCAAATTTTGCAACCATCGATCTGGTTGCCTCCTCTGATCAACGTTCGGATTTGGGAGCTTTTCTGAAGGTTTACTCAATTAGGGACCAAATTTGAAATCACGCCAAAAATTAAGTGATCAAAAGGAGGGGAAAAACGCTGCAAATTATTACACAACGGTTTATTATTTTTACATAGATCACTCGTCTACAAAATCACCAACCATCCAATATGAAGAGAAAAATAAAAAAATCCAAAAAAAATCGAAAAAATCAAAAAAAAAAATCAAAATCACCAACCATCGATTGCATTTCGGTCAGCTCTAATTTGAACGGAGATTAGGCCTCTTTTGCGATTCACACTCGTGTTTTGATTTATATATATATATATTTCAATATAAACCCTTAAATTTTCGTAGGGAGCGAACGGTTTGTCCTACAGAGCTTCGCGTGGTCTCAAAAAATTCTAAAAATTCTATAGAATCTTAATTTGAAGGAAAAACAATACCTTTATATCGAAATTTTTTGAGTTAGGGCGTTTTCAAAATTTCAAAATTGATTTTGGAACCCTTAGGAGTGACCTACATCAACCAAAAGCTTCGGGGCACAACTAGACCCCAAATGGAGCCTACATACCAAATTTCATCAAAATCGGCCAATGCTAAGTGGCAAAAGTGCCGCGTACGGCGTACGGCGGACGGACGGCCAAATTTTTATTCGATTTTTGGATTCTACGTACCTTGAAACGTAAACCATCAAATTTTGAGGGGGTGTTAAAATTTTTTTTTTCTTGGTCGATTCCAAAGGTTCATTTTTGAAAATAATAAACCAAAAACCGGGTGAAAATGTAACATTTTTCGGGTAAAAGTGGAATCAGATAAATATTTTGAAAACTCAAACCTGGCTATTTTGAAATAATTGCCACGCAAATCTGACAATTTTGGAATTATTGTCACCAAAAAATTTCAGTCGAATCAGACAGCTTTCAGGAGTATATTGGTCAACCTGAGAGACCAAATAAGCTGTGGAATTGTTTCTAACCTATTAAATCAGTTTTATGACATTTTTATGACGTTTTGGGAGCTTTTCACATCTGACATCTACAAAAAATTCAAAAATTTTCGTACTTGAGGACCAACATAGATAAGATTGGGTTTCGTACATCCAACAAGCGCTTGCCCGGTCAAATTGTTCAACGTTTTAATAACTTTCCAGTGTCTACAGGTGAGGAATGTTTTGTGCAACTATTGTTTTGTGTGATGGAAAGTAATATTTAGAATATTTTCTGCAAAATACCGAAGAACCGGGGACCAGATAAAGGAGAACACCGGAGAACGTGCGAGCGTCTAAAACCAGCCGTCATGGGACACTGAGCCTTGTGGGAACTTCTGCTATTCCCTACTTAACGTCTCCTCTGGCGAACTAATTCATTTACACATTTTATCGGGAGATTTTCACGGTATTTCTCCCCTCGAGAAGCCGCTTTCACTGATTCATTAAAAAGCCTTCTCGAGGTTTCTCGTTCTACGCGTGGGAATTTTCATACCGCGTTTGGAGGGTTTTTGTTCTGTTGAGACGAAGAGGAACCCACGTTTTTTGAATTCCTCTGGGAAAACATATGCCTTCTGCAATCAACTGAATAGCTCGGCCAAATAGGGGTTTACGTCGCTTTTGCCAACTTTTCAGGAGATTGAATTCCAACAATCAACAACAAAATAAGAGTGAATTCCTAAGCGAAACCGTCTGATTGGCAAACTCACCTAAAAAGACACATACCCTCTCCCTCTTTCCATCAGTTTTTAAATTTTAAAAGTATTCAACAAAAAAAAAAAAAAAAAAAAAAGTTTTGAAAGTAATTTTTTTCTGGTTATGATTCTCATACGAGGTGGTAACGACAAGGAATACGACGGGATAAGGCATCGACGGTCAAAAGGATTGAAGGCATAGAGACTGGACATTCTGAAGAGTGAAAATTTGCTCTTACCAGGAACTGGCCTGGATTTTCGTGAGATGCATTCGTACGACTGAATCTTAAACCGAGGAAAGCCGAATCCTAATTTTCCATTCTCAACCGCCTGCCTCAAAAAGGGTTTGTTTTCGTCTCTACCTACACGAATTTTGCGTCGTTTAGTTGAGAAAACGATCCAGATAATTCAAAAATGAGTTCAAAAAATCGTCCAATAAGAAGTCTAGCAGGGCTTAGTTGAGGGCTTCCACCTCTATTCTTTCCTAGAACTCGTAAATTACCTTCCAAGATCCTCTAATTTCGCCAGTTCCCCTCTCAGGCCAATGAGATCAATTAATCTACGGCATTGTAACGATAAAAGTTTAAAAACATTTCCAGGATTTACCTCAGGATGGGGAAAGCGAAGGACACGATGGTTTCGCTTGGCCATCTCTTCGCCTCGGCGACTTTGTCCTCTCCAGAGTTCACAACAACCCCATCTGTGAACAAAGAGAAATAATAACAAATTAATAAAATACAACATTTTTGAGGAAAATTTTGAAATTTAGCGAAGAAGTCTCATTTTGCAGTAAGAGTTTAAAAGCGAATTTTCGATATCGAGTTAGCCGATAGAGTAAACTTGGAGTCGTAAACCTTCACTGCGAAGTTACTGACAAAAAAAAAAAATAAAAATAATAATAATAATATTTGCCAGTCCCCAAAAAAATTAATTCTAGTTGTACGGATGCCCAGCAAAGTTGACGGACACGCTTCCAATAATTTGAAATAGTATATCCCCTTTTGATCATAAATTTTTTCAATATCGAAGAAATTAAAAATAGAAAACAAATCAAAAATAGAAAAGTAGAAATTAAAGAAAGAATTTTAATTTTTTTTACATTTACTTTTAAAATATAAATCATTTTATTAATTTTTTACTTATAATGAATTATTTTAAATTATATAATATATAATTTAAAATAATTCATTATAAGTATAATATATGAATATATTATATTCAGCCGTTTTGACATGATGAACTGGCCCAAAAATGGTGGCTTCAAGGATCTTGTCTGTCTCTGTTGCTGTACAGCAGGAAATAATTATTAAACTGGATCAAAGCCGCCATGGGGAAAGTCATCCACAATTACCTAGAGTTTGGATTAGTTTCCCCTCCTTTTACTCCTGGAGGTGAGAGTAAGCAGTATTCGGCAGTTGAGTCGTGGTTGATTCAGCCATTTTGACGTGATAAACTGGCCCAAAAATGGCGGCTTCAAAGATCTTATCCGTCTCTGTGTTGCTGTACAGCAGGAAATATGTACAACATTGGATAAAAGCAGCCATGGGGAAAGTCGTCCACAATTACTTAGGATTTGGATTAGTTTCCTCTCCTTTTACTCATTCTTCACAGTACCTGGAGGTAAGAGTAAGCAGTATTCAGCAGTTTAGTCGTGGTTGATTCAGCCGTTTTGACGTGATAAACTGGCCCAAATATGGCGGCTTCTAGGATCTTATCCGTCTCTGTGTTGCTGTACAGCAGGAAATATGTACAACATTGGATAAAAGCAGCCATGGGGAAAGTCGTCCACAATTACTTAGGATTTGGATTAGTTTCCTCTCCTTTTACTCATTCTTCACAGTACCTGGAGGTAAGAGTAAGCAGTATTCAGCAGTTTAGTCGTGGTTGATTCAGCCATTTTGACGTGATAAACTGTCCCAAAAATGGCGGCTTCACGGATCTTGTCCGTCTCTGTGTTGCTGTACACGGATCTTGTCCGTCTCTGTGTTGCTGTACAGCAGGAAATATGTACAACATTGGATAAAAGCAGCCATGGGGAAAGTCGTCCACAATTACTTAGGATTTGGAATAGTTTCCTCTCCTTTTACTCATTCTTCACAGTACCTGGAGGTAAGAGTAAGCAGTACCGTAGATGTACCCAACTTCGGCCATGTCCCCTAACTTCGGCCATTTCAAGTATCGGCGGTACTGATGAAGCTGCACTCTTCAGGGGTCATTAAAAACTTTCAATTTTTTCTCAATTTCAACAGGTGTCTTTGGGGCCTAATGTTGATATCTCCCGCGCTTGTTACTCTTATCACTTTCCCATGAAAAAAATCAAAATGTAAACAAGCAGTTTAGACATTTTTCAGCTTGTGTGCTTTTATAACTATTGTAGTTGTTGATGTGATGTGATCTTAGAACTTGCTCTTACCGTTTCATGTTCGTAGTTTAGTGTTCTTGAAGGTGAGTGATAAGTCATTTTTTTACTTCGTGTTTTGAGGGAGTTCTGGGGAGTTTTGTCCGATAACTGAGTCAGTGTACCTAACTTCGGCCATATGGGGGTCCGTCTCGAAGATAGAAAATTAGTGGTCGTGAGTACCAAAACTATAATCCGATATATATGGAAAACGCACTGAAGGAGGTTAGGGCTAGGAAATTGTCAATTCGGAAGGCATCCTAAAAATATGCAGTACCCATATCGACTTTGCAGGATAAGATAAATAAGAAGAATCCTCTCAAGGTGGGTCACCCCAATGTATTTCCATTTTCACTCTAATGTAGTGATATTATTATAATGACTAGTCATGAGTTTATAGTTGTTTGAGAATATTACACAAAGCTTTCAAGAGAAGACAGATAAGTTAATGTTAGCAATGAATGTAAATGTTGTTCAAATAATTTTGGCTGTTTTATGACTAGTGTGACGATCTCGTATTTTTGACATTATTAGCACTGATAATGATGATATTTTTGAAATGTCGACCTAAAAACTACCATGATTTGAAGTTTTAAGATTCAAATAATCTGTTCATGTTTGAAAAGCTTTATAGATATTTTTTACTGCATTTCGCCTTTGTTTAGATGTTTTCCATGATATTCCTAAGGTGTTATTGTATTATAGGTGTTCCAAAAAAGTCTTTGTATGGTTTTTATATTTTTTAAATTCAGAAAAGCTTTCTAAAAAAATTATTCGGCGGCCGAAGTTACAATATAATTATTACTTCTTCGTTTTTAATGCATTTTTCATAGGTGGCCGAAGTTGGAGCACAACGGTACCTAACTTCGGCCACACTTCAAGTTTTTAAAAAAGGCCAAAGTTGTGATGATTAAAAAAATATTATAGTGACATCCTATAGAGCAGATCTGCTGCCATCTAAATTATTTTTTTCAGATTTTTACTCATATATTTGACTTTGAATAAACTCAAAAAACCTCCAAAAGTGGCCGAAGTTGGGTTCATCTACGGTATTCAGCAGTTTAGTCGTGGTTGATTCAGCCATTTTGACGTGATAAACTGTCCCAAAAATAGCGGCTTCACGGATCTTGTCTATCTTTGCAGCAATTTATACTGGATAAAAGCTCCGTGGGGGACTCATCCACAATTACCTAGTGTTGGACTCACCATACCAACTAAACTCACCATACTTGGGCATACCAACTAAAACCTCAGTTCCTCTGCATAGAACTCACCCCAGAACCACTTGTACAGTATTACTTCAGGATGAGCCTAAAGACTGCTCCAGTCCGATATCCGATCTCTCGATCAATTCTATTCCTCTTCTTCTTCCTCGCATCTCCCATCCAGCTTCTATTTATCCTATTTATTCAATATATCCTTTTACTCATTCTTCATAGAACCTGGAGGTGAGAGTAAGCTTTCTTATCAAAAGACAATGGGGAATCATAAGGAATGGGAGTCCTAAAAGTTGGTTCAGGGAACTGATCCAATAGAGAAACTGGGGAAAGTAGTCCAAACCGTGTATTTGCCAGTTTTAGAACAGTTACCTTCTCACCAAATTGCCCACTCCAAGTCCACTCTGCTTCATCCCATGCAATAAATTGTTGAAGTTGTTTGTACAATTTACTCATGCTATCGTCCTCCTCAGGGCCTAAATCTTCATCCCTATCGACCTCATCCCGCGGTTTTCGCCCCTTCGAAGAAACTCGATTTAACCCCCGATGGCCCACCTGGTTCGCCAGACCCCCAACCGTGAAATGCGGTTACCCAGAACGGAAACCTCCCCCATAAATCCGATTAAGAGGAACGGCCTTCCTGTTTCTCCCAAACTCCACCAGAGTCGCATGATGATTATCACTGCTTCTCGAGAAGTTTCTGCGGGTAATAATATGTACGGACTTACAACCCTCTATTTAGCTTCGGCCCTCTGACTTACGATCGGGGTTAAGTGAAATTTATAGCCTGATGTTCTGTGGTGTTTAGATCCAAATTCACGGCACCCCATCACGAAGGTAGGTAATTTAGACATTTGAGCTGTAACTTTTTTACTTTCCTCGACTCACCAAAATGGTTTTATAAAAGAAGTTAACAATTTTTTAACAATCAACATTTTGAGGCCGTTCTAGTAGCTACATTCTCCTAGTACCTAATAGTAGGGAAGTTCAGGTATGACAAATTTCATTACGGCTCTTCATTTCTTTGCCATTGAAATTTCAATTTGAGGCCTGTCCTTCAACTATTAGTGTAGGTTGTAGAGAAGTTTAAAGAGAGGTGAAATGAGTGTATAAGCGGTGGAAATGAGAGTAGGTACATATTTCGAAACGTTGAAGTTAGAGATTGAATGAAAAAGTCTTTAAATAGGAGCAAACTGCTGCAAATGCGAATTTAGGAGGAAGATTTAGTATTGAGGAGGAGGCAGATCGTAATTTGGTCAACTCAAAACAGCGCTGAAGTCTTTATTAGATTTGAAATGAGAAATTTCAAAAAAATTCAAGTTACTTAACAGTTCTGTATGACTTTTGGGAGGCTAACATTTTTTGTTATTCCACCAGATAAAACGGTAGATTCGCTCCAACTCACTGCTCTTTTCGCTAGTTCTGCATAAATAAAACGACGTCCAATTTCACTTGGTTACGAGTATATTATTTCATGTGGTTCCTCTTTTCTGCAATTTCCTGCTGAACCGCGTCACCTGGAACCTATTTATTCAGGTCCCTCGTTTCCTCCCCTTTTCGAAATAAATCACCCAAGTTTTCGATTGGGGTCGTATCGGGAGCTGGGCGGTTTCTGTCGGCACTAAATCACCATAAAACCAACTTATAAGGGTTTAGAGCAAATGTGGTAACCCGGGATGCAAAGCCAAAAGTGGTAACTGGGTTCACTCCCTATAAACCCATCGTTAGCTACAAAACCGCAGTTCAGAACTGCCTGTAAAGGGTCTGACATATCCGACGTTCTCTTACATTTAATTTCTGAAGTATCGAAGGTAGTAAAGCTCAATATTCGACCGGTAAGTTACACAATATTCTGGTCCCGACAAAATCAACGTTTTTTCTTGCACTGCCTCAAAATTGTGAAAATTTTAAGTAGGCAAATTTTCGAAATAAAATTCTTTTTTCAATTTATATTTTTCTATATTCAATTTCTAAATTAATAAAATAAAAACCAACTTATTCGTCCGTAATGCCACCACTTCCGTGCTGCTGAACCAACCACGTTTAGACAGCTGAACAAACCACTTTAAAATAGCTGAACCAACCACGTCCATACAGCTCGACCAATCAAGTGGCTATGAAGAAGAAGAAGAAGAAGAAGAAGAAGAAAAGCATGTTTATTATAGAAAAGAAAAAACCACTGGAAAATCTAAAATAACATGAATAAGGATTTGGCATATTGCCGTCAATCCGAGTCTACCGTTAGATTGAAGAAAAAAATACAAAATAGAGTGCCTAAGAGCCATAAAAATAGAATAAAAAATAAAATAAATAAATAAACTCAAAATATATTTTAAAATTATTCCATTGACATGGATACTTCAAAAAAATGAAACACTTGAAATTAATTTTTTTTTAAACCATTTTAAGTAATCAGAAATTATTGAATGTTCTAATACAATCGTTAGGGTTTCAAGTGGCTATGTCCTATGGCTGGGTGTCATTACGAAAATTTATCTTCACCCAATGGAAATGTAATGCAATGTATGCGTAATTACGTCCTTCTACTCTACAGAAACAACTGAAACTCGTCCCATCTGAGTTATCGTTGAATCAAAAGTTCTTTTGAATCTTCAGTCAATTCCATTTCTGACTTCAAGAGGAATTTTCTTCTATATCCATCATAATTAGAATAAAATCTCCAATTTCTCAGGTGTATGTTCATCGTCCTTGAAGATACATACATACTAACTCCGGGGTGGACTTTGGACCGACTTCTGCGGGGGTCGTGGGTTCAAGGCCCATCGCCGCAGCGTGCGTTTTACGGCGTCATAATGTAATGGCTCGCGTAATGGGAAGCCATGTGCTAAATCATCAGAACAAATTCTGATCTTCCCTTTGGAAGACAGGTGATGACGTCCGCGACGCCAGGAATGACGGGTGAAAATCCAACCTGAAATGGTTGTTTACTCTACTTCCTTAATTTACTTACTTAATTACATACTAACTATCCAGATAACCCATTGATTAGGACATACTACTAGACACATACTTGTTCATCAAAGATTTTAGCAGTTTCAGACACTACCTCTGATTCATAACCAATAAACCAGAGAAATCCGGTTCATGAAACTTTTCGTGTCTTCTCCTGGATTCATGTTGGGCGTACACAAACTTCTTCAGGCTTGGAGACGTCGTAGCGTGGTCTGAGGTAGAAATCTAATAGTTGTCACTTTTCTTCCAATCTCCGGGGCAAGTGATATCGAGTTTGTCATTTTGTTAGTACCAGCCTTCAACAACAATTGCACGACCAATCAGTCTGCAGATATGAAATTTAAGAGACATAGGTGTCAGAGACATAACTTGACATAATGTCCTTGAACTAATTGCTTCCTTAGGTGTGGTTCATCTTTCCATAGGTGTTCATGTTCCTATGTATTTCAAGCAGAGGATCTTCTAGAATCATCAACGAACCACCCAGACTTCATGTATAATATTTTTTGTTTTTAAGCGTTTATTTATAATAACAACTAGTTACAAACTGTATTGTTTACAAGTAACTATCTAGTTATTTATTTCTAATATATCACCGCAAAGTCTGTTATGGCGAATGTTCACTAGCAGGCACCACACTAATTTTACACTACAACGTCAGCTTGCAAGGTCCAGGGGTTTGGTCCTTTTCAATCGCCGAATTTGTTGTGAATTGTCCAGTAGTTGTATGGCTTCTGGATTTGAGTGTACGAGAGGTTTCTTCTCGTAACGTCTTGCTGTTGTTTTTATGACATCAGTGACGCTCTCCACTCCCAAGTCTCTGTGGAGGTCGTCATTTCTAATGTACCAAGGTGCGTTTACAATACTCCTGAGTACTTTATTTTGAAATTTCTGTATTATTTGCACATTTGTTTTGGCAGTACAGCCCCATAGTTGAATGCCATAGGTCCAAATCGGCATCAGTACTGTTTTATATAACAGAACTTTGTTGTGGGAGTTGAGTTGGGAGTAACGGCCCATAAGCCAATATAACTTTCTGTACTTTATTGACAGCTCTTTCTGTTTCTTCTTCACATGCTCTTTCCATTTCAGCTTTGCATCCAGTGTCATCCCAAGATATTTCGCTGAATTAGCATAAGGAATGGTGTTGTGATTGAGCTCTAGTGGGATATTTATTATTTTTTTGTACGTGAAGTTGACATGTGTGGACTTGGTTTCATTCAATTTCAGTCTCCATGTCTTTGTCCAGTTATCAACTGCAATAGTAGCCTTCTGAAGATTTTGTGTCGCCTCTTCTACCGAATCTGCAACCGCTAAAATCGCTGTGTCATCTGCAAAGGTTGCTATGCATGTTCCGTCAGTGACTGGGACGTCACATGTGTACAATAAGTAGAGTAGAGGTCCCAGGACGCTTCCCTGTGGAACACCTGCCTCGATTTTTTCAAGTTGAGAATATTCATCTTCTATTTTTACTCTGAAGTATCTGTTGCCAAGGTAGGATTCAATCAATTGGCAATATTTCTGTGGGAGCAACCCATGCAATTTACCTATTAGCCCTTCGTGCCAAACTTTATCGAAAGCTTGCGACACGTCAAGAAAGACTGCGCTGCAGACTTTTTTGTTTTCTAGCGCATCTTCAATCGTATCAGTTATCCTGTGGACTTGTTCGATGGTGGAATGCTTGGCTCTGAAACCGAACTGATGGGAAGGGATAAGATTCCTGTCTTCTATAATCCCGACGAGTCTTTTCTTGAGAAGCTTCTCAAACAGCTTTGAGAGAACTGGGAGTAGCGAGATAGGCCTGTAAGACTTGACATCTGATGGATCTTTACCCGTCATGTATAATATGAAGAAGAAAGTGGTGGAAATGCTGCACGATTTCTACAGGAAATAGATGGAAAAAAATTGGATTTATTTTTGTTGGTATGATGATGGGATTAGGAAGCTGGTAGTCTTCGGAACAGGGAAACCTTGCATTACCTGACCGCGACATTCACTCGGGGCGGAGCAGAATCCAGATGGGAAGCTGCGGCAGACCGCAGCACGTCTAGGGTGTCGTGTCCGGGAAGATGAACAAAGGGTCAACAGATAGGCCCCCAGTTGGCCAGAAGAGCGGCGGAGAGAGAAGAAGAAGAAAGCGAGAGGAAGATGCAAGAGGTGGATGGAAAGAGTCGGAATGTGAAGCACAAAAAAGGAATGAAGCCGGCGGGGAAGGGGATACATAGAGGAGGGATACGGAATAGCGGTTCACAACATCCTCCCCTCCTCGCCACGAGGTAATGCAGGGAAGGTGAGGTAGGTAACTCCCATTTCCCGCGAGGCACCTCTAATTAGAGATGGGTTGTGACAGGTTTTTCGAGTCACAGGAGCAACTTGCTCCTGCTACTTTTTGGTACCTGATACTTTTACCTGATACTTGTCACAAATGTTCCTATGAGCCAAGTCACGGTCGTGGAGCAATCCGGTGGGTGGGACTCCGCCTCTGGTCCCCTCCTCGTCCGTCTGACCCGCACCGGTGAGCTGCTGCAGCCAAAGTTCTTTGAATTCCAATTGTACTCGATCTCGATAGGAAGGTACATTCTTGGAAACAGAGCAATGGGTGCACGCTTACTCTTGAAGTGTCAACGAACTTTCGAACTTCAATCCTTGCATTTCAATTGAAATACTGAAAATAAATACCTATTTCAACGAAATTTGTTACTTTTCTTTTTCTTCAATATTCATGGAACTCACATGATTGTTACAATCTCCGAATTCCCCACTACCCTTTTCCCACTCCACAGACCCTGCTCAAAATTATTATTTTTCACATCTCAGCTTTTCACTCTTTCCTTGTATTCTGAGCACTCAAGATCTCGTTTTCTCCTTTCTTCGCCTGTGCAAGTTTTTTTTTTTTTTTTTTTTTTTCAAGTTTCAAGTGCCGCGAGTGAAAATGTCTCAAAAAAAGACTTCGTTTATTTGGAATTTTTTTACGGTAGACGAGTCTAACACGTACGGGATTTGCAATTTATGCAAGAACAAAATAAGTTATAGATCCAGTTCAACAAATTTAAAAAAACATATGGATCGAAAACACCCATCTGTCTCGACCAAACAGTCAGCTCGTGTTGCTGATCCTAATGATCCACATCCACACCCTGTCAATACCAGAACTCCTGAGCAGCCTCCTGATTCTGGAGCATCATCTCCCAGAGCCTTAAGTTCTCGAAATGATCACCCTCAAGTCAACCAGCCAAGTGAGCCACCAAAGAAGAAGCCTAGTCAGGTAAATTTGGATTCATTTGTCAAGAGGAAACTTCCAGCATCTGAAAAGATGAAAATTGATAAAGTCGCATTGAAACTTTTTTACAAAGATTTTCAACCATTTACCGTGGTTGAAGATGAGGGGTTTCGAGAATTTGTCAAAGTTCTTAACCCAAATTACACGTTACCGGCTCGCAAAACAATTTCAAATTCCCTCATCCCGGCAGCATATGAGGAAGCAAAAACCGCGCTGAAGGCATTATTTGAAAGCGAGGAAGTCGTTGCTGCGACTCTAACGACTGACTGTTGGACGTCTGTTAACACAGAAAATTTCATGGCTGTGACGGCTCACTTTATAAGTTCCGATTTCGAAGTGAAAACAAACGCCCCGAGCTGCAGTTCCTTCCCCCAGGCCCACACCAGCAAAAACTTGGCTGCCGAGCTTAAAAAAGTGGTTGAAGAGTGGGGCATAAGCGAAAAGCTTCTCTTGTGCGTGACAGACAATGCTCCGAATATAATAAAAGCTGTCAAGGATGAATTGCAGTGGAAGCATTTCGGGTGTTTGGCACATACCATTAATTTGATTGTGAAAACTGCGTTGAACGACGCTCCTCGAATTGTGGAATTACTGAAGACAATCAGAACGACCGTTACACACTTCAAACACAGCACAACGTCCACCGCGAAATTGAAGGAGGTTCAAATCCAGAACAAAATGGAACCCAAAAAATTATTGCAAGATGTTCCTACCCGATGGAATTCTACCCACGACATGCTCCAGCGTTTCACCGAATTGAAGACTGCGATTCGCACAACGATCGTATTGATAGATAAAGGTAGGTACCTAGCCAGTTCAGAGTATTTTCTTCGAGTTGGTAGCTATTTATTTATTTAAATCAAAAGTAATTTCAATAAATTCACATCAGGCATTCATTTCAGGCATCGACAGTTTGACACAGGAAGATTGGCAAATTGCAGAGGAAATGGTGGAAATCCTACACCCCATGAAACAGTTAACAGAATTAATGAGCGGCGAAAAATTCACCACTGCTTCTTCCGCAATAGTTTACGTCGAGGATGTTTATGCCAAATTTAAAACGATGCTGAGTTGCGCTCATCAACCCGCCTGTAAAAACTTGATTGAGGATTTGATGGCAGGCATCACGAGCAGGCTAGGAAATTTGAAATTGAGCAAAACTCTGCTCGTTTCAACATTTTTGGATCCCCGCTTCAAGAATGTCCCATTTGACGCTGATACCGCAGAACAGGTACCTACTAGTTAACATAATTTTCGTGAGTAAGAATTCCTGAAATTCCAGGAAATTGAGATTTTTCCGGTCATTTTTTGTTCAGTGCATTTTTCTGATTTAAAATTCTTGTTGATGTTTTGGAGAAGACGGTGCCGATTTAATTAATGGAGGTATTTCATTTTTCATTATAGGCGAAAAAGCTTGTTACAAATTTGGTGGCCAACCTCATTAAAGCGGAACAGGAGAAAAAGTCACAACCTCAACCTGGCTGCGAAGAAGCTGCGAAATTGGCTTCTGTTGGGTCCTTCCTTTCGACATTCCGGGAAAAAGCGGCCAAATACAAGCCAGTTGGTACATATCAATCGAGAGCAATCATCGAAGTTCAAAGATACCTCGAAGAAGACCTTCTCGATGATCGTCAAGATCCTCTACTTTGGTGGCAGAAAAATGGATACAATTTCCCTTTTCTGCGACGAGTGTTTCGACTTAAATTTTGTCCCATAATTACGTCGGTCCCATGTGAACGAGTTTTTTCAAAGACTGGGTCAATTTTGTCTGATCGTCGTTCGCGAATTTCAGCCGGCAAAGTGGAGAGTTTGGTGTTTTTAAAATACAATCATTAAGAATTATTAAGAAAAAGAAGAATTTTCTGTTCCTACCTAATTTTTAAAAAAATGTGAAGTACAAATATTTTGTTACCGAATTTAAATGAATTTTTATTTCTAATCTAATTTAATTTGTTACAGTAATTATTTTTTCTTAATTTCAACACCCATTGAAAATTGAACAAAATGATTCGGTTTCGAACTCCATACATTTCTGCGGGAAAAATTTCTGAAACTTTTTTTTGTGTGTTTGTTTGAAGGGAGAAACCTACCTAATGCTAAAAACAATGCAGATAAATTAAAAGGAAACAAAATTAAAATGGCAAATGAGTAGGTAGGTATATTGAACGATTAAAAATGAATGGAAAAGACAATGAGTGCAATATTGGAAGATTATTTTGAAGGAACAGGAAGGGGAGAAAATCTAAAGAAGCGCTGGCGGTTGCACAGGGGAAAGGGGCAAAGGGGGAAGGTGGGGGTGGAGGGAGGCCCGCGAAAGAAAGGAAGGAGAAGAAGGACGGCAGTGGAAGGGGGAAGGGGGGGATGGGAGCAGGACGCGAACGCAAGGACGGTGCGAGGGTGCAGGCGCATTGGCCGAAGATGTGACTGCCCGATGCGATTGTGACTTGAAAAGTGGTTGTGACAGGAAGAGGAAACTGAAGAGCCACCAGGAAAATACCTGGGACTGGACCAAAAATGAAAGGTACGAGGGAACAGAGCAAACGGTAACACCTACACGATGTGACCGCAGTCTCTGATACTTTCGGCTTGTCACATTTGAGAGTACCTGCTACTTTCCAGTCACTGGGACAAAGTATCAGATTGATATAGAACAACCCATCTCTACCTCTAATGGTCAACTCCTTCTTCATCTCTCAAAAGCGAGTTTGCGTTGGCGGGGGTTTTGATACACCGGTAACCGTAGAAACCAATTAACATCGGGCGCCCGCAGGCACCGGTTATCAGCACATGATCGCCCCCTAACGGATCAACGCCAACTTCTGGTATCACCTACAGATCAGCCACATTAGAACAATACATTACTCAACCTTGCATCGAATAGTGGAAACATTGCCTCAAAAAATGGGAATTTTCGAGAAGTGGGGAGGAGTGGGTGGGAGTTTGTCTTCAGACAATTAGGGTAAAAACAATTTTTTTTGAAAATTCCACCCTGATTCCGCATGACTTTTGTCCCAGGAACTGGATTCTATTCGTATGGTATATACAAAACAACAAAGAAAATTGTACGTACCCAAATACACAAAAAAGTGGAGGTGGCACAAAAAGATGAAAAAATTGTTATAGGTGTTAAGTTACAATCACTATCGTACGGACACTGTCGTACAAAAAAGCAAACGAATCATCTTGGTGAGGGATAACAATGAAAGGAGGTACCAGGTTGTGGTGTTGATGGTGGTGAATTATAAAGTACCATCTTGGCGGGAAAAGCTAGTCAATTTTGAAAAAAAACGGGGAATTCGTGGAATCTAATTTAAAAATCTAGGTAGTTGTGTAATGTGAAGACAAATTATGCAGTATTTATACTTAAAACATTGGAAACAAGGGTAATTTTGGTTTTCTTCACACATTATTTTATATTTTATACCATTCACATTCACCTTCAAGCAATATTTTACACCACCTTTTTTGTGGATATGATAAGAATATTAATTTATAAATTTTTAAAACACCTTGTGTACAACATCAAGTCTAGGTTGTTATATCGTCCCCTTTATGCCAAAACCATGAATGTGCCAAAAATTGATTTTTGAGTTCGGCTTCACAAAGGATTGTTATAGACCTCCTTTACTTATTATAAATCGATTGAAATGGGTCAGATGTTCATTTTAGGCCTTAAAAGATGGAACTTAATCCATGAATGTGTTCTGTACGTTTCCTTAGTTACGCCAAAACCATGAATGTGCACATGCATCACTTTTCCATTGCCATAACAATGAATTTATCCACATTCATCATTTTAGCATAAAGCCAATATGTCGCAAATTCACTTTCGTAGCATCAATTTGGTAGTTAGGTCGCCGTGTTTTCGGCCTCTCCAACCCAGCCGATAATGATTCAGAAAGATATTTTTCCTCCGTACCTAATAGGTACTACCTATCGTCTATCGTGTTTTATCTTTTTCTCGAACCCCGAGAAGACGACGACCGGCAAGTCAGCAAGAGGTACAGCAAGTGGGGAGCATTTAAGGGGGTCTCAGTCGGTCGACGTTCGTTCTTCGTTCCGGGTCAGTAATTCGCCAAATCGAAGGGGTAAACACTTAAAAAGTTGTAGTTAAATTGGCAATGTTAAAGGATTTTAGAAATTCATTAGTGCACGGCCCTAGGGAATTGAGAAACTGAAAGATTGCCGCTGGAGTCATCAAAATCGAACAATAATTGCCAGATAAATATGGGAATTACTGTTTATTCAGCAGTTTTTCCCATTTTTCTCTGTAAATTATTAATCGATTTTGATGATTCCGGCGGAAATATTTCAGTTTTTCTATTCCCTGGGGCCATGCACTAATGAACTTCTAAAATCCTTTGAAATTTCCAATTTAAGTACAATTTTCTAAGTTTTTGCCCCTTCAATCTGGCGAAATACTGACGAAGAACGAACGTCGACCGACTGAGACCTCCTTAACCCTTAGTAACTGTACCCTCAATAAATAATGAGAAAAAAAATGTGGCAGTAGAATGGAATATTTTATTGAGAAATCCGATTTGCCAAAACCATGAAAGTGAAATGATCATCCTAAATTTGGTTTGCCAAAACTACGAATGTGGTATAAAGTGAAGGGGGGGCAGTCTACGGTCGTAAAACTATTTTTCCTTAGCTCATTGACAGGTCTGGGAGCAGAAAGTCAAAGAAAATTATCTCGAACAATAAACTACCTTCTTTAGTTTCAAAACAAAATTTAAAAATAGTTTTTTCAATTTTGCTCGAAACTAAGGAATTGCACATTCACAGTTTTGGCATAAATGGGACGATATCTCAATTATAACTGGCTGCTTACTAGACAAACATCGCCCATATCGAACGTTCAGATCAACAATAGTGTCACAACTCAAAAACGGTGCAAATTATTACACAAAGGTTTATTATTTTTCTGATAGATCACTCGCCTGCAAAAGAACACAACTTTGCCATGGTCACTACCTACCTACAACCTAATTTCGCTTCACATTCAGGTTTAATTTTATGAAATAAACGCTTCACACTAATTTTTTTTTCAAAAATGGTTGCTAAGGACACAAACCAGAGAACAACCAAGAAAAGAACAGCGATCGCATTTTGGTCAGCTAAAATTTGAACGGAGATCGTGTTTCTGATTTATCGTAAGCCCAACCTTTAAGTTTTCATAGGGAGCGAACGGTTGGTCCTACAGAGCTCCGGGTGGTCGCATTCGATTCTAAAAATTCTTAAATTGATGAAAAAGCAATACCGTTAAGTATATCAACAATTTTTGAGGTAGGGCGTTTTCAAAATTTAGAAAAGTGCCGCGTACGGCGGACGGAAGGAAACATTTTTATTATACGTTTTTTGGTTGCTTTTGGTTCGAACAATATTCAATTTAATGACAAACTGATTTTCTACAAAAATCCGCTAAAACGATTACAGGGAGACAGTGCTGCCAGTGGACAGGGTAAAAACAAAAAAAAGGGAATTTCGTGTTAAAAATTAGTTCCACTTTCTCCGTCAGAGTGCAGGGTCGGAAGGCAATATTCTTGTGCACGACCTATAGATTTTCGGATTCTACCTACTTATAGCTTGAATGGTAAAATTACCATATACCTTGGGATAAACACATTTTTTTCTTGGTCGATTCCAAAGGTTCATTAATGAAAATAATGAACAAAAAGTCGATTTTTGAGTTAGAACCACCGGTAGATGACAAATTTCGAGCTCTACAATCCTGGGTTCATTGGTGCCAAGTTGCAGAGCCATTGACATGTCACACTATTACTCTTGAGATACAATTGATAGGATCCATTCAAAAAGTGGTGCTTGAAAAATGTATTTTTTCCTTATTACAAAATTAGATGTTATTCTTATTTTCTTGTCCCTTTTTCATGTGTCGAAATCGGGTTCTAGCTGTTCGGAAGAATTCCATTCCGTAAGGGGTCGATAGAACCTTTGGGAGTCTGGAAAGTAGACGAAGGAAAATCAGATAGAGCTCGTTTGTCAACGAAAGACTGGAAATCGAAATCGGACTTGTAAAAAACGCAAGGATTTTGCCAGACAGCAGGTTGATTGGACTCCGGCATGACCCCCAGAAACCCGTTCTCGGTCGGGTCAAAGCCTTTGGAAAGTATCTCGAATCGGGTACCCCGTACTTGAAATAGATGGGTATCAACTGTGCAACCCCAGCTCAACCTGCTTCTCTAGAATCCACACGAGAAAAAAATCGTCGACCTTTCAACCTTGGAAAGTAGAAACTGTAATAATTAGGTGCCTACCTATCTCGGGTATCTAGAGAGAAATTTAATCGTTTAAATAATAATTATGAAAGCTGGTTAATGAATGGGGGTTCATAGAGACACGTAAAATATCAAATTTGGGAACAAGTTGCCAACTTTCGCTAATCGGAGTGAAGGGAAAAGGGGAAATTAAGCATGTATGTTCTATTCAGCTACTTTTATAGTTGAATGTTTTTTAAATTTTGAAAATTTGGAGATTTTTGAAAGTTATGAACAAGATCCAAGTCCGATTTGGCTCGAATTTTGAGGGTAGTTGGGGACTAGTTCCTAGATGATTCTATGATGCACAATGCATTTTGACGTTTGTTAACAATGTTGGGGAACGGTATCAACGGCCGAGGTGGGCTCACACAGCTGATCTGTCTTTTCTCATCCGCCATTTCCCGATCACTTTACTATCACTTTCGAAAATTACAATCTGATTTCCCTCTCTCATTTCCGCTGAATTCCTCTCGATTACTTTTCCAGCTGATCTGACTCTCTTCTCTCATTCCCCCTGAATTCCTCTCATCACTTTTCTCAGATGATTTAAGTTTCCGCTCTCATTTCTAGTTGATTCCTCTCGTTCACTTCCATCAATAGACTTGAGTTACCTCTCTTATTCTTCCTGAATTCTCGATCACTTTCCTCTCATATTCCACTTCGTCTCCTCCGATAACTCTTCACATTGCTGATCTATCCTCAACCATTAACTCCTATACGGATTTCCATGGAGAATTTTTGAAAAAAGTTCATGTCATAAATGTTTAACTCAAAGGGAAGGTATACCAAAAATAATAATGTAAAGCTACAGGAATTCTAAGGGTCACTGACTCTCTCGCCATCGCAAAAACCAGTTCAGCGGTTCGATAATTAAATCAAAAATTCGCCATACCCACAAAAAAATCCCGCTGTATCAATTTATTTGTTCGGTCGTTCGCGAAAAAGTCCGATCACATTTTTAAGTCCCACGCAGAGAGCTGACTGCTACTGACGCAATCGGACCGTGAAAAATTCGCTTGCCTCAGTTCCAGTTGTTTTAATTTTAACGTATTCAATATTCAATATTATTATTCAGGGAGATACCGCGAGAGAAATTTCGTTGGAAATTACTTTTCTTACCAGTTCAGGTTACGACCAATCAGGTTATAAGGATGCAACATGTGGTTACTTACATTATTGTGTTCGCGCAAAGGAAAAAAGTATATCAATTGTGTGAGACACGTAGCTTTCTCGTGTCCAAAGAAGATCGGATGCTTTGTGGGTGATTTCAAAACATCAACAGGGTGTTCAGCGATCCCCCGAAAAAAAAAAAAAAAATCCCCGAGTTTCCCAGGGTCAATATTTTTTCATTTCCAGGGTTATAAATCAACTAAAATACAGGGTGTCTACACTTTGGATGGGCATAACTTCAGGGTTCGATTCTACAAGGTATTTCCAACAAAAAATGTCTCTTCGCAATTTTCGTTTAACCCACTCAAAAATCCTTTTTTTTTCACTTTAAAGTTTTTCTTCGAGTTTTCGACCTTACGGCACTGTTATGGTCATAACTCCCTTATTTCTCCTGAAAATTCGAATCTGACTACACCGTTAGAAAGAGCGTTAAATTCCTAAGCTACCTAGTGCAAAATCAAAATCTTTCAACAATAAAATAGTTTTAAAAAATCAAGTCAAAAAGCCAACTTTAAATTTTTTTCTCGAAACTTGACTTTTTTCTACCAAAGTTTTCACTCTAAATCCCTGCCCATTTCGATGGGCGCTCTCCGGAGAAAACATGCTCAAATTGTCAGCTTTCCAACGGTCCATTAATTTTTTTTAATCATTTGAATTGGAAGAGTAAATGAAGTTTGAATGTCAAAAAACGTGTGTTTACCAAGAAAATCCAGTGTTTTAAGCGGTTTATAGTCCCCCTCGATCTCAAGACGGCTTGACGATTTTGGTATCATTTTTTATGTAATTTTTTACACTGAATCCAATGGTGATACTTCCGAATGATTCCGATTGCTAGAAAATGGATTTTTCGAAGAAAACCTTCGTTTTTCGTACATAAAATACGCATTATTCGTAGATATGGTAGTGAGCACAAAGTAACACCTTTCTACTCAATAAAAACACCAAATTTCTTGCTAATTGAAGTTTGGGTTGAGTAGAAAGGTGTTACTTTGTGCTCACTACCATATCTACGAATAATGCGTATTTTATGTACGAAAAACGAAGGTTTTCTTCGAAAAATCCATTTTCTAGCAATCGGAATCATTCGGAAGTATCACCATTGGATTCAGTGTAAAAAATTACATAAAAAATGATACCAAAATCGTCAAGCCGTCTTGAGATCGAGGGGGACTATAAACCGCTTAAAACACTGGATTTTCTTGGTAAACACACGTTTTTTGACATTCAAACTTCATTTACTCTTCCAATTCAAATGATTAAAAAAAATTAATGGACCGTTGGAAAGCTGACAATTTGAGCATGTTTTCTCCGGAGAGCGCCCATCGAAATGGGCAGGGATTTAGAGTGAAAACTTTGGTAGAAAAAAGTCAAGTTTCGAGAAAAAAATTTAAAGTTGGCTTTTTGACTTGATTTTTTAAAACTATTTTATTGTTGAAAGATTTTGATTTTGCACTAGGTAGCTTAGGAATTTAACGCTATTTCTAACGGTGTAGTCAGATTCGAATTTTCAGGAGAAATAAGGGAGTTATGACCACATCAGTGCCGTAAGGTCGAAAACGCGAAAAAAAAACTTCAAAGTGTAAAAAAGGAGTTTTGAGTGGGTTAAACGAAAGTTGCTAAGAGACATTTTTTGTTGGAAATACCTTGTAGAATCGAACCCTGAAGTCATGCCCATCGAAAGTGTAGACACCCTGTATAATTAAATGTGATCATAATTTTTCAAAATTCAGGTTTTCAAGGGCATTTTGAAATGAAAAAGCCGTAAAAAGTCTGGCAAATGGGTGTGGCACATAGACTCCTTGTATCAATAAACCGATTGTCTAGAAAGATGATTGTAGCTAATCTCAAAACTACAATCTCCAAGTACCTTCCACTACCCTCAGGGGATTAGGGTATAATAAGTGTGTAATCAGTGTTTCCGCTTACAGGGTTTTGCAAAATGGCTGTCGCAATGTCTCTTTTCAGAGGATGTAAAATTAAACAAATAATTGAGAAAACCCGCTGCTTTTTGATTTACTGTCAATCACTGAAGTGATTGGAATAAACGTCGTGATTTTATGTTTTTCTCAAATACGTCTTAAACTTCAGGAAGTGAGCGTAACGGGCCGAAGCCATCTACGATTTGATTGCCGGTAACTGAAACGGTATTCGTGTCCCGAAACAGCGGCCGTTCCACAGGCTCGGGTGGGCGTTGTCTTGTCGCTAACATCTCTTCGGTGGACGATCTGACTGAAAGATTTTCTCTTTTGGTGAAACTGCAGTTAAAAAAGGCATTCGGGAAGAAACCGGATTCTGTCGGACAAGACCGGTCGTAACTCCTGCAACCTGCCAATCTCTATTAGCCAGCTTAGGCGAGAAGATGGGACATCAAAATGGAGATGTGGGAATCGATAATGTGCGTCTATTAGAGTCATAAGAGAGAAAGTGATCTTATATTAAAACGTTGGTAGAAAACTGACCGTTTTCTAGGTAAAAGTTTGTTCATTATAGAAAGCACCAATCACAATTCATAACTACGGTTTTCATCATTTGAATTCTCACTTTCCGTAAAATGAATTCTGTGAACCTTGCTTGATGGCCGTCTAGGAGCCAAGCACCTCTAAATCGGACGATGGTTTCATGCAGATTTGCCTGAAACAAAGGATTGACTATGGGCAGACCGATAGACAGACATGGAACAAAATCATTCATGAAGCTCTGAAAGGCAAATTGTGAGCAAAAATTTCGATTTTGGAGGACCGAATTTTTCGGATGTTTAAAATTTATAAGATCAGCTATTTATTTCCGTTATTTTAGCTCCTAAAAATTGAAAAATTAAAAACGTAAAATTCCATTACTTTATCGTAATATTGATTACAATTACCATAATACTGATTCCATAATTTTTTGTAGAACCTAATGTTTCGCGTGTTTAAAATTTATAAAATCAGCTATTTATTTCCGTTATTTTCGGTCCTAAAAAATTCAAAATTAAAAAAAAAATAAAATTCTATCATTTTTGCGAGGAAGTTGAATATTACATTTTCGGGCATCGTACGATCAACTAAGTTTTTTCCCAAGTTCTCAATTTCAAGTGCCACATTTGGGGTCTACCGAGGTCTACATTTTCGAAAAATTTCAGAGTTGGGCAACATTGCGCGATTCATCAACGGGTTCTACGCATCCAAAAAAATCGAGTGATGAGTCAAACTTTCATGAAATTTAGCGGAGACCGAAATTAGGGCTTATTGGTGCGCAAAGCGCGAAAATGTGATATTCGAATTTCTCGTGAAAAATTATGGGGGTTTACCGGCACAACTAGACCCCAAATGGAGCCCATATACCAAATTTGAACCAAATCGGTCCAGTGTTGCTAAGAAAAGTGCCGCGTACGGCGTACGGCGGACGGCGTACGGCGGACGGACGGAAATTTTTTTATTCGATTTTCGGATTCTACGTACCTTGAAACGTAAAACATCAAATTTTGAGGGGGGGGGGTTAAAATTTTTTTTTTCTTGCTCGATTCCAAAGGCTTATTATTGAAAATAATAAACCAAAAACTATGGAATTTAAATTTGTTCGAGTTTTTTCTAAGAGCTAAAATAACGGAAATAAAAGGCGAATCTTGTACATTTTAAACATCATGTATGGAGGATGTCGTATGAAATTTGAGTTAAGCCCTAATCAACTACTGGTTCGTATAATCATTTTCACCAGAAGGATTCAAGAATGGATAATATGGATACCCAGAACTGAATACAGGTGCCACACCCTGAACGGACAGCTCTAATTGAACCAATTTCCTACTAAAGATGGCAAGGAGAAGAAAAACACTCAGTTTCTTGGCCAATGCCGGAAACAGGGTCAACCAACCGTAGCAGAGATGCAGGAGCGGAATTAGATACGGGGAAGGGCGAAGCAGTCAGTACAAAGGCAATAACGAATGGACCTGCCGAGTGCCGACTATTGGTACATCCAAAGACATCCTGCAGGCTTGGTAAATCCTTCAGTCTTTGTCTTCACAAAAGGAAGGTGTACTTTTTGCTTAACGGCATATACAATGAAAGAAGAGTAAAAAGGAAAGAAACTGTGACGACAGAATGTCTGGTTTGTCACAAAGTTTGCTCGTGAAAATCATTTTAACGGAATACTTCTTGATAATGGCAGCAATCTTGCCGATTTGGGTCATTTAAGACGTCTTGCTAGCTGCTGCGAGCACTGAGGCTTCTACTATCCATGCATTGATGAGGGGGGAAAGTATCGATAGATATTGCCAAATGGATCTTCGGATTTGAACCACGACGGTAAGGGAAATGATCTTGTATGAAACTATGTTCTTACAAGATTGCTGTCTGGAAGAAGACTGGGGAGCAATGCCTGAGTTGCAATTCGATAGAACGAACGTAATCAGGTGACAGGAACTTCTGCTCCGTCACAAAGCGAGGTAAATTCGTTAGCTTGACGAGAAGATCCTTTAGATTCAATGACTACAAATGATTCACGTAAAAAATAGTTTCAAAGAAATGACACACCAGTTATTTGTTACTAAATCAGCGGTTTGCCGATGAAATTCCACATCTTATATCACTGAGTATTGAAAAATCAAGAACATTAAAAAGGTCAAGATATGCACGGCTTGAATCGCAATTTTCTCTGATTTAATTAAAATTTAATTACGCGAGAACACAGAACGCTTGTAGCTTCTACACCCTCGCCTGGTACCTTTGATTGCTTTGTAGGGCAGATTAATCCACCTGTCGTAAACCCGAGTTGCTTTGCATTTCGAAGGGAGGGTGAAGACCTCGACGTAGCAATTTGTATCCGTTTCGATTGACTTCCTGCAATTAATTGTTTTACAGCCTGTACCGCTACCTCAGATTTCCCCTTTGAGAACCGTTCGTTGAACCGGAGTCGGATTTGAATTTGAATGTTCAATTTGAATCGACTAATTTCGAAAAGGGATATCCGAGCCTATTACTGGAACATTGATGGTTTTTGGGACGTTCCGTTTAAAGCTCCTATTGACGAATCAGATCGTGGTGAACTCAATAAGCAATCATTGTGAGGCCAGCCCCACACTTTCTTCTAAATCAGGCCATTAGTTCATTTATTTATAGTATACACGGGCGTATTCATGCCCAATAACATCATATAATATATAAGTTCTCAAACAGCTGAACAACGCATAAGAGAAAAATATAACAATAACTACTTAATATTCAACATGCTATCAATAAATTAATATACCTCATATAAAACGACTGAAAAAAATAAGTTAACATAATACTTATTTCTCCCTGTGCACAAAATTGACTTCAATCTAAATAAGCTATGAAAAAAAAAAATCTGAATTGATAACTGACTGACTGACAATTGACAACTATTGTCAACAATTGACAACTATTGTCAACTATTGTCAACAATTGACAACTATTGTCTGACTGACAATTGATAACTAATTGACTAACTGAATTGATAGTTCTTTGGGCTCTATGGATCGGGTTATTTGTTGGGTAAGTGGTAATTAGGCAATAAATTTCATTAGAAATTCACAGATGAGAGAAATCAGGATTGCGACTACGTAGACGCTAGTATAATTTATTGTTCTAATGACCATGAAATTTATATAGGACCATCCAGCGTCCAACCTGAACATGTCACCAAATCCGAAACGTTATTGAAGTAAAGCTGTTTATCTACTTTCTTTGCTTCTTCTATTTAAACGCTTTTAACACTTAGTTATTTGGTTGAACATTTTATTCACAAACTCTAACTCTTTTCTTCTTCGTCGTGAAAACACAATGACAACCAATTTATATAATCACATGAAAATTAATTTAGGGCCAAAATTATCGCAAGAAGAAATTAAACCTTAAAATTTGAGTATTAAATTTTGATGCCAAAAATTATTTGAATATATTGAAGTATCGCTTTCGCGACAGTTATTTCACGTGCATCAAAATTCTTCAAAAGCCCTAAAACGTAAAAATTTCATTTTTAGTGGACCAAAATTTTTCTCGACTAGCTGCTCAAAAACCAAAATCGATTTGGATCAGTGGGGCAACAATTCACCCCACCGGATTTCACACCGAATAGTCACGACCATCCACTAAAAATCCATTTACGAAAATTAATCGACCACCCCATTTACAAAACGTCGAAGACCTCATAAAAATTTCAATCCCCCAAAAAATTTGGGACGGACGGCTCATGAATACCTGAGTGTTGGAGGCTACATTGAATTTTCATCGATCTATCGACTGTTAGAATCACCTCAGAATGTTATAAAATTTTATGGCTGTCCCAATTTGTAAATTACTTCGTTTCTCTTCAAAGTTGGAATCTCAGAATTCCTCAGAAATCGTTAAGTGATGCACTTTGTACTAAATATGCCCCTACAAGGAGATTTCCTTACTATCTCATCGAATCTATAAATTGTTTTCAGTGGTTATTTGTTGTTTAAAAAATGTTCGTAATAAACATTTTCTACTTATCTTTCTATTATTACTTAAATATTTATTTGTCAAAAAGCCATTCTCAATTTTGTTTAAGGTACCTACCTGACAACATCTAGTACACCATTAATCTTAACCTCTCGACTATTTTCTGGAAAAGATTGAGTAAGTATTGGACATTTTAGTACCTGCCAACAAAAAGAGGGAATTTCGTGAGAATCCTCGAAAGATTTGGGAAAATGAAAGAGAATGTCAAAAAAAGATAAGAGAATCCGAAGAGTTTTTGGTCGTGGCCTCTGTGGGATTTGGAGAAATTTGTGGTGACTTCTACTGAATCTGGAAGAATTATTGGTGGCCTCTGATGGACTTGGAGTGATTATTGGTGGCCCCTATGAATTTTGAGGAATAGGTGTTATTGGAAGAGGCCTCTGTGGGATTTGGAGAGGTTTGAGGTGACTTCTACTGAATCTGGAAGAATTATTGGTGGCCTCTGATGGACTTGGAGTGATTATTGGTGGCCTCTATGAATTTTGAGGAATAGGTGTTATTGGAAGAGGCCTCTGTGGGATTTGGAGAGGTTTGAGGTGACTTCTACTGAATCTGGAAGAATTATTGGTTGCTTCTGTTGGATTTTGAGGAATAGGTGTTATTGGAAGAGGCCTCTGTGGGATTTGGAGAGGTTTGAGGTGACTTCTACTGAATATGAAAGAACTATAATTGGTGGCCTCTGTTGGATTTGGAGAGATTTGAGGTGACTTCTACTGAATCTGGAAGAATTATTGGTGGCCTCTGATGGACTTGGAGTGATTATTGGTGGCCTCTATGAATTTTGAGGAATAGGTGTTATTGGAAGAGGCCTCTGTGGGATTTGGAGAGGTTTGAGGTGACTTCTACTGAATCTGGAAGAATTATTGGTTGCTTCTGTTGGATTTTGAGGAATAGGTGTTATTGGAAGAGGCCTCTGTGGGATTTGGAGAGGTTTGAGGTGACTTCTACTGAATCTGGAAGAATTATTGGTTGCTTCTGTTGGATTTTGAGGAATAGGTGTTATTGGAAGAGGCCTCTGTGGGATTTGGAGAGGTTTGAGGTGACTTCTACTGAATCTGGAAGAATTATTGGTTGCTTCTGTTGGATTTTGAGGAATAGGTGTTATTGAAAGAGGTCTCTGTTGGATTTGGAGAGGTTTGAGGTGACTTCTACTGAATATGAAAGAACTATAATTGGTGGCCTCTGTTGGATTTGGAGAGGTTTGAGGTGACTTCTACTGAATCTGGAAGAATTTTGGTGGCCTTTGTTGGATTTTGAGGGATTGGTATTTTTGGTAAAGCCCTCTGTCGGATTTGGAGAGATTTGTGGTGACTTCTTCTAATAGGATTGCTGGTGGTCCGATAGCGACGAAATTCATAGGAAACGGTAAATGAGGTAAACCGCACTAACCCTAAAAATTAATCAAATCAATTCTTCCCAGGAGAACGAACCAAAAAATCTAAAACGCAAAATGATGAGAAAAAAAATTATTATTTTTTACACTAAATTTTTTTGAATTGCATCATAAATACGAACATTTTTAATTTTGTCAGTGAGGAAGCAAAAAACGATCATAATTTCGCGATGACGAAAAACTGGTGAAATGGGTCCTTTTATTCATTCATATTACACTAAAACAGCACGAAATTGAAAACCACGAGTCCTAATGATTGTGCGTACCAACCAAGTGGTTTGAATGAAGAAAAAGCTTCCCTACATCCAGTTGTTAGGAAGCCGAATAGAAAACGAATCTTTTCAGATGAAATTCTTCTTACGAAAAGAAAAAAAACCTCGAGATTTGAAGAGGGGATGTTTGTATGAAAAAGACCCACGAAAGGCAACTCGTGGAAGAAAAAAACACCAGGAGAAAATAACAGCACGAAATCTCCCTTGGAAGGCGAATATGAGGGGTGAAGAAGGTTGATGAAACGGCGTGTGGAGGGGAAACTTGCAATCAAGGGAATGGAATAGCTCTTAATGATGGGATGGAGGAGGCGGGACTCGTGACGAGCAAAAATGCGTTCACCGAAACCGCTCAATACAGCACTGACTGCCAGTTTCACGAATCAGCAACTTTTTTGGTGCCAAAAATAGGGCTAATCGCGATTTCATTTTGCGATATCTTTTATAAAACTGGAAAAAAAATCTCCCAAATTGGAGGCGTCCGTCTGAAGAGGTGACCATCTGATCCGGCTTCCTCCCAGTCATTACGAGTGGTGATGTTATTAGAAGTTTGCATAAGGCGATAAATTGGGTGTATCACTGCAATAACCGAATCCAGAATCGTATTCCAAGGATGAACTCTACGACCATCTGATCCGGCTTCCTCCCAGTCATTACGAGTGGTGATGATATTCGAAGTTTGAGTAGGGTGAGAAATTGGGTGTATCACTGCAATAACTGAATCCAGAATATTCCAAATCCCGTATTCCAAGGATGAACTCTACGACCATCTGATCCGGCTTCCTCCCAGTCATTATGAGTGGTGATGATATTCGAAGTTTGAGTAGGGCGAGAAATTGGGTATATCACTGCAATAACTGAATCCAGAATATTCCAAATCCCGTATTTCAAGGAAGAACTCTACGACCATCTGATCCGGCTTCCTCCCAGTCATTATGAGTTGCTATGATTTTCGATGTTTGAGTAGGACGAGAAATTGGGTATATCACTGCAATAACTGAATCCAGAATATTCCAAATCCCGTATTTCAAGGAAGAACTCTACGACCATCTGATCCGGCTTCCTCCCAGTCATTATGAGTTGCTATGATTTTCGATGTTTGAGTAGGGCGAGAAATTGGGTACCTATATCACTGCAATAACTGAATCCAGAATATTCCAAATCCCGTATTTCAAGGAAGAACTCTACGACCATCTGATCCGGCTTCCTCCCAGTCATTATGAGTGGCTATGATTTTCGATGTTTAGTTACGAATTTTGTGCTCTTGGTTGTACAGAATGGTTGTATTACTGAAAAAGCTGTATCTAGACTCTACCAATCCCATCTGCCCAGGAAGAGCTATACGTGCCTCTGATCCATCAATCTCCAGGTTATTAAAGCAGTTATGATTTCCGAAGAGTCTCACCTCCTGGGTCACCAAAATTCTGTCCGTTTCCGGTCACAAACCATGACCCCAAACAAGAATTGCCCGTAGAAGGCAGATTTGTTGGATAATTTGAAGTTGAATTTTCGCCTCGTTGGAAGCAAATATTAGGTTGTTTTAGTTGGTTAAGCTGCAGCCAACAGATGCCTCCCAGTTCTCTCAAAATATCTGGTAACTCCGATAAGGGAGGAAACTCTCGAAGCTATTAGCAAGCGATTCTCCACGCCTCGTCTCCCTTCTGATTTCTGTTGAAAACTCGCTTGAACGGCATTTCGACTCCCCCTCGCTCAAGGCCGTTTAGGCTCGTTGTCTTGTGGCTCAACTATATTAAGCCCTCGATTTAAAATTCCAACCAGGCAACGGGGCTCGTACACGACTTTCAAACCGTCAACAGTTGAAGGGGTTTCAAATCTCCCTTCCAAGATCTGCACGCTCCTCGCATGTCTAATGAGGGAGGAAACGCGCAATCACTCCTCCAGCGTTGAGCTCTGAACTGTGGGAATTCAACCAACCAGCTCACTTGGCTACATGACTAATATTTGGCTCAAGATTTTTTTATTTTATTTTTTAACGTGATTTATTATTGCAACTGAATATTAAATACAATCCATCTAGCAATATTACATATCATTATTACACTCTTGTTGATGTGGCAAAAGCGTTCGATTGTGTGCCGCATGAACTTCTTATTAAAAAACTCGAAAAGTACCATTTTTCTCCATTTGCTTTAAAATTGATTGAGTCGTATCTTGGCTCTAGAACTCAAGCTGTTCGTCATTATGGACTCTCTAATTTCTCGATCATTGAGTATGGAGTTCCTCAAGGTTCAGTCCTTGGGCCAATTCTCTTTCTTATCTTCATAAATGATCTCTCGAAATCCGTTCTTGACTTCACTGTCCTATTTGCAGACGATACGACTGTTTTGTCAAGTGAAGTTGATCTTGATTTATTAAAAAATAAAATGGCTGCTTCAAAACATGATGTGATTGATTGGTTCAGTAGGAATAGGTTGGCTGTCAATGAGTCAAAAACGCATACCATGCTGTTTGGTCTGAAGAGTTTGTCGACGGCTGATGACAACCCCCAGCAAGTCAAGTTCCTTGGAGTTCTTGTGGACCCGAAGCTTAATTGGAATTCACATTGTGAATGCTTAGTTAATTCTTTAAATAGTTCGATATTTCTTTTAAGAAGACTGACTGACAAATTGTCTAAGACTGCAGTACTTGCAGCATTTCATGCAACATTCCTCAGTAAGGCGACTTATGCAATTCTCTGCTGGGGTCGTTGCCCATCGGCCTCCTTAATATTTAGTTGCCAGAGACGAGCAGTGCGAGCAATAGTTGGTGCAAGTTATAGGGCTGACTGTAAAGAAATATTTATTAGTTTAAGGATTCTTACTATTCCAGCTATTTACATCCTGGAATGTATCACTTTTGTGCACACCCATTCAGATAAATATGAATCAGCGCCTCATAGTTATGAAACTCGATCTGCGAATAACCTTGTGATCCCATACTCAAGGCTCAATACGACTAGAAATGTATCTAGGTGGTGGGGTTTAAAATTTTTTAATGCCCTACCAACAAATGTAAAATTGTTCAGTTATCGGAAATTTAAGAACTGTATGTCTGTCTTCCTACGTGAACTAGCTCCATATACATTTGATGATTATTTTATAGCCATTAATAATGCAAAATTTTAGACTTTTTACTAATTTTAAATTGTAGTTTTTTAAATTTGTTAATCTTTGATAAAATATTTGTTTTTTTGTAACTTATTTATGTATTGACGGGTTGACTTCCAACTATCGTAGTTTTATTATGTGTTTAATTGAGAGTCAGTGTTACTGTTAGCGTTATAAATATTATTTATGACCAGAGGAATTTTTATAAGATGAATCTGTGCAGTTTTAATAATTCTTTGTTGTCTAATATCTAATCGTATATCGACGTTTGTCATGCAATATTTGTAAACGACAAATAAAATCTCTCTCTCTCTCTCTCTCTCTCACTCACTCCTTGAGAGCCCGTTTACAGTAAAACGCAGTCCCTTCTCATAACAGTATCTTCAACACTGAGCTATAACTGCACTTTAACAGCTCTAACTAAGTCCATTGGTTTTTTTTCGCTTGAGTCGCCGGAGTGCATGTTCGTTGTCCAAAACGTAGAGCATTTCCAAGTTCTCATGACTGTGGAGGCGTTGTTCGTGCCTCCTTGAGTACCTTGAGATAATTTCGTGGACTGTTTCCATCCCCAAGTCTCGATGAATATCATCGTTCCTCATGTACCAAGGTGCATGCACTATACTTCTCAGTATTTTATTTTGGGAGGTTTGGATTTTGTTAATGTTTGATTTTTTGGCACAGCCCCATAACTGAATTCCATAGGTCCAGATAGGGCGAAGGATCTGCTTATAAATTAGCAGTTTATTGTGGAGAGAGAGACGAGAATTGCTTCCCATCAACCAATACATCTTTCTGAATTTGATTTTAATTTCCTCTTTTTTCTTTTCTATATGTTTTTTCCAGTTTAATTTGGAGTCGAGGGTCATACCCAAATATTTAACTGCATCGGTATGGGGTATTTTATTTGAATTGATCTCAACATCTATGACTGGAATTTTTCGGTTAGTGAAGTTGATGTGAACTGATTTTGATTCGTTCAACTTTATTCTCCACATATTGGTCCACTTGGAGACCTCAGTGATTGACTTCTGTAGATTACTAGTTGCAGCTTCGATATCATCATCGACGGAGAGGATAGCCGTATCATCTGCAAAGGTGGCAACAGTTGTACCTTCTCGTTGGGGTAAGTCCCTTGTGTACAGTAGATAAAGGACTGGCCCTAAGACACTCCCTTGCGGGACCCCAGATTTTATTGGCTTCAAGCCAGAGTATTGGTCATCTTGCTTCACCCTGAAATGTCTGTTTTCAAGGTAGGATTTTAGCAGTAAGTAGTACTGTTTTGGGAGATCTCTGTGCAGTATGTACTCCAATCCCTCGTGCCAAACCTTGTCAAAGGCCTGTGCCACATCCAAGAAGATACTAGCACATATTTTCTTACCTTCGAGGGCCTTTTCTATTATGTTAGTGATTCGATGGACTTGATCTATAGTTGAATGTTTTTTTCTGAATCCGAATTGGTGATTTGGAATTAAATTTCTATCTTCTATCAATGGTTTGAGACGTTTAAGAAGCAATTTTTCAAATAGTTTTGACATAACAGGGAGGCTCAAGATTTGACCAAACTCAGTTCTTCTTCTTCTCCATGGACTAATTTGAATTTTTGATTTTTGAAATGGATGCTGAAATTTTGATCCTTGTATGCCTTAAATGAGGAAGGAAATGTGCAACTACTCCTATCATTCAGTGTTGAGCGCTGAAATATGGGAATTCAACCCAACGGCTCACTTCCCATCCAACATTTGACCAAACTCAATTTGTATTCTTCTCCAATGGTCTCAGAAATGCACAACATTCACAGCAAATTTGATGGATCTTTTGACGAAACTGATCTGTGTGATTAATATTGAATGTTTTAGGAGAAACATATTTTATTCTCCTGGCATGGGAATTCAATTTTCAATCCTCTCATGCCTTCAAAGAGGAAATGGAATGTGTAAATGATGGAAATTCGCAATTCAAAGTTGACAACGTCCAAAACTGCCGAAACTGGTGAAATGCCATTGGGTACGAGAAGGCAATACCTATCGGATAAATACATAATAAGGCAGCTGGTAAACGACGGGAAACCTCTAATCGCGGTTAAAGAGTTGTCTCATTGTATTACATTCAATGCAAACTGGATTAATAAAATTATCCCTCCCATCGTTCTCAGTTTTCTGGATGTATTTCCAAAAAGTAATAACCTTGTAAATAATAACATCACGTCCATATTCTCCGTTGACTACAAGGTACTTTTTGCTAAGATAAAGATCAACCGTTTTCTGCTTCGGGATGGTATGATATCCATAAACGAACAGTTTGCTGAATATGTGTGTAACAAATTGGAAAATTGCAGACTCATGTTCACCGACGGATCGAAGATAGGAGAGTTAGTAGGGGCTGCTATACTTGATGTGAAGTATAATAACATTGTTCAATATAAACTATACAATGAAACCAGCAGCTATACAGCAGAGATCATTGGGATCCTACAAGCTCTCGAATATACAGGGTGTCACCCTAACTCGAGGACCAAACTTCAAGGATCGATTCTACACCTAATTTGCAAACTTTTTTGTCTCTTGACATTTTTTTTTTAAACGCTTTAAAATTATACTTTTTTCACTTTTAAGATTTTGTTCGTGTTTTCGACTTTGAGCCATTAAAACGGCTATAACTCCCTCAATTTACTGGATAAACTCAAATATGAGTATACCGTTGGAAAGAACGTTAAATTTCCTATCAGTTCATTAGGACAATAAAGCTTTTTAAAGCCTTTAGGACAGACTCATTAGAACAATAAAGCCTTTCGTATAAGTGAATAAATTGGTCAAAGTCAGAAATTTAAAACTTTCTCGAAAATCACCATTTTTCAGGCTGACTCATCTTATGTAATAAACAGCCGTATCGGCGGGCACTCAACGGAAAAAACTTGCCCAGAATCTCAGCTTTCCAACGGTCTATCAATTTTTCTTTTTAACATTCAAATTAGAAGAGTAAATGAAGTTTGAATGCCCGAAAACGTGTGTTTTACAAGCAAATCCAGTGTTTCAAGCCGGTTTGTGGTCCCCCTCGACCTCAAGATGGCTTGACGATTTTGGTATCATTTCCTATGTAATTTTTTACGCTGAATCAAATAGTGATACTTCCGAATGGTTCCGACTGCTAGAAAGTGGATTTTTTGAAGAAAACCTTCGTTTTTCGTACATAAAATACGATTATTCTTAAATGTGGTAGTGAGCATGAAGTAACACCTTTGAACTCAACAAAAACTTCAATCAACTAGAAATTCGGTGTTTTTATTGAGTTAAAAGGTGTTACTTCATGCTCACTATCACATTTAAGAATAATGCGTATTTTATGTACGAAAAACGAAGGTTTTCTTCGAAAAATCCACTTTCTAGCAGTCGGAACCATTCGGAAGTATCACTATTTGATTCAGCGTAGAAAATTACATAGGAAATGATACCAAAATCGTCAAGCCATCTTGAGGTCGAGGGGGACCACAAATCGGCTTAAAACACTGGATTTGCTTGTAAAACACACGTTTTCGGGCATTCAAACTTCATTTACTCTTCTAATTTGAAGGTTAAAAAGAAAAATTGATAGACCGTTGGAAAGCTGAGATTCTGGGCAAGTTTTTTCCGTTGAGTGCCCGCCGATACGGCTGTTTATTACATAAGATGAGTCAGCCTGAAAAATGGTGATTTTCGAGAAAGTTTTAAATTTCTGACTTTGACCAATTTATTCACTTATACGAAAGGCTTAAAAAGCTTTTGTGTCCTAATGAACTGATAGGAAATTTAACGTTCTTTCCAACGGTATACTCATATTTGAGTTTATCCAGTAAATTGAGGGAGTTATGGCCGTTTTAATGGCTCAAGGTCGAAAACACAAACAAAATCTTAAAAGTGAAAAAAGTATAATTTTAAAGCGTTTAAAAAAAAAATGTCAAGAGACAAAAAAGTTTGCAAATTAATTGTAGAATCGATCCTTGAAGTTTGGTCCTCGAGTTAGGGTGACACCCTGTATGTATGTGAACATTAGACAGCTGGCTGACCAAGGAGTAACTATTTGCACGGACTCCCTTAGCACACTTCAAACATTGTCAAGTCCGTACCTCACCAAGTTCAAAAACCATATGATTGTTAAAATTATAAAATTAGTGGCCATGTTAAAAGAAAACGGTGTTAATGTTACCTTCTTATGGGTCAAAGCCCACGTAGGTTTGTGCCTAAATGAAAAGGTAGACAGGGCAGCAAAACAAGCAGCACGTGAGGGTTTGACATTAAACTACTCTAGACCTAAGGAAGATCTGTATAATATAGTCAAACGACAAAATTATAGTAGATTGCAAACGCAATATGATTTATAAGTATGATCTGCAGAATGCGATCTAACCATGCGATCTGCCCGGAGTACCTACATCGAATCAACTTAAGAGAAAATCCTACTCGTGAATGTGGACATCCAAACGGGTCCATGGAGCACATTTTTATGACTTGTCCAATTTATGAGAGGGAGAGAGAAATTATGTTCAGGAGCCTAACAAAAAAAGTGACAAATCCATTCAATTACAACACATTATTGGTTACAAAGAATGCTGGAGCGTGGGACACATTAAACAATTTTATTGAAAACAATAATTTAATTATATAATTTTGCTTCCGAGTCTACCAAGGTAGCGGAAGCTTTGTTTTCACTTTTCAAGGACGAAAAAAAAAGTTCTCCAAAATCAAAATTTTCACTCGCGTTTTGCGTTTTAGACCTTTTTGAACAATTTTGGTTCCGTGTCTGTCTGTCTGTGTGTCTGTCTGTCTGTCCGTCTGTCATCAATTCCTTGTAACGCGCATAACTATACGAAGTTATTGTCCGATTTCGATGAAATTTTCAGGGATTGTGCGGGTTGGTGTGTAGACGGTCCCCTATGAAAATCATCATCTCCGGACTGATAGAAGCGACTGCGCATGCGCAAACGTGAATTCCTTGTAACGGCCATAACTTCTACATTTTCAATCCGATTTCAATGAAATTTTCAGGGATGTTACAGATTAGTATTTAGATGGTCCCCTATGAAAATCATCACCTTCGGACAGATAGTAGCCACTGCGCATGCGAAAACGTGAATTTCCAACCCCGATAAGTGTGGGTCGGTCTCCTTGGTCCCGTCGGGTCGCCAACATAAGGTGAAAGTTGTGGATGGGGGTTTTGTCATAGGACAATCCCCCATCCCGTCTCGATCCGTGTTGGAGGTCTGGCGGTACCTTGGAGTCGACTTCATGGGGGTGGCCACCATTAGTGCCAGCCGTGTGGACCTTGGTAGAGCGCTAGCTCGCGTTACCAAGGCTCCATTGAAGCCACAGCAGAAGCTGCGCCTCCTCCGCACGTACTTACTGCCAAAGCTGACCTATGGGTTAGTCTTTGGCAGGCTTACGGCGGGGAGGCTGCAAGAGTTGGATCGACAAGTTCGCTCTGCTGTGCGCTCTTGGCTGAGGTTCCCACCTGGTGTCCCAAGTGCCTATGTTCACGCACCGGTCAAATCCGGTGGGCTTGGCATTGTGTCTCTCTCGGCATGTATCCCTTCATTGCGCCGCCAGCGCCTGCTAGCCCTTCAAGGGTCGAGCTGGGAGGTCGCCCGTGCGGCTGCTGATCTTGATTTTGTCAGGCAGCAGTTAGCATGGTGCGACCGAGCAACACCATCTGCTCCAAAACCCAGTTCGTCTGCTGAGTTCGCTGCTGCGCTGCATGAGTCAGTAGATGGTAAAGAACTCCGACAGTGCTCCGAAAGCCCTGTCTCTTCCCAATGGGTAGATTGGGCTTCGGAGGGCATTGGGGCCCGCGACTACCGACACTTCCACGCCGTCCGCATGGCAACTCTGCCAACTGCGGTACGGTGTTCGAGGGGTAGTCGTGGGACAACTCTACCCCTTTGCCGCGCCTGTCGGAGTGGAAATGAACATCTGTATCATGTAGTGCAGCAATGTCCTCGGACTCATGGGGGCCGCATTTTACGTCATGATGCGGTCGCCAAGCAGATAGCAGGTGCTTTGTCATCTAGCGGCTGGGATGTTGAGAGAGAGAGATTGTATCACATGCCAAGTGACCAGGGTAAGAAGCCCGACATCGTTGCCGTCAAGCCCGACCAGTCTTGCATTATCCTGGATGTCCAAGTTGTCAATGGCAGCTTGGACATGGAGCAGACTTGGCGGGCTAAGATAAGAAAGTACGATAGAAATGATTTACGGCAGGCGGTGTCGGAGCTAAAAGGAGTGGCACCCAACAACATCAGGGTGATGGCTGCAACCTTATCATGGCGCGGGGTGTGGTGCGGGAAAAGTGCCACGGAGTTGCGTGAGTTGGGCATCTCAGTAGGCGTACTCCGTGGTATCACCACCCGTGTCCTGCTCGGCTCATATTTGAACTGGTGGTCGTTTTATAGAGGCACTTCCCTTCATCCTTCTCTCCCACCCCCACCTTCCTCATCTTCCCTCATCCCTAGGGCCGGCGTCGGGTGAGTCCTGGGCGTCCTCCCCATTATTTAATTATTTATTTTTTTATTTTTATTTTATGGCGTGCCCCCTCCGTCAAAAAATACATTTTGTCTTTGAGGGGAGTTAGGAAAAAAAAAAAAAAAAAAAAAAAAAAAAAAAAAAAAAAAAAAAAAAAAAAAAAAAAAACGGCCATAACTTCTACATTTTCCATCCGATTTCAATGAAAAACGTCTGCCAAGTTGGGTGGGCAGTATAGCTTCCTCACTCATTGTAACATGGACGTATAGAATCAGTTGGCGAAAAACAGGAGAGGAAATGGCCTTGGAGCTCACTCAGCTGATCAGTGACCACTCAGGCACCTTCAGCATTCTCCATTGACCCTGCCTCTCAAATTTCAGCTTCCTGCGTTCAACAGGAGAGAAAATGGCCTTGGAGCTCACTCAGCTGATCCGAAGGTGCTGAAATTTATAGGGGACCGTCTAGGACCTAACCCGCACAATCCCTGAAAATTTCATCAAAATCGGACCACAGGTTAGTATAGTTTTGCCCGGGACAAGGATTGACTACAGACAGACAGACAGACCGACAGACCGACAGACAGACAGACAGACACGGAACCAAAATTGTTCGGGAAGCTCTAAAACGCAAAAAGCAAGTGGAAATTTTGATTTTGGAGGACATTTTTTTTTTTCACTTCTTTCACGAATACAAAGCTTCCCTACCTTCGGTAGTGAGGAAGCAAAATCAGGGATGTTACAGAGTAGTGTTTAGATGGTCCCCTATGAAAATCATGGAGAATTGTTTTTCATAGAGGGATTCATTCATAGAGGGATGGTCTCCTGTGAGAATCTCAAATCTTATACATTACAAGGCTTCAATAGCTCACAGGACAGAGGCTTGATATGTGCTTCAGGGATCGCGGGTTCGAATCCCAGCCGAGGGTAACAATTTTTTTGATCCAATCACATACCTACATCTACTCACTTAATTTTTCATCCGAATTTGATGAAATTTTCTAGGATTGTCCAGATTAGCGTGTAGATGGTTCCCTATGAGGGTAGTGAAAGGTACTTAGAGATTGGTGATTTGAGATTAACTACTATGCATCGGATCATCTATACAATCGGGTTATGGATACGAGGAAGCTATGTGCCACACCCACTTGGCAGACGTTTTTTGCTTTTAACTTTTACATAAGAGATCTTTTAGTCTATATTTTAAGAAACTAGTAAGAAATTTAGTTTAAGAATCAATAATTAAGCGCCATGTAATTTTTATTAAAAAAAAAAAAAGTCTGTATATAATTTATATTGTTTATGGCTGTATGTATAATAACCATGCCAATAATAAAGATAATATTAAAAAAAAAAAAGTCCAATTCTTCTTCTTCTCTTTTGTAAAGCTCAATTTGAATTCCAAGATCCAAATCAGCTCCTGTGGGCTTAAGGGTTTAATGATCTTGTACATCCATTTATTATAAGTGAGAAAGTTTCTCACACAACTTGGCAGACGGTTTTTGGCTAGTGTGACCAGACTTGGCAAAAACTGTTCAACCCATCGAAATTGAAAAACTTGATAAGCAAGGGCTTACGTCGTTTACGCCCCACAGTTTCAACCTAGTCCTCTTCGATTCTAACTCCTTCAATTCCGGGCTCTCGACCATCAATCGAACTTCTGGCGCCGAATGCTACTTTAACCCCCCCCCCCCCCCGCGGGCCCAATCGAAATAACTCTCCCTTTTGTTATAGGACCTAGTTGGCGCCCTTCCTTCAACAATGGGTTGTTGAAACACGGAAGTTCCATCGGCCATCGATCCGTTCTTCTGTTCCTGCTTTTGAATGAGACACCTTCGTACAAATGTTTTCAGAGCATTGTCCGTTTCTCACCAAAGTACTGCTTACCAAGGTACATATCACATCATAAACTGATTTTCCCAATAAATCTGTTGAATCGAATAAAACACGCATTATATGAATGACTACAATATCTCATCAAATCTGTATTGACCAGGAAAATTTCCAGGTTTGGCACCAAATTGAGATTTTGATTTCACAAGGTAGATATTTTGAATAAAGACAGGATTTTTCTATAACAAATTTTCTGGTAAAGTGGATAATGTATTGAAAATTGTAAGGATCCTTAATGCAACTTAACCGTAAAAAGAAACTTTATGAACAAATAATGGTAAGGAAAGTAGTGTGTATCTTCGGACAACATGTTTTGACAATATTGAAGATGAATGTCCTCGATAAGCCATAGACGACAAAAGGGCTTTAAAGCTCAGGAAGATTGGTGGGTGCAATAAAGTGACTGTAAGAAGCTTATGAAACCAATCACTCGAGACGGGGGAAAAAATGCGATTCAACAAGAACCAGACAGACAATGGGTGATTTTAAGCCAATAAAAGAGGGAATAACTGAAAGAGAAGGAGGAGTGAAGAATGGAAAAGGAAGACAAATGCCGGAATATACCACTCGAATATAAAAGGGGGGGCTCTGGGCTGACTAATGGATTACTGTGGATTAATTAAACGGGTCTTTGATATAAAGGGTGAATGGGGGGGGGATTAGCGCATGCGCAGAGCCGAGCAAGTGAGCGTGAAAGCCAATATTCCTTTCTATAAGTCTGTCGTGTTAGGACCAGTAAGCTTGATAAGTTTTGTATTATCTGATAATTGGAGTGTGAGTCACCTCGTTCGAACGAGCAACGGTTGAGATACTGATTGAACGATAGTAAAATACTGAAAAACCTAAAACCACTTTAAAACCCATCAACGATACCCAACAAATGAATTTGAGTCCCCATATCCTCATCAATGGTTGTTACTTAGAAAGGACTTCCAAAATGAAAATTTGATCTCCATCATAACGATTTAACCCTAATTGGACCATGTTAACAAAAACATCTCAGGAAGTGTCAATGGAGTAACCAGAATTAAATTACAATTTTAAATTTAACGAACAGCAGAATTGTTTGTTGGGCATTGGAAGTCTCAAAATAGAGTTAGGCATTAAAAAAAAATTTCCAAGGAAATCGATGAAAAAAATTTCAAATTTTTTGTCAAAACATAATTTTTTGACTGCTAATAACTTGCAAAAAAATGGTTTAAAAAATTCAGCTCTGTTCATTAATTTTTAAATTACAATACAGGGTGTCTACACTTTCGATGGGCATAACTTCAGGTTTCGATTCTACAACGTATTTCCAACAAAAAGTGTCTCCTAGCAATTTTCTTTTAACCCACTCAAAATTCCTTTTTTTTTTTCACTTTAAAGTTTTTCTTCGCGTTTTCGACCTTACGGCACTGATATGGTCATAACTCCCTTATTTCTCCTGAAAATTCAAATCTGACTACACCGTTAGAAAGAGCGTTAAATTCCTAAGATACCTACTGAAAAATCAAAATATTTCAGCAATAAAATAGTTTCAAAAAATCAAGTCAAAAAGCCAACTTTAAAAATTTTTTGAAACTTGACTTTCTTCGACCAAAGTTTTCACTCTAAATCCCTGCTCATTTCGATGGGCGCTCTTCGGGGAAAACATGCTCAAATTGTCAGCTTTTCAATGGTCTATCAATTTTTCTTTTAAACATTCAAATTGGAAGAGTAAATGAAGTTTGAATGCCAGAAAACGTGTGTTTTACAAGCAAATCCAGTGTTTTAAGCGGTTTATGGTCCCCCTCGACCTCAAGATGGCTTGACGATTTTGGTATCATTTCCTATGTAATTTTTTATGCTGAATCCAATAGTGATACTTCCGAATGATTCCGACTGCTAGAAAGTGGATTTTTCGAAGAAAACCTTCGTTTTTCGTACATAACAAAAACTTCAATCAGCTAGAAATTCGGTATTTTTGTTGAGTTCAAAGGTGTTACTTACTTCATGCTCACAACCATATCTACGAATAATGCGTATTTTATGTACGAAAAACGAAGGTTTTCTTCGAAAAATCCACTTTCTAGCAGTCGGAATCATTCGGAAGTATCGCCATTGGATTCAGCATAAAAAATTACATAGGAAATGATACCAAAATCGTCAAGCCATCTTGAGGTCGAGGGGGACCATAAACCGCTTAAAACACTGGATTTGCTTGTAAAACACACGTTTTCTGATATTCAAACTTCATTTACTCTTCCAATTTGAATGTTTAAAAGAAAAATTAATAGACCGTTGGAAAGCTGACAATTTGAGCATGTTTTCCCCGAAGAGCGCCCATCGAAATGGGCAGGGATTTAGAGTGAAAACTTTGGTCGAAGAAAGTCAAGTTTCGAAAAATTTTTAAAGTTGGCTTTTTGACTTGATTTTTTGAAACTATTTTATTGCTGAAATATTTTGATTTTTCAGTAGGTATCTTAGGAATTTAACGCTCTTTCTAACGGTGTAGTCAGATTTGAATTTTCAGGAGAAATAAGGGAGTTATGACCATATCAGTGCCGTAAGGTCGAAAACGCGAAGAAAAACTTTAAAGTGAAAAAAAAAGGAATTTTGAGTGGGTTAAAAGAAAATTGCTAAGAGACATTTTTTGTTGGAAATACCTTGTAGAATCGAACCCTGGAGTTATGCCCATCGAAAGTGTAGACACCCTGTATAAATCTTTTTCATCTGGTGACACCTCGGGACATCTATCGAATTCCTAAGATGTTTTCAGTAACACTAGTGACACCACGGTCCAATTAGGGTTAATTCGAATAATAATAATTATATTGTTATATTGCTTCCGAATCTACCAAGCTGGTTGAGTCATTTTTGGTAATACTGGGGCGTAGCACTTCCAGCAGATGATCAAAGGATGAGATAGTCATCCTGTAGTACACATAAAACTTGTCACTATACTTCCGGATTTCTTTATAAAACGCAGGAAATGTATCCTGGCCACGATTGTATAGGTGTACGGTTTACCGAAGGCGATGTGGAGGCTCTGACATCAATCCTTCACTTTCCGCAGCACAAGCCACAGCCATGCCGATAAAATTAGTAAGCTCCATCTTTGAACTGAACTGAAAAGAAGAGACGCATCTTGCGATTCTCCCACCCACTACAACCCCATCGCGGTTTTCTGCTCAATATGTCATGTAGCTCCAAACGCGGTTTTTCGCCGCAATTTTGCGGCTGCAGAGAACAGCAAACCGCTGCCGCTTAATGTGTCATTACACTTAAGGTTTAAAACGCTGCAAATCATTGCTCAAAGGTTTATTATTTTCTGTATAGATCACCCTTCTGTATAGATCACTGGTTCTCCATCAATAGCACCCACCACCATCTGTATTCTCCCTTGACCTTCCCTCTCAAATTTCAGCTTCCAGCGTTCAATAGAATTGAAAATGACTTCGGAGCTCACTCAGCTGATCATTGATCTGAAGAGTGAAGAAGATCTCCCCGAATGCTGAAGACTTCTGGAAGAGCACTTCCATTCAATAGGATTGAAAATGGCTTCGGAGCTAACTCAGCTGATCAGTGATCTGAGGAGTGAAGAAGATTTCCTCGAATGCTGGAGACGCCTGGAAGAGCACTTCCATTCAATAGGATTGAAAATGGCTTCGGAGCTCACTCAGCTGATCAGTGATCTGAAGAGTGAAGAAGCCTTTGAGCAATGATTTGCAGCGTTTTTTACCCACCAACAGTTTTTTTACCTACCAACTTTTTTTTACCTACCAGCTAGGTACTACCTACCACACATACTGGCTTCACACCTTCACAATCAAGTTTATTAGAAAGAACTAAACGCTTCACACTCGATTGGAAAAATAGAAAGCTTCATATGGAAATTTGATTACTGGTTACGCAGAAGGCAAAACTGTATACAAATCGAAGAAATGAACAGGATCGCATTTTAGTCCGATAAAATTTGAATGGAGATTAGACCTCTTTTGCGATTCACACTCATGATTCTGTTTTATCGAAGGAAAACCTTCAAGTACTCGTAGGGACCGAACGGTTTGTCCTACAGAGCTCCGGGTGGTCTCAAAAATTTTTAAAAATTCAATAGGTACTATTTAAAATTGGTGAAAAAACGATACCTTTATTTCGAGAGTTTTCGAGCTAGGGCACTCTTGAAAATTTCAACCCTTAATTTTCACCCCTTACAAGTGACCTACATCAACCAAAAGCTTCACGGCACAACTAGACCCCAAATGGAGCCCATATACCAAATTTGAACCAAATCGGTCCAGTGTTGCTAAGAAAAGTGCCGCGTACGGCGTACGGCGGACGGACAGAAATTTTTTTATTCGATTTTCGTATTCTACGTACCTTGAAACGTAAAACATCAAATTTTGAGGGGGGTTAAATTTTTTTTTCTTGCTCGATTCCAAAGGCTTATTATTGAAAATAATAAACCAAAAGTTCTGCATTATAAAATTGGTAGGAATTGGCGATACACTCACCACGAGGTTTTCGAGTGAATATAACTGCGTGAAGGGTTCGTATCTCTTCTGAATGGATTCTGGTTTTCTGATCAGTCCGCAAAGTCTAGATTGATTATATCGGACGTGATTGAGGGGGGGATAAACTGCATCGGGCAAATAGAGGCAAAACACACACAGAGAAGTTATCTCGTCAACGCTGATACTGTGATTCCCACTCGAGCGCATCCTCAACCGCCATTTCTGGTCAATTAAACCGTCCGCGTTCGGAGGGTGGTGGACATCCAATCCACAGCCTGCTTGATGAGATACGGACTTGATTACGATCTATTACGATTAAGAGGGAATCTATCCTCCGTCACGAGAATTTCGATCACTAGAGACAGTGCTAGGCAATAGAGGCAAAGCCAGAGGGCTGCCAGTTACCGTTTTTTGCACCCATCCCTGCACACAGCTTGTTTTCTAACCTATTTTCTTTTGAAGCAGAAAAATGACAAAACCGTAATGACGAAACTGGACAACAATTTGTTCACTTGTTGATTTTCGCGCTCCTTTTGGTGGAAAAAGTAGGCAAAACAATTTGAAATAATATTCCAGCGCTGCTTATTTGAGCTCAATTATGTGCTGGCTGATTGAAATCGCCAAGAGACAAAACGAGAAAATTCTTCGTTTCCCGCAAAACGAAAAATTCGAAGAAAAAACCGGTTTTCGAGCCGTCCTTTTCCACTTTTGTTGTTTGAAAGGGAAACAAAAGCGATGGCAACGCCCCCACTTAGCGAGTGGTCGTTCGTCATACTTGAATGTGGTTAGTCACGGAATGGGCCGCGCGCGTTCGCCGACTTGGGAATTTCTTGAGAGACGGAAACGGCGGTTTTTCTATGCAATTAGCGGACACTCAGGAATATTTGAAGTAGGACGTGACGGTGTAGTTTCTGCGAGTAGACTAAACTTTTTCGTACACCAAAATATCGAAAGAACGAGGATTATAAATAATAAAATTTGTCAAGTACCGCAGTCGTTTGTGCGTAACAGAGAAGAGTTCGAATAGCAGTACCAGGAATTTTCAAATACCCTTTTCATATTTGAGCCCAAAATAATTTCTTATGAATTTCATAGCGATCCGAGCAGCAAGAGCCACGGCACATATTCGGAAAAATCTGTACAGGGTGTCTACACTCAGGCTACGCAAATACCCAGGGGTTAATTCTACAAATAATTTGGAACATTTGTGAACCATAGTAATTAAGAAAATATTATCGTAATAATAAACGCAAGAAAAGCTAGGCGGAGCAGGAGAGCTCCCTTCCCCGTCCGACGACCCTAGTGGGGACCCATCAGGACGTCCCCTAAATAGAAGGATGTGTCCTGCCCCGATTAGGCAGGACACATTAACAAACTTCTAAAGCTTCTTCTTAAGCTAACTCAGGGTGTCCAGCGATTCCCCAAGTTTTCCAGGTTTTCCAGGGTCAATTTTCGACTTTTTCCAGGGTTGTAAATCATTTAAAATATAAATAAATGTGATCATAATTTCTTAAAATTCAGGGTTTTAAGGACTATTTTGAAAAGAAAAAGCATTAGAGATATGGTAGCTTATTTCATAACCTCAATCTGGGAGTACCTATCAGTCCGGGACGATGATTTTCATCTACACTCCAATCCGCACAATCCCTAACAATTTCAACGAAATTGGATATAAACTGTATAAGTGACTATCAGTAAGAGGGTGATTATTTTCATAGGGGACCATCTGCAACCCTAATTCCTGAATATTTATCCGAAATCGAAGAATAACTTCGAATAGCCCGAACAAAGATTGCCGTAACAAAGATTTCATGACAGACTCGAAATGAACGTTGGAATCATCAAAATTTGTTGGTTTATTCGAGAAAAACAATACTTCCAAGGCTCATTTGTACCTCCAAATTTTGAAGAAAGTCGTGACAGAAGGTTGACATGAAAACACCGAAACTTGTTGGTTTACTCGAGGGATACAACCACTTCAAAGGCTCATTTCTACCTCCAAATCTTGAAAAAAGTCGAGAATGAACGTTGAAATCATAGAAACTTGTTGGTTTACTCGAGAGATACAACCACTTCAAAGGCTCATTTCTACCTCCAAATCTTGAAAAAAGTCGTGATAGAAGGTTGAAAACACCGAAACTTGTTGGTTTACTCGAGAGATACAACCACTTCAAAGGCTCATTTCTACCTCCAAATCTTGAAAAAAGTCGTGATAGAAGGTTGAAAACACCGAAACTTGTTGGTTTACTCGAGAGATACAACCACTTCAAAGGCTCATTTCTACCTCCAAATCTTGAAAAAAGTCGAGAATGAACGTTGAAATCATAGAAACTTGTTAGTTTACACGAGAGATACAACTACTTCGAAGGCTCATTTCTACCTCCAAATCTTGAAAAAAGTCGTGATAGAAGGTTGAAAACACCGAAACTTGTGCATGACCAAAATTTCCCCAGGAATCGATGATAACGTTTGTGGTCCAATTAAGGTTGAGGAAAAATCTGTACTGTTGGCAACACTGCTTCAACCCAGTCATGACGTCATCTATGTTCCTTCAGATGTTCTAGCAGAAAACCTTCTCGATCTTAATTGCCTTCGAAAATCCGCCAAAACAGACAACTAGATAAAACGGCCTACCCATTTTGGCAACATTTTTATAACAATGGTGGTATTTTCGATTACTGGGACGTGACTGCTGGCACTGGGATAGGCAGCCCAGCTGAGGATCGCCATTAGCGTGAAAACTCGGTAAATACACGGATATCCAGTGTGAACACAGCCTTCCTCAGTTCTTGGGATGGGTTTTTATAACAGAAAGGAGACTTTCGCGAGAAACTTTAGTGTATTTTTTGGAAAATCTAGCAACACTATCAACAACAACACTAGCAACACTTTTTCTACTGAACGAAATCTAGATAGACCGTCTTAATTACACGAATCTATAATAGATTCGAAGATAATAATTATCTTCGAGGGTTGTTTTTATGCGAAAAGCTCAACTTAGTACCCAAAACGATGGTTTCTCTCCTAAATTATTCAACTGATAGACCTCATCAGGTCGCAGTGGAAGGAGTTTGTGAATCAACTCACTAAAAACCTCCTACTTAATTTTAAAAAAAAATTATTCAACTAGAAGCCAAAATTTTTCGCGAAACTTTATAAGGAGTAGAAATAGACATCTACCCTCAAAATAGACAAAAAATGAATATTTTTGAACGTGAAAATGTAAACCCTCGTACCAGAAGTTTCTTGAAGTCTATATTTTCAAACTGAAAGAAAAGGCGTTTTCCTCGTTTCTTCTTGACGCGGAAAATCGAACTGGTGCGAAGAAATTCCCTTTTTGATTGTCGGGACTCGACCAACGGTATCCCAGAGGAGGAACAAAATGAAAGAAAAGTCGTGCGCGAGGTTCACAATAGGGCGTCCAGCGTCCTGTACCTACTTCTACTAGACCACATCCCGGAGTTTCTTTTGTATACACCTCGAGAACCGTTAACCGTGAAAAAACACGCCAATTGAGATATAGAGGTGAGTAGCTGCCTAGTTGAGCACGAAAGAAAATAGGAAATGTTCAATTTGTGGTTCGTAGGGAGGGAGAATGCATCGGGCACTATGCTTCCTCACTACCGATGGTAGTGAAGTTTCTATCCACCTGATTTATTAAGACTTTGGGTCCTCTAGATTGAAATTCTCACAACACTATTTGGACTTTTTTTCTTGCGAATTTGGACCTTTTTGAAATATTTTTTCGGTTCTGTGTTTGTAGTTAATTCCTGCGGAATATTTCAACAGAGTTTTACACTAATATTCCTTTTTTACCGATGGTAGGGAAGCTTTCTATCGAGTAGCTAGATGGATATGACTGCTGAGTGCTAAAAGTGATGGTACAATATTTTGATGTACCTATACATCAAAATATTGTACCGTCACTTTTAGCACTCAGAAAAAAATATTGTACTTTTTTTCTTGCGAATTTAGACCTTTTTGAAACATTTTTTTCGGTTCTGTGTTTGTAGTTAATTCCTGCAGAATATTTCAATAGGGTTTTTGGCTTCGAAGTTGTTACCAGCAGCCCCCATTTTCCACAGTCCAACGGAGAGTCGGAGAACGCTGTTGGAATAGCCAAGAGGATTTTATCGAAAAATGGAAATGCTAACCTTGGTCTCTTGATCTACCCAACCAATCCCTTGGAGTCTGGATTATCACCAGCAGAGCTGTTGTACGGAAGATACGATCCGACTTACCTTCATTGTTGGATTTCCAGAGGGTCAAGGAAGACAAGAGGGAAGAATTTAAAACCAAAGACGAGCAGATAAAAATGAGGAGCAAATTCAATCACGACAAGAGGAAGAGAGTCAGACCATTGCCAGAATTGCAAAAGGGAGATGCAGTTTGGGTCAAGGATGTCAGACAGAACGGAGTAATTATTGAAAGAGCCACCGAACCTCGTTCCTACATAGTGAAAACCGACGATGGGACTCTCCTGCGTAGAAATAGACGGCATCTCGTACTCAAGAAAGACGACTTCAGACATGAAGAACCCAGAACTTCAAATGATCAAAGGGGAGACGAACAAGGAACAACAACTGGTTGAATCCAACCAAGAAGAAGCCAAAGATGTACACGTCCCCCCAATCGTTATGGTTTTTAGGACTAAACAAAAAATAGTGTGAGAGGGATGTAGTGTTAGCTTCCTACAATAAGTAATAACTTATTGTTTCGTTACCAGGCGACCAAGACATTGTATTACAATGACGTGGAATATTGAATAAAGACCACTTTTCGTGTAATACTTCAGTTTTACACCAAGATTCCTCTTTTACCGATGATAGGGAAGCTTTCTATCAAGTAGCTAGATGGATATGACTACTGAGTGCTAGAAGTGATAGTACAATATTTTGATGTATCTATACATCAAAATATTGTGCCATCACTTTTAGCAAAAACTATGGTTCAAAAGGTACAAAAATGCGACTTGCTGCATTAACAATTTATATCTGGAAAAAATATTTCGCTTCATGCATGTAGCATGTGTATTTATGCATGAAGCGAAATATTTTTTCCAGATATAAATTGTTAATGCAGCAAGTCGCATTTTTGTACCTTTTGAACCATATTTTTTCATTCCAGTTCCCTCCGATGCTGCCTTACTACAATGGAATTCTTACTCAATACCTGAATACCTAATAGTTGGCTCATGTGATGAAAACGGAGAAACCCACGTTGATGGATATATTACGGCAATTATTAAACAAAACCAGCTGGTTACATATTGGATTACTCAAATAAATGTATTATACTCAAGTAAATACCTACCTACAAGAAAAAAACTACGGATTTACGATTGTAAAAGATCCTTCCCAATTCATGAACTCATTTACTGGATGAACGTCACTTAAGAACTTAAAACCTGATAAATTTCGGTTATTTCGCAAATATTTCTTACCTACTAAAAAACTCTCACGTGTCAGGAGGCTAATTTTCCTCCTGATGTAGCACTGAAACCGTCAAAGGACTAGAAATGATTGGGAGAAAACAGATCAGCTGGGTTTAAGCGTAAAGTTTCTCTCTTGTTTGTGCAAAAGCGTTGAAAGTTTGTACAGAGCTCTCACTCAAACTCTCCCTGGTTTCCCATCTTTATCCGGTCATATGCATCGAAGGGAGATTCCGACTTTGAAGAGGGTTACCAGGGATGCCGTGGGGGGACGTTGAAGGGGGTTACCAGGGGTTTAGGAAACGCGAGGGTGGGAGAAGTGACTGAAGGGAGAAAATATCGATTATTTCTCGGCCACGCGCGTCAACCTCGAAATAAGGAAGGAACGAAATCAACACGAGCCCGAGTGAAGTCATTCATTTCCCGTTAAAATCACGTTCACCAGCAGTAAAATTATTAAAAACCGTAGTTTTGATTCACGATCATGTTGACGATTTTCCGAGTCGCACAAACAGCAACACGATTGAGAAATTGTTCGCAACAAAGTTAACGATTCTTCACTTTCTCACATAATCTGATAAGAGCAATGAAATCAATGAGCATTCTCCTTTGAGTCAGCCCTAAACTTACATCCAAATTTGAATGAAATCTATCATCAGTGAGAAGTTTGATGTTTGTTAGATGTGTAAATTAAAAGTGCAGCCAAAAGTTATTGTTGAGATATATTGTCTTCTACAATGTATCTATTCAACATCAACCATATTGAATGTTTATTAGTAAATTTAGTAATAATTAGTAAAATTAAATGTTTTTCATTAAAGTTTGTGATTCCGATGTGAATTGTTGTAACAAGATTATGAGACTTAGAACTTGATAAAAAAATGACTTCTAGTATGCTGAAAATTGAGCCGCTAGGGCGGGATAATTATGACACCTGGATGATGCACGTTGAAGCATTGTTAACAAAAAACGAATATTTGGGTTATGTCACCGGCCTCATTGTGAAGCCAACAGATGAAGAGCTAGCCAGACAATGGGAACTTGCTGACGGCAAAGCAAAAGCTGACATAATACCTAATCACAATAAGTTCGGGTGAGTTGAAACAGGTAAAGGGGTGCAAATCTTCCAAGGATGTTTGGGACAAACTAAGCTCAATTTATGAGTCGAAAGGGCCAGCAAGAAAAGCATCTTTGTTGAAGAATTTAGTTTTAAAAAGAATGAAAGCAGGTGACAGCCTGAAAGATCATTTGGATGCATTTTTTGACATAGTTGACAAACTTGAAAATATGGACATACAAATCAACGAAGACCTGCTCACAATCATGCTTCTGTATTTTTTGCCGCGTGATTTTGACAATTTTCGAATTGCAATTGAGTCTAGAGACACCTTACCTTTCTTTTTTTTTTTGTCTTTCTTTCTATTTCAGTAAATTTCACGCCAATTTTAGAAGACAACCAAAGTTGTATGAAGTATATCGAAAATGAGAAGGCCAGCGCAAGAATTAAACATTTGGATGTGCGAAAGCATTATGTGAAGGATCTCATCAATGGAAGAGAGATAACTTTGGAATATTGTCCAACTAACGAAAACCTTGCTGACCTTCTAACGAAACCAATTGCAGGGCGAAAGTTTCAAACGTTCCGTTCATGTTTTGGACTCTCTGATGGTTGAAGTTGAGGGGAGGTGTTGAGATATATATTGTCTTCTATAATGTATCTATTCAACATCAACCATATTGAATGTTTATTAGTTACTGTAAAATGAAATGTTTTTCATTAAAGTTTGTGATTCCGATGTGAATTGTTGTAACAATTATAATTATTTCCTAAAGTGGCAAAACTAAGAGCAGTCTGTTATATTGAATAGGATTATTAAACATAAATTTGGGGAGGCTTTGAAATTATTATTGAATGTTAAACACTAGTGTATGGTTTGGGGCAGAATGATTTTCATGAAAATCATTAGGTATATTGTTATAATAGGTATTGACGAATTTAGAATAATACACACGTATTTACCGGAAAAAAACCTATATTGATCGTCGCATGAAATTCGAAAAAAAGGGTTTCATTACTACTGTTGAAATAATTTACATCAAGTAATTACTATTGGCATTGTATACATAACACAAGGTATAACTGTTGAAATTGTCTACATTAAGTAGTTAACTGTTAAAATTATTATATTATTTACTGCTGTTGTTTAGAAAATAAATTTTGAATATCAGCTTGTGATCAAGACATTTGTGAAACTGTTCGTATTGTTCGTATCGACTCTCCATGTAATGAACGAAAATTCAAACTACATTATTTATTCATTCATTCATTCATTCAATAAATGTACAAAATTAATTGATGATAGATCTGATCGATGTTCAATATTAGCTAATTACGAGTATTCTTTGAAGATCCAACCTAACGACGAATAAAACGTTGAAAATTATGCCTGCTCGGGCGGTGACTTGAACTCTTGGTCTGCAAGGTGATTCGCATCGTGTCTGCCAGGGAACGGGTTCTATTCTGGTTCTCTGGGACCTCTGCCACAACGGCCTTCTGCCATTTTTCTTCGCTTCGAAAGTCAAGCTGGAATCCTTCGACTCTCCCCGCCCGGACGGATCTCGTTACATCAGTTTTGCCTCTTTCTCTCCTCCAGGGCAGTTGAACTTGAAGAGTTGACGCCCAATATGGCCGCCTACTATCGTATTACGACGTCATTCAGTATTTTTATAAAGAGAAAATGTGATGTTATCGATTCACGCTCTTGCGGAGATTGAAGAGCGCATGAAATCAGCAAGTAAGCAGGTTATAGACAATCCAAACCTTCCATGGACGAACCCCTTCGAAGAGAACATAAACGTAGCCGAAGTTCAAAGTTCGCCTGGGAACTCAGCAAGTACCTCGACAGGTTAAGGCTAAAGGGGATGACAAGTGTGCGAGAGAGACAGCTATATCGGGAAAAGAGAGAGTCAGGAGCTTAATCATTTTCCCAAAAGTTCTCAGCTATCAGTGGACCGATTTTCATTCTGTAAAATTATTTGGTTTCCTTTCTTTTTTGATTTTTTGAGAAAAAAAACGTTGATTAGTTGAAGTCTTTTTATTCAATATTATTATTTTTTAAAAAGTTTTTTAATTATGATTGGATAACATAAATATCCCACTTGAGAAACTATGTAATGAAAATTCATTTATCAATCAATTCATTTTCATAGCATATGATGAATATCACTCAATAAAATTGCTTATTCAGTATAACTTGGTAGGTAGATGTGGAAGTGAAATTGCAAGCAATGTTACTGATCTATTCCGTGGGGCTCAAGAAGGGTCAGATTGAAGGGGAGGGTAACAAGGGTCGCTAGGCAACCAACCTCATACTCCATTTGCTAGCAACCAATGAGTGTGCGTTATTTTTCATTTACCCTTTCCGTCTCCAATTGTCCAAGAATCGGATTTCTAACCAATCATTCATCAATTATCAATGACAATGAATATGCAAGCTATCTCATTTTTTACTCAACACCTTTAATAGCCCGAATTCTGCGATTTCATGATAAAAATAATTAAAGTATGGTAAAAATTCAATGGTGGAAACCGAGATTTACTTATTCTGAATACATTCCCGTATTATAATTGAAAAAAATCTTTCTTGGAGGATGAGAAACTTTGGGAAAACTTTTGAATGCGACGCTAGCGCCATCTCCTAAAAGAGAATCAAACTAGAGGGCTGTCCCCTTTAGCCTCAACGGCTATTCAAACCTTCTATGAACGAACCCTCTAGAAGAGAACGTGAACGTACCTGTAAATTATTGATTACGTCAGTCTATGGTACTCAAGCTATTTGGACAGGTTGTAACCCATCCAGATTTTGTCTATTTTGTCCACGAGGACGCACCAGTTAATCAATTTCAATGAGGATTTTTTCAATATTTTCTGAAAAGGTTTAAATGTAGATTGAACCAGCCTCTTGAAGGTCAGAGTCGAGATGTTTCTGACTGACTCAACAGACTGATCGAACTGCAGTTTCTGTAACTATTTTCTCGGGCTATTCGCCCTACCTTCTGGCTGGTTTTACTCATGAAGATCTAGACCGTGCAGAAGATGATGTGAATCAAGAAAAATTTAGGAGAATCTGAACTGTCCATATTTCGTCGATTGGGTGGAGTTAGAAACGAACTGATTAGACCGCTAGAAAGAACATGAAAAACTGCAAGACTGCGCCAAAATAGAAATTCACAACATTTTTTCTTCATCTAGAAAATGAAAAAAATAGATGGTTGAGCATGAAAAACGACTGAACAGAGTTCAATAATCTAGACAAATTGAGGCCACAATATGGTGCATTCTTGTGATGAGTCAAAAAGATTCTGGAGATTCAGAACTGTCGCCATCTCTCGTCGATTGGGTAGAGTTAGAAACGAGCTAGTTATACCGTTAGAAAGTGCGCGAATAACTGAACATAACTGGCTCAACAATAGGAATTCTCAAAATTTGAGAATTCCTATTGTTGAGCCAGTTATGTTGACACCCTGTATACAGGGTGTCACCCTAACTCGAGGACCAAACTTCAAGGATCGATTCTACAACTAATTTGCAAACTTTTTTGTCTTTTGACATTTTTTTCTTAAACGCTTTAAAATTATACTTTTTTCACTTTTAAGATTTTGTTCGTGTTTTCGATCTTGAGCCATTAAAACGGCCATAACTCCCTCAATTTACTGGATAAACTCAAATATGAGTATACCGTTGGAAAGAACGTTAAATTTCCTATCAGTTCATCAGGACACAAAAGCTTTTTAAGCCTTTTGTATAAGTGAATAAATTGGTCAAAGTCAGAAATTTAAAACTTTCTCGAAAATCACCATTTTTCAGGCTGACTCATCTTATGTAATAAACAGCCGTATCGGCGGGCACTCAACGGAAAAAACTTGCCCAGAATCTCAGCTTTCCAACGGTCTATCAATTTTTCTTTTTAACATTCAAATTAGAAGAGTAAATGAAGTTTGAATGCCCGAAAACGTGTGTTTTACAAGCAAATCCAGTGTTTTAAGCGGTTTCTGGTCCCTTTCGACCTCAAGATGGCTTGACGATTTTGGTATCATTTCCTATGTAATTTTCTACGCTGAATCAAATAGTGATACTTCCGAATGGTTCCGACTGCTAGAAAGTGGATTTTTCGAAGAAAACCTTCGTTTTTCGTACATAAAATACGCATTATTCTTAAATGTGGTAGTGAGCATGAAGTAACACCTTTGAACTCAATAAAAACACCGAATTTCTAGTTGATTGAAGTTTTTGTTGAGTTCAAAGGTGTTACTTCATGCTCACTACCACATTTAAGAATAATGCGTATTATATGTACGAAAAACGAAGGTTTTCTTCGAAAAATCCACTTTTTAGCAGTCGGAACCATTCGGAAGTATCACTATTTGATTCAGCGTAGAAAATTACATAGGAAATGATACCAAAATCGTCAAGCCATCTCGAGGTCGAGGGGGACCAGAAACCGCTTAAAACACTGGATTTGCTTGTAAAACACACGTTTTCGGGCATTCAAACTTCATTTACTCTTCTAATTTGAATGTTAAAAAGAAAAATTGATAGACCGTTGGATAGCTGAGATTCTGGGCAAGTTTTTTCCGTTGAGTGCCCGCCGATACGGCTGTTTATTACATAAGATAAGTCAGCCTGAAAAATGGTGATTTTCGAGAAAGTTTTAAATTTCTGACTTTGACCAATTTATTCACTTATACAAAAGGCTTAAAAAGCTTTTGTGTCCTGATGAACTGATAGGAAATTTAACGTTCTTTCCAACGGTATACTCATATTTGAGTTTATCCAGTAAATTGAGGGAGTTATGGCCGTTTTAATGGCTCAAGGTCGAAAACACGAACAAAATCTTAAAAGTGAAAAAAGTATAATTTTAAAGCGTTTAAGAAAAAAATGTCAGAAGACAAAAAAGTTTGCAAATTAGTTGTAGAATCGATCCTTGAAGTTTGGTCCTCGAGTTAGGGTGACACCCTGTATTCTCAAGATCAATTGACAAATTTAATTTGTCAATTGATCTTGAGAATATACAGGGCAGGAAGATCCGAGGGCAGGGTTCGATTCTACAACTAATTTGCAACAAAAAATGTCTCCTAGCAATTTTTTCTTAGAGGCTTCGTTTTCGAGTTATTTCACTTTTAAGATTTTTTTCGAGTTTTCGACCTTACATCACTAAAATGGCTGTAACTCCCTTAATTGATGAAGTAAATTAAAATTTGATTATATCATTGGATTAATTTCCTATCTCCCTGATGGGGTTTTAGAAAATTTAAAATGAAACGAACGGGTGTAAAATAAGCCAAAAGTAAAAAATTGGTATAGTTTCGAAAATTTTCACTTTTTTCAAAGTTTGATTCTCGAAACGTCGTGAACGGAAATCTCCATGCTGTAAGCCTAAAAGTTGCATGAGAATCCCAGCTTTCTAACGGCGTAGTCATTTTTTTAAAAACCCACTTATTCAGTTAGAAAACGACGTTTTTAGGGCAGAAAACGTTCATTTTCGGGTGTAAATCGGCGTTTTTCACCAGAATTGCTTTCCAATTTAATAAATCATTTGACTTGAAATTTTACGTACTTTTTGACGCTGAATCGAATGGTAACACTTTCCGATCTCCTCGACAAACAAAAAGTACTTTTCAAGCTCTTTCTGGGTTAAACAGGGTACAACAGAGTCCTCGACCCCCAACTGCTTTTCGCAAATGATCGGGACAATATTTTCAAGACAGAGGGCGAAAATTAGGTAAGTCAACAAAGTGGAAGAGTGCGAGTCATTAATAACCCAGACCTTAATGACAATTTTGGATAAAACGAACAACGAGATAGAGCCCTTCGCCCAAAGGAAAAGGCTTGAAAAGTACTTTTTGTTTGTCGAGGAGATCGGAAAGTGTTACCATTCGATTCAGCGTCAAAAAGTACGTAAAATTTCATGTCAAATGATTTATTAAGTTGGAAAGCATTTCTGGTGAAAAACGCCGATTTACACCCGAAAATTAACGTTTTCTGCCCTAAAAACGTCGTTTTCTAACTGAATAAGAGGTGTTTAAATGAAAATGACTACGCCGTTAGAAAGCTGGGATACACATGCAACTTTTAGGCTTACAGCATGGAGATTTCCGTTCACGACGTTTCGAGAATCAAACTTTGAAAAAAGTGAAAATTTTCGAAACTTTACCAATTTTTTACTTTTGGCTTATTTTACACCAGTTCGTTTCATTTGAAATTTTCTAGGGAGAATTTGGGAATTTTCATTAGGGAGATGGGAAATTTGACGCTATTTCCAATGATATAATCAAATTTTAATTTACTTCATCAATTAAGTGAGTTACAGCCATTTTAGTGATGTAAGGTCGAAAACTCGAAAAAAATCTTAAAAGTGAAATAACTCGAAAACGAAGCCTCTAAGAAGAAATTACTATCAGACATTTTTTGTTGCAAATTAGTTGTAGAATCGAACCCTGCCCGGTGGTGCGCCCTGGGTGACACCCTGTAGAGGGTATGTTGTTCAAGAATCAATAATATTTTTTCGTTGAGGTATAATAATTCAGGATTATTCATGGTTGTGATTGATTGCCATCATCGGTGGCTAGGTGAAGAATAGTTATTGAAGATTGGCAAAGATCGAAGCTGCAGTTAGAACCTTGTCAAATTAGATAAAGTATTGATGGAGTAAAAATGTAAAAAAAAATTAAAACATACCCAAGATTCAATTGGTCTATTTGAATGGAGATCAAGAGCATACCTGTAAAGAAAGACAAAAAAATTAATAAGCAAGTGTGTATATAATTACTCTTATATACTACTATGCTACATTTGGTTCGACGATTGTAATCATACCAAATTTACCTAAGTATTCACTTCTAGTATCTACCATAGATTTTGAAACAAAAAGCAACAATAAAAAGAGAATACTAGAATTTAGAATCTTTTCATTCCCAATCATATTATACATAAATATCAAAAGTGATCAACTTCAGGAATCGTTTTGAAGTGTCCCAAAACGGATTTCTGAACAATTATTCAAAATTTTATTGAAACCAGAATAAGGAAATGTAGGGTGAACAGACATTCAACTGAGGTACCTGCTCCTTTTTGTTTTTGGGTGTTTTGTGTCACGTATTGTGAACGAGGTATATAATAAGTAAACCTTTTCAAGTCCTAACCCTCATAATTTGAGTGATACTCAATCCGTAGTAAGCACGTAATATTGGTAATGGACGTCGAAAATACCGTTTCAGTAATCCATTTGACACGCTGCCTGTTCAGCTGAAATGAAACACCCAGGAAACGTTATGGCCGGGACGACCCCTGGTTAAGGTAAGGGCATTAGTAACACTAGAAAATAGAAGATGAAATATCTCCCTTCACCGAAACCCTTCGTGTATGTATGAGTGTATATCAGTTTACTTCACCTTCTGCGCCCTTCCCAATGAGTCATCCGACTTACCTGCCGCCCCCGCGTGGGCTCACGTGACTCACGATAAAATGATCACAACTCAGATGTTCACAAAGAACTTGCAACGAGACTTACGTCAGAAACTACTACATCCACTCGTCCCCCGCCTACATTAATTGTTTAACCCTAATTGGACCATGGTATCACTACTGTCACAGAAAACATGGAACTCCGCCAATACCCCACAATGTCACCGGAGTAACCAAAATTAAATTACAATTTTTAATTCAATGGACAGCAGATTTTTTTGGGCTATTGGAAGTCTCAAAATAGAGTTATGACAAAAATGTCCAGGAAAATCAATGAAAAAATGTTCAAAATTTTTGTCATAACATAATTTTTTGACTTTTAATAACTTACAAAAAACAATTCAAACACGCTGCAAATTATTACACAACGGTTTATTATTTTTATATAGATCACTCGTCTACAAAATCACCAACCATCCAATATGAAGAGAAAAATTAAAAAAAAAAAATAAAAAAAATAAAAAAAAATCACCAACCATTGATCGCATTTTGGTCAGCTCTAATTTGAACGGAGATTAGGCCTCTCTTGCGATTCACACTCGTGTTTGAAGTTATCTATATATATATTTCAATATAAACCCTTAAATTTTCGTAGGGAGCGAACGGTTTGTCCTACAGAGCTCCGCGTGGTCTCAAAAAATTCTAAAAATTCTATAGAATCTTAATTTGAAGGAAAAACAATACCTTTATATCGTAATTTTTTGAGTTAGGGCGTTTTCAAAATTTCAAAATTGATTTTGGAACCCTTAGGAGTGACCTACATCAACCAAAAGCTTCGGGGCACAACTAGACCCCAAATGGAGCCTACATACCAAATTTCATCAAAATCGGTCAATGCTAAGTGGCAAAAGTGCCGCGTACGGCGTACGGCGGACGGACGGCCAAATTTTTATTCGATTTTTGGATTCTACGTACCTTGAAACGTAAACCATCAAATTTTGAGGGGGTGTAAAAATTTTTTTTTTCTTGGTCGATTCCAAAGGTTCATTATTGAAAATAATAAACCAAAAATTCAGCTGTCTTTTAATTTTTAAATTTCAATTTAAATCTAGTTAATCTGGTGACACTTTAGGACAGCTGTGGAATTCCCAAGATGTTTTCGGTGACATTAGTGACACCACAGTCTAATTAAGGTTAAAAGGGCAGCTCGAGGTACCATCTGAATCCACTCTAGCTGAAAATCTCGTTTCTCCCTCGCCTAACTCGATCATTCAACAGTTTCGAGCTGGGTGACCAACCTAACCACCACACACACATCTATTAACAGTTTTGTGCCGGTTAGATCACCCTCACCTACATCGTGTAATCGGTTTTGAGCCAGCCGACAATCTCCACCAAAATCTCCTATCTTTTCTTCACTAAAATGTCCTTCGTGGGTAAATTCTATATAAAAGTCAGTTTACTAGTAAATTTCAGTAAAAATAAATTCAACTTTTGCAAAAACAGTCATAAATAGTCTCGATAGTGGTGACTCTGAGTCTCAACCTACCATCTTCCTGATCTTGAAACGGTTCTGAGCCGGATCGTCTTCACTTCCACACCACCATCAATAAATGGCCTGTTCTCGGAATAATGAAAAATAATGACATTGCGAAAGAAGCTGCATCATTGCAAGCCTGTAATGAGTTTAATGAATATTTTTCTCAGGTAGGGTATAATTTGGCCTCTAACGTACCAAAGAGTAATACTTCTGCTTTCCCTGAAATTTCACGACTGCCCCCAGATTACGGCACGTTTACTATTCCTGAGTTAACTGAGGAAGACCTGATAGTGACAGTAAAACAAATTAAGGGGAATTCTGCTCCTGGGCAGGATGGAATTCCTTCGCAATTAATAAAACAACACATCCAAGATCTCAGGGTCCCCCTGCTCCACTTATACAACCTCAGTATCCGTACGAGTACTTTCCCCGAGGCATTTAAGTTGGCAAAAGTTATTCCGCTTTATAAGGGAGGTGACAAGTTGGATATTTCAAACTATAGGCCCATTTCAATGCTAAGTGCGTTGTCAAAAATTCTGGAAAAATGGATAAAGAACAATCTGGTGCGGTTTCTTGAGTCTCATGATTTGCTCAGCCCATGCCAGTATGGGTTTCGTACAGGCAAAGGGGTTGATGATGCCTTGTTTTCACTGACTTGTGCTGTGCACGACGCGCGTGAAAGAAATGACAAACTTATCATGGTGTACCTTGATCTGGCCAAGGCCTTTGACAGTATTGACAGACATATGCTACTAAGGCGAATGCAACTTATGGGAGTGGGCACTGAGGCTGTTAATTGGTTTGGTAGCTACCTATCAGAAAGGAAGCAAGTCGTTTCAATAGATGAAGTTTCCAGTAATCCTGATAGAATCGACTACGGCGTAATCCAGGGTAGTACTCTGGGTCCTATCTTATTTATCATGTATATTAATGAATTACCTAATATTTTACCAGGAGTGGAGACATTCCTTTTCGCGGACGACACGGCGATTTTGGTGAGGGGTGCAAGTTGGGAGGAGGTATACCGTAAAGCTGAGTTGAGCTTAAATCGGGTTAGTCAATGGCTCATGTTCAGTAGTCTCACCCTGAATCTAACCAAAACGAAGTATATGACGCTGGGAAACTCCGTGGGATCTAACTCGGCCGAAAACTGTTTGACCATTCATTGTTGTGTAGGAGGTGGTTCATGCACTTGTCCTAGCGTAGAAAAAGTTGATAGATACAAGTACCTTGGGGTAATAATTGATTCAAAGTTTTCGTGGAAGGAACATCTATCTTATCTGCATACAAAGTTGATAAAATTCATCCCGATCTTTTACAATGCTCGAAATTTAATCGATGCTGCAATATGGATTCGTGGTCTGGGGTGGAGTGGGACCTGGTGTGTTAAATGACCTGAATGTGCTCCACAAAGGTATTCTTAAGGTAATGTGGGGAAAACCACGTAGATATCCAACGCAACTTCTATTTGAAAAAGCTAAAATGCTATCAATTAGACAGCTTTTTCTGAAAAAGTTACTTTTTTTCTTTAATTCTCATCCATCCTTGATCTCGACACAGCAATTTCACTACGAAACTCGATTTCGGCTGATGGGCAATGTTGTGAATCCACTCGCAGCAACGACCAAGAGCCCAAAATACATACTCCATATAATACATAAAATGTTAAATGATTCCTTGAAAAATCCTGCGAGCTGTACTAAAGGAGTGTACAGGAAGGCTGTGTTGTCATGGGTCATTGGGTTGAGTGTTCAGGGGGCAGAATCTGTTATATACAGTTTATATAGTGTGTAAAAACGATTTATGTGGAGTAAATTAATTTATATTTAGCAATGGTGCAAGATGTAATATAATTTCACATATTAAAGTAATATATTAATTAAATTAAATTAAAAGAGAGTGTTTTAGCACTAAAGTATTGTTATACTCGTGCTTCAGGTGCATACTAATAATGTAGTTTGGCAACAACTCTTGTCTCGTCGCTACGGGCCACTGGCCTTTAGACGAGCAATATAATATATTGCAATACAATATTATTGTATTATGTTGTGCAGTTATGTTCCTCCTTTTCTCACCTGAGTAGTTTCTAAAAAGCAGATTCAAATTAGTAAGAAATTTTGAGCCCAATTTAACTAAATTTATACCCTTGACACAAGTAGGAAGAGTCTTAATAAACAGCACATCTCAGATGAAAATTATTATTCTGACACGTCACTGTTTGAACATCTAAACCCCTGAACGCTACTGGATAAGGTATACTACCCACCACGAATTCAAAATACGTCCTCAGAATGAAAGGTATGGGAAAAGTCAAAATTTGGGCTCCGAAGATCCCAGATTGACGTAATTCACACTTCAGACCATCAGGTGTGTTCACACCTGCATCCACCCCACAAAGGGCAATTTAAGGGTCTCTCGACTTTGTTTTTTTTTTTTTCTTGTTTTCTTTCCTCTATTTTTTCTGTGTTTCGTCGACCTCCCCAAACAATAGAGTCGGAGGGTTCCCAGAGCTTCTTTCATGTCGACGTAAAAAAAACTACCGTCGGTTTTACTCGTTAACCCGTCTAGCCGGGAAGACCTTGTTTCGGGTGTATTTAGATCCGGTTGAACGGAGAAAACTCAACAAACTAACACTCGTTTATTATAGCATATAATAGTGAAAAATTGACAAGTTTTTGGGCAACTATTAATTTGAGTAGTGAACCATTTTGATTCGTCGATACCGAAAGGACACTATTTGTGTTACAAGCTAAAATAAATTGAGTCCTCCAAAATCAAAATGTCCACTCACATTTTGCGTTTTACAGATTTTTATGAAACTTTGGTTCTTTGTCTGTTCTACTTACGAACTTTCTACTCATCAGTTTTTATCCAACAATCTGATAATTGCGATCTTTTGAATCAATGCCCATCTATATCACTTCCAAGTCAAATTCAAGATTTTCCAAACCGAGAAATATAAATTTTCCACAAACTAGAACTCGTTGGGAGAGAAAATCAGAACAATACGTGGATAGTTTTCAACCATCAGGCATTAGGAAAAGGCGTGTAAAGAAGGAATACGCGTTAAGAAGGAATGGCCATACAGAAGAAATTCTTGGATTCTTTTATTACAGAGCTTACCGGACCGGTAGGTACTGAGTTTTGCGGGAAACGATCACCGATAGAAACATCAGTTATGTTCACACCGAAATTGACTTGTCAACTCTCTACAAATGTGTAATTCGGTTCAAAAACAATCTTGAATTTGGTTTGGAAAATCTTGAATATGACTTGGAAATCAAATATTCTCTTCAAGGAGTATGAAGCCGTAACAAAATTTGTTAAAATGAACATGCTGACGCTTTGTTGAGTCGTGACTTGACGATTAAAAGTGACGGTCAGAAAAATATAGGAAAACTCTTGTTAATCGTGACTAGATGATAAAAAATAACCGTTGTGATATAATTCGCAGTGTTTTTTGAATTGCGTCAGTATTCCACGACGTGCGGACAAGTATTGGGTTTTGATGTAGGAATGAAACACTGGATAGCAGTTCGGAATGCTTACAGAAGCAAATTGGAAAGTTTATGCCCTCGATCGTGGCTTCCGGCAATCGACTCATTATTTAAATGTTTATGTTAAATGTTAATTTCGTGACAAATTTTCTCATGACATTTAATGTCATGAGAAAATTTGTCGCGAAATAAACATTTAAACAATTCTTGGGTGGGAAAAAATGGGGTAAAATTAATCATTATTAAATGATATGACTGCAGAATCGTAGGTTTACCGTCTGTATTTTTTAGTAGGAAAAAATGGCGTAAAATTAATCATTATTAAATGATAATTGTTAATCAAATGATCATTATTATATCATTATTATTAATCAAATTATCATTATTAAACGATCTGAATGTAGAAACGTAGGTCAACCGTCTGTAGACTTTGGGTGGGGGAATAATGGCGTAAAATTAATCATTATTAAATGATCTGACTGCAGAACCGTAGGTCTACCGTCCATAGTTTTTTTTGTTGGAAAAAATGGCGAAAAATTAATCATTATTAAATGATCTGACTGTAGAAACGTAGTTTTTTCTTGCATGGATCACTCGCCTGTCGAGAACACCTACCTACCACATTCCCCCTCATAGGTAACTATCAAGTTTATTTTAAAAGAAAGTACCAACCATTGACACGTTATCTGGGAGTCGTGGGTACCAACATATTCATAACGAAATTTGGTTCTTGATTGGTAGGGAAGTACAAATGAGGAGCTTGAATTGCGTTTTATCGGCGTTTTGAAGACTTATTCAAAAACATCGCTAGAAGTCAAACTTCGTAAAGTGATAATTGAGGCTAAAGTTAAACTTGAGGAGAAATCACTATTCACCATCGTTTTTACTGTACATGCTCTTAGTTCAGCTCACTTGTAGATCAAGTTGAACTAACGAAAGGGCGAATCGCTCATATTGACCAGAATAGTCAGTGATAATATTTATAAAAGATCTATTTTCTTCACTCCTTCCAAAAACCTCTATTTTGGCGTTCTTATGGATTTTAACGCTCTAGTGATGAGCTGGAAGAGAGTCTGAAATGAAATAAAACTAAACTTCAGTTAAGCTAGGCCTTCTTCAGCCAGTGAAAATTCATTTGCGATTCACAATCGTGTTCCTGCTTCATCATTCGTCCCAACTTCAAGACTTCATAGGAAGCGAGGGGTTGGTGTTATCTCATTCGATTCTAAAATTGCAATACCATTCTGAATTCAAAAAGCAATACCTTTATATTGATATTTTTTAAGTTAAGGCGTACGGCGGGTATTTTTTATTCGATTGTAAACCATCTCTTGAAACGTAAACCATCAAATTTTGAGAGGGGGATAAGAAATTTTTCATGCTATATTACAAAGGTTGATTATTGAAAATAATAAACAAAAATGCCAAGTTTTAAAAAGTTTGGTCTTCAGGTGAGTTCAATATTCATCCGAGCAAATTTTCTTCAAAGGATTCTTTGGAAGCAAAAAATTAATTGACCCCGACGTGATTTGAACACGCAACCTTCTGATCTGGAGTCAGACGCGCTACCGTTGCGCCACGGAGTCCCTTGGTGCTTGACCGCTCAAGACTATTCCATCTACTCGGAAAGAACCTACATTCTAGTAATTAGATAGTTGTTAACCCTATACTATGCAACGTCTAATATACCATACGTGTTTTCTGTACATTATAGAAGGTTTTTCAGTTTACCATGGTTTTTAGAGGACCAAGGATACACTATAAGGGGGAAATTGAAACAAATCCCCATAGGAAAAATGCAAAAATTTTAGATGAACTCGTTACGTCGTCGATTGGGATTGCGTAGTTGTATTTGTGAATCTTCACGTTTACTACTTTATCTAATTGGTGCATGCAGCAAGTGAGAAGGTATTTAATTACCAGCGATTCTTCCATTATTTTATTCTATGGATTATTTTTTTCCATTTGTTTTTACTTTCAATTTTATTCTGATTGAACTAGAACTAAATAAATTTTATTTAATAACAATTCTCAGACTCGGCAGTGTACGATGATAAGTAGGTACTTACTATATCACATTACACGTGTTGAAAATCTGTTCAAATATGAACATTTTAGAAGCTTTTTTTATTTACCATGTTTTTGAAGGGCCCCCAAGGTTTTCAAGAGAGACATCCTCATTTCCTTAAAATGACGCTTAAATTGACTTTCTTTTCTGTTTCGTCATCATTTTTCCTACCTAGATTGGTTAGTAACAGCAGTTAGCTGGGCTGAGGTTCAATAGAGAAAATAACTTGTGCTGTTTGATTAATTCAGTCAGTTATGTCATGATTATCCTTTCTTACCTCAATAAAATTCTGCATCAATTAATTGACATCAATGAGAAGATTTAACGTTATAAAACCATTTAATTTTAAGTCACAGCTGAATTACATCACTTACCTCTATTTTAAATTCACCACTTAGCTGCTGGTTAAAAGAGCAACTAACATAAACTGACGTAGAAAGAACATTTGTTTTGAATAAATTCCTCATGGCTCCGTTTTCATATACAATTTTTATAGATCGAATCCCCGTCTGATTTTCAACAAATTCGGTGAATAATCATGAAAAGGTAGGCATTTTGGAACTTTCATAACATCTATTTACTGTATTGTTTCTTTGTGTCTATCCCTGACAAATTAATAATAAATTATCTTCTTGAATTGAATTTTAGCTTCAATTTTAAGCAAAATTCTAGTATTTAACGTACAATTATGCGTGGTTTAAAAAATATAAGTCAATTTTTCTTCGAGGTCGAAACAATATAAGTCAAAAATTACAGCGAAAAAACAATTTTATTTGAAAATGCGCCCAAAGCATCTATAGTTCAACTCTAAAACAGTAATTTAACACCAAAAAGTCAGAAGTATGTGGAACAAGAAGTAGGGGAAAACTCCCAGTCGAGAAGAAGAAGAAGGAAAGAAGGTTATAACCATGCATTATAATCGCTAGGTTTAGGAGTTGAAGCAAAGTGTGGATTCCTTACGAAAATGGTTAGCTGACTGACCCCTTTTCGTAAGAGTTTTCAGTTTTTCATTTGATGATAACTTAATCCATACATTATTTAATCCATAGTTTGATTGTTACTGATCATTTTCGAGTAAAAAGTTCCTCACCTGACGCATAAATTAGAATTATTTGCTTGTGTCCAATGACTGGATACTGTCGAGATGGTTATTCCCAGTGGTTGGACACCTGTCCAACAACTGGGTTCTATCGTAACTTGTTTCGCGATTTGCCTAGTGCTTGGACACGTCCCAATCAGCTCTTTAATTATTTAAAAAAAAAGAAAAAATTCATTACTATTAAAAATACTTTTTTTTTCAACTCATATAAATTTTATTTACCTTCTGACTTTTAGGAAAATTTGGAGGAACCTTTAAATTCACTAATACATAAGATTTTTATTATGGAGTTCGCATGGTACCTTCCTGCGTAATTTTCGCCCCTTAATTTTCATTTCAGCTCGAAAAGCCGTCAAGAAAAATTATGATCAGACTGGTGAAGCTACCTAATGATTATGTGATACAATTTTTAACGAAAAAACGTCTGCCAAGTGGGTGAGGCACATAACTTCCTCGTATCCGTAACCCGATTGTATACATAACCAACCTCTGAATATTGTAGGAAACCATAGAAGTTATGGCAGTTACAAGGATTTTAAGTTTGCTCATGCGCACAAAATACAATTTGGAAGCCATGATTTTCATAGGGGACCGTGTCCACCCCAACTTGCATTATACCTGAAAATTTTATCGATATCACATGAGAAGCGTAGACGATATGGCTGTAATTAGGAAATAAACTTTTGCGCATGAGTGGGGGATATGATACTCATAGGGGACTGCATGATCAGTCTGGGGAAATTATATTCATAGGGATCATCTACACACCATCCCGCATAATCCCCGAAAATTTCATAGAAATCTGGTAAGAAATGTAGAGGTTATCGCTGTGGCAAGAATTTCACATTTGCGCATGCGCAGCGGCTACAATCAGTCGGGAGGCGATGATTTTCATAGGGGACCATCTACACGCCAACTCGCACAATCCCTGAAAATTTCATCGAAATCGAATAAGAATTGTAGAAGTTATGGCTGTGGCAAGGATTTCATGACTGACACAAAGACAAGGAACCAAAATTGTTCAGGAAGATCTGAAGCGTAAAACGCTAGTAGAAATTTTGATTTTGGAGAACATTTTTTTTTTTTTTTTTTTTTTTTTTTTTTTTTCCATCCTTGAAAATTGAATACAAAGCTACCGCTACCTTGGTAGACTCAGAAGCAAAAGCAAAAGTTACCAGGCTACCATCATCATCCAAGTCGAATAGATTATTAAGTTTAGATAGGTACCTGATTTATCTGATGAGTTGCCTTGCATGGATCCTTTTGATGTTGTTATTATTAAATTTATAAAGACAGTTTTTCACAAAGACTCAATTTTCCATTAACATATTTCTGAAATACAAACATTCAAAATGTTCAAAAGAGATTTGATATTACCAACCTTTATTCACGTCCCGACCTTAAATGTTATTAATAATGAATAAAATGTCCCACATTTCCCAATAAATAGTCAAAATATGAACTTAGAAACATGAGAAAAAATTGTATGACGAAAGTTTCCAGATGTCCAACGACTGGCGCATCGGTGTGCAACGATAGGATTTCTTGTCCAACGACTGGCAATTAGAAAAAAATTTATAGCTCAACTTTGGGCAATGATTGCAAATCTATCATTGCACATAGGCCATTTTTGAAAAAAGCGGTGTTTTCGTGAACTCATACCAAAAAAAACTAAAAAACAAACTTTGAAATCCATCCAGATATTAAATGTATGTAAGTAAAATCGTGGGAGAAGTGCTCTTAAGGTGTCCAACGACTGGGGGTTTTCCCCTAGGTAAGAAGAGCACTTCCAGAACCATATTCGTACTCAAAACCAAGATGGCCTCTCCTGAAAAATTAGGTTTTTGATTTATACTAGTTTCCCTCCCCCCTGCCTAGCATTAACCCCTCAATTATGGAAAAGGGAAATTTTGATTTTGGGGGACCTAATTTGTTTTGGACCGTCGCACGAATACAAAGTTTTCTTGGAAGGAACCAGTGAGGAAGCTGAACACCTCCAAAACCCTTCATCGAGGCTCCATCATGCAAAACTTTGTTGACCGAAACATTGGATCTTACTGTGAGAATCCTGTTTGGGTGCGTGATGGAACAAGTCTTGGGCCTGCCATCGATTGCGTGGCAATAAAAAACGAAAGTATGTTTCCATGTTATTCCGCGGAGTGAGGAATCCTTCTGAGTCATTCCTCACATGCGACTCGAAACTTCGAGACACGAGCGACTCTGCACACGAAACCACTGGAAATAACGTTAGATCGGCGAAAAAACCGTAAAACAACTAGGAATTGATTGTTTCATGAGGTTGTTTCGTACGTAGGCAGATAATAGAACAAGTTGCATGTTGTGTGTTGCGTTCAAACATAAATTGTTTCTATTTAATCATTTTCAACTAGTTTTACTTCTATCGACACAAAATATGAGGTTAATGATTCAGAAAGACGATGACGGGGAAACTAATGAATTGTTAAAATAGATGAAATAAATAATTAACCCTCGAACGCCAAACAATTTTTTTCATGGCAAAAACATGAATTTTGGCCATAACTAACCTTTAGGGGCCTAATTGGAGTCAGGAAAAAAACAGACAAATTCTAGCATCATCGGTTTGGCCGTGTGGGGCTGTGACGAATACGTACTACTGATGAATACGATGAATGAATACGTACTGATGAATACGTACTAGGCGTCATAGCCACGATGTCAGCAGAACTGAGGACAATCATAAGAATCATGTTTTCAAGGTTTAAAAAATGTTTTATTGAACAAGATTCAACTCAAAATGATTTTGACTGGTTTGGACTAGTTGTGTTTGGATTCGACCTTTTTTTTTCTTGAAATAAAATTGAAGTTCACTTCATATGGTATTGACAATTACATTTAGCACAAGCCTACTTCACATTTCACGCATATTGGGGCAGCAGTGCATCGTTCATATGCACATCTCCTTTTCTTCTCAGTCTCTACTTCGACTAAGAAGTGGTCCATTTGGTCATACCGGATAATTTTCAGCACTCTTTTGGATCGAGCAGACGACCCTGAAGCTCCAGTTGACTTCTTAGGAGTATTGAACTTAGGTATGTCAGATCAATATCTCGTTTGAAACCCTGCTTTGTTATTTCGCGGTCACTCTTCTTGTAAAGATGCCAAGCATTATTCAGAGCAGCATCGATAAATCAGGTAAGCAAAACCGAATACCACTATTTAGCTCTAACACCAATTCCATGTTGGTTGATGTCTTGATCCATCCGATCAGTTCCTCCCATATTCTGATTGTAGATAGCAATAGCTATCGAGTATGTGGTCTGGTCATTTTTTAAAATGTCCTGCCTCCCTAATATGTCCATGCACCAAGACGATTATTATGAAGAGTAGGCAGACAAGCTTGATGATGGAGAAAACCAAGTCGGAAGAGACATTCCAGCTGAATTTAACAGTGCTTTAGTGACAGATCAGTGTACCCTAAGTACTCAAATTTTCTTATATAAGTCAAACAGGAACCACATAATACTCTTTCCCACCATAAATGAAGGTCAACATGGAAAAAGATTTTTTTCTTCTGGTGATTTAGTTGAGATGACACGGTGGCCATAACGCCTAGTGTGACGTATTCGTAACGTTGACGTTCTCCTCTACATAGGAGGCACCCTAATTGACCGAATTGGCTCGAAACCAACTCAATCTATCAAGAAACTATCTTAGAACATAAAACAAGCTATAATAGATGATTCATATGATGATTGAGAGGAATATTTCACTTACCAACGGTCAGTGTCAATGATGTTCGGTATTTGATTTTCAAACTTACAAAAACAACACATTTAGAAACTTCACGGTCAAAATTCCAACGATGACTGAACGCTCAAGTCGTATGGAACCGAACAAGCCTCTTTGCACGAGCAGTAATGAACATACAGAAACAGGAAAACAAATCTGCTGAGTTATGTTTCTCGTTACGAATACGTAACACTAGGCGTTGGAGGAGTTGGATCGAGTCTGGGGCTCGAGTATACAGGAATCTACACTTAGATGGACATAACTTCAAGGTTCGATTCTACAAGGTATTTCCAACAAAAAATGTCTCTTAGCAATTTTTTCCTAACCCACTCAAAATGCCTTTTTTTCAGTTCGAAGTTTTTTTTTGCGTTTTCGACCTTACTTCATTAAAACTGTCATAACTCCTGTTATTTACCAAGTAAATTCAAATTTGAGGATATCGTTGAACAGAGCGTTAAATTTCCAAGCTACATAGTGTAAAACCAAAATTTTTTAAAAATAAACCATTTCTGAAAAATCAAGTCAAAAAGCAAACTTTAAATTTTTTTCCGAAATTTGAAGTTTTCACTTTCATCGCCTGGCCATTTTGATGGGCGATCTTCAAAACATGCTCAAATTGTCTGCTTTCCATCGGTCCATCAATTTAGGCTCCATTTGCGGTCTATTTGTCAGCTGAAGCTTTTGGTTGATAGTCACTTCTAAGAGGTGAAAAATAAGGATTAAAATTTTCAAAACGCCCGTTCAAAAAATTTTGATATTAAGGTATAGTTTTTTTCTTCAGTTTGAAATAGTATTGAATTTTTAGAATCTACTGAGATCACCCAGAGCGCTGCAGGACCGACCGTTCCATCCCTATGAAAACTTAAGTGTTGGTCTTACGATAAATCAGAAACACGAGTGTGAATCGCAAAAGAGGCCTCATCTCCGTTGAAATTTTAGGTGACTAAAATGCAATCGTTGTTTGTTTCTTTGAGTTGTACTCGGATTTGCGTCCTCAGCAACCAGTATTCAAATTTCCTAATGAAGGCACCTGCAATCCCCTATTTCTTTGCATCGAGTACGAAGCGTCAATTTCTTCAAAATAAATTTGATTGCGAAGGTAAAATATGGTTGGTAGGTAGTGGCAATCGCAAAGCTGTGTGCTTTGCTGGCGAGTGATCTGTACAGAAAAAACGCTGCAAATTATTACACAACGGTTTATTATTTTTATATAGATCACTCGTCTACAAAATCACCAACCATCCAATATGAAGAGAAAAATTAAAAAAAAAAAATCAAAAAAAAAAAATCAAAATCACCAACCATTGATCGATCGCATTTTGGTCAGCTCTAATTTGAACGGAGATTAGGCCTCTTTTGCGATTCACACTCGTGTTTGGATTTATATATATAGGATTTATATTTATATCTATATATTTCAATATAAACCCTTAAATTTTCGTAGGGAGCGAACGGTTTGTCCTACAGAGCTCCGCGTGGTCTCAAAAAATTCTAAAAATTCTATAGAATCTTCATTTGACGGAAAAACAATACCTTTATATCGAAATTTTTTGAGTTAGGGCGTTTTCAAAATTTCAAAATTGATTTTGGAACCCTTAGGAGTGACCTACATCAACCAAAAGCTTCGGGGCACAACTAGACCCCAAATGGAGCCTACATACCAAATTTCATCAAAATCGGTCAATGCTAAGTGGCTTAAGTGCCGCGTACGGCGTACGGCGGACGGACGGCCAAATTTTTATTCGATTTTTGGATTCTACGTACCTTGAAAAGTAAACCATCAAATTTTGAGGGGGTGTTAAATTTTTTTTTTCTTGGTCGATTCCAAAGGTTCATTATTGAAAATAATAAACCAAAAATGAACCTTTGTGTAATAATTTGTAGCGTTTTTATCTATCTTATTGAAAAACCTGGAACCATGGTGGATTGGGTTGTTTCTAAGCGATGATGTCAGATGAACAGTTGGAGGTCTCAAATCTTTACAGTGTCGGATACTGGTGAAAGTCAGAGAAATGGTTTATTAGGGTCATATTTCGCGTAGGTAACGAAACATAAGCTGCTATACACGAAGAGACCCGGTACAAATCAATAAAGATCACTAAAATTGAGACATTGAGAAAACTATCTACATAGAATAATAATAGGTTACTTGTAGAAGGGATTTGTGTTGTGAAAACCACCAATCTAAAACACAAGGTTTACATAGAGACCTGAGGCCTTCAGGTGAAGTGAAGGGTGTGAAACTGGCGGAGTTCACGAAGAGTGAAAGCTTTTGGATGCGAGAAATCCTCTAGAAGCGGACCCAATCACTTCTCCGAGTTGCAGTTCATTAAAGCAAACGTTTTATGAGAGCTTCGAAGTGATGTGCAGCTATTTCACGAATATCGTGTATTGAAAATCGAGGAGAAACGCAATCAAGTTGGGAGTTTGAAGTGATTGGAACGTACCAAAGTCCATACGAAACGTTCATTTTTAATACAGAATGTCTACACTTGAGTTGATCAAAACTTCAAAGTTCGATTCTACAAGGTAGGAATTATTTCCAACAAAAAATGTCATTTAGCGATTTTGTTTCAAACTCAAGTTTTTTTCAATTTCAAGATTTTAAAACAGCCATAACTCCCGTTATTTACCACAAGTAAATCCAAACTTGAGGACATCGTTAGAAAGAGCGTTAAATTTTCAAGGTACGATTAGGTTTCATAATCTAAATCTTTTAGGAAATAGAATATTTTACATAACATAAGTTTATTTATTTATTTTTTCCATAAGTTTTTTTTACATACTTGTTCGGAAAAGAATGCCAAAATTACCTGCTTTCAAACAGTTTACCGTTTTTCAAGGTTTGCTATGAAATTCTCAGTATCCAAGATTCTTCGGAAAAAAATATTTAAGAAAATTGTCTAACACAATTTTGAAGATTTCAAGAGGGGTGGTAGGGCTATAGTAAGCGATTGTATCACCTCTAACAATTTTCATCAGTGTCAATTTAAATGGTGTGGAAATTGCAGAAAAAAACTTGTTATTTTGGCGAAAATTCAGGGGTTTTTATTGGTTTATTATTTTCGATAATGAACCTTTGGAATCGACCAAGAAAAAAAAAATTTTAACACCCCCTCAAAATTTGATGGTTTACGTTTCAAGGTACGTAGAATTCAAAAATCGAATAAAAATTTGGCCGTCCGTCCGCCGTACGCGGCACTTTTGCCACTTAGCATTGACCGATTTTGATGAAATTTGGTACGTAGGCTCCTTCTGGGGTCTAGTTGTGCCCGAAGATTTTGGTTGATGTAGGTCACTTCTAAGGGTTCCAAAATCAATTTTGAAATTTTGAAAACGCCCTAACTCAAAAAATTTTGATATGAAGGTATTGTTTTTCCTTCAATTTAAGATTCTATAGAATTTTTAGAATTTTTTGAGACCACCCGGAGCTCTGTAGGACAAACCGTTCGCTGACTACGAGAATTTGAAGTTTGAACGTACGATAAATCAGAAACACGAGTGTGAATCGCAAAAGAGGCCTAATCTCCGTTCAAATTTTAGCTGACCGAAATTTGATTGATGTTTTTCTTCATGTTGGATGGTTGGTGGCTTTGCAGACGAGTGATCTATATAGAAAAATAAAAAATAAAAAACCATTGTGTAATAATTTGCAGCGTTTTTTATTTGACCCATTTTCAACAGAATAATTACCGATTTTTTTTCTCGTGAAAAACCCATTTTTACGTCAATTGTTAGCTCTCAGAATCTAAGATTCTTCGGAAAAAGAAGATTTAAAAAAATGTTACCACAATTTTGACGATTCTAGGAGGGGGTAGGGCTATAGTTAGCCACTGTGCTGTCTGAATTGACTATTAACCCTTAAGAACCTCTTAAATTAACGATATTTTCCATTGTCAATTTGTTGGGTATTTGGGCAAAAATTGAGTGTTTTTTACATTTTTGTTTGGTCCGTTTTTAGCGGAATAATAACCAAAATTTGGTGTTTTTGTGAAAAACCTATCTTTAACGCCAAATTTCAACTCTCAAAATCTGAAATTCTTCGGAAAAAGAAGTTTAAGAAAGAATTTAAAAAAAAATACCTTAATTTTGACGATTTAAGGAGGGGGAGGGGACTATAGTTAGCCGCTGTGCGGTCTGACTTGAATATTAACCCTTAAAAACCTCTTAAACGAACGATTAGGTGAATAACAACTTTGATCCTCCTGAGTATAGCAATTTAAACGATGTTTCGAGTAATTTGTACCGCTTTATCAGGACACAAAACTGGGTCATTTTGAAGCTCCGGTCAAGTTTTCCGTTTTTCAAATCGGACTCGAAATAAACGGACGTCGATTTATTTTCTGTTATAAAAAGTCCCTTATAAAAAAAATGAGGCGATTAACGGTACTTCCTGGAGGAGTGGAAGCTCACGTTTGAGATCGGAAGACGGCCGATCCAGTTTTCTTCTGCCCTCGTTCTCAAGATTCCAAGAAGGTGGGCAGTCGACTGCTAGGGTCCCTCCTCCCTCATGTATATCAGATTATTCAATTTAATCGATTTCAATCGTATTGATCTTCTAGGAACGAATACAGGAACATCTAACCAGTTTTGGTTTATTAATATAGGGTGTAAACATGAGTAGTTCACCTTTCTCCTACGTGTTATACAACTAAATTCCGACAAACAGAGCCTCTTGACATTTTTTGAAATCTCCACTCAAAATACCTTTTTTGTCACTTTGAAAATTTGTTTCGTGTTTTTGATCTTTTCTCAATAAATCTACCATAACTCCCTCAATTCAAGAGTTAGATCAAATCTAAAAAATTCGTTAGAAAGAGCTTTAAAATTTCAATTTTTTTCAATTTTTAAAGTGGAGTTGAGACGTGCAAATAACCTACGAAAAGCGAAACTCGTCAAAATCTTGAAATCGCTTGTTTTTTCATTCGCCTGGCAACCATGCCAATTCTTGACGTAGGATTGTGAAACTTCCCTAAAAAGTGCGCCGAAATCTCAGCTTTCCAACGGTACAATCAAAAAATATTTTACTACCAAATTTAGGGGAGAAATATGCGTTTGAACGCGGAAAAACGTGCATTTTTTTAACGAAATCGACGGTTGGACTCCTGGATTTGCTCCGTCGCGGCTCCTCCGAAGCTGAGTCCTCCCGTCTAACCGTTGATTTCGTTGAAAAAACGTCTGCCAAGTGCGTGTGGCACATAGCTTCCTCGTATCCATCCCGATTGTATAGATAATCCGATGCCTAGTAGTTAATCTCAAAACATCAATACCTTTCGCTACCCTCATAGGGGACTCTTCATGCCAACCCGCAAAATATCTGAATATTGTTGGAAACTGTAGAAGTTATGACAGTAACAACGAAATACACGTTTGCGCATGCGCAGTGGCTAATATCAGTCAGGGGGAAATCATTCATAGGGGACCATCTACACGCCAACTTTTTACAGGGATAGTGCGCCCTGTAAATTTCATCGAAATCGAGTGAGAATTGGAAAATATGGCTGTGGCAAGGATTTCATGATACACAGACAGACAGACACGGAACCAAAATTGTTCAGAAAGGTCTGAAACGTAAAACGTGAGTGGAAATTTTGATTTTGGGCAACTTTTTACTTTCAACCTTGAAAAGTGAAAAAAAAAGCTTCCGCTGCCTTTGGTAGACTCGGAAGCAAAAATGCACGTTTTTCCGCGTTCAAACGCAAATTTCTCCCTTAAATTCGATTGTAAAATAATTTTTGATTACACCGTTGGAAAGTTGAGATTTTGGCGCAATTTTTAGGGAAGTTTCACAATCCTACGTCAAGAAAAATTCTTGACCAATACCAATTATTGGTATGGTTGCCAGCCAACTGAAAAAACAAACGATTTCAAGATTTTGACGAGTTTTGCTTTTCATACGTCGTGTGCACAATTCAACTCCATACTACCCGTAGGGTAGTCAAAATATAACGCAAAAAAGGGGTAACTTTCGGAACCTACCCTGACCTTATTATTGGTCCAATCTGGCTCAAATTTTTACCACACCTTCAGAATATAGTCTACTCAAAACGCATCGCTCAGTTTTTTTATAAATACAACAATCAAATTATGGCGGTGTTTTAAAAATTTGATTATTTTTACCAAGCGCATTGTGGTCGACGCTGCCGCCCTACGAACTTTTAAAAAAAAAGTTGATCCATGCAAATGTTCTCCTTTTTATGCTGAACATTTCACACAAAAAAATTGTTGATAACTCCAACACACCCCGAGAAACGTGTTCCGAAAGAGCAAAAAACGTGATTGTTCAGAAACGCGGAAAAACCACTCACCAACTGCGCAGCAGTGGGCGCTTCGTTTTGATCGTCACTTCGATCGAATCGGCTTCCACTCGTTTCAATGGATGTAGAATATTATTCCATACAATTTACAAATTGTATACAACCACTTCTTCCATACATCAAGTTCGTCAAACAAAGAAGAAGAAGTGTTACACTTTGATAAGGCAACAAAATTGGAGTAAATCAATCAATCGAACAACTGTGATAAGATTGTATTTCCTTTCAGTTTTTTTGCGATCGTTTGTCAGTTTCGTTTGCCAGTTACCAGTTATTACCGTTTGTAACTCACACATTCTTACCTATCCATTGATAAAAAAAAATGCCTCGATGTAGGAAAGTATTCAAAAAAGTGAAAAGGTTACCTCCACATCTGCAATCTTCAACTTGCGTCTCGGTGCACCGCCCTGAGGGATTCCGAATGCACTCTTGCGGGACTGCGAGGAAGTTTTCCTCAACTTAAACTCTTCTAATTTTAATATCTTTGGAGGAGCCATTCCAGACATTCAATGATTACTTTGGTGAAGTAGTGGATGATGTTGCGAAAGTCAAAGTTGATTTATCAACTATGATTGATTATGATTGATTTTTCTATCACATCGTAAATAATACAGAAGTTATAACTTCTGTATTATTTACGATGTGATAGAAAAATCAATCATAATGTTTTGTGATTTGCGGGAATTACTAGGTGTGAGTAAAGGAATGAGATGTGTGTAAATGTTTAAGGGGTTTGAGAGTGATAGGGGTCGGAATGACAATTGGTAATCTTTAGCAAACTGATATAGCTTTTCCATTACGGTACAATCGAAATTGATTTTGAGATGGCTCAGGATGGTTTCTATCATCTACAAGCAATACTCCCCGTTGTGGGGAATGTTTCGTTCACATCATCTACCCCTTGAATATTGTGGCAGTGATTACAATAAGGTGAATCAATTTTTCCCATGAGGCACCGAAAGAATGGATTATTTCCTAGTCCAATCATTATTTTATCAATGGTAGAGAAAAAAAAGCCCAACTCAAGGTCTCAAATACCGGTCCTAATATTAGATCACGAAGAGTCATTCTGGCTCAAATAGATGTCAAAAAGAGAGTAGGTGGAAAGTAACGGCAAAAACGACATAAATATTAATTTCCTTCTTTTCAAAATGTTTTGAAATTTCTGCAAGTTTGTCTAAATTTCTTCTCTGTAACCCCAACGTCTCTTTATTTCTCTCGTTCTAAAATAGATGTAATAGCCTAATTATCACTTCATATTACCGATTCAGATCAATAGAATGTATTCAGAGAGCTCTTCCTAACTGAGCTACTGCTAGAAGAGTCCTAATTATTAAAGACAAAAATATCCAATCCACTGTCTTGTATTATAGGATACAAGATAATATAAATATCGACACCAAACCTTATTTGCTCCCGCGCATCAATAACATTATTGCAAAGCGACAGTTAGAAGAATGTAGGAATACGAAAACGAATAATAAAAATACACAAGCAATATAAAAAAAAGTGTCTTTATTTTTAGTGATTTTACTAGGTAGTCTCCAAAGTATAATATCACAAAATTTAAATTAGTTGATTAAAAATTCGATCAATTCAGTAAATTTCGACTGTAGACTCATGATGTAAGAAGGGTGAACATTATCGCACGATTGACTATTTTCTCTTCCATACGGGGTGTTAAACTCACGTAACTTGACACTGAGATTCTACGACTGAAGTTGAGATTCTACGACTCATGCCGAGCTAAAAGTGTCTCTGACATGCCGAGCAATAAGTGACCCTTATTTCACTTGCACAGAACAGCGAGCCAGAAAGAAATCAAAGAACGAGCCGGATGAAATAAAGCAATGGGAAGGCAGAATTATTTGAAACGGGACAACACAAATCAAAAACGGACGACACAACAAAAATTAATAATCAGTTATCACTGTTATCAAAGTCCCGATTCACAAAACTCCCGTCAGAGTGCATTCGGAATCCCTCGGGGCGGTGCACCGAGACGCAAGTCAATCTTCAACACCTGACGCGGATAGAGATGACGTTGCCAGTACATTAGAGATGGGTATCGTTATAAAAGTATCGATATTTTGTATCGATACTGTATCGTATCCGAGTATCGATATCCCAAGTATCGTTGAGCATGAGTATCGATATTTTAGAATATCGAGTATCGATACTTTAGTGTCATAAACTATCAATATCATCCAATTTTCTCAAGAAAAATATTTGTTTCAACAACTTTTAATCATTTTTCACTCTTAAGAGTCCAAGCAGAGTGATTTTTTCCATGATATGAACGTTATTTGTGCAACCAAAGAGTAATGACCCAAAAGCCTCTTTATTTTCTTCATTTTTTATGTTTAATTTTCCGCGAGAACAGTATCGATATTCGATATTTAGAAATATCGGATCCAAAGTATCGATATCCAAAAATATCGGATAGTGCAGTATTGATACTAAAATATCGAGTATCGGTACGAAAGTATCGATATTTTGAAATATCGAGTATCGATATCCATCCCTGCAGTACATCCTGTTCCTGTTCTTCGGGAATCTCCTCCTCAGAGAAGAAACTTTCCACAGGTTTGATTGAATACGACAATTATTCATCTTCCGACTGCTATGATATTATAAATATCAAGGAGTACACCGCATTTTTATGCCAGTTTATCCTACGCGGCCGGAGCCCACTAGCAGCGAGACGCTCGGCTTCAAAAATTTATTAGGGAGACTTCCCGGCAGAATAAATATGTTTCATTTAATGCAAAATATAGAATATAATTAAAAAACGAAAGAAAAAAAAATTTTTGATTTTTTTTACCTTGACTACCCTACGGGTTCCCTTAAAAGAATGTCATTGGGCATCAAAAAGATTGCAAATTTAACCCTCTTCCCAACGGATTTTTTTAGATTTGAGCTAACTATTGAATTGAGGGAGTTAAGGTAGATTTATTGAGCAAAGAACAAAATCACGAAAAACTTTTCAAAGTGACTTTTGAAAGTTGATGTTTTACGTTTCAAAGTATGTGGAATCCGAAAAATCGAATAAAAAAGTTTTTTTTAGGTGAGTATCAGGTGGAGTAAGGAAGAAACGAGTATAAAACAACCTTCGATGTTCACTTTCTCTACGGATGTTATAAACAGCGTATATCGATATTTTTACTGCATTTTAATGAAATTTTCAAAGATTTCCCTCCATCCCTGCAAAGGACATACCAGTGATGAAGTTTTATACCTGCAGTCCACCCAACTTGGCCGACGTTTTTATCGGCATTTCTTCTTTGATGGAACCTTTTAGGGTGATGAAAGTATACTTTCCCCGATAACTCTCAAGAAAACCCCGACTTGGCGAGAAAAAAAATAAACTTCTCGAAACTTCTCCCGCCACACCTTTCACGCCGAAGTGGATAATTTAACAGGGCAAAAGTTTCCCAGTTTTACGTCTCGCCCGGAGGAAGATGTCTGAAAGTTGTTGAAAGCTTGTTAAGAAGGTGTTTTCGTGGTGCTCTGAGATTGTCGTTAATCTCATTTAAGTACGATTAAATAAATTTAATCTCATCACCATTGTTGGACAGTCCGTAGATCTAATGATGGTCTGAAAGTCAAAATTGTGAAATTTGTAATTTATTGTACATTTAACGACGTTTCAGTCGGTCATCGTTCGTTCCTCGTTCCGGGATAGTATTTCTCTAGATTACCGACGGTCAAACTTTAAAAAATGTACTTAGATATTTTCAAGGAATTTCGAAATTCATTAGGGTAGCAGTTTAGGAAATTGAAAAACTAAAAGATTGACGCTGGAATCATCAAAATCGACCAATAATTGCCAGAGAACAATGAGAAAAACCGTTTTCAGTTTCGTTTTTCCCAATTTGGTTCATTATTGAAAATAATGACCTTGGAATCGACCAAGAAAATTTTTTTTTCAACTCCCCTCAAAAATTGTTGGTTTACGTTTCAAGCTACGTAGAATCCCAAAATCGAATAAAAAATTGTCCCTGTAGGACAAACTGTTCGCTCCCTACGAGAAATTAAGAGTTGGACTTACGATAAATCAGAAACACGAGTGTGAATCGCAAAAGAGGCCGAATCTCCGTTCAAATTTTAGCTGACCGAATGCGATCGATGTTTTTCTTCATGTTGGTTGTTGGTAACAATGGAAAATGCCGTGTTCTTTGCAGACGAGTTATCTATTTAGAAAAATTAACCTTTGAGTAATAATTTGCAGCGTTTTCTTTGGCAATTATTGTTTGATTTCGATGATTCCAGCGACAATCTTTCAGTTTCTCAATTCCCTACCCTGCTGCACTAATGAATTTTGAAAATCCTTGAACATTTCAAATTTATGTACAACTTTTCAAGTTTTAGCGTCAGTAATCTAGGAAAACACAAACCCGGAACGAGGAACGAACGACGACTGACTGAGGCCCCCAGCCTGCAATCGCCCCCTTCGCCCCTGCTCCATATCGTAAAAACGAGAATCCGACGGCTATGATCAAGTTAGAAAATTCCGCAAACGGATTCGTATTCTTAATTAAGTTCTGCAAGTGGCTATTAGGCCACTTTTTGAAAATGTTCAAAATTTGAACAAATTTTTGTTGGGGTAGTGTGAAGAAAAAAATTGCACACTTTCTAAACCAATTACCCGCAATTCTACGGTGATCCTGAAGAGAAATCCGTTTGCAGAATTGAAATATCTCGATCCGTTCTCAAATGAGAAGTAAACGAAATTTGGCCTCGATGGTGCTGCCATCTCTTATTTCAGAATCTCACTAAAACCTCGTGAAATTTAGCCTTAAGGTGGTAAGGAAAACTTTCAAGGGTCTAAGTCAGTTTTGAGATAAACACATTTTACAATAACAGACTTTTAGGCATCAGAATCCAAAATATTAGAATTTTTTTTATCAACTCCGACATGTTCAAAATTAAAGTACAAGTTGGCAACTCAGTTTTGTCTCGACGCATACAAAGGGCCGCCTTCGATCTTCTCAAAGTCTTTTCCAAGTCTCTTTCTTGCTTCACTCTATTCCAATCGCGTCTGTTTCGTCATATATCAAATTTCATCAAAATCGATTCTTGGGAACTAAGGAAAGTCCCGCGGGTGGCGGACGGACGGCCAAATTTTATTCGATTTTTGGATTGCGGGAGGGGGTTAAAAAAATGTTCATGGTCGGTTCCAAAAATAACAAAAAAATTAAAAATAAACCAAAAATATAAAAGAAAATAATAAATAAACTAAAATTTGCGCACGACTCAAAACAGAAACAACAAACGGCTGATAACAGTGAAAACTCAAGGTCAAAACAATAACAGATGACAGCAATGTACATCTTCCACGTCTTTTTAAAGAGCTCAAGGAACGCTGTTTACATGGAAGAAATTTTCTGTGACATCCAAACTGAAGGAAAAGAAGACCTAAGATCGATTCGGTGTTAAATCAATCGATTCCTAAGTCAATACATGTCAGTCTTAGAAAAACCGCTCTCCTGAAAACTCACCATTTTTTACGTAAAAGGAACGTTTTTTCCCAAACCACTCGAGCTATCATGATGAAATTTTTATGGCATGTTGCTAACATCATAATGAAGCTCTGGTGCATAGGAAATTACGAAAAAATTGATGGAAGTCCCCTGAAAAATTTTCAAAATTGAAAAAATGATTGATGAATTGAAATGAATTGAAAATGAATTGATTACACGTCTTCTGATAAGGCTGTTACAAAATGATATAAACGGTTGATTCTGCACAGTTTTATGATGAAGTGTGCGAAGTTGCATCAAAATCGGACAAGTAGTTCCGGAAAAAGCGTTTCGCAATGATGAGGTAAAATACACTACAAATCGGATTTTCCTTACCCTCATAATTGCAATTTTTAAAAACTTACCTACCTCATTCATCCTTTTTACGCTTGTTATCATTATTGTACCTTGAATGTGAATTCACCCAATTCTTGTACGTCATGAGTGAAAAATGTATTTTTGACGTACATAAATTTGGTATAATTCAAATTTAGTGATCAGAAATTTCATTTAGTTTAGCCGTATATCCATAAGGAAATACTGTTCTGTGTGTTGTGTTTGTGGACGAACTGAAGGCAGCTGTACTAGAAGTGAAAGGCAAAGAAGAAATATGTCCGAGTAACTCGTTCTTAACCGAAGGTTAGGAAATCGTGGAAATACTTGAAAGGCTTGAGAGGAGAGAGAAAGCACCGGACAGCCCATAGTTGGCGTTTGTAGCGAACAAATTGATGCGATAACTGTTTCAAGCGGATAAAATAACCTCGCAGCAGGTAGTTAAGCCTACGACTGCTGTGGTTTACTGGCAGTACAAACTCTCGGTATGCTCTGGTGAAAAGGTGGAGTTATTATAATGTTGAGCAACAATCAACGGGTTTCGAATCGAGTATCCCAAGAACGTATCGAGTCTGCGGGGATGGAGTTACAACAGATAAATTCACTAGAAAGCTAAAATGTACACTCTGGAAATGGATGGATGGAAAATGGGATGGAGTTACAGTAGATAAATTAACTTAAAACAGCTGTAAAGCTGAAATATACACTCTGGAACTTCCCTTGAAGATCCGAGTACTTCAAGGCAAATCAAGTATTACGTTCAATCAAGTATTAGTAGCAAGTATTATTTCAAATTAAGTATCTAGTCGAATCAAGAATTAAGTCAAATTCAGTATTAGGTCAAATCAAGTATTGGTAACGAGTATCAGTAACAAATATCACGTCAAATCAAGTATCAGCGCCATGTATTAGGTCAAATTAAGAATCAGTCATTATGAAGTCAAATTAGTTATCAAGTCATAGGTCAAATTATGTATCAATTCATATAAATTATTAGGTCAATTTATGTATCAATTCATATCAAATATTAGTAACAAGTATCAGTAACAAATATCACTAACAAATATCTCGTCAAATCAAGTATCAGTACAAGGAATTAGGTCAAATTTTGTGTCAAGTCTTATCAATTACTAGTAACAAGTATTAGAGCAAATTATGAACTAGGTCAAATCAAGTATCAGTAACAAATATCTCGTCAAATCAAGTATCAGTACCAAGTATTAGGTCAAGTTAAGTTACAAGTCGTATCAAGATCAGTACCTACCAAGTACTAGGTCAAATTATGTATAAGGTCAAATCAAGTATTAGTAACAAGTATCAGTAACAAATATCACGTCAAATCAAGTATCAGTACCAAGTATGAGATCAAATCAAGCAGTTTTCAAATCAAGTAACAGTAACGAGTATCAGTAACAAATATCTCGTCAAATCAAGTATCAGTACCAAGTATTAGGTCAAATTAAGTTACAAGTCGTATCAAGATCAGTACCTACCAAGTACTAGGTCAAATTATGTATAAGGTCAAATCGAGTATTAGTAACAAGTATCAGTAACAAATATCACGTCAAATCAAGTATCAGTACCAAGTATGAGATCAAATCAAGCAGTTTTCAAATCAAGTAACAGTAACGAGTATCAGTAACAAATATCTCGTCAAATCAAGTATCAGTACCAAGTATTAGGTCAAATTAAGTTACAAGTCGTATCAAGATCAGTACCTACCAAGTACTAGGTCAAATTATGTATAAGGTCAAATCAAGTATTAGTAACAAGTATCAGTAACAAATATCACGTCAAATCAAGTATCAGTACCAAGTATGAGATCAAATCAAGCAGTTTTCAAATCAAGTAACAGTAACGAGTATCAGTAACAAATATCTCGTCAAATCAAGTATCAGTACCAAGTATTAGGTCAAATTAAGTTACAATTCGTATCAAGATCAGTACCTACCAAGTACTAGGTCAAATTATGTATAAGGTCAAATCAAGTATTAGTAACAAGTATCAGTAACAAATATCACGTCAAATCAAGTATCAGTACCAAGTATGAGATCAAATCAAGCAGTTTTCAAATCAAGTAACAGTAACGAGTATCAGTAACAAATATCTCGTCAAATCAAGTATCAGTACCAAGTATGAGATCAAATCAAGCAGTTTTCAAATCAAGTAACAGTAACGAGTATCAGTAACAAATATCTCGTCAAATCAAGTATCAGTACCAAGTATTAGGTCAAATTAAGTTACAAGTCGTATCAAGATCAGTACCTACCAAGTACTAGGTCAAATTATGTATAAGGTCAAATCAAGTATTAGTAACAAGTATCAGTAACAAATATCACGTCAAATCAAGTATCAGTACCAAGTATGAGATCAAATCAAGCAGTTTTCAAATCAAGTAACAGTAACGAGTATCAGTAACAAATATCTCGTCAAATCAAGTATCAGTACCAAGTATGAGATCAAATCAAGCAGTTTTCAAATCAAGTAACAGTAACGAGTATCAGTAACAAATATCTCGTCAAATCAAGTATCAGTACCAAGTATGAGATCAAATCAAGCAGTTTTCAAATCAAGTAACAGTAACGAGTATCAGTAACAAATATCTCGTCAAATCAAGTATCAGTACCAAGTATGAGATCAAATCAAGCAGTTTTCAAATCAAGTAACAGTAACGAGTATCAGTAACAAATATCTCGTCAAATCAAGTATCAGTACCAAGTATGAGATCAAATCAAGCAGTTTTCAAATCAAGTAACAGTAACGAGTATCAGTAACAAATATCTCGTCAAATCAAGTATCAGTACCAAGTATCGATAAAAATGTAAATGATACTTAATCTTTAAAAGAGAAAAGAGAGAATTTCACAAGGAAAAAACGCGGATCACTTTTTTATCCAGGAAACTTTCCTAATCTGTACAAATGTTACAGAGTTGAAAACTGTAGGATAAACTACCTACCACCAAATATTTAATATTCAGGTGACTTCAATAAGTATTAGGTCAAATTAAGTTACAAGCCGTATCAAGATCAGTACCTACCAAGTACTAGGTCAAATTATGTATAAGGTCAAATCAAGTATTAGTAACAAGTATCAGTAACAAATATCACGTCAAATCAAGTATCAGTACCAAGTATGAGATCAAATCAAGCAGTTTTCAAATCAAGTAACAGTAACGAGTATCAGTAACAAATATCTCGTCAAATCAAGTATCAGTACCAAGTATTAGGTCAAATCAAGCAGTTTTCAAATCATGTAACAGTAACGAGTATCAGTAACAAATATCTCGTCAAATCAAGTATCAGTACCAAGTATGAGATCAAATCAAGCAGTTTTCAAATCAAGTAACAGTAACGAGTATCAGTAACAAATATCTCGTCAATCAAGTATCAGTACCAAGTATCGATAAAGTTGTAAATGATACTTAATCTTTAAAAGAGAAAAGAGAGAATTTCACAGGGGAAAAAACGCGGATCACTTTTTTATTCAGGAAACTTTCCTAATCTGTACAAATGTTACAGAGTTGAAAACTGTAGGATAAATTACCTACCACAAAATATTTAATATTCAGGTGACTTCAATAAGTATTAGGTCAAATTAAGTTACAAGCCGTATCAAGATCAGTACCTACCAAGTACTAGGTCAAATTATGTATAAGGTCAAATCAAGTATTAGTAACAAGTATCAGTAACAAATATCACGTCAAATCAAGTATCAGTACCAAGTATGAGATCAAATCAAGCAGTTTTCAAATCAAGTAACAGTAACGAGTATCAGTAACAAATATCTCGTCAAATCAAGTATCAGTACCAAGTATTAGGTCAAATTAAGTTACAAGTCGTATCAAGATCAGTACCTACTAAGTATTAGGTCAAATTATGTATAAGGTCAAATCAAGTATTAGTAAAAAGTATCAGTAACAAATATCACGTCAAATCAAGTATCAGTACTAAGTATGAGATCAAATCAAGCAGTTTGTTAAATCAAGTAACAGTAACGAGTATCAGTAATAAATATCACGTATAATCAAGTATCAGTACTAAGTATTAGGTCCAATTATGTATCAAGTCATATCAAGTATTAAATCAAATTAAGTATTAGGTCAAATCAAGTATTAGTAACAAGTATCAGTAACAAATATCACGTCAAATCAAGTACCATTACCAAGTGTTAGGTCAAATCAAGTATTGGTAACAAGTATCAGTAACAAATATCACGTCAAATCAAGTATCAGTACCAAGTATCAGGTCAAATCAAGCAGTTTGTTAAATCAAATAACAGTAACGAGTATCAGTAATAAATATCACGTATAATCAAGTATCAGTACTAAGTATTAGGTCCAATTATGTATCAAGTCATATCAAGTATTAAATCAAATTAAGTATTAGGTCAAATCAAGTATTAGTAACAAGTATCAGTAACAAATATCACGTCAAATCAAGTATCAGTACCAAGTATCAGGTCAAATCAAACAGTTTGTTAAATCAAGTAACAGTAACGAGTATCAGTAATAAATATCACGTATAATCAAGTATCAGTACTAAGTATTAGGTCCAATTATGTATCAAGTCATATCAAGTATTAAATCAAATTAAGTATTAGGTCAAATCAAGTATTAGTAACAAGTATCAGTAACAAATATCACGTCAAATCAAGTACCATTACCAAGTGTTAAGTCATGTTAAGTTACAAGTCGTATCAAGATCAGTACCTACCAAGTATTAGGTCATATCATGTATAAGTTCAAATCAAGTATTAGTAACAAGTATCAGTAACAAATATCTCGTCAAATCAAGTATCAGTACCAAGTATTAGGTCAAATCAAGTATTAGTAACAAGTATCAGTAACAAATATCACGTCAAATCAAGTATCAGTACCAAGTATTAGGTCAAATCAAGTATTAGTAACAAGTATCAGTAACAAATATCACGTCAAATCAAGTACCATTACCAAGTGTTAAGTCATGTTAAGTTACAAGTCGTATCAAGATCAGTACCTACCAAGTATTAGGTCAAATCATGTATAAGTTCAAATCAAGTATAAGTAACAAGTATCAGTAACAAATATCAGGTCAAATCAAGTATTGGTAACAAGCATCACGTCAAATCAAGTATCAGTACGTATACCAGATCAAGTCAAGTATTAGTATCAATTATCATCACAGTTTCAAACCAAATGACCCAAAGGAAGGAAGCTAGTCTGAAATACCGAGTACTTATGACTTCCCCGAGCTCACTTTAGACCACTTTCCATGCCAATCGGGAAACTGTTTCATTCCAATTATACGCCAACTTTGGACCAGTTTCCTCTGTCTCCTGTGTGTGACGTCTTCGCGGCTCTGCCCACAACTGGCGCATATAAATGCATTGTTTGAAGTCGACGGCCATCAAAAGCGTAAACGATGATTGTTTTATATAGATTTGAGACGATGAAAACGTCGTTTGAGGCTTCCGAGGAGTCTGTTGAATAAAACATGAGTTTCAATCTATTGGGAGGAAGAGGAAGAAGAAGGAAAAAGAGGAAGAAGACGACATCATCAGGAAAAGAAAAACCTTTCCGGAATATTCTTGCGTCAAAGGTTTACATATTCAGGGCGGGAGGCCAGACAAAAATCGTGGGTTTAGGAGAAAACGAGCGACGGGGAGGGCGGGGGGTTGAAATCCCGTAGCGTCGTTGCCATGGAGATCGTGAGGGGGAGTAGAACAAGCGACGGGGGGCGGTTGATGGGGCGGCCGATCCTCCGTGCGGGCAGGAGTTACCCGACACCCGCTTAGTCATCGGGGTGAGTTTCCACCCCCGGCTCGTGCCCTCACCCCGTCGCTTGGTCTACTCCGCCCCCCGCCACCCGTCGCTTGTTCTACTCCGCCCCTCGCCCATCGCTTCTGGCCTTATGGCTCGGAGGGTTGTTTCAACCCCTCACCGTCAATAATTGCCGAGGGGTAGGAAACCGTAGGGGTAGGTTTTGATCGTATTAGAACACAAGTGCCGGATGAACTTGATGTAAGAATTTGCACCTCAGATGTGGGCAGGTGAAGGAAGATCTGAAGCACCTGTAGTAGACACTGTATTAGTAGTGAACATTTGGAAGGACCAGTATCAGGCACTGTATCAATACTAGTCATTCATAAGGCGAATTAAGGAAAATGGATGAACCAGTAGTAGACGCTGAATCAATGCCGGTAATTCTGAAGGCGTATCAAGGAAAAGGAACGTACCAGTAGTAGACGCAATATCAAAGCCGTAGTTCTGGAGGCTAATCAATGAAAATAAATGTACCAGTAGTGGTCACTGTATGATTACGAGCCATTCGGAAGGCGAACTATACAAAGTAAACGGAATGTACCAGTAAGTAGTATTCACTGTATCATTAATAGTCATTCTCAAATCAAATTAAGGAAAATGGATGTACCAGTAGCAGACGTCGAATCAATGCCTGTAATTCTGAAGGCATATCAAGGAAAAGGAACGTACCAGTAGTAGACGCAATATCAAAGCCGTAGTTCTGGAGGCGAATCAATGAAAAAAAAGGACCAGTAGTGGTCACTGTATGATTACGAGCCATTCGGAGGATGAACTATACAAAGTAAATGGAATGTACCAGTAGTAGACACTGTATCAATGGTAATTCTGGAGGCGTATCAAGGAAAAGGAATGTACCAGTAACTGTCACTCTATCAGTTGTGGAGATTCTACTGGAGAATCAAGGAAAAGGAATGCACCAGTAGTAGACGCTGTATCAATGGTAATTCTGGAGGCGGATCAAGGAAATGCAATGTACCAGAAGTAGACACTGTATGAATTTTAGCCATTCGGGAGGGGAAATGTACAAAGTAAACGGAATGTACCAGTAGTAGACACTGTACCAATGGTAATTCTGGAGGCGTATCAAGGAAAAGGAAGATACCACTAGTAGACAGTAAAGGAATACCATCCATTCGGGAGGCGAACTATACTAAGTAAACGGAATGTACCAGTGGTAGACGCTGCATCAATGGTACTTCTGGAGGCGTATCAAGGAAAAGGAAGGTACCAGGAGTAGACACTGTATGAAAATTAGCCATTCGGGAGGGGAAATATACAAAGTAAACGGAATGTACCAGTAGTAGACACTGTATCAAAGGCGTATCAAGGAAAAGTAAGATAGTAGTAGTAGACAGTATAGGAATACCATCCACTCGGGAGGCGAACTATACAAAGTAAACGGAATGTACCAGTAGTAGACGCTGTTTCAATGCGAGTAATTCTGGAGGCGAATGTGTTGTTGCCTGTAAAGTCGGTATACGGGCGAAAGTTTTACGTGACAACGACTTTGAGTGGTAAAATAATTTTAATGTTAATATTCATTCGTATAGTAGGAAGAAGGGTAAAATAAAATTCTTTGTCAAGTTGCACAGAGTAGGTATTTCCCGTAGGTAGTAGGTATTTCCCATGGGTGGGGGGGGGGGAGTGAGTGCCAGGGAAGGGGGGCGGGGCGCTCCCGCCTTTAGGGAGCGCCGAGCTGCACCCCCTCCGTGAGCGGAGCGTAACGCAGTTTCTTGAAGTGTCTCCCGGTAAACCAATTTATAAGACGTTATCACGTCAAAAATGTACCAGTAGTGGTCACTTCATCAGTTGTGGAGATTTTTTGTGGAGATTCTGGAGGCATATCAAGGGAAAGGAATGTACCAGTAGTAGACAATGTATGAATACTAGCCATTCGGGACGCGAACTATACAAAGTAAACAGAATGCACCAGTAGTAGACGCTGTATCAATGGTAATTCTGGAGGCGTATCAAGGAAAAGGAATGTACCAGAAGTAGACACTGTATGAATATTAGCCGTTCGGGAGGGGAACTATACAAAGTAAACGGAATGTACCAGTAGTAGACGCGGTATCAATACTAGCCATTCCTAAGGCGAACTAATGTACCAGTAGTGGGCACTGTATCACTACCGTAGATCTGTTCTTTACAAACGTAAACAACCCCAAGAAATACGTTTTTGGAACCCATTTCTTCAAATTTGGATCAAAATTAGCCATGTTGTCGAATTTCTTCGTGTTTTCATTTGCTTTTATGAACATTTTGACACAATAACTCGAATTTTAGTCGAAATTTTATTTAAAATATTATCATTTAAAGTGGTACCAAACCTCAAATTATTGCACATATTGAGGCATCAAAGTCAAAAACTCCACGTCTTCGATGCCCTCCAACGTTGTTTTGATGCCCACTAACACTTGATTGATTATAATAATTATTATTCGATTAGTCAACTAACGACTGAAACAACATACTTCCCCGGAAGGCTTTAATGGCGCTAAAATATGCACGACCTCGTTATGAAGGGCCCTGAAGGGGTGTTTGGAAATTATGGAACGAGGGAGCTTCGAAGCCCGAAAAATCTCTTCCAACTGAGACGAAGACGACCCGAAAAGCGTTATTTTTAATCCTCATCTCAAATTCTGATGAGAGGCGCGGCAGAATTTAACGGTTGATTCCCTTCCGAAGGGTTTTCATGAATAAAATATCGTCCTTGTTGATGCGACAACCTTCCGCAGGACTCGAAATAATTGCTTTTAGCGAAATTTCAAAGAAAATTAGGTTATCACAACGTCCTCAGAATGTTTACCACGGACTTTTTTGATATTTTTATCGAATTCGTGGGTTCAGCATGACTGGGGGACACATTGAAAATATTTTATAAAATAAAATCGTTAGAATACTTGAGCGCAGATAGTCATTATCCAATAACCCGAACCATAAGAACTACTGAAACTTCACCGCGGGAACCCGAATCAGGAGAACTAGGGCATCTACATTCTTTTAAAGCTGGCCCCACACGATCAAACATGCTTGACAAGCATGGTTTGCCAACCTCGCTTGTCAAGCAGATTTGATCGTGTGGGGGGTCATGTTTGAAGGTTTGAAGGTTTGACAGCACGCTTGACGGTTTTCAGTCACTGTCAGAAAATTTGCTGTCAAACATGAGGTTTGACAACCAAGTTTGATCGTGTGGGTGAGCGTCAAACCATCAAACCATCAAGAAAAAAGGGTGGTAGGGGGTAATTTTACTGTAAATCACAGAGTTAGTTTCCGTGAATCACCGAGTTGGCGTCTGTGAATCACAGTCTCCATTAGGGATGCAAAACGATTATCGATAATATCGATATTCTGCCTCCGATTATCGATGCTTTTTTATCCATATGGACTACTCCGATATTTATACTCATATTTATACTCCGTTATTAACCAAATTATGTGGCAATACAGGTAACTCAGATGGTTAATATCCATACCTACTTGAAACAGATTGAACAGATGAACGCAACATGAACACTGAACACTACTGAAGCTTGGTGGATGCGGTTGAAACAGTTGGTTTGAACGTGTGGGTGCGGCGTCAAACGTCAAACATGCTTGACAAGCGCGGCTTGTCAAACCATGCTTGTCAAGCATGTTTGATCGTGTGGGGCCCGCTTTACTTCCACGCCGTTATCACCCTACCTAGATTTTTTGTTTTAGGTACTCTCACAGCCTTGTAAGTGGCACTATTTGATTTAGCGAGAAAAATCACTTGGAAATTTTTTTTTTTTTAAATTTAGTTTATTTCCAAAAAGTATGATAGATACATGATAGTAATGTGTACAAACATAATAAGTAGTTACTTAACGCATTATTTACATGTTGCTTGATATATAGGTGGAAATTAATCTCCAACATGGGCTAACAGCCCGTGTTAGGAGATGAGTCGATCTCAAAAATCTCTATTTAAATATCTGCACTTCCTTGATAAATTATAAACTTATATACTTAGTTGGAAAAAATAGAATTAAAATTAACAAATCTTGATCGTTTGGGCCGCATCATAGGCTCTCCATCATGTGAACAACTAATAATTTAAATATATTTTTTGTTTCTGTGTTTACCACTTCTTTTTTTATAGTCACAGGAAGTTGATTAAAAATTTTTATAGCACGATAGTGGTAATTATTTTGTGCAAAAGTGGTTCTGTACAGCGGCAAAGACATAGTCATGTCGTCTATAGTTCTGGTATTCAATCCATGTGTTGGAAAAGTAAACGTATCTTCTTTAAATAATTGTTTTATACAACATACGTCAACAATTTGCGAGAAAAGGTAAAATGGCAAGCTTTCGAAAAATCGGAAAGGATGGGGCATTACAGAGAGCATTGGACATGACACGTATGATGGCTTTTTGGGTAGTTTCAAGCGCTTTATAAGCGGATCTATAACCTCCACTCCACTCAGGCAGACAGTAGAGGAGAATAGAGGTAACCACAGAGGAATATATTATTTTCATCAGCTTTTGGGAGACAATATTTTTTAATTTTGCAAAAACGTAAATCATTTTTCGGAGTTTCATATTTGATTCTCGAATTTGGAGTTCCCACTTCATCTGTTCATCATCCACCAAACCTAAGTATTTTGTGTGTGCAACTTTTGTCACTACAGGGCGGGTATGACAGGTGGAATGACATTCACAATTTGATCCATGAACAATTAATTTGGGATTTACTGGTTGGGTTTTCTGGGTTAAACTAAAAGTTAAATTATTCGTTTTCTCCCAATTGAACGTTAACTTATTCCACAACAACCATTCGTTTATTATACTCATTCCCAAACCAGCCTTGGCAAAAGCATCCTCCCAGGTACTCGCACTTGTGTAAAAAACAGTTTCGTCTGCGAAGATTATCAGAGTACCAAGAATGCTTAGTTTGGCAATAAAAAATTGCCCCAAACTTCATTCCATTCACCCGCAAGTGATGAAACAGTCGCTACGTCATGCTGAACCCACGAATTCGATAAAAATGTCACGCTTTTTCTCTCGAAAACACACATTTTTCAAAAAATAAAATCATTTTAAGAAAATCTGAATACACTGTTGGAAAGGTGAGCCTTTGGACTAATTTTTAAGACTACTGCAGGAAGAGAACATTAGAACATTCAGTGGATTGGCAAACGATTGAAAAAACTGAAAATTTTCACTAATTTACAGATTTTTGCCTTTAGGCTTATGCTTTTTACATTTAAACCTTTTTACAAAAAATTGAATTTGCATTATTGTGACAGGAAATTTAATGCTCATTCCAATGGAATAATCAAATCTGAATTTACTTCATCAATTAACGGAGCTACGACAGTTTTAGCGAACAAGGTCGAAAACACAAAAATATCTTATAAGTGAAATAACTAAGCCTCTAAAAAAAATTGCTAGGAGACATTTTTTGTTGGAAATTAGTTGTAGAATCGATCCCTAGCCGATGGTGCGCCCTTAACGTTTACACCCTATGGATGCGAGGAAGCTATGTGCCACACCCTCCTGGCAGACATTCCTGCATTCTACCACATCTCAACTACATTTTTGTAGTTTCCATTTCCGCCGAGAATTAAAAAAATTGGAAAATTCAAAATTTCCTAACTTAGTTTTGTCTAACTGGGCTCCCTTGAGATGAGAAAAATACCAAAAAAAATTATATGGATAAAATCTCAAAAAAAAATACAGGGAAAAGGGAATGTTTTTGGGATTTTTTCCATAGAATTTTTTTGGGATTTTTCTCATCTCAAGGGAGCCCAGTTAGGCAAATTTAGAAAGTTAGCGAAGTTAGAAAATTTTGAATTTTCCAATTTTTTTAATTCTTGGCGGAAATGGAAACTACAAAAATGTAGTTGAGGTGTGGTAGAATGCAGACGTCTGCCAGGAGGGTGTGGCACATAGCTTCCTCGCATCTATAATGATTCGATCTCTAAAGTTAATAATTGTCAATAAAAAAATATCTCTATCTCTCTAAGTACTACCATAGGGGACCATCTACACGCCAATCTAACAATCGCTGAAAATGTGGTCGAATTCGGGAGGAAAATGGAGTAGTTACCGCTTTTGGGAGAAGTAGGTAGGCTGAGGGGGATGTGCAATGCGGCTTTATCCTTATGATTTTTTGTTAGTAGTCGAGTGCACTTTCGCTTATACAGTTAAGCAGGTGCTTATATAGGTAAGCATCATCAAGACTTTTGATATTTGTTAGGTTTTGGGCCCATCCCTGAAGGTGGCACACTTTTTGAGATCCATATTTTCTGGTCTTAGCGGATATTTTGACAGGCTATTGCTTCCATGCATCTGGCTTCTTACGGGGTTCTTATGGGTATTTCTTTTGGGGAAATAGTTTTTATGAAGATTCTTGATGGCTTTGGATTTCGGGTGCAGAACAAATTTCTGCGGTAGATAACTCAATTTTATGTAAAGTTTTGCCTGTGACATACACACAGACAGACAGACACGGAACCAAAATTGTTCAGGAAGGACTAAAACGTAAAACGCGAAAAGAAATTTTGATTTTGGTGAACATTCTTTTCCAAACTTGATAAGTGAATACAATACTTCCGCTACCTTGGTAGATTCGGAAGCAAAATAAACGCAAGTGGGCGATTTTTTTTTTTTTTTTGAAAGAAGTTCAAAATAACGACCTCCGGAGAAAAGTGGTTGAAGTTCCAAAATATCCCTTCCCTACCCTTCATAATTGAGAAATCACACCACATGACGCTTCAAAAATTGATTTAGACATCTCATTGATAGGAATCACATGTGTTGAAATGGTGTCAAGAAACCAAAACTTGAAATTTCGTTACGAGAAAAAAAAATATTCAAAACCAACTTAGCTGAAAGGTTTTTTTTTTTTGTGTGTCGAAAATATTTCCGAAGACGATAATGAAAAGGCAAATCGAGGAAATGGCGGCTAAATCGGGTGGTTTTTTGAAAACGAGCGTCGACGAGGTTTTGGTCGACTGGCGACGACATTTCGGATTGACGACGGTTTTGGACGTCGACGCCACCCAAGAGCGTCTCGGAGGGATTTTTCAAAGGATATCCCTCATGTTCAAAGGAAAAGGTCAGTTACGATTATAGTATAATTATTATAGTTGAAATCGTCCCTATACCTGGTAAACCATGTAAGTCGAGTTTATCAAATTTTACAGGGGACACTAAAAACTAAATAATTCAGTTTTCATTCCACATGCAATAATTTTTTTCGTTCCATTCCTTAAAACAGGTGGTAACAGTAGTATTTCAAAGAGCCTGAGACTAATTTCATCAAAATTTACTTCAGCGAAAGAAAAAATGGACTTACATGCTTTTACCCAGTCTTTGACACCCGACTTACATGGTTTTCGATTTGATTTTATGAAAATATACCCAGCTTGGGTTATTCCATTATTAGGAATATTATTCAATTTTGTTCTCCAGGTTTCAAGGTTACACCAAATACCCAAATCGATGCAAAAGGAAAATATTTAAATGAATATTCATAAGCGTTGACTAAAACGCAGTCCAAATTTAAGGCTCCTTGAGTCAAAATGACAGTCTTCACTCTTAATATTACTAGAGTTGAGCAATAAATTATTCAATATAAGTTACTTAGTTACTTACAACCAATTCCTCAATGGGGAATATGCCTCACATTTGTTTTTTTTTTTTCGAATGAGGGTTTGTTTTTATGGAATAAAACCATAGTGAGCTGCTCAAAAACGCATCCAAAAAAATTAGAGAATTTAAGGAAGATGGAAATTTTAAATGTGGTGGCAATGTGTAAGAGGCAGCCATGTTTGAAACGTGACGGATATTCTACCAATCTGACTTCAAAGGAGGTTCTGTGGCGCTTACCACAGAAGCGGAACATACACGAACTTTTACCTTCCGAGTAGTGCGCACAAGAGTGCGCCACGAACTGGCAGGAAGAACCCAAACACAAAAGTGACCAAAAGAAACAATATTACTCACTTTTTTACAATACGAAATTATCTACTAGTTTATCAAGCATTATTATTCTTCATCTTCTCTTATTTAGTTTCAAGATTTGAATCACATTATTCGAGTAGCCATTTCACTGGATCGTTTTGTGTCGCGGTGCTAGAACTCTGTCTGTTGTCGTTGTTTTCGCGTCTTTTTTTTTTTTTTCGTATGACGTCAACAATACTCCTCGATTTTCGCGGTGTTTTGTAACAGAGGTTCACTTGTTTAGTCATTTTCTCCTACGGTAATTTTTTCCCGTTGGTTATTCCTAGTGTTAAACGTTATTCTAGGGCCCTATAATAGGGTTTGACTTGAAATTCCAGAATCTAAAATTGAGGCAAATTCCCCATTACCATTTCTTAAATTACAACCATGACTTGTAGGAACACTTCACCTATCACAACCGTAACTAGGTAGGTATGCATTGAATTCAAGTGTTAGGTAACTAGGTACTTTTGTTTCATTAAAACAAGGGATGAGTTAGGTATGGGTTAGAGATGAACTGGATATGGGTTGAGGATGGGTTAGGGATGGGATAGGGGTTAGGGATAGGTTGGAGATTAGCTAGGGACGGGTTAGGGGTTGGGATAGGTCAAGGCTGGGTTAGGGATGAGCTGGGGATGGGTTATAGATGGACTAGGGGTGGATTGAGGATGGGTTAGGGATTGGTCAGAGCTGGATTTCCTTAATTATTATCTCTTGTATCATTAATTTTACAGAGTTTCCTGTAAAACATAAGCAGACCAATAGCACACAACTAATCTCTTGTTGTTCTTTCTAACATCAGCATTACAGCTAGGTCAAACAGCCAACAAAATCAATCAATTCATCTAAAATATCCTCCTAAATAATGTAAAAATAATTTAGAAACAATGCGGAAAAACACGTGATCTCAGGTAGGTAAGTAAAAAAAACACGTAGGTAGGTCGTGATCTTAAGGTTGGCCACAGTATGGAAAATCACGTGTCTGCAGAACAAAAGGAGTGGAATTTATTGCTGAAATTGAGCCTTATAAAAATGTTCCTATTGTGATATGGGTTGAGGATGGGTTAGGGATGGGATAGGGGTTAGGGATACGTTGGAGATTAGCTAGGGACGGGTTAGGGGTGGGCTGGGTCTAAGTTAGGGGTTGGGATAGGTCAGGGCTCGGTAGGGGATGAGCTAGGGATGGGTTAGGGGTTGGAGACAGGTCAGGGCTGGGTTGGGTTGGAGATGGACTAGGTATGAGTTAGGAATGGGATAGGGGTTAGGAATAGGTTGGGGATGGGTTGGGATAGGTCAAGGCTGGGTTAGGGATGAGCTGGGGATGGGTTATAGATGGACTAGGGATGGGTTGAGGATAGGTTAGGTGTGAGATGGGATCACAGAGTAATGGAGACAATGGGATAGGGGGTTAGGGATAGGTTGGAGATGGGCTAGGGACAGGTTAGGGGTTGGGATAGGTCAGGGCTGGGTTGGGGATGGGCTAGGGATGAGTTAGGGACAGGTTAGGTTAGGGGTTATAGATAGGTCAGGGCTGGGTAGGGTATGAGCTGAGGATGGGTTAGGGATGGATTAGGGATAAGTTAGGTATGGGTTATGGATTGGTTGGGTGTGGGTAAGGGGTTAAGGATAGGTCAGAGCTGGATTTCAGCAACATCAGCATTATAGCTAGGTCAAACAGCCAACAAATCAATTAATTCATCTGAAATTATCCTCCTAAATAATGTAAAAATAATTTAGAAACATTGCGGAAAAACACGTAGGTAGGTCGTGATCTCAAGGTTGGCCACAGTATGGAAAATCACGTGTCTGCAGAACACAAGGAGTGGAATTTATTGCTGAAATTGAGACTTATAAAAAGGTTTCTATTTATGATCACTTTCTCCGAACTCTATTTATGAATTTTTTAAACTTTTACATGAAAAAAAGAAGAAAAAACTGACTATCTTTGATGGAAACTTGCCACCAGCGTGAGCTGCTCATTTTATGAAGGCATACACAGGACTTACATGGTTTTCCGGCGAAAAAAGAGGTTACCGACTTACAGGTTTTTTCTATTCCTTCTGGATGAAAAACTATTCATCAGATTGGAAAACGGCTTCACTAAATGAATCAAGCGACCCTAATTTACCTAAAAAGCTCAAAACCTTATTTTCGAAAAAATACCGACTTACATGGTTTACCAGGTATAGGGACGAAATTCTCTACTTCATGTCTACTCTATCATGCCCCCCCCCCCCTCTCACCACGCTAATTTCGATACTCTGGTGAAATAATGAGCAACTAGGAAGCCATCTGAGTCGAGGGATGGATATCGATACCGGATATTTCAAAATATCGAATATCGATACAGTTCTCGTGGGCGGGGGGAGGTAAGTACAAAAAATAATCATTAAACCCTTCCTAACCGAATAATCACTATCACCCCAGCCAATAGGAAGCTTGGTAGACTTCCACTGATGCTCTCAAACGAAAGCTGACACAAAATTTAACGCCTACAGTGAAGTTGTCTCGATTTTTCACCGAAAAACGACTTACCTGGTTTTTCCCCCCGCCAGCCATTTTAGAAACCAACTTGTTCAAAACGGTTTTGAATTTCAGGGTTGTACGACGTGAATGACAAGGACTGCGTGAGCTGGACGTGGTCCGCGATGGACCTTCCCATGACTCCCCTCGAATACGATGATTGATCGTCTACCATCGTAATCACGTCAAATCCAGAATGAATTGCTCAAAATCCACACTAATAATACCGATAAATAAATCTTCATCCTCGTTATTCATCAGGGTGTCCAGCAATTCCCCGAGTTTTCCAGGTTTAATATTCGTCTTTTAGGGGACTACGGTGTGGCTACGGTCGTTTGGGCGTCGCGGTTTGGCGGTGGACTTTGGACCGACCTCTGCGGGGGTCGTGGGTTCAAGGCTCATCGCCAGCCTGGGATCTCATCGCCCCCCTCGTCACAACCCAGGGCGGTGAGGCAATGCGAAGCCATGAGCGAAATCATCAGAACTAGGGATCGGAATTTTATTTATTTTAAAACGGTAAATATGTACCTAAAATAATATTTCAAGTTAATAAATAAAATATTTATTTTTTAATAAATATTATTTCAAGTTAATAATAATTTTCGAGTTCAACAATCGTTTCTGTGTGTTCGCACGTTACAACATATTATGTTGTAACGTGCGAACACACAGAAACGATTGTTGAACTCGAAACACAATTATATTTTTAGGCTGTTAAAATTACTTCCTAGCTTACCAAGTTTTTTGAACAACACAACACGTATTTCATACTTGACACCAACAACATGCGTCTTCCAACAACTACCAGTAAACATAAATTCCATCATAACAATCGAAGACATCTAGGATGTTACACCATTCCCTCCCTCCGAAGGGACATCCTGTCCCTTAAAAGGCTTCATTCTGTTGAAATGGACAACTAACGTCTTCCTCCTCCTTTCCATGTCCTGAATTCGATAGACAACGTCTGAGATCACCTTCTTCACTTGATATGGTCCAGTCCATGGCTTGAAGAACTTAGCACTTCTTCCCCTTGGTACCAGTCGCGAGAAAACCCAAACCTTGTCCCCTTCCTTGTATTGTGGTCCATCTGTTGCTCTTCGATCATATGCATCCTTTTGGCGTTTTTGGTTTGTGATCTGGTTTTCCCTTATTGTCTCATAAGCTGTCTCCAGCTTCGCTCGCAAATCCATTACCCATTCATGTAAGGGGACTTCAGCACTACTCTCATTATTTTTCCAAATTAGATCAACAGGCAGCCTTACCTCCCTACCCATTAGTGCAAAATGGGGAGTAACCTTGATGGTTTCATGAACGCTCGATCTATATGCCAGCATAATGTAGGGAAGCACTACGTCCCAATCTGTTCCCTGCTTGTTAACGTAATGGCTCAAGGAATCACAAAGAGTTCGGTTGAATCTCTCTACCAGACCGTCTGATTGAGGATGATAAGCCGTTGTCCGTGTCTTGAATACATCCAATAACTCAGCCAGATTCTTGAAGACTTCTGCTTCGAATTGCCTTCCCTGATCAGTATGAAGCTCAACCGGTGCCCCATAGCGGGCAACGAACTGTTCAGCAAATGCTTGGGCTACAGTTGAGGCTTCCATGTCTGGCAGGGCACAAGCCTCTACCCATCTGGTGAAGTAGTCCGTCATGACCATGATGTACCGACTTCACCAGATGGGTAGAGGCTTGTGCCCTGCCAGACATGGAAGCCTCAACTGTAGCCCAAGCATTTGCTGAACAGTTCGTTGCCCGCTATGGGGCACCGGTTGAGCTTCATACTGATCAGGGAAGGCAATTCGAAGCAGAAGTCTTCAAGAATCTGGCTGAGTTATTGGATGTATTCAAGACACGGACAACGGCTTATCATCCTCAATCAGACGGTCTGGTAGAGAGATTCAACCGAACTCTTTGTGATTCCTTGAGCCATTACGTTAACAAGCAGGGAACAGATTGGGACGTAGTGCTTCCCTACATTATGCTGGCATATAGACCGAGCGTTCATGAAACCATCATAACAATCGGAGACATCTAGGATGTTACAATGTATTCATTTTTTTTAATATGCTACAAATATGTAAAATTTATAAAACAATTTCTGAAATGAGTGTAAAATCGGTAAGCATCTCTACAGCAAAACTGAAGAAAAATTCACTTTGAAATAATTGGTGACGACGAATCCCCAAGTCGCTACGACCAACCGTATAGAAAAAAATCGTATTTTTTAACGATTTGTACTGAAAATTATGACTTATACCGGAAATTTCGTCGTATTTTCAATTTAGTTGGTCGTAGCTACCTGGGGTTGGTCTCATTCAATTCTGCGTGAAAAATTCTATAAGAACTCGTGAGCGTTTCGAATTTTGATTGATTATTTTGACAATGTTAGGTCATAAATATGTCTAGAGTTCGGGAGAAAATCATTTGAAAAAAGTATGATTTTCAGGGAAAATCGTTTGAAAAAAGTATGATTTTCAGGGAAAATCATTTGAAAAATTCGATTTTTAGGGAAATCATATTAAAAAAATCATAAAATCGTATTCAAAATACGAATACAGGGGAAAATTGTATTCAATGTGTGAATACGATTGTATTCCAATTTGTTCCAAATCGATGAAAAATGTGGAATTGACCTGAATTTCAAGTTTTATTTTCAATTTTTATCAAACTTGTTCCAAAATTATTAAGAATGTGAAATTTATTTATTTTTAAATGGTTCCAACCAAATTGTTTCAATTTTTTTCTCAGTCGTTACAAATTTTTATTTAAGGTTGGTACCAGAAGAGTGTAAAATGTGAAAATCGTTTTTTCAACATAATTTTACGAGATATTACATGACCGAATTCACCATGTTTCGGAACATTTTTTTGACCAAGTTTTCCAAATTTTTCAATTTTTCTGAAATAATTTTGAGAAGGGATTTTTTTGTTACACGTAATTCCAGTCCAGGTTTAGAGATAAAATCGAATCTCTATCGAATCTTTTATCTTGCGATAAAAATGTTGCTAAATATTACTTAAAGTAAGTACGTACTTTTTTTTCGAAATTTTAATTTGGAAAAATCGAAACGAACCTTCGAAACTGACGAGTTCGCCGCATCCTTTGACGAGGACTCTGAGCGGGACGGAGGCGTATTCGAGCGTCGAGTTGGCCGTCGAGTCGACGTACAGCGTGAAGAGGTCGGGGTAGTGGAGGCCGTCGCAGACCGGCGCCTGGCGGAGCACGACGCGCCCGCTGCGCCGCTCGACGTGGAGGAGGCGCCGGACGAAACCGGCGGACCGCTCGACGTTGATGTCGTAGGTGCGAGGGCCGCCGCCGGCGGCGACTCGGAGGCCGGCGTCGAAGACGATCGTGCCTGGAGCGTCTTCGGGCGTCAGGACGATCAGGTAGGCGCCGCTCGGCGCCGGCACCGCCGCCCACAATGACAACAATAACAACAGTCTCATCGTCCGCATTTTCCCCCGTATCACACTAATCACATTTTACAAACCTCTATTTAATCAGTAAATTTGTCAACAATTTATCGATTTTTTTTTCAATCTAATATTTCCAAACAATAACAAAATTCAACCGTCAACCCACGCACTGAGCATTTTTCTGTCACATCACACGCGATTTACGTCGCCATTAAAATACAAAACATCAAAAAAGGACAAAGTATAATTATTTGATCACTAAACGGAGTAACGTCGCGAAAGCCGTCACGAAATTGTACCGATCGACACGCGCGTCTCGAGCGCCGGGGAAGGACTGAAGAAGACGCGGGCGTCGGGCGGCGCCGTCGAAACCGGATTTTCTCCTCCTCCGAGCGCCGCCTCCTTCGTCCCCCTGGGGGGGTTTTTACCACCCTCGCGGCGAAGTCCTCCGGCAGGGGTGCCAACTGCGCTCCGGAATCCGTTGAAAAACGGCAGATAGCGTTTACAGGGTGACCAGTCGTGCGATGAAAGTCCTGTCAAAACTACCTTTACAGCAAAATTCCCTCGTTATTAACCCTAGAGTATTAGATTTCCCTGACACACAGTGATTAGTAGACTACGTAAAAATGACGTGTGAAACTGAAAAAATATTTTCAACACAAAATTGTCATATAAATTTCATTCATTCAACAAAAAACGAGCATAAACTCATTCTTCTTATTATTTACCTAGAAGAATGAATGCCTGAATTATATCACATAAATGTTCTTATATCACATCCAAAACTCGATTTTTCCTTTGATAATATATTATACTCGATAAAATAAATGTTTTGAAATGAATATACAGGGTGTAACGGTTAAGGTCGTACAACCGGCCAGGGTTCGATTCTACAACTAATTTGTGACTTTTTTTGTCTCATGACTTTTTTTTCTTAACCCCCTTAAAATCGGACTTTTTCCACTTTTAAGATTTTTTTCGTATTGTCGACCTTACGCCATTAAAACAGCCATAACTCCCTTGTTTTTCAATCAAAATTCAAATGTAATTATACCGTTGGAAAGAGCGTTAAATTTTCTATCTCCATAGTGTTAAATAAAACTTTTTAAAGAAGACTAAAATGTTGAAAAAAGGGCACAAATAGTAAAATCTCGAAAATCTCGGAAATTTTTCGTTTTTTCAAACGTTTGTAACACTAACTGAAACTGATCTAGTAATAAAAAAAATTGGCATACAAATTAACAGAAATTTGGAAAAGTGAATTGGACAAGATATCAGTCACTGCTTTATCGATAAGTCTTGTTTCATCATTTGACTCAGTGAGACAAAGTACGAAAGGATGGCTGCCTAACTCATTTTAGGGTAAAAATGCTGATTTTCGCGAAACGTCGATTTACACTGGAAGATCCACGGTTTTTGGCACGGGAACGAGGATTTTACACCATTAGTCCACTGTAAACAATTTTATGACCATACCGTTGGAAAGCTGAGATTTTGGGCCAACTTTTGGAGTTACAGTGTGAACTTAACCGGCAGTTTCAGTTAGTGTTACAAACGTTTGAAAAAACGAAAAATTTCCGAGATTTTCGAGATTTTACTATTTGTGCCCTTTTTTCAACATTTTAGTCTTCTTTAAAAAGTTTTATTTAACACTATGGAGATAGAAAATTTAACGCTCTTTCCAACGGTATAATTACATTTGAATTTTGATTGAAAAACAAGGGAGTTATGGCTGTTTTAATGGCGTAAGGTCGACAATACGAAAAAAATCTTAAAAGTGGAAAAAGTCCGATTTTAAGGGGGTTAAGAAAAAAAAGTCATGAGACAAAAAAAGTCACAAATTAGTTGTAGAATCGAACCCTGGCCGGTTGTACGACCTTAACCGTTACACCATGTATTATGCTTGAAATATTTTGAAAGAGAAAATGAATGAAAATTTGAGAAAAAAGAGAAATCTCTTGCTAGTTTGAGATGTGGAGAAAAGATGTGCTTCATTCTCGAATTTTTCGTAGTATAAATGTAATAGAAAAAACGCTGCAAATTATTTCACAAAGGTTTATTATTTTCCAGTATACAGGGTGTCACCCTAACTCGAGGACCAAACTTCAAGGATCGATTCTACAACTAATTTGCAACCTTTTTTGTCTCCTGACATTTTTTTTTTTAACGCTTTAAAATTATACTTTTTTCACTTTTAAGATTTTGTTCGTGTTTTCGACCTTGAGCCATTAAAACGGCCATAACTCCCTCAATTTACTGGATAAACTCAAATATGAGTATACCGTTGGAAATAACGTTAAATTTCCTATCAGTTCATCAGGACACAAAACCTTTTTAAGCCTTTCGTATAAGTGAATAAATTGGTCAAAGTCAGAAATTTAAAACTTTCTCGAAAATCACCATTTTTCAGGCTGACTCATCTTTGTAATAAACAGCCGTATCGGCGGGCACTCAACGGAAAAAACTTGCCCAGAATCTCAGCTTTCCAACGGTCTATCAATTTTTCTTTTTAACATTCAAATTAGAAGAGTAAATGAAGTTTGAATGCCCGAAAACGTGTGTTTTACAAGCAAATCCAGTGTTTTAAGCGGTTTCTGGTCCCCCTCGACCTCAAGATGGCTTGACGATTTTGGTATCATTTCCTATGTAATTTTTTACGCTGAATCAAATAGTGATACTTCCGAATGATTCCGACTGCTAGAAAGTGGATTTTTTGAAGAAAACCTTCGTTTTTCGTACATAAAATACGCATTATTCTTAAATGTGGTAGTGAGCATGAAGTAACACCTTTGAACTCAACAAAAACTTCATTCAACTAGAAATTCGGTGTTTTTATTGAGTTCAAAGGTGTTACTTCATGCTCACTACCACATTTAAGAATAATGCGTATTTTATGTACGAAAAACGAAGGTTTTCTTCGAAAAATCCACTTTCTAGCAGTCGGAACCATTCGGAAGTATCACCATTTGATTCAGCGTAGAAAATTACATGGGAAATGATACCAAAATCGTCAAGCCATCTTAAGGTCGAGGGGGACCAGAAACCGCTTAAAACACTGGATTTGCTTGTAAAACACACGTTTTCGGGCATTCAAACTTCATTTACTCTTCTAATTTGAATGTTAAAAAGAAAAATTGATAGACCGTTGGAAAGCTGAGATTCTGGGCAAGTTTTTTCCGTTGAGTGCCCGCCGATACGGCTGTTTATTACAAAGATGAGTCAGCCTGAAAAATGGTGATTTTCGAGAAAGTTTTAAATTTCTGACTTTGACCAATTTATTCACTTATACGAAAGGCTTAAAAAGCTTTTGTGTCCTGATGAACTGATAGGAAATTTAACGTTATTTCCAACGGTATACTCATATTTGAGTTTATCCAGTAAATTGAGGGAGTTATGGCCGTTTTAATGGCTCAAGGTCGAAAACACGAACAAAATCTTAAAAGTGAAAAAAGTATAATTTTAAAGCGTTAAAAAAAAATGTCAGGAGACAAAAAAGTTTGCAAATTAGTTGTAGAATCGATCCTTGAAGTTTGGTCCTCGAGTTAGGGTGACACCCTGTAGATTCGCCTACAATGAACACAGCTATACCACTACCATAATACTTGATATTATCAAGTTTAATTCGAAGAAATAAACGATTCACACTCAATTCGATGAAAAAAAAAGAGTTGTGGGTGCCTTCGTTAGGAAATTTGATTACTAATTGCTACGGTAAGGACGCAAAACTGAATACAACTCAATCGAAAGAACAATCGCGGAGATTAGGCTGAAATTTGAGCGCCTCTTCTGCGAACGGTTTGTCCAACTCGGTTTGTTTGAGCTCTGAGTGGTCTCATTCGATTCTAAAAATTCAATTCTATTTCAAGTTGGTGAAAACAATACGTACTTATATCAACATAGGCGCTTTTGAAAATTACAACCCCTATTTTTCATACATTAGAAGGGACTGCCACAAACCAAAAGTGCTAAAGTTTTAGTAATATATCTATTATTATAGATTGATTCATACATTGACACATCGATTCAATAAAATTAGTCTAAAGCAAAGTTTCAAATGTGTCTCCCATCATCTCTCTCTTAATAATAACAATCATCTCGCTAAACTCAGTTATTTTAATAGGTTATGGGCCGATATTGAGTTATTTTATGTTATTCGTGAGTTCTAAATTCATTTCGCGAGTCTGATCATCTCATAAACCCGAAGTTACCCTGTCAGTGAGGTTCTTTGTCTGGCGTAATGGCGTCTACATCGTCAACGTCGATTCTCCTTCACACATGTACCTACCCGACGATTACAAGTGAAAATTTCCCTCATTGGAGATGAGGATTTTGGAGCAAAAGAAGTTTAAGATGCGCTCGATTCTAAGGCCGCGGATCGCGAGAAATGAACCAATGAACCAAAAGAGCTCAAAGAAAAAGACGCAACGGCGAGAAACTTGATCCGACAGAGCATCACCGATAGGGTACAAAAGAGAGGCGAAATCTGCATCTGAAATGATGAGTAACCTGATCGCAGTTTTCGAGCGAAAGAGCACATCCGCTCGTTCCATGCTTATGGAAAAATTATTTACCTTCCAGTACAGATCGAACGAAGACTTGCAGGCATTCTTCAACAAATTTGGATACTTTTCCGTTATACCCCCCCCCCCCCAGGCTGTTTCGTGACTTTTTCACGCCCGCCCGATGTTTCTAGACACCGGTAGGTAATTATTCCTCTTCACATTTTAATAAATTAATGTTCGCACAGTTTGAGGGAGTAAAGAGACACCGGTGAATTCTTGGAAAAACAAGGGGGTATTGTCATTGACCAGGGGCGCTGCGTGCTTGCTTGAGTCCAATACCTACCTTCCCGATGAATCGGTTGGTTTACAAACATCTCTTCACAGAGGACAAAGGCAAAGACAATGCCAAACAGCTGAATCGATACCTCGAGATACCTTATAGATTGATGTTTTGAGATTAACTGCTATGCGTCGGATCATCTATACAATCGGGTTATGAATACGAGGAAGCTATGTGCCACACCCACTTGGCAGACTTTTTTCTTCTCTCGTCATGAAGTTGATGTGATTGTTCAAGGAGAAACGGAAATTTGCTGTTTTTTAACTTGTTTTTAACTATTTTATTCATATAATTCTGGTGATTGAGTTTCCACAGGCAAGGGGTCTCCTTGTACATATAGCATTTCCGAATTGAGTTAAACCTTTTCCATTTAGATTTAAACCTTTTCCATTTAGGTTTAAACCTTTTCCATTTTGATTTAAACCTTTTCCATTTTGATTTAAACCTTTTCCATTTAGATTTAAACCTTTTCCATTTAGATTTAAACCTTTTCCATTTAGATTTAAACCTTTTCCATTTAGATTCCAAATGGAAAAGGTTTAAATCTAAATGGAAAAGGTTTAAATCCAAGTGGAAAAGGTTTAAATCCAAATGGAAAAGGTTTAAATCTAAATGGAAAAGGTTTAAATCTAAATGGAAAAGGTTTAAATCCAAATGGAAAAGGTTTAAACCTAAATGGAAAAGGTTTAAATCTAAATGGAAAAGGTTTAACTCAATTCGGAAATGCTATATCAATCATGATTTAGATTACCTCGTTCGTCCACTCAATTTTAACCATTATTATTTCACATGGACACAAAGCACAACACACTGCACCAGACAAATAACGCCCACCACTTCCCCCTTCACCTAGTTGGGCACTCCCTCATCAGTGTCTCCTATAACGTTCCTTTTGTTGCAAAAAGGCCATCCTTCTCAGCCACACCAGCTAAATGTGCAACTTGAAACCCCCCTAAGTTAGTCTGAGTTCCAAGGACCAAGCAAAGTCGAGATCATTTGATGCATTAAACCTAAATAAAGTAAAAAAGATTTGTTAAAAAAAACCTGATTTTTAAAATTATTTTTCTTTACGTACTAATTACTTTGGTGTCGGTCATAAAAATTAGGTATGTTTTACTTTATTTATGGCTGATAATTTTGACAAGAGGGGATCCGTCATGGAGGCATCAACTCCCGCTTGGGGCATTGGTGGTAAAAGTAGTTTCTCATATATCCAATAGAGTGCTCTGATTAAAATTACCTTGGAGATTGCATCAACTTCTTATCAATTTAAATTTTCTTTTGTTGGTGGGCGAAACAACTCTGGGTTTTTCAGGTCCTTTTTGTAATAAAAACGGGATATTTTCGACATCATCTCATGTTAGACAGAAAACATAATATGTTAAATGATATTATCATTCCGACTCAACAACATATTAAATTTTGAAAGTTATCAATCACACTGCATTATTACTTGCAGTGGTAAGTCATTCATCAGAGCACTCTATTGGATGTATGAGAAACTACTTTACCACCAGCGCCCTGGCAGGAGTTGGTGCCTCCTCGATGGATACCCCCTTGTCTAATTTTGCATCCACTTCATTTACTTGAAGCCATCTTATAGATCCTAAATAAGGTCAATGCGAAGAATAAGCTTGATTGGTGACCTTGCACTTTTGTTTGTTCTTTGCAGACGGGTGAGCTCTACAAAAAAAAAAAAAAGAATTGTTTAATAATTGGCCGAGTTTCCCATTATTATTTAAATTGGTCAGAGAATTGTGTCATTGCATCACGAACTTATCAGTTAATTCCTAGTTTTCGATATGTTTAAAATGAGGTTTCGAGAGATGTAGAAATATTTCAAGATGCTTGATGCAGTGAGATAGAGAGCAGGTTGATACCTTTGAAACATGTTGCGTGCACATTGTACCACACTTTCCATCAAGAAACTCCCAACTACATTTTACTTACTTGTGTTCATACTCCAGCATTGCAGTATCAAGTGAGCTGTGGAGTAATGTTCAAATCTCAGCGCCCGAAAGATGATTCGTTTGAAGGTGTAGTAATGTTGGCGCTTAAATCACCTCGTCCCATCATCTCAGTGTACAAAATCAAACATCTCAAGCTTGTAAGTGCACTACAGCAAGTGTGAAGGTTTTACTGTAGCAGAAATTCATTCAAATCGATACCTATTTGTGCGAATTTATGTGAAGGCAATCAAACCACAATCACGTCAATTTGTTTCAACAAATCCTCACCGACATTGGCAACTTCTAAAGACTCGGTACTTAATTCTTTTTTTTTCCTTCTTTTCAAAATATTATAACTTCTTCCCTCAGCTTGAAATTGTGACGTATTCGACGTAAATATGTATTGTAAGTAAGACGGAATGCCTAGAAACACCGGGCGGGCCTGTTGAAGACAGACTGGGGGGGTTATAACGGAAAAGTACCCAAATTTGATTCGATTTTCACCGAACTTGGTGCACTGGGAGGAAAGATGGATGAACAAGATCAAGTTTGCTGCTTACTGAGAAACTCAAAGAAAAACTATCAACCTGAAGTTGCGGCGATTGATGCGATGAATGACAAGTTATCCTTATCATTCGAGAAGAACAAACTTCTCGACGCTGGAATGAAGAGAAAAAGGGAATCTGGCGGTGAGTCGACTCAAAATACCAGGCCGCATTTTACACGAAAAACTATGGACCTTTTCCGTTATCGTTCAGCCAGGCCCCTCGGCCTCATCTCGTGCCGTTATCGTTCGGCCAGTTCTACAAATGATACTCTTTCCTTCCATGATACTCTTTCCTTCCAAGATAAAAAGATTTTGCCTCAAAACTTTACATGCTCAGGAGGACACACGACTGCTTTATATCTCGGAACTAGAGACCGGTGGCAGTGCAATAAACGTGGATGCTGCAGAGCTGGAAGGGCACTAAGAAGTAAAACTTACCTGACTGGATCGAAACTCCCTTTGACAGATATTGTGCTGTTCATAATATGAACAGCATATATTATATGCCTGGGCTAATGAAATGGTAAGTGTCAAATTTTGCGAGAAAGAGCTCGGTATGAACCACAATACAGTTGTTGATTGGTGCAATTGTATGCACGAGGTGTACGCAAACTCAATTTTGCGCATTCAGTCGCGCATTGGTGGTCCCAATATGACCGTGGAAATCGACGAGTCCCTGTTTTCTCGCAGGAAGAACCACACTGGACGACAACTTCCTCAACAGTGGATTTTTGGAGGCATAAAATAAAATAAAACGTTATAATATCGTATTCATATTACCGTTCATATACAGTTATATATCGATGGCATCATATGATAACCTCGTATCTCAATTTTTGGCCAAAATGGTTCTTTTTGGATTCTCTGAATGAAAACCTCGTATCCCACCCACCTGTAATTCAATTTTTAGCGGGAATTGCATTTTCTGCTCTCTAACACCCTAAATGATAACCTCGGTTTTGATCAAGAGGGCTGAGTGTTACTGATAACCATGGTTTCTTATCGCTAAAAATTGAATTACAGGTGGGTGAGATACGAGGTTATCATGTGATGCCATCGATATAGTTTATCAAGCTGGCTGAACGATAACGGCACGAGATGAGGCCGAGGGGCCTGGCTGAACGATAACGGAAAAGGTCCAAAACTATACCTATCTAGGCCGTCATTTCTCCCTTTAAATTAACAATTATCTCGCTAAACTCGGTTATTTTAATAACTAAACCCCAAATTCGTCTAATTTTATAATATTCAAGTGCGTGCAGGAAGTCGAAACATGAATCCTTCATTTCTACTTAGAAATTTATTTTTGTAGGAACTTACCCCACCTCAGGATGATTCGTAAGTATTGAGTATTGGTATAAGTTTGATGATTTGGCTGTGATCGTTGTGGTCCACCTCCATCCTGCGCAGTTGCTCAACGCCGACAATTTCCGCCTATTTTCAATATTCACTCACAAACACTTAACTCGCGTATCGTAGGCGAAATGACTACGAGAAAGAACAGTAAGACACTTCACAACCACTTCATTCGAAATATGAACTGAACACAGAATACCTACTGTGAAATCTACCAACGAGATCACAGAGAACGGGAGACCCTCAAGAGCAAAGAATAATGGAAAACCAAGAACTCAAAGTAAACAATACTGGTAATGAAATCTATTAAAGTAAAAACCTAGAGATCTCACTCAACCCTATTAGGTATTATTCAATTATTTATTATTACAACCTATTTTATGATCAGAAAGGGACGCGACGCGCGAGGGAATGAAAAATGAAATGAATGAAGAGAATTTTCTAGGAAAATCAGTTCTTTCGGTTTAAGTACATTGAGAAGAGATTTTAGGCCGTGCACGGATCTGCAGGAAGCCCGATAGATGTCGCACAGGGCGTTTTAGGGGCTGACCGTCCTTGTACCGTCCTAGGTTCAACGATAACGACAATAAACTGCAAATTATTACTCAACGGTATATAATTTCACTGAATCAATCACCCTCCTGCGTAGAACGCGGCTTTTGTTAAAATCAAAACAACTTAATAGCAATAACTTCGCTATCTGAGAGTTGTGAGTACTTTCATTACAAAATGGGGTGTGCGCCTGGATAGGAAAAACTGTTTATTGTTATTTTTAATCTAAGGTAGACCTCATTCTGAGAATTTTGGTACCAACCGCGACCTTTAAGCGTGTGTAAATCTTTTCCTATGAATTTTTAAAGTTTCGACCGTTTACGACTGTAAGCCCGCTGCTTTTACTCGGCTTGACAAATTGGATACCAGTGGTAAGATGCAAATCCCAACACTGCCACCAATTTGTAAGCCTACTTGTCTAGGTAAAGTTGACAAAAGAATTTAGTTACCTAGTCCAAGTAGCAACTGAGTAGGTTCCTGAAGGGAAACTACTTTGTGCTTCACTGTGAAATGGGGAGTCACAAGAAAAATCGAACAACTTAAAATTACGTTAAATTTAGGGTAATAAATTCTATTAACCTGTTGAAGTTATGGTAGCTCTTCGAAGGTGTTGACTCCGTTGAATAAAAATAATAAAATGCTGTTAAACCTGAAGGGTTGTTCGTTATTTACCTCGAATCACCTAGTGTGTCCTTTGCCGGAAGGGCGTGTTCTCTGTGTCCTTCGTGTTCTGAAACACGAAGCTAACCTGATTGTCCACGTGGACGTGTTCTCAATAAATTGTGTCCTAAGGACACGACCTGATGGGTCTGACTTCAAAGAAAGAATAAAATTGTAAGCCCGGGCGTCGCTTTTACTTGACTTGACAAAAGGGATGCCAGTATTGAGTACAAGTCCCAACGCTGCCACCAATTTGTAAGCCTACTTGTCCAGGTAAAGTTGACAAAAGAATTTAGTTACCTGGCCCAAGTGGCAACTGAGTAGGTTCCTGAAGGGAAACTACTTTGTGTTTGACTGTGAAATGGGGGAGTCGAGAAAAGACCGAAACAACTTAAATCTACGTTATTTTTAGGATAATAAAGGATAATTACCTGTGAAGTATGGTAGCTCTTCGAAGGTGTTGACTCCTGGGTCGTTGAAATAATAATAAAAAGATGCTGTGAAACCTGAAGGGTGTTTTATTTTACCTCGGACCTCCAAGTGTGTCCCGTGCCAGAAGGGCGTGTCCTCTGTGTCCCTTGTGTCTTTTGTGTCTAAGACACAAGTAACCCAGTTGACCACGAGGTTGTGTTCTTCTACGAAAATGTGTCCTAAGGACACGACCTGATGGGTCTGAAACGCAATAAAGAAAAATATGAAATTTGAATGGTTTATTTTACCCCTAATCACTGATGCTGATCTGATGCAGGGTGGACTCAGAGATAACGACAGAAATGGAGTAAAATACCAGATAATAGGATTTATTATAACAGATATAGTATGGTCTTGTTGACTAGGTAAAAGAGATACAAGCCTGAAGGGCGCAGATACTGAAGTTACAGGTTAAATGCAAATGGATAGTAAAAATGATAATAAACGTGATCGTACAATAACTCTTCTGATAAGCAATACCTTCAATGTCCTTTCTCAATACAATATTCAATGCCGTGTCTTCACCGTGTCTTACTAATACAGATTTGTGTCCTACTCGTTTTCGTTTTACAACATTAACTACTATCAACTTCTCCAATATCAATTTTACTTCTACACTGTTTACGTTCACCTGCCTAATTATTTTGGCCAAAATGAATTAGGAATAATTTGTCTGTGCACTCACGTGTTGGGCCCGAAGGTATCCTCGACGGTCTTGATGCTTGTTGGTTGAGTTCTCCAGTCGGATGAAGGGTTCAGAATAGAGATGGTTTTAGGGGGATGATTTCTCGCCAGTCCAGGGAATTTAACTATCGCTGACTTTAGAGAACAAGGGACGGGAAGACTTTCAGCCGGAACTTAATCGTCGCGCAGTTGGGGAAAAACGTTCGGCCGGAACCTACTTGTTTGAGCTCTGGGGAAGGTGTGATGGCCGCCGCAGGCCGTCCGAACTCGAGGGTTTCCCCCTCCTCCCGTCACGTGATCCACAGCCTTCTGGAGTCTTCAGGCTGCCATCAGGCCTCGGCCGAAGCTCCTTGCTGCTGCGGTGGACATAAGCGGCTTGTGTCCCTCTTCGGTTTCGTGGTTGAACTAGGGCTCGGACGCCTCGGATGGTGTTCGGCGTCCTCATCGTAGGGGGCGGACCACGCCCCCGTAGAGCTGGCCCAGATTACCCCTCCACAGTCCTTCGCCGCAGGTGGCTCTGTGGGGGCGGCATCTTGGGGTTCAGGAAGGGGGGTGTTATTGGCTTACCCCAGCCCCGTCACCTTGTTGTCATTCGTGAGCAGGGGCTCACAAAATGAATTTAAATGGTTTTATTTTTACCTCTAGTGAGTTTTAGCTGAGTAATTGCAGGATGAACTGAGAAACAACACAGATATGGAGTAGAATACCAGGAACAAGTGTTTATTATATAAACATTAAATTTTGAAAGGGAACATTACAAGCCTGAAGGGCATATGTTCTTTTACACAATTTGAATTTAAGGAGATCAATGAAAATAACAAGAATATTCTCCGCAAAGGTTCCGTAGCTAACAATACAATCAATTTTATCTTTCTCAATCAGTTTTATGATCCGTGTTCTCACCGTGTCTCGTGTCCTTTTCAATAACAATTTTACGATTCAACTTTACCAAATTTTACTATTAAATGTTACTTTCTAATCACTGTTTTATTTCACCTGCCTAACCATTTTTGGCCAAAAAGTAGTTAGAATTAGTTTGTGCACTCACGTGTTGGGCCCTAAGGTATCCTCAACGTTGAAGAGGTAGGTTGATGAGAGCTCTCCAGACGATCGACTTCTTGATCCGAATAGAGAATTTTGGGGGATACAACTCTAGGTACAGGGATCTTATTCACACTGACTTTGAGAAGGGGGACAACTTTCAGCCTGGACTTACTCGACTAGCTAGCAGGAAACGTTCGGCCGGGACCTACTTGTTGCGCAGTTGGGGACGGTGTGATGGCCGCTTCAGAATATTGCAGGATCCAGGCGTTTCCCCCTCCAGTTGGTGACGTCAGCCACTGCCTTCTCGACCACCCAGGTTGCCATTCGGCTAAGCAGATGGTTTGCTGCTGAGGTCGTCACTGGTGGTATGTTCCACCCCCGGAGTCATGGTAGAAGTCAACTTGGACGCCTTTGGTGGTGTTTGGCGTCCTTCCAGTATGGGGGCGGACCATGCCTCTCGGAACTGGCCCAGATTACCAGGGGCGTGGCGTCCATAAGGCCACTTTGGGTCTAGCCCCGGCAAAATTTCTCTCACTGTAACCTAGATTTTTTACCCCAAAGTTGGAAAAACTCCCTTCAAAAAGTGTTCTCCACAAAGTAGAAAAAAATCCCTAGCAGAAAGTTTTTTCCTCAAAACTCACTCATGATCCATGGAAGCATGGAGCTTTTACAAGTAAAAAATAATTCTACACTGACATGCAGTTATTATGTCAAATTTCCATGGTAAAACCCGAGGCCATGGAGCTAGGTTCCATGCATCCTACTAGGTCCATGCCCAAGGCCCTAGGTCCATGGCCTGCTACGAGAGAGAAGATGCAAGATGGAATCGATAGGTATCCAACAATCGATTTGTATCAAACAATCGATTCTCCACTCCCGAATTCCCAAGATCTGGGGCTAGACCCCACTAGACCCTGGCGTCGTCATGCCAACGTGTTGTTTATTTTTAGTTTTTCTCCTTCTGCACATGCGCAGTAGTGTTATTTTAGTTTATCCCCTCCCTTTCTCGGCCCCTGCCCTGGAAGACAATCGATTTTTTATTCTTTCTGATGATGACTTGTTTTGATTCAACTAGATGGATGGATACTCTGTTCAGGTTGCCATGAAAGTTCATTGTACTTATAACAATGGACTCATCATAGGATGTAAACGCATGGAGTACTTCTGATATCAGTTATAGATGGGTTAAAAATTGAATGGATACTCCCTACTTTTACAGATTTTCACAGTATGTTGCCCAGACTGCACGATTAGGTGTTTAGTGTGTTTACACAGTACATAACATAGAACAGTACTGGAAACAACCGACAAGAGATAAAGTTTATCTGATAAACAGGAGGGTGGTTACATCTTGACATGATACAATTTTGCTGATTGACAGCAAAATTATGATTTTTGGAGTGTTATCATTGTTGTGGATGGCGTTTGTTACACAGAGATTTCATCACATAGGTATGAAAGTAAGTTAAAACTATTGTAAGTTGAAACGAAGTTTTAAAATATTGTTGAAGTTGTTATCTTCAGGGGTTTTTCTCCGAAATGACTAGTCTCTCTGGAGCTCTTTACCTACTGTGTTCCCTAAAGTGTCTTGAAACAATGACAGTTTACGTTCCTGACCAGAAACTCTTATCATTTTCGGTTTTCCATTCCATTTTCCCTGCATTTCAAGTCGTCTTGGTGTTAGTTGTAATACGATCTGATGGAGTTGACCACTGATTAGACTTACCTACCTACTTATCGTATTTTTTCCTTTCTGTTCAACATTTCGGTATGGGGAAATACAATAGGCAGCCTGGTGCTCTTCAGTTCCACAACTTTTCATATATAAATGCTACGTAGGCCTTGCAAAAGACAATTAAAAGTCATCAAAGGGAATATGACCCTCGAAAAGCCTTATAGACATTTCGACTAATATGTAGAATTTGTTAAGACACTTTTTTTCATGATCTCGTCTTTATGATTAAGAAATTATGTGCTTTTCGTTTTAAAAAAAATTGAATATTTAATGTTTTAGTAACAAATTAACATTTTTATCTTTTCAAGTCCCAGAAATGATTTTTTTTTTGTTTCATCATTAACTGGAATGAAGTTGAGATGTGATGTTTCCCCACTGGGTCCTCTGTTTGACGCAAAAGTATGTAGGTATGTGTGATCCTAGGGTCAAGTTCATGTATTTTCTGGTTTGGTGCCCCACCACTTTCAGAGGTCACCCAACGCCCCTGCAGATTACCCCCCCACAGTCCTTCACCGCAGGTGGCTCTGTGGAGGCAGCATCTTGGGGTCCAGGAAGGGAGGTACTGGCTTACCCCAGCCCCGTCACTTAGGTGTTATCAGTGAGCAGGGGCTCACAAAGATGTTTCCTAATTATACAAAGGCACCAGTGCCAGCCTTTGCTGTTGGAGCCCTTTCGTTTTCACATCAACAAATAATCAGTACTTAACAACACCAAAACTTATCACTAGATCCAATAGAGTAGATTTATATGAACTAACGAATGATAGTGATAGGTAAAGCAGTCGTTTCGATTTTACAGCAAGGTAAAGTGAGGTGAACGGAATAGACGATGAAGTTGGCAAACTTTTCTTCTCACTCTGAATACTTTTTGCCGATTAAAAACATATTGTTTAGTAATGCATGCATTCCAGGGGACGTCCCATTGGATAAGCATTAGATCAGTTTAACCAGTTTGAAATGAAACGAGCTTACCTGTCATGATTTCCGACTCCAATTCTTACTTCGCATGCAATAATATCTACCACTCGTTCATCATTTGCACTCACACTTCATATATGCATGTTCCTCGCAGTAAAAACATTTCGTTCCCGAAATACTGGCTTGAAACCCCGAGCCGCAACACATTATTATTTCTTCCCTGTTATCATTCCGAGCCGGCTTCCAGTCCCGTTATCACGTCATGACAGTGTCGCCAATTAACGTAAAAAATGCACGTAGGTTAACTGGTGATTCACGTGGCAATCAGCTGTTCACTTCAAATTTAGCAACAGGTTTCCCAAATTTAGCACGCAATGTTTAAATATTAGTTTCTAGTTTCCTTTAATGAACATGCCGCATATTGTAGGGAAATTCTCTGTGTATCATGGCACGATCGGATATTCACACTCACTCTTGGATGGCTCAAAATCTGCATTCTACATGTCACTCGGTGCATTCTTCCTTGATGACATCACGCCTAACTTCCATCACTTCCATGGTTGACGCACTGGAGCTCACCTCCTCCCAATTAGCCTACATGGAACTTTTGCCAACATCTACCGTAATTCTGCAGCTTACCAACTTTTCTACGGCAGACTCCATGTGGAGGGGCTGAACGATGGAAGCGGCCATATTCCTATTCTAGCAAGTGAAGTTGCAACGCCTCTTTTCCCTCTAAAACCGTACTATTTTGAAATTTCGAGGAAGCAAGTGACCGTCGGTGTCTTTTCTTCGCAGATCTTCTTCAGAGAAATCTTTTCCACATCTGAGGGTGAGATTTTCGGAGAATCTAATTGTTTTCTCTACGGATTGGGTATCCACTCCAAACGGTCACCCCCCTCCCGCCTGTGTCTCATGGTACCTGGGTTTTTCACTTGGTTTTCTACCTCATAACCAATCTATAACTCGCCAATCAACTGTTTTCTGGCTCATTCTACGTCAAGGATTGAGCTGTGCACGGAATTTCCACAACCAGGCGTAGTTTTCCTCAAGGTGAGAAGTTGGACAGCTCCACCACCCCCCTCCTGCTGTTCCTCGTGGCATACCAGGCATTTCTGCTTCAGGATTGGGCCTACTTCATCCCAGGAAGTCCTCATCAGAATTCTACAACATCTTAAAACTGGTATTGTCAATATTTAAGCATTCATCAACCTATGGCCATAGAGTTAGGTAGGTAGGGACATAGAGCGCATGTTTTTCCATCTTCATTATACTGCTTCACAATTGCAACCAACTCTCTGTCTTCTCTTTTCACTCTCCTTTAATTCAGCATTCTGCTATTCAACTCATTTACACTCTTCAACCTTCTTTCAGCCCTTTATGGCTGTGGTCCTTCGAGAAATCTTCTTTGCATACTTGGGACTCTAGGTGTAGGTACCTATCAAACTTGGGTAGCGCATTGCATGCCGCCAATTTGGCCCTATACTTCGTTTTCCACAACTACTTCTCAACCTATATAACTATTACCTACTTTACTAATTGGATTGGAGTAATAGGTAAGCACATAGTGCCACCCCAATTCAATCCATAATTTCTGGTCGTCTTCGAGCCTAATATTTGAACCAGTGACCTATAAATTGCATTTTGTGAAATTGAGAAGACAATTTTCTATTTCTAAACTTCACTTTAGGATATTTACTTGTAAATTTCTCGCATTTTACACCTTTTTTTTCGTGCAAACTGCACATTACCTACTTGTTGATCTCTTTCAAAAATTCTATTTTTGTGTGTACCTACCTATTATTTATTTCTTATTGAAATTTTACTTACTCTAAGGTAATATTTTATAAAACCTTGCAAATTTATTTAATAATTACCTATATTGTTGTTGTTTTGTTCCGTCTAAACAGCTAATTACTTGCATCTTTGGCATTAGCTACATTATCTGCTTTATCATTACCAGGTTTTCCTACGTGCATTTAATAGTAGTTTGGTTCTCTATTCCTCTTTCATTATCATAATGGCACCTCCTACCCCTGACAGTGGTGTTAGGCAGTTGGCAAAATTGAGGCGCTCAATCAAGGAGCTTGCTGGCGAACTTGAGGATATTCGTAGGATTGGTGCATCAGCCCTACATTCAGCTGCTGATAAGCCATTGTTTATGGGTATGTTCACGACAGTTGATAGAACATATGCTGCCTTCAAAGAAGAATGCGATAAAGCCATTGATGTTTGTGAAGTCTATGGCATAGATCCTGTATTTCCCACTGCAGATGATGATGCACTTCGAACTGCTACAAAGAGAAACTACTTTGAGTGCCATAATTACTACGTGCAACTCACACCTGTGCAACAACCTGTACAACACTCGTCGATGGACTTCACTATGAATTCCACTGGCATGCTACATCCTACTTCCAAACCTAGGGCAATGCTACCCAAAATCCAAATTAAGCGGTTCTCTGGCAACTGGGCAGAATGGCCATCTTTCAAACAATTATTCTGCGCCTGTGTCAAGGATGAGCATTCACTTACTGATGGTGAACGCTTTCAGTATCTTGTGTCTTATCTAGAGGGACCTGCTTTAGGTGTTATAAAACACATACAGGTTACTGACATCAATTTTGAGCAGGCCTGGAACGCATTGGTACGCGTGTATGACGATAAGCGCAAGCTGGCTTCCTCATACCTTGAGCGCCTTCTTACCTTCAAGATGCCTGCTGGTCAACCAACTGGTGACTCTTTGCAGTTGTATCTATCACAGGTTTCTGAGAGTATCTCTTCATTGAAGAACTTGAATATCCCTGCAATGGAAGACTACCTACTGTGTGAACTGGCACTTCGGGTACTTGACCCTAAAACACGTCAAGCCTTTGAACTTGCAAATATGGATACTGCATTCCCTAAATTTGATACCTTGAAAGATTTTGTGCAGTCTCGTTACCATGTACTTAGACTCACAGACAGTACTATCCCCAAAACGTACAATGCCAAACCCGTGCAGCAGAGCAACGCCATGCGCTCTCCAAATAAATTTGGTAAGAAGGGACAAGCCCTGTTGGCTCACACCAGTAGCCAAGACAGTGATAAGTCTAAGCCTAGCAGGAAGTCAGGTGAGGAAAACTCAAACTGCTTCATCTGCAAACAACGGCATATTATACCTTCATGTCCCAAATATCTTGCCATGGATCCTCCGCAGCGGCTCAATGCTTTGAATCAGTTCCAAGGTTGCCGCAATTGCCTGCACCCAGCCCATCGCACAAGGGAGTGCACATCAAAGTTTGTCTGCCGGGAATGTGAAGGGAGACACCACACGTCACTTCATCTCTTGCCTAAGGACCCTGCAAAAACTCCTACTGCCACTGCAGGCCCATCTGGTTCCCAGAACCCAGGTTTTTCTGGCACGAGCGTGTCTCCTGAAGTTGCTGGTGTGCTCCTGGGAACAGTAGTTGCACTTATTCCTGATGCTCAGGGTAGGTTGCAGCGTTTCAGGGGATTGCTGGATGCTGGATCTCAGTATACGATGATCACGACTAAGTGTGCATCCAAACTGAATATGGTTTGCAAACCTTACAAAGGTGCCATATCTGGGGTGAACAACTCTCCACTCCATAACATCAAAGGCAAAGTTTCCTTGTCATTCAACCCTAACAACTGCAACAAGTTGAGGACAGAAGCAATTGTCGTACCTACTATCACTCCTCCTCTGCCACAAATGCCGATTCACTCAGGCATGTGGGAGGACTACCGTTCTTACTGTCTGAGCGACCCAGACTTCACTGAACCAGGTCCAATATCATTCTTGATTGGAGCGGATCTCTACCCAGAAGTAGTCACTGGAGCACCTATTGTGATCTACGAGGATGGACCCCGCCTAATCAGCACTGTCTTTGGGTTCACAGTTGTTGGACGAGTCTTTGGTGAGACCAACGGATCTCACGCAGTCTCATTGTTTGCATATCAGGACACTGACTCACTCATTGAGAAATTCTGGCTGCTCGAGGAACCCTCTCAGTCATCGATTACCTCGCCTGAGGATGAGCGCTGTGAACAGCATTTTGTGAATACCCATACTCGCACAGTCGAGGGTAGGTATGTTGTTTCACTACCATTCAAAGTGGATCAGCCCAACATAGTACCCAACACAAATCAAGCTCTTACTCGTCTCTATTCCCTTGAAGCTAAATTAGCTAAGGATCCTCAACTCCGCCAGGATTACGTCAAGTTCATGAAGGAGTATGAGGACCTGGGTCACATGAGTGTTGCTACTACTCCTCCAAAGTATATCATCCCGCATCACCCTGTTTACCGAACAAATGGGGATGAGAGAAAAATACGGGTGGTATTTGATGCAAGCTGCCGCTCAATAGGTGGATCCTTGAATGACCATCTACTAACTGGACCAAAACTGCAAGCCGACATCTGTAATATTGTTTTGAGTTTCAGAAGATATCGCTATGTCTTTACATGCGACATTGTGAAGATGTTCCGTCAAATTGAGGTCACTCACAATGATCGTTGCTATCAACAGATCGCTTGGAGAGATGATCCATGCAAGCCAGTTACCTTCTACCAGCTCAACACCGTGACATATGGTACTCGCAGTGCACCCTACCTGTCACAACGTGTTATACATCAGCTTGCCCATGATGAGGGCCGTGCTTATCCCAATGCTGCACATGTGTTGCTCAATAACGTATATGTTGACGACATTGCTGTTGGGAGAGATTCCAAGGAAGAACTCAGGGAGTTGAAGCGTGAGCTGGTGGGGATACTTGGTAGAGGTTGTATGCAGCTCAGCAAATGGGCAACGAATCTTCCTTCACTCCTTCAAGATAAATCTCCGGCATCTCAATCAGTGGACCTATGTGCTGATGAGACAATGTCTACGAAGATTTTGGGCATGAAGTGGTGTCCAACTTCTGATACACTCTCATATGAAGTTTTTGCTCCTGCTCCAGGTTTCACCAAGAGAGTAATTCTGTCAACCATTGCGCGGCTCTATGATCCTCTTGGCTATTTGGCTCCGACAGTCTTCTACGCCAAATGCATTATGCAGGAGACTTGGAAGTGTAACCTAGGTTGGGACGATGATGTTCCAAATGAAGTCAAGGCTCTGTGGCAACAATATACCTCTGAGCTTCATCTTCTCTCATCAATCTCCATGCCTCGATGTCTTCCAAAGACTGACAACTCCTACCAACTACTATGTTTCTCAGATGCTTCTGAGAAGGGTTATTGCGCTGTAGCGTATTTGCGTGCAACACAAGGTTCCTGTGTAACATTAACACTTCTGAAAGCAAAGACTCGTCTTGCCCCTCTGAAGACGGTGACAATCCCGCGCCTTGAACTTTGTGGAGCCTTGCTCTTGACTGAGCTTCTCAAGTCACTCGCACCGCTGACAAGTGATCTCGGCATCACAGAGGTTTTCTGCTTTACCGACTCTATGATAGTGCTTGCATGGCTGAGAGCAATGCCTCATCTCCTGCAGACATTTGTATCCAATAGAGTTCAGCAAATTCTACAATCAACAGAAGTGCAACAGTGGCACCATATCAAGGGCGTGCACAATCCCGCAGATGTAGGATCCAGAGGTGCTCTACCCTCTGCACTTGGAGACCACCCGCTATGGTGGACTGGACCTGCTTGGGCATGCGATCCCATTGAGAATTGGCCAATGTCCTGCGACACCCATGGAATAGAGGTTCCAGAACTCCGAACAACAAAACTAACATTGGTGTCCATTGACAACTGCCAAGGATTTATCAATTACAGCGAACGGCATTCTTCTTGGCTGCGCCTAGTCCGAGTTATTGGGCACATCAAACGATTTGCTGCCAATGCTCGTGTACCGAAGAAGTTCAAACACAGTCGTGCATCAGGACCTCTATCTTCCAGGGAAGTGACTGCTGCCAATCTCCACTGCATCCAGCTAATTCAGCATGCTTACTTTCCAAATGTCTTTGGCGGTGCATCCCAGGATTCATTGCCTCTGGAACTTCGTCGCTTGGCAGTCTTTGTGGATGCACAAGGACTAATACGAGTTGGAGGTCGCCTTAGCAAAGCACCTATTCCTACAGAGCAAAAGCACCCATTGTTGCTTCCTGCAAAATGCCATTTTTCACTCTTGCTAGTGCGACATTTACATATGTCCAACCACCATGCAGGCCCAACTACACTTCTTGCTACACTTCGCTTAAACTACTGGATGCCAAGAGCTAGGAACCTTGTCAGACTGGTAAAACATAATTGCACAACATGTACGAGATTTTCAAAGGCCTTTATCACACCTTACATGGGGGACCTTCCGGCTAGTCGTTTCGCTGGGGTCAGACCATTCCTGATTTCTGGTGTCGACTTTGCCGGGCCATTCCTCTGCAGGGAGACTTCCCGCCGCAAAGCATTCACACACAAATGCTATTTGAGTATCTTCGTCTGCATGTCATCACGGGCATATCACTTGGAGCTTGTGACTTCGCTGACTGTTGAAGCCTTCTTGGATGCGTTTGCCAGATTCACCGCAAGAAGAGGAATTCCTACTCGTATGATGTCGGATTGTGGCACCAACTTCGTTGGAACAGCCAATTATCTGCATGAACTTGAAGAGTGGTTGAAGAATCAAGAAACTCAAGCCTCTATTGCTGATTCTACCTCGCATCTTGGCATTCAGTGGACATTCAATCCACCTGCTGGACCACACTTTGGTGGTGGATGGGAAGTCGGAGTCAAGTCCGTGAAGAGCCTCCTCTACAAGACGCTTGGCAGTCAGAGTTATACACAGGACGAGCTGTGCACTATGTTTGTAAGGATAGAAGGTGTTCTGAACTCTCGTCCACTCCAGTCTGTCTCGGATAGCCCTGATGATCCTGAAGTATTGACGCCAGGACACTTTATCATCGGACAACCGTTAACTGCTCTGCCTGAGCCTGACCTTTCAGATATTCCCACAAATCGCTTGAGTCGCTGGCAGGTAATCCGAGAGCGCATCCAGTATTTCTGGTCAAGGTGGCGTAACGAGTATCTCGGTACCTTGCAGACTCGCAACAAGTGGCTGAGCCATCCTGCCAACTTGAAGATCGGAGACCTAGTCTTCATCACTGATGTCAACACCCCACCATCCCGCTGGCCCATGGGAAGAGTCATTGAGGTTCATCCAGGACAGGATGGAATCGTCCGTGTTGTCACGCTGAGGACCACAAAGGGCACACTCAAGAGACCTTCAGTGAAGTTAATGCCTCTTCCAGTCAATGACCGATCCAGCCGTATGGAGTCGCAAATGGGGGGAGTATGAAATGAAACGAGCTTACCTGTCATGATTTCCGACTCCAATTCTTACTTCGCATGCAATAATATCTACCACTCGTTCATCATTTGCACTCACACTTCATATATGCATGTTCCTCGCAGTAAAAACATTTCGTTCCCGAAATACTGGCTTGAAACCCCGAGCCGCAACACATTATTATTTCTTCCCTGTTATCATTCCGAGCCGGCTTCCAGTCCCGTTATCACGTCATGACAGTGTCGCCAATTAACGTAAAAAATGCACGTAGGTTAACTGGTGATTCACGTGGCAATCAGCTGTTCACTTCAAATTTAGCAACAGGTTTCCCAAATTTAGCACGCAATGTTTAAATATTAGTTTCTAGTTTCCTTCAATGAACATGCCGCATATTGTAGGGAAATTCTCTGTGTATCATGGCACGATCGGATATTCACACTCACTCTTGGATGGCTCAAAATCTGCATTCTACATGTCACTCGGTGCATTCTTCCTTGATGACATCACGCCTAACTTCCATCACTTCCATGGTTGACGCACTGGAGCTCACCTCCTCCCAATTAGCCTACATGGAACTTTTGCCAACATCTACCGTAATTCTGCAGCTTACCAACTTTTCTACGGCAGACTCCATGTGGAGGGGCTGAACGATGGAAGCGGCCATATTCCTATTCTAGCAAGTGAAGTTGCAACGCCTCTTTTCCCTCTAAAACCGTACTATTTTGAAATTTCGAGGAAGCAAGTGACCGTCGGTGTCTTTTCTTCGCAGATCTTCTTCAGAGAAATCTTTTCCACATCTGAGGGTGAGATTTTCGGAGAATCTAATTGTTTTCTCTACGGATTGGGTATCCACTCCAAACGGTCACCCCCCTCCCGCCTGTGTCTCATGGTACCTGGGTTTTTCACTTGGTTTTCTACCTCATAACCAATCTATAACTCGCCAATCAACTGTTTTCTGGCTCATTCTACGTCAAGGATTGAGCTGTGCACGGAATTTCCACAACCAGGCGTAGTTTTCCTCAAGGTGAGAAGTTGGACAGCTCCACCACCCCCCTCCTGCTGTTCCTCGTGGCATACCAGGCATTTCTGCTTCAGGATTGGGCCTACTTCATCCCAGGAAGTCCTCATCAGAATTCTACAACATCTTAAAACTGGTATTGTCAATATTTAAGCATTCATCAACCTATGGCCATAGAGTTAGGTAGGTAGGGACATAGAGCGCATGTTTTTCCATCTTCATTATACTGCTTCACAATTGCAACCAACTCTCTGTCTTCTCTTTTCACTCTCCTTTAATTCAGCATTCTGCTATTCAACTCATTTACACTCTTCAACCTTCTTTCAGCCCTTTATGGCTGTGGTCCTTCGAGAAATCTTCTTTGCATACTTGGGACTCTAGGTGTAGGTACCTATCAAACTTGGTTAGCGCATTGCATGCCGCCAATTTGGCCCTATACCTACTTCGTTTTCCACAACTACTTCTCAACCTATATAACTATTACCTACTTTACTAATTGGATTGGAGTAATAGGTAAGCACATAGTGCCACCCCAATTCAATCCACAGTTGTTAAGTGATAAAACTGTTTCACTCGATGTAATTTATTTATTACTTTAGGCAAGAAATACTTACCCCCCCCCCACCATTATCCACCTTAACATTTCTAGCAGCATGGGAGCCTCGAATCTGAAGAGCATTTTAAAATTCATGATCTACGATACCCAACATGCGAATTCGAGTTCATCCCCCCCCCCCCCCCCCCCAACCTCCCCAACCCCAAAAATGGTGCCAGTCTGGCACCAAAGCGGAAATACGTCGTAACATTGAACTTTCATCTGTTAGTTTTGGTAGGCAGTCCGTCGAAGTTCACATCCGTATTCAAGGTGAAACACAAAAAAAAAAAAAAAAAAAACGAAATAAGCGGTTTATGGCATCATGGCACCATGGTGGCACCATTATCAGTTCCATGGTGGTACAGAGAATAATTCATGAAAATCCGGAGGTATAATGAGAATTTTTCCTCAATTTCAAAGCTTGGGTACAATTAGTAAGCAGTAAAGGAACCGAAATATTGAAAAGTCGGATATTTTGTGAATATTATCCCCCCACTCACTCCCTCCCCTTGCGAATTTTGGTACTCTGGTAAAATCATGTAGGTACAACTCGGAAGTTATTTTAGTCAAACAAAAAAAAAGAAACACACAAATCGGTTGGAAATTGAGGCCTGGGCAGAGTTTACAAGATTATGCACGCAAACGCACGTTTTTAAGCATTAACCCCCCTTTCCCCCTCTTAAAAAGAAAAATCCAAAACTCCGGCGCCGTAGTGCACAAGTAGATAGTATTCCGCGTGAAACGAAAAAAGAACCACGAAAATCGTTTGAGAACTAAGGCCTGTGCAGAGTACACAAGTTTTTGTAACACACACACACACACAAACAGACATACACTTATGGTTTTTTCGCAGATTTGGATTCAGAATGGTCTAAAACGGATTACTGTGTGGTTATTTTTTTTCTCTGTTGAGTGTTGTCCTCCTTAACCCCAGATCGATCGCATAAGGACGCCCAAGTCTTACTGTGGGACGTCCTAAAAACTGACCTTATAACTAGAGCTCGGCAATATATGCGAAATAAAACCTCAAAATATGCACGTAAATGCCCAATATATGCATTTGTACATATGCGCCAAAAAATCCGAAAATATGCCTTCAAAATATGCGCAAGATAGTTGAACAATTGAATAATAAGTGGGAAATAAAGACTTTTCAGTAGGTACATAGTTACCTACTTGTATTTATTCAATTTTTTTTATGTACATTTTTATACAAAATCATTTTATACTATTGAATCGATGAGAATGACAACAGTACATGTCCCCAATCAGCTTATCGAGATATCAGGTGTCAAAGGTTTGGTTCTTGTATGATTCACTCTCAGTGTGTTTAAGGGTTGATCAATTTATCAGATATTATACTTTCGAGTGTGGTTAGCATACTGCTCTTGTGCTCAATGCGTAGTTCTCCTGGTTACAACCTACAAAAAGCCATTTTTCAACAATCGTCAAAAATGGACTTGTACTGTTTTTATTCTCATCGATTCAATTTTACAATAGTTTTACTCAGTTTTTAGACAAAACATTTAATTGTTAAAATATGTTAGCTTGTACTACCAAGTGCTTTTCCAAATTTTCAGTTGTAAAAGATTTTCTCAAATCGTGCAATAATAGTTTAAAACGGGAGAATGACCGCTCCACATCTGCTGAGACAATTGGTAGATATTTGAAAGACGCCACTTCTTGAGGAGTGTATGGCTGGTGTTGGGTGAGTCGCCTTCCAACACTTTCGCCAACACAACGACAATCTTCCAGCCAGGATTTCGTTTGAGTACACACTCTAATTTTTCTCGAACGGTTTCACCTGTTTTTCCGGGCCATGATAACGTCTCCTTCTGAAAATCCTCCACGAGTTTCACAGTTTCTGTCAACTCCTTCCCTTCAGACTCTAATTTCGTTATTCGCGATGGGATTGACGACATGTCAGGATTTGGACTCTTCAATTGCATTTTTGCAAAACTGGGAAGGAAAAATTGATTAGAGGAAATAGCTGACAAAACTGGAAAATATGGCTTTTGTCAAGAAATGCCCATTATATGCACTTATACCAAAAACTGCGAATATATGCAAATATATGCACAATAAATTTAAATTTGGAGCGACAAAATGGCTTGAATATGGCATATTTGGGCTCCTTACAGCTTGGGCATATCGCAAAAAAATATGCAAATATGCAAAATGCCGAGCCCTAGTTATAATTGATAGGAACCCACTAGAAAGGAGAAAATATTAAAGACTACTTATTCAAATAGGTTGGCAAACATTAACTTTGGTGATTTGCCTAGTTTTGAATGTGTTGTGGCATCCAGTTTTGGAGGACTTTTCAATATTCCCCTCGATGTTTCTTCTTCCTCCACGACTACAAAACTCTATAGTGGGGAATTGAGTATAGACCAAGAATTGTACATTTTTTGTTGGTGTATGGTTGAAAGATAAAAGATAAGATTAAGAATATGAGATCAGTTTGAATATGATTACAAAATTTGTGCCTTTCAAAATGCGTTCTTTGGCAGCAAAACTGGAGAAAATCAACAAACTTCCCGATCTCCGTGTTCTATCTTCCTCCATAACTGCTAAACTTGAGTAAGGATATGAGTATAGTGGTGGTATTGATCATTCGTTGCGGTAAGGTTAAGTTAGGATATAAAAACAGTATGAACTTGATTGAAGATTGGCCACCAAGAAGTTTTCCAATGAATTCTGGTGTATTGTATGTGAAAATTTCATTTCTCCCAATGGTGCTCGATCTTCTTCCTTAGCTTCACCATTCTGTATGAGAAACAAAATTGTTGGAGTGTTTAAAATCATTTTTTTGATTGCTTCATACTGTAATTTCCATTGGATGTGTTTTCATTCTTGATCAAACCTCAAAGTATTGTATAGGTTTACGTGAGTACGTCCGAGTTCCCTTTCTGAAGGCATTCAGCTTCAGCATTCAACATGGACTCCGTCATTTTTCACTGATTCTATTGATCAACCGAACTGAAATGTCCACAAGTTCAAGGAACTGTATTGTGTACCCTTGCAGGAGGAGAGGTGAGTACTTCTCCGACTTATTTGTAGCTTAGGGGTGTGTCTGTGAGGGTAAATTCTGCAGTCAGCAGGATCAAGGGGCCGGGAACACTAGCGCCACTTGCGGCAATCGATTTAGCTAGAGGTAAAATTTCCCAGGGAAATTACTTTCATGTTTGCTTGTTTTTTGTGCAGCAAAACTACTTTTCACGCTGATCGTACCCACCACTTCTTTATTATCATTGGCCGTAGTCTTGCATCCCCAATCTATCCAACAGGAAACGAATCAGATCATGATTGATGAGTGTTCGGGTCCTCCAGGGGCCGGTTTCTTGACTCTAGTTGTCAACTTGGATTCTAAAAGCTGACCAAGTAGCAAGTACTAATCATTTTACATTCAAAGCTGCTACAAGAGTTGATTTCATTCCCTGTCTAACAAAACGAAGGTACCTATTTGGAATTTAAGGATAACTCTCCATTGTTTGTTGACTTGACTAGAGCGGGGTTTCAAGTAATGTGAATAATTTCCACGAGGAAGCGCTAGTGTTCCGAACCTCAAGCATGCAGTTCCCATCCTACTTTCTTGATTGGTATGTTGATTCATTCCCTGTCTTAACGAATCGAAGGTATCTGGAAGTTGTGGATAATTCAAGATCTTCACGGCTCTTTTTGGCTCTGTAAGTTTAAAAATGGCTGTTCTGTTAACCCTCCTCCCACAAGGCTCACTTTCTAGACATGAATTGCAAGGCAGTGTCGTATACGACACAGTTCCATGATTATTTCCTGAGTGTAATTTTTAGACGTATTAAAGGGAAAAATGAGTAGGGACACTTTCTCTGAATCACTTAAAGTTTTATTGGTCCTCTAAACCATTAAAATCAGTTCAAACAAAACAAAAATCACGAAATGTATTGAGACATTTCTCAAGCGAACCTGAGCATACGAGATCTGTTACACTTTACTAGGTATATCACACGATAAAGTTCAGGCACATAACTTTTAAGCTAGCATCACACCAGTTCCTTGAAATTTATCATCATTAGGACTTGGATAATTGACAAGATCAGAGAAAATATGAGGAATGTATGAAGCGAACATCTGTAACCATTTAACAACTTGGATTTACACATCAAAATCAGGTACATTAGTTCCCCTCAGACTCAATTCTATAGCTAGTATAATTCTTGAAAATTAATATTGTGATTTTGACATTTTTTAAACCATTTTTTTGTAATTAAATGCTGTGAAATTTTCTAGGACAATATTTTTCATCGAAAACTAGAGTTTGAGTTTGAATAAAAGATTTAAAAACTTTTTAAATGAGATTACTTACTTCTTTTAAATTTTAGTATCATCCTACCACCGATCCAAACCTCGTAAGTCCACTTCAACACCTGTTCAAAACCACGTATGTCTTGAAAACGTCCATAAAAAATTAGTGAACTCTTAATGAACATGTGGTAGTAATTACATAAAGGGGTAGCGTCAAAAGCAACAGATATGAACCAACAATGACGTGTTAAGTCCACTTTGAAGCAAGACTATCAGTTTTTCTCGTTTCCTGTAATATTTCTGGAAAACGACTTACATGGTTTTGCAAGTTCACTGTCGAAATATTATTTAACTTGAAATAAATTTTTGAAAAATATAATAAAAAACTTTCAATAAAATTACAAAACCAGACACATTTTTCCTCCTTGTAGACTCAGGGGCTCCAATTCATTCAAAATTTCCTCATCAGTGATGAACCTCGATGGGTTGGCCATAATGCAGCAAACAGACACATGAAGGAAGCAGAAGAACGAAAGAAATGTTTGAGTTACCATGAGTGAAGTCCCCACGAAATATAGAACATGTACCACAAGGCGGTATCAATAACGACACAGGCACCCTTTGCAGGAAGTCAGATATAAAAAAAAGAAGACTGAGCGTGAACTTACCTCGCCAAAAGCTTCAGTACGATTGGCTGGTAGGATAATTTGTCCCTTAGCCCTCACCTGAAGTGATGCGCGCATGTGCGCCACCACATTAGGTTCAACGTGTCGTACACGACACGGCCTTGTGGGAGGAAGGTTAACAAGGAAAGAGTGGTTTTTCTAACTTTGGTGTTATGTAACACTCCACCTTGTTATAGCCCTTACAATCCCCCCTCCCCCTTCCTTTCTTCTGTTTCCTCTTCCCTGATGTGGTGATGTTTGGCGCATAAGAGAGTTCCTAGTAGGGTCAATGATATGGCACCGCCGGAACGGGATTGGCCGCCATGTTTTCAATACAGCGCACCGGATTGCCTCCGAGTGACGTATTCTGCCGTAATATTATGGCGCCGGATTGAGAGTGTGTGTGTAATAATATGGCACTGGATTGAGAATGTGTGTGTAATATGTCACGCTGTATCTAAGCCAAACCAAACTACTAGGAACTCTCTATAGTATTAGTGATAGGTAGCGCTAGTGTTCCAAACTAGAGATGGGCGAAACAGTTACATTTTGCGTATCAGGTTCCACCATTACCGCTCCAATAGGTTCCAATAACCTGTTAATCTATAGGTCTGCCACAGAAACTTTGCATCCCTTTGGCGCATTCTTCTGGAGAACATAGAACTACTTATCTCTTATCATCAAGCAAATTCCCGCGTGTGCAATAATTTTTCACGAATTTCACCACTTAAAAGTGACTTGATTCTCCTCCTACTGCAGGTTGAAGTTCGAACATTTCCGAAATTGAAATTCCGTGACACTACAGGAACATCACATTTCTCACGGCTCCAATTTCCGTGTCAAGGTTTCACCATGGAAGGTTGACTCGATCGTTATAGTTCACAGATCCACCACCTAGGGGGCGGAACACAGATGCAAAGTTTCTGTGGTAGACCTATATTAATAGGTTATTTCAGGGACCTCACTGGCTCATTCCGACATTCCATTCCTATCATTTGAATTCCTGTTTTTCTATGTTCGATTGCGTATCATGTTATTCCATTCCAAAGTATCAGTTCGTTGATTCCTAGTTTTCGTTTCCTTCCTAAGTTGGTTTTCCTATCATTTTATTCCTGACATCATTACGTAATAGCAAATTTTCACTCTTTTTCGAAAAAAACAAGCTATTGTTGATGGGTGTGCATTCTAGTTCGCTTTGCTGTAACGTTATTTAATAGCAGGGTTATTTTGGTAATAGGTTCCAAGCGGAATTAACGGAACCCGGTAATAGGTTATTTTTAACTGTTACGTTAAATACCGCTCATCTCTATCCAAATCCAAACATCTAGCAGTCAGCTCCCACATCTTGCTTGTCAAAATTAATAATTTGTTAAATACTCATTCAAAGTTGCTACAATAGATATGATCTATTATCCCATTCCTTATCTAGGAAAAGGAAAATATTTGGACGAAATTAATTTTTCTCACTTTGGAATTCTGTAACTTCTTGTTGCCAGGATTATAACTTTCCTAAGCTGTTGACGAGGAGCATCGATGGAGAGAAATTGGTGGAACAGCCTGAGCGCTGCCAAGCGACGATTAGATGAACTTTCTGGAGCTCAAACCATGCGTTATCTCTCTTATCAGTTGCCCGATGTGATGTAGGCGATTCCTAAAGCCAGGTTCCATAGAACGAAATGATGAGGTGGGAGTGAGCTTCACAGATGTTAACGAACTAATTTGAAAATTGGATATTAGAGAGGTTACGGATTATGGACAGAGCTACTTTGATAAATTTCGTAACAAACTTCCATCGTTTGTTTACAACTCGTTAGACTCGATCTCACCCAAACATTGTTTTGCTTTCCTGTGGTTGTATTTTGCTGTCTGCAGAAAATCACCAAGGCAAAACTGCTAAAATTCTCGATGAAATGTGTCAACGATATTACCGAGTTGTCATCACATCAGCGGTCTGATAAGAGATAACGTAGGTTTTGAGCTCCGGAAGGTTCATTTAATCATCGCCAGGCAGCGCTCAGGCTGTTCCACCAATTTCTCTCCCCAGATGCTCCTAAGTTGACGCTTCACTCTTGTTTTTTCTCCACCAAATACTTCTCTTTACCATCTGCGTTTTTTTCCCAGGAGGTTTCAGGGTACCATTGGATACGGAAATCAGACTGAAATGGCTCGAAGCCATCAAATGGCCGATTATACCTCTCGAGCCCAAGAAAACCGCTATTGTGTGCCCCACACATTTCACTGACGAGGACTACGTCGGAGGAGAAGACGGTCGCAAAGGTAGGTAAATGCTCTTGTCGAGTGTTTCGTGTCAAATAGTACTTGGTGATTCTGCCTCAGCTATGATTCTGCGTTCTGTTTGAAATTGACAGGTAAACGGATTCTGAAAGACACTGCCGTACCCTCCATATTCCCTTGGAACTCGGACTTGTGGTCGAAGGATGAAGTTGAAAAAAGCGCTGCTCTCATTTCTCCATCTACAACAGACGACGAAAAGGTATGTTCCCGAAAAAAATCCTACAGCATCGTCGTGGAGAACTAGAAAACTGTGCTTGAAACCCTTCGTCAGTCCCTGGTAGGCAGAATTTTCAAAGAAAACGTGTGTGAAGCCGAGTTCAAAGCCGATTTGATGCATCTTGCTGAAGGATTTCTGTATGAAATTCATAAACATTGAATAAAAATTCCACCTTTTCCAGTCAATGGGTCTGGAATTTCGGGACGAATCAAAATCTTTTTTGAGAGCACCCATTTTTCGACAAACCTAGAGGTGCAATTTCGCGCCAAAAATTGACGAGATAACTCAAATTTGAATCTTTGATAGATCTGTAGAGGGAATAAACGTTTTTAAGGACAATTTCATTTTTGGAAGGAATTTTGTCTTATTGAAAAAAGAATGAGGATTTTCACCATGTCGGAATTTTCTATTTTTGACCCCAAAATCGGATTCAGCACCTAGAAAAACCTCCTAAGGCAAACTTTCAGCCCGAACTTCCTAATTTACGAATAAACAAAACAGTGTAGAAAATACGAATGTTTAAAAAAAAACGGGAAAATGACGTCATGCTGGAATAGTTCATTTATGGCCGCTTGAAGCGCTGAGATCGAGAAATCTATAGTCTCCAGATGCAAAATTTCATGAAACAGTAAAGTTCGAAATCGAAAAACTGAAGAAAAAAAATAGAAAAAGCGAGATGGGGAAAATTAGGTATCCTCTGTTTTTGTTTGATAACTTTTCTCTTAGAAAACACGATTTTGTCGTCCCAATGGGCAACACTGGGAGGAGACGGCGATCCTAACAGCCCAATCAGCGAGCGTTCCGGCTGCACGTCTGTTTTCCCGGTTAGTTTTGAAATTAAAAATTTTGATTGTCTCCCAAAAATAACAGGAGACTTATTTTCCGAAATCAGCCCGATTTTCATCTATCCCACAACATTAACTATTCAGGAAAAATGCAAACAGAAATCGGTGAAATTCCTCATTCCTCAAATTTCATTCCTGAAATTCCTCAGCCTTAGAAAAATAATTAATGTTTTCAAAAACTACATGACAAAAACAGTTTGCAATTCTTTTAAAATTCGAAAATCTGGGAAAAAACAATATTTTTGAAGTTCTAAGTGTGAAAATGACTCTTTGCTTCCAAAGACTCGGCAGTAAGTACTTATTCTAGTGATTTCAAACACTCTTGAAGGTTATGTGGGCAGTATCAGTAGACAACTGGGTTAATGACAACGATAAATTAATAAACTCACGCTTACTTGTCCAAAATTGGTAGTAGATCTACAGTAGTAGATCTATCTGTAGAAGTATCTGTAGTAGATCTATCTGTAGTAGAAGTATCTGTAGTAGATCTACAGAGATTTCAGAGTGTTATTTAAATTTAATTGGAAATGTATTATAACTCCGTAATTTACAAGAGTAGGTACGAAGTGTTATTTTGGGGCATCGAACAAGTAGTAGTCGTAGTTACAGTGTTTGCCACCAGGGGCGCTGTTTCCTGAAGATTTGAGACTAGATTAGAACAGTTTCCTTATCTTGCGCTTGCGTTTTAAGGGACACTTCCTATTGGTTTTGGTTGTGATTATTCATATGACAATTGTTTTTTATGTTCCTTTAATTAGTTAAGTATTCTGATTATTGTAATACCATCTAATGCTTGGTTTTATAATAAATTATCATCCATCCTTATCGTCGCTAGACTAACCTTCGGGCGGCAACTTGGCCGCCTTTTAACTAAAACACGAACGGTGGATACAGCTTTCGTACAAGTACGCAACCACGAGAGACATTTTATGTCTTATGTTAAATAAATTGAGAGCTTTCCAATGAGTGGTGAACGATTTTTGTGGGGTGGAAAATGAGGAAGTTAGTTTTCCCTAGGAATGATTGGTTGTACGTGAAAATCATCAGAAATTTCCGCGTAACGCTCCCCTCGTAACGCTCCCCGCGTGACAATTTTTCATTTATGTGCCTTAGTAAGGACATAAAATGTCAAAAACTTTTTGAATTTGACATTAGAGGTATTTAGGACTCTTTGCCAGAGTATTCCGTGGCATCACCACTCACATCTTGCTTAGCTCTTACCTAAACTGGTTCCAACGAGTCACTTTTCTACATCCCTCCTGTATCCTCCAATCCTAGGACTGGCTTCGGATTGGAGGGGCGTCCTCCCCATCACTAAAGCTGGGTACACACTAGTACGAGGCAGCGCACGAAGCAAACAGGGTGAGGCGCGGGAAAAATTCTGCCTCGTACGTTGTTTTTTTAGTCCCGAGGCAACGGACACAGCCACCGTACGAGGCAGCGATCCATTCCGTACGTTCCATTCGGCAGTGCATAGAAGAGAGTGAAAAAAGCATAGTAAAAATTTGCCATTTGATCTGAATGGGGAAGATGATATTACTGACTCCATCTCATAGGCCACACAAATTTAGCTTTCAACAAAGTTCTATTGACAATGAATGATTTGGATGGTACTTGAGTATTAAATGGAGGCCACCTAACCTATAGAAATATTTCGTACCGGATACCAAAAATAACTACATAATTGGAAAGAACACACTTTAATAGATTTACAGGTGAAGTTTAGAATTAATCCGACGCCTGGTTCTGACGTTGTGCAACCCAGAACGCAGCAATGTCGGTCAGGCGATGACAGGTAATGGCGCGCGCTCCGGTCAACGACCCTGACCTTGGCCTACTTGGAGGGGATTCTGCGAGTAGACACATGACTCATCTGATAACGCTCGACTCACAACAATACTAGAATAGTTCTACTACAACATCTATAACAATTTAACCTTCTATAAGTGCCGCGGCGCGTTTCGTAATGGTGGCCTCCGTTTAATACTCAAGTACCATTTGGATCTTGCTCATTTGGATCAAATGGCACATTTTTAATGTGCTTTTTTCACTCTTTTCTGCCAAACCCAGCTCCCAGCTGCCCAGCTGTGCTCTTTTCTGTGTGTACCCAGCTTTAGGCGAACGGGCAGGCAGTTTCCTTCCGTCCATATCTGCACGCATGCTGCACCTCGAGCTGCCTCATGCGCTGGCTCGTACTGGTGTGTACGCAGCTTTATACTTAATTGATTGCGTGTTGATTCAAGCCTCCACTAGTAGTCGATTGAGGGGAGATTAGAAAAAAACACAATCCAACCATTTTTTTTTTTTTTCAAAAGTGCAGTACATTCCATGCAGTGGCGGCTCCTGCCCCGAAACTTAAGGGGTGCACAGAGATCAGGAGAAGCTATGGAGAAGGGACAGAATAGGTGATTTTCTCTGCCAAATAGAAATTTCAACGATATGCAAATGGGATAAATCTTGGTAACTTTTTCATCTTAAAATTGCAAACGGTACTAAATACGTAGGTGCAATAGACACGAAACATGTTCTCTAGTGGTTAACAGAAATTCTGAAATACTTAATCATCAAAGGTCGAAACCCAAGAAATGCATCCATCTAATTGAAATAGCTGAAATGTATATTTGCCCGTGACGATTCAAAACATCGTCCAATTCGGAAGAAAAATTAACGAGCCCCTTGAAAACTCCGAGATTCGAAGAATCTTCCCTCTCATCATGCCCACGCACGGCTATTTTTCTAACCGTTTCTTTTTTTTTGTATCAGATTATGACGATGTGCACTGTCGAGTTGTTGCATTATATTTTGACGAGACACTATACGCAAATCTACCAGAGCGTTCTTATGGGAGACAGCCAATGCGTTTTTCAATTTTTTGGCTAAATGGGAGATCACTTATGCCATCTTTAACTCGAGCCTCATTTCGGTTGGAGAACAAAGTAGGCGAAATTGTCAGTTAGTCACTTCACACCCACAAAGCCAATCTACCTTCTTATAATAGTCGACATTAAAACTTATGGTATGAATCTGCACGGTTTCTGAAATCTGCACGGCAAATTTCAACATCTGCTGGAGTCCAGGTAGAGACTGCAAGGGGCTGCCAGTTTCTCGAATGTCGCAGATTTCCACAATCGACAAACGCAAATAGTTTACTTTACTTTAATGTAAACTACTCATCGTACCTACAACACTCTAAGTACTCACAATAGTTTGAACAAAACGGTGTGTACCTACTGAAACGGTAGTAAACCGAAAACGTAAAACGGAATTCCCTTATCAGGTTTGTTTGTTTATGGATGGACGGATGCTCTATTTAGGTTGCCGAGAGGGGGGAGTCCCATTAGTTTGTTTGTTTACTTATTTCTCTACTAGGAAATCCGGATTGCAGAGCTCTCTGACGGGGGAGCAACGAACCAATGCTGCTCAAGACGACAAAATGTCCTGCTCTCTGGTTGGTCAATCTCACGTGCCTGCCTCCCTCGAATGACGTCACCCTCCCCAGAAATGGTGCAGAGGAAAGGTGATGCTCCAAACGGGTGTGATTGGTCAGAAAAGAGGGAGCTCCCGCCAGTTTTCGCGCGTAGATTCAACTAGCACAGTGCCTACGATCATGTCTTCTGTCCTAGCCAACTTACTCTTGAAACGAAGAGGAACGAACTTAGAATTTTTTTCTTTTTTAATTGGCTGGGGGTGCACATGCGCCTATGCTCCTATCAGTATCCGCCCCTGATTCCATGTATATCAACTAATCGATGATCGTTCTCAAATAGGTCCAAAGTTTGGGTGTTGACATCGAGTCAAGTGAATCTTCCGATACTGAGAGCAACTCAGGAGCGATTTCCGAAGATTCTGCCGCCGAAATCATCACGGTTTCTTCCGACGACGAGGATGACGATGATACTCCCCAACCCACCCAAAGAGAACCGGACAAATCGCCGGAAACGTTTTGGGAGTCTTCGCCAGGTATCGTTGCTGAACTAATTTCATTTCCTCCAAGTGGCGTTTCTTGGCTTGAACCCCTGTAGCTACTCATTCGTTCTTCATGAATAGCTTGTCGAGAGTCCATCAAGAGATCAGAACCTTCGGAACCAGGAAGAAGCCAGTATCCTGGGGTAAGGAAGCGGATGAAGATACGCCAGCTTGACATTGTGACGACTTCCAGTTCTTCATCAAGTAGCAGCGATGAACAGGTAGGGGATGGTTTCAAATTTTTTGTATAAGTATAAGTAATGTGTTATTACGTTTTTTCAATGTCGTTTGCCACAGAACAGGGAAAACTAAAAATACTATAAAATAATTCAAGCTTCTTAAGAGAATCGTTCCTTAGCTAGTGTTCTGGGTCTGAACCTGCTGTTTTCCCATCTCCCACGACTAGAAAACTAACGCATCCTAGCGCCTCCCTGCTACATTTATTGATTCTGGTACGTTTTTCTACCTGTTAACTGATCTATGCAGTGGCGTCAGGTGAGAATATTCGTCAGGCAAACACCTGTCTGAGAGGAATAAACAAGAATGAAAAACGCAGCAAATTATTACACAAAGGTTTATTATTTTTCTGTATAGATCAAGCTCCAGCAAAGAACACAAACTTTGCCATTGTCACTACCTAACATGTTTTCGCTTCAAATTCGAGTTTATTTATATGGAATAAACGCCTCATACTAAAAGAAATAAAGAATTCCTTCTTCAAGAAATTTGATAACTGGTTGCAAAGGAAGCGTAAACCATGGTCCATCTTCCAATTTTCTGTGCTTTCAAGGCCACGAAACAGCTCCTCAATTGTTTGCCTTGGCTGATGCTGCTATAGTGGGGGTATAGGAATACTAGACCCCGTACTGACCTACCCCGTCTACCCTCTGATCGTCACCTGTCATCCAAAACAGTACTGCAAAATTCGTTTTTTTAAACTGTTTGCCTAGCATCGCCTGGCCCTGCGCTAGTTCACTCATTCGCTATCGAATATCCTCTGGTGTGTTGCGGACTAGTACGCTAGGCAAAATTCGTACTCATTACATTCTCCTATTATCATCCAACTTTCTTGGTTATCATGAAACAGTCCCTAAATTTTATTTGAAGAAGTCCAAAATCTGCTAAATATTAACCTTCATCCGCTCGCGTCTCCTGAAGTCACACTTCCGATTGCGTGGGCGGCAAATTGGCCGCCCTTGATTTCACCACTTTTTTCCGTTCAACTTGCGTGTTTCAAATCAGTTTTGACCAGGGAACTCAGCACAACATTACAAGAACATTTTTATAATAAATTCTTTATTCAAATAATCGCAATCACAATAAGAAGGTAAATATATTTATATCATTTCTAACTGGGCCAGGACATTGGCAATTTCTTCCTCTGTGGAATACAATCGATCCCTGAAAAATATGTACAATTCATTATTAGCTTTCAATTCAAAATATTTCCAAATAAGATAAGAAACACGTATTGAAAGTCCAACGCATAATCTAGAGCCGCCCTGCGAAAGTAGTACTGTCGAGAAAACACGCGGAAGAAAAATAAACATTTACCTAACCCACATTTTCCAAATCGAGATGCGAAAGATTCATTATTCAGTTCAAAATACAGCAGAGTACGACAAGAAATATCTATGAGAAGTCCTACACGTTTTCTAGAGTACTGTGAAAGTAGTACAGTTGAAAATACATGCGAAAGGAAAATTAATATTTACTTACATTTTCCAAATCGAGCGATGCGAAAATTCTCACGTTATCGCCCGCGTAGGAGGCAAATTGGCTCGAACCCGATGCGCCCGACTTTGGAGTAGTTTTTTTTATTTTTTTTATTTTTTTATTAAAACATCTACACCTGCTCCCATAGCGACTACAGGTGTTTCAAATTACATACAAAATTATACTAAATTATGAAATATTCAACAATGTCGATAAAGTAAAACATTAAACATCAAGATAAACAACCAACAACTAAAACATTTAAAATTTGAACAAAAACATATATATATCACTTAAAAATTACTTAAAAATCGTCAAAATCAACTGAGTTTATAAATATCAACAATTCGTCCCGATGGTCGCAGTACAAATCCCGGAATGAGGCTGGCCAACGACCCCCACACAACACAATTCTTCTAACCATCCTAGCGCGGAATTCGTCATATTTTTGGCACTCGAATACTATATGATCCCAAGTCTGGGACACTCGCATGGGGCACTGACAGGCATCATCATTTATAATGGCAAAACGTTTTAAGTATGCCCTGTTTCTTCCATGTCCAGTGAGGAGCTGGGTGAGTTTCCACGAAAAGGAAACACTCAGGTCCAGTCTATTCCTGACGGTAGGAAAGAAGCGTCTGGAATGCGACCCATCCGTAGTCGCCGCCCATATGCTCTCCCAAACCGAGTGGCTCTCCGCCCTCAACTGAGTCTTTAATGCCGACCGCGGCCTCAGATCGAATGCTATCCGGAGGGAATCGTCGGCAGCTGCTCGTTTGGCCCACATATCCGCCTCCTCGTTTCCTCTTATACCAATGTGTGCCTCAACCCAGCCAACATCCAACATCCAGCCCTCATCGTTGATTAGACGGAAAATCAATGAACGGGTTTCTTCATAAACATATAAATGGTTAGAGGGGTTCCTGAGTGAGTCGAGCGTAACTGCACTATCAGTACACACAGCAGCACTCCTGAGATGCGCTCCTATACGCTGACGCCCTAGCCAACGGACCGCCTCCAGCACAGCAAGAGCCTCAGCCTGATTGATGGAACAGGATGGTCCCAAACGGAACACCTGCCTGTGAATAGGGTCCTCACCCTCTCCCCTGTAGACCACCATGGCCGATCCCACCTTTCCATTACTCTTACTTCCCTCCGTGAAGATCCTATAGTGAGGTGCGGCAATCTCCACTGAGCCAAAGCTAAGTGTTCTCGAAGGATGCAACCATCTATCAGGCGTAAGAGGGAGATCAATTCCGTTTTCAACTGTTGAGAGACTATACAACTTAGACTTTTCTTTTACGTATAGCTCAATTGGCATGTGTCCAGAAATTATAAAGGTGCTCTGGTAGGATACAGTACGGAATCCTCTCAAAATTCGAAGAAGGATTCTACGCTGAACTCGTCTCATCATTTGGACATAGCAGTCATAGTCAAGCGCCCCCGACCAAACAGGAGCAGCATAAGAAAGAACAGGAAGGATCGCTCCTCTGTATATAACATCTAGGGCCTCGCTGCCCATACCCCAATACACTTTTGCAGAACGCGAGAGAGCATTAATGAGACGGGAAGACTTCTCACAGATGTACTTCACATGGTCGTTCCATCGAAATCTATTATTGAAGACAACTCCCAAATATTTGAGTTTTTGAACCCGTTCAAGCTCCCTACCCAGCAGATAAACATTGACATCCCTGATCACCCTTCTTCTTGTAATATGCATTACTTTCGTCTTCTCTGGATTACTTTGGAGTAGTATTGACTCAGCTGACGCGTCCACCACGATCGGAATTCAACGCAATCTAGGGGGTTACATATCAACTAGAGAATACATGGCGCTTCTGGGGCTATCACGGTACTAAGAGCGAGCATACACGGGAAAATTCGAAAAGGCGGCCAATCTGCCGCCCACGCGAGCGGATGAAGGTTAAGTACTTGCAAAAAATGGAAATATAGGAGAATCTCAACAAAAATTAATTTATTCATTTTGCATATTTTTAGTAAGGCAAACAGTGTTTGCTATGTATGCCTGGAGGAGACGCCACTGGATCTAGGTATGCTGAAGTTGCATACCAAATGCATACCACCGATGCAGTGGCATGCGTTTCTTTTCTACTTCTTGATACCTACGTTAATTTAATTAGATTATAACCTACCTTGACGGTTGTTGTGTAGTAGATTGTACTTGATCCGACAACATATATTTTCCTCAGGGCAGAAAGAGCTACTTTTCTGGACCTGTGGTGCTTCTCAGCAGAAAAAGGTTTTTTCTTCCAAGCTATTCTGTTTTTGTTCAAGTGAACTGAAGCTATCGATTTGTACGTTACAGGAATCATCAACCAATCCACCTTCCGTCATTGTTGCCAACCCCAAGGTAAAACCACCACCTTCGCCGAAGACTGAAGGCGACTCAGACAGCGATGAGAGTGACTGCATCCTCTGTGAAAACCCTATCGAGAGCATCGACCTCACCCTAGATGAGCCTTTTTCTCCGACACCTGGTGTCAGTTCTCAGATCTTGTTCAATGAGTCTGACTCAAACGACGGTGAGTACAAAAATGGATTTAACGTGATATTCCCTTTATTCTGGTGGTGACTTATAGATTTATGCATTTTGGTTCTCTGGGTTGTCGTTCCATGCTCATCATCACACCTTGGATGGCAAACAAGGCTTCTCCACACAGTGATTACTAGGTACTTGGTGTCTCTTGATTTCTTTGTCTTGTGTGTTCTTCTTATTCTGTATGCCGATTCACATTAGACGGGCAGGGCAAAACTAAGGACCATTCAATGACTTGACCGGCGGATCCCGAGTATTCACTGGGTGAATGGACGGCCAAATTTTTATTCGATTTTTGGATTCTATGTACCTTCTAACCTAAACCAACAAATTAAATAAATATTAAAAAACAAATTTTAAGGGAGGGGGGGGGGGGTTAAAAAATTGTCTTGGTCGATTCCAATGGTTCATTATTGAAAATAATAGAGAGTTTTTGTTGCCAAAATCTGACAGGCCCCGTTAGGAGGCGACTAGCGCGAGCAACCAAGGATGCTACCCAGTTGAAGGTAGAAATAAGTATTGTTACAAAAATATCGATATTTTGTATCGATACTGTATCGTATCCAAGTATCGATATCCCAAGTATCGTTGGGCATGAGTATCGATATTTTAAAATATCGAGTATCGATACTTTAGTGTCACAAATTATCAATATTATCAAATATTCCCAAGAAAAAAAAAATGTTTCAGCATTTTTTATTCATTTTTCATTATGAAGAGGCCTAGCAGAGTGATTTTCTTCAAGATATTAACGTTATTTGTGCAACCAAAGAGTAGTGACCCAAAAGCCTCTCTACCTTCTTCATTTTTGAAATTTTAAATTTTGAATTTTCCGCGAGAACTGTAGCGATATTCGATATTTAAAAATATCGGATCCATCGTTTCAATATCCATAAATATCGGATAGTTCAGTATTGATACTAAAATATCGAGTATCGGTACGAAAGTATCGATATTTTGAAATATCGAGTATCAATACCCATCCCTAGTTGAAGGAGGAGGCCCGTCAACTATGGACAGAGGGAGGAGGGAGGCGCTCGTGCTGGGGGGGGGGGGACTCTAGGAACGGGTGACTGTCGGGGGAACCCTTCCATCATCACTCGCAAACTCCAGGCCTTGTGAAGAGGTTCCACAGGCCCGTTAGTGGTTGCCAAAAACTCTCTGATAAACCAAAAACGCCCTCTTAAAACGTGTGCAACTCAACAATTCGAGTCTTAAGTGAACCTCCGAAATAAAGAGTCAATAAACAAATTCTGATTTTCTCAAGATAGCTTATGAAGCCAGGAGATGAAATCAAAATGGATGAAAATTCAACCTGAAATAGTGGTTTACTGGATTTCCTCAGTTATGATTTTTTCTCGAGTTTTGCTCTTTAATGGCAATCTTGGATCTTTTTGAATTGGTCTCCAGCGCACGTCAATTTCCTCGAAAAATCACGCTGTGAATGATTTTCAAGAAGGGTTGTCTTGGTATATTTCAAGCTTTTCCTATAGACAAATTTGTCCCTGATCCCTCAAATAAATATAAATATCCTTTGTTGTCCTGAATGCGGAATGCATTGCATCTTTGTGTTGATGTAATTAACTTCAGAACTCATTTCGTGTTTGTAATAGAGTGTTCATCGTTTTTCAGAAGATATTTCGGATGAAGCACTTGGGATTTTGGAATCATCCCCCCCTTTGCTTCTCGATAAATCATTGAGTAAGTACGAGTTTGTTTGTGGTCATTTTGATCTTACAAGTATCAACTAAAAGGGCCCGTTTATCAATATAGAGAAGACAGTTTATCAATATAGACAAGTTCGCTCTGCTGTGTGCTCTTGGCTGAAGTTCCCACCTGGTGTCCCAAGTGCCTATTTTCACGCACCGGTCAAATCCGGTGGGCTTGGCATTGTGTCTCTCTCGGCATGTATCCCTTCCCTGCGCCGCCAGCGCCTGCTAGCCCTTCAAGGGTGAACTGATCTTGATTTTGTCAGGCAGCAGTTAGCATGATGCGACCGAGCAACACCATCTGCTCCAAAACCCAGTTCGTCTGCTGAGTTTGCTGCTGCCCTGCATGAGTCAGTAGATGGTAAAGAACTCCGACAGTGCTCCGAAAGCCTTGTCTCATCCCAATGGGTAGATTGGGCTTCAGAGGGCATTGGGGCCCGTGACTACCGACACTTTCACGCTGTCCGCATGGCAACTCTGCCAACTGTGGTACGGTGTTCGAGAGGTAGTCGCGGGACAACCCTACCCCTTTGCCATGCCTGTCAGAGTGGAAATGAACATCTTTATCATGTAGTGCAGCAGTGTCCTCGGACTCATGGGGGCCGCATTCTACATCATGATGCGGTCGCCAAGCAGATAGCAGGTGCTTTGTCATCTAGCGGCTGGGATGTTGAGAGAGAGAGATTGTATCACATGCCAAGTGACCGGGGTAAGAAGCCCGACATCGTTGCCGTCAAGCCCGACCAGTCTTGCATTATCCTGGATGTCCAAGTTGTCAATGGCAGCTTGGACATGGAGCAGACTTGGCGGGCTAAGATAAGAAAGTATGATAGAGATGATTTACGGCAAGCGGTGTCGGAGCTAAAAGGAGTGGTACCCAACAACATCAGGGTGATGGCTGCAACCTTGTCATGGCGCGGGGTGTGGTGTGGGAAAAGTGCCACGGAGTTGCGCGAGTTGGGCATCTCGGTAGGCGTACTCCGTGGTATCACCACCCGCGTCCTGCTCGGCTCGTATTTGAACTGGTGGTCGTTTTATAGAGGCACTTCCCTTCATCCCTCTCTCCCACCCCCACCTTCCTCATCTTCCCTCATCCCTAGGGCCAGCGTCGGGTGAGTCCTGGGCGTCCTCACCATTATATTTGATTTATTTATTTATTTTCATTTATGGCGTGCCCCCTCCCTCACAAAAGACATTTTGTCTTTGAGGGGAGTTTATTTAAAAAAAAAAAGTCTCCTAGGAAACCAGAGAGATACCTTGACTTACCACCTTGCATCGGTCGCCCCTTCCCTCATGCTAAGTAGGTTGCGCTGCTGTGTTGGCTTATTATTTTCAATTATGAACCTTTGGAATCGAACAAGAAAAAAAATCCCCTCACCCCCTCAATATTTGTTGTTTTCTGTTTCAACATACGAAGAATCCGAAAATCGAATGAAAATTTTTCCGCTGTATGCGTATTTCAATTTTTTTGCTAAATGGGCCAGATCATATATGCCATCGCCATCTTTAACCCATGCCTCGTTTCGGTTAGTAGAGCAAAGTAGGCAAAGCAAAATAATTTGTTAGTCACCTCACACCCACAAAGCCAATCTACCTTCTTATAATATTTGACGTTAAACTTACAGTACAAATCTGCACGATTTAAAAATTTTAACGTCTGGAGTCCAGGTAGTGACGGCAAGGGGCAGCCAGTTCCTCAAATGTCGCACTTTTCCTCAACCGACAAACGCGAATAGTTTACTTTAATGTACTGCACCGAATTATTCATCGTACCTACAACACTCCTAAATAATCACAATACTTTGAACAAAGCGGTGGACTGAAAAACGGAACCTTATCAGTTTTGTTTGTTTACTTATTACTCGATAAGAAACCTGGAAACCCTCTGTTGGGTGTGCAATGGTTCAATTCTGCTCCCCAAGGTCACATTTCGTGCTCTCTGGTTGGTCAATCTCACGTGCCCACCTCCCTCGAAACACGTCACCCTCCCCGAAAATGGAGCAGGGAAAATGTGTTGCTCCAACCGCCGCTGATTGGTCAGAAAAGAGGGAGCTCCTGCCTCAGTTTTCGCGCTTAGATTCAACTAGCACAGTACCTATGATCGTGTCTTCTGTCACTGGCCAACTTAATCTTCAAACGAAGAATATTTTTGCTTCCTCACTACCAAAGGTAGGGAAGCTTTGTATTCGTGAAAGAAGTGAAAAAAAAATGTCCTCCAAAATCAAAATTTCCACTTGCTTTTTGCGTTTTAGAGCTTCCCGAACAATTTTGGTTCCGTGTCTGTCTGTCTGTCTGTCTGTCTGTCTGTGGTCAATCCTTGTCCCGGGCAAAACTATACCAACCTGTGGTCCGATTTTGATGAAATTTTCAGGGATTGTGCGGGTTAAGTCCTAGACGGTCCCCTATCAATTTCAGCACCTTCGGACCAATAGGAGCGAGTGCGCATGCGCAAACGTGAATTTCCTGGAACCTCGGTTTCTAATGAACCGATTTTGCTCAAATTTGGAGGTTAGTTAGGGACTAACTTCTAAGAGACACCCTATAAGTTTCAATCAAATTGGTCAAGCAATAGCCGCTGCGCATGCGCGAACTTTAAATTTATTATAATTTTTTCGCCAACTGATTCTATACGTCCATGTTACAATGAGTGAGGAAGCTATACTGCCCACCCAACTTGGCAGACGTTTTTTTAATTGGCTGGGGGTACACATGCGCCTCTGCTCCTAGCCGCCCCTGCTTCAGCCAATCAATTGCCAAATTGTGCATTACCTTCCAACTCCATGAAGCTTACCGATGCATAGCATTGAACAATTTTCAAAATATTTCCTCCATTAAGCTTTATTGTTTGTTCACCTTCCACCAGGTCTGTCAGAAGACTCCGACTGTGAAATCATTGAAGACAACCCACCTCTGATAGAAATAGCATCAGACGAAGGTAGTGTTTTGATCAATAATTGCTCTTCTGCACTTTTATATGCATCATCCTCGTACATACACTTACATCCTGCATTTCTTGTTTCAGAATCACCGGAAAATAATAATTACACCATCATAGAGCGTAAGTTGTAATGTTTTCAAAGCATGAAAGTCACTGAATTTTGTTCTAACGTGCAGACGGGGTCAGTTTCACCTGAAGCCTGTTGAACTAACGTTATTGAATCTTGAGATCTCTTTTTGCTAATAAGCGGGTAACACTCGTTATCGATTGAATTTCACTTTTCACACTTTTTTTATTGAAATATGCGGTTTGCCTCTACGGTAGACCGCGCAGTTCGTAGGGCTACCTATCAAGTGATGGATTGGAGGCCCCGGGAGCCGCCATGGTGGGTGGGTCTGGGCCAGATGGCGGTAGCGCTCCTTACACACCTTGTTCCTGGGATTGCCAATCACACGAGTTCCTATTTCACTCAGTTCCTGTTCCTAATTGTTTTTCATAGTTCGAGCTTTTTATTGTTAACTTTTTTGCCTAATGAGGAATTTCACCGAATTCTGTTTGCATTTTTCCTGAACAGTCAATCGTGTGGGATAGATGAAAATCGGGCTGATTTCGGAAAATAAGTCTCCTGTTATTTTTGGGAGACAATCAAAATTTTTGATTTCAAAACTAACCGGGAAAACGGACGTGAAGCGGGAACGCTCGCTGATTGGGCTGTTCTGATCGCAGTCTCCTCCCAGTGTTGCCCCTTGGGACGACGAAATCGTGTTTTCTAAGAGAAAAGTTATCAAACAAAAACAGGGGAAACCTAATTTTCCCCATCTTGCTTTTTCTATTTTTTTCTTCAGTTTTTCGGTTTCAACTTTACTGTTTCGTGAAATTTTGCATCTGGGGGCTATAGATTTCTCGATCTCAGCGCTTCAAGCAGCCATAAATGAACTATTCCAGGATGACGTCATTTTCCCGGTTTTTTTAAACATTCGTATTTTCTACACTGTTTTGTTTATTCTTAAATTAGGAAGTTCGGGCTGAAAGTTTGCCTTAGGGGGTTTTTCGAGGTGCTGAATCCGATTTTGGGGTCAAAAATAGGAAATTCCGACATGGTGAAATTCCTCATTGTAATTGTTGTTGATACCTTGCCCTGCATGTTATTTTTGAATAGGTAGTTAAGAATATAAAAAAATGCTTTAATAATTTGTTCGACATATACTATGTACATAATAGAGAGTTTTTGGTGCCAAAATCTTAGGGGCCCCGTTAGGAGGAGACTAGCGCAAGCAACAGAGGATGCTACCCAGTTGAAGGAGGAAGCCCGTTAACTTTGGACAGGAGGGGAAGGGAGGCGCTCGTCACGGTGGGCCTCGAGCAACGGGTGACTGTCTGGGGGCACCCTTTCATCGTCACCCGCGAACTCCGTGCTTTGTGAAGAGGTTCCACGGGGCCGTTAGTGGTTGCCAAAAACTCTCTAATATGTACTGTGGGATATTATCCCATGGTATGAAAAAATAAACTATCAAAATATCAATATCAATATTTGACGGTTGTGTTTGTAGATTTACCACTTGATGGTTTCATATTGAAAGGTTCCCTTTCAGGTACGAATATCCCGAAAGGCAGACAGGAAGACGAGGATCCTTTCGCTGGAGTCACAAACGGAGAATTCGATCCGCTCACGGGAGTCCCCACACGCCCAGACATGATCGTTTCTAGTGGCGCCCCTGGTGCCGCATCTCCGATTCCTTCCTCCAGCGGTACGGTATTAAATGTATGGGGTTAGTTCTGCTAGTTATAAGAATACAATTGAGGGGTTTCCTACAAGAACAAGATAAGTCCGAAACCGAAAATTCTAAACCTGCTGAATTTTGTGAAAGGCCTTTTCCTGAATTTTCCCCCTCCTGTTGCAAAACGTGACTTGTTTGGTTCTTGCTGAATTTTCATTGAAGCCCAAGTACTGCATGTTTATGACGTGAACACGTTTTGCATGTTTATGACGGTAATCAAATTTTCTGTTTTTATAATAATAATGAAGCTATTTCTGAACTGTGTTTAAAAACTGACAACTAGAACATTTAAAATGTTTTTTTAGATTCCTATGTTGCTGGTTCAATTTCCATGTTTTCTTTGTTTCACCATCAGTAACATGAAGGAGATAATAATAGTTCCTACTATCTTAAGGATTTGAAAAATGAATGAATAGATAAGTAGACAAGCAGTTGTTTCATCAAAAACCTTTATTAGGGAAAAAAGAAAATGTTCATTAACTATTCGAAAACAGAAATAAGAATGGGAAACAAACAGCTGGGAATGCGACACCCTGACCTTCAGGCGCAGTGTTGCCACGCGCGCGCAGACTTATTTCTTTCTTGCGGAAATATGGGATATTTAAGAGGGAAATTCCCTGTCACGGGGAATAATGTCAAACAGGTCTGGTCAACCTGCGTTGATTTGATTAGGTTAGTTGATTGTATTGTTCCGACCGCGAATGTGCTCTCTCCCAATAAAAAACATTTTTTGAAGTGTATTTCGGCTTCCTTCGTATTCCTCGAAATACTACAAGTGGCGACAAGGATAACAGCGTCGTCGAGCAGTATTCCTTCAAGGTAACTCGACAATACGTGTGTGAAAATACTGGGTGATAGCCGGTGTTTGGTTCGACTCTTCAACGAAGTCGACGTGATGGGTGAGAGAGGGACTGAAAGTTTAGTCGGTAATTTGCGAGAATTTACTCCGGATAAAGACTGGAAGGTCGCAAAGAGTCGGATGGAGAATTTTTTCATTGCAAACGGCATTGAGAATGTAGAGAGAAAGCGGGCTCTCATGCTGAACTCGCTAGATGACATTGCCTACAAACTCATTGCAAATTTGTGTATTCCGAATAAACCCGAAGATCAAACTTATGCTAACTTAGTCGCAATATTTGACAAACATTTCCTGGGTTCGGAGTCAGTTTTCTCGGCTCGTTATAAATTTTATAACGCAGTTAAAGAACCGAACGAATCGATAAACGATTGGATAGCAAGACTTCGATCTCTGGCCGCGAATTGTGGTTTCGGGGCAAGATTGGACGGGAATCTATTAGATCGTTTTGTAGTTGGAATGAATAAGGGTCCAATAAGAAGCCGATTGTTCGAGGAGAATGCCGAAACAGTGACCTGGGATAACATCGTGAAGTTAGCTACATCAAAAGAAGCCGCTTCCACTTGTTTTGAATTACCACCAACAAGTCCACAGATTAAAAAAGAATCTGTACATTTTGTCAAGACGTCTAGAAAACCTGATAAACAAAAGGTGTGGGCGAAAACTTGTACAGTTTGTGGTATATCAGGACATGAAACAGAACGTTGTCGTTATAAAAATTACAAATGCAAGTTGTGTCAAGTAAAAGGACATCTGATGAAAGTATGTCCGGACAAGGACAGGTCCAAAACCTCGCAAAAAAAAATAAGACCGAAAAAACAAAATTTTTTGTGGAAGATTCGGAAGAAGATGACGAGTGTTTTTATAAAATTCTAGATAATGGATCAAGTGGATACACTGTCAATTTGAAATTGAATGCGACTGATGTTCGTTTTGATGTGGATACGGGTTGTTTTAGCACAATTTTGCCTAAAAAAATGTTTGATGAAAAGTTTCCAAATACCACTACAACTCCATGTACAAAAACATTTACGACATATCTCAAAGAAAAGACTTCACCAATGGGGAATTTGCCTCAATTTTAGATTCTGGAATTTCAAGGCAAATCCTATTATAGGGCCCTAGAATAACGTTTAACACTAGGAATAACCAACGGAAAAAAATTACCGTAGGAGAAAATGACTAAACAAGTGAACCTCTGTTACAAAACACCGCGAAAATCGAGGAGTATTGTTGACGTCATACGAAAAAAAAAAAAAAAAACGACGCGAAAGCAACGACAACAGACAGAGTTCTAGCACCGCCACACAAAACGATCCAGTGAAATGGCTACTCGAATAATGTGATTCAAATCTTGAAACTAAATAAGAGAAGATGAAGAATAATAATGCTTGATAAACTAGTAGATAGATTCGTATAGTAAAAAAGTGAGTAATACTGTTTCTTTTGGTCAATTTTGTGTCAGGGTTCTTCCTGCCAGATCGTGGCGCACTCTTGTGCGCACTACTCGGAAGGTAAAAGTTCGTGTATGTGCCGCTTCTGTGGTAAGCGCCACAGAACCTCCTTTGAAGTCAGATTGGTAGAATATCCGTCACGTTTCAAACATGGCTGCCTCTTACACATTGCCACCACATTTAAAATTTCCATCTTCCTTAAATTCTCTAAATTTTTTGGATGCGTTTTCGAGCAGCTCACTATGGTTTTATTCCATAAAAATAAACCCTCATTCGAAAAAAAAAATAAAAAAATGTGAGGCAAATTCCCCATTGGGTATGTCACTATGGACATTGAATATAAGAAGAAATTGGTACCGAATTTGAAGTTTTATGTTGTAGAGACGGACGGACCTCCGTTGATGGGTAGATCATGGTTCAAGGCTCTTGGTTTTAGCATTAATGATGATCAGGACAGCCAGCCCATTTTTTATCAGCAAGTAAAGGATGATAATCTTGCCGATCAGTTGGAGAAAAATCTCAAAAAATTATACCCTGAAGTTTTTACAGAAAAACTTGGAAAATTTAAGAAGGGAAAAATAAAATTGGAACTAATTCCAGGTTATACACCAAAATTTATTAAAGCTAGACCTGTACCTTATGCTATTAGACATAAAGTGGATCAAGAAATCGATCGTTTGGTACATGAAGGAATTTTGGAGCAGATCGAGTACAGTGAATTTGGTTCTCCAATCGTGCCAGTAATGAAAAAGAATGGTCAAATTCGCATTTGTGGAGACTATAAATTGACTCTAAATCCATGTCTCAAAATGGACCCATACCCTCTGCCAAGAATAGAGGATTTGTTCCAAAAATTAGGGGGCAATCGTCTTTGGGCCAAGGCAGACCTCAGTCACGCCTATCAACAGTGTGAATTGGATTTAGAATCTCGAAAATTGGTAGCCATCACTACACAGAAAGGGTTATTCCAATATACTCGCATGCCATATGGTATTTGTGTTGGACCGTCTAAATTCCAAAAATTGGTGGATACTGTATTGGCTGGAGCAGAGGGAGTGGTCGCACTTCTTGATGACGTAGTTATTGGTGCACCAGACGCTAATACGTTGAAAAAACGAGTCATAGAGGTGCTAGAACGGTTCAAAAAAGCTGGACTTACTTTATCTGCAAAGAAATGCGAATTTGGAAAGACATCCATAGAATACTTGGGATTCAGAATAGATTCCAAAGGTCTACATTCCACGGACGAAAAAATAAAATCAATCGTATTGGCTGAAAATCCAAAAAATGTGAAAGAGTTACAAGCTTTTCTGGGTTTTGTTAACTATCTTTCAAGGTTTCTACCTTCACTGTCATCTACATTACACCCTCTTCACCAGCTGTTGAAGAAAACCGTAAAATGGAACTGGAATGCCAGTTGTCAGAAAGCTTTCGAAGAAATCAAGAGCATAGTACAGAAAAACCGTTCCCTAGCTCATTATAATCCTGATTTACCGATATGCCTGACTGTGGATGGATCGGACAAGGGATTGGGAGCCATTATATCTCAAGTTTATCCAAATGGAGAAGAAAAACCACTAGCGTTTGCTAGCAGAACCTTGTCTGAAGCAGAGAAAAATTATAGCCAGCTTCACAAGGAAGCTGCGGCTTTGGTTTTTGGAACCAAAAAATTCCATTTGTACTTGTTTGGACGTAAATGGACATTGGCCAATGATAATAGACCGCTTCTGTCCATATTTGGACCAAAAAAGGGAGTACCAACGTGTGCTGCAAACCGTTTACAACGTTGGGCTCTACTTTTGGCCAACTATAATTATGATGTCAAGTGGGTGCAGTCTAGTAAGAATAACGCTGACTGGTTGTCAAGAACCCCGATTAAAGCAGATCCTATAAAGGAAGAACTCTTGGACCCAGCCCTATTCTACATGTTTGATGAGAACAAGGACCTACCACTACTTTATGAAGACATCGTTGCGGAAACGAGAAAGGAAGTTCTTCTGAAGAAGGTACCTTCGTACCTGAGATTTGGATGGCCACAAAATGTTACTGAAGAACTACTTCCATACACCCGACGTCGCGACGAACTTCATGAAGAGCAAGGCATCATTTTATGGGGAAACAGAGTGGTTGTACCTACAAAATTACGACCTGTTGTGCTTAAGGAACTACATGCCACACACATGGGCATAGTAAAAGTTAAGGCTCTTGCACGTTCATATGTGTGGTGGCCCAAAATTTATTTGGAGATTGAAGAAACCGTTAAGTCCTGCACAGCATGTAACTCTGTTAAAGATAATCCCCCGAAAGCATCATTGATTCCATGGGAATGGCCAACCAAACCCTGGGAAAGAGTTCATATGGACTACTTAGGCCCTATTGCTGGGCAGTACTATTTCGTACTAGTTGATGGTCATACGAAATGGCTCGAAGCCTTTCCCACAAAGTCAATGAGCGCTGAAATCACGATCAAAATATTACGGCAAATTTTTGCCAGATTTGGCCTGCCAGAAGTACTCGTATCTGATAATTACTCATCGTTCGAGTCAGAGGAATTTAAAAAATTTCTCAAAAAGAATGGCATTGAGCACAGAACTGGAGCACCTTATCATCCAGCAACCAATGGGGCAGCTGAGAACAGTGTTAGGACTGTAAAACGTTTGCTAAAAACAACACTTGCAGAATCAGAAAGCCCAGACTTAAACAAAGCTCTGAACAGTTTCCTGCTACAATATCGGAACACTCCTCACGCTACCACCAATGTGTCACCTGCTCAAGCTCTCATGCATAGGAATTTAAGGACAAGGTTGGACCTATTACGACCAAACTTATCCAAAACCAAGGCCAGAGTAGAGGAAAAACAGAAAAAATTTATAGCACTACATGGTGGAAAAAAGCCTTCGACCGATCATTTTTGTGAGAAGAAAGAAGTGTGGGTAAGAAATTACCGAAAAGGAGAACAAAAATGGGTAAAAGGTAAAATTCAAAAATGCCTAGGTCCTCGAAGGCGAAGTGTGTACGTTCCAGACCTCGATGTTACGTGGATACGTCATATCGATCAGCTCAGAAGCTCCTTACATGATAACGGGCCTGAGTATGAACGAAAGGAATCCGAAACACCACAACCGTGTACTTTGGAAAATGAGGACGAAGACATGTCTCCAGACTGGCCTGGTTGGCCTACTCCTAAGCCAAATCCCAACCCCTTGGCTTTGTCAGAACCAGGACATCAAGAAACCGATGAAAATGTTTCACAGAAAAACCAGAAAACTGAAAAAATTAAAACACCAACTTCCGCTAAATCGCCTGGACGACCCAAAAGACAACGGATTGCTCCACGCCGACTAATTGACGAATTGAGCCAAAACATCAAAAAATGAAGTAATTTTTGGTACCTAGTAGTACAATTTTGAAGGATGTATTATTTTCATAAAAAAAAGTTTGTACTTAATTAATCTTAAGTTTTCAATTATTTCAATTATTGGGGGGAAATTGTGGGATATTTAAGAGGGAAATTCCCTGTCACGGGGAATAATGTCAAACAGGTCTGGTCAACCTGCGTTGATTTGATTAGGTTAGTTGATTGTATTGTTCCGACCGCGAATGTGCTCTCTCCCAATAAAAAACATTTTTTGAAGTGTATTTCGGCTTCCTTCGTATTCCTCGAAATACTACAAGTGGCGACAAGGATAACAGCGTCGTCGAGCAGTATTCCTTCAAGGTAACTCGACAATACGTGTGTGAAAATACTGGGTGATAGCCGGTGTTTGGTTCGACTCTTCAACGAAGTCGACGTGATGGGTGAGAGAGGGACTGAAAGTTTAGTCGGTAATTTGCGAGAATTTACTCCGGATAAAGACTGGAAGGTCGCAAAGAGTCGGATGGAGAATTTTTTCATTGCAAACGGCATTGAGAATGTAGAGAGAAAGCGGGCTCTCATGCTGAACTCGCTAGATGACATTGCCTACAAACTCATTGCAAATTTGTGTATTCCGAATAAACCCGAAGATCAAACTTATGCTAACTTAGTCGCAATATTTGACAAACATTTCCTGGGTTCGGAGTCAGTTTTCTCGGCTCGTTATAAATTTTATAACGCAGTTAAAGAACCGAACGAATCGATAAACGATTGGATAGCAAGACTTCGATCTCTGGCCGCGAATTGTGGTTTCGGGGCAAGATTGGACGGGAATCTATTAGATCGTTTTGTAGTTGGAATGAATAAGGGTCCAATAAGAAGCCGATTGTTCGAGGAGAATGCCGAAACAGTGACCTGGGATAACATCGTGAAGTTAGCTACATCAAAAGAAGCCGCTTCCACTTGTTTTGAATTACCACCAACAAGTCCACAGATTAAAAAAGAATCTGTACATTTTGTCAAGACGTCTAGAAAACCTGATAAACAAAAGGTGTGGGCGAAAACTTGTACAGTTTGTGGTATATCAGGACATGAAACAGAACGTTGTCGTTATAAAAATTACAAATGCAAGTTGTGTCAAGTAAAAGGACATCTGATGAAAGTATGTCCGGACAAGGACAGGTCCAAAACCTCGCAAAAAAAAATAAGACCGAAAAAACAAAATTTTTTGTGGAAGATTCGGAAGAAGATGACGAGTGTTTTTATAAAATTCTAGATAATGGATCAAGTGGATACACTGTCAATTTGAAATTGAATGCGACTGATGTTCGTTTTGATGTGGATACGGGTTGTTTTAGCACAATTTTGCCTAAAAAAATGTTTGATGAAAAGTTTCCAAATACCACTACAACTCCATGTACAAAAACATTTACGACATATCTCAAAGAAAAGACTTCACCAATGGGGAATTTGCCTCAATTTTAGATTCTGGAATTTCAAGGCAAATCCTATTATAGGGCCCTAGAATAACGTTTAACACTAGGAATAACCAACGGAAAAAAATTACCGTAGGAGAAAATGACTAAACAAGTGAACCTCTGTTACAAAACACCGCGAAAATCGAGGAGTATTGTTGACGTCATACGAAAAAAAAAAAAAAAAAACGACGCGAAAGCAACGACAACAGACAGAGTTCTAGCACCGCCACACAAAACGATCCAGTGAAATGGCTACTCGAATAATGTGATTCAAATCTTGAAACTAAATAAGAGAAGATGAAGAATAATAATGCTTGATAAACTAGTAGATAGATTCGTATAGTAAAAAAGTGAGTAATACTGTTTCTTTTGGTCAATTTTGTGTCAGGGTTCTTCCTGCCAGATCGTGGCGCACTCTTGTGCGCACTACTCGGAAGGTAAAAGTTCGTGTATGTGCCGCTTCTGTGGTAAGCGCCACAGAACCTCCTTTGAAGTCAGATTGGTAGAATATCCGTCACGTTTCAAACATGGCTGCCTCTTACACATTGCCACCACATTTAAAATTTCCATCTTCCTTAAATTCTCTAAATTTTTTGGATGCGTTTTCGAGCAGCTCACTATGGTTTTATTCCATAAAAATAAACCCTCATTCGAAAAAAAAAATAAAAAAATGTGAGGCAAATTCCCCATTGGGTATGTCACTATGGACATTGAATATAAGAAGAAATTGGTACCGAATTTGAAGTTTTATGTTGTAGAGACGGACGGACCTCCGTTGATGGGTAGATCATGGTTCAAGGCTCTTGGTTTTAGCATTAATGATGATCAGGACAGCCAGCCCATTTTTTATCAGCAAGTAAAGGATGATAATCTTGCCGATCAGTTGGAGAAAAATCTCAAAAAATTATACCCTGAAGTTTTTACAGAAAAACTTGGAAAATTTAAGAAGGGAAAAATAAAATTGGAACTAATTCCAGGTTATACACCAAAATTTATTAAAGCTAGACCTGTACCTTATGCTATTAGACATAAAGTGGATCAAGAAATCGATCGTTTGGTACATGAAGGAATTTTGGAGCAGATCGAGTACAGTGAATTTGGTTCTCCAATCGTGCCAGTAATGAAAAAGAATGGTCAAATTCGCATTTGTGGAGACTATAAATTGACTCTAAATCCATGTCTCAAAATGGACCCATACCCTCTGCCAAGAATAGAGGATTTGTTCCAAAAATTAGGGGGCAATCGTCTTTGGGCCAAGGCAGACCTCAGTCACGCCTATCAACAGTGTGAATTGGATTTAGAATCTCGAAAATTGGTAGCCATCACTACACAGAAAGGGTTATTCCAATATACTCGCATGCCATATGGTATTTGTGTTGGACCGTCTAAATTCCAAAAATTGGTGGATACTGTATTGGCTGGAGCAGAGGGAGTGGTCGCACTTCTTGATGACGTAGTTATTGGTGCACCAGACGCTAATACGTTGAAAAAACGAGTCATAGAGGTGCTAGAACGGTTCAAAAAAGCTGGACTTACTTTATCTGCAAAGAAATGCGAATTTGGAAAGACATCCATAGAATACTTGGGATTCAGAATAGATTCCAAAGGTCTACATTCCACGGACGAAAAAATAAAATCAATCGTATTGGCTGAAAATCCAAAAAATGTGAAAGAGTTACAAGCTTTTCTGGGTTTTGTTAACTATCTTTCAAGGTTTCTACCTTCACTGTCATCTACATTACACCCTCTTCACCAGCTGTTGAAGAAAACCGTAAAATGGAACTGGAATGCCAGTTGTCAGAAAGCTTTCGAAGAAATCAAGAGCATAGTACAGAAAAACCGTTCCCTAGCTCATTATAATCCTGATTTACCGATATGCCTGACTGTGGATGGATCGGACAAGGGATTGGGAGCCATTATATCTCAAGTTTATCCAAATGGAGAAGAAAAACCACTAGCGTTTGCTAGCAGAACCTTGTCTGAAGCAGAGAAAAATTATAGCCAGCTTCACAAGGAAGCTGCGGCTTTGGTTTTTGGAACCAAAAAATTCCATTTGTACTTGTTTGGACGTAAATGGACATTGGCCAATGATAATAGACCGCTTCTGTCCATATTTGGACCAAAAAAGGGAGTACCAACGTGTGCTGCAAACCGTTTACAACGTTGGGCTCTACTTTTGGCCAACTATAATTATGATGTCAAGTGGGTGCAGTCTAGTAAGAATAACGCTGACTGGTTGTCAAGAACCCCGATTAAAGCAGATCCTATAAAGGAAGAACTCTTGGACCCAGCCCTATTCTACATGTTTGATGAGAACAAGGACCTACCACTACTTTATGAAGACATCGTTGCGGAAACGAGAAAGGAAGTTCTTCTGAAGAAGGTACCTTCGTACCTGAGATTTGGATGGCCACAAAATGTTACTGAAGAACTACTTCCATACACCCGACGTCGCGACGAACTTCATGAAGAGCAAGGCATCATTTTATGGGGAAACAGAGTGGTTGTACCTACAAAATTACGACCTGTTGTGCTTAAGGAACTACATGCCACACACATGGGCATAGTAAAAGTTAAGGCTCTTGCACGTTCATATGTGTGGTGGCCCAAAATTTATTTGGAGATTGAAGAAACCGTTAAGTCCTGCACAGCATGTAACTCTGTTAAAGATAATCCCCCGAAAGCATCATTGATTCCATGGGAATGGCCAACCAAACCCTGGGAAAGAGTTCATATGGACTACTTAGGCCCTATTGCTGGGCAGTACTATTTCGTACTAGTTGATGGTCATACGAAATGGCTCGAAGCCTTTCCCACAAAGTCAATGAGCGCTGAAATCACGATCAAAATATTACGGCAAATTTTTGCCAGATTTGGCCTGCCAGAAGTACTCGTATCTGATAATTACTCATCGTTCGAGTCAGAGGAATTTAAAAAATTTCTCAAAAAGAATGGCATTGAGCACAGAACTGGAGCACCTTATCATCCAGCAACCAATGGGGCAGCTGAGAACAGTGTTAGGACTGTAAAACGTTTGCTAAAAACAACACTTGCAGAATCAGAAAGCCCAGACTTAAACAAAGCTCTGAACAGTTTCCTGCTACAATATCGGAACACTCCTCACGCTACCACCAATGTGTCACCTGCTCAAGCTCTCATGCATAGGAATTTAAGGACAAGGTTGGACCTATTACGACCAAACTTATCCAAAACCAAGGCCAGAGTAGAGGAAAAACAGAAAAAATTTATAGCACTACATGGTGGAAAAAAGCCTTCGACCGATCATTTTTGTGAGAAGAAAGAAGTGTGGGTAAGAAATTACCGAAAAGGAGAACAAAAATGGGTAAAAGGTAAAATTCAAAAATGCCTAGGTCCTCGAAGGCGAAGTGTGTACGTTCCAGACCTCGATGTTACGTGGATACGTCATATCGATCAGCTCAGAAGCTCCTTACATGATAACGGGCCTGAGTATGAACGAAAGGAATCCGAAACACCACAACCGTGTACTTTGGAAAATGAGGACGAAGACATGTCTCCAGACTGGCCTGGTTGGCCTACTCCTAAGCCAAATCCCAACCCCTTGGCTTTGTCAGAACCAGGACATCAAGAAACCGATGAAAATGTTTCACAGAAAAACCAGAAAACTGAAAAAATTAAAACACCAACTTCCGCTAAATCGCCTGGACGACCCAAAAGACAACGGATTGCTCCACGCCGACTAATTGACGAATTGAGCCAAAACATCAAAAAATGAAGTAATTTTTGGTACCTAGTAGTACAATTTTGAAGGATGTATTATTTTCATAAAAAAAAGTTTGTACTTAATTAATCTTAAGTTTTCAATTATTTCAATTATTGGGGGGAAATTGTGGGATATTTAAGAGGGAAATTCCCTGTCACGGGGAATAATGTCAAACAGGTCTGGTCAACCTGCGTTGATTTGATTAGGTTAGTTGATTGTATTGTTCCGACCGCGAATGTGCTCTCTCCCAATAAAAAACATTTTTTGAAGTGTATTTCGGCTTCCTTCGTATTCCTCGAAATACTACAGTTTCACCATCAGTAACATGAAGGAGATAATAATAGTTCCTACTATCTTAAGGATTTGAAAAATGAATGAATAGATAAGTAGACAAGCAGTTGTTTCATCAAAAACCTTTATTAGGGAAAAAAGAAAATGTTCATTAACTATTCGAAAACAGAAATAAGAATGGGAAACAAACAGCTGGGAATGCGACACCCTGACCTTCAGGCGCAGTGTTGCCACGCGCGCGCAGACTTATTTCTTTCTTGCGGAAATAGAGAGGACTAGAATTCTCCTACAAAATGCGCACATTTTGAAGCCTCCCATAGAATTGAACCTGTTCGGTTCTTGCCAAAATGAACTTGTTACTAGATATCGCACACATTCAGGAACAAAATGGCGCCTTAACCGGGTTTTTTCAAACTTTGGACTTATCTTGTTCTTGTAGGAAACCCCTCAATTATTATCTACGTACCGTAAGTCGAGTACAGGAGTCGAGCGCTTTCAATGTAAGGACATCATCTTCAGGCCATCGAGAGAGTACTAAAGTTCTATTTATATAGTTTGGGTGAAGGGGAGGTGAAAGGATTAGAAAGGAAAGGGAACCACGAGGTAACCAGACCACGTGGTGAAAGGTTGTTTGTCAGTCATGTCATGTGGTGTGATGGTGCAAACGCTTCTGAAAGGGAAAGTGAATTGGCCTTGTTGACAATGAGGAGTTTGATTGGTGGTCGAAACGACTCTGTTTCCTTTTTGTGAATAAAAAAGGGGAAACGTTGGTTTTCTGTTGTATATTCATTTAGCGACAGTTTCGCTGGGACAGCTTGCCAGCATCTTCAGGCTAAAACAATTGAAAACAGCAGATCTCTTAGTGTCTAAAAACTATGGTCACTATATAACTATGGTACACTAGACATACTAGGTATGTACACTAGACATACCTTACACATAATTCTTGAAATTTACCTTATCAGTTAATGAAGAAAGTACACTCTTGCATGTTTCTTTATCCAATCTTTCAATATTATTCAGAAACGCTCGTTTTATTGGATCCAAACTGGAAAAAACCGAGGCTAATTATAGTGCAATAAGGGAGACATTTCAAACAAGTGGGAAAAAACGTCTGCCAAGTTGGGTGGGCAGTATAGCTTCCTCACTCATTGTAACATGGACTATAGAATTAGTTGGCGGAAAAATTATGATTCAAAGAGTTATTGAATACCAAAATATTGGCGATAATATGCGGGATAGGGTTGCAGGTATTAATGTTTATAATATTTTTATAATTTTTATAAGGTATTATAGTTTATAATATTTTGTATTTTCAACGTAGAATTTTATTTAGCGGTCCACCGTCTAGGACCTAACCCACACAATCCCTGAAAGTTTCATCGAAATTGGTTGAATAGTTGCGGAGTTTTGGTTGTAACAATAAATTTAAAGTTCGCGCATGCGCAGCGGCTATTGCTTGACCAATTTGATTGAAACTTATAGGGTGTCTCTTAGAAGTTAGTCCCTAACTAACCTCCAAATTTGAGCAAAATCGGTTCATGAGAAACCGAGGTTCCAGGAAATTCACGTTTGCGCATGCGCACTCGCTCCTATTGGTCCGAAGGTGCTGAAATTGATATGGGACCGTCTAGGACCTAACCCGCACAATCCCTGAAAATTTCATCAAAATCGGACCACAGGTTAGTATAGTTTTGCCCGGGACAAGGATTGACCACAGACAGACCGACAGACAGACACGGAACCAAAATTGTTCGGGAAGCTCTAAAACGCAAAAAGCAAGTGGAAATTTTGATTTTGGAGGACATTTTTTTTTTCACTTCTTTCACGAATACAAAGCTTCCCTACCTTCGGTAGTGAGGAAGCAAAACTTTAACATTAAAATAACTTGGAAAAGAAGGGTTTAAACGAAAATTGCTAGGAGACATTTTGTGTTGCAAATTACTTGTAGAATCGATCCCTTGAAGGAATGAGACCTGTTTTGTAGACACCCTGTATAGTTGTATGATCTCTGTCCACCAGCAGTTCTGCGGAAGGATACCGCAGATACGTTTTTTTTCTCGGCAGGCAGGTGAGAAAATTTTTAAGATCCATAAAACCTTTTCTCCCACGTTGGAACTCAGCCCGGAACCGTTTAACACGTTACTTCGGGCCGAGTCCTGGGGCGTTTAATCAGTTCTGGGCGAGGAGGCGGACAAGATGCTCCCTGTTATCTCTTTCTCGTTCTAAGAGTATCTTCCTTGTCAGGGTGCTTTCTGTGTACTCTTCCAAGAAGTGTATCAAGAAGGTCTCTAGATCTTGCAGGCCCCTTAGCAAGATACTCCACACGCGTCTCGAAACATCTTGATTTTACTGAGTCTTGAAACTACTAAGTCATCAATCCTTGTCCCGATCAAGTTTGACTATTGAAGTCTGGTGGGTCGATCATCACAGTTTCCATTAGGGATGGGACATCGATATCGATAATATCGAAACATCGATGTTTGCTCGTAATATCGATGTTTTTAACATCGATGTTTTACATTCGATGTTTTTCAAACATCGATGTTTTGGTCCGATGATATCGATATGTCGACGAGATGGTCTGATAACATCGTTTGATAAATTTGACCTACTAGATACTGCAAGGGAACCAGACAAAATCCAATTTCAGACCAGATAACTTCATTGAATTTACTTGGAATTTGAAGAACATCTCCTACCTTTCAATAGTTGTGATCAGCTACCTCTTCGCATTTCTGTCCATTCACTTCCTTAGCTCAGTGGTAACGAGCTCAGACTCAGATGTGTAAATATAGTTTAGGCGGAACGATAGGAGGTCGATCCACGGTCAAGGGACCTTACTTTTTGATGATTCAACACAATCATCACTTTATATAACAATATAATTACTGGAACACAATAGGAAAAAAAGTCTCTTTATGCTTGAACCAATAATGGAAATGGGGAAGGTATGGGATTCGAAATGAAGTGCATAAAAATCCCATAATTTATCACAAATGAAAAAAATTATAATGGAGTAGGTTATCCAGTCAAATAAAAGCACGTCAAAAGAAAAAAATTCTTATCTACTTCTTATGAATGGAGGAAGAGCAGCCTCATCAGGATTTCTCCCTTGATTCTAATTGGTTAATAGATGAATTAAATTTCTCGCTTTTGTTAAAACATCGATTTTTCACCTTTCGATGTTATCGACATCGATGTTTTTCATACGATGTTTCATCGATATCGATGTTTCTATGAAATAACGACATCGATGTTTTCTGTTCGATGTCCCGTCCCTAGTTTCCATATCAGAGTAAACGTTGTCTTCTTTCTTCGCTCTCCTGTCGATTTTTAAACTGCTTGAAGATAAAACCTCAATTGTATATTTCAGGTAATGTATCTCTAGTTGCATCGAAGAATCCCAATGCCCCAACGATTGTCAAAAGTGAGTATCGTGCTATCATCTAAGAGGAATGTAGTATTATATTATCACTGTGGTAAATTATTATCACTAATTTTTGTTGTTTTAAACTATTCGCCCAATTTTTTTTCCTAGACTCCTGTTCAACAGTTCCAAACCCATACAGTCAACGTGGACGTGAGAGAAAAAATCCAGCGAAGAAGCAAAAAGAACATTTGATTTCTCCAGGTATACAATTTTTGATATTTACAAAATTTGTAAATATGTGTTTATATATATTGCTTCCGAATTTACCAAGGTAGCGGAAGCTTTGTTTTCACTTTTCACGGATGAAAAAAAAAGTTCTCCAAAATCAAAATTTTCACTCGCGTTTTACACCTTTCTGAACAATTTTGGTTCCGTGTCTGTCCGTCTGTGTGTCTGTCATGAAATCCTTGTAACGCGCATAACTATACGAAGTTATTGTCCGATTTCTATGAAATTTTCAGGGATTGTGCGGGTTGGTGTGTAGACGGTTCCCTATGAAAATCATCATCCCCGGACTGATAGAAGCGATTGCGCATGCGCAAACGTGAATTCCTTGTAACGGCCATAACTTCTACATTTTCCATCCGATTTCAATGAAATTTTCAGGGATGTTACTGATTAGTATTTAAATGGTCCCCTATGAAAATCACCACCTTCGGACTGATAGTAGCCACTGCGCTTGCGCAAACGTAAAATCCTTGTAACAGCCATAACACTTACATTTTTCATCCGAATTTGATGAAATTTTCTAGGATTCTCCAGATTAGCGTGTAGATGGTCCCCTATGAGAGTAGTGAGAGGTACTTAGAGATTGGTTTTTTGGGATTAACTACTATGCATCGGATCATCTATATAATCGGGTTGTGGATACGTGGAAGCTATGTGCCACACCCCCTTGGCAGACGTTTTTTATATATATTGCTTCCGAGTCTACCAAGGTAGCGGAAGCTTTGTTTTCACTTTTCAAGGACGAAAAAAAAAGTTCTCTGAAATCAAAATTTTCACTCGCGTTTTGGACCTTTCTGAACAATTTTGGTTCCGTGTCTGTCTGTCTGTGTGTCAGTCATGAATTTCTTGTAACGCGCATAACTATACTCCCCATTTGGTGCCACCTACCAGACTCGCGTCTCGCCGCCGAAAGACGAGCAGCCGGTGCTGCGGTCTAGCGGCATTTGTGAAAAGTACGCTTTACCTCGTTTTTACCGCTCATTCAAACATTATTATTCATTTAAAAATTTGACGGTTCTACTTTCCTGCCTTATTAAATTTACTGTGAGGAGAAGAATACGGTTATTGAATTTATGAGTGACGAATCAAGCAGAATGGATTATTATAGTGGAGATTACCGCCTGCAGAACTTTTTTACGAACGTATTGCTAGGAAAATTTCGCCCAGAACGGTTGCAATTTTTTGATTCGCAGCTTCTTGGGCACATTTTTACTGTAAAAGAACACACAAAAAACCCAGAAACAGCCGGATAGGGATAAAAATAAAAATTTTTCTTTCTCGTGAAAATTCTCAGTACAGGAATATAATTTGTCTACTAAAATGCTGCAAATTATTACACAATTATTATTTTTCTATATTGATCACTCGTCTGCAAAGCCACCAACCATCCAACATGACAACATGAAGAAAAACATCGGTCAGCTATAATTTGAAAGGAGATTGGGCCTCTTTTGCGATTTTCACTCGTGTTTCTGATTTATCGTACGTCCAACTCTTAAATTCTCGTAGGGAGCGAACGGTTTGTCCTACAAGGCTCCTCGTGGTCTCAAAAAATTCTATAGAATCTTAAATTGAAGAAAAAACAATACTTTTACATCCAAATTTTTTGAGTTAGGGCGTATATTCAAAATTTCAAAATTGATTTTGGAATCCTTAGAAGTTTTACCTCAACCAAAATCTTCGGGGCACAACTAGACCTCAAATAGAGCCTACATACCAAATTTCATCAAAATCGGTCAATGCTAAGTGGCAAAAGTGCCGCGGATGGCGGACGGACTTCCAAATTTTTATTCGATTTTTGGATTCTACGTACCTTGAAACGTAAACCATCAAAATTTGATGTTTAGGATAGACAATTTGTTTTCTTGGTCGATTGCAAAGGTTCATTATTGAAAATAATAAACCAACATTATTGAAAATAATAAACCAAAAAGTTGGGATTAACATCAGAGAGAAAGGAAATTTAGTTAGTTAGGTACTTATAATAAAATCGTGGAGGTTTGAAATTTGTGCGAATCGAATAATTACGGTCGTCTAATGCGAAATTTTCCGAACAACACGTTCGTAAAAAGTTCCGCAGGCGGTAATCTCCACTATAATAATCCATTCTGCTTGATTCGTCGTTTCAAAACACAAACATTCAATTACAAGTTTCTTCTCCTCACAGGCAGGAAAGTAGAACCGTCAAATTTTGAAATGAGCGGTCAAAACGAGGTACCTACAGCGTACTTTTCAAAAATGCCGGTAGACCGCAGCAACGGCTGCTCGTCTTTCGGCGGCGAGACGCAAGTCACCTACCAGTGGCCGCAATTTTTCAAAAAGGAGTGCTTTTCGCGTTTTTTGAACGTTTTTTCTCTGCGTACGTGAAAAGTTTTGTATTTGCACGGAAATACTACTTGTAATATCCTAAATTGATCGCAGGAACATAACTTTATTTCATCGTTATTTCGTATTGTTTGTTTTAGCGGAAATACCCAGGGACTATGAAGTTGTTGACTTCCATCCAACGTCTAAAACCCTCAGGATTGTGTTGACGAGGAAGAAGTACAAGAAGGTTGAATGTTACAGTGAGTATTTGGTTATAACAGCTTCATCAGTATAAACTGGCTCTCATTAGCGCTTAAGGGGACACATATTATGTCAATTTTCGGTCCGGACGCACAAAATTTTTTTTTCCATGATTTGTAAATAGACTCAATTCCGGAAATTCAAAAAAAAATTTCTAAATCCGATGAGTAGAAGTGCTCCAAATTTGGGTTAGAACCTAGGGAGTCACTAGTGCTGAGGAGCGCTTGGAAGCGCTGTTGAAGGAATGGTGCACAGGCCGAGATAGATCATTTCAATAAAGACCTGGACCATAAGTGGGATCATCACCTTCTTGTTCTCGCACCTGTTCTTCAAGATTTTTACAGGCTCTGGATCTTCTTTTTCGGGCAAGCTGCGATTGTTTCTTGGCCGCTATTTCCGCAAATCTCATCCTATCTTTGTCGATTTCGCACAGTCCCTTAGTACAATATTTCCCGGGCACAATACCTAATTCATCAAGGACTCGACACTTCACTATACAACCATCATTGAATGATGCAACGGCATCGAACACACCAAAGCGCAGAGCAGGTAAAGAGACAAAAGTGACACAAAAATAAGACGTGCTCCTGTAAACATACACTCAGGTTATCTTTGAGGTTTCGATGCTAAACGATGTATTCTATTCGATATATATCGATGTTGAACTATCGAGAGTTGATACCGCAATTCCATTGGTTGAAAACAGGCAGGAACAGTCATTCAAATTTCGATAAACCTGACCGCCCAAACTCGGCCGCGCGTTTTTGATTCAAACCGCTTTCCTGTAAAATTACGTTTTTGAGCTTATTTGTTCCTTTTTCTCGGGAACTATTCATCCGATTGGAACCAAATTTTTACAGGATGTTCTTCTAGTATGTACCTATAATTATGATGGAGAATTTTGCCGAATAACGCCATGGAGCCTAAATATGAGTGTGTGAACATTAAAATATCGCTAAAAATGTAAAACCCTCATAACTTTTTTTCTGTGAACTTCATAAAAATTTTGTTCATCGAATTTGCTTCAATAAGTATACTGGCGGTGCTGTCAAAATTTCAGGCCGATAGCTTGAGTATTCTGAGAGAAAAATGAACATTTATATTTTATATCATGGAAAAAAAAAAAATTTTGTGCGTCCGGACCGAAAATTGACATAATAATATTATTTCGGTCCGGACGCACAAAATTTTTTTTTTTTCCATGATTTGTAAATAGACTCAATTCCGGAAATTCCAAAAAAAAAAAAAAATTTCTAAATCCGATGAGTAGAAGTGCTCCAAATTTGTGTTAGAACCTAGGGAGTCACTAGTGCTGAGGAGCGCTTGGAAGCGCTGTTGAAGGAATGGTGCACAGGCCGAGATAGATCATTTCAATAAAGACCTGGACCATAAGGGATCATCACCTTCTTGTTCTCGCACCTGTTCTTCAAGATTTTTACAGGCTCTGGATCTTCTTTTTCGGGCAAGCTGCGATTGTTTCTTGGCCGCTATTTCCGCAAATCTCATCCTCTCTTTGTCGATTTCGCACAGTTCCTTAGCACAATATTTCCCGGGCACAATACCTAATTCATCAAGGACTCGACACTTCACTATACAACCATCATTGAATGATGCAACGGCATCGAACACACCAAAGCGCAGAGCAGGTAAAGTGACAAAAGTGACACAAAAATAAGACGACCTCCTGTAAACATACACTCAGGCTATCATTCTTTGAGGTTTCGATGCTAAACGATGTATTCTATTCGATATAAATCGATGTTGTACTATCGAGAGTTGATACCGCAATTCCATTGGTTGAAGACAGGCAGGAACAGTCATTCAAATTTCGATAAACCTGACCGCCCAAACTCGGCCGCGCGTTTTTGATTCAAACTGCTTTCCTATAAAATTACGTTTTTGAGCTTATTTGTTCCTTTTTCTCGGGAACTATTCATCCGATTGGAACCAAATTTTTACAGGATGTTCTCCTAGTATGTACCTATAATTATGATGGAGGGTTTTGCCGAATAACGCCATGGAGCCTAAATATGAGTGTGTGAAAATTCAAAATATCGCTAAAAATGTAAAACCCTCATAACTTTTTTTCTGTTAACTTCATAAAAATTTTGTTCATCGAATTTACTTCAATAAGTATACTGGCGGTGCTGTCAAAATTTCAGGCCGATAGCTTGAGTATTCTGAGAGAAAAAGGAACATTTATATCAAAAAATTAGGTTTAGAACAGCTCAAGTTTGGAATTGTAACTTTTTTTTGGATGGTGTGACTGAGTTCAGATTTTTACCATCTAACCAAAATATATTGAGGATTAGTTTCTCAAAATTTCATCAAAATCGGACAAACCATTGAACAAATATCGCGAAAAAACCAAAATTGCTGACGTAGCGTGGAAATGACATAATATGTGTCCCCTTAAAGTGGTGGAGTCAGGAACCAGTCTGGTCTGTAACGATTGCCTCTTTTTGGTGTTTCTTAGGCGGTTTTTCAAAACTTTCTGAATGTACTAATCAATGTTTTTTTTCTGTTCTGAAATCAGAGGTCAAGAAACCTGCACCTGACAAAATGGAAGTCTGCGTGGACCCACTGACTGCCTGTTTGCACGACGATCAACCTGAGAGGTCGAATCGCCCCCCAAAAATAACCAAGTCGAGCTGGACGGTCGTTCGTAAAGATTTGGCTTTTGAAGAAACCCAACTGGCGTCTGTTATACTTCTTCGAAACTCGAAAGGGTTCGAACCGCACTGCGAGAGTTTGGCGAAGAAACTGGGCGAAATCATACGGAAATCCGAGATCATGGCGTGTAAACTGAGCCCGGAGACCACCTTGTCCATGTACAGGTTGCTGTTTCTGACTGAGATCTCGTACGGCATCATATATTGGGGACACTGCGAAGGGGCGCATCGGATATTCGAACTTCAAAAACGATTCATCAGTTTGCTGTCTGATCGAGATGCCCCCGAACTCAAAGCGTCTCGGGCTACTTTTCGTAAACACGGCGTTTTGACTCTGCCTTCGCTCTACATCCTGCATTGCCTCATACACGTTCATAAAAATTTCGTATCAGTCAGGCGTCGCGCGGCTTTGAGACTCTCCGAGGACCAAGTTAGCGTCAAATATTCAAAAACTCACAATAAGACGTACGAAATCCAGGGTTTGGAGTTCTACTTGGCGCTTCCCCAGTGGCTACAATCGCCAAACTGTGGCCTCAAGAAGTTCATCCACATCGTGAAGCGGTTTTTGAGGCAAAACGGGATTTTCAACTCCCTGGAGTACTACGACAAGGCCAGCGGATTCCCAAAGGTCGCCGACAGTAATGCTTTGGTGGAGTGACTGTGACACGATATAGTGACTAAGGAGTGAAAGTGCCCATGTGATAAGGCCTATAGGTTTGGAGTCCCCTTATTCTTCTTCACTTATGAGAAAAAACTGGCTGGGCTTTCAGACTTTTGGGGTTTTTTCAATTATGCCTATAGTTTGGAGTCCTCTTATTCTTCTTCACTTTTGAGAAGAAACTGGCTGGGCTTTCAGACTTTTGGGGGTTTTTTCAATTATGCCTATAGTTTGGAGTCCTCTTATTCTTCTTCACTTTTGAGAAAAAACTGGCTGGGCTTTCAGACTTTTGGTTTTTTTTTTCAAATTAGGCCAATAGTTTGGAGTCATCTTATTCTTCTTCACTTTTGAGAAGAAACTGGCTGGGCTTTCAGACTTTTGGGGTTTTATCAATTAGGCCTATAGTTTGGAGTCCTCTTATTCTTCTTCACTTTTGAGAAGAAACTGGCTGGGCTTTCAGACTTTTGGGGTTTTATCAATTAGGCCTATAGTTTGGAGTCCTCTTATTCTTCTTCACATTTGAGAAGAAACTGGCTGGGCTTTCAGACTTTTGGGGTTTTATCAATTAGGCCTATAGTTTGGAGTCCTCTTATTCTTCTTCACTTTTGAGAAGAAACTGGCTGGGCTTTCAGACTTATGGGGTTTTTTTCAATTAGGCCTATAGTTTGGAGTCCTCTTATTCTTCTTCACTTTTGAGAAAAAACTGGCTGGGCTTTCAGACTTTTGGGGTTTTTTCAATTAGGCCTATAGTTTGGAGTCCTCTTATTCTTCTTAACTTTTGAGAAGAAACTGGCTGGGCTTTCAGACTTTTGGGTTTTTTTTTCAATTAGGCCTATAGTTTGGAGTCCTCTTATTCTCCTTAACTTTTGAGAAGAAACTGGCTGGGCTTTCAGACTTTTGGGGTTTTTTCAATTAAGCCTGTCGTTTGGAGTCCTCTTATTCTTCTTCACTTTTGAGAAGAAACTGGCTGGGCTTTCAGACTTTTGGGTTTTTTTTTCAATTAGGCCTATAGTTTGGAGTCCTCTTATTCTTCTTAACTTTTGAGAAGAAACTGGCTGGGCTTTCAGACTTTTGGGGTTTTTTCAATTAGGCCTATAGTTTGGAGTCCTCTTATTCTTCTTCACTTTTGAGAAGAAACTGGCTGGGCTTTCAGACTTTTGGGGTTTTTTTCAATTAGGCCTATAGTTTAGAGTCCTCTTATTCTTCTTCACTTTTGAGAAGAAACAGGCTGGGCTTTCAGACTTTTGGGGTTTTTTCAATTACGCCTATAGTTTGGAGTCCTCTTATTCTTCTTTACTGTTGAGAAAAAACTTGTTCGTTCTGAGAAGTAGTCCTGAGTGAAAGTGCCCATGTGATAAGGCCTATAGTTCTAGAGTCCTCTTATTCTTCTTCATTTTTTAAGAAAAAAACTTGCTGGGCCTCTCAGACTTGGGGTTTTTCACTTAATCCTATCGTTTTGGAGTGCTCTTATTCTTCTTCACTGTTGAGAAAAAATTTGTTCGTTCTGAGAAGTAGTCCTGAACGGGTCGGAGGAGTCCAGGCGCCTCTATCCCCCCCCCCCCCCCCCCCCCCCCGCTTTACAGTTCTGAACTGGTTCGGGACTGCTTCTCCGAACAGACCAAACGTTGAGAACTTGAGAAAAATATGTATCTAAAAGAGAAGAAGAAGCTCTTTATCACTCGTCATGTAATTGTAACTTCATTTTTTTCTAATTTTGACCTAGGTATTGATTTGAAGCTCATCTTCCGAAGAGGGCTTTGTGCCTAGATTGCCTCGGCAGCCGCCAGAGAGCAGATGCATCATTATTCCATTGAAAAGAAAACAACAAAAACGACCGATAATTTGTTCAATACTGGTTCTCAATCCCTGAATATTTGCAAACTTCAACCACCAGTATTTTCTTGTTGAAGTTGACTATTTTCTGTACTTGTTACATATATGAAGGGTTTCCAAATTGAAAAGTCAATTTCCAAGTAGGTTTTGGATCAATTTTCCACCAAAAGCTCTTACAAAACTTTTGTGGTAAACTTCCAGTCTAGTCCCATTTGACCAAAATTCTATGTTCATAAAACCAAGTGGAGATATTTCCAAAATCTCCAACCTACTAATTGGATTGGACCAGTTTCCCCTCTTGAAGTCGGTCCAAACCAATGTGACTCCTATTCCCAGGATTTTGGGAAGTTCCTCGCTGATTTCTCGTGTATAAACTGATCATATTGTACATAGGTGCCAAATTTTGATTGAAAAAGGACTCAAATGCTGCATGTTAGCGTCCTGAACCCCCACGTTTCATTCCGTCTCATCTCTCGCTCCTATTTACCCGATAATCCTTTCCAATGGAGAACATTTTCTTCTGTCTTCTGGCTATCAAATTATTGAATTTTGAATCAAAATATACGTTAAGTTTCGTTTTCTACTTTATGTATTTTATGTATTGTTGTACCTGCTTTCGTCGTCCCCCCTTCAAAAAATGTTATTTTTCTGACTGTTCATATTTGTTATTTTTTTTGCAATTATTCGTAGATGTATTTTTATGTATTAAAGGAGTATCAGTCGGTCGCCGTTCGTTCCTCGTTCCGGGTTAGTATGTCTCTCAAGAACCGGCGCTCAAAGTTTAAAAGTTATACTTGAATTTGAAATTTTCAAGGGTTTTTTAAATTCATTTGTTATCAGCCTAGGGAATTGAAAAAAAAAACGCTGAATTATCAAATTTGATCAATAATTGCCGGGGGAAAGTGGGAAACCCCGTTTATTTGTTAACGTTTTCCCCACATTTCGTCGGCAATTGTTCGATTTTGATGATTCCGCCGGCAATCTTTTAGTTTTTCAATTGTCCCGAGAAATGCAGCGATAAATTTAAAAAATCCTTGAAAATTTCAGACTTTGAGCGCCAGTTCTCAAGAGAAATACTAACCCGGAAAGAGGAACAAACGGCGACCGACTGAGACCCCCTTAAGCGTACTTCTTTGTGTACATAATTACGTAAATTTGACGTACGTAAATTAAAATGTTTTATGTAAATTCAAATGTTTTGATCTCGATTCTCGAGTAGTGGCTGACTGACGTTGTCTATGGTGGAGTAAACTGTAAAACTCTTGGTGTGCAAATTATTCGTTTTAAATGGAGCTACTGTTATGAATGTTGTAGATTATACGTGTACCAAAGAGATATTCGTTTATTCTGTTGGTTGAACCCAAGATGGTTAAGTTGTTTGTGACGACCCTACATTTTATACGGGACAAACCAATTGGTTTGTTCCCGATTTGTTGGAGCTACGCCTTTAGGGATATCCGATTCATAGAGATATGAATCGATATCCTCTTCGGGTCGGCTGATTAATCTAATCACTGGTTTGAAGGGGTAGGGTCGTCACACCCTCCTCTGACTAATTATGAGCAATAAGGTGAATTTCAATCTGAAATTCATCCTATATTGTTACATGGTAGCAGAGCGTGGTTTGGTGGAAATGCACTGAATTTATTTCATCATTTCCCCTCCACTTTTTCTTGGGTATTCCAGAAGGAATTACCCAAAGAGAATTCCAGAAGGAATCTCTATATTATTAAATTATATTAAATTCATTCCCTTATTATACTTCGCCAATCCGGCAATTAAATTCATTCATTTCGCCAATCCGGCAATTAAACTAATTCCCTTGTTAGGCTTTGCCAATCTGGCATTTTATTAATTTCAATTACGTTTTTCTTTTATATAAGCCTTTTCTAAGTTTGCCTTTTCAATCATTACACTTGAATGTTTCGCCGTTCGTATTCTTTATTTAGTTTGCTTTCTCCTCAGTTCCATTGATTTATTCTTTTATGTATAAATGGCCCATTCGTGGCGTTCTTCTTCTTTTTGAATAGTACCATTACGATGGAGGAATTCCCTTGAAGCTTCCAGACGTCCTTTCCTGGGCTTCATGCTATTTTCAGTCCCTTTGACTTTTTTCAAACATACTTCTGTTTGAAACCCAGAAGTATGTTTTAGGGAGAGGAGTGTGAAGACCCTACATTTTATACGGGACAAACCAATTGGTTTGTTCCCGATTTGTTGGAGCTACGCCTTTAGAGATATCCGATTCATAGAGATATGAATCGATATCCTCTTCGGGCCGGCTGATTAATCTAATCACTGGTTTGAAGGGGTAGGGTCGTCACCCTCCTCTGACTAATTATGAGCAATAAGGTGAATTTCAATCTGAAATTCATCCTATATTGTTACATGTTCTAATTTAACACTGTAAGAAACAGTAACAGAAAAAGATGCTTCACAACTATACAACTATGCAGCGTGTTCCTTGAATAATGGATACCATAGGGACAACTAAACCACTTTCAATAGCATTGGGTGCTAGAATAGGAACCGAACATTTCTTAACCACCTAAATCCATCAGAAGTGACATATCGATGCAGAATCTGGTTGAAAATTTAATTTAATATTCTAATAGACCCTTCAAAATTCCCAAAAATGAGCGCTGGCAAAGTTGACACCAAGAGGAGTGGGGGGCACATTTGACACTTTTTCGCATTTTCCATCCTATAAGGTTGAAAGAACGAGAGGTCTTGAATTTCTTTCTTCTATCGTTAACTACGGTATTTTTGCTACCCACATACATCTCGCTCCTTTTTCAATCTGCTTGCCAAGTATTTTTTTTTTGTTGCAAATTTTCAAAATGCTTAGGAAGTGACAATTGTTGCCCACCGGTGGGGCACAATTGGCATGAGAAAGGGGCACTTTTGACAGTTCACAGAAAGTACCATAATTCTAAACTAATCTTACCAAAAAACCCATGGAACGTCTGGCAATAATGTCAGACAGAACAACTATAGACCCTGCAGCCTGTAACAATCAACACTACCAACACAATTTCAATTAGATGAGTACCCACTCTTCTTTCTCAAAGGAACACCAAGTTTTATGGATGTAGGAATTGAAGTAACAAAAAATAATGATCAAAACAAAGATGTTTATTGAAAAACGTCAGGTCGAGTAGGTATCCAAAATCCTACATCAACATAGCATTGACAAACTTCATAGGTAGGGTGGAGTGGGGCAATTGCGACCCAAAATGTCAATAGTTCAACTTTGATCCTCTGTAACTTTCCTTTGAAAACGCTATTTTCACTTCTTTTTTTTAATGAGTAGCTTATTTTACGTAGATTACGATGCACTCTTCAAATTGTACAAAAGATTTACTTCTCAAGGTCCAAACTGTGTTTTTTAAAATTCCTTAATGAGTAGCTCCTTCTCAAGGTCCAAACTGTGTTTTTTAAAATTCCGACCGACTTCCGCATTTGCCCCACTCATCGGGGCAAATGCGGAAACGGCCTGCGAATCCCATAAAAACATTTAGTTGTATTAATGGGGTAAATACAAACAAAGCCCATTTCAATACGAACAGAACGCTATATTCAATTTTTTTCTCCTCCACTTTTTTATGACCAAAATGAACTTTCCTGCGCCAACTGGTTTGCACTTTATCTTTCAAATGACTCATTATTAGAATCATTATTCAAGAAATAATGTCCACAGAACACAAAATTGCGAAATTTGCGTAAACATGCGAACCATAGTTAAAAACAATAGGTAGGTACTTAAAAAATTAACCCCAATGAATTTACAAAACGCGAACATTAATTTTAAAAAATTTGAAAAGGGTAACTAACGCAAGTCATACATTGAAAAGTCATAAGGAAAAGTATAACGATTTCTGGAACACCTAGTCGGTGTAAGTTTTCCAATGACATCACATTTTTCGACACTTACCTCATCTTGACACTATCAAATGTTCCCCTGTCAAAACTACCCCGAGGGTAGCCATTACAGTAAAACCCAAGCCAACCTCAACGATGAATTGTTTTGAAGAATCCAAGGAAAACACTTGCATGGAGACATATACGACTGACAAACTGGATGAGCTACATTTGAAAAAAAAAAAAAAAAAAAAAAAAAAAAAAAAACTGAATCCACTCGGTAATCAATGAAAAACAAAATGAAAAAAAAAAACTTACTTTTGAGGGGTCCAAACACTCTAACCGCCATGAGCCAACTAGATGATTTGTAACCTGCACGGTTTTCACCTGGAATGGTTCTTCTTTTTCTTCTTCACAATACAAACATATTGTTTAGTAATGCATGCATTCCAGGGGACGTCCCATTGGATAAGCATTAGATAAGTTTAACCAGTTGGTAAGCGATAAAACTGTTTCACTGGATGTAATTTGGTTTATTAGTTTAGGCAAGAAATAGTGACCCCCCCCCCCCTCAACATTATCTACCAAAACATTTCTAGCCGCATGGGAGCCTCGAATTTGAAGAGCATTTTAAAATCCATGATCTACGATACCCAACATGCGATTTCGAGTTACCCCCCCCCCCTTCACTCACCAATGGTGCCAGTCTGGCACCAAAGCGGGAATACGTCGTAACATTGAACTTTCATCTATTAGTTTTAGTAGGCGGTCCGTCGTGGTTCACATCAGTATTCAAGGTGAACCACAAAAAAAAAGAAGAAAAAAAAACACGAAATATGCGGTTTATGGTGTCCTGGCACCACGGTGGCACCACTATTAGTTCCATGGTGGTACAGAGAATAATTCATGAAAATACGGAGGTATAATGAGAATTTTTCCTCAATTTCAAAGGTTGTGTACAATTAGTAAGGAGTAAAAGAACCGAAATATTGAAAAATCGGATATTTTATGAATATTATCCCCCACTTACCCCCTCCCCTTGCGAATTTTGGTACTCAGGTGAAATTATGTACATATCGGAAGTTATTTGAGTCAAACAAAAAAGAAACACACAAATTGGTTGGAAATTGAGGCCTGGGCAGAGTTTACAGGATTATGCCCGCAAACGCACGTTTTTTAAGCATTAACCCCCCCTTTCCCCCCCTTAAAAAGCAAAATTCAAAATTTCGGCGCCTTAGTGCACAACTAGATAGTTTTCCGCGTCGATGAAAAAAAGAACCACAAAAATCGGTTGAGAACTGAGGCCTGTGCAGACGACACAAGATTATGCCCAAAAACGCACGTTTTTTGAGCATCAACCCCCCCTTTCCCCCCCTTAAAAGGCAAAATTCGAAATTCCGGCGACGTAGTGCACAACTAGATAGTTTTCCGCGTCGAACAAAAAAAGAACCAGAGAAATCGGTTGAGTACTAAGGCCTGTGCAGACGACACAAGATTTTGTCACACACACACACACACACACACACACATACACACACACACACACACACACACACACACACACACAGACATACACCTATGGTTTTTTTCGCGGATTTGGATCCAGAATGGTCTAAAACGGATTACTGTGTGGTTATTTTTTTTTTCTGTTGAGTGTTGTCCAACTTCACCCCAGATCGATCGCATAAGGACGCCCAAGTCTTACTGTGGGACGTCCTAAAAACACGAAATCGCGGTAAAATTCAAATCTTGTGTGACAAACAGCCATTGTCAAATGTGCCCCCCACTCCGCAATATATCTTTTAGTTTGAGGAACCCAAAAAAGTGTAACGAGACAAAAAAAAACTTAACGAAATAAAAATACTTCATGAGTTGTTTTCTCTGTCGAAGCAATCGGAAAGTATCGAACAAATGAAAACACAACCCCTCCAGACATAATTTATTTATTGTCACTTTTTCTTAAACATACTGTTAGATCATTATAAACAATTTTACATCTTTTTTTCTCCTAATAATTTTCATCCACCAAACTCAATTTTTTCTTCCACTCGTCAAAAACTGGCTCCCGCAACACGCTCAAAACACAAAAAAAAATCATTTTTCGTAGTGTGATCCCGAGTTTATTACTTCGTAATATTTTACTTTAAAAAACATAAACAAAACGGTTTTCGTATTACTTCAATTTTAAGATGTTTAATTATTTAAACATATTAAGTAATTCTTTCTAGTATTTGTTTAATAAACATTTCATTCTTATAACCTCGATCACAATAGAAAAACCTTTATTTACAATGATACAAAATTAGTTAGTTTATATTCAAAGAACTCGCCTTCTCTTTTCTCCCTATAACAAATATTTTGTTAATTAGAATTACATTGTACACAGTTAATACTGCTATATGGCACGAATTGATTTCATAACATCCATTTTTTTCGTCAAACGAGTGAAACTCAAAGAAATACATTATAATACACTAAAGCGTCTAGAGAAAAGAGAAAAAAAAATAGTATGGTACAAAAATAAAATGGCAGTAAAGGGGCAGGGAGGGGTTTACAATTAGAGGTTTATGGAAAATTATTAACAATTTAAGCTAGAGAAATCATAAGAAAATGAACACATAAAAAGAAACTGCTTGTTATCGAAGAACAAGCTGGACGTAATCGTTGGTCGTTCGACGTCGAATTTATTTGGTTTCGTTTTCGTTGTAGCTATAAAATATAAAAAAACAAACACAAATTAATTACGTGAAAAAAAAATTAAAATAAAATAAAAATTGAAAAATAGAATGCGGTGTTGGAATGTGGGGTGTTAGTAGGAAAATGAGGTCCATAGAATATGATTGTAGGGCGAAGGACTATTTGTTGGCACCATCTCCAATTATTGGCAACGGACATGGCAGCTCATAGAAGGCAGTGGGACAAGAATTATTTCGGTGGGTCGGAAATTCAGGTTTTCGACCTCAAATTTGGATTGAGCACCATTGAAAACCTATACAGGGTGTAAGCCTTAATGGTTTGCCATACGGCACCAGTCGATTCTATAACTAATTTGCAACAAAAAATGTCTCTTAGCAATTTTTTTGTAAACCCTTCGTTTTCGAGTTATTTTAACTTTAAACTTTATTTTCGTGTTTTTGACCTTAAGGGGGTTCGTGAGTCAAGATTGAAAAATTGTCGACTTTTTCGTTTTTATTTTTATAAAATTCTGCTGGTTTATCCTTACATTTTGGTATACGAATATGTTAAAGTTGAGCAGTGGAAAGCAGAGATATGAGTTTACAAAGATTGAGGAGCCAAACGCTGTTTCAGAGGGATAGCTGTTCCCGCTCCAGGTTCATAGTTTCTGTATTTCTGTAACTACCTACCGTTCTTTCGCTGTTCATAAGTTCTGATTGATACCTACTTTATGGTTCCAGCACTGGTTCCCATGCCACCAAGTAGTACAAAAATAGCATAGCACTAGACTAATGAAGAAATCAAGTGAGTAGAGGTGTGTCGGTGCAGCTGTACCGGGACTGTGGAACCGAGTATCAGGTTGGAACGGTTCCACGCAGTGACAAAAACTCGACCCTTACCGGTCCAGTTCCATGGACTGATAAGATATCTTGAAATGGCTCTGGGCAGGGAAGAGATTATTTGGACCGGTAAGGATGGAACCGGACCGATAAGATATCATGGAGAATGGTTCAATGGCTCTGGACTGGGAAGGGTTTTGGACCGGTAAGCATGGATCTTGTTCTCAGTTCTGTTCCATGTTGTACCTGGAAGCGCCCTTACTACTTCCATGGACTGAGAATGGAATGGCTCATGGTTCACCCACTCATTGGGCTGGTTCATGGAATCATGGAATGGCTCTTGAGTGGGAAGTTATCTTCTGGACTGGTTAGCATGGCAGTTGTCTCCAGTATTATCTTAATTTATTATTGTCATGTTAAGCTCTTAAGGGTACAAGGAAATTTTCCCCGACTATACGATTTCCCGTAAAACGTATGTACCGTTTTCTCGGGTTGTAATCAACCGATCACCTTGATTTTTTTCAAATATTGTAGAGCATCTTATGCTCTATAACTGGTGCAAAGGATAATTTCGTACAACGCTTGAGGAGAGAAAGGCGGATTTTTGAAAAAAACCACCAAAATCAGGGCTCTAACCCACCAAAACGGACCACATTTTTATATTGTTGTCGGGAAAAATACGCCAATCCCTATGCACAGTTGGTGTATAAGATACTGACGTACAAGTAAAAAAAAAAGAACAAGGAGATAAGTCCAGTATAACTCAACAAAATGGAACACGAGTGCTAGAAAACGTGATTTTTCAGGAAACACGATTTTCTGAAATTAAACAATGTTCATCTCATGACGTCATCATACGGTTTCCTAATGCTTCCAACTTGCTCCAAGGTGACTCGCTTTGATGAAAACAAAGAAGAAGAAGAAGCTAAATCTCTTGTTTCGTTGTTTACTCGTCTTTTTCTATGTTTATGTCTCGTTTTGTGCCGTAAAATCCGTTCGTTTTGTGCTGTGCTGAATCGTCTTGGAAATGCCGCGATCGCAACGAATCCAGCGTATGGCGCCGGACTCTACTAGCGCAAACCCTGACTCAGGTCGGTTTGCGAATTTATTTGACCCACTTCTCGTTCAAATTTTTTCATGATTTTTTTTCAATTGGTCCGTGATTATATGCACATTAATAAAAAATTATTTTTAAAAAATCGAATTTTTACTCGAAAAAATTTCCTTGTACCCTTAAACTGCAACGTCATTATTCTTTGCTTGAATTGTTTCGCCACTATCATTTATAATAAATTGTCTCTTTTGTAACACTTGTTCAAATTCCTTCATTTTAGCGAAATTTTTCAAGGAAAATGATGTTATTGTATTGCAAGTTGAGATCATAAGCATGGAAGAAACGAAAGGGATTTGACTGCCTGCTTCATCCACGTCATCTTAGTGGGATTTGACCGCCTGTACCAGTAATGGAACTGTACCGGTAATGTGGAACGGTTACATCTTTGTCACTGTAACTGTTGGAACCGTTCCAGGGAAATACCTGAACCGACACACCCCTACAAGTGAGCCAATAGTGTATAATAGGGATGTCCCAAAAGTATCGATACTTTTCGAAAAAAGTATCGACACATATCGATACTTTTTTTCCCTGATATATATCGTAGTATCGATACTTTTTTTCCAGTATCGGAGGCGATACTTTTTTACCTCTCACACTAGATCAAAATGCTATCTATTTTTTATCTCTCACATTAGATGAAAGTCTCGAATTTTAGTAGGTACCTCTTTCTCTACTTAGATTGTTGGGAGACCAACAACTTCAACAATCTAAACAAAGATGATTTACCACCACCTCCAGCTCTCTATGGGTCTGTTGAGAGGCAGTCTGGAACCAGTTCAGAATCAAACCGGAACTGAAAAGGGGAGGGGATAGAGGTGAATGGGCTCCTCCAAACTCCTTCGGGCTCCTCCAAGCCCCTCCGAACTGTTCAGGACTGCCTCTCCGAACAGACCATAATGATACTATGATAACCTGCTATCCTCCATCATCCAGGAAAACCCACAAAAATTTTAACCCAACCAAGTGCAATACGAAAACAAGTGCCTAAACAAAAAAATGAGTGATTTATTGTTTTGTTCATTCTATATTAATATTATCCTCGCGATGGAGAGATGTCACACTGATGGAGAGAAACATAAAAGGCATTTTCACACATTTTTGTAAACGTATCGATACTTCAAAATATCGATAATATCGCAAGAAAAATATCGATACAAATATCGGGAATATCGAAACAAAATATCGATATCAATAAATATCAAAAGTATCGAATCGTCACTAGTTAGGTAAGGTTGTTATTTCATATCACGTAGTACTGATAAGAATAATGGTTATACACTAGGGATTATATCGATACTTTTGAAGTACTGGACATCCCTAGTGTATAACCATTATTCTTATCAGTACTACGTGATATGAAATAACAACCTTACCTAACTAGTGACGATTCGATACTTTTGATATTTATTGATATCGATATTTTGTTTCGATATTCCCGATATTTGTATCGATATTTTTCTTGCGATATTATCGAATATCGAAAGGAAAATATTGATATCGAAAGAAAAAAATTATCGATTGTGATTGGTTATATTCCTTCCTACTGTAGGTAATATATCAATTTCTCCTAATCGATAAATTTATGCAAAAACATATTCGATATCAGTGAAATCAGTATTTTTCTTCCGATAGGTTTTCTACCAATATCACTGATATTCATTAAAAAAAAGATGAAAAACATTCGATATCAGTGACAATGTCACATGGTAAAAAAAAAGATGCAAAAACATATTCGATATCAGTGAAATTAGAATTTTTCTTTCGATATTCTATCGATATCACTGATATTGATGAAAAAAAGATTCAAAAAAAAAAAAAATTCAGTGACAATGTTACATCAATTTTTTGTTTCGATATTCTATCGATATTAGTGATATCGATATTTTTCTTCCGATATTTTATCGATATCGATACTGTCTTCCGATATTATTTCGATGTTAAATATCGCATCGAAAGGTACATCGAATCGTCACTATACCTAACCCATGCAAACACTGACTGATAAGAATCATAGATAAGGAATAATCAGACCTCATTTTCGATTTCTTCAATATGAAATGATTACGAACTATCGTTCAAATACCTCGAAAAACGGTAACCTTTCACAAATCGCGGTTTTTCTCCAAACCGGAAAACCCTTGTTTTCCGTCACTTAGGTACCTGGTTCTCGGCAGCCAATAGAGCTGGCAACTTGAATTTTTAAAAATATTGTCGAGAGGAGTTAATTACAGTCATTGAACAAATTTGGACGGAAAACTCCCAACAGAAACATGGCTAGAATTAAAAAATCATTAGTATGAAAAATACGAAAAAAAAACTGTTTTGCTATATTGTCTCTAGGTAAAATAATATTAACACAACAGAGTTGAAACTCGCTCAGCGGTTATATACAGAGTAGATAAAGAATTTAAAAAAAAAGTATGAAGATATCATGAATCTATCCAGAGAAACAGGTATATGAAAAAGTGTTAAATTAGAACCGACTCATGAACCCCCTTAAGTCATTAAATCGGTCATAACACCTTTAATTTGGTGTGTAAATTACAATTTGAGGACACCGTTGGAATTATCATTAAATTTCCTATCGGACAGACGCCTTAACTTTTTTTGAGACAAGAAAACGTCCTCTAATAAAAAGAGAATTTTACGTAATTTTGGAAACCTCGCATTTTTTCAATCGCAAATTGAACTACGAGAACTCATATTTTTTCAAGATGTAACAACAGTAACATCTGCGCCAAAATCTCAGCTTTCCAATGGTATAGTTAAAAAATATTTTACAACCAAATTTAGGGGAGAAATTTGTGTTTGAACGCGGAAAAACGTGCATTTTTCCAACGAAATCAGCGCTCCGCATCGAAGATCTGAGGGGTGCTTATAAATGGAGCGCAAAAACAGATGGAGCCTGTGCTGATAAATGGAGCTCTACAACAGATGGAGCCCTACAATCTACGGGATTTTTTCCAAAATGAATAACCCTCATAAACATAATTAGTGTTGAAATAAAAACCCTCGCAAAACCACCAAATTGTTTGAACATCTTGAGCTGAAACCAATGGGCCAATAGTCCTTCACCCCTAAGTATGAAAATGATACAATAACTAAAACAACCGTTATTTTACATCGAATTTCGACAGTAACAAAGCAAAACCGCGTAAGTTGAAAAAACGAAATTTTTCAGGAGACGTAAAAAACTTATTTCAAGTCATTTGGAAGTTTTTAACGCCTTCTGAAAAATTTCGTTTTTCTTTTCAAATTACGCAATTTTACATTGTTGGTGTCGATGTGGTTGTTCCATTGTTACGTCACACTATCCATAGGCGTAAAATAATCGATTACATTAGCCTCCTTCCAATGTCGGCCATGATGGACCATTTCTCTCAGTGAATTCAACACTCAGTTATCCGTATTTCAGCGATTTCTCTGATACATCGATGAAATCCGAATCAGTAGGTATTTTTTGTCAAACATTGCATGAAACCTACAAAACTCACGAACACTAACCATGAGAAAAGAGACTGTTCCAAGATGGCCGACACTCACGTATCAGCGCTTATCACTGCCTTATCGCTTGGTGCAATAATCAATGGAACAGCCAATCAGGTGAACGGATTTCAACAACAAAGGTAGGTAAGTTGATTTTGGTGCTCCACAAACTGGCACACCTTTAGATCGAACCTCCGTTGAAAAATCTAATCGTTGGTTTTGAAAAAGTTAACTCGTTAAAACGAAATATTATAAAAATTGGCAATAAACAACGTGAAGTGAATTCAAGCAACTTTTCTCTGTTTGCAACCAAATCACACCTTAAAACTTTCCAAAATTCGAGAAAATATAAATAAAATATATTTGTTGAAGAAACGTCAAATCACGTAACAACTGGAAACGTAACCTTCGATCTGATTCGTATTTACAATCAATATTTACAATTAAGCGTTTTGTTAACAAGCATTCATATTCAGTAGAAACAAAATAAACGTTATTCGTATCATGAAACAGAACAATATAGTAATCCTATATATTTTATAAGTATATAAACAAATAAATTCATCTTATCGTATTTCCTTCTTTCGAACTAAAAGAGGAAGAAAAAAGCACCAGTCTTAGAGAGGCTTAAGCGAATTTTTTTTCATTTTAAATTTCTTTACTGAGTCCACAAAATTGAATTTGGTAGAGTGTGGTCGTTTCGAGCTGTTGAAATTTGGATTTTTGAAAATTATGGGTCAAATTCGGTTTTATACTGGTAAAAGGCCCAAATGTATAACAGGATTGAGTTGTATTTCCTCTCTTCATCTAGATCAGTCGGCAGTGGGTTCCCTCACATTGCCAAACAGAGGGAAATGGAAAAGACAGTGCACTGTCCAAAAGAGGGTCACTCTTGACGAAGCCAGACGCCTGGTCGACGCTAAGAAAAAGTCGAGGCCATGGAAGAGTAGCAGCTGGAGAGCAATGGGCCACCCTACTGAGTGATCCTATACCCAAAACACTGCCCTGAAGGCAAAGTGTGGCTCGCTTCAGGATCCAGACTGGGCATGACTTCCTGGCCAAGCATCTCAACAGAATCGGTGTCTATGACCGTCCAATCTGTACACTTAGCCATATCGAAGATATGACGTCTCAGCAATTAGACACAAGTCCTGCCCAGCAGGAACGCAGGAATGAACTGCTGGTGACCTCCTCGGATTCCGCAGTCCACAAGCTTGACATTGCACAGAACAATGCGCTCCGTACCATTACTGGATCAGCAAAATCAACGCCTATTATTGTGATGGAGCTCCAAACGAACATCGAACCCCAGAAATTCAGGAGAGATGCTGCAGCGCTGACTCTGTTTGAGCGGCTACAAAGAAATGGAATCTCTTACTGGTCGAAGTACAAGCCGGCCACTGCCCGACTTACGACTCAGGGTACCTTCCTCTCTAGAGTGGGAGATCTGCAGGAGCTGTATAGCCTCCCTGAGACACTCGAGGAACATGAGCCTTTCCCATCTCTGGCAGAAACTCTCCCGGGACCAACAGCGGTTGGCTGCTTGGATCTGGTGATGCCCGTCTCAAAGGTTTCCACCCCACCACATGAATTGAGAGCTGTGGCTCTGGAGACATTGACGACTCGCTATCCAGAGCCAGACTGGCTACGAGTCTATACTGATGGATCAGCCCTCAGTGCAACAAGAAATGGAGGAGCCGGGGCGTTTTCTGTTGCAGGAAGTGTTGCAGCTCCAGTGGGAAGGCTGGCTACTAGCTTTGATGGCGAGATTCGGGCAGTGGTATTGGCTCTGGATCTGATTGAGAAATCCAGACGACGTCGAGCAGTCATTCTGATTGATTCACAGGCAGCCATCCAAGCGCTCACCACTAACTCGCAAACCGAATCCTTGGATGTTATGAGGGGAAGAAAGAATATCGCAAAACTGACCAGAAATGAAATCAGGATTGTTTTGCAATGGATCCCTTCCCACTGTGGTATTCTGGGCAATGAGAGAGCTGACGCACTAGCTAAGGAAGGATCCCAGATGGAGATGCCAGCTGTCCCGACACCTTTTCCAGCTGCAAAGCGGTGCATAAAGGACTCGGTAGCAGAAAAAATGAAGGAAGCCCAACGCCGCGCTGCAGAGGGTCGACGATGGAGTGGGTTGCTGGAGAAAGAAAATCGCGTTCCACAAGATTTGTCGCGCAAAGAGTCTGTGGCAGGTTTTCGACACCTAACAGGTCACGATTACCTTAACGCCCACCTCCACAAAATTCGAGTCAAGGACAGTCCAACCTGCTCACTATGCCAGACGACAGAAATGATGACAACTGACCATTTATTTGACTGTCCTCAACTTGAGGACATAAGACAAAGCTTTCTTCCTGACGACACCAGATGGTCGAAGATTTCCAAAATATATTGGGCTGCAAGAGGCCGCATGGCGGAATAGCCAATGACCAAATGGCGTAGGGTAAAAAAAAAAAGGACTTAAGAGAACAGATTGGAGACAACGAAATCATCTGGTATAAGAATGCGAACGATTATTGGGGTGAACGTATGGCTGCAAAGCCTCAAATCGGCGTAATTAAAAAAAAATATATCAGTCAATTTACCATTTAAAAAGGAGACCCTCTTCGATTTGAAACTAGTTTTATCGAAGTTACGAGGGAACTACAATTTGATCTAAAAATTTGAATTAATGGGTCTCATTGGTCTTCTGTTATACTCGTCTGACATTCTCAGACTAACCGTTCAAAGTACGAGTATTAGCACAACATGGCAGATCAGTGAAGTTGAAGAAGAAGAAAAGCATCAACTTCTTCGCCACTTCTCCATTGATGACGTCATAATTATTCTCCCAATTATGGCTTTCTTAACCTTTTCCCCCCAAAGAACGCCTAAAGGCGTCTGAGGAGCAATGTTTTGAGATCCCTACGAACACCATTAGGCGTCTGCTTTCCGTTGTTTCCAGGTCCCTTACGGACGCCTTTTGCCGTATTGTAGTTTTTCAACCTTCTGATGCGATCTGTGAGCTTATTTCTGAACTAATCACTTCCATTCTGTTACCGTTACTTTGGGGAACAGTGCACCTTTCATTTTCACCCTCTTCCAACAGAATTCAGGGCAGTAGTGATATTGTGGAGGGCGAGGAAAATGCGACAGAGTAGACTTTCTGCCTCTTACCTATTCATTCTCGGTAAGCGTGTTTTACTGAATTCCTTACCTATTCACTGAATTTTTTTTTTAATCAGGTACACGTGTGTTTCCGCCGTTTGAATTCGGCGCCTTATTGTTTTGTCGAACCACCGAAGGTAGCGCTGATTCCAGGAATCGCCTGCCCGATTCCTCGATTATTATCACTTCTAATCTGGCTCGAGCTCGTTCCCTCTTCTCTCAAACCTCTCCGCGTATAATCAGCGATCAAACAATTTATTTAGTTATTTCAATCCCTAAAACTATAAATCCAACGGGTTGTGTCACAGTGGTAGCGTCTCACAGTAAAGTTTGAATTATAAATTTAACAAATTGGCTACTTTTCTCGCGAGTACGGTCCCCTCGTCGTCCAGGAACATCGCACCCGGCGCCGGGAAGCTTCGCAGATCTGCAGAACTTGTAAGTCCCCTTTTATTTCTTAAAAGTTCGCCAATTTCTGATGAATGTTCTTTGCACATTAAATTTATTACGCTCTTCCACACACCACCCGTAGGTACCTATAAATCACAGTCCACTAACGATTAAAGTGTTGAGTTCCCAATCCTAAGTTCTACTTTTGAGCATTAAATAGGAAGGAATTCCCCAATATTAATGGTCCTAACGAGGCAAATTGTAATTTTGTAGTGTTAAATTAACGTGAATTTATTCATTTAACTTTTGCTCTTCATTCAACGTTTTAATTCAACGTCTTGGTCGCTGCACGTGATTGAGAGGGACGATTTTTCTTCTCAACGTTATTTTGTTAATAAATTACCATAAAGTTATTTATTTCTTGATCTTAAACTAACAATTTATAACTCTACTTCGTATTTTGATCATTGAAATTCGTATCAGGTGTTCTGTAGAGATCGCGCAGGTGGTTTTATGACAAAATCTTTAGGTCACGTCGAAATTACAGGTAATTGCTCAGACGCCATTTTAGTGTCAAAGTTTCAATTTTGCCTTCAATTTTTCACAAGTATTTGCAAGTTAACTGTATTGGTGACGTAGTCTTTCCAACGTTCATTCTCATTGGCCCTTAGCCCAACGAATTCGCATCAACATCATTCTCCGCCAATCAAAACCTAGCTTCGTTTTCAATTCCTTCAACGAACATCAACGAACATGGCCAACAACCAAGATGATCCAAACGAGTTTGCTGAGCACTTGGCCAAGCAGGAGTACTATAAAAATCTCCGTGAAAATGCATTTACCCAGTTGCAGGCTACTTTTGACGCTTCCAAAGCTGTTGGTGCTGGATCCATTTCTCAATTTTTGGCGCGATGTAATGACCTCAACGATATGCGCGATCGCTTTTATGGATATTGTGATGCGATAACAGAATTGAACGTAATGTTGCCTTCTGAACACTTTCTCGATGTAACGAATGTTTTAACGTCCTTTGATACAATTTATTACGAAGTACGGGCACTTGAGGGTAATATTCGATCAAAATTTGAGACAAAATTCACTCCGGTTTCTGAAATTAGGTTACCACGAATCGATGTTCCAGTTTGGGATGGCCAATTACAAACGTTCCATAATTGGTGGGCACTTTATAATTCTATAGTGCATAAAGGGTCATACACAAACACTGCAAAATTTGCATACTTACGATCTCTGATATCTGGACCACCACTCAAGCTCATAGAAACCTTAGAGATATCTGATGTGAATTATGCACTTGCATATGGTAAAATTGAGGACATGTATGCAAATCATCGAGTACTTGCTGCATATCATGTTGATAGTATGCTTGATTTCAAAACGTTAACTCGTGAATCAGTTTCTGATCTCCGATCATTTTTGACCGTTTTTGATACGAATTATAAGGCGTTTCAGAATTTGGACATACGCTCACATTCGGATTTCTTCGTATTTCAATGCGCATTGCGCTCTTCCTCCTTCATTACGAATACTTTTTGAACGATCGGTATCGTCTAAAACTGGAGTTCCTTCATTTATGGATCTTATTACTTTTATTCGTGAACAATGCAGGATTAAAGAATTCTTCATGCCAACGACTTCAAGTGTTCCGAATAATGTCAACGTAAATAGTAATAAAATTTCGAAGTATCCCTCGCCCAAGTCTCAATTTTCAAAGGCAACATCATTATTAGTGAATGATACGAACAATAACAGTTCCGCAACGAATAGTTCTTCAAGTAGCAGTTCCTCTAGTAACAACTCCTCATTACCTGCTCCTTCTTCGAACCCCATTCCGCACAATACATTTTCCAATGAATGTCCAGTATGCCAAGGAAATCACGGTATTTACAGTTGTGAAAAGTATAGTAATATGGAACCTTCTCAACGTTATGACCTCATCAAAGGTTTCCACAGGTGTTTTCGGTGCCTTGGCAGACACTCCAGGGTGAATTGCAAGTCTAGAGGAAAATGTGGTACTTGCCAGAGTACTAGACATCATTCTACACTACACAATGACAATATTTCTCAACGATCTCCATCAACGTCTAATAACGGTGTTAATACTAATAATATTAACAACTCTTCTATGTTAACTAACGTCTCGGTACAATCCAATGCACCTGGTCAAACGAACACAAATTCAGCACCTTTAAATTCGAACATGCAAACCCTAATTACAGGACCGTCGGCGAAGGCTACTTACGTACTTCTTGGAACCGCCCAGGCTTTTCTCAGAAACCGGTGGGGTTCCTGGTCTCCGATTCGGCTGGTCATAGACATTGGTTCTCAAGTCAATTTAATTTCCAGTGACTGCGTTCAACGTTTGGGTTTGCCTGTCATTCGAAGAACAACCGAACTTTCAGGTGCTATGGAACAGGTAGTTGGAACATCTAACGGTTTGGTATCCTGCGTCCTATCTCCTGCTCCCAACGATGTTTCTAGTTTGTGTGCTTCCGCCGTCGTCGTTTCCAGAGTCTGTTCCGATGCTCCAACGATATCTCTGCCTTCTGCATTGTACGAAAAATATTCACATCTTGAATTGGCAGATAAAACGTTCCATCAACGAGGCGCTGTTGATTTCCTTCTAGGGGCCGGTTTGTACTCCGAATTGTTCAAACCTGGATATGAGGTGATTCATGGTGAACCGGCTGCGATCAGAACTATTTTTGGATGGGTGATTTTTGGTAACGTCAACGTTTCTCCCTCAGTTACTCTCAACGTAAACGTAGCGACGCACTCTTCCGAAAGTAACCTCGATAAACTTGTTCAACGTTTTTGGGAAGTCGAGGAGGTCGCTTCTGTGGTTCACCGTGATCCGCTGCACTTGATAGCTGAGAAGCATTTCCAAGAAACGCATTCACGTTTGGCTGATGGTTCATACTGTGTTCGACTTCCCTTCAAGACAAGTGGTCACTTTCCACCTATCGGGGAGAGTAGAGAAATAGCTACACGTCGCTGGTATAACGTTGAAGCCAAACTCCGAAAAACCCCAGCTTTTCATGATGCATATAATTCATTCATGCGTGAATATTTGTCGCTTGGTCACATGATTCCCACTACAAGATCTGCTGCCTACGTCATTCCGCACTTTGGAATAACTCGAGATTCAGCGACTTCTCCTCTTCGAGTCGTATTCGACGGTTCTTGTCGAGATACCTCTAATGTCTCACTAAACGAGCGATTGCTACCAGGTCCTCCCCTACAGAAGGATATCACCGAAGTTTTAACGTATTTCCGTATGAAACCAGTCGCCATCACAACGGACATCAAGATGATGTACAGGAAAATTTGGCTCCATGAAGATGACTGCAAATTTCAGCATGTGCTGTGGCGTGAATCTCCTGAACAGCCCCTCAACGAATTCGAGCTACGTACTGTAACGTATGGTCTCTCTTCAGCTCCGTTCCTCGCTCAACGTGTATTAGCTCAACTTGTTAACGATGAAGGAGATCCATTTCCTGAAGCCTCGAAAGCAATAACGAACAGTTGTTTGATGGATGACGTTTGTTGGTCAGTTGATACCGTTCAGCAAGCGATTGATTTCAAGAATCAGTTGATATCACTGTTATCCAAAGCACACTTTGAACTACGAAAGTGGTCTTCCAGTCATGAGGAAGTACTAGAAGATATTCCGATTGATCATCGTGCCAAAGTGTTAAGTCTTCGTCCCAACGAAATGGAGTCCCTCATGATTTTGGGTCTGCAATGGTATCCTCATGAGGACATGTTTTCCTACAAAATCAAAATTCCTGGTTCTGCCAACTCCAAACGTACCATTTTGTCGCAGGTGGCTTCAATTTTTGACCCGCTCGGATGGTTGGCACCCACAGTATTTTGGGCAAAATGTTTTCTGCAGGAACTTTGGTCTAGTGGCTTTGACTGGGATACTCCGCTGCACGACGATTACGCAACACGGTGGGCGGAATTTTCGAATGAATTGGTGCATCTTTCCCTTGTCAGAATCCCACGGCTCTGTGTTTCTTTGATTCTGCCAAAACGACAATTAATTGGATTTTGCGATGGTTCAACCTTAGGATATGGAGCAGTTGTTTATCTACGATGTTATTCTGAAGAAAACACAGATGTATCGGTTCACCTCCTGAAATCTAAAACGAAAGTCGCTCCCTTGAAGGTGCAGACGGTGCCACGGCTCGAGTTGAACGGTGCCTTATTGCTGGCCAGATTGATCAAGTCGCTGGACATTGTTAAAAGAGAACTAGGTATTTCTGAGATTATTTTGTTCACCGATGCTTCTACTGTCCTTTCTTGGTTACGTACACCCACATATCAGTTGAAAACTTACGTGGCCAACAGAGTGGTCTCTCTGTTAGAATCAGCACCGCTTGAGCAATGGAGACACGTGCCTTCTGCCATGAATGGTGCAGATTGTGCATCTCGAGGTATGTCACCGATACAACTCTTGAATAATTCGTCATGGTGGGCGGGACCGGAATTTTTGATGTATCCCGAATCTGATTGGCCGCCGCCGACGTCAAACTTATTACCAGCTCATTATTCCCAAGAGTTGAAAAAGACTGCGGATTCACAACAACAAGTCCTAACGGTTTCGAAATCTTCAACGTCTCGCAACTCTATTGTCAACGCAATTTCAACGTTCTCCTCCTTAACGAAACTTAAACGTGTAGTTGCCTACGTCTTACGTTTTACTAAGAACTGTCGGCTTGCAAAAATAAAACGTACTTCTGGTCCGTTGAAAGTGTTTGAAATACAAAACGCTTTCAATATTTGTATAAAGTTCACTCAACAACAATACTTCGCCAATGACATAAGGGCCATACATAAAGGGCGCTTAGTATCAAAAAAGTTGCTTTCTTTCTCACCTTATGTTGATTCTAAAGGTTTTTTGCGAGTCGGAGGTCGTCTAACTCATTCTAACTTGGCACCCAACGCTAAGCATCCACTGTTACTACCTCAACAGGCCTGTTTATCAAAATTGATTTGTGATTATTATCACACATACCTGCTTCATGCTGGGCCTCAAGCAACACAGGCAATGATCCAGTCGCAATTTTGGATTTTATCTCTCCGCCCACTCCTCCGCAAACGTATCCACAAGTGCTTGATTTGTTTTAAGTCAAAGGCGAAGATGAAACATCCCATCATGAGTGATCTACCACCTTCCCGTGTAACCAGTTCACTTCGGGCCTTTTCGAATACCGCTGTGGATTTTGCAGGACCCTTATTCGTGAAAGAGAGCACACGAAGGAACGCACAAAAACTTAAGGCCTATGTTTGTGTTTTTGTATGTATGGCCTCAAAAGCGGTTCATCTTGAACTGGTGAGCGATCTCTCGACGGCCGCGTATCAGGCGGCACTCGATCGTTTTGTGGCACGTCGTGGTCTTTGTTCTCAAGTGTTTTGTGACAGAGGCACAAACTTTGTTGGTGCATCGAATGAGGCCAAAACCATCAAGAAGTTCTTGTTAGAATCGGAGCCAGCACTGGCAGAGTACTTGTCTTCACGTGAAATCCAGTATACGTTCAACCCTCCAGCATCTCCTTGGATGGGTGGAATTTGGGAGGCGGCTGTCAAGTCTTTTAAACACCACCTCACCAAAATTACGCTCCACCGCTCGTTGACTTACGAAGAAATGTCAACTTTCCTCACAAGAGTTGAGGCAGTGTTGAATAGTCGGCCGTTATGTCCGATTAACGATGATCCCTCAGATAATGTTGAATTTTTGAGTCCAGGTCATTTTTTGGTTGGATCAGCCCTTTTATGTCCGCCTGAAAATGATCTTATTCCAGTGCCAGAGAATCACTTGGCTCGCTGGCAACTTGTGCAACGTGCCAGTCAAGAATTTTGGAAACGTTGGTCGACGGAGTACCTGAATACGCTTATTCAGAGGAAAAAATGGAATACCCCGCGCGAACCTCTCCGAGTGGGACAGCCGGTCTACATTTCCAAGGAAGACACAAGACCATTGTATTGGCCGTTGGGAGTGGTCACCAAGCTGATTCCTGGACGTGATGGTGTGGATAGAGTTGCCGAGGTCCGTACTAGTGCTGGTTGCTACACTAGACCAGTAGCTAGGTTGATACCTCTACCTATAGACAATTAAATTTTGTTCGTTGTTCTGGGTGGGTAAATTTATTTATTAAACTATTGTTTTCCTTCTACTCACCTACTAGTTTGTTAACTAACTTGTGTTTTTGGTAATTTTGCTAATATTTTCATTATTGTTTCTTGTTAACGTTTTCTCTCTCTTGGCAAAATTTAGTTAAATTTTGAGTGGGCGGTGTTTCCGCCGTTTGAATTCGGCGCCTTATTGTTTTGTCGAACCACCGAAGGTAGCGCTGATTCCAGGAATCGCCTGCCCGATTCCTCGATTATTATCACTTCTAATCTGGCTCGAGCTCGTTCCCTCTTCTCTCAAACCTCTCCGCGTATAATCAGCGATCAAACAATTTATTTAGTTATTTCAATCCCTAAAACTATAAATCCAACGGGTTGTGTCACAGTGGTAGCGTCTCACAGTAAAGTTTGAATTATAAATTTAACAAATTGGCTACTTTTCTCGCGAGTACGGTCCCCTCGTCGTCCAGGAACATCGCACCCGGCGCCGGGAAGCTTCGCAGATCTGCAGAACTTGTAAGTCCCCTTTTATTTCTTAAAAGTTCGCCAATTTCTGATGAATGTTCTTTGCACATTAAATTTATTACGCTCTTCCACACACCACCCGTAGGTACCTATAAATCACAGTCCACTAACGATTAAAGTGTTGAGTTCCCAATCCTAAGTTCTACTTTTGAGCATTAAATAGGAAGGAATTCCCCAATAACGTGTCTGGAGTGCGTTTATTCCAGTAAAGAGGTGATTGATGGAGGGGGGGTTCTACCTTCAGCCGACCTTTATTCAGACCCTTCAGTTAGACGGTTTGTGCCATTGAGTGTCGGAATTTCGGTATCTTTCCTTGTGAATCCAAGTCAAAAAAAGAACGTTCAAGAAGTTCAAGACCAACAAAAAAGAACGCCCATCGGGGAGAAAAGGTTAAAATGGTATTTCAATGCTCAAAACTCACACATCTAGCACCATAAAAATTTTGTTCTTTCGAAGATTCGCCTCATAAAAATGATATGTACACATAGGACGTTACAATACATTATTTAATATATAATATATATCTGCAATTCATTTGTTTAAATAGAATATCCTTGATGATTTTTGTATCTCAAGGTGAGATATTTTTCAAAATTTTGTCTCCTTTTGCATCATTTAAACTACGAATTTGTGACTGCAAATGCACCAATTTTGTCTGGAGTGTTTCTCAAATATTGTTGCTCGCTGTCCATCGTTTTTTGGAGATAACAATGTTATTGGAAAACAAAGTCAATATTTCACTTAATACAGTCTTACTTCGAGTCAGATCCTCCGGTAACTTTAAAGAAGATTCGAGGCGATGAAATCAAGATTTCGAGTATTTGATCGATGAAATCGTAATTTCAATGGATCAAATGGAACTTTGATATGTGGCGATATTTTAGATTAGGATGTGTTTACCTAATATAGGTATCTGATTATGCAAACTCTTCAACGGGAATTTTGCTACTATTTTGTCTGCATTGCAGCGAACCTGCTCTGACAAGCCCAAGATGAGGAGTGTTTAAAACCTGAACCCCGAGTCTCGGAACGCCTCCATTGAACTAGTTCAGTGCCGACTGTTCTTTCAGGCATCTGTAACCGTTCAGAACCAGTTCAACCAGTCCTGAGATTTTCATTGGGACCAACACTAAATGTATTTGCTTATTAGATAGTCTTATCGTTTCACTCATCATCAATATTTTTTTATCGTTTGCGTGTCACCTTCTTCCATTTTTGGTGATTAATTCCAAACCCTGTCAATTTAGTTATCAAACATTGTTATAGCGAAGGTAACTACTTCTTTAACCCTCTGTGTGTATAGTGTGTCCCACAGACACCTATTTAGCCTAGAAACGTGTTGATTTTGGATTAGCGAGAAATAAAAACAAAGTTAAAACAAAGTCAAAAATCCTGAACTTTTTTTATTATTTTCGTTTTTAATAATTTGGAGTGGAATGTTTTTAAAATGTTTTACTCCAAATTATTCAAAATAAAAATGATTATAAATTCAAAACTTTCAACCTTGTTTTAAGTGTTTTCATTTCCTGCTAATCCAAAATCGCTACGTTTCTAGGCAAAATAGATGTCTGTGGGACACACTAAACACACAAAGGGTTAAAAATATTCAACTCCAAATGATTAAAAACAAAAGTAATATTTAAAAAAATCAGAATTTTTGGATCTTGTTTTAACTACGAGGGTGGATCAAATATAAACGGGACTCTGACTTCTGAGCGCCGACGGTTGATAGAAGTCACTTCGAGATTGTTTGAACAGGTTCATTAGAAGGTGGATGAGGGGGGTGTCTCCCCCTTTACAACCTTTCATGAGTAGTTATTGCGATGTCTGAACAAAAGGTGCCCGTTTCCATTGAGCAACGAATTATCATAAAATTTCTTACCCGTGAAAGAGTCAAACCTTCGGAAATTTTTCAAAGGTTGACTGCCCAGTTCGGGGACCAAACCCTCTCTAGGACCCGTGAGTTTGCCTGGCACAAAGAGTTTCAGGAGGGAAGAGAACGAGTAGAGAATGAGGAACACGATCGTCGTCCCCGGAGCAGCATTACGGATGAGAACATTCAAGCGGTTCGTGACATTCTTGAAGATGATCGACGTGTGACTGTCTCCGAAATCGCTGAGCAGGTAGGGGTAAGTTATGGGAGCTGCCAAACGATCATTACAGAGCACCTAGGATTCCGTAAAGTGTGTGCCAGATGGGGTCCCTCGCCTTTTGACTGCAGATCAGAAGTTGAGACGTTTGGAGGTCTGTCAGAGGCTTTTTGCAAGGTTTGAGGAAGAAGGGGAAGCATTTTTGGCTAGCATCGTCACCTGCGACGAAACATGGGTCCATCATTACACACCCGAATCGAAGCAAGCCAGTATGGAGTGGCGGAGGAAGGGGGAGACAGCCCCAGTGAAAGCAAAAACTCGACTGTCTGCTGGCAAGGTCCTTGCAAGTGTTTTGTTTTGAGTGTTTTTATTTCTCGCTAATCCAAAATCACCACGTTTTTAGGGTAAATAGGTGTCAGTGGGACACACTATACACACAGAGGGTTAAATATGTTGTTAGGACTCCTAAGAGATCTTTGAGAAAATTCAAAACACCTATTAAAGGAACAATTTACACTTAAACCTACCCTTTAACCTGTTTTTGGCGAACTGAAAGAGTGTCTGAAGAGAAATAAAAACTATCCACCGAAGAAAACAACATAGAAACCAGTTAATCGACAGTCAAAAGTTGTTCATTCAGGATAGGGTTCTACCCATCCAAGAAAAGCTGTTTTATGACATTGTTCAAATTCAAATTCAAAAGTTTTTATTTGCAAATCCTAAAAATAGGCAGTAAAAACGTCACGTACAATTACAAATGAAGACCACAGGGGAAGAACGCACCAAGTCGATTTTTTGCGAAAAATAGGTTATGACGGATTCTTAGAGATTTTTTCACGGCGGACACGATGGTGACAACCAAAATGAGCAAAAACGATCCAATATAGGAGAAAAATGCGAGAAACGAAACACTGTACAGGGAAGAACGCACCAAGCCGAGCGCAACTGGGGAAGAACGTGCCAACTTTCGGGCTCCCTCCCCCAGGTCGTATTCCCCTACCTGATGGATCTCTGTGATTCACGCATTCATGCGGTTTTCCTGGGTTTCACAGTATTATTTTCGATTGTTAGCGGCGATCATTATTATTTTCTTCATACCAATAAGTTTATATGAGACTAGTGTTTGTTTTCTTGAAAACGGTGAAACAAAAATGAATTTCCTGGATTTCATTCCATTAAAATATTTTGCAAAACTTCTTCGTGAGTGAACTTTTGAAAATACCAAATCATTATAATATAATGATCATTATAATATATAATAATATATATTATATATTATTAAATGTCACGAAACCGTTATGCCCTGACAAAGAGAGAAATCTTATGGTAGGATACTATGAATAAAACCAGCAATACACGTTCATGGTGCGTTCTTCCCCTGTACAGATGGACCTTTGCAACTTTGGATAGCAATATGGAGTTTTAAAATACTTTTTGCAGTAGTTTTGATTGTACCACCGCATTCTACAGTACGCTGAGATACAAATTCCTTTTTTTTTAAAATTGTATCGACCAAATTTGAACTAATATTGGGTTTTTGCCGGAAAAAATGATTTCCTGAAAAGTTTACAAAATGGGACATGGTGCGTTCTTCCCCTGTAGTCTTCAAATTCAATAAGGGCAGTGCCGATCACAAGTGGGTGAAGGGAGCGCAGGCAAAAGCCCCCCACCCCCCCACCCGCCGGCCAGCGCCACCCGACCGGCCCCAGGCCCCACCCACCATGACGGCTCCCCGCATAAGGATACGACTGCCACGCAGTGACCAGCCAACACAGGAAATCCCCACGGATCCCATTACCAACAGGGAAAAGAGAACAACAGAGCCGCCCCCGTTGTGAGTATTTCCATCATATTTCATTGTATTCCCCCTCGACTCAGGGTTCAGGTTCTAAACGCTCCTCCCAAGATGGCTGCAAATTGAGTTTTGGTTGAACTGCACATTGAAAAACCAAAATAGTTTCGATTGTTCTTAGATAATTAATTGGTTGTTTTTGAGAGTACGCAATTGCACAGAAAACCAACCAGACATGGGTACCCGCACAAATTCTTCATTGCGGCATTTGCGTAGAAAACTTATTGCTATATCTATATTGCTCTCGTTTTGAATACATTGATTCGTATTTACACCGATATTGTGAAAAATACGACAGTTCAAATGTAAGATAGATCAACATTTTTAGAGGAAAGTGCCCTAATGAGGGAAAACCTTCACAAAAATATTAAGATCGCATCATCAAAGTTCATGCCAAGTAAACTAGGGCCTTCAATTAGCTTGTTTTGAATAAAATCATAGGAAATGTATAATTCTAACCATTTCACGGCGAAAATGAAGAATGGCGATCAATTGCCGGATCGTATACGAGGAAAATCAAACAACCGTTTGATTGGACGGAATAGGTTCAAAGCAATGTTATCTTAATCTCAAATTTTCTATCAAAATCAATATTTGCACGATGAAAAACTTATGCAGGTACTTGGTGCATGATTAGTTCAGTCAATAGTGTCAAAATTTGGTATAAATTTACTGTTTGAAGAGTACTTTTGAGAGAATAGAACTTAATTTGGTTTATACTCGGAAGTTTTATGTATACATTTCTCATTGGGGAGGTAGACAATTTGATTTTGAGTCAGTTCAGAGAAAATCATGTGGTTTTTTTCATCGCCTCAAACCTTTAGCTCTTATATACTAACAAAACGTAGCCCCCGACAGAGGGCAGAGGTGGCCTAAGATGAGGCACGCCGCTGAGGCGTAGGTTAGTAAAGATGACGTCGTGAGGGGCGTGGCCGACTCTATCGAGGCGGTTGGCGAGCCTGGGAGCATGGGGGCCGTCGCTCTCGGGTCTTCGCCTTTCTTGGTGAAAACGAGAGATGAGGGCACCCAGTCCGAGCTTGAATTAGTCGAAAAAGGAAAGCGTGGAAGAGGAGAGAAAAAGCAGAAGATGTGTTAGTAGGCTGGAATGGTAATGGAAGAAGTGGGAGGAAGTTTCACCTTGAAAGTACATAAAACCTGCAAATGGAAATGAGAACCATCTACTGGTTCACACTGGAACTACTTAACTTCTTAGATTGAGTTACCATTATCATTGAATTGTTTTGTATCTAACCCCCCTCTCCCCCTCCCCACCACTGGGACATGCTCCGAACAATTCCAACTTAAGGGACCTCCAATAAGGAAGAAATTGAGTACGAAAGATCTAATAAGTAGTGAAGGAATTATTGACTGTTAGTCAAGTTTCAGCTTTGTGGATTCAAAAGCAAAGATATTAGCTCTGTAGCTCACTAGGCTTTGTACCTAGATGTCCAAAGAGGCATCTAAAGAGATTGTTCTTTCCCTGAACCTGTTATTTCATAAAAACTTCATATTGGCAAAAATTCACATCTTATCGAAGTCAAACCTCGACTTTCTCCCAAAAACATGAAAGAACAAACAAATCAGCAACAAACATCGACCTAGAACCACCCCCAGCTTGTAAACCAGCTGGAAAACATGTTGGTCCGTTGTCATTGTCATCCCAAGTGACTCAAAGTGATCCATGCTTTCTTTTAGTTTTGTTTGGTTGGTGACGGGTGACGAATAATCACAGTAACTGTGATTATCAACTGTTGACAATCTAAAAATGTACTGTTATAAATAGAAAGGTTAGTCACACACCAGGCACCACTTGGGGATTCCAACCACCAATACTTAACATGTAGTTTGCACATTGTAGGCGTGCAAAAACTATTATAATACCACATAGACTTGCAATAACGATTGCAGTATTTCAAGCTAAATATTCATAGCTGAATTACTTGTATCAATTACTGAATTAATTTGCTTGGTCATTGCTGACGTCGTGACACATGGATCGCATCGGAACTCCCCAGGAGAGGTAGTCTTCACGCCCGATGTGTGGAAATTTCACTACATTCATTGGTGGTGCGGATTGCCGACATCGTTCGCCGAAGCGTTTCTGGGTCTGAGACACGAACCGATCCTTGCGGGAGATTGTGAGTTCAAATCTCGGGTGCCCTGTGCTTTTTCGACCCTTCGCGGCTCGCCTCCCCCCTTGTCCCAACCCAGGGCGGTGAGGCAATGGGAAGCCATGAGCGAAATCATCAGAACGAATTCTGATCTTCCCTTTGGAAGACAGCTGATTACGCCCCGATGCAACTCCCCCCAAAACATGCCCAACATACCATGTATCTCCAGCCCTCCAAAAAACTATGAGGGCGGAGATACTCTCCTCGACCTGGGAATAATTACACCCACCCTCAGCCCTAGCGTTTCCCCGTGTTTCCTTGTCCCCAAGAAACAAATACACCCAACGGACCCCCAAAATTGTAGGCTCGTGGTGAACATGAGAGAACTCAATGCACGAATTGACGCAGTCGACTACCCCATTCCCACAATCGCTAACCTACTCACGCACCTCAATGGGGCAACAGTACGCTAATAGATTTTAACTGTGCTTACCATCAGATCCCTGTCACTGCTGAAAGCCAACCACTCCTCACATTCAAATGCCCTTATGGTACCTACTCGTACAACCGTATCCCCTTTGGGTTGAAAGTAGGAGGCCTACTCCTCAGCTCGCTCATGGAGCAGATTTTCGGAGACATCCATGGTATCTACGTCATCTGGTACTTGGATGACGTCCTTATCTACAGCTCCCTCATGATGAACTGGGCGGCCTGGACTTCAAAAAGACCAGCCTCCGGTACGATGCAGCGACCACCACAGTAGCCTTCCCGCCTCACCATCTACCCATTCCCCTTCTATCACATCAAAAAAAAAAAACCCTCCAACCGCCTAACTATCATAGGGGAACTCGACCATAACTTCACAAAACAATTGCAACAAGAGTACCCTAATGTACTAACAGACAAATTAGGACGGACCCATCTGCCAGAGCACAGCGTTAAATTCAGACGAAAATCCAACCTGAAATGGCTGTTTACTTTACTTCTACTACTTCTACTACTACTATATTTCAAGCTAAAATACTTTCTTTTCCCCACTATACACTTTTATGGCTATTTTGAAATATGGGAGGTTTCCAATCCTCCACACTGCACTTGAACTCTAGAAATCCTCGCATTCCAAATAAAGAGGGAGGACAAAATTTATACTGGACCGACGCAAATTCCCAATGTCCTTCACAAAACTTGAAAAACCACAAGGCGACTACCTTAAGCAGGATCTGACGTTTCTCCCGCTGACGTGGTGTTTGGAGAAGTCAACGACCTCGCCGTCGTTTATCCTTAGTCGGAGGATGCACCCTACGAACGTCTCTTTCCACCGGCCATGAGTCATTTCTTGCGGGTTCGCTAGACCGCCTAAATCAAACAACAGAACACTTGAAATAACTGGTTTTTACAACACATATTTTTTAACATTTCTGTATACTTGAAATGATAGTTGCATATCGAAGAAAAGTCGTTCAATATGTGACATTTAAAATTACTCTGCCCTCCTTAGTAAGAACGTCCTATGTCCATTTTTGCACATTTTAAGATGAGGACACCGTGTTGTAGCTCTCGATCAGGCGCATCTTTTGAGCTAAGCTAGAACGCTCTATGTCCACAGAAAAGGCCAGTAATCGATTTGTCCTATGTCCATTTATCAAGTTTCACATACCCATCCTAGGCTAAAACGTCCTAATTAAGTCCTACTAGGCTTAGGGCGGTATTCATAGTCATTCCTCAAGGCGCGGATTTCCTCGACTCGAGTTAAGGTTTCCTTCAACTTATCTTTTCTCGAGGATTCCTCACCCTATTCATAGACGAACAGAATGCATTTGGAGGTCGACCTCAGCTCATCCTCAACTCGAGGAGACCTCGAGTTACCAAACGACGGTCGAGGAAGAATTGGCAGCCCTGTTCAGGTAACAGCTCAGTGAAGGTTTCAATAGAGAAGGTTCGGTTGTTTATTTCAGAATGGTTGGTGTTGTTTTTCGGCTTTGAATTTGGACCATCAGAGTTCCTGTTGTTCGCGTTCCTTCTTCAATAAAATAGTGTTTGCTACCTTTTAATTTTTGACCGACTTCATGCGCCGAAGGAAGGAGGTATACAGTTCGGTGTGTCATGGGACGACGATTTTTTATATTAGTTTCCGAATGGAAAGAGAAAAAAAGAGAGCCGTTTTTAAGCGAAGCTGAATAAACTACGTTGAGGAAACTCATAATTGAAAATAAGGACATTGTGGAAAAAAAAAACAGATGCGATCTCGTTTGTCGAAAAAAAAAGTGTTGGGAGAAAATCGCGAGTGATTTTAATTTCATTGGAAAGTACCAAACACAAAGTTGCGTATTGTATGCAATAAGTATATTATACTAATATTGGTGCTCCTTTTCTTTGCGCTTGTTCGTTGTTTTGTAATTTACAAAGTACCAAAGCGCTTTTCACCTGAGTGAAACGGGCCATAGATTGAAAGCGCATCTAGACTGACCCGCAACACTTCCCGAGTCCCGCGGCCGCATCATTCCGTTACAACAGAACTTCTCATCCTCATACTTCTCAAATCAGTAGAAAAACCAATTTCTATTTTCCCCCTATGGGGTGACACAAATGAAGGCTTTAGAACTATATGAAACAAATTTCCATTGGTTTTAATACGTGCTTTCAACAAGGAAGGTAGGTACAGTACTATGAAGAGTTGAACATAGTCGATTACTTTTTTTTATTCGAAATTCCCACCCACCATATTTTGAAAATTGTTGAGGATATGTTGATCTAACATTCACTAGAGTTTGGAGTTATTTGAAGATGACGTTATTTTGTAAAGTGCGAAAATGTCGTTCTGTAGTTCTTATGACTACAGAACCTCGGCTTTGAAACAGATGGCTCGGCAACTTCTAAGATCGATTACTTCTTTTTATTCAAAATTCCCTCACCATATTTTAGTATATTGTTGAGTACATGTTGCTCGAACATTCACTAGAGTTTAGAGCTATTTGAAGATGTCAATTTTTTGTAAAGTGCGAAAATGTTCGACATTTCTACTGAAATCAGCTATCATCAAATATCGGGCGGTCATAACTTTTCTTCCACTGAACCGGAATCGACCAAATTTCAGTATATTGTCGACTAATTATGTAAGAAACATATGCCAGAATTTGGTGCAAGTAACTCAGTCGTAAGTACCCAGCCCTAGATGATGAAGAGATAGATTCTGTTCTCTCCTGTTCACAGAAATACTCTCGGGCAGGAAGAAAATCGAGAGTAGCACGTTTATCACGGTCTCTTTTGTAAAACGAAATTTCTTCCGAGATGTTCGATCATCCAATACCTATACAAATAAGAACATAACAAAATTACTGGCATTCACCGTGTTTATCATTATTATCATAACTTTTGAGTACCTACCTCCAAAGGGTTTTCTTGATCCCGCAAGTAACATTTCGGCCTTCGCTGATCTCGCGAAGATTCCTACAAATACTCATCAAATTCCTCCAATCTTTCAATATCTTCGAAATCCATATTTTCGGACGAAATAACCGAAGAATAGATCCGTAGAATATTTTATAACGACAACGCTTGTGATAACAGGTAGGTAGATATCATCAAAATCTTTCCTCAAGGTACCTTTTCACCTACCTTGGGCTGAGGAAGCTCGAAGCCCCTTTCTCGACTCGAAATATCTCGATTCGGCCTACAAATTTCTCGACTCCACCTCCGAAGTCGTCTATGAATACCGCCATTGGAGGACGCCTTTAGCGGTTCGAGGACGCCTTGAAATGTGGCGACTATGAATAGCTTGAGGAGCCGTCGGGCCTCCTTAAGGCTTCCTCGAGACCTTCCTCGACTAGGAGGATGAGTCTGGCCTTGACTTTGGCTTAAGGCTTAACTATGAATAGCTCGAGGAGGAAAGGACTCCTCAAAGCGTACTTTGGAGGAGTCCTCCAACTCGAGTCATGACTATGAATACCGCCCTTAAACGTCCTATGGAGAGGAAAATCAGGGACATAAGACGTTCTAGCTTAGTACACGGCATTAGAAAAGTTGATCGTACTAGTCTAAAATGTCCGTTGTGAGAATATCACGAACATAGGACGTTCTAGCCTGTTCAAGACCAATCAAATGTATACAACAACAATACATATCAGATAAGAATACAAAAGAGCGACATCTTCTCACTAAGGTAAACACCGGCCCTCGCGTCCTCTGTCTTGTGCAAAACGTTATCTAGCGAGTTTTTGTGATTTATTTATCCACGGAATGGATCCTAGTCAGAATGCCAAGTAAGTGTGGCACATAGCTTCCTCGTAGTCATAACCCGATCGTATAGATGATCCGATGAATAGTAGTTAATCTCAAAACTCAAATCTCTCAGTACCTTTCACTACCCTCATAGGGGACCATCTACATGCTAATCTGGACAATCCTAGAAAATTTCATCAAATTCGGACGAAAAATGTAAGTGCGTAGTGATTGGATCAAAAAATTGTTTAGCTTGAGAGGGAGTCGAACCTGGGACTCCTGGGCGGGAGTCCAGAGCATTGCTCACTGATCTATAAAGGGGTTGGTTGAATGGGATTCGAGATTCTCACGTCACATGCGAGAGCGACAAATGTACGGCTGTTACAAGGATTTTACGTTTGCGCATGCGCAGAGGCTACTGTAAATTGTAAGGCCTCGATTTTCATTGGGAACCATCTACAACCTAATCCGCGTAATCCCTGAAAATGTCATCGACATTCGGTAGAAATTGTGGAAGTTATGGCTGTTACAAGCAATTCACGTTCGCGCATGCGCATCGGCTACTATCAGTCCGGGGGTGATAATTTTCATAGGGGACCATCTAAACACTAATCTGTAACACCCCTGAAAATTTCATTGAAATCGGATGGAAAATGTGGAAGTTACGGCTGTTACAAGGAATTCACGTTTGCGCATGCGCAGACACTTCTATCAGTCCGGGGATAATGATTTTCGTAGGGGACCATCTACAACCCAATCCACATAATCTCTGAAACTTTCATCGAAATCGGACAATAACTTCGTATAGTTATGCGCGTTACAAGGAATTCATGATAGACAGACAGACACGGAACCAAAATTGTTCAGAAAGGTCTAAAACGCAAAACGCGAGTGAAAATTTTGATTTTGGAGAACTTTTTTTTTCGTCCTTGAAAAGTGAAAACAAAGCTTCCGCAAGAAGCAAAAATGTACCTGATACAAGCGACAAAATTATTTAATCTTCAGATTACCTTCATCTCATATTCATCTATCCAGTTATAATTAATAGATCTAGAGCTGCAGCAGGTCACTAGTACGTACATATTTTTAATGGATAACCTCAAAATCCTTCCTACGGTAATTAGAGTATTTTTGTACTTCCCGTGTTGACAAAACGCGAAACGTGAAAAAGAGCAGCTAGCGCGAGCACTCGTAGATGCTAACTTTCCACGTCATTTTTTTCAGATCTCCTCCATGAAATCGTGAAAAGTGAACTCCTGTAGTGACGTTAACGTGATGCTTATAAGTTAAATTTGCAAGGTTACTTTGGCGGATTTTTACTCCTTGTCTATTTCAAATTTTGTTCCCCTTTCAGATAGGATATTAATTTTTTCTTTTTCATGTTCCAAGTATCATGATAAAAGTTATGGAAGAATGGATGGAGTCCATGAGGAGAGACCATCTGGCAGAGTTCCTCCACTGAGAAGGAACTTGAGCAAGTATTCGATGATTATTTAAGGTTTCTGCTAGTGAAAAAGCACCCCATTTCAGAAATTTCCATGGTAGAAGAGGAAGTTCTTGTCAAACCCCAGGATATACCAAATCTGACTTGAGGATTCAACATAACCACTTAAACAATCTAGTACTCCCTTACATACCAAATTTTCCGAAGGTTTTATTATTCAATAATATTTTTCGATTTCTTATAAATATTATAAGAAATCCCTACTACGTTATAGATATTATTTATGTTTTTAAATTTATTACATAATTATTATTATTGTTTTTTATTATAGGTAGATATTATTCAATAGTTATCAATAATCGACTGCATAACAAAAACCTTGACATCCTACACTACACCTACCTCGACGATCAAAATTCTCCTTTCTCTCATCCTACAAACGGAAATTCCCTCAAGAAAAAAAAACGACACCAACAACAGTCCCAGGATCGCACCATGTAGCGAAACGTCGTTCGCTCCCCAAATAAAAGCATTTATAATGGTTGTAAAAAAAAAATAATCGACTGCATAATATGCATATTTATTATATATTGTTGTGGGTTTTGACGGTAATTTACCGATTTTAGGGCATGTTGCAGTCCTGGTTATGGTAGACCTGAATAAGGACGAGTTTTTGTTACTTTCCCGGTTTTATTGTTTTGGCTCTCAATTTTTGGTTTAAGTGAAACATTATTTTGTGCGAATTTGAGATGAGTTGTCGTGTTTATTTTGTCTTTACCCGGTTGTAACATAATAGATACCAGTAAAATGAATAAAGAAGTATGCTAGTACCCACCTAACAAATGATATTGAAATATAAAAAAATAATGAAAAATATTGGAGAAAAATTGGAACCCATAGTATTAAAATAATGAAGAATTGAATTAAAATAACTTCAATATTAATGACGAAGTGGATAGGTAGTGGTAGGTACAAACAAATAGCATTATCTGTTCAACCTTGAAATACCTTGGGTAGTCCATGGAAGAAGAAAAACAACTCCATCTACTCTGAGGTTATCCTCACGTAGCGCACCCTCGCGTAGACAGCGGATTTTTTCAAACGCCAAAAGTTGGCTTTTGGCGTCAAGGGACTTTTCACGTGTAGGAGTAGATACGTGTAAAACGAAACGCCAAGTACAAAAATACTCTATTAACTCGCATATCACCTTCACGTGATATCCTTGATATGGTAGATTCCTCTACCTCTCCTTGGTAGATCCTTCAAAGAAATTGATTGTCGCCAAAAACCTTGAGTTTGAACTAAATTTTTGAAATAATACTCGAAACTCAATGGACATAAGACATTTTAAGCTAGCGTCACACTGTTACAAGCTGTCCTATGTCCATGGGTACTAGGCTAAAACGTTCTATGTCCAAATGTTTACCATAAATGACCTAATACAGGCCAGGCAACGAGTTTTCAAGATTTGCTTATACACTGGCAAAACAGGGGAATAGATTTGAGAGGTGATGGTCAAAAAACGAAATCTCAAGCTTCAATGGTTTGGGTGGCGCAGAAGCTGAAACTAAAACGCGATTTTCTCGAAACTTGAAAAATGGACATATGACGTTCTTACTAAGGAGGGCAGTACTGATGTCTGATTACTGATTAGGTCTGCTTTGCCTCAAATCTACTTGAGCTATCAACGACAGAACCAACTGCTCAAAGAATTACAACACTCACCAATGAATATGCTTTCTCTTGAAGGCATTTTTCGAGGCGGTTGGCCATTGGTCGATGCGACGGTGATGCCATCCAGTGTGATCTCGAGGTCGCTCGCTTTTCGAGTCACAGTGACATTGTGCGGCTTCGCGTCGTCCACTCTGTTCCTCGATCTGATGGTTAGAGGGTTGTCGTTGTGGTCGACTTCAGCCTCGATGTAGCCGTCCCTCACTGCAATAATATAATAAACGCATTATTGATAACCGTGGAAAAACCTGTGAAATATATCGCTTAAAGCCAACTATACGTCAATTCAACGTGTAAGCAAGCCTGATAGAAGGCACCTGCAGGCCTAATTAGGGGTTATTACAAGAAGAAGCTGACTAGGCATGTTCACAGCAGCTGCAGCACTCCAGTCAGTGCAACTGAAGTGCTCTTCTGTGAACGCAATACAAAACATATAATTTTAACGTAGTTTTACCTCCGATCGACATGTACTGGCCATCCGTGCCCTGCCAGAATATCAGGCCGATCGAGTCCTCAGTTTGAACTGTCATGGATATCGAGACTGGATCGTCCGAACGCCATTGCTGCGTGAGGTGACCCGGCAGCTCGACGTAGGAATTACGTCTGAAGGAAATTTCAGTCGTTACACTCGTTCCTGAAAGGAAAATGACAAAATTTAAAACTGGAATCGTCGGTATTACCAAAATCATGTATATTTCTGTTTCTATATTTATGGAAAATCAATTAAATGACGGAGGAAACTAGTCAGTGCTGTCTTTGAAGTCCTCGTTTGTTCGGAGGAAAATCCAGGCTTCAAGATGACTACGATGCGATTCATTCACTATCTGGTAGCAGTATTCTTTGTCTACCAGGATTACTGTAAGTAAAATGTCTCGATGTTAAGAACTAGCTTTAATAGAGAGTTTTTGGTGCCAAAATCTGATGGGCCCCCTTAGGAGGAGACTTGCGCGAGCAACAGAGGATGTTACCCAGTTGAAGGAGGAAGCCCGTTAACTATGGACAGGAGGGGAAGGGAAGGGCTCGTGACGGTGGCCTCTAGGAACTGTCTGGGGGAACCCTTTCATCGTCGCCCGCTGTTGTCGGGAGGCAAATTCATCGTCACCCACGAAACCCTGAGCTTTGTGAAGAGGTTCCACAGGCCTGTTAGTGGTTGCCAAGAACTCTCTAATAACTGCTTTAGACCACAGAAGCAGAACATACACGAACCTTTAGCTTACAAGGATTAACACAAGAGTGCGTGAACTAGGAAGGAGGACAGAACGCAGAACTCAAGACACGAGGGTGACCAAAAGAAACAAATTACTCACTCTTCTTACAATACGATTCTACCTACTAGTTTATCAAGCATTATTAGTCTTCATCTTCTCTTATTTAGTTTCTATATTAGTTAGTTTCGTGATTTGAATCACATTATTCGAGTGGCCATGTGACTGGATCGTTTTGTGTGGCCGCGCTTAGAACTCTGACTGTTGTCGTTCTGTGGTACTTGAATTACAGCAACATTTGGAACCATTTAGAGGTGAGAAGCTGCTAGGGCGAGCATCGAGTGGATGCTAACTTTCCGACGCTTTTACGCATCTTGGCCCGCTGTAACTCTCTAATATCTTGGAGTTGTTATCTTGAGTTGTTTTCGCGTCGTTTTTTTCGTATGATGTCAACAATATTCCTCGATTTTCGCGGTGTTTTGTGACAGAGGCTTCACTTGTTTAGGAATTTTCTCCTACGGTAATTTTTCCCCCTTGTTTATTCCTGGTGTTAAACGTTATTCTAGGGCCCTATTATAGAATTTGACTCGAAATTCCAGAATCTAAAATTGAGGCAAATTCACCATTAACCAACCACAGGGGTCAGTAGTCGGATTCCCGAAAATGGGAATTTTACCACAGAATCATTTAGTCAACCCCTTAAATGTACTAGTTTCTTTCGTAATACATTTTTTCGATTATTTTTATTATTATTGTCAAAAGAAACTAACTGTCTTGACAAGTTGTTCCTGTGAAGCCGAAGAAACAATCGCACCGGTATCCTTCGGGGTTCGCCTTTTCAAGTTGACAGACTCCTTGAGACCCGCACGGGTTGGGATCTTTTCCACATAGGTTGGTTTTGATTTCGCAGTAGGTGCCGCTGAAAATGGTTAAAAATTCTTTAGGAAATACATACAAAACGATGAAGTCAATTCTCCACTTTTGTAGCGGCGTTTTAGCAAATTGTCAAGGAAAATTAAGCTATTGTAATGGCTTCAAAATTTTTAGAAGGGACTTTTTCGGTTTTAAAAAAACTGAAATCGGTTTGGAGCATTTTGAAACGATCCCTGAAGTTTTCCCAAAAATCATATGTACCATATATCATATATAAGTGTCATTCCGCACAATAACATGAAAACTTTAGTTTTCGCCAAAATGTTCGTAACAACAAACAAAAGGACGAGTTCGTTAGCCAGAAATTTTGGACAACCTTAAGTGGTCCACATTTCAAAAATAGTCCAAAAAACGGAGGTTTCCCGGTTTTTGTGGTTATTACCTTCACAATCATAGTAATGTATGGTATATTCGGATTCAGCACAAAATTTCTGATACCGACCCACTTTCAAAAAATGAAAATCGTCCAAACATTAAGAAAGTATAATTTATATATATAATGAAAACGTCCGTATATTTGATGTACCCAGAAATGCAGTAGCCGTGTGGGTACTCTATGAGTTCGTGGAGATGAGTAGAACATGAATATGGACTCCTTACATCTCGAAGCATACCCAGTGCATACAGTATGTTGGTATGGTAGGTATACTGAAAATCGAATAAAACCAACAATAGCCGTGTGGGTACTCAATGAATTCGTGGACACGAGTAGAACGTGAATATGGACTCCTAACATCTTCAAAGCATACCCACTCCATACAGTATGTTGGTATGGTATGTACTGCAAATCGAAAAAACTCAAGAATCGCGTAAAATAAAAGTGGCTACAGCTTTCGTACAAGTACGCAACCACGAGAGACATTTTATGTTAGCCAAAATCATCAGAAATATCCGCGTAACGCTCCCCGCGTGACGATTTTTCATTTATGTGCCATAGTAAAGACATAAAATGTCAAAGAAAACTTGTTAAAAGAAATTGCAACACCATTGTTCCTTTTCTTAAACATACCTTCAACTGAAAGATTTCTTTGAAAATTTGCTCAATAATTCATGGAGTATGAATGAACTTTATTTTTTTTTTAACAAAATCCACACAGGAGATATTGTGATTTTAAAGTAAATTTCATCACTCAATTATCTAAGGAGTGAGTTACCCGTAGTCAGACGAGCAAGCGCAGACAGGGATGCCCTCTGAGAAGTCGCAGTTGCCGCCATTTTGACACTTCTGCTCCCCGCAGAGGTCATCGTTGGAAACCACTCCCTGACACTGTCCGACGTTCGATGATGAGATTGCGTTCTTGATCAAATGAGTGGGCGGTCGTCCGTTGATCTTCAACTGTAAATCAAACGTGATTGAACACAATGAACCACTGAAAAAATGCAAAAAATGACCTTCATAATTACCTAGTTTCAAGTACTACGGTATATTGACACGTCCCAACTATCTAAATTCACGATGCACTCTCAAATTGGTATATTCTGGACTAAATCACATTTTAATACATTCTTACGAAACAGCCAGGAACTGGCTGGCAAATTGGCGAGCGTATGTTTCGCACTGAGGAAGCTGAAGGCAATCACCTCGAAGGAAGCGTTGATGTCGGCCTACCACGGACTTTTCGTGTCTCGGGCCACATATGGTATACTATTCTGGGCAACCGATGCAAATTTGCACTCTGTCTTTGTGGCTCAGAAGAGGGCACTACGAATCATACAGAGGCGCCCTGCACTCTCGTCCTGCCGCTTCCACTTTACCAGGGAAAGGCTGCTCACCATTTATAGCCTTTACATAGTCGATGCACTGACATTCGTAAGGCGTCATAGTAACTATTTTGCTGGTCTGCTCTTCAACCACGATCACGATACCCGCTTTGGTGGAGTCATCCTGAGAGTTCCTCAGCATAGGCTCCATTTCTTCGAACGGAGCCCCATGTCAAGAGTAGTTGCAATATACAACCACTGGGCTTGCCACCTCCAAAATGTGTGCAGTTTGAACACTCCTTTGAAAGAATTTCGTCGTGGTGTTAAATCCTACCTAATAAATAAAGAACTGTACTCGATGGGTGACTACTTTAATTTAAGACATAGTTGAGTAAGATAATAGTTGACAACTCACCAATTTTGTTTACCTTTACTTAGACGCTTTGCTCAACATGTATATGTATATGTATACTGTGTGATACGGCAAATAAAGTTATATTTATTATTTATTTACATTCATGAACTACAATTTGTAGTAAGTGATTATGATCCATGCCACCAAAATTATGATTATTATAATTATGACCAAGATTATGATCCACACCTACCAAAAAAATAGGTATTAGGCATGGTAGGTAGAATACATGGTAGGGGTCACAAGGAAGGAGGCGTCATGAGTGACGTCAGTTGGTGAGCACCTTCCACCTGAGCCCCTTCGCTCCACCTAAAGGGTAGGTATTTTATGAACTTTCTGAAAATTCTTCTCTATAAATACTCCTGGTCGTAGCTTGTAAGTTGCTGATTATCATCGTTTCATACAACGGTATACCTGAATCATCGAAGAAAATTAATAGAGTTTTCGCCGAGACCGTCCGCATGTAATATCCATGCAACCGTCTGGAAATGGTGACTGCGCATGAATGACGACTCGGACAGCGAGCTTGGTCGTCATGGACGACGCCAAATGCCGACTTTCTTGACGACTGTACCCTTCATACCCTCACACTTTTAAAAACCAGTTTCAATTTACATCAGATGTAGCAGGATTTTGTGTTGTGTTCGATGTTCGACTCCCGTGTTTTGGTTCTCGATTTTAGCTTACATTTGAAGAACAGTTTTCTTTTTCTCGGGAATTATCAAGTTTTTATCTCTCGGAACAAACTACTCGTCACCAGAACTCTTGATCTTCACCTCAAGATCTAGTGAATCCATCATATACTATTGTTGACTCTGTGCGAATTTTACATTGTTTGAATGTCAATGAAATTTCTGAATAAATGTACCCTTGTTTTTAGTTTAATGTTGTATATTATTTTTATTCATCTACCAACACACCTAACTACAGATCTACAATGAAGAGGCGAAGGGAGTCCGTTCCTTAAGTGAAGGTATCTGGTAGGTAGCCTTTTTTTAACAATGAAGGTTCGTTCGGAGAAGCAGTCCTGAATGGTTCGGAGGAGCCTGGAGGAGTCCAGGAGCCTCTATCCCCTCACGAGCGTCTAAACCACACATACACCATTAGTTCATGTATCCTCTCCGCTAGGGATAGTAAAGCGTTTTTCCTTTGAATCATGAGATAAGCTTAGTTACCTATTTTGGTAAAGCTCGAGATAATGCGATGCAGGTGATTCAAGGGAAAAATGCTTTACTATCCCAAGCGAAGGATACATGAACTAATGCTGCAGGTGTGATTTAGACGTTTGATATCCCCTCCCCTTTTCAGTTCTAGTTTGGTTCTGAGCTGGTTTGAGACTGCTTCTCTGAACAGATCATCAGTTTCTAGTTCCTACAGCCACCACTAGTCTATTGAGACAATCTAGGTCCTAGTAGGTCTTGGTGGTTTAAAGAAATCACACGGACGAGAGGGGAAACAGTTTTTAGGTACTGTATTAACGTCGTCCAGAATAAGAGTGAGGTCTCTTGCCACTAACAGAAATTGTCTTTTAACATTTTTCTGCACTCCTTGCACTTCATATAATTTCGGAAGGGGGACTGGCTTACTTTCGCGGTGTTCCCATCGGAGTTCGCGGTCGGGGTTGACAGCCGGTTATCAACCGCTATCAGTACCACCACCCTTCATCGTTGTCCCAGCTGTGGGCGCTGTGTGGACACTGGCAGGTGGTGGTTGAAGGCCCATGACACTATGTTTCAAAACAAACAAAAATTCTTACAAAACAGCCCCCCCCCCCCCCCCCCCACAGTTATTATTCTACTATTGATGATAGCATCATATTTCCACTAAATCCATTATTGAACTGATTAGTGGTCTGAAAGTGGTAAAATCAGGGTCTCATAGACTGACACTACCAGAAAGCAAATAGTTCCCAATTTCAGTTCTGAAAGCCCCCACCAGGACCCACAATAACCCATTCGGGACGATACAAAGTGGAAAAACTTACGGATTTGACGCATCCAGTAATCCCGTCTTTGATGTGCATTGACGGATGAAGAGAGATAGTAATCTCGTCGTAACCTCCCAGGTACAAAGGCGTGAGAAGGTTCAGCCCCTTTTTGTACGCCCGCTGAAAAGCCGGAAACAAAGTTGATAAAATACCTGTCCATGGACTTCCACGTACATCAAATCATCATTATGGAATATCGATACCTTAAAGCACAAATGCGCTATGTCCAAAAAAGGGGTTTTGAGAAAAACGGAAGAGAAGTTTTCACCAGTACACAATTAATACATAAATTGCTTATTAGACTTAACTCTTTAATTTCTTCAATAAAGTTTCAAGCTACAGTGATCAAAAGGTCAACAATAGTTTTGAGGAATTTGATTTTTTCTGAAGTTAAGAAAAATTAAAACAATTGGAAGATGGATGGACATAGGGCTCTAAGGTATCAAAGTGATTTCATCGCCGTTCACTTACATTCTTTCTGGCATCCAAGATTTTGTCGTCGATGTCTCCGTTGACATTCAAACTAAGTTCGTCGGCTTTCTTCTCGGCTAAGATCTTCAACCAAGTGCCAGGTTCCACCCTGTGCGCGTTCCGAATGGTTTCGGGTCCTACAAACAGAACGATTGACAAGATGAAGTAACGAGCGAAATATTGGAAGCTCCCTGTCAACAATAAAGCACTATGACAAAGTGGGGAGTTGACACAACTAGCTTATGACGTTTTGGGGTATTGTTTTAGAGACAAGGTTACTGAAAAATTTGACACAGAGAGACTTTGCGACAGAGAAAGACTTTGGTTTTTATTGAAAATTATTGCATGCTTATTTTGCATTCAGGAATAACTGCCTGTTTGGTTTTGAATATTCATCAGACTTAATGAATTATTCCTGTGTTTCTGAACCAAAACTTGGTGGGTAGATACCTACCCTCTACTCATAAGAACGCACCAACAATAATTATTTAACAAAATTGTCTTTTCCAAAACAAGTTTTGGTTAATTATTTTCAAAAATGAACCTTTGGAATCAACCACAACAAATTTTTGTTCAACCTATACATTCATCCATACCTTACTGTAAAATCTTTCTTAAATCTATAAATTGTGTAATGGATAGAAGGAAGCTATGTGCCACACCCATTTGGCAGACCTTTCCTTAGCTTAGCCAAGGAACTTGATGGCTGAAATAATTGTCTGGTTACTTACCTATACATATGAAGTTGAAAGTAAATGGCAGAAGCATATTACATTATTTTATAATTTTGGTGGGAGGCTCAGACTAACAACTATGGATTTTTCTCTGCTTTCTCAGAAAAGAACGAGATGGATATAGTTGACACATCAAGTGAATACTTCCCTAGTTCGGAAGATGAAGAGAATTAGGATGAGTTTGGACGAGACGGTACCTATCGGAAGATGAATTGTTGAATTTATTGAAGACAGTTCAAGTGTTGTTGTTTGTTCCTGTTAAATTTAAATATATTGTGTTTATCAATAGATCTTTTTCTATGGAAGAACGAACCAAAAGGTAAAAGAGGGATCACCCCTCCAACGTGTTGGTTAACTGAAATAAAGATTTTCATTTATTTACGTGGAAAATGTGTCTTCTTTTAAATGTTATCCTAAGTACTCCTTGGTAATCATTGTAACTAAAAAAATGAAAGAATTTAATATTTCTGCAGCAAGAACAGTCCTTACGGACATTCTGAAATATTTGAGTGGCCTTCCTAGGGGCTGCTACGGCTGGGATACATAAGACTGGGATCCAGGGCCAACCACCACAAAATTCTTGAGAAATATGAAGGTGAAATGGCTCTGACAGTCTCTGATCTTATGATAGAAAAACAAAACTTTGAAATACCTTTCAAGGTGGTCATTAATGATAGAGACCACTGGAAGAAGGGGGTGCCCAACCTTTCACTGGGCTCTCTTGTGTGGTATACAGATGGATCAGTCATGTGTGGAAGATCTGGCATAGGCATTAAAGGCCTTTCGGCCAGCCTTATACAGTCTCTCGGGACGAATGCCACAATCTTTCAGGCAGAGGTCCATGCAATTCAACTGTGCGCTGAAGAAATGCTGAGCAAGCATATTAACAGAGCCAAAGTGTACATTTTGTCAGACAGTCAGGCAGTAAGACCTCCTACTCTATCAAAAAAAAAAAAAAGTACTCCTTGGTAATCATTGTAACTAAAAAAATAAAAGAATTTAATATTTCTGCAGCAAGAACAGTCCTTACGGACATTCTGAAATATTTCAGTAAATTGAATGCTGCAAAATTTCAATTGAGCAACACCCCATATAGTCACAGCTCTGACGGTCAAAACCCCATAACGTATCATTTTTTAGAAAAACAAGGTTTTTTCTTAATATTCTCTCGTACGTCCATAGAGGAAGGTAATCTGAATCTAGAGAGCTCAAGTATAGTTATATTGCGTGAAATTGAGAGCAGCAAATCATTGGGAAGTGGTTTTTTGGCTCTCCTGAAAAGTTGTCAAAATGACGTTGTGGGGTGTTGCCTTCAATTCTAGTTCACACCAGGTTTCGCATCAAAACTATACAAAAGTCTAGGGGGGGGGGGGGGCTCCTGTGGGGCAACCAAAAACGACTGCAAAGTGGGTGTGGCACATAGCTTACTCGTATTGTACAGAGGAACCCCGTGCATTGTAGCTAATCTCAAAACTCAAGTACCTTGCACTATCCCCATAGGGGACCATCTACACGCAAATTCACACAATCCCTGAAAATTTCGTCGAAATCGGACAATAACTTCTCATAATTTTGCCCGTTACAAGAATAGGGTGTGCGCCTGGGTAGGAAAAACTGTTTACTGTTATTTTTAATCTAAGGTAGATCTCATTCTGAGAATTTTGGTACCAATCGCGACCTTCTAGCGGGTGTAAATCTTTTCCTATGAATTTTTAAAGTTTCGACCGTTTATGACGTCACAGTGGGCTGGGGGGTCCCTCCCAGGCGAGAGGGGCGCGTGACGTCATAAACGGCCGAAACTTTGAAAAATCATAGAAACAGATCTACTCACGCTAGAAGGTCGCGGTTGGTGCCAAAATTCTCAGGATGTAGTCAACTTTCGATTAAAAATCTTTAAAAAAATCAAGGCGCACTCCCCATTTCATGATAGACAGACTTGGAAGCAAAATTGTTCAGAAAGGGCTAAAACGTAGAATGCGAGTAGACATTTTGATTGAGGAGAATTTTTTTTCAACCTTGAAAAGTGAAAACAAGAATGAGAATGCTCCCATTGCTCCCCGAATAGACAGTATGAGTACAAGCATGTTTCCCCGGTCCCGGCACGTATCTGAGGCATATAACTGAAGATACGGAGACTCATTTCCTGATTAAACTGTTTCAACGACATCCGTGTATTTACCTGATCCAGTATCGACTGTGAATTCGATGTGATGATCTCTCAGAGTGAGGGCGACAAAATCGCCAAGGCCGTTATGGTTTTGTCCAGCGTACGCCAGCAGAGAGTTCCTCACGTTGTCGAATTTAGCTTCCAAGTACAACGAGAAACTGAAACCACAAAAATCAGGGTAATTTTTACCTTTTAGTTTGACAGTACTAGGGATAAGCATCGATAATCGATACTATCGAAATATCAATGTTTTGCATCCGATAGTCGATGTTTTCACCATCGATGGTTTAGAACCGATGTTTTCACCATCGATAGTTAGAAGTCGATGTTCTTACCTTCGATGGTTTCAGCCAATGTTTCTCTACTATCAATTATGTCAATGTGAAAGCACGTCCGTAATCCGTAAATTACGCACTACATAATAGAGAGTTCCTAGTGGTTTTTGATATGGCATGACGTATTACACACACACTCTCAACATGGAAGAATATACTTCTTCCATGCTCTCAATCCGGCGCCGAATTGTGATAAGAACACGCCGTATCCGATACGGCGCCGTATTGTTACGGTCGAATACGTCACTAGGAGGCAATCCAGCGCGCCGTATTGAAAACATGGCGGACAATCTGGTTCTGGCGCCAGATCGACCCTACTAGGAACTTTCTATTATATAGTTCATATTATGAACCTAGCTTATAGTACCTATGTAATCTTTCCGTTATCGTTTCACTCAGTATCAGTATCAAATTCAAATATTTGGTTGTTGTACTCTGTTTGTTGAGTAGGTAATCTATCTGTTTAACCGTCCACTGAGCTGTGTTGGGACAAATCTTCAACCGTTCTAGATTATCAGGAGGGGAGAATGCGACAAATCTTTAAAACATTTCGGTATTGTGTTGAATTCCATTTTTTTAATCGTATTTTCAAAAGAAAAAATTGATATTGGTTTTTTTCTTGTATGGTTGATTTAGTTAGACCTGAACTGAACAGTAGTTTCACTGAAATGTTTATCATGCAAATTGCAAAGATAGATAATGATTGAATTATACAAGTTTCCTACTCAATATTTTGATTACCTAACAATAATTTAATTTTGATTAAAGAAGTATCAATACAATCGAAAACCATCGATATTTTAGTACCTATGATTTCCAACAATCGATGGTTAACTTCGACAATTTAATCAATGGTGACTATCGATAGTTTCCAAACGATGCTCATCCCTAGACGGTACACATCAAAAGATTCTCGATCAAAAGAAGAAATATGATTAGAACAACATAGATATAGTTTTTTGGCATTGTAGAATAAAATAATCGATTCAAAATCGAATTAAAAAAGCGGATTTCATAACAAAAAACTAAAAATTATTCCAGCTCTCAAATGATATTTGCGTCAAGATATTTGAGTTCTCCATGGTTTCTCTTTACGAAATTTTAGACTGTGAGGCGCTGGTGGTAAAGTAGTTTCTCGTACGTCCAACAGAGTGCTCTGATGAATGACTTACCACAGCAAGTAAATTAGAGAGTTCCTAGTAGGGTTGATCCGGCGCGCTGGAACCGGATCGTCCACCATGTTTTCAATACGGCGCGCCGGATTGCCTCCTAGAGACGTATTCGACCATAATAATACGGTGCCGTATCGGATACGGCGCATTCTTATCACGATTTGGCGCCGGATTGAGAGTGAGTGTGTAATACGTTACAATGGCAATGTTTCAGTTAGTCAATTCCCCAGGGCCGTGCACTAATGAATTATTAAAATCCTTTGAAATTTCCAATGTAAGTACAACTTTTAAAGTTTATGCCCCCTTGATTTGGCCAAATACTGACCCAGAACAAGGAATGAACGTCGACCGACTGAGACCCCCTTAACCTACTATGTTAGTAGGTTAGTAGTAGATTCCTACATAGTAGTAGGAAATCTCACTGCATTCTTAGACTTAGACTGGGAGACAAGGCCAAAAACTGCGACATAAGTACGAGTTGAAAGGTTCACCATCACGAACTAAGAAGTTAGCATCCACACATTTTTTTCCTTAGATGCTTAACCCGTTTTTCCTAAGCTCGTCAGTGAACAAACTTTTGCAGAAAACTCTCAAACCCCGAAAAGACCTCTTTTTATTACAATAAGGACCTAAAAAAACAGAGTTGTTTCGCCCACCAACTGAAGAAAATTTAAAATGTTGGCAGTCGTAAAATGTCGATGCAATCTCTTCAAGGTAATTTCAATCAGAGCACTCTATTGGACATATGAGAAACTACTTTTACCACCAGAGCCCCTAGTGGGAGTTGGCACCTCCTCGAAGGATACCGCCTAGTCAGAACAATCAATCCAAAAGAATTTTAAACAGAAACATAGAAGCAAATAAGACTTACTCGGAAGTTGCAGCAGGAATTGGATACGCCAAGAATGATTCGCCAGTGAACTGTGGTGCGTTCACTGAGATCTTCATTTCGCAGTTCTCACCAGCCGTCCCCAGTTTGCACTGACACTTGTAAGACGAGTGAGTGTTCACGCATCGGCCTTCATTGCAGAGCCCTGAAAGAAGATATTGTAAATGTAAGGATGAACGTCGTATTGTGTGTGGGTGAATAAACCATCAGCAAACTGTGGTAAAATTAGATGGGAGATTGAAGGCGTCTTTGCGAGTTATCGTAGCTGACATTTTTCAGCCGAATACTGGGATGAAGAGTATGAACGACAAAAAATTTGGATGTATAGGAAGGTAATATCTTCTTTAGCTGTATTTTTTTATTTTATTTTATTATTATTATTTTTTTTTTTTTGAGCACAGCAGTTGGCGAAATTTCTGCAATCATTGGCCTTAAGTCCTGGTATCCTATCGTGTTTTACTGATTCCATGATAAACTTGGAGGGAGGCTGCTCTAGCCAATGAGCCGATCCTAGATTCCAGGGCGAGTGGGCGCCCCATCTCTCAAGTTTTGGTTTACTCATTCTGGACTGTAGGCTAACGCTGCTTTTGTCCAGCTGTACCCAGTTTGGCGCGCTAGGGAGATCACACACAACACGAAACTGAAAATCTTCAGCTCGAACGTCAAGGCAGTCCTCCTGTACGGTTGTGAGACTTGGAGAGTCACGAAGAGCGAAATGAATAAGCTCCAAGTGTTCATCAACCGATGTCTCAGGAGGATTTTCCGCATCTTCTGGCCCAACGTGATCTCCAACCAAGACCTATGGAAGAGAGCCAACGAGTCCCCAAGAAGCCCAGATCAGAAGAAGGAAATGGAATTGGCTGGGGCACACTCTCCGCAAGGAGCACGATGCAGTCGAGCGGCATGCACTCAGCTGGAATCCGCAAGGAAGGCGCAAGAAGGGATGGCCGCCTATAACCTGGCGCAGAAGCGTGGAAGCGGAGGCTCTGACAGCTGGGCTCAGAACAGGGTTCACTGGCGATCCTTTGTCGAGGCCCTTTGCTCTGATAAAGAGCCATAGGAAATAAGTCAAGTAAGTAAGTCATTCTGGACTGTGGTGTCGTTAATGATGAATCGCCCTCTACGATTATACATTTTCCCCTTTCTATTTCTACCAAACTAGAAACCTTCAAAAACCCAGTGGTTCCCGATTGGTGGGCATCCGTGGTGAGTGGCACCGTTCAAAGATCATTTTCTCCAACACAGAAACATTTAGGGATCGATATTTTGAAATTAAAGAAGCCCTCAGAAAATAGCTCTTTAAAACAAAAAATTGTCAAATAAATAGATAAGTAAAAATTCGTTTTTATCTTAAAAAGTATTGTTCTGTTTTGTAGCATTCCGAAAAGCTCCTAGTGGGCCTTCAATACCCTGATTTATTCAATGTTAACCCTTTCCTGCCCGCCAACGTCAAAAATCGGGCGGCTCGACCTTTCCATCGTTGTTATTCGGGCATTACAAACCTCATTTCCATTACAAACTTCTGGGATTTCGCATGAATGTTTCCCTCTCTTCTTACATACAACTCCTAGTTCCTATTCATGTGAGAGTACTGCATTGTGACCTTGTAACCTTTATCCCCGAATGAAAAGTTGGCAAATCAAGAGAATTTCCCTAAACGAAATGAAAAAGAGAAAAAAATAATTATATTGGATGAATAATGAGAAAAACTCGCCTTACTGCTTAAAGCCTTTGGCTAAAATTCAAGACATGTGGAACATGCTTTAGCTGCGCTTTTTGGCAGAGTAGCGATGGGGTGGAAGGGTGGAGAGTACCCCCCCTCCGTCCCTGCGTGACACTTTGGTGTCACCCTCTCTGCCTGAGACTCTTTGAGTAGTAAGTCCAAGGCTAAAGCATGTTCCATGATAAAAGGAGCGAGTCATCCAGTAATTATAATCATTTGCGATAAATTATTATTTTCAATGCAGTTCACAATATAAGGTTTGTTTGGAGAAGCATTCCTGAACGGTTCAGAGGGGTTTGGAGATGCCTGGAGGAGTCCAAGCACCTCTATCCCCTCCCCTTTCCAGTTCTGGTTTGGTTTTCTGAACTGGTTCTGGACTGCTTCTCTGAACAGACCGATAGTTACGCACTTGCAAGTTCTGAGCTACTCCTGCCTTGATTCTACAATTTGGGCAGACCAGCCCACTAGAAGTGCCACTGGTAGATGCTCACAATTTCGTCAATGTTTAAATAATACAATTTCTAAAGCCGCATCCACAGTTGCAACATTCAGCCACTCTGAACCTTGCTCCAATCCTCTGGCATGCTCCGTTGGCGGTTTTTAATCTTGAATCATAGAAATGTTTGGACTGGGGTGAGCCTTGGCTGGCGATGTTCGGGCAGAAGAGCGGAGCTAGGTTTGGAGGGAGGATCAGAGCGGCCAAATGTTGCAAGTGTGGATGCAGCTTAAGATGTCTTGCTTGACAGTTCACTATCCAATAATACCCAGACTTACCAGGGTAGCAAGCAGAAGTTCCTCCAGTCGTTTGGCAGTCCTGCCCCGTGAAGCCTCTGGGACACAAGCATTGGAATCCTCTTTCATTCGGAGTCTCCTGACAGACGCCATTGTTCCGACAGCTGGATTCGGAACACGTGTCACAGTCAGACACGTCGGATTTCTCGATAGGATTCGACAATTCTTCGACGCGATTGTTGATTTTCAAGTAGCTTATACAGCCTGGAATTAAAACATGAGTTAGAGTGAATCAAAACATTGTTGTAAATTGAGAGTAAAGCCCTTTGTGTGCATTCACACTGGGTTGGAAGGAAACAATGATAGAATAAATAATCATCTCTGTCATAATGTTTTACGTTTCAAAGTATAAAATCCAAAAATCGAATCAAAACATTCAATCCATCGGCTGCATGGCTCCTCAACCCCCAAAATCTATGGAATTCGATTTGTTCACTTAAGTGAGGTGTAGCTGTCCCAGCAATTATGGTTACTTTCACTCAATTCTAAGAGGTAGAAAATAAGGCTTGAAACTTTTGAAACGCCTGAGCTCAAGAAACGGCAACATAAAGCTATTATTTGCTCATCATTGGTTGATTATTCTCCATAATGAATCATTGGAATTGAGTAATAAAAAATGTTTTACAACTCCCCTTCAAAATTTGATGGTTTACGTTTACGTAGAGTCCAAAAATTCGAACACAAAATTTTCCATGAATCGAATGAGACCACGCTGAGCTCTGTAGGTCAAACCGTTCGCTCCCGATGAAGACTGAGTTAGACTTAAAATTAATCAGAAACACGCGCGTGAATCGCAAAAGATTGTTCACAGTCGGAAATAAGCTTAATAACCGTTCAAATGTCAGGCGTCAAATTCTCTGAATTACAGAATTCAATTGAGGGGTTTCCTACAAGAACAAGATAAGTCCAAAGTTTGAAAAAACCCGGTTAAGGCGCCATTTTGTTCCTGAATTTGTGCGATATCTAGTAACAAGTTCATTTCGGCAAGAACCGAACAGGTCAAAGTCTACAGGAGGCTTCAAAATGTGCGCATTTTGCAGGAGAATTCTAGTCCTCTCTATTTCCGCAAGAACGAAATAAGTCCGCGCGCGCGTGGCAACACTGCGCCTGAAGGTCAGGGCGTCGCATTCCCACCTGTTTGTTTCCCATTCTTATTTCTGTTATTTCGTTATTTCTGATGTTATTCCCATGTGTATATTTCTTCTTTTTTGTGTGTATATTTCTGATGTGTATATTGTGTAAATTTTCAGTTATTTTTTCTCTCAAACCAAAATATTTGGAGTTTTTGAACATTTTCTTTTTTCCCTAATAAAGGTTTTTGATGAAACGACTGCTTGTCTACTTATCTATTCATTCATTTTTCAAATCCTTAAGATAGTAGGAACTATTATTTTCTCCTTCATGTTACTGATGGTGAAACAAAGAAAACATGGAAATTGAACCAGCAACATAGGCATCTAAAAAAAAACATTTTAAATGTTCTAATTGTCAGTTTTTAAACACAGTTCGGAAATAGCTTCATTATTATTATAAAAACAGAAAATTTGATTACCGTCATAAACATGCAAAACGTGTTCACGTCATAAACATGCAGTACTTGGGCTTCAATGAAAATTCAGCAAGAACCAAACAAGTCACGTTTTGCAACAGGAGGGGGAAAATTCAGGAAAAGGCCTTTCACAAAATTCAGCAGGTTTAGAATTTTCGATTTCGGACTTATCTTGTTCTTGTAGGAAACCCCTCAATTAGATTCAATAGATTTTGAGAAATATAACCAACTTTCAGGCGAAATAGCCACTAAACCCGCAATGACTGCTTAAACTTGTGTTCTAGGGGAAATATTCAGCAATCATCTTGAGAAGGTCCAGTTCAAAGTTCGCTGGCTGGAAAGCAGTACGAGGTCAGCATTTTCTCATTTTGGTATTGACATTATTTAAATGAGCTTCCTTAACACCTTCAGACCGGGGCTCAAAACCCAGATTGTCCCCAGGACCTAGGAAAATTTTGGAACTTCACAGCAAAACAGTCGCACTGATGAGAAACCGGCATTTTTGCGTGATAACATGCACTGATATCCGAAACCGAAAGGTTGGGACGGTAAGGTGGGTTCATTCCGAAGCGATTGAGACCAAAAAGAGCCCTGAAAATGAACTATCCAGAGCGTTTCGAAAAATGTTCATGGATCCACCGAATCATGAGTTCATGGATCCACCGTGGAAGCAGCCGTACCAGGCGAAGCTTTCGCGTGGATCCAGGGTGGAAGCAGCCGGTCTGAACGTGTTAACTAATTTGGTAAAAACAATTACTCACCAACGAATCCAGTGTCGAAACCAGCGGCTGGACTAATGACAGTGAAGTTGGGCACTGAACCGAGGTACAGCGGCTCCAGCAGATCCAAACCTTGGTACCTTCCAGGACTCGTTCCAATGAAGGGTCCAACACCGTTCACCCACAATCGTCCTGTCAAGAGAAACCATGGAAAGATGAAGATGTAAATTACGAAGCTTTCTATACAACTAGATACTTCAACTAAACGTACCTTCCTTTCTCTCCCTCTTCACGGTGATATTACTCCATTTTCCCATGGGAACGGTGATGTTCGAGGTTATAACAGCTTCGCCTGATCCAACGTCGAATCTGAACTCGACTCGGCCGTTCCTCAAGCCAATTGCGATGAAGTCCTTTCCAGGCGCCTTCCCTTCTCCATTGTACAAGAACAAACCTTGAAAATGTAAAAAAAAAACTCTTGATTTGTCGGTTTGTACATTACTTACTCATGGATTTCAATCCGTTTTTTAATAACAAAACCATGGCCAAAGTTCCCACCCAGGTTATATGCTATAAACTGCAGGTAAATAGAGTATTTTTGTACTTCCCGTGTTGACAAATCGCGAAAACGTGAAAAAGAGCAGCTAGCGCGAGCACTCGTAGATGCTAACTTTCCACATCATTTTTTTCAGATCTCCTCCATGAAATCTTGAAAAGTGAACTCCTGTAGTGACGTTAACGTGATGCTTATAACTTAAGTTGGCAAGGTTACTTTGGCGGATTTTTACTCCTTGTCTATTTCAAATTTAGTTCCCCTTTCAGATAGGATATTAATTTTTTCTTTTTCATGTTCCTAGTATCATGATAAAAGTTATGGAAGAATGGATGGAGTCCATCTGGCAGAGTTCCTCCACTGAGAAGGAACTTGAGCAAGTATTCGATGATTATTTAAACCCAGCTTTCACCATCGCTAAGGCTAGTGAAAAAGCACCCCATTTCAGAAATTTCCAAGGTAGAAGAGGAAGTCATTGTCAAACCCCAGGATATACCAAATCTGACTTGAGGATTCAACATAACCACTTAAACAATCTAGTACTCCCTTACAGACCAAATTTTCCGAAGGTTTTATTATTTTTATGGTTATATTATTTTATTTTTATTTATATTTTTCGATTTCTTATAAATATTATAAGAAATCCCTACTACGTTATAGATATTATTTATGTTTTTAAATTTATTAGCTAATTTTTTATTACCTAATTTGTTATTTACCTAATTTTTTCATAGATATTATTTAATAGTTATCAATAATCAACTGCATATATATTGTTGTGGGTTTTGACGGTAATTTACCTTTTATTTTTATTTAGGGCATGTTGCAAGTCCAGGTTTTGGTAGACCTGAATAAGGACGATTTGTTGTTACTTTCCCAGTTTTATTGTTTTGGCTCTCAATTTTTGGTTTAAGTGAAATATTATTTTGTGCGATTTTGAGAAGAGTTGTCGTGTTTATTTTGTCTTTACCCGGTTGTAACATATATAAATACCTGTAAAATTAATAAAGAAGTATGATAGTACCTACCTACCTAACAAATGATAGTAAAACCTACTGGAGAAAAATTGGAACCCATAGTAAATGAAACAATAATGAGAATTGAATTAAAATAACTTCAATATTAATGACGAAGTGGATAGGCAATGGTAGGTACAAGCAAATAGTCTTTTCTGTTCAACCTTAAACTTGCTGTTTTCTGCTTTGGGTAGTCCATGGAAGAAGAAAACCAACTCCATCTACACTGAGGTTATCCTCACGTAGCGCACCCTCGCGTAGACAGCGGATTTTTTCAAACGCCAAAAGTTGGCTTTTGGCGTCAAGGAACTTTTTGCGTGTGGGAGTAGATACGTGTGAAACGAAACGGCAAGTACAAAAATACTCTAATGTCTAAACAGGTTTTTTTTGGCTCTGCTGGAGAATTTCCTTTTTAGGACTTCCATCTTTCAGCACGTATAATCGACTACACGGATTTCAATCGAAACAATGGCCAAATTCCCAGGCAGGTTATATGCTAAAGAAGCAGGTAAAGAGCCTAAACCAAATGTTTTTGATTCTGCTGAGCATTGTCCTCCAATTTCAACAATTCATTTGAACGCAATTTAAAAAACCATACCGGTAGGTCTTTCTGGTTTGATAGATATCAGTATGTCCAATTTGAGGTATCCAGATTGTCCAGCCAAAGGCTTGAGCTTCAGGAAAGAGACGGACTGCTGGGTGAATCTCGGTATGGTGCCCTTAACGACCAGGAACGTCGGGAATTCGATTTTGACTTCGCTGTTGGAAGCGACGCAGAGGTACTCGCCAGAGTCCGAAGGCAGGACGTTGTCCAGAACGATTCTCGAGCCCTGAAATCAGGTTGACGTCACAATTTAGTCAAACAGTTTTTTCTTATGGGGAAATTTTCATAACCGTTGAAAATTTAAAATTGTAGAAAAAAATAAATAATTATAATTATAAGGATTCAATTGGATTGCTGTGACACTCGACTGTGATTCAACTGAGAAAGTCATTAGCACAATTTACTATCCTTGCTTTGTTTGAACTAGTTTACACTAGCTTCTAATTGCTTTCCCTAGACTGGTCAATAGTCCTTATCAGACACCCTTGATCTAGTCAATGAGGTAAGGGGGCTACGCTTATATGGAAGGGAAATCAGTGGAGGCAGCCCTTCATAACCTTATAGGCCACTTAGAAAAAATAGTCTTCACTGTCAAACCTCAAGGTGGTGATACAAGCAGATCATGGCGGCCCAATCTCACAGGAGAGGGCCGACGTGATTGAAAAGTTCATGGTCCTGGAGGGATGTCGTACTCAGAACGAGATCCTTGAGATCAACCCTGAGTCCGACCCCTTCATGATAAACTGGTGTGGGTTGACGCAAGACAGCAAAGTTTTTCTTGTCAATTGCGTGAATATCCACACGGTCGAGGTCCTGACGAAGCACATGGCGGGGAAGTGGAAAGGTAGCGGCGTCAAAGTCCTACGCTTCCGGGACCTTCCTCGGCCGTGCCAAATCTCGGCCTTCATCCCCAAAATCCTTGTGGGAAGGGATGACATATTAGAAATTATGAAAGCCCAGAATAGTGGGAGGGGCTTCGATTTCAATAAATGGAGTGTTAGAATCTTCGACCGCAAGCCTGATGGGGGCGTCTTCCTAAAAATAGACGTCCCTGACAAAGATGGCTTGCTGGTCGAAAGAAATAACAAATTAGGAATAGGCTCTAGAGTGGCCGAATTTAGAGTCACAAGGGATAATCCGGGCGGCTTGGGGGGTGATGGGGGGGTTGGTGGGGGGGAGGGGAATCAGACCCCCTCCGACCCGGCTCCCCCTCGTCTCCTCCCGGTTGCCACGGGGGGCGGCCACTGGGGGGGCGGCCCCACCTCCCCCGAGGGGGCAACCCTTGGGGGGGCTGGGGGCGCCCTTGCAGGGGTGGCCCACTCCCTTGGAGGCCAGCCTAATCACGTCAACTCCCAAGAGGGGACGTGAGGAGGGCACTAAAACAAATTTAACCCCACCTGACAAGAAACAGATGGGTCCGGAAAATAGTCTAGTAGGGTCCCAGGTGGAAATTATAGACTCCCCCCTAGACTTAACCTCCTCGGAGACCATTCTAGCGTCCCCGGTGTCGCCGGCATCGTCTGGCCTCAGTCAGACGCTGTTGACGGTCGGGAATATGACTCTGGAGGAAGACGAGGAGGAAAATAAACTGCTTGATTAAAGCAGTATAATATAAATATGTAAACACTCATAATTAATATCCAAGGTAAGAAGAATAATCTTCAAACCTATTGACCAATTATACGCTTTAAACATGTCTTCTGTCATGAATATTGGTATCATTAATTTGCAACATGCGATATCAGCTACGGATGATATCGCACAGTATACTATTACAAATAAACTCGATGCGGTCCTAATTCAAGAACCACATGTTAACAAATATAAAATAAGAGGCCTAAATTTACAAAATTATGACCTAATCTATACATTCACAGAAGGTACTATACCCAGAACATGTATTCTTGTCCATAGGAAATGGGGAGCGATCCCCATAACTTGGAGCAACAATAAAGACATCACATCTGTGATTCTTTCAATAAAGAAGAGAGAAGGGACAACCCAACAAATCGTCCTAACCTCATTATACCGTGCAGGAGACAACACCGCCGCAATACCCAATACGCTGGAGGATCTCACTGCATGGAGCCAAACAAATCAGCACCAAATTATCATCGGAGCTGATACAAACGCTCACTCAACAACCTGGGGAGAAAGGTATACCGACGGCCCAGGTGAGGCATTTCAACATTTCATTTTGTCTAATAATCTGAATGTTATAAACGTAGGAAACACCCCAACATTCTTCACCAATAGGGGATCCTCAATTATTGACATTACTCTTGCCTCTCAGGGCATAACACAATACATTAATCAGTGGAAGGTGAATCCAGAGGTAATAATGTCAGATCATAGACTTATTACATTTACCATAAGATTACCTACTCCTCCTAGAATTAGGGTACAGAATCCCAGAAGAACAGACTGGGAACAATTTGAAAACCGTCTGAGGGAGCTCCTGTCCGCTGTAGAGTGGTTGATTGAGGACAGGAACTCACTTAATAATTCAACAAAATCATTCGTAGATTGTGTTAATGATGCATTCAACCTGGCTTGTCCGCCAAGGATCGTAAAGGAGAGAAGCAAGCCTTGGTGGACACCCTCGTTGAAGAGCGCTAGAACAAACTGCCGCAGACTTCAAAGAAAGGCAAGACGAAGTAGACTGATAGCCGATCGCGATGCATTTAAGCACAGTAGAACTCAGTATAGGGCCCTCCTCAGCTTAAGCAAGAGAAATAGCTGGAGAGAGTTCTGCACTAAAATAGAATCTACAGAGGAGTCTGCTCGACTCTTCAAAATTCTTCAGGACGAATTTACCCCCCGACTGGGACTACTCAGACACCCAGATGGGAGAACAGCTACTAATGCAGCAGAGGCACTAGATATCCTAGCTACTACTCACTTTCCCGACTCAGTCCCTGCCAGCAGCACAGAACAAGTTAGGGAAGTAAATAACATGATCCCATCTTATGATTATGTGAACTTCAGTAAGCGATTAATTACACTAGAAAAGGCTGAATGGGCAACCTTCTCTATGAAACCGTACAAAGCATGTGGTGGAGATGGCATAAGAATAGTTTGTCTCCAAAAATCATTCAACTATATCAAACCATTTCTAATTGATATCCTTAGAGGGATGATCAGATGGGGATACGTACCACCTGCCCTTATGAAAACTAGGGCAATATTTATACCAAAACCAGGTAGATCAGACTATACAGATCCGAAATCTTTGAGACCTATTAGTCTTTGTTCAGTAATTATAAAAATTTTGGAAAAAATCATTGATAGGTATATTCGAGAAACTAAGCTATCAATAAAACCAATTCATCATCAACAATACGCCTATATGGAAGGAAAATCTGTGGAGGGTGCCCTCCACAACCTCATTGGGCATATAGAGAAAATAGTTTTTAACGGCGATAGCGCCACAGCTATATTTTTTGACATAGGGGGTGCCTTCGACAATCTGTCATGGCCAGCCATACAGCTTGCACTGGAAAGCAGAGGAATAGATATGCCCCTAATTTTATGGTGCAAATCATATCTGCTGAATAGAACGATTACGTGCGACCTAGGTAACACGTCTAAAACCTATAGAGTACACAGAGGCACTCCTCAAGGTGGAGCACTCTCGCCTCTATTATGGTGTCTAGTGGTAGATGATCTAGTCAGAACTATGGCAGATCTATGTCACCACTCTCAATTCTTTGCTGATGATGGGGTAGCCATAATTAAGGGCAACAACATAATTGAAATTACCAGAGAAGCTAACACTATACTCAGACTTTTAGAAGAATGGTGTAGGAACAAAGGACTCTTTATTAACCCTTACAAAATAGAAATTATCACATTTACTAGGAAACGTAGAGGTCCACAATTAACCGGAATGACCTACCTTAACAACGTACTCATACCGGTAAACAAAGTCAAATACCTAGGCATTATGTTCGATTCCAAACTCAATTGGAAATCACACATAGAATGGAAATCCAAAAAAATCACCAATAGCCTATTCTGTGCGAGGAAAGCTATTGGGAAAAAATGGGGTATCACTCCCAAAATTGCAATATGGATATATAAGGCCATCATACTTCCGAGATTACTCTTTGGGGTGGTTGGCTGGTGGCCAGGATCAGACAAAAATAGACATCTACAAAAAGTAGAAAGACTTTCATGTATGCTCATTAGTGGCGCTTTTCGCACAACTCCAACAAGAAGCATACAAATAATCCTGGGACTGGCTCCCATAGAGACATTAATAATGGTATACTCTATGCAAGCTGTCATAAGACTAAACTCACTGGGCGAGTGGATACACGACACTAGTCACCTAACACACTACTCCCAAGTGGGTCATACACTCATTAAAAAGGCGGTTAACGCATATGTCCCAGAAACTCTCATGCCATCGGATGAGATGAGAAAGAGATACTTCTGGAATCTTAGGACTACTTTTGAGATAAAAAGTAGAGATGAATGGTACCACCAACAAAACCCTGTTGACACGGCAGACACCATTAATTGCTATACAGATGGATCCAAAATTGACGGACCTCAGGAAACCAATTCTGGGGCGGGTGTCTACATACCCAGCCTTGAAGTGGCGAACTGGTATAGCCTTGACAAGTACGCAACAGTATTTCAGACAGAAATACTCGCTATTAAAGAATGCATCACAACACTAATACAACTTGGTGTCAACAACAAGAAAATTAACATCTTTACCGACAGCCAGGCAAGTATAAAAGCCCTTCAAAATCCCATTACTACCTCAAAACTGGTATGGGAAACGAAAAGGCAAACAAATAATCTGTTTTTAGGAAATAATAAAATTTCTATAAAATGGATACCCGGACATTCCAATCAGCCCGGAAATGAATATGCCGACAACCTTGCCAAAAAGGGTTCAAGAAATAACTTCATTGGACCCTCACCAGTGATCGGCATTTCGAAGAATGCTTGTAAAGAAAAGGTTAAAAAATGGGAATCCCAAGACCTTAATATACTATGGTCTAAAGAAACTGATAGATACAGACAGACCAGAATGCTCATCACCTCGTATGACGCAAAACAGGCCCTATGGTTGACCTCAAAAAGTCGAAACACCATCAGGCTAATGATAGGCATTCTAACGGGACATTACGACTTCCGAAGAATGCTGAATATCATGGACAGTCGTATTTCATCAATGTGTCCATGCGAACAAGAAGAAGACACAGCTGAACACTTCTTGTGCAGATGTGACCGATTCTGGAGATCCAGAACAGAAGCATTTGGTCACCACATAGTGGAGCGCGCATCTTTGCGTCTAATTTCGTGGAAACGCATAAAGAAATTTGCTGATCTCAGCAAAAGATTTACAAACTCTGAAGTGGGGTAGCCGGCGGAATCCTCTTTTAACATAAAGGGGCCTCGAAAGAGGGAGAGTATAAGCCATCAGAGCCTGAAACTCTTTTCCAATGGCAACCCCAAGCAGTGAGTGAGTGAGTGAGTAGTCTTCACTGGTAAAAGTGCTACGGCTATATTCTTTGACATAGGGGGAGCCTTTGACAATCTGTCTTGGCCAGCTATACAAAACGCACTGGAAATGAGGGGAGTAGACACCCCCCTTATAGAATGGTGCAAATCATATCTGCTAAACAGAACAATCACGTGTGACTTGGGAAACACGTCAAAAACCTATAAGGTACACAGAGGAACTCCTCAGGGAGGGGCACTCTCGCCCCTCCTATGGTCCCTAGTAGTGGACGATCTAGTCAAAACCTTAACAGATATATGCCACCACTCCCAATTCTTTGCTGATGACGGTGTAGTCATAATTAAGGGTGACAACACCACCGAAATCATCAGAGAAGCCAACACTATCCTTAAACTTTTAGAGGAATGGTGTAGAAATAAGGGACTCTTCCTAAATCCTAATAAAATAGAAATTATCACATTCACTAGGAAGAGTAGAGGCCCACAAATAAATGGACTCACCTACCTCAATAACGAAATAATACCATCAAATAAAGTCAAATATCTAGGTATAATGTTTGACTCTAAATTAAATTGGAAAGCACATATTGAATGGAAATCCAAAAAAATTACCAACAGTCTTTTCTGCGCTAGGAAAGCAATTGGGAAAAAATGAGGTATCACTCCAAAAATAGCTATTTGGATCTATAAGGCCATCATACTTCCAAGACTGCTCTTTGGAGTAGTTGGTTGGTGGCCGGGTTCAAATAACAATAATTACTTAAGAAAAGTCGAACGACTTTTCTGTATGCTGATAAGTGGCGCATTCCGCACCACCCCCACCAGAAGCATACAAATCATACTGGGACTAGCTCCCATAGATACACTAACCATGGGCTTCTCCATGCAGGCTGCTATAAGATTAACTTCACAGGGGGAATGGGTACATGACACCAGTCACTTAACCCATTACTCTCAAGTGGGTCATACGCTTATTAAAAAAGCTGTCAACGATTATGTTCCTGAAACTTTAATCCCTACGGACGAAATGAGAAAAAAATATTTCTGGAATCTCAAGACAAGCTTTGAGATAAAAAGCAGGGAAGACTGGAGTCACGGACAAACTCCAGTTGACACAGCAGAAATAATTAACTGTTATACGGACGGTTCCAAAATAGAAAACAATTTGGAAACCACCTCCGGGGCGGGTGTGTTCATACCAAGCCTCGGGATATCCAATTCCTATAGCTTGGACAAATATGCAACAGTATTCCAAACAGAAATTTTTGTAGCATGACATTATCAAACCTTGGTATCAGCAATAAGAATATAAACATCTATACTGACAGCCAAGCAAGCATAAAAGCCCTTCAAAATCCCATCACCACCTCAAAACTGGTGTGGGAAACAAAAAAGTCTATAAATAATCTGTTTCATGGAAATAACAAAATTTCCATAAAATGGATACCCGGGCATACCAACCAGGTTGGAAACGAACAAGCCGATTTTTTGGCAAAAGAGGGTTCGAAAAAAGGGTTCGCAGGACCCTCGCCAGCAATTGGCATTTCGAAAAACGCCTGCAAAGAGAAGGTCAAAAAATGGGAAGCCCAAGATCTTAATATACTCTGGTCCAAAGAAACTGATAGATACAGACAGACCAGAATGCTCATCACATCATACGATCCTAAACAAGCCCTATGGCTAACTTGCAAAAGTCGAAACACCATCAGACTAATGATAGGCATTCTAACGGGGCATTACGACTTCCGTAGGATGCTAAAGATCATGGACAACAGAATTTCACCAATGTGCTCTTGCGAACAAGAAGCTGACTCCGCTGAGCACTTTTTATGTAGATGCGACCGCTTCTGGAGGTCCAGAACGGAAGCATTCGGTCACCACATTGTGGAACGTGCATCCCTACGAGAAATTTCCTGGAAAAGGATAAAAAAATCGCAGATCTCAGTGGAAGATTTACTGACTCCAACACGGGTTAGCCGGCGGAATCCCCTTTTTTTAAATAAAGGGGCCTCGCAAGAGGGGGAGTATAAGCTATCGGAGCCTGAAACTCCCTTCCAATGGCAACCCTGGGCAGTGAGTGAGTGAGTTAAGGGGGCCTCGAAAGAGGGAGAGTATAAGCAATCAGCGCCTGAAACACTTTTCCTATGGCAACCCCAAGCAGTGAGAGAATGAGGTTATGGTGCCGAATTCTCAGGCAAACAGGTAGTGTTAGACCCCAGTTTGGAAGTACCGGAGAGACCCCCTGCCATGTTTTTTTTTTCTACCTGCATCAACACTTTGAACCCAAATAAAACAGTGTTGGTGCCTTTTACCAACAGGCGAAAGCTGAACCTTAAGGTGCTTAACCTTGGTGAAATAAAACTATCCACTACAACGGAAGTTAAGTACCTGGGGGTTACCATGGACCATAAACTAACATGGAACTCACACATAAAAAAGATTGTCGATTAGGTAATATACATCCTATGGGCTGGACAGAGAATGTTTAGCAAAACTTGGGGACTCAAGCCAAGGATGATAAAATGGCTATACACAGCCATCATCAGGCCCATAGTCTCCTACGCTGCCTTAGTGTGGTGGCCCAAAACCAACCAAGCAGCAGTCCAAAGGACCCTTAACAAAGTCCAAAGACAAGCATGCTTGGGAATCACCGGCGCTATGCCCACCTGCCCTACTGCAGCAATGGAGGTACTTCTGGACCTCTCGCTGTTACATATTCATGTACAAAGAGTGGCCTTCCTGGGGGCTGCAAGGCTGCTGCGGCTGGGATACATAAGACCGGGATCAAGAGTCAGCCACCATAGAATCCTTGAGAAAGATGAAGGTGGAATGGCCCTGACAATCACTGATCTTATGATAGAAAAACAAAATTTCGAAATCCCTTTTAAGGTGGTCATCAATAACAGAGACCACTGGAAAAAGGGGATGCCCAACTTTGAACCGGGCTCTCTTGTGTGGTACACAGATGGATCAGTCATGTGTGGAAGATCTGGCATAGGCATTAAAGGCCCTTCGGCCAGCCTCGTAAAGTCTCTTAGGACGAATGCCACAATCTTTCAGGCAGAGGTCCATGCAATTCAATCATCTGCTGAAGATATGCTGAACAAGCATCTCAACGGAGCCAAAGTATACATTTTGTCAGACAGTCAGGCTGCCTTGAAGGCCATCGCTTCATACACCATAAATTCGAAGCTGGTCTGGGAATGCCTGAATACCCTCAAAACTGTGGCCCAGAACAACCAGGTCACCGTTCTATGGATTCCCGGTCATGAAGGTTATGAGGGTAATGAAATTGCTGATAACCTTGCTAAAAGAGGATCAGAGTCCCTGCCAATAGGACCAGAACCGATCTTGGGAACCACCAAAAGTTGTTTACAAAACGTGGTTGGAAACTGGGAGAAAAACGAGCGAGTAAGATACTGGCAGAACCTCCCAGGTCTGAGACAGGCAAAACTATTCTTGACGTTCGCGAAGAAGCGGGCTAACGAACTCATAGTTATGCCTAAAAAGGACGTCAGAATACTTTTGGGTCTGTTAACAGGCCACTGCCCACTTCGATATCACCTAAAGAAGATAGGCAAACTAACGACGGACATCTGCCGCTTCTGTGATATGGAAACGGAAGATGCCGAACATATTATGTGCTACTGTGAAGCACTAAGTCGAGCTAGATTCACAACCCTTGGAAGTGATGTCTTAGCACCTGACACTGTTTCTAAGGTGACTTACACTGACCTTCTTTGCTTTGCTAAAAAGTGGGAAGAGGGGGTTTTCAGTAAACCCTTCTTAGTAGGCTAATAGCAGTGGAAGGAGTCTGTAGATCAGCTCGCAAAAAGACCTCCAACGATAAGGGAGAAAAAAAACACTGAAGGTCTCTTGTACCCACACAAATGAGGCGAATAACTTCAAATTTTGTCGGGGACAGAAATGGACTGCATTAGGCCTTGACCAAATATATCGGTAAAAACGATATTGATACCGTTTGGTTGGCGAGGAGCTGTCCGTTGCGTCTGGTCCAGATGAAATTGACAGGCGGTTCGAGCCCAGTGTCGCACTCTATCTCTACTGAATTGTAGACACGAACGGTCTTCGTCTTCTCAGCTTTTCGTTGAACAGTCGGGTGAGAGCGTTTGGGTTCGCGAGCTACAACAAAAAAACACGAGTTTAGTTGATTGGAATAAAAATCAGGTAACTTAGTGTAGCAACTACCTACATTATGAATGTATGGAAGAGGAGAGTTTTAAGGTCTGTTCGGCTAACGATTCCGAACGGTTCGGGACGGTTCCAACCTCCTTTGGGGCGTTCAGTTAGGCAACTTTTATACTCCTAAAATGTTCAATAAATTAATGATTTTCTCTCTCTTAACAAAGTTCTTTAAAAACATTGACTTCCCTAATACAACTAGAGTTTGTTGAAGAAGAGTTGAAAATGCAGAATAGAGAATACAATATTTATTCTCTATATTGGAAAAACGATAGAATGCTGAACTGCGAATACGGATTATTAATAAATAATGGAAAGAGACAACAGGAGATGACAAATGGAAGGAGGTTACAATGCAGGCTATCGATTCCGAACGAGTTCCAAAGGCGTTCGGTTAACAACGATTCCGAACTGATTCTATCCCTTCCACTTTCAGAATCGCGTTCCGTACACAAACCTTTATAGTAGTATAACACCAATATAACCGTCACATTGCTGCTGATTGCCACCTCCCTTTCGGATTGGCCGCTTTCTGATCTTTGTTGTTGGTATTTGTTATTAAATTGTTTCCAGAAAAAAACAAGAGATGGATGGATGCTATAATCGGGTTGAAGAGGAATTTCTTTGACAAATAGCAACAATCAATAGACATTTAATGATAATGGACAAGACAATTATTTTTGGAAGCTTCAGATCGACTCCGAAAATTTGGGTTTCTTAACAAGGAAGTGGTTTCTTCTAGGTTATTTCAAGCCCTCAATAAACACCTATCTACATTTTAGTTCATTATTTTCCATGAACCTTTTGAATCGAGTAAGGAATTTAGAAAGAATTTAACCCCCCATCAAAATTTTAAGTTTCAATAAAGAATTCAGTTTATGTTTAATTCAGTTTGTTTCAATAAACATAAAATCCAAAAATCGAATGAAAAAACACAAAAGTTGGATACAGCTTTCGTACAAGTACGCAACCACGAGAGACATTTTATGTCTTATGTTTAATAAATTGAGAGCTTTCCAATGAGTGGTGAACGATTTTTGTGGGGTGGAAAATGAGGAAGTTAGTTTTCCCTAGGAACGATTGGTTGTAAGTGAAAATCATCAGAAATTTCCGCGTAACGCTCCCCTCGTAACGCTCCCCGCGTGACGATTTTTCATTTATGTGCCATAGTAAAGACATAAAACGTCAAAAAATAATAAAATAAATAAATAAATAAATCCATCTATCTGCCATAAGCGGCATTTTCTTTACCAAGGACCAATTTTGATGAAATTGGGTACATGGGCTCCATTTGGGGTCTAGTTGGGCCGCGAAGCTTTTGGTGTGTTCATCACTTCTAAGGAGTGAAAAATAGGGATTGACATTTTCAAAACGCCCTAGTTCAAGAACTCTCGATATAAAGGTATTGTTTTTTCACTAATTTAAAATATAATTAAATATTCAGAATCGAATCAGACCACCCAGAGCTCTGTAGGACCAACCGTTTGCTCCCTATGAGAATTTAAGTGTTGGAACTTTTACAAATCAGAAACACGAGTGTGAATCGCAAAAGGTCCAATCTCCGCTCAAATTTTACGGGGTTTACACTGCCGCCGCTCCTCCCAAGCACCGAGTCCACCCAAAAATCATGGAGAAAAAATATTCTAACAAAAAGAACAAATAGGAAATTTTGCCAATATTACAAAAATGGCACTACGACATGATTTTTCACCCATAAGGACCCTGACAATAGTTTTTTGTTGACACTATAAAGATGGAAAATTTGACGCCCTTTCCAACGGTGCCCTTATTTTTACAAGTTAACTGTAAATTGAGATAGTTATGGCAATTTTACTAGATATAAGTCGAAACACGAAAAAAAAATCTTAAAATGAGAAAAAACTCGATTTTTTGGCCCTTAACATGGGACATCATGTATAAGTAGTTATTGTTGACATTTTGGTTAATTTACGTACTTATTTTGGTTAATTATTTTCCATTCGCGTGTTGAGGTATTCCCGTCTGGAATTATTACAAATGTCCTTGTGGCCAGTGTCAAGTATGCGGTACCTATGAGAAATGTTGGACCCACGATTGCAATCGCTTGTCATCTTCAAGTTCTGCTAATTTTGCGATTTTGCTTCGAATTTTCATGACATTTTTTCAACAAAATATTAGCACAGTTGAATAGCAGGGCTGTGACAACAGAAGTGAGACAGTGAGCTGAAAGTTTTGATGAAATACACGATGATAACCCAGAAAAAGATGATAATTTGCAAACAAGGAAATGCTTAAGGTAGCTATCGAGCTACCTTGGTTTTTCCCCCTTAAATGGGCCCGAAAGTCAAGAAATTTCTTTACTTACTGTTTATGAATACGGGCTCAAGGAATCGCTCAAGCGCTTGCTTGAGCATTTCCTTATTCGTTTATTATGAATAGCCCAAGTGGCCGTCGCCTCCTCAAGCATTGACTTGAGCATTTCCTTTCAACTAAGTGAGGACTATGAATTCCGCCCTAAAATGCAATCGTTGTTCATCTAATTTCGTAATGAAGGCACCCTCAACTGTTCAAAATAAACTTGTTTGTGAAGCGAAAATATGGTTTGAACAAGCTGTGTTCTTTGCAGGCGAGTGATCTATACAGAATAATTAACCTTTGTGTAATAATTTGCGTCGCTTTTAGCCCACGATAGAAAATTCACCTGTTTTTGAACTCCTCACATAAAAGTTCCCAAAATTAGAGGTTAGGAGACTGATTCAAGTGCAGCCAACGTTTGCAGCCAAAAGTTCACGGTATTTCGTATATCCCTGTTTCGAGTAAAACCCGACAAATAAGTACAAGAAATGAAATTTATAGAGGGCTTACCATAGTCCAGAAAAAGGGAAGCACCAAAATGAACACTAGTTTAGTGGAAAATGGGTATTTTGACTGATGTAAACATGAATGTGTGTAGCGTGGGAGCTTGTGAATGTACTACCTTGCACTTCGAGAAGGTACGTGTCTTCGATGATTTGACCGTTGGGTTTCCTCACCCAGCACCTGTAGGGTCCGGCGTTGTCTGTCGTCACGTCGTGGATTCTGAAAAAAAACAAAAAAAAAAACAAAAAAAAAAAAACAAGATGGTCGTGAATTTTTCACGAAAATGTCAACTTTTTGAAAGCTAGTTCTACACCGATAGATCACTCACAGAAGTGCGTTCTCTCTGATGGCTACGTTGTCGGAAATGCCGCCCCCGACTTTTTCCCACTGCGGCAAATCGGCAACGAAGATCCCCTCGGTGTAGCAGCGGAGGTCCATCGTCTCCCCAACCCGAATTCGGTCGATGCTGGGAGTGATGTACACTCTTTCGGAGAGTGCGCCTGTACGCGGTGGAATCGCAAAAAAATAAGACTTATTAAGGGCAATTAAGTATTGCATAATTTGTAGATTTTCATTAAGAAATACAGGTGCATAAAATGTTCTGCTAGATAATGTTGGATTCATTCATAGAACCTTTGAGTGGAGATCAAAGGGTTCTAATCTTGATCCTTCAAAGCAGTGTTGCACACCAGGGGGATTCGAACCCACGATTTGGGCAGTATCGTTCAGTTGATCAAAGCTAGAATGGAAACCTGGAGGTCTTGAGTTCAAATCCCGGTGGTGATCGGATTTTTGGTCCACTTCGTTGACTTGTACTGTCAGTAAAATGATAATGACGAGTGGAAATGAAGCAAATTTCAGTATTTATTTACACAGCATTAGGTATCTATTAAGGCACCCTAAGATCCTAAATTCCTGGTGGTTCTCGAAGTGTCCTCAAGGGATTGTACTAGTACTGACAGGTGCCTTCATACGCAGGGTGAAGGCAGGTAGCTGTGGTACCTCTAGCTAGTGTACATTGTACATTTACTAGCCTGCAGCGTTCACCATAAATACCTACGAGATGAATTCCAAATTATGAACTTTTACGTACAGAAACAGATGATTCATCTACTAATTTCCATCGGGCGATGGACGATTTCCATTGGGGATGTGACAGTTCTGTAAGGACAGTGGCATTAAACAGTTAGGTAACTACCATGGCATGTAACGGTTCAGTAACTTCTATGGGATGTGACAGTTCTGTAAGCACCATGGCATGAAACAGTTTGGTAATTACCATGGGATGTAACAGTTCTGTAGGAACTATGGCATGTAACAGTTCTGTAAGCCCCGTGGCAGGTAACAGTTCAGTAACTACCATGGGATGTGACAGTTCTGTTAGGAACATGGCATTAAACAGTTCTGTGAGCACCATGGCATGAAACAGTTCAGTAATTATCATGGCATATAACAGTTCTGTAAAAACTGGCATGTAACAGTTCTGTAAGCACCGTGACATGTAACAGTTCTGTAAGGACCATGGCATTAAACAGTTAGGTAACAACCATGGGATGTAACAGTTATATAAGTATCATAGGATGTAACAGTTCGGTAATTATCATGACATTTAACAGTTCTATAAGGACTGTGGCATGTAACAGTTCTGTAAGCCCCATGACATGGAACTGTTCAGTAATTATCATGGCATTAAACAGTTAGTTAACTACCATGGGATGTGACAGTTCTGTAAGGACCATGTCATTAAAAAGTTCTGTGAGCACCATGAAATGGAACAGTTTAGTAATTATCATGGCATATAACAGTTCTGTAAGTACCTACCATGGCATGTAATAGATCAGTAACTACTATGGAATGTAACAGTTCTGTAAGCACCATGACATGTAACAGTTCTGTAAGGACCATGGCATTAAACAGTTAGGTAACTACCATGGCATGAAACGGTTCAGTAACTTCTATGGGATGTGAGAGTTCTGTAAGCACCATGGTATGAAACAGTTTGGTAATTACCATGGCATGAAACAGTTCTGTAGGATCTATGGCATGTAACAGTTCTGTAAGCCCCGTGGCAGGTAACAGTTCAGTAACTACCATGGGATGTGATAGTTCTGTTAGGAACATGGCATTAAACAGTTCTGTGAGCACCATGGCATGAAACAGTTCAGTAATTATCATGGCATGTAACAGTTCTGTAAAAACTAGCATGTAACAGTTCTGTAAGCACCATGACATGTAACAGTTCTGTAAGGACCATGGCATTAAACAGTTAGGTAACAACCATGGGATGTAACAGTTCTATAAGTATCATGGGATGTAACAGTTCGGTAATTATCATGACATTTAACAGTTCTATAAGGACTGTGGCATGTAACAGTTCTGTAAGCCCCATGACATGGAACTGTTCAGTAATTATCATGGCATTAAACAGTTAGTTGACTACCATGGGATGTGACAGTTCTGTAAGGACCATGTCACTAAAAAGTTCTGTGAGCACCATGAAATGGAACAGTTTAGTAATTATCATGGCATATAACAGTTCTGTAAGTACAATGGCATGCAATAGTTCAGAAACTACCATGGAATGTAACAGTTCTGTAAGCACCATGACATGTAACAGTTCTGTAAGGACCATGGCATTAAACAGTTAGGTAACTACCATAGCATGTAACGGTTCAGTAACTTCTATGGGATGTGACAGTTCCGTAAGCACCATGGCATGAAACAGTTAGGTAATTACCATGGCATGTAATTCTGTAAGCCCCGTGGCAGGTAACAGTTCAGTTACTACCATGGGATGTGACAGTTCTGTAGGAACTATGGCATGTAACAGTTCTGTAAGCCCCGTGGCAGGTAACAGTTCAGTAACTACCATGGGATAGTTATGAACTTTTACGTACAGAAACAGATGATTCATCTACTAATTCCCATCGGGGGATGGACGATTTCCATTGGGGATGTGACAGTTCTGTTAGGAACATGGCATTAAACAGTTCTGTGAGCACCATGGCATGAAACAGTTCAGTAACTTCTATGGCATGTAACAGTTCTATAAAAACTAGCATGTAAGCACCATGACATGTAACAGTTCTGTAAGGACTATGGCATTAAACAGTTAGGTAACAACCATGGGATGTAACAGTTCTATAAGTATCATGGGATGTAACAGTTTTGTGAGGACCATGGCATGTAAGTTCAGTAACTACCATGGAATGTGACAGTTCAGTAAGGATTATGGCATATAACAGTTCTGTGCGCAACATGGCATGAAACATTCCAGTAATGATCATGGCATGTAACAGTTTCGTAAGCCCCATGGGATGTAACAGTTCAGTAACTACCATGGGATGTAACAGTTCTGTAAGTACTGTGGCGTATAACCGTTCTGTCAATGGAAAAAGACACCTATAGTACCTACCTTTGATTCTATTTCGAAATTGGAAATTATGATACCTACCTAAAATTTGAGAACCACTCAGATAAGCTTCATTTTTTATCGAGAGGCTTCGATTGTTAAAAAAAAATCAACAAAATACTGATAAAACTTAATTTTAACTGTAATTAATGATGTGACGAGTGTTCAATTATGTTAGTGAACAAGCACACGTATACAACATTCATGTTACTACAATAATAACATGAAACATGAGTTATGTATAAGAACACAAAAATGCACCAAAATTGTAATTTTCCATTGAACTACATTCAAAAAATTACGAACGGGTGCATATTTACGAAGTGTGCATTATCGAAATAAAATTATTGTAATGCAAAGTTGTTTTTAAACAAAAGTACGAAAATGCACCAATTTGGCATACAAAGAAGTGCAAGGTGCTCGAACAGAGAAAAATACATGGAAATTTGAGTGCAAATAGAGAAAAATAACGAAATAAAAAGTCAAAGAAATAGATGAGTGCGTCTGAAAATTGAAGATAAAAGTGCAATAACAAAATAGAAAGTGCGGTAAATAACAACAAATTAGAAAAGTTGCAAAGGTTAACGAAAAAATACTACTTGACAGTTAAAACGACAGTTCAAAATTACGAGTGAAATCGATCAGACGATGAAGAGGTTATTTTATGGGTGGGGTTATTCGGTATGTTATTTAGTACGGTTTCAAAAAAAATTAGTTTTTGGTTTTTTCATTCGTAAGATTTAGAAATTAATTACCCAACGTTGAAGTACCGAGAATATTATGGAAAATCGAGTCCAGAACGGATCAGTGCCCTTGTTTTTGGATGAATAAAAATGGAAATGTGAATGCGAATGAGTAAAGGTGTGTATAAAAACACACAAGGACTTTATGCAAAAAAGATGTATACATCGAAGTGTAGATTTGGAGGTATGAAAAATCGAGGATGTAGAAGGTAGATGAGACTAGAACAAAAACATATGTTTTTGGGGTGGACTGTACTCGGTAAGTATGGAGGGGGTAGATACCGACCAATGATTAGCTGGCCATACAGGAGCAGTTAATTTTGACCGATCTGATCGGGAGATCTCCTCTGGCAGATATCGTTAATGATTTCAGTGAGCGATGAGATTGATCATAGCCCATTAACACTCTCAACGCGGGTGATGTCATATGAGATCATGGCCCTCCTGAATCAGGTCCCCATATTTCAGCCTCGCAGGAAATGTAGGGGTGTAGAGGTCTCTTAAGGGTTTGTTTTCGTTCTTTAGTTCCTCACCAACACCAGAGAGTGCGTCGTTTTCACATTGCTATTTCGTAGCGTTCAGTGTCAGTTCAAAGTCGTCGGTTGCCATTCTCTGTTTGGATCGTGTTTCAGTGACTATATTTCATCATTTTCAGTGTATTTCATCATTGTAATTCGGTTATGTACGATGTTATTATGTTCTTGAACATTTTACAATCATTGTAGTGTCTGAAAATCAGAACATGGGCCTAGTAACTTGGAACTTCTCCACATACCACCCACAAAAAATCGGACTTATGCAAATCCTGTAGGAGGGTGTCAGCTGGTTTTTGAACCCGCGTTGAGAGTGTTAACATGTTTTTGTTATCAGCAAGCCAGGATCTGATACCCGATCATATCTGCTCGTTAGTGGACCAAATCTGGATTAGGCTCCGATTAGTCACCGATTTAGATGTGGCAGATCTGGATTATCGGTCAGGACAAAACATTTCCGAGATTGGTGGCAGCTCGTTAAGCGGGACGGACAATGGAGTCTGACGGATCTGTGTTTCTCAGATATCTTCCCCCACCAACATCTTCAGCCGATCTTAGTTCGTTGTTGCCCACTAACGCAAACAGTTCCCTACCTACATCGCTCAGAAACCCCAGATCTGCCGCTAATATCTGGTTGTGTATGGCCAGCTGTTGTGTGTGAAGAGCTGCTCTGGTAAATAGGAAAATTGATAAACCCCGTTTATAATTTCCATTGGTTTTCCTTATAATGAGCAACAAGTCGTCAATCTCATCACTTGGGAAAGACACACACGGAAGAGATACCAAAGCTCCAGCCTAGTGGCTCGCTCTGAATTCATCTTTTATCAGCATTCTAACCTCACTACTTACCAAGTACAGTCCATTCAAAAAAGTCCATAATCTATGGACCATTCGTCTGAGTTACAAAACGTTCTGAAATACCAGGATCAAATCCAAAAATTACCGTTAAATGATATGATTTAGTCGTGGAGATACAAGCATGATGAAGTGCGAAAATTTTTTTCCTAGATCGATTAGTAGAATTTGAAAATTACAGGACACTGAGCAGTTCTCAGACCGTCTTTCGATGCTCTCAAAAAGAATCGTTAGTCTAAAAGTGCGCTATCAAATAACAAACGTTTACCTCGGGCGTTCCTTGAGTTAATAAATGAACAAAACACTTGCTTTTTTCCGTTTCAAAATTCAAAAAATCGATCTTTTATCTCATTTTCAAGAACAAAAAACCATCATAATGCAATTAATTTTCTTGTAAAATAAAGCTTCGATGAATTACAACAGGCAGATTTTGGGCAGGCTATCAAAAAACTGTTAACAAATAAGACATACAGTTTCGGCGAGCGGTATACAGTTTTTGAACAAAGTTATTTCGAAAATAACCTGAATATTTATGAAATGAGGAACCAAACTGAGAACTCTTTGTGTAAATGTTTCGAGTGAATGTAGAATATACAATTTTGTTGAGATTGGTGTGAATTTCGAAGTTGTGGGACACTTCGGAGTGGGCTGTTTGGTACAGTCCACGTTTGATTGCACCTTAAAACCCCGTAGATATGAAATACACAGCTAATTTACAGCAAGCTGAAATTTACAGTTTAAGCAACACATAAGAAACATGTCGTGTACAATATTCCCTTTCCACACATAATGTTGTTATTTACATAAACTAAATTATGAGAACTACTTTGTGGATTGGAGTCGTAACCTCGGAAGATGAAATGAATAGGGAAATAAAGTATTTTCCCCTGATAGATTTGACTTGATTTGATTGGGTGTCTAACAGAGGGCATCCGAAAATACGTAGAAGTGGGTGACACGGAGAAAAAGAAAACGTGCCAAAAGAAATTGACATCAAACGTAAACTAGTTTAAATAATAGAAAGTTTTTGCAGTCAATGGGCAACATCAACTCAATGTGCCCATGAACGTCTATCTAGAGCGCGCAATCATGTAGCTAACTGCCCCCAGTGAGTGAAGCCAGCTGGAAAAGATGTTGGTCTGTGGTCATTGGTGTCCCACGTGACACAAAGTGCTTTGTTTTGGTTTTGTTTCCTTGGTAACGGATGGCAAATGACGACAATTGACAATAAAAAAATGTATTGTTTAGAGGTGTGTAAGACAGGGTCATTTGGCGGATTCAAATCCCAAACGGTCACTCATGACAGAGACCAGGTCTTTTGAATCCATTCACCCATTCATTACGTTCACACGCAAGGCAAACAAGAACGTCAGAAGTCACAAAAACGAGCGATTCAGAACGTAGGAACCAAACAAACAACGTCCATAAGGATCCAGGTTGTGACTCGGAAAAATGCTGAGTCAAAAAACTGAACGAGTCGGAACAGGTTACAATGAGTAGGTGGGGAGGCGATTTGAATTAATCGAATGAGCTAAAAGACAAAAACGAATGGAAGATCGATTCGAATTGTATGAATCAGTCTTCGAGTGTTTTTGGTCTTTCAGTTTTGTCTCTTTAGTAACAGTTCATTCGAACGTAATTCTTCACTTGGATGATGGAAGGTTTTGCTTAGAAAACCACTTCCATCTACTTCTTTCTGTTGATACTTCCAAGTCATCTTTGATCGACTTCAACGTGCCAAAGGTACCAGATCACCTGATCATGTGAGTAGTACTTAACACGTTCAGACCGGCTGCTTCCACCCTGGATCCACGCGAAACCTTCGCCTGGTACGGCTGCTTCCACAGTGGATCTATGAACTCATGATTCGGTGGATCCATGAACATTTTTCGAAACGCTCTGGATAGTTCATTTTTCCCCCAACAGGGCTCTTTTTGGTCTCGATCGCTTGGGAATGATCCCACCTTACCGTCCCAACCTTTCAGTTTCGGATATCAGTGCATGTTATCACGCAAAAATGCCGGCTTCTCATCAGTGCGACTGTTTTGCTGTGAAGTTCCAAAATTTTCCTAGGTCCTGGGGACAATATGGGTTTTGAGCCCCGGTCTGAAGGTGTTAATAACCACCTCGTATCCAGACAGGTAGGTAGGTACGCATTGAAGTCTCCGCCATGCCCATCTGAAGACACAAACTAACCACCTTCTTTACTCGATGATCTGGTTAGCATTACAAGAGTAAATACCTACCATTGAGTTCAAATGTGTTCCCAAACTATCAGGAACCTAGTACGTCTCTCCTGCCATATGAGTATGATAGCCATAGTGAACCTCCCTAGGAATGGTTGTGAGGAGTATTTTGAGACTTTAATATTAGATGAGACTGTTTATAATATTGGTGGACATATTATAATGTAGCTACATACCTTCGGAAGCATTGTTACCAAATTAACGATCAAAACCTCCCACAATTAAAAAAAACAGATATTTACGTTCATACTCAGTGTGGAAGCATGTCTGTAGTATGGGAGGTGAGTATAATCACGAAAAAAGAATAATATGTTGTTAAGTAGAAGATCTTATAAGGAGCCAGTATGAAGGACTCGAATGCCGTGTTGTACATGAAGGTGTGCTGTCCAACCCCATCATGGTTGAAACGGGCGTAAAGCAGGGATGTGTCCTTTCGCCAACCCTGTTTATAATCACACTGGATAGCATCATGAGAGCGTCTCTTGGAGGGAGGAGACGAGGGATTCAGTGGGGACTAAAGGACAGGCTAGAAGACCTGGATTTCGTCGACGACCTGTGTTTATTGGCCCAACGGTTTAGTGACCTAAAGGATAAATTGGGCGCGCTGGAACGGATCGCTGGACGTGTTGGCCTGTTGATCAACGTGGGAAAGACCAAGGAAATGAGAGTGAACCAGCGATGCCGAGACCCGCTTGCCCTTGGAGATGGACCAGTAGACGAGGTTGACTCCTTTGTCTACCTGGGAAGTATTGTCACTAAAGATGGCGGAGCTGTGGAGGACGTGAAAAGCCGTCTGAAGAAAGCCAACGGAGTATATGTTCAACTATATTCAATATGGAAGAACAGAAGCCTCTCAAAACGCACCAAGATACGGCTTTTCAACACTAACGTCAAGTCAGTACTGCTCTACGGCAGTGAGACATGGAAAGTGATGGAATCAGATTCTGTCACTCGCCCCCTACAGACGTTCGTCAACCGCTGCCTCCAAATAATCCTAGGGATATGGTGGCCTGAAAGAATTTCAAACGAGGAGCTCTGGAGAGCAACTGATCAGCTTCCAATCGACACTGAAGTCAAGAAGAGGAAGTGGAGATGGATTGGCCACACCCTTAGAAAACCGGACGGTGCCATTGAAAAGACAGCCCTCCATTGGAACCCGCAAGGGGAAAGGAGGCGAGGAAGACCACGGGAAACCTGGCGGAGAGCAGTCGAAAAGGATTTGAGCCGGGCAGGCAAAACGTGGACGGATGCGAGGAGGACTGCTGCCGACAGGACGGAATGGAGATCTTTCGTTGATGCCCTATGCTCCACTAGGAGTCAAAGGAAATAAGCAAGTAAGTAGAAGATCTAGAAGACATTTGTGTCTACAGATGGGCACAGCAGCGACTTCAATGTGTACCTACCTACCTATCAGGATACGCTGTGGTTATTAAGTACTACTCACATGATCTGGTGAGTATTAACACGCGTCGATTGTGCAACACAAAACATGGATACGAGTAGAGATAAGTGTTCCAAAACTATTGGGTAGTACGTCACTGTTATCGTGTGATGTCTTTCTATTCTTGCCTAGAATTCTCGGTAAAGGTTGAAGTTACTGTGTTCCCCGATTTTAAATTGGAGTCCACTTGACGCTTAAATATACGATTTCAAAAATAAGCTAAAGAACCCATAAAGGTGTGCTGACTCGATCAATATAACAGTGCCAACCTTGGATTCCCCCACATATTAATTTTAAATACACAAAGAGTTTCACAGTGCTGAATCAAAATACTATACTGACATTGTAATCTCTTGAACAGAAAATAAAGAAAGCAAACCGGCTAACCGTGGTTTCTTTTGCGCCTGTTGCACATCAACTCATCCTCCCCATCAGGGCAATCATTATATTCGTCGCAGATTTGTGATCTATCGTAGCACGTAATGCCGTCATTGCAGGATATTTTGCCCAGTGCCGAGCAACCTTCTAAAGAAGTGAAAAAAAAACAAGAAAAAACAAATGTTCGCATGCACTATTATACGTTCCCATACGTTTTTGTGAGTGGATATCGGTTTGAAGCACATTGAGCGCGGTGTCATGGCTGGTACGCCTAGCCATGGATTTCTGTCACGTTATTTCGAGAAAAAGAGTGACTTTTAAGCTGGTCTAGTCTGAAGAAGCCAAAATTCAAGACTTTTCAGAGATTTTTTTTTTTTTTTTTTTTTTCAAGTTGCACTTGGCAAGTTGAGACGCAAAAGTCAACAAAATTTGGCGAGAAATTCTGATTCACACGAAAAATATTACTACAACAGTATTCTATTCGAACTTATAACTGGATCAATATAATCAGTATAATACTCACATGACACAGTATACAGGAAGTACGGGACGTTACAACGTTGCTGCTGGAAACCAGTGAGATTTCCGCTAACAAGCACACTTAAGTTTCTAGTTGGACAACAACCAGAACAAGAACACATACACATCAAAGCAGGTTTCCTGAATAGGAAATAATCTACACACAACAAAGACACTGAAGTCACTTTTTACATGTGCTTACTTCAAAGTAGGTTTGACTCAACTTAGGGATGGGTATGTATCGATACCTAACATTGCAAAATATCGATTCTTTCATACCAATACTCGATATTATAGTATCGATACTGCACTATCCGATATTTTTGGATATCGATACTCTGGATTTGATATTTCTAAATATCGACAATCGATATATCTGAACATTGAGTACCGATATTTCTAAACATGGAATATCGATATTTCTAAACATGGAATATCGATATTTCTAAACATCAATCACGATATTTCTAAACATTAATTATCGATATTTCTAAACATCGATTATTGATGTTTTTAAAGATCAAACATCGATATTTCTAAATATTGAATATCGATACAGTTTTTGCGGAAAATTGTACTGTTCGCAGATAGAAAGAATGCGGTCGGCCAATTTCTTGAAGGGTATACCTGCTAACATAGATGACTACCTGTTCCAAAATCTTGGGTAGCCTGTTGAGTCAGACTGGAGAAAGGAGTCATAATAAAGGCCCGATCACACAGGACGCGTTATAACGCGGCGCTCAGGGAACGCGCGTTCTCCCCGACGTTTGGCGATATAGCTACTTCACACACATCGCGTTATATCGCGCGTCATTTCGGCCTAGAACCCAGCATTGTGATAGTGTACTCCATAGTGTTCTCCTCTTTCTATATCTTCTGACTTTCACATAAAGCTATGATAACTTCTAGTGATTCTGATGAGGAAGAAGCTCTTCTTTTATTAGACGGCAAAAATAGACGGCATTGGGTGCACCCAATCAATAAAAAGAGACAAGATTTTGGGGAATACCACCGTCTATGTCGGGAGCTGCGATCACATGAGGATCGTTTTATGAACGTTATTTGAACTTATTGAATGAGAGCTTCTGTATCCTCACTCATCTTGAAATAAACTCCTTGAACAACGAGGATAACGCCCTCAGCGCGCGTTACTTTTGTAAATTTTTACAACCCGAACGCGTGACGTCGCGTTACTGAAAGTATCGCAGCGTCTTAACGCCGCGTGTGTGGCGGGGATGATGCTATATTGCGTCATACAACTGTAACGCCGTAACGCGACGTTACTCGAACGCCTAACGTCGCGTTATAACACGTCCTGTGTGATCGGGCCTTAAGGAATAGAGCCCCTCCACTCAGCTAATTGTTAGGGAGGATTTTTATCTCGACTGTGAGTTCACTTGCCCATCTTTATATTCTTCAGTCGCCTTTAAAATTTGAAAGAACGAAAGAAGCATCATCCTTTAGGTACCTACTGGAAGCTAGATTTAGGTTTTGAATGAATGAATTCTCTTAATTGATGAGACTTTCCCAAGGGTGAGGCACCTGTTTTATTAGTGTTCTATATTTGTTTTGTTTTGCCTGTAATAAATCAATCTTTACACTTCATCTCGGTCTCATTTTCCTTGGCTTGAGTGGCAGGTAGAAAAAGGACGATGTTTTTGGGATTGTAATACACAAGGACACCTCACCAAACCATCCGCATTCTTTCAATCTGCGGACAGTAAGTAGGAAGTTAGTCCTTTGGAACCGTCTTTAAAAATTGGAAAGGGAGAGCATCTTCATGTCGATATTTTTCGGTGTCAAGTACTTGGATTATGATTTAGAATGCAAACGACGTTAACGCTAATTGGACCATGGTATCACTAGTGTCACTGAAAACATCTCAGGAACTCCACAGATGTTCTACAGCGTCAACGGAGTAACAAAAATGAAATTGCAATTTTAAATTTAATGGACAGCAGATTTTTTGTTGGCTTTTGGAAGTCTCTAAATAGAATTGTAACATAAATTTTTAAGGAAATAGATGACAAATTTTTCAACATTTTTTCACATAATTTTTTGATTTGTAGTAATTTACAAGAAAAAAGTTCAAAAAATTTAACTCGATCCATTAATTTTAAATTCCAATTTAAATCTAGGTAATCTGGTGACACCTTACAACAGCTGTGCAATTTTTAAGATGTTTTCAGTGACACTAGTGACACTGTGGTCCAATTAGAGTTAATACCCCCTTTGATAGTTATTAAAGTCTCTGATAGAAAGGGATTGAGCTTTAGTTCTTTGCCATTGGAGTGCGCTAGTGTCAGTTCGAGGGCTTTCCTGATGGGAGAGTCTGGCCACTGATCTTTTGGATGCGCGACTGCCATACTCCTATCAAGAATATACAGATTATTTAATTAGGCTGTGGTTTCAGACAGCACCAATTTAGGGAAGGGCAATCGATTTCCGATTTTTCAGAAAATCGATTTTTTCTACTTGAAGAAATCGATTTTTTGAATCGATCTTTGCTAGTCCGATAAAATCGAAAATCGATACTTTTATCCCGATTTTTTCCAAAATCGGGGTTCAAATTTCAAAAAATTGGGTTATAGCTGTAGCCAATTTTGAAAATTATTGTTCTCCATGAAACACATGAAACATTTTCTTTCTCCAATTTATAAAGAGGGACGGTTTTCTGAATTGACTTCAACGAATCGATTTTCAAAAAATCGGTTGGAGGCGAAAACCCAACGGGAGGTTTCAATATCTAGTTTACAGCGTCGTTGTTGTTTCGGTTACTGTTTCAGTTCGTGTTTTGTTTTTTGGTTGGTGTTTTGTTGACTATTCGTTTTGAACTGAAGGGAAAATGAAGCCGTCGTCCAGCAAAGCGTGGGTCCATTTTAGGGAAGTACAATCGGTAGGAAAGTATCGATTTTTTGAATCGATTCGGAATCGACTTCAAAGAATCGATTCTCAAAAAATCGTTGTTCCTAAGTATAAGGAACAGGCTGGGTGGAAAACTCGTGGCAAAACTTTTATTTTTGCAGGATGTCGAAGATGAGTTGTGGTTTGTGTAAAATGTGTTTTCATGACAAGTGTAACCTAACCTCTACGATTACAATATTAAACCAAAATCTATTTTATTACAATCGCCTACTTATTGATTCGTTTATTCACCTACTTACTCGTATATTATTAACAAAGTTTGATTTTTAAAAAATTTTGAAAATTCATTAAAAACCGACTTTTGGAAAATCGATTTTTGGAAAAATCGATACTTAGGAACAACGATTTTTTGAAGTCGATTCCGAATCGATTAAAAAAATCGATACTTTCTTACCGATTGTACTTCCCTACACCAATTTAAACATTATGTTGAGGAAGTATGAGGATCAGCACAAGACTATCGTGGGAGGAAACAGTACACAGGGTTTTATACTCGAGATATTCCACGGTCTATACTATAAGTATAGAAGTAAAATTTTGACTGGAAGGATCGAAAGTATTTTAACGCAATTACTAGCTCAAAATTTTCGTACAGAATGATGAATCAATGTCATACCAGCCACCACTCCCGCGCCACAATGTGAATTGAAACCGCATGGGAATGTAATAGGTACATTGACCTGGTAGTCAATTAAAAATTAAATAAATCTTAACTACGTAAATCTACAGAACACAAAAAACGTAGGGGAATTTGGAAAAAATGAGCCAAAAAAAGAATGAAACAAAATTAAAGCAAGTGCGCATAAGTGAAAAAAGAAAATTGCGTGAGAATTAATAATTGTGATCGAATTAATCTATCACCACTCTATCACCAAAATATTACTCATAGTTAGAGAGAGGAATGCTTTTATTTATTTTTTTCAGAGAATCGGGTTTTTTCCCCGTAAAGTCGGAATTTTCGTAAGTTGACTCCATTTTTCAAAATGGTTTCTCGAGTCAACGGAAACATTCAAAAACGTCACAGACATGAAGGGGAGGTGAAAGGTCGATTTATGTAAACGAATCGGAAGGTTATGAAATGGGAGGTTATGTTTGGTGGAGTTCGACGAGCAGGCGTCAAAATGCCTCTTAGTGATCGGGTTCGAACAAGTATTTTCTCGTTACAACGTGCAAGGACATGCTAACTCACTATTCAAGTTGGCTGGCGTATGTTCATCGACTTATCAAGTCAACATGTGCGTCGGTACTTGAAAACAACTAAATCTGTGTTGAAACCCCAAATTTCAGAGGATGCCATAATTTTATTGTAAAAATGGCGGCAAAAGTGATCTGGTTTTCAACAGACCTGAATTTATCGTTATTCCCGATCATATATTCATATATTTGTGGGCTAATGGCGCCAAAAAATGCGATGATCTAGTTGTAAAATATTGATATTATTTGAATGAAATGAGGGGTAGAAGCTACTGAGTGCAAAATGCAATATTTACAAACTTTTATTGAATGAAAATGGACAAAAGGTATGAAAATTGAAACATTAATGTTAAAGTAAGTATAAAAATACTGTAAATGGCACGAGGTGCAACATGATTGCATTTCACAGCTTCCAATTATTTACATAAATCGATCTACCTACGAGAAGGGATACATTTCAACAAAAAATTCCAATGATAAGAAAAGATAGAAACTAAGACACAAGAAATTAAACACTGAAAGACCGAAAAAAACATTAAATTTTACAAATAAGGCTCGATGTAGTCATTCCAAAAATCGATGCGAATATTGGAAAATAAAGGGTGAAGCGAGAGAACATAATTAAAGAGAATTGTTTAAAATTATATAATGGAGTCTTTTTAAATTTTGGATACTTACTGGTAGGAGGTGCGACAGTACTCTGCCGCCTTCTCCAGCCTGGTAGGGGTTAAGTGCTATCTTCAATTATTCTAATGTTTATTGGACCGCCATCTTCATGACCCCAATGGTTGTTGTTATTAATTAACTGTTGCTATTTGTTTATGATCTCCATTCCTCATTACTAGTGTAAAACCTCTATGTCGTACCTCCAACTGCACCTGTTTTATTTTACCGGCACACCGACGAAAGTCAAAGTGTCACCTGTCTGCCCCCCAATTGAGCTCGGATTCGCGGGGGTCGTGGTTTACAAAACCCGGGCTGCAGTGCGGGCTCTGCAGAGCTGGTTAGGGTTCCGAGGGCCATGGCCAACACGTTGACCTGGCACTCGGAACCCGGCATGTGAGTTTTGTGAATTACCAAAAACTCGGGCGCCTGACCCGCTAAGCCTGGAAGCATGAGCTAGAACATGCGGCTTCTACCTGTAAGAAGTAACAGGGAGATGCAATTACGCATCGACACTGATCGTGTGAACAATCCCTCTCCGGAGGAGCTTTTCGTCGACTACTTGCAGTGGAGGGAGAGCAAAGGCTCAGCCTCAGTCCTCCTTTTAACCGATTTCCACTTTGGAAAGAGGCAAGACATTCAATGCACCCGTTTATTTGATAATGAACCAAATCATTAGACACAACAGTGTGGCTATGGTCGTTGTTCGGCTGTGGACTTTGGACCAACCTCTGCGGGGATCGTGGGTTCAAGGCTCATTGCCAGCAGCGAGCGTTTTTCGGCGGCTGGGGCTCTCATCGCCCCCTTTGTCCCAACCAATTGAGGCACCAGGAAGCCAAGAGCGAAATCACCAGAACAAATTGTGATCTTTCCTTTGGAAGACATCTGATGACGTGCGTGACGCCAGGGGTGGCAGTTGGACGAAAATCCAACCTGAAATGGTTGTTTAGTTTGCTCTACTAATTTACTTTACTCTACTCATTGGTGATGGTGGAAATTTATTCCTGCAAGGTTGACCATCCTGTACCTAGTGCGTCGAACCTGCTGCCTGGAGAAGCTCGGAGTCACTGTCGTCTACCCTCTAATGTTTGAATGCGCGAATCACCCCCGTGGATGTGCCTAGAATTGTGCCCATCCCTGAGAAGTGCTCCCCAGTAAATTGTGCGACTTGACACCCCCTCACAGGTATGGCCAACTCCATTTCTACGTAATAGAAACCCTCAAAAGCAGTCCATTAATATCGAAGTATTGTTTTGCTTCCTACGAATTCCAGGCCATTGGCAAACTACTTGTCGATCTGGATTCTGGCATAATCCACACCTGTACTCGAATAATCTATTACACACGAGTCACAAGCAGGTTTCCCTCCGGGCAAAGGAATTAACTGTCCTCTACGGTGAATATAGCCTATCTTCTCCACCACTCAGGGGTCCTACCGAAAACGGGTACTTGAACAGGAGAAGGGGTAGTCTATAAATACCCTTGTCGGAGCCCCACAATGGCATTCCATCTAGAAAATCAAACAACTAACTTTTCTCTACCTCCTCAGCACGTCTCTGCTCAATCTCTAAAAACTTGACTTCAGATTCGGTGACCTGGTTTCTACACAGACCAGGAGCCTTCGCATTCCCTTTGGTAACCTGGTTTTTAAAAACCAGAAACTAATTTATCAACAAGATGATTTCTACACTGACAAGAACTTGACTCATCACCCAATTCGTAAATTCTTGTCAAAATTAATTTACTTCACAAGCTGGGTTCTACATAGACCAGAACCAAAATGATCAATTTATACTTGTAGTAAATTCAAACCTAGTCAAAGCAAGTTCAGTCAGTCAGATAGACACATAGTAAAATTTCTCATTTCGTAATTTATTCCAAATTTACAGTTAGTAAAAATCATAACACTATAATCAGGTTCAGGTTTTATGAGTTTCTTTGTGTTTTTTACGGGTGCGTACGCCTCCCTCTCCTCCACCCCCTTAATAGAGAGTTTTTGGTGCCAAAATCTCACAGGCCCCGTCAGGAGGAGACTAGCGCGAGCAACAGAGGATGCTACCCAGTTGAAGGAGGAAAGACGTTAACTTTGGACAGGGGGGGAATGGAGGCGCTCGTCACGGTGGGCCTCGAGGAACGGGTGACTGTCTGGGGGCACCCTTTCATCGTCGCCCGCTGATGTCGGGAGGCAAATCCATCGTCACCCGCGAACTCCGTGCTTTGTGAAGAGGTTCCACGGGGCCCGTCAGTGGTTTTCAAAAACTCTCTAATGTCAGGGCTGTGGTAATCACTTCAGACGGGAGTGAAGCGGTAGGGGGCAGGTGCCAATACTCTGTCCCTGGGCCTGCCCAGGAGACTGACACACCGAATCAGACCAAAGTGTCATCTGCCTGCCCCCAGTAGAGGTTGGAGTCGTGGTTGAGCGAACCCTCTTTCATGGGCTAGGACCATGGAGGCTGTTAAGGGGATCAGTCAGCATGGGGACTTTCCCCCTGAGGATGTCCTTCAGCAAGTGAGTTCTGCTTTGAGCTCGGATACCAACCTGTCTAGTTGGTAGAGCTATGGCTAGACAAATGGTGCTAAGCAAACAAGTACCCATGGAGAGGTGCCAGGCTACCCTGGTGCTCCAGAGTGATGAGTTCCTTCCACTCCCTACTCGGGAACTGTGAGGTTCTTCTACCTGCTTGCTGGTGGAGGAGGCTGCCTAATCCTGAATGGATCAGCTCTCCTTCAAATAGTTGTAATTTTGATCCAATATTGATAGTTTTGTTGCTGCGTAAAATGCAACATTGCAAAAACACAATTTCTCAAAATTCTCTTGCAGAACATATTTTCAAAATATGTTCTGCAAGCCACGTGAATAGAGTCTTGGAAAATTGTAGATAGTAGATGGTAATACCAAATATTTATATATTTTCTGCAAAAGCTAAACCTTCATTACAAGGTTAACACTATTCATGACAGCAATAAATAACATCCACTTCTGAAAATATGATATGATGGTCTAATAAATATTTATAAGAATAATTGACGATAGCACTTAACCCTAATTATTACCTATCAGGGTGAAGAAGGCGGTAGAAACACGTACCTCCTACCAATAAATATCAAGACTCCATTAAATAATTTCCCGGAAGAAAAATGTTTCCACCAGAACAAACAACACATTTAAAATTATAGTATAAGGAACAAAAAAGATGACCCAAACGTAAAATAGAAGCATTCCAGGTAGAGAAAAAACGAATATTTTCCCAGTTTAGAAGGAAGTTAAAAATTGTTTTTAAGGGTGTTTAAAAAACAGGATCAAATGGAGGAAAAAATAGTGATTAGAAAATTTTGTAGGTATTTCTTCGTGATTTTGTGTTTTTGCCAAGGCGCAATCTATTTGTGATAGATTTTCTTTGAGACTCACGCTCGACGCGGACGTGGACAGAGTCCGAGGCCTCGACTCCGTGGGAGCGGGCTGTGCAGATGTAGACTCCGGAGTCTTCGGGGTAGAGGTTGTTGATTGTGAGTTCGCCGCCGAGGACGTCAGCGCTGGATGGGAGGCGGTTGCCTTCTTTCGACCATCGGATCTGTGGAGAAGAGAGAGGTTAGAGCGAACGCAATGCGGAGGATGGCGGTAAAAAGGTTATAGATAAGACACACTAAAGGCGGGTCGAAGCGAATTAAAGGAATGGTAGAGTCCCAGCTGAGAAACGAGCAGGCAGGCTTTAGGGAGAACCGTAGCTGCACAGATCTCATCAACTCCCTCAGGATCATCTTAGAACAATGTGCAGAATGGCAGAGTCCGCTGTACTCAGTCTTCATAGACTTTGAGAAGGCTTTCGACTCCCTGGACAGAACTGTCATGTGGAAAATTCTAGAGCGGTACGGGATCCCCAAAAAGATCATTGAACTCATCAAGAGTATGTATAGCGACTTTAAATGCCAGGTGATCCACGAAGGCCAACTCACGGACTCAATAAAGATTGAGACGGGAGTAAAACAAGGCTGTGTCTTGTCGCCGACTCTCTTTATAATGATGATAGATAGCATAATGAGGGGTTCGCTTGAGGGAAGACGAAGAGGCATTCAATGGGGAATATGCGAGCGGCTGGAAGACCTTGATTTTGCTGACGTTTGCCTCCTCTCCCAACGATTTACCGATGCACAAAGCAAGCTAAGCGCCCTAAGCCAAATTGCAAGCCGGGTCGGATTGCAGATCAACTTGGGCAAGACCAAGGAGATGCGCATCAATGCGCGATGCCAGGACCCACTTGTTCTGAGAGGTGTGCAGGTTGAGCGTGTGGACTCCTTTGTCTACCTCGGAAGCACAGTTACGAGGGATGGAGGTGCAACTGAGGACGTCAAGAGTCGAATAAGAAAAGCAAACGGGGCATTTGTCCAGCTCTATCCTGTATGGAAGAATAGGAATCTTGCCCGAAAGACCAAGCTAAGGCTCTTCAATACCAACGTCAAGACAGTACTGCTGTATGGCAGCGAAACCTGGAAGGTCACGGAGTCCATCACTCGTCAGCTGCAAACTTTTGTGAACCGTTGCCTAAGGAGAATCATGGGGATTTGGTGGCCAAATGTAATTTCGAATGCAGATCTTTGGAGAGCCACTGACCAGCTTCCTATCGGTGAAGAGGTGAAAAGGAGGAAATGGAGTTGGGTAGGCCACACACTGCGAAAGCCCGATGAAGTTTTAGAAAAGATGGCTTTGCAGTGGAATCCTCAGGGAGACGGGCGACGAAGAGGACGGCCCAGGGAGACCTGGAGGAGGTCTGCCGAGAGAGAATTGCGCCAGGTAGGCAAAAACTGGAGTGAAGTAAGAAGGATCGCTGCCAGCCGAGAAGATTGGAGAAATTTTGTTTCTGCCCTATGCTCCAACAGGAGTTAAAGGACATAAGAAGAAGAAGAAGAAAGGCGGGTCGGGCCGCATCGCATTGCAAAATCCGCCTGGATAAATTCAATGTTATTCAAATGGAGGTGAGCACACTCCAGGAGGCGCGGGCCGCATCGCTCTCCCGGCGGATTTTTCCACTGATGTGCTGCAATCCGCCGTGCCCTACCTGTTGTGTGCGGACGAAACAACAACAAGCAGTCGGATTTATCTTCATAACATCATTTTCCGTGTAATTTTTCACGAATAATCGAATAGTATTTTTTGCCTTGATTATTTTGATGAATAAAAATTGGTATCTTATGGTGGTGGAGTGAATTGATCTTATAAGACATTAAAGAATGGCCCAAATAATGCTTAGTTATGTGAATAACTGAGGTGAATTTGAATGTAAAGGTTTATAAACACTTGACAAATAAGCAACAGCAACAAATAATTATATAGCCAAGACAAAATCGATGGTCATCTCAAAAAGGGCGGGCAATGGTGTGCGGGCAAGTCATAGAGCGAGTACCGCGTTTCAAGTATCTGGGCCAGTGGGTATCGGAGACATGGTCGTTGGAGGGGGAGCTGCGTTGTCGGATCGAGGTAGCAAGGACAGCGTTTAACAACATGCGTAGCATTTTATGTCGCCGGGATCTAAGTTTTTTGCTGCGATGGCGAGTTGTTAAGTGTTACATCTGGTCCATTCTTTTGTACGGAGTGGAGACCTGGACATTAAAAGCCAAGGACATAAACCGGCTGGAGGCTTTCGAAATCTGGTTGATCCGACGTATGCTGAGATTCCCCTGGACTGCTAGGCTCTGGAATGATTACATCCTTCAGCAGAACTCCCTGACCCGTGAACTTCTAGTGACTGTGAAGAGGCGTAAAGTCGCTTACTTGGGGCATGTTATGCGTGGCTCCAAGTACGGTTTGTTGCAGACTATAATGATGGGCAAGATCAGTGGGCGTAGGGGAGTTGGAAGGAAGCGTGCGTCCTGGTTGTCAAACATACGCAGTTGGACAGGAATCAACCGAGCGGCAGATCTATTTCACCTAGCACAGGACCGCGTGAGTTATGCAGAAATGATCGCCAACCTTCAATGATGGAGAAGGCACTTGAAGAAGAAGAAGAAGAACAAATAATTGATCCACGGTGCTGGAATGTCCTTAAAATACACTATTTCCTGAAGAAACTTCTGTATGAAATATCTTGGATTCAACATTCAATTCAAGTTTTTTCAACCCATGATCGGAACTAAAAGGCAAAAGACAATACGTAGGATGATATCGATGCAGTAAATGAAATGATAGACCCATTTTTCTGCTGCAATGGGGCCCGACCTGTCCCTTGTGTGTGCAAATATTGCGATGCGATGAGGCCCAGCCCGACCCGACCCGCCTCTAGTGTGCGCATAACATGTAGGGATATACTAGGGATCAGAGAGGTAAGGCTGAGAACCAGAGAAGCGTTGTGATGGGCCGACGCTCTGACATAGTTCAGTTCCTTTAAATTCCAGAGAATATCTGGAGGGCAATGCTGTATTGAGTTGCAAGCCCTCCACCGATGATAGTGCCACCAGATGCTAGGGGCGAGCTTTCTCTAGACTCTTCCCCTAGAGCAGCTCTCCCACCATACTTCCACACAGTAGGGATGTAAAGGTGACCCCTGACGCCAGGCTTCTCACCATCAGTTGGTCGTATTTTCACCAATGAGGCTGTCGTACTTTTCCCAAGTAGAGTAGTGTTCGACAGTAACATGGGAACTCTGAGATCCGTTTACTGGGATGGCCTGTGCTGATTCGCCATCTTACAACCAGGTCGTGAAGCGCCTGCAGGTTCGTCCTTCAAACAGCTGGGATCTCTCCTACAAACCCACCCTTTGTCAGTTGACTTAGGATACTTTGTTTACTTACCATTGAAGGATCTAATAATATATAGCGTGTTTGAAATCTCGTTTAATTGTGCGAGGATCTGACTTATGTTCAAACTTAGTTAATGGCAGGAATTGTCCGGTTCAACTTTTTTTCTTTCTATGCCATTGCTTCTATTTTTACCTATAGGTTCGCCCTTTCATGTTGCTGAATTGTGTACTTTGCAGCGTTTTTCTAGCACGCTCCATATTCCACGGCACAACCTCGAACCACAAAGTGCTTTCAACCTTCATTTACCATTGATTGACAATTGATCACAATTCCCTCGCCTATTCACAACCCTTTCCTTCGACTACCATCACGCAAAGAAAATCGTGGTAACAAAACTTTCCTTACCTCAACATTCGGCGTGTCGCTCACAACGCACTGCAAGAACAATTTCGTGCCTTCTGTGAAGGTGAGGTTCTTGTCACCAATAACCCTCACGCTGGGCGCTTGGTCCACCGAATTGTCTGAAAAAATGCATTAATTTGAAAAAAAGGAAGAAAATAATGTTTAAAAACATAATTTTGACAAAAAAGTCAACATTTTTAAAATAAATTTGTAATTACATAATTATTTGAGTAATTTAAACTTGCACTCTAAAAATGAAAGTTTTGAACGGTTTATTTGCTTGATTATTTACCGCTATAAAACGCTGCATGAATGTGATTGCCCAACTTCAGATGGAAGTTATTTTCAAATACATGAGATTTTATGCTTCATGCCTGGTCTAATGAAGTTCCCACAATCACAAAAATTCTAGGTTCTGAGTAGGTTTTACACAGTGGCGTGGATATTATGTATAGTATCCATGTCAGTGTGTAAAACCTACTCCATATAGCCTGTGAGCAACCTCCTCGCCATGTTCAAAGAAGTATTGTAAAGTTGGATTCACATGGGATGGAAAGGTCGGAACGCTGGAAAGAAATGACGCAATAGGGGTATTCATTGTCTGATTCGATCGTTGAATCGTCGTATATTGAAAGTCGGGTAACTCGAGGGTTTCATGAGGCTCCCACATTTTCCCCTCTCGAATCGTCGAAAATCAAACTGTGCGTAGCGCTCCTTGTGGCATCAGACGATAACCAAGTCAATGTCAAAAGAACCGCATGTTTAGTTAAAAAAATGAGAATACCCCAGAGGTTCCTAATAACAACTTTTAAGCTTTAACAAAGTTCCTAGTACACGAACAAAAAAATCTACGGCTAGAATAAAAATAGGATCATGCTGCAGACTTCTGAATAGGTATCTACCGATGAGGAGTCTTGTCTCAAAGAAAAACCCTTGCTACTTCCGTCACACAATTTTGAACGCATTTTGGTACTTAGCTCATGGCTGAAGCACGTTCGATGCTAGAAAGGAGAATGTGCTATGCTCGCTTGAATGCCAGCAAGCAACATTTTCACTTCTCCAGCAGACCATCAGATGGTTGCGTTTTTCCTTGGTGACTCAGCTCCTCATTTAATCGAGAAAAAAACCCACTTTGGACAGAATCAAAACGAAATAAACGAACGGATAAACGGAATAAAAAACAAAAAAGGTGTTAAAAGAAAAACTCAAAATGAAAGGTCGAGAAGACCTGTTTGTTACTGTTATGACACTTGCTTCGCACAACTGTCACTAGCGCGAGAATCAAATTTTTGTAATTCGACGTTGAATCTTGGTTTACGACGCCTTCAGCCTATGGCAAATCGAATCGTCGAATTCGAAGAATTCTATACCAGCGTCCATCTTCCATGCTGATAACCACTAGTGGAGGTTGCACTAGGAAGGTTATTATTACGTCCTTTCCATCCATTCCATCCATGTGAACCTTCCGCGAACTCCGCCTACCCCCTCCACTGGTTTTCTCGTCGTTCCAACCTTTCCCAAGTGAATGCAGCTTAATACTGCGCGTTTAACTGCGCCTGAGGAGCACAAGAACATCCATTAGGTGTCTGGGTCTCGAAGATGGAGCAGGAGTGCCAGCCAGAGTGATGGATTGTTGGAGATTTGCAATCGCTGAAGGAACTGCCTAAGCAATTCCTCGACTTCAAATCAATTTAATAATTTTTTTGGTGTAAAAAAGTATAGTAATACTTCTTTGAACATGGGTGTTTTCATGGATATTCATGCCTAAGAAAAAGGCCATTGACTATAATATATCATCTGTTTAACAGATTACTAATTTCCTTTGGTTTTTATAATCTTTCTTGAGAGTACTTGCTAATTTATGTTATATATTTGCCCATTGCTTGTGTTTATTTATTGCTAGATTTCTTGTTTAAATGTTCTACGATCTATTATTGATATAAAACAGCACAAAAGGACAAAAGATAATGGTTACAGATGATGTTTTGAGGCGTAGGGATATTGCATCCAAGTTCGTCACTTCGATCGTTGCAGTCCTTTATTCCGTCGCATCTCTTTTCAAAATATATGCATTGGACGCCGTTCTCGCAGGGAAAATCCGTCGAGTGGCAAGGAGGTCTGCGGTACGACTGCGTTCTTGCAGGCTTCCGTCTAATGTTTGGATAATTGGCTAAAACAGAAGCAACCCTTCTCATTGAGTAACTCCATCATCGAACGTGATCAATCCCACAAGGAGAAGGAGAGTTTCGACAACACATACGGCAGGATGACAGTTGGAACCCAAGAAGATGCTCCCCATTTTTACAGACGAACAAGACTCAGATGAATGAAGAAAGACGGACAAAACACAACCTCTACATACATTTTGATGGCCATCAAGATGAAGGTCCACAATACAGTTGACACGAACAGGCATGGAAGAGGTGTAAATAATAGAGAATTGTCCTTTAAAAAAATTTCGCTCTTTTTTAATCTCTATCAACTCAAAACTCAGAAGAACAAAAATACTCAAATGTGTTGAAGGTAAAGAGTTTTTCTTTTCAATGTTTCGTCAAAATGGACGGAATTTAGCACTAAAATTTATTTGATTCTTCACATTTGAATTCTAATTAAATTAAGGCGATTTAAAAAAAATTAGAACAAAACATGAAGAATAGTGTGAAGAGAGATTCTTATCTTTATACCACCTAATAACCTCAATTGGCTCTCCCGAAAAATCAGCTGATTTCACAAGTCAATTCCGCACTGACGGTACAAAAAAGCCAAGCAGACGTTTGGACGGACAATCGGAGCTCACGAAGACGCTCGAACCTCTCATCGGAGGGATTTCCACATGCAACTAACACGAGTCCATTGAAATGAAGTCATGGAAGAGTCATCGGAAGAGTGGAAAAAAAAAACAATCAGGATACGCCCCTACTGATATTGACAAGACAAAGCACACATAACCCATGATGAGACAAATATTAGAGAGTTTTTGCAGTCTTCTCAGTAGTAAGTTGAGATTTTGAATGTGATGTTAGTAGAGATCTAAATTGGATGATAGTTTCAGATTAGAACTTTGCCAAAATCAATAAGAACGTTGAAATAATATATATATTTTTAAATTGTCTTTAATTTTCATCTGGCAGAGAAGAATTTTACTTAGAACGTCCATAGCAGAAGAAAATGGACTTAGGACTTGGTATTGCCAACTGTGAATTTTAGATTCTGTTACTGTGAATTCTGCTCGTCTTTCCGAATGTGACATCCCTTTCCCAACTCTTTCTTAGTGGCTACGGTCGTTGGGGAGTCGTTGTTTGGCGGTGGACTTTGGACCGGCTTCTGCGGGGTCGTGGGTTCAAGGCTCATCGCCAGCAGCGTGCGTTTTTCGGTGGCCGGGGCTCTCATCGCCCCCTCGTCCCAATCCAGGGTGGTGAGGCCATGGTAGGCCATGAGCAAAATCATCAGAACAAATTCTGATCTTCCCTTTGGAAGAGAGCTGATGACGTCAGCGACGCCAGGAATGGCAGACGGACGACAATCCAACCTGAAATGGTTGTTTACTTTACTTTACCCTTTCTAAGTCACTTGGGGGACATCAGTGAGTGTGCCAGACTCACTAAGTTCCAGGAGACCGTAACTTGCCAAGGCATGTGAGATGTGACAGGGATGGGAGATGGGACCAGAGGAAAACAGGTAGCAGTATAGACTGGCCAAATTTTCGAAGGCGTTTTTACTCCAGTCGTAAACAAGGTTGCCAAACTTGCAACACAAATCTGTTACAAAAATGGCGGCTGTTTGTTCAGTCTCTCCTCTGAAGCGCCCCATACACTATCAATTTGCCTGCAGGCCATTGTGAGGCCGTCGCCTCAACAGGCCAAAATCGCCGAGCAACATACACATCAGTCGACCTCCTGCAGGCGGACTTACAGATGAAGTGCTCGCTTGCACACACACTATACGTCCAGTGCCTCCAGGTGGACTGCTGGCAGCAAATAGTGGACAGCAGGCTGCTGTACACATGAACTGCTAATGTGTGGCAGAGAGCCCCCTTGAGATCCTGGACTGACAGTCCCATGCCCGTCGAGGATCTCACGTTCGATCCTCGCCTGCCCCACAGTCACACACCTTCACTTTTCACAGACTGCAGTCCATGGCCTTCAGATTTAACTGATGACGTGTGGGAACCTCACGACCGTCTGCAGGCAAATCGTATAGTGTATGGGAGCCTTGAGGAAACTGATCCATGGCAATCGTGGGCAAAGTGATCTACAGTGATGTTTTGACCAAGACATACTTCATATTTGAACTCATAGTAACGGTTGGGGGAAGTGGTTCAATAATAGCGACTTGCGCCTGAGGGAACACTGGCCGCCATTATTGAACCAGCTCATCTCCAACACCAGGAAAGCCACTTTGAGTACTGCAAGAACTCTCTATGGACCACCGACGCTCACTATCATAGATTCACGAAGAACTGGAACCCACAGATCGAAATTCAACCAAAGAAACCTGATATTCCTGAGCAACACCAAGATTGCCTCAGGCAACGTTGAATAAATATAACAAGGTTATGCAATTAAGCACAATTATATACAAAGAAGCGTCAAGAGAAAGCAGAAAGATACAGGTGATAGTCATCAGTTAGGCATACGATAAGGACATATAAAGCTGAGAAATTTGTACAGCAAGACGATAAAATAAAACAGCCGAAGAATTCACTTCAATGTTGAACCGAACACATTTTGTAGTCTACAGAGAACCCCAAAGCCAAGAAGATACAATGCAGTATCTTTCACCTAATGAAGGTTTGAATGGAAGATGAAAGAACAGTTAATTTACAAGAAAGTGAAGCAGAGGAAGGAGAAAAGCCGTATGAAAAGAGCATCTTGGAATACATAAATTAATAATCAATACGATAAGAGCAAATTAGAATATAATTGATTATCAGTTCAGAAATTTGAAGCAAAAGGTGAAATGAAATTTTCGAGGTAGTTTCACCAGTAGTTGTCTCTCATATTCGGAAAAAATAACAGTTCGATTAAATTTTTTTTTTTAAGATAACAGATATTTTTTTGTGGTTTAATCAATATGATGGATTGACTCTTGAAAAAAAAAGAAAAAAAATTTTTTTAATATTAAAGTTTTAAGAATTAAATTTGTAATGGGGTATTTCAGTCAATTAAAATAATTTGTTTTTTCAAAAGAGCATGGGTCAGGAATAACGGTAATCGGATCTGTTCGTTGAGAAAATGTTTAGAAGAAATTAGGGAAGCTAATGAAAGTTGAAGATTTGAATGATGTGACGTAGTAAGTTGCTAACCTTGGATCGAGACATTCCACTAATCCTGTAAGGTCTCGAACGCCTCGTGGCCTTGGATACTACAAAATACTACGCACACACGCGGAGTCTGTGTGCGTTCATAGAGGCCCGCCTTATTTTCTAACGTGTGATCTCTTCATTTAATTTTTCTACCACATGTTATAGTATCAATGGGCAAAAAGTTGAAGTTGAACTTGAAATACCCCATTCCGAAAAAATCATAGGTTAGACTTTTTTTAAATCGATTTTTCAGAGATAATTTTAAAAATATGAATATAGTGAATTTTCAAAAACGCACAAAACTCTGTTTAGACTTGAATTTTTATCATTATTAAAATCTTTAATTACTTCAGCAACTTGAATGGGGAATAAAATAGTAAATGAGAAGAAACAAGGATGAACTTTGAAATCCAGTGATTACTATTTATGGAATTATGGTCTGTTTTATGACAGGCAAAATCGTTCTACCAAAATTAAACGCCTGATATCCAGACACGTACTTGAAGAGGATGATTCGAAACTGGTTGGAAGTACAACGAAAAACCTAGAGCCTTATTCCGTGTTTCTACCCTCAACCGAATAGGACGGCTACCAACCACCAAAAAAAGTAGTCATGGATAAATTTCAAGATGTCAAATAAGTAGTAAAACTTATACAGAATAATTTACGGAAATATCTTATAAAACTTACGTTTTACAGTAACTCGAGCCATAGAAGTAACAGAGGAGCCTGTGATCCGGTCGATGGCTTCGCATTTGTAGCTTCCCGCATCTTCCACTTGTATATTTGTGAACTGGAGAAACATGAAGAATCGAATGAAATTGCGCATGTGATCGAAATGCGGCGTTAGATAGTGAACAAAGTACCGTGAAAGACAAAATATAGATATTTATTTTCAAACTGTCAGAACATATTTGCACTTAATATAGTTTGCACAACAGTTTTTTTAATTAAAACATTTTTTTTCTTTATTTTTTAAATTTTTTTTTATAGAGTGTACAACATATTTCAAATTCATTATAAACCATCTAACATTAACATGTAGGCAAGGTATCAATAACAACTATGATGAGGCAAAACATCACAAATAAAAAGCATGTAACTAAGTGAAAATCAAAGTGGACATTTTGGGAAAACGCTGCAAATTATTACACAATGGTTTATTATTTTTCTATATAGATCACTCGTCTACAAAATCACCAACCATCCAATATGAAAAAAAAAATAAAAAAAAAAAAATAAATAAAAAAAAAAAATCAAAGAAAAAAAAATCCAAATCACCAACCATCGATCGCATTTCGGTCAGCTCTAATTTGAACGGAGATTAGGCCTCTTTTGCGATTCACACTCGTGTTTTGATTGATATATATACATATTTCAATTTAAACCCTTAAATTTTCGTAGGCAGCGAACGATTTGTCCTACAGAGCTCCGCATGGTCTCAAAAAATTCTATAGAATCCTAAATTGAAGGAAAAATAATACCTTTATAACAAAATTTTGTGAGTTAGGGCGTTTTCAAAATTTCAAAATTGATTTTGGAACCCTTAGAAGTGACCTACATCAACCAAAAGCTTCGGGGCACAACTAGACCCCAAATGGAGCCTACATACCAAATTTCATCAAAATCGGTCAATGCTAAGTGGCAAAAGTGCCGCGTACGGCGGACGGACGGCCAAATTTTTATTAGATTTTTGGATTCTACGTACCTTGAAACGTAAACCATCAAATTTTGAGGGGGTGTTAATTTTTTTTTCTTGGTCGATTCCAAAGGTTCATTATCGAAAACAATAAACCAAAAGGGAGATGTGGAGAGCTACCGCAACCAAAAGCCCGGACCCACCCACCATGACGGCTCCTGGAACCACCAATCCATTACTGGAGAGACAGCCCCACGAACTGCGCGGTCTACCATGGAGGCCAACCACTCATATCAATAAAGGCGCGAAGCCACCCCCCCCCCCCCCCTCTAACAAAACAGGTGGAATAGTATTCCACTATATTATAGTAAAAAAAGTCTGCCAAGTGGGTGTGGCACATAGCTTACTCGTATCCACAACCCGATTGTATAGATGATCCGATGCATAGTAGTTAATCTCAAAACATCAAAACGAGTTAATCTGTTACATCCCTGAAAATTTCATTGAAATCGTACGGAAAATGTAGAAGTTATGGCCGTTACAAGGAATTCACGTTTGCGCATGCGCAGTGGCTACTATCAGTCCGAAGGTGGTGATTTTCATAGGGGACCATCTAAATACTAATCTGTAACATCCCTGAAAATTTCTTTGAAATCGGATAGTAAATGTAGAAATTATGGACGTTACCAGGAAATTCACGTTTGCGCATGCGCAGTGACTACTATCAGTCCGAAGGTGGTGATCTTCATTGGGGACCATCTACAACCTAATCCGCATAATCCCTGAAAATTTCATCGAAATCGAGTAGAAAAAGTGGAAGTTATGGCCGTTAAAAGGAAATTCACGTTTGCGCATGCGCAGTGGCTACTATCAGTCCGAAGGTGGTGATCTTCATTGGGGACCATCTACAACCTAATCCGCATAATCCCTGAAAATTTCATCGAAATCGGGTAGAAAATGTGGAAGTTATGGCCGTTACAAGGAATTCACGTTTGCGCATGCGCAGTCGCTTCTATCAGTCCGGGGATGATGATTTTCATAGGGGACCGTCTACACACCAACCCGCACAATCCCTGAAAATTTCATTGAAATCGGACAATAACTTCGTATAGTTATGCGCGTTACAAGGAATTCATGACAGACAGACAGACACACAGACACTGAACAAAAATTGTTCAGAAAGGTCTAAAACGCAAAACGCGAGTGAAAATTTTGATTTTGGAGAACTTTTTTTTTCGTCCTTGAAAAGTGAAAACAAAGCTTCCGCTACCTTGGTAGACTCGGAAGCAAAACAATTTTCAGACAACGATAGCGATATGCAATTTGGGGACGAGACTTACCAAAAGCCGTCCACCGCTCTGAGTTGCAGATCTGGGCAAAGCTCGATTGACTGATTCCCACCTGAGGTCCGCGCTTCGGTTTCCGATCACTTGACAGTCGATGTAGGCGTTGTCGTTCGGACGAACAGTTTGGTATTCTGGCGTCAATCGAATATTTAGCCTCTCTGCAAAACAATTTTGTGTCATTACAGACTTGGTTAGTAAAGGTGCCGTTGAGTGAGGCTTGGAGCTTTAGAAGATTCTACCTAAATATAAGAAGAAGCAGGGCAGAGAGGGTTAGGGCCCAAAGTCAGGGTCAATTGCCCTCGGGGGCAATGAAGCGCTTTTATCGCAACAGAAAGCATCTACATGCTGTCACTGAGATGGAGGTAGTGTGAAAAACTGAATGGTAGAGACAGAAATTCATTCTTTAGGGTTCTTATCCCTTAATATCCTGAGGAATCTTTTTGGAAGTCCGATTTTTACCTGCAACAGTTTATCCACCTTTAAACTTTAAAACTTTGATACTCCAACTACGGACTACAAAAATTCAAAGAATTTACGGAATGTAATAGGGTCTTTGAGGCACTTTCTACCTTCATTTCTCACCTTGCAAGCTGTTGTAATTAGGCGCTAGGTAATCAGCCTTCATTCTTATTGGTTGGATCAGCCCCCACTAGTGCCTGACCCACCATCTTACTAGTTAGTTCAAGTTCTCTCTTTCGTCCATGTGTCTCGCCTCTCTAAATTGTTTTACAAATACTTACTGTGTGGTTTCGGAAATATATTATTTCTCCCACTCGCACTTCTGTTGTTTCATTTAAGAAACCATTAGGTTATGGGCCCAGCACGCTTCCACTGAAGCCTGATGTATCAGAACTAAATTTGCCTTATAGAGAACTCTTAGGGAGTGTCATGTACTTGATGCTCGCATCACGTCTTGATTTGTGTTATTCGGTGTCTTATTTTGGAAGAGTCCAGAACAACTATGATTCTTCTCATTTTAAAGCTCTAAAGCAAGTTGTCAGATATTTGAAGGGAACCAGAGATCAAGTGTTAGTTTTTTCGAAGGGTGATAGTGATTTGAAGCTAACGGCATACGCCGATGCTGATCATGGTTCTGATGTTATTGACCGAATTAGTGTTTCGGGGTATGCTTTAATGTTGAATAAGAGTCTGATAATATGGAGTTCCAAAAAGCAAAGTTCTGTAGCTATTGCCAGTTCAGAAGCTGAATATTATAGTCTATCATCTTGTATGATGGAGTGTTTGTTTATTGGACAATTGTTGGGAGAAATTGACATTAATGTTTTTCCTATTCAAGTTTATGAGGACAACCAGTCCTGTATTAAAAAGTCAAAAACTGCAGAGACGAAGAGGAGTAAACATATTGACATTCGTCATCATTTTATAAAGGATCTTATTACAAAGAAAAAGTTTAATGTGTCATATATTCCTACGGATAGCCAAATTGCTGATATTTTCACGAAAGGACTATCTCGTTTAAAGTTTGTTTTTTTCAGGGAACTATTGGGTCTCACTCAAGTGACTTAATTTTTCTGTTGATGTTTTAATGAAAATGTTGTTTTTCGTATGTTTTTAATCTATGTTTTGATGTTTTTTGCTAAAATTTATGTGGTGTTTCTTTTCGATATTAGATGATGTTTTTTATTGATCGATATGTTTTGATGATGTGATGAAGTCATGATTAGGAGGGGATGTTGTAATTAGGCGCTAGGTAATCAGCCTTCATTCTTATTGGTTGGATCAGCCCCCACTAGTGCCTGACCCACCATCTTACTAGTTAGTTCAAGTTCTCTCATTCGTCCATGTGTCTCGCCTCTCTAAATTGTTTTACAAATACTTACTGTGTGGTTTTGGAAATATATTATTTCTCCCACTCGCACTTCTGTTGTTTCATTTAAGAAACCATTACAAGCTATTAGTTGGGTTTCCTCAGAGAGGGCGGTACTTTCTGAGGCTGCACTGGTTCCTCTATGAAGTGAACCTTTTCCCCTTATTCCTTGGTGCTGTACTTTATGAGGAATAACTCACCCCAACATCCCACAAAGGATTTTTCCAAGTTTCCTTCTTTTTCTTCAACAAAATTGGGTTTAAAAATAGATTTTGCTATCGCAGGTAGCGCTAGTGTGATCCTTGGAAAAATCATTCTTGAGCTGACAGATTATAATAGGGTCTTTGGTACCTTCTGCTAAAATATTCTATAAATTAGTCAAAATACATCAAAATTTTAATTACAAACTCCGAAAAAAAACATCACTCACTCACTGCTTGGGGTTGCCATAGGAAAAGAGTTTCAGGCTCTAATGGCTTATACTCTCCCTCTTTCGAGGCTAATTTATGTTAAAAGAGGATTCCGCCGGCTACCCCACTTCAGAGTTTGTAATTCTTTTGCTGAGATCAGCAAATTTCTTTATGCGTTTCCACGAAATTAGACGCAAAGATGCGCGCTCCACTATGTGGTGACCAAATGCTTCCGTTCTGGATCTCCAGAATCGGTCGCATCTGCACAAGAAGTGTTCAGCTGTCCTCTTCTTGTTCACATGGACACATTGATGAAATACGACTGTCCATGATATTCAGCATTCTTCGGAAGTCGTTATGTCCCGTTAGAATGCCTATCATTAGCCTGATGGTGTTTAAATGGAGTTTGGAAGATTCGTAACAATGCTGAACTAGATCAAATGATAGAGGGGGAAAATTTGGTGAGGTTCGTAAAGGCACAAAGACTAAGGTGGATTGGTCATGTGCAACGGATGCCTGAAAACCGGATTCCTAAGAAGGTGATGAACCAAAGAATGGATGGAAGGAGGAGACGGGGAAGACCTAGAGGACGCTGGCTATGCGATGTCGAAGACGACTTACGGACCATGCAGGTACGGAACTGGAGAGGGGCGGCGGAGGATCGAGTACGATGGAGAGGGATTGTTCGGGAGGCCAAGGCTCACACTGGGCTGTAGCGCCAGAAGAAGAAGAAGAAGAAGCCTGATGGTGTTTCGACTTTTTGAGGTCAACCATAGGGCCTGTTTTGCATCATACGAGGTGATGAGCATTCTGGTCTGTCTGTATCTATCAGTTTCTTTAGACCATAGTATATTAAGGTCTTGGGATTCCCATTTTTTTACTTTTTCTTTACAAGCATTCTTCGAAATGCCGATCACTGGTGAGTGTCCAATGAAATTATTTCCTTAAAATAACATTTTTTAAACAAGTGGGAAATGAGGAATTTCACCGATTTCTGTTTGCATTTTTCCTGAATAGTTAATGGTGTGGGATAGATGAAAATCGGGCTGATTTCGGAAAATACGTCTCCTGTTATTTTTGGGAGACAATCAAAATTTTTAATTTCAAAACTAACAGGGAAAACAGACGTGCAGCGGGAGTGCTCGCTGATTGGGCTGTTCGGATCGCCGTCTCCTCCCAGTGTTGCCCATTGGGACGACGAAATCGTGTTTTCTAAGAGAAAAGTTATCAAACAAAAACAGAGGAAACCTAATTTTCCCCATCTCGCTTTTTCTATTTTTTTCTTCAGTTTTTCGATTTCGAACTTTACTGTTTCATGAAATTTTGCATCTGGGGATCATGGATTTCTCGATCTCAGCGCTTCAAGCGGCCATAAATGAACTATTCCAGCATGACGTCATTTTCCCGGTTTTTTTTTAACATTCGTATTTTCTACACTGTTTTGTTTATTCGTAAATTAGGAAGTTCGGGCTGAAAGTTTGCCTTAGGGGGTTTTTAGAGGTGCTGAATCCGATTTTGGGGTCAAAAATAGGAAATTCCGACATGGTGAAATTCCTCATTAGTGGTCGGAGAAACCAGTCAGCTGACGCGGTCTGGCTGTGTCCAACTTCAACCTAATTTTGTGTCCAGCAGCGCCAGACTAAACATGTTTGGGTTTCTTTTGGATAATTCTGTACTTTATGAAGAGCAATCTCATGGTCAGACAGACCGAGCATGTTTTCAACCGTGTTGGGGACTTCATATAAGCTTGGTGGGATAGAATCCAAAAATTGTTACCTATAACGATCAGAGTAGCAATGTAGCTGTTAGTAGAGTAGCCGTTTCTATCTCTGCCTTCGCAAACATATTCTCCCTCGTCAGAGACTTCTGCGCGGTGGAATATCAGCCGCTCGCCACTCGTCGACACGTTTCTTCCAAGCGGCCTTCCATCTCTTCTACTCCACGAAAACTCAACGTTCGGATCTGAAATGATTCACAAAATTACATTACCTAAAGGTTTTCACCAGATATGTCGACAGCCCAGTGAATCGACCAGTACGAACCTCTATCAGGATGAGAGCACGTGATTTCTGTAGCTCCGTGAAGATCAACTTCGAAACGCGATGAAGTATCCGGTACGACATCGTTGTCCCGACTGCCTCTATCGATTTGTACCTGTAGTAGTGAGCAATTACGATTAGAACAATGAAATTCAAGATTAATCAATAATAGGATACCTACTTCTTTAAAAAAATGAATTACTTACGTATACACTTTCTTCAGCCTGTCCAGCTGCGTTAGTAGCTCTACATATGTAGTAACCACCATCATCTTCGCTCAAACTGTAGATATCCACTTGTGCTTGCCCAGTTTCCGATGTGGTTTCCGGCCTAGGAATAAGAAAAGGAAATTATTGAATAACTGATGGATAATTGAGAGTTCATGACTAAGCAATAACCTTCAAATATTAATTTGTGTTTTATTTGTAAAAGCCGGATCGGCAATACAATTGTCAACAATGTTAATAACATTTAAAATAAGACCTAAAACTAAAGTTCGGAAAAAAATAAAAAAAGAGGCAAAAAAAACCGGTAAAAACAAAATATCAAGGACCAAAGCCCTCCTGAAAAAAGTCCGTCACAGTATAAAATTCTGCATTCAACAGCTTCTCCCTGACAGTAGCGGTGAACTTCTTTTCAGGAAGAGAACGCAACTCGTTGGGAAGGTGATTAAAAAACTTGGCAGCTGCAAAGGACTCGTATCCCTCGTCACACTGAGACGTGACACTGGAAGAAATAAGTCGTCTCTCTTCCTGGTATCATAGGTGTGCAGATCACGCCGCCGTTCCATTTGACCCAGATTACTTCTTACGAATTGGAGACAGCTCAGGACATAATAGTTCTTTAGCTTGCTCTTAGTTGTAAAAAGGAAGAAATGGTGACGAGGAGGCACAAAGAAGTGAACCTGTAGGAGGAGGCCATGATGGTAGGTTGGGGAAATTGAATTGAAGAACCCATAATGACTGGGTGGTAGTGAGCCAGAGTTGCAAGCACAGAGTACTGGAGTGGTGGAGTGGTGGAGACAAGTTAAGAAACTGGAGTGGTTGCAAGTGTGTACAACCGAGGAATAAGGAAGAAAAGGCAAAGCCGCGAGGAACTGGTGGGTTTTCAGGATGGAGCAGTCGCAAGATTGCGCTAGAGGAAACTTCAAATTATACGTTTACCACTCTACCTCACGCCCTGATCAAGGTGAATAGGGCATACAGAACGGCTCCCACAGTAGCCATGCCAGTTTTAGCTGGAGTTCTCCCCATACACCTTGAGGGCTGGCGTCGTTGGGCCGAATACCGACTGACTAAACGTACTCGTTTCAGAATCCCAAGAATATTTGAGGAGCTGGGTAATTCTGGCGAACTGACTGTTGAGGAGACAAAGAAAGCTAGACATGACTTGAACGAGACCCTACTTGACGTGTAGCAGTTTGAATGGGATAATGCCCCTAAGGGAAGGCTCCCTCACAGATTCCTCCCCAGTGTAAGGTTGAGAATGGAGAAGGGATGGCTCGTGCTGACGCATGAAGTCACTCAGTTTTTGGTTGGTCATGGTGAATTTGCTGGAAAACTTGCTGAGCTTGCACTGGTAGAACCCCTATCCTGTGTGTGTGGATCCGAGGAACTGACAGACCACGTTCTGCTGGAGTGTCCTGGATTTGCTGACATCAGGCAGCACTAGAGTCTGGAGGATGCTTCCATAGGTAGCATTTTAGCAAGTCCTGCTGGGCTATCTCGACTGCGAGGGTTTGCCAATGAAGCAATACCCAGACTGAGAGATAGACCCAAGACCAGAACCAGAAGAAGTTAGAGAGGACTCTGTTACGATAACTATACTGGTTTGACCGAAATCTTACATCAACTGCCACTAGAGTGGCATTGACCAACGATACCTTGGACCATATCCCAATCAGTAACTGATACCACAGACGGACTGAACAGTGATCGACGATCCCAACCCATGGAAAATGGGTACTCATTGGAGGACGTAGGTCTTGACCATCCTGCATGAGGCTCCTGACAGGGAGTAATTCCTGTCCAAGACGGAGGCAACATTGCCACGTTGGGTTAACCTTTGGACGGTTGGGTTCGTACAACCGTCCCCAAACCTTTGACCAGTTGGGTTCTATACAACTGGTCCTCATATGGGTACCGATGTGCATCATGCCTCCCTCTCCTGTACCCCCTTAATGTTAGGGCACCGGCTCGTGCCTCTGACAGGAGTAGAGCGGTTAGGGAGCAGGTACAAATTCTCTGCTTCCGGGCCTGTTACCTGGTCGGGCTTCTGGGGATAGCAGTAAGGCCGTAAAAGGCTCATTACTCATCTCAATTACCAGTACCACGGGCGAGGGGAGCCCCAGGCTACAGATGCACCGACCTCGGTCAAAGCATCACCTGCCTGCCCCTCAGTTGAGGTTGGATTCGTGGTGGTCGTGGTTGAGCAAACCCTACTTCATGGGCTTGTACCAAGAAGGCTACAAGGGGAGAGATGTCCTCCTCAAGGGCTTGCCCCCTGAAGATGTCTCTCGGCATGTGAGTTCTGTTATGAACTCGGGTACCAACCTGTCTAGTTGGTAGAACCTTAGCTAGAAGGTTCGGCCTAACCTGTGGTGCTAATACAAACAGGTACCTAGAGGAGCTGATAGTCATGACTAGCTCCCCTAGGGCTCTCGTGTGGTGAGTTCCTTCCACTCCCTCGATCACCCTTCTAGGGTTTTCGGGGTTTCATCTATCTGCTTGCAGATGGAGGGGGTTGCGAAATCCAGTTTGGATCGGCTCTCCTTGAAATAAAATAGTAGTTATTTGTCAACCTCACGCAACATGAGGCTCTATTACACACCAAAGTTACAACAATTATGTTTGTTTTTTCTTATTAAATAGTCCTTGTATTTTTATTTAAAAAACGCATAAAAGCTGTAGGAGGATCTTTTTTCTTCTGTAGCCAGTAATTTTCAATACAGTGCTCTATTCTTTAGTCTTCCAGTAATGAAATAACCCTACGCTCCCGGACATTCTTCTTGTGCCCCATAAGCGCATAGAAGCAACACATGCGAACCTTCTCCAAGAACTAATAGTAGGATCGAGTGTAGCTGCCAATCTTCTCGTGGCCAACTTCACAAATGAAAAATACTACAGGTATAGAAGATATATATTTTGCTTACCTAGATCCTGAGCGTCCAGGATTTTGAATTTCCCAATGGACGACAGGTGCGGGAACGCCTGTTGCTCGACAGATCAGTTGAAGCCTGTGGAAACCAGAAACATGTATTATTTTAGAAAAAAATAGCATGAAATCTTTCCATCCAAAGAGGATAATTCTGAATGATTCACTAAGCCATCTCCCCATATTAACCCGTACTGTCTAACCAACAGTAGTGTATGACAATCGACCGGAAGTAAATTATGTCAGCTTTATTGGGATTTGGGTCCAACAACAATATCCTCCTCTTTCACCAAATTTTGGAAAAATTTATTTTCTTCATCAGGGCTCAGAGGATGAGTAAAAAACCTAAACTCACCCTCTGAGCCCTGATGAAGAAAATAAATTTTTCGAAAATTTGGTGAAAGAGGAGGATTTTGTTGGACCCAAATCCCAATAAAGCTGACATAATGTCTAAACAACAATTCGTTGAATTTAAAACGTGGTTCAAAAACATTTTGGGGGGTTTGATACATAAGCCCTCTCCATATCAAGCCTGAATTGCCCCGTTACACCTCCTCTCCATCATGTCTCAGCAGCAGCTGGGAAACGACGTTTTCAAGACTCCCTCCCTTCAAGAGTGAGAGTGTTGACCGTCCACAATATCGTCGCTGCCACAGCAACACTAGCTATCTGATTTTTGCCAACTTTTCAGGAGAGCGAAAAAACTGGTTTTAAATAACAGAGGCTAACTACATCAAGAGTGCACAACAACATAAGCTATCTGCACTAAAAACTTTTATCACCTCAAAACCAAATGTTTCAACCGAATTCAATGAACTCAATGCTCAAATATTGATAATCGAACTTCATTCTTCCCGAAATGAGTGAAAAAGTAGAAATTATTCCATTTAATCATCATGAAAACCAATGGCGTGGTCACACGAGGTAGGAGATTGTAAGGTAAAAACATGTAGATAGCCACTGTTTCCGAACTAAAATCACTTAGTCAGTGTTGCCTTTTTCGTGATAGCGGGGTCAGTGTTGCCAATAGCAAAAAACCGACTTCACCAATCGATCCAGCACGAAAAATTACTTAAGAAACCGTCAAAACCTGAAAATCGCCAAAATGTCACTTAGCCAGTGTTGCTGTGGCAGCGACGATATGCAAGTTATAGAGAGAAGAATTTGTTGGGTTTTTTCTACGATATTTTTAAGATAGATTTGTGAAGCAATCAAAGAGTAATGAGGCTATGTTTGGTTGAAGAATTATTATCCCTTTACCTCTCTGGTAATTCTGTTAAATTTCAACAATACTTTGTAAATGTACATAACACTTTTGATACTCACCGGTCTCCTACATTTTTTCTAATACTTCCGCTTGGGTCGACTCGGATTCTTGGTTCCGTTTGAACATCCAGTCTCAGAACAGCGGACGTCTGACCAGCAGAGTTCGAGGCAGTGCAAACGTAGTCGCCAACATCGCTGAGTTGCACGGCGTTCAACCTTTGAAAATGAAAACCACCACAAAGTGAGTCAAAGAAAGTTTGGGCACCTGAAAAGAGTGGAGGTGTTTTATTTCGATTGCCTCTAGGGTAAGGATGGCTCCATGTCGAGCCTGCATTGCTGTCACAGGGCCACCCTCCTCTCCTCCATGTCTCGGCAGCAGCTGGGTGACGCCCTTTCCTGAGACTCCCGCCTTCAAGAGTGTCAGTGTTGCCGTCCACATCGCCGAATGGTTCAAGGAACCTCTTGCCGAACGTCCAGAACTTTAAGATCTGCTGATTAATTGATTGATTGGAGAATTATTCTTATTCTTATTATTATTATTATGTGCAACAGGATCTTTTTGTTTGCTACATCGACTTCCAGCGTGCATTTGACAGCGTTAGGCATGGCCCACTTATGGAGTTGCTGGAGCGCGTTGGTCTGGACTCGAAGGATGTTCGCATCATTCGAAACTGAGACGATCTTGGTCCTAGTAGGTCTTGGTGGTTTAAAGAAATCACACGGATGAGAGGGGAAACGGTTTTTAGGAACTGTATTAACGTCGTCCAGAATAAGAGTGAGTTCTCCTGCCACTTACAGAAATTGTCTTTCAACATTTTTCGGCACTCCTTGCACTTCATATAATTTCGGAAGGGGGACTGGCCTACTTTCGCGGTGTTCCCATCGGAGTTCGCGGTCGGGGTTGACAGCCGGTTATCAACCGCTATCAGTACCACCACCCTTCATCGTTGTCCCAGCTGTGGGCGCTGCGTGGACACTGGCAGGTGGTGGTTGAAGGCCCATGACAAAACCTATACAATGAGCAGTACGCGTCAGTTCTTGTTGAGGGTTATCAATCAAAAAGAATACCTATAAGTAAGGGCGTTCGCCAGGGATGTCTGCTCTCTCCTCAGCTGTTTAACCTTTACTCGGAGGCCATCTTTCAGGAAGCGTTGACCAACTGCGATGCCGGGATTAGGGTAAATGGCCACCTGATCAATAATATACGGTATGCAGATGATACGGCTCTGATTGCGAGAAGTCAAGAGGAACTACAAGAACTAATTAACAGAGTGGAGATGGTAGGAGAGACGTATGGCATCAGAATAAACGTAAAAAAGACAAAATTCATGGTAGTGAGCCGCGCCGAACAGCAAGCAGCTTGCTTGTCTGTTGGTATGGAACCCATTGAAAGAGTGCCAGTATTTAAATACCTTGGAGGTCGTTTGCACGAGAACACCGAGGTGGACACTGAGATCAAAACGAGGATAGCTGTGGCTAAAGCTTCATTCATGAAGTATAAAGCCGTGCTTTGTGACAAACATCTCAGTACACCAGCTCGTTTGCGCTTCCTTCAATGTTATGTATGGTCGGTTTTTTTGTACGGAGTTGAAGCATGGACATTGAAGGCTTCCCATTTGAACCGAATCGAGGCTTTCGAAATGTGGTGTTACCGGCGAATGCAGCGTATTTCATGGGTTCGTAGGATGACCAACGAAAATGTTCTGCAATTGATGAATACCGATCGAAAACTTCTAACAATCGTTAGAAGGAGAAAGGTTTCACAAGTTGGTCACCTACTCCGTGGTGAGAAATACTCATCGCTGCAGCTGGTGTTTGAAGGAAAGATCGAGGGAAAGAGAAGTATTGGGCGACGGAAGACCTCGTGGTACAGCAACATTTTACAATGGACAGGACTCGAGTATCACGATTTGAAAAATAAAGCATTGAATAGAGATGAATTCCGACAAATTGTCGCTAACCTCTGACTTCAGAGAAAGCACTAAAAGAAGAAGAAGAAGAATAATTCGTTTTATAGAAAAGCTGTAATCACAAAAAACAGTTTAATACTGTTCCAGACGTTCGGTAGGAGGTTCCTAGAGTGTTCTGAAGGCAAATTCAGACTGGTTCCAGACGCTGGTAAGGGATTTTTGAAACAACATTTGTCGTATACTCGTATTATGAAAGTTCCCTGTTAAGACATCTATCATTTGCCAGTGAGGAAGCCGAGTGAAGTGGGTACTGTCCAGGTTTTAGGACCCCCAATGTAAGTACAAATATCCACCCAAACATCCACTTTCTGGACTTCCAACCAGAAATCCACGCCACTCCCTTATCACAGGTGAGGCTAAATTGAAGAGAACTGTCCACTCTGAGCGGTTTTTGAATAAAGTAAACGTATTAGGTTCAATAATTGTTATACCTGATGAGGTTGCCTTCTTGAATGATGTTCCTAGGGAGAGAGCCACTGCGGCCTTTGGTCCACACGACCCTTGGAGGCGGGCTGCCCCCTGAAGGTCTGCACTCCGAGTGTCCGGACTCTCCTTCCATCAGCACGATGGAGGCTTCCGTAAGCTCGATAGCAGGTGCGACACCACGTTCTTGAAAACAAACATTCGTACCGCATGAGCAAATTTTCAAAGAAATATATAGATTTTTTTAAAACTTTATACCGTAGACATCCTCACATGCGACCATCAACTACTTTCCTTAAAGTGAAGGATGTACTTCGACAGTGAAAATGCAAAACTTATGATGAAAATGCATTGACCACTCTATCATCACCAATCTACAAGATCTTACAGTCGTCAGGGAGGTTCAAACTTACGTGATTTACTATTCATCACAGAGAAGAAATATGACTAACTCACGTTTCTCGTTGCTAGAGCAAGGCCACAGTAGACTAGATAAGCTTATAACCTTAGTTTTCGATAAAACTTCAACATACGAGGTTTTGCATTTTGACTGTCGATGCATTGATTGCCTTCGAGATCCACTGGTCGAGCTTAACCCTGGTATGGAATCGTCACGTAAATTTTACACCTGTGGCCTTGAAACAGTCGCCCACCCCACTAGCGAAAAGGGTAGGAAGGCGCCACCCCACCTATGCTATCCCTAGGGTGTCCCCTTTCAGTCGCGCATGTCCTCTGCCACCGAGTTTGTCGCTGTTGTCTCTCACAGGCCTGTAAACTGAACTCATCGTGTAATTTTTACAACGTTTCCAATAAAGTAGGTAGAACGGTGCAATTTTCACACCACGTTTCCATTCCCTGCCCCATTCATGGTGTCAAAATAACATCATTTTTGTTTCACAAAACAGCCATATATTAAAAAAAAAAAAAAAACAGTAATATTCCTAAATCTTCTATTGCTTCCGAGTCTACCAATACGAAGCAATTTGATTTCCTGTTCCTTTGAAGTGATTTTCATTGTTGGAGGTAATATTTCCAATAAAGTAGGTAGAACGGTGTAATTTTCACACCACGTTTCCATTCCCCGCCCCATTCATGGTGTCAAAATAACATCATTTTTGTTTCACAAAACAGCCATATATAAAAAACCAGTAATATTCCTGAATCTTCTATTGCTTCCGAGTCTACCAATACGAAGCAATTTGCTTTCCTGTTCCTTTGAAGTGATTTTCATTGTTGGAGGTTACTTTTTCTAGTCCGTCAAATACCTTGAAAGACTGAGATGAAAACTGTTGAGTTATATTTTGTAATACGAGCTTGAAAATAAAAATGTGTTCATTGTTGAAAAACTATTTATTGGACTGGTAGTAGCACCTGGCAGTACCCCTTTTGCTATTGAAATCAGCAGAAGTGTTGAACTTGGATACTGAGACAAGGAAAACGAATAGAAATCAAGGGAAAATAGAGAAAGCAAAGAGAATTGGCTCAGAATCTCCTCATTTTAGTAGTATAGAGGCAATAATTGTCTCGAGAACGGCCACAAATGTAGTAGAGAACTATACTTGAATGAAAAAAGTGTAAATCAATGCAGAGAGCTGACGAAATAGGTTGAATATTGATGTTTTCTGACTGGTGTAAAAATTACACCTGACTTTTCCATTAAGCACACATCGGGTGACGATTCCATTCCAGGGTTAATGGAAGTTTACGGTTGCTCCCTGGACCCGCTGTCCAGTCTTCAAGGTCTCGAAAATCTACCTGATATAGTTGAAATCACGTAATGTTCTATTCATGTTCAAACCAGAACGTATTGAATTTGTGCTCAGCCATGAATGAAAGTTACACGATGAAGCAGGAGGGTTGGATACTTAAGAACAACCCGGAACTTGAGGGATTGGGGGCAGATCTAGCTTAGTATGGGTTTCCTTACTACTTAATTAACTTGGTAACAAAGTCTCAATTTCTGTCGTCAACATGTAATTTTTCAATCATGTTCAGGTTTTTTTTCAGGATTTCGAATTAGCACGATTTTATTGAAAACCAGTACCGTCAACCGGGGTGATATGGATCATTTTTTGCAGTTTTTATTGAAAAATTAGACCCCACTCTTTTTAGAGCGAGCTGGCTTTCCGAATATAGATTCTCTGAGATGTCAAGAAGACGGTACCATGTCAATTTTTGTGATTTGCACCTTTTTTCACTTTTATTTTTTTAAGGAAACATTATCCATATCACCCCGTTAGTCGGGGTGATATGGATCAAAGCCAAAAACCGATGTAAAATTCACTCCAATCCAGTAACGTGGTGAAATGAATCACTAAAATTATTTTTAAAAATAGAAGATCGAATAAATGAAAGGTTAAAAACGCTGCAAATCATTGCTCAAAGGTTTATTATTTTCTTATAGATCATCCTTCTGTATTCTCCATCAATAGCACCTACCACCATCTGTATTATCCCTTGACCTTCCTTCTCAAATTTCAGCTCCTGCGTTCAATAGGATTGAAAATGGCTTCGGAGCTCACTCAGCTGATCATTGATCAGAAGAGTGAAGAAGATCTCCTCGAATGCTGGAGACGCCTGGAAGAGCACCTCCATTCAATAGGATTGAAAATGGCTTCGGAGCTCACTCAGCTGATCAGTGATCTGATCAGTGAGCAATGATTTGCAGCGTTTTTTACCTACAAACATTGTTTTACCTACCAATTTTTTTTTACCTACCAACTATTGGTAGGTACTACCTACCACACCATACTGGCTTCACACCTTCACAATCAAGTTTATTAGAAAGAACTAAACGCTTCACACTCGATTCGAAAAATAGAAAGCTTGATATGGAAATTTGATTACTGGTTACGTAGGAGGCAAAACTGTATACAAATCGAAGAAATGAACATCGATCGCATTTTAGTCCGATAAAATTTGAACGGCGATTAGACCTCTTTTGCGATTCACACTCATGATTCTGTTTTATCGAAGGAAAACCTTCAAATACTCGTAGGGACCGAACGGTTTGTCCTACAGAGCTCCGGGTGGTCTCAAAAATTTTTAAAAATTCTGTACTATTTAAAATTGGTGAAAAAACGATACCTTTATTTCGAGATTTTTGGAGCTAGGGCACTCTTGAAATTTTCAACCCTTAATTTTCACCCCTTAGAAGTGACCTACATCAACCAAAAGCTTCGCGGCACAACTAGATCCCAAATGGAGCCGATATACCAAATTTGAACCAAATCGGTCCAGTGTTGCTAAGAAAAGTGCCGCGTACGGCGGACGGCGTACGGCGGACGGACGGAAATTTTTTTATTCGATTTTCGGATTCTACGTACCTTGAAACGTAAAACATCAAATTTTGAGGGGGGTTAAAATTTTTTTTTTCTTGCTCGATTCCAAAGGCTTATTATTGAAAATAATAAACCAAAAAAGAAAAGGGCTTCGAAATTAGGAAACTGACGGTGCATTCAGGCTTCACTCTATCGAAGCCTGAATGCACCGTCAATTTCCTCATTTCAAAGCCCTTTTCTTTTTTTTAACCTTTCATTTTCTTTTTTGACTGTTCTTCAGTTCAGTAAAATAATCATTGACAGTGTCCCAAGTAATAAGTGCTCGTGCTCTTTTGAGATGCCCAATGACCAGGTAATGTCGAGGCATTTTCTCCCGATTCGCTTCACCCCTCAAAAACTCCGAAATTCACAAAATCAACTACTGACAAGGGGGGTTTTAAGTTGAAACAAAACAAAAAATCGATCTCTTTTCATGAGTTGTTGTTGATATGATAAAAAATACGCAGATCAAGTTTTCTGGTCATAGGTTGGCTACACAGATGAATGTAAACAAACAACACAGAAGTGCGGCGTTTCTATGGATCTGATAATCTTCATGGATGACCTTCTAACATCCTTGAATCGAATGAATCATGGATGAAGGTGGTGAAGCAAAATGCCTAGGTAGTTCAATATTCTGCTACCAGATCACATCCAAACGTCACCAGGTAGCGCTGCAATCGCTGCCTCCAAAGTATCCATATCACCCCGGCTGATTCATATCACCCCGGTTGACGGTACCTACTTATAATCGATAATCTGGGGAAACTCTTGTTAAACAGCAAATGATTGGGAAGCGGCTATGTCGATAAGGCCTCTCAGGAGGCAACCGTAATGGGGTGTGCGCATGGGTAGGAAAAACTATTTATTGTTATTTTCATTCTAAACTAGACCTCAAAAAACCGGGAAAATGACGTCATCCTGGAATAATTCATTTATGGCCGCTTGAAGCGCTGAGATCGAGAAATCTATAGTCCCCAGATGCAAAATTTCACGAAACAGTAAAGTTCGAAATCGAAGAACTGCAGAAAAAAAATAGAAAAAGCAAGATGGGGAAAATTAGGTTTCCCCTGATTTTGTTTGATAACTTTTCTCTTAGAAAACACAATTTCGTCGTCCCAATGGGCAACACTGGGAGGAGACAGCGATCTGAACAGCCCAATCAGCGAGCGTTCCCGCTTCACGTCCGTTTTCCCGGTTACTTTTGAAATCAAAAATTTTGATTGTCTCCCAAAAATAACAGGAGACTTATTTTCCGAAATCAGCCCAATTTTCATCTATCCCACTCCATCAACTATTCAGGAAAAATGCAAACAGAATTCGGTGAAATTCCTCATTCTCAGAATGAGGTCTACTTTCAATTTAAAATCTTTAAAAAAATCATGCGCACCCCCGACGATTACGAGGCATGTCAGTTGGAAACAAAGAGTTGGTTGAAAAAGAGGGCTACACTGAACATGGAGCTAGAAACGAGCAACTCACTTCTGACTTCGAGGAATCCTCTACTAATAGCAGTATGTCCACCGTAAGTCGCCCTGCAGACGTACACAGCACGATCTTCATAGCGGACGTTCACGATTCGCAGGATGTTGTTTTCAATCTGATAACGAAAGCAATGAAAATTATTACAAAAGTTGGAAAATGTAAACTGGCGGGTAAACTGATGGGTGCGGTAGCGTGTCCATTTGTTCTGAAGTTGTAGTTATAGATTTTATGTGTGATATTTGTTTTTTGAACTAGATTACACTTGTTGTCAGTGTTGGAGCCCTTGGCGGGTGTTTCGTGGTACGTCAGTCTCTGTTCGACGGGATCCCTTTGGCATACTCTGTTCGACGCAACGGAATAAAACCCATCGACAGGAAAACGCCCCTTTAACTGGCGTCACAGAGTACTGGAGACAAGTTAACAGAGGAGAAAGCTAATGTTAAAATGGCGTCCAAGCATTTTTTGAGGCTGCCTCAGTTGCGCCATCTACTTTCATCTAAAGAACTACTAAGAAACTGAAGTGGTGGGGGGGAGGAGGCCACACTCTTCATGCCGCTTCTTTTCAAATCCTTTCGAATGACCAGAAATTGATAACTTTTCGTTTCATCATCATTTAGATTTGCAAGAAATGTTTAGAAAAACCAATCGAGGCGAAAGGTATTTTCCAAGTTGCCCTTACGATTGTTGTTGTCCCTGTTGCCAGTAGTTCAAATGTTCAATCGACAAGTTTGAAAGCCAAGAATCAATAGAAACGTTTGAAACCCAGTGTATTATTGAAAATCGCTCGATTTTTTCGTACATATCGCGAATATAACTAAATGTTATCAAATTAATTACTTAGATGCAGCCGGTAACGCACCAAGGAGAAAAATATGTGATAAACTAGTTGACTTGTTGTGATGAGGTTGGGAACAAACGATCATGAACGCGATCTGTTGCACTCATCTTCAACTACGTCCTGGAGCTCCACCAATCAGAACGCTTCTCGGTCTCCCAGATTCAGCTTTCAGCCCAGTGACTGGCGTACTGAGTTTGGGCCACTTGGACGTGAAGGCGCACTGGAAGCGTTGTTCTGCATGGCCCAAATCATTGCTTTTTTGGCCCACTGCTACTCAAAAACTAAATACTTCACACTACTAAACTAGTATCGTGGAAAAAGGGATCCCACCAACATCTGCTCGACTGTGGGAGAGGACGAGGGTTCGAATCCTTCATGAAGAAACAATTAAGTTTACCTGCGCATTTCTACCCAGTTGAGATCGACGATTGTTAACCACTTTGTTCCAAGATATCTGGGCGTCTGGTATGGATGAGTTGCAGTTCATTATGGCAGTATCGTATTCGTTCACAGTAACTCGTTCAGGCTGAACTGATACCGTAAGTCTGTTGCTGGGCCTGGAAAGTCAAAAAATCAAAATGAGAGGTATTGTCAAAATGCAGTAACTCAAGGATACAAAATAAGGTAAAACCCTTTATCCAGGAAAGAGAATAACTCTCCTTTGTAGACGTATCAACAAAATGTCCAAGTTCAGCCTTGGCTTTACGTTTTTTGCGCAATATTTATGATTTGTTAATTTTCTTTGATTTTCGTGCGATGAAAATTTTGTAACACTTTCCTCGACTTTTTTTCCTAGATGGTTTATATTTTTCGAGAATGTGATACTTCATTATCGAGCTCAGCTATAATTCAGTCATAAATCCCACAAATTTTGGACTTTGGACTTCTACGAGCATTAACAGGGTGTCCAGCTATTTCCCGAAAAAAAATTCCCTGAATTTTCCAGGGTCAATTACGTCCTTTTCCAGGTCCATAATTAAACTAAAATATAAATAAATATGATAATTTCTCAAAATTCAGGTTTTCAAGGACATTTTGAAATGAAAAACCATTACAACGGTGGCTACAGCTTCCGTACAAGTACGCAACCACGAGAGACATTTTATGTAAGCGAAAATCATCAGAAATTTCCGCGCAACGCTCCCCGCGTGACGATTTTTCATTTATGTGCCATAGTAACGACATAAAATGTCAAAAACGACTGGCAAGTGGGTGTGGCACATAGCTTCCTCGTATCAATAAACCGATTGTATAGAAAGATGACAATAATCTCTAAGTACCTTGCACTACCCTCTTAAGGGACCATTTACACATAAACCCACACAATTCCTGAAAATTTCTTTGAAATGAGGTGGAAAATGTAGAAGTTACGTCTGCTGTCAATTCAGGGAAGAAGATTTTCATATGGGACCATCTACACGCTCCTGAAAGCCACACAACCCCTGATTGATACGTCGTGTAGTTTTGCCCGTCATAAGCACTTCATGACAGGCAGATAAACACTAAACCAAAATTGCTCAGGAAAGTCTAAAACGTAAAACGCGAGTAAAAATTTTGATTTTGGAGAACATTTTTCTTATTCAACTTTTCCCTACCTTGGTAGACTAGGAAGCCAAATGTCATTAAGAAAATTAATATAAGGAAGGAACCAGAATCTGACTAGTAAAATCATAGGTACGCGGTGTGGGTTAACATTCATTAGCTGCACCTTATGAACACTTTTAAAACATTTTTTTCGAGAAAAAATTAAGCAATTGCAACGGCATTATAAATTGCGATGACAGAAACAATGTAAAAATATAAATCTGTATTTTAAACATTGTAGCTGAGGAAATGTTTCTTCATCTAGAACATCTCTCAGACTGTCGGATTTTTCCACAAAAATGCCCGGAACTCTTCTTTTTCCAGGTTTTTTTTGGAGTAAAATGAAATTCCCTGAGTTTTCCTGTAGAGTAAAATTCCTTGAGTTTTCCTGTAGAGTAAAACTCCCTGAGTTTTCCTGTAGAATAAAATTCCCTGAGTTTTCCTGTAGAGTAAAATTCCTTGAGTTTTCCTGTAGAGTAAAGTTCCCTGAGTTTTCCTGTAGAATAAAATTCCCTGAGTTTTCCTGTAGAGTAAAATTCCTTGAGTTTTCCTGTAGAGTAAAATTCCCTGAGTTTTCCTGTAGAATAAAATTTCCTGAGTTTTCCTGTAGAGTAAAATTCCCTGAGTTTTCCTGTAGAGTAAAATTCCCTGAGTTTTCCTGTAGAATAAAATTCTCTGAGTTTTCCTGTAGAGTAAAATTCCCTGAGTTTTCCTGTAGAGTAAAATTCCCTGAGTTTTCCTGTAGAGTAAAATTCCCTGAGTTTTCCTGTAGAATAAAATTCCCTGAGTTTTCCTGTAGAATAAAATTCCCTGAGTTTTCCTGTAGAGTAAAATTCCCTGAGTTTTCCTGTAGAGTAAAATTCCCTGAGTTTTCCTGTAGAGTAAAATTCCCTGAGTTTTCCTGTAGAGTAAAATTCCCTGAGTTTTCCTGTAGAGTAAAATTCCCTGAGTTTTCCTGTAGAGTAAAATTCCCTGAGTTTCCCTGTAGAATAAAATTCCCTGAGTTTTCCTGTATAATAAAATTCCCTGAGTTTTCCTGTAGAGTAAAATTCCCTGAGTTTTCCTGTAGAATAAAATTCCCTGAGTTTTCCTGTAGAGTAAAATTCCCTGAGTTTTCCTGTAGAATAAAATTCCCTGAGTTTTCCTGTAGAGTAAAATTCCCTGAGTTTTCCTGTAGAATAAAATTCCCTGAGTTTTCCTGTAGAGTAAAATTCCCTGAGTTTTCCTGTAGAGTAAAATTCCCTGAGTTTTCCTGTAGAGTAAAATTCCCTGAGTTTTCCTGTAGAGTAAAATTCCCTGAGTTTTCCTGTAGAGTAAAATTCCCTGAGTTTCCCTGTAGAATAAAATTCCCTGAGTTTTCCTGTAGAGTAAAATTCCCTGAGTTTCCCTGTAGAATAAAATTCCCAGAGTTTTCCTGTAGAATAAAATTCCCTGAGTTTTCCTGTAGAGTAAAATTCCCTGAGTTTTCCTGTAGAGTAAAATTCCCTGAGTTTTCCTGTAGAATAAAATTCCCTGAGTTTTCCTGTAGAGTAAAATTCCCTGAGTTTTCCTGTAGAATAAAATTCCCTGAGTTTTCCTGTAGAGTAAAATTCCCTGAGTTTTCCTGTAGAATAAAATTCCCTGAGTTTTCCTGTAGAGTAAAATTTCCTGAGTATTCCAGGTTGCTGTATGAGATGCGTTTTGTTAAGTACTCAGAAAAAGTGCTCTCCTGTAAAATCACGTTTTTTGACCTTCTTGCCCCTGTTTTTCTGTAATGGTTGAAATTGTGTTTCCCCGATTTTTCCTCTAAACTACTATAGTTGAACTCCACTTTAGTCGGATGGTTTCTCGAAATTTCAACTATAAGGTTTATAAATAATTTTTTGAAATTGAAAAAATTCAGACAAAAAAAAACGGAATTTTGAAAAAAAAATCATACGAAGCTATAAATAGATATTTTCAAAATCCATCCGACTAAAGTAAAGACAACTATATGTACTACCTACTGAAAAAAAATTGCATGTCAATAGACTGAACGGTGATCTAGATCCAGGGGCACAAAAATGGGTCTGCCGACCCACTTTAGTACTAACGGCTGGGTTCCCTTAAAGAAGTAAACTGAACTAACAATAGAGGGGAAAACTTACCCGCGTCGGACCCAAATGAAAGCGCTGGCTTCTGACACTATTTGTCCGCTTGGCTTGCTGGCTTCGCAAACGTACTCGCCTGCGTCACTCATCTCGATCTCCCTGATGGTGAGCTGCCCGTTGTTTTCGGTCGCTCGACGAGGGAAATCACGCCTGTCGTTTCTTCTCCAGTGCAGTCTAAACGTAGAAGAACAATTATAATAAGCAACACCAACACAAATACATGCCAAAATCTGAAATTCATCAAAATGGCCAACGGTCAGAGATTTAAAAAAAAAAGAACAAAGCTATATAAATATACAAAACCATGGGAAACAGAACTCCAGCTACAGTTTCATTTGCGCTTCCAGAGGTAGCGCTACCTCAGAGGGGCACAGCTCTTTCTTTGAAGTCGGATTGGTCAGAAAATCCTTTACGTAGCAACCCCTTGCCCCCATGAACAGATTGCCGCTTCTTTTAAAATTTCCATCGTCCTTAAATTCTCTACATTTTTGGATGCTTTTTCGAGCAGCACACTATGGTTTTCTTCCATATCAGTGAACCCTCTTTAGAGAGAAAAAAAAAAAAAAATGTGAGGCAAATTTTGACTCAATTTAGCACAACTTACGTGTACGAATAAGATGAAGGCTCGAGCTGGCATGTAATGGTGATTGTCTGCCTGGTGATGGAATTAATTTCGCGTGGAACAATTGTCAACTGGCCAATTTCAGGGTCTTGAGCTGAAAGAGAAAAATATATATAAATAATAAGCTTAATTATGTATTGAAACTGTATCATCGAAAACACGTATGAGATTACATTATTTTCATCAGAATTTGAAGGTATCTCAGGAAATCAAAAATAAAAATTATGGGAAATTTGAATCAACGTTTCATCAATTTTCCACGTTATAAAGGAGAAAAAACCGAAATAAATACATTTCGGACATTTTTGATTGGATATAAAATATAGATGAATTTGTTGAGGATTGGTAAGAATGGTTAATTGATACAACAACTCATATAGTTGAATTCTGAGTAAATTTGGTTGAAAAAAATCTTTACTATATTGAAGTTACCTTGAACGTTAACAGTGACTCTCTGGATGTCTTGACCTGCTTGGTTGGTAGCCCTGCATTCGTATTCTCCTTGGTCAGCCTTCGTAGCGCTGACAATCCTGATGTTACCCCCAGTTATTTCAGCCTGGGACACAACAAGAATGGAAATACGATATAAATGTTGAATCATCAAAAATTAACTTCCCGCGACCGGGGATCGATCTCCTATCGTTCCAATTCTGAATCGGAGCTCCTACCGCTGAGCCAAGGAAGTGGATGGACAGGAATGCGAAGTCGAAGTGAACATCTTTATCATGTGGTGCAGCAGTGTCCACGAACTCATGGGGGCCGCATTCTACGTCATGATGCGGTCGCCAAGCAGATAGCAGGTGCCTTGTCATCTAGCGGCTGGGATGTTGAGAGGGAGAGGTTATACCACATGCCGAGTGACCAGGGTAAGAAGCCCGACATCGTTGCCGTCAAGCCCGACCAGTCTTGCATTATCCTGGATGTCCAAGTTGTCAATGGCAGCTTGGACATGGAGCAGACTTGGCGGGCTAAGAAAAGGAAATATGACACGAATGATTTACGGCAAGCGGTGTCGGAGCTAAAAGGAGTGGCACCCAACAACATCAGGGTGATGGCTGCAACCTTGTCATGGCGCGGAGTGTGGTGCGGGAAAAGCGCCACGGAGTTACGTGAGTTGGGCATCTCAGTAGGCGTACTCCGTGGTATCACCACCCGCGTCCTGCTCGGCTCATATTTGAACTGGTGGTCGTTCTATAGAGGCACTTCCCTTCATCCCTCTCTCCCACCCCCACCTTCCTCATCTTCCCTAATCCCGAGGGCCGGCGTCGGGTGAGTCCTGGGCGTCCTCCCCATTATATTTGATTTATTTATTTATTTTGTATTAATGGCGTGCCCCCTGCGTCTTTCAGGGGAGTTTCTTAAAAAAAAAAAAAAAAAAAAAAAAAAAAAAAAAAAATAGCTGATCACAACATAAATGTTCACCAATAATTTGTATTTCAGAGTTTTCTGAACTAGGGATACATAATTATATTGATTAGGCTACATAAAAAGTCTTTAAGTCTTTAAATTTAGTTGTCGACAAGGTCGAACCAGTCAGCAGATGACTTACTGAACAATCCTAGTGTTTTGTAGGGTAGATCTACTTATTTGCAGTATATTGACTTACCTGGTCATTGAAACTGCGACCGTCAGCTCGGTTCCATTCAATATCCGGTATCGGGTAACCCGTGGTTAGACATTGGATCCAGATATCTCCGCCTTCCAACACCTCGATTGTATTCGAAGGATGTATCCTGATCGTTGGACGAATTGATTGTGTTTCTGCGAGAAGAAAATAATTGATTTTCAGTTTGTAGAGATTGATTGTGTCCGCATGGATGGATCGGGACATTTAATTAATCGCTGTTGTTGTTCAGTACTTGTAAGATATATTGAGTTGGCTACCCTGGACTAGTTCGAGAAAAAATCCTTCCTAATAAAAAGTGTCGTTATTGAATCGAAATACGAAATTATTCTGTTTTAACCCAAGATATTACACAGTTCAACAGGACGTAAACAAGTAGGTAATGAAGCATTGCAACGGAATTATTTTGTATGAAAACTTCACACGGAATACTAGGAATGCAGAAATTAAGAATTGGGAAAATCTCAAAAAACAAAATGTCACACGCTAGTGCATTCAATCAACTCAGCCTATCTAATTTATATTATGTGAAGCAACATTAATGCCCATCCAATCAATCAAAATTCTATTTTTTCAAGTGATTGCCGATCTTTGTAGGCTCTGGTGGGCAGGTTGAGCCCCTGAATGATGAACCTGAACCAGTCGAACTGCAAATGGTGCTCTTCCATCATGGCCGACACCTGGCCCTGAACTTGCCAAGCTGGATGAGAGACAGCAAATATGAAGATATTGTTGAAGAAGTGGAATAATTGGAGAAAACCCCACACTACGCAGTATTCCGAAGACAGGATGGATCAGAATCCACGATTTCTCTTTGACCAGAAGCAGAGGGCTTCCCTTAGAGCCACACTGAGTTCTGTCACCTTTGACATTCCCAAAGACCACAGCTCGATACCTCAGTACCTCTTTCAGAAGAAAGTGAGCCAGTGAGTTCAAATTTACCTATTGAGAAGTCTTCATCCCCTAAAATCATTGAATCGCCATTTCCTGTTGCAGTGAATCCCATGACCCAAAAGATTTCAGCAAGTGAAAAAACCTGCATCTGCTTTGACGAATATGTGCCTAAAAAAATGTGATGCTCTTAATTAATTTTCCTGTTTTTAAATTGTATACCAAGCTGTATTGGTTTTCAAAATAAGGGATGAAAGTGGTGAAGTGTCTCCTATATTCTCCTACTTGTGGGAAATTTTCCTACTTGTGGCAACACTGATGAGATTCCCGACAGTCAAGTGCGCCAGCTGCATTAGACCCATCGAGAGCATGGGATTGTGTGAGGCACTATGGCTGTTTAAGCTAAGGTGCGAATTGCTCAACTTAAATGCTAAATCGTTAAGTTTTTTTTTCCTACGCCATTTTAGGTCTGCGGCTCTTCCGCCATGTGACCTCGAGCAGCCCAATATAGCTTCGCGATTTTCACCCAGTGGGTGTCGTCCAGCAAGAAAGAATTTCTAATGCCCTCAAGGTGAGGGCAGTCAAATAGGTGGTCTGTCGTCATTGGGGTAGGGGATTGGCACACTGTGCATCCTGGGTGATCCTTTACTCGGATCCTGTGGAGGTGGGCATTCAGGCAATCATGGCAGGTGATGTGCCTGAAACCTGCCACACCTTCCATTCGCGATAGGTTGGGAGGAACTCGGTCTTTTGGTTCCAACAGGGTGGACCATCTTTTGCCGGTCGCCGTCTGTGTCTGGGACTCCACAATCCTCTCCTTCACACAGCTCTTGATGCACCCCTTTGCAGCTTGATATGCAACCGGGCTGTTCGGCATCTCCATCTGGGAGCCCTCTCTGGCTAATGCATCGGCACGCTCGTTTCCCCAGATGCCGCAATGGGAAGGAATCCACTGCAAAGCGATGGTGGTTCCTCCTGCTTGGAGTTCCTCGATGGCTTTTCTTCCAAGCGCCACATCCCTGGATTGGGTCCTCGCACTGGAGCCAAGTGCCACGATTAATCGTTAAGTGCCAACTCTAGACAGGGGTGTTCGTTATGTAACCTCCAGGAGGATGTAATTCCATTTCCTGTGCGTCTGTCCGGTTCTACGTGAGTTTAGGAGGCCTGCTTTTGGCTGCGGTACCATCTCCGAGATGAAGCCATAGCCGTATTGGACGGTGAAAGAGGGTGGTCTTGTGTGGTGGATTATTGTAAGGCAGCTTGGCGATATCGAAGGTTCCTTATGGAACAGTTCAATTTTTAATTTGTTAAGCTTACCAGTTTCTACATGATTACCTTGCAAATATTTTCGTGATTTGAAAATTTACAGATGTTCCCAAATAATTTGATAACTTTAATAATTAAGTTTACTAGTACCTACGTTGGACAAAAAATAAATAAATAAAAATAAAACCGAACTTCTGGTAGACGGTTGATTACCATGCTGCAGTGTTTATAAGTATTTGAGAGATGATTTTTACTTTATAACCAATCTTGTATATAATAATAAACGTATTTCTTCTTCTTCGCCGGTGAGATTAGAATTATCACACAGTTGACGCCGCGTTTTGTTATTAGTTGCATCTTTTGCCAATAAAAACCTATTTATGGGTGAGACTCTTGTCCTCTTTTCACAACAGAGGATTCTGAGCAGAATCACGATGCGTATTTAGGTACCTATTATGAATTACATTCACACACAACTCAACCGGAATACTAAAATACTTCAATGCGATATGATCAGAAGAAATGTCTGAAATGGATGTGCAGCAAAATCAAAAACACCAAACTCGGACATTTACCTGAAGTTTCGTCTGGCGAGAAATCCTTGACTAGCAGTGAAACAAACAAATATTATAATCAATATCTGTCGGATACTAATATTAATGTATAGATAAAGCTGGAGCATGATTGTATAAGCTAAGCTTACCGTCAATCATCACTATGACACTCTTCGTTTCAGACGCGGTCCTGGTGTTGGCCGTGCAGAGGTAGACGCCAGAATCTGATGAATGAGCGCTGATGATGGTGAGGCGACCGTTGTTTTCGTCGATCACACGAGGGAGACGACCTCTTTCTTTGCTCCAGGTAATCCTGACGGGTTCCTGCGGCAAAATGAAAAAAAAAAATAAAATAAAATAAAATAAATAGAATTACAGTTAAAGCTAAGCCACATTGGAGTCATGTTAGTGGTTGGCCTGGTAACAGGCTTTACTCCACTCCGATTCCATCTCAACCGCATTGGGGTAAACCAGAATACAACCCTTTGCAGGCTGTGTGGAGAGGCTGAAGAGAAAGCCTCCCACATAATATTCGACTGCGAAGCACTATCAAATCGCAGGTTTCACCTCCTTGGGTACCTACACCCATGGAGGCTTTTCCCAGCACAAATCTAGCCAAACCGCTACTGGCCCTTACCTAAGGGCTAGGACTCTTTGACTAGGAACGGAATCCGCGGAGTAGCACAATAAGCCACTAGGCTTCAGTGCTTTCGGCTCCCATCACCCTGATCCGCGGATTCATCTACAATCTACACTAGTCATCGCGAAAATGCGACTGGATAAGGTTAGTGGCATTTAAACGGAGATGTGCACGATACAGTCGGGGCAGAACGCATCTTTCAAGGTTTTTTTTTTACCACGAGTGCCCAAGATATGATGAATTTCGCGCTAGAATGGAAAGAAGAATTGAGTTGTGTGGGGGTCGTTGGCCAGCCTCACTCCAGGAACTGTACTGCGAGCATCGGGGCGAATTGCTGACTTTTATAAACGCTATTCACTTTGACAATTTTTAAATGATGTGATCTACCTGTGTTTGCTCAAATTTTAAATATTTTAATTTTCGATTGTTTATCTTAATGTTTAATAGTTTTACTCTATCGATATTGTTAAATAATTCATAATTTAGTAGGTACCTATAATTTTCTTTGTATTTACTATGGGACCTGTAGTCACTATGGGAGCAGGTGTGAATGTTGAATAATAAAGAAAGTCTGCCAAGTGGGTGTGGCACATAGCTTCCTCGTATCCATAACCCGATTGTATAGATGATCCGATGCATAGTAGTTAATCTCAAAACACCAATCTCTAAGTACCTTGCACTACTCTCATAGGGGACCTTCTACACGCTAATCTGGTCAATCCTAGACAATTTAATCAAATTCGGATGAAAAATGTAAATGTTATGGTTGTTACAAGGATTTTACGTAGTATGCGCATGCGCAGAGGCTTCTGTAGATATTAAGGCCTTGATTTTCATTGGGGACCATCTACAACCCTTATCCGCGTAATCCCTAAAAATGTCATCGAAATCGGGTAGAAAATGTGGAAGTTATGGCTGTTAGAAGGAATTCACGTTTGCGCATGCGCAGCGGCTACAATAAGTCCGGGGGTGATGATCTTCATTAGAGACCATCTACAACCTAATCCGCAACATCCCTGAAAATTCCATCAAAATCGGGTAGAAAATGTGGAAGTTATGACCGTTACAAGGAAATTCACGTTTGCGCATGCGCAGCGGCTACTATCAGTCCGGGGGTGATGATTTTCATAGGGGACCATCTACAACCCAATCTGCATAATCCCTCAAAATTTCAACGAAATCAGGTAGGAAATGTGGAAGTTATGACCGTTACAAGGAAATTCACGTTTGCGCATGCGCAGACGCTTTTATCAGTCCGAGGATGATGATTTTCATAGGGGACCGTCTACACGCCAACCCGCACAATCCCTGAAAATTTCATAGAAATCGGACAATAACTTCGTATAGTTATGCGCGTTACAAGGAATTCATGACAGACAGACAGACAGACACACAGACAGACACACAGACACAGAACCAAAATTGTTCAGAAAAGTCTAAAACGCAAAACGCGAGTGAAAATTTTGATTTCGGAGAACTTTTTTTTTTCGTCCTTGAAAAGTGAAAACAAAGCTTCCGCTGCCTTGGTAGACTCGGAAGCAAAAACTAACTCCTTGCTGGTAAAGGCTCATGGAACCCTGCCTGGGGCTGCAGAAGGGGACTGCAGTCCTGGATTATATTAAATCACGACCCCCGCAAAACCTACCTTAATTGGGGGCAAGCACACGTCATGTGTGCGTCATGACACACGCCATGTGCACACGTCAAGTGTGCGACATATTTATGTCATATAAATATGTCGTTATATTGGTAGCCTGGAGCTCCGCCCTCCTCGGTAGATACGAGGAAAGGCGAAAACTGAAATTTTACGCGGATGGATCGATTTCCTGAGCATTTTAAAAATCCTGATCAACACACAGAATGAAGAGCCAAGCAATAAGCTCTACACAAGGCGCTGTGATCTTCGGGTAATGGCTGGCGTCGAAGAGACTCAAACACTCAGCGCTTTAGTATTCCTAAGCATTCACAATGGCACCTGTCGTGCCTCCAGTAATGTTGTATTTCACAAATAAACTAACGGTCCCTTTTCCACAGGAATCAGTCACACATGGCCAGCTAGTCCCTCCCCCGGGAGGACTAGAACCCCCGGAGTAGGGGAACTGTACATAAGGGCGATTCCTGTGGGAAAGCGATATACCAACTTGCAAACTCACAAGCGATCTTTTCTCTTCAACAACCTATACCAAAAATCTCAAACCTAAAAGGAAAACTAAACCTAAGTAGTAAGCCGGTTTTGGGAAGAACGGGGCTTCACTTCAATCTCCTCCAGTTTTCATTAAATTCATTTGGTAAGCCGGTTTCTATAAAGACCAGAGGCCTTTCCCTCAACAATTTAGTAAGCCGGTTTTGTGAAGACCGGGAAATAAATTGTTCAAACAACTCCCCTTCAAAATCAAACATACAAATTTCTTGTTCCAAATTCAGAGTATAAACTTCCCGTATTTTCAATCATTCAAATCTCAAATTGGAGTCAGTAATTTCATAAGTCACAACCGTAGTAAACCCTACTTAGCAAAAACATAACAGCACCCATTAACTCTTTTGAAAATTCCATAATAAATCCACATATTGAACACAAAAATATCCAAGTTGAGATACTTACGGCCGAGTTAGATTCAGCAGTACAAGACAGCGTGACGCGTGTGCCTTCGGGAACGTGACCTTCTGGCGAGACTGAAATTCCTACGCGGATCAAAGGTTCTGATGGCGGCTCGTCAGTTACTGAATTATCAGGTTCTTGGTCCACTGAAACCACAATACACAAGAGTTATGACCAGGTTTTACAACTATTTTGACGTTAAAAACGAATGTTTAGCAAACACGTGTAACTTATCCATAAGATTTGCGTGAATTCATAATTATGTGCATATGTGCCAATGAATAAAAAAGCAAAATAATAACTCCAAGAATGTTTTTATTAACCTGTTAGGATGCTCTAAGCTCCAGAATGGATCGTTTAGTTAAATTAACGAGGATTTTTAAACTTGAAATTCTGGAAAAATTAGCCTCCATTTGTTTTGCCAAAAGACGTAAGATGCTAGATCAGATAGTCAGGTTTAACCTATTCATCAATCATATTGGTCGATAAATTGAAATAAAAAATTAACTTGGCAGGATCTATTTTTCTCAAGTCTTCTGACCAGAGTTCATCATTAGAATTAAGCGGTTTGTGGAGCAACTGGTAATTTTACTGGTGGAATGAAGAGGTTCTGAGCGCATTGTAGCGGATACTAGACTGACTATTGATACTGGCGCTTGATAGTTTCTGAAGAAAGTAGTCCAATTGCAACCAGTTTGAGTCTTTTTGAAAACAGTGGGGGACATCGCAGAACTTTGACAATCTGGCGTCTGCATCGTTATCAAGACTACTAGAATTCGGTGTACAATAGTATAAGGACGCAACAACCACAAAAGGACCAATTTATCTACAATGAAGCAGTGGTGCCAACCACAGAGTTTTGCTGCTCCCAGGTTTACCGAGTATTGAGGATCAGTTCAACTTCTCAGTACAAACCAGTGTTGCCAAGTTGGGGGTTCCCCCCCCCCCCCCAAATTTGGGTTTTTTTTCTTGACGGGGGAATTTTGGGGGGAAATCTTTTGGGGTTTTTTGGGGGGTTTTTACCGACGAGTCGGGGGGATTTGGGTAGAATAAAAATTAATCAGCAATTAAAATAGCAGCAGGTAAAATATATATTCAATGGAGTGAAAAACTTCACCGAATTTACCAATGTCTATCGTGGGCTCAATGGGACTATAATTTTGGAGTTTTGGAGGACAAACTTTTTTCGATCTTTGATCTTTCGCAAGCACACACTTTGATAAATTCTTGAAGTTTATTCATCCGTTCACGCTCGTTACTATTAGCAAACTTGAAGTTTTGAAGAAATTGAGAAGGTTTTGGAGATGGGGTCGAATGCGACCTCACTGTTTGACATTTTGATTTTTTGTACAAAAAAGTACCCTACCTGAAGAAACTTAGTTTATTTTTAAAAATGTTTTTAATGTTTTTTTCAAAACCTGTATGACCTGAAACGTATATTGCTAATACAATAATTGCATTGTCTTCAAGATCCACTCCGCCCTCAAATCATTAATGAATTACAATCTACTACTAAAAAAAAAAAAAAAAAAATGCATTGTATTCATTGATATTGTTATTTCATCCTCAAGTTTTAGGGTTTTTCTTTTTTGGGGGGATTCGGGGGTTTTTCGAGGTTGCCTCAGGGGGTTTTGGTAGCCGCTTGTTGGCAACACTGGCACAAACCTAGTAGCCACTAACGAACTTGTGAACCTGACAAGTTCACTTCGTGAAGGCGCCCTGTGCCTTCAATAGGATGACTCTGTGGTTGGCCGTAGGTAAAATGGTCCCCATAGAAATTACAGAACGGACGCTCATAAGCTGTGCAAAACGTGACGTGACAACAGCGAAAGCAAAACAACTCAATATGTTTCGAAAATAAATGTGATCATCAAACTACATAGAACACTCAATGTTGGTGAACCTCTTCAACAACAATACACCAACACCAAAAATTTTATGTTTTGAAGTGATTATAACAGAGGTATCGTAATCGAACCTGCATAAAAGTAAACGTGAAGGAGATTAGAAATGAATGATGAACACCATTCGGGATGGTGAACGCTGATGAATCTATCACGTAAACCTGTTATGTTTTCGCGTTCCACTGCATGAATGATATGCGTGATTAGCTTCCCAAGTTGTGATATGGTATAGGGATGGGATATCGATATCCGATATTACCAAAATATCGATATTCGGCTGTCAATACTCGATATCTCGGTATCGATACCATCAAAGCCGATATTATCGATATATCGATATCCTTTAATCGATATGGATATAGATACCGGTAGCCATACATAACCTGCTGCCATAACCTACACCCTATCAGATCTACAAAAACACAGCCCAAGTTGTTTTTCTTTTTAGTGCCACCCGTTTCTTTTTCTTGTGCAACCCCAACCCGTTTCTACGTATTGATTTTCTATGTTCTACCTTCCATTGTATGTTTGATTCATTATCGTTATCCTGACTTGAACTAATAAAAAACATTCTTATTCGAAAATTGTCGTATTTTTTGGCAGTTCCTTCAACTGGTACCGATATCGATATCGGGAATATCGATATCACAGGTCCAATATTTTTCTGGTATCGATACTGGGATGGCCGATACCGATATCAGTACTGATATCGATATCATACCTTCAATATCCCATCCCTAATATGGTAATGTAATCTGGATTATGATGGATGATGATGAAATACTGGACCAGAACAGCGATTAAACAATTCATGAAGGTGATCCCAGTGATGGCGACTCCTCAGCTTTGAAGCAGGAATTTATTGCTAGTGTGCTGGTATCAAAACATTGTTGGCTCATTTCACAGTTTGAAAACGTCTTAAAAGTGAGGTTTCCAAATAAGGGGCGGACACTTCATTCTACAATTCATAATCCCTCTAGTTGCTGGATTTTTTGGGGAACAAAACCACGGCTAGGTTTTATGTAAGGCCATGGCAGTAGGAAATAGGTAATGTCGCGCGTCAGGCCAACAATACAGCTACAACTCTACCACAGGAACTCTGCATCCCTTTGGCGCATTCTTCTGGAGAGGATAGATCTATCATCTCTTATCTTCGTGCAAATCCCTGAACATCACACGAACATATTGTTGTGTCATTAACCCTTCACTGGTAGACCCCGGAGCGCGGCGCTCCTGGGTCTACCTTTTGCGAGATGGGATTAGGTCTACCACTGGAGGGTTAATAAACTAAGTTCCCTCGACTGGTGATCGATCTCCAGACTTTTCGACTAAACTAGGTTTCCTACCACTGATTCAAGAAAGTGAATGGACAGAAATGGTAGCTGATCACAACACATCTCCCCTAATAGGGAAATCTTAGGTACTCCATTAACTAATCAGGGGGGTGAGGGGCCTTAGGCAGGAGTTTTACAATGCTCTATTTTTGACTGGCTTTGGAGTTTGTTGTTCATGAACGGGGCGGGGTATCTGCTGGATCGACTCTTGTCTTGAGGGAGTTGTTGCCAGAGAATGCCAAGGAGTCATTCGGGTCCTACAGACTGCGCCACTTTGTTGTGCCATTAAAAAACTACCTTCCCTCGACTAGGGATCAATTTCCGGACTTGCCAACTAAACTCAGGCTCTCTACCACTGATCACAACAATATTTGCGTTGCTCCAATTTCCCTGTGACAGTCACCAAGGAAGGTAGACTCAATCGTTAGTTGGCAGATCCGCCACTAAGTGGGCGCCACATGGATGCAGACTTCCAGTGGTATACCTATAGTAATACATGAATATTGTTCTGACAGTTCAAAGTTGTTTTTTTGTTCCTTGAAGTAGAAGATGCCTACAAGGTTCCTCAAACGCCATAGGGTTAGCAAGGAACAGGAAACATATTACATTACACCTGTACATATCACGAAGAACACGTCATACCACAAACGACATTGAAAGCACCATGTTGTTTTCGGGCACACGACCAACACCAACATTGTACGGTTAAAACGTATCAACCTTGAATGTACGCCTGGGTTTTCCCTATAATCTGGCCGACCTCGTCAAGCACCACACAGTCCACCGAGGTGAGGTGATCGGTTATCCTGACTCTGCGCTCCGCTTCACCGTAATACTTTGGCACGACTCTCAGCGCGGAACGAGGGAGATCTCCCGTTTCGGACAAACCGTTGAGTCCCCAATAAGAGTATTCTTCTCGGATCTCCACTCGTCCGGGTATTGAAGAGTTGAACTCGCACCGGAAGTGTTCGTATTGGCCTCTCACATAACTGAGGCGACCGGCTGGTATCATCGTGATAGTCAAAATTGATTCTGGCCTCGTTTCTACAGACAATCGAAAACGCTCAGATGACAAGTGGAAAAGGTTTCTCCTTGAAATCATAAAAACAAATTTAAAGCAACTGAGATAAAATGAGCTTAATCAAAATTTGATTCTTGCATAATCGAAACTGGAGTTTTCAAGAGTCGCGAAGAACAGCTGAAATTAAGAAATTACATATATGAGAACAAATGCATTCACTTTTATTTACTTAGGCCCACTTTCACCAAAAGTTGTTCAAATCGCGTTTAACTAAACGCCTTGATTGTTAATCTGAAGGAATAAACCCGGCAAGATGGCGAGCGTCTTTCATCAAACCAAATCAAAGTTAAACGGCTAATGAGATAATCGAGCTTAGCTAACCTTGAAAAGTCAAGTGAAATGAACGGAAGTTGGACATTATGACGCATTTGGGGCAATAGAAGCGTTGAACAACAACCACTCCCGCGCTTGCTATCAGTAGATTCTCGCCTTTTAAGTGATGTTCAGTGATACGAGTTCGTCGCTAGTCATTTCGATTCCTTTATTGCCAATCACCTACTTCTGATACAATATCGGTTCTTTTATTGCTTCTGAGTCTACCAAGGTAGCGGAAGCTTTGTTTTCACTTTTCAAGGACGAAAAAAAAAGTTATCCAAAATCAAAATTTTCACTCGCGTTTTGCGATTTAGACCTTTCTGAACAATTTTGGTTCCGTGTCTGTCTGTCTGTCCGTCTGTCATCAATTCCTTGTAACGCGCATAACTATACGAAGTTATTGTCCGATTTCGATGAAATTTTCAGGGATTGTGCGGGTTGGTGTGTAGACGGTCCCCTATGAAAATCATCATTCTCGGACTGATACAAGCGACTGCGCATGCGCAAACGTGAATTCCTTGTAACGGCCATAACTTCTACATTTTCCATCCGATTTCAATGAAATTTTCAAGGATGTTACAAATTAGTATTTAAATGGTCCCCTATGAAAATCACCACCTTCGGATTGATAGTAGCTACTGCGCATGCGCAAACGTGAATTTCCTTGTAACGGCCATAACTTCCACATTTTCAACTCGATTTCAATGAAATTTTCAGGGATTATGTGGATTACGTTGTAGATGATCCCCTATGAAAATCATCATTCCCGGACAGATAGAAGCGACTGCGCAAGCGCAAACGTGAATTCCTTGTAACGGCCATAACTTCCACAATCTCAATCCGATTTCAATGAAATTTTCAGGGATGTTACAGATTAGTATTTAGATGGTCCCCTATGAAAATCACCACCTTCGGACTGATAGTAGCCACTGCGCATGCGGAAATGTGAATTTCCTTGTAACGGCCATAACTTCTACATTTTCCATCCGATTTCAATGAAATTTTCAGGGATATTACAGAGTAGTGTTTAGATGGTCCCCTATGAAAATCATAGAGAATTGTTCTTCATAGAGGGATTTATTCATAGAGGGATGGCCTCCTGTGAGAATCTCAAATCTTATTCATGACAAGTTTAATAGCTCAGAGGAAAGAATCTTGATTTGAGCTCCAGGGGTCGCGGGTTCGGATCCCAGCAGAGGCTAAGAATTTTTTTGATCCAATCACATACATCTACTCACTTAATTTTTCATCCGAAGTTGATGAAATTTTCTGGGATTGACCAGATTAGCGTGTAGATGGTCCCCTATGAGGGTAGTGAAAGGTACTTAGAGATTGGTGTTTTGAGATACTATGCATACTACTATGCATCGGATTATCTATACAATCGGGTTATGGATACGAGGAAGCTATGTGCCACACCCACTTGGCAGACGTTTTTTTTTATTAAGTAGTTAATAATTCGTATTAATAAAGGTAGGTAAGTTAAGGACGACCTTTCTTCTGTTCGATCTGTTCCCGGTTTACAAGGTATTTCGTCGGGAACTCTAGCCGAGTATCAATCAGATTTTGAACTTTGATGACCGTGGGCTTGGTAGTATGGAACACGTTGAAGGATTCTCCTCGGATGTCTCCTGGGGACTTTGTCGTCAGACGAGTCATAAATTATTTGTAATGGCATATCCATTTCCAAACACAAAACACTTCCGAGAACACACTCAAAATCTCACAACAATAAAAAATGCTCACTGCGCGGCCATATTGAATTTGTAGTTAAATGAGCATACCGATTTATTCGGCCGACTCTCGACCGTTTAAACTCGAACCCCTTGAGATGGAGTTTAAACTCGTAAATCGCTCTGGTGAAAGACGTTTATAGCTAAACGTCGATTATCTCTTGGCACTGTTGGTTTAAACTCGTTTCGAATGTTTGGTGAAAGTGGGCATTAGAGGAAAATTCGCACTGGTTTCAACTGACATTCCGTTCCAAATTGTCTCCATTTGCTCACAAACAAATTTTGTATGTAATGTATGTTGGTTAATATTGAATTTTTTGGGGTTAGGCCATTAGAAATGTACCAAACAGGGTTGATCTTTCATTATCAAAATTTAGTTCTCTGCAGTGTGTGAATGGTGTTGTTGAAGGTTACCTAAACACATCTGAAAGAAAGCTCTGAAAGTTAGTAAACGTATCTATCTACCTTGGATGTCGCAAAGGTTGCCTGTCCATCCCGGGTCGCAGTTGCACCTAACCTCGTAGTTGATGAAAGTGCAGCCTCTTCCATGTTCGCAGGGGCATTTCTTGCAAGTGTTGTCGCTATCCCTGTAGTGGTTATCTGCACATTCCTGAACAAGAACCAAAACAATAGTTTCTCGGATTTGAATATTCAATGGGGAATTCCTGAAATAACCCTTTCAATACGCCAAGATTTTCCAGTCATTTTTTCGCCTACATTTTTTTTTCTCACCAAAACCTGTAGGTAAATATAGGATACTATGGGTGGGGAACACGATGTTTTGTCGTTTCCAATACCGGAGTCGAACAGTGTCAAACAGTGTCCCTCATGGAGGGAGCTTTGCGGGATGAATTTATTTTAGCAGAGAAGCATTTAATGGGTCAAGATGCTAATTTTTAACAGAGTGTGTACTCGAGGACTTAATGTTTACAAGTTTTATCAAATTGTATAAACCATATTGTGTGAAAAAGTAAAAGTAAACAACCATTTCAGGTTGGACTTTTGCCCAACTGCCATTCCTGGTGTTGCGGACATCATCAGCTGTCTTCCTCAGGGAAGATCAGAATTTGTTCTGATGATTTTGCTCATGGCTTGTGTTGCATCATAAGTTATAGTTTGTTGTTAAGTTATTACGCAATCATATTGAGCATCATAGTTTCATGAAATACATTCATTCTCACATAAAATCTCGGCTAATCAATATTACTCTAGAGAGATATTTCATTGGCGAACGAGGAGAAAAGTTGATTAGGTATGAGTGGTAGAAGAAGAGGTCGGGGGTCACGTCAAGAGGACGTACCTGAGGATCATGGCACAGGAGGAGATGACCATCCTGACGTAAGATCGTTGAATAGAATTAAGATCGACATAAGGCCGTTCAATCCTGAAAATCAAACTTGGGAGTACTATCTACCCTATTTTGAATTAGAATTGAAGATAGCTAGGATTACAGGTGAGGAAGATCGGAGGGATTTGTTGCTCACGAAAATAGGTGATCAAGCATTCAAAATGTTGATAGATTATTTTAGACCAGCCTCGGTAACAGAACAATCATATCACGAATTGATTGGAGTCATCAATAAATTTTACAATAAACACTACACTGTTACAACAGATCGAGTCACATTTGCCAAGCGAAGTAGGTCAGAAGAAGAAGACGTTGGAAAGTTTATCAACGACCTAAGAGCGTTAGCTGGCAAATGTCAATTCGGCGCATTCCTAGAAGAGCGCGTGAGAGATCAAATCATCGTAGGTATCAATGAAAGTACGTGGCAATGTGAATTTTTAAAAGCTTTCCCCAGCAATGACCATACATTAGCAGAAGTTGAATCTTTGGCTATTCGCCTTGAAAGAGGTAGGTTAGAGCAGAAACGGTTGGAGAATATGATGGAGAAGAAGCTTACGATCAACAAAATTAAGGAAAACCAAAATGCCCATAAACATTCAGATGCTAAATACGTACTGGTAAGAGGGCAACACTGTTTCAAGTGTGGAAGAAAAGTCCACAGGGACAGCAGTACATGCCCTGCATTGAATAAGACTTGTAATTTGTGTGAGGGAAAAAACCGTTTTTCTTTAGTTTGTTTCAAGCATGGCAGAGCGAAAGTCCTTCCTGAGAAAAAGGAGAAGAGGAGGATCGTGAACAGGATTCAGAAACAAGATAGTAACGAAAACAGTTCAACATCTGAAAGTGGCTCTGGATCAGAGTTGGGCATTCGGCAACTGGCACGAACAGGCACTAAGGTAATGTTGTCAGTGAGTCTCAATGGATGCAAGATAAAAATGTTATATGATCCTGGAGCTCATCACTCCGTAATCAGCAAAAGAGTGTGGCAACAAATTGGTATGCCAGATTTGACACCATACCCGAACTTAATAGCTTACACTAACTTGGAGGTAACAACACTAGGGGTGACAAGAGTACGAGTAACTGCATTTGGACGAGAATATAAGCTACCACTAATAGTTGTTGAGAAGCATAACATTCCTTTGTTTGGGTTGGATTGGGTTTTGAAATTTAAACTCCCTCTACCACCAGGAGCCGAGATTTGATGTGAGAATGAATGTATTTCATGAAACTATGATGCTCAATATGATTGCGTAATATTTTAACAACAAACTATAACTTATGATGCAACAGCTTCCTATTGGCCTCACCGCCTGGGTTGGGACGAGGGGGAACTGCGACCGACTTACCCGAAAATGTGCTCCCGAGGCGAGCCTCGAACTCATGGCCCCTACAACCGGTCCGAGTCTTGTCCCGAGAGACACATGCCGAAGCTCGCTCGGCCACAGCTGAACCCAATCATATTGTGAATTGCCCTTTTATTTTGGATTTTACAAATAACAACTCATTAATATGTTGAAACAAGTTCCAGGTACAATTCAAAGCTATGATTAGTAACAGTTCGGTGGAACTGTTCACCGAACTATATGCGAGGATTCTCCCCTGGGAGGAAGAGAAAAGGCAAGTGAGTCACATTGCAACCTTCTAGTAAGTGCCCTCCTTTGTAATAATCTTCGATCATTTGGAATTCGGGAGCGATTAAAAAGGCTGTCACAGTTGAACAGAATGGTGAAACCCTCGCGGAACAGGCTCCTCGAGAGGGAAGATAACAGCTACCTACTGTTACATCCTCGACTTTCTTTTGCGGTTTTCCCTTAACCCTAATTGGACCATGGTGTCACTAGTGTCACCAAAAACATCTCAGTAACTCCACAGCTATCTCAAGGTGTCACTGGAGTACCCAAAATTGAATTGGTGGACAGCAGAAATTTTCTTTGGGCTATTGGAAGTATCAAAATCAAAAAATCAAAAACAAAAAAGACAAAAATTGCCAAAGAAATCGATGAAAAATGTCTCAACATTTTTGTTTTAACATACCTTATTTTTTTACTTTTATCAATTTACAAAAATGGCTCAAACAGTTAAGCTCCATCTACTAATTTTTGAATTGCATTCAAATCTAGTCAATTTGGTGACAGCTGTGGAATTCCTACGATCTTTTCGGTGTCTCTAGTGACACCGTGGTCCAATTAGGGTTAATACCCAAAATCCACTTAATTTAATTTTAGATAGGTTCGAATCGTATATAATACGATTAAAGAGCCAGTCCCACTCCGATTTGTTGTTGAACCATACTCAATTCATACCTGTATATTTTAGTAAATTAATCCTAATTGGACCGACACCATGGTGACACCGAAAACATCTTAGGAAATCCACAACTGTCCCATGGTGTCACCGGAGTAACCAAACTTAAATCAAAATTTAAACATTAAAGGACAGAGCTGAATTTTTTCAACCACTTTTTGTAAGTTATTAAAAGTCAAAAAATGATGTTATGACAAACATTTTGTCATAGATTTTTTCGGAAATTTTTTTCACAACTATATTTTGGCCTACAAAAAATTTTAGTTTTAAAAGTTATAAAATTGCAATTTAATTGTGGATACTCCAGTGATATTTTGTGACAGATGTGGGGCTCGTGAAATGTTTTCGGTGACACTTGAGATACCATCGCCCAATTAGGGTTAATAACTTAAAATTATATTGAAATCATTGGGTGGAAATACCAACTGGTTATTCCATCAGAATGTTTCAGCTTCGAACTCCCGAAACTTAGATAAATTCCCCAGTTACGATCTTTGATGGAGTTGATTGCAGGGTATTCCTGTCTGGTGATGGACTGGACATTGCTCTCCTTTTCTGCGACGAGTAATAAGCATCGAACTAAAACACCTGGAATGCTCTCTAGGCGGGCGGGGATAGGGCCCCGGTGGTCGGGCCTCGTTCGGTCTACCCCCACTCCGTGGGGGGTTCTGAACCTGTCGCGTGCCGTGTTTAAATTGCAATGTTCACATTCATTGTTTGTGATTCGACATACAAAGTATTTAATTGAAATTCAATACTATATAGTGAAGACCGTTTGCACCAAATACGATGACGATTATTGCGTAAGATGTTCATTCCTTACCATAAAATATAGGTTCGTTCTATCTACTATATTCTAGATAAGGTTTTGTAAGTATATTTTTCATTTTTGACCGACTTTATTCATCTTGTCAGTTATACAATCATCCTGTCTTATCAACTTAATTCTCGTCATTATAAGTTAAAACGTCTGCCAAGGGGGTGTGGCACATAGCTTCCTCGTATTCATAACCCGATTATATAGATGATCCGATGCACAGTAGTTAATCTCAAAACATCAATCTCTAAGTACCTTTCACTACCCTCATAGGGCACAATCTGCAGGCCAATCGGAACAATCCTGAGACCGTCGAAATCGGATGGAAAACATTGAAGTCATGGATGTTACAGGGAATTGACGTTTGCACATACGCAGTAGCTACCATCAGTCTGGGGACGATGATTTTCATAGGTGACCGTCTACAACTGAATTCGCATATTCTCTGAAAATTTCATCGAAATCGGAGGAAGGTCTAAAATGTAAAACAAGAGAGGAAATTTCGATTTTGGAGAACTTTTATTTTTCAACCTTGAAGAGTGAAAACAAAGTTTCCGCTACCTTGGTAAACTTGGAAGCAAAACGTTTAGATACCTTCGGAATTTTTCAATACGTAATATTAAGAGTATCTATACAATATCTATGTTGTTCCCTGATCGTTTTGACTATTTGAAATTACTTTTACTACTCAATTACTTTTACTACTCAATTACTTTATTACTCAATACCCAAAAAGAAATTCACCAATTTTTAAGAAAATAGCAGTTTAGATATTAAACTGATTTTGATGATGCTTTTGGCCGGCGTACCCTTTCATCCCCACCTCGTCATACATACAAATATTGCATACATTTTTTCATAAATCTAGGATCAATTTCAATATTGTATTTCAATTTAAAGCATTTAATAAACGGTTTTGAAAATGACCCACTGCATTCATTTATTCTATTATGAGTTAAGTATCTATATTATACTGACAGTAGGTAGTACACAAGTACACAGTACATTCTTAGGGTACTTTGGGTTGCTGGGGTAGGGTAATAGAGGGTGTTTTTATCTCCTCGGAGCCCTTCTTATCCCTACCCAAGTCATGGTCATGCGTCCCCGTCGCGCAACCCGGGCCCCCTGGGATGAACAGAGGTGGCCCCATTAGGTTTCCCTGGTGGACCCCTCTTGAAGTTTCAGGGGTGGCTGAATGACCCTCTGGCGACTAGGGAGGGGACCCCTGTCAACGGGTTCCCTGACCCTTCTCAATTAGCGCCCCCCCGTTATGGAACAGACCAACGATACGCCTCATAACCCCCGCCTGCCCATTGGCACGCGGGGTTCTAGGGGAGGCGCTCAGAGGCGCCCCAGGCAGGGGCGTCGGCCATCCTCTCCCTCCTCCTCTTCCTCATCATCCTTACCCTCTTCCTCTTCAACTGCCTCTTTAGACCACCAGTGTGCCCATTGTGAGCGGGCATTCACCTCCAGGTCTGGCCTTGGAGTCCACGTCAGACGGAAGCATCCTGTTGCTGCAAATGAAGCGATTGATGTTGAACGAGTGCAGCCTAGGTATGCTTCCGAGGATTTGCGCAGGATGGCGGCAGATGAGGTGGTGGCTGTGCGCAATGGGGTACGTAATATAAATGTTTATTTAAGCGAACGTTTTCCCACGCGCACAGTCATTGCCATCAAGAACCTCCGCCTGAAGCCCCACTATAAGCAGCTTGTCCAGGAAGCTATCCTGGCAAATAGCGGTGGGGCTTCTCCTGCATCTCCTGTTGCTGGCGTGGACCAGCAGTCTGCCATTCAGTATCCCTCCCCCGGGACCTCCGGTCTTCTCGCCGACTTGAAGACCGAAGTCTTGAGGCTCGGGGGGCAGGTAGGTCGTATTGAAGGCTATGAAAGCACCTACCTGCAGGATCTGGCGAGGCGGGCTGCTGAAGGGCTGGACAACCTGGAGGACGAGGTTGCAGCATATCTAGGGAGAATCTTCCCGCGGGTTGAGGATGCGACCGTGACGCAGCACCAGGGGGGACCTCCTCCCAGAGTGGTGTTGCGTGGAGGTCGCAGAGCAGCTAAGCAAGCAAGACGGCGGGAGTACCACCGGGTTCAGAGTTTGTGGAGGAAGCATCCAGCGCGTGTAGCTGCGGAGGTACTGGAGGATCCTGGGGAAGATCAAGTTCAGCCCCCTCTTCAGGAGTTTGTGGATTTCTGGGAGCCACTTTTGAGTGCTCCCAGCCACAACCCTGGGGAGCGAGTGGTTCCCCCAGTCTCCACCAGGGATTCCTTACGCAGCATCTTGTGTTCGCCAGTGCTACTTGACGAGGCACACAAGTGCCGTGTCAAGAACTCCACATCCGCTGGACCGGATGGTGTTTCCGCCCGTCGCTGGAATAAAGCACCCAATACGATTAAGCTGCTCATCCTCAACCTGCTCATCCTTGCGGGAAGACCCCCGAAAGCGTTAACCCGTACCCGTACCGTATTTATTCCCAAGAAAGGGGGAAGTGGGCCTGGAGGCTATCGACCGATTTCAGTGTCCTCGGTAGTCTTCCGCCACTTCCAAAAAGTACTGGCATCTCGCCTCCAAGTGGCTGGTGTCATTGGTGACGTCCAGAGAGCGTTTCGGCCAGCAGATGGCACAGCGGAGAACCTTACAGTTCTCCAAACTGTCATCTCGCTGGCCCGTATTAAACGCCGGCAACTCCACCTCGCCGCTCTGGACGTCGCTAAGGCCTTTGACACAGTCAGTCACCATGCCCTGACCGATTGCCTTCGTGGTGTCGGGGCCCCATCTCGATTAATTGAGTATGTGGCCTGTCTGTACCATGAAGGCGTGACGGTCCTCGAGGCAGGAGGTGAGGTGTCAGGGGATGTACGGATAGGGCGTGGGGTACGCCAGGGGGATCCCCTATCACCACTCCTCTTTAACCTGGTCGTGGATACGGCCTTGGGTAAGCTGCCCACAGAAGTAGGGTTTGATCTCGCCCCTGGGGTGCGAGTAGGAGCATTGGCCTTTGCCGATGATGTTATCCTACTCGCAGAAACCCGTGAGGGCTTGCAGATTGCCCTCAATGCATTTGCTAAGCAGCTATCCAGGTGTGGACTCGTGGTCAACCCCGATAAATGTGGGTCGGTCTCCTTGGTCCCGTCGGGTCGCCAACATAAAGTGAAGGTTGTGGATGGGGGTTTTGTCATAGGACAAGCCCCCATTCCTTCTCGATCTGTGTTGGAGGTCTGGCGGTACCTTGGAGTCGACTTCATGGGGGTGGCCACCATTACAGCCAGCCGTGTGGACCTTGGTAGGGCGCTAGCCCGCATCACCAAGGCTCCATTGAAGCCACAGCAGAGGCTGCGCCTCCTCCGCACGTACTTACTGCCGAAGCTAACTTACGGGTTAGTCTTTGGTAGGCTTACGGCGGGGAGGCTGCAGGAATTACAGTGGATAGGTACAACCTACATTCTCAAAACTTGAGACTTTAGGACCAATTGGGAAGGTTCGGTGTCGCAGAACCAACAACGCAGGGACCGAATGATAAGAGCGAAATAAGACCCTCACTGACGTTCTTCATTAATATGTAATGTGAAAAATAGTATTTCCCGATGCTATAAAAGGTATCTGAAAAAAAGGGTCAACTTTTTCCCGGTGAATGACAAGCCAGTACCTTAATCAAGCGGGAGAGAAAATGCCTAGTGCTTTTGGATGGGAGTAGGCACATGGGTACACCCCATGGGGTGGGGGAACCCCTCAGCTAGCCAGACCGCACGCTCAACGCTGAGACGGCGTTCCAGGTGTTTTAGTTCGATGGTAATAAGGCATTGAATCTGACTAACCTGACAAGAAGTTCCGCGGTACTCGGACGGGCACCGGCAAACTTCAATTTGATCCGCTCTGGTCATGTCAGGATTCTGCGAGGCCATCTCCAGACTCACTGAGCCGATGAAGGTTTCGTCGATGTTCGGAGACAGCGAGGCTCTGACCAAGATGTGATCCACTTTGGAGAGGACCTGTGGTAATGAAAGTGAACAAATTGTATGCGTTATAAACAAACGACCATCTCAGATTGACTTTTTGTCAGACTGCCACTCCTGGCGTCGTGGACGTCATCAACTGTTTTTCAACTGGTTCTGATTATTTTGCTCATGGCTACTTATTGCCTCACGCGCTCAAGTAGAGCGGGGTTCACCAACGGCCCAACCCGAAACATTATCAAGACCTGCGATACCGCCCTTGAACGGTCACCAATCCAGATAATCTCCCGGGTCGACTGGCCCTAACTTCGGTGATCTCACGGCAAACTGTTCATTAATCCAGCTAACGGCCGTTGGTCATATGTGTTATAAATAATATACAATGCGAAATTGGAATATCCCTCATCTACAACATTAAGTAATAGCGTTGAGCGATCATTCCATTAACACTGGGGAAACTTACTCTGAGAATATCTTCTCTAGTAGCCAGAGGATTGCCAGCAGATTGATCCAAAATTCTCCATTGCTGATCTTCAGATATTTTCAAGCTAGCTTCCTGCGAACAAAAATTCACCAGCATGAATATCTGATGTTATGTTTAAGAGCATGTTGATAGATCTGCAGGAACAGAGGTTCAAGTAGGTATAAAATCTGCATACCTGCTCAATACAAGCAAAGTCCTGTTGGGCTTTTGTGAACTAAAGAATTCAATGTAGGAGAAAAGGAGGTGTTTTGTAGTGAGTTTGAATCCCACATAACCTGAAGATACCCTTCAGGTATCTTACCAGATCCAACTCCACCTGGAGATCTCGGAATTGTCTTACCTACCTGCCTTAAAAAAATATGTCGAACGACTAAAAATGACAGAAAACTCACTCGTGGCGTGTCTCGTTCCAACAATTCTTCGAACGTGTAAAATATGCTTCTTCCGTTCCCTACGATGATCACATCTTGGTCTGAATTGGGCTCCCCGGCTTCCAACGAGTTGGTAGAGTACCTTTGGGTGAATTTCAAAGAACCGCCGTAAGAGAGTACCTGAAATATTAACGACAAATCAGCGTCAAATTAAAAAAAAAATGTATGTATCACGAGCTGATAGTTTATGATTAGTTAGATGAGCGGAACAACCCAATAATTGGGTGCGTAATTATTACGCACGAATTTCAGAGGGTTAAAATGTTTTGATTTATTTTGGGGGGAAAATGAGTGTTTTAGAAATCGAAGGACGGTTGTAAGTAGACAAGGGGGGTCTCATTCGGTCGCCGTTCGTTCCTCGTTGCGGGTCAGTATTTCCCTAAATTGCTGGGGCTCAAACTTTAGAAGTTGTAACTAAATTTGATGTTCAAGGATTTTCGAAATTCATTAGTGCATGGGTGTAGGGAATTGAAAAACTAAAAAATTGCCGCTGGAGTAATCAAAATCGAACAATAATTGTCAGAAACATATAGGAAAAACCAAACTGAATTAACAGTTTTTCCATATTTCTCTGGCAATTATTGTTCAATTTTGATAATTCCTGCGACAATCTTTCAGTTTTTCAATTCCCTGCACGCACTAATGAATTTCGAAAATTCTTGAACATCTCAAATTTAGCTACAACTTTTAAAGTTTTGCCCCTACAATTTAGGGAAATACTAACCCGGAACGAGGAATGAACAGCGATCGACTGAGACCCCCAAAATATTGGAAACCTTTGTTTTATTCAAGGTTTTTAGTGGAAACTGCCATTTTTGGGTGAAGAATATCGTGGCATAATCGGATTTAGTCCGAAATTAACTTTAAAATTGCTTATCAAGCATAGAAAATTGTTGAAATTGGGAATTTGCCTCCCATTTTTTTTTTCGAAAGAGGGTTCACTGATATGGAGGAAAACCATAGTGTGCTGCTCGAAAAAGCATCCAAAACATTTAGAGAATTTAAGGCAGATGGAAATTTTAAATGTAGCGGCAATCTGCTCATGGGTGCATGGGGTTGCAACGTAACGGATTTTCTGACCAATCTGACTTCAAAGGAGGAGCTGCGCCCCTCTGAGGTAGCGCTACCTCTGGAAGCGCAAATGAAACTGTAGCTTAGGTGATCAAACACAGGAGCGCGCGACTGGGGGAAGAGAAAAAACCCAGACGTGCAAGTGACCAAAAGAAGAAATTTTACTCACTCTTTTTACAATACGATTCTACCTATTAGTTTATTGAGCATTATTAGTCTTCATCCTCTCTTATTTAGTTTCTATATTAAGTTAGTTTCGTTATTTGAATCATATAATTTGAGTGGTCATTTGACTGGATCGTTTCGTGTGGTCGCGCTACTATAACTCTACCTATTGTCATTCTGCGGTACTATCTGCAGTTCTACGCCAGGGCGCCCAGTATGTGAATCCGTCCACTTTTCACGTCATTTTTTTTCGTGTGACGTGAACGATATTCCTTAATTTTGCGGTGTTTTTTGACAGAGTCTTCGCTTGTTAGGCATGTTCTTTTATGGTATTTTTTTTTCCTTGGGTACTCCTGGTGTTAAACGTCATTCTAGGGCCCTATTATAGAATTTGACTTGAAATTCCAGAATCTAAAATTGAGGCAAATTCCCCATTGGTTAGTATTTGAAAACGGGCCAGTAATTTAACAATTCCTAAAAATCGCTCTATATTCAGTTTATTCCACTTAATCCATTCAGTACGGGGCTTTCTACTCACTCCACACGCTCTTACTGGCCTTGCGGGCCTTGTTATTTTGCATTCTCAAACACGTGGTAATATTACCACGTCTCGAACGAGCTGCAGGCACTGTAATTGTCCGATCCGGAAACGGTTTTTACAGGTATAACAGTGTTTTCGTACTGAACTCAATTCTACCTCACGAGACCCTTCCTTCGAATCTATCCCTTCCTACGACCCCAGAAACCGAAGCTATGGCAGAAACGGGCCTGGTGGTAATACTACCACTCCCGTGAGGGGGAAGAAATAGCCGATGGTAATATGGAATGGGTTAATCAACTTCCATTTAACACTTCATGGCATGTTCGTTTCTCGAAATCGCCAGTAGATTCTGCCCTAGACCAGCTGTGTTCTTCCAGAGTTCATCAGTGGTAATGGTGCCTTCATTCTACTACCTCCATTGGGTGGAAAGTAATTTATTCCAAGAAGTTGCCCTGCCATTATTGTCGTGACATGTCAACAAGTCATGTTCTTCTGGATACATGCACATTTCCTGCTTCACAGGTCTCTCTGAGTTTAATTCTTCATGATTTTTTGGCATGTATTCTCTTTAAAGGAGATTCAATGATTATTTGGCATATGTTTCTGTAAGAGTAGTCTCTAATATATTACATAAAGTGTTATTATCCCCTTATAGTATGATGCTTTATCAAAGGGTACTGCCTATAACGCAGATGTTCTGCAAAGTGTATGTTAAGGTCGTCCTCCAAGAGCAAATCGAAATCATGATCCGTCCGAAGGTTAAAAATAATGCTAATTAACAAGTAGTTGGTTTTTACCAGATCTCCGGTAAGTCTAGCAGGCAAAGACCAGAACAACCTTCTGTTTCGGCGGCCTATTTTGTTGTATCCAAGCTCGCTCTCAGCAGCGTTGACTCTGAACCCGTCTCTTATGACTGTTGAAGACCTGTAAAAATAAGAGAGAAATATGAATCAACTTGCCGTCATGGTGAGGGTTTTGATTGGTATTTACCGCTGATCTCCAGATCAGACCGAATCGAACAACTAACCCTATAAGCGACTTACCCGTCAGAGAGTGTGAATCCGTGATTGTTGTCGAGAGCTACAGCGGGGACTTCCTCCATGAAGAGAGTTGACGACTGGCACACGGATGTGACGCCTGAGCAGTAACATCGGCTGCATCCGTAGGCGTTGTCAGCTGATAAGTGGAAGAAACCAGGTCGGCACGTGTCACAAGTTGGTCCCTCGACATTAGTCTGAAACCAAACAACGAACAATTATCGATTTTCGACAACAAACCAAAGAAAAATTGTAGCACTACAGGTAAATATTTCAAGGAAAATAATCCTGGAACTAAACCTGAAACTAATTCACGAATCCTGACTTGAATGTTCAAGAAAAACATAGGGAAATATGTGGATTTCATAGCAGACGCGCACAATGGGGTGTGTTCATGGGTCGGAAAAACTGTTTATTGTTATCGTTGTAGAATAGCGCAGGTATGTTTTGTGATCTACTTGGAAGTTATCTATTTGTTTGTGAAATAATAGCAGCGTTTACCTTTTGGTGCAACGTGTACTTTTCGAATGAGGGAATTTTGTACAAACGAGGCCTTATGGGAAATTTAGCATGTGACGAGGATCTCTAGCAACAAGTGAAAACGTAACGAGTTAACAATTTAAATAAATGTTTAACTCGCGTAATTTGATGCCACAAGACTCCCCCTCACGAGTGGTAAAGTCCGAGTCTTCCACAATCAACCTGGTGCTTGCATTTCGGAAGTGCCTTGGTCAGGATATCTGCTTCCAACTCCTCGCCTGGTTTGTACAGCAGCTTGACACTCCCCTCTTGGATAACTTGTCGTATGAAATGGTGTTTGATGTTGATTTGGTTTGATTTTGATCCGATAACAGGGTTGATGGCTAGGTTTTGTGCCGCCTGGTTGTCGTTGAAAATCTCAATCACATCTTGTATAAGACCAACATCTCTTGCAAGTTGTTTCAGGAGGATGGCCTCTTTTGCAGCTTCGGTAATTGCCATGTACTCGGCCTCTTGCGTTGAAAGTGCAACAGTCCGTTGCTTTCGGGATTCCCAGCTCACTGGTCCGCCGGCATACATAAAGCAATATCCAGTGTATGACCTGTAGTCAACACTACTGCCTGCCCAATCCGCATCAGCATATCCAAGGATTTCTTTGCTGTTCTTTTTGAAGTGGAGGCTCAAATTTCTTGTACCATTTAAGTATCTGAGCACTTGCTTTGATGCCTTCCAATGCTCATTCCCAAAACAGGAATTGTATTGGCTCAAGTAGCTTACAGCATAAGCGATATCAGGACGGGTGGCAATGGCAAGGTACATTAACCCTCCGATTAAGCTTTGGTACGGAATGCTCTCATCGGTGCCTTGTCCCTTTTCGAGTTTCAGTCGAGCTTCGATTGGAGTAGATATTGGTTTGCTTTTCTCCATTCCGAATTTCTTCAGGAGTTCATCGAGGTAGTTTGCCTGGTTTATCGAATATCCGTTTTCTTCTTTCTTGAATTCGCAAACGATAAGAAACGCAGTGGAAGCGTGCTGGGCCCATAACCCGTTGTAGAATAGCGCAGGTATGTTTTGTGATCTACTTGGAAGTTATCTATTTGTTTGTGAAATAATAGCAGCGTTTACCTTTTGGTGCAACGTGTATTTTTCGAATGAGGAAATTTTGTACAAACGAGGCCTTATGGGAAATTTAGCATGTGACGAGGATCTCTAGCAACAAGTGAAAACGTAACGAGTTAACAATTTAAATAAATGTTTAACTCGCGTAATTTGATGCCACAAGAGTTATTTTTAATCTAAACTAGACCTAATTCTGAGAATTTTGACACCAACCGCGAATTTCTAGCGTGAGAAGACCTTTTTCTATCATTTTTCAAAGTTTCGGATGTTTATGACATCCGAAACTTTGAAAAATCATAGAAAAAGATATACTCATCCAAAAAGAGAACGGCTGGAGTCAAAATTCTCAAAATGAGGTCTACTTTCGATTAATTTTTTTTAAAATCAGGCGCACCCCCATTTCTTTCATCACCTGTAATTTTTTGGAGACACTATTTTTGCGTAGGAGCCAAATTTTGTTCCTTTACGAGACGTTTTCTTCAAGTAAAAATAATTTAAAAAATACACGAGCATACCCTATTCACAATAAGTGGAGTTGGAAGGTTTTCGAGACAGCGGTGTTTGATTTGACTGAATCTGTCTTTCGGGGCGTGGACGATAGGAAGTGTGTCCTTGGCCTGTTTTTGGACATGACCAAGGCATTTGACCTTGTCCCTCATAGCCTTCTGCTGTCCAAATTGGGGTATTATGGTGTTAGGGGAGTTGCGTTGGAGTGGTTCCAGTCCTATCTTTCTGACAGACCATGGAGGGTTCGTGTGCCCAGCCCAGATGGGTTTGCTTACTCAAATACGAGGTATTTGGACAGATCGGTACCACAAGGGAGCATTCTGGGGCCTCTATTGTTTTTGGTGTTCGTCAATGGGTTCCCGGACTTCATTTCCACGATTGACAACAACTGCCTGGTAGTTCAATACGCTGACGACACGAACATCATCATAAAGAAGAACACCCTGCCTGAAGCCATTGAAACTTGTTCCCTTCTGTATCGGGCAGCTAAGAATTGGCTGTCGGTAAATGGCTTGTGCCTGAATGAGTTGAAAACCTCATGTGTCTTTTTCAGGGCTCCACAGTCAAGACTATCTCACCCAGCAACGATTGTGCTTGACGGTTTGGATGTGTTGGTTGAGGAGAAAACCCGCTTTCTGGGGCTACACTTGGACGGTCGCCTTAATTACGATGTACATGTTACGGGATTGTGTAAGCAATTGAGCAGCTACACCTTTTGCCTGCGGAAGCTGAAAACAATGGCGAATCGCTCCGTTCTGCTGACAGCATACCACTCTCTCGTGATGTCAAGAGCTACTTATGCAATGTTATTCTGGGGGTCAGCTGCAAATCTGGAGTTGGTTTTCAGGATGCAGAAACGAGCCCTGAGAGTACTTTTGGGTCTGAAACCTGGGCAGTCTTGTAGAGGAAAGTTCCGAGAAAATAAGCTGATGACTGTCCCTGCCACCTATGTATACCGCGCTGTCCTGTTTGCTCGGAAACTTCGTCCATGGTTTGAAGGCATGAGGTTCGACCATGGCTATTCGACACGACGGACCGACCTCATGATAGTCCCACGTCACCGAATGAAGTTTTTTGAGCGATGTGCCAGCTTCTCCATCATCAAGATCCTCAATCACATTGGAGACGGTGCCCTCAGCTGCCCGATTGCAAAAATTAAGACTACACTAAAAAAGTATTTTATAGACGAAGAATTTTATAGTGTGAAAGACTTTTTCCAATCATCTCCGCCAGCTTTGGCTGATTAGATTCCATTATTATTCTAGGTTATTATCTTTCTTGTGTTGTATGTTTTTAATTTTTGACAATTCCAATCATACGTTGTTGTGAAAACTGGAAATAAATACATATTATTATTATTATTATTTCACCATCTCGTATTTGATCAATGGCGAGGAAATTCACAGAAACAATGATGAAGAAGTGTTTGAGAGAGATTTTTTGATTTCAAAGATCAAAAAAATGCAGCGATCAAGATTCAAAGTTTTTGGCAGGGAACTACATTATATGCTCGGAATACTCACTTTACATCTGCATTGACCACCGTACGATCTGCTTGTGCCTCTTTCGTCGCAAGAGCCTCCTTCTGCTTCGCACCTGTTGTCAGTGGTGAGTTGGAACCCTGGAGCGCATAATTCGCAATGTTCGCCAGCCCTGTTCCCTCTGCAGTTCTATGAATGGAAAAAGAACTCTTAAGTACCACTTTCGCACTTAATTGTCAACAAATCACATAAAACAGAAGTAATTCCAACTCAAGTTGGTTAGATTCGATCTCATGTTACGATTCAATTTAATAAAGTGATCAGAAACACGAACTCAAATTTTAAAAACTGTGTTATCAATGTTGAACTCACTCGGCATACTCCACTCTCAGGATCGCAATCATCAGTGTGTCCTTGACAGTCACAAGGTTTGCAGAGTCCCAAGTAGATTCCATCGCCGGTTCTTGTATAGCCGGGAGAACAGTCTTCGCAAGACGTCCCTGAGTAGCCGATTGGACAAACGCACTCCTCCACCTCCAAAGCTTTCGGTCGCCCGTTGTTACGCGAAGTGGCGGTATCCAGGCTTACTGAGATCAACCTGCACAATACGCAAGGGAACACCGTCAAAACACTTTAGTCAGTTTTTCCTGTGTTTCAGCAGCTAAAACCTAGTTGAAAAATCTGGAAAAAATAATTTATACAGGCTAGCTATTCCTCTATCGGATGAGCCTAAAAACCATTTGTTAGCCGAATAATTACGCCTTTTTTTAAAAAAAAGAAGAATGTCCGAAGTTACCAACAACATGCTGCTAATTTCGGACACCCATACAGATTCCATAGAAACCGAAGATTTCATTCTTAATTTGTAACTTCGGACACTTGTTCGCGTTTTTAAAAGTTTTCAAGCAGGAACAATTTTTAAAAATTGATCAAATCTGTGAGCCAGGAGCTAAATTGATCTTTTTTCCTCGAGGTTTGAGTGGAGCGCGTTGTTGGCGAACATTTCTTTCAGAAATAATTCAAACGACGATGCCCATGCAGGGTGGTCTTGTTCAATGTGCAACACATCTTCATTGCGATTCCTGAATTCGGGGTACTGCTGAAGGACTTTCTCTGAGGAAAGGGGAAGAATGCCTGTTGCTCTATAACTTGCAATGAGGTTCTGTGATCTATTTTCCAGCAAGTCAAGGGTCTTTTTCAGGATGCCAGGGAAGGACCCCTCGATTTTTTGGGACTTTTGGGAAGGACCCCTCGATTTTTTTTCTTCCACTCAGTTATGACTACATGCCATTTCCTTTTCAATGGAGCAAAAAAGGCTACATCAAGCGGCTGTAGACGGTGAGTGCAATTTGGTAGCAACAAGACGAACTCAATGTTGTTCTCTTCACACAGTCTTATTACTCTGATGGAAACATGGGAGGATAAATTGTCCCCAATCAATATTTTTCTGAGAAGCTTCATCTTCTCTCAAACAGGAAGAGGTTTTCCCATTGTCCGAAGTTTCCTACACAAAGTGAAAGAAAGTACAGATATACTGCTGCAGTCGGAAATTATAGCATTAGAGCAATGAAACTAGCCAGATCGCTTCATAACAATATCCCCTACAAACTAAAAGTATTTTTGGTTGGTTCACTCCACTTAACATTGCGTGCCAAAGGAGGTTTTCCTACATTCTGAGAAAAACGATAAATTGAAAATGATATATTTACAATTATTGGACGACAACCGAGCAATAAAAGCAGGACCAACGAGCGGGAAATGGACACTGACAACAGGTGATAACAAAACTCACGAACAAACTGTCTAGGGCCAGCACTGTGGATGCTGTAGAGGCGATTTACTGCTAAAATTCGATTTTGTCCGAAGTTACCAACACTGTCCGAAGTTACATGCATTCACGGTATGACATTCACTTAGTAATTTTACCCGCCTCATTTTCAAACCGTGACGTGGGATGATAATGATGCTTGTTTCAAGCAAAGGACTTTCCGAATACTCTGAAGCTAGCCAACATGAAACCGACCAAAGTGCCCAGACAAATTAGCATCATGTGATGCCTGAATGCTGAAACTCTACGACAAAAAAAAAATCACCTGTTGATGCTTTAGCACCAACCTAGTTTGCTGTGATATTATAGCTCGTAAAGGAAATCATATCCACAACGGGGAATTCGCCTCACATTTTTTTTCCCTTCGAAAGAGGGTTTACTGATATGGAGGAAAACCACAGTGTGCTGCTCGAAAAAGCATCCAAAAAATTTAAAGAATTTAAGGAAGATGGAAATTTTAAAAGAAGCGGCAATCTGTTCATGGGGGCATGGGGCTCCAACATAACGGATTTTCTGACCAATCTGACTTCACAGGAGGAGCTGTGCCCCTCTGAGGTAGCGCTACCTCTGGAAGCGCAAATGAAAGTTCAAGTGACCGAACACAGGAGCAACTGGGGAAGAGAAAAACCCAGACGTGAAAGTGACCAAAAGAAACAATTTTACTCACTCTTTTTACAATACGATCCTACCTATTAGTTTATCGAGCATTATTATTCATCCTCTTATTTAGTTGCTATATTAAGTTAGTTTCGTTATTTTAATCTCATTATTTGAGTAGTCATTTGACTGGATCGTTTCGTGTGGTCGCGCTTAGAACTTAGAAGGGCGCTTAGAACTCTACCTGGGAGTTCTATGCCTAATTTCTTCAATGGCAATTTTTTCCCTAGGGCACTCCTGGTGTTGAACGTAATTCTAGGGCCCTATTATAGACTTTTCTTGAAATTCCAGAATTCAAAATTGGGGCAAATTACCAATTGAATTAGCCAGTGGTGAAGGGAACTAAGTGCAAAATATCGAAATTTTTTTAATTGTTGATTTGGGTTCTCCTCGGCAAGACACATCATGTGGTGGTGAAAAGAACCAAGTTCTCGCTTCAGATTGTCAGATATTCGTCTCCACCACCGAGCGTTTCGTGGAGAAAAGAACTAAGTTTGCCCTTCACCACCTGATGACGGGTCTCCGCGGGCATGTCCGTTGATCAAAGTACATCGTTTCTCTTCAATAAACAACAAACTTATTATACTAAGCAGTTTCGTGAACTTTTTCACCTCAGTCTGCTTTCTCCTATGTTGAGGTACTGTTCGTGTGTGCTTCTAAATATTGTTTTTGTTCGCGGTTTCTCAACCGAGCGATTCATTTTTTTTAAATGGGTCCCAAACGTATAAGAAATTAAGCTGGACATAAACGTCAAGTAATTAAGAAAAAAAGACTGCAAGGCCTTTAGTACACCAGTTATAGTGGAAAGAGTGTGCCATGTTCGTAAGCACCTACCACAAAATCATAGCTTAGTCACCCAACTTTTTACAAAGATACACGTTTATTTAGCGCCAAGAAGTTGGAGAATGTTGGCAAACTAATACAGTATGTCCCTGAAGCGTTTAAATTTTTTTTTGAGAAAATACTGGCTTGGCCAACTCAGGAACAAGAAGATGTAGAACAAACGTGAGAAAAAAATGGAGAAAAATGAAGAAAAAAATATAAAAAATCGAAATGACAATCTATATACATAATATTCAATACGTTTACAAAGTTATTCGTTCAAATAAAGATATTTCGTCATATTCGGTCTTAATTTTCTTCATGCCTAGGTAATCAAGTGGTGAAAGGCACTAAGTTCCCAAAATTCAACATTTTTTTTTGGTTATCCCCCTCTAAATTTTGCGGCAGTTCAATGTTGCTTGAACATCACTTTTATTGGCCTTCCAAAAGAAAAAAAACTGGGTCAAAATCGAGCGCTTTAGTTAAACTAAGCAGTTTTTTGCTTCTCCTGAAAAGTGGCGTTTTTGAACTTAGTTCCCTTCACCACTGGACAATTCAATTGTGGAAGAATGAATAGTGAATGAAACAATCTGGATTCAGAGATTTTAGAGGACCCTTGAACTGTTTATGCAGCAAACAAGAAAACTGACCATAGATTACCTTTACCGTACATACCCTGTACATAACGCTGATGAGTCCATTTCATATTCTCATGAACTGAGAAATTAAGCAATCATCATTCAAAGTTTAAATTTCGAAATGCGGACTTACGAAGCTCGGGATGTGCTAGTGGTGTAAGTAGCCTTGATGTAAATGCCAGAAACATCAGCTAAAGCTTGGAGGAGCTGTTCTCTGTCGGTCGGATGTCCGAACTCCCCTTGCCAATATTGCTCCAGGAGGGGGACAGTGACTGTCACAGTTTGTTCGGGCTCGATGTTTTGTTTCGAGAAGTGGTACAGCGTGATTCGATTCACCTGAAATGCACCATTAACTTGAAAGTTTTTCATACATCAAGCAATCTTCAGTAACTAAGAATAGTTCAGGGTGAAGCCGATAGAAAATAGTCGAAGAAATCAAAAAACGCAATTTTCTGAAATTTTACAAAATTTGTCATTTTTTATTGGTAGCTTCATTTATGATCATACTTCGTAGATGCAAACTTGGAAATGAGGAATTTCACCGATTTCTGTTTGCATTTTTTCTGAATAGTTAATGGTGTGGGATTGATGAAAATCGGGCTGATTTCGGAAAATAAGTCTCCTGTTATTTTTGGGAGACATTCAAAATTTTTAATTTCAAAACTAACCGGGAAAACAGACGTGCAGCAGGAACGCTCGCTGATTGGGCTGTTCGGATCGCCGTCTCCTCCCAGTGTTGCCCATTGGGACGACGAAATCGTGTTTTCTAAGAGAAAAGTTATCAAACAAAAACAGAGGAAACCTAATTTTCCCCATCTCGCTTTTTCTATTTTTTCCTTCAGTTTTTCGATTTCGAACTTTACTGTTTCATGAAATTTTGCATCTGGGGACTATGGATTTCTCGATCTCAGCGCTTCAAGCGGCCATAAATGAACTATTCCAGCATGACGTCATTTTCCCGGTTTTTTTAAACATTCGTATTTTTTACACTGTTTTGTTTATTCGTAAATTAGGAAGTTCGGGCTGAAAGTTTGCCTTAGGGGGTTTTTCGAGGTGCTGAATCCGATTTTGGGGTCAAAAATAGGAAATTCCGACATGGTGAAATTCCTCATTAATCCTCTACGACACTGTAGGACAGAGAGCAGACAACATATTTCAACACAATAATCTGGTAAATATCAACTCACGCTTCTGATTTCAACGTCTGCGGCGCTGTTTTTGGAACTCATTCCACCCGGAGATGGCGTGTAGCGGATGGTGTACGTCAGACTACCGCCGTACGATGAAACTTTGTCGAACAAATAAGCGGGAGATACGGCCCAGTAATATACCTGTACCAACAGACAAGATTAACATTAAATTTTTCCCAGGGCTTGAGAATTTCTTATTTCTTTATTTACGGGCGAGCCCAATATACATTCTAAAAAAAAAGTAGTTCATTCTAACGGGGAGAGAAATTTGGTCCAACAAAAGTTACATATTTTAAGTTACAGATTTTTAAGTTTAATTATAGCTGAATGGGGAGGAGGTGATAAGTGACTTTAGTGATGAGAGAGGGGAGTTGAAAAAGTCAAAGTCGGGGTTCAATGACAAGAAGAGGTTGGCACTGCGAGGAGTTCTATTCAGGGGTTGGTTTCGTTGATAGTTCTTCGAGGAAAATGGCATGTGGAACAGTGAAGACGAGCGAGTAGCGATGCGTGGGACAAGAAGGCTGATCTTTGCGAGGAGTGACGGGCAGTCGATGGTATTATTGAGGAGTTTATACAACAGAGTTAGGTCAGCTATAGTGCGTCTTTTCTCGAGGGCTTCTAGGTTGCATCTCTGTCTCAAGTATACGTAGTCGACGTCGGCTGATGGAATGCCCAGTTTGTATGCGACAAAACGTAGGAATTTATTTTGGACTCGCTCGAGCCAATACATATGCATCGCATACATTGGAGACCAGACTACACAAGCATACTCGAGGATAGGGAGAACCAGGGCCTTGTATAGGGTCACGATAGCTGGAATACTCGTGAACTCCCTGGTATTCCTCTTCAAGAATCCAAGAGTGCACATAGCTCTACCAGCGAGGACCTCTATGTGCTGGGAGAAGGACAGCCGTTCATCGCAGTACACCCCTAAATCCAACATACCACATGATCTATGCAGGGGCGCATTTCCTAGAACGTAGTTGAAAACTACTGGCTGAACCGTTCGGTGAAAAGTGACCACTGAGCATTTAGCAGGATTTAGATAGAGGTGGTTTTTTTCACACCAATTTTCAAGCTGATAAATTGCACCCTGAAGGGAGTCGAAGGCTGATGCAGAATTGATCTGGCAGAAAACCTTGAGGTCGTCAGCGAATAGTAGGCATCGGAGACCAGGCTCGAAAATCTTGACCACACTATTTATCATGAGCAGGAAACACAAAGGGCCCAAATGGCTGCCCTGGGGGATACCCGATGACGCAGAGAACGGGGAGGAAAATGTGCCTCTGACGCGAACGACCAGCCTCTGATCATGCAGGTAACTCTTCATCCAATCTAGGAAAGGCCCATGAACACCCAAGGATTTTAAAAGCGATATGAAGTGAAGGTGTGATAGTTTATCGAACGCTTTGGCGAAGTCCGTCGAGATTACATCCGTCTGCAAACCCCGCTGAAAGCCATCCATAACGAACTCCTGGAATTCCAACAGGTTGGTTGCAGTTGAACGGCCCCGAAGGAAACCATGCTGCTCATGAGCCATGAAGGAAGAAAATTCGATAAGCTCTCTCACAAGCACCTTTTGTCTCTTTTGGGATCGCTGGGGGTGCATGGATCATTCCTGAATTGGATAGCCAGCTATTTGACTGGGAGGCAGCTTTGTGTTCGGGTCAAGGGCGCACTATCGGGTCCCTTTTGTGCCACATCTGGGATTCCTCAGGGAAGTCATCTTGGTCCTCTGTGTTTCCTTTTGGGAATTAACAGTGTAGTCCAGGTTCTTCGCCCAGGGGTCAGGTGCCTGCTGTTTGCCGACGACATGAAGCTTTTTGGCCATGTGAATTCACCAGAGGATTGTGATGCCCTGCAAGAGTCTGTTCGTCTTTTGGAGGCTTGGTGTTCAGATAACCACCTATTTCTAAACCCTGCTAAGTGCTCAGTTATAACTTTCCATAGAAGCGACCATCACCTGACGCACAACTATCACCTCTGTGGTGCCCCTCTCTTGAGAGTTGATGAGATAAAGGATCTGGGAGTCATCTGTGATGAGCAGCTCAATTTTAACAAGCATGTCGAGGTTGCTGCGGCTGGAGCGATGAGAACCCTGGGTTTTATCAAGAGGAACACTAGAGAGTTCACTAAGGTTGAGCCAATTGTTCTTCTATACAAGGCCCTGGTGCTACCAAAACTGGAGTATAGTTCTCAAGTGTGGTCTCCCTTTTATGCCACCCATAGGTATACCCTGGAAAGAGTTCAGCGGCGATTTCTCCGTTACGTGGCCTACAAGCTTGGTATTCCCGGGGATGAAATAGACTACGACGCTCTCCTTGGCAGATGCCGCCTTCAGACTTTGGAGAAGCGCCGACTGCTGGCAGATATGTCGTTCCTGCACAAGCTGCTCCACGACAGGATCTCCTCGCCCGACCTTCTGTCTAGGTTAAATTTTAGGGTTCCTCAAGTCTCCACGCGCCTCTCTCACCCATTCTTCGTCTCATTCTCCCCGTACAACTATCTTCAACACCGTCCGCTCCATAGAATACCACGCCTAGCAAATCATCTCTTATCCCTCTATCAAGACCTCGATATCTTCACCAGCTCTTTCAACGAATTCAAGTCTGCCATAAATTCTTCACCTTTTCATTAGTCACCCCTTCTCTTTTTCACTAAATGTATCATTGCTTCTTCCGATCTTTTTTTTTTAATTTACTTTGTAATTGGGCTCGCCCGTTTCTACAATAAATAAATAAATAAACATCCTGGGTGGGGTACACCGGTATGTTTGCAACAGGGGGATCGAAGACAGATGAAAAATGCTTGGCAAAAAGCTCCGCTATTTCCGCTGATTCGGATACACGAAAATTATCCAGTGACATACAGCTTGGAAGATCATGGCCACCCTCTCTGTAGTTAAAATAATTCCAAAAAAGAATTCACCGTTTGTGAGATATTCACACCCTTAACCTTAAAAATATGGAAAATAACGATACATTTTTCGAAAAATCTATATAAATACGACTTCAAATTGAATTGAGCTAACCTCAGTGTCGAAATTGTCAAAATAGAGTTCGTTAGATGAAGAGTCGACAATAGGATTGATTTTCTCGAATTGGTCGTCGGTTTTTTTCACCAAGCTGAAACCTTGAGCACTGTTTCCGTGGAAACTCGAGGTTATCTGAAAAAATAAAACACAAATTAATTGTTTTATAAAAGTAATATGTTTTGTGCTACGAAAAATAACGTCCCGCCACATTAAAATGGGGTATTTCAGTCAATTTTTTTTATTTTATTTTTTTCCAAAGAGTATGGCTCAGGAATAACGGTAATCGGGTCTGTTCGTCGAGAAAATGTTTTTAACCAATCAGAGAAGCTAAGGAAAGTTGAAGATTTGAATGGTGTGACGTAGCTAGCCAATCGTGACGTAGCTAGCCAATTGTCTTTGAAAAAAGTATCCATGCACAGAAACCCTTGGAGCACCTCTTGGATACTACAAAATACTACTCACACACGCACGCGGCGTAGTCCTTGCCTAGTGTGTGTGCATTTATAGCGGCCCACCTTTTTCAAACGTGTGATCTCTTTAATTAATTTTTCTACCACATGTTATAGTATCATTAGGCTTAAAGTTGTAGTATATAGGTTTTCAAGGGTGCTGAATCCAAATTTGAGGTCAAAAACCTGGATTTCCGACCCACCGAAATACCCCATTGGAGCTGCACAATCCACAAAATTTAAGACCTTTTTTTGTTTACTCCTCCTCAAGATCACTAAATTGTTTTGAATTAAGTCAAAGGCATTGAGAAAAAATAAGTATCTACTCACACTGTCGCGGTACATGTTGGAACTCTGGCAGTCTTTGGTGTGACCCATACAGAAGCATTTGATGCAGCCATTTTCGTTTTGGGGGGACAAGAAGAACGATTCCTTCGCGCATTGGTCGCAACGAGGTCCAGTGACGTAACGCTGAAAGATCAATTAGAAATGGTGAATGGGAAAACTGAACGAAAAGAATGAGTTAATGAATTTTAGACGAATTAACGAAAATCAACAACTCACCAGTAATAAAGAAGGAAAAGCGTGAACAAGAGAATAGCCCATTATTAACAATGATAATATTTTGGTGATAGGTTTATTAGTTGAAGGCTGTAATGATGTTAATAATCAATTAAATATGGTAGAAATTGGTTGTGCGTAGAGACATACCTTACAGTCGCAAGTGCCGTCTGATCTTTGGTAGGTCGTTCGAGAGCCAGCAGCAGAACATTCTGTAGACAATTGAATGGCTCTAGTTTGAATGATGAAGGAAATTATAAAAATTAAGGGAGAACAAACTGGATGAAGGTGAAGAAGGGATATTTCTTGAAGTTGAAGTGGGATGTAGGTAGAGAGATGAAAGAGGAACATAAAAATGGCATCGTGCCAATCAGCTATTGAAATTCGGGATTACTTATGGAAACCATTGAACGACATGGATTTCGTAGATGACGTTTGTTTGCTGCCTTCTCGATTTCAGGACAAATAACTACTATTTGATTTCAAGGAGAGCCGATCCAAACTGGATTTCGCAACCCCCTCCATCTGCAAGCAGATAGATGAAACCCCGAAAACCCTAGAAGGGTGATCGAGGGAGTGGAAGGAACTCACCACACGAGAGCCCTAGGGGAGCTAGTCATGACTATCAGCTCCTCTAGGTACCTGTTTGTATTAACACCACAGGTTAGGCCGAACCTTCTAGCTAAGGTTCTACCAACTAGACAGGTTGGTACCCGAGTTCATAACAGAACTCACATGCCGAGAGACATCTTCAGGGGGCAAGCCCTTGAGGAAGCCATCTCTCCCCTTGTAGCCTTCTTGGTACAAGCCCATGAAGTAGGGTTTGCTCAACCACGACCACCACGAATCCAACCTCAACTGAGGGGCAGGCAGGTTATGCTTTGACCGAGGTCAGCGCATCTGTAGCCTGGGGCTTCCCTCGCCCGTGGTACTGGTAATTGAGATGAGTAATGAGCCTTTTACGGCCTTACTGCTATCCCCAGAAGCCCGACCAGGTAACAGGCCCAGAAGCAGAGGATTTGTACCTGCTCCCTAACCGCTCTACTCCTGTCAGAGGCATGAGCCGGTGCCCTAACATTAAGGGGGTACAGGAGAGGGAGGCATGATGCACATCAGTACCCATAAGAAGGTAAGAAGGGGGACAGCGGAGGACGTAGCAGCACGTATCTTCTTTGACAAACGCTGCGCTTTTCAGCATAACCACCAAGCCCAAACTGAGGAGGGAGAGGCTTCAGAAGTTGGAAAGTCTTGAGGTCAAACAAGAAGGCTAAAAACAAAATCTGCTGGCGATCCTTTGTAGAGGTCCTTTGCTCTGACCAATAGCTGCAGGATGTGAATCAAACTCATGGAAACCTCTATTCTGGCCCATAAGAGTTTCTTGGTTTTGCAATGTACTAACCTGATCTTCTACATCCTCTGGGGGAAGTAGAGGGGAATCTTGCGTCACCAGAAAAGCCATTGTACGAGTCACACTGTTCACATCTTCGTCCAATGTAGCCGACTGGACAGTTGCACACGGGTAGATTGTCTGGCCCCAGTTGACACGTGATTGAACCTCTGTAAGAATACACCAAGTTGATTTTAGATTGGAAATTCCGAACAAATAAAAGTCACCACATACATTCCGTCAAATATAAGGAAAAAGGTTGCAAACATCAATTTCATACAAAAGAACAGCTTCAACTCACCCAGCCAACGGGCAAGGACATGGCCTGCACGGGATTCCTCGACTCGGATCACCATAAGTACCGTCTTTGCAGGGTTCTACGTCTTCGGAACACAAGCCTAGGTAACTTCCTGGTTGACGAATGAACCCTCTAGCGCAACTCTGGAAAAGTTTAAATAAATAGTGAATTGGTTTGAGAGCTAAAAACATACTCTACTACTTTTCTGGACAGAACCGAAGAGTATGAGTCGGTGGATGGTAAAGAACTCCTTCAATAGAACTCCGAAAGCTTCATTCCATCCCATTGGGCTTCAGAGGGCTTTGGGCCCTGCGACTGCTGAAACTTCCAGTCTGTGTGCAACATTGCCAACCTCAGTAGGGTGATTGTGGGATAGTGAAAGCATGAGAGAGCAGTACCCCAACAGACACCAGTCACTACGGGGCCTTTCCTCCTTCCATCTTATAGGAAAATGGATTAGGAGTCCTGGGGTGAAGAACCATATAGTCGCCCCCCTCCCAACGCCATAGCAGGACCTTGTCATCTAGCGGCTGGGATATTGAGAGGGAGAGATTGCATCTTGTCGAGTACCTATTTCTTTGATTCTTAGCTAGGGCAAGACAGATGATTCCTAACATTCCAAGAATGAGTTACGAAAGAACTCATCAACCTTACCTCGCAGGAATCGCCAGTGTAACCACGAGGGCAGCGACACTCTTCAACGAAAGCTGCCTTGGCTCGACCAGTATTGGACGTAGTGGCTGAGTCCATGTTGATGTCCGTGATGACTGTATCGATTCCTTCCCCTTCGATGTATTGCACTCTGCATAGAAATTCATTTTTCAAAAAAATGATAGCGTAAACTCAAATTCTATCCTACCTTTCAAACGAAACAATACCAACCTGATCAGGATGTTCCGAACATCTGCCAAAGCCATCATGATGTCTTCTCGTCGAGCTTGAGCGTTAAACTGACGCTCTGCCGGATTCGTCACTTCCCACTCACCTTCGAAAATCCTGACAGACGCTTCGTTTTCACCTCTGACAAGCGGATTGCGAATTCTGTGCATCAAAGTGAGCCCATTCCCCTGTAAATTGAAGGTTACAGTGTAGTACAGAAAGAGAGTGAATAACAATGAATAACAATGGTCATACATTTTCATACCTACTAAATAATAAAAACTACATAATTAACAAAGTGAACTAGATGTGAAGAAAACAACATAGGTACAGAAAATACAACTCTCCAAGTCCGGATATGAGATTTCGTCTAAAATACCTAGTTGACCAAATCTGAAAAAAACATATAATTTAAAGAAAAGAAACGAAGAATAGAAACTTAGATCATTAACAATTGAAGAGTTCAGGGGAAGAATGGTTTTTGTCCACTTTTCACCAAAAATGAGATAAGACCGCCACGGGTTGCCTATTCAACGTAGCTAGCAACTTGTAATATTGTCACAGGGGAAAAGTGTTCTTTTCCGAAGATATTACACGGAGAAGGTTTGCCGTACTGGGGAAGAATGGTTCCATCTCGCGCGCCAGGGAAAGAATGGTTCTTGTCCTGCTCTCCCTCCCACCACCAGGAGGTGGCGTCTCACGGCTTCTGTGATTTACGTTTCATTTTCTGTTTTCCCCATGAAATTTTCGAACTGGACTGAGCACCTATGGGGGTTTTACATTATGAAATGTCAATTCCCTACTCGGCCTGATAAGATCATCCATATAAGCAAAGAAATGCCAAAAATTTTCGTAAAAAAACTGATTTTGGAAACTTCAACATTTCATTATTGACAGAAAAAATCTCCAACCAAAGAGCAGCTAAGCCTTCACGCTGACAAAAAAAAGAAGTATGCCAAGTGGGTGTGGCACATAGCTTCCTCGTATCCATAACCCGATTGTATAGATGATCCAATGCATATTAGTTAATCTCAAAACATCAATCTCATAGTACATTGCACTATCACAACAATCAATCTGCACAATCTCTGAAAATTGTTGGAAAATATAGAAGTTATGGCTGTTACAAGGATATCACGTTTGCGCATGCGCAGCGGCTACCATCAGTCTGACGAAGATAATAATCATAGGGGACCATCTACACGCCAATTCGCATAATCCTTGAAAAATTTATCGAAATCGGTTGGAAAACGTAGAAGTTATGGCAGTGGCAAGGATTTCACGTTTGCGCATGCGCAGAGGCTACTATCAGTCCGGTGGTGATTATTTTCATACGGGACCATCTACACACCAACCCACACAATTCCTGAAGATTTCATTGAAATCGGATGAGAATTGTAGAAGTTATGGCTGTGGCAAGGAATTCATGACAGACAGACACGGAACCAAAATTGTTCAGAAAGGTCTGAAACGTGAAACTCGAGGGGAAATTTTGATTTTGGATAAGTTTTTTTTTCAATCTTGAAAAGTGAAAACAAAGCTTCCGCTACCTTGGTAGACTCGGAAGCAAAAAATCCCCCCCAACAGCCAATCATCCTCAAGAAGATGATTTACAACACTAAGCTTCCCATACAAGCAGCGAAACACGGAGATTTGCAGTTTCTTAAACATTTTTTTCAAGAAAACAGCATCCCAAAATTGTATTCAAAACTTAAGAAAATAGAAGAACCAAAAAGGAAAGAGCCGAAGAACAAGAAAAAGAAGAAAAGAGAGTACGACAAGGAAAGCGAAGAGGACGTGATCAGTGATGAAGTGACCATTGGTGACAAAATGTAGGAAACAATGGTTGCTGTCCAAAACTTCCGTTCATTTCTTATTTTTTCGGTAAAACAAATAGTTATTTTTATTGCTTCCGAGTCTACCAAGGTAGCGGAAGCTTTGTTTTCACTTTTCAAGGATGAAAAAAAAAGTTCTCCAAAATCAAAATTTTCACTCGCGTTTTGCGTTTTAGAACTTTCTGAACAATTTTGGTTCCGTGTCTGTGTGTCTGTCTGTCTGTCTGTCTGTGTGTCTGTCATGAATTCCTTGTAACGCGCATAACTATACGAAGTTATTGTCCGATTTCGATGAAATTTTCAGGGATTGTGCGGGTTGGTGTGTAGACGGTCCCCTACGAAAATCATCATCCCCGGACTGATAGAAGCGACTGCGCATGCGCAAACGTGAATTCCTTGTAACAGCCATAACTTCAACATTTTCCATCCGATTCCAATGAAATTTTCAGGAATGTTACAGACTAGTGTTTAGATGGTCCCATATGAAAATCATCACCTTCGAACTGATAGTAGCCACTGCGCATGCGCAAACGTGAATTCCCTTGTAACGGCCATAACTTCCACATTTTCCACCCGATTTCGATGAAATTTTCAGGGATTATGTGGATTAGGTTGTAGATAGTCCCCTATGAAAATCATCAACCCCGGACTGATAGAAGCGACTGCGCATGCGCAAACGTGAATTACTTGTAACAGCCGTAACTTCAACTGTCCCCCAGGGGTCGCGGGTTCGAATCCCAGCCAAGGCTAAGTATTTTTTTGATCCAATCACATACATCTACTCACAATATTTTTCATCCGAATTTGATGAAATTTTCTAGGATTGTCCTGATTAGCGTGTAGATGGTCCCCTATGAGGGTAGTGAAAGGTACTTAGAGATTGGTGTTTTGAGATTAACTACTATGCATCGGATCATCTATACAATCGGGTTATGAGTACGAGGAAGCTATGTGCCACACCCACTTGGCAGACGTTTTTTTCATTCTGCACAATAATCAATACAGTTCAATAAGAGTATTGAAGCTTGCTCGTATTTTTATTTTTTTGAATTTTGATCATACCCTTGCCTCAAAACGTTTTGAAACCTTAAAAATGGTTTTTCTCGAAATCAGGTTTTATGGACATGTATCATTCTTCCCCTGTACTCTTCAATTTTACTCCTGCAAAAAATTCATCAAAACTATAGGGTACCAACTCTGGCAAAAATCTAGTAACAAAACTATTGAAATCCTTTACAGGACGAGTGCGAACACTTTGGGTATTGAATTAAAAAAACGAACCGCCCACCAATAATTTTCACTTTTCGAAGTCGAAAAAAAAGTTCTTCAAAATCCTTGTAACGGGCATAACTATACGAAGTTATTGTCCGATTTCGATGAAATTTTCAGGGTTTATGCGGGTAGGCGTATAGATGGTTATAGATGAAAATCACCATCCCCGGACTGATAGTAGCCGCTGCGCATGCGCACACGTGAATTCCTTGTAACAGTCATAACTTCCACATTTTCTATCCGATTTCGATGACATTTTCAGAGATTATGCGGATTAGGTTGTAGATGATCCCCTATGAAAATAATTATCCCCCGATTGATAGTAGCCACTGCGCATGCGCAAACATAATCCTTGTAACAGCCATAACCCTTACATGTTTCATCCGAACTTGATGAAATTTTCTAAGATTGTTCAGATTGGCATGTGGATGGTTCCGTATGAAAATCATCTACCCCAGACTAATAGTAGTTGCTGCGCATGCGCAAACGTGAATTCCTTGTAACGGCCGTCCATCACTTCTACATTTTCCATCCGGTTTCGACGAAATTTCTCAGGATTGTTCAGATTAGCGTGTAGATGGTCCCCTATGAGGGTAGTTGAAGGTACTTAGAGATTGATGTTTCGAGATTAACCTTTTAGCGCCGGGGTCAGCATATATGCTGAGCTACGCAAGTGAATGTCACTGCCGGGGTCCGCATATATACAGTTTTCTTTTTGTTTTATTATGACGTACCTCCATTCATTTTTCCTCCCATAATTGATGGTCTTTATGACTACGAGCCTTGGAAGACCTTGGACTTTGTTTAGAATGAACGTTCGACATTACTGGGCGGGGGGAGGAAGGGTTTACACTTCTCCTTCCAGATGGTTCAATTACCACTTGCCTATGTCGTAATGCTTCCGATTTTTTTCTTTTTTTTCTTCTTTTTGTGTCCAATTTCCAAAACAAATTATTATTCTTATGTCAAGTCGAAGTTTGTGTAGAAGTATTTTTAGTTTCACCTCATTTTTGGAACAAAAATGTTTAGAAAAACAGTTGATAACAAACATTATCTCAAAATTTGGTGAAATTTTGACGAAAAGTGGGAGAATGCAAAATAAATCAGGACAGGGGAGTTGTTTCAGTCCGAGCGGGCCCTTTAAATCCAGGACTGCGGAGCCGCCTGGGCATTCAAAAGGTAGGCGCAAAAAGGTTAACTACTACGACCGGATCATCTATACAATTGGGTTATGGATACGAGGAAGCTATGTGCCACGCCCACTTGGCAGTCAAACAAAGCTTCCGCTACCTTGGTAGACTCGGAAGCAAAACTAACCGCCGACCAATAATTAATCCTGAATTTCTCGATGCGAGAACCCTATGGAAAGGCAATGGAAGTTCATTCGCATTACGCGTGTTATATGGGCCCATCAGAGAGCCTGCGGAGTAGAAACACTAAACTATCTAGGCTTTTAGCTGATATATCACACTGCCAGTTTAATTTAGGATCCACGTTTACTCCGAGAATGGGGTATTTCGGTGGGTCGGAAATTCAGGTTTTTGACCTCAAATTTGATTCAGCACCCTTGAAAACCTATATACTACAACTTGAAGCCCAATGATACTATAACATGTGGTAGAAAAATTAATTAAAGAGATCACACGTTTGAAAAAGGTGGGCCGCTATAAATGCACACACACTACGCCGCGCGCGCGTGTGTGAGTACTATTTTGTAGTATCCAAGAGGTCTTTCAAGGGTTTCCGTGCATGGATACTTTTTTCAAAGACAGTTGGCTAGCTACGTCACGATTGGCTAGCTAGGTCACACCATTCAAATCTTCAACTTTCCTTAGCTTCTCTGATTTTTTAAAAACATTTTCTCGACGAACAGACCTGATTACCGTTATTCCTGAGCCATACTCTTTTGAAAAAAAAAATAAAAAAAATTGACCGAAATACCCCATTTAGGAACTAACTGGATTTTCCTCAATCAACGAAATGTCACGAAGCCCAAAGTATAAAATTGTTGTATATAAATTTTGTCTTAGAATTAAACCATTTTGTTACCTCATCTATTGAATCACATCCACAATACATGAATGTAACTAAAATTCGATCCAGAACGGGGATTTTACCTGAATAATAACGTCGGGGATGTCAGTGTATGGTCGTCTAGTGTCTCCTCCAGGAGTGACCCTGTAGTTGATGTAGCCGCCATAGGATTTCAACTGGTTCCCGTGGGTCTCTTCCGGCATGGAGTAATACGAGTAATTGTACTGGGAAACGTCTCCTCCAATTGGGGATCGAATCTGAAAAATCGAAAAAGATTATGTTTATTGCGCTGAAGTATGTAAACCAATCACCTTATTTGCCATGTAACTATTAATTGTCAGGCGTTCTATCTTATGCCTATTTGTGTGCAATATCTGATGTAAATGAGGATTATAGACCACTTAACCAGCTTATCCAGCTTGACACTTGATTTATAAAGAAAAATCTTAATCAAACCAAATGCTTGCATACGAGTCTGCAACACATTGAGACATTTTCATGTCAACCACTACACAACAAGGTAGTGAAGTAAGGTTGTTAGTTCATGTACCCAAGCATCAAAATAAGAAAACAGTTGATTGTTCTCTACGCAACACAGTGAGTCTATTTTATTTATTGGTCGCGTGAGCAAGACTTGCTTAGTTTTCGTGACGATTTTTCAGTTTGCGCCAAAGCAAAGACATGAAAATGTCAAACACCTGGATGTTCTGCCTTCGTTTTCTTTCCCTTTAAGAGCAAAGCACTGACAATTATTGCCTGCTCTATGCTTGAAGATTTTTTTTGGAAATATTTAATATATTTTTATTATTAACAAATTTGAAACAAGGACGTTAACCATGTGGTACTTCGTACATTATTGTTCACAAAGAACGCTTCTCATATTCAACCCTAATTGGACCATGGTATCATTAGTGTCACCGAAAACATCTCAGGATCTCCACACCTGTCCCAAGGTGTCACCAGAGTAACAAGTTTTGATGGTGAAGTGCGTGCAGCTGTCCTGGCTTTGAATCTTATTAATGAAGTAGGCTGCACGCGCGCTGTCATACTTATTGATTCGCAGGCAGCATTCGTGGCACTTGGCTCCAGTGCGAGGACCCAATCCAGGGATGTGGCGCTTGGAAGAAAAGCCATCGAGGAACTCCAAGCAGGAGGAACCACCATCGCTTTGCAGTGGATTCCTTCCCATTGTGGCATCTGGGGAAACGAGCGTGCCGATGCATTAGCCAGAGAGGGCTCCCAGATGGAGATGCTGAACAGCCCGGTTGCATATCAAGCTGCAAAGGGGTGCATCAAGAGCTGCGTGAAGGAGAGGATTGTGGAGTCCCAGACACAGACGGCGACCGGCAAAAGATGGTCCACCCTGTTGGAACCAAAAGATAGAGTTCCTCCCAACCTATCGCGAATGGAAGCTGTGGCAGGTTTCAGGCACATCACCGGCCATGATTACCTGAATGCCCACCTCCACAGGATCCGAGTAAAGGACCACCCAGGATGCACATTGCGCCAATCCCCTACCCCAATGACGACAGACCACCTATTTGACTGCCCTCACCGTGAGGGCATTAGAAATTCTTTCTTGCCGGACGACACCCACTGGGTGAAAATCGCGAAACTATATTGCGCTGCTCGAGGTCACATGGCGGAAGAGCCGCAGACCTAAAATGGCGAAGGAAAAAAAAAAAAAAACCCAGAGTAACCAAAATTAAATTGCGATTTTAATAATTTATTTTTTCATTTTTTATTGTTATTGTTTTTTTGGGCTGTTGGAAGTTTTAAAATAGAGTTATGACGAAAATTTTCTAAGAAATCGATTTAAAAAAATTTCAAAATTTTTGTCATAACATTGTTTTTTTTTTACTTCTAATAAATAACTTACAAAAGATGGTTCCAAAAATTCAATTAATTATTAAATTTTGGGACAGCTGTGAAATTCCCAAGATGTTCTCGGTGACACTAGTGACACCATTGTCCAATTAGGGTTAACAGAACACTGTCAGAACTTTAAAAAAAAAATTAAATAATAGTGACCCTAGCTTTCAAAAAACCTATCCTCTTTGTGCTCAACGCTAGACAGAGTAGTATTCTTGAACAGAATAGAACAAAATTTGATTGTTCACGTTTCAAGGTATTTAGGATCCGAGAATCGAATAAAAAATTGTCCGTCCATCGGTCGGAAACAGAGTTCAACTTACTTCAAATCCGTTATCGGTGGCAGTTAAGTAATTTTGGACGGGTGAAAATCCAGAGTTGACTTCGACAGAGGATGAATCGAACCGAACTTGAACAATTGGGAAGGTCGTTCTAGGGGGAGGCAGCTGCAAGAGAAGACAAGAATATTTGTTAAATAAGAAATAAAAATAGAAAATTATCAATGCAGCGACTGTTGGAGGTAGACGAGCTGATGTGTAAGGTTTCCTCCAAGAAACGGAAGTTTGGTGGATGATAAAACCCAAGTCTCACACATCAGTTACAAGGGTTAAATTAAATTTTGAATGGGAACCAAATGAGCTCATAATTTTATTATTATGCCAGGGTAAAATAAGGTGGCCCAATACTTGATGAACTTGAAGGTCAGGGCTTCATCAAGAAATAAAGAAACAGGTACTTACGCTGTACATGTAGAGGTTAGCCGAGCGGCAGTCGGTGGATCTGCCAAAGCAGAAACAGCTGATACATTCTTCGGGAGAGCGGGCCAGCTCGTTGAAGAGTGGCGGTCGGCACACTGGTCCAACGTTGACGGGATTGACGATGACATTCGCATCCGGTATGGCAAACTTGCTTTTACCATTTATGGCTTCGCAGGAGTACGCACCGCTATCTCTGATCTGGAGGTGAAACAAACAAGGCATCGTGCATATGTTTCATAATATAATCAAGTGCTTTGGTCACTTGTACGAAAAATACTTCATAGTTACATATATTTGGTCAAAAATCTTCAGCACACCTACTTAGAGTGATGCTGAGTTTAATTCCTGATTGAATATTGAGACAAATTTTAGGTGCATCTTGAAATTTTCTGAGGCCAAAGCTTCTGAAGACTTGCATTGTTACTAGCTGTCAATGAGACAACTGTTTCAAAATTTTACAAGAGCTTCTCGAATACCCAACAAAGCTGGGAGGCCTAGCTCTTGAAAATCCAGTCAAAGCGGCTTCAATGGCATACGAGACATCCAGAGAAGCCACAGCGCCACTCTCTGATGCCATAAGGAGTGGCAGAACTTTGGATGTTGCCCAGTACGAAGAGGGTGTGGTGTCAAATTTGCGAGAAGTGGCAACACAGCGAAAAACCACTGAGCTTGCAGCCAGCGAGCAGCTTTTGACATCACTACCCAGTAGGCAACAGAGGACCATTCGGAGGACTAGGGAGGCATCACAATGGCTCAGCGTCGTCCCACTTGCAGCAGACAACTTCGACTTGTCGTCTTCCCAATTCCGTGACGCACTAGCCATTCGGTACGGTTGGGAACCATGAGGGTTGCCAGTATGGTGCGAAGGATGCGGGAGTCCCATGGACATGAACCACGCCCTCAATTGTATGAAGGGCGGCCTGATCAAACAGGGGCACGACCTGGTTCCGGACGAATGCGCCAAAATAGCAAGCCTCGCATGGAACGGTGTTGTCACAGAACCAGTTCTTCGTGAAAGTGCTGATGGCAGCCCCGGCCTGGTGGCAGACATGAAGGTTCATGGTGTGTGGGACCATGAGAGACCTGCGTTTTTTGATACCCGCGTTATAAACGCTGACGCAGTCTCTTACACTTCCATGGACTGGCCAACCATCTCTCGCCATGCTGCCCAAGCCAAACATGCAAAATATGACAGAATAGCCGAAGATCTGAGAGGGTCTTTCACGCCACTCGTAATTTCATGCGATGGAGCATTGCATAAAGAGTATGACGCTTTTCTCAAGAATGCCTCCTTACGCCTTGCCAACAAATGGTCCAAATTCTACGCTCAAGTAATGATGTGGACGCGAGTGAAAACTCAATTCTCCGTCCATCGAGCGGTTTCCATGAGGCTAAGAGGCCCAAGGAAACAAGTCCGAGGACTCGGACTGGAGGACGGAGCAGCAATTTGGCTCCCACAAGACTAACTCCTCCACATTTACGCTCGCTTGCTCGCACGCTCGCAAAAACAAAAAACCTCTTTGGCATAAATCAATTTCAATTTTCGGCAAACTTTTGGCATACCAATTTGAACTTTTGGCAACTCATTTTGAACTTTCGGCAAATCCATTACGTTTTGACAACTACTGGAGTCCTTGTCCACCTTCATTCCCTCTACAATGTTCAATAAAGTGTTTTTTCTCTCTCAAAAAATAGTTTTGTTAACCAAGTCTCTCTACATGAACTAAGGGTTGTTCTATTTGCAGCATGTCGTCTACAGCATAGATATCAATCCTGAATTACCAAATCAAATCCATTACATGGCCCAAAATTAAACAAAACTCTTCTTATATAACTCGCTAAGACATTCTTTACCAGCATATTTGGGCAAGTTAGAATTCCGAATCCATTTTCCGAATCCTGTCGACACTTGGCTGGAACGTGTCCCCAGTTGAGACGCCAATTGATGATCGGGATGGGAAAACCGATGGCTCGGCATCTCAAAATCAAACTTTCTCCTTCTGTTAGAGTGACGACGGCCCTTGGGGGCTCCACGATCTCAGGATCCTCTGGAATGACGCAAGAAAACGAGGTAAGTAGGGGTCATGGATGGACATGGATGTGTGGATCCTGCAGAGTGCAGAAGATGGTTGAGGCAACAAAGCAGTTCATCCACGAGCCTAGCTACTTTTAAGGACAATATTCAGCGAGCAATCGATAAAATATCCACAGAGATGCTTGAAAAAGCTGAGCGAAACGTCCAAAATTGACTTGTTCAATGCCGCTTGTCCGATATCATCGTTACAACAATGAATTCGCCTCACATTATTTTTTTTTCGAAAGAGCTTTCACTGATATATAAGAAAATCATAGTGTGCTACTGTTGGAATGTCAAACGACCACAGACTTTATTATTTGTTCTGTTGTTACACCTGGTCGCCTTGTCCCCGCCAGTCGTCATTGTTATCAAAGTTGAATATAGCTACAAGCTCTATTTTCCGTGATCCGTTTAATTCAATTTATTTCTCCCTTTTAAATGGTTTTCCCAAGTGGTTATGGGCCCAGCACGCTTCCACTGCGCCGCCCATAACCACTTGAGAAAACCATTTAAAACGCATCCGAAAAATGTAGAGAAATTAAGGAATATGGAAATTTTAAATGTAACGGGATGTGTATGGGGGCAGCCATGTTGCGACATAACCTGTCTTCTAACCAATCTGACTTCATAGGAGGATCTGTGCCCCTTACTACTGTACTGCTACCTCTGGAAGCGTAAATGAAACTAGCTTATGTGGTCAATATAGGAAAAAGGCACACGCAAAAGTGACCAAAAGAAGCAATTTTACTCACTGTTTTTGGCAATACGATTGTCTTTTTGTTTATCAAGCATTATTAATCTTCATCTTCTCTTATTTAGTTTCTACATTAATTAGTTTCGTTATTTGACTCGCATTATTTAAGAGGATCGATTTATGTGGTCACAAGGGCGCCTACAACTCTACCTGTTGTCGTTCTTTGATACTAATTGTTGAGACTTCTTTCACACTTCGCCAGAGCACAGCAGTAGGAACCCGGTCAGTTTTTGGGTTGTTTTGCAGGGTGTGACAATGATCAGCCTCCCTCGATTTTTGTGGTGTTTTTTGAGGCCTTCAGTTGTTTAGGCATTTTTTTCTACAGTAATTTTTTACCCTTACTATTCCTGGTGTTAAACTTTATTCTAGGGCTCTATAATAGAATTTGACTTGAAATTCAAGAATCTAAAATTGAGGCGAATTCCCCGCTGTTTGAAAAAATTAAAAAGATGTTACACACACACAATATACAGACATCTCAACTACCTTTTTTTCATCAATAAAGCTGCCCTACCCTGAATAAAGCATAAATTTGCATAATAACGTTATCACATCTACGAAACGACCTTAAATACATAAATGACAATGTCTACGTATAATAAAGAAATATAATCGTTCAACTTACTGCATCCGATTTCATCAGAGTTGTCGTGGCAGTCTTTCTGTTTATCACAGAGCATACCCTTAGGAATGCATTGTACGCCCGACCTGCAGGCAAACTCAGTCGAGTAGCAAGTACCTGTAGGTAGAAAAATACGAATCGTGAACTACAATGTTTGGATTGGAGAAAAGAACAAAAGAGTCGCAGAGAAGAAGGAAGTATTAACCCATTCAAAGCGGGACCTTCCTAGCGCTCTATCCTCCCCTATAGAAGTAATCTCTCTTTCAACGAACAATGAGCACTGTTGGACTCACAAAATTATAACATGGATCTTCTTGATCATACTGAAGGTCATATCATCCCACTAGAGCTCCTCCTGGTAAATTCCCTTATCCCCAACAATCCTTGTTGGGTTTCAGCGCTACCTCCCGCCACTCCAAGGAACTTTTTTATTATTATTATAACGGCGCTACGGTCTTTGTAGGACCAGGGCCCTCTCAACCACAGATTTCCACTCTTTCCGATCAAGAGCCAAGCTCCGCCACCTTCGGACTCCAAGCACTGAGAGGTCCTCCTCCACGTCATCCAACCAACGCTTCCGAGGTCTCCCCCTCAACCTTCTCCCTCCAGGCGTACTGTACAGCAATCTATGAGGAATTCTTCCTTCTGGCATTCGTTGCACGTGTCCCAGCCATTTCAGCCCCCCCCCCCCGCCTGATGAAAGCCACGATGTCTGGCTGCATGTACAGGCGCCTGAGCTCCTCATTGTTGCGGACCCTCCATCTCCCATCTTCACAGACTGGGCCAAAAATCTTGCGGAGAATCTTTCGCTCCCAACAATTCAGTAGGCGCTCACTGGCAGTGGTAAGGACCCAGGACTCACTACCATATGTGACAACTGGGCGGATAACTGTCTTATAGATGACCAGCTTCGCGCTCCGTGACAGTCCTCTGAATTTGAGAGCCTTTTGGACAGCCCAGAAGCATCGACTGCTTGCATCAATTAGTGCCCTGATTTCAGTCGCAACATCGTTGTTGTTTATAACTAAAGCACCCAAGTACTTGAATCGATTGCAGACAGGAAAACTGTGCTGTCCGATACAGAAGGATGACTGGGGTAGGGGCTGATTTCTTGATGTCTTCATGTAAACTGTTTTTCCTTCGTTCATTCTCAGCCCTCGCACCAAAGCCGCGTTTTCAAATTCTTCAACTGCCCCAGATAGGGCAGGGACAGTCCTTGCCATGATGTCGACATCATCCGCATATGCCAGATGCTGTGTTAAGCGGGAGTAGATAGTGCCTCCTGGGTTTGTACGTATATTCCTCAGAATGCTTTCCATAGTAAAGTTGAAGTGGGTTGTTGCTAATGGATCTCCCTGCCTTAGACCAGTCACCACAGGGAAGCTCTGTGCCAGCGATCCCATGACCTTTACTCTACAGGTTGTGCTCTTCAGAGTCATAGTCACCAAGCGTATGAGTTTTTTGGGTATTCCAAGTCTTTTCAGATCTTCATACAGCTGACTTCTAATGATGCTATCGTATGCTTGGCGGAAATCGATAAATAGGTGATGCAGATCTACATTATGCTCATAAGTCTTTTCAAAAATTTGCCTGAGTGAGAAGATGTGGTCCATCGTTGAACGGTTACGGCGGAAACCACTCTGGTATTCACTACCATTCCAGAACTACCAGAACTACCATTCCTGATTACCATAACTACCATTCTAAAGATTGTTGTCTCGTAATCGTTTTCTTTTCTCTTATAGTTTTCTCTCTGAACAGTTATGGACGTAAAAATGATGCCAAGTGCCGTTTTATGTTGCGAAATGTGCCCAAAGTCATTCAATTCAAAGCTGATCTCGGAAATCGCCGCTGGTTCCTATTTTTCAGTTTGGAACGGTGACGCGTTCCTACTGCAGGTTGGAAGGAACGACGCTTGGATGCTCTTGCAAGCGCAATCAGCTTCGTTGAAGAGGTGAGAGATAGCGCTGAAACCTGACAAGGATTGTTGGGGGCTAGACTCTCATAATTCCCTTCTATGGACACGACAACCAAGAGAGTGGTGTGAGAGGGCTAAACTAACTAACTCCCAGGCGCTACAGGACGATGTGTCCCTTGGCCTCCCTAACAACCTTCCTCCACTCATCTCGATCGCAGGCTTTACTCTTCCAGTTTCGTACATTCATCTTTAGCAGATCCCTTTCCACGTCATCCATCCATCGTGTTCTTGGTCTCCCCTGCCGCCTTCTTTTTTCAAGCCTTGATTTCCAAATCATCTTAGGGGGTCTCTCATTAGGCATTCTTTCCAGATGTCCAAGCCACTGAATCCGACTGGCTTTAATGAAACGTACAATATCTTTATTTTCGAGAATCGCCTCAATTTCCATATTGTTTCGGATTCGCCAGCGTCCCCTTTCGTATACTGCCCCATAAATTCTTCTCATAACTTTTCTTTCAAATATTCTTAGCTTGTCAGTGCTCGAAAGGGTCCATGCTTCGGCTCCGTAGCAAACCACCGGTCTAATCAGCGTCAGGTATAACCTTTTTTTAAGTGCCCTGGACAGCAGTTTTGATTTGAAAAGCTTGGTGTTGTCGTAGAATGCCCGGTTTCCCAGAATAATCCTACGATCAATCTCTGCTGTCATATTGTTGGTACTGGTAATACTCGATCCAAGGTACCTACGTGAAAGTATTCACTTCCTTGAATCTGAGCTCCCCTACGTCCAAATAACCAAGTCGATTATGATCGTGGCCGGGATCTGCGCTCATGAACAGATACTTGGTGTTTTCTTGATTTATGTTCAAACCAATTTTGCGACCCTCAGCGTTTAGGATTTCCACGACTGCTTTCAACCCTTGCTTATTTCTGGCTAGCACAGCTATATCGTCAGCATATGCGCAAATCTGCCACATTTTGTTGACTATGGTCCCTTTATTCTCAACTTTTCTGACCACTTCCTGTAATGCCACGTTGAAAAGAGTTGCAGAGAGCGCGTCCCCCTGTCGAACCCCTGTCCTAATGGTGAATTCCTCACCAATCTTTCCAGCTATTTTTACCTTTGCCTTTGCTTCAAATAGCGTCATCCCTACCAAACGGGTCAGCTTGTCCGGCACACCGTTTTTTCTCAGACAATCTACAAGCTTTGCTTTGTCGATTGAATCGAACGCTTGCTTGTAGTCGACGAAAAGCATATGGAGGCCAATACCATGATCATAAAACTTCTCCATTGCTTGTCGGATGGTGAATGTGTGAGAGGGCTATAGGGTAATAATAATTCATTGCGTAAGGGGAGGTGGAGTGTCATGAAGTAACATTACCTCTTCCGCATTGAATGGATTAATTCAGCATGAGTTGGATGTGAAAAATAGATGGGGGAGGGGGAGTTCCAGTGTTGCCCTCATTCAGCTTCCTACTCTAAGGATCTACATAAACTATCTACTTATTTTAAAATTTACTGTTTTGATAGGCATAATCTAGTTCAACAACAAAATAATCATGATAGACAACCAAACTGATAAATACCATTTTTAATTGGGTTGCAATCCTTCTCATCAGATCCATCAAGACAGTCTTTTTGGTTGTCGCACCGCCAAGTCTTCACAATGCACTCCCGGTTGTCACACATGAACATGTTCGGGTCACAAGTTTGTTGATTTGCTGATTGGAAAACATGAAAAGTCAATTACACTAAGAGAGGTACAATATACATATTTTACATAATACTTATAATAAATTACGGCTCAAATAACCATTCTACTGTACACCTAATACCAATTTTCTAGAAATTGTGTGACCATTCACACAATCTGGACCTGTCACAGACATCACAGTTAAAATCCACCTATCAGCAGCTTGTACAAAAAATAGATTACGATTTTTCTGTCAATATAGATAGTTATTAGTTCAGTTTTAACTGAACACTTTTGATGAGTGGGAGATTGAACCAGATTTACCAGAGCACCGGGATTCGTCACTTTTATCGGAACAGTCGGGATACCCGTCGCATACTTTTTCCTTAGGAATGCATTCGAGGTTACTGCAAGTTGCTTCATCCCAACCGCAAGTTCTTTCGGGGACACGGTCAGGAACAATAACAGCCGCTGAAAAAGAAATAGATTGGTGAATAACCAATTCGTTCGTAGGCAATTCGTTAATTAGGTAGGAAAAAAGTTATGAAAGTTTAAGGTTTGTTCAAGTTGCTAAGTGCAGTGTTTGGAGATTAAGTTGCCCATACACTATACAATTTGCCTGCAGGCTGTCGTGAGGCCTTGATCGTGGTTCCCACACTTGATCAGTTAAATCTGAAGGCCATGGACTGCAGTCCGTGAAAACTGAAGGTGTGTGGCCATATGGCAGGCGAGGATTGGACGTGAGATCAGCGAAAGGCATGGGACTGGCAGTCCATGGTCTCAAGGGGGCTCCCCGCCAGATAGATGAAACCTGAGGAGATTAAGGCGCCCATACACTATATGATTTACTTGCAGGCTGTCGTGAGGCCTTGATCGTGGTTCCCACACTTGATCAGTTAAATCTGAAGGCCATGGACTGCAGTCCGTGAAAACTGAAGGTGTGTGGCCATATGGCAGGCGAGGATTGGACGTGAGATCAGCGACAGGCATGGGACTGTCAGTCCATGGTCTCAAGGGGGCTCCCCGCCAGATAGATGAAACCTGAGGAGATTAAGGCGCCCATACACTATATGATTTACTTGCAGGCTGTTGTGAGGCCTTGATCGTGGTTCCCACACTTGATCAGTTAAATCTGAAGGCCATGGACTGCAGTCTGTGAGAACTGAAGGTGTGTGGCCATATGGCAGGCGAGGATTGGACGTGAGATCAGCGACAGGCATGGGACTGGCAGTCCATGGTCTCAAGGGGGCTCCCCGCCAAATAGATGAAACCTGAGGAGATTAAGGCGCCCATACACTATATGATTTACTTGCAGGCTGTCGTGAGGCCTTGATCGTGGTTCCCACACTTGATCAGTTAAATCTGAAGGCCATGGACTGCAGTCCGTGAAAACTGAAGGTGTGTGGCCATATGGCAGGCGAGGATTGGACGTGAGATCAGCGACAGGCATGGGACTGTCAGTCCATGGTCTCAAGGGGGCTCCCCGCCAGATAGATGAAACCTGAGGAGATTAAGGCGCCCATACACTATATGATTTACTTGCAGGCTGTTGTGAGGCCTTGATCGTGGTTCCCACACTTGATCAGTTAAATCTGAAGGCCATGGACTGCAGTCTGTGAAAACTGAAGGTGTGTGGCCATATGGCAGGCGAGGATTGGACGTGAGATCAGCGACAGGCATGGGACTGGCAGTCCATGGTCTCAAGGGGGCTCCCCGCCAAATAGATGAAACCTGAGGAGATTAAGGCGCCCATACACTATATGATTTACTTGCAGGCTGTCGTGAGGCCTTGATCGTGGTTCCCACACTTGATCAGTTAAATCTGAAGGCCATGGACTGCAGTCCGTGAAAACTGAAGGTGTGTGGCCATATGGCAGGCGAGGATTGGACGTGAGATCAGCAACAGGCATGGGACTGTCAGTCCATGATCTCAAGGGGGCTCCCTGCCACACATTATCAGTTGACTGGCTGGCCAACTGCTAGCAGTTTATGTGTACGGCTGTCTGCAGTCCACTATTCGCAGCCAGCAGGCACTGGGCATACAGTGTGAGTGCAAGCGAGCACTTCATCAGTTGTCCGCCAGCAGGCGGTTGACTGATAGTGTAAGTTACTCAGCGATTTTGATCGGCATTCGCCTGCTGAGGCGACAGCCTCCAGGTATAATGTATGCAGCGCTTTAGAGTCGGGCAGAGAGAAAAATCTCTTTCAAAGGTTCTCTCTGGAAATGTTTCTCTCCCACCCTTTACCCCTACTCCCATCTCCATGGAATAATGAGGATACCTACTCCTGGTCTACCAGTATCCATCCAAAGAACTATCCATGGAGGACACTACTCAGTTCCCTTCCTAGATTCCGTCGATAATATCCATAACAACATCTAATTTGTATGAACAGTATGGACACTAATTCCCTTCGTTCTTCCATACATAGTCTACCAATTTTGAGCATGATAAGAAACTTTCAATAATTGAATTATTCAATAGTTGCAATTATTGCAACTACACTGATCTAAACATGGAATCCATTTTGTACAGTTCGAAATAAGTATGTGGAGTATAGAGTATGTAAAGTGACTTACCAATTTCAATAATTTCCAATGAATGCGGAAAACGAAAAATTTTAAGAATATTCCATTGGCAATCCCATCTTTTAGAAAATATTGCTCCTATGCTTACAACGAGCAGAACAAACATATTAAGAAGCCCGATTGATAATTCAAGGAAAGTTAAGTATTAATTAATTATAAGTTTACCTGAGCCTAAATTTTCCAACTCTTTGTGAGTCAAAACGCCGTATTTCCTAACAGCTGAGTTTGAAGAATTAGCTGCTTGCACAGACAAAACGTATGTTTAATTTTTCTATTGAACATTAAATGAATATTATGTCGAAATACCTATAATCGCATAAATCTCAATGTTATGAGGAAAAAATGCTCACTTTGAACAACTGTGAGGTAAACAGTTTTCCTGGCTCCGTCGGCCGATCGTGGCGCACCCACGGCTTCGCAAACGTAAGCTCCGGCTGCACTCGGCTAGAAAGAAAGAGTCAACATGTAATATCATTTAAACAACATATATTTAATCAACACGTAATTTTCTACATATTTAATATAAAAAAACAAGTTCTGATTGAAAGCTTCGTCTTTTGAGGGGACTCGGCCGCAAAAAATGAGAGGAAAAAATCGATTTTTGGTTTTTATTTCAATATTTTTATTTATAAAATGTTGAACAAAAATATATTAAAAGCTGCAAATTATTACTCAAAGCTTTATTTTTTTCTGAACAGATCACTCGCCTGCAAAGAAAGTCAAAACCATTTATCGATGGCATCACATGATAACCTCGTATCTCAAAATTATAGAATTGTTCAGGAGAGACAAAAAACTGTTTAGCTCTATCGGCAATGATGATTTTAATTTCCCAAAGTTGTCAATTTATTATTTCGAGTTCATGTAACTCGAAACACTATCCAATGAAGCAAAATCATTGGAAATATGTTTTAGCAATCAGTTACGAGGTTATCATATTACGTGAAACCGGGTATACGAGGTTTTCACATTACTTCTAAGAGGTTCGACCATCGTCGGGAAAAGAACTCTGAATGAAATTAGTAAATACCTACCCCCTAATTTCTAACTAAGGCTCACACTGTGGAACTGAAGATGTAAACCTTCAATAACCCTTAACTTTCCTTTTTTGGTGACTTTAGTGGGATATGCAATGGGGGAAGAGAAGAGCCAGCAGGAAATCTCAAATAGATGGAAAAATTGCCAGAACAATAGAAATAGTTTATTAATTTTTAGCACGCTTGAAGGCTATGAAAATGGATCTCAGTATAAGGTAGGTAACGAAGAATTAAGCTAAATACCAAGTATTCTGAAACAATACTCATGATATAAGACAATGTCTTATCAAATAGGACTTAGATACGACTTTCAAGAATAAATTATAAACATCACACAACTTTGAGAATCAAGACTTTAGTAAGATGAGGAAATTGAGAGTAATTCATTCAGAAGATATCACTTTGAGAAACCCACAATCTTTGAAAATAGGACTTGAATACGACTTTAAAGAATTATGTACCTACAACACAAAATTTTGATTATAATTACCAAGATTGTATACTAATTATCATGAGTAATTTCTCCCGAAAATATCACTTTGAGCAACCTGCAATCTTTTGGTCAATTCCTAAGAAATCGCCCTCCTCAAGACCTGGGAATATTATGGAATTCATTTTTTTTAAACACAAAAACGAACATTATGGTGCCAAGAGGGGGCGAATTCCAGTATTTTTTTTACCTACCAACTTTTTTTTTTACCTTCGAACCATTGGTTGGTACTACCTACCACACCATACTGCCTTCACAATCAAGTTTATTAGAAAGAACTAAACTAAACTAAACACTTCACACTCGATCAAAAAATAGGGAGCTCCATATGCAAATTTGATTACTGGTAGCTAGGAAAGCAATGCCGAATACAACTCGAGGAAACGAACAACGATCGGATTTTAGTTAGCTAAAATTTCAACGGCGTTTAGACCTCTTTAGTAATTCACACTCGTGCTCGTAGGGAGCAAACCGTTTGTCCCACAGAGCTCAATTTTTAGAAAATTTTGAAAAATCAATATTATTTTAAATTGGTGAAAAAACAATACCTTCATTTCGAGAGTTTTTGAACTAGGACACTATTGAAAATTCCATCCCTCATTTTTCAACCCTTAGAAGTGATTGACATCAAGCAAAAGCCACAACTAGACCCCAAATTGAGCCCATGTACCGAATTTCAACATTTTTTTTATCCGGTTTTCGAATTCTACATACCTTGAAACGTAAAACATCACATTTTGAGGGGGGGGGGGGGGGGTTAAAATTTGTTTTCTTGCTCGATTCCAATGGTTTATTTTTGAAAATAATAAACTAATAGGAATATAAACTTAGTGAACCCCCAAAGTTAAAATACTATGCGTTTTGCTATCTAAAATACTATGCTTTCGGTAGGCTGTCACCGTCTTTAGGAATTACGTCTTTGAGGTCTTTAAATTTTGATGCTCTTATAAAAAGTATTTCTGAATAGAGACAAGATGGAGAGTTGTCGACGATCCCAAATATTCGCTGTGGCAATGGTGAACATTCTTAACTAAAATCAGTCTTCACAAGAATACTGATACTGAAATAATACCGATGGGGCTGTATTTCGCTTCCGTCGTCCCGGAAATAAAACTTTGACGGTTTATTCTACAACTATTTTGCAATGGCTTTGTTAAAAAGTAAAAAAAAAACGAGGGTTTTATGGGGGTCTGAGCTTGATACACCCTCCTGTACACATGATACGAGGTTATCATTCTAGTAAAACCACACCATAAACGCATTTTTCCGAGCTACTGGGACTTGGTTTTAGTTCTTCTCAATCCAAAAACTAATTATGAACTCCAATATACAAGTTCAAAGGAGTACTTTCCCAATGGAAGAAGGAAATTCGCCAAAATAAGCCAAAGCACTACACACTAGTCTGAGTAAACAATAATTGTAACAATCATTGTAATTATTACAATGATAACCTCGTATATATTTTTTTAGCGATAAGATGCGAGGTTATCAGTGACGTTCAGCCCTCTTGATCAAAACCGAGGTTATCATTTAGGGCGCTAGAGAGCAGAAAATGCAATTCCCGCTAAAAATTGAATTACAGGTGGGTTAGACACGAGGTTTTCATTCTGAAAATCCAAAAAAAAAATTTTGCCAAAAATTGAGATACGAGGTTATCATATGATGCCATCGTTATGTTTCTCATAAGGTGACAAAGAGCTGTCGAATTTAATGCTGCCCTGTCTGCAGTTCACCAAATGTGATTTTTGTGTCCAACGTGACTCCTAGGTATATGGCTGCTGGTTTAGTTATTATTTCTGTGATTGCAATCAGCATTGAGATGATGGTAGGTATGCGCTTACGCGTGAAGATGACTCTGTCTTTGCTGTAGCCAGTGCCAGGCTATGGTCTTTTGGCATTGCCACTACCAACCAACCTTATTTTCGCTTCACAATCAAGTTTATTTTGAAACTGGTTGCTAAGGACGCAGAACTGAGTAGGTCTTAACTCGAAGGAACGAATAACGATCGCATTTCGGTCAGCTAAAATTTGAACGGGGATCAGGCCTCTTTTGCGATTCACACTCGTGTTTCTGATTTATCGTAACCCTTAAGTTTTCGTAGGGAGCGAACGGATTGTCCTACAGAGCTCTTGGTGGTCTCAAAAAATTCTAAAAATTCAATAGGTACTATTTAAAAGTGGTGAAAAAACTATACATTTATTTCGAGAGTTTCGAACTAGAGCACTATTGAAAATTGCGCCTGATTTTTTAAAATTTTTAATCGAAAGTAGACCTCATCTCGAGAATTTTGACACCGGCCGTTCTCTTTTTGAATGAGTAGTTCTTTCGTTGTCGTTGCCATTCGCAAGGTTATTCCTGACTATTTAGGCGAGGGGAGGAATTATTAGGCGTTTCCTCATCATATAATTTTTACTCATGCTCGAACGTTTTCGCCGTTAGGCATCATCAGGAGCTACAAATAAGAAAAACCATCCCAGGTAAGGCGTATTAAAACTTATTTTTAACGTTAAAGCTAAATAGTCTTTAAATTTAAAATATTACATATAGATCATCCTGAATATAGATATAGAAATATGTATACCATCAATTTATTTTCTTATGTCACTGCTTAGTTGCACTTATACCTAGTTATCTAATTTGGTAGTACTATTTACCATTGAGTATAATAAGGGGTTGGCTCCCACTTCCTCCTCTAACCATTGTCATAACCCTGGACTGCAGGACGTGTCGTAATACCTATGATTAAAATATATAATGGTGAGAATACCATTCGTTGTTGATTTACATTATGTTTAAGTCGTATGTTACTGGTTTTTACCTTGGTAGGGACATTGGATGGTACAGCTTGCGTGGTTTTTCTGTTTCTGATACTAATCCTTATATTTCTTTGGTTCTCCTTTTATACTTATTTTATTATTTTTTTTTTTCTTATTTGTAGCTCCTGATGATGCCTAACGGCGAAAACGTTTGACCATGAGTAAAAATTATATGATGAGGAAACGCCTAGTAATTCCTCCCCTCGCCTGAATAGTCATGAGTAGTTCTTTTGCTACGATTTTCCAAAGTTTCTAATGTTTATGACGTCACGTGCCCCTCCCACCTGTGCGGGACCCCCCAGCCCACTGTGACGTCATACACATTCGAAACTTTGAAAAATCATAGAAAAAGATCTTCTCACGCTAGAAGGCTGCGGTTGGTGTCAAAATTCTCAGAATGAGGTCTAATTTATATTAAAAATAACAATAAACAGTGCGCACACCCCATTTTCACCCCTTAGAAGTGACATCAACCATTTTCACCCCTTAGAAGACATCAACCAAAAGCTTCGGGGCACAACTAGACCCCAAATGGAGCCCAATACCAAAAGTTATCATACCAAATTTCATCAGAATCGGTCCTAGGTAACTAGTGTAGTAAGTGGGTGGGCCTCAAATGCATCCCGGTTACATTTCTCACGCTAGAAGTTTCCTTGGAGAATTGCCGTGCTGAATCCGCTTGTCCTATAAGGACAATCGACGAATTTATAAATACCTACTTGCGAACAAAATTTGTTCACAGCATTTAATGCTGAATACTCACGATATTATTTCGAGCGGTCGTACACAAATCATCGTAACCTGCAAGTTGTGGAATGTTTGCGTCTCCATATCGGCATCCCACTCAACAACGTCCCGCACTGTTTCCCGAATTGTAATTGATAGATAGACTAATTAATCCATAATTGACGAGAGGAATACTGATCTTCTCTGGACAATGGACTTTTTATAGGCATTTTGACGCAGAAATCAGAAGCGCTATCGGACCGTTACGAAGTAAAGTAGGGGTAAAGTACAACTTCTTCTTCTTCTTTCTTGATTCTTTGACGTAGACATGGACCTAGTATCCATTGGATACTAGGTCCATGGACGTAGATTCTTCTACGTTGCGTCACAGGAAGTTTGATTTTAAATCGATTTATTGTGAGAAGTGAGAGTTTAGATAGCTGACTGTGATTTTGGTATATAGGGAGTTTTAGAGGTGATCAGCGCTGCTGCAAACCGGGTGCAGGTCACGTATGTAGTTTTATATGTGACGCAGCTCCTCAACGTTTAGGGGATGCTTCAGCCAATCCTGGAGGTCGCTGTTTATGTTGATCTGAAGAGTTAAGTACAGGGAGAGTCGAGGTTGGATGTGCTTTGAGCAGCGATTGAGAAGATGGTCCACTTCTGCAATTTGATCAGTGTTGCAAAAAGAGCAGTAGGGTGTCAGGCGTTTTTTCATGAGGTACTTGAAGAACCATGTCCGAAACCCAGGTTACCCAGGTTAGAAACCTTGTGTCGTTGGGAATGCTTCAGTACCTTCTATGATCGATTTTGTCCAGCAGCCAACCTCCCTTGTCCTGATGATGTTAGATTCTCTCCAGGTGATGATGAGGTCTTTCTTCAGAGCGTTGACCAGGTCCTGGTAGGTAAACAGTCCTCTCTTTGGTGGTTGTCCTGGCTGTCTAGCTACCTGTTTAGCGGTACAGTCAGCGACAGTGTTTCCATGTATATCAACGTGTCCAGGAATCCATTGAAATTGTATGAACGCGGCCCTATCTTTACAGGTCTTTACAGTTTACAAGTCTCACTAAGTTAAGTACAACGAAAAACGAAATAAAGAGATTAGAGATAAGGTGGTGGTGGTGGATTTCTGATTTAACAGTGCCAGAGTTTATGCCATGTTACACTTGGTGTTTCGTTTTTGATTTTACGATTTTCTAAATTACTTTAATACTTGTTTTACTACTATAATCTATAATACTTGTTTGACTTTGGCAGTTCCTTGTTGTTGTCATTGGTATTATATACCTATCTCTATTTGATTGTTCTCAATAAACTGGATGATGTCTTGCAGAATCTCGGTGTTCGTTACAGGAGCTATCGCCGTCCTGAGGACTGCTTGAAAGTTGTACTTGTTGAACAGTCGAATCCTCTCCTCAGCATGTCTGGAGCATTTATACAGTTTTTTTTTGTTTTTTGTTATTTATTTATTTATGATCCAAGACTGAATGAATGCTCCAGACATGCTGAGGAGAGGATACCACTGAAAGAGATAAGGTTGAAACATGGACCTAGTATAGATAGGTCCATGGGTTGAAAGCATCATCTTAGAGATAAGGTTGAAATCATCTTTTTCTTCTTTTACTCAGTTTTCTTATGTCTGAGTCTTCATGTTTTCTCTCGTCTCTTCTTGTTTGACCGTGGTCTTGCCGCGCAGGTCGTCACTATTGGAGTTGGTTTATTTTATTTTTTTCTTTCGGTGTTCTTATCGCGCTTTTAGTATTTATCCTTCATTCTGTACTGCACTTTCTTTGAATTTTAATAGATGCTCCGCTTTCTAGTAGGTAATGTTCTCTGTAGTTTCAAGAGTCTGTCCAAGTCTGAGGTGTGCTGTTACTCCACCTACAGTGTGCTGTTACTCCGTCAAAGATATGATTTTGGTATTTGGTGCATGCTGTAAGATTGTGCTCTATTTTCTGTGGTACATTACCAATACGTTCATTGCAAATCGAGCTATTGTCGATAGGTTCCATTAGATGCTTAAAAAGATTGTTGTTGTTGGCATGACCAGAGAGCATTCTGTTCGTCTCTTTTATTTGTCTGACCGGACTACTAGCAATATTCCTCGGCAATAATCAGAAAATCAAATCCCGTTGGAATTTGCCGCGACTAGCAAACAAATTTTCAATATTTTCAATATTTTATGGAAAGCTTTTTGAAACATAAAAGTCTGGGGAAAGTGTGGAGAAGAAAAAGAACATCCTCGCATTTTTCATATCAACAGAATAGAACAGAAAAGATGATGAAGTCATCAGTCAGTATCTGATTAGGGATAACTTAATTGACACGACCTCCATCCACGAAACTGATACTGCTGTACCAAGCACATCTAAAGCTGTGGAACTGAGTTGTGGGAGCTCTCTCTCCCCAGTATCAGCAGCACTAATGACAGTGACGGTTTAGATTCATCATTCAGTGTAATGCACTTTTAAAGACATATAATTATTACGATTCGGTACCTAAACTTTTGTAAAATTTGTGAAATTTTACTTTTGTTTTGAATGTAAAATTTCAATATTTTCCACAAACTTCTTCTGATATTATTTATTGTACAATTTTCTTTCCTTGAAACATGAAGTAGGTAGTATGAAATCCACGATAAGAGCAACTTTCCCTAACAGAACTCTCCACAAATTGATTTTTGATCACCTGACCCATAAACTCACAGTACTGTGCAATGCGACGTTAACAATCGACAGAAATGAGGGTTTTCGAGGATGTTGAATGCGGAATTTTGAAACCACTGGAATACCCTTTATGCCTGAGTGCACAAATTTTTCCCCCTTAAGCGATGGAGGGTAAAGTGCATGAAATTACCTGAACATTCGGTATTTCGAGTCTAGCGCCATTGTTGATTCTGCGAGATCCATCCGGGAGTGGCTGGCCATCCCCGCGTACCCAGTTGACACGGTACCTCGACGGACCTTCGTCTCTGCACTGGAAAACCGCTTCCTTGCCTGGAAAACGGTTCACAACACGATGCTGAATCAATTTAATAATATAATTAATTCCCTTAATTCCTTAATTTCCCACTTGATCAAAAATTTGTGGTTTTTGATGTTTTTCTATTAAATTTAGATTTATTTGGACAAATCTATAGAATATTGGAGCAGAAGGTTACTCATTACTTTTAAAGTCTGTCACCTCAAGAATGATAATTTTCTAAGGGCCTCACCAGCGCTATCTGCCTATAAACTCAATTTTTTTGGAGTTGAATAATGGAAACTTGGAAAAATTCCTGGTGGGATGTTGGGGTCTCTTATTTCTTCTTCTAAGTACAAAACCAAGGAATAAGGTGAAGAAGGTTCATTCATAGAGGGATTCGTACTGCCATCTCTACACATCTATGATGAGAAACCGAACTAATAGACTACAAGGTGGGTACCTCGAAAGCCCTAATATAGTCTGTCACCTCAAGAATGATATTTTCCTAATAGCCTCACCAGCGCTATCTGTCTATAAACTCAATTTTTTTGGAGTTGAAGAAGGAAACTTGGAAAAATCCTTGGTGGGATGTTGAGGTCTCTTATTTCTTCTTCTAAGTACAGAACCAAGGAATAAGGTGAAGAAGGTTCATTCATAGAGGGATTTGTGCTGCCATCTCTAGACATCTATGATGAGAAACCGAACTAATAGACTACAAGGTAGGTACCTCGAAAGCCCTATTACCGTCTGTCAACTCGAGAATTATTTAGTTTTTCCTTTGGGTTATTATGTTTTTACTCAAACGTCTTCTTATAAAATCTATGTATAAATGGAGTATCCAGTTATCAGTTTTGGCTTAACAGTTGATAAACTGTTGCTGGTGAAAATTGGACTTCCAAAAATAAACCTCAGGATATTAAGGGTTAAGAGCAGTGGAGCGTCTGGTAGAATCTGGATGTATTTGTAAAATGGACAATAGCCGAAAAGCCTGGGACTTTCAAGGCTCTTCATCTTGGCATTGATGCTAACCAATCAATGATACGATGATCATGGTTAAGAAGAATGATCACTTCTCTGTGTAAAATGTTCATTTTGAACTAAAATTTAAATTTGTCAAAGAAACAAATTCTTTCAAAAGTTTGTAATCATTGTAGTGGATACATCAGAAACTTACCTTGATATACTGTTGCATACGCAAAGAAACAAAACATACATTATTTCAACAACAGAAAACAACATTAAACCTTACAGTAGTTAATTTATTATCAGATTGAATAATGTCTGAACTGCCCTTCGAAACAGGTATTGGCATCATCCAAGAACCTACATGACCCAGGCCGAACATTGAGTTGTTTGAGCGGGTAGTTTCCTCTAAACGGTGAGGACTGTAATGGCTGAATCTCGGTCGTGCTGTGCCTTGGATGGCCTAGGTAGGCATCTTCAGCAGTGGAATATTTACTATGGTAGTTTACAGCGGTCGCTGAGGGGTGCTGGACATCAAAAGAATGATGGCAATACTGCAGGTCCCTAACCTTACACAAATATTTAAAAGCCTTGGTTCAATCTCACCTACAAGACTAAGAATTCATTGTTTACAAAGTCTTCATACCTCATATACCTCAAGAGTTGAACAGTAACCGTATCTGATGAAGTAAAATTTCAAGAGTTCTGTGAAATTAGCAACCATTGAAACCCGCATCAGCCATTTTCGCGCAGATTCAGCCATCCAGTATATACAATACATGTATTGAATTGCGGCGGTTGTTCATAAAAACACCCTTCTAGATCAATGTTTTACATCTTATCAGAAAAAGGTGGTTAACCAATTACTGATTTATTCAATTAGATTACCTTTAGAAATTTCCTGCCTGTCGGGATCAGTACGCAACTGAATTTCGCTGTTGATGCAGTTGATTTCATCCGAGCCATCTCTGCAGTCGTCGACGTTGTTGCACTGAGAGCTCCTGCTGACACACTCGCCGTTGTCGCAAGTGAACTCAGAATAGGGATTGCAGGCTCGATTAGGCCGATCTAGCAGAAAAAAATTATGTAAACTTGGAAAAAAAAAATCGAGCAAAATTTTTAGAGGCCGGATTTTCTGGACTGCTTGGTGTGGATATAAAATCTGTTGAAACCGTTATAAACTGCTTCAGTTCTACATGTGAAACACATTCAGAATAACTGTACTCCATTGCTGGGTCAACTAGCAGGCATGGAATGGAACTTCCATGGACGAAGAAAGCAGAAGAAAAACTACCTAATGTAGTTCTTGATTTCTCCAAAGCTCCTCATCTTCGTCCATCGCGAAGACTAATGGGTCAGGTCTAGCTAAGAAAGGTAGATGTCTAGTTTATAAACTGGTAAATTTAGGTAGAGTTGGACCAGAACCCAAGAGTTGGACCAGAACAAGAGTCGTCGACGTTGTTGCACTGAGAGCTCCTGCTGACACACTCGCCGTTGTCGCAAGTGAACTCAGAATAGGGATTGCAGGCTCGATTAGGCCGATCTAGCAGAAAAAAATTATGTAAACTTGGAAAAAAAAAATCGAGCAAAATTTTTAGAGGCCGGATTTTCTGGACTGCTTGGTGTGGATATAAAATCTGTTGAAACCGTTATAAACTGCTTCAGTTCTACATGTGAAACACATTTAGAATTACTGTACTCCATTGCTGGGTCAACTAGCAGGCATGGAATGAAACTTCCATGGACGAAGAAAGCAGAAGAAAAACTACCTAATGTAGTTCTTGATTTCTCCAAAGCTCCTCATCTTCGTCCATCGCGAAGACTAATGGGTCAGGTCTAGCTAAGAAAGGTAGATGTCTAGTTTATAAACTGGTAAATTTAGGTAGAGTTGGACCAGAACCCAAGAGTATAACATTCTTGATATATCAATGCATATTATGCATTCCTGTTGTGGTACCTATTCCTCTGGTCTGCAGTCACTGCTTTGTACTGTGGAACGGGTTCTACAGCCCAGCAATCACTGCTTTGTACTGTGGAACGGGATCTACAGCCCAGCAATCACTGCTTTGTGCAACTTACCGTCTCAACAAAGATTATTGAACATGTAGCTAAAATATCAACTTAACCTATTAAGTAGTAGACATGGCTTTAAAATCTACGATTACAAATAACAGACATACTTATTTCATCTAATTCACGTTAAATTAGGTAGGTACTGAAACGACAACAAAACAACCAAAAACCAAAGCGTACAGAAATAATGCAAAATCACAAATTACACAAAAATTTACAAGGATTTGGTCTTAATCCTTTTTGGCAGAAGGAAAAAAATTTCTGAATTTTTACCAAATTCTTACTGCAACTTGAAGTTTTGAGATCCCATGTGCATTGAAAAATATGGGGGAAAATGTGCAACTTGTAATAACGGAGTACTAGGCTAAGATTTGTGTTATATTTGATATAACGTCGGTTTCCCTACAATCGATCGTAGCAAGTCGATTGCTAGGATCGATGATTGATGCCAAAAATCCATAGACCTTACTAGGTCCGTGCGAAAATCCCATCTTCAATGTTGGTATGTGCTAGGGAATTTTATACCAACCTACCTCTTGTATTATGATCTTAATAAATTCGAGGCTATTCCTACCTAGAGCAGGTAAGTAGGTGTAAGACAGGACTGGAAAAGATGTTCGTTGAAAGATGCCACGTAAGGGGGGTTTCTGGCTTGATGATGCTGTGCTAAGAAGTAGGACACAATTGCTGAAAACAGGACTGTCCAAAAGCAGGGCATGAGGTGTTCATGATTCGAAACAAAGAAAGACTTCTGCGATATTCATGCCTACCTGAAGAACCTTCCACCATAGCAGTGCACGAAGCAGTAAACATCACTTGTGCGCCCACACTTTCACAGGATGACACGTTTACACGTTCTCGCGAGAATATATTACCTGTACGGATATGGTCAATTCGTCCAAAAGTCGTCTGATCCCTTGCCAGCTCATGTTCAAACTCGTCAAAAATCATGCACTCCACATGATCGAGCCGCGGCGAGTAAAAAATAGTTTTGCGAATATGGCCAAAGTTCAGGTACCGGATCACGGCTTCTGCTGTGGGCTGATCATCGCCAACCACCTGATACTCATCCTCACGCTGAGATTCATCATAGACCTCTCGGATTTCCGGCCGAACTAGTACGTTGCTTTCAAAGTCGCAACGGAATTCCTGAATGATTCTCCCATCTTGCATCCGTGACGGGGATTCAGTCACTCTAATATAGACTGTCGATTCTGCCAGAGTAAATTTAAATTTCACATTTAAAATGTTTGTTAGGTTTGGCGAAGTTCCCTAATATGGCATACAACCTAATATGGCTCTCGGCAGTAAATAGCGAGGCCTCCCGAACAACGGAGCGCTGACTTCGTTGAAAAAATTGACAAACACAAATTTCTTTGATAAGTCCCACTTTGAAAATAAAAATGACTAGACCGATGGAAAGCTGAGATTTCGGAGCAGTTTTTACCGCTGTTGAAAAATATTGGCTTTTTCATGTCTCAAACTTTGACTGAAAAAAAAGGTCAGACATCAATCCATAGGAAAAATGCTCTTTCCAACGGTAGACTAGAATTTGAATTTACACAACTAATTGTAGAGTTTTCTTTCAAACGGGCTTATATCATTTTTTATCAATTTCAATTTATTATTCCGAATCTTTGGGATGAGGCCTATCACCTTTCGAGTTGTATCCAGCTTTATAAGATTGCTAAGAATCGAGTTTGCCGACAAAACGGCTTATAACCATCCCGTTGTTTTCAATAATCACTTTTTTTTTTTAATTCGGTTTTCGGATTCTACGTACCTTGAAACATAAACAATCAAATTTTGAGGGAGGTTACAATATTTTGTCTTGCTCGATTCTGAAGGTTCATTATTGAAAATATTTCACTTTTTATTACTTTTTTTTCAGAGTGGCGCATATCTATCGTTTTTCATCAAATGGGCTTGTATTCGAATAAGAAATGGCCGTGTCTCCCTCAAAACGCATGCCAAAATTTCGAAATTTGGTTTTACAATCAAAAGTTATAATATAACTTCCTTCATATTATGGACAAACTATTTGGAAAATTTGGGAACCTTAGACAACTTCCTTCGCCACGAAATTAGTTTTCCTCAATTTCCCACAAAAATGTCCAAGTGGATATTAAAAAGCTGCAAATTATTACACAAGGGTTTATTATTTGTCTATATAGATCAATCGTCTGCAAAGAACACTGCTTTGCCAACCAATTTGAAGAAAAACATCGATCTCATTTCGATTTATCGTAAGTCCAATCCTTAAATTCTCGTAGGGAGCGAACGTATTGTCCTACAGGGCTCCGCGTGGTCTCAAAAAATTCTATACTATCTTAAATTGATGGAAAAACAATACCTTTATATACTCGTACAAATGTTTTGAGTTAGGGCGTTTTCAAAATTTCTTACCTTATTTTTCAACCCTTAGAACTGACCTACATCAACCAAAAGCTTCTGGGCACGACTAGACCCCAAATGGAGCCTACATACCAAATTTCATCAAAATCGGTCAATGCTAAGTGAGGAAAGTGCCGCGTACGGCGGACGGACGGCCAAATATTTATTCGATTTTTGGATTCTACGTACCTTGAAACGTAAACCAACAAATTTGGAAGGGGGAGGGGGGTTAAAAAATAATAAACCAAAAAGAGTTCCGTTTGAAAGAAAAGTCCTCAGTTAAGAGAGTTATGACCGATTTAGTAACGTAACATCGAAATCACGAAAAAAAGTTAAAATTTAAATAACTCAGAAAAAGTCCCTAAAAAGGCTAAGAAGCACTTTTTGTTGCAAATTAGTTGTAGAATTGACTCCTGCAGTTTGGCAGACCTGTTTTGTTCACACCATGTTGATAGTAGCCTCACTGCTTATAAAATAATATATCGATACTTTAAGCACAAAGCACATTTTTTATTAATTTCAGAGAAACTCAAAATTTCTGAAACGGATTTCAACGAAGAACATTATCAAAATTTTGAGGCTGTCATGGCTTAATTTTTTTAAAAAGGAAATTCGGTTAATGTTTTTATTGGTTAATAAATATTGAACACTAAAAGTTGCAAGGCTTAAACAAGGTAAATAGTAACGTGAAATTCGAATTTTCCTACCAGGATATGTCCGGCAATTGTCTTCGTCTGTCCCATCGTCGCATTCGCGTACTCCGTTGCACTTCATGGACGCCTCGATGCACTGCCCGCTAGCGCACTCCCACTCCGTGTAGCTGCAGTGACCTGATAGAAGCACGCAAGGTAATAAATTAATAAATACGAATGTAAGTAAATAATAAACTTACCGAATAAGATATCTATGACGAGTAATTTTTTTTACTTCTCGTTTCCATTTCACCATCTTTGGAAGTTTTATAGTACTTTAGAGTCTAATGCGAGTGGATTTAAGGCCATTTTTGAAAACGTTCAAAATTTAAACATTATTATGAAAAGTGAGCAGCATTTGAACACTTTTTGAGCCAATAACTCACAATTCTACGACAATTTTAAAGATAAATCCGTTTGCAGAATTTATGTATGTAATGGGGAATTTGCCTCAATTTTAGATTCTGGAATTTCAAGTCAAATCCTATAACAGGGCCCTAGAATAACGTTTAACACTAGGAATAACCAAGGGGAAAAAATTACCGTAGGAGAAAATGCCTAAACAAGTGAAGCCTCTGTTACAAAACACCGCGAAAATCGAGGAATATTGTTGACGTCATACGTAAAAAAAAAACGACGCGAAAACAACTCCGACAACAGACAGAGTTCTAGCACCGCCACACAAAACGATCCAGTGAAATGGCTACTCGAATAATGTGATTCAAATCTTGAAACTAAATAAGAGAAGATGAAGACTAATAATGCTTGATAAACTAGTAGGTAGAATCGTATTGTAAAAAAGTGAGTAATATTGTTTCTTTTGGTCACTTTTGTGTCTGGGTTCTTCCTTTCCTGCCAGTTTGCGGCGCACTCTTGTGCGCACTACTTGTAAGCTAAAAGTTCGTGTATGTTCCGCTTCTGTGGTAAGCGCCACAGAACCTCCTTTGAAGACAGATTGGTAGAATATCCGTTACGTTTCAAACATGGCTGCCTCTTACGCATTGCCACCACATTTAAAATTTCCATCTTCCTTAAATTCTCTAAATTTTTTGGATGCGTTTTCGAGCAGCTCACTATGGTTTTATTCCATAAAAATAAACCATCATTCGAAAAAAAAAAAAAATGTGAGGCAAATTCCCCATTATCTTGTTCCGTTCTCGAGACCAAAAAACGAAAATGTCTTCTTTTGGTGCCGCCTCGTGGTGGCAGATTTCACAACAAAACTTGTTAGCCATAATAATCACAAGTCAAGTTCGATCGCAACGCTAAACACCAACAGCAGCTCAGAGCAGCCAGCTGTTAAAATCCAAAAGCGCGCTACAAGATGTGCTTCTGAGCATCTAGTAAGTAAGCTATATTTACAGTGGCTATAAGCTACATTTCCTCATTTTGTACAATTAAAATACATTGTTATCAACAATAGAAATAAGCTCCACGAATGTTCCATGAATAACCCTGCAAGATTCACTACAATAAAATCTACAACCTTTTCTACTGATTTTTCTCTACCATGCAGTCATTTGCCATGTTAATAGTACACATTTAATATTACAATCACACCTGTTTTGGAACAAATGTTTTTGAGGATTAGAAATGTAGAAGTAATTAGAAAGGTACAATATTTGAGTACCTATCAACCAAAATAAGTAATAATAACTTATTTCGGTTGGTAGGTAATGCAATAAGTTAAGATTTGTTTTCTGTAGAGAAGGAACAATGGATCAAATAGGTAAGTAAATCATATAAAACATTTCAGATTAATTAATGTAGGGAATTTGATGGAAACTGATTGACTATATTTAAAATTGTAGTTGAATAAGTACCTTTTTAGGTTCCTATTTTGTGTTTTCAAAGACTAAGAACTCGAGGGTATGGAAATATATTGTCTATAATGCATATTACCATTGAACTAGGTACTTGAGTTATTATTAAATGCTCTTTATTGGAGAATATGTCGTAACCAGCAATTTGAGTAGGATCGATGGATGCTGTAGAACCAAAGCTTGACCATGGCAGACTTCAGAGAGTCAACTTGCAGCTCTATGTCCTGAAGTTGTCAACCTATCCCCCAGTGTTGGCACGAGAGGCCCTTTTGTGTTTGTGGCAGTACAGCACGTGTCCCCAGTTACGTCTTGTTTCTGAAGTGTCTTTAGCTGCAGTGTCCTTGGCCCAACTAGGAGAATATGTCGTAACCAGAAATTTGAGTAGGATCGATGGATGCTGTAGAGCCAAAGCCTGGGGATGGAACCCACCAAGCTACCCCCACAAACTGACCATGGCAGACTTCAGACAGTCAACTTGCAGCTCCTATGTCCTGAAGTTATCAACCTATCTCCCAGTGTTGGCACGAGAGGCCCTTTTGTGATTGTGGCAGTAGGTACAGCACGTGTCCCCAGTTACGTCTTGTGTCTAAAGTGTCTCTAGCTGCAGTGTCCTTGGCCCAACTAGGAGAATATGTCGTAATCAGCAATTTGAGTAGGATCGATGGATGCTGTAGAGCCAAAGCCTGGGGATGGAACCCACCAAGCTACCCCCACAAACTGACCTTGGCAGACTTCAGACAGTCAACTTGCAGCCCCTATGTCCTGAAGTTGTCAACCTATCTCCCAGTGTTGGCACGAGAGGCCCTTTTGTGATTGTGGCAGTACAGCACGTGTCCCCAGTTATGTCTTGTGTCTAAAGTGTCTCTAGCTGCAGTGTCCTTGGCCCAACTAGAAGAATATGTTGTAACCAGCAATTTGAGTAGGATCGATGGATGATGTAGAGCCAAAGCCTGGGGATGGAACCCACCACGCTTGCAGCCCCTATGTCCTGAAGTTGTCAACCTATCCCCCAGTGTTGGCACGAGAGGCCCTTTTGTGATTGTGGCAGTACAGCACGTGTCCCCAGTTATGTCTTGTGTCTAAAGTGTCTCTAGCTGCAGTGTCCTTGGCCCAACTAGGAGAATATGTCGTAATCAGCAATTTGAGTAGGATCGATGGATGCTGTAGAGCCAAAGCCTGGGGATGGAACCCACCAAGCTACCCCCACAAACTGACCTTGGCAGACTTCAGACAGTCAACTTGCAGCCCCTATGTCCTGAAGTTGTCAACCTATCTCCCAGTGTTGGCACGAGAGGCCCTTTTGTGATTGTGGCAGTACAGCACGTGTCCCCAGTTATGTCTTGTGTCTAAAGTGTCTCTAGCTGCAGTGTCCTTGGCCCAACTAGAAGAATATGTTGTAACCAGCAATTTGAGTAGGATCGATGGATGATGTAGAGCCAAAGCCTGGGGATGGAACCCACCACGCTTGCAGCCCCTATGTCCTGAAGTTGTCAACCTATCCCCCAGTGTTGGCACGAGAGGCCCTTTTGTGATTGTGGCAGTACAGCACGTGTCCCCAGTTATGTCTTGTGTCTAAAGTGTCTCTAGCTGCAGTGTCCTTGGCCCAACTAGGAGAATATGTCGTAATCAGCAATTTGAGTAGGATCGATGGATGCTGTAGAGCCAAAGCCTGGGGATGGAACCCACCAAGCTACCCCCACAAACTGACCTTGGCAGACTTCAGACAGTCAACTTGCAGCCCCTATGTCCTGAAGTTGTCAACCTATCTCCCAGTGTTGGCACGAGAGGCCCTTTTGTGATTGTGGCAGTACAGCACGTGTCCCCAGTTATGTCTTGTGTCTAAAGTGTCTCTAGCTGCAGTGTCCTTGGCCCAACTAGAAGAATATGTTGTAACCAGCAATTTGAGTAGGATCGATGGATGCTGTAGAGCCAAAGCCTGGGGATGGAACCCACCAAGCTACCCCCACAAACTGACCTTGGCAGACTTCAGACAGTCAACTTGCAGCCCCTATGTCCTGAAGTTGTCAACCTATCCCCCAGTGTTGGCACGAGAGGCCCTTTTGTGATTGTGGCAGTACAGCACGTGTCCCCAGTTACGTCTTGTGTCTAAAGTGTCTCTAGCTGCAGTGTCCTTGGCCCAACTAGGAGAATATGTCGTAATCAGCAATTTGAGTAGGATCGATGGATGCTGTAGAGCCAAAGCCTGGGGATGGAACCCACCAAGCTACCCCCACAAACTGACCTTGGCAGACTTCAGACAGTCAACTTGCAGCTCCTATGTCCTGAAGTTATCAACCTATCTCCCAGTGTTGGCACGAGAGGCCCTTTTGTGATTGTGGCAGTACAGCACGTGTCCCCAGTTATGTCTTGTGTCTAAAGTGTCTCTAGCTGCAGTGTCCTTGGCCCAACTAGAAGAATATGTCGTAACCAGCAATTTGAGTAGGATCGATGGATGATGTAGAGCCAAAGCCTGGGGATGGAACCCACCAAGCTTGCAGCCCTTATGTCCTGAAGTTGTCAACCTATCCCCCAGTGTTGGCACGAGAGGGCCTTATGTGATTGTGTCAGTACATCACGTGTCCCGACGTCTTTTGGCTAAAGTGTCTCTAGCTGCAGTGTCCTTAGCTCAACACCAGAGACGACTCCCTCTTGGTCTCTAGATCCCTTGAACCGAAGACCACAGTGTTTCCTGCAGTTCAGTGGATAGAACCCCGAACCTCAACTCTGATATCACGTCCTTAGCCCAACACCAGTCCAACATTGTGTTTATGCAGTGTAATGATCTACTTACCTATTTTAGTTCTCCAATAAAGAGACACGAAGGGTCCTGAGTGAGTAATCAAACGGTAGGAAGAGTGAGGTATGTGGTAAACACGTCAGACTGACGTCACCCTCCTCTACTCTCCCTTTACCTTGTTATCTGAAATATAATCGGGAGACTCAGGGCCCTTCGTGCAGTTTACTTCAACAATTCAACTTGATCATTTCTCTCTCCTTCGTCTCATTAGAAGCCCAAGTTCCTCAGAGCTATCAGTTCGCCATCTTGTCTCCGGCCTCTGCTACCATCTTACCAAGAGTTGTCTTCCCCAACTAGCCACCAGGTAAATGTTCTGCCTCCCACCAGTTTGCAACATTGACGCCACAGTTTGCGGATACACTTCCAGCGGTAGGCAGTAATGCGCCGGGAAGACAGTGTATTCTAAACCTCCAGCATCCTTGTTGAGTAGGGACCAATAGAAATCAACAAGCCATCGAGAAGACCATCGCCTTCATTCGATAATAAACGGACATAACATGCCCCCATCAAAACCAGCCTTGAAGACACATCTTTCTTGATACCATTGGCCATTGATTGATGTTAGCAAGGGTGGCAAAAATGACACGTTATCTCATGTAGGATTTTTGACCATACATGCATTACCAAGGAGATGGTGTTATTTGTCTTAAGAATAATGTTTTTTGTAATCTGAATGATTCTATTAAATGCCATCTAACTTGATCAAGGTTCTCTGTGATTGCTAAAAACGTTAATGGTTTATGTCTTAAAGTTGATACCACGATAAATACCTTACTTCATTGTGTTAGGAAACACGAAGTAGTCTCTTCTTACACGACTCTTCTTTTCTCAACTGCCTGAAGATGATGTTCATGCATCAAAAGCACTCACTCTGTATATACTTGATTTGCTGGTTATGACGGATTCTCCAATAACAAGATGAACTAACTATATAATATGTTTAATACTTCGTTAAAAAATATTTAATATTTATTCATCTTATTTAAAAATTAGATAATTAATCTTGTAAAACAAGATGATAATTATCAAGTATTACCAATCGCCTGGGTGTTAGGAGGACAAATACAGTTGTTGCCTAATGTTTGAAATAATCATGGGGTTCCTCGTATCGCGATTCGTTTCGGTTCATTATTTTACTTACCACGACAATCTCGTTCATCCGATCCATCATCGCAATTTCTGATTCCATCGCACTTCTGGCTGGCCCGAATGCATTTTCCCGTATCCGAGCAAGAGAAGTCTTCAGGCATGCAGGATTCTATTCACCCAGAAAATGTTCAACATTTATTCAGGACAAATTTTCAACTTTGAAAGGGGAGAGATGAGGGAACTTGTGTTAGAAGGTGATATTATGGTAGTAGACACACTGTAAGAACGGTATGGGTTTCCTATTAGAAAGATAATAGTATAGTAACTTGTAGGAAGCACTGGAATTTCTTTTAAGGCATTAAATTAACAAGACCAATTTATCATTGGGCATCAATTTAAACTGCATAAACTGCAAAAAATTCAATAAGAATAGGGGAAGTGATTTTTGGAAGTAAAGTGTAGACAGGTAAGTAATATCGCACTGGAAGAGATTTTCTTAAATTCCATTTACTTAGTTCAGTCTCAGAATCCCAAGCTTGGCTTTCAAGAGGCATGAGGGTCCGCAATGTGTTGCCTGTCCGCCCAAAAGGAACTTGAAAGATCTCATTGCTGGTCATCATACCAAAAGTGGGGCGATATGGAATTTGAGACTTTTACTTCGACAAATACGGAGGACATCACAAGAGAATTAACCGTGGATTATTTGAAATCATTTATTTACTAGAAAGATTTGGGATTTTCTCAGCAAATTTAGGAGACGTTGTGAAGTGGTTTGCGGCGTTCTGTTTGCTTATTTGACAGTTATGAACAGGTACAACTTTTTAATATTAGAGTGAAGTAATCTACATTTTCCACCATCCGATGCAAAACCCTTCTGGCACCATCAACTAACTAACATTAGCGCTCAAAGTGCCACATTGACTAAAATCTTGTTTTATTAGCCACATCGTGATTCAATGTGCAAAAAGGAACAAAACAAATGAAGTCCCACAGTAAGTTAGACCCAATAGGTAATAAAAGGCACAGTTCAAGTCCCAGTAGACGGACGTCATCCAAGCCAGAACACGACGTGGAAATTAATAGAATGACAAACAGTGAAATCTAGATTGTATAAACTCAAGAAACCCAGAAATGACTCAGTTATAAATAAACACTAATGAACAAGAATTTGAGGTAAAAACCAAAGACGACAAAAAAGTGGGTAGAAGAAAGCACATGAATGAAGGTAAGTTGATTAGTAAACCTATTTGCTTTGAAATTTTCTGAAAGCTGCTTGTAGATAGAAATGTTTTCTGAAGTCTACCAAGTAACTTAATTGCAAAGTTCTCCTTTAAATTATTGACGAATTTTTTCTGAGATCTACCAGGTAACTTAATTGCAAAGTTCTCCTTTAAATTATTGACACATTTTTCTGAAATCTACCAGGTAACTTAATTGCAAAGTTGTCCTTTAATTTATTGAAGAATTTTTTCTGAGATCTACCAGGTAACTAAATTGCAAAGTTGTCCTTTAATTTATTGACGAATTTTTATTGAGATCTACCTGGTAACTTAATTGCAAAGTTCTCCTTTAAATTATTGACACATTTTTCTGAGATCTACCAGGTAACTTAATTGCAAAGTTGTCCTTTAATTTATTGAAGAATTTTTTCTGAGATCTACCAGGTAACTAAATTGCAAAGTTGTCCTTTAATTTATTGACGAATTTTTATTGAGATCTACCTGGTAACTTAATTGCAAAGTTCTCCTTTAATTTATTGACACATTTTTTCCGAGATCTACCAGGTAACTTAATTGCAAAGTCATCCTTTAATATATTGACGAATTTTTATTGAGATCTGCCTGGTAACTTAATTGCAAAGTTCTCCTTTAATTTATTGACACATTTTTTCCGAGATCTACCAGGTAACTTAATTGCAAAGTTGTCCTTTAATTTATTGACGAATTTTTATTGAGATCTACCTGGTAACTTAATTGCAAAGTTCTCCTTTAATTTATTGACACATTTTTTCCGAGATCTACCAGGTAACTTAATTGCAAAGTTGTCCTTTAATTTATTGACGAATTTTTATTGAGATCTACCTGGTAACTTAATTGCAAAGTTGTCCTTTAATTTATTGACGAATTTTTATTGAGATCTACCTGGTAACTTAATTGCAAAGTTGTCCTTTAATTTATTGACGAATTTTTATTGAGATCTACCTGGTAACTTAATTGCAAAGTTGTCCTTTAATTTATTGACGAATTTTTATTGAGATCTACCTGGTAACTTAATTGCAAAGTTGTCCTTTAATTTATTGACGAATTTTTATTGAGATCTACCAGGTAACTTAATTGCAAAGTTGTCCTTTAATTTATTGACGAATTTTTATTGAGATCTACCTGGTAACTTAATTGCAAAGTTCTCCTTTAATTTATTGACACATTTTTTCCGAGATCTACCAGGTAACTTAATTGCAAAGTTGTCCTTTAATTTATTGACGAATTTTTATTGAGATCTACCTGGTAACTTAATTGCAAAGTTGTCCTTTAATTTATTGACGAATTTTTATTGAGATCTACCAGGTAACTTAATTGCAAAGTCATCCTTTAATTTATTGACGAATTTTTTCTGAGATCTACCAGGTAACTTAATTGCAAAGTTCTCCTTTAAATTATTGACGAATTTTTTCTGAGATCTATCAGGTAACTTAATTGCAAAGTTCTCCTTTAAATTATTGACGAATTTTTTCTGAGATCTACCAGGGAACTTAATTGCAAAGTTCTCCTTTAAATTATTGACGAATTTTTTCTGAGATCTACCAGGAAACTTAATTGCAAAGTTCTCCTTTAAATTATTGACACTTTTTTTCTGAGATCTACCAGGTAACTTAATTGCAAAGTTGTCCTTTAAATTATCGGCTCAGGAGTTTCTGATATTTGGGGTCAACTTTAGGATTTTGGTTCATCTGTTTGAAAAGTTAGACTTCTTAAATTGGTAAGTACCTAAATAACTAGTATCATCGAGTTGAAATTAGTTGAATTAAATAATATAAAGAAATAAGTTGGACTTAGAACAGTTTTTTTTCTCAGTATTTTGGAACTTGAAATTTTTGATTAGGTTTGTTTTCCTTGTGCGTGGTTTCCCTCATCTCACCTATAGAGCTACACCTCTCATCTTCGTCGCTTCGATCCGTACAGTCGGGAATTGAGTCGCATCTGAACGTTATGTGGATGCATTGGCCGCTGTTGCAAGAGAATTCCGTATCGAGGCAGGCGGGTCCTTTACCAGCTGGAAATTTGTTAGGGTGAAACGCCACAAGCAAAAGGTTATGGTTCCAATATGGCTTCCCCCCATAAGAGACAGTTCGTGTCGATGCTCAGAGCGTGAAATAATAACCTGAAGGCCAATTCAGGACCGTTCAAAATGTTTTTCGAAAATCCCGATTTTTGATTTTTGTACCTTTGAGAACAAATTTTCTTTACTTATCAAGTATTTTAGGTCCACGTCGGTACTAATAAACTTACGAATCAATCTTGAGATGAAAACTTCGAGTATATAACTCGAATTTCGGCTCTATCACAGTAGTGGCGGATTGAACGGCATCTTGATGAATAGACATTCAGGTTATTATTGCTCGAAGTACCGAATGGAATTGAACCTTGGTCCACGAATGGAATAGAAAACCACATTGGACAAACACAAAACAGTTTCGAAAGCCAAACATACAAAATATACCGGACGGACATGAAGCTTGTAAAAACCCAAAGCGTTTATGTTGAAAACAATGTACACATAACATCATAAAATCAAAATTTTTAATGATTTCACGAAAAAAAACCCAAAAAAAAGGAATGAAAATAAAATGTATACGTTTTACTTATAAAATGAAAACAAAAAATTTGTTTTCAAAGAAAATTGTAAATTTTTTTGTGAATTTAGTAGATAGTTTCAACAAATCAACTTGAAAACTTGGAAATTGATCGTACCAAGAAAAGTAATGAAAGTAAAGTAAACAACCATTTTTAGGTTCTATTTTCCTCTTCCAAAAGAAAGTTCAGAATTGGCTTGATCGTACCACCAAGTTTCATTAATTTTGATAAAACCTTTTCAAGTTTCCGATGTTGTTTCCCCACACTTTTATGAAAATGTAACAATGTTGTTAGATATGAGTATACTCTTGCTGAAAATTGGAGCACCACTATCCGTTCCTCCGTTTGTTCCCTTCTTTTTTCACTCATCAAATTTGCACACATTGTTTGCAAACGGGAGGAATAAGATACCAAAAAGCATAAGTACATCCTTGAAGAAAAAGTAGGAAAAGAAATGGAAAAGGGTGAAAAAAAGAAGACAAAAAAGAACGTAGAACAAAACAGGGAATACCGATACGAAGGAAAAAACGAGAAAATTAAAACAATGAAAAAACAAACGAAGAAATGGATGGTGGTGCTTTAATTTTGAGCAGGAGTGTATTTTACGAGTAATGAAACAGCCATTTTGGAGTGTAAACCAGCGATTTTGCAGTGTGTAGAAGAAGAATCCACTTGAAATCATCAACTGTTTTTATTGGAATCCCTAATTTCCTGTATTTCATTGAAAAAATTCCTCATAAATTTATGTTTATGGTAACAAGAAAGAACGAAACATGAAAGTATAGCAACGAAAGTCTGGCCAGTGTTTGAACGTGTTGCTGGTAGTTGCAGTCTAACGATTCCCATTTCATCCATGCGTTGCTCCACATGCGTTTTGAAACTGAGTGATTTTGAATTCGATAAATAATATTTATTACTGGTGAAATTAGGACATACAGGGCGGCTCAGAGCAGTAACCGAGAGAATTTGAGTTCAGTAGTATTGGAAAATTTCCCTTTAATCACGATTATATAATTGTTTTTTAACGGTTTTTGGTTGGTCTTAGTCGATGAAGAAAACATATTTTTTTACGACAATTACTTCGTGATTCTTAAAAAAACAAAAAAGTAGGAAATAACATTGATACTACTCGTAGAATTTGTTGATGTACGAATGATTGATCATTTAACAGCTGAAAACCATGATTTTCACGATCATGTTAAAAGTAGTTCCTTAGATCGGATCGTGATCAAATGAATAAGAAACCGATGGAGGACCAGCCCCCAACTACCTTCCAAATTCGGAAGAAATCAAGACTTTTGAGTATTTATTAATTGATTTAAAATTTATTGATTGATCAGAACTCAGACGCTAATGTCCGCAATTCATTGGGATCCATTCAAAGGCAAACTTGAAACCCTAAATCAATCAAAGTTGAATCAAAATGACGTACATTTATGCCTGGAAGAAAAATTGTACCATGGATAAGGATTTAGTTAACAAAGCTCTAAAAGAACGGTTTGACATTTTTAAAAACCGAATAATTTTGACCAACTTAATTTTTTTGGAGAAATAACAAGTTTGTTGTACCTGAACCTCCTCCTAACATATTCGAGGTCCTATAATTATTTTGGGTTTTACAGTTTTTGCCCAACCTGTATATCAAAAGGCGTAAATTGTTCAAAATTTATGATAGAAGAAAATGTCATCATCAAACTTGAGTTGTCATGAAATTATTCATAAACTGGCAAGGATTGTAAATACTTACACGCTTTCAGAATCAAAATCACTCAACTTTAAACTTCACATCAATATTTCAGTTTCACGTTCGTTCACTGCCAGCTTGAAACAGCCGCGGGATCTTCGGAGGAATTATCTACATAATGGCGCCTATTTCACCCCTCCGTTGGGGACGATCAAAAACGTCATTTCTTCGTAAAAGCGCAACGTCAAATCTACGTCAGCCTATTTACACATTGATTGGGCCAATGAATGCTCAATTTCATTAGAATCGGAATCACAATCGACCATTTTTTTTCAATTAAGAGAAAAGTTGTATATTAAGAGTAACAGTACCAGTGATCGCCAATGTATCAGTAATCAGTACCTTCAATTTCAATTTGAAAAAATGAGAGAAGATACGAGGCTTATCTTAGAAGAAGAGACTTCAAGAACTTCGAATCCATTGAAACCATTTCATAGATGCACTTTCAGCTGATAGCTTTTTATCTCCCTTATTGAGCGATTTTTTTCTCTCGAATTTTTGAAGTTCGAATTTGTGATTTATTGTGAGGCGCAACAATATTAACGTTTTTTGAAGTATATAACTGGGTCCAGTGTTCACCAGCGAGTTGACAGCGGTTAGTACCAGAAATCGCCTCTGTACCTATATCCGCGAAAAAGGGGAGTGGTTCCTTCCCCTGGAGGTGAAGGAGGTGCCGAAAACTGGAACACTTCCCTAGTGATAACTGGCAAACGCCTGGAGCGTTTCTACCACTAATTTAGGTAAGAAAGCGTCCTTTAACTAATTATATTTAATTATATTTTTTCTCCCACGAAAATCCGAGATATTTCAACCCCAAAATCAACAAAAAAATTCAACCCCTGTTTTTCTACGTAAGGCACTAGAAAAATGCAAAAATTGACGTCCTTTTCAACAGATTTTCATCAGATTTTAATTTGGGTACTTTTATGGCTCAACGTCAATGACCCAAAAAAAGTCCAAAAGTAAAATCGTGGAGTAAAATATATATACATATACAGGGTGTCCCACGAAACGAAGACCCCCCCTCTAAAACCGTTATTTCAGTGGTAAAATTAATTTTTTTTTTTGAATCCGCATGTTTTTTTCCAAGGACCTCAAATATGACCACGTTGCGCATTGCGCATTGCGCAAATCGTGCGCAATGCACACCAACTTCGTTTTTTCAAATGAGACCCCCATTTTTTATTGCAGATTTGGATTCTACGCAAAATTTCATGAATTTTTCACTCCTCAAACGATTTTTTGTTTCAGACCCAGCCGGCACAGGAGGCGTCCAAAGTTGCGCAATCGTGAATTTGCGCAATTTGGAATATTTTTGGTTAGGGCAAGTGTGGCACATGACTTAGCACTATTTTTCAACGCTGATTCACGTGGTGACGTCTGTTTTTCGATTGGTTAAGGTTCTAGTGCAATTCTTGAAGAAAATTAGGTTGAAATTCCCGTTTATAAAAAAAATTAGTTGTAGAAACGACTCTTGAAGTTTTGCGATCCTTGTCGGGCACCCTGATATATGCCCAACGTTTCAAAATGTCCAATGTATCAAAATACGAGTAAAAGTATCGAACGTATTGACGAGTCAAAATCTTCAATGTTTCAAAATGTTAGATTAATTGAATAATAAACCGGATATCTTTGAAAACTTGTCTGATGGTTTCTTAAGGTGGTAATAACTGGTACTCTTACCCTATTGTCTAGTGTAAATAGTCATAATTGACCATTTTCAGGTGAATGGTTTTTAAATTAAATTGTACGATGTTTAAAAAGCTCATGCTGTTTTGATTCCGACTCCGATTTTTGATGTAAAAACGTTTTTGACAGCTTGTTCAACAAAGCTTTTCGTAACCTCTACTTTCAGATATTTACACGTTTGTTATTCAAAATTCAATGCGCTTTTCAAAACATACAAAAACCAACGAAAAATAAGCCTTTTAAGTGGTCATTTGGTAAAAATATCGACTTTATGTACGCACACTTATTTCAAAAAACAAGAAGCACGGGCCGAAAATAAGCTTTTTGGGTTTCGATCACGTTTGTACTAACGGCAAACTGGATTTTCAGTTTTTTGGAACACTTTTTACGACGCCCGAAATGGTTTGGGGCCGATTTTGGAGGGTACTCACGGCATTCGGGGAGGTTCTCGTCTTCGCCGTTGGGGCAGTCTGGTCGGCCGTTGCATTTCAAATTGGCGAGGATGCAAGTGCCGTTGCTGCATTTGAAGTCAGGCGGGTTGCAAACTGCGGAAAAAATGCGTACGAGTTATTGATGATGTAGAGGCAGGTAGTGGTTAATAGGTAGAAAGGTAGATGGGCAGTTTTGAGTTGGGCATCTCAGTAGGTGTACTCCGTGGTGTCACCAAACACGTACTGCTCGGCTCGTAACTGGTGGTCTTTTTATAGAGGCACTTCATCCCTCTTCCCTTCCCACCTCTTTCATCGTCCCTCATCCCTAGCGCCGGCGTCGGGTGAGTCCTGGGCGTCCTACCCACTAATAATTGATTTTTTAATTTATTTATATTTATGATGTGCCTTCTTCGTTTTTGATGGGAGTTTATTTTTTTTTAAGTACCAAATCAAGTCTTTAGAAGATAAAATTAGTCCAAAACTGGCGGCAATTCGAATTGGACCAGTTTCCTCCCGTCGATAAGCAGGGAAAACTGATATAAATGTCAGTTTTTTCATTGGGTTCCAATTGTCTTAAGTGGGGAACTGTCCAATCCGAGAAAACCCAAATTTTTGGACCAGTTTCCTCAGAACCGGGTCAACAATGTCACGCGCAAAGATGAGCAAATTTTAATTATTTACCAATATTTATCAGACATTTATTTGATGACTTCTAAACAGCTCAACCGAAATTTATGAAATTCCGTAGGTTCATGATGTAGGGAAGGATAGGCTACGAGTACATTAGATTGTGCGCAACTGTCCGTAATTGTGCTCTATCAATATATTTATCAAATACCGTATGTTCACGATGAATTGAACATTTTCAATATAAAGGTATCGTTTTTATTAATTTCAATATAGACGATATTTTGAAATCGAATAAGACCACCTTGAGCTATGTGGGACCAACTGTTCGCTCCCTATAAGGATAAATAATTACCTAATTAATGAACTTTTAATGAATTAGTGAACTTTTACAGTGTCCTGACCTCCTCCTACCCGTCACCACCAGTTGTGCTCCCTACCTTGTCCGCGTGTCCTTGAATGAACAATGGTTGGCATCTTTTACGTAATATGATCTTAAAACTATGATTTCGCAAGGGATCTGAATCTGAAATGGGTACTGGACCATTAAAGGAGGAGGAGATGGGGTATTTAACAACTGCATTGACCATTTTAAAAACCTTGTTCTTCGCAGATGAGTGATCTGTGCAGACAAAAAAGTCTGCCAAGTGGGTGTGGCACATAGCTTCCTCGTATCCATCACCCGATTGTATAGTAGCACCTTCCACTACCCTCATAGAGGACCACCTACACGCCAATCTGAACAATCCTGAGAAATTTCGTCGAAATCGGATGGAAAATGTAGAATTTATGGCTGTTACAAGGAAATTACGTTTACGCATACGAAGTGTCTACCAACAGTTACAGGACAATGATTTTCATAGGGGACCGTCTACAACTTAATCCGCATATTCCTGAAAATTTCATCGAAATCGGATAGAAAATGTGGAAGTTATGGCTGTTACAAGGAATTCACGTTTGCGCATGCTCAGCAACTACTATTAATCTGAGGGTGATGATTTTCATAGGGGACTGTCTACACGTCAATCCGAACAATCCTGGAAAATTTCATCAAATTCGGATGATAAATGTAAGTGTCAAGGCTGTTATCAGGATTTCACTTTTGCGCATGTGCTGAGGCTACTGTCAATTTTGAGGTCTAGATTTTTAAAGGGGACCGTCTACAACCTAATCCGCATATTCCTGAAAATTTCATCGAAATCGGATAGAAAATGTGGAAGTTATGGCTGTTACAAGGAATTCACGTTGGCGCATGCGCAGCGGCTACAATCAGTCCGGGGGTGATGATTTTCATAGGGGACCGTCTACATGCACAATCCCTGAAAATTTCAGCAAAATCGGACTATAATTTCGTATAGTTATGCCCGTTATAAGAATTTCATGACAGACACACAGACAGACAGACGCGGAACAAAAATCGTTCAGGAAGGTCTAAAACGTAAAATACGAATGGAAATTTCGATTTTGGAGAACTTTTTTTTTCAACCATAAAAATTAAATCAAAGCTTCCGCTACCTTGGTAGACTCGGAAGAAAAAACTTGCGTAATAATTGCAGCGTTTTCACTTTGGATTGCCAAAGGGGTGGGCAAAATATTTTTTAAAAACTGCCTGCGTTGGGAAGTGTCGAGGAAAATAACTAAAACAACTGTCGGAGGCGATGGCAACATAAAGACTGCCAGGAGTGTGGGCAGTGTAAAGGCAGAAGCAATTCTACGAGACAAGTCACCTCCGCAGTCCAGGGACCTCTTATATACCCACATGGATGAGCGAGCGAAGCGAGCGGACAATCTTGTAAAGTGTTTTCTTGAGGTGTTCCAAGTGAACTTACCAATGCAACCGTTTTCGTCAGAATGGTCAGCACACTGCGTTATTCCATCACAACGAGCAGATTGACCGACACAGTTTCCATCGTCACAACGGAAATCACACAACGTTTTGAAGGCCACTTCGATAGAGAAAAAAAATCTAATTGAATAGTTCACTCCAAAAAAGGAAGGTGGGTACTCCTAAGTTGTAAAATGTAAAAGATACGTCAAAAAAATCTAAACAATGGCTAAAATCATTCCTTCGCGTTATTTATTACCTACATATTCATTTTCTTTTATATTAATTTTTGTATATTTTTGAAAATATTTTCAAATTGGCTTCAAGTTGTTTTATATTATAAAATTGTTGAATCAAGATTGACTCCAAATCCTTCTTTATCTATAAAATATGAAAAATGTTTGAATTCAAGTGCATTAGGTAGGTATCTAAGTAGTTTAACACGGGACAAGGAATTGAAAACAAAACTCAAACCGAACCAAAATTGTCTTAAAAGTTCTAAAATGAAAAATACTAATCAAAATGTTGATTTTGAACGACCCAAATTATTCTCTTGGATGTCAGTATGTAGGTGCCCCTTCAACAATCTATCTGATAAGAATGCAAAAACGCAAGAAAACAAGTCAAATTACTTCAACAAAATCGAAAAAAATTACAAAATTTGTAATTTTTTTCGATTTTGTTATATATATTTGGTTTGTTATATATATTTGTTGGTATATTTAATATACCAATAAAATTTCAATTTTTCTATATTTTTTAAAATTTTTTTAATATACTGGTAAGTTTTTAAAACTTTTAAAACATTTTAATTCTTTAAAATGGTTTTCCATGTTTGTATAATTTTAAATTATTGTAGATATTTCATATAATCCCATAAATATACCCTCATTCCTGAAAGCCTATTTACAATAGAAAGCCAGGGACAACATTTTGTGGCAGAAATATTGTACTTTATCAAAGAAATGTTAACTCCTGAAATTCAATTTAAAACTATTGGAGACCCTGCAGCAACGAGTCAACTCCAAAATTGTCGTTTATGAGTTCGCTAGTTTCAAACTCTCGTTACGCACTATACTCGAACGTTATCGTATGTAGGGACTCGTAGTCCCCAGAAGTTTACTAGACCAAAATACAAAAAGCAAGTGTTAAGTTGGCTAGTTACAGAAGGGGGCTTTAGATGCGAAAGGCTATTAAACAGCATAATATGCTGTTTAATAATATACATATAATATACATAATACACAATACACATACATAATATACATATATTATATGTATAGGAGACTATTTAAGTTTAGAGATTATTAAAGTGCAGTGGTGTTCTGGCACAAAAATTATGATGAGCTGATTGATAAAGCAAATTCTGAGTTATTCCTAGTTCGAAAGTGGTTTGATCTTAATTTCTTGAAACTTTTTCTAATTTTCTATGAAACGCCCTGAAATGTTGCAAAAACTTCGGTTTTGCGTTTCACAATCTCTGGTAAATGCTATCCTGCAGATATTAAATTGATTAAGTATCATGATTATAATTGTGCCTCTTTAGCAATCGACTGTAACTGTAAATCACTGCCTTTTGTTGAAAATTGTAAATACCTGGGAATTATTTTTGATGGAAACTTGAAATTTAAAGAACATATTTCATCACTGGTTAATAAGTTGCGTAAGTTGTTTTTCGTCTTTAAAACTATAAGGAACTTCTTAACAAAAAAACAGTCACGAACTGTGTATTACGGTCTTGCTTTCTCCCTAATTAAATATGGTATCACCGTTTGGGGTGGGACATGCAAAACACACTTAACTACTCTGCAAACTGTTCAAAATGCATTGCTGAAAATTTTACTTAATAAACCTCACAGGTACCCCACTGCTAAACTTTTTTCCGAATTCAATGTATTATCTATAAAAAATGTATTTCGGCTTCAGTCTTCCATTCTTGTTTACAAAACGGGCATCAGGTCTGAGCATGCATGTAACATTGCTTTTAGCAGAACTGCTTCGGCTTCCAATATATCATTGCCTCGTTGCCGTACTGAATTTTATCGAAGAAATTCTTACATTACCGCGGTGAACTTTTTTTATCAGCACAAAATTGATCTAACTAATTTCCATAGTATATTTAGATTAAAAAATATTTATCGGTTATTTTATCGAGTGTGTTGTAGACGGTAGGTACCAACGTTTAGTTTTTAAATTTATTATTTTATAGGGAGGAAACTTAAATACTTTTGTTAATTTCATTTCAACATTTTGACTAAAATTGTAATTTACCGAGACTCCGCCAGGGGACACAAGTTCGTAAGAACTTAAGCCTTGGTGGGCAAGGTGTGTAATTGATTTATTATTTCTATTTCATTTTATGTCCTTGTATAACTGTCCTATTATTTGTACCTATCTGTTTTGTATTTGCCAAATAAATAAATAAATAAAAAGTTAGAGAATATTAAAGTAAGTTAGCATATGTTGGAGATTATCAAAATGCGTCCTTAATTCTGTCCAATCATGTATTGTTTATTAATTTACTTATTACTGTAATTGTATAGTAGACATCAATTTATTTACAGATATGGAGCGATTTTGCAAAGATCCTATCCTACAACACGGGCCAAGCCTAATGTCGGGTAGGAAATCTGAGCAAATTGCATCCCTTCATGCATTTATATTATTGTAAAAGTGTACAAAATGGCGAAAATAAACATATCTATCTATCTATCTATCTAGTACATATCGTACCAGGCAGATAGTACGCTAGTAGGCGCAAGTTGTAGACAGACAAGTAGACAGATAGTCACCACTCGTTGAGCGAGTACCTACATATATAGCATTTCCAAGCCAAATGAAACCTTTTCCAAGTCAAATGAAACTTTTTCCAAGTCAAATGAAACTTTTTCCAAGTCAAATGAAACCTTTTCCAAGTCAAATGAAACCTTTTCCAAACCAAATGAAACCTTTTCCAAGTCAAATGAAACTTTTTCCAAGTCAAATGAAACCTTTTCCAAACCAAATGAAACCTTTTCCAAGTCAAATGAAACTTTTTCCAAGTCAAATGAAACTTTTTCCAAGTCAAATGAAACTTTTTCCAAACCAAATGAAACCTTTTCCAAGTCAAATGAAACCTTTTCCAAGTCAAATGAAACCTTTTCCAAACCAAATGAAACCTTTTCCAAGTCAAATGAAACTTTTTCCAAGTCAAATGAAACCTTTTCCAAACCAAATGAAACCTTTTCCAAGTCCAATGAAACTTTTTCCAAGTCAAATGAAACCTTTTCCAAGTCAAATGAAACCTTTTCCAAGTCAAATGAAACCTTTTCCAAGTCAAATGAAACTTTTTCCAAGTCAAATGAAACTTTTTCCAAATCAAATGAAACTTTTTCCAAACAGCGTATTTCTGTCGTTAGTCGCAAAAAAGACATCGGACGTATGGATTGGTGACTCCTCTTAATGACCTATCGGTTTCTCCGTGTGGGCGTGGCGAGTAGGTACCTAGGTACCCACTTACATTCAACAGTCAGAAATTCCTCAAAATTACCTATTCTATTTAGGTGAGATCTACTTCGATATTCCTGTGCCTAAAATTCATTGAATTTTCATTTTAGCAACTTCTTTGTACGATAGGTACAATTGAATCGATCTGAAATTTTCAGAGTATCTACCTATCTAGGTACCTCATTTTCTCAATAGGTTTCATTTGATTTGGAAAAAGTTTCATTTGGTTTGGAAAAGGTTTCATTTGGTTTGGAAAAGGTTTCATTTGGTTTGGAAAAGGTTTCATTTGACTTGGAAAAGGTTTCAATTGGTTTGGAAAAGGTTAAATTTGACTTGGAAAAGATTTCATTTGACTTGGAAAAGGTTTAATTTGGTTTGGAAAAGGTTTCATTTGACTTGGCAAAGGTTTCATTTGGTTTGGAAAAGGTTTCATTTGACTTGGAAAAGATTTCATTTGACTTGGAAAAGGTTTCATTTGGTTTGGAAAAGGTTTCATTTGACTTGGAAAAGATTTGGAAAAGGTTTCATTTGACTTGGCAAAGGTTTCATTTGGTTTGGAAAAGGTTTCATTTGACTTGGAAAAGGTTTCATTTGGTTTGGAAAAGGTTTCATTTGACTTGGAAAAGGTTTCATTTGGTTTGGAAAAGGTTTCATTTGACTTGGAAAAGATTTCATTTGACTTGGAAAAGGTTTCATTTGGTTTGGAAAAGGTTTCATTTGACTTGGCAAAGGTTTCATTTGACTTGGAAAAGGTTTCATTTGGTTTGGAAAAGGTTTCATTTGACTTGGCAAAGGTTTCATTTGACTTGGAAAAGGTATCATTTGGTTTGGAAAAGGTTAAATTTGACTTGGCAAAGGTTTCATTTGACTTGGAAAAGGTTTCATTTGGTTTGGAAAAGGTTTCATTTGACTTGGAAAAGGTTTCATTTGGTTTGGAAAAGGTTAAATTTGACTTGGCAAAGGTTTCATTTGACTTGGAAAAGGTTTCATTTGGTTTGGAAAAGGTTTCATTTGACTTGGAAAAGGTTTCATTTGGTTTGGAAAAGGTTTTATTTGACTTGGCAAAGGTTTCATTTGACTTGGAAAAGGTTAAATTTGACTTGGCAAAGGTTTCATTTGACTTGGAAAAGGTTTCATTTGGTTTGGAAAAGGTTTCATTTGACTTGGCAAAGGTTTCATTTGACTTGGAAAAGGTATCATTTGGTTTGGAAAAGGTTAAATTTGACTTGGCAAATGTTTCATTTGACTTGGAAAAGGTATCATTTGGTTTGAAAAAGGTTAAATTTGACTTGGCAAAGGTTTCATTTGACTTGGAAAAGGTTTCATTTGGTTTGGAAAAGGTTTCATTTGACTTGGAAAAGGTTTCATTTGACTTGGAAAAGGTTAAATTTGACTTGGAAAAGGTTTCATTTGACTTGGAAAAGGTATCATTTGGTTTGAAAAAGGTTAAATTTGACTTGGCAAAGGTTTCATTTGACTTGGAAAAGGTTTCATTTGGTTTGGAAAAGGTTTCATTTGACTTGGCAAAGGTTTCATTTGACTTGGCAAAGGTTTCATTTGGTTTGGAAAAGGTTTCATTTGACTTGGAAAAGGTTTCATTTGACTTGGCAAAGGTTTCATTTGACTTGGAAAAGGTTTCATTTGGTTTGGAAAAGGTTTCATTTGACTTGGAAAAGGTTTCATTTGGTTTGGAAAAGGTTTCATTTGACTTGGAAAAGGTTTCATTTGGTTTGGAAAAGGTTTTATTTGACTTGGCAAAGGTTTCATTTGACTTGGAAAAGGTTAAATTTGACTTGGCAAAGGTTTCATTTGACTTGGAAAAGGTTTCATTTGGTTTGGAAAAGGTTTCATTTGACTTGGAAAAGGTATCATTTGGTTTGGAAAAGGTTAAATTTGACTTGGCAAATGTTTCATTTGACTTGGAAAAGGTATCATTTGGTTTGAAAAAGGTTAAATTTGACTTGGCAAAGGTTTCATTTGACTTGGAAAAGGTTTCATTTGGTTTGGAAAAGGTTTCATTTGACTTGGAAAAGGTTTCATTTGACTTGGAAAAGGTTAAATTTGACTTGGAAAAGGTTTCATTTGACTTGGAAAAGGTATCATTTGGTTTGGAAAAGGTTAAATTTGACTTGGCAAATGTTTCATTTGACTTGGAAAAGGTTTCAATTGGTTTGGAAAAGGTTAAATTTGACTTGGCAAAGGTTTCATTTGACTTGGAAAAGGTTTCATTTGGTTTGGAAAAGGTTTCATTTGACTTGGCAAAGGTTTCATTTGGTTTGGAAAAGGTTTCATTTGACTTGGCAAAGGTTTCATTTGACTTGGAAAAGGTTTCATTTGGTTTGGAAAAGGTTTCATTTGACTTGGAAAAGGTTTCATTTGGTTTGGAAAAGGTTTTATTTGACTTGGCAAAGGTTTCATTTGACTTGGAAAAGGTTTCATTTGGTTTGGAAAAGGTTTCATTTGACTTGCAAAAGATTTCATTTGGCTTGGAAATGCTATAAATTTGAAACGAGCATTAACTCAAAAACGACAATTTTGGAGTTGGGTCGTTGTGGCAGCAGGGTCTTCAATAGTAGAATATGAATTGTAATCAAAACAAGGGATTGTAGAGTAAAGCCCCAACAGGACGACCCTAGAAGTTTATCACATATTTACACCCTTTTGAACGAAACACGGAGGAAAACATGCAACAATGCAGACGAATGGCGACATTTCTGTTTAACAATAGCTATTTACAAGGAGCTCAGAATAAATCGAAGAATAAATTCATTTCACTTTAGCAGACCTCCCAAAGCTACCAGAAGTATCTTCACAAAGACTTCCTTAAAGTACCTTTTTTTTTTAGTGAAAGAAGAAACCCAAATTTAAATAACTGAAACACAAAACAAAAATCTTTCCCCTCCGAACACATCCAACTTACGGCAGTTCAATTCATCAGCACCGTTCGGGCAGTCTTTCACGGAATCACAAACATAACTTTCATTGATGCAGACGTCACTGCCGCAATCGAATTCGTTAGTTTTGCAAATATCTTCCACATTCGCTGAAATGTCCTTGGGTTCATTACTTTTTAAAAGTAGTGTTTACTTGGGTTCACTTTGAGGCCGTACAAGTTTGAAACTTATTTGAGACCTTAAACTATATGAAGATTCCATTCATTTCAATTAATTTTAACCCTTCGCCAATTCAATTTTCGAAAAGAGCGACGTTTTGAATGCAAAAACAATCTACAACTAGATGTGCAAAATAAAAATATTATTAAGTTGTAAGTAATTGGTAAAGGAGCCACTTGTCTACGAAAAAAAGGTCCGCCAAGTTGAGTGCTTCCTCACAGTATTGTAAACATGATCGATGTTGCATCAGGTAATGTGGCCAGTACTTCAGGAAGTGATTATACAACTGATTTGCAACAAAAAATATAGTATAACGTATACTATACAGGGTGTTTCACGAAAAGGTTACACCCCCTTTCATTTACCCAAAATACAGAGTAAAAAATTGGAACCAACGCTATTCTTCATGATTATTTGTGAGGAATTCAGGAAAAATAATTTCGCGCGAAATACTTGCGCGCAATTGACACTAACTTCAGTGTTTCCAAATGGAACCCCCCCTTTTTTATTACAAATTCGGATTCTACGTCATATTTCATGAAAAATTCATACTCGAACCAATTTTTGCGCCGAATCACAGGGTGTCATCCGTTTTGAGGAAGACCAAGATTTCAAGAGGAAAAACGCTGCAAATTATTACACAATGGTTTATTATTTTTCTATATAGATCACTCGTCTACAAAATCACCAACCATCCAATATGAAGGAAAAAATAAAAAATAAAAAAAAATTTAAAAAATAAAAAAAAATTCAAAAAAAATTCCCAAAAAAAAATCAAAATTACGAACCATCGATCGCATTTCGGGCAGCTCTAATTTGAAATGAGATTAGGCCTCTTTTGCGATTCACGCTCGTGTTTTGATTTATATATATATATTTCAATATAAACCCTTAAATTTTGTAGGGAGCGAACGGTCTGTCCCACAGAGCTCCGGGTGGTCTCAAAAAATTCTAAAAATTCTATAGAATCCAAAATTGAAGGAAAAATAATACCTTTATATCAAAATTTTTTGAGTTAGGGCGTTTTCAAAATTTCAAAATTGATTTTGGAACCCTTAGAAGTGACCTACATCAACCAAAAGCTTCGGGGCACAACTAGACCCCAAATGGAGCCTACATACCAAATTTCATCAAAATCGGTCAATGCTTAGTGGCAAAAGTGCCGCGTACGGCGGACGGCGGACGGACGGCCAAATTTTTATTCGATTTTTGGATTCTACGTACCTTGAAACGTAAACCATCAAATTTTGAGGGGGTGTTAAAAATTTTTTTTTCTTGGTCGATTCCAAAGGTTCATTATTGAAAATAATAAACCAAAATGAATATTTCTTCCATAAAATCACCATTCTGTGGTCGAAATCATGTTTATTTTCTCTCCTCCTTTTGAACCACGGGCTTGGGGCCGTCCACGGTGGAGTTCAATCTAAAAACTCTCAGGAATTAAATAAAATTGCCTAATAACACCTAAAGATTAAAAAAGAGCAATTTTTCACTTAAAAAAAATAAATAACCGAATTTTTGACCACCATTTCTAAAAATTTCAGTCAAATTGAAAAACGGATGACACCCTGTGATTTGGCGTCAAAAAATGATGAAAAAACATGTGCCACACTTAGGTTTCTCCAAAACCTAATTTTTGTAAACATCACTCGCGGTAAAAACCAACATCGATTTAGTGGATTATATTGTTGTTGTTGGTTGGCTTGGTTTTTACCACAGAGTACTGGTAATTACTAATTACTAATGGTTACTAATGTAATCAAAGGATCTTGAAACCTAGGGGAGATTTTGTTATTAACGCTGGCTTTTAGTTGTGATGTGTTCTTCGACGCTTTAGATGTTTTCGACTTCTTAATAACAAGAATAATGTTGTGATTGAGACTGCTTTACAAAGTGAGTCATCGTCTACTTCCATGGAAGAGCGAGTAAAGAAGCTCATTTGCAAACTTGTATTATATTACACCGTGAACATTCGAGAAGCTTCGACCGCTAAAGGCATGGCTAAAGGAACGACTAAAGCATGTTCCATGTTTCTTGAATTTTAGCCGAAGGCTCCAAGCAGTAACCGTCCGAAACTCGATTATCACAATCTTGTTGATGGTTTTTTGAGCAACACGATTTGAGTAGCCGTTTCCGATTATATTGACGATATTTGACTTTTTTTGCGCACTTGAGCTCCTCTAAATTCGACCAAACTAAGCTTGCAACTCGATTTCACTTTGTTTTCGTAGACCAGTGTAATTATTATTGATTGACATTTCACAATTCGAACCCTGTTAAAGTTAATTAATACTTTAATACGTTAATTAATACGTATATTTAAAAAAAAGTGTATTGCCATCCTTATGAAGCCTCAGCTCTATTTCACTTCATAAAATCATCACTTCCAAGTGAGGCTAAAATATAGAAACATTTCATGAAAGAAATTTCAACATTGTAATTTTTTGTATAGATAAAAAGATGTAGAAATCATTCATAAATTCATAATTTTATTTAGATTCATTCTAAATCGCAATAAATATGACTTTTTTCCGACTGAGCCTAACTTTATTTTTATTTTCTCTTATATTATTCATGTGTTGCCATCAAAATTACATTTCTCACCTTTATCGCAGTCTCTTTCGTCCGACCCATCGCTGCAATCTTCATTGCGATCGCACTTCTGAGAGGCTTCGATGCACCTTCCGTTGTCACATTGGAACTCGCTGGGACTGCAAGCTGTCAACAAAATTTAAGAATTATTATTACAACCCAATGATAACTATGATGTATTGAAAAATTGAAGGAGGAGTGTTTCGATCAACTTTTGGCCAGGTTGTATTAAAATCAATTAGGGACCGCAAACTGGTACAGGTATCAATGGAATTAGACCTTATTTTATCTCAAATTATTACCAGTGGCCAATAGATCAGTCGAACACTCAGACATAAACAAGTGATATGCCTAATTTTGTCTAAATTTGTGAGAGTGCAGATCCGTTTACAAATTGATCAATTTGATGAATTACGATACACAATCATTGTAATCTTTTGATCGCTATCAATATTATCGTGCCATTAAACCATAGAAAGTTCGAAGAAAGTGCATTACAGGAGTCATGCATGAAAAGTTTGAAGTCTTAAAAATAAAGAAAACCAACGTCATGCAATAACATTTTACAAACTTAACTAGTATGCATTTTATTGCTGTGGGAAGGAACATAAATACATGCCAATTATTACTGCTCTTCGAGGTTCGGATTGGATCCTCACAGTTTATACAATTATACATACATTATTTCAGCCAAAAATAATAGTGTGGCATCCACCTAAATAAATTGTAACAAAATTCCACATTTTTCTCAAATTTAATTTTCAGTTGAACTCCACGTGGAAACGATACGACACGTGAGTAAACATTTTAATGCGCTATTGCGCTAGTCTCACTGCTTTGAGAGTGACAGGTACACGTATTCTTAATAATATTCAGAATAATTATGCTCAAACTGTTCAAGATTGAGAGCTTGGAGAAAAATTGTGAAATGACGCGTCCACAACGAGATGAGACGAGCCGAGAAAGATTTTCTTCACAGAGTAGAAATAGCGTGCAAAAACATAGAAAAGAAGTGCAAGGCAACACGTGAGGACTCGAAGCCGCGCCAAATTGAAGATTTCAACTGTCAACGGGATTTCAACAATGAAGGGCTGCCTGTCGCCTGCAGGCCTCTCTCGATTCACACCGAGTTCAGTCTGGGCATCTTATCAAGGAGGATTGAAAAACTGCAATAGCAAATTTATTTATTTTTTGATACTCGCAGGTGCACAACCTGAGCGGCGAGGTTCTGAATTAAACTTCACCTATTCGCCATGGTGAGGTAGCCATTATCAAGTACAGTTACGATGTATACTGGGTGTCTACTATCTGGATGGACCAAACATCAAGGATCGTTTATAATTTTCAACAAAAAACGTCTCTTAGCAATTTTTTGAAAATTTCAAAATTATTTTTTTTTCCACTTTGAAGTTTTTATTTGTATTTTTGTACTTTTTGAAAATTGCAAATTTTTAGGTTATTGTGTGCCCGTACCTAATAAGATGCGCTATCGCGGGAAACAACGGAAAACCCTTTCATTTTTATTTTAAAAATGGAACTGAAATTAAATAAAAGAACAATAAATAGAAAAAATTGTCATTGTAACGTAGGTATCATAACTAATACGAGAAATTGTTGGTAGGCACAATGAAGGACACTCATTATCAGAGTGGAAAGAATTGTTGTGAAAAAAAGAAGAACGATATGTCCTGAAATCGCTGCGTGTGAATCGCAAAAAAGGCCTAATCTCCGTTCAAATTTTAGCTGACCGAAATGCATTCGATGTTTTTCTTCATGTTGGATGGTTGGTGGCTTTGCAGACGAGTGATCTATATAGAAAAATAATAAACCATTGTGTAATAATTTGCAGCGTTTTTCTTAAGGGGGTATGTTAAAGATAAGATTTTCTTCCCTCCTTTACCGAGAACAAGGAGGCCAGTAGGGGGGGAGAGGCCAGTGGCGAAGTGCATTGTCACGGCTTTCTGCTGAGTGGTTGCCATCTTGACACAAACTAAAACATCGCCGTGTATATGGACAACAACTGGTCCGTGTAAGGGTGTCCAAAGAGTGGTACAACTAGAGGTTATAAAAAATGAAGGATTTGTGAAGAAATTTGGAGCATTCGGCGATGTGTGTGCCTAACAACTGAGATGTACAAGAGCATATCATTCAATGTCATGTGAATACATGCGTGATTCTATCAACTGGGGTTCATTCAACTAAGGAATATTTTTGAAAATCATTTATTTGTATTTTGAGTAAAAGTCATGCTGTTGCATGACTTACGACAGCCAATCTCATCGCTGGCAGCGGGGCAGTCGATGACACCGTCGCAGCGTCTCTCCAGTTCAATGCATAGTCCGTCGTCGCAGGTAAACTCACCATGCGGGCAGAGTCTTGTCAGACGAAGATCTAAATTCCCATTTTCAGTTGATGTACATTTTTGACGTATGAGACGAATTTGGCATACATAATAAGAGCGAACGTTGCTGTTTGTCATTGGTATTTGTAAAGCTGAAAGCTGGCTTTCTGCTGCAAAATTTACGATTGAAGATTGTAACAATATAGGATGAATTTCAGATTGAAATTCATCTTATTGTTCATAATTAGTCAGAGGAGGGTGTGACGACCCTACCCCTTCAAACCAGTGATTAGATTAATCAGCCGGCCCGAAGAGGATATCGATTCATATCTCTATGAATCGGATATCTCTAAAGGCGTAGCTCCAACAAATCGGGAACAAACCAATTGGTTTGTCCCGTATAAAATGTAGGGTCGTCACACTCCTCTCCCTAAAACATACTTCTGGGTTTCAAACAGAAGTATGTTTGAAAAAAGTCAAAGGGACTGAAAATAGCATGAAGCCCAGGAAAGGACGTCTGGAAGCTTCAAGGGAATTCCTCCATCGTAATGGTACTATTCGAAAAGAAGAAGAAGAAGAAGAATGCCACGAATGGGTCATTTATGCCACGAATGGGCCATTTATACATAAAAGAATAAATCAATGGAACTGAGGAGAAAGCAAACTAAATAAAGAATACGAACGGCGAAACATTCAAGTGTAATGATTGAAAAGGCAAACTTAGAAAAGGCATATATAAAAGAAAAACGTAATTGAAATTAATAAAATGCCAGATTGGCAAAGCCTAACAAGGGAATGAGTTTAATTGCCGGATTGACGAAATGAATGAATTTAATTGCCAAATTGGCGAAGTATAATAAGGGAATGAATTTAATATAATTTAATAATATAGAGATTCCTTCTGGAAATTCTCTTTGGGTAATTCCTTCTGGAATACCCAAGAAAAAGTGGAGGGGAAATGATGAAATAAATTCAGTGCATTTCCACCAAACCACGCTCTGCTACCATGTAACAATATAGGATGAATTTCAGATTGAAATTCATCTTATTATTCATAATTAGTCAGAGGAGGGTGTGACGACCCTACCCCTTCAAACCAGTGATTAGATTAATCAGCCGGCCCGAAGAGGATATCGATTCATATCTCTATGAATCGGATATCTCTAAAGGCGTAGCTCCAACAAATCGGGAACAAACCAATTGGTTTGTCCCGTATAAAATGTAGGGTCGTCACAAGATATCCAAGGCACCAAATCCAGCTGGATTTGATGCCCAAAGACAACACCTGGTTATGTTTTACTGTCCGTTCATCCCAGAACTAACGCTGTAGCGGCTTATCTCTCCAAGAGAACCCTGGTCCAAAAACTGGCTGCTACTGGACTAGTTTACATTTAACCAGATACTCATATCAGTAGAGAAACTGGTCCAAAGAGCTGATCTGAAATCTAACAGCCGAAGATGACCTTAAATGACTTTCCCATAGAAGTTCAAAGTCCCTCACTGGTAGAGAAACTGGGTCTATTCGAGTATCCAAATATTGAAAAACAGAAGCATCCTCCTCAAAGCCCTTTTGGACTAGTTTCCCTGTTGATGCAACCGTATTAAATACATATTTGAAAGTTATCCAGTTCCTACAATAACTGCATCAGACACATTGTATGATCACATACATACTGCCATATAAATATATGGGGAAGTACCTATTCACTTTATGGCAGGTTTTTACTCGTATAATAGAGACAATAATCTCTCTTTATAAACAGGTAGGTATCATGAAAGAGATCTTTGAAATACAATATGCATGTTATTTTCATTGTCATCGCAAGCCTGCATGAGGAATTGTACTGCTCGAAACAGAAATCCCAAATGAAACAAAAGGGACGAACAATCGCGATCCCTTTAAACCCATCGGATTTATCCCTTCACCGTATAAAAGCGAGGAAGGAGCGAAAATTCCTTTTGATTGAGTGTGGTAAGCATATTGTACGCACCTAACCGTAGCTGAGACGTTCAAATAATCATCCCAGGAAGTGGGGGGAAACGCTGGTAGTGGGGGGAAAAGACAAGAGTGGGGGGAAGCCTGAACCCGCGTGATGTAACTTTTCGTATTAATCATCCGGGATTGCCTCCTCCAACGTTTTAAAGGGGCATCTTGTGTTTATGTGGAAGATGAAAGAGGAGAAACAAGGCTTAAGAGACGGTACGTGAGGTGGGATCAAGGACTCTCGTGATAAATGAACAGGGATATGGTGAAAACTGTATGGTTTTCCACCTCTGGTGATGAGTGTTGGTTTACGGCAACATCTTGTTGCTATGATAATAAATTAATCCTGTAATTGCAACACAACATTATACTACCACTAGTGTCACAATCGAAGGTGCTCCTGCAAGATGACTAATTACCCTTGAAATTTAATCACCTTTCTATTGGTGCACCAAACTATGCGATTATTTTCAAATTTGATGGTGTTATTGTGTCTACAATGTGAAAAAAACGTGACCTACTTATGGTTGATATGGTTGATGAAGGGTTCCATTCCCCAAGCACGTCACATTCTGCACGCAAAAACTCCATCAAATTTGAAAATAATTTCAAAGTTGGGTTCACCAATAGAAATCTGATCGAATTTCACGGTAATATGATAACAAAGCAGGGTTTCTTTGAAAAAATGTAAAATTTCAAAGTTTTCCGTTTTTTTTTTACAGCAAATTTAATTTTGATTTCGAAAATGTGGTCGATAGTTGAGAAAAGATAATTCAAAGAGAAGAAAGTTCTGGTTTTATGGAGGAACATTATGGTTGGAAATATGGATCTTATTATGGTTGGAAATATGGATGTTATAATGGTTGGAAATATGGATGTTATAATGGATAGAAATGATCCGAAAAAAACAGAATAAGTGAATATAAAAAAAAGTCCTTACTCCAGAAAAGTTCTTTAAACTCATCGTTTTATTCGTTAAAAAGCCCGGAGATTGAGAGGTCTTACATTACCTGTCGTTTTGAATTGAATTTTTTTTTCTCCACCGTAAGACGTTCCACTTGGGATCGTAACGACCCCTCGTTTGCCCTACGAGAAAACATCGCTGAGATCCACGTCATGTCATTAATTTCACCTCATGAATGGAGAATTTTCGTCTTTTCATTCTCGAGTTTTAAACTTAGCCAGTTTCCTCATTCCTTCTTCTTCGCTAATTAGCTTGAATGTAAGAGGCACTCAGAACCTACTTCGACCTTTTGCCCGTATGGTTCCATATTATTAAGAAGAATGTAGACAAATGTGGAAAAAATCTACACAAATACACCCAGTGGTATCAACGACCAAGATTATGTAGGTACAATCCAGTCATGAAGTATGAGTTCTGAGTCGATGAGCGAACTTTCAAAGAACAGTTTTAAACGATATTTTACCTTTAATATAAAAGACGAAATGAAATAATTGCGGTCGCAGGATTTCCATTTAATTATTTTTTAATTTATTTAATAATAATAATTTATTTAAGTATCATTATAATATTTTTATTTAAACTATTTAATTAATATTTTTATTAATTTAAAAAAAATTTATTTAACACCACATAACGGTTATGGTTGACTTTTGATCACTTTTCACTGAGTTTTGGAGGGTTAAGACAGAACACAGACAAGTACGTGATACAATTAAGTTCATTTCCAGCTAAAAAACGTCTGCCAAGTGGGTGTGGCACATAGCTTCCTCGTATCCATAACCCGATTGTATAGATCAATCTCAAAACATCAATCTCATAGTACCTTCCACTGCCCTCTTAGGGGACCATCTACACGCTAATCTGAACAATCCTGAGAAATGTCGAAATAGGATGGGAAATGTAGAAATTATGTCTGTCAATTTTAAGGCCTTGATTTTCATAGTAGACCGTCTACAACCTAATCCGCATAATCTTGAAAATTTCACTCGAAACCGGAAGAGAATTGTAGAAGTTATGGCTGTGGCAAGGATTTCATAACAGACACGGAACTAAAATTGTTCAGAAAGGTCTAAAACGTAAAAAGCGAGTGGAAATTTCGATTTTGGAGAACCTTTTTTCTTTCAACCTTGAAAAGTGAAAACAAAACTTCCGCTTCCTTGGTAGACTCGGATGCAAAATATGTAAACAAAAATTTACCAATAGGGAGGCACATAGACTTGTGTACCCAAACTTTGAATTCGATGAGAGGTCATCATAAATAATTTCGAATGAGTATATAAAATACTTAATAAGAGCAAAATCGAATAATTAGGTAATGAGAAAATTAAATCGAATTAAATTTCACTGTAAAAATTAATGTTTTTTTTTTTCAAAATGAAATTGTGCTGACTATAATGAAATTCATGAGTGACCATTTAGAGTAAAGATAATCTCTGAAAATATTGTAGGATCGTGAAAATTTGAAGTTCAAGGAAGATCAGGTTTGCAGAGTCGAAGGTGCTATTTGCCCGACGGCAATGATATTCATTGGGGGCCGCCTCGAGGACTAACCCCGCAAATTTCATGAAAAATCGGGGAACACAAATCACAAATAGAAGACAATACATTGAATCAAATTCAATCCAAAAAGATTTAAAACGGAAACTGCGATTAAATTTTGGTTTATTATTTTCAATAATAAACCTTTGGAATCGACCAAGAAAAAAAATTTTTAACACCCCCTCAAAATTTGATGGTTAACGTTTCAAGGCACGTAGAATCCAAAAATCGAATAAAAATTTGGCCGTCCGTCCGCCGTACGCCGCGGCACTTTTGCCACTTAGCATTGACCGATTTTGATGAAATTTGGTATGTAGGCTCCATTTGGGGTCTAGTTGTGTGGTTGATGTAGGTCACTTCTAAGGGTTCCAAAATCAATTTTGAAATTTTGAAAACGCCCTAACTCTAAAAATGTCGATATAAAGGTATTGTTTTTCCTTCAATTTTGGATTCTATAGAATTTTTAGAATTTTTTGAGACCACCCGGAGCTCTGTGGGACAAACCGTTCGCTCCCTACAAAAATTTGAGGGTTTATATTGAAATATATATATATATATAAATCAAAACACGAGTGTGAATCGCAAAAGAGGCCTAATCCGAAATGCGATCAATGGTTGGTGATTTTGGTTTTTTTTTCTTGATTTTTTTTTTTTATTTATTTTTTTTTTTTCATATTGGATGGTTGGTGATTTTGTAGACGAGTGATCTATACAGAAAAATAATAAACCATTGTGTAATAATTTGCAGTGTTTTTTTTTTGATTTTTTCCTTCATTTTGGATGGTTGGTGATTTTGTAGACGAGTGATCTATATAGAAAAATAATAAACCATTGTGTAATCATTTGCAGCGTTTTGGTTTTAGAAGACTCACCAATTCGTCTTATTGACGATGGAATTTTCAGGGATTGTGGGGTTGTGACGGATCCCTGTTATCTGATCATAACATTTGAAGGGTTGGGTTCACATAAATTGAAGTTCTGAGTATAGTGATTATCTATTAGGCATCATCTGTACAATCGTGTTATGGATACGAAGAAGCTATGTAACACACCCACTTGTTAGATTGTTCCACGATACTATTAGCAGTGAGAAAGCAAAAGTGGGTAGAAAGTTCTGGTTAAAACTACAATTGCATGAATTTTTAGTGGTTTAATCATTAATTGGTCATTAATAACTGAAATTGTTGGAAAATTAGGCGAATGATGCTTATGACAATACAGACACGTAATGAAGTGATGAGCGGTTATGTCACAATTACATACCAGAATGCAACAGGTGGGCTTAAAAACTACAGACGTTAACGTTTCAAAATCAAACTTGACCGTGAAGGGCACTTTCGTTCGACTAGATTGAAAGGGACGACTCGAAAAATCGAAACCGTTTCATTTATAATTTTCGTTCGGTTTTTGTCGCCTTTTTTTTCTTTTTTTCATTTTGAATCGTAAAATTCCTTAATGGTGGGTATCGACTCCAGGACCACCCGGGGCAATCGGAGCCGTAATCTTCGAATACGCCCCCCATGAAAAACCGATTAAACGCGCGGGACCCCCCAAAATCCGGACGATTTTTATTTCAAAGGGCGTTCGAAACTTTGGCGATTTCCGACGCATAAAAACGGCATTAAAGGTTTCGACGTTATAAATCGATTGACTTGCGCCGAATCGCTCATTTTATGGGGTACTCTGCCATGATATCGGGAAATTTCGAAGCTTCGTTGGTTTTGAAAAAGGCACGGAGTGGCGTTTGATTGATTTTCGGAGAAAATAAAAGTGTATTTTCCTTTAAAATTCTCAAAAAAATCAATTAAAAACGCATTTTGAAGATTATTACGTTTTAGTACTAAGCATCACCTATCACTCCAGAAATTCAAACTGGAACTATTAGAAATTCAAAATTGTGCCTAAATATCAGTATTACAAAAAATAGGAATGGTTAGCTGGAATTTTCGAAAATGTTTTGACAATTCAGCATGAAAAATCGTAGGTTTTTTTATGAAAAATGCCAAGGATCAGAGGTTGATAAGGACTGACACTATCTAATGGCGTCTCATTTCAACCAAAGATAATGCAAGTGAATTTCCCAATTCGTAAAATTGATGGAGACAGACACTTAGAGACATCTTCCTATCGCTTTTAAAAGTTGGGAAGGAAGGGAACTAAATATAACGAATATTTCCAAAGGTTGAGCAGGAAAGACTCGAGTTGTGATTTGATAGTAGAGCCAGAGAGTGAGACCTAGACGGGAGAGAAAGTTGCTGTTAAGCTTGATGAACGGAATTTTTTAAATACTTTTTTAAAGAAAGGAAAAACACTTCATTGAACATTGTAGAAGGAATAAAGTTGGACATTGTACAAGGAATGATGAACGGAATTAATAATTTATGGATATATTGAGGGCAGGAGAGGGAGGCCTGTCCCCTCTATCTCTCCATTCCTTCTTGGCGGTACTACTTGTTCTGGCTCTTAGTTGAACTCTCTGGTATGTTTTGTATTGATAATAAGTACTAGAACAAAATATAACGGCACATCACGAAAATATTGGAATCAAATCCAATAAAAACATTTTAAATTCACGATACTTGCAATAATAATTCCGAACCTACTTTTCTTTCCACCGTTTTGGTAGGTTGAGGAAAGTAAAATTTTTTCATTTTAATACGGAGTATTTGCAAATGTGTATAGAAATATTACCTTGAAAATGAACAATGAAATTACTATGAATTAATACATTTTTTTGTAGAGAGAAAAAAAACACTTTATTGAACATTGTAGAAGTAAAAAATTTGTACAAGGACTCCAGTAATAATCGAAACGTAATGGATTTGTCAAAAGTTCAAATTGAGTTGCCAAAATTTCAAATTGGTAAGCCAAAAGTTTGTCAAAAATTCAAATTGATTTATGCCGAAGGGTTTTTTTGCGAGCGTGTGTGCTTAATCAAATTTTTATTTATACAAATGAACGAAGGAAACCTTAGATTATTCGATTTCGTGGATTGGTCGTGAATAGGAGTATGAATTACAATTAATTCTAAAGAAATATGATAAATATGACATGTCATATAACATGAATTAGCATTATTATTTACATGAATTAATCGGAATTTAATCAAATAGTTGAGGAACAACTTCTTCCGTTGGCGAAATCGAACAACAATCTGTATTCATTGTAAACGGTCATAATTGAACAAACATGAATGACGCTTATAGGAGAGGTTCAACTCGAAATCTCATCCGATGAAAAATTGGAGATGAACTAAATTTTGGAGGCAGACACAGGTATATTGAACATATATTTCGATGTTTGTTTGGAGTCTAATATTCAATTTATTATTGTCTTTGGTACATGTTTCGGCAAATACATCGTTGCCTTCATCAGCCTAAAAAAAATTTTTATAATTAGATTAAATAAGTTATAAACTACAACTAGGTACTTAAATATAAAAGAACAAAAATTATATAATACATGTAATGTAAGTATATACGCAATGTAGATTTTTATTCTACTGCATAGCAGCTTTGTCAATTTTTTTATTACTGATAATTACTCTTTGCTCAACTGACCTTAATAAAACGGTTTGGGGATCATCCCTTGTGCTGTTGCTTTTTTCTTTTCATTGCTCGTTATGGAGCATACCGTTAATTTGTTAATTTTTTTTTTGATCCGTAACCCTACAACAATTTCATATTTCATATTTATCAAAAATAGTTGATGCTAATAATCATTTCATTGTATTTATCAAATTTAATGTATATTTATTAATAATGTTAATGTATTATTTATGCATAATTTAATTAATTATTTTAAATAAAGAATGATTTAAAATAATTAAATGAAGAATGATTTTCCCATTCTCTCCCTCTCTCTTCATTCCTTCACAGGCATGAACCTTCGAAGAAGTAATAAAAAAATTGACAAAGCTGCTATGCAGTAGAATAAAAATCTACATTGCGTATATACTTACATTACATGTATTAAGTATATAATTTTTTTTCTTTTATATTTAAGTACCTAGTTGTAGTTTATAACTTATTTAATCTAATTATAAAAAAATTTTTTAGGCTGATGAAGGCAACGATGTATTTGCCGAAACATGTACCAAAGACAATAATAAATTGAATATTAGACTGCAAACAAACATCGAAATCATGGTCACTCCATTCACCCATCAACGTAACATATATTTGTGTTATTGTTAGCATTAATAAAAAAATATATTACAAAAAATATCATGCCCACAATACTTACGGCAATTTTCTTCATCTTCGCCTCCTTCGCAGTCCGCTATTCTGTCGCACCTCTGGTAGTATCGGATGCATTTTCTGTCTGAGCACAAGAAGTCCCTTGGGGAACAACCTGCAAATCCCCCATGCAAACGCCCCGAAGACGCACCAGTTAGTTACGAGAGATGGAAAGATGAAAACTAGGTTCCCCGCAATGAAACTCTGTCTATTAAAAGTAAACGACCTCTGCATTCTTATAAGTACTTTTGAGCTTTGCATTGTTATACGCGACTCACCTGTGATATTGCAGGGAAATATATTGTACTTGGTACGACGAAAATGTTAGTCGAGTGAGTCGGAAAATATTAAAAAGTGGATATTAAAGTTAAAGCTGCATCAACTGTAAAATATTGTCATGTACGGAGAGGACTACTACGGATGAATGTTGAAAACACCGAAACTCGTTGATTCACTCGAGAGAAATGACCTCTTGGAAGGCTCGTTTTCACCTTCCTGGAAAAAGTCGAACAAGACGGGTTGAAAATACCCAAACTGGTTGATTTACTCGAGAGAAACGATCCCTTCAAAGGCTTGTTTTAATTAACCCCCAATTCCCGGAAAATGTGGAGCAAGAAGGTTGAAAACACCCAAATTCGTTGATTCAACGAGACAAACGACCTCTTCAAAGGCTTGTTTTCACCTCCAATTCCTGGAAAAAGTGGAGCTAGAAGGTTGAAAACACCGAATCTCAAATCGGAACTGAAAACCCAAACACGGAATTGCTCAATTGGACATCTGATCTAGGGGATTTCTTCACCCACTCAGAGTTGTGAAGCAAAGCCTGTAACATACAGAGAGGTAGAAAAGTCCCTTTGGGGTCCTATCCAGTTCATGTAATTTTTGACTGAGAGTCGCTGGAATTGAACCCCCAGCCTTCACATTATCTTGAAAAAGTAAAAAACGTCTGCCAAGTTGGGTGGGCAGTATAGCTTCCTCACTCATTGTAACATGGACGTATAGAATCAGTTGGCGAAAAAATTATGATTCAAAGAGTTATTGAATACCAAAATATTGGCGATAATATGCGGGATAGGGTTGCAGGTATTAATGTTTATAATAGTGTTGTAAATAGTTGTGGTATATAAACCACTGAAATAAAAGAACGAAAGAGTGTAGGTATAAAATAAAACTACGAAGTTATGACGATAATGATTATTATTATTCAATACTAAAACTATAATAGGTGTACGTATTAGGATTATGGGTATTAATTTGTTATATACAGAGTAATTTGAGTTTTGTTTAAAATGGTTGTGGTATATAAACCACTGAAATAATTGAACAAAAGTGTGTGGGTATACAACTAAAATCACAAAATTACAATTTGAATTAATTACGAGATCAAGTGAAAATTATTATTGATTATTGTTGAAATTGATTAAAATAAAACGAATGAAATACTGATGTCACAAAATTACAATTTAAATGAATTACTAGATCAAGTGGAAATGATTAGGTATTATATTGACTATTCTTGAAATTGATTAAATTATTTAGCTAAATTATTTAGCGGTCCACCGTCTAGGACCTAACCCACACAATCCCTGAAAATTTCATCGAAATTGGTTGAATAGTTGCGGAGTTTTGGTTGTAACAATAAATTTAAAGTTCGCGCATGCGCAGCGGCTATTGCTTGACCAATTTGATTGAAACTTATAGGGTGTCTCTGAGAAGTTAGTTCCTAACTAACCTCCAAATTTGAGCAAAATCGGTTCATTAGAAACCGAGAAACCGAGGTTCCAGGAAATTCACGTTTGCGCATGCGCACTCGCTCCTATTGGTCCGAAGGTGCTGAAATTGATAGGGGACCGTCTAGGACCTAACCCCGCACAATCCCTGAAAATTTCATCAAAATCGGACCTCAGGTTAGTATAGTTTTGCCCGGGACAAGGATTGACCACAGACAGACCGACAGACAGACAGACAGACACGGAACCAAAATTGTTCGGGAAGCTCTAAAACGCAAAAAGCAAGTAGAAATTTTGATTTTGGAGGACATTTTTTTTTTCACTTCTTTCACGAATACAAAGTTTCCCTACCTTCGGTAGTGAGGAAGCAAAATATTAAATAAAGATGCTCTCTCAATCTTCATTGGCCTGTTCTTTATTCTTTATTAAATCTTTATTCTTATTCTTTTATTCTATATTTTATTCTATATTTTATTCTTTTATTCTATTTTATTTTATTATTTATTCTTATTCTTATCTTTATTTATTTATTCTTTATTCTTTATTAAATTCTTTATTCTTTATTAAATCTTCTTTATTAAATCTTCTTTATTAAACCTGAAAATCTGCGTGAGGTAAGGTACAAATAACCATATCATGTGCGGATAGTAAGAGTTAGTCTAAACCTTTGATTATTAGACCAGTAGATTTTGAATTAGACCAATCGATTTTGAAATTGTTTTTTTTGTGTCCATAATGCTCATATTTTTACTATATTAATATTTTAGTTATAATAATATAATTTTCTCACGCATACACAATGGTGATACGTTTTCGTCTCTGCTACCAACGTCCAGTCCCACATACACCTTGTAGGAAATAACACTGTTGACTATTAATTTATCGATTTGAATCGAAGAAGGAAAGGTACAACACAGAAACAAGGTAATTTCCAGCACGAGGCGCCTGAGATGGAATCACGATTGCCACGACAGGTGACGTAAATTGGTTGTAGTGAGCGCAGGTACACAATTATTGGTCGAGGATGAGACAATCATTAGGTTTCACCTGGTGCTTCCGGCTAGCTATGAAACCTCCCCCTGGGGCGTCTTTTTCAAAAAGACACAGCGTGGACCGACAGACCGTCATGACCTCCGAGTCGTGACTTCATTAACGTATCCAGTACTGACCGACGAGAAAGCCGACTTTTACGGTGAAGAAAAAGGTTCATCAATCGCCACGCATTTGGGCACCTTAGGATCAGGATCGCCCCTAGGGGTGCCATGGCAGGAAAAGTCCTTATTAGGGTAAACAGTTTTGGATTCTACCTTCAAAGTTCGAACTTTCACTTTCTGTTTGAAAGAAGCTAGGTAGGAGTAATGCTCTCTATCTAGAATTTGATACACATAACACCAGAAAATTTCATTTTGCTTCCGAGTCTACCAAGATACAGGAAGCTTTGTTTTCACTTTTCAAAGTTGAAAAAAAAAAAATTCTCCAAAATCGAAATTTCCGCTCGCGTTTTACGTTTCAGACCTTTCTGAACAGTTTTGGTTCCATGTCTGTCTGTGTATCTGTCATGAAATCCTTGCCACAGCCACAACTTCTACAATTCTCATCCTATTTCGATGAAATTTTCGGGGATTTTGCGAGTTAGCGTGTAGATGGTCCCCTATGAAAATCATCAACCCGGACTGATAGTAGCCACTGCGCATGCGCAAACGTGAAATACTTGCCGCAGCCATATCTTCTACTTATCTCATCTTATTTTGAAGAAATATTCAGGGATTATGCGGATTAGATTGTAGATCGTCCCCTTTAAAAATCATCACCTCCGGACTGATAGTAGCCACTGCGCATGCGCAAACGTGAATTCCTTATAACAGCCATAACTTCCACATTTTCAATCCGATTTCGATGAAATTTTCAGAGATTATGTGGATTAGGTTGTAGATGGTCCCCAATGAAAATCAAGGCCTTAAAATTGACAGTAGCCTCTATACATGCGCAAACGTAACATCCTTGTAACAGCCATTATGCTTACATTTTTCATCCAAATTTGATGAAATTTTCTAGGATTTTTGGAATTGGCGTGTAGATGGTCCCCTATGAGGGTAGGGGAAGGTATTTAGAGATTGATGTTTTGAGATTAACTACTATGCATCGGATCATCTATACAATCGGGTTATGGATACGAGGAAGCTATGTGCCACACCCACTTGGCAGACGTTTTTTCGAGCGTTTCTCCTATTTTCAAGCTGTGACAAATGCAATTTATAGGCAGTCGTCGAAGAGCCTAAATCATTCATATTTAACCGATTTTGGACAGTTGATAATTGATAAATCGTTGTTCACAGGGATTAATTACATATGAAATTGGATTCAATAACCAGATATATTGCTCAAAGTTGGAGGGTAGTTTGGAGCAGGCCTCGTGAGATTCCATCACGATCAACAGGAATTGGATGATTTGTGTCTGCTCTTCAAGTCTTGAATCTCCAAAAACGTCGGATCCTGTTCGATTAATTAACATTTTAAAGTAAACTTTGTAATCGATATAACTAGGAATTTGACCCGTTGGGGTCTTCTTAAACACAAACTGTTATTGGATACGGTTGATCGGGAACGATCAAGGCGTCCACCGTACCTGGAAGGTTCCTTGTAACGAACAAGTAGGTCCTTTCGCCTTGTAATTAAACTTGAAGTGGGTTCGAAGGAAAGGGCGTAGAAAGCCTGGTAGACTTAGCACATACGAGCTTCTAACCCTTTAAGAGGAGAAAGGTGTCGTATGTCCAAGACGCCTTGTGTCCCGACACCGCCAAGGGTCCTGACTTCCCAGATCAGAAGACTGCCTTACCTTATTGAAGAACACAACACCCCCCCCCCCACCCCACCCACCACTTCAGCTCTAACTTTCCAGATAAAACCCTTCTTTTGAAAACCTCCCTTTGTTTCAAGGAAAAACAACAGATAATGTAAACTTCGTCGTTCAAGGGCTACATAAGCCTTGTTGGGCACAACGTACAACCTTGCGGTACGCTCTTTTGAACCCAATGTTCTCCCTTTTAAAGTTAATTAAAGACAAAATACAGTGCACAGAGGAGTCTCGGGAAGTTTTGACTTTAAAGCCGAATAAAACCCCGATTTCTTGAATACAAAGGAAAATTTGTGTTTCTAACTTCCACTCACACTGTTAACCCCAGAAAGCTCCCTAATTTTCAATCTCACAAAGTAACCTAGTTTTGCAGGTAACTGAGCGAATTCGTGCACATTAGAAACAGTGGTTTCAATGCCATTCGCTATTTGAATTCACCAGTCATCCATACTACCAACATAGGTATATTGAAACTACCAAAAAATATTTAAAAACCTTTAAAATCTTTTTAACCCAGTTAGCCCTAACGTCCTTCTGGAAGGATGAGGGACTTGGGTCGACTTTCTGAATTTTCTCTCCTGTATTATGATACCGCTGTGGTCCAGTATGGCTTTGAACTGTTGTTTACATCCTAACGGAGGGATGGGGACCGATTTTGTCTTCAGTATGCGACCAACAGGTACTCAGTGCAGTTTTTCCCTAGCAGCTTCAATCACGAGCGGTCACCCAGAATTCATAGTTGATGGGTAAGTACCTATTCATTTTTTATTTTTATTTCGACGTTGATATTCTATTGTTCCTACTCTCTACTAAGGGTATGACATGTTATTGATGTAATTTTGCCATTTTCGTCTCCATTATTACCACTTTTCATGACGATCCTTCTGGAAGGACGTCAGTAGAATACACATTCAAAATCGTTCCGTCCCTATATTTTTTCATTTGCTGATTTTTTTGGATTTCTCGCTTTTTCTGCAAGAAGTTGCTTCTTTTACATCAAATAACATAATATGTTATATATCCAATATTATTGGATTTTTCGGAGGGAAATGATGATGAAAAGTCAAGGGGAAGTCGATACATCTTTATTACCTCCAACAAACGCCCTTCATGAATTCACCGGACGAGAGCCCTGTTATTGATAATTTTCTCCCGCAATTTTGAATAGCATTCCTTCTCATGATAAAGATGATGAAAGCGATGATGATCCCCAACCATCAACTTCCAATGAAAATCAACTTCCAACTAGAAGAGGGGGAAACATCGAGTCCGTAAACCAAAACCGCCCAAAAAATTGTACAAGTGGACAAAAAACCAGTCTCTTTCAACTGCACTTAGAGAGTAGTCACCAATGCGTGGTCCCAAACAAAAGTTGTCATCCCTTGAGTATTTCGATTTGTTTTTTTGTTGTTGATAAAAACAGCCAAGATTGACTGTTGGTGAATGAAAATCAAAAACTTGGACATATGCATTGTACAGTTTGCAGCCTTTCAATCATTTTCAATGATCCTTTATTATTGAATTTATTTATCTTTTTTTTAGATTCGATAAGAAAGAACACTACGTTGGAGATACGGGAGTAGACGAAAAGATAGGGAGAAGGGAAGCAGCTGCACTGAGGATTTTCCAAGACGAAGTCGACAACCGGATGCTTGAAATGTGACATATTTCTACATTTTTCGTTTTCTATCGTTCCACACAAAATAAATTTTATCAATTTTAAATGATACATAGTTTTATATCCAGTTTTAATTGAATAAAAAGTGTATTTTCAATCTTGAGTCTCATTTGTTATCTCATAAGAATAAGGAATACCTATGCGAGAGAGATTTCTTCCTTATTCTACTGACGTCCTTCTGGAATGATGCCCATTTATGACCTCATTAAAATGGGAAAAATTGCAAGAGTGCCAAATTTGTCTTCAGACAACATCTATGACTCTAAACATACGAAAAATTTCAAAAAATTAGTCAAAAAAATTCAGGGTTATCTGGGTTAAACATTATAAAAGTTAGTTAATTTTGGTGGGCAGTAAAGCTTCCTCTCACGGAACAACTTGGACAGAAAAGAACCAAAAAAGAATCTTTCGGGAATCAAAAAGTGAATCGAAGAAATCCAGAATTAAAACAACTTAAAACTTCTGTTAATTTGAGTAAAGCTTCCTTTACAGAATAACTTGGACAACAAAAATATCTTGATAATTCAAAAGTCAAACTTGGAAATTCAAAATTTACAAAATTCTGTAGATAAGAGTAGGCCATAAAGTTTCCTCACACAGAATAACAAGGACGCGTATGATTAAAATTTTCAATACTCTTAAAAATGAATTAATCAAATAGGTTTTTGTAATTTTTTGAACAGCAAAAATTGAATTTGTAGGTATGATTTTTGAACGTTATCCGATTGGTTTTCTTATTTGTACAGGCGTCAGTAGCTTGCAGAAATTACTAAAAAGTTGCTCCGAAGTCGAGTTTCAAGCCCTGATTACTCCCGGTTTCAAGATTATTCCTGTGCACAGGCGAAACAAATGATTCACCCTCAGGCCCCCTGACTTATACCGCCTACACCTCGGAAAAGACCAGATTAGTGTGAGAATACTAAACAAATGGTAGCGTGCTGCGCCTAGATGAGTATCCTCCTTCAGACCCGCCATTTTCCCGACGTCTTTTTACCTCTTTTCGTTCTTCCCTTCTCCTCGTTCCTCTTCGCTTTTCCAAACCGCGTCTTCTTCATCTTCCCGGTCGCTTAGACCCCCCCTTCCCCTTTACCCCTTTTCCGGAGTAATCAAGGAGGCACTGACTTATGGTCTGGCACAAATTACTCCTTTAATGCGGACTTTAACACTACGCTTCTGTAGGCACCAGAACGGGGTCGGGTCTTGAAATTTCATTGGGGTATAACTAAAGGCCATTTCCTTTTACTGCGGGTTGTCCGGAAGAAAAAATCCTCCTTTACATCCTTCCCTCTTTACTGAGATTACTAAACACCGACATCGCTTATACAACAAGAGTGGATACTGTATAAGATATATAATGTAAAGTAAGATTAGGGATTTTGGCTGGTTCGCTATCGAACGTAAATGTTGCTTTGGCAATTTTTGACATTTTATGTCTTTACTATGGCACATAAATGAAAAATCGTCACGCAGGGATCGTCACGCGGTGATCGTCACGCGGCGAGCGTTACGCGGAAATTTCTGATGATTTTCACGTACAACCAATCGTTCCTAGGGAAAACTAACTTCCTCATTTTCCACCCCACAAAAATCGTTCACCACTCATTGGAAAGCTCTCAATTTATTAAACATAAGACATAAAATGTCTCTCGTGGTTGCGTACTTGTACGAAAGCTGTATCCACCGTTTGTGTTTTTCAATAAAATTCAAAATCAGGGGAAAGTTTTGAAAATAACAAGTATAAACACAACATGCTTTAAAAGTAATTTAAATATTACAGAAATTATCATTTTTCAACATTTTGCTAAATGAAATCATTTTTTCAAAAGTTTTTTTTCGATTTTCGGATTCTACGTACCTTGAAAGAAAACATCAAATTTTGAGGGGGGGTTAAAATTTTGAACTTTCTCACAACTACTTTGTGCCTTTAATAGGTTCCACGTGCCAGTTAGATTACCATCACCTATTAATCGGTCTCTGTCGGTCGCCGTTCGGTCCTCGTTCCGGGTCAGTATTTCACCAAAATTGAAGGCACAAAAACTTGTTGTACCTAAATTTGAAGTTTTGAAGAATTTTAGAAATTCATTAGTGCACGACCCTACGGAATTGAAAAACTGAAATATTGCCGCTGGAATCATCAAAATTGAACAATAATTGCCAGAAAAAAATGGGAAAAACCGTTAATTCAGTTAAGTTTTTCCCATAAAATGTAGCTAAACTTGAAATTTTCAAGGATTTTGGAAATTCATTAGTACATGGGCATTGGGAATTGAAAAACTGAAATATTGCCGCTGGAATCATCAAAATCGAACAATAATTGCCAGAGAATTATTGGAAAAACATGAAAAAAACCGTTTATTCAGTAGTTTTTTTCCAATTGGCTGTGGTAATTATTGTTCGATTTTGACGATTCCAGCGGCAATATTTCAGTTTTTCAATTCCCTAGGGCCGTGCACTAATGAATTTCTAAAATCCTTTAAAATTTCAGATTTAGGTACAAATTTTCAAGTTTTTGCGCCTTCAATTTCGTGAAATACTGACTCGGAAAGAGGAACAAACGGCGACCGACTGGGGCCCCCTCAATACCTAAGTAGTTAACGGCTCTGCGTGCCGGTTGACGGACTCTCTTCTTAATTATTCCTTGTGTTCTCTTTCCAGAGTGATTTCCAAAGAAAAGCACAATTTAAGGTTTCGTATTCTTTCAGCAAGTCAAAAATGAATTGGGTCTTCCAAAATCAAAATTTCGATTTTTCCTGTCCTTGGCAAATCGTGGTGCGATTTTGGTGATTGCATTAGCCCTGGATGATCCCTTGTGGATTTTATCTCAGACCAATCGTCAGTGAAACCTCCCTGCGACACCTAACTACTTTTCTTCGAGGGTTTACTATCGTTTTGGTGGTTTATCAAGCACTAGCTGAAAAGTCTGCTAAAAACAGACAAAAACAAATCGTAGATAAACACGTAATTTATTAAAAGAGAAAAAAAAAAACATTTTGTCACGGCCTGGAATTGAACCCGGGTTTCCCACGTTCGGATGATATACGTACATACGGTTGGGGTTTTATGTATTAGGATAATAATACGTCACCAATATTGAGTGACACCCACCTGGGTTGAACTCAACTGGATCGGATGAGCAGCTCTTCGTGAGCTAAAAATAATTTTCGATCGAAGGATAAAAACAGGGGAGCCGTTTGCTTATTGAAGTTTGAAAGAATCGACCTAAAATGAACTTTTTCAAAACCCGTCAGCTAAGTTGGGTGGGCTATGATCCCTCACATTGTTTTTCTTGAAAAACATAAATTCTTTATTTGTGACAAGTGATTGTCATGAACAGATAAACAAAAGGTGATAGTGTTCTGAAAATCAATTTGATTGCGATTTTGCTCTTATTGGCGTCGATTTTTATAGAGTTTTTATCCTAGGAATGGATCTTAGGGCTGTGAGTCACTCATAGGACATTCAGAACTCGTCCAGCTGCCTAATCAGGCGACGCCCTCTTTCGCTCAACACTTGAATTAATCGGTCGAGCACCCTCTAATTTCCTCCATTTAGAGATCGAGATTGACTCGACCAATCTTCAATTCCCATCACCCTCTCTGAATACATAAATCCGACGCCCCACCCCGTTTAAAGCAATACGAAAGAAAACATCCATAAATCCTAACCAAAACAGGAGGCGTTATCACTTTCATCTAAGAACCATGTAAGGCTCGTTTGAGGTTCGAATTAGCATGAGGGAGCTTCTGGAGTGAGTGAGGTGTCGACTTTTTTTCTAATCATTCGAAATGAGGAGTTATATTCTCTTACTGAGCCAGATCGTATTTTGGAGGGTTTCTGTTCCACTCATCACTCCTACTCGGAGGAATAATTAATAGAAGTTACAGTAAAGCAGGAGTATAGATGGGCCTCCATAAAATGTATTATTTTCAAGTCTAATTCGGAATTTTCCAAACCAATTCCGGAAATTTCCAAACCGTATTCAGAAGTTTCCAGAAGTTTCAGAACTAAAGGGTGAAATAAAGAGTAACATCAATGCAAAAAAGACGCCTGGCTACGACTTGATAACAGGTAGAATTATGAAAGAGCTCCCTGAAAAGGCTGTCATAAAATTGCTTCATATTATCAATGCTACCTTCAGGTTGAAACATGTACCATCCCAGTGGAAAGTTGCGGAGGTCATTATGATTACCAAACCAGGAAAGTCACCTAATGAGAAGACAGGATATCGGCCTATATCACTCCTCCCTGTCATGTCCAAACTTTTTGAAAAGCTGCTGCTTAAACGGCTTAAACCAATAATAGAAGACAGAAATTTGATTCCAGATCACCAGTTTGGATTCAGACAACGACACTCTACGATAGATCAAGTCCATCGAATCACTAACATTATAGAAAAGGCCCTAGAAGGCAAAAAAATATGTGCCAGCATTTTCTTAGACGTGGCTCAGGCCTTTGACAAGGTTTGGCATGAGGGTCTTGAATACAAACTGCACAGGGATCTCCCAAGACAGTTTTATTTACTCCTAAAATCCTACCTTGAGAACAGACATTTCAGGGTAAAGCAAGATGATCAATACTCCTGCTTGAAGCCTATAAAAGCAGGGGTTCCGCAAGGGAGTGTTCTCGGCCCGGTACTTTACATATTGTAGACAAGAGACCTTCCACAAAAAGAAGACACAACTGTTGCTACGTTTGCAGATGACACGGCTATCCTCTCTGTTGGAGATGACGTGGAAACTGCAACTCGCAAACTCCAGACGTCTGCTAACAAGATAGCCAAGTGGACTAAGATGTGGAGAATGAAGTTGAATGAAACAAAATCAGTACACATCAACTTCACTAACCGAAAGATCTCAGCCGTAGAAGTCGAGATCAATTCTAACAAAATTCCGTACGCTGATACAGTGAAATACTTGGGGATGACCCTTGACTCCAAACTAAATTGGAACAATCATATTGAAAAGAAGAAGCAGGAATTGAAGATCAAGTTCAGAAGAATGTATTGGTTAATGGGAAGGAATTCCCATCTTTCACTTCACAACAAACTGCCTATATATAAGCAGATTCTTCGCCCTATCTGGGCCTATGGGGTACAGCTCTGGGGCTGTGCCAAAAAATCAAATATTAAGAAAATCCAAACCTTTCAGAATAAACTACTGAGAAGTATAGTTGGAGCCCCCTGGTACATGCGAAATGACGATATCCATCGAGATTTGAAGATAGAGACTGTCAATGAAACTATTGTCAAATACGCAAGGAAGCACGAACATCGCCTCCACAAACATGAGAACCTGGAGATGCTCAACGTTTTGGTCAACGATGGAGAACTTCGGCGCCTCAAGCGAAACAAACCACTGGATTTAATTGTGCTGTGCCAATAGTTCTTAGTGCAAGTGAAACCAAGTGTTCCCGATCCTGCTAAAAATACGGGCTAGGTTTTGCTGAAAACCTGCCCTACAGTGAGATTGAATTATTCTGAAATGAAATATTGCTAGATGAAATGTATCTTATGTTCAGTTGCAATAAATAAATCACGATAAAAAAAAGAAAAGAAGTTTCCAATCCAGTTTCAGAACTTTCCAATTAAATTTCAGAACTTTCCAAGTCAAATACAAAATCTTTTCTGAAATTGAATTCGGAAGTTCTGAAACTGGATTGGAAAATTCTGAATATGGTTTGGAAAATTCTAAGTATGGTGTGGAAATTTCCGAAATTGGTATGAAAAATTCCGAATTAGACTTGGAAGTCCTATACAGGGTGTCTACAAAACAGTTGTAAGGAATTCAAGGGGTCGATTCTACAACTAATTTCCAACAAAAAGTGTCTCCTAGAAATTTTTTTTTAAACGCCTCTTTAACCGACTTTTTTTACTTTCAAGTTTTTTTTCGTGTTTTCGACCTTACACCATTAAAACGGTCATAACTCTCTTAAATTACACTCAAAAATTAAAAATAAGGATACCGTTGGAAAGAGCGTCAAATTTCCTATCTCCCTGATACCAAATAACAAATTTTCAGTTGAATTACACGGGGAATAAAGCAACCTAAAAAGTAAACTTAGTAAATTTTCGAAAAATTCCCGTTTTTCAACGCCTAAAATCTCCAAATATTAACTGGTAAAGTTCTGTTGCCGGAAAGCCTAAAAACTGCACCAGAATCTCAGCTTTCCAACGGTATAATCAAAACATATTTTACAACCGAATTTAGGGGAGAATTTTGTGTTTGAACGCGGAAAAACGTGAATTTTTTCAACGAAATCGGCGCTCCGCCTAGTCGATCTTAGGGGTCGGACGATGAGAGTGGGTGGGTCGGCGCCGCAGTAGACCGCGAGGCCTCCGGAAACAGGAGGCGCCTGGTAATATTTGGAGATTTTAGGCGTTGAAAAACGGGAATTTTTCGAAAATTTACTAAGTTCACTTTTTAGGTTGCTTTATTCCCCGTGTAATTCAACTGAAAATTTGTTATTTGGTATCAGGGAGATAGGAAATTTGACGCTCTTTCCAACGGTATCCTTATTTTTAATTTTTGAGTGTAATTTAAGAGAGTTATGACCGTTTTATTGGTGTAAGGTCGAAAACACGAAAAAAAACTTGAAAGTGAAAAAAGTAAGTTAAAGAGGCGTTTTAAAAAAAATTTCTAAGAGACTTTTTGTTGGAAATTAATTGTAGAATCGACCCCTTGAATTCCTTACAACTGTTTTGTAGACACCCTGTATATTCAAATCTTAATTGATTGAAATTTGAGTTGAAAAACGAAAAACCCCTTCCTCACGTGGACTCACGAATATGAAATCAGTCGAAAACCATCCCAAAAATTATACGCTCTACATCAATTTCCGGTTGTTTCGTTTAGAAATGAAATTGAAACGAAACTCTACAAAACGCTGAGAAACTGTCCGATCCAACAGGAATAAACACCTGATAAATTATTCACTCGACACGAAAAGATCACCATTTCAAAGTGCACGATGAAGATTGTCGGGGAAATAACTCGAAAACCATCATTTGTGTATTTCAAATGAGAGAAACTCCCGTGATCGGGGTATATTTTGTAATTCCTGAAAAAAAAACGATTTGTCCCTTCATTCTATTTCCACGGGCTGCTGCTTTATATTTATGTAATTTTTTTTTTGAAGGCCTCCTGCGCTTCCTCCCATAAATAATTCAGTAGGAGTAATTTTATTAAAATATGGCACCTCCCGGGTTTTATCAGGGTGAAAAGGTGAGAAATAATGAGATCTTTTTTTCGACGTTCTTCGAGGAGTAAAAAAACACACCTACATTCCGGTGTCATTATGAACCGTTTAGCAGAGTTGCCGGTTGCACAATGGGATTTCTCTACGCTCAATTTTCGTTCCTGAACGTGAGGTAAATAAAGTCAGTTGAGTGATAGTGATCTACGGTTTTTCTCTTCCTTCGTCTAAGGAAACTACTGTCCCGTATGTTTCCTTGATTGATGCGATTTTCATTCACATGCGAAATTCGTCTCGTCTTGCGTTAAAATCGCGCAGTTATTTTTACCGAATTTTCAAGGAAAATGAAGCTATTGCAATGCCCTTAAAATTTTTAGGACTTTTTCAAGAATTTTTTTTTTTTCAACAAGATGGGCAATGCCAGGACAGTTGAATGTCGGCTCTGCTGCGAAGGAGTCGAAACAGCAGAACACATCCTCTGTGAGTGTCCTGCTGTAGCATCTACCAGATTCCGGCATTTCGGTAAGGGTACTCTTGTCCCGGCCGAAATTGCTCGGGAAACGCCCGAAAAACTTCTTCACTTTGTGAAAGAAGAGGTTTTCGAACGGGCACTTAAGTGGAAAAGGGAATCCGGTCACAATAGATCAAACCTATGGTCTCAGTGACTAAGGGCTTGCCCCGTCCCAGTAAAAAAAAAATTAAAAATAAAAAGAATTTTTTTTTTTTTTTTTTTTAACTGAAATCCGTTTTGGAACATTCTAAAACGATCCCTGAAGTTTTTCAAAGAATCATATGTATACTTGAGTAATTGTTTCGCAAAAATGTCTAAGTTTTCTCCAAAATATTCATAATAACAAACAAAAACAAGAATTCGTTAGCCAGGAATTTTAGACAACCCTAAGGGGTCCAAATTTCAAAAAAAATCATAGAAATGTATGGTATATTTTGATTCAGCACAAAATTTCTGATAGCGATGCACTTTCAAAAAATAAAAATTGTCCGAAAAAAAATTTTTTTTTGATAAATTTTTTAACTAAAATCTTTTTACGGCGACACTGTAAAAACAACCGTTTAAATCGTTACCTTAAAGCACAAAGACGCTATGTCCAAAAACGGAGATTTGAGAAAAAAGTAAAGATTTTTTCACTAGTACACAATTCCTAAAATAAAGGCTTACTGCACTAACCTCTACAATTTCTTCAAGAAATTTTCAAGCTATAATCTGCAAAAAGGCCAATAAAAGTTTTGTTGAATTTTAGAGTTTTAGAGTTCTGGAAGATGAATGGACATAGTGCTTTTGTGGTTTAAGGTATCGATATGTACCATGCCATTAACCATAGCAGATTTCTAACAAAATTTGCTCATTAGCTCATGCTGCATCAATGGACTTTTCCCTGTTCTGGTAGTCTTGAACTGGGACCGTTAAAGTCGCCTGATGTAAGGAGATCGAAGCGAGAGAAGAGAAGAAACCCTCAATCGCCCCTCCTATCGATACTTAATTATATATTATAATTTATAAATAATTAAAATCGGACTGTTCAAATAGCTTTTGCTTGATAAAATCACTATAGTTAAGGAAGGTCAAAAACGTGCAATGCAAAAGTTGTAATCATGTTATAACATGATTATTTATATATTTATATAAATATAAATATATACACTGAAGTGAAAGGCATATATAGCATTTTCAAATTGAATTCGTCCATTTCCGAAATGAATTCGTCGTTTCTCAAACCGAATTCGCCATTTTACAAGGTGTATCAAACTTTTTGCAAAATGAATTCGTCTGTTCACAAAATTAATTCGTCCTTCGTAAAGCGGAACCAAATCTTGAAGGCGATTAAACTAAATGATTACCTATGCAGATACCTTTCTCTCGAAAAATAAAAATTTATTGCGTTGGTTTGCATACTTAATGATGATATAGAAGAAATTTGACATAAAGGAACAAAGCACAAGAAATAAGCAATTAAATTTACAGAAAGGCACAAGAAATTTATAAGTTTGCTAGAACGAAAGTGGAAGTGTGAAAGTGTTGAAAGTTTTTTCTCAATGCGGAGGCTGCCCTGCTCTTGGCATGAGAAAACGCTGCAAATTATTACACAACGGTTTATTATTTTTATATAGATCACTCGTCTACAAAATCACCAACCATCCAATATGAAGAAAAAAAGAGAAAAAAAAATCAAAAAAATTTGTTTTAAATAAAAAAAATCAAAATCACCAACCATTGATCGTATTTTGGTCAGCTAAAATTTGAACGGAGATTAGGCCTCTTTTGCGATTCACACTCGTGTTTTGATTTATATATATATATATATTTCAATATAAACCCTTAAATTTTCGTGGGGAGCGAACGGTTTGTCCTACAGAGCTCCGCGAGGTCTCAAAAAATTCTAAAAATTCCATAGAATCTTAAATTGAAGGAAAAACAATACCTTTATATCGAAATTTTTTGAGTTAGGGCGTTTTCAAAATTTCAAAATTGATTTTGGAACCCTTAGAAGTGACCTACATCAACCAAAAGCTTCGGGGCACAACTAGACCCCAAATGGAGCCTACATACCAAATTTCATCAAAATCGGTCAATGCTAAGTGGCAAAAGTGCCGCGTACGGCGGACGGCGTACGGACGGCCAAATTTTTATTCGATTTTTGGATTCTACGTACCTTGAAACGTAAACCATCAAATTTTGAGGGGGCGTTAAAATTTTTTTTTTTCTTGATCGATTCCAAAGGTTCATTATTGAAAATAATAAACCAAAAGCATAGGCATTACAGAAATGGTTTGGCTATTCAGAACCGAAAATAAGGAAATTCCATTGAGAAGACATTAGGTACTCAGAAATCATTTGTGTCTGATGGGCGGGAGTTGAGGAATGACATGAAGAAGATTTCCGTGCCTTTGCAATCCGGAGGCCACCGCTTTGCAGAGCCCTAGACGCCTCTGTGTTTTCAGGTAACCTCAGAAATAATGAAAATAAAATGAATAATTAAATTAATTTTATCTACGTTGGTATCAATTAGTTTGATCGCCTTCAAGATTTGGTTCCGCTTTATGTAGGAAAAAATTCATTTTGAAAATGCTATAAGCACTAAAGGAGAAAGGCATGCCTAATAAGGAGTAGAAAGATAAGAGTGAGAGGGCAACTTGAATCCTATTGGTTCAGAGAAGTGAAGTGAGTTCGGAAGGATCAACAAACTGATATTCGAACTGCCTGTTCTTCATTGAACCGGAGGAATTCGGAGAAAGAGCTGATGTAGAGTAAAAAGTAGGAGGAAACATGATTCCGATTGGTGAGGAATTTGCTGTTCTTCCACTTTTGACTCGAAATAAGCTGTGCTTTCTCTTTCTCTGAATACCTCCAAATGTATGTTATCGACAATGACCAATCGAAATCGATTTGCCTTCGTACCGTGGCAATAATATGTGTTTTTCGTCAACTCAGTTTTTATTAAGAGGCCTCCCTCCATTGTGGAAGGTGGCTTAAAATGATTGGCATCATCAAGAGTAGAGACTAGAAACCCTTCTCTAGTCTTTTCAGGGGACATTGAAGAGTTCATATTGTTCTACGCATTAATCAAATAACAGGGAGCAATATCTTGGGTGACACATTTTCCCCACAAAACCCTACCGCAATATTCGTCCAACCCACTACAAGAATACAACAGTCCATCTTAATTTTTCACTTCCCACGGGGAACATGAGAGTGGGTCGGGAACAAGGTGCTTCTTGAGAGATAAAAATTTCACGTCGGTAAAGTAGATTGAGGTTGGGACTTTATTGAAAAAGTTCACAAGTGATGGTAACGACGTCGCACTGAGGAGGAACAATTCGGGAACAATCTCGAGCCTGTTTGGTCTGCGCTATCTTTCGTCTTGAACAGGAAGGAGAAGAGGTTTTTGACCTCCTCTCACTACCTGTGGTAGGGAGGCTGCGTTATTGTAGCTGTCGTAGGACGAAAAATTCTCTCATTTTCGAAAAGTTTGATTAAAAAAAAAAAAAAAAAAAAAATTAGAGCCTTGGCTAAAATTTAAGAAACATGGAACATGCTTTAGCAGTGTTTTGTTCGTTTGCTGTTTCCTTTTACTTGGAATTTTTAGTCTGTTGTTTTAATTTAGCTCTTTATGGGGCTGCTTTTCAAATTGCTCGTCATTTCATTCACCTCTAGATGTTCCAAAGGTATTGTTATTATTAGGGCTCGGCATTTTGCATATTTGCATATTTTTTTTGCGATATGCCCAAGCTGTAAGCAGCCCAAATTATGCCATATTCAAGCCATTTTGTCGCTCCAAATTTAAATTTATCGTGCATATATTTGCATATATTCGCAGTTTTTGGTTTAAGTGCATATAATGGGCATTTCTTGACAAAAACCATATTTCCCAGTTTTGTCAGCTATTTCCTCTAATGAGGAGGCGTCATCATGGCCCGGAAAAACAGGTGAAACCGTTCGAGAAAAATTAGAGTGTGTACTCAAACGACATCCTGGCTGGAAAACTGTCGTTGTGGTGGCGAAAGTGTTGGAAGGCGACTCACCCAACACCAGCAATTGGTCATACACTCCTCAAGAAGTGGCGTCTTTCAAATATCTACCAATTGTCTCAGCAGATGTGGAGCAGTCATTCTCCCGTTTGAAACTATTTATTGCACGATTTGAGAAAATCTTTTACAACTGAAAATTTGGAAAAGCACTTGGTAGTACAAGCTAACATATTTTAACAATTAAATGTTTTGTCTAAAAACTGAGTAAAACTATTGTAAAAACTGTATAAAATTATTTTGTATAAAAATGTACGTACAAAAAAATTGAATAAATACAAGTAACTATGTACTGAAAAGACTTTGTTTCCCACTTATTATTCAATTGTTCAACTATCTTGCGCATATTTTGAAGGCATATTTTCGGATTTTTTCGCGCATATATACAAATGCATATATTGGGCATCTACGTGCATATTTTGAGGTTTTATTTCGCATATATTGCCGAGCTCTAGTTATTATTAAGAAATATAAAACATCTAAAGAACACATCGCAACTAAAAGCCTAGCTTACAACATCCTTTGATTACTTTTTGGTAAAAACGATGCCAGCCAACTACAAGTTTTTGCCCAGTTAGGTGATGGCTAAATGTGGTTTTTAGCATGTTCCATGATAAAAATAGAAACTTTATTGTAGTTGCCACTATTTAGTGTAGCTATATAAGAAATTTACTAACGATAAGATCATTAAGCATGTGGGTCGCTAAGGCATTTCTCCTTGAGCCTACGACAATCTCAAGATGTTCGAGGATGTTCCAACATTGAGCTGACGAGTCTGATGGTTGTCGAGAGGCTTTGCAAAGTTGTGGCAAGTTTTGACTGAAACGTGAACAACAAGGGGGGTGTACAGGAGATTACTATTAACCCATTTCCGGCCAATGATGCGTTTTCGCATCGTCATATTTATGAATTTTTTAGGAATTGAAAATATTGGAAAATCGTTGTAGATTATTTTTTTCTCGTTTATACTGTTCCTAAACTGCTCAAAAAATTTTTGCTTCAACGTTCAGGAACTCATTGCGAATTTGGAGAATTTTTTGAAAAGTAGGCATTTTTGATGGTCTGGAGGAGCTTTGACCTTGTGGAATTTTTTGTTACGTTGGAGAAGGAACAATACTTCTCCTCTCTTGATCCTGAATGCTTGGAATGGTGTAGAAACCAAATACATTCAAAACAAAAAATAAATAAACACTGGTATTGGTTGTACAACGACGAAAATCGACGAATGCGAAAACGCACCTTTGGCCGAAAGCATGATCATGGAAGCTCAAATTCGATCCTGGGAAATGAGCGATACAGAGTGCCTACACGTTAATTTTCCGGCATGCTCGGCTCAGCTTATCTCATTTTTATTTTCCTCAGTGATGTATTCGAGGTTTTTTATTATCATTATTTTTTTCCATTCTTTCAATGGATCCAAAAAGTGGCAAAGTTTGGTCTATTGACGAGATCCTCGCCATTCTGGCTGACCTAGGCAATTGGGACTTTCTGATGACGATTACGATGCCCAAATTATTTATGTAGTATAATATATATACCCCCACCTGTGGATACAGTAAGAGACGAGGAAGAACACTGACAAAAATTTCAGCGGAATAGCCTTGGCACACAAACTCACAAAATCTCCACTCGCGTTTTACATTTCAGACCTTCCTGAACAATTTTGGTGTTTGTATGTCCGTCCGTCTGTCTGTCTGTCTGTCTGGGTGTCTGTCATGAAATCCTTGCTACAGCCATAACTTCTACAATTCTCATCCGATTTCGATGAAATTTCAGGGATTGTGAGGATTGGCGTGTAGATGGTCCCCTATGAAAATCAACAACGCCGGACTGATAGCAGCCGCTGCGTATGCGCAAAAGTATATTTCCTAGTTTCATCCATAACTTCCACATTTTCCAACAATATTCAGAGATTGTGCCGGTTAACGTGTAGATTCCCCTGTGAGGGTAGTGGAAGGTATTTAGAGATTGGTGTTTTGAGATTAACTACTATGCGTCGGATCATCTATACAATCGGGTTATGGATACGAGGAAGCTATGAGCCACATCCACTTGGCGTTTTTGGTTTATTATTTTCAATAATAAGCCTTTGGAATCGACCAAGAAAAAAAAATTTTAACACCCCCTCAAAATTTGATGGTTTACGTTTCAAGGTACGTAGAATTCAAAAATCGAATAAAAATTTGGCCGTCCGTCCGCCGTACGCGGCACTTTTGCCACTTAGCATTGACCGATTTTGATGAAATTTGGTATGTAGGCTCCATTTGGGGTCTAGTTGTGCCCCGAAGCTTTTGGTTGATGTAGGTCACTCCTAAGGGTTCCAAAATCAATTTTGAAATTTTGAAAACGCCCTAACTCAAAAAATTTTGATATAAAGGTATTGTTTTTCCTTCAAATTAAGATTCTATAGAATTTTTAAAATTTTTTGAGTCCACGCGGAGCTCTGTAGGACAAACCGTTCGCTCCCTACGAAAATTTAAGGGTTCATATTGAAATATATATATATAAATCAAAACACGAGTGTGAATTGCAAAAGAGGCCTAATCTCCGTTCAAATTAGAGCTCACCAAAATGCGATCGATGGTTAGTGATTTTGATTTTTAAAAATTTTTTTTATTATTTTTTTTTCATTTTTTTATTTTTTTTTATTTTTTTTTTCTTCATATTGGATGGTTGGTGATTTTGTAGACGAGTGATCTATATAAAAATAATAAACCGTTGTGTAATAATTTGCAGCGTTTTTCTTGGTCGATTCCAAGGGTTCATTATTGAAAATAATAAACCAAAATTGGCAACATAGCCTCATTCCAGCCCCAGAGGATTAGTGAACGTTTATTGTAATTCCTAGTACTGAAAAAACGATCAAATAAACCGATTTTCGATCTCAGATCACAAAAATTTCAACGCCATAGAAGACGATTTTTAAAAAAATCAAAATTGAACGTTAAAACTCAAGTTTGATGAAAATATTCACAAATTGCTTCACATGACGCCGCCGTCCCATAAACCCGTCACCGTATTCAAATTCGCGTCGCATATTGATACAATTTTACCTCCGACCAACAGACACAACCTTCATGCATAACCCCTTATAAATGCAACCCTTTTGCATACAAGCTCAATCTAACGTAATTTATTGATGACCGTTTAACGAACCCCTCCTCGTCAGTTTAAATTCAGAATTCACTCAAGAGTTCGTTATAGTCGTACACATTTTTTTTTTTGCCTTTTGACCGAGTAAACACTCAATCCAGCCACAAATCTTCTTTTTATACGCGTTTTCGTAACCAATATTTTTTTTTATGGCACACATCAATACAGTTTCTTTTCCGACCTCTTTTATTTCGTCTTTATGTGTTTTTTTCGACGTTTTTCCCGATACGTACTCCTTTGAAAGCCTTTAGAAAAAGAGAATCCCTCTTGAAAATGTATGAGGGGTCCCCCCCCCCGTATTCCCATCCCGCAAAGATGTCGTATTTTTTATATAAAAAGTCGTTTTTTTTCGGAGTCAGACGGCGTGTTTATTTTTTCGGCGTTTTGAGGTCGAAGAGTCGAACTTTCTTCAGGGTGGTCCATCGGTCGGTATAATTTGGCGATTGTTTTTCCAAAAAACTGATTGAAGTTACTAAATGAGGTCCATAACGACTGGATAAGTCAGTTTTTTATTGTTCTGAAGCTAACTATGCTTCCAGTTCATAGTTCCTTGGAAAAACGCTGCAAATTATTACACAATGGTTTATTATTTTTCTATATAGATCACTCGCCTGCAAAGAACACGACTTTACCATTGTTACCACCAACCAAATTGAAGAAAAACATCGATCACATTTCGGTCAGCTAACATTTGAACGGAGATTAGGCTTCTTTTGCGATTCACACTCGTGTTTCTGATTTATCGTATGTCCAACCCTCAAATTATCGTAGGGAGCGAACGGTTTGCCCTACAGGGCTCCGCGTGGTCTCTAAAGATTCTAAAAATTCAATACTATCTTAAATTGATGGAAAAAAACCTTTATGTCGAAATGTTTTGAGTTAGGGCGTTTTCAAAATTCCAACTATCCAATTATTTTTCAACCCTTATCCGCATCGGGGTTCAACTAGACCCCAAATGGAGCCTGTATACCAAATTTCATCAAAATCGGCGGATGGACGGTCATATTTTTATTCGATTTTCGGATTCTACGTACCTTGAAACGTAAACCAACAAATTTTGAGGGGGGGGGGGGGGTAATTTTTTTTCTTGGTCGATTCCAAAGGTTCATTATTGAAAATATTAAACCTAAATAACTCACCTTGGTTTCACTTTTCGAAGCATTTTGACCTGAGGTTTGAAGGTTTTTTTCTCATCCAAACGAGAAATGATTGATTTTAGGTAAATAGGACTCGAATTTCTCAAGAAAAAAATCGCTCATCGAAAAAAAGGTGTTACAAAATCTTGAAAAATGGCGCAATACACACACCAACTGTGAATAATTTTGTGGTAAACCCACACAATTTAGCATGTGTGTTGTGTTAATGGTTACGAGTTGTTGATTCTAAAAAGTTGTTGTTGAGCTTGTGAAGTCGGTCTAAAATATACCTGACTAATTGTTACGTGTTTGTTGCTGTTTTTACAACTGGGGGCCCGTCTAAAGTTTCAAGGAAGAAGAGAGTACATCATGCCCCAAACACGAGCAAGTGCACGTAGTAATCGGCCAACCACAACTCATTCTCGTTCTTCATCTGCCACTTCGGACTCTGTCCGTCCTGTCAGAGCTCCTACACTGACCCAACGAGTTACAACTATGGAAAATCTTCTTGAAGGTATCCATCAACAGCTGTCTCGAATAAGTCAACCTCAGTGTTCCCAACAAAATGAGTCCTCTCATGACAGACAATGCCCTGAACTACAAAGAGAAGAACATGAGCCACGTCGTGACCTTCTCGCACATGAAGGGAGCCTGATGCCCTATGACGGAAAGTTGTCTTGGGAGGAATACATGGTCCATTTAGAGGTAACTTCTGAAGCTAATGAATGGACGGATGCAAGGAAAGGTAAGAAGCTAGCAAGTATGTTGAGAGGACCAGCTCTAACTGTCCTAACCGATATGCCAGCAGGTGTGAGAACTAATTACACTCATTTAGTTCTCACACCTGCTGGCATATCGGTTAGGACAGTTAGGGCCGGTTTCACCACAGTGGATTAACTAGAGTTGATCCACGACAGAGATTTAAATCCCGGATTTCGAGAAAGGACTGTTTCACGAACGCGTTATCACGATTTAACTCGGCCTTATCACGATTTAACTTGATCCACCCCGGAGGGTGGTTTAACTCTTCTGATCCGTGGATCTTTACGAAAAAGGCGCCGCCATATTGTTTTTTGTTTACAAGTTCAAATTCTGTTTACAAATTGCCGTCTTCCTACCCGTCTTGTGTTCATTTCGTTTTGATTTCATTTCGTTTTCATTTTGTTTAAATGAATCGACTATTCCCTATATTTTCGTCATCCTCGTCGTCTTCTGAGTCCGACGAGGACTTCCAACAACTATTGGAAGTCGTGGTGCCGAGACGGCGTATTGTGCGGGAGAGAGTGGGCCATTTCTGTTGTGAATGCAGGAGTCGAGTAGGTGGGACTGGCTTCACTACGCGCTTTTACGCAGCCACTTCAGTTTTTATTTCGCTCTCGCATGTGTGCTCAATTTCCGAGTTCCACGTAGACTTTTCAAATTGTCTAATTTTTCTGAATTCTTGCTTTTACTTTTGCGATATTGTTCACTAAAATCCAACTATCTGAATAATAATCGTTTAAATCAATTTCTTGTGTTCCGTGAATTATAACGATACGTTCTGACTGAACATTTCTGGCGACCGTGACAGGACGGAAGTTAATCTCGACATGGAGTACAAGAAAATTGTAAAGATCAGGACCCAGGTAAGACGTAAATTTTCTACAACTTACAAAGAATTTAAGGGAATCCTGGAAGATGAGAACACCACGGAAGATATACTTAGGGCTAAGTTTTTCGCTCTTGATGATAAAGCCGTTAGGTTATTTAAGTTGGATCAAGAAATCCTCGAATTAATGATGGAAGAACCAACAATAAAAGACGATGACGAGGAGCTCGAGAAAGAATTTGATTCTGCGGAATTTTATCGTGAACAGTATCAAGAATTCAGGGCGCTATATGATTGTAGGCTAACTATGTTTCTAAGAGCAGCAGTAAAAGAAGATAGCGTTCCAGTTACCAAAGAAGCAGATTCCACCAATGATGTCTCTAGTAAAAAATATCGTTTACCTAAGCTAGAATTAGTTAAATTTGACGGTCAGGTCAGAAACTGGATCGGATTTTGGGGCATGTTCGAAACTGTCCATAAAGACCGCGATTTGGACCCCGTTGACAAATTTCGATATCTAATTCAGCATATGGTAGAAGGCTCACCGGCTAGAGAACTCGTAGAGAGCTATCCACCGTCCGCGGAAAATTATCCTAAAGTGATTTCGCAATTGAAGGATAGATTCGCTCGTGACGAACTATTGATAGAGGTCTATGTGCGTGAATTGTTACAGCTCGTTCTACAACAATCTCAGAACGCGAAAACTTTGAAGTTGGCGTCACTTTATGATAAGTTAGTCACCCAACTTAGGGCTCTTGAGTCACTCGGAGTAACATCGGAAAAATATGCAGCGATGCTGTATCCTCTTGTAGAATCGGCCATCCCAGATGAAGTTTTGATTGCTTGGGAACGGTATAGAAGTAGTGTTAAGATTGGGAGTAAAACTGATTCAGGTGACAATCTGTCACATTTGCTCATTTTCCTTAACCTTTTGCGGTCGTACGGCATGTGTGACATGCCAGCCCACCGTTGTTAGCCTGGACTGCGATCATACTCTTTTCTCTTTTCCAACTGTACTACCTATTCTATTCAATCAATCCAATTATTTTGACTTATTTTATCTAAATATTTATTTTCTCGAGTTACTTTTATCGAGTTACTTTTATCTCGAGTTATTATTATTATTATTATTTATACTCGATGGCGAAACGCCTGTGGACTGAGGCCGAGTTATTAAGTCTTCTTGAAGATGACGACTTTGACGAGGATGATATTCCCGATGAAGATGAAGATGGGGATGAAGGTGAGCCTTCAGACAATCAATTTGTCATAGTTTATAATAATGGTTTGAAGGATAAATACCCCTAAGTACTCTTGTCAGACCAAATGGAAAATGCGGGTCCTGACCTTGGTGTACCCGTCGCATTCCAAATAATGTTCTACTCAAGCCATTGAGCTGAGGTAGTTGGAATTTTTGCACCGTGGATCAAAGGTAGGTAGCACGATTTGATCAAAATATGAAAGTATTCCGCCGATCAGAACCCATGAAAATGGTCCATTGAAAAACTAAAAAAAGCGAGTGCCAAATTTTACCTCATTTTTAAGGGTGAAATAGTAATATTTTAAAAATAATTACGAAAAAATTAATTTGATCATAGGATCCAGTCATTTATCCAGATTACAAATCAGTCGGGGAAATTTGGAAAATTTGACTCAATTTGGAACACAAACAATATTTGTAAGAGTGTTAGATAATTCCAATATCGACGTAAATACCATTACGTCCAGGCTAACTCATCATCCCAGAATAAGCTTCGTCCAGGCTACCAAATGGCGGCTGGCATGTGACACATGCCATACGACCACAACGCTTGGTTCACCTTCGCAGCCTCGCGACCGCAAAAGGTTAAGGGTGAAGTTGAAAGCTCTGAGCGCCTAGTACTTGCTCGATCTGGCTTTGCTAGAGATGAGGTCGCTCCATCAACTAAACCAATAAATGGTAGGAATCAGTCGGTCAAGGAAACCCTCCCTACAGCTTCATCCTTGCTCACTACTGATACGGATCATCGAATGAAACCACCTACAAAACTGTGCTTATTTTGTTCCAAAAATCACGAATCTTCTAGTTGTACCAGTGTGGCAGATTGGTCGCTGGAGAAGAAACGGGAGCAGTTGAAGCGTTCTGGTGGGTGCTTCGTTTGTTTGAAACATGGGCATAGTGCGCAGAAATGCAAAGGTTTCGTTAAATGTTTATTATGTAAGAAACGTCACCTATTTGTCATGTGTCCAGGTTTGAATGTACATCCAAGAACTGAAGTGCACGATAGCAGCTCGACTTCTACTCCAAAGGACAACTCAACCTCAAGTTTGCTGTTCGCTGAGGAATCCCCAGTCTTTCTTCAGACGCTGATCGTGAAGGTGGGAGTAGGAAAGAAGACGCAGTTGGTAAGAGCTGTATTGGATACTGGGGCACAACATTCATACATAAAAACTGAACTTTTGGACTTGATCAAACCCACCAAACTAGGAACAGAAGTAATAAACCATAGCCTATTTGGAGGGGTGGAAACACGAAAAGTACCTCATAACATTTTCAAAATTGCTGTTCAAAGCCGATGGGGCAATTCCAAGTGCGACATAGTTGTTCGTGATCAAGAAAAAATTTGCTCATTCATACCAAGATTTTCCAATTCCCATTATCTTGACATCCTTAAGAAAAAGGGCATTGTCCTTTCTGATTCAGGCCAAGAAGACCTCGAAGTGAAACTTCTTTTAGGTGCAGATGTTTGGGTGGAAATTATCACTAATGAAATGGAAAAAATTCATCAAGGTTTGATAGCTGTCAAGACAACTTTAGGATGGGTCTTGACTGGACAAATTCCTCATTCTAGACAAAGCACACAACTTCTCTGTTGTTCCAATGCTTCATTCCAGGAAATTGAAAAGCTCTGGAAACTAGATGTTCTGGGAATTGAGGAGCCTATTGCTGTGAAATCTCGGAAAGACATGGAAGAAGAAGCGGTTCAACACTTCAAGAAGACAGTCTCCATCGGACAAGACAACCGGTACACCGTACGCCTACCTTGGATTGAAGGACACCGTGAATTGATCAACAACCGTGATATGGCAGAACGACGTTTGATAAGTACCACAAAAAAGTTGAATTCTCTTAATAAGATCTATGAGTACGATGAAGTGTTCAGGGATTGGGAGTCTCTAGGTATAATTGAAAGAGTTCCTGACCCCAAAGAAGAAAAAGCCTTTTATTTGCCTCATCATGCAGTGATAAAGGATTCCAGCATGACCATAAAATTGCGTCCAGTATTTGATGCATCTGTAAAGGATAGGCAGGGTACTTCTCTAAACGATTGTGTAGACATAGGAGAGAATTTAGTAAATTTAATTCCTCAATTGCTTCTGAGGTTTCGTCTACATGAAATAGGAGTATCAGCCGATATAGAAAAGGCCTTCCTGCAGATTGGCATTTCCCCTAATGACAGGGATGCACTAAGATTCTTGTGGTGGGACAATCCAGAAACTAGGCAGAAGGTGATAGTGTTCCGACACTGTCGTTTGGTCTTTGGACTTGGGCCTAGTCCATTTTTGCTAGGAGCTGTTCTAAAACACCACTTAGAGAGTGTCCCTGTTGAACTGCAAGAGACTGCCAGATTTCTCCAATCAACTTGGTACGTCGACAACTCTATTTCTAGCGTGAGAAGTAGTGATGATTTGGAAAAATTCATGAAAGAGTCAAAATTGATAATGCAGATGGCTCAATTTAATTTGCGACAGTGGGTTCATACAGGCATGACATCGACTGAGGAAAAAACCATTTCCGTTTTGGGCATAGAGTGGGATTTTACATCAGATATGTTAGGCTGTAATTTGAAGTCGTTGGAGTCTCAACCCGCGCCTTTAACAAAGAGAGGTCTATTATCGGCAGCCCAAAAGCTATTCGATCCTATAGGTTTTACCAGCCCTGTCAGTCTGATGCCGAAGCTGCTTCTACAAGAAACTTGGAAACACAATTTGAAGTGGGACGCAGAACTTCCTTCTGAAATCATTGAACGTTTTTCTTCGTGGCTTCAACAAATTCATTTATTGAAACACGTTACGATTCCTAGACATATCTGTGAAGGCTCAGTTCTGGATGGCACTTGTTCCTTGCACACATTCTCGGATGCCAGCAAAACTGCTTACGCTGCATGCACCTTTCTAAGGGTTGAAACTGATAACCATGTGTCAGTATCATTGGTGCAGGCTAAGTCTCGAATCGCTCCTTTAAAGCCTGTTACAATACCTCGATTGGAATTGCTTGGTGCACTGATAGCCTCCAGACTGTGCAAAGGTATTCAAGAATCTTTGTCTATCCCTAATTGTAAAAATTATTTGTGGTGTGATTCTTCCGCAGTCATCACATGGATAAAAAAGGACGACAACTGGAGCATTTTTGTAGCCAACAGAGTCAAGGAAATACGCTCGAACACAAACTCAGAAGATTGGCAGCATATCCCTGGTTCTTCCAATCCAGCAGATCTCCCATCAAGAGGTTGTAATCCTCGAACCTTCGTGAAAAGTCGATGGTGGGAGGGTCCAGCGTGGCTCAAGCAGTCTGAAGACCAGTGGCCTCGATCGGAGTATGTGATTCCTTTAGATATTATTAATGAAGAAAGGAAAAAGACAATAGTAACTGCCATTTCTTGCGAAAATAAAGATTTAACGACTTCGCTGAACTACTTTTCTAAATTTTCAAAAATAGTGAGAACAGTTGCTTGGATTCAGTGGTTCTGTAATGCTTGTCGAAACATCAAATCTGACGACAACAGCCTTCATGGCATCAAAATTGAAATGAAAATCCCCTTGAAGCTAAATTCTCCATCCTTGATCAATAAAAAATGCAAAATCATTTCTGAAAACGGCACTAAATTCAAGATAGTACATATTGAGGAATTGTCTGGTTCCGAAGTATTGACAGCTGAATTGAAATTGTGGTGGCATATACAGCAGGCCCATTTCAAAGGTGCTGATGGAAAAAGACAATTAGAAAAGATTCGAACTAAGAAGGGTGAAGATGGGATTTTTCGAGTTGAAACGAAGCTAGTAAATGGTGATTTTTCTGAATCTTTCAAGTATCCTATTTTACTACCTTGCAATAACGATATTGTGCAAAAAATGATCATTCAGATGCACAAAACCAGGGGTCACATTGGTGTACAAACCCTACTCTGCCTTCTTCGTGAAGAGTATTGGGTTTTGAAGAGTAGAAGAACTGTAACTTCTCTCGTGTAGAAATGTGTCACTTGCAAGAAACAAAAGGCTCGGCACGCAGACGCACCAGAAGCACCTCTTCCCAGAGAACGCATCCAACTAGGATCGGCTTTCTCTACTTCAGGGGTTGATTTGCTAGGTCCTCTTCATTTGAGAGGTGGTATCAAGGCGTGGGTCGTACTTTTCACTTGTGCGACATATAGAGCAGTACATCTTGAGCTCGTGACAACATTATCGACAGATTCGTTTCTCCAAGCTTTGAGAAGATTCATTGCGAGACGAGGTAGAATTTCTTCCTTGTATTCGGACAATGGGACGAACTTCGTGGGCGCTAACAACGCGCTAAAATCTTTGAACTGGACCCAGATTGTGTCAGAAACTTCCGTTCAAAAGATATCTTGGACTTTTAATCCTCCATCGTCTCCATGGTGGGGCGGTTGGTGGGAGAGGTTAGTGAGAGTGGTGAAGGAACTGTTACGTCGCAATCTAGGAAATAGTTGTGTGACGTACGAAGAACTTTATACCATACTTTGCGATTTTGAGAGCATGATAAACGCCAGGCCCTTGACGTATGTCAATGACAATCTTGAAGATCTTGTGCCTTTAAGCCCTTCACTGTTTCTTCAGGACATACGCTTGAATGAAGTGCCTGACATTGACTCCTTGGATGCCAATTCACTCAGGAGGCGACTCAAATATCTTCAAACACTGAGGGTGAACTTGAGGTCGCGCTTCAGGAAGGAGTATATCAGTTTGCTCACGCATCGTACCAAGAGGGAAAACCGAGGAGTGAAGGTTGGAGACGTCGTCCTTGTTGAATTTGACAATCTCAAACGCATCAACTGGCCTTTAGCACTTGTGCTAGAACTATATAAAGGCAGCGATCAACACTCTCGTGTCGCTCGTCTCAAACTGGCTAATGGGGAGTTGACGAGGCCTATTCAAAGGCTTTACCCATTAGAATTGTCAAAGGCCGAAGATTTGGAAGATTCCGACTCCATTGAAGAGGAACAAGAGCAATCGACTTCCACCGAAGATTCTCGGATACTTGACTCGGAAGAGAGCGAAGATGAGAAGAATCGTCAATCAGAAACAACAACATCAAGATGTGGGAGACAGATTCGTCCCCCGAAGAAGCTCAACTTGTGAAGTATATGGTTGTAATTTTGCTAAAATCCCAAATTACAAGGTGGGAGGATGTTGTGAATGCAGGAGTCGAGTAGGTGGGACTGGCTTCACTACGCGCTTTTACGCAGCCACTTCAGTTTTTATTTCGCTCTCGCATGTGTGCTCAATTTCCGAGTTCCACGTAGACTTTTCAAATTGTCTAATTTTTCTGAATTCTTGCTTTTACTTTTGCGATATTGTTCACTAAAATCCAACTATCTGAATAATAATCGTTTAAATCAATTTCTTGTGTTCCGTGAATTATAACGATACGTTCTGACTGAACAATTTCAATATTTGGGACGACACTGATTTTTTCGCCAGATTCCGGCTGACAAAGGAAGGGATTTCTGTAATCCTGGATTTAATAGAAAATTCTCTACTTTTCCGAACTGAAAGGTAAGTAGAACCGAAATTATACAGAACGTAAAAATTGTGTCAAACTTCCAATCTCGTGATTGTAGAAAACAACCCTTGCATACAAGTCTTGCATACACCAGAGTGGAACAAATCGTACTTACAAGTACTGTACAAAGTACAAGTACACGAATGTACTTGTACTTGCAACTCGAGAGACAAGTAGGTACAAATAATACAAGTACTTGTAATTGGAATTACAAGTACAAGTAATTGTACTTGTTAAGACGTCTACATACTTGTACTTCCCACGACAAGTACTTGTACTTGTGACAAGTTATTGTACACCTAGTACATACCATTTCCGTAGTTCCAAACCAAATTTAAGATTTTCCCAACCAAATTCAAACAGTTTTCAAGTTAAATTGGTATTTTCATTGCAATTTAAATTTTCTACAGGAACGATGTCACAAGCCCTGCGCTGCAGTTGCTAACAACGATGCGCTATTATGCAGCTGGGAGTTTCCTGGCGACTGCAGGCGATTTCAGTGGAGTGTCCAAAGCCACGGCCAGCCGCTGCATTTGGCGAGTGACAGAGGCTTTGGCCGCCTGCAGCCAAACTATAGAGGTCCTTTTATCAACTACTTCAGGACCTTGTCATTGAATTCAGTATCCTAGTTTAATAATTGTCGAATTTCGTTCCCCTTGTAGTGCCACATCACATACCTCTTTTGATTGTATACATTAATAAATTCATGTTCCAACCTGCAACCTAGTAAATTACTTATGTTTTTTAGCGAATTTTCGAAGAAATGAAGCTATTGCGATGGCCTCGTGGGTTAACTATTGGCTTGAATGGACATTTTTGAAATTTTTCTTCACTGAAATCTGTTTTGGCACATTCTGAAACGATTCCTAAAGTCTTTCCAAAAAAAATCGCTTCGCGCCCTATATTCCTTGGGCAAACCTTATGTGGGTGGTAATATGATTTAAAACCTACCTGAAATGAATCGTCAACACAATTTTTTCTTTTCTTAACCATACTCTCAGCTGGATGAGTTCTTTGAAAATTCGCTCATTAACTCATGCTGCATGAATGGACTTTTTCATTTATGTTTACCTGCATTTATGTTTTTCATTCATTTCAAAAATAATTGAAAAATATCTATACGTAGGTAAGTTGTAAGGAATCAATAGGTGCTAATTAAAAACTTTCATAATTAACCAAAAAATAAAAAATAAAATAAAATAAAAAAGATTTCAACTGTTTTGTTTAAATAAGTTGGTTTTATTTCAATTATTTTTCAATCATTAGCTCTGAGACCATTCGTAATGTGATTGCTGAACAATGAAAGAACTACAACTAAACACAAATATCACAGTTTCATTACAATAATATCACAGTTATGTTACATGAAATGTTACATATTAGTATGTCAAAGATATAAATGTCCAAAAATACTGGAAAAAGTCGCAAAATGCCAAAAATGTTGCAAAAAATGCCAAGCATTGAAAAAACTTGCCGAAAATTGAAAAAACCATTGCCAAACATCGAAAAACCATTGCAACACGAAATTACGCCCGACTATTGAAAAAAGTAAACAAAACTAGAGTTGTCGTCTCTCACTTATTTGTCAAAACACAAACAACGGCGGACAAGACGTAAGTATCCACGGACAAAATATTATAGTTCCATGCTATTACTTCTTCCATGCTCCTTCATCGCGAGCGTTATCGTGCTGGGGATAGCAATTTCGATGCTAACTAAATAAACTAGGATTAACCTTGATCCATGGATGAAACTCTTTCGTGAAACGGTCAAGATCCTGATCCGTGGATCTATTTTGAATCCTGGCTTAAGATGATCGGAGGTTCGTCCACAGTGGTGAAACCGGCCCTTAATTTAGTTGTAGAATCGACTCCCGAAGTTTTTCGGTCTCTAACATGGGACACCCTGTATAAGCATTGAAAGAGCAATAATTCTGAAGAGTCTAAACATCCTTCAGTATGACATAATATGGGCCGGTTTCACCACTGTGGATGAACCTCCGATCATCTTAAGCCAGGATTCAAAATAGATACACGGATCAGGATCTTGACCGTTTCACGAAAGAGTTTCACCCATGGATCTAGGTTAATCCTAGTTTATTTAGTTAGCATCGAAATTGCTATCCCCAGCACGATAACGCTCGCGATGAAGGAGCATGGAAGAAGTAATAGCATGGAACTATAATATTTTGTCCGTGGATACTTACGTCTTGTCCGCCGTTGTTTGTGTTTTGACAAATAAGTGAGAGATGACAACTCTAGTTTTGTTTACTTTTTTCAATAGTCGGGCGTAATTTCGTGTTGCAATGGTTTTTCGATGTTTGGCAATGGTTTTTTCAATTGTCGGCGAGTTTTTTCAATGCTTGGCATTTTTTGCAACATTTTTGGCATTTTGCGACTTTTTCCAGCATTTTTGGACATTTATATCTTTGACATACTAATATGTAACATTTCATGAAACATAACTGTGATATTATTGTAATGAAACTGTGATAGGTATTTGTGTTTAGTTGTAGTTCTTTCATTGTTCAGCAATCTCATTACGAATGGTCTCAGAGCTAATGATTGAAAATTAATTGAAATAAAACCAACTTATTTAAACAAAACAGTTGAAATCTTTTTTATTTTATTTTATTATTTTTTTTTTTTTTTGGTTAATTATGAAAGTTTTTAATTAGCACCTATCGATTCCTTAAAACTTACCTACGTATAGATATTTTTCAATTATTTTTGAAATGAATGAAAAACATAAATGCAGGTAAACATAAATGAAAAAGTCCATTCATGCAGCATGAGTTAATGAGCGAATTTTCAAACAAATCATCCAGCTGAGACTATGGTTAAGAAAGAAAAAATTGTGTTGACGATTCATTTCAGGTAGGTTTTAAATCATATTACCATCCACATAAGGTTTGCCCAAGGAATATAGGGCGCGAAGCGATTTTTTTTGGAAAAACTTTAGGAATCGTTTCAGAATGTGCCAAAACGGATATCAGTGAAGAAAAATTTCAAAAATGTCCATTCTAAAAATTTTGAGGCCATCGCAATAGCTTCATTTCTTCGAAAATTCGCTAAAAAACATAAGTAATTTACTAGGTTGCAGGTTGGAACATGAATTTATTAATGTATACAATCAAAAGAGGTATGTGATGTGGCACTACAAGGGGAACGAAATTCGATAATTATTAAACTAGGATACTGAATTCATTGACAAGGTCCTGAAGTAGTTGATAAAAGGACCTCTATAGTTTGGCTGCAGGCGGCCAAAGCCTCTGTCACTCGCCAAATGCAGCGGCTGGCCGTGGCTTTGGACACTCCACTGAAATCGCCTGCAGTCGCCAGGAAACTCCCAGCTGCATAATAGCGCATCGTTGTTAGCAACTGCAGCGCAGGGCTTGTGACATCGTTCCTGTAGAAAATTTAAATTGCAATGAAAATACCAATTTAACTTGAAAACTGTTTGAATTTGGTTGGGAAAATCTTAAATTTGGTTTGGAACTACGGAAATGGTATGTACTAGGTGTACAATAACTTGTCACAAGTACAAGTACTTGTCGTGGGAAGTACAAGTATGTAGACGTCTTAACAAGTACAATTACTTGTACTTGTAATTCCAATTACAAGTACTTGTATTATTTGTACCTACTTGTCTCTCGAGTTGCAAGTACAAGTACATTCGTGTACTTGTACTTTGTACAGTACTTGTAAGTACGATTTGTTCCACTCTGGTGTATGCAAGACTTGTATGCAAGCGTTGTTTTCTACAATCACGAGATTGGAAGATTGACACAATTTTTACGTTCTGTATAATTTCGGTTCTACTTACCTTTCAGTTCGGAAAAGTAGAGAATTTTCTATTAAATCCAGGATTACAGAAATCCCTTCCTTTGTCAGCCGGAATCTGGCGAAAAAATCAGTGTCGTCCCAAATATTGAAATGGTCCACTCTCTCCCGCACAATACGCCGTCTCGGCACCACGACTTCCAATAGTTGTTGGAAGTCCTCGTCGGACTCAGAAGACGACGAGGATGACGAAAATATAGGGAATAGTCGATTCATTTAAACAAAATGAAAACGAAATGAAATCAAAACGAAATGAACACAAGACGGGTAGGAAGACGGCAATTTGTAAACAGAATTTGAATTTGTAAACAAAAAACAATATGGCGGCGCCTTTTTCGTAAAGATCCACGGATCAGAAGAGTTAAACCACCCTCCGGGGTGGATCAAGTTAAATCGTGATAAGGCCGAGTTAAATCGTGATAACGCGTTCGTGAAACAGTCTTTTCTCGAAATCCGGGATTTAAATCTCTGTCGTGGATCAACTCTAGTTAATCCACTGTGGTGAAACCGGCCCTTAGAGCTGGTCCTCTCAACATACTTGCTAGCTTCTTACCTTTCCTTGCATCCGTCCATTCATCAGCTTCAGAAGTTACCTCTAAATGGACCATGTATTCCTCCCAAGACAACTTTCCGTTCTTGGGAATATACGGAATATACGTCCGTGGAATATACGGTACATATTCTAATCCACACTGATCAGGGCCGGAATTTTGAAGCAAAGCTCATGGAGGAGGTTACCACTATTTTGGGAGCCCGAAGGACCCGAACTACTCCTCTTCATCCTCAGTCTGCAGGATTGGTGGAAAGAATGAACCGTTCGATCACCAAGTTCCTAGCAATGTTTGTGGATGAACACCAAGCAAACTGGGATGATAAACTTCCGCTTTTTCTTCTGGCATATCGGTCCGCTCCACATGCTACCACTGGTTACTCGCCCGCACAACTTCTCTTTGGAAGGGACCTACACCTTCCAGATACCCTAGTGAGACCTCCTGCGACAAACCCTTCGATGCTAACCACATCTTACGCTCTCCAGCTTAGGACCAATCTTGCAAAAGTACGGGATTTTGCTCAAAAGAATGCTGGATTAAAGATGAGAGCACAAAAGGAGTTTTTCGATCGTAGAGCCAAGCAGCCTCCATTCAAAGAAGGAGACTGGGTGTGGGTACACGATCCAAAAACGGGTACGTGGTAAATGCCCCAAACTTCAGCCACAGTGGACAGGACCATGGGTTGTGTCACAAAAGAAGAGTGACGTGTTGTTCCAGGTGAAGATGGGGAGGAAAAGAAGATTGCTCCACGCAAACAGGCTATCAAGGGCAGAAGTGAAGCCCGTGGACGGGCCAAAACGAGAGGGGGGGTAGTGTGGTAAACCCACACAATTTAGCATGTGTGTTGTGTTAATGGTTACGAGTTGTTGATTCTAAAAAGTTGTTGTTGAGCTTGTGAAGTCGGTCTAAAATATACCTGACTAATTGTTACGTGTTTGTTGCTGTTTTTACAATATATAAGATGTTAAGTATTGACTCAGCGTTCAGCCATGAGACTCCGGGGTTGGATGGAGGGGGGTAGTAGATACCGTAATTTGAGTGAATAGGTGGAAGACAGATCAGCTGAATAAATCTCGAGTTGTGAAACCAAAAAAGGCTATTTTATATCACTGATCGCAATACAGCTTATTTCATCAAAATTTAACCAGCACATTTCTAACTGTATTTGCCACCAAAATAACTCATTAATGATCGGGTGTGCCTGCACATTCGACACGAAGAGATTTTAAGCGGAAAATACGACGGGAAATACTCGTCTTTAAAGGCGTCCATTATTTTCAGAAGGCGCCACCAGAGTTCGGAGTTCGCGTGACGTGAGGGTTTTTTTTTTCTTTCCCTCAGCTAAGCGGAAATGTCCGGAAATTGCGAAAAGGAAACAATTTGCTCGGAACGAACCGGCGAAAAAAAATGGTTGGTTACAACGAAAAACGGCATAAGGAATACGTCGGAATGACGTACGAAATGTGTGAGGGATGTAATAGGTTTCCACCGCTTTCAACATTGCGGGTTTTTCCCTTTATGGAATTCGCCGAATAATTCGATATATTGAGTGAATTTTGGAAATTTTGAAGTCTGAAACAGAATTTTAGATAATAGGATGCTTTCTCATATCAATTGGGTGGTCTCATTCGATTCTAAAACCTCCTGGTTGAGCGGTCCAAATAAATTTAGGACTCTTTGGAGGCTTGGAATTGGCAAATTTATTTTCGATGGTATTTGTGAAGTGTGAATCTGAGCAACACAGTATTTTTTATATTAATAATTCCAATCTTTTTCCCCCTAAACTAATAAAAAATTAGTTTCTGGTAAACAAAAACTGTGCCTACGTCATTCCGAGGTTACCCGAACTTATAAGCAAATACGTAATTCCTTTTGGCAAAATGCAAAAACAATTTTCATTCTAAAATCTAATTAAGGGTTATGGGTTTACTGCGGTAAATTAATTGAGACGAAATTTTTTTTGGAGCCAGTTCCCAACTGTAATTTGATTTTGCGGAAAATCGGGCCACAGAATTATGAGTAATCGGCTGATTTAAATGTTCACAACTTGAATTGATAGATTTGATTTAATAGTTTACAACTTTAGATAATTTCATGTGTATAAAGGTGAATTTTTTGTAACGTTATTTTCATATACTTTTTCATAGTCGTAATGGTAGAAAATTGATTAACAAAATAGCTAAAATCACCTCACCAAAACCTCCCTTTAGCACGTCCTCCCTTTAAAACGACTTGACGTTTTAATAATATTGATTCCACTCGTCATTTAGCCCCACTCCTCGCCGCGAGGTATAATTTCCTTTGAAACATCGATTACCTCTTGTTGGAAGGAGTTGTTGTACCTGTCAATCACCTATAGCCCGTAACGTTCCGGATGGGATGGTCGGAGCTAGAATTAATTCCGGAGAAAATTTAATTAATAGCTTGTGTATCGGACTGTGGCAGGTCAAGTTTTCAATTCCATAGTTCCGTATCAATTGCGACGTCCAACGGAAGTCAAAACGATGTATATTTTCAATCCACTCAGAAATGCGTGACCTATATTCAGAGAATTTTTAGACATTCAAGACGAAGGAAGTTTTTCGCGTCGAATGGGGCAGGCAACTCAATAAAAAAGTACATTCATGCAGCATGAATTAATGAGCGAATTTTCAAAGAAATCTTTCAGTTGAAGGCATGGTTAAGAAAAGGAACAACGGTGTTGCAATTTCTTTTAGAACTTTTTTTTTTTAAACATGATTCTTGGTTTTTTCGATTTTTAGTATATCACACCAACATACTGTATGCACTGGGTATGCTTTGAAGATGTTAGAGTCCATATTCACGTTCTGCTCGTCTCCACAAACTCATAGAGTACCCACACGGCTATTGTTGGTTTTTTCTCGATTTTCAGTATACCATACCAACTTACTGTATGCACTGGGTATGCTCCGTCCGTATTCACGTTCTGCTCGTCTCCACAAACTCATAGAGTACCGTCCTGGGTTGGGACGAGGGGGGCGATGAGAGCCCCGGACGCCGAAAAACGCACGCCTCGAGCCTTGAACCCAAGACCCCCGCAGAAGTCGGTCCAAACTCCTCCGCCAACAAAGACGCCCCAACGACCGTAGCCACACCGGACCCCCGAAACGTAAACCAACAAATTTTCTTCTTGTTCGATTGTACCTTATTATTGAAAATAATAAACCAAAAGGGTGCCAAGAAGTGGTGATGTTATCCCATAAATGAAGTATGAGTCTCAAATCCGTGGGAAAAAAAACCAAACGTGAAAAGAAAAAGTTGAATGGCGTACAGAAACGTCGCTCTTAGAGGGTTAATAAAAAGAATAATATCGGAAGCCCATAACGTCGAGGACGCGGGAGTGGGGTCATGTTTTATATATATGTATACACAAGAGGAGTTTCATATTATGTAAGAGGATCTTGAAAGATTTCGGGTTTCGTAAGGCTGAAAAATAAAGGGGGATGGGACAAAGAATTACTATGGATGCGAGGAGAGGAAATAAATGGAACGAGTACCTACGTTTTGAGAAAAGGTAGACTCAACTTGACCCAGTTTAGTGTAAGGACACTCGGTCATTATTTTCCTCGTGACGGAATTTTGCGTTTTACTTGAAAATTTTAACGAGGAAATCTTCATTATAGAGTTATTTATTTACAGAGTACAATTTGAGTATCGTGTTTTGCTGTTCTACAAAGCAATCTGTATCTTCTTAAATAGTCTTCCTATCTAGGGCTGGTCTCATTAGATTCAGCATTGAAGAATACGTAGAAAACAACACCTTTCATGACCTACCTATTCACTTCCCCTTCCCACCCCATCGGTCGCAAGGGACTCATCGGATCTCAAAACTTGATAACTAGAATTAATAATAGAAACTACAAGGATTTGACAGCTGGAAGTGGTGAAAAGGTATCTGATTGGCCAGAAGTAACAAGTGTACAATTTCATTAGGAATACTGGACGGGAGAAGGTGACGCTCTGATTTGGATTTGTTATGTAGTGAAAGGATTTTTATAAAATTCGAATTACAAGGCAGGGGAAAGGTGAAAGGAGCATCCATCTGAGCATCCATCATATTTGTTGACCAGCTGCCTAGACTTTTTGGACATTGCCAGTGTATGCTATATGCCGATGATTTGCAATTTTATTTAAGTGTGCCAATCTCTGGTCTTCGTGAGGCTATTGCGACTGTAAATGCCGAATTGGTGGTACTGGACGAATGGTGCAGGTTACATGGCATGAAGATCAATGCCTCCAAGTCCAATGCCATGATCCTGGGCAACAGTCGTCTAATTTCGCACCCCGATATTGACGGGATAGGTATGGTTAGCATAGATAGTAGCACGATTCCGTTCATCTCGAAAATGAAGAATTTGGGCCTCCAAATCTCAAACTCATTGTCTTGGTCGCCTCATGTAACCACTGTCTGTAACCGTGTGTACGGATCACTATATCAGCTCCGAAGACTGGCAATTGATATGCCTTTTGGAGTGCGGTTGCGCTGGGCCGAGAGTCTCCTCTTGCACAATTTTGAATATGCCCTCCTTGCGTTCTGTGATATGACAGATGAGCAAGTTTGTAGGATGCAGAGAGCCTTGAATGCTATTGTTAGGTTTGTTTACAGGCTAAAGATTGATGAGCATGTAACGCCGTACTATAAGAAGTTAGGCTGGCTCAAGATCGAAGAAAGAATAAAACTATCAGCAGCAACATTACTATTTAAGACCATTAAATTCGATAACCCGAGGTACTTGAGGGAACAATTTGTGATGCAAAGTACGGTTCATGGGCATGGGACTAGGAGGGATATATTACAGATCCCTCTACATAAAACTGTATTCTTCAGTAGATCCTTTTGCGTGAAAGGAGTGAACATTTTCAATGAAAATAGGGATATTTTTGATTTTGAAGAGAGCGTAGGAAGTTTTAGAAAGAAGTACAAAGTTATTTTACAAAAAAAATATGATGTATCAGTGTAGGTAGAATACTTTTTCCTTATTCGTAAAAGTATTTATATATTGGAGACAAAAGTGACAATTTAATTTGTATACCATTATTTTATTATGTTGAAATTTTAATTTTGAATTTTGGTTAAGTTTTTTATCGTTAATGCATTGTATTGTATTTGAGGTATTACAAGTTGTATTAATTGTTTCTGGGGACAGGGAAGATAGGGCCTTAAGGCCCTACTGTACCCCAGGTGTTTAAATAAACAATTCAATCAATCAATCAATCTGATTTGCTGGCATGGTATCACAGCTCGGACTTGGATTTGATGCCCGGAAGTTTAACAAAAATGTCACATTCGATTGGTCAAATGTGAAAGGTATATAATCTGATTAGGATCGCAGGACAAGAGAAAGCTGAAAGGCGTCCATATCTGATTGGCTGGCCAGGTATAACTCACTGACTGGGATTTGTGCTTCGTGGACACGACCAGCGGATATTCAACCTCCCCCCGCGAGCACAAACTTATAAATCGAAAGATCCCTACATTCAGAACCTTCTTGAACTGATTCAAACGAATCTTTTCCCGCCCGCCAAAGTTTTCGATTTGTGTGTAGCGAGATATCGCCTACTCGGATACCGCACCTCGATACAGAAAAGGCCAAAAACGAACACGTATTGTCAAAGTTTTTCCCCTTATCTGTAACTAACTCAGGGTGATCTGGAATACTTACCCAGGGAACATAACCTTCCTCTTACAATTCTCAATACTGGTAATTGGAAACGCTAAAAATTACGATTACAGTCATATCGATTTCGGCTTGAGTCTACCCAATTTGGGTACAGTTAATGATCATCAAATCGTTCGTAATTGATTAAAAATTTATCAAAAAACTCGTTCGCACTATACCCTCCACAAACGCTGAACATTTCGTAAGTAGGTTGTTCAGATATAAGAACGGAGGGATCCTGCAACAACTTTTATCCAATATATGTATTTTTACCACTTTAGTGGCAATCACGAGGCAGTTAAAACACTGATACTTTAGGATAACAATAGGAGTGGACAGGAGGATCATCTGTAGGTTTGAAGATGAAACTCTATGATAATAGAAGAGCTTTTTCACTCACACTGCTGATCTGTGACTTCCTTCTAATCTCTTCCAAGGTACTGAGTCTGGCTTTATCGGCCACCTGCTGATCTATGACTTCCATCTAATCGCTTTCAGTTGTTTCCAACAGACTGTGTACACATCACATCACTCTAGGACAATCACCAGAGCAGTTAGGAGGACAAAATGAAGGAATTCTATGATATTCAGGGAAACAGTCGGGAGGATCATCTCTGAGACTCGAAGATGAAACTGTAGGATAACCAGAAGATCTTTATCCCCACACTGCTGATCTGTGACTTCCATCTAATCACTTTCAGTTGTTTCCAACAGACTGTGTACACATCACATCACTCTAGGACAATCACCAGAGCAGTTAGGAGGACAAAATGATGGAATTCTATGATATTCAGGGAAACTGTCGGAAGGATCATCTCTGAGACTCGAAGATGAAACTGTAGGATAACCAGAAGATCTTTATCCCCACACTGCTGATCTGTGAATTCCATCTAATCACTTTCAGTTGTTTCCAACAGACTGTGTACACTTTCATCACTCTAGGACAATCACCAGAGCAGTTAGGAGGACAAAATGATGGAATTCTATGATATTCAGGGAAACTGTCGGAAGGATCATCTCTGAGACTCGAAGATGAAACTGTAGGATAATCAAAAGATCTTTATCACCCACACTGCTGATCTGTGACTTCCATCTAATCACTTTCAGTTGTTTCCAACAGACTGTGTACACTTTCATCACTCTAGAACAATCACCAGAGCACTTAAGAGGACAAAATGATGGAATTCTATGATATTCAGGGAAACAGTCGGGAGGATCATCTCTAAGACTCGAAGATGAAACTGTAGGATAACCAGAAGAGCTTTATCTCACACTGCTGATCTGTGACTTCCATCTAATCACTTTCAGTTGTTTCCAACAGACTGTGTACACTTTCATCACTCTAGAACAATCACCAGAGCACTTAAGAGGACAAAATGATGGAATTCTATGATATTCAGGGAAACAGTCGGGAGGATCATCTCTAAGACTCGAAGATGAAACTGTAGGATAATCAGAAGAGCTTTATCCTCACACTGCTGATCTGTGACTTCCATCTAATCACTTTCAGTTGTTTCCAACAGACTGTGTACACTTTCATCACTCTAGAACAATCACCAGAGCACTTAAGAGGACAAAATGATGGAATTCTATGATATTCAGGGAAACAGTCGGGAGGATCATCTCTAAGACTCGAAGATGAAACTGTAGGATAACCAGAAGAGCTTTATCTCACACTGCTGATCTGTGACTTCCATCTAATCACTTTCAGTTGTTTCCAACAGACTGTGTACACATCACATCACTCTAGAACAATCACCAGAGCAGTTAGGAGGACAAAAGGATGGAGTTCTATGATATTCAGGGAAACAGTCGGGAGGATTATCTCTAAGACTCGACGATGAAACTGTAGGATAATTAGAAGATCTTTATCACCCACACTGCTGATCTGTCACTTCCATCTAATCACTTTCAGTTGTTTCCAACAGACTGTGTACACATCACATCACTCTAGGACAATCACTTCTCCAAGATGAAACTGTAGGAGAATCAGAAGATCTTTATCACCCACACTGCTGATCTGTGACTTCCATCTGATCACTTTCAGTTGTTTCCAACAGACTGTGTACACATCAAATCACTCTAGGACAATCACCAGCGCATTTAGGAGGATTCTATGATCAGGGAAACAGTCGGGAGGATCATCTCTGAGACTTGAAGATAAAACTCTAGGACCACCTGCTGAGCTGTGACTTCCATTAAAATCTCTTTCAAGAGACTGAGTCTGGCTTCCACCAGTAAGTTCAATCGCTCACACAGCTGATCTGACTGCCGCTACTCCCTTCTAATCACTTCGAAAGGTCTCCAATTGGCTCACAATTAGGTCACAATTTTAAGGTCTCTTCAGGTCAAGACACAAATCAACTACTCCTCACTCAGCTGATTCTCTCCTTCTTCTGAATGTCACAACCGTTACCACTGTTCATGAACACTTGAAAACACCCATGCTTTTAATAAAGGAATCAAGTGTATCGTCTACACCGCAAATAGTCCTCTTTCCTTATTAAACATCACAAAGTCTCCTCGTATGTGAGCTTAGATACCGAGGAAACTGAGGTAAAAAAAGGCATCTCCGGGTCACCGTAGAGAAAACCCCCTCGCATCTTCAAGATTCCCATTTATATATATAAAATGTACCACTTTTATATGATACCCACTCATAAGTATATAACATCCTCCCACTATATATAACCACACCAAAAACGTATTTTTTCTTTAATAAAGCACGTTCTCCTCATCCCCTTATTTCTCTTTCTCTCCCTTTCTCATTTTTTCTCCAACTCCTTCAAAACATCTTTTCACAGAGGAAAAAGGAGAGTTTTTAGAAATGAATTAAACTTCGTAAATCATGGGTGAACCCTGGGGAATGTTACCATCTCAGTTATTGCAGTAGTAATGTTCGTTTAAAGACGCTCTTCTCGAGAGGTGGACGAGCCAAAAGAAAATTGTACAATCTTTATCTTATTTTTTTTTGTTGCTATTTTCTCTCTCTTTTACTGCTTACTCGTTTTTCCGTTAGATGCTGCGTTTTTCTTAATGATCATCCGAAAAGAAGGCCGTCGGAGTCGTGAGGAAGTTGAAGCGATTTTTAGTTGCAATTTGTTTTTTCGGGTGGGAATGAAACTGTGAGGGTTTGAAGTGACGTTAAAAACATCAGCAAAAGAGGTACTAGCACTATGGCTTCCTCGTATCTATACAATTCATGATTGAATGAACAAATTTTTAAAATTCAATTTTTTCAACGACAAAATCTTCAAATAAATACTCTTTTTGTCTTCCCGGAATCATAATAGTACCAACACGTAAATTATTTTAACATGGAACATGTTTTATCCGTGAGCTAACTGGCCAAAAGGTTACAAAATTGTTAATGCATTTTAGATATGTTGCTAGGGATAATATAACTTTTGTATTTTCCAACCCACTGAAATGGTTAACCACTAATTGAAAAGCTTTTGATTTATCCAACATTTTATTCAAACTCACGTTGCCAATTTTTCGCCCCTACACCCTATTAATAAGGGCTGGAAAATGCGCTTTGTTACACGTCAACGAACAATTATTGAGAATTATTATTATAGGTAGGTAATTCGAGTTAATACAAAATTTGTATTAACTCGAATTACCTACCTATAATAATATATATACATTTAATGTATATTTTTCAACCTACAACTCGCTATTTTCAGAGAAATACACCTGCATGAATCCTTAATCAGATTCAGTCACTTTTCATAAATTAAGAGCATTCCAACAAGTGTTGAACGATTGTAGGGATTCACGGAAATACTTTTCTTTAGAGACGGTCTTTTTCCTAGTGGTTGATAAGTAGGCATTATTTTGTGATTAACGATTAAGTAGGTATATATTGATTAAGTATTTCTATACCTATACCTACTTACGACTAAAGGTTCTGCACTAAATTTGGCTACAATATGTTCCATGAGTTTATAATTTACGCCGAGTTTCATTTGTAGTAAACCACGCACAGGGTATTTTTTTGAAAATTTTGTAGTCTATTATCCATGTTTTGCTGGTCCCTAGCATATAGAATATATTCTCATTCGAATATATTAAGCGAATGCAATTTCTAGGGAACCATCCGCGGCCCCACAATCCACGTCATCCGCTAAACCTTTAATATGCTATAAGTATATCAAGGAACTAGCGCATGCGCAGAAGCTACTATCAATCGGGGACTAAGAAATTTATAAGAAAAATACCAAACCCGCACAGTATTTGAAAATTTAATCGAAATCGGATCGTATAATTTGGTTTTTATGAAGATTGTTAGTAGAAACACAAGCAATGGTATTTTATGATTTGGATGTACATACCCGACAATCTCCCGCACAATTCTTCCCTCAATCTTATCAAAATCTCTTAATTTTACTTAAAAGTTGTAATTGAACTCGAATAAGTTTAAAAAGTTGACTTTTTCAAATTTTTTGTGGATATAACGCGACTTTGACAATGTTCCACGTCGCATATTGCTACTGTATGTATAACTTCTCAATACTCGACTCCCTTTGGCATCATTCTCTTCGCCCTATTTTCCACTCGAGGGGCGTTTTTACAATGAAAAAACAAACTGAAATAATGAATACTGAAAGAAAGTAACGGTAAAAGTAAGCGAAAGAGTGAAACAAAACTAAAAACAACACACAGAAGTTATCGGATCCCCTCGAGTATTCCTCCTCTATGTTCAAGGAGGAGGTTCCTGACCCATAAGGAAGACTGCTGTATAAATTCCAACTTTCCCAGGAGAACGGATTTCATTTTTCCTCTCGTTATCCTTATTTTTCATTCTCACCTCGCGAATATTAATTTTATTCTGTATTTCGAGAGCGAACAATGAAACTGGGTTTTCCGTGACTCCCGTATTTTTGATGTCGGAAAACTTATTTTTCGTGTTCAATATTCCATGTTGAATTTCTGAGCAGATTGACAATATCAATCGGAAACATGAATGGCGATGTCCATAACACTGTTTGGGCCAAAGTCAGCTTCGTGAATTCCAGCCTATCTATTCATTAAGGGTGAGTGTGCTCAATTTTAATAAGATTTTTTTTTTTTTTTTCGATGGAAGGCATCATTTTCAAGGAGAAACTTGAAATGCAACTCAATTGGCAACAGAACGAAATGCACTGAAACTGTTTGGACAGTTTCATTTGAAAAGCCGTTGAAATAGTGGATGGGCAAAATTTAGGAAAACCCTGCAAATAGGGAATTGAGGGAGGGTAATCATATTTTGCTCATCAGAATTTAAAACACAATTAATGCCTCAGCAGATTTAGCTCTCTTGAAAATTGAAATGACAATTTGTTACCCAATGTAGGTAGAAAAAGGTTGTTGACAACAATGAGTCGATTCACCAGAAGGGCACTTTGACTGGAGGAAAACTTGACCTTGCGATGTGGAAGAGTTTTCTAACCACATGAATCAACGAGCGAAGTCTTTTGATCATCAATTTATTTCATGAGAAAAACGCATCCAGAAATCTGTTGAATGTAATTGACAACAACAAACTCTTCTAAGAGCCTGTGGTGACGGTAGATCTGAATTTGTAAACCATCCAACTGATGATTCTTTGGGATCTCGACCTCAACAACGAAACACATCGCGCACTGCTTGTTGGAGCCACTGACCTATCTGATCAACCTATACTTTGAAACGGGATGCTTCCCGGATGCACTGAAATTGGCGGCGGTGACACCGATTCCCAAAAAATCTTCCTGTAAAAACTACAGTGACTTCCGGCCGATCGCAAAACTGCCCTTATTGGTTAAAATAGTGGAATATATAGCCATTGAACAGATCAGAGATCACTTACTGGCCAATAAAGTACTGCATCCTAAACAATTTGGATTTCAGGAAGGCAGAAGCACCGCCTCCGCGGCCTGCTCTTTGGTGATGGGTGTTCTGGATTCTTTGGAGAGAGGTGATCGTACAGCCCTCCGTTTGTATGACCTGAAAAAGGCTTTTGATCTTGATCCTAACCTATTGGTTAGAAAGCTGCAGCACTATGGTTTTAGTGAGAGAGCAGTGGCTTTTTGTGGGAGCTTTCTGGCGGGATGGGTGCAGACGGTCAGTTTCAATGGTGAGGATTCTCTTCCTTTTTCAATACCGTGCGGAGTTATGCAAGGCAGCGTGACTGGACCGACATATTTCCTGTTGTTCATAAATGACCTACCTTTCCAGTTCGAACGGGGCATTTATCTCTTTGCCGACGATATGACGACCCTGGCATCCGGTAGATCTAAACAGGAGCTAGACCAGGTCCTGCATTCGTCTGATGTGCAGATTCAGGAATGGTGTGGAGCAAATTTTTTACATCTCAATTTGGAAAAAAGACGCAGGAACCTGGAAATCAGCCTGAACGGGAAGCTCGAAGGTACAGTGGAGTACCTAGGATTGAAAATTGACAACAGGCTCTCATGGGTCTGTCATATAGAGAAGTTAGCTACAAAACTGGCATCCTGCAATTATATGCTGCGACGGCTAAAGCAGTCTGTTTCCTTTGCTGTGTTAAAATCTGTCTTTTACGCTTATTTCATGGCTCGAGCGTCCTACTGGGTTATTGTCTGGGGAAACTCGCCTCATAGCTCCACCATTTTCAGGTTGCAGAAGGCGGCAGTAAGGATCGTCCTCAATATGGGGTCCAGTGACACGTGTAGAGGCCGTTTCAAGGAGCTCCACTGTCTCACGTTGCCCGGTCTATTTGTGTATAGTAGTTTATGTTTTGTCCGGCGGAATATGGGCGGCCTGCAAAAATCGTCATACTCTCATACTCATGCTACGCGCCAGTGCAATGACTTAAGACCGCCGACTGTTCATCTGGCGTCATCACTGAGAAATAATCCAACACAGCACGGCTCCCGTTTTTTTAATGCGCTGCCAGACTCGATTCGGAGACTTCCTGAGAAGCAGTTTGAAAGAAGAATAAAAAAGACACTTGTTGAGGCGGAAATATACAAAACCGAAGAGTTTTTTAAGCTGATCTAGTGATTGTTGGCGTTTAGATTTGTTACCTACTTATTATTTGTTGTACGTTATTATTATTATCCGACGATTGTTTTACCACCTTGTGGATGTCGACAATAAAAAACCTTTTGATTTGATTTTGATGATGAAATGCGGGCATCAAGGCAGGTTTTGATACTATGAGTGAGTAAGTAAAGTAAACTACCATTACATTGCGAGTCTAGTCAAAAGCGCAATATTTTTTTTTTTGTTAATAGTTTTTGTTATCACAAGTGCAATATTATCATAGGTGCAAATAGGTAATGCCTCTAGTCATTTAACTAGGGTGGTCCTTCGAAGATATTAACAAATGAACTCATACTCTGTGATCTGTCTACCTAGTCAGACCACTCTACATGATGGCGAGTTTGAAAATATGTTACCTGTAAACTTTATCTGTATTCGTTCAAAACCGACTTATACTTGCTACAGGTACTAATGATATACCCGGCAATTAAACGTGAAATTCAAATTGATTCCCACGCTGAACATTTTTCGATTCGTTAGCGCAAAAAGCCGCGTGAAACCCGAATTTCCTTGGCGAAAAAAGGGATAAGGTCAAAACTGATGAACGGGAAGAAGTGGAGGGGTATTCAAAAATAATTATCGGTAACCCCGGGAGGGTGTTGGATGTCTTGGAAGCAATTATGCCTCCGTGCGTTCATTAAATTCGTCCGAGACTTTTCGGACTAACAGTTATTTTTCTACCTGTTAAAAGGTGCGGATAGGATTTCATCCCGAAAGGCAAACTCGGTTAATTTTGTTTCAATTTAGATCCTTTACTCCTTCGATAACTCTCATATTTTTTTACTTTAAATTAAATGATTGAGAAAATAAAGAAGAGTGAAATTTGAAAAGATTAGACTGCAATTATTAATAAATCGTCCGTAGGTTGCTTCCGAGTCTACTAAGGTAGACGCTTCAGGTTTTGGACTTTTAAAAATATATTTTCGAGATAGTTATTTCATAATTAAGAAGTAGGTAAACGTTTATAATGTGAGGAGAAGACAATAGGGTGTGCGCATGAGTAGGAAAAACTATTTATTGTTATTTTTAATCTAAACTAGACCTCATTCTGAGAATTTTGACACCAACCGCGACCTTATAGCGTGAGAAGACCTTTTTCTATGATATTTCAAAGTTTCGAATGTTTATGACGTCACAGTGGGCTAAGGGGTCCCGCCCAGGCGGTAGGGGCGCGTGACGAAGATTCGAAACTTTGAAATATCATAGAAAAAGAGAAAAAAAAGGCTGGTGTCAAAATTCTCAGGATGATGTCTACTCTAGATTAAAAATCTAAAAAAATCATGCGCACACTCCATTGAGAACAGTTGCCCACTGAGCATAATCTTCTAAAATAGCCAATTTCCTTCAGGCGGCCATACTATACAAAAGCACCAAATTTCATGAATATTTGTGTCGTTCGTAAGTAATCGATTCTTGTCAGATTCATGTTAGTATTATAGTTTCATCAGAGTTGACTTGGAGCCCTTGAGGAAAAGAAAGTCTGTTCAGCCGTCTTCCTTGACGTCGCTCAGGCGTTTGACAAAGTTTGGCACGAGGGACTCAACTACAAGCTGCGCAAAAATCTACCAATAAAGTATGCTGAGCTGCTTCAGTCTTATCTCCCCAATCGCTCTTTCAGAATAAAGCAAGAAGACGCCTACTCAGAGCCAAGGCTAATCAATGCAGGAGTCCCACAAGGGAGTGTTCTTGGACCGCTCTTGTATGTCCTTTATACCAGTGATCTCCCAGAAATTGGAATGAACACCACAGCCACCTTCGCAGATGATACAGCGATTTTGGCAGTCGGAGAATGTAACACTGAATCCATCAACAAGTTAAATCAATAAAAAAATCAATCCAGCATACAAAAGTGGACAGCAAAATGGAGAATCAAAATAAATTAAAATAAGTCGGTACATGTCGATTTCATTAACAAGAGAATCGAGTATATTCCGGTACATTTCATGGGAACAGTTATTCCGAATGTTTATGAAGCCAAATACCTAGGCATGACACTAGACGTCACACTTAGATGGAAAGTCCATGTCAAAAAAAAGCAGGAAGAACATTGGCTAATGGGGAAACGGTCGAAGTTGTCAATCCAGAACAAGCTTACATTGTACAACCAAGTCCTTGAACCGGTCTGGACTTATGGAGCTCAGCTTTGGGGCTGTACGACTCAGTCAAATCGAGACATCATCCAAAGATTCCAGAACAATGTGCTAAGAACGGTTGTCAATGCACCATGATACTTTCGAAACGAACGTCTCTCCATCATGAGCTTCGGATCGAAACAATAAACGATGCTGTGAGACGCCTACAGCGGCTAAGATGTCACATCAACGAGGAAGCTGATACAAGCCTTGATACAAGTGACATCATCAGAAGATTAAAGCGTACCAAACCACCAGTAGACAAAATTTTCGAGCCTGAGGCGCTACTGACGAAAGGTGGACCCTTTTTCTGACGAATACCTGCGGTGTTGCGGGAAGACATATCAACGTATACGCTCGCGAGGCAACTTGTTAGTATTTCGGATGTGAGGCATATTTGAGATATGATTTTGGTTTATTATTTTCAATAATGAACGCGGCACTTTCCCCACTTAGCATTGACCGATTTTGATGAAATTTGATATGTAGGCTCCATTTGGGGTCTAGTTGTGCCCCGAAGATTTTGGTTGATGTAGGTCACTTCTAAGGGTCGAAAAATAAATTTTGAAATTTTGAAAACGCCCTAAATAAAAAAAATTTGATATAAAGGTATTGGTTTTCCATCAATTTAAGATAGTATAGAATTTTTAGAATTTTTTGAGACCACGCGGAGCCCTGTAGGACAAACCGTTCGCTCCCTACGAGAATTTAGGGGTTGGACGTTCGATAAATCAGAAACACGAGTGTGAATCGCAAAAGAGGCCTTATCACAGTTCAAATTTTAGCTGACCGAAATGCGATCGATGTTTTTCTTCATGTTGGATGGGTGGTGGCTTTGCAGACGAGTGATCTATATAAAAATAATAAACCATTGTGTAATAATTTGCAGCGTTTTACTTCTAATAGAGTATCTATTCTTATAGGAAATTTCGCTGATTTCATCAATTTACCATCATACTCGTATTCATTGGTTAAACATCGTAAATTCCCTTAAGAAAAACCCCTCAAAATTTGCGTTTTCAGCCATTTTCGACACTTATGTTTCAAAATAAGACCTTTCCGCTTTAGAAATTCCAGCAAACTCCTCCTTTCTTCTGATATGATTGCCATTTTGGATTCTTCTAGCGAGTTACTTATTTCCATTACCGCATAGAACTAAATGAATAAATTAATAGGTAAAAACATAACCATTTATACAGTTTTCAATTTCAAGAATCTCTAGAATGATCTAAAATGTTTTTGTATGAAATTTTTCAAAAGTTTGAAGCATCTATTTTTCATTCTTGATTGAATTGAGGTAAAAACTTTCCCTATAACTAGATGAAAGCAATTTCGAGTGAATTTTCCCAGAGTTACAACTGTTAGCTCTTATTAGAGTTATTCCTAGGCCCCCTTTAAAGTAGGTTAGGTAACTATAACATGAAAACCCTTCCACCTAGGCCATTATTGAAATGAAAATTAAACGTTATCAACGAGAGAGTTTCCAATTATTTGATTAGTATCTGAATTACACTCGCTTGATTTCAAAGTTGAAAAATAATTAACCAAAATACCCGAACCTCGTACTTCTACCGCGCTTTGATGCCTGTTGCTGGCGATTTCATGCGATTCGGAGTGGTAAAATAAAATTGCCCAAAAGTTTTGGATTCGTTGGTTTTGGAGGAATTATTTGATTTTAGTGGTGCATCAATAATGTAGTTTGTGGTACAAGACTTTTTTGGTTGTAGAATTTCTCAAAAATCTTTCGATTATAACGTGAAACATATGTTTAGTCAAAAATTATTGGTAGAGCGGCATTTTACGGGAAGAATAATCTTGAAAAAGAAAACGTTTTTTAAGTACAAATTCTTGACTTTTGAAGAATAGGGTTTCGGCCACCTCTTGAATCGTGCACGATATTTTCAAAATGGCTTACTCTCAGAGTTGAAGCACAGTTTTCGGTGACGGAAATACGTCGACTTTAGCAGCTACCGAGGGACTCGAACAAAAGGCCATATTACTGATATTACGCCCAAAGGTGATAACATCTCCCCCGAATGCTTTACCGCCGACTTATTAGAGTCTGCTCTAAACGAGCTTCCCGAGTTCATAACCTCAGCGTATAGCGAATGAGTCAGATCCGGGTGAAATGGGATAATATGTGAGCTTTGAACTAATAATTTTGTAAAGCATTTTTTTTTTTTTTTTTTTTAATTTTTTTTTCAACAGATGAAAGGTCAATTTGGATGACAGTATACACGTTTCTAGGATAAAAACGTCGACGAGTAAATTTTAATCGATTGCACAATCGAGTAACCGACTAATCAACAAACAAAAAAAAAAAAAAAAATCTATTCACAAAAAAAAAACTGTAAAAATCTATTCACAGCAAATATGATGATCGATCCAACAAAAAATTTTCTGTCAAATTGATAGGGGATCCGGTCCTCAGGGCTAAAACTCCTCCTTTGCCGAGCTTTCGGTAAATTTCACACCTTTCTCAGGGCCCGAACGTAGTGTTGCCGAGTGAACATCACATCAGCTTCAGTTAACCCTAATTGGACCGTGGTGTCACTAATGTCACCGAAAACATCTCCACAGATGTCCCAAAGTGTCAACGGAGTCACCAAAATTAAATTTGAATTTTAAATTTAGAGGGCAGCCGAATTTTTTGTGGGATATTGGAAGACTCAAAATAGAGTTTTGTCAAAAATTTCCAAGGAAATCGATGACAAAATTTTTGTCGCATTTTTGTCGCTTTCAAAAGGTTTAACAAAATCTTCTCTGTCCATTAGATTTCAAATTGCAATTTAAACTCAGTTAATCTGGTGACACTTTGGGATATTTGTGGAGTTACTGAGATGTCCAATAAGGGTTAACGATGCCACCATATAATGGTGGGAAATGAAGATATGGAGCTATTGCTGATAAAAACACGTCCTTCGAGCCCTGAGGAAGGTGATAAATTTACCGAAAGCTCGGCAAAGGAGGAGTTTTATTCTTGAAGACCTCATTTCCAATCAATTTGAAGGGAAAAATTTTTTTTTTGTCCATTACATTTATTTTATTTGAATTTAACCCTAGGAGGTCCCCAGGGACCCCACCTTTCCATTTTTTAGAGCACTTCTTTCGGAAAAAAATTTCCACCGCTGTACGGTTTTTTGTAAATTCTGTTGGTGGTCCACCTGAGGCCCCGAAGGCTTACTTCGCTCAGTAGTGCTCTGAGTCTCGTGTGAGAAAGCTTTGAAGTGGAGTTGGGGCTCTTTGGGCCCCACTGTGACGTAAGTGGCTCTTTGGGGCTTTATAGGTTTCAAATTTTGAAGTGGAACATTACAGAAAAAAAAGGTTTTGAAATAGGCAAAGTTGGGAGGTTTTATGGCTGAACAAATTGTAGTATGATTTTTTCACGCTCAAAAATCATTTTATAATTGGTTTTTGAGGAAAGTATATAACTTTTTGGAATTGGGGTCATTTTTACCCCACTGTGACCGTCATAAAAACATTTGTGTGGCCTCCTCTAATTTATTGCGGCCAAAATCGTGTAACGGAATAGAGAGGAATATTCAATGCCAATATGGATCTCACTGTTCTTGGAGTCGGAGACTTGAGCGCTTGAGCACTGATGTTGGTTTCAGAATGATTGCTGATCAGTAGTAGCCTAATTTTTGATCGAAATCGGAAGGTAGCAGAAAGTTGGTTTCTGAATGATTCAGTGGAACCCGAAACATGACATTTCCTTGCAAAAACATCAATGTACTTTTGGCATTTTGATTTTATTCAATCGTGTTGATATTTTAAAATCGTGAAAATTTTTTGTTCTTCTATTCAATCATTATTGCACCAATTCTATACGTCCTTATGAAGCTATCATCGTAAGGAAGGCGTTCTGACCCATTGTGAATCACAATTGGTGTTCCACAGACCATCGATTACTCGTCTGGGTGATTCGAAATGCGAAAAACGACCGCAGCGCCTCATTTGTGCCCAGTTAAGCCCCTGTGTTTACTCTGGGAGTCTGCCCACACTCGACCTCAGCTTTCTGAGATCATCACGGAGTCATTGCTTGCGATGCTTACACTGCCCGCTACTGGTAAATGTCATAACCGGGACTTTGCAAGCGACGCCCACGCCATGACTGAGAAAGGTTATCTGCTGTCATGGCTGTGGAATCCAAGGACGAAGTGACCACGGATTTTGCATCACTCGTCGGTATGAAACTTGAATTCGCTATTAAAAGTGACATCAATGATCCGCGATTTGCCGGCCAATTCATTGAATCAAGATAATGATTCCACAAGTCTGTCTATGAACCAAGAAAATGAATCATGGGATGGTTATCGTGAAAGAAGATTTTGACAGGGTTGGAATAATAGCCAAGTAGAGTGGGCAGTATAGTTCCCTAACATGGAATCGCGGAGATATACAATAGAGTACAATACAATACAGTAGAATCTATCCCAAACTACCTTAGAGATTCAAACAAAATCGGACTAATTTTGTTATTTCAAAAACTGAGTCTCGTTTAACCCATTTCCGGCCACTGATGCGTTTTTGCATTCATATTTATGATTTTTTTAAATATTGAAAATAGTGGTAAATCTTTGCAGGAGAATTTTTTCTCAATCATGCTGTTCCTAAACTTTTCAGAAAAAGCTTTCTTTGATCTTCGGAAGCTCAATGCAATTTTGGAAATTTTTTGAAAAGGAGGTAGGCCTCTTGGGCGAAGGCATGAGTATGGTGGTTCAAATTGGATTCTGGACGAGTGAGCTTTCTGGGCCATGAGTTGAAACATATTCCGGTCCTAAAATAGACTTTTACATTCTACCAAAACAATGAAGTGGATAAATCATATCGATTTGGAAAACTGAGGCCTCTCAAATCTCATTAAAAAGTCAATTTCATAAAATATCGAGTAAGTAAAAGTGAAGTAAACAACCATTTCAGGTTGGATTTCCGTCCGACTGCCATTCCTGGATATCGAGTACTTATTTTTTCTCTCGATTGGGGAGCAAATGATGCTTTATTTCGGCTGGCATTCTGTAAAACAGTTCATCCTCCTCTCCTCAATATTAATTTATTTCTATTTTTTAGTCCGTCGGGTCGCCGCGGCGATGCAATTTATAGGGGACCGTCTCTTAAGGACAAAGAATTGGCCATGATCGGACGGACGCTGAACCAAAATCGTTCAGGGAGCTCAGAAATTTTGATTTTTGAAGAGCTATATTGGTTTGACCTGCTGAAAATCTTTTCAATATTGAGAAAACACAAACCTATTCAAAAGAAAATTCATGAATTTACATTCAACGTTTGGGAAAATCGAAAAAACTCAGTGAATTTAGGGATCTTATTCACTCAACATTTTGTAATTAATTAAGTGTAATTAAGTGCTGTTGACGAGATTATTATTGAGAATATCGCTTACAAGACTTCTAGTCTTAGTTGGTGAAACTATAAAGGGGAACTTGATAGCTGGGTGGTCATTGAGAATTTGTTCAGCGTCTGAGCGACTTCGTGATGAATAGATTCTGATACGAAGGCAGTTCATTCAGAAGGTTTCAATGCGAGAAAAGAAGGTTCTTTTAGTGGAAAAGAATGTGGACGCCTCAGTGATTCTGGGCTTGACTGATGAACTGTACGTCTTTTCAATTGCAAAGAGCCATTGTGAGTTATAGAGGGACCTTCACTGTAGCGTTGCTGACTGTAGGCTCTAAGCGTCATCTCTTGTTTTTTTACGAAACAAACTACAGATCCTGTACCAGAATTAAATACTTGCTCTCAGCCTGAACTGATCCAGAATTTTACTGTGTAGGTTCTTAGTGGACCACTCCTAAAAGTATCCCAATCTTTTCATCGTTTTACGGAAAATTTCACTCTGATAATTTTTTTTTTTCAATATACTTTGTTGCATCAAGTATAACTTAACAATATTATTTTTAAAATATGGAAAGATATTCAAAACTAAAATACATCACTGAGTTTTGTTGATTATGGTGGATGTTTCACTTCACTGCTTCACAAGTAAGCTAGGTCAAGTGGTTTGGTACAGTAGTGTATGACAATCGACCCGATGTAAATTATGTCAGCTTTATTGGGATTTGGGTCCAACAACAAAATCCTCCTCTTTCACCAAATTTTCGAAAAATTTATTTCATCAGGGTGAGTAATATACCTTTTCCTGTAAATTGCTACGCCTGAGAGGCTCCTAGTTAGGATTAGATGCAGTAAATTTCATTGACTGAAAAATATTGATAAAATTGTTTTTTTTAATTGCCAATGAAATTGACGTTTACTCTTTCCAATACCATGTCATAGGATAATATAACAGAAGATAATGTGATTATGGAGTACATAACACTTTTAGAGGCTTTCGGAAAATTTTACGCCTCAGAGGTGCTTTGTTAGTATTTCTGGGTTGAAATATTTCTTGGAAAATTTGCTCATTAACTCATGCTCCCTGATTTGTACTTCTCCTGTAATTCACATTAAACAGTAGGTGAGCAATGAGTATTATAGTTTATTATTTCCTACAATAAATCTTACGAGAAAAAATATCGTTCAAATACTAAATTATTCACGCTCGAAAACTGTAGCGTTAATTTCTCCAGACTTTTCTCCCCTTTTGCAGAGCATTCTGGGGGAAATGCCGCTCCCTTCGCGCTACGTGGGTTTTTCATACGGTCGCGTCAACCGTAAAAACACGTTTATTCCGTATCTCACGGGACGAGTTGTACCTCGCGCTGCTAGTTAACATTTCAAGGCGCTTTGCTCCCTCTGAGCCCGATCCCCGCCTCTGCGCATTTTAACTTTGAAAAAAGTTTTTTTTTTGGAGGGTTGTTTTGAAGATCAAACGCCAAATTTTATCGTTCAGTTCGGAGAGACATTGGGAATCGCCTCGAAGGGAATGGTGGAATTACGACCTGTATACATCATTAAAAAAAACCTTGGAGCTGAGGCGAGCAATGGGGTGGTAAAGGTCCATTTAGACGAGCAACTAAAATTGCCGAAACCCTGCAATTCCGAGCGAATAAAATTGCCGGCAATTCCGCTATTTTTTCCCTTTTCCCTTTCTTCAAAAGTTGAATGAATTGATCGGAGTTGTTCAATTTTTGTGGAGCAACTCCGATCAATTAATTGCTTTATACAATCAATTTGAAAATTATATCGATTGGGATGGATATTATTCTTTCCCCTCCGTAATTTATACCGCACATCGATATCGATTGTAAAATATCGGTTGGGAACATCGAATCGTCACTATTCACCAACTCCCGTCCCGATACTGTGATTCACGAAAACAATGAAATTTCGAAACATTTATACCGAATCGATATAAGTTTAGAGTATAGTATAAATTTATCTAGTATTGTTTTATATTGTATTATTTATAAATAGTATATGTATATTGGATGGATATCGAATCACTTTGTATAACATAATAATAATAACAACATTTATGTATTTCTTCACAATTTAGTATTTGAAGGTACATAGATTGAATAGGTAATCTATACCCAGAATATTTGACGTTCATAGTAGTTCAAAGAAGAAAATTGTGAATAATTCACAGGAAAATGTATACTTGTATATTTGAATCTATATTTACAAAAATATAAATAAATCAATCGTATTTCGTTATGAATTTTTTGAATGTCACCTTCCTACCAGTCTCTCCACATACAAAAATTGCCGAAAACGAGTAATTGAAGCGCACTGGCGATGGACTTCAAAAATTGCCGGAAAAAAGTAATAAACTATGGAGCAACACCAGGCAATTGTTGCCGGAGACTCGATCTATCTCTCAGTAGGATTGATCTATCTCTCTCGAAGCCGCAATTCTCGTTTGAGCAATAATTGCCGAAAAACGTTGCTCGTCTAAATGGGCCTTAAGCTCTATTTCTCACTGAAAGCTTCATCGTGGTGGAGGAAGTGACCCACCAGCTTATCCATATAGCCCAGTAAATAGAAGGGCCTGAGCTTGCAAAAAGTGGAACAAGAGATTTTTTTCAAGGATCGTTTGGTATTGTGTGAGTATGGAGAAACCAAGTTTTCGACCTCGAAATCCTCTGAAAAAACTTTTTGTGGGCTAAATACCAAGAAATTTTCGGAATTTATTCAGTTTTTCTCTTTTTACGTCTGAACAACGTATTCTAGCGAAATATTGACCATATACATAATAAAAGATCATTAAATTCTGTGTCGAATGAATCCTCAAACCTCAAATTGAGAATTGTACAGCAGTCACAATTGACAGTCAAAAAACATCGATTTTTTCCAAAATTTCTATAAAACCGTGAAACTCCCACTTTGAATGTGTTGTATCATTGCAGCATCAATTAATCGAAACCCCTCTCCCTAAAAGTTGTGGAGCATCTATCAATGAGTTCAAAAAACACAAACAATTTGAAATTCGTTCAATTTTGGAATATTGAATTTAATGATGTTTAATTATGTATATGATCAATATTTCGCTAGGATGCGTTGTTCAGACGTAAAAAGAGAAAACTGAAAAAAAGTCCGAAAATTTCGTGGTTTTTAGCTCATCAAACGTTTTTCTAAGGGCTTTCGAGGTCGAAAACTTGGTTTCTCCATACTCACACAATACCAAACGATCCTAGAAAAAATTATCTCTTGTTCTATTTTTTGCAAGCTCGACCCCAATTTGGATCCTCGATTTACTGGGCTAATAAGGAAGTTTGTGAATATAGTGAGGAGAATCTATTGTGATTGAAGATTGTCTGTATGGACAGATGCAGGATTGATTTGAGGTTGAGTCCAACCAGGTGCCTTAGCTATCTGACACTCATACTACGATCAGGAAATAGTAAATATAGCATTAAATGACGACAGATGACAAAAAGAAGAACGATTGAAGTTCGAGGGCACATAAAAAGGGAAATGGCAACATTTGAGTAAAAATGACAAACATTGGCAAAATTTTGAAATTGGCGTAATTTTTGATTGGTGAATGATAAATTGGCAATCAACCACATATTCTCCAAGGAAATTTAATATTCTACAACTTTCTCTAAGAGACTTGTTTTCTCAGATCAACCGTTTGGACGAAATTCAACAAAGTTATCCAGAAAACGTGAGCTAAAAACCAAATTTTCAAAATTCCTCCATTTTTGGATGCATATATCTTGGTAACGGTCCGGAATTTCGATAAAACGTATAGAATCAAAGTTGTAGAAAATTTTATCGGCTTTAATTTACTAAGGGACATGTTTTATCGAAAAATGTACCGTTTTCGAGATATTTATGAAAAACCCCAAAATGGGACCTTTAGGGACCCCCCTCGAGCTCGTGCCCCACCCTCCAGGACTTTTAGTATGTTAATAAGGAACCCCCCTCCCCTACATCTGTGCCAATTTTGGTTTGGGTTCTATTTTTTTCTACCTCAAAACCTTCGTTGCCCGGACTATAGGGGGATACGACCGAGTGGCGAACACGGGTGGTGACGCCACGGAGTCGTGCAAAGATTCCAAGATCGCGTTAGTCCGTCGCATTTCGCCTATACACGACTGCCACTCATCATTACAAGTACATAAAATGTACGTAATATGTATATAGATATATTATATCTACCCACTGAGATGTATGTGCTTTATTTACAGCCATCAACCGATAAACACACTCAGGTCCACCAGATCGCACATGGACCTTGGGAGTTGGTTGGTGCCAGCTGTAAAGGTCATCTCTGCTTATCCTGCTTGCTTAGGCTGTTCTATTGTCCCAGTCCTGATAGGAGAATAATCCTGAGAGCGCCTGCCGTTTTTACTCTTATGAACTTAGCTTAAAAGTTATACCTTCAGGAAATCCTGAAGCATCCCTTCAGGCTGTTACAGTTACCTACAGTAGGTACTCTGTGATTGTGTACGTTTGTGAATACTGCCATTAATATAATTGAAATTGTTCCCTTGAAATCTGATCTTTTTGCTACCACCAGTGTCAAGGTTCGATTATATTCCTGTTTTAAAGGAGCCATGATCAAGTTCATCCTGATTTGTACTCCCGACATCTCCTTACTTGTTTGAGGGTTTCTGTGGGTTTTTGTTCACGATTTTCTTTATTTTTTGTACATATTCCGTCATTGCTCGTTTTGTTCCAGCTATTCTTTTCGCTGTTCAGCTTATGAACTCTTTTTCTATTGCTTTTTACAGAAACTTTGCAAAATAAGCTACTAACTAAATAAACACACACTACTCCGCCTAACTAAACCAAGCTTTGTTGCGGTATGAGGATTTCTTTCAACACTAAGTCAACTTGGTCGATATTTTGCCGAAAATCGGCTCATCTTCTTGAGCACAATTTCACTTTCTCACAGAAAGCACGTAGGAATCGAACTCACTCGTCTTCTTAAATGAAAAATACTGTTCAATATTGTGATCGCACTTATAAACCCGTTTTATTCTTGATCAGCCGTGAGTGGTTGAAAACTTATGACGTCACCAGAGCAAATGTTTCGGTGTAAGCAGATGTAAAGTTTAATGATGGTATATAAATAGAATGATCATTCCATCTCGGGGGTCACCTTCAGAAAATGTCAATAATAATGCGCTTTTTTCATCAACCCCTCAACCTCTCACTTCAAGTTATGAAGAGAAGGTCTCGATGGCACCCATTTATTTTCGATGGATTCCGGAGGGTTGGGTCCTTGGAGAAATGTCACGACAAGGTATTAGCCTCTACGGCAGGTTGTCATCAAGATAGGCCCCTCCACGGTTATTTTCATCGAATTCACTACGTGTTTATTGGACCTGAGTGGATTCATCCAATTTCTCCTGAGCCCTCCAGTAAAATTAGAGGCATAACTTTCAAAAAGCCAAGAACCCAGAAGGGCCTACCTGTCTAAGTAAGAACATGAACGAATAATGAATGAAATGGGGAAATCAATACATAAGGTATTGATTCATTTGGTGCATAAATAACAAAGTGAAGTACCATGAAAATTTTGATTTTGATTGTTATCTCCTGTGGAAGTATTAATTTGAAATGTTAAAAAAAGTGTTTATTGAATTTACTTCCTCTCACTCAAGTGAAACTTGAATTTTCTTTCACTGCTCAAAGGGTCCATTTAGATACAGACCAAATTTTGTTAAAAAAAGTGCGGATTTAATTTGATCAACATTTTTTCTCATTAATAAATTACGATCCTTGATAGTTCTGAATAAAAAAAAACCTACCTCAACTTCCTTAGGATGCCCCAGGTAGGTATTTCATGGAAAAACATCTGCCAAGTTGTGGGCAGTATTATAGATCCCGTAGGTATATGAAATTATTATTAAGCGGTGATTACAACAAATTCTCCGATTTGAAGCTTGATTTTCACCATACGTTAATCAAATGATGGAATATGAATTTGGATTCTTCTTGTTGCCAGCTCCAAACTACCCTGAATCAAGCAATCAAGCTGAATGAAGCTATCTGATCTTGAGAAATTAATGTTGAATTATATCACCTATGTTTAATGCGATTCTGAAGCCAAAAACAACTAATTCCAACCCTCTTCATAATGTTTAAGGGTAGTTCCTTTCCGCGTATGCTCAATCGGAACTTCCATCGTCTCTTCTTAATCCGAAAGTGAAATTAATTAAAAATGTAAACATAAGGATTAAGAGAACACTTCGCGGAAAGCGTGGAAGATTTCACCTTTTCCTAAAGCGTGAGAGCTTTCCTCATTTTCCTCTCTACAAAACGACGAAGCAATTTCGTGAGAGATACGCCTCTGAGGCGTGCGTCTCAAAAACCATATTCTCTCGGAGCGGGTAGAAGAAGGTATAGGACGTTAATTGTGAAATAACAAACAAACGTTACCCCCTCTTTTACCCCACAATTACGAAAACCTCATTTCATTTTCAGGCCCTCAAAGTAAACAGACGTTTGAAACCAGAGTATTTCGAAAAGCACGCAAAACGAGGTGTATTTGCAATTAAAACTTACCGTTTTTGAGGTGGAAAAATGGGGACAATTTCGAGAGGCCTAAATGGGCGTTGATTGAAGAAAAAAGAACCCAAACGGGGGAAAAAGTCCAAATTGTTAAGCAACATGAATTATTTTCGAGGAAAAACTTTATGCTGCAGGTCAAAAAAATGTCGACCCACCGAAATCAGAATTTTAACATTTTCAAACAAATTTGGTTCCGTGACGAAATCTCTGTTTGAAGCGAAATCATTACTATAACATTGTACAGTAATTGTTTAAATTAATTTTTGAGAGAATAACAAAATGTTAAGACTCTATTCTGACTTGTATTCGAAACTGTAATTCATTTAGAATTGGCTCAAATTTGATTATTAAATAGACTTGGCCTTTTAGAAATTTCCCTGGTAAGAAAAGGAGGTACGAATTAGATGGGAGATTTGTCGATCTGCTCGAAAACGTTAAACAATGTAAGTGATGGTAAACGTCAAACCGGCCCGAAACCATTAATCGATTATGTTGTTAACCGTTAACCCATTTTGTTGGTTCTTCTTCTTAAAGCAAAAACAGTGACCTGTGGTGGACAGATAGGCTACTAATTTGACGAAAAATAGCAATCACGGTTTTTCGAATCTCAAGGGACGAAGAGAGGCTGGCTCCTAAAGTCTTGACCGATACAAATGAACAGCTGGGCTCTCGGCACACTACCTAAACACATCTGTTTTTTTTTTTTTTGGAAAATCTGTCTACTAAGAGGAGGCCACGACACAAAATAATCTGAAAAAATCGTCTTATAATTCGGAAAACATGTTGTTTTGAAATCTAGGAAACCAGCTTGAGAATTAGTGTACCTACTTGTAAGAGATCCAGAGGAGAAAGAAAGAACGAATATCTTCTTGGAACTTTTTCACATCAAAATTCCAATTTTTATGATGCGAGTGTACAGAATAAACTGGAAATACTACAGTATGTAAATAAAAATGTGAGGTCAGACGAGTTAATACGCCATTTCCCTCCCCCTAAAACCCTCATCAAATAGTCAAAAGAATTTCGTACGCTCTTCGAATCAACCCTTTCCCGGCTCGAGGATTCGGGACGTTTTCAATTCATTAGGATTTCTGACATCGCGGAGGAGGGCAGAGCTGCCACTCCACGCCAACCCGAAGCGTCATCAGTCTGAGGAATACGCAGAAACTCAAACGCCACTCTGCATGGTGAAGTGGTGGAGGGGTTCAATTCAGTTAGAACGGGCTCTGCGCCTGAAATTTCTCCCGGGGATAATATTTTCGTTGTTGGTAAGGTATTTTCTCAAATGTTTAACATCCTGAGACACGGAAAACATCAGCCAAGTGAGTGGGCAGTATAACTTTCTCGCAGTGAACTTGCCTTGAATCATGCAAGTGCAACATTTCTTAAATATTTGCAGATACTTATACAATCGGAGGATCTGGAACACCAGATTTGACTCAATTGTATAAGATACTCGTAATTCATACAAGTATATCATTATTGTTACTGGGGGTTACAATTCACCTTTTTAAAACCTACTAATTCAAAAAATCAATAACAATTTTTACGATTTTTACATCAAACTAAAAAAAGTTAATAAATAACAAAAAGTTTTGATAAAAAACCTATATTTTGATTTAAGAAACCCCTCTATTTTTTATGGAAAGAAAACTCATCTATCAACAATAATTAAAATAATAATGAAAATAAACGAATAATAATAACAATCTTGATTAAAATCATGTGGGGGTCATCACTGTTATGTCTGCGTGTTGTCGAGTGAAGGAGATGAACTTCTCGATGCGTTTGATGCGTTTTCTTTAATCCCTGTTCAATGAAGATAGAATGTCCCTAGCCCGAACGACTATACTGTCACCTTGGCAGCAATAGCCCAGACTGGAAGGTGGAGTGTAGGGAGACATGCTGGCCCAACAACCCCGGCGTCCCTTAGGAGACCGACTGTAAGGAGCCGAGATATTTACCTAGTGAGCCTACTGTAGCGAGAAGAGCTCTAGGCGAGATGGAGGCAGAGGGCGACTCTGATGGAGCTAGCTAGTGATTGAATGCGAAGGTAGAGAACGAAATGAACAAGGCGAATGAGTGGACTAGTGGACACCTGAGTGACCTTATAATATAAGTAGTATACTAGTAGTAATACTAGTATAATATAAGTAGTAATACTAGAGTATATTATACTCTAGGTACTTTCTGTCGGGGAGAGATAGGTGGAAGGGTGACGTCATGTTGACGTGTTCCCCCGTACCTCGTCTCTCCCTGTGGGTCCTCAGCGGTTTCCTCGGCTTCTTTATTCAAGAACTAATTAGTTGCTAAATTGCGGGTCATAACACTAATATTTACACAAAAATAACAATAAAATTTGAAAACAATAAATTTTAATGAAATGATAATTTATTGAACCGAAAAAACGTGGTTCCGAATTGGAGTTGATTCGAAATGAATGATCAAAATATTGGAATAAAGTCGGATTTACCGTGTTATTCGAGTCAATTTATCGACTTGAAGATTGAAATAATTGAGTGGACGGCGTTTTACGTTATTTCGTAAAACTGCGAAAGGTTTTTCCTAGGAAAACCCTGTTGACATGAAAACGTAAGACGGAGGAAACTCAGGAAATAGAAGTTCGCGTGAAAGATTCGCATGTCGCCACCTTATTTCGACCGTTGACTGACATTTGGGTTCTCCGGAGGGGTGTGAAACTTTGTACGTGCGTGTACTAAATGTAAGATCCCCGAGCTTTCCTAGCATGAAGGGGTGAGAAACCGTTTCATACGTAGAAAGGAAGTGAGGGATGTCTAAATAGTGACCAACCAGTTGAATCATGGTTTCCTCGTTCAGTAGGAGCCGGATATAACGAACTTTAGTGGTCATAATGGTTCGTTTTAACCAGAGTTCACTTCAACAACAGCGTAGTTTGAAGGTGATGGAACTCCATTCTAGATACCTAGTGGGATTGGACGAGGTGAGTTCGCTGCAATCAATATTTCAAAATACCTATGGCCTCTCAGTGAACCTGTCATTGTACCCGGTTAGTGCTACGTTTATTCCCCGGGAGTTCTCATTTATTTTGTAGAAGATTGACTTGCCTGTGAAATTGGTCGTCAATTCAGAATCCCAGAAATTCAGGGTCATAGTCAGATTTTGGTAACGTTTTATTGTCACTGTTTCCTATAATAAAGAGGAAAACGGTGCCAATTTAGTACATAACGGTTTATTTATTTTTCTTTATAGCTCTGAGTGGTTACGTTCATTTTTAAGATATCGTGGAGTTGTTGGTTCCTTCATAACCGAATTTGGTTCGTGGTTGCTCAGGAAGCTTACTGGGAATTCAGGAGGCTAAGAATCTCAATTCGAAATAAGGATGGGAAAAACAACAGATTACGTACCTTGAAAAATAAACCTTCACATTTTGAAGGGGGAAGGGTGAATATTTTTCTTCCTCGATTCGAAAACCAAAATCAAAAATTAATTAAAATTTCGAGTAATAAAATGAACTGGACAAAAGTTAGTTTTATCGTTCTCACATCTGATCTCACTTGCTCCCAGACACTCCTAGTAGCTCTTAAGGGTCTGATTTCCCAACCAGCCTTCTAGTCCTTGCAGGAGTGATCCCCATTCATTTCATGGCCACAGAAAGAAAGAGAATGTTGAACAGGAGGGATCAAGGAGAGCAATCCCGTATTGCCAAAGGGGAGAGAGAAATCACCATGGAAAGTTAGCAGGATATGTGGACAGGAGAAACCAGAGGCAGATGACTAGTCTACGCCTACCTACATAACATGGGGAAGGTGAGGTCCCCAAAATGTCTCAACTGTTAGGAGAACAAGGATGATGACGCATTCCATACATTCTTTGAATGCCTGGGATGGAAAGGGGAGATGAACTGCCTAAGGGAGAAGTTGCATCTCGCAGCACAGGACACAACCTCAGAAGCGGTCATAGGAAACATGCTGGAAAGCATCCTTCAAAAAATCCTTCAAGAACTGGAGAGGCAGCGAAGGACCATGGACCGGCCCCCAGCAGAGAACTAAGAAGACTCCCACGACTCAGCCTGACGTAATGTGTTGAACAGTTCCAGGCTGAGTTCCAACGTGGGGTAAGGAGGTGAGGTTTTAGTGGGTTTGAATCCTACATAACCCGTGCGAGCGGTTCCCTCGGGTATCTTACGAGATCCGATTTCCACCCCTGGATCTGAAAAATGTCCTCACCCTCTACAAAAACAAGGTCTTATATCAGATATCAGCACACTAGGATGAGCTAGAGAGACGAGAAAGTGGAATCAAGTTGATTCTGAAGAGAGTTGATTCTGGGCATTGACCTCCAGATTACTTGAGAATGCTATTACAGAGACACCTATGTCGTTGATGAACGAGAAACTAACTTCTAAGCGAATTTGCATTCGAATCATCAATAAAACCGTACCTTGAAATAGAAACAATCAAATCCAATTTCTCAGGAACAATCGACATGCGGGTTAGCATGACTGTGGAAAATTACGGCGTTCGGTTTTCCGGGAGTTGCACGAGGGTCGTCTTATACACAGATATTTTCCTAGAAAAATTACGCTTTGAGACAAGAAATTCGCGAGTCGGGGCAACACATAAATTGCGGTCGTAATGACTCGTCGGGCAAATTGGTTGGAAACATTCTATTTCGTAGTGGGTTACAACTAGGAGAAAACGTAGTTCTGTAATGGACTTAAAAGGGTAGTAATTCATTACCTTTAATCTGAACCGACCTCAGATGTATTTTGGGGGAAAAATTACCTAGCTTTATAGAATGCTCAACACCACATCAAGTAAATAATCAAAAATTTTTATTTGTAATCGTATTTGTTAACCGATTAACGCCCAGTGTTGCCATTTGGCAACATAGAGGGGCATTCTGTTTGGAGGCTGCTGGGCACCTTTCTGAGTCATTGAGAAGACCTGGATCCTGGGGATCCTTTTCTCCTGATCTGTCTGATAATAGTGATGAATAATTTTTTATCTCCATGAGGGTGAGGCACAGAGCACGAATTACTCACTTAGTATTGGTCGTATTCCTCATTCAATATTCCACGAAAACTCCTAGTCGATCCGGTGAGATCACAATACAATCCACTAAATCTCAGGTTTGAAATGAAAAAATCAGTTCATGTGGCGCCCAGCGATGCGATACCAGGCGATTTAAACAATTGAGGGGTTTCCTACAAGAACAAGATAAGTCCGAAAACGAAAATTCTAAACCTGCTGAATTTTGTGAAAGGCCTTTTCCTGAATTTTCCCCCTCCTGTTGCAAAATGTGACTTGTTTGGTTCTTGCTGAATTTTCATTGAAGCCCAAGTACTGCATGTTTATGACGTGAACACGTTTTGCATGTTCTTGACTGTAATCAAATTTTCTGTTTTTATAATAATAATGAAGCTATTTCCGAACTGTATTTAAAAACTGACAACTAGAACATTTAAAATGTTTTTTTAGATGCCTATGTTGCTGGTTCAATTTCCTTCAGGCGCAGTGTTGCCACGCGCGCGCGGACTTATTTCGTTCTTGCGGAAATAGAGAGGACTAGAATTCTCCTGCAAAATGCGCACATTTTGAAGCCTCCTGTAGACTTGGACCTGTTCGGTTCTTGCCGAAATGAACTTGTTACTAGATATCGCACACATTCAGGAACAAAATGGCGCCTTAACCGGGTTTTTTCAAACTTTGGACTTATCTTGTTCTTGTAGGAAACCCCTCAATTATTTTTCTCGCGTTCTAAAGAATAATTTGGGGACGGAATATCAAATCTATTTTCAAAATATGTAGAGAGAAAAAAAGTTCAGGGCGTTAATGGGTTAATTACTTATTTGAAACGTTCAACGGCGCAAAAATGAATGTTTTGATCAGCGTCTTCCTGTTCAAGATGACACTATTTCTCCAGGAATTTTTCAAAATTTATGGTGTGAGGATAAGTCTCAAGGGAGATCTATAGGTTTCATACCGTGAGACTAATGGTATTGCGTAACGTGAATTTAATGATAGTTCAGACCTTTATGTTTCCTCATTAAAGTTTCATCACTAGAAAAAAACGCTGCAAATTATTACACAATGGTTTATTATTATTCTATATAGATCACTCGTCTACAAAATCACCAACCATCCAATATATAAAAAAAAAATCAAAGAAAAAAAAATCGAAAAAAATCAAAAAAAAATTTTAAAAAAATCAAAATCACCAACCATTGATCGCATTTTGGTCAGCTCTAATTTGAACGGAGATTAGGCCTCTTTTGCGATTCACACTCGTGTTTTGATTTTTATATATTTATATATTTCAGTGTAAACCCTTAAATTTTTGTAGGGAGCGAACGGTTTGTCCTACAGAGCTCCGGGTGGTCTCAAAAAATTCTAAAAATTCTATAGAATCCAAAATTGAAGGAAAAACAATACCTTTATATCAAAATTTTTTGAGTTAGGGCGTTTTCAAAATTGATTTTGGAACCCTTAGAAGTGACCTACATCAACCAAAAGCTTCGGGGCACAACTAGACCCCAAATGGAGCCTACATACCAAATTTCATCAAAATCGGTCAATGCTAAGTGGCAAAAGTGCCGCGTACGGCGTACGGCGGACGGACGGCCAAATTTTTATTCGATTTTTGGATTCTACGTACCTTGAAACGTAAACCATCAAATTTTGAGGGGGTGTTAACTTTTTTTTTCTTGGTCGATTCCAAAGGTTCATTATTGAAAATAATAAACCAAAACTTGAAAGTCTTGTTTTATTCCAATTAAATTCAAATATCATAGGTACTGAGTCTTGTAGGCCCTATACAGTGATTCTCAGCAAGAGATGGCGTTCTCCCAGCTAAGCTATAACTTTCTCCCAGTTGTAGTTCAAACATTTTTAAAGCTAATTTAAAAGTCTATTGCAAGGTTCAAAATAGCTCGGATATCCGGTATACGTTAAAATATCCCCTTGTAATAACACTCACGTAGCGCACTGATAATTGAAGAGCGCCACTTGCAAAAGGGTCTAAGTGCCATTTTTTCACAATGAGCTTTTTTTGTTGATTTGGGGCCTATGTGCCTCAGTGGAGTTGCCCTGAGAATATTAAGACGATAGTGCTGCTCCAAGCGGTTGAAATTAGCTTCTCGAACCAAACAGGCCTAAGTACCATGAGGTTGCATTACCGATGACATGGAGGTAGAAGGGTGTTCTATAGCTCCATGTTTCACGTGATCTGGTAGGTTTACTTTCCAAAAGGTTTTAGCTCTCTACATAACCCTTATTGCCAGAGGCACTTTTGAAGAAATTGAACAGCGGTACCCTTTGTCGGGCCATACATTTTTGTCCTGCGACAGGGACTTCGGAGTCATAGAGCGTGCCAAGAAGGGGAAGACACCTGAAGTTCCAAAAAACTTGATTGAAATAATCGTGAATTCTAAGCAAACTGAACCCTTTTTCATGGTCAAGGTAATGAACACATTCTATAACTGGATGGCATTGGACACCAAGACTCTTGTTTCATTCAAATTCAATCGAGTTCTGCTTGAAGAAGGATGTGTAGAAGTGAAGAGTAGCTACAGTGATGTAGCACCAGCTCGAAAAGTGAAGATATTCAAGAGAGGTATCAACATGGAGACTTTTCGACAAGTTGATATTCAGGAACTTGTCAGTGAGCCCAAAATTTGGTCTGCTGCCAAAATAAAAGATATTGAAAATATGATTCCTTTTGTAAAACAAGAAAACCAAATTTACTATCAGGAGCTAGTCGGTACAATGAGAAGTAGGCATTCAAAACAATGAGCTTTATTTTCATTTTAATCTTTTTCTCATTTTTTTAAATCTTTAAGCTCATTATTAATCATAAGACTTTTTCGGTGCCTTACATTTTAAAGTTCGATTGGCCGTCATAATTCCATTCATTCAAACCAATGAGCTTTATTTTCATTTTAATCTTTTTCTAATTTTTTTAAAATCTTTGAGCTCATTATTAATCTTAAGACTTTTTCAGTGGCTTACATTTTAATGTTCGATTGGCCGTCATAATTCCTAGAAATAACACTACAAATCAATAATACACAATAATAAATTGATGTACACATTATCTACGAGTATAATATACTCGTATAATATACTAGTAGTATATTATATTTAGGAGTATAATATACTAGTGCAAAAATATCATTTTGAACTACAATATTCATATTATGAATATTGTAGTTCAAAATGATATTTTTTTACTACTAGCTGCTTGCTTTGTTGAGTTACCTTATGTGCAATTTGTATGGTACTTAGACCCTTTTGGTAGAAAAATTGAATAAATAAAAATGTCTGCATAATATATTTTATACCAATATACTACAACCACATCCCCTACCCCCCCCCCACCCTACTACTTGATTACATTCCCCAAGTTGTGTTTTTAACGTTTTTCTCAATAAAATTGTGCTAACTTTTCTTAGATGTACACTGTTTTTTTTTAAGTTCCTTCTAAGTTCTCTTGAATGGCACATAGCCCCTTTTGCAAGTGGCGCTCTTCAATTGAGGTTAAAAAGTTATCCATTCACAGGTTTCGACTTTTGACCGATTTGCCACAAATCGTATCATCAACACGGCAAAGAATGAAAGTTTGAATACAGTAAGGACAAAGCCTAGTTTAAATTGAAGGCTCCAGGCAATTTAAGAAAAAAACTTGAAAACCCTCGACAAAAATTAAGTTTTCAGACCAACCCGCGAAAAAACACCGCTCGGAGGTCAGGTTTTTTTTACAAGGAATCTCTTCTCCGTGGTTGACGCCCGTTTCGACGAAGAGGATTTCTGCTGAGGGAAAGACGAAGAAGATGATGAAGAGAATAAAAATAACCTCGCAGAAAATGACCCGGTTGCGTAATGTTCCAGAAGGGTTTTCGCGATCTGTACAAGGAGCTGTTTTTTGGGGTGAGACCCTTCCATTTTTCTCTCGCTAAGTAAAAGTGACTTGACTCCACTCGCTCTGACGATTTCAAAATAGAAAGGAGTTTCGTTCGATCTGAAGAAACAAAATTTTTAAAAACTATAAAGTAGGTATCGCAGAATGGTTTCGGAGCTGACAAGATGTGGTTTACACCCCATTTTCGTGTCCATTCTCGGGATGATATACCTTTGTTATCTAAACGACCAATTGTTCAGACGAACGTCCACATTTAATCACTGACATAAAAACTTTGATGGTCATGGAGTTGACAAGCGACCACACAAATACGATGCACGAACTACACTGCTCATTTTTCTGATTTGCCCCTGTTCCAAAACAAGTCACCACTGTTGAAGACTCGAAATTTTTACTTCGTTAGGAAAAGAGTGAAGTGAATTCAATTAATTTTACTGATTTCAATTTTGCTCCGCATTTATACTTGGAAGTTACCTGAGTTGAGGCTATGGTGGACGGCCGCTTAATGTGATTCTCAAAAATAGATGGCGTTGGTGGCGGGGTCAAAAGTTTCTTCTTCGAAAGTTACGAACATTTTTTCAATCTGTGAACGCGGTAGCTCTGATGGTAGTTTTTTGATATTCCACTTCAATTTCGATTACATTCTTGTATCTCTTTATTATTAAGTGTTATGATGTGAATCATGTCCAGCCCATAATGAGGAATTTCATTATGTAAGAATTATGTCAGAATTTTTAACCTCAAAATCGGATTCAGCACCTCCAAAAACCTCCTACGGCAACTTTCAACCCGTACTTCCTAATTTACGAATAAACAAAACAGTGTAGAAAATATGAACGTTTAAAAAAAAAAAAAAACCTGGAGGATGACGTCAACCTGGAATAGTTCATGTATAGCCGCTTGAAGCGCTGAGATCGTGAAATCTCACTTCGTATAGTCCTCGGAGGCAACATTTCACAAAAACAGTAAAGATTGAAATCAAAACATATTGTTTAGTAATGCATGCATTCCAGGGGACGTCCCATTGGATAAGCATTAGATCAGTTAACCAGTTGGTAAGCGATAAAACTGTTTCACTCGATGTAATTTGGTTTATTACTTTAGGCAAGAAATAGTGACCCCCCCCTCACCATTATCTACCAAAACATTTCTAGCGGCATGGGAGCCTCGAATCTGAAGAGCATTTTAAAATCCATGATCTACGATACCCAACATGCGAATTCGAGTTCACCCCCCCCCCCCCCCCCCAACCACCACCAATGGTGCCAGTCTGGCACCAAAGGGGGAATACGTCGTAACATTGCACTTTCATCCATTAGTTTTAGTAGGCGGTCCGTCGAGGTTCACATCCGTATTCAAGGTGAAACACAAAAAAAAAAAGCACGAAATATGCGGTTTATGGTGTCCTGGCACCATGGTGGCACCACTATTATTTCCTTGGTGCTACAGAGAATAATTCATGAAAACCCGGAGGTATAATGAGAATTTTTCCTCAATTTCAAAGCTTGGGTACAATTAGTAAGCAGTAAAGGAACCGAAATTTAGAAAAATCGGATATTTTGTGAATATTATCCCCCCACTACACCCCCCCTTGCGAATTTTGGTACTCGGGTGAAATTATGTACAACTCGGAAGTTATTTGAGTCAAACAAAAAAAGAAACTCACTAATCGGTTGGAAATTGAGGCCTGGGCAAATTTTAAAGGATTATGCCCGCAAACGCACGTTTTTTAAGCATTAACCCCCCCTTTCCCCCCCTTAAAAGGCAAAATTCGAAATTCCGGCGCCGTAGTGCACAACTAGATAGTTTTCCGCGTCGAACAAAAAAAGAACCACAAAAATCGGTTGAGAACTAAGGCCTGGGCAGACGACACAAGATTATGCCCAAAAATGCACGTTTTTTGAGCATTAACCCCCCCTTTCCCCCCCTTAAAAGGCAAAATTCGAAATTCCGGCGACGTAGTGCACAACTAGATAGTTTTCCGCGTCGAACAAAAAAAGAACCAGGAAAATCGGTTGAGAACTAAGGCCTGTGCAGACGACACAAGATTTTGTCACACACACACACACATACACACATACACACACACACACACACACACACACAGACATACACCTATGGTTTTTTTCGCGGATTTGGATTCAGAATGGTCTAAAACGGATTACTGTGTGGTTATTTTTTTTTTCTGTTGAGTGTTGTCCAACTTCACCCCAGATCGATCGCATAAGGACGCCCAAGTCTTACTGTGGGACGTCCTAAAAACTGAAGAAAAAAATGGAAAAAGCAATTATGATCAGGGGAAATGGAACGCTTCACTCACTCAGAACGAAACTCATCTTGTTCATTTCTAAGTTGAATTCTACGTGAAAGATCACTAAATATTATTCGTCACAAATTAGACCCTTATTCATTCAATATGTTCAGACCTAAGACCCTAAGAAGCCCCTAAAACTGAGTACCTACTTTAAAAGAACCTGTGGACCATGAACTGATTTTCTCTTTTGATATCATCCAACAAATGATAGTTTGGGTAACTCCTATCTTTAATTCAAATAAATTTAAATCATAATCCACTCATCTTGGAATATAGTAAAATCCCATTTATTGTTAATTATTAACAATTGGATTATGATTTAAATTTATTTGAATTAAAGATAATTATTATTTAATTAAGATAATAATTATTAATTATTATTTAATTAAGATAATAATTAAAAATAATTATTATTTTGGGTTTGATGGAAAAAAAAGGAACTTTTTCCAACGGAAAAAACGCGGCAAATTATTACACAAAGGTTTATTATTTTTCTGTATAGATCACTCGCCTGCAAAGAACACAGATTTGTCATTGACAATACCTACTAACCATATTTTCGATTCAATCAAGTTTGTTATGAAGTTTATATGACGGGAGAAAAAGTGGTAGGATTTAGGATGGAGCTCGTTGGCGGGTCCGAAACTGAACACATTATGTAGGTGAAGGTGAGGGTGGATTTACCAGGCACGAGACCGTTAATAGATGTGGGATTGGTGGATAGGACAGAAATTATTGTCCGATATAGATTTTTCCAGGGCTGATGCGAGTTTACCTATGTTGCAAATTAAAAATCCCTTCATAATGATTGTGAATATCCGTTTTCTTAGTGGGTTGTTATTAATGGAACTGCTCGATATTGCAACGTGAGGATGCTTTATTGCCCACCTAACTTGGCTGACGTTGTTCGTATTGATATTTAAAGGTTTGTATGATCCTTTTAAATGAATGAACATTGATTTTTCCAGTTTTCTTCGATCTAAATCACAATCCTAATTAGGAGGACTCAAAGTTTCTCCTGAGTTTGGTCCGCGGTTTGTCCCCACTTTCAGCCTCGTGTGTATCGTTTTGCGGGCGTCCCGATTCGTTGAATATTCGCCCTTGTTTGAGATTAATTACGAACATACGATGGAATCTCGACACCTCTCCCTCTGGCGACCTCAAAGCGCATTACTAAACAGAGTGATGTACGGTGTTGTCTGTCGCCCGAACTTCTCTGTCCCGACCTCTGTCCCATTCCAGTTGGAAAACAACTACATTTCCCCTCACCCGCCCCTTCGGAACTAGTCGCATTTAAATAGAAACGGATTGATCAACTTTGGAAAACGTACAAGGCTCTTCCATCTGAAATCCGCCAGAGTTCATTGAAATTGTACACCGAGCCTGAAGAGACACGCAGCTCGTAATGGTTCACATGTGGCTCAAATAAATTAATTGATGAATTTATTGTCAATTTATCCTGATCAACTGTCCTGTTACTACTTGTCACATATACAAACCAATTTTAGAAAATTAGGTAATCAGTAGAAAATAAGCCTAGACCAGTGCCCCCCCCCCTGGTTTTATGATTAAAATGGATTATGTGTAGAAAATAAGGTAAAACGCCATTTATCCTCAAAAATATTTTTAAAAAATAAAATTAAATGAAATAAAAAGAAAATAAAAAAAAGTGTATTTATATTGTTTTTGAAAAAAAAAAAAAATGATACACTTGGTGTTATTCAAATAGCTCGTTTTGAGCCTATTTGAGTGCAAACAAGTCTATATAACTGGTAGTGTAACCAGTTAGTAGGGACACTGGATATCAATAAATAAACCAAAGCTCAATGAAATCTAACAAAAATGAACAGAACAATGTTGAGTGCAATTGAGGGTTGAAATTTTCAAAAATGCCCAAGTAGGTAGGTAGTAGGTACCTACGGTTCGAACTGGGTTTTGGTGGTCGTTTTATGGAGGCACTTCCCTTCATCCTTCTCTCCCACCCCCACCTTCCTCATCTTCCTTTATCCCTAGGGCCGGCGTAGGGTGAGTCCTTCCCATTATATTTGATTTATTTTTATTTATGGCGTGCCCCTCCGTCACAAAAGACAATTTGTCTTTGAGGGGAGATAAAAAAAGAAAAAAAGGGGGGGGGGGGGGGAAAGTGACAATAGCAAAGCTGTGATCTTTGCAGACGAGTGATCTGTAAAGGAAAATAAGAAACCTTCGCGAAATAATTTGCAGCGTTTTTTTTTATTTGTCCTAAACATACTCATCTCGAGACTTCATTTTTTTATAATTTATTTTCATTACCTTGATCAATACAATTTTCTATACGTTTCTGAAGGTTTTAAAATCCGTAAATATTGTCCAAAAGTCTAACTAATTATAATTTTTTGAGGAAAATAAATAATGATGAAATAAATTTTAATATTTAACAAAGTTTTCGTAAGTTTTTATTGAGAAGTATTATGAGGTGAATCAGCTCCAGGCTCGTTTGAGCACAGTTAAGTGCAAAAAAGTCTATGTAACTGGTTAGTGCGAAAAGCTTGTTGTAACCAGTTATCGCCAACAGTTCGTTGTAACCAGTTAGTAGGAACACTGGATATCAATAAATGGTTATAAGGGCAATCAATAAACCAAACTCATTCTAACAACAATGAACAGAGCAATGTTGAGACAGGTCTTTATAACAGGTTATAAACATCAGTTCGTTGTTACTGTTGATGGAAACAGCTCAATGTAACCGTTTAGTGCACACTTGTTGTAACTGGTTAGTGAGCAGTTCATTGTAACCATTCTGTGCAAACAGTTCATCGTAATTTTTTGGAGCAAATCAGCAAATATTAAAGGGAAATGAGACAAATCAGGATAGTGTGAAGAATTGGACTAAGTGAGCAGTCGAGTTTGTTGTAACCGATTAGTTGATACCATCATGGTTTCAAGTGCAATACACAAAACTAAGAATAACTGAAAACTAAGTATTCGAATTTTTGAATTAAAAACATACTTCAATTATTAAATGAAACTTTAAAAAAATATTTAAAACAATTTTTTTTGTTGATACTATGTTAGATGATGGCTTGTAAGATTTTCTTGTTCTGATAACATTCATATGGTTAGATTTGAAAATAACGATTTTTCAAGCTTAGATAAACCGGATGAAAGTATGGGGCAACACTAGTGCCATCTCTCATCTCAGAATCATACTAGACCCCCCTTTAGCCTTAAACCAAGTGAGCTGGCGGGGCGAGTTCGTTGTAACCGATATGTCAGCACAACCACCACTGTTCATTGTTATTAACATAGTTAATTATAAACGGAGTTGCTATTTGTTGGTATGTATTTTAGCAGATTCGTTCAAAGCATAACCGGAACCAAAAGTTTGCCTGGTACTAACAACAGTTTGCTGTAACCGGAGTTCGTTATATTAATTTCTACTGTAGTAGATATACTACCGATTCAATTATTCCTCCCTTTCGTTCTTGCAATCCGATACTTCCCTCTTTTTGTTTTCAACAAAACATTGGCCTCCATTAAAACTGGAACATCCCTCTCCCACAGCAGGCCCGAAGGAGGAACGTACTTTATCCTGTAATCATAATAATTATCCAGAATCGGGTAGTTTCCCAAAAAGTTTCTTTCCCAAACATTTCGTTTCATTTCCGCAGTTGCACGTTAAAAGTTTGGTTCCCTCAAAACTTCCGAAAAATACAACCCAAGATTTTTCTTGATGAACTGTCAGGAAACTTTCATTAGGAAGATACATGTCAAGTTTCAAACCGACATAACTCAGTTTTTGATTCAAAGTTGAAACTTCAAGTTCTTTGGGATAAAATATTTGAATTTTATCTCCTGAACGTTACAATTTTGAATCGATGTCAAAGTAAATTTCCGTTTTACGCGGGTAGAACATGAAAGAATCACAGTTATTCGACTGGTTCTTTATCAAACGGGAGTAACAAGAATCGGAACTCCGTGTTTCGGATTTTATTCCGGAAAAAGCGCGGAAAAGTAGACTTTTTTTCACAACTTCACCTCATCATTCGGTGAGCTTTTTTTTAAATTTATTTTTTAAATGGAATTCATTTTTTTCTCTCTTTCACTAGCCCTCTCTACATCGCGTTCTCCCGGCATTGAAATACCAAAAGAGACCCTCGTCTGGGGACAACCCTCCTAAAGCTAACGAACCGTGGCCGACTCCCGAGGCTCAACGGGGCCCCATAGTGCCGAGAGGGCTAAAAGCCACTTACAAACAACTTTTTTTCATATCCCCTCCCTACTTCATCACTCCTCTGATGGCTTATGTATCTGATCATGTCCTCTTTTGACGTACATTTTTTTTCTTTCACGTAGCTAATTCCCGAAACTACCGCTTTTTTGTTATTTGTCCAGAAAATACTCAACTCGAGACTTCATTTTTTTGATAATTTATTTTCATTACTTTGATCAATAAAATTTTCTATGCGTTTCTGACGTTTCTAGAATCCGATAAATATTGTCCGAAAATCTAACTAATTGCAATTTTTTGAGAAAAATAAATAATAATTAAATAAATTTTAATATTTAATGCATTTTTCGCAAGTTTTTATTGATAAGTATTATTCGGTGAATCAGGTTATTGAATATTTTGTTTTGATATAGGTATGTCTTTTGGCTGGGGTATTCGGAATTTTTCGTGACACACTTTTTTTTTACCACAAAAAAATGCAACAAGGCAACCAGTAAACAAAATCATGGCAACATATCGGTAGCTATGACGGAACGTTCTCTAGAATACTGCGATTGGAGAGTTTTTTTTTAGTAAAGACCTCAAAAACAAAGTACCCACCTTGTTCCAGAGATCATATTTAGCAAGCTTTAAGGTCAATTGATAATGGAGAGATTCCTGGACAATCCAAAGCGCGTGAAGTACTCACCACTGGATAAATCTTTGGATCCAGTCTGCTCGCAACACGGGGGGGTCTCAGTTGGTCGCCGTTCGTTTTTAGAATTTAGCGAAATTGAAGGGGCAAAAAGTTAAAAGGTTTACCTGAATTTGACATTTTAAAGAATTTTAGAAATTCATTAGGGCATTGAAAAACTAAAATATTGCCGCCGGAATCATCAAAATCGAACAATACTTAATTGCCACAGAAAAATGGGAAAAACTACTGAATAAAAGGTTTTTCCATATTTCTCTGCCAATTAAGGGAAAAACATAACTGAATTAACGGTTTTTCCTATTTTTCTGTGGCAATTATATTTCGATTTTGATGATTCCAGCGGCAATATTTCAGTTTTTCAATTCCCCAGGGCCGTGGAATAATGAATTTCTAAAATCCTTTAACATTTCAAATTTAGGTACAACTTTTTGAGTTTTTGCGCCTTTGATTTTGTGAAATACTAACCCGGAACGAGGAACGAACGGCGACCGACTGAGACCCCATTAACCCTCTGTTACTAGTTAGTGTTAAAAAAAAATATCCACAATTTATTAACAAGGAAGAAGCCAATGGATGGGCACAGAAGAGATGCAAGAGAGTTCTTCTTTTACTTTGTTATGCGTGATTGTTTAATAACTGTTTCATTCATAACCTAATTTCTCCGCCAAGTTAGAGTCTATGCGCTTCGTATCATTACAAAACTCAAAATGACCGAAAATTGAGATGAATACGAATTTAATGACATTTTAAAGCAAAACCAATCATTTGGTACATAGACCGAAAATTCATAATTCAGCTCCATCTCTCTTCATTATCATTGTTTCGAGGACCTATGTGCCACACCCTCTTGGCAGATATTTCTTTGTTACGGACTCAAACGCCCCATTTCACTCGTAACCGACGCGGAACAAAGCCGAAACAACCTCTCTCGGAAGAGTGAGGGAAAATAAGGAAAAACGAACGAGAAAAAAAAGTTGGAAATAAAAGAGAAAAAAAGGACTACCCGAAAATCCGCGTGGCGTGGCGCACGACAGATGTAATTGGACTGAAATTGGCCTCAGCGGTTTTTCCTTTTGACCCCCTGATCTGGCTGGTGCAACCCCATCATTCCTACAGCTAGTAACTCAACCCTTTGGGGAGGGGCAGTGCCCCCCTTCTCGATACAACGCTGTTTTCTATACTTACATGTCTCGTTTCGATACGAGGCTCGACGAGTTTTTCTCGTTCTGAAGGATCGCTCTTGTTATTTCGAAAGTGGTTTTCGGTGTAATTTCAACTATCCGGTCTGCAAAGAACATGGCTTTGCAATTGTCACTTGCGTTTTACCAGCCATGAATAAAATTCATACCATTCAAAATTCATACCAGCCATAGTTACTCCCTACCTACTTTGAAAGTTATTAAGGGAACCCAGCAGGGAAAAAATGAAAAAAAAAATCGATTTTCTGTTTTTTACATTAACAAATTCTTAATTTAAATGCGGACAAAATGGTGTATTATTTTTGAATTTTGCACAATTAGAACTGGTAGAAAAATTAGTTCAAAGTTGGGAAAGTAGGTGTTAGCCGGCGCGGATTTAATACGTTGAATACACGAAACTTGGGAGAAAAAACCAACTAACAATAACAAAAATGGCGAAAAAAGATAACAAACCTGATTGAAAATAACCTTCTTTCTTATTCTTCTTCACTTTCTATCATTTTTTGCATGTTTGAAGTCATTGTTGTCATTAGGAGTTACGTTTTACTTTGTTTGAGATGCGTTTTGCGAGGTTTTCAGAAAAAGTGCTCTCCTAAAATCACGTTTTTCGGACCTTCTTGCCCCTGTTTCTGTGCAATGGTTTAAGTTATCGTGTTCCCCCAATTTTTCCTCGAAACTGCTACTATTGTACTCCACTTTAGTCGGATGGTTTCTCAAAATTCCAATTATAAGGTGTAAAAAAAATGTTTGAAGTTGAAAAAATGCAGATAAAAAAAACGGAATTTTTGAAAAATCATACCTAAGCTATAAATTGAAATTTTCAAAATCCATCTGAATGAAGTGAAGACGACTATATGTACTACCACTGGAAAAAAAATTTCATTTCAATAGACTGAACCGTGTTCAAGATCTAGGGGCACAAAAAAGGGTCTGCCGACCCACTTTAGTACTAGCTGCTGGGTTCCCTTAATAATTCTATTTCTATTTTGAAGCTTCCAATAGCCCACAAAAATTTCCGCTATCAATTAAATTTAAAATTCCAATTTAATTTTGGTTACTCCATCAAAGGTGACACTGCTGTGGAGCTCCTGGTATGTTTTCGGTGACACTTGTGACACCATGGTCCAATTAGGGTTAACGCGTTGGCAGTACGGTTGACCAGAGTGCCGAGGATATTTCTATGATAGAAAATTCTTTTCGATTTACCTATGTCGGTTTTTCTGATTCTTTTGCAGTTATTTCACAATTCCTGAGGAGATTGGATTGCTATGAAATTCGTCAGCGAGATTTCTAACTTGGAGCAAAGTTGGACGAATACATAGTGCTTCGGGAATCAATTTGAAAAATTCTTTCACAAAATTTGAAAAAAATTGAATGGAATTTGAAAAATCTTTCACAAAATCCAACTTTGTTCGTGGAATGGGAAGTAATTGAGTAGATGGTATCTTCAACTGCAACGATGCACTCCGAGGAAACTCAGATAGAGCAGAGCAGAAAGCTTGATTCATCGAACATGCAACAATGGGGCAACTATCTCCTTGAGGGAGGTAAGTTTGTCGACAAGAATTATGGCGTACGGTTGTCCCCGTAACACGGCCGCTTTACCCCCTTTCGTTAGACGCAGATAACCTGGAGCGATTAAACCTCCTGTCAACCGCTTAATGGTCAGTCGCATTCAGAAGAGATGGTCAAGTTGGTAATCCTGTTTTATGGGTCTTAAGAAAGTTTCTTCGGGGGATGCAGAGAGGCTATCCATCAGGCGGTGGTTTCGTATGCAAACAAGAAGTCGAGCTGGAAGAAATACGTTTTGCGTCTGTTCGAGTGACTTCCAAACGATTGACGTGTCTGACTGATGTCTGAATCTATCCCGCACTCTGTAGAAATCATAACATCCGGTGATTTCTAAGGGGCTTTTGAGATCTAGGACTTTCGACTGACTTCTTCAGACTCTACTATAAACATAAAATATAGTCGCCTAAGAATAGATAGATAGATATTTGTTTATTGGCTCTATTTTGTACAATTTTTACAAGAAGAACAATGCACAAAGGTATGCGATTTGCTCTGATTTCCTATCCGACGTTTGACTTGGCCCGTGTTGTAGGGTAGGATCTTTGCAAAAATGCTCCCTCTTGGTAAGTAAATTGATAAATACATATATATGATATAAATTATATTATATTATATTACTACATACGCGAAGCTGCCCGCTCATCTCCTCTCTTCTATGAACCGTTTTCCCCCTACAATTATCAGCGAATCGAACCCTCTAACGTCTACCACACAGTGCAAATCTATTCCTGTCCCTTCCCTAAATTTTGACTTTTTTAACTAACACACTTTTACAAGGTTACACATTTGCGCGTTTGCATGCGCAGCGGCTACTATCAGTCCGGCGGTGTTGATTTTCATAGGGGACCATTTACACGCCAACCCGCAAAATCCGTGAAAATTGCATCGAAATCGGATGAGAAATGTAGAATTTATAGCTGTGGCAAGGATTTCATGACAGACAGACACGGAACCAAAATTGTTCAGGAAGGTCTGAAACGTAAAACGCGAGTGGAAATTTTGATTTTGGCGAACTTTTTTTTCAACCTTGAAAAGTGAAAATAAAGCTTCCGCTATCTTGGTAGACTCGGAAGCAAAACTCAGGCCTTCTAAATTAAATTTTTTTGTTCCTGAAAGTTTTTATTTTTGATTTAATCGAGATCCGAGCAGGAGGGAGGTATACGAGGAAAAGTGACGAATCCAACATAATAGCAATCGCGATTTCACAATCGTGTTGCTGATTGTAGACTCTTGAAACCTACAAAACTACCGTGAAAATCGAATTACGTTTCGGAGAATTTATCAGAGGTAGGTTCTGATCCTTATTACGATTAATCAATTTCACAGCTAATAATTATATGTTCTTGTTATTCTACGTGATGAAACGATACTGCCCACTCAAATTGTGGGACGTATTCATTTACTCAAATTTGGCTCCATGATCACAGTTTCACTGTGAAGTGATCCCAAAGGGCCAGAATTTTGGCCAGGAGGTAGCAGGAGGTAATTATCGAGCCAGACTATATTTTGCTCGTTACACATACGCATAAATTATACTCTATCGGATAGTTCGCGCAATTAGTTTTCCGCAAACGGCGATCAATCGCATGACATCATCTACGGTGCCAATAAGTCAACATAGCATAATTCACTGTCGAACGTTTTCCTTTATCGGTAAGAACAAAAGTAAAAACTTGATGTTTTGCATTTAGCCTTGGAACTGCCATAGGCGGATCGTGAGATCGGTATAAGTCAGATGGAAGTGTGATGTAGGATAAATGAACAAGTTCTATTTATACGAATGGTTCAACTATGTAGATCGGAATCGTGATTAAGAAAGTTCTTGTACACTAGGGTTGCCTCCTCACTACCAATGGTAGGGACATGTCATATTCGAGCAGCAGACGTGTAGTGGAATTCCATCGCAACTTTAGGTTAGGGAATTTACAATGAAAATTGACGGTTTTCTAAATTCTTGAAACATCATCGCATCAACTTCAATTTTATGTCGAATATTCAGAATATTTAGTCGCAATATGTGGTCTGATATATCACAGTTTTTGGTTTATTATTTTCAATAATGAACCTTTGGAATCGACCAAGAAAAAAAATTTGTTAACACCCCCTCAAAATTTGTTGGTTTACGTTTCAAAGTACGTAGAATCCAAAAATCCAATAAAACGCTGCAAATTATTACAAAATGGTTTATTATTTTTCTATATTGATCACTCGTCTGCAATGCCACCAAACATCCAACATGAAGAAAAACATCGATCGCATTTCGGTCAGCCAAAATTTGAACGGAGATTAGGCTTCTTTTGCGATTCACACTCGTGTTTCTGATTCATCGTACATCCAACTCTCAAATTCTCGTAGGGAGCGAACGGTTTGTCCTACAGGGCTCCGCGAGGTCTCAAAAAATGTTTAAAAATTCTGTACTATCTTAAATTAATGGAAAAACAATACCCTTATTTCAAAATTTTTTGAGTTAGGGCGTTTTCAAAATTTCAAAATTCATTTTTTGACCCTCAGAAGTGATCTACATCAACCAAAATCTTCGGGCACAACTAAACCCCAAATGGAGCCTACATACCAAATTTCATCAAAATCGGTAAATGCTAAGTGGGGAAAGTAAGACGGAAGGCCAAATTTTTATTAGATTTTTGGATTCTACGTACCTTGAAACGTAATCCAACAAATTTTGAGGGGGTGTTAATAAAAAAATTTTTCTTGGTCGATTCCAAAGGTCCATTATTGAAAATAATAAACCAAAATTTGGCCGTCCGTCCGCCATACGCGGCACTTTCCCCACTTAGCATTGAACGATTTTGATGAAATTAGGTATGAGGGCTCCATTTGGGGGTTGTTGTTCCTTCAATTTAAGATTCTATAGAATTTTTGAAATTTTTTGAGACCACACGGAGCCTTGTAGGACAAACCGTTCGCTCACTACGAGAATTTAAGGGTTGGACGTACGATAAATCAGAAACACGAGTGTGAATCGCAAAAGAGAGGGGAAAACAAATGAAATGCGATCGATGTTTTTCTTCATGTTGGATGGTTGGTGGTAACAATCGCAAAGCCGTGTTCTTTGCAGACGAGTGATCTACATGGAAAAATAATAAACCATTGTGTAATAATTTGCAGCGTTTTTACATCTATATTTTTCTCCTTTTGACAATTTTCAATTTCTGTTCGAGTCATAAGGTAGGCATTATTAGTCTAGCCAGTAAATTAGTCATGTTTTCCAACATTTTTTTGGCGTTTTTCTCTATAATGTAACTTGTTCATAAGATTAAATGTTTTGTAAAATATGAATGTCTTGCTTTTCTATTCAACATAATTTATTGATGTTACATAAATGGTAGACTTTACATGATCATTTACCTTTTCTTCCAATAAATTATCGAAAATAATAAATTCGGATCTCAGATACCTGACCTCAGTGATCACGTTGGGAAAATCACCTCAGTGATGGAGGGATAATAAATTATTATTTTAATCTACATCAGTAGACCTTCGACCTACATGGAAAATGCATGTTTCCATTCACCCTCATTCCAGCTCCATTCAAATCCGCGAGCTCTGTCGGGAAAATACGGTCGTAAACCGGGCAATCAAGCTTTTAGGTGACGTATATTTTTCGTCATTCGAGCCCTTTTAAATATACAAGGCATGAAGTTTCATCCGAAAACAATTTCATTGTACCGGCAATTCCGCCTACACTCGAGTTCAAAAAAAGGGGGGGGGGGGTACAAGTAATCACAGATGTTTCAACGACCTCAACGGTCGACGGGGCTCAATTTTGCTGTTTCATCTCTGATTTTTTTTGGGGCTTGATCGAAAAGTCTTTATTTTCATCCAAATATGCATGCTAATATTGTTCAAAGCGAAACTACCTTTGAAATGGGTGTCAAAATTGACAGGTTTTGTTTCCAATTAATTTAATATGGCGCTTACAGACAAAAAATGATAACAAAGTGAAATAGAAAATAGTGTCAGGGATAAAAGCTACACAGCTACACGTCAAATCAATCAAAGTGAGTTTTTTCTAGATGTAAAGCTGTGTAGCTGCTGATGATTATACTTCAGGGAGATCAATTATTCCTGTTGTTTATCCTACAGGGACAAATGTCGACAACATGGCAATATGTGGTGAATTGAGCTAAATAGGAGGCTTATAGACTCGAATCTTGATTGTTATGCTTGTGGAATTGGACGTTAAAATACTCAAATGAAAAGGAGAAGCGTCAATCAACTACTTGTATCGTCTGATATCATATTGCTTGATGGATTTCCAGCTTTCATGAAGGTTCATACTCCATAATGATGGATACTTGGCACGTCACGTGGTAAATGAGGCTTAATTGGAAGTCCAAAAGATTATGATTCTGATAGCTTCTGAACTCCAATCTTGGTTCTTGGCTTCTGGAATTAGACGATGGAATAGTCCATGAAAAGGAGAAGTCAATCAATGAATATCACCAAATATCAAGTTGTCCCTCCAATTTTTTTAGTCGCCTTCAGTAGACAAGAATGGCTTTTAGGGACGAGATGGACTTCAAGAATCGAAAGTCAGAACAAGGCCTGGACAAAGCATATTGCAAAGCTGTCAAGCCAGGGTGAGAAGAGTATGGCATTACTCAACAGATTGGCTGGAGTGAAATGGGGAGCAACTCAGGAGGTTCTCGCCAGTGCATATAAGAGTTCGTCCTTCGATAGAGTATGGCTCGGAACTGCTGGTCACAGCGTCCGACTCTGCTTTGAATAAACTGAACGTCACGCAAAATAAAGCCTTGAGACTCATCCTGGGAGCTCCGAAGTCCACCCCGATCGCAGCAATGGAGGTACAGAGCGGCATTGAACCCCTACCACAAAGAAGAGAAGCCGGTGCTGTTAAACTCCATGAGCGTCTAAAACGAGGAGCATCAACCTACTGGCAAGAATACCAACCAGCAAATGAAAGGTTGTCCACCCAGCATACATTTACCTCGAGAGTACAAGAACTCCCTTTTTACGAAGATCTGGGAGATAGTGAAAGACAGAGCCTCCCCACCGTGCTGGAGCTAGCCCCGTGTACACTGGCTCGCGGATCACTAGAGCTGACCGAAGCTGTTGACAAGCAAAACACCCCGCCTACTGTCCTAAAGGGGATTTTCCTGGAGACTCTGAACCTCTGGTACCCTCCAGATGAATGGCTCCACGTGTTCACCGACGGCTCAGCAACTGACGCGAACAGAAATGCCGGAGCAGGAGTATACTGTTCCCAGTTTGAACTGTCCGAACCAGCAGGTCGACTTTCAACAAACTTCGAGGGAGAAGTATTTGCAATCCAGCGGGTGGCAGCAATCCTCGGACAAAGGGATGACCGTCGAGTGGTGATCTTTGTGGATTCACAAGCTGCCATTCTCGCACTTACTCGTAATGGTTCCTCAGATGTCTCTATGGTAATAGAATGCCGCCGAATGATTGAACAGTTGCTGGAGAGGGGACTGTATCTGGTGCTGCAGTGGGTCCCCTCGCACTGCGGGATTGAAGGTAATGAGAAGGCAGATGCCCTAGCCAAAAGAGGTGCCAATATGCCCCAGCCAAGCGTCGCTCTTCCCTACAGCTCGGCCAAACGTCTCATCGACACCAAGAAAAGGCATGATGTCCGCCAGGATCATGAAAAAGCTGCTGTAGGGAAAAGCTGGGAGCCGCTGATCAGCGACCCAATACCCAGATCCCTGCCCAGAAAGCAAAGTGTCGCCTGCTTCAGGATACAAACTGGGCACGATTTCCTCGCGAAGCACTTGTGCAGAATAGGAGTTTTCGACAGCCCGCTCTGCACTTTATGCCAGACTGAGGATATGATGGCATCCCACCTCGACACGTGTCCGGCTATGCAGGACAAAAGAAACAGTTTTAAGCATGACGACACCGTATGGTGGAAGAAATCTGAACTTTATTGGGCTGCCCGAGCACGAATGGCCTTGGAGCCTCGTATACGGCGTAATTAAAAAAAAAAAGAACAAGGCCTGTGATCTGTAGACACAAGTGAAATGCAGCAATTTCTATGACTTTTCAAGCATAGATTTTCAACTCTTGAATCTCGTAGCAAAGATGGCAGTTTGTTGGCAACTTCGCTAGACCAGTGGTGAATGAACAGGAAGCCCAAAAGAGTATGATTTTGTCAGCTTCTGGACTCAAGTTTTGTTGTTACGCCCCTTGAATCGGGACAATTGAAAAGGAGGAGATAACAACAAGTTGCTTGATGGACTTCCCACTTCCACGATAGTTCTACAATTTCTGTACCGCCAAATTCTTTCTTCAAGAATCGAAAGTCTACTGTGATGAATAGACACTAGTGAAATGCAGCAATTTCTATGACTTTTCAAGCATAGATTTCCAACTCTTCAATCTCGTAGCGAAGATGGCAGTTTGTTGGCAACTTCGCTAGACAAGTGGTGAATGAACAGGAAGCTCAAAAGAGTATGATTTTGACAGCTTCTGGACTCAAGTTTTGTTGTTATGCCCCTTGAATCGGGACAATTGAAAAGGAGGAGATAACAACAAGTTGCTTAATGGACTTCCCACTTCCATGATTGTTCAACAATTTCTGTACCGCCAAATTCTTTCTTCAAGAATCGAAAGTCAGAACTAGAATCGAAAGTCTACTGTGATGTGTAGACACAAGTGAAGTGCAGTAATTTCTATGAATTTTCAAGCATAGTGTTTAGCTCTTGTTTGTTGGCAACTTCGTAAGAGCTGAACTGGAAGTGCAAAAGTGTATCATTTCGATTGCTTGTAGACACAAATGTAGGTGGTTTGTTTCTGAAATTGGATGTTAAAGTAATAAAATGGAAGGAGAAGATTCAATTTGTAATTTGAAATGAAGAAAAGAAATACTCCTCTCAAGAGCACTCTTGCAGTTTTCAGTAGACTTAATTGATGTAATGAATCTCGCTTGATATCAACAAGTGGCTTTGTCTCCATTGATCAAGGTTGACGCCTCAAGGTGTTGCGAAAGAGGGGGAACCAGGAACGTTAAAAAAATTGTTCCCGGTTCCTCTCCTACAAGAGAATTAACTCTATTAAGAGTCCGTCTCATTGTTCTGCACTCTGTCCTGGGTGGTGGCCCAGCGGTCCTGCCCTGAGTACAATCGAGTACAATCCCCCAGGGGCTTTTGTCTGTTCCAAGCTTTTCTATTCAGAAGATCCTCACCACCTAGCTGCATTAACTTGATTTGTCTGAGAACAGTTGCTCCGAGGAAGGGTACCCTTTAGAATTCGGTCAAAACCCCACCGTCGCGAGCAATTATTCCCTTATTTTGGGCGTAGCGGGGTTTTCTTGTCTGTCTACCGTTGGGAATTTCTATTTCAGCTTGTAATTTCACCTCGTTGCTGAATCCTCAAAAGACCGCATATTCACTGTATGCTCCAGGATACACGGTAGAAACATTTTCTTCTCAATCACACAGCTGATGTAGGTTCCTCCCAATCTAGTATCCAAAATGCTAGCGCTCCAATAGGGGAACCATTTGCCCCTATAGCACAAACTACAGGAGTTGATCTTGCTGGTCACTTTCGGATGGAATCTTGGAAATCCATGAAACTCGAAGGAGTCTGAATTTGAATTCTCAAAAGAAATAGATCTACTGAATTCCGGGATCATCTGAACATCAATCTGAAGACGAGTTATAGCAAACTGGTAGCTGATATTAATCTTCGTTGATCTCAAAATCTTCGTAAACAAAAACCATAACTGGAGTACTTGCATTTTTTTTGCAGACCTATAAATATATGGGTTACCGTAGAGTATATTATGCGAGCATTAAAACGGAGAAGAGGGGGGCTCAAAGCCCGAGCAGACTTGGGAAGTTTCCGTTCCCTTTTAGAGTCGAACTTTCCTTCGGAATCGAGAGTAGGGAAACTTGTTATTCTATATCCCGAGCTACCGGGAAACTTCGAGGGAAAAAGATTTTCGCTTCGGTTGAGCTCGAAAATCAATCACTAGAAAACGCACTGTTAGTTCAAGATCGGGGAAAGTAGGTACCTAAGTTTCATTTCGCCGGATGATGAAACTTACGAATGTAGTATTAAAACGCAGTGATTTATAAGGTGATATGATTGATGGTATAATTGATTTTAGCGAATTTTCAAGGAAAATGAAGCTATTGCGATGGCTCTCAAAATTTTTAGAATGTAATTCTTGGGAATGACAAAAATGGGAAAAACTACGGAATAAACGGGTTTTCCATATTTCTCTGGCAATTATTGTTCGATTTTGATGATTCCAGAGGCAATCTTTCAGTTTTTCAATTCCCAAGGCCCATGCACTAATGAATTTCTAAAATCCGCGAAAATGTCAAATTAAGCTACATTTTATGGGAAAAACATAACTGCATTAACGGGTTTTCCAATTTTGGTTTATTATTTTCAATAATGAACCTTTGGAATCGACAAAGAAAGAAAAAATTTCAACACCCCCTCAAAATTTGATGGTTTACGTTTCAAGGTACGTAGAATCCAAAAATCGAATAAAAATTTGGCCGTCCGTCCGCCGTACGCCGTACGCGGCACTTTTGCCTCTTAGCATTGACCGATTTTGATGAAATTTGGTATGTAGGCTCCATTTGGGGTCTAGTTGTGCCCCGAAGCTTTTGGTTGATGTAGGTCACTTCTAAGGGTTCCAAAATCAATTTTGAAATTTTGAAAACGCCCTAACTCACAAAATTTCTAAATGAAGGTAGTTTTTCCTTCAATTTGAGATTCTATAGAATTTTTAGAATTTTTTGAGACCACGCGGAGCTCTGTAGGACAAACCGTTCGCTCCCTACGAAAATTTAAGGGTTTATATTGAAATATATATATATAAATCAAAACACGAGTGTGAATCGCAAAAGAGGCCTAATCTCCGTTCAAATTAGAGCTGACCAAAATGCGATCGATGGTTGGTGATTTTGATTTTTTTTGAATTTTTTTGATTTTTTTATTATTTTTTTTTATTTATTATTTTTCTTTTCATATTGGATGGTTGGTGATTTTGTAGACGAGTGATCTATATAGAAAAATAATAAACCATTGTGTAATAATTTGCAGCGTTTTTCAATTTATTGTTCGATTTTGATGATTCCAGCGGCAATATTTCAGTTTTTCAATTCCCTAGGGCCGTGCATTAATGAATTTCTAAAATCCGTTAAAATTTCAAATTTAGGTACAACTTTTTGCCCCTTTAATTTCGCGAAATACTGACCCAGAACGAGGAATGAACGGCGACCGACTGAACATTTGCTCATTATAGCATGCTGCATGAATGGACTGGATGTTTTTTACAATTTCAGGACTGATACACAACGTAAATTAACGTATTGGTAACGACAGTATTCATTATTCAAGTGAAATTAAGTAGGTATTTCACTCCATTTTGCTGTTCTAAATAGGATGTTTAGCAAGAAGTGACGTTGAAGGTGTACAACCCGAAAATAGGGTCGATTAACAGAGAGCTTGGAACGGGGACCTGAATTAATAAAAGGCCTGCTCTTGATCCGACCGTATCAGTCGTGACTCGGGAAGTCATGACAGATGATGCTTTACTTCCCCTATGACGTTTCTCGTTTCCCCGGTGTTTGGTTTTGACTGGGAGTTAATGAAGTTAAACTCGTCAGAGTCGGTATTAAATATGAAATGGGCGTCCTGCGTTGGGCGAAGCTCTTAATTCTGGACACCCTCAAAACTGGATCGTTGAGGTAGGAATGGCAATGAACAAAAAGGAGCTGTTACGGCTATCATAATTTAATTTGATTGTTATAGCCTATACCACGATGCGTGGACAGCACATTTGTATTGTGGTGTAGCTTGAGTCGAAAACTCATCATCATACTTGGCGAAGTTTGCTTGAATGATTACCCAGTTGATTGCCCAGCCTTTGGATGACATGCAACTACACTCAGAGGAGTCTGCAACAAATTTCTGTGGTCCTGGAGGTACTGGCAAGAGTTTCGAGGCACTCCAAGTGGTAACCAAGAGGCATCGTTCAAAAATTCAATCGATCTGGGATAAACAATAAAATTTAAAGTTTTATCCACACCTGCTGATTCTTACCTCTCAATCACCTCTCAGTTATTTGCCCCTGTAGGAGGAACCACAGGATATCGATGATGATTTAAAGATATCTATGCAACTCTGATAAGCATCTGCACCCAGTTTGCATCACATTTCAGTGGTCCTGGACGTACTGGCAAGAGTTTCGAGGCACTCCTAGTGGTAACCAAGAGGCATCGTTCAAAAATTCCATTGATCTGGGATAAACAATAAAAGTTCAAGTTTTATCCACACACTGATGATTCTTACCTCTCAGTGTAATATTGGCCCCTGTAGAAGGAACCACAGGACCTCGATGATGATTTAAAGATATCCATGCAACTCTGATATGCATCTGCACCCAGTTTGCATCACATTTCAGTGGTCCTGGACTTACTGACAAGAGTTTCGAGGCACTCCTAGTGGTAACCAAGAGGCATCGTTCAAAAATTCCATTGATCTGGAATAAACAATAAAAGTTCAAGTTTTATCCACACACTGATGATTCTTAACTCTCAGTCTAATATTGGCCCCTTTAGGAGGAACCACAGGATCTCGATGATGATTTAAAGATATCCATGCAACTCTGATAAGCATCTGCACCCAGTTTACATCACATTTCAGTGGTCCTGGACGTACTGGCAAGAGTTTCAAGGCACTCCCAGTATTCTCTAAGATGTATTGTTTTCGAATTCCAACGCTTTTCCAAACTTCTGAACTTCAAAAATTCCATCTTTTATCCACCTAAGTTGACTCTTACCGCTCAATAACTTCCGGTGGTTTCTAAGAAAGGTAACATTGGCCCTAGAGAAGTCCCTCTAGGGTTAGAGACGCACGTCAGCACTACTTCATTCGTCAAATGATTTCAAGTATACCGAGGATTGCTAAACAATTTACCTGAAAACACTTCAAAATGAAAATGAAATCTATTCTTGAGCATTTGGGACACGGAAATGTTCACAGCAAAATGCTTAGGTGTAGCTTCCAAAGACCATAGTCGACAGTGCAAGTTGCATACTTTGACATCCGGCCTTTCACTCGAGCAAAGGCCCTCTGATATGGAAATTCGGGATCCTCTCGAGGAAGAGTCTGTGAAATCGATCACGAACTTTGCATCCTTCAAGATCCCATCGAAGACCATCCGACTTCTGCGGCATCCGAACCGTTGATGGGCATCGATCAACCAATTACGCAATTTCCTCTTCGAAAATACGACAAGTGCTTCATTATTTTCCAGGAGACAATGGAGGCAGTTCATCACTGACAGCAATACGGAATTGAGTTGTCCGGTCAAAGGGTTCTTGATTGAGGTCAATTCCTATGAGAATGGATAACGCAAACACGAGCTCTTCCTTTCTGTCTGGTATGTAGATGCAGGTTTCAGTTGTCAGGTAACTAAGCTTCGGAGTTTATTTGCAATGTAAAGTGGCACCCGTTTCATATACTGACACAATACGAGCAGACGGGCTGAAAATTGAGAATTTCCGTCAAAACCATTCAAGGCTACTAGAGAATGCACAAATGAAAACTTAAAATTTCATGTTTTAGTCCGATTTCATTCGAACAGGGATCTGAAGCCAACTTGCCTCCAAAAGACGAGTTTTTGCTTCAAAATCAAAATTTTTATTTCGAGCTGCAAATTCTATGTGAATTTAGGTTCCACGTTATCAGTCTGTGATTTACCTTACTTGCAAAACTATATGATTTATAGGGGATTAGGAGATAGATCTCTTTGAATTTCATCGTCATGTGACCTTTCATAGCTGCTTGTACGAATACTCCAAATCTGCCCAGAGCACCTATAAGAGATTATGAATGTTATCAAATCAATGAACAAGCACAAATGAATTCTGCCATTCTGATGTGATAATTACTTTAGCTGACTTGGAAGCTAAATAGTTGTTATTTCAACCGCATTTCTTATGGTTAGAATATTTTTTAATAGGTATATTTACGTACGGAATACAATTGTAGTCAAAGGTTGTCCGGCATTCCTTACATCGTGTATATGACGCACAAATAAAAAAAAATATATGAGAAACGAGAGAGAGAACAGAAATCCCGAAAAAGGTCCTCGATTTCTTTTCTTTGCCCACCATTTTCTCATATATTGTGGTTTTTACCCAAAGAAAAGAACTGGTATAAACCACTAGGTAGCCGTTGGGGTTCTGCGATGCTCGTGAAAGCCAAGTGTTTTGAGATTTTCATTCACAATATGAAACGGGGCCGCTATCCGCCCTTTTACCCGAGAGAAAAAAAGAAGAATAAGAGAAATAGAATAAGCCGGTAGAGAGAAGGGTCCGAACGTTATTCCCCGGTTATCTTTTTCATGGACGTAAGTCCAGAAGGGGTCGAGGATCCTCTCGTTACGATGCCTTTCTCGATTCTTCACGCTGGAAATGAAATGGCTACGTACGCTCGTATTGTTTATCACATATAGTCCGTTACATCGACAAGGAAGTTCATTTATTTAATCAAGGATGTAGAGCAAGAGCCAAATTAACGCGGAGATAACTGTATCACAGGGAAGTTATAAACATAGAGAAGAGAAGAGAAGAAGAAGGCGAGGTAATAAAACTTAGACATACTGTTGGAACATACATAGATATGTTATTGTTGTTATTCGTGCAATAACCTTTGGCTTTTGATGGAAAGGTGCCTTTTTCGAAGTTTAGTTTGAGAAGTCGCCACTACGTAGAGTCTTTAAATGATGTTCACAAAATGGAGCTAACAATATCACAGGGAAGTTATCATCATTGAAAAGAGAAGAGAAGAAGAAGAAGGCGAGGTAATAAAACTTAGATATACTGTTGGAACATAGATAAAGGTTATTCGTGCAATAACCTTTGGCTTTGGATGGGAAGGTGGCTTCTTCGAAGTTTAGTTTGAGAAGTCGCCACTACGTAGAGTCTTTAAATTATGTTCACAAAATGGAGCTAACAATATCACAGGGAAGTTATCATCATTGAAAAGAGAAGTGAAGAAGAAGAAGGCGAGGTAATAAAACTTAGATATACTGTTGGAACATATCTATGTTATTCGTGCAATAACCTTTGGCTTCTGATGGGAAGGTGGCTTCTTCGAAGTTTAGTTTGAGAAGTCGCAACAGCGTAACATCTTTGAACGCTCACTCAAACTTTACTGTGACATGCATAATATACTGTGATATCACAGGGAAGTTAATGTATCACTCGTAGAATAATCTTTAGGTTTTGATGGCAGATTATGATTTCTTTGAGGTTTAGTTTGAGAAGTCGCCACCACGTAGCATCTTTAATGCTCTTCACGTAAAAGTGAAGCTAATTTATTAGAGCATTACTACAATATTAAATACTAACTTTTTTTCTCGCAAAATCGCAAAATGCCCAGAAAATAAGTTTTTTGGAAATCCTAATTCCATCAGAAATTAATTACACAGAGCACTTAAACTCGGTATTTGTAAAATATAGGTCTGTTTTCATAAAATATATTTACTCGTATTTGTACGAAACGAACCTGAGAGCTTCTATTATTAGCCGGAGCACTCGACATCGGGTAAAAACATACAAATGTTTGATCACAAAAGTCCCGGAGTGGTCGAGAGAAATTACCATCATCACTCAATGTGGCCGAATTGAGGTCAGGAAGGTTACGGAATAATCAAATGAAAATAAATATGGAGGTTCGACGAGTAAATACCATTATTTTAACGCTGTAACGTCTCTTACACGCAATAAATGATTATAATAAATATAAACTGGGTTCACAGCAGTTCATTATTAACCCCAATAGGACCACGGTGTCACTAGGGTCACCGAAACCATCTCAGGAACTCCACAGTTGTCCCAAGGTGTCACCGGAGTAACCAAAATTACATTGCAATTTTAAATTTCACTCAGAAAACAATATGATCGTGAAATTCCTGTTTTGGTTTGGTGAGTGTGTCGAAGGTTCCTACTGCTATATAGATACATTTTTTACATTCACATTCGAACTGAAAACTCCCACGAGCCAATTTCAACTCGAAATTCCATCATTCTTGGGATAGATAAAAGAGCAGGAGGAGTTGATGGAAAGAAAGATAATTTGCAACATAGAACATTCGTTACTGCGGTCCATACCTGATGAGATGAAGTAACAAAACCCAAGACTCATTTCCGCTCATCGGACGCCCCACAGACCTTGCAGTTTCACCCTTAGATGCTTCTCGCTAATTTTGTTCAATCGTACGTACTGAGTTGAAATTCATTCATCCAATCAAAACACCGCAATTCCCACGATACGTTATATATATTATATGATTTTAACCCTTCCGCTCCCTTAAAACGGGTTTCACCGCCCTTAACTGAGTTTATTCATGGAAAGGAAAAGACCCCTACAGGAAGATTTTTTTTTCCCCTTTCCAGTTAGGAAGGTGGCCACGGGACGGTTATGTCTTCGAAAAGGCCAGAGTCGGAATGACCGTCGTGGGACTCTCCTTGTGGTTAGCATACCGTATACCGAACTGTATACGGCATACCGTATAGACTGGAGGGACAATGAGGTTACAACGGGAACGACCCTGAGCCGGAAAAGAATTTGAGAGGATGTACCTACCCTTCCCTTTTCGGCAGTTTCCAGTTGTTTTCCATACGTTCTTAGAAGTGATTGTAGATGTGCGGGGATTAACCCGGACATGTTCGGATTTTTAGGCCACAGAAGCGCCCCTGGCGGATTTTTCTTGTCCAAGTTTCGAGGTTTGAGATTATACCGAAGTTTTTCATTTGAATAGACGTTTAAATTCATGTTTCTTGTAACAACGTTGTAGAAGTCGTGCCAAGTACCTAACTTGAGCTGGGGATCCAGGCGGGATGCTCCGTGGCGTCACCACCCGCGTCCTCCGGGCCTCGTACACGAACCGGCGCTTCTGTCCACCCGTCTCTCCAAGCCCAGCCTTCCTCAACTTCCCGAAATCCTAGAGTCAGATTTGGGTAATCCTGGGCGATTATGCTCATTAGGCATCCTATCATCTAACGGCACAATAGGAATCTATGAATAATTCAAAGAATCTCCTTAGAAAATACAATTATTCAACTTAATCAAAAACTGTTTAAATAATTTTTTTTCTTTTCACAGTAAATGCCCTTTTAACGTAACCGAATTTTTCGTACAGCTTGCAAATTCCGGAGAGAATACAGGACCTTGAGACCGGCTGGCCAGACAAGATTGAGCTCAAGATGATCTAACAGCCCGCACGGTTATGATTTGGGACTCTGAGGCGAACGAACTCGAAAGAAACGCGTCAGCGCTAAAATAAAGCTAGACGACTCTCAGACGGTCTTCGGAATTTCCTTTTTTGGACTTAGCAGCCGTAATATACCAAGTTAAGCATCGCATCACATTCGTATAAAGTTTGACATTTAAAAGTTGGGTATAATTGATTGATTTTACCAAATTATGGGGAAATTATTGACATGGCCTCAAAATTCCTCCAGGAAAAACTCGAAATTTTTTTTCAATACTAAGATTTACCTAATTCATCAAGAAAATTTTTTTGAATGAGGAAATTCAGTAGGTTAATAAGGAAAATCCAAAAGGACAGTTTCGAAATATTCTTTTTGGTAATCAATTTAGGTTTATTAATTTATGTTTAACTTAATTGCATGCATATTCATTTATCCATACATTGGGCAATTGTACTTGTTTCCTCATCAGGCCACGATTGCTAACCATCCTATTTAATTCAATCGATAACCTTTTTTTTTCTAATAACATCAACTGAGCCTTCAACTATAAAATCCATCACCATAACAGTAAAACTTCATTATTTTCACCTCACATCAACTACCTACCTATACAGCCATTACAGATTTGAACATCTCTGACGCATGTCTCCTTGCACATGCGCACTTTTTGAGTGGTGTGCCACCCTAAATTTAAACTCCAGCTAAATTATTTTTCGATTAAAACGATTTCTCCCTATTTAAATGTTGGATGATTGCGAAATAAATTAATATTCATTTTAGAGTGTTTCTAGTTTTGTGGGAATTGGCAACTTTGGGTCGGCATGGAAGAAGTTTGCAAGCATCCATGGACTCCATGGACTCCATGGCATGGAGATCACTGCCTGCTGTCAGGTTCAGACCAGTTCTGCTCCAATACCATCAGAGTCAACTACTCCGTCTTTTTGTTCCGGGTTAACTGCCTCATGTTGAAACTTATCCGAAACTATCCGTGTGAATAAGGAAGACTCCGCCAAATCAAAGGACCTGACAACTTGTTACATGCCTAGGAGCTCCAGGACATCCTACACATAGTGAATCTATCGAATCTATCTAAAGGTGTCGATCTCTTGTCTTACCAACTATTATACTAGTTCCCTGCGCAGCTTATACACACAGTATCCAATTTTCCTTGGTGGTAAACAGTACTGCGTCAAATTTAGTTCATATTTGATCCATTGTAAACAAAATCTTGTATATTTTGCTCAATAAAAATGTTGTTAAGGAGGAACCTCGGACATATTCGGAACGAAAATCGTTCAGAAAACTCAGAAAACCAAAATGAGTGTGAAAATGTTGATTTTGGAGAGAACAATAAATTATTTTACTTCCTGCACTTCTAGAGATAAATTAATTATAAAATACGAGACTTCAGGTACATCATTCAATTTTAAAATTTTTGTTCTTTTAGCGAATTTTCAAGAAAAATGAAGCTATTCCAATGGGCTGGAAATTTTTAGAACGGACATTTTCGAGAATTATTTTCACTGATATCCGTTTTGAAGCCAACAAAGCCAACACCATTGTTTCTTTTCTCAACCATAGCTTCAGCTGAATGATTTCTTTGAAAATTCGCTCATTAATTCATGCTACATGAATGGAATATATTCAGTTCATATTTTGAGAGAAATTTTTCAATTAAATTTTGATCCCTATATTTTAATAATCGAAGTCAGCTCAATTTTCATCTTTCTTATTTTCGCACTCAGTATGACTGATATGAAATTTTTTATGAAAGAAATTAGCTTGGACGTTTAATGAAAATTTCGATTGATCCATTAAACCCCAAAACTCGCGTATTTCGCTCGATAAAAAGGTTATTAGATAGAAAACCTGGAAAATCAGGAAACCAAAATGAGAGTGAAAATATTGATTCTGAAGAGAACAATATTTTGACCTTTTGGACTCCCCTAATTTTAAAATACGACATTAAAAAATCTTCCAGGCTTCAAATGTCAGTTGTCTCGACGTACACCTTCGTATTTTTCTGATCAATCACGAAGATTATTATGGATCAGCTCAAAATACACGCGTTTCATCGCCTCACCTCCCAGAAGGGAAGACGCCATTATACAAGAAATGTTCTCCCCCAAACCAAGAGCGATTGGGTGATTGAACCAAAAACCCACGAAAAAGTCATATTTTTCACCTTACCACACCTGATGGATCTTTTTCTCCTCCCCGTGTAAGAAAAAAAAAACAACCAGGGCTGATGTTCGCTCGGAGACGTGAAATTATGCGAAAAGCCTTCCTCTAGCAAGGGGGGGGGGATGTTATTGAAATTGATGCCTTTCTCACCTCCCATTCCATCTTTTAGAGATACACCGAGAAGTTTTTCGTGTTTCGGAGTATGATATCATCCGCGGTACCTTCTTCTATCCCACTTACAGGAGAGAAAAGACAATGCATCAAAAAACCGATGTCACCTTTTTTTTCGTCTCCTTCCAGGCCTGTATAGATGGGAAAGTCAAACGTAGTTAGGAAGCCGCGGGAGAGAGAACCTCCTCCCTCAAGATATTTCGTTTTCCACGTACCAGTATGCTCTCTACCTTCATCAGAATATACGAGAAACCGTATTACGAGAGTACGGCAAAATCTATAGTAGGTGAACATTCTTATCCATTTTCCAAAAAAAAAAAAAAAAAACGAAGTAGGTATCCACTCCCATAAGTTAATAAACTTGTTTCGTCTTCGACCTTCTTCATTTCACGAAGTAAAGATTTACGTGGTTCAGAATCATTCATTCTTGTAGGAAAATTTCTCGAAGAAACCAGATATTTTCATATGCTCACAATATTGGAAGCTCATAATAATACATGATTCAGGATAATTTCGTGGCATGGAGTGCCTACAACCTAAATTCGCTGTGAGCAAACCAAGAGGTTTGACATCACCTAGGGATGGACCCATATGAATTTTATCGCCATCGGACTTATAGCAAGAGCGTTGAGTGTGAGAAAACCAAGAGGTCAGGCATCACTAAAGGGAATCATGGTCCGATTGAAATTTCCATTGTTGATGCGGGTTAGCCTCGCGACGGTCCCCTATGAATTTCGATGGTATAGGAGGCGCGACTGTGACTTCTATAAAACCGATCCAATGGACCAATTTTGGTAGAATTCCGATGGGAGTTGGGTATTAAAATGTGTAGTAGATATTGGAATATTACAGAAAATAAATGAGAACGACTTGCTTGGGCAAATTCAAAAGACATAATGTATTTTTCAATTCGTGGTTGAACGGGTGATAAATATGACGGGTGGTGTTGTGTTGGTAATCAAAATGTTATAAATTAGTAGTGACTTTAACATCCTCCCAAATTATTAATTTTGATTTTCTGAAACAAATTTTAGTTATTACTTCCCAACAACAACAATACCAAGTCTCTCCCGGATACTCAAAAACTTTGGCTTCGCGAGAGGTTTGGTAAAAATGTCGGCTAATTGGTTTTCAGTGTCAACTTTTTGAATTTTGAGTTCTCCTGCTGAAACTTGCTCTCTGACGAAGAAATGGCGAATGGCTATGTGCTTAGTCCGACGATGAAATTCAGGATTTTGTGCGAGCCGTATTGCTGCTTCGTTGTCAACATATCGTCGCTCCTCTGCCAAAACCACGAAACTTTAAAACTATCCTCTGCCAAAACCGCTAAACTGCAAAAATTCGAAAATTGGGCTAAGCATCACTCTGAGTAGTAACATTGGTCAAGTATCTCCTCCAGAAATTTCAACTCTCTAACTCCACTAGAACATGGTTATTTGAGTGGTATCTATTCCACGAATCTGCTGAAATTTTTTTCTCTCCTCTGCATTTTCGCGAATCTGACAGATACGTGAGTTTGGCGTAGTCGTCCCCATCACAAGCACAAGATTCGCGATTGTTGCGTAGTAACCTCGGGAACAATTGGCAGTTTCGTGAAAACAAGAAATAATGGTGTTTTTGGAGAAATTGGCATCCGCCAATGCTTCATTTCCCTTATTTTATCTTTAAATTATACGGGCATACCTACAGTTGTTGGGATTTCAACAAAGAAGTTTTCTGATCACCAGCTGTGTCAATTTTTCTCTCGACTAGGGATGTCCGATACTTCAAAAGTATCGATATAATATCGTATCGATACATCTAGAAAGTATCAAAAAGTATCGATACGATACTTTCAAAAAGTATCGATATTTTGAAGTATCGATACTTTTGATACTTTCACAAAAATGGGTGAAATTGTCGTATGTTCCTCCCCGTCAGTGCGACATCTCTCCATCACGAGGATAATGATTAATATAGAATGAACAACACAATAAATCACTCATTTTGTTATTTAAAACTTATTTTTGTTTAGGCTCTTGTTTTCGTATTGCACTTGTTTGGGTTAACATTTTCATGGTCCTTCCTCGATTATGGAGGACAGCAGGTTATCATAGAGAGCTGGAGGTGGTGGTACATCATCTTTTTTTGATATGTTGAAGTTTGTTGGTAAAAAATACAATGTAGAGATAGAGGTACTGTCAAGTAGGTACCTTCATGTCATAGTTGTTGAAACAGATAAAATGTGAGATATAAAAAAGTATCGCCTCCGATACTGGAAAAAAAGTATCGATACTACGATATATATCAGAGAAAAAAAGTATCGATATCTATCGATACTTTTTTAAAGAAGTATCGATACTTTTAAGTATCGATACTTTTGGGACATCCCTACTCACGACCATTGTCGCCATCGTTCCTCTGAGAGGAATCCTCTCTCTACAGTATGAATAAAATGTATACTTACTATAGAGAGTGAATTCATGAACTATTGCTAAGCTACTGTTTATTATATTCGTTCATAGTAGATTACTATCAATCCAGGGGCCATGAATTTCATAGGGGACCATCTACACCCCAACCCGAACAATCCCAGAAAATGTCATCTAATTTGGGTGGAAATTGTTGAAGTTGTGGCTGTTACTAAGATGTCACGTTTGCGCATGCACAGAGGGTACTATCAATCCGGGGGTGATGAAACTCATAGGGGACCATCTACACCCCAATCCGAACAATCCCTGAAAATATCATCAACTTCGGATGGACATTGTAGAAGTTATGGCTGTTTCAAGGATTTTTCTTTTGCGCATTCGCAGAGTATACTATCAATCCGGGGATGATGAAACTCATAGGGGACCATCTACACCCCAATCGGAACAATCCCTGCAAATTTCATCGAATTCGGATGGAAATTGTAGAATTTATGGCTATTGCAAGGATTTCCCGTTTGCGGACCCACTCCACCAAAACCACAAATCTGCATTTTTTAGGACATTGTGAGGTCATCTAGGTTGTTCATGATGATTTTATGGAGTGAAACCTATTTATACTTATTCTGTCATGTTGTAAGGTAAGGAAAACAGTGCAACAATCGAAGTATTGCTAGTCCGTAACGATAATAAGTTGCGGAGTAACTTTGGAAGCCTCTACTGAAAAACAATAAATTTTCAGTTTAGCGGTTTTGGCAGAGGATAGTTTTAAAGTTTCGTGGTTTTGGCAGAGGAGCGACGATATAGTGTTGGTGTTCCGGTCAGGTTCATCTCGCCTAGAAGACGTTTAAGCCAAATCGCTTCTTTAGCTGCTTCTGAAGCTGCAACTATTTCAGCTTCTGTCGTTGAAATGGCAACGGTCGCTTGTCTTTGGCTTAACCACGAGATTGCTGCGTTCGAGAATAACGACACAACGCCCGTCGTTGAACGTCCAGTGGATGAGTCTCCTCCATGATCTGCATCGCTGTAGCTTATCAAGGCGTTCTTCTTCTCTGAAGTATATTTCAATCCCAAGTCTGACGAGCCCTTTAGATAACGGAAAATCCGTTTCACTTTGACCCAGTCTTTGTTTGTAGGGTTTTCCAATGACCTTGACACTACGCCAACGGCGTATGCTATATCTGGTCGAGTTCCGACCATCAGGTACATGAGTCCCCCAACAGCTTGGCGATATGGGAAATTTTCTTCTTTCTTCTCCTCTTGAGTTTCTTCTACTATTTCCTCCCCATCTTTCATTACATCCAGCTTGATTTAAGTGCAAAATACTCACAAAGTAGAGTTTCAAGAACTTTGCAAATTAAGAAAATGTCTGGAAGGCAGCAGTTATTACATGTTTCATTGTTACCATTGTCAGTTTTCACCTCTTTTGTCAGGTTGTTCCATAGGTTCTTGATTTTAGACAAATGTGTTGCAATGTCATCTGCTTCATTCCGCTGATAACTGAAAAACTGAGAACATGTATCAAAAGATTTGTCCTCTGAACTCCCATCGAACAATTTTACAAGCTCTAGCCAAATGTCTCTAGCACTTGTAAAACGCATAACTTTCTGTATATCGTCCTCTTTTAAATTGTTCATCAACACTACTAGTGCACTGCTGTCTGCTGTTGCAAATGTTTGTTTCTTCAATAAGTATTCAGCTTGCTGTGCGTTGGTGGCATCTGTTGGTAGCTCTTCCGGATGTTTCAATGTTCCCTCAATGACATCAATTGCGTTAGGGATTCCTCGGATTAGAGTCAGTACCTTGAATTTCCAAACGCTCCAGTTCGCTTTACCTTCAAGTACTCCAACTTTTACTTTTGCAAAATCCATTTCAGAATGTATGATTCAATCGAGGCGTGAAAGGCACATGACCTATTAAAATGTGTAGTAGATATTGGAATATTACAGAAAATAAATGAGAACGACTTGCTTGGGCAAATTCAAAAGACATAATGTATTTTTCAATTCGTGGTTGAACGGGTGATAAATATGACGGGTGGTGTTGTTGGTAATCAAAATGTTATAATTTAGTAGTGACTTCAACATTGGGGACTGGCAACATTGGGAACAGTGGAAACTTGAACGAATCAACAAGATCTGGATATTGATTGTTATGTCGGCGTGTCGTTGAGTGAAGGCGATGGCCTTCTCAATGGCTTGATTGATTTCCTTTAGTCCCTACTCAACTATAAGATTGATCCTTAAGCTAGCAGTATCTATCTACTATTTCCCTGGCGCGTGATGCCGACCATTGGGAGTAGTACAAGAAGATAGCTATCTGCCTTCTTCGGCGTCTAATGCTAGGCCGACCATTTGCCTAAAAATTTTGAGCAGAACATTTATAGTGTTCCTAGTGAGACTAACGTAAAGAGAATGCAGAGGCTGTCGTATTGAAAGGCAAACCGCTTACTCTCGTTCATTTAACTTGTAACCAAACAATGACCACGGATCTGGCAGTTTCAGCTATCAAGCATTTCCAATATTCATTACAACCGCCGTCACTTATGACTTATACCGTGTCGAAAAACCCATTCAACGCACGCTTTCCGTCCGTTCCGTTCGCACAGCTCCTAGTCAAAGTCCATACCCGAAAATCGTTAGTGTATCGGCTCAGATAGAGATCTGATCTCATTGACATTTCTCCCTCGTGTTTCCCGCCCGAGGGCATCCATCACGTTACCAAACATCGAAAAAAATACCGGAAAGGAAAAAACTACCGCCTTTTGGTTCTGTAATCTTATTTGGCCTAAGCTTGGGCGGCTAAGCCGATAGCCAGACGTTTTTCGAGGGGGATCCGAACCGATAAATTAAAAGATCCCGATGGTGAGAAGCAGTCAGCGCCGTTGAGAGGAGAAATTGAGCGGAGCTAAGCGCGAAATAATCTGTGGTCCCACGCCTCATCAGAGGGCTTCTCGGTATTTCCCCCCCTTTATCGAATAACATGGGAAACGGTTTTTGATATCAATTTGTAAACCTTGGAAACTATCAATTTGCAGAGCATCCTCAGATCCATAATATGTTACTTACATCTGAAGGGTACAAGGAAAAAACCACCAGGTCTCCAAGATCTGATTTTGAGAAAAACTAAATTTCAAGTTTCGTCACTTCAAAACTGGGTTAATTCGATATAATTTACAAACTAACTTTATAAGTGTTCAAAAGCATGTATTAAGATGGAAATTATTTAATATTTCAGATCACTTTTAAATGAATACTTAGATCATGAAAATCAATACTTTTCAGAGTTTCAAAACGTCTCTTGTTCGACTTTAAATTGCTAATAAATTTAAATACTACTTGGATCAACTGTTAATCAATTGTTAATAGGCTCTCTAGAATTTAATCTCGATTAAAAAAAAATTTGTGAATTTTTTACGAAACAGCAGGTTATTTTGAATTTTTACAAAAATTTTTCGAATTGGCCATGACTTTTTGAAAATTTTCTCCTCATAATGTTCAGTAATGTGTGCATTCCAGAGTACGTACCGGATAAGGAGAAGATCTTTCAATTTCAACCGGTAAACGATAAAAAATGTTTCCTTTATATTCCTACTGCACAAAACAGTTGCACCCAACGTTATTTAGCTAGTATGCTGAGGAGGTAACATAATTTTCAGCATATTATAGTCCAAGATTGGATATTTTCATTTATATTCGGAAATCGAGAGTAAAATGGTACTTACTCAACAGTAATATCCCCATTCCCCTTACCCTTACATGAAATATTGAAAAATCGGATATTTTGTGAATATTATACCCCCCTCCCCCAAAAGACCACTTCCCCATGCTAATAACGATATTCTGGTGAAGTAATGTGAAACTGAAAAGCTATCTGCGTCGAACCAAAAAAGTAACATGCAAATCTATGGCCAATAGAGGCCCGGGTAGAGTGAATAATGTTTATTAAGCAATAACCCCCCCCCCCCCTATTCAAATCCAACATTCAAACATTTCGGTGACGTAATGCCCAAAACTTGCTGCACATTATTACACAACGGTTAAGTATTTTACTTGCCGTCTGCATAGAACGCGGCTTTTCCATCAAAACAGTCTACTTACTAACAATAACTTCGCTATTTTGAGAGTTGTGGGTGCCTTCATTCCCAAATTTGATTCTTGGTTTTTAAGAACGCACAACTGAGTACAACAAGAAACTTATTCAAAGAAACGAACAACGATCGCATTTGATCAGCTAAAATTTGAATCAAATGTGCGATTCACACCCGTGTTTTTTAATTTATGGTGGGTTCAACCCTTACGGTTTGACCTACAGCATTCTGGGTGGTCTCATTCGATTCTAAAAATTTAATTCGCCATTAAATTGATGAAAAAACTATACCTTTAAATAGAGAGTTTTTGAGCTAGGGCACTTACAACCAATATTTTTTAGCCAAAAGCTCCGCGACACAACTAGACCCTAAATGAAAAAATTTTGTTTCTTGCTCATTATTGAAAATAATAAACCAAAAGAACCAACCAAATTGGTTGGAAAGTCATAATTCTTACTATTATTATTATTGATCCGAGGATCAATAGCTAACCATTGAAAGCGGTAGAGCTGCAGTATTAATTTTTTTGGGGGACTTTCATTGCCTTTTTTTGTGTGGATTTATTCCCTCTCTTGCTCTTCTCTTTGAATAACAACACTCATAACAATCGTAGTCAGAATGGATCCTCTTTTATTTATTAAAACTCGCACAAGTCTCCCATCAGCTCGCCAACCGGAATAGGTCATCACTATACCCTACTTTTTTTTTTTAATAGATTTTAACTGTTTATTAGTTTAACCCTAATTTGACCATGGTGTTATTAGTCTCACCCGAAACATCTCAGGAACTCCACAGCTGTCCTTAAATGTTACCTGAGTGACCTAAAATGAATTGCAATTTTAAATGCAAAGTACAGCAGAAGTTTTTGTGGGCTATTGGAAGTCTCATAATAGAATTATGACAAAAATGTACAGAGAAATCGATTTCAAAATTTTTGTCATAATATGACAAATATATTAATATTAATATTATATTAATATATTATATTAATATATTAATATTAAATAAAATAATATTATTATTTTTTGACAACAAACAACTTGCAAAAAGCGGTTCAAAAAATTCAGTTCTGTCCATGATTTCTTAAATTGCAATTTAAATCTTGTTAATCTGGTGGTACCTTGACTGTGGAATTCCTTATATGTTTTGGTGACACTAGCGACACCATGGTCCAATACAGCGCATTGTACCTTATCGATAATAATTTTCACGCATAATGTAATTTGTTCAATCATAAGTACTTCTTTACTTCAATTATGAGAAGTAGTAGTTTGGAACAGTAAGTTAACGTAGATAAAAGAAAAAATAAACAAATAAGAAGTCAATAAAAGTAAATAATTATTCAATCTTGGTTCAACATGGTTGGTACAAATGACGATAAGCCTTTCGTGAATTATTCGAAATTATTTTGAAGATTCTACAACGAAAATTTTATTCAAATTTCAATAAAGTTGACAACGTTTTTCGTTCATTAAAAAACTATCAAAAATTCATGTATTGATATTACGAACGCATCAGTTTTCTGTTCAAAAAAGTCGTCCACCCTTCAAAGTCGTTTATATTATGGAGTGAAAAAAAAGGCGAGAAATTTATTAAGGCACTTAAGATGTCTTAAGAGGGGTCTTAACCACAACGCTTGGTGAACCTCATACTTGAGTCTTATTAAAAACTTAGCAAAAAGCCTCCAACCTCTAAAGCTCGACAACTCTTTTTTCCGAATTACCCCCTCCCTCCGCTACTTTTCACTTCATTTTAACAGGGAAAGACGGACGTCTTCCCTCTTAAAATTAAGTCGTTTCTCCATATTTATTAACAGCCTCTCCCCCCTCCACTCGTGTTTGGGGGAGTCTCCCATCTCGGGGAAAGTCGTTTTTATTATAATCGCGAGAGACGGGTTCAGAGGTGGGGGTAAAGCGGTGAAAAATGTTTTATAAAAACCGCGAGTTTTAACCTCCTCGCCCACATCTCTCAAACCACTGGAAGAGAAGTTAATTTCGTAACATCTTTTCATTATTATTTTCTCACCTTACTACGTTGAAATATGTGGTTTTTTTTCTCATTCCCGCGGGTCGTATATGCCAGTACGGAAAAGTACTTCAACGGCCGACTTTTAAATATTTTTTTTTCTCTCAACTCCATCCTCTGCAGGTTTTATTGAACGGTAAGATAACATGGAAGCAAAGGCACAGAAAAAATAAATACTCGGGATTCTGACGGGCTTCTTCCACATCACATAATTTTTCCTGATCAATATTAAGGCCAACTTTAAGCATATGAACAATTCTCTTCTAAAAACGCTGCAAATTATTAAACTATGGTTTATTATTTTTCAATATAGATCACTCGTCTGCAAAGCCACCAACCATCCAACATGAAGAAAAACATCGATCGCATTTCGGTCAGCTAACATTTGAACGGAGATTCTTCCTCTTTTGCGATTCACACTCGTGTTTCGGATTTATCGTAAGTCCATCCCTTAAATTCTCGTAGGGAACGAACGGTTTGTCCTACAGGGCTCCGCGTGGTCTCAAAAGATTCTAAAAAATCTATGCTATCTTAAATTGATGGAAAAACAATACCTTTATATCAAAATTTTTTGAGTTAGGGCGTTTTGAAAATTCCAAAAATTATTTTTCAACCCTCAGAAGTGACCTACATCAACCAAAATCTTCGGGGCTTTTTTGGTGAAAATCGAGATATCTTTACTGTAGGGTGGGTTTACTTATACAACGTCGAAAAAAAATGTTAAAATCGAAAAAAGTCGGACCTTTTTTAGGATATTACGTGGGTGAAGCACTGTGCACCTTATTACTGCAATCAATCAACTTGGCGTTGACATTAACCACTCGGTAATTTTTACAAGACATGTTCCACCAATAATTTTCCACTCCCGAAAAATAACCCTGAGGCTAAAAGAAGCCCGTGAAATCAATTATTCGGTGCTGAGGGGGGGGGGGGGGGGGGGGGCAGTGTCCCCGGGCTTAGTGTAATCAACTTCGATGTGTATCAAGAGCGACTCATCTGCTGTGGTAATGAGACGTGAGATGTTCAAATTTGAACTTGCACGTGGTCTTTCAACAATACAAAAATTAATACGGTAGTAATAAATTCTCTATTACGAGTAAAAAAAAAAAATGATGGACAACGAAAGCAAATTGCTTGTATGCTATTTATTTATAATTTACCAATATACGAACACGTTACACCTTATTTTCGAAAAGCGAGTTGGTAAAAAATAAATGAATGGACAGAATATAGAATTGGTATTATGCTATTAAGATCTTGAAATTTGAAAGTATTGGATACCTCTGAGCTGATGTAAAATATACATTCTTTTCCAACGAGAAAAGCAATGAATTTGCTTTCAGTCCAGAATCACAGGACCGAAGCTTTGCTAGGTCCTTTCACAGACAAGCCGTAAAACTTTACAATCAGAATTACGATTTATTTGATACCAACAAATCTGCATAGTCATTTAAAAGGCAATTTAAGACTAAACTGTTGAATAGTTATACTGTTTGAAAATAGTCAATTAATTAAAATTAGTCTGATATTTACTACCTACTTTTCACAAGATGCTGTTTCTTTTCTATTTTATATTGAATATAGATTATTAGGTTAAACCCACATTCCCCAACACTACTCTGCACTTATTATTTTGTATGATTATAAGTAGAAGTCTGACTTGATGTTATTAAAAAAAAAAATCAAATTTTTTGTTTATTTTTTTAGGATTTAATGTAAGAGAGGACCTGAAGGTCCTAATTGTAGCACATTTGTAAATAAAACAGTCAACAGTCTAGCAAAGCTTCTTCTTCAGGACATCTCCGGTAACCTGGTTTTGTGCAGACCAGAAACCATCTCCTCTCAACGTACTTAAGCACAAGCCGAGAGCCACCTGCATGCACTCTGCAATCCCAACTCGACTTACATCTTTCTCTCAATCCTCACTCACTCTCAAAGCAAATCATCATGGATATCTCTTTCTAGCAAAGCTTCCCAATAAGTGACATCTTCCTTTCCTCCAGTAACCTGGTTTTGTGCAGACCAGAAACCATCTCCTCTCAACATACTTAAGCACAAGCCGAGAGCCACCTGCATGCACTCTGCAATCCCAACTCGACTTACATCTTTCTCTCAATCCTCACTCACTCTCAAAGCAAATCATCATGGACATCTCTTTCTAGCAAAGCTTCCCAATTAGTGACATCTTCCTTTCCTCCAGTAACCTGGTTTTGTGCAGACCAGAAACCGTCTCCTCTCAACATACTTAAGCACAAGCCGAGAGCCACCTGCAAGCACTCTGCAATCCCAACTCGACTTACATCTTTCTCTCAATCCTCACTCACTCTCAAAGCAAATCATCATGGATATCTCTTTCTAGCAAAGCTTCCCAATTAGTGACATCTTCCTTTCCTCCAGTAACCTGGTTTTGTGCAGACCAGAAACCATCTCCTCTCAACATACTTAAGCACAAGCCGAGAGCCACCTGCATGCACTCTGCAATCCCAACTCGACTTACATTTTTCTCTCAATCCTCACTCACTCTCAAAGCAAATCATCATGGATATCTCTTTCTAGCAAAGCTTCCCAATAAGTGACATCTTCCTTTCCTCCAGTAACCTGGTTTTGTGCAGACCAGAAACCATCTCCTCTCAACATACTTAAGCACAAGCCGAGAGCCACCTGCATGCACTCTGCAATCCCAACTCGACTTACATTTTTCTCTCAATCCTCACTCACTCTCAAAGCAAATCATCATGGATATCTCTTTCTAGCAAAGCTTCCCAATAAGTGACATCTTCCTTTCCTCCAGTAACCTGGTTTTGTGCAGACCAGAAACCATCTCCTCTCAACATACTTAAGCACAAGCCGAGAGCCACCTGCATGCACTCTGCAATCCCAACTCGACTTACATCTTTCTCTCAATCCTCACTCACTCTCAAAGCAAATCATCATGGACATCTCTTTCTAGCAAAGCTTCCCAATTAGTGACATCTTCCTTTCCTCCAGTAACCTGGTTTTGTGCAGACCAGAAACCGTCTCCTCTCAACATACTTAAGCACAAGCCGAGAGCCACCTGCAAGCACTCTGCAATCCCAACTCGACTTACATCTTTCTCTCAATCCTCACTCACTCTCAAAGCAAATCATCATGGACATCTCTTTCTAGCAAAGCTTCCCAATTAGTGACATCTTCCTTTCCTCCAGTAACCTGGTTTTGTGCAGACCAGAAACCATCTCCTCTCAACATACTTAAGCACAAGCCGAGAGCCACCTGCATGCACTCTGCAATCCCAACTCGACTTACATTTTTCTCTCAATCCTCACTCACTCTCAAAGCAAATCATCATGGATATCTCTTTCTAGCAAAGCTTCCCAATTATTGACATCTTCCTTTCCTCCAGTAACCTGGTTTTGTGCAGACCAGAAACCATCTCCTCTCAACACCTTCTATCATCACCTTCAATTTCACAAACACCTTCAGTAACCTGGTATTATGCATACCAGAAGCTGACACCTCAAAATTCGGTAAGTCCATTTTGTGCAGACCAGAGCCTGAAACCCCCTTTTCACCTCTTTCAGCATCTAATGTCAAATTCACAAGCCGATAGATCACCTGCATGCACTCTGCAATACCAACTCGACTTACGTCTCTCTCTCCATCCTCAATCACTCTCGAAGCTAATCTTCATGGATACCTCTCTCTAGCAAAGCTTCTTCTTCAGGACATCTCCGGTAACCTGGTTTTGAGTAGACCCGGAACGCTCTGTCATCACATAATTACTGCGGTAAGCTCGTTTTGTGAAAACCAGAGCCGTCACCTTCCAATAAGACAAACACCTTCAGTAACAGGTTTTGTGCCGACCAGAAGCTGACACCTAAAAATTCAATAAGTCAATTTTGTGCAGACCAGAAACCGAAACTCCTTTCCTGCCTTTTTCTCCATCTAATGTCAAATTCATCAAATTCGCTAAATTCGAGTCGAGAATAAATTCAATCATATTGGCAGCAAAATTTCCCGTTTATTCATAATTCCATACTTCATGCGGTGAATAAATTTTACACCCCGAATTTTACACATGGAGTTTCAAAGTTTCGTGGTTAAAGCCGTCCTACGTCGTCGTTAATGATGATTAATCGAGAGATTTCAAGTCGCCATTCATTCTACCCCCCAAAACTTTGTAGAATGAGACGAAAGTCGTGAGACATCGGTCTAATAAAAGAGGAAAAAGGGGATCCTTCAAGAAAAGACCACTTTTATTATTTCGTGTGTAGTCGACTTCTCTGGGTCGGGGAGGCGCGAGTGACAGAGTTGACCAGAGAGACGGATCCTCCGTGGAGTAAATCCAGCCACATTCATCACTTGCCTACGGGCTATGACTCCCGTCCGTGCTGCATCAATCTTACCCTTCGCCTCGACCAGCGGTTTTCTACCATTTGGAAGTTTTATATTGTTGACCACAGTGCCACCTCCCGGAAGAAGAAGAGGAAGAAGAAAAAAAAAAGAAAAAAAAACATAAGGAAGAGACACGCCGTCAAACGAAAAAGGTTTAAGAAGTCTTCAAGAGATTATCGACCCTTTCTAGGCTCATCGAATGAAATATAACAATGCAACTGATTCTTAGGTCGCACAAAAAACTCGACGACTTCCAGCGTCAATGAAGAGTAAAATGAGAATCGCAGAAGCTGGAATAGTGAATGAATGTAATAATAATTCTTCTTCTTCTTCTTCTAGTGCCGTCTCCGTTATCGAAGGTTGGCGATCACTTCAGCAAACTTCTCTCTGTCTTGAGCAAGGTGGAATAAATCAGCTGCTCGGTCAATACCCGTCCAGTTTCTAATATTAGATAACCACGATGCTCGTCTTCTACCAACACCCCTCCTTCCGCTGATCTTGCCCATCATAATGGTATGCAAGAGGCCATACTTGGTTCCCCTCATGACATGCCCCAAGTAACCCACTTTTCTTCTCTTTATAGCAGTCAAAAGCTCCCGAGACATTGAATTGTGCTCCAGAATGTAGTCATTGCGCATTCGAGCGGTCCATAGGATCCTTAGCATTCGACGAAATAACCACATTTCAAATGCTTCCAGCCGGTTAGCGTCCGCTGCCTTCAACGTCCATGACTCTATTCCATACAGCAATATCGACCAAATGTAACATTTGACGATGCGCCAGCGCAAAGGAAAACTGATCTCCCGACTACATACAATGGTTCTCATGTTATTGAACGCACCTCGTGCTATCTCAAAGCGGCTTCTGATCTCTCCCTCCAAAGACCATGTCTCTGAAACCCATTGACCTAGGTACTTGAACCGGGCCACCTGCCCAATCTGCTGATTGTCAACCGACAATTGTACAGCCACCCGTCCGGTCTTGCTAATCACCATGGACTTTGTCTTTGCAACATTCATGGAAAGACCATATTCTTTACCCGCCGTGGAGACTCTATCCAATAGAGCTTGCAGTTCTAACTCAGATCGGGCTAGGAGAACTGTGTCATCTGCATACCTTAAATTGGAAATATGCACTCCGTTCACTGGGATACCCATATCAGAATCATCCAGAGCTTCTTTAAAAACCTGTTCTGAATAAATATTAAAAGAAGCGGTGACAGCGTACATCCCTGTCTCACACCCTTGGCCACACCGACTTGCTCAGAGAGAGATCCACCAACACGTACCTGGGCAGTTTGCCCCCAATAGAGGTTCCGTATCAGCCGTATGTCCTTATAATCCAAACCAACGCTCTCCAAGATCTGGATAAGCTTCCCATGCTTCACATTATCAAAAGCTTTTTCGAAGTCAATAAAACATGCATAGACTGTACATTGCTGGTCCAAACATTTCTGTACTAGGACTTGCATTGCGAAAAGGGCTTCTCGTGTTCCAAACGCGCTTCGAAAACCAAACTGGAAATCACTGACTTCGGCTTCTACTTTCCTCCACAAACGGTAGTGCAAAACACGCAGAAGAATTTTCAATGCATGGCTCATTAAACTTATTGTCCTATGATCACTGCATTTCTTTGCATTGGGCTTCTTGGGCAAAGTTACAAACACAGAATTCAGCCACTCTGCAGGCAGATCACCACTATTGTAGATACGATTATAAAACTCAGTGAGCCTTGCAATGCTATCGTCATTCATGAGCTTCAACATCTCTACACTAACTTCATCCTGGCCAACAGCTTTTCCTGTCTTGGCAGTTTTAATCGCGTGATGCACTTCTTCCTCCAAAATTGGGGGGCCCTCCATTTCCTCACGGGAAATCAAGTCATACACCTGCCGATCATCACCAAACAAATCCTCCACATAATTCTCCCAGACGTATAATATAATAATTATTAGTGAGGTGAAATTTGGAAAAACAATAAAATAGGAAATTGGGGAAGAGTATGGCAATCATTGTTCGTCCACCAGAATTTCAATTTTAATTATAGTTTCATCAGCTTCAGTGAACTTTAACGGCTTTCCGAATATACCGTTTTGTTTCTAAATGAATAGCAATTAAAGTTTTCCCTCGTAAAAAAGACGTTAAAATCGGGGACTCGGCCAAAATGGGAACCTATTTTAAGCTCTTTCGGCCGAAATATCGAGCTTGCACTCGTTTTGGGTGGCTGGAGCGTCATTTTATTGCGTCTTGAAATCTATAAAACCGTCACTTTGACGACCACTTAACTATCTTTGTCAATGCTTGGACAATAAGCATTTTTCAATTATTACGAAGGACTACTAAAGTGAGATAAGGGGGGACAACAACCCGCTGGAAACTTGTTGTGTCAATGGGCCGTAAGTGATAAACTCATCCAAGAAACACTTGTACCAATAAAACAAATCTCACTGCTGCTTTTATCGACCGCGTCTTTATGAATATTGAACAGCTGGCGGTCTTTTGATTGGATTCCCGGCGTCCCGTTCGTTTTCCGTTCATTGACTTTTATTTTCTACCGTTTAATAGTTTAATTCCATTGAGTCGATCGAGGTTGTCTCCAATGAATAGGTAGTAACAGAAGTACGGTTAGAGGTTCAAAGTCGACTAAATTTACAGATTTGAGGGAGTCTGTGTCGTAGCTGATTCAGCAGTAGGTAGGTACTAAGTTTGCAATGATTACCGTGAGCACTGCACGAGAAGCGATGTTTGCTTTCAGCGTCCTAATGTCGATCAGGGAGTCTTTGCTTGCTTTACTGACTAAGTTCGACGAAGTCCAGCATTCAAGGCTTATTGATGTTCTGAAAGGGTGAGGAGTTGATGGGATATTCGCACAATCCACAACTGGTCCGAAGTGAGAAAATGGGTAGAGGCTAGCGTCAGTCGTCATCAGTCGATCGTATTGAGAGGAGAAAAGAATTGGTTGTTTCATTTGGTCAAGGCGCGGTGCTTGCGCAAGATGTCTTTTCTGGATGAACAACCTGAGGAAAGGGTCAGGTATTCAGAGTGAGGAGTGAGGACCAACACAATGATGTAAGGTGCAAAATACTTCCAGTATTTCGGATTTTCCTCCAAAGCACACAAATTCAGCATTTCTTTAAATTACTTAATCGGTTCAACAGCACCTCAAGTCCCAGCTGTTTATCACATCTGCCCGTGAAGGTGAGGTGAGCTGTAATATCACGAGGCCTTTAACCCTTTACCATTCACCTGGTTATCTCAATCCGTAAAGTGCCTCGAGGGGCCTCAACGTCAAAGATATGTCAACACTTTGAACCTCAATTGCCAGCTCATTGATGCGTTCGAGCGGAGGCCGTAGGCAGTGCACGGATTGGTGGTAGAGGAATGTTCATGTCTTCATCCTCTTCGTAATACGAAATAAAATACGAGGAAACTATTGAAAAAATAATTTTGGCAAATCCCTCGATGCCCATTTGGAAAAAGTACCAAAAATTAGTCAAAACGGAGTTTTTGTCCTCGTAATTCGAGTGGATTGAAGTGATACTTTGTTTGTCGGTCTATCTGTCAGTCAAGACGAGTAAGAAGGCAAAATTATCTAGTGAACTTAGAAGACAATAATTGCAAAACAGCATCCTAGCGATGCAGCAACCCATCGTTCACTGATTCATCACTCACCGGTTGTTAAAGTGAAAGTAAGTAAAGTAAACAACCATTCAAGGTTGGATTTTCGTCCGACTGCCATCCCTGGCGTGTCAAAGGGAAGATAAGAATTTGTTCTGATGATTTCGCTCATGGCTTCCCACTGCCTCACCGTCATGATTGGGACGAGGGGGAACCGGGCCCAGCTTGCAAAAAAAAATACGCTCCCGAGGCGAGCCTCGAACTCACGGTCCCCCGCGGCCGGTCTGAGAGTTGTCGCCAAGAGACGCACGCCGTAACGAGCACGACCACAGCTGATCCCCCACTCACCGGTTCTTACTGATGGATTGTTAGCAAATTGCATAATATGCTATATTATTATGCAATAATATGCAATTTGCTATATTATAGCAAAGACGTGCGGTAAGAAATTATACGTGCCAGGCGTTCCTTTATTAATTTATGAAAAGGAAGTCATAATTAACCGTAAACTCAGCAACCCAGACGTCCTCACTATCGATACAATAGAATCAGCCATTTTTTCGTTGATGCGTTGCTGAAGGAATGTCACCTCCATAAAAGCAAAAAATTAGAATCTGCTTGGCGATTTCAAGCCTACATTTTCAGCTGGAAGCCCAATCAAACGAGCCGCCTTACCAATCTTCAGGCCAGTGATCTCAGCACCTGTTGACGATATTTAGCCAATATCTTTTCTCGTGTTCATTATAATCCGGTGAAAAATGTTCATTTACACGGAAGCAACCTGAATCAGCATAAATAAGGTACGAAATTCACGAAAACAGTACGAAGACAAAATGAATAGTGCTCAACTTAATGCTGCAGATTGCACTTTCGTAAAACTAGTTACTTAGAAGCTACCTCGAGGCATGTCTCAGATTTATTGAATGCATATATACTTGGTATACAGGGTGTCCCACGAAACGAAGACCCCCCTCTAAAACCGTTATTTCAGTGGTAAAATTAATTTTTTTTTTTGAATCCGCATGTTTTTTTCCAAGGACCTCAAATATGACCACGTTGCGCATTGCGCAAATCGTGCGCAATGCACACCAACTTCGTTTTTTCAAATGAGATCCCTTTTTTTCTTCTTTCTTTTTTTATTGCAGATTTGGATTCTACGCAAAATTTCATGAATTTTTCACTCCTCAAACGATTCTTTGTTTCAGACCCAGCCGGCACAGGAGGTGTCCAAAGTTGCGCAATCGTGAATTTGCGCAATTTGGAATATTTTTGGTTAGGCCAAGTGTGGCACATGACTTAGCACTATTTTTCAACGCTGATTCACGTGGTGACGTCTGTTTTTCGATTGGTTAAGGTTCTAGTGCAATTCTTGAAGAAAAGATGGCAAAGAAACAAGTGGGCAAGATGTTCTCTTTCCTGTTTTCATGATTGGGCAAAGTTGAAAGGGCTGTTGTTAGATATAAGAAGTGATTTGATAAACACTAGCCGTTATCAACTCTAAAGCTTTGTATTGTCAACTTACTAATCACAACAATGAACTATTTTTTAAAAGGCATTTTTTAGAAGGCGATTTTATTTCTTTTAACTCCACCATATCCAGTTCCCAGAGAGTGGAGGGGAAGGAAATACAGCATAAACGGGAATTTCAACCTAATTTTCTTCAATAATTGCACTAGAACCTTAACCAATCGAACAACAGACGTCACCACGTGAATCAGCGTTGAAAAATAGTGCTAAGTCATGTGCCACACTTGGCCTAAACAAAAATATTCCAAAGTGCGCAAATTCACGATTGCGCAACTTTGGACACCTTCTGTGCCGGCTGGTTCTGAAACAAAAAATCGTTTGAGGAGTGAAAAATTCATGAAATTTTGCGTAGAATCCAAATCTGCAATAAAAAATGGGGGGTCTCATTTGAAAAAACGAAGTTGGTGTGCATTGCGCACGATTTGCACAATGCGCAATGCGCAACGTGGTCATATTTGAGGTCCTTGGAAAAAAACATGCGGATTCAAAAAAAAAAAATTAATTTTACCACTGAAATAACGGTTTTAGAGGGGGGGGGGGGGGTCTTCGTTTCGTGGGACACCCTGTATAGCATCAACTTCGTGAATTCTCCTCTATTTATTTTCAGGTCTAGAATACAACAGGGACAATTTTTTCCCAAAGTAAGACTCTGCAACCACAAACGAAACGTTATTTCCCTTATAGAATCAACATGTTCGAAATTCTCATCGGATGAAACCTAAATTGATCAATTCACAATGTTATGTTGGAGGTTAACCTCGGTCGTTGATTACTTATTTCCTTTATTACAGCTCGGACCTTCCACTTTCATGTATAAAGGAGGGAGTCCTATTTCATAAATAGTTAACTTTACAGCTTCCCGCTGGCCCCAAGGAATTGTCGGCGGTTTTGCGCCCGCGAGTTCGTTTAGTTTATAATTAATTACGGGGCAAAAGTTAAATGGCTCATAAGACCTTATATGAAACACAACGAGGAGAGGTTTTGATGTACGAACCTCAGGTACAAGTACCCAGTCAGGGCGGACCTTTAAAACTTGTGGTAGAAGTAGATAAGATAAGATTCGGAAAAACTTGCTCAATCAAAGGAACGAAATGTGAAAAATTAGCTTTATAGTTCATACAGATAATTTGACCTCCTCTTTTTCACATTCAATGGCCCCTAAGAGGCAGTATATCAAATTCCAGAAAGGAAATTTAATCGCTAAAGCTCTAATGGTTTCTAGCTGTGTTTCGAATTTCAACCCTTCGGGAGGAACAGGAGGGAAGTTAGCACAATAATTCACACAGCTGATTTGACGTCCTCCCATTTACTTCCACTGGTCCCCAAGAGGTTATATATCAAATTTCAAAGAGGAAATTAGCTTCATCGCTCAAACTGCAGATTTCACTTTTCTCCACTCGTTCCAAACTTATGTTGATTTAAATTAGAGGTGTGTCGGTACAGCTGTATCGGGACTGTGGAACCGAGTATCAGGTTGGAACGGTTCCACGCAGTGACAAAAACTCGACCCTTACCGGTCCAGTTCCACGGACTAATAAGATATCTTGAAATGGCTCTGGACCGGGAAGAGAATCTTTTCCATCGGTCCAGTTCCATCCTCACCAATCACAATGATCTGATCAATCATCTCATCAATCTGATCATTCTGATTGGTGAGGATGGAACTGGACCGGTAAGGATGGAACCGGACCGATAAGATATCATAGAGAATGGTTCAATGGCTCTGGAACGGTAAGCATGGATCTTGTTCTCAGTTCCGTTCCATGTTGTGCCTGGAAGCTCCCTTACTGCTTCCATGGACTGAGAATGGTTCATGGAATGGCTCTTGAGCGGGAAGTTATCTTCTGGACTGGTTAGCATGGAAGTTGTCTCCAGTATTATTAATTTATTATTGTCATGTTAAGTTCTTAAACTGCAACGTCATTATTCTTTCCTTGAATTGTTTGGTAACTATTATTTTTAATAAATTGCCTCTTTTGTAACACTTGTTCAAATTCCTTCCTTTTAGCGAACTGTCAAGGAAAATGATGCTATTGTATTGCAAGTTGAGACCATAAGCATGGAAGAAGGACGATAGGGATTTGACTGCCTGCTTCATCCATGCAGTGTGATTGGGATTTGATCACCTGTACCGGTAATGGAACTGTACCGGTAATTTGGAACGGTTACATCTTTGTCATCGTAACCGTTGGAACCGTTCCAGGGAAATACCAGGACCGACACACCCCTAATTTAAATAAACAGGAGAGAAGTTAGCTTTAAAGTTCAAACAGCTGATTTGAATGCCACCCAGTCTCTTCCAATTTACCCTCAAGAGGCTGTATACCAAATTCCAGCTGTTTTCCATGAACAGAGAGAGCTTAGCTCCATTTATCAAACAGCTTCTCAAACATCTGTTCTCTTGGGTGATCAGGAACTGAACTTGATAACATCAAGTTGATATTCGTTTTCAATAGTCTCAGAGAGACTCACTGTGAAATTTCAATTACCCACGATCAAGAAGAGAAAATTTAGATAACTCAGCTGATCAGGGAGTTTGTCATGAGAACCTACTCAACAGTCCCAGAGCGTCCTCAATCCACCTACATCACAAATAGACTTGTGTAGCTGAGAAAAAGTAAATAATTCCCCCCTTAGAGGATGGAGGAGATCATCTGGAATCCAAGTCAAGTTATGACCCGAGAATCGGTTAGTTTAGCAACACATAGACGTACAGAAAACTCCCTGTTTCTGATAATATATCAGATCATCAAAATAGATAGTTGTGTGATTATAAACCAATTGATCTTTTAAATTTGTGTGTCTCGATGATAGAGTGAACGAACCTCACAATCCAGTTATGAAAAGATAAATTGATTAAAGAATTACATTTATAAATATATAAATAATATAGTTATAAATTAGATAAGCACGAATGAATTTTTCGATCGGGTCGTGGAATACATCAACATCCCCTAAAAACACGTTATATTCCGAGAGAAGTAAAAAGGAGGAGAGTGATTCGTTGAAATAATAATGGATATACCTGGTTCAAAGCCATTTTCCAGAGGTCACATTCGTGGGAAAATATAATCAAAACGACAGCTTCGACGTGACAAGAATACAATTCTCGAAAAGTTATTTTAGCGGCATTACTGTCATGAAAACAGAATATGTATATATGGGTACGTACTTTTTATTTTGATACAACAGACGTTACACGCAGAAATCCTTCACATCGAAATAGTGAATGTTTTATGCGCCTGGACGCATATTGCTCTTAACCGAAACGGTGGAGTTCATAAGGGACCGCCTCGAGGCTCTTCCGCAGCAATAATAATTATATACAGTTTTTCCCAGGGTTAGGATTTACGGCTAGTAGGTATAATAGATAAGAGATGACAGTAGAGTCGCCAAAACTCTTTCCCATAATCTAATTTGGTAATCTACTCTCTCGCCCCTGTAGTCGTAACCAAAAACAGTCAACGTTATGTTCTCCTGCTGTAGTCTTATTGCTTCCGAGTCTATCCAGGTAGCGGAAGCTTTGTTTTCACTTTTCAAGGTTGAAAAAAAAGTTCTCCAAATTCTCCAAAGTTCTCGAAATTTCAACTCGCATTTTACGTTTCAGACCTTTCTGAACAATTTTGGTTCCGTGTCCGTCTATGTCCGTGCCAGCCCATACATACCATACACGCCGTATTGACCTGCTTGCATTACCCTCATGCAGGCTTAATGTAGCCCGAAACTCGATAGGGTGGTGGTGCTGCAAATTTTATAATGTTCCTATGAGGGCTAGGGAAGTAAGCACTAATTTCATACCCTTTAAAAGAATGTGCAAATCTATCCTCGTATCTATGGCACCATTCGACTTTGATGAATATTTTTGTAAAATTAGTACCTTCTAAAAACTAGACTTCGAAGTGATATTATGTATTTATTTGTAATTTTAGTATTAGCTATACAGTGATATATATATATTTTTTTTGAACCCGAGGAATATTGTTTAAAAGTACTCGCGGTCGTTCATGATTTAACTTAGGTGGAACTCTGTGATGCAACTCTGTGATTAATTTGTTAAGTAAATACTCTGTGATAATGGTAAATAGTCCCCGTGTAATTCTTCTTCTAGTCATTCTTGTGTTGTTGTTTTAGTCCTGGTCTGTTTTGTGTTGTATGTTTGTTACCTATATGTAAGTGAAACTCCAGGCTAGGCTATTGCGACGTACGGGCTTAGGCTACGGCCGTTTTATTAATCTTCGCAGGTTTGCACTTTAGAGTTACTTCACCTTAATATTATAATTAACATTCAGTGTAATTTGTTATTTCAATTAATTGGTACTAATTTTTGCTTCGTCTCACCAAAGTTGTATACCTATTTAAGATTTTTTATTATTATGACAATTGTCAATGCACCCTGTGTACAACGACAAATAAATCTATCTATCTATCTATGTGTCTGTCATGAAATCGTTGCCACAGCCATAACTTCTACATTTCTCCTCCGATTTCGATGAAATTTTTAGAAAATATGCGGATTAGGTTGTTATGTTGATATTTAGATGGTCCCCAATGAAAATCAAGGCCTTAAAATTGACAGTAGCCTCTGCGCATGCGCAAACGTAAAATCCTTGTAACAGCCATAACTTCTACATTTTCCATCCGATTTCGGCGAAATTTCTCAGTATTTTTAAGATTAGCTCGTAGATGGTCCCCTATGAAGGTAGTGGATAAACTACTATGCATCGGATCATCTATACAATCGGGTTATGGATACGAGAGAGCTATGTGCCACACCCACTTGGCAGACGTTTGTAGTCAAATGTGGAGAAAGAAGCAGTAAAACCCAGCCTTTTCTCTCTATTGTGATATTCACCTGTGATGATAAGAGATAATAGTCTGTTATTCCTAGGAAATTGTCAAAGTACTTCTGCCTACCTGTGATTCCCTCCAGTCATTATTAATTTGTATGAAAATTTTTTTATCATTGATTAGTTTCAAATAATACAGTGGATTTTGCCGGCTATCTGTGATTAGAAAGAAAGATTGTTATAAAAATGGAGGATAGTAAGTTTTTGAGAAATTTTGTTTTGTATGTTTACTAAGTAAAATTTTGGGTGATTATGGATTTATCTAGTCAAAAATGATGTGTGAAATGATTTATCTAATGAGTTTTTCTCCAGTGAGGAATGTTTTTAGGCTTCCCAGGGATAGAGGATCAGAGTTTGTGATGGAAGTTAAAGTATGACTGCAGTTTTTTGAATATTGGTCGGTGCTGTTTTCTCTCTTTTCTTTGATGGTGTGTCTGAGTGCTTGTTTCGATATATTGTTAAGAGACTTGAGTGCTCATTTTTAATTTTTATTTATTTTTTATTGACAAAAGAGTTATAATTAAGTAATAAATTTTAACAACATATTTTTGCCCAGTTACTATTAGCAACTGCTATCATATCATACAATATTAATTATGTGTGGATCAAGTATTTTAAAACTTTTGGTCTTCGTATAAATTGTTTTTAGGCTTGAGAAAGGGGCCACAGTTTGTCCTTTCAAAAACAGTCAAGAGCCCAAAATTGGTCAAAATTTCTATTAAAAAAAAAAAAAAAAAACTTTGATTTTGATTCAACAAAAATTTTGTTTTTGTACAATTTATAAGTTGTTTTTTCTTCTCAGTACGAAATTTTATGCTGGAAGGTAAAACTAATCATCCTCCAGAGGTTTTGGCGATTTTGGCCTGAAAAAAATCTTTCTGGTGGTTTTCCGCCTAGAGTTGAATCTTTTGACTCCATCGGATCGATAAAACATAAATTTCACCGAATTGATTTTGAAATGTTGCTTTCGAAAAGTACAACTTCCCAGAAAAAATAACAGATAGTCAATTATTCCGGTAAGAACCGTGTGTGAACAGTGTATTATATACTTTGGGTTTACAAGAAAGCATTTGGTCACAATATTTCTAAATTCTACAACGTGAAACTGATCAACTGACGCTTATTTACTTACTTAATTGCAACTTGTTGAGGTAAAAACGCTGCAAATTATTACACAATGGTTTATTATTTTTCTATATTGATCACTCGTCTGCAAAGCCACCAACCATCCAACATTAAGAAAAACATCGATCGCATTTCGGTCAGCTTTAATTTGAACGGAGATTAGGCCTCTTTTGTGATTCACGCTCGTGTTTCTGATTTATCGTACGTTCAAACTTCAAATTCTCGTAGTGAGCGGACGGTTTGTCCTACATAGCTCCGGGTGGTCTCAAAAAATTCTAAAAATTCTATAGAATCTTAAATTGAAGGAAAAACAATACCTTTATATCAAATTTTTTTGAGTTAGGGCGTTTTCAAAATTTCAAAATTGATTTTGGAACCCTTAGATCTGACCTACCTCAACCAAAATCTTCGGGGCACAACTAGACCCCAATTGGATCCTATACCAAATTGCATCAAAATCGGTCAATGCTAAGTGGCAAAAGTGCCGCGTACGGCGGACGGACGGCCAAATTTTTATTCGATTTTTGGATTCTACGTACCTTGAAACGTAAACCATCCAATTTTGAGGGGGTGCTAAAATTTTTTTTTTCTTGGTCGATTCCAAAGGTTCATTATTGAAAATAATAAACCAAAATGGGATTTCACTTTTTTCCGCGAATATATTAGACTTATATCAAACTACCTACCTAATGATTTTTTGCCGAAAGTAAGGTTAATTTCCTACCAGGATAACGAAAAATTGGTTACATGACCAACTAGGTCACTTTTACCTTCTAGCCGACGATTGATATTTTCTTGCTCAAGCATCACCTCTTGAATCGAAATTTGACCCGAGCTATTCCAATTTTAGAAGGACAAACCTCGCAAAACTTCGTAATTTTCCCACGAAAGCTCAACACTAATCCTTGGAACGAGTTAATTTTCAATTAAACCACAAAAAATACAACCAGCTGGGAAGTTTTTCTTGAAAAATTGTTTAAAATTTCCCTCCCGGTGTCGAGGAAAAATTATGCGTGGGTCGTAGGAAGGCTTTTTATGAAAAGGAAATACAGCGGGCGTAAAATAAATGGATAATGATTTTAATCGGGAGGTTTCAAAAGTTCCAGGGATGAGCAGAATTTATTAACGAATTGATGAAGTTTCATAGATTCATCGAACCACAACACATATTTCCACTGAATCCTCATCGTCGAGTTTATTCTGTAATTTAAAACCGTTGGATTTGAAGTTGAGTAAAAAAAAATTTGTAGGACAAAAGTTGTTATCAATTAGTTGCAGATTCGATCCCTGAAGTTCCTTCATCCTTATACCGATTACTCAGTTTATTATTTGTTAATCGAGAGAACATTCTATCCAGCTTGGGAGAGGAAATTTGTTGATTTATGAGGAATAAATTGTTTTAAAGTGAAGGAGCAATGCATTTTTAGGTATTCCATTCCGTTCGAGATTGAATATTCTAAACATATCGTGCATTCGTAAACGAGAAATTGTGGTCCTATCAAAAAACTAACTCCTGTTGAAGCTTTACCTACTTGAGAGAGAAGGACGAAAAGGGGGAAAATTGAGAAAATAAAACGGAAAAGCAGAAATGAAAGGATTTTAAACCGCGGGATTACCACGGAACGGACGTGAAACTGTTATAACAGCCTCAAATCCTTCCCCTAAAGCCACAAATCTCTTCCCGATGTTGACACAAGCGGGAACCCTCGCCTTCCCGTTGAGTAGCTGTATTCATTATTGTTCGAACTGGGGGCCCTTGTTTAGTTTGGACGTATCCTGTTAGTTCTAGAAGAGTGAAGTTTGAAGGGGAAGGACCGGCCAGAACTGCGAGGGCGAATGGTCACATCTCACATACAGAAGTATTGGAGACTCGGAGCACGGGCAAGGAATGGAGCACCGGGAAGGGATGGACTAAGGGCTTGTTTACACACGAAAAACAAAGTCTCGCTCCCCAGTTTCCGTTTCCCGATGGGATTTTAGAAGATTTGATGGCGGAGAGACACTTTATTTTCCAATTTCTTATTTGTGTATTCTACCGACTATTCTTTATGTCTGGTTATCGCTTTTTTGGAAATTCAAAATAAACACCGTTACGATTCGGGATCTATTCCGGGAAAATAAACATGATTTGAAATAAAGCTGTAGTAATTGGGTGGATTTCAATTATGAACGGATTCGAACGTTTGATCTGGGATATCTGATGTCTAACAGGATCTGAACCTCTAATTGAAATTGTAATTTTTGTTTTCGTTTTTCCATATTTCCATGGATGAAGATTCTCGATTCTCTCTTGAAAATTCAAAAATAATTTAAATTATTGAGATTATTTTTTTCCCCTAGGATAGAGGCTGAGTCTCACGTCGGAAAGTTAGCAAAAGAAGTTTTTTGACGTAGTTTTATCCGTTGGGTTAAGTATGTAGATTCTAAATCAACAACGTTCAACAAAGTAACCCCTATATAACATTTTTAATATTTCTTGAAGTAAAAATTGGTGAAAACGCAGACTTTCCGAAAAAAATGGAAAGTGGTGCAAAGTATAGTCGTTTTACGGTAGGGTGGAGTGGGGTAATTGTGTAAACGGGGCAAATGTGTAAGTGGTTCAAAAAATGGCGCCAAATGAAACTGGATTTTCGAATGTCTTCTCTATGGTTGTGTTTACATCTGATACGTCTTATCACAAAAGTTGGTTGTACTCTGACCGCGCTCTCATGTGCTACCGACTTGTTTTCGTGGAGAGTCCCTTTTCACTCGTGAGTCAAGTGCAGTGCTTTGTGCAAATTTCTTGTAAATGGACTGTCGATATAAGTTTTGTGTGTCATTCCGTCCAGTTTTCATATTCTGGTAAGTACTTTTAATGATTATAATAGTACATAACTCTTGAAACTTCCGTATTCTGTAGAATTGGCTGTGGTATACAAGTGCCCCTTGATTTTACCATGTTGGGGGAAAAGTGTAAGCTCTCCAAGGGGCAAATGTGTGGCAGCAGGTGCATGTGATTTTACGTTTATTTTTATGAAATAAATATTTTTTGCTTGTTTGGTGGTTAATTTTCTTCTCCTTTTGATCTAAGTCACTTATTTTTGGTTTGACCTTTCTTTTTATCACTAATATCCTTCCTTTATTTCCCCCTTGTTAGCACTTGTTGGAGAAAAAAGTTTGTTTCTACTGGAAAAAATGTCGCAAACAAATTCTGAATATCCCGTTTTGTTTGTTTTTAGTGGCCTTTTCACGCATTTGCCCCGTAAATATTTGAGTTGATAAGAAATTAGAAAACAGAACCACTTACACATTTGCCCCATTTCACCGGGGAAATGTGTAGCAAGGAGGTCGTTTTAAAAAATAGAGCTGAGAGCTACGAAGAAGTTGAAAAATTAAAACATCAATCCAGCGATTGTAATCAGCGTTAAATTGCGTAAATTTTAAAGAAAAAAATATTACTCTAGCTGTAACTGGGGCAGAGCTCTGTGAGGTTAAAGTTGAACTATTGAAATTTTGGTACGCAATTACCCCACTCCACCCTACCTTTCAATGTAAGAAGGTTGGTGTTCAATAAGATTTAAATTTCCCAGGTTACATACTATTTTCAACGTAGAAGCCAAACACGAGACGGCAAAAGTTTTAATGAAGTTGCCACTGATCCATTCATGTTTTTCAAACTTTTCGTGACCCCAATTAACCGATACTTTCCCTCCCAGCGATACTGAAATGTGCCCCGACGATGAAACTATCGGAAAACATCGTTGGGGTTGGAAACCCCTGGTAAAAAGGAACTGGTCGAGGTATGTGTCTAATGGGTAGATGTGTTTATGAGAGTTCCCCACGGGGTGGAAGAGGGTTCAACATATATTGATTACATGGTAATTTATGCGCAAAGCGACGCCGAAGGGTACTAAACATCGGGTGAAGACGTCTTGACAGGTTCGCGAGCTCTTGTCTATTCGGGTCACACGTGAAGTTGTCATCTGTGTTGATCACCTTCCAATTTAAAGGGAGTTGAAACTGTAAGTTAAAAATTAACTAATAACAATGAATACCTGTTAATTACCCCTTGAATATCTAGCGAATTTCAAACTCCCTAGTGACTCATTTACAGGGTGTAAGCCTAACTGGTCTGCCATACGGTACCAGTCGATTCTACAACTAATTTGCAACAAAAAATGTCCCTTAGCGATTTTTTTCTTAAACCCTTCGTTTTTGAGTTATTTTAACTTTAAACTTTTTTTCGTGATTTTGACCTAATGTCATTAAATTGGTCATAACTCCATTAATTTGCTGTGTAAATTACAATTTGAGGATACCGTTGGAAAGAGCATTAAATTTCCTATCGGATAGATGCCTTAACTTCTTTTTGAGTCAAGGTTTGAGACATGAAAACGTCCTCTAAAAAGAGAATTTTACGTGATTTTGGAAACCTCGCATTTTTTCAATCTCAAATTGAACTACGAGAACCCACACTTTTTCAAGATGTAAGAACAGTGAAAACTGCGCCAGAATCTCAGCTTTCCAATGGTATAATCAAAACATATTTTACAACAGTATTTAGGGGAGAAATTTGTGTTTGAACGCGGAAAAACGTGCATTTTTTCAACGAAATCGGCGCTCCGCCTAGTCGATCTGAGGGGTCGGACGATAGCAGTGGGTGGGTCGGGGCCGCAGTAGACCGCGAGGCCTCCCGAAACAAGAAGCCAGAGCACTGATTTCGTTGAAAAAAATTCACGTTTTTCCGCGTTCAAATACGAATTTCTCCCCTAAATTCGGTTGTAGAATATGTTTTGATTATACCATTGGAAAGCTGAGATTCTGGCGCAGTTTTCACTTTTCTTGCATCTTGAAAAAGTATGGGTTCTCGTAGTTCAATTTGCGATTGAAAAAATGCGAGGTTTTCAAAATTACGTAAAATTTTCCTTTTAGAGGACGTTTTCATGTCTTATACCCTGACTCGAAAAAAAGTTAAGGCATTTATCCGATAGGAAATTTAATGCTCTTTCAAACGGTATCCTTAAATTGTAATTTACAGAGCAAATTAAAGGAGTTATGACCGATTTAATGACATAAGGTCAAAATCACAAAAAAGTTAAAAGTTAAAATAACTCGAAAACGAAGAGTTTAAGAAAAAATCGCTAAGGGACATTTTTTGTTGCAAATTAGTTGTAGAATCGACTGGTACCGTATGGCAGACCAGTTAGGCTTACACCCTGTATATGTACTCATCTATTTTAACACAGAATGTGTTTTTGCGATGACCTACCGAAAAAAAATCGTCACGAAAAAGCGACAGAAAAAACATCTGGTGATATGTTGTTGGTTGTTATTGGTTGTCATGTTAATGTCAACTCCACATTTATTATTGTTGTTTTTTATTTAACGGATGACTAGTATCGCAAAAACACATTCTGTGTTCCTATGATTTCATACAGAGTATGGAAAAAGAAATAAACCGGGGGGTGCAGGGGGGCGGAGCCCCCCGCCGAGGCGCAAAGCGCCGAGTTTTATTTTTATTTTTTTTAAATATTTTTTTCTTCAATTTAGGTTGATAGCACTCCAGTTAGTGCTACCATAGGATGTGCACTCGAAGTAAACGTGCTTTTTAAGGAATCGTACAGTGGAATATCTGCCATTTATTGACTTTATCTACTCTTCGAGACCCCGGTATTTTGGTTTATTATTTTCAATAATGAACCTTTGGAATCGACCAAGAAATTTTTTTTTCAACCTCCCCTCAAAATTTGTTGGTTTAAGTTTCAAGGTACGTAGAATCCGAAAATCGAATAAAACATTTTTGATGAAATTTGGTATGTGGGCTCCATTTGGGGTCTGGTTGTGCCGCGAAGCTTTTGGTTGATGCCAGTCACTTCTAAGGGGTGAATATTGAGGGTTGAAATTTTCAAAAGTGCCGTAGCACGAAAACTCTCGAAATATAGGTATCTTTTTTTCACCAATTTTAAATAGTATTGAATTTTTAGAATTTTAAGAGGCCACGCGGAGCTCTGTAGGACAAACCGTTCTCTCCCAACGAGCACTTAAGGGTTACGATAAATCAGAAACACGAGTATGAATAGCAAAAGAGGCCTAATCTCTGTTCAAATTTTAGCTGACCAAAATGCGATCGCTGTTCGTTTCTTCGAGTTGTACCTACTCAGTTCCGCGTTCTTCACAACCAGTAATCAAATTTCTAAATGAAGGAACTCTTTATTTCTCCGAATGGAGCGAGAAGCTTTTATTTCATCAAAATAAACTCGATTATGAAGCAAAAATCTTAGTTGGTAGGTAGACAGTGGTTCGTTTTAGTTTCGATTGGTGCTCAAATGCTCAAATATTTGGTACCTATCTAGTTTTACTTAACTATCAGTGTGTCTAAGCGCCATGTCGAGTAAATTCCCGGTTCTTTCGTAGAAAACCATAAAAAAATACATACAAAAATGCATGTTCTTTTAGTAGACATTCGGTTATCTACTTGCTGTTATTTGGGATATGTTTTAGCAGCCCCTAACTTTCAGTTGTTGCTCTCATCCACGCTTCAAGGTGGAAGGCGGAAACAAAAATTTCGCACAGTAAATTATTATATTGTATGTTTTTCTATTTATATTATACATTTTTATTTTATTTATCATTTTTTAAAATAATTACCAATTTTATAGTTTTTGACGAAAAATAATTTTGCTGCGTGTACTAATATGACAGTTTGGTCCCCAAAACATGTTGAAAAAGTGTAGTTTTGTGCCTTTTCGTTTTCTCTTTTTTCCTCAAAAATTCTAGGAGGAATTTGATAAGTCCTATAGGATTTTTAGATAGATGGGATCAGTAGTTTTTTTTTTTTTTTTTTTTTCGGCAGGCAGGTGAGAAAATCTTTAAGATCCACAGGTGGAGTTGGATCTCGTAAGATACCTGAAGGACCCGCAACTTCAAGGTTATGTGGGATTCAAACCCACTAAAAAAACACCTCCTTTTTTCCCACGTTGGAAGCTCAGCCTGGAACTGTTTAACACATTACTTCAGGCTGAGTCCTGGGACACTTCATTAGTTCTGGATGGCGGGTCGGACCAGGTGTTCCCTTCTCTGTCTCTCTCGTTCTAACAATGTCTTCCTTGTCAGGATACTCTCTGCGTACGCTGCCACAAGACTCCAGCTCCTCTCACCTTCCAGCATCTTGCTGACGACAGCTTCTGGTGTTGAAATTTGGGGAGTTAATCCGAGCTCTGACAGCAGCTGGCTTCTTTCAGCCGCCCATTTGGTGCATTTGAAAAAGGTGTGTAGCGCATCATCATCTTCTCTCTTCTGACAGTGCGGACATGTTGGGACAGTTACCTTTCCCATTTTATGTAGATAGGCATAAAACAGTCCATGTCCTGTGAAGAATTGTGTGAGGAAAAAGTTTAATTCTCCATGCTTCCTGTCCGTCCATATCTGGATGTTTGGCACTAGCCTTGCGGTCCACCGTCCCCTATATTCTCTTGTCCATATCTCTTGCCAGCTTACCATCGTGCAATCTCTTTCTTCCTTGGCTATGCGGGACCTGTCTCCTTCATCCCTTCTGTCGAAAATTCTTTTTCGCTCTGAAGCCATCAGCTGGATCGGTATGACACTGGTAAGCACAAAGATTGCGGGTTCTGACACTGTTCGGTATGCACAGGCGATTCGTAGAGCTCCTCTTCCTCAAAAATTCTAGGAGGAATTTGATAAGTCCTATAGGATTTTTAGATAGATGGGATCAGTAGGTTTAGCAGTATTCGCACGACGTGGTTTCATTCCAGTATCATCACTCGTGATAAATGTACACAGCCTGGAGACCTCTGGAAATGGTAGGGAAGATCTCAAGTCAAATCAGCTTAGTGAGCCCTCGAGGCGACTTCTATCCCGTTCATAGAGCGCTGAAGTTCAGAACACAGCCTCTAGAGAACCTCTAGAAGTGATTGCGAGGAGGTTGATTCAACTGAACATTGATAAATACGCTGCTCTCAAACCAAAAGGTATACAAATTGGGAGTTCTGCATTTGAAAATCATAGTTTATCGTCCGTTTTTGAACATTCAATAATTTTTGAGATCTTTTTCTTAAACATTATGAAATTTGGATGATCAGTTTTTGAGCAAAATTGAATCATAACTTCCAAATTTTCCTTTTATTTGTACAACATCCAAAGTATTGTGGTTGCTTAAATGATGATTCAAGGAACGTCATTTAAATTCCAATATGAATCGCAGAGATTTGTAGAATTTAAAGGTGGTTTCTACGTATTGTAGCAGTATCTATCTTACCGGGGCCCTACATTGTTCGGGCCAAGAGCGTGAAATATGGAAGACGGGCCCCTTAATTATCCCAGCGTTAAAACTGCTGCATCGATTTGAATGTGTAATAATCTCCAGGGTGGGGAAAGGGAAGGGTAGCAGAAAGGGCCGGATTAGTTTACCAAAGGAAAATCACACTGCGCCAAATTAAGGCAAGTCTTTCTCCCCCCTTTTCAACACTCCTCCCCTAAACCCTGCCGGTGCCCAATGCATAAATGAACACCGGCGAGACTTTGCATTGTGTTGGAGAGACAAGGAGCTAAAATTTTGGAAATATCAGTTTTTTTCCATTCATCTCTGTACACATCCCGGACTCGTTCAGCGGGGTTCTTTTCCGTACATTTCATTGTTATTCGTTAATAACGAATTTTCAAAAATAAATTGAGCTATTTCAATGGCGTCAAAATGCTTATTAAGGCAAATTTTGCCTTTTTCACTCAAATTCTACTTTACAAATTCAACTCAAATTCACTCGAATGTATTTCTGACTGTGTTCACAATTTAGAAATAGAAAAAACTGACTGTTCTTTGGAACCTACTCAGCTGAGGATAATGAAAGGAGTGTTAAGAAATCAGTTTTGGACCTCACAGTGGTCCAGAATTCAAACCTAGCTGGACAAAAATCATCATCATCATCATCATCACCGACTTGGAAAGAACCAGAAAGCAAGGTTCAAATATGTATTCACAAAGGTCTGAACTATCATCTAGGGCCCCCTATTATCCCGACATAGCCCTTCTCTGGCCTCAAACATTTGCAAGTTCCCGTCTCATTCGTCGTCGAATCAATGAACGAGTGTACAGTTTTGAAGCCACCTGAGGCCCTTATTCTGGATGGTCCACTTAATTAGAGGTAAATAGTGTCTAATTCCATTTTCAGGATCTCGGAAAGTGCATTATTAGGGTGCTTATAAGCTGTCGAGATTTTAACGATTTTTTTAAAAACATATTTATCTTTAGTGGCACCTCCTTTTGAGACCATAGACGGGTGGATATGCACCCCTGTAAAACAAGAATAGTTTGCACGAATTCGCACGTAATGGAGGAATGGGCTTGTTAATTTAAGGGCTTTTAGACTTGGGCGACATTACGGGATTAATCTGAGGTAAAGTAGACAACACTCAACAGAAAATAGTAATAACCACACACTAATCCGTTTTAGACCATTCTGAATCCAATTCCACGAAAAAAAAAACACACTAAGTGTATGTCTGTGTGTATGTGACAAAATCTTGTTATCTGTACCCGATTTTTGAGGTCCCGATGTGGTGAATCGATTAGCCCGGATGAAATAACCGTCGATTCCATTAATCGACTATTTGGTCGATACCCATTCCTACTTCAAAGGGTTAACATTTTAACGTTGCATACTCGCTTTGATGGCACAAACCCTCGATAGCAGGGGTTTCTTAATTGAAAATCATCATTTTACATCTTGACAACAATTTCATGTCAATTACAGGTAGGGAAGATATTATATACGTCCCATTGTGGTCTTTCCTTACTCGTTTCAAGCTTTTGTACGTTTGAAATTCAGTTCGTATCTTTGAACGAGTACACGTTTAAATACACTGTTAATTCAAGCCTAACTGAAAACCGCTTGGGAGTTCCTATTCACGTGGATCCCAATTAAAACGGTCGGTTTCGAAAAATAGTACATTATAGACGATGGTTCCCTCGTATAAACGCCATACAGCAAAGGAATTGGTCGTCTTTTGAATCCTCGCTCTACGGCGTTTCAGTATGAAATCAAAGGGGTGGAAAATATGTCGGAATCGATAACCGCAGACTGGCCTGTAGAGGAATCTCCAGAGCTCATTCATAGTTTATGAAAATTCCAGGAACTATAGGCTTTTTTTCCGCTTTAACGTTCGTATCGGAATATTTTTCTCTGCTCCCTGGAACTTGGACTTTTTGTGATATTTTTTGTATTTTTTTTTATTCGTGATGGCCTCTGGTAGCCAATAAACCGCCGTGAGGAGAGCATCGGGGTTATAATGGCACGTCATAAAACACCATAGAAACAGCCGTCTTTACTCTGAATAAATCATTACTTTGCGGGCGCGGAAAAAAGGTGCCTAGTTGAGTGGGCAGCGTAGCTGTCTCGCATAGAGTAATAAGCGTAATACGTATAGTATAAATTAATGGTCCCTTTAAATGAGAGAAACTAATGTTCGAGTGAAATCATGTTTGCGCGTGAGCATCACCTGAAGTTTTTCCAATGATCATGAAATTCATAGGGGACTGTTTAGAAGCTAGTACGCACTAAACCCGATTTAAGACGCAGATGTTCGAATATTAGACTCGACAAATAAAGCAAAAGGTAGGAGGTAGTTTTTAAGCTGATCATTATGAGACACCTGAGCCTCCACACGTCTCCACTATGGCTTTGCGAGTAATTAAAGGGTTTCACAACATCTCGTTTGATGCGGCTTTTGTGATGGCAAAAAATGGTCCCGATCGATACCAAGATAACAGAGATGGTAGATCGATTTTGGGCACTTCGTGCTGGTGATCTGGAGGTTGCTGGACCGTGGTTGGAGACTGATGGCAATGTGGACCCTTCAGAATGGGTGCATCCTGTATGGGCTGCTCCGGTTCTGGTTGAAACTGACCATGAGCGTTGCTGGTCTATTAACACAGATGGAAGCCGTATTAATGTTGACGTTGTATCGAGATGGCGATGTCATCTTTGAAAAGAAGTTTCACTTGGCAGACTGGTGCTCCAACAACCAGTCGGAATTGTTAGCCATTGCCGAGGCACTCAGCTGGATCAGTGAACAGGATATCTCCGAGGACACGAGAAGAGTGACGCTGTGGACTGACAGCCAGGTGTCCTTGGTTTGCCTGAAGAACCTGACAATTCGGAGGCAGACTGTGGAGTGGATACAGCAGACCGTGTGGAGCTTGAGAAATGGCAATTGGAGAGTGGCTATGCGCTGGGTCCGGGCACACGACGGTACAGTGGGCAATGAAGATGCGGATCGCTTGGCCAAGGAGGCGGCCATGGACGAGGAGGTGGTGGTTTCTTTCCACTTGGCGCAGTTAACTTTTACCGCAAGGATGAGCTCAGAAGCCAGCCTGAAAGAACGGAACCGCGAGTGGAACTTGAGTCAGAAGGGGCTGAAGTAAAGTTGTGATATATTATTCCTCTTCTTTATAAACACTCATAAGACTTCGTTATTAAGTTGGACATTTTTATTGTTATACTCTGAACTTTTTAATCTTCGTCGTGAAAACACAATGACAACCAATTTATATAATCACATGAAAACTAATTTAGGGCCAAAATTATCGCAAGAAGAAATTAAACCTTAAAGTTTGAGTATTAAATTTTGATGCCAAAAATTATTTGAATATATTGAAGTATCGCTTTCGCGACACTCCAGCGTAAGGAAGTGTCCTCAAGTCGCTTGTTGAAAATTGTGGAAAGGTTCCCTTTTTTCGCCTCTTCCAATCCAGATGATGGTTTTTCTGCATTTTTATCAAATTTTGAGTTTTTCTCGTCTGTCGTTTTTCTTCGTTGACCCTCCACCTGCCGAAAACACACCTGGCTTTCCCGGAATATGAATACTGAATATAAGGTCCTCCAACGTTAATGATGATTGTGATTTTTACACCCTTTGTGAAAGCTTTCTTTTTTGGCGTTGCCTGCAACTTCGTTCGTGCTGTTTCCATTGCTATCCTTGTTGTTGTAGCTGAAGTTGTACTGTGAACCAATTTGTCACTCACACTTTCAATATTTTGTTTCGTGGTGTTAATTTCCTGAAATGTGTTATTAGAACTATGTTTTGTATGTAGGGTTCCCATGTTTTGCATTTTGGAAATTGAAGTGTTACTGGAAAATCCAGTTTCGATAGAAACACCTCTTGTGGGTCCTAATTTCATCGATTGTTTTAACTTATTTGTACACCCTTGCGATGGCTTTTTCAACTCAGCTTATCTTGAAAATAGTGGTTCTTCGTCGAACAGTTCTGACAAGTCTCCCTTTTCACTCCACAAGTCCAAGCCATAACACTCTTCCCGCCAACGTTGATGTTCTAATAACATTTTCACTTGAAGTTCTTCTTTTTTGCGCTCTATTTCTGCTCTCTTCCTCTTGAGAAATGTTTGTTTGATGGTTTGGTCATAATCTTGGTTGTTTGGTTTCAAACGTTCGTTGTCTAATTCAATTTCGTACTGGTTTACCATTTTTTCGAGAAATTCGATGCTCTTGAATCGTATTTGGATTTCTAGTTTTTATATATTCATGTTTCTCTTCAATTCGTTTTTTCTTATTCTCACCTTCTTCGTATTCGTGAATCGAACCACGCTCTTTCTACCATTGAAGTAAAGTTGTGATATATTATTCCTCTTCTTTATAAACACTCATAAGACTTCGTTATTAGGTTGAACATTTTTATTCTTATACTCTAAACTTTTTAATCTTCGTCGTGAAAACACAATGACAACCAATTTATATAATCACATGAAAACTAATTTAGGGCCAAAATTATCGCAAGAAGAAATTAAACCTTAAAGTTTGAGTATTAAATTTTGATGCCAAAAATTATTTGAATATAACGGAGGAATAAAGAACCATCACCCGCGACTTCATCCATAACCCTCTTCAACTATGTCTACCATTCACCCGGACATCGGCAGTGAACAAGGGCTAACGCACGGACTCGGTGGGGAAGGACGCCAGAGGGGTTAGAGAAGAATTGTGGATTCGCGGGGCTTTTGCGGTTTTTCTGTTTTTGAAATAATTCGTCTAAATATACAGTTTCAGTTGGACCATTCAGTTCGATATTGTTCATTCCTTCTCCGAAATCAGAAGTGGTGATTTCCTAGTGAATTTGTCGGCGGAATATGGAGAACAATCATGTTTATTCGGTGGATTCAAGGACCCCAAGCCCGTCACTTGCAGACACTCATGTACGGGATGAGGAAAATCATTCAGATTCAGGTGAGCTCGATCCAGTTTCTTTTGTAAGTGAGGAAAACTCCAGTCTCATCCTCGCGAAATCACTACAGGCTATTGTGGACCTACAGAAAGAAAACCTTGCTGTGGTCATTCAGAGCTTGACTCACAATGGCCCAACAGAATACAAACGCCCTGTGAGTTTACCAATTTTTGACCCTGATGCAGAAGGCTCAGATGCTCGCGCGTGGTGTTCTACGGTTGATTATTGTTTGTCTGAGAATCCTTTACGTGGAAGTCAATTGATCCTCTCATTGGCTGGTGCTTTGAAAGGTAATGCTTCCCGTTGGTTTCCCTTGGTTACTCATCCTAATATTACTTGGGAGTCCTTCAAAGACCTATTTTTGACCCAGTATGACGCCCAGGACACCCCTGCTGCTTGCTTGATAAGTCTATTGGAAAATTTCCCTGCAACTTCCGAAAACTATGCTAATTTCGCTACCACCATGTTGGGAAAACTACTAGCAAAATGGAAAGGATTGAGTGTAGAAGAAATTGCTGTTTCAACGGTTTTGGCTCACATGTCAAAATCTGACCCTAAAATTCGGGAACTAGCTATTACTAAAGAAATCTGTACTCGAGATAAAATGATTAAACAACTAAAGGCTGTTTCTTATGGCAAACGAGGCTCTTCTGAACTTCAGGGAACCAGTGACTACAAACGAACCAAATTGATGGGTCCATCAACTTCAAAATTCGAAAACGTCGTTTGCCATTATTGCTCTAAATTTGGCCATAAAATTTCCGAATGTCGCCTCAGGATTTCTCGAGAAGGGCAATCTCGTTATGCTACGAACCCAACTCCTTCAACTAGCATGGTTTACAGGAAGGATAACCGTGAAATGTCTAGTCTCAATAGATCTCCACAAGGTGTTATTTGTTTCTACTGTAAGACGCCTGGACATTTTGCCAATAAATGTCCCAAGAAATACACCCAGCAAAGACCAGACCCTGTACCCAGAAACACGATTGAGCGCAATGTGAACCTCTGCGATGTCAACCCTCGTGCCTACTTAACCCACAACGGTGAGAAATTCATGTTTTCCTTTGATTCTGGGTCAGAATGCTCTTTGTTAAGATCTCGGTTAAGTTCTAGATTTATTGGGGCTATATTCAATAAGAACGTCATGTTGTATGGTTTAGGTACATCTAAAGTACTTTGTTCCAAGCAAATCTTATCTGAGGTAACCATAAATAGCAAACATTTGAAAGTTTTATTTCATATTGTTTCTGATTCAAGTATGAGTCATGATATTTTAATTGGTCGGGAAATTCTCAACCAAGGTATTAGTGTCACTCTTACTCCCAATGAATGTTTATTTTTATCTGCTAAAACTACCAACCAAAATCCTCCGCTAAGAGTTGATCAATCGAATGATAACAATTTAAATTCAAATACTTCTACCAATGATCAATTATTGTCAGTCTTAGAATCAATTCCCAAAGTTGAATTGCCAGTTTTCTCTTCCTATGTCGATAACGTTATTGATACGCAACAATTTAACCCCAATATTAACTTTGATAATATAATCACAGAAATACCCAATGTTAGAAAACTTGAATTGATCTCAGTATTGAACAAGTACCACGCTTCTTTCACCGAAGGTATTCCTCGCACTCGTGTGACAACAGGAGAAATGAAAATCAATCTTATTGACCCCTCCAAGATTGTTCAGCGACGTCCTTACCGATTATCACCATCTGAGCGAGATACAATGAGAGGACAAATTGCTGAACTTGAGTCTGCGGGAGTTATTCGTAAAAGTACTTCACCTTTTGCTAGTCCAGCATTGTTAGTACCCAAAAAGAATGGAAAACCACGCCTCTGTATTGATTACAGATTTTTGAATTCAAATACAGTTCCACAGCACTTTCCATTGCCCCTAATTGAAGACCAAATCGCCAGGCTGGCAGGTGCCCATTATTTCACCAGTTTGGACATGGCAAATGGTTTCAACCAAGTCAGTGTACACCCTGATTCCATTGAGAAAACAGCATTTGTTACTCCTGAGGGTCAATGGGAATTTCTCGCTGTCCCATTTGGGCTTCGGAACGGCCCCAGTGTTTTTCAAAGGGCTGTAATGGAAGCTCTTGGCCCATTAGCTCACGATTATGTTGTAGTGTTCATGGATGACCTTCTTCTCAAAGCAGTAACTGTTGATGAGGCTTTACGCCAATTAGATACTGTTTTGAAAGTTTTGACTGGTGCAGGTTTTTCCTTGAGATTATCAAAGTGCTCATTCATTGTTCAACAAGTTCACTATCTTGGATATGATATCAGTAATGGTGAAATAAGACCCAATTCTAACAAAATCAATGCTCTTACATCTCTTCCTCCTCCATCCACTGTGACGTCTCTACGCCAATTCATCGGCTTAGCCTCATATTTTCGGCAGTTTATTCCCAATTTTTCCCAAATTATGACCCCCCTTTATAAATTGACTAGTTCTAAATCTAGTATCACTTGGCTACCTGAGCATGAGTCAATCCGGCAAAAAATCATACTTCATCTCACACAAGCCCCAGTCCTAATGATTTTTGATCCAACATTCCCAATTGAGTTACACACCGATGCTTGTGCAATTGGCTATGGAGGTATCCTACTCCACATAATTGACAAAAAACCACGGGTAGTTGCTTATTTCAGCAAGCGTACTACTCCCACAGAATCTCGATATCATTCGTATGAGCTAGAAACCCTAGCTGTGGTAGTTTCCATTCGTCATTTTAGTAACTATCTGAAAGGGAGATCCTTTACTGTGGTCACTGACTGTCTTTCCCTCAAAGAAACTTACCTAAAACAAAATCTTAACCCGCGGGTACACAGGTGGTGGGGATATTTGCAGTCATTCAACTTCAAACTTTTGTACCGGCCCTCCAACCGTATGATGCATGTTGATTTTCTTTCTCGCCACCCTAACCATCAAGGAGAAATGGATAGCGTAGAGGCTGAATCTTCTCAATGCAGCGATTTTCCTGAGGAAATTGTGTCAATGGTATCATGCAACAATTTCCATCCAGCAAGTTCAAATGAACTGTTGCCAATTGAACCTCTTTCGACACAAGAATCAGGATCTCAGATCCACTCAGGATCAGATCAATTAGTCAAAACTTCAACCCAACACTCTACTCACAAATCTTTCCTGAAGAATTGGAAAAGAGTTGATTTGACTTCTCTGGGGGAAAATTGGCTCGTAGCCGAACAGCAGAAAGATCCGGAGATCTGTGAGATAGTGTCTAAACTGCAAGGAAATAACCCTGAACATGATGAAGTGCGAAGCGCGTACGAGCTACGTTCCGGGGTTCTCTATAGGAAATTTCAAAGAAACAGAAGAAATAGATGCCTTCCTATTGTACCCCACTCATTCAAGTGGTCAGTGGTGAATAACGTCCATGAGTCACTCGTACATTTAGGTTGGGACAAGACTCTAGAGAAGGTATACGAACACTATTGGTTTCCCCATATGTCCAAATTTGTAAGAAAATTTGTCGAAAACTGTATCACTTGTCGAGTTGCCAAATCTGATTCTGGTAAGACACAGATTCAGATGCATACCATTCCAAAAGTTAATGTACCTTGGCATACTGTTCATATTGACATTTCTGGAAAATTGAGTGGGAAAAATGATGCAAAGGAGTATGTTATTGTCCTGATTGATTCATTCACAAAGTTTGTTTTACTCTATCATACATTCCGAATTGACTCTACAAGCGTCATTAAAGCACTCAAATCGAGTGTTGCATTGTTTGGGCCCCCAACGCGTATAATAGCAGACCAAGGCCGTTGCTTTTCAAGTAATGATTTCAAGCAATTTTGTGTCGAAAAACAGATTGTGCTTCATTTGATTGCAACTGGTGCTTCCCGTGCCAATGGCCAGGTTGAGCGGGTCATGTCAACTTTGAAAAATATGCTGACAGCAGCTGAGTTAGACGACCAGCGCACATGGCAAGATAATTTAGGTGAAATTCAACTTGCAATCAATTGCTCTCACAATCGTGTCACAAAAGCTTCAGCCATGGAACTTATGTTAGGAAAAGTGACTCGCCCATTGAATCTAGTATCTGTGGAACATTTGGAAGATGAACCAGTCACCGTTGATATCAATGATATTCGTGAACAGGCTTCCCAAAGTATACAGAATAATGCAGCATATGATACTGCTAGGTTCAATAAGAATAAAGCCAGAATTAACAAACTATCTGTTGGTGATTATGCACTACTTAAAAATGAGGAAAGAAATCAAACCAAGTTAAGCCCCAAGTTCAAAGGACCATTCAAGATTATTGAAGTTTTGGATGGTGATAGGTATTTGTTGAAGTCATTGACAAATAATCGCACTTACAAATACTCCCATGATAGAATACGTAGAGTCCCTCAGCCTATGGTACCTCTGGAGAATAATTCCTCTACTGATGATGAGATGAATTAATATAAATTTTTAATGAATTATTATTATTATATTCAAGAAATATCAAGTGATCCTTAGTTAAAATTGCAATACTGACAGTTGTGTCTGTCTTACATCACAGTTGAAGCTATCTTTTTTGATTAACGAAATTTATGTGTCTGTGAAAGTATTATATGCACTAAAAGAGCTGTGACGCCATAGAACCAAAAGAGCCGTGAGGCCATTGAACAAAAAGAGCTGTGACGCCATAGAACCAAAAAGTTGTGACTCCATTGAACAAAAAAGCTGTGACGCCATAGAACCAAAAGAGCCGTGAGGCCATTGAACGAAAAGAGCTGTGACGCCATAGAACCAAAAGAGCTGTAACGCCATTGAACAAAAAGAGCTGTGACGCCATAGAATCAAAAGAGCTGTGATGCCAATGAACTACCAAATATGAGCTGAAACACCAATATACTTAGAAATAAGAACTATAATGCCTATGATAATTCTCAAAATAATTTTTAAAGAAAGAACCTATAAAGGACAAGTGAATAAAATAAAAAGAATGTGACCTATGGAACAAAAAGAGTTGTGAAGCTTTTGAATAAAATGATCATGGTGCCAAGGAACTAACAAATTAATCGGAGCTGAGACGCCAATGACCTAAGAAACGACAACTATAGTCAACAATCAATTCATGCAACAATGAAAACTAGTGCTTAGAAACAATAAGAGTTGAGACACCATTAAAAAAAAAAAAAAAAAAAAAAATCTGTGACAGCCATGAACCAACAAATAAGAGCTGTGACGCCCATGAGCTAACTGATGAGATGTTACAAAAAAAAAATCCAAATTATGAGAGTAGTTATCAGCAAGTTTTCCCTAACAAACTAAGTGCTTCATTTTAAGAATGGCCGAGTGGTTGCTATGGTTGCTACTGCGTTTGTTCTCTGTTCCAGATGGTGCACCCGGGACGGGTGCAATATCAGGATTGGCCGTAACGGAGGAATAAAGAACCATCACCCGCGACTTCATCCATAACCCTCTTCAACTATGTCTACCATTCACCCGGACATCGGCAGTGAACAAGGGCTAACGCACGGACTCGGTGGGGAAGGACGCCAGAGGGGTTAGAGAAGAATTGTGGATTCGCGGGGCTTTTGCGGTTTTTCTGTTTTTGAAATAATTCGTCTAAATATACAGTTTCAGTTGGACCATTCAGTTCGATATTGTTCATTCCTTCTCCGAAAAATATATTGAAGTATCGCTTTCGCGACAGGGGCATCATACTTGGAATTTATACCCAAGTATTTCTGCGAGAAGGAAGTCTGAGCTTTAAATATGATGCAAAATGACCCAGGCTCTAACTGGCCATGGAAGGAATAAGGTCTCGCTCTTCTGTTTCGGCCAGGCCGAGGACCCTTTTTGTGGATGTGATGGAGTGACCGAGCAGACGTGGGACCACCTCATCTCATTCGGAAAGTGGTACTGACGGGTGAGCTATGGACTCCTGATGCGCGAGTGTTGGTTGGGAGATTTCTCGAGCCTTACTCCACATTCATCAACAGTATAAACTTCGATTTGTTGTGATATTGATAATTTGTAATTGTGAAATACATGTAGTCGTGTAAAAAAAAAGTCTCCACTCTGAGGCAGTTGTTTCAATACCCAGCTCGAGGGACATCCTCATGCCATTCTTCCTGCAAAATCTAACTTGATCATTTCGCTCTTGCCTATCGGAATCAAACTCACCTCTCACATTTTGACGGCATTAAGCAGAAAACAACCAACTAAAACGCTGCAAATTATTACAAAAAGGTTCATTATTTTTCTATATAGATCACTCTATGCAAAGAACACGGCTTTGCCATTGTTACCACCAACCAACATGAAGAAAAACATCGATCGCATTTCGGTCATAAATTTGAACGGAGATTAGGCCTCTTTTGCGATTCACACTCGTGTTTCTGATTTATCGTAAGCCCAACCCTTTATATCAACATTTTTTGAGTTAGGGAGTTTTCAAAATTTCAACCCTTAGAAGTGAACTACATCAACCAAAAGCTTCGGGACACAACTAAACCCCAAATGGAGCCCATATACCAAATTTCATCAAAATCTGTAATGATTACTGAGGAAAGTGCCGCGTATGGCGGACGGACGGCCAAATTTTTTTATTCGATTTTTGGATTCTACGTACCTTGAAACGTAATCCAACAAATTTTGAGGGGGTTAAACAATTTTTTTTTCTTGGTCGATTCCAAAGGTTCATTATTGAAAATTATGAAGCAAAATGCGAGTAGTCAAATTCACGTTGGCAACCTAACCCTCTCCTGCTTATGTCCACGCTGGAACTTGAAGGTATCCAAACTGAAGACCTGCACGGTGCAAAACATCAACAAATCAGAGGTGTTTAGTCACAACCCACCAAAGTAACTTCTATACTGAGAGAGCCAGCGAATAACCAAGATTCTCGCTTCATAATTCCGACGACGTATCCTTGGAAAAGCCCCGTTTTCCTCCTAATTTTCGTTTAATGCGTTCCGACGAGTTTGGCATAAACACGTTCTGGGAAACATGAACGTTTTGCGCCGTCGAGGAAGAATTAGTCCCTTTAAATGCCTCCTAAGCTCCCCCCTTCATCTACGAGGGCACTAAGCCCGTTCCACCATCCGGAAGGAAATTATCAGTCGACAAATAATTTTCAGAGCTATTAAAACACGCTGCGAGACAAACAAATTAAAACTCCTACCTACGATACATTTTTCTAAATGTTTTCTGAGAACAAAAAAGGAAAAAAAAGTGTATAATGGATATGAAAAAACCCTTATTGTTCTCCGTTTTCACAAGGAAAAATTACTTTGTGAAATGAAGACGAGTGTTGTTTGCTTGGAACATAATTTTAAGTGGACACGGGTGTTGTACTTCTGGGTCATTTTCCTTGGTAATTCCATTATGCCTCTGGGCTCGCAAGGGTCTTATGAATTAATAATATAATACTACTAAAACACGGCCAAATTCGCCCACTCCGGTACAGGCGAGTGGGCGAATTTTCGAAAAACCACTTCTACCGTATTCTAAACTCGAATCGAACAGGTTTCTTCGTACGAATACCTCGGTGCGCAAGTTAATGAGCAATGCGATTGCAAAAAAGAGATCCGAGCACGAATTGAAATCGCCAGGAGCGCATTTTTGGTTTATTATTTTCAATAATGAACCTTTGGAATCGACCAAGAAAAACAAATTTTAACACCCCCTCAAAATTTGATGGTTTACGTTTCAAGGTACGTAGAATCCAAAAATCGAATAAAAATTTGGCCGTCCGTCCGCCGTACGCCGTACGCGGCACTTTTGCCACTTAGCATTAACCGATTTTGATGAAATTTGGTATGTAGGCTCCATTTGGGGTCTAGTTGTGCCCCGAAGCTTTTGGTTGATGTAGGTCACTCCTAAGGGTTCCAAAATCAATTTTGAAATTTTGAAAACGCCCTAACTCAAAAAATTTTGATATAAAGGTATTGTTTTTCCTTCAATTTAAGATTCTATAGAATTTTTTGAGACCACGCGGAGCTCTGTAGGACAAACCGTTCGCTCCCTACGAAAATTTAAGGGTTTATATTGAAATATATATATATATATAAATCAAAACACGAGTGTGAATCGCAAAAGAGGCCTAATCTCCGTTCAAATTAGAGCTGACCAAAATGCGATCGATGGTTGGTGATTTTTATTTTTTTATTTTTTTATTTTTTATTTTTATTTTTTTATTTTTTTTTATTTTTATTTTTTTTCTTCTTTTTCTCTTTATATTGGATGGTTGGTGATTTTGTAGAGGAGTGATCTATATAAAAATAATAAACCGTCGTGTAACAATTTGCAGCGTTTTTTGAGATGGGGAACTTCTTTACGCGCTGTGATCTTTCCATGGACCTGATGTTCGATCAAACAAAGTTCTCGACCTCAAACACTGCAAACTTTACCAACGATTGTATTCCAAATAGCAATTTTCCTTAGTTCTCATTCCCTTTTCGGGAATTTCTACCGGCCAGGGTACCATGCAGGTACTAACTCAATTCTGCTTAACTTAATAGAAATCATGGCTATTCACAAGTGACCATTCCCTAAAATCCTGGAAACTCCCATCTGCCCAATATCGCCCTTGGTGTTGTTGGAATTGTCTGCCTGTGTCAGAGAGAGTTCATTCATAAAATTTGAGTTAATAAGCTAATTTTCAAAGTAATCTTAAATTCTCGTAGGGAGCGAACGGTTTGTCCTACAAGGCTCCGCGTGGTCTCTAAAAATTCAATACTATCTTGAATTGATAGAAAAACAGTACTTATATATCGACATTTTTTGAGTTTTCAAAATTTCAACCCTTAAACGTGACCTACATCAACCAAAAGCTTCGGGGCACAACTAGACCCCTAATGGAGCCTACATACCAAATTTCATCAAAATCGGTCAATGCTAAGTGGAGAAAGTGCCGCGTACGGCGGACGAACGGCCAAATTTTTATTAGATTTTTGGATTCTACGTACCTTGAAACGTAAACCAACAAATTTTGAGGGGTGTTAAAAAAAATTTACTTGGTCGATTCCAAAGGTTCATTATTGAAAATAATAAACCAAAATTATATAAATTCTGGAGAACTGTAGTGTATTTATCTGCATTGAAATACTTAACAAAATTGGGTGTTTTGACCATTTTGACGACCTGGGACAGTTTTTTGCGTTTTCCCGAAAGTATCAAAAATGGCTCATATCCTCTTCAAAAAAACGGGTTCAAGTCTATCCATATTTTTAACGAATTGTGAGAACCCTATTTCTGACGAAGTATAAAAAGTGAATTTAGTAAATAAGAAATTTGATAACTGAATTGAATTTGATTTTCAGAATTTACCCTGATGGAGAAAAGAGAAGAGAATTTGATTGGAGATTGTAGAGTGTATGCCGGTCCATATCTTTTAACACATTGGTGAGGGTGAGGGTAGATCTAACTGGCTCGTAAGTTAAGGTTAACGTAGGGTTAAACCTAGGGTTAAGTGATCGTGGTAGGTGTGAGGTTAACAAGAGAGTGATTTGGACAAGAATGGGTCCTATTGGTTCCTCGGGTTGTCCTTATTATACTCCTTAAACTGGAGAAAGACGAAGGGAGGCAGGCGCCTCTATTCTCGACCGTTACAAATGAACACGTCGATCATTTCGAGGAACCATTTAAAATGTAAAAAAAATTTGAAGGAGGAATATCGCCCTTGTTACCAACTACTTTGTTGTAATATAAAAGAATAATAAATATGAATTTAGGAGCATGTACGATTTCGTGCTATTGAGTGAAATAATACTTTCTAAATCTATTCTATTGATATCAAGATTAGAGTACTGAGAAAGTACAAAGTATTGAAATAGACGAATAAATAATTGTATGATCACATATCTACCTACTTCAAGCCTGACATGCATTTTCAATTGAAAATTATGGAAATTTTGAGTTTCCTCAAAAGCTCATTTACGATGGCGTTTCATGCGTTTTTGACCTCATCACCGATATTCGACGGTTCGTGTCGGTACATGATTTATTTACACCCTTCCCTCCATGTTAGTTCTCCTCTCTCAACGTCACATCGAAAATTTATCAACGTCAGTTGGTTAAAATGCAGAGTAATCGATAGACAGAGTTTCATTTGGAGCTCAATTATGAACAAACAAGTTGAATAACATAAAACGACAATATAAGTGTTTATTCGAGTTTAGTAGATAGTGTATTACTCCAGGTACATTGCTGGTAGGTACAAGTTTCGACTTCAACTTTAGCGCAATAGGAAGATGGGAATCCAGAGGGTTTTATGCACTATTTAGTGACGTAAGGTCGAAAACACAGTCTTAAAACGAATTCACAGAAGAAACATTGGGCAGATAGTCGAACAATGTACCTGCCTACCTTAAATAAGTATGTAGCAATAAACTAGCTCTGAAACTATAAATGATTCGTAAGGAACAGAGAAAAAAGATTCATAGAACACCTAGACTAGTTGAGTTACTTACGAGTACGCTGTGACAGTGCAGACTGAAGCCCGATTAGCGCTAGAAAGACGATCGATATTTTGGGCGACATCGATTATATCAATCGATACTTTCACCTCCTCATCGATGCCGACGAGACGCTCCGTTTACTGTAAATCCGACAAGACAATGATAGATGCGAGAAAATCGGTGGTAGCTAACCAAGTTATGCGAGGTTTTCCAGTGCATTTGGTGTAGTTTTTCCGCCCATCGTGGATAATATAAAATATTTTTGCCAATGAGCCAAAAATTACGGAGAAAGACGCCGGTGGATTAACAAAAGTGTTCCAAGAGGGTGTGACACATAGCTCCCTCGAATCCATTACATAATTGCATCTATAAAAGATAATCAAAACTTCACTTTCCATGTTAGGTACCTCAAAAATTGCGCAAAATCGGACGAGTAGTAGGTAGTGTAAGTACAAAGGGGCACTGGCTACAGATGGCCGGGTGATGATCCAATATTTCAGAGACCATCTTGAAACTCGAAATCTCTGAAAATTTAATCGAATTCGGTTGAAAATTGATGAAGAAGATGCAATTTTTAGTAGACAACTTTGTAGCACGAAATCTCTGAAAATTGTATCAAAATAGGATGAAAATTGATCAAGATGCAATTTTTAAGAGACTATCTTGTAGCTCGAAATATCTGAAAATTGTTATCAAATTCGGTTGAAAATTGATGAAGATGCAGTTATTAAGAGACTATCTTGTAGCACGGAATATCTGAAAGTTTTATCTAATACGCTTGAAAATTGATGAAGATGCAATTTTTCAGAGACTATCTTGTAGCTCGAAATATCTGAAAAGTTGATCCAATTCGGTTGAAAATTGATGAAGATGCAATATTCCAGAGACTACCTTGTAGCTCGAAATATCTGATAATTGTTATAAAATTTGGTTGAAAAATGATGAAGATGCAATTTTTCAGAGACTATCTTGTAGCTCAAAATATCTGAAAATTTGATCCAATTCGGTTGAAAATTGATGAAGATGCAATATTTCAGAGACTATCTTGTAGCTCGAAATATCTGATAATTGTTATAAAATTTGGTTGAAAATTGATGAAGATGCAATATTTCAGAGACTATCTTGTAGCTCAAAATATCTGAAAATTTAATCGAATTCGGTAGAAAATTGATGAAGATGCAATTTTTCAGAGACTACCTTGTAGCTCAAAATATCTGAAAATTTGATCCAATTCGGTTGAAAATTGATGAAGATGCAATATTTCAGAGACTATCTTGTAGCTCGAAATATCTGATAATTGTTATAAAATTTGGTTGAAAATTGATGAAGATGCAATATTTCAGAGACTATCTTGTAGCTCGAAATATCTGATAATTGTTATAAAATTTGGTTGAAAATTGATGAAGATGCAATATTCCAGAGACTGTCTTGTAGCTCGAAATATCTGATAATTGTTATCAAATTTGGTTGAAAAATGATGAAGATGCAATTTTTCAGAGGCTATCTTGTAGCTCAAAATATCTGAAAATTTGATCCAATTCGGTTGAAAATTGATGAAGATGCAATATTTCAGAGACTATCTTGTAGCTCGAAATATCTGATAATTGTTATAAAATTTGGTTGAAAATTGATGAAGATGCAATATTTCAGAGACTATCTTGTAGCTCGAAATATCTGATAATTGTTATAAAATTTGGTTGAAAATTGATGAAGATGCAATTTTTCAGAGACTATCTTGTAGCTCGAAATATCTGAAAATTGAATCGAATTCGGTTGAAAATTGATGAAGATGCAACATTTCAGATACTACCTTGTAGCTCAAAATATCTGAAAATTTGATCCAATTCGGTTGAAAATTGATGAAGATGCAATATTTCTGAGACTATCTTGTAGCTCGAAATATCTGATAATTGTTATCAAATTCGGTTGAAAATTGATGAAGATGCAATTTTTCAGAGACTATCTTGTAGCTCTAAATATCCGAAAATTTAATCGAATTCGGTTGAAAATTGATGAAGATGCAATTTTTCAGAGACTATCTTGTAGCTCGAAAAATCTGAAATTTTTTATCAAATTCGGTTGAAAATTGATGAAGATGCAATTTTTCAGAGACTATCACGTAGCTCGAAATATCTGAAAATTTAATCGAATTCGGTTGAAAATTGATGAAGATCAATTTTTCAGAAACTATCTTGTAGCTCGAAAAATCTGAAATTTTTTATCAAATTCAGTTGAAAATTGATGAAGATGCAATTTTTAAGAGACTAGCTTGAAATTTGAAAATCTCATCGAAATCTAATGAAAATTGTAAAAGTGATGCTAATAACAAGGATTTTACCGTTTGTGCTTGCGCATTGGCTTCCGAAGATTCAATCTCGGTAAAATTAAGAGAAAATTAGGTCCCAATCCCAACTCCATCATTAATACAAATTTCGTTGAAATTGTAGAATTTTTGCTTGTTACAAGGTTTATTAGTTTGCGCATGAGCTACCATCTAGGTAGTTTGGCGTCAAATACACAATTATAAAGAAGCAATAAAAGGCATTGAATGAAGTCAATTTTTGTGGTAATTTTTCAACATTGTTGAAATAGAGGTATAATGGTAGTTTACACCGTCTGCTACCTACTGCTAGAAAAAGAATAATAATGATGAAAAAGAGAAACGTTTCGGATACACCAATCGACAAGTTTATTTATCCACTGTGGCATAAACATTTCCCGTCGAAATACGCAAGTTTTTCGAATCATACCGGAATTTCCCGGTAAGACGCATAAAAAAGAACGGCGAAACAACTGGTGGCATATAAATCGTGACGTTTAACCCGAAGGAAACGTGAAGGAAAACCTAGGATGACTGGGTTAAGGAGTGGGGGAAAAACGGCGCACCGCCTTGAATGTTAACGACCGTATTTCAAGGGAGATACCTACGATATAACAGCTAGAGGGGAAATATAGACCTGGATCCTAGGAAAGGCAACTTCTGGTGGCTCGTCTTTGTGGGTTCTCGATTTGATGATGGAAACGTGTTGACAATATTTATAGCTTCTTGGATGATGTGGATTTACAAGTGCATTTGTGTGTATTTCTTCCTTGGAAGGCGATATTTGCCTAGAAAAGTTCATTTTACAATGTTCAGATGATTGTGAGTGATGAAACACATCAGTGTGTTCTTGAAAAATCCCAGTCAGTGTGCGAGTAGGCATTGATTTAAACAAACCAGGAATGGTAAAATCACTAAGGGTCTTGATGGTGGAGTAGGACTATAGCGGTGTCATATTTGACTTTGAACTGGTTGGGAGCCAGTTCTGTTGATCTCCAGTTCTCAGTGAGATCAGCCAAGCAATGGATCGTATGCTACTGAACAACCTTGCTCCTCACAGAAATTATCAGCACAGTGTTGATGGATTGAAAGAATCAATTTTCGACGAGACACATCGACATCATTCTACTGAAAAATTTTGACACAAAACTGCTACTCATGATTATCGTTATATAAGTACTTAACCCTAATTGGACCATGGTGTCACTAGTGTCACCAAAAACATCTTAGGAACTCCACAGCTGTCCCAAAGTGTCCCCGGACTAACTAAACTTGAACTACAATTCATAAATTACTGAGCAGGGCTGAATTTTTAAAAATATTTTTTGTAAGTATTAAAAATCAAAAAAAATAAGTCATGACAAAAATTTTTTTTCATCAATTTCTTTGGAGATTTTTGTCATAATTTGAGACATCCAAAAGACCACAAAAATTCTGCTGTCTATTAAATTTAAAATTGCAATTTAATTTTGGTTACTCCGGTGACACCTTGGAGCGCCATGGAGTTCCAGGGATGTTTTCGGTGATACTAGTGATACCATGGTTCAATTAGGGTTGAACATCTATGGAAAAGTCATTAACGGAAAAATTGAAACAAAAATCGCTTATAGGAGTTATTTGGGGATAGTTACTTAAATCTTTCCTTTCTCTCGACTAATGAAAAATTTCGATTGAACAAACGCTGAACCTTGAGGGTAGAGTAGCCCTAAAGCGCTGTCATATTTGACCTTATGATTGGTCTTAACTTGCCTCCAGTACTCTTTGGTCATAGCTCTGCATGGGGTTCCTCATTTACATAATATGTAAATATTACGACTATATTATACGACTATATTATACGACTATATTATAGTCGTATTCCATTTTACAACCAGATTTGTTCTCCACAGTATCAACCCAGTTTTGGTGGATTGAAAGAATCAATAATTTTTGAAGTACAATTGAGTCTTTTATAACCCTCGAAAACCCCTTCAGGGGTTCATGGTGAAGTATACATTTCAACGTTCAACTACCCTCAGACGGGATTTATATGAACTTAGTCACATAATCTGTTACCCTGTCGATTACCATTTAATTTATTCATAGAAAAGCAGTAAAACGAAAAATTCGCTGATAGAAGTGATTTGGGGTGAGGTTTGTAATACAAGAAGAGTTACCGAAATCTTTCCATTCACTCGATAATTGAAAACGTTGATTAATTCCACACAGCTCTGATTGCGGCAGTTCGCCATTGTTCCGAAAGCGAAAATTCCCCCCAGCTCTGAAAATTATTGTCAGCCTCGAGAATTTAGTTATTGAATATTCTCACGATGAAAACTTCATTAGTGAACGTAAACAATTTCCATTCGGAAGCGTCCATATTTAATTACTGCAGCACATGAAGACACAGTGGTGATATTTTCGTAACATCGATGTGTTCATACCGCCGGTATATAAATATTTGGATTGGTTCAGAGGGCTCATCAAGTTGCTAAATGTACTATTCAGTTACTTTGGTTGGGAGGTATATCTATTACCTACCTCTAAGTGGAATAACATGTACGATAATTTGATAGGGAAGAAAAGATTTTTATGTATCGGTGAAGTAGATACTCCCTAATGTTCAACATCCACGATCAAGTTCATTAGTGGCAAGAGAAATCAAAAGCGCTTCCAGTGGACAATTGGTGGACCACCATGTAGGGTGAAGGCACCAGTTTCAGACATTGGTCCAATATAAGACATTTGTGACGATCCTACTTTTACAGAAGGGGCAAACCGATTTGATTTGTTCCCGATTTGTTGGAGCTACGCCTAGGGGGATATTTGATTCATAGAGATATGAATCGATATCTTCTTCGGGCTGGCTGATTAATCTAATCACTGGTTTGAAGGGGTAGGGTCGTCACCCTCCTCTGACTAACTTATGAACAATTAGGTGAATTTCAATCTGAAATTCAACCTATATTGTTACACATTTGCAACTTCAAATCCACAAAATTAGAGTTCCTAACGGGTTTGAGGCCTTTTCCACGGGTTATTTGGTGCAAGCAGGTCATTCTAGCGGACTGTTGTGAAACTACGAGCTCAGAGAGGATTATTGCAATTTTGGAGACGGTTATCGTAGGGCACTTCCACATCAGTTCTCCAAATGCGAGGTAAGCAAACAATGTGACCAAGAGGTGTCCAGCTTTCTCCTGTTATATTTTCTTTCTCCTGTTATATCTTCTTCATTTTCATATTAGTGTCCTGTAGTGTTGATAGATGGCGAAATTTTGCTCGGAACGACAGTATCAAGACCGAATTCTGAGGGTGTCTGATACTGGATTCCAAATGGGGCCATTTTCAGTATCAGACAGGGGATGTCTGATACAGGTCATTTCGACAAATCGGCATTTTTCGGTTTTTCTCGTTTATTATAATGTTAAAGACTTGAAACTCACGCCTGTAACTTACATAGCCACCCAGACAGGTGTGTCTGATACTGGTATTCAACGATGTCAGATACTGGTACTCGGCTTTGGTGCAATTCAATGATTTTTTGTTTTTACTAAATCGCGACTGTATACAGGAATTTAGGCGCGATAGTATTGCCTTTTGGCCCGTTATCTAAGGCCTCATTGCAGAGTACGATTATTCCATTCCTATTTGCCAAAATTATAACCAAGAAATATTGGTAAGGGCGTTTGAAAGAAAAAGAGTGTTTTAAGAAATAATTCAAGTTACCGCAACATAGGAATTTATGTTGTGATGATTTTTCCAATTTTTATACTTACAGCGTTTGTACTCAGTAAAATAAAAATTTACTCAATAAAAGTTTTTTTCGGAGTTAGATTGAATTGTCTGATTTTGGGCCTGAATAGTGTCTGATAATGGTGCTATTCAAATTTCTCCGTGTCTGATACTGGTGCAAAAACATGGTTTCGGAAAAACCATACTAAATCCTGGAAACAAAACAGTTCTTCGATTTCCAAGTCTTGGTGAGTTGTTGAGAAGTTTGAGCACCTAATTATGCCACCTCGATAAATATCTGGTGAAATCACGCCTGGCATTATAAGAAACCTGAGAATCTTCTCTTGTAGTGTCTGATACTGGTGCCTACACCCTATGGTAGGTACTCTAGAACTCCACGCCAGTTCTTGTCTCCTATCTCGCATCAGCACGGCATTGATGAAGCAAAATGAAAAATTACGAGATCTCATCCACGATTCCTCCTTTCTGGAGGAAATCTTATCGATATTCCGCGGTAGCGCAGTTTAATCCTGTTTTAGTTATTAGCTGATTGAGCTAATCCCTTGGTAATCCAGGCGCTCGGAAAGGTCCATTCGCGGTGTTTCCGCCCCTGATCCTCTCGAACTGAAATATTGATGAAGACCGGAAATCAGGTCAGCAGTGTAAACCTTGTACTGCCACATCGTCAACGTAGAATAAATTATACGGATTTACGGACCAATACAGGACAGTACGCAATACACACACAAAATATGGTTTGTCCGAGGCAAAACCACGAATTCCTTTAAACAATTATTCCTTTCTCACTTCCCAACAGTTCAAAATTTCTCAAATTTCGATTTTTTTACTTTTTTGGTTCAGGCTTTTGCTCATAAATTCTATTGCACTGGAATCAGTAGGTACCACGTTCGGACAAATCAATATTTCATTCGCAATATTTTATTCGCAAGAACAAAATGAAATATTTAAAAACTGCTTACACAGACTTAATTTTGGTTAATTATGTTCGAAAATTTTAAAATCAATTTTGGGTAACAATAACTCAAATAAACCAGGTTAGATGGAAAATTTTGAAAAACCCGCAAATAGGATATTGAAGATAGGTATGACAATCACAATCCGCTTATCTGAATTTAAAATTTAATTTCACTTTCATCGGCATTAGTAAAATTGGCTGAAATTAGTGAGGCAGTAAGGAAGGAGGGCGCCCTTCCTCATGAAAATCTTCTAGGGGAATTGAAGTGGGAGCTTACTTTCGGCAGGTAGTAAAAAGGTGTTGGCTAAGGTATCGATATAAAGGCCCGATCCACCGATATCTTGGTAATGTATGATTGCGATGGTCTAAGGCCATGATATTTTTAAAAAGCATTTTCCCCTTGTTTGTTACATATTTGGCACTTATAAAAAACAATATTGGAGCGATTGGTCGACTTTAATTTTTCAAGGTTAAAGACACCCAGTTTGGTAATTTGAGAAATACACGGTTTTGCAGATGGACTTTCGATTTATTGGTTATTTTTCCCTAGGCCGTCGGAAAATAGCTCCGAATTTTGACCCTGGCAGCCACGAAACTCGTTTTTGCAATTCTTTTGACTGTGAAGTTTGAATACCTCCTCACTATAATAGAACGTTCTTCTCTGACAATCGGTAAAATGCAAAATGAACCAAGACCGTCTTCTGTTCATTAGTTTTTTCCTTCTTATCACCTCGACAGTGCAAATCTCCCGCGACGCGGAATTGCAAAGAGCGACTTCATATGCAAAAAATATCAGGCGTTCGAAGCACGTCGGCCAGTGCTAGCTGGAATTCAAAATCAGGAACCATGCAAAACAAGGCGAATTCGTCTTGAAGTTGGTTCCGTTCAAAGTCTGACGATTGTTTTTTGATTCGTCGCCAAAAAAAGAAAACGAGAAATTTTCCGGTGTCGAAACTTCAAAAATGCCGACTGCAGGACCCTTCAGAATGAACCGAACGAAAAACGTAAGACGAATGGCAACGATGTGGTTAGAATAATTCAACAACATTTTATGTAGAATCCGTATTGCAGCTTACGTAATTCATAGCACTTTGTCCAGATGGAGAGGATGACGAGCAATTTTCCAAAATAAAACTATAAAAATCTATAATAGTGTGGAAATGGTGGGAACTCGTTACGTCAAAAATTGTCTTGTTTTGGCTTTTACGTGCAATATTCCTCCAAACAATATAGGAAAGAGTCTGAACTCTTAGAAATATATCTGAAACCAACTATAAATTAATAAAAAATAGGGAAATTGTCTGAAACTCACCAAAAATTTTGACGTGTGAGGCATTTAAGCGAATAACATTGATCACAGAAGAAAGTCAATTTTTGGTTTATTATTTTCAATAATGAACCTTTGGAATCGACCAAGAAAAAAAATTTTTTAACACCCCCTCAAAATTTGATGGTTTACGTTTCAAGGTACGTAGAATCCAAAAATCTAATAAAAATTTGGCCGTCCGTCCGCCGTACGCGGCACTTTTGCCACTTAGCATTGACTGATTTTGATGAAATTTGGTATGTAGGCTCCATTCGGGGTCTAGTTGTGCCCCGAACCTTTTGGTTGATGTAGGTCACTCCTAAGGGTTCCAAAATCAATTTTGAAATTTTGAAAACGCCCTAACTCAAAAAATTTCGATATAAAGGTATTGTTTTCCCTTCAATTTAAGATTCTATAGAATTTTTAGAATTTTTTGAGACCACGCGGAGCTCTGTAGGACAAACCGTTCGCTCCCTACGAAAATTTAAGGGTTTATATTGAAATATATATATATATATATAAATCAAAACACGAGTGTGAATCGCAAAAGAGGCCTAATCTCCGTTCAAATTAGAGCTGACCGAAATGCAATCGATGGTTGGTGATTTTGATTTTTTTTTTATTTTTTTTTGATTTTTTTTTGATTTTTTTTTCTTTTCTTTATATTGGATGGTTGGTGGCTTTGCAGACGTGTGATCTATATAAAAATAATAAACCATTGTGTAATAATTTGCAGCGTTTTTCTCCATGAATTGGTCCAAATTCCATGATTTCTTAATGAACAAAAGTTTGGTCGAAACTCAATGATCTGGACCTTCAACTACTTATTTTGAGCGTATTCCCGCTTTTCCATTGAATATAGCGTTAGTAGAAGCTGGAAAATATGGAAAAACGTATGATGCGAGCTCTCTTATCTGAGAATCAGAATCAATGCTACCTCTTCAGATTTAAGAAAAAATAAAATTTATTTAATTTAATAACAATAAATTTGCCTCCGTGGGGTTGCAAATTTCCTACGACGACCAAAAAAAGATTGAAGATTTTTCTCTTCAATTATCCAATTTATAACCAATGTTCGTATAAATGTCATGGAATGTGTGATGTTGGTAGTACCTAATAAATTATTAGTAATAATTATATTCAACCCCATACTATTGTCATCTGTTGCCTGGATTTCATGAATAAAATTCATTCCTTTGCTGGTTTCTGTACTTGTAACTTATACCTATCTTATTTTCTACATCTAGCAACAAAAGAACCGCGAACATGATTACACTTCGGGACTTTACAGAAGGCATGAAATTTAACCAATATATTTTAGGAGTAAAACCAATTCGTGAAGTACGAATCTTGAATACGATTTCTTGGGTTGAGTATAAAAGGGCCCCCACTAGCAAGTTTTTGAGCAGAGCTATGATTTATATAGTGTGTATTTCAGCCATTAGCTGGGCTCCTAGGGAGTCCATTATCAAATCATTAAATTTATTATATTATTAGGTTCTGACCAAAGTATTACTTGGTTACGTTTGAATAAAAGTTTCAGTCTGAGTTTGTACTGTGAAATGTGCGTTCGTAATTTTATAAGTATTTTGTAAAATGATGTGAAGTACCAAGATATGGGTCGTCCTGAAAAAATGGAAGGTAAAATGGTAAAATTTGCAATTTTTCACGTTTTTTGGGATTTAGCCAGTTTTGCCTATACTAAATTTCAAATAAAACCAGTGCATTTTGTAGCAAACGTGGTAATGCCGCAAGAACTCATAGTTTCGGAGATGAGCAAAAATCCCAAAAAGAAGTGTCGAAATTCTCTGGTGTTTTGAGATGTTGATAGTTCTGGGCAAAAATCCTGTCAGCGAAATTCAGATTAAGATTCAATGACCCCTCTCCCCTCCCCAAAAACAGAAAAACAACAACAACAAAAATCAGAGAATCGTTGCATTTAGATTACTACTAAAATGACCTCTAACTTTTCGGATTGTTCAGGGCTATATTCAATTGTGTAAAAATTTTGTTCTTAAAACATGAAAATTTATTGAACATTGTAGGAGTGAAAAAGTAGGACAAGGACTCTAGTTAGTACACACACTGAAATAATAAACCATTTCGTACTAATTTGCAGAGTTTTTGCGCCTTTCTCCCGTTTACAGGGAATAACGACTCGACCAAAGGTAATCCTCCGATTTAATCCTCCCGAAGTCCAACACCTCTCACCGCTCTTGAAGGGATTAAGCATCCTCAGTCGGGATTAGCTCTGAGGGCCAAACACGGATTTTCACCCCGTTTCCGGATTTTCCGGTCACAAGAAACTCACCCCTCGTTTGTGCTTGTGCCAGTTTTCTTCGCCCCACCGCAGCCATTCGTCAGTCACCGTGAATAACTCCCTCCTGTTTCAAATCTGTGAAAATCTACGAACAGTCTCATTCGTGCAGCATGACTGAATGAGAGAATTTTGAAAACCCGATTTTGATGAATTTCTGAACCACGAGAATATTCAAGATCTGGTAAGCTATCTGGAAGTGTGCACTGATTATTCAAGACGTTAATTTCCATTAACCCTAATTGGACCATGGTGTCACGAGTGTCACCGAAAACATCTCAGATGCCACAAAGTGTCACCGGAGTAACCAAAATTAAATTGCAATTTTAAAGTTAATGGTCAGCAGAATTTTTTGTGGGCTATTGGAAGTACCAAAAAAAAGTTATATAGAAAAATTTCAAGGAAATCGATGAAAAAATTGTCAAAATCTTTTTCACAACATCACTTTACAAGAATGGTTAATAAATTCAACTTTGTCCGTTAATTTTCAAATTACAGTTCAAATCTAGTTAACCTCGTAGGTACTCTTTATTTTGTAGAGTGCAAATTACGTCATTTTACATCATTTTACAAAAATCATCATTTTACAAAAAACATCATTTTACAAAAATGGTTAAAAAATTCAACTTTGTCCATTAATTTTCAAATTACAGTTCAAATCTAGTTAACCCGGTGACACCTTGGGACAGCTGTGGACTTTGTTTTCGGTGACACTAGTGACTCCATAGTCCAATTAGGGTTAAAAACGTCAAAAACAAAAAATATTTCAAAAATTTTTTCAAGAAAATAATCTGTTGAAACTTTGCAAATTATTATTCATCGGATAAATATCTCAAATTATGGACATTTTCTATAAGTATAAGACATTCTTGTTGTTTCTTTCCCGAATCTACTAACGTAGTAGACAAATTGTAGGTACTCTTTATTTTGTAGAGTGCAACTTACGTTTTGCACCTTTTCAAACAATTTTGGGCAAAATCTGAGTAGTAGCCCGATTTCGATGAAACTTCAAAGAGTGTGATAGTTAGGCTGCTTATCATGATTGCTTCTGCGCATCCGCCAAAATTAACCCAATGATATGATTTTGCCCAAATTTGGAGGGTAGTTGGGGGCTGTCTCTTTGGTGGGCTCAGAGTATCGAGATCAGAAGGCTAGAGCGCGCTGATGATGGCAGCTTTTTGCTACGCCTACTCGATTTTCATTTACACGCAAATTGCTTTGGGTGTGAAAGAAGAAATGTCAACCTAGTTACCTGCTATCTAATAATATCGCGTTGAATTCAAATAAATAGACCAATAAGTATTCAATCTCACGTGGTCGAAACACCAAGTCCTCCGCTTTTCAGTTGAAGTTGGTCGACCGATGGATCCCAGGGGGCCTTTATATTGCATTCCTTTCGTCACACGACGCTCCAGTTGTTTCGAAATTACTATAGTTAGTTGACACGTGTCGCCGTTTCCATCAAGGGAGAAAATTCACAAATATTCGCAAATCTTAATTCGTCACGAATTTCGAGTACGAATGGCTCCCTATGAATTTCATCGCAACAGTGGCATTTTGGATGGAGGAAGGATTGGCGAGCTGATAGAAAAATTAGTTGAGGAATATAGGAGAGGTTGGCACCACCTTGCCAACAACACCGAAACCTACCTACTTTATAAATCTCTCGACCCCCACGTAAAGAGTGCCAATATGACGGGTTATTAAATTTTAAATATTGAATTATTTATGGCAAACATTGGTAAATTTGCTCAAATTTAGTTTGCCTTAAGTGGTTTTAAAGTTTTTGAATGCTTACCACAATAAATGTTGCTTTTCATCTATTGGTTTATTATTTCTAATAAAAAGCCTATGTGAACGTATCGCAAAAAATTGTTATATCCCCCCTCAAATCCAACTTTTTTCACTTTTAAGATTTTTCTCGTGTTTTCGGCTTTTTGGTGTATTATTTCTAATAATAAGCCTATGTGATCGTATCGCAAAAAATTTTTATAACCCCCCCTCAAAGGTGCGTAGAATCCAAATCTGAAATGTCCGTCCGCCGTCCGGGCCATAAAAGGCCTTAGAATCGGTCTAAAAAAACCGTTCTGTCGCACATAGACTCCATTTGGGGTCTAGTTGGTCCTAACGTCGAACTATTCCGATCGCTTAATTCGTATAGAAGTTATGGGCAAATAACTGGCCAAAAAAGAGGTTTTTGCTTAAATATTTTTTAGAATATTTTTTTAAAATATTCTATTTTTTAAAATATATATTTTAAAAATATTTAGACATTTTCCAAGTATTTTTATTCATGTTGGATGGTTGGTGGCTTTATAGACGATTATATAGAAAAATAATAAACCATTAAAATAATAAACCATAAAAATACTAAACGTACGATAAATCAGAAACACGAGTGTGAATCGCAAAAGAGGTCTAATCTCCGGATGGTTGGTGGCTTTATAGACGATTATAATATAATATGATATAATATAATAGAAAAATAATAAACCATTAAAATAATAATAATAAAATAAGAATAAAATAATAAACCATAAAAATAATAAACATGCGATAAATCAGACACACGAGTGTAAATCGCAAAAGAGGCCTAATCTCCGTTCAAATTAAAGCTGACCGAAATGCCATCGATGTTTTTCTTCATGTTGGATGGTTGGTGGCTTTATAGACAATTATAATATATTTCTATATTATAATATAATATTTAATGTATAATAATATTAATATTTAATAATATTTAATAATAATACTATATTATATTATAATTATAATATAATTTCTATATTATAGAAAAATAATAAACCATTGTGCAATAATTTGCAGCGTTTTTTTATACTAAAATAGATGGAGAATATGGGTTGGTTGGTGCCCTCTCCTCATGTTTGGCTGCCATTGAGCCCTGATAATGGAAAATATTTTTCCCGGAACCTAGCAAATGCGTATATTTCTGGATGACTCCAGTCCAAGTTTCAAACTTCTTTATCGAATCCATATAACGATTGAACGGACAATCGGCACTTCAATCTCCAAGAACACCCAAATCGGACAATAGAGAAACACGAACATTCGCCAATCCAAAGTCGCCATGATGTTTGAGTGGGGACTTAAGCGTGAAGTATCGCGATGTAATACTTCGATCAATCAAATTTCGAATGTAGTTTGGGGCTGGACAAAACAAGGATTTTCGTGGTTTCAATGGTGAAGACCGACCCGTAGAACTCACCTATGCGTCCGTTTCTGCCCTCAGGTGCTACCTGATGTTCCTTTTTCCCCTCAAGACCACCTCCAGTGCTTCACATCAACCTCAAGAAATCGTAGCAGGAGAGATTAAGATCGTCGTAGCTCATGTGTGGAGAGGCGCGGTTTTTTAAAATTTTATTTCATTTTTTATTAACAAGAGTTGATTTTCGATTTTTATTTCGTCCTTTCAATTTCAACAGGTAGGTCCTGTGAGACCGACAGGGTCTCGGCGTGACACGTGGTATGCCAATGAGCGGCACCGGATCCCTTTCAAGTTTTTTTTTCTCTCTTGACCTCTTGTCGGAATAATGAAAAGAAAAAATCCTCTCCAGTGTTTTATTAACGCGTTCAAAGGGAAGCAAGTTCGACCCTCCGTACGAAGAATAGGTTTTGTTTAATCATCTCAATTAATTAATGTGATTATTATTTCCGATTCCAGGCGAGGTTTTAAGGACGAATGCATACGTAAGGAAAAGTCATGATCTAACGTAAATTTTTTGAGTTTTGATTTTTCCCTATTGCGCGTCTGTATGTCTGAAGAGGTTTTACCCTCTCTATCTTTCTAAGGAAGAAAGTTATTTTGTCAACAAACCTTCCTGATGCATCGGGTTCGAAACCTTCTGTATGGAAAGGCCTCTCTGCCACGAGAAAGGAAATCTTGATATCAAATCAAAACCTTGTAGGCGGGAGGGGGAAGGGGTCGCATGACTGCAGTCTATAAACCAACCCTTAGAAGAGACACTAACTCATACACCAGGGGGCTGCAGCCCCCCCCCCCCTGCCATCTACAGTCGCTTCCTATAAGTTCTCAGTTCTTGCCACCTATCATCCGACAGGCGGTCGTCACGATACGCCGTAACTCCTGTTTCCCACTGGTTGTAAAAGCCAAGAAAACGGACTGTTTTCGTGCGGGACCGCATAAAAAAGGAGAAATAACCGTGAAAAATATTTCGTCTACGGGTAGCAGCTAGCTGCAGTGTCTCTGGATCTATCCATCATCACGGAGCTATCAAGGATAGTCTGGTCCATGGACAACAATAGGTACAAACAAGGTGGTTACCAGGGAGAACTTCATCTCTACCAGGGAGAAAAACTAGTCCAAAGAAACTGGTCTACAAATGCCAGCTACTCAGATGTTTTCAAAGTTTTGGACAAGTTTTTTCGACTTGTGAAAACTGGTACAATTCGGATGAAAAGACTTCATTTTCAGACTTGTTTTCCGATCAACATCTTTAATTCGTACGTTATAGGGGCAAATGGTCTAAATAAGACCAGCATCTTGAGAGTCTACCGCAAGGTACTATGGTGGAAGCTTGTTTCCATACAAACTAGAATTTCCCATCTAGGTACCTGTAATGACTCATATACTCAAATATGTTAGTTCTCCAATAAAGGACACAAGGCAAACCCTGAGTGGCTCATCGTGCCATGTAGGTAGAGTGAGGTACGCGGGACAAACACGTCACTTGACGTCACCTTCCTCCACTCTCCCATTACCTTGTTAAAGTAGTATAAAAGGAGGACTCAGGGTTTCACCTTCATGCATTCGTCTTGAAACAATAGACTTGATTATTTCTCAATCTCCTTCGTCACCTCTTGGAAGCCCCAAGTTCCTCGGAGGTCTTGGTAAGCACATCGCGCCGGCCTCCGCTCCCATTTCGCCTAGGAGTTGTCTGCCCCAACTAGCCACTAGGTAAATGTACCGCCTCCCTCCAGTCAGCGAGCAATCGCGCCGAGGATCGCGGCTTAGCTGAAATTCTTAAGCACTCCTGCATGCGGTAGGCGGTAACGCGCCGGGCAGAAAGTGCCGTCCCATCCTTCACCTTCATTGAGTAGGGACCAATAGAAATCGACATGCCGACGTGAAGACCATCGCCTTCACACGACGACACGACAACATAACAGTACCAATTAAGGCAAATACAACATTAAACAGGTGTAGAAACTGGTCGACAAATAGCAGAACTATTCAGATTAAAAAAAAAAAACAATAATGAACCTCAATTTTTACAATAATTCCACTTTACTCGAACCAAGTGAGGCAGAGCAACTCATATTGGAACGTATCCATCTGCTCAGGAGCACTCGTTGAATCCATTAAACCTCATTATTTCACTTAATAGTCCGATTTTGCTCGAACTCGAAGCTCCTAGTTCATTCGATGGACAAAACGAAGACAATTGGTTCAAGTTGGAACAGTTTCCACCAAAAGAAAATTGGTTCTCAAGACACTCCAGCAACCACAGTTTTTGGGTCTTAATTATGTCTTTCCATGAGTTTTATGTCAAATAAATCTCAGGGAAGAACGAAGCCCAGAACAATTGGACCATTTTCCCCATGATTGCTTGAATTTTCCCAACCAAGGCGACCGATGACCGATTTAATAACGTAAGGTCAAAATCGCGAAAAAAAGTTTAAAATTGAAATAACTCGAAAACAAGGACTTTTTAAAAAAATTGCTAAGAGACATTTTTTGTTGCAAATTAGTTGTAGAATCGACTCGTGCAGTATGGCAGACCAATTAGGCTTACACCCTGCATATCCATTTCCTGCTCTCCAAAACTAAACAAAAGCGTTAATACATCTACATTTTGGTTCATTGATTTTTCTTCAAAACAAAGGAAAAACGCCTTGGTAATCCATTTCTTCAGTCTGTCGCCAGGCAGGTCTCTAAATATGAAGACATCCGATACTTCCAGCTCTTAATACGCTGTCCTTGGCGGGTCTTCACTTTCCGCTCCTTCTGCATTTTCAGTCGTTTCATTTTCTTTCTCGAAGTCTCGCCTTGAAGCTTCATCCTACGTGATGGAGTTATTTTAATATTTGCATTCCTTCTCACATACTTGTCTTGAGGCGCCGGAGCTCAATTTTATTGGGCGTTACAACAATGCAAAATACGCACACATGCACTAATGTCGTTGACTTTTTTCCAGATATTTTTTTACGTAGCTTTCAAAACAATTTTTGATTGACTTTCGACTATACCAGTCATTTTAGTGCAGAGATGGGAGTTAGTCGATTAAAGAATACTTTTACGAGTACAAAAGTAATCGTCGTGGAACAGTCGTGGATGAAGCCGTATATTTTCGTTTACAAAGTTTGAGTGTAGGAGCCCACTCCTCCGTGAGATTTCAACCCTCTTAAACTTGGAGAACATCCTTCAGTTAATTTCAATTATATGTAAGCGGATCTAAACGCCTCTTAAGACGCTTTAAGATTTTAGAAAATGATGATTAAAACTACCATTTCGGACAATTTTGCTTCCGAAGGTGACAAAAGAAAGCAAGGTAGTGGGAGCAATGTTTTCACTTTTCACTATCAAAATATTGGAGAACGTTTTAGGCCTTCCTGAACAATTTTGGTTCCGGGTCTGTCTGTCTGTGTATCTGTCATGAAATCCTTGTAACGGGCATAACTATACGAAGTCATTGTCCGATGTCGATGAAATTTTCAGAGATTGTGCGGGTTGACGTGTTGATGGTCCCCTACGAAAATCATTGCTTCCAGACTGGTAGTAGCCAATATGCATGCGCAAACGTGGATATCTTTGTGACCGCCTTAATTTCTACATTTTCAATCCGATTTCGATGAGATTTTTAGGAATTGTGTGGATTGGGGTATAGACGGTCCCCTATGACGGTGGTGCAAGGTACTTAGAGATCTACCAAAAAAAAGTCTACCAAAGTCCAAGTACCAAAAAAAAAAAAAATCTCCAAAATCAAAATTTCTATTTGCTTTTTTTATTATTATTATATCTTTTTTTTACGATTTAGACCTTCCTGAACAATTTTGGTTCCGTGTCTGTCTGTCTGTGTGTCTGTCATGAAATCCTTGCCGCAGCCATAACTTCTACATTTCTCATTCGATTTCGATGAAATTTTCAGGGATTGTGCGGGTTCGCGGGTAGATGGTCCACTATGAAAATCACCGTCCCCAGACTGAAAGTAGCCACTGCGCATGCGCATACGTGTATTTCCTTGTTACAGCCATAATTTCTACATTTCCCATCTGATTAGGATGAAATTTTCAGGAATTATGCGAGTTGGGGGTGGAGATGGTCCCCTACGAGGGTAGTGGAAGGTACTTGGAGATTGATGTTTTGAGATTAACAACTACTCATCGGATCATCTATACAATCGGGTTATGGATACGAGGACGCTATGTGCCACACCCACTTGGCAGACATTTTATTTTCTCAAATTTCTTATATCAAAACATACAATATTTTCACGACACTGATTTACAACGTCAAACCCTTCAAATTCCCATCACTCTCAAAATCCCTTTCCAAAATGAAATATAGTAATTTTCTTGAACCTGAAATACAATCCCGAGAAACGTGAGGCCTTTACACATCACCTACGCAAGTCTTCACTCTTTTCCCCGGTAAATCCGCCAACTCATAATGGAAATTGAACATTTCTACTCCCGCTTTTGCGTTTTCCTCAATCCCAAGTTTCAAATTTCACCAGCAGACCTTCGGTACGTTTCATAATTACGAAAAACGGGAGGGCGCGCGGATGAGGACCCGCCTCCTGATCCGTTTGATACCACATCAAAAGGAAGGAAAAGTTTCGTTTCAGTTCTGTTGTTATGTACAGGTTGGTTATATAATATATATTTTATATGTGTCATGCACATAAATAATCAACGATGCTCGAAGGTTTTCTCTACGTTCGTGAAAGGATAATTACGTTAACGTACTGGAACTGAGCTTTAATTTTGATGCCTTTACTTTGAGGGAAGTTTATATTCAGTTAACTACGCTAGGGACATTTAAAATGGAAGTTGGGGTCCCAGAAATTTGGTTTTCTCGCGTGTAGTTTTCAATCAAGCGAGTGTTTTCGACTTTTCAAGTTTGACGACGGTGTTTCGAGTTTAGGCTTGGTGGGCTGTAGAAAAGAACTTTTTCAGACGTTTCGTTATGCCGTTTGAATTTCTACCTACGAGAGTTGAGTTTTGAGCCACCTGAAGTAGAATAAGTAGAAATATGACAGAGATTGGAGGTGATGAGACTGTAGAGGGAGGGAGGGCACTACACTTCTCATAGGCCCGTGCGGGGGCGTGGCGTCCATAAGGCCACCCAGGGTCTAGCTCTGGCAAAATTTCCAAAATTACCCTAAAAGAAAGTTTTTTTCTTCAAAACACACTGATCCATGAAAGCATGGATCTTTTACAAGCGTAAAATAATTTTACACTGACACGTAGTTATTATGTCAAATATCCATGGTGGAAATAAAAAGGCGAAGTAGAATGGAAGTTGGACACCAGAGGCTGTCCCCACGACCAGCACAATTGGCCTAGAGAGAAGAAGTAGGATGGAATCGATGGTATTCAACGATATATTGTCCACTCCCGAATTTCGTACATCTGGAAAAATAACTTGTTGCCAAGGGAACTCTGGGGCTCAAACAATTCCTGCCCCAGAGTTGCTATGGTTACATGTTTTTTTTTTTTTTTTTTTTTTTAGATTTTGCCCCATCCGCGCATGCTCAGTAGTGTAAAAATGCAGGCCTCATCCGTTTATCCCCTTTCTTCACAGCCACATCCAGGGACGACGCAATCGATTTTATTCTCTTTAATCAAGACAAGTAATGATTCAAGTCGATGGATGGATTCTCTGTTGAAACACCCATGGAAGTTCCGTGTAAGGCATAGACTTATCCCTACGAGATAATAAGTCCATATTGCACGCAATCGATTTTATTCTCTTTAATCAAGACATGTATTGATTCAAGTCGATGGATGGATTCTCTGTTGAAACACCCATGGAAGTTCCTTGTAAGGCATAGACTTATCCCTACGAGATAATAAGTCCATATTGTAAGGCAATAAGGAGTGGAGGAAAACGATTCAACTCCTTTTACTAGTTGTCTTATCTTGCTTGGCAAGTCACAACAACCTTTCTTACCTAAAGTGGGTTTTTTCGCTAATATGAATAGAAAACATATCAGGGAATTATCATTCTACATTGATTTTAATGTATTCATTTCCTTTAATGTGATTTGAGTTCGCTTCATGATCTATATCAGCTGTGTTATTTAGGAGAACCTACCTACGTTTTCACAGTTCATCCTAGTTTCCTATGAGACGTCAAACAGACAACTCCTACCTATCTTATACCTTCTCATAATGTAAGCCCTGCTACCACCGCGCATTATGACTTGCTGAGAGCTCAGAAAGATTGAAATCCACCCATTTCTTATCAGAGGACTTCTTGCTCTATGAAAAAGTGGTTGGTAATGCTCGACTATCACCGTAGGAAGTCACACAACTCGTTTTTAGCGCATATCTCTATAAATTTTTGACTAAAATTGATCCCCGAATATTTCAATCACGGGAAAGAAGTTGAGGTGTGATTGTTCTCCAGTGGGTCCTCTGTCGCAAAAGTAGTTATGTGTGATCCTATGGTCAAGTTTTTACATTTTCTGGTTTGGTGCCCCACCACCTTCGGTCACCTAACGCCCCTGGGCCCGTTGTATATCCTCCTCAACCCAAAGCTGACCAATTTATTCATTATTTATACAGGCAAATGTCCATTTTTGACCAAATTCAACGCGCCAAAGGCGCGCGAAAGAGGGGGTACTCAATTCGGGTTGTCGTGAGACGATTTTTTATTTTTTTTGTTGAATGTCCGAACACCTTGCATTTCTTTATTCTGGTACCAATCTGTCTGATTCTTTCTGAAATGTGTTCTACCAGTATCCGTGGTGGTCCCGTTTCAAACAGATTTCATTTTATATGCTATAGAGCCAAATGCTCACAAAAATAGAAGAAAAAATGTTTATCGATGAAAATTTCAATTTGTCAAAATACACCAAAAATTTAAATAAAATATTTTGACGAGATTTTTGACTGAAACAGAAATTTGAAGAATACAAGAAGCACGATCCCTTTGAAATTTCATGTTTTGCAATAGATATGAAAGTTTCAAGTACGAGCATTAACGAATTGGAGATATTATGTCCGTGAATGGTGTTTTGCCGTAAAACTTGGGATAATCGGCTTGAAGCGATACGGTTTCGCAGTAAATGGCAGTTCAGAGACCCGTGGAGGAAACGCAACCATCCACAAATCGTTGAGGGTTTTATACGTCACATTTCCAGCTCTACATCGTTTTATGAGAAATGAGCTGTATTGGTCGTGGAGGTGGTGGTGGGGGAGGGGGGTGGTGGTGGTGGTGGTAAATGAAGCGAAGCGTCGAGCATTAGCATCATGAGGATGTAAGCCGGAGGGATGGAAATTAGGGACAGTTGGACGCTCTGTAAACGTTGGGTTTTAACATGACCGAACAGCTATCAAACATGATAAAAATCCGTGTTTGAACTAGTCACCTCTCATCTTCATTATACACATCCATGATAATTCTGGATTATTTAGTTCCATATATTCAATAAAAGTAAAACAGTAAAAACGTCTGCCAAGTGGGTGTGGCACATAGCCTCCTCGTATTCATAACTCGATTGTATAGATGATCCGATGCATAGTAGTTAATGTCAAAACGCTGCAAATTATTACACAATGGTTTATTATTTTTCTATATAGATCACTCGTCTACAAAACCACCACCATCCAAAATGAAAAAAAAAAATCAAAAAAAAAAATTTTTTTTAAAAAATCAAAAAAAAAATTTAAAAAAAAATCAAAAACGAATCAAAATCACCAACTATCGATCGCATTTGGGTCAGCTCTAATTTGAACGGAGATTAGGCCTCTTTTGCGATTCACACTCGTGTTTTGATTTATATATGTATATATATATATATATTTCAATATAAACCCTTAAATTTTTGTAGGGAGCGAACGGTTTGTCCTACAGAGCTCCGGGTGGTCTCAAAAAATTCTAAAAATTCTGTAGAATCTGAAATTGAAGGAAAAACAATACTCTTATATCAAAATTTTTTGAGTTAGGGCGTTTTCAAAATTTCAAAATTGATTTTGGAACCCTTAGAAGTGACCTACCTCAACCAAAATCTTCGGGGCACAACTAGACCCCAATTGGAGCCTACATACCAAATTTCATCAAAATCGGTGAATGCTAAGTGGCAAAAGTGCCGCGTACGGCGTACGGCGGACGGACGGCCAAATTTTTATTCGATTTTTGGATTCTACGTACCTTGAAACGTAAACCATCAAATTTTGAGGGGGTGTTAAAATTTTTTTTTCTTGGTCGATTCCAAAGGTTCATTATTGAAAATAACAAACTAAAATCATTTGCACTACCGTATTAGGGGACCGCCTACACGTCAACCCGTGCCATCTATGAACATTTCTTCGAAATCGGATGTAAAATGTAGAAGTTATGACTGTTACGAGGAAATTCACGTTTGCGCATGCGCAGTGGCTACTATCTGTCCGGAGGTGGTGATTTTCATAGGGACCATCTGAATACTAATCTGTATGATCTCTGAAAATTTCATTGAAATCGGTTGGAAAATGTAGAAATTATGGCCGTTACAAGGAAATTCCGTTTGCGCATGCGCAGTGGAAACTATCAGTCTGATGGTGGTGATTTTCAAAGGGGACCATCTATGAATGATCCCTGAGAATTTCATCGAAATTGGACAATAACTTCGTATAGTCATGCCCGTTAAAAGGGTTTCATAACAGACACACAGACAGACAGACAGACACGGAACCAAAATTGTTAAGAAAAGTCTAAAACGCAAAACTCGAGTGAAAATTTCAATTAAAGTAGTAAAAGTAGTAAAAGGTACTAACGATCACATTCAAATGGTCTGATTTGTTTTGAACGATGAACTATTGCCTTCAGGTGGGCCAATGAAATCTTAGCTCTCTTGGATACAAGAGTATTCTTTATCGATTATTCAGCTGATCTGACTTCCTCCAAATCGCTACCAGTGGCCCCAAAATGCAGCGCTCTAGCGTGTACAGGAAATAAGTTTGACTTCCACCCAGCCAAGTCGAATTATGAGTACCAAATTCCTGCACTCCATTAACAGTGAGACCTTTTAGCCTGCATTTATTACTAGCTAAGCTGATCAGTCTTCTTCTGAACAATATGTATAAATATCACGAATCTGTAATTTTGAAACCGTATTCTTTGCACCTTCATCCTTCGGCGTTACAAATCCGGAGTAGTGGACGAGTCTGCAACTCAACTCTTCCTGAGTCGGTTCATTCAATCTCCTTATATCTCGCGAGTTCCCAAGAATTCTAACAGCTGACTCCGATGTTTCTGATCCCGGCGTCTTATCTTTCTCCCTTTCATTTGTGAGGTATTAAACCTATACGAAACCTCTTCTCAGACATTTCATTTAGAAACTGTTCACCAAAACCCTATCTTCTTCTAATCCTTCGTAATAGGGAGTTTGGGTGTCGGAAACGATTATTTTTAGTCCATTCAGCAGGAATGACTATAGAAAAGCGAAAATTCACCACAGTGAGATCATTCAATATTTGCTTCCTCACTTGCGAAGAAGGCTTTGTCCAAACTATGGCAGACTTTTAAAAACGAATTACAAAGTTTTTCTGTTATTTAATTTATTTTTCTGAAATTACTTCTCTCATAGAAAATGAATAAATAAATGAACTAATAATGAGAAGGGCATTAGATATAAGAGGAGGTGGGTGCGAGCGAGGGGGATGAAAGTTTAGGACCCCCCACCCCAATAGCGCGATGTGACCGTGGTCGCTGTTCTTTGGTGGCGATTCTCGGACCGACTCCTGCGGAGGTCTTGAATCGAGTCTTGCCGCCGCACAATGGTCCAGAATCGTCAAAAAGCGCTCAAAATTTGATTGAGTGATTTTTTGAGGTATTTTCTCCAAACACGTCGACCTTAAATATGTGTTACGTATTCCTGTGAGTGTCATTTCTTGAGTTTTAGGCCCCCCACTGTTGATTACAGGATGGTGGTTAATCATTAAAGTACTAGAAATGATAAAAATGTCCGAGATTCCAATGTTTCAAAATCTTCAAATTTACTCGTTCAGGCCGACTATGTTGACGCATGATGTTCGAAGGAAAAAAAACGTCTGCCAAGTGGGTGTGGCACATAGCTTCCTCGTATCCATAACCCAATTATATAGATGATCCGATGCATAGTAGTTAATCTCAAAACACCAATCTTTAAGTACCTTTCACTACCCTCATAGGGGACCATCTACACGCTAATCTGGTCAATCCTAGAAAATTTCATCAAATTCGGATGAAAAATGTAAATTTTATGGCTGTAACAAGGAAATTCACGTTTGCGCATGCGCAGCGGCTACTATCAGTCCGGGGGTGATGATTTTCATAGGAGACCATTTAAAACCTAATCTGCATAATCACTGAAAATTGCATCGAAATCAGGTAGAAAATGTGGGAGTTATGACCGTTACAAGGAAATTCACGTTTGCGCATGCGCAGTGGCTACTGTCATTCCGAAGGTGGTGATTTTCATAGAGGACCAACTAAATACTAATGTGTAACATCCCTGAAAATTTCATTGAAATTGGACAGAAAATGTGGAAGTTAGGGCCGTTACAAGGAAATTCACGTTTGCGCATGCGCAGTAGCTACTATCAGTCCGAAGGTGATGATTTTCATAGGGGACCATCTAAATACTAATCTGTAACATCCCTGAAAATTTCATTGAAATCGCATGGAAAATGTAGAAGTTATGGCCGTTACAAGGAATTCACGTTTGCGCATGCGCAGTCGCTTCTATCAGTCCGAGGATGATGATTTTCATAGGGAACCGTCTACACACCAACCCGCACAATCCCTGAAAATTTCATAGAAATCAGACAATAACTTCGTATAGTCATGCGCGTTACAAGGAATTCATGACAGACACACAGACACACAGACAGACAGACACACAGACACGGAACCAAAATTGTTCAGAAATGTCTAAAACGCAAAACGCGAGTGAAAATTTTGATTTTGGAGAACTTTTTTTTTCGTCCTTGAAAAGTGAAAACAAAGCTTCCGCTACCTTGGTAGACTCGGAAGCAAAATTTCGAATCGTCATAAAATCGTCATCAAGGTTACTGAAAAAGCAAAGAATTTGTCGCATCAGATTTCTTTTTGTCCTACAACTTTTGCTTCTCTCTGCGTCTCTCTAATTACGGGCTTAAATATTCCGTAGACATGTATAGAAAGATCCCAGACCGAAATAACGTGTTTTAGAACTGGATGCTAAAGCCAAACTTCTCGCAGCATTCGCATCATAAGTTGAAAATCATGGACAGTCAAAAGAGGCGTTGAAGATCCAGCTGCCCTTGATGTCTTGGAGGATGATTAGGTGAAGAGTCGGTTTATTATATTTTAAAAAAGAGTGATAGTCCTTAGGAACTAATCTAAAAAGCAATCGATTCTAGTAGGACGCGGTCGATGATACAATGGAGTACACCTGCCGAGATCCCCAACTCAACGGAGCTCCACATTTTCCATATCTTTCCAAATGGGCGATCGCCAACGTTTTTTGAAGTGCCTTAGTTTTGATCAACATATAAATTTTGACTTGAATTTTCGAACTTCCTTCACCACAAAAGCTCATCAGTTGTTCAGAAACCGCTGAGTTACCGTCGGGGCAAAAGGTGAAAATTGAAAATCCGAGAGCATGACGACGTATTCGTGACTGGAAGCCGTTGGTTATCGATCGTTGATGATATCTGACGTGCGGAATCGCCTCTTTGGAGCTTTGATGCCTCCATCTCTGTTATCCTTTGATTGGAAACCTGGATAAAAACTTTGCAGCCCTTTGCAAAGATTCAACCTTCAAGCGGAAATCTTCAAATATTGTTACTTCTTATCGGTGAATCCTCATGTTTATCAGTGATGGAGAAAATTGAAAGAAACTTCTCAAATTCAGTAGTTAAATCGGATGTAATGAAAAGAGTTAAAGTAGAAAGAGGATTCGACCTCCAACGGTCTCGGAATAACATAATATAAATTCCTTTTTACCTTTTTAAATTGAGAAGAATACTGAAAGAACTGTGCGTATGAGCGAAGAAAAAACATATATTTTTGGAATTGATTGGAAACAGCTACCTTTGCCATTAATTGGAAGCTAATAACTGTATCCAGCTGATAGGTTATCGAATCCCTCTTGAACGTCAAAAGAGTAATTAATCGTGGTATTTCACTTGAAAAAACCCTAGGCAGGCAATTCATTATTACGTCGTTCTTTCATTTTAGAGTTGGAAATACCAAAAATGTAATTAAAAGGACTAAAGAAGAGGTAAAGATGGGATCAAAATGGATTGAAAAGGAAGGTGCTCTTAGAAGTGGATCTCTCATGATTCAAAATGACAATTCTCTAGGCATGCTGAACAAAGACAGATTCTCATCCCAGAGCCCAAACTATACGTACAAATTTCCAAATTTTATGGTATATTCAAGTATTACGAGGATTAGACTCTTAATGGTCTCCAACAGATGCATCTTTTCCGATGCACCAAAAGTGATTGAGAAAACTCGATTTTCGTAGCAGAATTTGATTCTAGAACGTTCATGATTTCATGGCATCCCGGCTAGTAGGAATACCGCGCTGAAAATTGACTTATATAGGAACATAATTCTGAATCGTGTTGATGTTTTCAAAACTTCGGAAAAACTGTATGCCCAATTTGACCTTTGGGAGGAAGCTATACTGCCCACCCAACTTGGCACACGTTTTCTTTCCCAATTGTCAAATATTTCTGCCCTTTTGTCTCAAATCAACCATTCCATATGAACCATTTCAATCCAAAAAAAATTCAATCGAAATTTTCGATTCGAAAATTTTGATTTTTTTTCCGATTCGAAATTTTCGATTTTTTCCGATTTTTGACATTTTCATGTCTTTCATATGGCACATAAAAAAAAAATCGTCACGAAATTTGATGCAACGATATTTGTTGCAACGATATTTGTCCCAAGTCGCCACAATGATGATTATGACCATCAGAAGTGAAGTTGTTAGGTAGGTAGGTACTTTACAGTTTGATATTACCAGGGGGACATGAAAATGTTTCAATGTGTTGCAGACTCGTATGCAAGCGTTTTACCAAAGTTTTTCCATTTAGATGAACTTATTTCGGGGTTGAAATCTGCTTAGTTGTCCAAAAACAACGTTTACCAACCATGAAAACAACCCTCGAAAATCTATATTTTTTGACCCAAAGATGAAGGAAGAAATTAAGTGAATTTGACAAGGCAGTCGATAACTGTACACTCGTAGGTGGGGATTTCAACCGCACAAGTCAATTGGAGATTGACGATCCGAAAGAAACAATTTTTAAAACCCACGTACCTGCTTTTTATGCTCGATACACCTGGTAATTAGGGAGGGAAAATGCATTGAAAAAATGCTCTACATGATGAAGGGGCAATTAAGATAATAGGTTGTAATTGGCGGGCAAGTGACATCTCACTAACTTACACTGCATTTTGATGGAAACAAGTTTTTTAAAAGATAATTTGAATCAACCTTCGAACGAAAAAATGGCACTTGTTTCAACAGAGATTGTAACACAAACCTTCCTCATTCTAAAGGCTGATTTGTGAGTGATTTCGTGAGGACGTGAAGAATTTTCCCTCCGTCGGTGAAGTTCGTTACAGCAGCAGAATTATGACCCTGATTTAACCCACCATGATATTGGACAGGCAGCACCAGTTATTGAATTAAATTTTCCACTGCTTCAAGCCCTTCTAAACATCCCCACCTCACCCTAATCTTGTTTAGAGATCTCGTGATAGTTTTAGTTGAAAATGAAGGTTCAGTTCTCGCTGGAACCTCTCTCACTGGATGTTTGTCGGTGGCGGTTTTAAAGGGTTATGCATAATGCATCAAATTAATAACTGCATACAAGGAGACGAAGGGAAATCACCACCCTTTTGCAGATGTGCCGTGCGGGATGCTCACAAATCACAATCACCCGTGGGAATGGATTGAGAATCAATGTTCTCCAACGTTGCTCGTTGCACCTGCAATTTGCCTGTTATTTGGTTTAAAAAAGAGATCCAATCAACTTTTGTTGCAGGTTCCAATAGCTCAAGCACTCTTCCAACGAGTGCTAAAGTGGGGAGGAGAAAGTGGTCAAATGACATGCGATTCCATACATTATCCAGAGTATAAGTGAAGGTTTACTCTATGAGAGGGATTGGCTTAACCTAGCAGTAAAAACGAGACAGGCTCTCCAACATGAGAGAGAATGTTTGGAGAGGAGGTAGTGGGCAGACACATCTTCTTTTACAACTCCATCCAGAATAAAAATTTGAAAAAGTGAATGTTTTGTGACTGGCGATGGATCCATCGTTTAGACCCTGAATTGGGGGTGGGTCCCTCTGGCAGTAGGATCGGAGATAGCCACTTTAGTAGTGACCGAATAGGGGATGGATCCTCCATGAAGTGGCTGGGTTGAGGATGGATCCCTACTGTAGAGGCAGGATTGGAGATGGATCCCTCATTCAGTGCCTGGATTGGGGACGGATCCTTAATGTAAAAGAAGGATTGGGGATGGATCCCTCGTTCAGTGCCTGGATTGGGGATGGATCCTCAATGTAGAAGAAGGATTTGGGATAGATACATCGTTCAGTGCCTGGATTAGGAATGGATCTGTATTGTTGTGGCTGAATTGGAGATAGATCCTCCGAGTAGAGGCAGGATTCGAGATGGATTCCTCTAGTAGTGCCTGAATTGGGGATGAATCCCAAATGTACAATCAGAATCGGGGATGGATCCCTCGTTCGTTGCCTGGATTGGGAATGGACCCCTCTTGTTGTGGCTGAATTGGAGATAGATCCCTCATGTAGAGGCAAGATTGGGTTCCCACATGTAGTGCTCAGATCGGAACTGGATCCCTCATGTACTGGATGAGTTGGGGGTGAATCCCTCATTCAGTGGTTGGATTTGACACGATCTTCAATTCGGGCTCTATTCTACTATAGAACATCTGTTTTCAGCGAAAATTGTAATGGATAGCATTTTCATTAACTTCATCTTTACTAGAATAGAAAAAACCTGTCCAATATATCATAGTCCATTGACCTGATATCGTCTACATTACATACAGAAAACAAGCATGAATAACGATTAAGCCCGGCGAATGTGACAAACGAGGGTGAAAAAATACCGTTTGGCGAAGGAAACACGGTCGAATTTGACTTTCAAATTTAAGCAAATGCTCCTTCTTGAGAGCCGACACCTTCACCTTGTTCCTCTTATCATTCAAAGTTGTCGGCCGAAATTATTTTGCGACAAAAAAAACTCCTTATGAATTGGTAGCCTTGTCGAGAGATGCATAGCTCGTAATCACGGTTTCCTGATAAATATGTGATCGTTTATAAGACTAATAGTGAACGATGTCCATCACCTGAGTATCCATTCATTCTTCACGTTCCTTCAAATTTGGATGAAGCCGGATCAACATGAACATAACGGAAAATGTTCAGAAGGTTCATCTCTGCACGAGAAGATTAACATGCGGGTGTTTGGATTCGCCTCCTGCTGTAATAACAATAGCTTTGTTTGAATGTTTTGAAATGTTAAACACTGCGGCAGGAAGCTTAATAGCGAGCCGTTGAGGTGAAGGTCGATAACTTCGCTGATGACCGGCATTTAGAATAGGGAAAGTGCATTTGCCTATCGAAACAATGATCGGCTATCTTAGAGGGCTATCTACACCCGAAAACCCGGGGACTGTGGTCGATATGAGGAACGGAGACAGAAGTCCCTTCGCGGGTTTTCACAGAAGGTATATAGAAATGTGTTTGTAACGACGAGGTGAAATGGAATGCTGAGATGTGAAAGGGAGTATTAGGAGGTGGAATGGAACACCAAGAGGTGAAAGGGATATCAAAAGGCGAAAGTGAGTAGAAAGAGATGAAAGGGAGTACCAAGGTATGGAAGTAAGTACCAAGAGATGAAAGGGAGAACAAAGAGGTGAAAGGGAGCACCAAGAGGTGAAAGAGAGCTCAATTCCTATCGACTCTTCAATAGAATGATGTACTATGAATAGAAGAAAGTACTAAGAGGTGAAAATGAGTATTAAGAGGTGGAATGGAACACCAAGAGGTGAAAGGGAGTAGAAAGAGATGAAAGGGATTAGGTACCAAAATATGGGTGGAAGTACCAAGAGGTGAAAGGGAGTACCGAGAGATAGAAGGAAGTATCAAGGGGTGAAAGGGAGTACCAAATGGAGAAAGGGAGTACTAAGAGGTGAAAGGGATCACCAAGAGGTGAAAGGGAGCTCAATTCCTATTGACTCTTCAGTAGAATGATCTAGAAAGATGACCAATGAAGTCAATAATGGGCATTTCATATTCATTTCTGACCATTTTCCAATGTTTTAATAACCAAGAGGGGAGATTTTTAACTTACCAGCTGCATGATTATTAGAGCCAAACTAAAAGTGACAGATCATTAATTTTAAGTTTATACTAATACCGAAGTATCCAAAACAAATCAGTGGTTTGAATCCAGCTTAAGAATTTTTGCAATCCAAAGTTTCCGCCCAGAAGCACGATTCGAGGAAGGATCAAAGATCGAAGGTTCACGTTGGGGGGTTGCTGTATCATATTTTACCTCTCCCCAACACTCTCCCCTTATCGTGGAAACCTGTCTTCAACAATTCACCCAACACTTGGATAGGTTTCTCTTCTACCAACAAAACACTCCGTCTACATTCCAAGTAACTTAGATACGATCGTTCTTGACGTCCCAGTCAAGTATAATTAGAAGGCAGTCCAACGCTCTCAAATTAATCATCGAGGGATGACTACTGTAGAGCAATAGAATGTTCTACACTACTTTCCTATCTACGAGGTTTAGAATTCAATAGCAACTCTGAAAATAACCAATATCCATCACAAAGGTTATTGAAAAAGCATCTAGATTTTAAGACAAGTTCTAAATCTGTGAATCGAATAGGTACCTAACTAGTCCCTTCATTAGTGCTTTCTAATTATGATTCCACTATTGCTGGAGTAATAAAATGTGGAACCAATTTCTTCTTGTTAAATCACCGATGAGAGAGAGATACGACCAGGAGTGATATCCTCGAGCACAAAGAATAATTTCACGAAAGAGCATCGCCTCCAAGAGACCTCCAATCTGGTAATCTTATACACCTGGTAACCTAGTAATTACTGTTGAACCAGAAATACCTCAGGGTAATCCGAATTTAATTACAGGGGCTTGAAACGAAGTTTGAGGGGACATTGAATGATTGAAGGTTGTGCAGTCTTGGATTATGATAATCGCGAGAATGTGCTCTTTTCACTAACGAATTCGGCTTCACGTCCCATGCAAATTGGGGGGCCTAAGCCAGACTGCCTTTTTTTCAACTCTCGTACTTTCTGTGGCGCCGAAATCGTGCTTAGAGCAACCAGTTCATCAAGGTTGAGACTGCAGGTTATGGCAGTGAGATCACTCATATTCCTCGGTCCAGCACTGATCAGCACACTCCACAGTTAGGTAGATTTGAAGGATAAATTTTTCCGTGTTTGACTGGGTAAGCGCACCGAGGTAATTACCAACATTATTTGATGTAGTATACGTACCTACAAATTTTCAGAGTTTTTAGATTTTTAAACTGTCAAATTTCCACCGTTTTTCTGTCAGGCTCTTCTCGAAGACATTTTATTATTACCTTCTCATTTTATATAGGTATATATTGGTACGACGGAGAATTTGTGTTATATTTGACTCTTTTCAACAATTTAAAAAAGGTATTTAAAGATCAACATGGAAGACGAGGAATTCACCATTTTGTGAAGATAGTGTTGACCGAAGTCGCCTCAGGAAACACGAAACTGAGAGAAGACCTCATTTTTCGTTGAAGTCGGTCAATAATAGCTTTTCTCCCGTTTTGTGAGAGATTTTCTGGGGTCGTATTGATTTAATGTAGATTTCGCCAAAAGAAAATATTAGGTCTACTGAATAGCTTGACCCTTTACAAAACGCCCGGGCCGGAAAATCCGTGAAAACACGCCAAGGGATTCCGCGTCGGAACGTAATGGTTGTATTATCTCTTCTCCGTGGTGTTGGAACAGACGCGAAAAGGCGGGAAACTAACCCCTCCCAGTTGAAACAACTGCAATTTAGATGGACGAGGGGATAACATCATTTTGAGAACACTGTAGAACGACGATTGAGCGTCAATTGAGCGCCGGTCTAGGAGTACAGTAAAAACTGTACGATTGAATCGAGAGCACAGAAAAAAGGTTAACAGAGTCGGTCGCAATTGAGCGAGCCAATGGGAAAATTGAGGTGTAGCCACCAATCAGAATCAAGAACACCGCTATTTCAACCGGCTTTTTCACCTGAAAACCGCCTCATACTGTTTCAACCAAGTTAGACGTGTTATCTACGAGAAATTTCCGTTGCGCGTTCTGTTTGATGTAAATCGAGTGGCCGACGGATGTATTTTGGGGGAGTTCAAATATTCAAATCGCTCGAGTCATTTCGTAAATGCGGCAAAAAAACCGCAGCAATTTTTCAATTGAATGTTGCATCATTCTTATTAGGTGTAAAACCGTAACGTCAAACCCAACATACGTGGGATAACCAGCGATTAAGGTTGCAACTCTCCTTAAGGGTGCGGTTTTTTTACGGTTGGCATACCTGCTTGTAGGAGGGTTCCTATTGGTCGAAATAAGCCCACACCTGAGTAAATGATTTGCAACTAAGTAAATTATTAAATTAAGCAAGGTGGACCACTTCCTTCATTTCCTGAAGGGGTAAGTAACCCATGGTAGCTCTGGACATAGCTTCACTACTTTCCTGAAGGGGAGAACAGCTTCACCATATACACAGGAGTAAGTATTCATCCTACACTGTATAAAGGACAAATGGGAGTACTTTCTCTGAAGAGGAAAAACAGCTTCACCACTTTTCTTACCAGGAGCAAGTACTTTCCTTGAGAAGGAGTAATAGCTATATCGGCTCACTGTTGGACAGGAAAATAGCTACACTCAGTCAGCACAGGTTTTGATTTCGAGTCTCAACTTTCAGGTCTCACTTTTCAAGGTTGAAAAAGAAATGTTCTCCAAAATAAAAATTTCCATTCGCATTTTACGTTTAAGACCTTCCTGTAAAATTTTGGTTCCGTATCTGTCTGTATGTCATGAAATCCGTGCCACAGCTATAACTTCTACCTTTCCCAACTGATTTTGATAAAATTTTCAGGAATTATGCGAGTAGAGGAGGAAATGCTCCCCAGTGAAAATCATGGCCCCCAAATTGAAGGTATTTTTTGGGCATGCGCAAACGTGAATTCCCTGAAACAGCCATAACTTCTACATTTTGCAACAATATTCAGAGATTATGAGGTTTAACGTGTAGATGAGTGCAAGAGAGAGTACACTTAGAGATTGATGTTTTGAGATCATTTATACAATCGGGTTACGGATACGAGGAAGCTATGTGCCACACCCACTTGGCAGACGTTTTTAGGGGTTTTGAAAGCAGAAAGGAGGTTCGAGATAGACGTGATCAAGACAGTCTGGATAGTAAAAGTAAAAAAGTAAAGTAAAGTAAGCAACCATTTCGGTTGAATTTTCGTCCGACTGCCATTCTTGGCGTCGAGGACGTCATCAGCTGTCTCCCTAAGGGGAGATCAGAGTTTGTTCTGATGATTTCGTTCATGGCTTCCCAAACATCACCGCCCTGGGTTGGAACGAGAGATTGCCGATCGTCTAATAGACAGAAAACTTTCTGCTAGCGACCAGATTCGAACTCGCATCCCCGCAAGACGGTTCTTATCTCATCACCGCAGTAGGGTACACTGCCCACTAGACCACCGACGCACTCCAGACGTTTTTAGGGGTTTTGAAAGCAGAAAGGAGGTTCGAGATAGACGTGATCAAGACAGTCTGGATACCTTACTGTGGGCTTACAAGGGTTGTTCCTCTCCTTCCTGGGCCTTGGGAAAATCCCTGACCACTAGGGAAGCCCTTAGGTCGCTGGGGAAACTCTTGGTCTTTGATATCTTGGTTGATTCATTAGAAACATATTTTATAGAATTAAGGTACGAAATTCAAGAGTTTTGAGGTGGGAAGACGAGTTCTCAACAGTCCTGTTGTCCACCAACCGCCGATGTGAGATACGGTCAGTCATCAAATTCCTCACTTTTAATCACGAATTTGCCTCCAAAATCCATAAGATAGTAAAACTGCTGAACTTGAAGTAATGTTACGTCAGCATTATCTTCAAGTGGGTTAGGCTGTTTAAATTAGTGAGAAGTCTCTCATTTCAAACTTCTGCAGAAAGTTGATGAAAAAATTCGCAGTGATCGAGGGTTGAAGCGTCAAGGTTTACAAAAAGGCAGGGTTCGAACGCGATGACCCAAATTAGAATCTATTTTTCCTCGCAGTATCATACAAAGTAGCCGCTGCGTTGGTTTGAGACCGCTCGCTTTGCATACTGCATTATCAACGTGAAGAGCAGAAATTCCGACGTGTTTCACCGTCGAGAAAATTAGGTTTATGATGACGCTTCCCTCCCGACCTGTTCATATTACAGCATCGCGTCCATCAGGCCAACCGTTTTCCGTGGTGAAATTCGCGTATTTTCCTCAAACGCTCAAAAATACATGAGAGCTCAGTTTCGAACTTCATCAAACACAAAACAATCGTGTTGTCGGCTTCACCGTGACTTCAAGTTCTACTGCTGAGCACCTTGCTCGAGAATTTTGGTCAAAAGGCTCAGCGTTCCCACGATTAGAGATGGCATATCGAATGAAGTATATCGATATACTGATCTAATGATAATATCATTAGATCGTAGTAGGTTTCGATATATTGGAGAAAATATATTGATATTTTGATATATCGGAAGATCTAACATGGAAAAACTTGTTGAAGTAGATAAGTGAGTTAAAACGTTTTAAAGCAATACAAAAATCATTTTGGAAAAAATTTATCGATATAAGTACTTGACATATCGAAAGATCTACTTGGAAAAACGGCTGAAGTAAGTATTTAACCTGCTTTAAAAAGTTACTGGGTATGAATTATCGAAATTATCATACCAAGTTGAAAAAGTGCGGAAATTTCATGGTTGTCAGTGCACTACGTCAGTAGCAAAGGGTTTTTGGGGTTGCAAATTTGGGGATAAACTACACTCAGGGGTCCTAAAACATAATATATAAAATTATAGATACCCTCCATTACTTTTGGCTCATGCCAAATAATTGAGACTTGAGCGCCTTTGTAGTGTAAACCATCATGTTTGAGCTGAAGTCAACAGTCTGAAATCAACCCATCCCGTAGGTACCTAACCTACAAAATTTGGAATAAAATAACTTGATTTTTTAAAGGCACAGGCGTCCCTTCTCATCTATTCATTCTAATGTTTAATTTTTACTTGATGAATACAAGTCGCGATTTATCGGTAAATATATCGATATTGACCGATAATATCGGTTCTCTATTATAGATAATATCGGTTCTCTATTATCGATATAATATCGATATAAATACATCGATATATCAAACGTAACATATCGATATATTGTTGCCATCCCTACCCACAATATTAGTCAGTTTTTTAAGAGTAGAAACATTTTTGAGAACATTGAGCTTTTACGCCAAAAACTGTGGTTTTAACGTGGATAGAAAAAACGTGAAATAGAAGTTTTCTTCACATCACTGTGGTACCAATTTTTTCTAAGTTACAAGGGTCAAATGAGAGGAAGTGGGAAACTGGGGAGTATCAACATATTCAGCGTAAAAAAAAACATACAATACCAATGTTCAACACAATTTTACGAGACCAGTGCATATTCCTTGGAAACCGTCGATATCCACGGTAAAAACCACGGTTCTGCATAACAACTCAATTTTCTCAAAAATTTTCCTACAAAACACAAAATTGACTAATACCGTTGGAAAGCTGAGCTTTTTCGGCATCTTTTAGGGTTACAGTGGGAAACATTCGAGTATGATCGTTCTTTCAAACGATTGAAAAAACCTCAAATTTAGAAGATTTGACAAATTTCACTCTTCTGGCCAATTTTTTCCTTCTATTATGTAATTGAAAATTTTTAATTCTGGAACAGAAAGATGGGAAATGTAACGCTCTATCCAACAGTATAATTAGTTTTAATTTTTTACTGTATCCAATTTTAGAGACATAAGGTCAAAAAACGAAAAAAAATCTTAAAATTTAAAAAAATTATAAAAACAAGGGGTTAAACGAAAATAGCTAAGAGGCATTTTCGATAGGAAATTAGTTGTAGAACCGAAATTCTTCGGGTTGACGTTCTTAGAGTGTTACATCCTGTATGCAGAGGAGGGTTTGGAACAACTTCCCCCGTAACTTCCTAAATGGATGGGAATACGAATTTCTGAAACTAGAATTTGACGTTAGAAATCTAATTCCAAGTAAAATTCAGTTGTTTTGAAAATACTAAATGTAGTCCGTTTTTGGTTCGGATTTTTCCCCCACATAACAAAACTGTTAGTCAGAAATAACTTTCGAAATTTCATAGTTCACTTTCGACCTTTTGGTAATAGAAATTCAAAACGGTTGAGTCACCTCGTAGGCGATTCTAAGACAAAATTAAAATGCGGGATTTCCAGAACATGGCGCCAGAAAAGATTGAACGCCTGTGAAGCCCTCTCGAATAGGCTACGCCTACCGATTTTTCACTTCAGTCGAATTTCTAAAACAGGAACTAGGGTAAGCTTCAATCATACAAATGGACCCTCGGAGCTACGACTTGTCAGGCCCTAGAGCTATAAGTCGTACCTCCCATATGCCCCGGTATAGTTTCCTTCCTCGATATATTTCATCACAGGACGTATTTCATAATGGGTTTGAAAAGAGCTTGATTTTTTCCCCGTTCCGTTGTGTATGCCATGTAAACCCCTTTTCTGCATCGTTTCGCATTTTTCCGCCCTGACGTTTTCTCGTATGACTTTCCAACGGTAGGCTTTTATGATCATAAATATGATATTTTCCTCGTTTCAACTCGAAGGAGTGATTTTATCCGAAGACTGGCCGGGAAATTCATTTCCATGCACCACTAGCTAGACGATCTGTACGTTGCACAGATTAAAAACTACACATGATTATAGCATTTACAGATTTAACTCAACCTTTTCCAGATTTATTTCAACCTTTTACAAATTCTATTCAACCTTTTACATAATGCAGAATCATAAAAATTCTATTCAACTCTCCAGAAACTTTACAGATTTAACTCAACCTTTTCCAGATTTATTTCAACCTTTTACAAATTCTATTCAACCTTTTACATAATGCAAAATCATACAAATTCTATTCAACTCTCCAACAGAGGGGATGTATATGGCAAGTAGCTGATTGATTAAGATAATAAGTTGTATAATTATTGTATTGGGATTATTGGTTGTATAATTGTATTGTTCTTTGTTGACAATTGTATTACCAGATGGCTTTTAACAATAAAAAAATATTGATTCATTGTAGGCTACAAGTAGATAGGCGTGTAGAATGCTCCCTTCATCCCTCTCTCCCGCCCCCACCTCCTTCATCATCCCCCCCTTCATCATCCCTCTCTAGGACCGGCGCACAGTGGGCAAAATGGCCAATCTAGGTGGACAAAAGTCAAGTCAAAACATGGGAATTTCTAACATTAGTCATTGTTCATTATGAGTTCGCAGTCCCCAAAACGATAATATTAAATATATTAAAGATGTAAATTTTACATCTTCAAAACTTCTATGGGTGTGAAAACTTCGATCAAAAGTGTCGCCGTTTCCTGTTCTAACAAGATCTCAGTATCAGCTACGATGAACCTCTAACTTTTCTCGTCTACGCTGCAGTTAGTTGTTGGTAGAATCGTTCCAGGCTTGGTGTCGGCAATAATGGAAACCATTGAAAGGAGTAAGTACTATTTTTTCCTGCTAAAATTGTAAAAATAGCGTCTGATACTGTGTGTTTATGAGTATACGCCACTCCGTATTTTAAAAATGATAATTGACACATCTTGGAGTTAAAGTAGCACATGGCCAAGAGTTGCCAAGGAAATTCGATTTTTTTTTCGTTTCTTTAAGTGTTCTAGTTTCGGTATTAAACCACATTTTTTTGCGATTTTATGCGTTTTCCGAGTTACTTAATAAATGGATGATTTTCAGGAATAAATATCACGATTCCTCGCCATAAATTCGTCGAGGAATGGAGAAAGCTAACGAAGAAATATCGCCACGAAAACCTCACTAGGTATGTGATTGGGTTAGGTAATCTGGACGAGTCTTCAGAAATATTAAATTTAAAAATTATTAAAAATGCAGTGGTAGACTTTTCAAAAAAAATCGCAGAGAGGTGGGAAAAGTGCCATAGGAAAGAAGAGGTTTTTTTTTCCAACAAGTATTCGACATGGCTAAGTGGGAATGACTTTGAAGTTATGATTTCCTACAAAATTACTCGAGCTATCGTGAACCAACCAGCTGGGCCTCCCGAAAAACCATTTGAGGACTCAAGCGACAAAACAAAAAGGAGGAAAGTAAAAGAATTGTTGACTGCTGGCCCAAAAAAAGCAAGGCTTTGGCAATACCAATGATGGAAACACTGCCAGGCGGTTTTTTGAAGATGCTGCTCTTAGTGCTTCTATCACAGGTATTGATGAAAATTTGATCAACAGATTTAGAATAATGCTTAAGACTTTGTCGTCAGGGTTAGAAATAGATGTCGACAAATTTGAGGTATATGCTGCTGAAACTAAAAGCCTCCTCGAAGATCTCTCCTTGTTGTCTCTATCCTTGGTTTGACATTACTCCCACACTCCACAACATACTCGATCACAGTGCTCAGATAGTTCGGTACCATTTAGTGCCTATAGGGATGCTGAGTGAAGAGGCGCAAGAAGCCCGGAATAAAGATTGCAGACGCTTTAGGGTTCATAACACCAGAAAATGTTCGAGAGAAAATTCAAATCGCTATCTATTGATGATGCTTTTAGTTTCGTCAGACCCAATTGTTGTCAGTTTTAGGAAACCAATTGTAAGAAAATCCGACCGATTGGAAGAAGAAGTTCTTCCAAGTTCTTCCAAGCAGCATACCATTAGAGCAGGAAGTCATCACACAGGATATTGATAGTACATCAGAATAAGAACATGACTATAATATTTTCCAACAATTATTCAATATTTCAGATTTATATCCATTTAACACTTTAATAATGCCATTGATCGCAAAGTAAATAATCATTACCTAATCATAATGTCAAGAATTTAAGATAAAAAATGTACAAAAATATCATATTATACCGTTTGCCTACTTTCATTGAAGTCAAGCAATCATTTCATCATTTTTCCCGTGATCAGCGTCTTTTTATTCAATTTTGAATAAAAAACCGACCAAAAAATAATTTTTTCCACCTAGATTGGTCATTTTGCCCACTGTGCGGCGTCGGGTGAGTCCTGGGCGGCCTCCCCATTATATTTGATTTGTTTTTTATTTTTATTTTTCATTAATGACCTTGCCTCCGTCTTTGAGGAGAGTTAAAAAAAAGGTACGTTCATAGTACCTACAAACGTGACCTCAGCGCCTTACCAATTCAATGTCTACTGTATGGTCAGAATCGCTCCTGTGTGCAATGCTGACAATCGCTTATGTTTACACGCCCTAGAAAGCGATAACTTTCTCATTAGTCGCTCTGTATCGATGTTTACTTTTTTTTTAATGAGATCAGCTGAACGGTTGGGATGAGTTAAATTGGTGGAGCGTTGAATTGAATTTGTAAAAAGTTGAATTGAATTTCTAATAGGTTGAATATAATTTGTAAAAGGTTGAAATAAATCTGTAAATAATGCTATATAATATATAGAAATACTTATGATTTTATTTAAACATGTATATTATACATGTTTAAATAAAATCATAAGTATTTCTAGGCATGATTGAGCAAGGGTGGAGTACCACTTCATATTTATGTACTTTCACTAATTTTTTCTTCTCGTCACACACGGGCGTATCCATTTTGTATTTATACTGGTATTTTGGTAAGTTGTAACTAATTGCAGTATTGAGTAAAATATGTTGGACGCAAACTATTATTTTTTTGTCCCAACTGGCGTTTATAATCCGTAAAACTATCCTCAAACCGTATGAACCATCGCCGAGCTACGCCCAGGGATAACAAAATCAAATCAAGTAATTTCAAGGTGCTCGTCAAAACGCATGTTCTTCCCCACCTTACCGCCATCTTTATCATGTTCTTTCTCCACCTCATTCTTATGACATCCAGCCGACACCTTCGTCGGTTCTTTCGGCCGGTTAATGACCCATCATCTTGCGTTAATTTAGTCATCGTCATTATCTACAGGAGTTTTCTGAATTTTTAAGAAGTCTGGCAACTTTAGAACACATTTTGCTTCTACACTTAGGAAAGGTAGGAAGGTAGGCAGTCAGACAATGCGTTAGATCATTCTACTTCATAGCAGATCAACTATTTTTCAAAAATCGAAGTTTCCTCTCAATTTTTGGGTTTTTTAATGTGGCAATTTGTGTTCTATTTCATATTTCAAACAAAAAGGCGAATGAGTCTTGTTAATGTTGGTTAATTCAGAAAACCATAAACATTAATGTTCACGGAAAAAAAATAATAAAAAATCGATGTCCACGGGTACATGAGGAAGCTTTTCTACCCACTCATTTTGTTTCATTACATAGGTACACGTGCGCTTCCTTCGCTCTGAATTGCATTAATTTGTACTCGCTGACTCGGAATCCCTCTAAATGACCTCTCAAATCTTGATTAAAGCCCGTTATACGCCTCTACGACCTCACACCCTCGCTGGTCGAAATATCGGTTCGTTTATTAGTGGAGAAAAAAAAAAAAATCGAAAAAAACCGACAGGTATTTTAAACACATACACACACGCCCGTAGATTCAGTAAGTCGGTGTAGACACAATACACAGACAGAGGGAAAAATCGGACGGTTTAACCCCCTAAGGGCAAACAGTCCGGTAACGTTCCAGAACAGCTAAAAAAACCCCGACTTCGATGCCCATCTGATTAAATTATTCAGTTCGCAGTCCGTCCACTCGGAGCGCCAGGGGGGCTTCGGTGGCAGTGAGTTTCGCTAGGTCTACCTTCTAAATAACTCTTTGTTAGCGCTCTGAAATCAGAAAGTTGGGTGTTCTCCGAATTAAATACCCGAAAAGGGGATGTTTTTTTCACGTCGAATTTATTCATTTTCCCCGCTTTGGAAGTTGGAAATGAAACAGTTTTCTTTTTTTTTACGGGTGACCTGCGTTTTGAAGTTACAAGAGACGAAATATCGAAGGAATTGGAAAAAAACAAAAATAAAACACGTTTGATGTGACGGTTGTGTTAGATCTAGTTTACTCGTCAAATATGAGCAGGAAAGTAAAAAAAGTCTACCTAGTAAGGTGAGCTGTGGAACTGTTACGTCGTAAAAATCCCCCGACCGGAGATCGATCTCCAAACTCTCCGACTAAACTACAAATCCTGAATCGGGCTCGCTACCATTGAGCCAAGGAAGTGAATGGAGGTTCAGAGGAAACAGCTGATCACAACAGAGCATCCTGATATTGAATAACAAGGACAAATAGATGTTACACTTTGTAGGTCATTTCGATTGAACTGTTAAACACCAGATATGAAACCTTTCACAATCAAGTTCACAGTTTTCTACAGTCAAAAATCAAGAACACAATTGAGAATTCATTCGGATTTTTCAAATTTCCAGAATAAGGGGAGAAACGCTAATTTATGAAGGTATTAATTTCTGAGGGGGCACGTCTCCCATACTGGTCTCACTCCCTCCTTTTATTTTTTACATTTTATTTTATGTGAGGATGCATTACTTCCCACCCAACTTGGCGCGCCTTTTTCTCTTCGTTGAATTTAAGTTGGTAGCGTGAAAACTCGCATTTTATGACAATCTGAGAAATACAAGAGCAGTTTGAATAATTCTTCTAGTCAGGAGGAGAGCGCAATAATCCTTCCCAGGAGCCATTTCGACACGCTCCGTTCGCTCTGATAGCAAGATAAATCTCCCGAACAGCCCAGACGAGCCCAATAAGGACCCAACAACGATCTTAACAACAAAAGATCAACAACAAAGAAGAAAAAAAAACGGAAGGCGACAACGGGGAAAGGAAACGTCATAAAAACTACGATTTCCACCGTGAGATAGCCCCACCGACCTACTGCATCTCCTAGCCAGAAGGGACCCCCACTAAACAAGAAATAGACCGTCTGACATCACCTTAGGACCAATCATTCCGGTCCAGGGCACTTTTGACGGCTCGAAACGGGCCTCGCGAGTCCGTAAAAGGGGTGTCCGCTCCTACTTGACTCTACGAGTGTCATGAATACAGGAGTTTTACCACCACCTGGTAACTTCGATTTTTGAAGGGAAGAAACATTTGAGTATATTTTGAAGTGATGAAATTATATTTTCATGATCTGTTTATCCACATGAGTTATTATACGGGGTGTCACCCTTACGGGCGCACCACCGGGCAGGGTTCCATTCTACTACTAATTTGCAACAAAAAATGTCTCCTAGCAATTTTTTTTAGAGGCTTCGTTTTCGAGTTATTTAACTTTTAAGATGTTTTTCGTGTTTTCGACCTTACATCACTAAAATGGCTATAACTCCCTTAATTGATGGAGTAAATTCAAATTTGATTAAATCATTGGAAAGAGCGTCAAATTTCCTATCTCCCTGATGGGGTATTGAAAATTTTAAATAAAACGAACGGGTGTAAAATAAGCCAAAAGTAATAAATTGGTAAAGTTTCGAAAATGTTCACTTTTTTCAAATTTTGTTTCTCGAAACGTCGTGAACGGAAATTTCCATGCTGTAAGCCTAAAAGTTGCATGTAAATCCCAGCTTTCTAACAGTGTAGTCATTTTTTTTTAACACCACTTATTCAGTTAGAAAACGACGTTTTTAGGGCAGAAAACGTTCATTTTCGGGTGTAAATCGGCGTTTTTCACCAGAAATGCTTTCCAACTTAATAAATCATTTGACATGAAATTTTACGTAATTTTTGACGCTGAATCGAATGGTAACACTTTGCGATCTCCTCGACAAACAAATAGTACTTTTCAAGCCCTTTCTGGGTTAAACAGGGGACAACAAATTAGTCCTCGACTCCCAACTTGTTATCTATCGAAAAGATAAAGCTTTCCGCATATGATCGGGACGATATTTTCAAGACAGAGGGCGAAAATTAGGTAAGTCAACAAAGTGGAAGGAGTGCGAGACATTAATAACCCAGACCTCCCAAACTTAATGACAATTTCGGATAAAACGAACAACGAGATTGAGCCCTTCGCCCAACGGAAAGGCCTTGAAAAGTACTATTAGTTTGTCGAGGAGATCGGAAAGTGATTCAGCGTCAAAAAGTACGTAAAATTTCATGTCAAATGATTTATTAAGTTGGAAAGCATTTCTGGTGGAAAAACGCCGATTTACAACCAAAAATGAACGTTTTCTGCCCTAAAAACGTCATTTTCTAACTGAATAATTGGTGTTTTTAAAAAAATGACTACACCGTTAGAAAGCTGGGATTTACAAGCAACTTTCAGGCTTACAGCATGGAAATTTCCGTTCACGACGTTTCGAGAAACAAAATTTGAAAAAAGTGAACATTTTCGAAACTTTACCAATTTTTTACGTTTTGTTTATTTTACACCCGTTTGCTTCATTTAAAAATTTCTAAAACCCCATCAGAGAGATAGGAAATTTGACGCTCTTTCCAATGATATAATCAAATTTTAATTTACTCCATCAATTAAGGGAGTTATAGCCATTTTATTGATGTAAGGTCGAAAACACGAAAAAATCTTAAAAGTTGAATAACTCGAAAACGAAGCCTCTAAAAAAGAATTGCTAATGGACATTTTTTGTTGCAAATTAGTGGTAGAATCGAACCCTGCCCTGTGGTGCGCCCGTAAGGGTGACACCCTGTAAACTGAGAGTTGTTTGCATGGCCAATTTGGATTCCTTGATCATCTCCTTTATCCTAAACAAAATTCTCCTTTACAGCAGTAATTAGGAGGATTTTTCACCTTCTTTCAATCAAAAAGATTGACGTTGATAACCATTTTATTGGACGCTTAGGTAAAATTCAACTCTTCTCCATTTAGATGAGCTAAATATGCTACATGTTGTAACTAAAAAGCTGGCATTTCATAGGGAGCCACTCCGTAACTACTAAGGTTGAAATACAAGCCTAGCTTCTTCCTGATCACCATTTAGATGAGCTAAATTTGCTCCTGTTGGTCCCACAAACCTGAAATTTCATAGTGAGCCACTCTGAGACTGCTGACGTACAGCACCGTATACCTATGTAGATAAGCAAATTTTCTCCTGTTGGTCCTACGAATCCAAAACGTTCCCATGGTTCCATGGAGCTTCTCTGAAACAGCTGAGTACGAATGAATGGTTGAGGTCCTCCCAGACCATCAGCTGGTGAGTTAAATTTGCTCCTATTGATCCTAATGAGCTGAAATTCCATAGGGACCCTCGTTAGAACTACTGAGTACGAATGACCAGCTGATCAACTAAGGAAACTATCTCCTTACGGGTCATGAAGATGAAATTTTACTGCCTAAGCTGATTCCTCTCCTCATAGGGTTTGTCCAGTTCATTAACAATACTAAAGCTACTGAATTTTCATTCAACGCCCCACATTTAACACGAATATTAAGCTTTTCTGAAGGTTGAAAACTGGTCACATTTTCAGACGATCAATTGGTCTCCATTTTGTACGACCTCAGGAAGACATCAGAAGAAAGTCAATAACTTAACTGAGTAGAATATCTATTGACTCCTGAACTCAAAAACAACCAGTGAAAATTTATTTCGCCTCCAACGACCAAGGTACGTGTTCATTATTATTTTTGCTACTATTTCACAGTTGAAATTTGTAGACATTTTAATAGATGAAGTAAAATTCTTTTTGACATTTTACGTCTTTACTTTGGCACATAAACGAAAAAACGTCACGAAAAAGCGTATACGATCCGAAATACGATCGATGTTTTTCTTCAAGTTGGTTGGTGGTAACAATGGTAAAGCCGTGTTCTTTGTAGACGAGTGATCTATATAGAAAAATAGTGAACCTTTGTGTAATAATTTGCAGCGTTTTTTTTTTGTGAGCAATAACGTTTTGAAATTTTAAAGAAATTTCATTTTTTTCATATTCTTTGATGTTTGAGCTGCTGATATTATCTTTAGATGGTTTTTAATGATTTTCAAATGAAGATACACGTAGGACGGAAATTATGAGAAAAACAGTTTTTGATTCGTCTTCTCCTTACCTACTTCTTCTTCTACATTTTTTGGAGTGCACGACATCTTGTACGTAGAAGGAAGCACCGGGGAAAATGGATTTAATAGGTAATAACAGGGGTGGGTTTATAGTAGAAGCTTCCAATCGGCAAGGAAAAATTCCGGAGTTAGTGCCCTGACACTGAAAGGTACCTCCGCCTCTAACATGAAAAAGGAATTCGTGTGACGATAGGAATTCCTTCTCTATGGGCGAAGAAGGGAGTTTTTAAGTTTGCCCGGCGGAATAAGAAGAGGGGAGGAAGGAAATCTTGTTTGGAAGGTAATGAGCATGAAAATATGAGGTCGCGAACTACTACAAAACTGGTTGACGGTGGGGAGGGCATAAATACGGGGTTTTTTCGGAGGTAGGTGGCAGGTGGAGGGCAGAAATCGATTTTTGAGGGGTGCATGCACGACAGCAGTTTGAAAATAGGAGATGTCTTCGAGTAGTAGTACTTATATACCTTTATATACTTATTTATGAGCTGCCTTCAAGAAGGGAAGGATTTGACGTTGCGTTGTCGAAAAAGGTATGAGCCGAACGACCAAACTTGAGACACGACTGAGTAACAGGTACGTTCTTTCAGATGACGAACATTGGTAGGTACTACACGGTTGTAGAAATTCAACGATCTTGGTGCAATTAAGAAGTAGGTAACCGCGCATATCCATACTCGAACACCCTGAAGCGGTAGAACTTGGAACATTTTGAATAATCAAAATTTTCATTCGCAGAAGGTGGAAATAATTTAAGGTTTCGCAAAAATTTTCAATAAATGAGGTTAAGTCCATCGACAGTCCCCTATGAGTTGCATTGCAGTTAGAACACGCAGAAACCTCGATTTAGCAGATAATAAAGCAGAAGTGAGTAAGTAAAGTAAACAATTTCAGGTGGAATTTTCATCCGACTGACATTCCTGTCTTCCAAAGGGAAGATAAGAAAATTATTCTGATGATTTCGCTCATGGCTTCCCACTGCCTCACGGGATGGGACGAAGGGGGCGGCGTGTCGCGAACGAACGAAAACACGCCCGGCGACCGAGACTCGAACTCACGGTCGTCCCGCAGAGATCCCAGAAAACGAGCCGGCGAACGATCACGGCTATCCGGACCCCCCTAATAATAATAAATCTGAATTTATCATCCTAATCATTATTGCCGTATATCTCCGTATCAGATACGCCTATAGGGGCAATTTTTTTGTAATTCTTAATTTTTTCAGTCAACAAGAGATGATCCGATTTCGATGCAATCACGACGTTTTTACCTTAAACTGCATCAAGACATTTCAAAAACCCATAAAACCCAGTCGAGCATCTACGATCAACCAAATCCAACCTACAAGCTCATGAAGCGTTACCACCTCACCTTGTGGCGACACTCCGGCACCAAGAGGTGGCACCACTATTGGAAGGACACAATTTGTTGACTTCTTCGCAATTTGGTTTCCGAGAGGGAAAGGGTATTGAGGATGCTCTGTTTGCGCTCTCGAATGACTTGCTCGGGGCTCGGGACAAGTCTATGAAGGCCATCCTGCTCTTTTTTGATATATCCAAAGCTTTTGATTGTATTGATAAAGCTATCTTGTTCAAGAGGATGAAGGCCGTAGGGTTATCTGAACTGAGTATCTCTTGGTTCACCAGCTACCTAAAAGATAGACAACACGTAGTTTACATCAATGGGGTCTATAGTGAATATGCGAAATATGATTTCGGGGTTGTTCAGGGAAGTACGCTTGGACCAGTACTATTTCTGATGTATATTAATGAATTAGGTTGTGTTTTGAACGCATTTAATTTGTACTTATTTGCCGATGATACAGCGGTTTTAATGGAAGCTGAGAACTGGGAGAGATGTTATGCTCAAGCTTCACTGGCAATCGAGGTATTAGACAAATGATTTCGGACTAGTATGTTGACACTAAATGCTTCTAAAACAAAGTACTTAACGATTAGTCACGCTAATGATCGTGTACCTGAGGGTTACAAGCTAGTAATTCACACCTGTGTGAGTAGTGAAGTTTGCAATTGTACCAATATCGAACGTGTTGAATCTTATAAGTACTTGGGTGTAGTAATTGACAGTAGACTATCGTGGAAAGAACACATTGACTATATTTATCATAGGTTGAGGAAATTCATTTATATATTCTACTCAGTGCGATCTATTTTTCCAAGTGACAAACTAAACTTATGTACACCGCTCTTTTTCAGTCACTCTTGCAATTTGGTATAATTGCTTGGGGTGGAACAAATGCATCACATATGCAACGGTTATTTGTTTTACAAAAGGCAGTACAATAACTATATCTTAAGAAACCGAGGCGATACCCGACAGAGCAGCTATTTCAATGTGCTAAGGTTTTCTCACTGCGTCAAATTTATGTGAAGGTAGCATTAATATTTTTCCATAAAAATTATAATATTCTGCTTCCAGTGATGTCTGATAGCCAATATGGAACCAGATTTAGGCTAATGGGCCATGTGGTGAATATTCGTCCCCGTATTGCGCTTTATACCCGGAGTCCTTTGTACATTATCCTGACTCTTGTAAATAAAATAACAGTAGAGATGAGACTTCCAGGCAACTTCAGCAGGAATAGTTACAAGAAATTGGTCTTTTCTTGGATTATTAGGTATGGCCAGACAGACGTTATCGAGAGTCTGTTAACTAGTCAGTACGTGAACAGATGAGTATTTCTTGATTTATTGTTGAGTAACAAATATTGATAAGGTTTCAGATTTACTTTATTATTTAGTTTCGTACGTAGGTAGGTAGTTCTTATGACTCTTGGTGGCAGCACGGGCTTTGCCTATAGCCACCAATATATTGACTGTAAATTAATCAAGTTCTGCTATGTTATATTTTTTAATATGTCAATAAAATTCCATTTCATTTCATTCCACTAGGTATCGTTGATGGAGGAATTTTGTAATCATTTTTGGAATTTCTCTTCATGAAGGATATAATGCAGTCACCATTGCGATTCCTACATCCTCATTCCACTCTGAAATTGCAGTATTGGCTCGGTTGATAGGTTTCGCTTTATATTCTTCACTTTAAGGAACGTCTCATGCATTACAAAACGATGTTTTTTTTCGTGAAAAATCATAAAAAATGGAAGGATCCGTCCTTTTTCTTTTTGCACTTTTTTCAATCGACTGCAATTCGACAGGGAAGGTTACCTTGTTTGAAGGTATTTTCCAAAAAAAAGACGTTACAAAAAAGAACGGAAAAAAAAATCCAACTTGGCCCCAATCTTCATAATCCGAGGGAGTCAGCCAACGTAATTCCATTCTCTCGCGGAGTATCAACAGACTCTCTTTCCCCGACTTTTTTTCGGCTGGGATGAACTGTTCTAATTTTCTGGAAAATATACTCTACCTGAACCTCGTAGCCCCTTCTTCCATAACCCCGAATTCTCCGGCACCGCAAACACCACATCGAAGGTATACCGCGAAATTTGATCGAGGTTTTTACGTGTGGAAGGACGTTCGAGCAGTACAGGATTTGGAATACGTATAAGTACCTATCATCGTGAAAGGCTGCCAAGTTGGGTGGACATACACCTCATACTTGGTAAGGAAAGTAAAGTAAGCAATCTCAGGTAGAATTTTCGTCTAACTTCCATTCGTGGCATCGCGGACGTCACCTGCTGTCTTCCAGAGGGAAGATGAGAATTTTCTCTGATGTTTTAGGTCGTGGCTACTTATTGCCTCACCCGCTTAAGTAAGGCGGGGCTCACCAACAGCCCTACCCGAAAAATTATCAAGACCTGGCGTACCAATCCAGATGATGTCACCAGGCCGACTGGCCCTAACTTTTATCTCACGGGAACATTAAACCAGCTAATGGCCGTCGGTTTAATTGATAAACATAAACTTGATGAATTAATCGTAAACTTTCCTGAATAAAAATCCGTGAAAAATCACCGATAAGATTTCCAATATTAGTCTCCATTTTCAAGTCCATACTGATAGTTTCTTGAATTGTCAAACATCAACTCGATTACTGACCGGTTCGTGATCAAATCAATAAGCAATCATTCTGGAGCCAGTCCAGAAAACTATCCTCTGAGTTTGAGCGAAATTCATTAAATCGTGCGATTAGGAGATCAGTCCGAGGTCAGCCCTAAACTACCCCTACAAATTTGAGCGAAACCCGAGTGAATTTACTGTTTAAGGAACTATTCCTCAATTTGAGGGATTAAGGGCGTCTAAGGCCCAGTTAATAAACCAAAATTCCTTCAAAACAGAACATAAAAATTAAAAAAAAAACAAACAATGAAAATTATTGATAGGTAGGTTTTGTCGGTTCTAAACCCAACAAATTTGAGCAAAAATCGAAAAAATTACTGTTTTGGGGACTTATTTCACCATTTGAAGGACCGTCTAAGAGCCCAGTTAAAAAGCCAAAATTGAACAAATAATTGATAGGTAGGTTTTGTAGGTCCTAAACCTAACAAATTTGAGCAAACATAGAAAAAATTTACTATTTTTGGGACTTTTTCCCGATTTGAAGGACCGTCTAAGAGCTCAGTTAATAAACCAAAATTCCATCAAAATTGAACAAAAAAAAAATTCTATAAAATAATAAACATGATTGATTTGTAGGTTTTGTCGATTCTAAACCCAACCAATTTGAGCTAAAATCGAGAAAATTTACTGTTTTGGGGACTTTCTTCCCATCTGAAGGTCCACCTAAAAGCCCAGTTAATATACCAAAATTCCATAAAAATTGAACAAAAAAATTTTTTTAAATAATAAAACTATTGGTAAGTAGGTTTTGACGGCTCTAAACCCAACAACTTTGAGCAAAAATCGAAAAAATTACTGTTTTGGGGACTTATTTCACCATTTGAAGGACCGTCTAAGAGCCCAGTTAACAAGCCAAAATTGAACAAATAATTGATAGGTAGGTTTTGTAGGTCCTAAACCTAACAAATTTGAGCAAACATAGAAAAAATTTACTATTTTTGGGAATTTTTCCCGATTTGAAGGACCGTCTAAAAGCTCAGTTAATAAACCAAAATTCCATCAAAATTGAACAAAAAAAAAAAAAAAAAAAAAAATTCTAAAAAATAATAAACATGATTGATTTGTAGGTTTTGTCGATTCTAAACCCAACCAATTCGAGCTAAAATCGAGAAAATGTACTGTTTTGGGGACTTTCTTCCCATTTGAAGGTCCACCTAAAAGCCCAGTTAATATACCAAAATTCCATCAAAATTGAACGAACAAATTTTTTAAAATAATAAAACTATTGGTAAGTAGGTTTTGACGGCTCTAAACCCAACAACTTTGAGCAAAAATCGAGAACATACACTGTTTTGGGGACTTTTTTCCCATTTGAAGGACCGCCCAAGAGCTCAGCTAATAAACCAAAATTCCATCAAAATTGAACAAAAAATTTTTTTTTAAATAATTAAACTATTGGTAGGTAGGTTATGACGGCTCTGAATCCAACAACTTTGAGCAAAAATCGAGAAAATTTACTGTTTTGGGGACTTTTTCCCACTTGAAGGACCGTCTAAGAGCCTAAAAGAGAAGAACCATCCTAAAAATAATAAAAATTAATTATTGATAAGTAGGTTTTGTTGGCTCTAAACCCAACAAATTCAAGCAAAAATCGAGAAAATTTGTTTCCTCATTTGAAGGTCCGTCTAAAGGCCCACTTAATAAACCAAAATTCCATCAAAATTGAAGAAAAGAATATTTAAAAAATAATATAACAATAAAAATGATTGATAGGTTTTGTCATCTCAAGGTTTGAGGTTCCTAATGGTCTACTCGGATTTCGCAGCCTGCCATCACAATTGACAGCATTTTGTAACCGGTTTAAGCTAATACCCCGAAAAAGTTGTGGTATGTTGTTCAACTCTTCTCTGTAAATATCCAACCTGGTATTTTGGTTGATTCCCAAGTCCCTGGTTTGCGAATGAATTTTACTGACTGGGTGAAGAAATATTAACAAATTAGTTAAACCCAATAAAATTTGAGGGTGGTGGGTTTGGTGAACTCAACATGGGATGTAAATCCCTTCCATACACCTCATTTTAAATATAAATTCGTACTCCCAACAGAAATGTGTAAAATCACGACTTTGCCGGTTTCGAGTGCCGTTTTTCAAACGGGACTGATGGGTTCCCATTCATCTTCGAGTCAAACGTGGCAGTTTGTGTCTCCTCAAGATTCCTCTGTGAGTCAGACTCCACATTATAATCCGAGTCCTGAATCATCTCTCTAATTTTAAACTGAGGAAACTGCATTCCCAGGTTGTTCTACCTAAAATTCGCCAAATCTGCCGAGATTTCTTGAATTACCGAGTTATTCCTCGACGAGAATTACGTAACAGTTTTTAGACAAAAAAATTGGTACATTAGATTGGCGCAAAGCTTATTTGGCACGAAAGAAATTATTCAATTTTATTGAACTAATTAAAGATGATTAGTTCATTTTTTAAATTTATTAGTTCATAATTTCATATTTATTGAAATAATTTATTTTTATTAGAAATTTATAGATTATTATAATATTTTAATCCTTCCGAGTCTTTCTAGGTAGCGAAACCATAGTTATCAGCTAACCTACCACATTCAGCGACTTTAATTTTACACGTTCAAGACCTCTCTGAACAATTCAGGTTCCCTGTCGTCTGTCTGTATGTCTGTGTGTCCACGCACCCTTGTAAGGGACAAAACTTTCAGGGATTGAGGTGTGGATGGTCCCCTATGAATTTCATGGTTCCCAGATGTAACTTTTACGGATTTTATCCAAATTCTACGATATTTTCGTACAATGATATGATGGATGTAATAATGTGGAACTTAGGATGGTCCCCTTGACTTTCATTGTCCCCAGATGTAACTTTTACGGATTTTATCCAAATTCTACGATATTTCCATATAATGATGTGATGGATGTAGTAATGTGGAACTTAGGATGGTCCACTATGAATTTCATGGTCCCCAGATGTAACTTTTACGGATTTCATCCAAATACCACGATATTTTCATACAATGATGTGATGGATGTAGTAATGTGGAACTTAGGATGGTCCCCTATGAATTTCATGGTCCCCAGATGTAACTTTTACGGATTTTATCCAAATTCTACGATATTTTCATATAATGATATGATGGATGTAGTAATGTGGAACTTAGGATGGTCCCCTATGAATTTCATGGTCCCCAGATGTAACTTTTACGGATTTTATCCAAATTCTACGATATTTTCATAAAATGATATGATGGATGTAATAATGTGGAACTTAGGATGGTACCCTATGAATTTCATGGTCCCCAGATGTAACTTTTACGGATTTCATCCAAATACCACGATATTTTCATATAATGATGTGATGGATGTAGTAATGTGGAACTAAGGATGGTCCCCTATGAATTTTTATATTCTCAACATCAAATATTGAGGGTATCTGGAGATTGAAGTTGTGATCATCTTTGCGTAATTGGTCAACCCTAAGTATGGTGTCATATCCAAAATTGTGTTATCAACAAAATTTCTCCTTAGCCACTCCTACTTCGTTTTAGAACTCTCCGAACAATATTGGTTCCCTATCGTCTGTCTGTATATCTGTGTGTCCACGTTGTGTAAGAGACAAAACATTCAGGGATTGAGGTATGGATGGTCCCCTATGCATTTCATGGTTTCGGATGGAACTTTAACGTTATCCATCCAAATTCTACCACATTTTCATACAATGATATGGTGGATATGAAGTGGAACTTTGGATGGTCCCCTATGAATTGTCATCTTCATTTCAACGTCAAATTTAGAGGGTAATTGGAAATTGAGTTGTGATGATCTTTGTGCAATCGGTCGTCTTTGTATTTTACCATACCCTCTTGTATCATCATAAAAACTTCTCATCGATTCCTAAAACTCTCACTCTACAAGTTTTTAGACCTTCCTGAACGATTTTGTTTCCCCGTCTGTCTGTATGTGTGTCCACGAACCCCTGTAGCAGTCAAAACTTCAAGGAATTGAGGTGCAGAAAGTTCCCGGACGGAACAAGGAATTCTCTTAACAACCAAAACTGTACGGATTCCATTAAAATTATTGTCATATTAAATATCCTCCTATAAATTTTCATCGTCATCTGATCAAATTTTAGCATACTTGAAGATTAAAGTTTTTATCGTCTATATCCCAAAAAATTTGTTTAAAAATCCTTCAAACAGAAGGAAAACTTGAATTACACTCTCAACTCGATGAAGAGCTACGAAACCCCTTTTACAGTACTTGATGAACCGTTACTCGATTGGTTCAACTTCATCAAAACCCGTTGTTTACCGTGAAATGTATTGTTTATCCGAAAGTTCTGAAAAACCGGCGCCTTTTCTCTCGACTTCCATTCATAGGGGGCGAGCCCATTCTTAGCGTTTAACTCGAGTTTCATTCAATTCTCGCTCTCAAGTGGCGAATAAGAGGCTGATTGTTCGAGCTGAATGCTCTTTTTATTCCATTCGTCGGTTTGAACAAGTGTGGGGATTTGCGGTGAAGAGATGACGTTGAACACCTTACCTTTTCAAAATTTACAGGACTTAATTGCGGTTTAATCATTCCGATTATGTTGACTGTTTTGAGGTTAATTCCTGCTTTCGAGCACAACAAAACGGAATAATGGAATGAAATAAGGAAGGTACATTGCCCACCAAACTTGAAAGAAGTTTATTATTCCACTCAAGTGTCTACCTTGAGGTAAACCGTTTTGAGGGAGGTTCAAATATGCTGTTGTTGATTGGAAATCATTCATAAACCAGAAAGGGCCTTTCGAGGACCCCAACCAATTGACCTGAAATTGCGTAGAAACGATAAGTAGAATCAACATACACAAGTAATTGGACAAAATAAACTACACAGGTCTCGAATACAGAAATCTTCACTATCATGCTGCATCACATGTGATTTTCAATAGTCTTCGTAATAGTAGGATTGATAACCACCGGGTAGAATATCGAAATATCAATCGTTTTCCTGGGAAGAGATCTTGTCGTGCACAACTGGTGATCATTTTTTCAATTATTCTGCAGCTTTTTCTTGCTACTTGTGAGCCAGTTATTTGAGATCTTCCGTACTCTGTTATCGATCGATAGTTTCGATCACTTGGTTAATATTCATAGAGAGTTGATGGCGGTCGAGGGATAAAAATACGGAAGGCCCTTTGTTTACCTTTACAAAGGAGCGGTAATTCGCGGGTGGGGAATCGACCCTGGAAGTCGAATCATATGCAAAATTCCTGGAGGTGTAATTCACTACAGAAAACTGTAATCGTACGTCTTCTAGTTATCAAACATGAAAGGATGAATTTTTGTCTCTTTTTCTGTAGAGAAAAGTATGTTTATGAATGAATTAGTTAATCATGAAGTTGTACTTTTCATGATTTTTTTATTCTTAGAGAGGATAATAGCCTAGTTGGCTTACCAAAGAGTTACCCAATCAAGTAATTCGATTTCTAATTATTTTTGGGTTTGGATTACAATCCCATCCTGGGAAAGCCAGATCCGTCCCATTCCATCAGTGTAGCAGACATTGGTAACCTATGGCTATAGACCCAGGAGGCTCTCAAATGAGTTACCTGATCAAGTAGTTGGATTTTTATTGATTTTTTGGTTTGGATTCTAATCTCATCCTGGGATAGCCAGATCCATCCTATTCCATCAATGTGGCAGACATAGGTACCCTATGGGTATAGACCCAGGAGGCTCTCAGGTGAGTTACCTACTCAAGCAGTTGGATTTTTATTGATTTTTTGGTTTGGATTCTAATCTCATCCTGGGAAAGCCAGATCCGTCCAATTCCATCAATGTGGCAGACATTGGTACCCTATGGCTATAGACCCAGGAGGCTCTCAAGTGAGTTACCTTATCAAGTAGTTGGATTTTGATTGATTTTTGGGTTTGGATTACAATCCCATCCTGGGAAAGCCAGATCCGTCCCATTCCATCAATGTAGCGGACATTGGTAACCTATGGCTATAGACCCAGGAGGCTCTCAGGTGAGTTACCTACTCAAGCAGTTGGATTTTTATTGATTTTTTGGTTTGGATTCTAATCTCATCCTGGGAAAGCCAGATCCGTCCTTTCCATCAATGTGGCAGGCATTGGTACCCTATGGCTATAGACCCAGGAGGCTCTCAGGTGAGTTACCTACTCAAGTAGTTGGATTTTTATTGATTTTTGGGTTTGGATTACAATCCCATCCTGGAAAAGCCAGATCCGTCCTATTCCAACAGTGTGCCAGACATTGATACCCTATGGCTATAGACCCCGGAGGCTCTCAAGTGAGTTACCTAATCAAGTAGATGGATTTCTTTCCCTAGAAAAGCCAGAACCGTCCAATTCCATCAAGATGGCAGACACTTCTAACTTATGGCTATAGACTCAGTAGGCTCCCAGGGGAGTCCCCAATCAAGTAGTTGGATTTCTATTGATTTTGGGTTTTGGATTCCAATTCCACTCTAGGAAAGCCTGATCTGTTCAAAATAATCAAGATGGCAGATACTGGGAACCTATGGCTATATACCCAGGAGGCATCCAAGAAAATTACCTAATCAAGTAGTTAAATTTCTAATGATTTTTGGTTTGGATACCAATTTCATCCTATATTGCCAGGTCGTAGAACTCCATCAAGATTGTAGACACTGCAGGGGTGTACAATAATAATGAATTTTCAACAACTGAATAAGAACTTACTGCTAGACTGTGGAGCTTATGTACCACAATCTGAATGCCAGAGTTCGATGACCTCTCTACATAAAATTTCGGTTATATGGACACAGCTAAGTAGACTGCCTTATTTCTACTCTACCACGACTACAGACTCTCCAATACTGTATGCTATATAGATAATAATAATTTGAATATCCGATTTATTGTTGATTGTAAGAAGTCATAGTTTCGTCAGGACCTTCCAATTAAATATAGGTCGTCAGATTTGTACAAAGCTCCACCCAAATAACAAAATTGGAAGATGTTGGCTTGTATGACAGCATCTTTGCTGCATTGTGGAAGAACGACTTTCAATTGTAAGCTGAATCATTGATGAGCCACACCCAATCGACTTGGCACTGAAAAACTGAGTCACTCCCTCAACAAGTTTCATTCAGAGCTCATGTTTCAATATTTGATGAACTAAGTGCATATTTCCAGATCTGGACCATCAGATTATCCAAGTATTGAATTGAAAATTGATGTCGGTTGTGAATCGTTTCTTCATTCTGAAAATGATGTCAGACATCACATGTAGTTTGAACGAGTGCATGAGCTCATGTCAACTCTGTTGTCCCAATTTTCCGCCTGCATCATCGCCGTTTCCGACTTCGGAATGACATCACGGCCTTGGGTTTCGTTTATTTGTGCAGCTGCAGGCCTAGGTCAAAACGACGTGTTGCACCGCTCTCGGAAAAAAGAGAAAAAGGAATCCATCAAGAGGTTGGTCCCCGAATCGAATTTCCTCAGTACATGATGGATCGCTCCCATTGGTCAACCTAACCCACTACGAGAAACTCAGATACGCGGAGACCCCAAACACAGCTGATTTAACGACCTGGTCATATAATGTCACCTTGAGGATAGCTAGACTTTTATAGTGATCTTTATGGCCTACGCCGATAGGCTTTTTTCTACTCCCCTGCAAGCAACGTCGTTCCTCAACTCAACGAAGATTTTCATTCGTATGCTCGAGCCTGTTCCCATTTGTATATCTGAACACACATTGACACATGGATATTATAATTAAGTTGGACTACAATTAGAGTTCAGTCTCAAACTAAATGTGTGATGTCACAAAATGTCAAGATGGACAAGAAGACATCATCTACAGTTTCTAGGCAGTGATGACGAGCAACCTCAAGAATCAAGGAGTGATAAACTTATGAACAGATTCTTGTTTGTCTACTGCAGAGTTCCAATTCGGTGAGTCAAAGAGGAGGAAATATGGACTTACGATATCAATATTGAGTAAAGGTGTTACGATATACCCTGGGCAGAAAGATTTCATTTAATTGGACGACTGGACTATTTTCGATCAATTGAACAGAGTACGCCAGCTAAAAGTCAATTGAAGAATGTTCTAGATGGATATTTTGTAGAACCAACGTAGACATTTGGGAGATACCAAAGGCGGAATAACAAAAGAATAGCAGGCAAATTTTTTTGGAATAACAGGTATGCAACACCTAGAGTATTAAAGGGCAACTGAAGTCAGCCCAGAAAACAGAATAGTCAACACTTCACAGAGGAAGGATCAAACCAAATTAGAGAGGAAAATTAAAATAAAGATCGATTCGGGATCTTGGAACCGTGAACCAAGCCGAGAATTTCCCCCACAATTAAGATACTTTTCTTTCAATTTTTTCCTTAAGATGCAATCAAAAAGTGACCATCATGAAGCCTGCCACAAACTATTTGAATTTGAAGGAGAAATTCGGAAAGTATGTCCAAAATGTATGTATGTATGTATGTCCAAAGTATGTCCCTAACCATCCCATATAATATGGGGAAATTCTCACGAAATTGAAAGAGTACAGCATTCAGAAAAAAGCACTTCGAGTACTGTGTAGAGCTGATCACCTAGTTCACTAAAAACCTTTATTCAAGAAGATGACAGTCATGACCATCATAAACGCTTACATTTAGTCAGTCCGAGGAGATCACCGGACAAGGAGGAGAAACGACATCGATTTACCGTTCCATAGACTATGTGTGACACAAAAGCAATACCGCTATACATCGATAAAGATTCTTAACATGTTTCCAAGCTCAATACGATAATTTATTACCAAAGAAGCGATTTGAGAAGACCATGAAGACTCTCTACAGCATTCTACAGCCTGAGAGAATACTTCGACGAAAAAATTTGATTTGACTTATGTATAAAGATATATGTATATATTTTGGTTTATTATTTTCAATAATAAACCTTTGGAATCGACCAAGAAAAATGTATAAAACGGTAAACGCGGAGCCTTGTAGGACAAACCGTTCGCTCCCTACGCGAACTTAAGCGTTGGACTAACGATAAATCAGAAACACGAGTGTGAATCGCAAAAGAGGCCTAATCTCCGTTCAAATTTTAGCTGGCCGAAATGCGATCGATGTTTTTCTTTATGTTGGATGGTGGTAACAATGGCAAAGCCGTGTTCTTTGCAGAAGTGTGATCTACATAGAAAAAAAAATAAACCATTGAGTAATAATTAGCAGAGTTTTTTACTATATAAGCTTTTATAATACAGAGGAATCTCAAATAAAACTTGCTGGTAAAGGAAAGGCCATTTTTAAAATGTAATTACTATTTTAATAAATTTATTCGGGAGGATAGTAGATGTAGTTTATGTTAATGAAAATGTGATAATAAACTTAATTAATCTGTGATATAATATGTGATAATTGATTGTGAAATTTGTGTTTTTGTTAGTTACATTGTCTATTGATTAATTGTTTTCTCATACAACTATGAGTTAGTTGGAGACGTGTGGGTAGTCTAGTAGGGTGGTCTGGGCTGTAAAACATTAGGGCTGTCTACATAATTAGGAGGCAGCCCAGGGAGCCGCCTTGGTGGGTGTGTCCGGGTCCGGCAATACAATGTTGACAGTAAACGTTTACATCGACACCAGACTATCAGAGATACGGTAAATACACCGAACACTTACTACGCCTACCCAATATGAAATAAGATTAAATATAATCGACGCATTCATTTACATACAAAATGTAGGAAAAATAATGACTGATTGAATTGAATGTTCAAACCAATTTTAAAAGACACTCCAAGTCAATGTTTACTGCTAGGATGATATTTTAGGATAGAAGAGCTGCCAAAGTGCACTAATACAACTAGCAAGGCGTAGGTACAAAGAGAACTCATGGTGGTGCTTGGAACATCCTCGGGAATTGTGATGGCTTGGACAACAGTGATCTAATTTCATTGTCGATCGAGTTATGAATATTGTAGAAGCAAAGGGCATTCAATGAACAAACGAATTTCAAAGATTTCAGGTCATGCCAAATTGATGTCGACCAGGATTATACCTCGGCCTGCAACCCGATTAAGGGTTTGGTACATTTTGGCGAAGGATTATTGAATTAGTACTCCATCAAGCTACGAGCAAATATCGAACAAGCGAGTATGACGTAGGTATGTAATACCTTCAATTGAATTTATGAAAGAGGTCCATGTATTGTTCTGCGGTATTCCCCTTTGATGGTTTATAACGTTATAGAGCAAAACTGTCCCTTTGAAAGCATGTTGATTGTCCGGAGCGAACAACTCCTGCGTTGATTTCAAGCGGCTTTGAATAGCGCCTGTGTGGTTGAAAATCATTCTAAAGCATTTCCAACGTTGAAGGTACTCTTTGAAGAGAGAAACGAGAGGACCACGGTAGTATCCAACAAATCTGGACAGCGTATCGCTGAGGTTTACTTATTTACATACATATATACGGTATTTTGGTGGTACGGACATGAATACAATCATCCAAGTACCGAGATGCATTATCTCTAGCGATCAACTTCAAATAGTCATTCCGGAACTAACTACTGAAATTATTCGTGTTTGGGATTGGAAACACTCCTTAAGCCCCACACTGCCCTCCAACTTAGAGCAAAATCGAGCCATATGTTGATGATACGTGTCTTCGCGTGTTCGGTTTATCTTACTCTCTGAGGTCAGTAATGAAACGCTGCAAATTATTACGCAAAGGTTTATTTTTTATATAGATCACTCGTCTGCAAAGAACACGGCTTTGCCATTGTTACCACCAACCAACTTGAAGAAAAACATCCGTCAGCTAAAATTTGAACGGAGATTAGGCATATTTTGCGATTCACACTCGTGTTTCTGATTTATCGTAAGTCCAACCCTTAAATTCTCGTCCTACAGGGCTCCGCGTGGTCTCAAAAAATTCTATACTATCTTAAACTGATGGACCTTCATATCCACATTTTTTTAGTTAGGGCGTTTTCAAAATTTCAACCCTTAGAAGTGACCTACATTAACCAAAATCTTCGGGGCACAACTAGACCCCAAATGGAGCCCACATACCAAATTTCATCAAAATCGGTCAATGCTAAGTGAGAAAAGTGCCTATTTATTATTTTTTTCTTGGTCGATTCCAAAGGTTCATTATTGAAAATAATAAACCAAAACGGAGTCGAGTAGAACGTTGTTTATTTCCACGAAAATAATGAGTTACAAATTAAATCGATTTCGACGGTTAGGTCATCGTCAGTAACAAACAATAACTGAAGGTACATCACAGAGAGCATAGCTTATATAGTCACAAGTGAAAGGGAGCTTGAATCCCACAGGTCGAGAAAGTGAAAGTCATACCCAATCAGATTGAAGCAGATATAAGTGAAAGGAGACTCCTATTGGTTTAGAGAAGTGAAGGGACCTGGGAGGATCATTAAATGCCAATCTAGGCAAAGTGAAAGGGAACTCAAACATTGGTGAGGGCAACATTGTGAAGGGGGGACCAAGCTATTGCAGGAATGAACCCATCAACGGTGAAACATGTTGAGGGACCTCATTCAGACATTTACCAGACCTATCACTCTTGAGAATCTCGAACATTTCAAGCACATCCAACAAACCTCCCGTCGGGCAAAAGTGAGGAAATATCATGTATCGTCTGCTTGTTAGATCAAAACTAAAGTTATGATTGGATTCTCTAAGGCGATTTTCAAAAGCAGAATCACCTTTGTTACCCCTGAAATCCTTCTCATGCTCTTTTATTCTTTCCCTAAATTTCCTACCAGTTTGATCACAATACTCAAGCCCACAAGAAAATTTCAGCTTATAAACCCCACTTTTATCTTGAACGCTAATTTTATCTTTAAGATAAACCCAACGAAGCTTTAAGATTATTTTCATTTTTAAACCCTACTTTGAAACCTCTAAAATTTGGCCAATTTTGTCAGAAATCTTTCCATAATAAGGTATACTTATACTTATCCACTTTTTCTCTTCCAACGCAACTTCTTTAACCAAATTAGGAACCTCGTCTCTACACTTCTTCCTAAGATCATATTCCATATGGAATCAAAGAGACATCTCCCACATCCATTACTTGCGGCTATACTCTTGACAATAGTTTTTTCTTTTGATAAATTTTCATAATTCATTGGTATTGAAAAAGCTCTATTGATCATACTATGAAAAGCAGCATGTTTATGAACTGAGGGATGATTTGATGAACTATGAATAGTGTTTTAACAGTAGGTATCATGGAGAAATCATGTTTTCTGCTAATCAATGAGATGGACTGATCAAGAAAATTAAGCTTATTTCCACCTAGTTCAAGAGTGAATTTAACAAAAGGGTATAATGTATTGATTGTCTTGTAACTCATTATTTTCGTGGAAATATACAACGTTCTACTCAACTCCGTTTTTATTAAAACGGTTTTCCACAACCTCATCGCCTGTGATTTTATTCGTATCAGTGAATAAACCTTTTTTCCCCCTTTTCTCAGACAATTCGATTTTGATGATTCCAGAGGCAATCTTTTATTTTTGCAATTCCCCAGGTAGATGCACTAATAAATTCCTAAAATCTACAAAAATTTCAAATTTAGGTTTTGAACCTTTTTTTGAATTTTGCAACTTTGAGTGCCGGTTCATAAGATATTAGACAAACCCGAAACGACGAATGAACGGCGACCGACTGAGACCCTCTTAATTACAACTCACCACCAAGAGTACAAAAGCGTTACTTTTCCATGATTCATTTATAATCTCCGTAATAAACTACTCAACTACTGCTAATACAAGATTGAAATTCCCCGCGGCATTCGCGAGATTTTCAGAATGAATCCCGCGTTCGCAAACATTAGCGACCTATCGCCAAATATTTACTCTCCTTCGGAACAGTTGCATAATATCGTATCGGAGGGGGTGAGTTCATTAAAACACCATCCTTTCCTCCTACGCAACTCCAACTACTGCGGTAAAAAGGTCTAATCAACTCCTGTATGGATCACGATTGTATCCAAAGGTTTCATTTAATATCGTCAAATACATTTTGGTTTATTATTTTCAATAATGAACCTTTGGAATCGACCAAGAAAAAATTTTTTTTAACACCCCCTCAAAATTTGATGGTTTACGTTTTAAGGTACGTAGAATCCAAAAATCGAATAAAAATTTGGCCGTCCGTCCGCCGTACTCGGCACTTTTGCCACTTAGCATTGACCGATTTTGATGAAATTTGGTATGTAGGCTCCATTTGGGGTCTAGTTGTGCCCCGAAGCTTTTGGTTGATGTAGGTCACTTCTAAGGGTTCCAAAATCAATTTTGAAATTTTGAAAACGCCCTAACTCAAAAAATTTCGATATAAAGGTATTGTTGGTAATTTTTAGAATTTTTCGAGACCACCCGGAGCTCTGTAGGACAAACCGTTCGCTCCCTACAAAAATTTAAGGGTTTATATTGAAATATATATATATATATATATAAATCAAAACACGAGTGTGAATCGCAAAAGAGGCCTAATCTCCGTTAAAATTAGAGATGACCAAAATGCGATCAATGGTTGGTGATTTTGATTTTTTTAATTTTTTTTTTGAATTTTTAATTTATTTTTTTCATATTGGATCGTTGGTGATTTTGTGGACGAGTGATCTATATAGAAAAATAATAAACCATTGTGTAATAATTTGCAGCGTTTTTTAATAGGTAAAAAATAATGTCCGAAAGGATAATTATTAAGAGATTTGTAAATTTTCATGAAATAGTGATAATAGTTCTCGGTGGAAAAATGTGGCCCCCGGCGGGACGAACTAACAACCAGAAGGTGAAAGGATGAGACATCGAAAGACGAAAGAATGTGAAACCGAAAGAAGAAAAATATGTTGATTATAAGGTGAAAGTATGTGATACAAAAAACGCTGCAAATTATTACACAACGGTTTATTATTTTTATATAGATCACTTGTCTACAAAATCACCAACCATCCAATATGAAGGAAAAAAAAATAAAAAAAATAAAAATAAAAAAAAATAAATAAAAAAAATCAAAATCACCAACTATTGATTACCTTTCGATCAGCTCTAATTTGAACGGAGATTAGGCCTCTTTTGCGATTCACACTCGTGTTTTGATTTATATATATATTTCAAAATAAGCACTTAAATTTTCGTAGGAAGCGAACGGTTTGTCCTACAGAGCTCCGCGTGGTCTCAAAAAATTCTAAAAATTCTATAGAATCTTAAATTGAAGGAAAAACAATACCTTTATATCAAAATTTTTTGAGTTAGGGCGTTTTCAAAATTTCAAAATTGATTTTGGAACCCTTACAAGTGACCTACCTCAACCAAAAGCTTCGGGGCACAACTAGACCCCAAATGGAGCCTACATACCAAATTTCATGAAAATCGGTCAATGCTAAGTGGCAAAAGTGCCGCGTACGGCGTACGGCGGACGGACGGCCAAATTTTTATTCGATTTTTGGATTCTACGTACCTTGAAACGTAAACCATCAAATTTTGAGGGGGTGTTAAAATTTTTTTTTTCTTGGTCGATTCCAAAGGTTCATTATTGGAAATAATAAACCAAAAGGATGTTAAATCAGAAGATGAAATGATCTGATACCAGAGGGTGAAAGGATGTGATAAGAGAATGTAAAAAGATGTGATATCAGAAGGTGAAAGGATGAGATATCAGAAGGTAAAAGGTTGTGATACCAAGAGGTGAAAGGATGTGATACTGGAAGGTGAAATTATGTGATACAAAAAAGTATGTTAAATCAGAAGATGAAATGATCTGATACCAGAGGGTGAAAGGATGTGATGTCCGAAGGTGAAAGGATGTGATATCATGAGGTGAAAGGTTGTGATACATAGAGGTGAAAGGATGTGATACTGGATGTTGAAAGGATATGATAAAAAAAGGATGTTAAATCAGAAGATGAAATGATGTGATATCAGAGGGTGAAAGGATGTGATATCAGAAGGGTAAAGTCGTGTGATATAAGAAAGTGAAAGGATGTGATATCAGAAGGTGAAAGATTGTGATACTGGAAGTTGGAAGGATGTGATGTAAAAAAGGAATTTAAAGCAGAAGATGAAATGATCTGATACCAGAAGATGAAAGGATGTGATATCAGAGGGTGGAAGGATGTGATATCAGATGGTGATAGTTATGTGACATAAGAATGTGAAAGGATATGATACCATAAGGTGAAAGGATCTGATAGTGGAAGGTGAAATTATGTGCTACAAAAACATATTAAATCAGAAGATGAAATATGATACCAGAGGGAGAGATGACGTGATACCAAAACGGTGAAAAGATGTGATATCAGAAGAAGGAAGTATTTGATACCAAATAGTGAAAGGATCCGACCTTCGGGCCTGATAATGTCTGTCTAGTGAGTAAAAGGTTGTGATTTCGAGCCCCACCAGGACCATATTTTTTCACAACTATTTTCACAAAATTCATGATTAATTAATATTTAATAGAATAAAATATAGGAGAATTATACGTATGTAATCACAGTGATTATATTTATTGAATTCCAGAGCTTTGGTATCTATCTGACGATTGAGTAGTACATCGAGGCTTGTTTGCAATATATTGTAAAGTTTCGAAAAAAAAAACATGCCAATTGGGTGAGCAGTGTAGCAAGGAATTACAAAATTACGGTTGATCCGAAAAATGCTGTATATTTTGCAAAAGTAGGTGAAAAGTCCGTTGATCGACCTTGTCGGACCCTTTTTTGCACGTTTCACGCTCCGCAATTTCATCGCATCCCGCCAATTTGATGCGGAACATCAAACCACCATCACTGATAATGACCGTATTGACAAACCCGCCAAGTCCCGTGACGAAGGAACCTGTTTTACGGTGAAATCGAATATTTATATCAACTCTGGAACTTTTTTTAGAACCAACGATAAGAGATTTTTGAATTTGTAGGATTTGTGTTCCCAGTACGATATGCGGTCGCTCGATCTTTATGTTTCTGTATCGCTTGACGTCAGGATTGTCTTCAATAAGTGATCCACAATTATTTTACTACCTACTTCACATAAAAAATATAATAATAAATAATTGTTGATAAATTGATTTTAGTCTCTCGTACGCCCCATTAAACTCTTTCATTCTCATTTAATGGCACCTCCAATTTGAATGGCGAAGAAGTATTTCATTAAATTTGCATGGAAGACTATTAAATAATTGGAAATTGCTAAGAGCGACGGTCGACACGCCCTTCGCCCGTCCGACCGTTCAACCGTTCAATTTCCGTTCCCTACCTGATGATTATTTTTCGTGTTTCTTTTCTTTTTCGTTTTGCGACTTTATTTTTTGGACATTCGAAGCCCGTCTTTTAGGATCTATGAAGAAGAAGGGAATTTCGTTAAAAAAAACCTATATCAGTTCAATCATTGTAGATTGGTGTCGATTAAACGCGAAATGGAAGTATGTCGATATTAAAAGACAATCTCCCAATACCCTCGCCCAGTTTGTAATTGAATTTTTTTGGATACTGTTTCTTCAACCCGTTATCGATGTTTTGTTCGATCGATGGAAAGGATGTAAAATACATAAATCCGATATTCTATGAAGGTTGTAAATGAAGACATTGATCAGATAATACTGGACTACTCGGATTGGGCCTGTATTTGGCCCTAAGTAGCAAAGGGTGGAGTGATCCTTAGTAAAGTGTGGCCGTTTCCATCTTTAGGTTCTTATGACCTCAGGGTAACAAATGGGGTAATTCCATCATAAATGGTCTCATTATTATTTCTTATACAGCGTGGATTTTCCCCAATAATTTCCCTACACGTAAAATCCTCAAGAATAATAATTTTTGCGTGTTATTACGAATTAATCCCTTATTTTGGTTTATTATTTTCAATAATGAACCTTTGGAATCGACCAAAAAAAAAAAAATTTTAACACCCCCTCAAAATTTGATGGTTTACGTTTCAAGGTACGTAGAATCCAAAAATCGAATAAAAATTTGGCCGTCCGTCCGCCGTACGCCGTACGCGGCACTTTTGCCACTTAGCATTGACCGATTTTGATGAAATTTGGTATGTAGGCTCCATTTGGGGTCTAGTTGTGCCCCGAAGCTTTTGGTTGATGTAGGTCACTCCTAAGGGTTCCAAAATCAATTTTGAAATTTTGAAAACGCCGTAACTCAGAAAATTTTGATATAAAGGTATTATTTTCCTTCAATTTAAGATTCTATAGAATTTTTAGAATTTTTTGAGACCACGCGGAGCTCTGTAGGACAAACCGTTCGCTCCCTACGAAAATTTAAGGGTTTATATTGAAATATATATATATATAAATCAAAACACGATTGTGAATCGCAAAAGAGGCCTAATCTCCGTTCAAATTAGAGCTGACCGAAATGCAATCGATGGTTGGTGATTTTTTTTTTGATTTTTTAATTTTTTTATTATTATTATTATTTTTTTTTTTTGATTTTTCTCTTCATATTGGATGGTTGGTGATTTTGTAGACGAGTGATCTATATAAAAATAATAAACCGTTGTGTAATAATTTGCAGCGTTTTTTGAACAAACAGCGTTCAAAATCGTTCATACTCATCGGAAGAAAAAACGAGTGAATTTGTTGAAATTTCTTGGAGAACCTTCTGACAATTTAATCGAGAAAAAATCCTGCTAAAACAACGTAATTTCTCGATTTTAGAAACAGCCCAGAAGTACCTCGTTCCTGGTCGTAATAATGGCTTTCATATAGGAAGGCACATATAATGTTCTCAAAATATTCATAGAGAGGCAAAAATTAAGAAAAAAGTAGAAATTCTGTAAATTTCATCAAATTTTTCGGAGCATACTTATTTGTATAAGTAGGGGAAATTTATCGTTTCATAAAATGAGGATTCTTAACCCGCGAGAGGTGATCACCCTTAAACGAGGGTTGGAGGTGATACCTGAGCGCCGCGCTCAGGTCACGTTTTCTCGTACAATTTTTACAATAACTCCGTTATTATTTGTCCTATCGACCTACGACTTCGTATGTATACTCTCAGATTGTTGAATGACAAAATATATGAGTGGGGGTGTATTAAAAAATGTTTAATAAAATTTATAAAAATTGTTTCATGTCCCAGGCCCTGTTTTTCGTACATTTTCCATTATAACTCTGCTATTATTCGTCCTACCGACCTGAAATCCCGTATGTTTACTCTCAGATAGTTTCCTAACAAAATGTTGGTGGGGGGGGGGGGGGTTTATATCAAAAAGCAATGCGCGTATGCAGTATATACATAAATTTATCATATAGCTCAGAAAAATCGGTAGCTCTCATTACTCATATAATGACAAGATTATAATACGGTTTGATGACTTAGCATTCAGGCAATAAACGAATTTCAGATATTTTGCAGACATAAATCGCACATAGCGTTGGTGAAAAAATAATTTTTTTTACAGTATCAAGTGCCTATAAAATATAGCAAAAATGCACTGGAAGACTGGAACCCTTGTAGAAAATATGTCTCGACTAGAAACGATGTAGATTGCAAAGAAACTTGAAAAATAATGATTTGGATTGTTACTGACTTGGTCTATCTATACGTGAGTAAATAGACCCCTAGAGGTGATACCTGAGCGCCGCGCTCAGGGACCCCTCCCCAGCCGCCCCACTAAATCGGATTAAGCCGGGAGTACAGTCAGAATCATTAGGGGCACATTCTAGGAAAATACTAAAGAGGTTTTGGCAATAGGAGTCCCGTTTTCGAAAATATTTCAGAAAATTTGAATGACCTGAGCGCTGCGCTCAGGAATCACCTCTCGCGGGTTAACCCGATTTTGTCGTTTCTCTGGTTCTCAATTCGAAGCTAAACGGCTGAACCGATTTCCGTGCGTATTTTCTCAACATCTGCAAGTTTGGCGTACAGGAAATTTCGATGTAAATGACAATAATATGAAACAAGGAAATGTGAGAAATCTCGCGCGGAAATCAGTTCAGCCATTTAGCTTTGCTCGAAGAATTCGAATAGAAGAATAGTGACTTATGAAACTAATTTTCCTTTTCTGGTGAAAGATTTCAATTTTTTCATACTTCCAGATTAGTGCAGTTTGGAAGGTACTAATAATTCAGGCAATGCCAAAATTTATGTTCGTTATGTTGTTGACCTACTGATTTCCTGAACTGATCTATTTTCACTCAACTTGAATCATTTTCAGAAGAAAATTAGAATTTTTGAGGTAATACCAAAATTGAAAAGCAGACTAGTTTTCATCGTGATATTTTATAAGAATCCATCTAGATTGCGATGCTCTCTGGATGGGGAAACCAGCACACCCTGATTAGTGAACCCTTCATATCTGATTATAAAATTTGAAATTCGTACACGTCCACCTCTTTGAATTTCAACTGGAAAACCTCGCATTTCAAATAAATTATAAATAATGACTATATTACAGGAATTAATCACTAGAGGGCGTTCCAAAATCAACTCAAAAATATTCGTGAAATATCGTGTAAACCCATCAATTTGAATTTCTATATTTCTTCACCATTTTGCCCTGCAAAAATGATATAGTAACTGTAGAGAATTTTTTTTGATTCTAAAGAATTCCTCTTTTTTATGACTTTAACATTTTTGAATGACTTACAAGGATTTATTGTTTTGAAATTTAATTATCAAGTAGGTATGCCGTTTTTAAACTTTGGAGCGCCCAGTTTAATATCTATGAGGTGATTTAATACTATTTGCATATCAATATTAGAGAGTTCAATACCTTCTGTAATTTCAAAAATTTCGATGTTTCTTGAAGTCGAAACTATTTACCGAAATTTTCTGTCGAAGTTTTCACTTGAATTGTTTCACTTTCGAGGCGGTTGGAGGGATTCAAATTTGGAATTTGGACGATTCGAACCGGATTCGACCGGCTTGTCGGTGCTTTTAGAACACGACGACGGGATCCGATCAAAGGTGCACAGAGGTCTGAGGAGACTGAGAGGCCGACGCACACTGAGCGACTGAGCTCGTCGCGGGGCGGAGGATTCCAGCGGGAGGAGAAGCTGAACAGGAGGTGGAGGGGAGTTCTCATCGAGAAGATTTCCATCCTGAAGGAATACCTGCTTCAGGGAGAAAATCCAAGAGTAAAAAAAAAAACTATACACAGGTCTTCAATTTCCTAATATGAAATTTACATTTAGAAGGAATTTAAGTTTTAGAAAAATTTACATTTTCATTAAGATGAATACCTACTTTGTGGTGAACAATTTGGAGTAAAATGTGACTAAAGTGTCTACAATTTCCCAATATGAATTTTACGACCTCAGAAGAAGCTGAACAGGAGGTGGAGGGGAGTTCTCATCGAGAAGATTTCCATCCTGAAGGAATACCTGCTTCAGGGAGAAAATCCAAGAGTAAAAAAAAAACTATACACAGGTCTTCAATTTCCTAATATGAAATTTACATTTGGAAGGAATTTAAGTTTTAGAAAAATTTACATTTTCATTAAGATGAATACCTACTTGGTGGTGAACAATTTGGAGTAAAATGTGACTAAAGTGTCTACAATTTCCCAATATGAATTTAAGACCTCAGAAGAAGCTGAACAGGAGGTGGAGGGGAGTTCTCATCGAAAAGATTTCCATCCAGAAGGAACAATCCAAGAATAAAAAAACTGTATGTATACAGGTCAAGTTCCTAATATGAAATTTACATTTAGAAGGAATATAGTTTTAGAAAAATTAACAGTTTCATTAAGATGATTACTTACTTCGTGGTGAAAAATTTGGAGTAAAATGTGACTAAAGGGTCTTCAATTTCCCAATAAGAATTTCACGACCTAAAGGAGAAGCTGAACAGGAGGTGGAGGGGAGTTCACATCGAAAAGATTTCCATCCAGAAGGAATACCTGCTTCAGGGAGAAAATCCAAGAGTAAAAGAAACTATACACAGGTCTTCAATTTCCTAATATAAAATTTACATTTAGAAGGAATTGACGTTTTAGAAAAATTAACATTTTCATTAAGATCACCTACTTCATGGTGAAAATTTTGGAGTAAATGTGACTGAAGGGTCTTCAATTTCCCAATATGAATTTAAGACCTCAGAAGAAGCTGAACAGGAGGTGGAGGGGAGTTCACATCGAAAAGATTTCCATCCAGAAGGAACAATCCAAGAATAAAAAAACTGTATGTATACAGGTCAAGTTCCTAATATGAAATTTACATTTAGAAGGAATATAGTTTTAGAAAAATTAACAGTTTCATTAAGATGATTACTTACTTCGTGGTGAAAAATTTGGAGTAAAATGTGACTAAAGGGTCTTCAATTTCCCAATAAGAATTTCACGACCTAAAGGAGAAGCTGAACAGGAGGTGGAGGGGAGTTCACATCGAGAAGATTTCCATCCAGAAGGAATACCTGCTTCAGGGAGAAAATCCAAGAGTAAAAGAAACTATACACAGGTCTTCAATTTCCTAATATAAAATTTACATTTAGAAGGAATTGACGTTTTAGAAAAATTAACATTTTCATTAAGATCACCTACTTCATGGTGAAAATTTTGGAGTAAATGTGACTGAAGGGTCTTCAATTTCCCAATATGAATTTTACGACCTCAGAAGAAGCTGAACAGGAGGTGGAGGGGAGTTCACATCGAGAAGATTTCCATCCAGAAGGAATAATCCAAGAGTAAAAAAAAACTAAACACAGTTTTTTCAATTTCCTAATATAGAATTTACATTTAGAAGGAATTTAAATATTAGAAGAATTAACATTTTCATTTAAATGAATACCTACTTCATGGTGAAAATTGTGGAGTAAAATGTGACTAAAGGGTCTTCAATTTCCCAATAAGAATTTAAATACCTCAGGGATACAAATTTAACAGTAAAAATAAAACTAAATGCAGGTATTTAATTGCTTTTTATGAATTTTGGATAATTTTAATTTGTCATTCAGAAGGAATACAGCGAGAAAAATGAGACAACTATGATAATTATGAGATCAGTTTCATTTATCAGTAAATTTTGTAATTATCGTTTCTTAGCAAATTTCTTTTTACAGAAACCCTTTTAAAACCAATTCTATCAGTTAACAGTTGAATTTTTTTTTTAAATCAATTTAACGTATTCTGGTCCCGTCCATTATTGAATGATGAATTCCTAGTTTCGAGGAAAACTATATATGATTTTGAAGACTTTTCAGAGAATTGGAGGTAAATACCTAGGTATTTAGGTACCTATCTAGACAGGTAGGTATTGTGAGGTGCACTTCAAGGTTTGAGAACTGCTGTTAGTTCCATCCACTTCAAGTTGATAGCAAATCGGCTCATGCCTGAGGGTAGATATAAAGATCATAATCTGCTAATTAGAGTTTGATAAAATGGAAGTAGAAGCATCTCTCGACGGTAGAGCTTAATCATCTTGGCAAAGTGGTTTCCCTTCGCACTATATTGGCCTAGGTCCTAGGATATAGAAGATTTCAAAGAAGAAACAAGGTCGACTCCGGACAAGTTTATGTCACCATCTATTTCGGGTGGTTGTCACAATGTCTGTTGCATCTGAATGCAAGAGGAAATCCAGATTAAAAATACTACGGTAGGTTCTATTCGGCGAGGAAAACACGCGTTTCCTGCCATCGGTCTGTTTAGAATGAACAGTTTGTGATAATATTTGTTTTGAAATTCTCTCTACCGTCACGAAATAATTAGTTTGTTCCATCACGACTAAAACTCGGTACTTACTCTATATTCTCGTTGGCATATCATTACTTCTATAATTAATGATAGCCCTGAAGTGTAAATTTATAGAAGCGTCTCGAGAGTCCCTCCCTCTCCTCTTCACTACACACCCAGAAGTTGCACTCAGACATACATAAGTAATACTCATGATGGTTCATATTAGCAGATTTGACACAACTTATTCTTTTTCTTCTTCTACTAAGTTTGTGGCTTTGAACGAAATTACAAGTTATATGTGTATCTAACTTACATCTGGTGTCTAGACTGATCCAATCGTATTGAAACTAGGGACGGCACGACACCATCGATATATCGGAGTATCGATACTTTCTTGGTATCGATACCAATATTTGTATCGATACTTTTGATGTAAAGCTCATACCGATATATTGGTATCGATACTTTTGCCTAAAATATCGGAGATATCGATACTTTCTGTTCGATACTATCGATATTTTTGCCTATGAAGACTGATAAAAAAAAACCAAATTAGTAGGTACCCAGAAAAGAATGCCACATTTTTTCTGCCACAGAATAATACTCAATGACCTCAGAATAGTCTCAATTGAAAAGATACATCACTTCTAATATTCTCCATCGATAATCCTTCCTCGCATTTGTGTTTTTCATTTCGGTCGTTTTCTTTTTCTTTTTTACTTTCGTTACACTTTTTATTCACTTGTTTTCAAAATTCATGTGTAGTCATTCATTTAAGGTTACGGCAAATTTTTGTTTTTACTATTTGATAATGAATATTATTTGTTTTGTAACTAATTTGTTACGTGATCCTTTCCCTTTGTATTGGAAGAAAAAAAATCATTCCATTAAACAAAGGTTTGTTGCAAATAAAAATTGAAAAAATTAATTTAAATATGAAATTCATATTAAATATGAATTTCATATTTAAATTAATTTTATTAAATTTTATTATTAAAATTTAAATGAAATTCATATTAAATTGATTAAGTATTCATTTTTATTACATTTCAAATGCTCGACTTTTATTACAGTTTAAATAATTGGATTTTATTACATTTTAAATTAATGGTTTTTATTAATATATTGATAATATTGATATTTCTCATTTATTGGGGTTTTTAATTGGTTTGCAAAATCTAGGTGGATTAATTTGAAAATATCGGTGGTATCGATACTTTGAGCCGATAATATCGAAGTATCGATATCTTATAATATCGGTATCGAAAAGATATCGAGTATCGATACTTACTGAGAAATATCGTATTGAAAGAAGTATCGATACTTCTAAGCACTTGATTCGGTGTTTACCTCCTACTACCATCTAGGAGAGATACACCAAAGCACGTAAAGAAGTAATGGCCATACACTTGTAACAGCCATAACACTTACATTTTTCATCCGCATCCGATGAAATTTTGTAGGATTGTTCAGATTTGCGAGTAGATGGTTCCCTATGAAAATCATCTTCCCCAGACTAATAGTAGTTGCTGCGCATGCGCAAACGTGAATTCCTTGTAACAGCCATAACTTCTACAACTTCCATCAGATTTCGACGAAATTTCTCAGGATTGTTCACATTAGCGTGTAGATGGTCCCCTATGAGGTTAGTGGAAGGTACTTAGAGATTGATGTTTTGAGATTAACTACTATGCATCGTATCATCTTTACAGTCGGGTTATGGATACGAGGAAGTTATGTGCCACACCCACTTGGCAGACTTGTTTTTCTCTTTCTTGAGTCTTAAATCCGCATCAGATGCTGACAATTTAAAAAAATTATTCAATTTTGAATTCATTAGCAACGTTTTTAAGCTCAGCTCCCCAACAGTTGGGTAGTTTCAGACCTCCGAAATTGAGCGAAATCGGTATATCTCGCGTCCCGATGTTTGCCTTTCTCAAAAATCCACCACTTGAGGCGCTACCCAAAGAAAAAAGAAATCAACGATGAAGATGTGATAGCGCAAACGTGCTGTCTGGGATTCTCAACCGAAAAAAGGTCGTTGGAATGTTAACGAGATTCAAAGCCCAGTAGCAGCCTCACAGACCGACGGACTTTGGGAGCTCTCCTCGCCAAAAAATCCGCTTTTTCATTCCCTGAATGTCTTGATGTGTCTGATGGCAGTTAGAGACACCATTCATTACTTTGACCAAAGAGCTCGTTTCGTGCGATGGAATCTTCACAGCAAATTGAGATAATTTGTAACAAGCGATCAGCCGTCGTAGACGTTGTTTTAGACAAGAATCATTTTCCCCTACAGGGTGTCCCATAGTAAGGACCACAAAACTTAAAATGAAAGAAAGTGCCCTATGACATTTTTTTTTTTTTTTTCAATTCAGTTGAGTGCAATTTGCAAGGAGAGCTGCGAGAATCGAAAATTCGATTTATACAGATATAGGTATCAAATAACTAAATGAAAAAAAGAAAGATTTGATGTGATTAAAGCCCGATTTTAGGCTATCACGTATTATATGGGACGGGACCATTTTAATCAGATTGGAAAGTGATGTAGATTTCCACCCCTAATATTTGGACCTGCCTAAGTTCAAAGGGCCTAACCCCAATATTCGTAAGCGGAACCACGTATTTCCCGCATTCAAACGTATTATTCTCCGCTAATTACCAGAGTAAAATTAAAACTGATTATACCGTTGGAATATATATGATGGAGATAACTCTTATTCCATTCTTCGATATTTCATCGTCTTCCAGTTGGTTGTCAGGAACATAAATCACTCGCGTATGAAGAAACAACTGTATTCTACAATAACTTGGCTCAAAACGGATTATAAATCGATTACATAGCTCTAGATAGTACAAGACTGCCGAAACTCCCCTTGCGGTCAGTTCATTGGCTCGTCCTTAACCCGAATGGCGATTGAAGAAGTATCTAGGGAGAACCCCGTGCCCTCACTTTTCTTCCAGGGTGCTTGGCATGATGATCCCTACTCGGGATAGGTCTCTACTATCTGTGAGGGCGGCCACATATATACAGGGTGAGCCAAAACAGATGGTGCACAAACAAACGACACAACTTAAAAGAATGCGGTTTACTTTATTTGACTCCACAAGTCACCCCATTTTGATAACTTAGTTCCTAAAAATTACGTCAGGAAGGTGGGCGCTCTCAGCAGCGATACATTGATGAAGGCGATTTTTATAGTTTTCAATTGTTCTCTGGCACATTTTGATGAGAATCGCGGCAATTTCTTCACTGATTCGTGTCTTGAGGTCTCGCAGAGTGTGAGGCCGATGTTTGAACACCTTTTCTTTCAAGTAGCTTTCAAGACACACTTAAATCTGATGATCTCGCCGGACACCCCACATCACCCCTGAGAGTGACAAGGCAACCAGGAAACATCTGCTGCAGTTTCACCATAGAGATTTGTGCTGTGTGGGCTGATATCCCCCGGATCCTCTTCTTCAGACAACTGGGTCAAAAAATGTTTCCAGCATGGAAAGGTAGCACTGAGAGTTGACAGTAACATTTCATCCGCCCTCCTCAAAAAATAAGGTCCAATCACCCCAAATTTGGAAACGGCACACCAGACCGTGGCTTTCAGAGAGTGGAGAGGTGTCTCGTGAATTTCTCTTGGGTTGTGGCTACACATATAGTGGAAATTTTGTTTGTTAACCGCTCCAGAGAGATGGAAGTGTGCTTCATCCAAACTGAAAAAAGTTCGCCAGGTCAATCAATGTATCGCTGCTGAGGGTGCCCACCTTCCTGACATAATTTTTAGGACCTAAGTTATCAAAACGGGATGAGGTGTGGAGTCAAATAAAATAAACCGCATTCTTCTAGATGGTTTCTTTTGTTTTTAATCGCCCTTTGAAACTGCACCATTTGTTTTGGCTCACCCTGTACATGCAATAAAAGTTAGAAGTCCAATTTTGATGAAGTATTGCTCAGTTGCATGGGACTTGCGGTACAAGACCCGGATTAAATAATATTAAAAACACATATTATGTGTTTTTATAAAATAAAATTTGAAAAAAATAAAAACCAATACCTTCTGTTGCTAGTCATTTGTCATTCGTTTTGTTTGCATTGTTACAGTTATAACCAATACTGGATCACTATTGATGTTCTTTATAGATTTTTGTTGTTTTGATTATTTTACTAATTCATTTGGCATAATTGTTATAGAGTATTTGATAATAAATAGCGATAAAATAAAGAAATAAATAGAATAAAATATTAAATTTATTATAAAAATGTATCCGGTGAACTCATCGGATATATCACGTCCGACCACAATTATAGCATGACTCTCGTAGTCAATTGTCAACTGATTTGTTAAAATTAATTACCTATAAAGCAAGTTTTATCTATCTACCTATCTATACCGTTGGAAAGCGGAAAACCATGCGGAAGTAAAACCCAAACTACCAGAAGACATGAGATTTTACAAATTTGACAAAAAATACTTTGGTCGATTTTTCACTCATCAGGACTCCAAAAATATTTTGTTGTAGGCTCTAGAAAGGTGGAAAATTTGACGTCCTTTCCAACAGAGTAATCAAATTTTAATTAACATGTAAATTTCCGTTTAATTAACATGTCAATTAACATGAAAGATTTTAGTGGAGTAAAAAAATGTCGAAGGACACTTTTTTACTTGAATTAGTTGTAGAGACGACTCCTGAAGCGTTGACGTCCGGGACTCTGTATTGATGGTATGTAGTGACAAATATTTTGTACGCAACTACAAAAAATTGATAACAAATAGGCAATCCATTAAGGGAACCGATAGATTCCACAAGGAAGAAATACAATGAAATACTCGGGATGAATAAATCCCCATAAAAGCCCTTCTTGAAGGTTTTTCTGCGGATCTGGCGTACAGGGCATTAATTATGTAGTCAGATCAGCTCCACGGAGTGAGTGAGAGAGAGAAGGGGACGGGTTTTTGTGAGACAGCTAGTGAGAGAGGAAACTGCTTCTTGAGAGGAATGAAAAGGGCTAATGAATTAATTAGGAACGACGAATTTATTGACGTCAGAGGGCGTCCTCCCCAATCAGAAAAGATGATTGATGATGTGAATGGAGGCGCCTCGGAAGAGTTTTTTATTTTTGTGTTTTTTTCATCACTGTTTTAATTGTGAAAACGTCGGTGCTTTCACCTTATTCAGTTTGTTTTTGTTTTCTTCAGAATTTCGATTCCTTCGTTAATGTAATAAGAAGGAACGAGGCTCATTAACTCGAGCGGCGATGCGTGTAGAAGTGACGACACGGCGATTATTTCTCGGCGGATTCCTACTAAATAGGAAAGGAGGTCGTAATTTCGATGAAATGGCGACAGAAAATAATGAATTGTTTTTATTGATGAATCGATCCTAATTCAACCTAGAAGAATATAGATCGTGTAGGTAAGGGCGTAACAAAGTGCCAGGGTTTAGTGGACAGCGTGGGTATCTGGTCTATTTGGATCTATTTAGTAAATAATATGTAGGAAATATCAAAGCAGTCTGGAGCGATGCAAGTAAGTAATAGAAGTAAAGGCTTTCTGATGTAGACGATTCAGCTAGAGTCAAGGTACTTAGCTAGCGATGTGCCACTCTGAGTCAGCCCCAACTGACAACTAATTGAGATTGTACCACAACATTTGAGACTGTGCCCTATTCAGCAGAATACGCAGAAAATCGTTGGTGCTACACCAGTTTCTCTTGAATCTCATGAATGATCCGCCAGAATTCGGACGATAAACCAGTATGTCATTGCGGTTCAAAGCTACGCAGATGAGTGATAGGAGCTTAAGCAGAATAACAGCATTCTATTCAGCACAGGAGCTCCCTGATGGAGACTCGTACACCTAGAAAAACCCAACCTTCGACAGTGTTATTTTTTAAGCAGAGTACTCAAGTTGGAAGGTTGGAACCAGACGTTTCTTTTGAATCTTCAAATGATTTAGACAGAATTCAGATGATCAGCCAGGATATCAAAGCAGTCTAGAATGACGCAGACAAGTGACAGGAGGTAAGACATCATAGCAGCATGCTATTTAGCCTAAAGGCTCTCTGATGGAGACTACTGATGTGAGTACTCGTACAGTTAGGAAAAAGCCAATCTTGGAGACTTACCAGGATGCACTTAGTCAGCTCCAGATGGCAACTCTAATTACACAACTGAACAGTATTGAATGATCAACCAGGATATCAAAGCAGTCTAGAATGAACGCAGACAAGTGACAGGAGCTGAGGCAGCAGAGCAGCATGCTATTCAGCTCAAAGGCTCCCTAATGGAGACTGCAGATGTGAGTTCTCGTACAGCTCAGAAAAGGCCAATCTTGGAGACTTACCAGGATGCACTGTGTCAGCTCCAGATGACAACTCTAATTACACAACCGATTTTAGGCAGAGTACTCATGTTGGAAAGTCGTTGAAACCAAACGTTTCTTTTGAATCCACAAATGATTAGACAGAATTCAAATGATCAATCAGGATATCAAAGCAGTCTAGAATGACGCAGACAAGTGAAAGGAGGTAAGACATCATAGCAGCATGCTATTTAGCCTAAATGCTCCCTGATGGAGACTGCTGATGTGAGTACTTGTACAGTTAGGAAAAAGCCAATCTTGGAGACTTGCCAGGATGCACTTAGTCAGCTCCAGATGGCAACTCTAATTACACAACTGAACAGTATTCAATGATCAACCAGGATATCAAAGCAGTCTAGAATGAACGCAGACAAGTGACAGGAGCTGAGGCAGCAGAGCAGCATGCTATTCAGCTCAAAGGCTCCCTGATGGAGACTGCAGATGTGAGTTCTCGTACAGCTCAGAAGAGGCCAATCTTGGAGACTTACCAGGATGCACTGTGTCAGCTCCAGATGGCAACTCTAATTACACAACTGACCAGTATTCAATGATCAACCAGAATATCAAAGCAGTCTAGAATGAACGCAGACAAGTGACAGGAGCTGAGGCAGCAGAGCAGCATGCTATTCAGCTCAAAGGCTCTCTGATGGAGACTGCTGATGTGAGTACTCGTACAGTTAGGAAAAAGCCAATCTTGGAGACTTACCAGGATGCACTTAGTCAGCTCCAGATGGCAACTCTAATTACACAACTGACCAGTATTCAATGATCAACCAGGATATCAAAGCAGTCTAGAATGAACGCAGACAAGAGACAGGAGCTGAGGCAGCAGAGCAGCATGCTATTCAGCTCAAAGGCTCCCTGATGGAGACTGCAGATGTGAGTTCTCGTACAGCTCAGAAGAGGCCAATCTTGGAGACTTACCAGGATGCACTTAGTCAGCTCCAGATGGCAACTCTAATTACACAACTGACCAGTATTCAATGATCAACCAGGATATCAAAGCAGTCTAGAATGAACGCAGACAAGTGACAGGAGCTGAGGCAGCAGAGCAGCATGCTATTCAGCTCAAAGGCTCCCTGATGGAGACTGCAGATGTGAGTTCTCGTACAGCTCAGAAGAGGCCAATCTTGGAGACTTACCAGGATGCACTGTGTCAGCTCCAGATGGCAACTCTAATTACACAACTGAACAGTATTCAATGATCAACCAGGATATCAAAGCAGTCTAGAATGAACGCAGACAAGTGACAGGAGCTGAGGCAGCAGAGCAGCATGCTATTCAGCTCAAAGGCTCCCTGATGGAGCCTGTAGATGTGAGTTCTCGTACAGCTCAGAAAAGGCCAATCTTGGAGACTTACCAGGATGTACTGTGTCAGCTCCAGATGGCAACTCTAATTACACAACTGATTTTAGGCAGAGTACTCATGTTGGAAAGTCGTTGAAACCAAACATTTCTTTTGAATCCACAAATGATTAGACAGAATTCAAATGATCAATCAGGATATCAAAGCAGTCTAGAATGACGCAGACAAGTGACAGGAGCTGAGGCAGCATAGCAGCATGCTATTCAACACAAAGACTGCCTGATGGAGTCTGCAAATAAGTGCAAAACTAGGAAAATGCCACTCCTGCAGAATTATCCGGATTGCATTTCTACTAATAAAATTGTCCAAAATTTAGTACCCATATTGGGATATTGTTGAAACCCGAGCGGCTTATTTAGAACCTCATGAATAATACGGGACAGAATCCACGCATCCAACAAGGTCGATGAAGTCTGGAGCGAGCCAATCATCATGAATATTGCCTGATGATAAGGCCTGACATCACGAGGGCTGGTTTCAAATGTCCAATCGGCAGTATTCAGGGGCTCAGTTCGATTTTCAACCAAAATTCCCGTACCCCTCAGAAGGTCCAAATTCTTTTCTCACGGATTTTGTGAAAAAAATAAATTAAAAAAACTACACTCACTCCGATTTATAATGAGGCATTGAACACGATGCTAAACGAATGCTAATCTCTTCGGATTTTTTGGCCAGAAACAAGAGGGCATCGCCGCGCCGATGCTTTGAGCTGAATAAATTATTCAAACCGATGTAATTGATTAGATAGGTAACGACCAAGTATCGGAGGCATGTCCGCGGGATTTTACAAGTTCGGCGTCTTTTGAAACTTTTGTCCGCGAGATCGTCGGTTAAGATGGGATGATGTAGTTCGACGTGAAATTTCGGTTTCAGATTAGTCTCATACAAGATCCTGGTTGGTACGTGATGTGGGCGAAACCAGTCCCGAAGTATTTTGGTAGTTGACAGTTTCACAAAACTGTATGCAGAAGTCGAGGAGGTAGTTTGCAGCTTCGGATGTTTCTGTACCATAAAACAGAATATCATCTTGTGTAATTTAGTCAATGTTGATTGAAAAAGAGGTTAAAATTTGTCTTCACTACATGAAATTCTTCCTAGTTACTTTGCTTATTTCTTAGATGATGACTTCCAAAGCTCTAGAAGTCTAAAATAGGCCCCAACGCAGACCTCAGACCTCCTTATCAGTCAAAGAGGCCTTAAAGAGACCTTTCCTAATAGGTTGGTACCTAATAAATTACTAAACCAACTCCCCTTTATCGACTAGTCCGCAAATTGATATGATTGACTAGACCTCGTTTACTCCTAGGTACTCCCAAATTCTATTTCGAGATACAGCATGTACATACTTGGAAGAATCTAACGCAAATTCGAATCAGCATTAGTTCGTCAAACGATAAAAAAAATAATCGATCTCAACCAAAAATTTCGTGGTTTTCCGTCGAAGCAATTTTTTATTATCCTCGTAGTTAAGGCTTTGACGCGGGAGGTTCTTCCGGGATACATACGACCGCTCTTTTGTTATTTAGATTTTTTCACCACACGGAAAAATTCCTCTTTCATGTTCAACCTCCCTCAGAGGTGATGTTAACAAAAAAAAAGTGTGGTACATTTTAATTTTTTCGTCCGCGTAAGGATCAAAGTACGAAATGAAAATGAAAAAACCCAATATATCTATACAGCCCTTTCACAGTTTTTTTCCTCCACAATTCTCACTCAATCATCATGAAAAAGTTTGAAATCCACAGGGAGCGTTTACATTCAACGTTCAGTAAAATTAATCGTATAAAAATGCTTTTAATCGTCGGTAATTCATTGTGGGCTCCTGGTTCAATTTTCAAGATGGTTCTGGCAAAATTGTAATGGAGAAGAGGAAGAAGAAGAACCAGGATATGCCGAGCTTACTCAATCATACAGGCGATCAAGATTGATTGGAAGTACTATAACGATGATTATTCAAAGGGATTAAACAAAGTATGCGGTTGGTTTCATTCGATGCAGCGTAAAAAAAAACACGTGAGAGACGTGATCAGCTAGTGCAGTCAAATAGAACATTCCACCTTGCAAGCTCGAGGGAAGAAGGTTTTTTTCCATTTTGGGATGATGCCACAATAAAACTGTAAATAAATGTGCATAATAATTAAATTGTTGGATAGATTGTTGCGAAAACAGGTGCCTCTAGATATCCAACTTTCTAGATATGGGAAAAAGTCGGTTAAAATTCCATTTTTTTTAGATAAAATAATTGAGAGGTATCCCTTATTTCGACTTTTTCGACTTATTTCGACTTAACACAGTTAAAAAATAGAAAAGTTGACTGAATTTTGTATTTATTGTACGTTTTGTGCTCTTGACTTTTGTGCATCACTTGACTTTTTGCAAGTGAATACTTGATCTACAACTTTTAGGGAGGAGGTTGATATAAATTAATGGTGGAAGATACAACATTCTAAAAATGGGTGTAACTCAGTTTTTGGAAAAGTTGACAAAAATCTCCACTTTTTGAGAGGACATAAAAAACCGAAAAGTTGGTCCGATTCTAATTTATTTTTTTAAGATGGACGCAAATTTTTTTTCTCTTTAGTTCGTTACATAGTGAAGTTTTTGGTAGGATGGACCGTTTTAATGTTATAAACCAAAAACTAAAAAGTGCAAAAATTTTGAGGTTTTTCTGGTATTTGAACATGACGCGGGATGCTTTCGAGGTCGAAAACTTGGATTACACATTGTGGCCACCCATCTTGTGAACATCCTTCTACCCTCGAGCTTGCAAGGTGATCCCCCTTTTGAATGACAATTTGACTGGACCAACCCATTTTCACTGATTTTAACACTGACAGATGTAATTTTGATGCTAAACATTTCTCAACAAGAGCACGAAAAAAATAGTTCAATAATTCAGAGAAATTAAACTTGGTTTTTCAAGATTGACAGCTGTTTGGAACCACCAATTTCGATTATGTAACTTTCGAACGTTACTAACTTTTAACCTTCTGACAACCAAGTGGGGCCTGGCAGACCCGAGGCACAAGTTTTTTCCTTCTGCCCAGGGATTTTTCCCATCTGCGCCTAGCCTCGGGATTCGTCTTGTTTGTACCAGTTGTGCTTCCAAGGTCAGCAAGAGCTTTTCAGGAGCATCTAGGGAAAGAGAGTGGTGGAACGGCCCGAGCGTTTTCTAGCGACAATTAGATGAACCTTCTCTTCTTTTTTGGCAAGATGGATGCACATCCGTTATCGACAAGCGGTAATGTCTGCAGATCCCTGCTTAATCTGTAGGAAACCAGAAATTCGCCCTCATTGAAAAAGGCAATCAAAGGTGTTTGAGGCATCAATAAGAAAGGCATTCAGTCTGAAATGAAAATCTATGTACTCGTAGGTAAACAACATTAATTTTTAAAGCATTCTATTATTTACGAAAGAATTAGAAACACAACAGACGATACCTACATCACATAAGCCAATTGATAAGAGAGATAACCTAGGTTTTTGAGCTCCGGAAGGTTCGTCTTATCTCCGCTAGGCAGCACTCACACCGTTCCACCACTTTCTTCCCCTAATTGCTCCTGAGCGTTCCGATCTATCCCTTGTATTTCACGTGTCACATGTCAATGACTTCTGACGAAGGTTTCCCATCTCAACGCTCTAGCCCAAATAATCTCCTCTTGAGTAGCTTCCAAACGGCAAAGTCAAATTCCCCGGTAATTTACTAGGACTTTACTTCTGAACAATTCAGAATGAATCATCAAAGTCTTTACACCTGTGATTCTTATGAAAATAACCACTGCAAAGACCATTTCCACCCTGTAGATGGAGACGAGAGGAGTTATTCAAACCAAATATATGGCAACATGATCTTTTCTAAGGAAAGGTTTTTTTAACGTGATTTATTATTGCAACTGAATATTAAATACAATCCATCTAGCAATATTACATATCATTTGTACGTACATTCCCTTGCGAGACTCCTGATGTTATTGGCTTCAAGCCTGAATATTGGTCACCTTGCTTCACCCTGAAATGTCTGTTATCAAGGTAGGATTTTAGCAGTAAGTAGTACTGTTTTGGGAGATCTCTGTGCAGTTTGTACTCCAATCCCTCAAATGTAGCCAAATCTGGTCAAAGGCCTGTGCCACATCCAAGATACTGGCACACATTTCCTTACCTTCGAGGGCCTTTTCTATTATTTTAATGATTCGATGGATTTGATCTATAGTTGAATGTTTTTTTTTTCTGAATTCGAATTGGTGATTTGGAATCAAATTTCTATTTTTCATTGATGGTTTCTATCTTATATTAATGGTGCCAAGGAAAGGTATGATCATATATCCAGGAGCATTTCATTCTTCAATTGTAGGGTACTAAAGGGCAATGGATGGATTTGCAGAGATCCCTGTAATGGAGATATCACTGTTTGTTTGCTCGTTCCAACTAGGGATTCTGTTGAAAACTGCAGCTAATGACGTCCCAGAGCCTAACTCAATCACGAGCTCCGGGGGTCCCGTTTTCTCGGAACAATCTGATTTAGTTGTTCCCCTCTTTCTCCGAAAAAAAACCTCGTGACGGAATTAGCTATTCAAGGTATCGTCGAACCCTGAAAAATCGTGTTTTGATAGCGGATCTGAACGCGCGAAACCCGACTTAAAATATGCTATTTCGACCCGTTCGAAACGGTAAGGAGGGAAATCTGATCGAAATAAATAGGAAGAGCGCTTCAGGTAACTAAGTGAGGACTTTGCACGAAAATAACTGTGAAACGCTCGACTACGAAACTAAAAATTTCGTATCCTAAGAATATTTTTGTAAATGACTCATTGATGTCACGCGGAATTTTTCAATTTTAGCTACAAATTCTCAGCTACGTTCTCATAATAAATAACAAACTATCAAAATTAAAAAAAATTAATAAAAAATTGATTAAACGAATAAAATTAATAAAATTTATTGTTAAGAAGCAGGACCATCCTACATCAAGCCTATAGTATTTTGTATAGTGAAAATAATGCAGGGCTAATGACGCTGCCTTGTGGTTTCCCACTCTGTTCGAGAAATTCACTCAAAGGTTTCAAACCGAATTTTATTTTAACGGAAATAATAATTTAATGTACGTAATTTCGATCACGCAAAATCTGAGCTTTTTCCAACGGCAGTGGCTTAGGTCATGGTATCTCAAACTATTAATTACGTGATTAACTTCGCTGAATTGACTGTTCTGAGAGGCTTTTGTATTATTAACACATTGTATAATATCATAATTTAGGGAAGTTAATCACGTAATTGATAGGTGGAGATAATAATATTATTATGCGACTAATTAGTTGGTTTAGCACAGCATTTAAGGCTTCAGTAATTGATTTTGGGGATCGGAAGTACCAGAAATGTAGCAGAACTAGCGTTGAGATTTGGAGTGCTGATGAATAATACTGCGAGTTTAAGGGTTTTGAAGTGCCTCAAAATCAGAATTTGGAGTACCGGAGTTGATTAGGTATACAGGGTGTAAGCCTAACTGGTCTGCCAACTAATTTACTATTTGCAATTTTTTTTAAAGGCTTCGTTTTCGAGTTATTTTCATTTTAAACTTTTTTTTGTGTTTTTGACCTTACCTCATTAATTTGGTCATAACTCCTTTAATTAGCTGTGATAATTGCAATTTGAGGATACCGTTGGAAAGAGCATTAAATTTCCTATCAGATAGGTCCCTTACCTGATTTTGAGTCAAGGTTTAAGACATGAAAAAGCCCTCTGAAAAGAAAATTTAACGTAATTTGCGAAACCTCGAATTTTTTCAATCTCAAATTGAACTACGAGAAACAAAATTTTTTCAAGACGCAAGAACAGTGGAAACTGCGCCAAAATCTCAGCTTTCCAATGGTATAATAAAAAAATATTTTATAACTAAATTTAGAGGAGAAATTTGTGTTTGATTAATTTATAAATTAACTTTTAAAGTGTATCTTTTATAAGAAAACTTCTCATATATATATTCTTGAAAATTTTGTGCGAATATAGCAGTATATCAAAACTATTGACCTATTGAACTATTTTTTTTGTGTATTTTGTGTTGTGTAGCAGTATATAATTATTATAGAATAAAACTCGAACGTAAAGATAAGATATTGGTTTTTTCGTTTCACTTTCCTTTCTATAGTTTTTAACGGTGTTTTTCGAGCATATTCTGCATATTTAACCGCATATAATGGGTTTTTGGAACATAGGTATTTATCGAGCAAACAATGGGATTTTCGAACATGTCTATCGAGCATAAAACACATGTTTTCGAGCATATCTGGAGATTTTATCGAACATATCGATCTCAGCCCTAATCACAACCCTCTCTTATGATCTTCATCCTCATTACCCATGAGGTCACTTGGAAGATCGGTGTCCTATTTTATAGTAATTTTTTGGCCAACAATTGCATACCACACAAGCATACCAGTGATTCACAACCAAATAGCCAGAAGGAAATTACTCTTGGTCGAGCTCTCCTGAGTACTTTGGCACTGTTCGTGATCGAACTGCACTCAAGCCCTGGTATGCACGACTCGGATAAAGTCTCTCCAGAAACACGCCTGTCATCGATAAAGCACTCAATTTTATTTTGGGATATCGCTCGGTTCCGATCGTTTCTGGTTCTTTGGACGGATGCCCGGAATCGTTTCACACGTGTGGTCGTCTTCCGAATTCGAAGGAATAAGGTATTTGAGCTCATTTTGGCTGTAGACCATAGCCTGGGCAATTTCTTGAAATTACTCACAGAGACAAAAGACCTCAAAAATTGGCCAAAACTGGAAGAATTGGCATTTACGATCCTACTCGATCTGATACATAGTTTTGGTCCCACATACACTACTATTATATCATCGAACAATACCAGCATAAACTCTGTATCTGACAGATTCTTGCGTTTTTATGTTTCAAATTAATCGACCTGAATTTTGACTAAACTGATATTTTATCCACTTTTCTAATCTAATACATAAGAATCGATGAGTTTGAAAATGTCGCAAATAAAATCAAGCCGAATTGGGTTGAAATCTTTACTGCCGTACTGAGCCAGAAAGTCGTATCTTGACTAGACCCAACTTTCGGGAAAACGACATAATAGGTTTTGTGGCGAAATGACTCTTCCACGGGATTATTTTTTCCTCCTTTTACCACAAGTAAAGGTTTTTCTTGAAGGAAATTAGTAGCCGAATCGATTTCTGGAGTTTAAACGTTTTTGTATAACATTTTTCCATTCCTATCTCACTTAAATTTAAGATCTACTAAGCCTTGAAGTCGTAACGTGATTTTGCTAGCACTAAAAGTCGTATGATTGATATGAGTTAAAGCACTCGTAAATCCGAAGTTACGACTATTCTGTTCTGCATACGCAACTATAAGACTACTAAATGCTAAGCACATTTTAATTCCTGAAACTTTATAATTACCTTTAAATGAAAGAATCAATCCTTCTTGGCTCAAAGTCAATCGTATAAATAAATAAACGTTTATTCTAGTACAGTGGTCCATTTAGTGCTTACTAAAGTCACCACTAAATGCTGAGTTTTCAGAGGCAAAAACTCGTATCATGCCGATTCAGAATGCAAAAAGTCGTATAGTCGAAAAACTACGGTCGATTCCCGTATCAGTGTCAAGATACGAGTTTTCTTCTTCTGAATCGCTCTGATACTAGTTTCTTAGCAGAATCAAGTTAACACGCCTTAACGCGAAAATCGGGAGGCTTGTTTGAGGCATTTCTAGTAGAGATACGACTCTATAACTCCGAAAATCGATAGAAATCGACCCCCAAAACCCCCGAGTACGGATAACTCAAGTTGGTCAAATTTTCACGTCACGGCTTTCTGGCTTAGCACGGCAGTACCAGGTACTAAGCAGTCCCCCCTATAAGTACCCCCTATAGGTCCTATAGGGAGTTGAAAACCTACAACAAAGAGGTCACTTCAGACCGACAACAAACCAAAGTTGTGAAAATCCTTTGCATCAACTTCTGCAAAGATCGGCAAGAAAGTTTAAAATTTGAGAATCAAGATTTAAAACTTCAGAATGAACTATTTGAAAAAAATAATGTTTTATTCATCTGTCATCGTTTCTTCAGTTTGATACGCCTCCCGTTATGTGTAACCTACTTCATCACCCATCAAAGAACTAATGAGTCGAACTGCCACCGCCGCAGTCATTAAAACAAAATAAAAACCTATTTCGACTTATCGGTTTTTCGAGGTTTTGAAAGGTCGGGATGTTTCCTGTCGAGAAGAGAAAACGCCTATGATGCAAGGATGAATCCGAGATGAGCTTCTTCACTCAAAATCTCTTTTGGAAGAGTCAAAAACAGATTCGGGACCTCAGATAATGTCTGAAAACGAAAGTGACGCCTCGGTTTCGTCGAGTGACTATTTCCAGGGGCTATTAATCATGTTTGGACTTGAAAAAAAAAATTATTGGGCTTTTGATCGAAAATCTTAACCCTGTACTTTGCAACGTCTAATATACCATACGCGTTTTCCGTTCAAATGTTAACATTATAGAAGCTTTTTCAGTTTCAACATGTTTTTGGAGGGCCAAGGGTACACTCTCGGGAAAAAGTTGAAACAAATTCCCATCAGAAAACTACGTACCAAAATTTGAGATAATTAGCTCGTTCCGTCTTTGATTAAGACTGCGTAAATGTGTTGGTTTATATTTACGTTTACTACTCTATCTAATTAGTGCAGCAAGTGAGGAGGTATAGTAATTGTAGTAATTATTCGTAATTTAGTAATTATAGTAGCGATTCTTACATTATTTTATTTTATGAATCCTTTTTTCTGCTTGAAATAGAAAGAAGTACATTTTATTTAATAACAACTCTCATTTATTGGTGACTTAGCAGTGTAGGATATGTAGGCACATACTATACCATTCGTATTGAAAATCTGTTCGAATTTCAACATTTTAGAAGGTTTTTCAATTTAACATGTTTTGGAGGGCCTAAAGTATACTTTAGGGGGGAAAATTTGAAAGAATCCCCTTGGGGATACTTTTGCCAAGTACAGGGTTAAGTAAGTAGTTGGGTAGTTCCATATTACATCGATGTTTCTAACCACACAAAATCGATTTGTCTTCAACATGTTACCTAACTTGCAGCTCTGAATCGTGTTGCTGTTTCCCAACTCAGAGAACAATCAACATAATCGTGAAAATTTAGCTCCAAAGCGAAGAATTCATGTGGTATTGGATAAACACGTTCATTTTTTACGCCAACTAATTCTACGTAAGAAAGCTATACTGCCTACCTAACTTGGCAAACTTGTTTTGCAGATTCTGATTCAAAAACCCTTTGCTTATACCAATGAGGAAGCTATACTGCCAAACTTGGCAAACATTTTCCCCCTTCGACATAGGTAGGTAGTAAAACGCTTGCATACGAGTCTGCAACACATTGAAACATTTTCATGCCCCCCTGGTAATATCAAACTGTAAAGTACCTACCTACCTAACAACTTCACTTCTGATGGTCATAATCATCATTGTGGCGACTTGGGACAAATATCGTTGCAACAAATATCGTTGCAACAAATATCGTTGCATCAAATTTCGTGACGATTTTTTTTTTATGTGCCATATGAAAGACATGAAAATGTCAAAAGTGCTACTGCAGAAGTTGGATCGATAGCTTTGATTCGACGTCATACTAATTTCATCTAGTGTGAAAAGACACAATTCATCGTGGATATTCCATATTGTGACTCGTGGTTGTATGGGTAATGCATAAAATGATATGCAATATGTCGCCAAAGGGAAAGAACAAAACCACTACAACAGAATCGCCGCATCGGTCGGGGACGCATGAATAATTCATTCTTTAGAAACTGGTCGCCCTTACATTTTTCATTCAGATCTACCTCGCACACGAATACACTCTTACCTCAGTCACTGCTATGCGAGTTGACCTCAAAAAGTGCATAGGAGTGTTAACTATCGGACATCGTTCACTTGAAGTGGGTGACATCAACTCTAGTCAAATAGAAGCGATTGTGAACACCGTGCATAGAGGCAGAAGAGGTATTGTGACCTTTGGAGGTGGACGGGTGTAGAAGGCGACTATTATCATGCAAAGTAGATATATGTGTAATTCTAGAGGAAATGATGTATGGTTGAGTAGAGTTTTTGCATTCCATGAAATGTTTGCAGGATGTAGGTGGAGGAGTTAGAACCTTTGGAACACCTCTGCTCACAAAATTCCACCATTAAAAAGGATGGTGATATATCAGGACCTGATCAATACCTGGTATTGTGAGATATATCAGGTCACAATGGAGATATGTCGCGACTTGTTTTTGTCAAGAAAATACGAATATCACTTCTCCATGGTACATCCGAGCGAATGTGTTGGCAGAACTAGGAAACAGTCACGGGACGAACGTCTAATGGATATGCACTCTTCTCGAAGCCTGGTTTATGATCAGGGGCGAGGCGTCCATAAGGCCACTCTGGGTCTAGCCCCGGCAAAATTTTCCTCTATGTAAACTAGATTTTCACCTCAAAATTGAAAAAAACTTGCTTCGAAAAGTGTTCCCCCAAAGTAAAAAAACCCCAGGAGAAAGATTTTTCCTCAAAACTCAATGATCCATGAAAGCATGGATCATCATGGATATTTTACATGTAATTATAATGTCATATATCCATGGTGGAGGTAAAAAGAAGAACTAGGATGGAAGTTGGTCACCAGAGGCTGTCCCCACGACCAGCACCATGGACCTAGAGAGAAGGTGAAGAAGTAGGATGGAATCGATAGTATGTAAGTATGTAACCATTCTTGGATTGGGTGAATCGAGTAATTGAGTATCTATGGTGGTGGTACATGGATACTCCACTTGAATCCACAAGAAAATCTTAGCAGGTATGACAGTAGAAATACCTCTTGGCCAGCTAAACAGGGCAGATTATACCAGAAAAAGGAACGTGGAGATGCAGAACAGGCAAATCAACTGACCATTCTTGACTTGTCCATTTTTTGAGGTTCTAGAGCAGGAATGCTGGAGGGTGAGTGAGATTGTATGTAACAACTCTGTCAAAAGTGGGGCTAGAGAAAAGTAATGTAAAGAAAAAATCTATTCTTGTATTAGGTAGCTTAGTAGGTTCGGTAGTATATGGATTTCACTCAAATCCAGTAATCTCTGCCTGAAAGGCAGTAGAAACATAAGCTTAACCTGGCGAATTTTATTAGCATCCCCGTTGCAGAACAGACAAGCCAATCCTTGATTTGTCCATCCTGAATTAGGGTCTTGATCAGTGGTGGAGGAGTTATGAAGGTGTGAGAGCGTTTGTAACATCTTAAGCTAGCTGGTAAGTTAGTTCATCCAACCAACTAAGGATGTTCCACTAGCATCAGCATGTGGAGATGAAGAATCGCCCCAACCACAAAACAATCTTAATAGGAACCTCCTCGCATCAAATACCTACCAATTTAAGTGAAATTTTGATGAGTTTTCAATTGGTCTAAAAACTGCGAAATTCGCCTTTGTCAATAAGTTGAATTATTTAAATAAAATGATAATATACGAGTACCTATATAATTTCTGATACGAGTATCAGAAATACTACTCTATATGATTTCAAAGGTAGGACAGGAACCCAAGGAGGGAGTAAAGCCAGATTTGCAATCATTTATTGCAATTCACCAAAACCTACAATTGGAGACGAAAAAAACTGTCTTCTTAAGACTCTTGGGGATAAGTAGGTACCTCCAAGTATATGCCTCCTCAAGACTTAACCACTGGGTTAGCAGCAACAATCAACATGGATACAAGTGGAACCCTCAATCTAGCCTCTAATTCAGATTCGTCAACGTTATTTTCGTAGATTCCACTTAATAGGGACTGCCTCCTCCCCCATAAAACTCGATTGTATATTGTGCGAATTCTCCGAAGAACTACCGAGAAAAAATGCTCGAGGGCACCAAACTCGGGGGATAATTCTTCAGTGACGTCACTCCCAATTAACCCCTTGGATCATCACAGAGGCATCTTGTCGATCCTTTCCGTGGCTTTTGGACCGTATAAAAGACGGGTCCTCATATGTATGCAAATTGGCGAAGGGCGCGTTAGAACTTGAACTCTGCTCTTTTGACTATTGTTTTTATCGTCGGCCACCGCAGAGCGCGCATTTCTTCTTTGTGTTGCCCTTTTTGTCAGGGAAAAGAGATTTATGTGCACGGTGTAGTTATGTGGCACATTCGACCAGTGCTGGGGATTGTTTTGCATTCATTTAAAATTCATTAGGTGATCTACGTATCACTAGAAATGTTTCATCAGAAAGAATTTTGTTGGAATTACATTACCATTCCACATTTTGGATCTTCCTGAACAATTTTGGTTCAGTGTTTCTCTGTTTGTTCTCAATCCTTGTAATTCAGCTCGATTCGAGTCGCTCATCTTCACTTCCTACAGTGTCGTTATGTTTCAAATCCAACATACAACAAACTGTTCTATAGTTCCATACCTATTTTGCTGGGTCTGCCAAGGTAGCGGAAGCTTTATTTTCACGTTTCGAGGTTGAAAAAAAAAGTTTCCAAAATCGAAATTTCCACTCGCGTTTTACGTTTCTGACCTTTCTGAACAATTTTGGTTCTGTGTATGTCTGTCTGTGTGACTGTTATGAAATCTTGCCACAGCCATAACTTCTACAATTCTCATCCGTTTTCTATGAAACTTTCAGGGATTGTGCGGGTTGGCGTGTAAACGGTCCCCTATGAAAATCATCACCCCCGGACTGATACTAGCCGCTGCGCATACATTTTCTATCCGATTTCGACAAATTTTGAGGAATTATGCGGATTAGGTTCTAGAAGGTCCCCTATGAAAATCAAGGCCTCAAAATTGACAGTAGCCTCTGCGCATGCGCAAACGTAAAATCCTTGTAACATCCACAACACTTACATTTTTCATCCGAATTTGGTGAAGTTTTCTAGGATTGTTCGGATTGGCGTATAGACGGTCCCCTATGAAAATCATCACCCCAAGACGAATAGTAGTTGCTGCGCATGCGCAAACGTGAATTCCTTGTAACATCCATAACTTCTACATTTTCCATCCTATTTCGACGAAATTTCTCAGGATTGTTCTGATTGGCGTGTAGATGGTCCCCTATGAAGGTAGTAAAAAGTACTTAAAGATTGATGTTTTGAGATTACCTACTGGGCATCGGAATCATCTATACAATCGGGTTATGAATACGAGGAAGCTATGTGCCACACCCGCTTGGCAGACTTTTTTCCCCTATTCGACTCTTTCTTAAAGGTCTCTGTTCTTTTGCAGTACAAGGTAATCTCTGCCGATCTGTGAGTAATTTGAGACTATTTTTGTGAGTCAGCTGAGAGATCAATTCCTATCGATTTACTAGTTTGATTTATATATATACTTAGTTCTATTGATTTACGTTTGTATCGCAGGGCGGATTGACATATTATCTTTCTTTTGTCCATCGATTCCTTCAAGAAGATATTATTGCTGACCAGTTCATATCAATTGGCGAGCTGAATTAATTATGCAAGCTTAAACTATTTGTTGAGGTTCGAATTCGTTAATATAATTCTTTCGTCAGGCCTCGAGGTTATTAAATCTTCATTCTGCCTCGGAGGGGTCGACCCGCATCGTCCATCATTGCCTGATAGGGTCTGAGGCAATTCCTCCTCTACTGCAGGATTACAGGCTGATAGAAAAGAGTTACGGCAAACGTCAGGTTCCTACGGGAAGGTGTAAATCCAATTGGATCGAGCAAATCAGAATATATTTGCACAAAGGCCGAGCGAATCAACAGGTTCGCATACCTGAGCCGCGCTCGAGAATGATACGGAATTTAATAAGATGACGCATGGATTCATCCTAGGTACCCTATAAAATGAGGTACCTAGAACTATACTGTGGGGGTCCGCCATACGTAATTCTCACTTCACCCTCGATATGTAGAAAACTTTTTTTTTTGGTATATTAGTGAACATGTTTCAAGAAACCAGCATCTTAACCCATTTCAAGCCGAGGGTAGAAATAACAGAGTATTGGTGAGGAGGAGGATGAACTATTTTACAGAATGCCGGTCGAAATAAGGCATCATTTTCTCACCAATCGAGAGCAAAAACGCTGCAAATCATTGCTCAAAGGTTTATTATTTTCTGTATAGATCATCCTTCTGTATAGATCACTGGTTCTCCATCAATAGCACCTACCACCATCTGTATTCTCCCTTGACCTTCTCTCTCAAATTTCAGCTCCTGCGTTCAATAGGATTGAAAATGGCTTCGGAGCTCACTCAGCTGATCAGTGATCAGAAGAGTGAAGAAGATCTCCTCGAATGCTGGAGACGCCTGGAAGAGCACTTCCATTCAATAGGATTGAAAATGGCTTTCGAGCTCACTCGGCTGATCAGTGATCAGAAGAGTGAAGAAGATCTCCTCGAATGCTGGAGACACCTGGAAGAGCACTTCCATTCAATAGGATTGAAAATGGCTTTCGAGCTCACTCAGCTGATCAGTGATGTGAGGAGTGAAGAAGATCTTCTCGAATGCTGGAGACGCCTGGAAGAGCACTTCCATTCAATAGCATTGAAAATGGCTTCGGAGCTCACTCAGCTGATCAGTGATCTGATCAGTGAGCAATGATTTGCAGCCTTTTTTACCTACAAACATTGTTTTACCTGCCAATTTTTTTTACCTACCACACCTACCTATTGGTAGGTACTACCTACCACACTATAATGGCTTCACACCTTCACAATCAAGTTTATTAGAAAGAACTAAACGCTTCACACTCGATTCGAAAAATAGAAAGCTTGATATGGAAATTTGATCACTGGTTACGCAGAAGGCAAAACTGTATACAAATCGAAGAAATGAACAGCGATCGCATTTTAGTGAGATAAAATTTGAACGGCGATTAGACCTCTTTTGCGATTCACACTCATGATTCTGTTTTATCGAAGGAAAACCTTCAAATACTCGTAGGGACCAAACGGTTTGTCCTACAGAGCTCCGGGTGGTCTCAAAATTTTTTAAAAATTCTCTACTATTTAAAATTGGTGAAAAAACGATACCTTTATTTCGAGAGTTTTCGAGCTAGGGCACTCTTGAAAATTTCAACCCTTAATTTTCACCCCTTAGAAGTGACCTACATCAACCAAAAGCTTCGCGGCACAACTAGACCCCAAATGGAGCCCATATACCAAATTTGAACCAAATCGGCCCAGTGTTGCTAAGAAAAGTGCCGCGTACGGCGGACGGACGGGAATTTTTTTATTCGATTTTCGGATTCTACGTACCTTGAAACGTAAAACATCACATTTTGAGGGGGGGTTAAAATTTTTTTTTCTTGCTCGATTCCAAAGGCTTATTATTGAAAATAAAAAACCAAAATGCTCCAAATTTTATGAATTTTACATTTTAATAGGATTTCAGAGGTCTCAGTTTTTCAAATCAATATGATTTATCCGTTTCATTGTCAAAAATTAAAAAAAAAAATCCATATAAAATCTAAAAATCTATTGTTATTAACTGGAATCTGTTTGTTGGAATGCACAGAACGCTCAGTCCCAGGACCAAATTTGAGCAACCGTAATCATGCTTTCGGCCAAAAAGCCTCCTTTTCAAAAAAAAATTCCCAAATCGCATTGATCTCCCGAATGTCGAAGACATTTTTCTTTGAAAAGTTTAGGAACAGCATGAACGAGAAAAAATTCTTCTACAAATATTTTCCACTATTTCAATATTTAAAAAAATAAATATTATGACGATGCGAAAAAGCATCAATGGCCGGAAATGGGTTAATGAAGTTCGATTCAATCATTTTAGAACTATCAGATTCTCGTGTTCTTTGTGAAGAAGGTTTACTGACCACCGAAATTTGAGATATGTTGAAGTTCCAGGCGAAGGGAAAACTTCACAGGTACCGAAAATGATGATAAAGGACTCGTCAAGAGCCTTTAGAAAGGCCTAAAAAATAATCAAAGCGAAGGAATGGCCATTTTCGGGAACCGTTGATTTATTTTGGCGTCTAGCGTATTCCTGATTACCTTCCATTCTCCGTTTTTAAAGCATCCTAATTTGTCTTGGAGGATGGAGTCATTGTTCGGTTGATTTGACGGTCGACACTCCCTGATCCCCTGTTTAGCATTCTCGAGATGACGAGAGGCCGCATAAATCCCGGCTGGGGCGATGAAAAGTGGTTCCTTCGCATTGAAATCATCGAGGCAGACCGCGGGTTGAAAGAATGCAGATGGCGGAAAAGTTTATTTTTCGTTCTAATGCGGACATACTCCACAAGTTTGCCAAGTTGGGTTTGACACATAATTAACTTGCTTTCAAGGAATAACAAACAGGGTATCATCTATTCAACCACAAAATTGCAACCCTTAAGGGGGTCTCAGTCGGTCGCCGTTCGTTCCTTGTTCCGGGTCAGTATTCCCCTAAATCGCAGGGGCTCAAACTTTAAAATTTGTACCTAAATTTTAAATGTTCAAAGATTTTTGATATTTTCATTAGTGCATCAGTCTTAGGAGTTGGAAAATTAAATGATTGCCGCTGGAATCATCAAAATCTACCAATAATTGCCGGAGAAAAGGGGGAAAACTGCTTATTCAGTTTGGTCAACTACCAAATTTCATCCCTTTACGAGCCCTTGAAGGACAAATAGAGGCCGCAATCTCATTATACACCTACTTACTCACTTGGCAGATTTTTTTTTGTTTTTCGTTCTATTTTTCGAATAGGGATTAATTATAGGGGAAGATACTGATAAGGGGAGGCTCAGTCGGTAGCCGTTCGTTCCTCGTTTCGGTTCAATATTTCCCTAAATTGCAGGGGCTCAAACTTTAAAAATTGTACCTAAATTTGAAATGTTCTAGGATTTTTGAAATTAATTAGTGCATCACTCTAGGGAGTCGAAAAACTAAATTATTACCGCTGGAATCATCAAAATCGACCAATAATTGCCAGAGAAAAGGGGAAAAACCGTTTGTCCAGTTCGGTTTTTTCCATTTTTCACTAGCAATTATTGAACGATGTTGATGATTCCAGTAAATCCTTGAACATTTCAAATTCAGGTACAACTTTTAAAGTTTTAGCCTCTGCTATTAAGGGAAATACTGACCTGGAACGAGGAACGAACGGCGACTGAGTTCGTTTATTCTAACAGCGATTTGCCGTTTTGTAATAATTCTCATATTTGAAATCCTTCTGCGCCTTTCTAATTATCCGCTCCAATTTTTCTCAATTCACAAAGGCATCCTTTATTCAACTAACAAATTTCAGCCCTTTACGAACCCTTGAAGGACAAATAGAGGGATTTTTTTGTTTTTTGTTCTGTTTTGGTTTATTATTTTCAATAATGAACCTTTGGCCCGAAGCTTTTGGTTGATGTAGGTCACTCCTAAGGGTTCCAAAATCAATTTTGAAATTTTGAAAACGCCCTAACTCAAAAAATTTTGATATAAAGGTATTGTTTTTCCTTCAAATTAAGATTCTATAGAATTTTTAGAATTTTTTGAGACCACGCGGAGCTCTGTAGGACAAACCGTACGCTCCCTAAGAAAATTTAAGGGTTTATATTGAAATATATATATATATATATAAATCAAAACACGAGTGTGAATCGCAAAAGAGGCCTAATCTCCGTTCAAATTAGAGCTGACCGAAATGCAATCGATGGTTGGTGATTTTAATTTTTTTTAATTTTTTTTTTATTTTTTATTTATTTTTTTATTTTTTTTTTTTTTTATTATTTTTTTTTCTCTTCATATTGGATGGTTGGTGATTTTGTAGACGAGTGATCTATATAAAAATAATAAACCGTTGTGTAATAATTTGCAGCGTTTTCGAATAGGGATTTATTATAGAGGAAGATACTGATAAGGGGAGGCTCAAGTACTTTCCTCTCCGATTTTGTTGAAAAATTTACTGGTTATTTTAGGACCAAAAACAGTCGACACGTATTCCGTCGTTCCGTTGAATGGGCCTCGAAAGCGAAAAAAATTATTTCGGCCAAAAAATAGCGTTAACAAAACAGCTAGTGCTCCCATGCTCTCATCCATGTCTATCGCAATGAAACTTTCAAGAGTTTCTCCACAAGCACGAGGTAATTATATAGGGTCTTTCCGCAAAAGGTCAGAATAAAATGCCGAATATGTATCTTCCAGACGATATCTGACCTTAGAAAAAAAATTAGTTTCACTAAAAAATCTAAAATTTAAAATAAAATAGGACGAGTTTAAAGAAAAAATCGCTCAAAACAAAAAAAGTTTTATTTTAAATTTTGATTTCTTGGCCAACCCGCAAATTTTATCGTTTTTTAGGCGTTTCACGATCATGTTGCCGGTTTTCTTCGTCAATAAGGGATAACACGATTGTGAAGTTCGCGATTGAGTTGACAATTTTAAATATTTTTTTGGCTCCAAAGAATCGCAATGAAGTCAATGGGACAAGGAATTACAGAATGGAAAGGACTCAATCATAGGAGTTCATGAATATTCAAAATGCAAAATATTTTGATTTTGGAGGAGACACCGATATTTGAATCGCCTAAGCGAGGTTTCTACTCATTTTCAACAGTATTCGCATCAGCCTTCAAAGAAAGCCCAGTAGGCGTCGCGAAGTCTCGGGAAAATAACGTCGGTCTCGAAGAAACGGGTCGAAATAATATTAAACTCGGATTTCCCCGAACAATGACGAAAATAGACGGAAAATGACGACACCGGAGGAGCACTCGGGATCACTCGGTGAAAAACGACTTCTCTTCCGCGTGTCTCAAAAACGGCATGAAAAATCGTTCGAGGATTCTCGTCACTAGAGCCTGACCTGTTGGTGTTCCAGATCCTATTGAATTTGTAATTTATTAATCTCAACATTACTATGCATATCCGGCAGATGTCTCATGACGTCCCAAACGCCCCTTCCTCCTTGGAAATCCCCCAACGAGAAGATATACAGAGGAACGTCTTCAGACAAATTACGACTAATTTACAACCGTAAATCTTCGTCGATTTCCCCACAAAACGTCCATACTTGGATTGAAAAATCCATAAACACTAACTTCACTTATAATGATTTATGAGAGAAAATCCATTTAAATCTCAACATTAGAAGAGGGGTGCGTTTAAAATGAACCTGTTTTGTTTTTTTCTTCCCAGTTTTTATGTTAAAAATGAATTATTCCAGCTGGTGTTCGTTTCGATCCGTGATTCCGTTTAGGCTTCTCAGGGCGCGCAGGCGCAGGCGATAAATTATCTCGTAAACGATAGCGTTTTCGAGAAGAGACAAATTTATCAAGTTTTTTTATTTAAATGCAGAGCTTCTTCTAAAAGATTTATTAGGGCGGATCGAATGGTAGAATTAATAAACCAAGAGCGGGGATGCGTGGGATTTAGGAGCATTTCACTCGGTGGTCGACCTTTTAGAATTTGTCAACTTTATTGGGTTCTAACGAAGAGATTTTTTCGTCGACATCGACGTAGAGATGAGTGTTTATTTTGTCAATGTACCGCAGGCTGTTGGGGCCCCCAGGGCTACAGCACGGGGTAATAAGATTGCATTGCTTTGGGTCCCAGGCCATGAGGGAGTTGATGGTAATGATGAAGCTGATCGCCTTGCTAAGCAGTGATCGGAGAAATGTTTCGAAAATTCAGCTCTGTCCATTAATTTTGGTTTATCATTTTCAATAATAAGCCTTTGGAATCGAGCAAGAAAAAAAATGTTAACCCCCCCTCAAAATTTGATGTTTTACGTTTCAAGGTACGTAGAATACGAAAATCGAATAAAAAAAAGAACTTTTTTTTTCGTCCTTGAAAAGTGAAAACAAAGCTTCCGCTACCTTGGTAGACTCGGAAGCAAAATGTTTTACATTCGAGTTTAAGGGAGAAATTTGTGTTTGAACGCTGAAAAACGTGCATTTTTTTTTCAGCGAAAATTAGGATTTAGCGCGTTTTGGTTTATTATTTTCAATAAACCTTTGAAATCGACCAAGAAAATTTTTTTTCAACCTCCCCCTCAAAATTTGTTGGTTTACGTTTCAAGGTACCTAAGTACGTAGAATCCAAAAATCGAATAAAAATTTGGCCGTCCGTCCACCGTATGCGGCATTTTTCTTAGCAACACTGGACCGATTTGGTTCAAATTTGGTATACGGGCTCCATTTGGGGTCTAGTTGTGCCGCGAAGCTTTTGGTTGATGTAGGTCACTTCTAAGGGGTGAAAATTAAGGGTTGAAATTTTCAAGAGTGCCCTAGCTCGAAAACTCTCGAAATAAAGGTATCGTTTTTTCACCAATTTTAAATAGTATTGAATTTTTAAAAATTTTTGAGACCACCCGGAGCTCTGTAGGACAAACCGTTCGGTCCCTACGAGTACTTGAAGGTTTTCCTTCGATAAAACAGAATCATGAGTGTGAATCGCAAAAGAGGTCTAATCTCCATTCAAATTTTATCGGACTAAAATGCGATCGCTGTTCATTTCTTCGATTTGTATACAGTTTTGCCTTCTGCGTAACCAGTAATCAAATTTCAATATGAAGCTTCCTATTTTTCCAATCGAGTGTGAAGCGTTTAGTTCTTTCTAATAAACTTGATTGTGAAGGTGTGAAGCCAGTATGGTGTGGTAGGTAGTACCTAGCTGGTAGGTAAAAAAAAGTTGGTAGGTAAAAAAAATGTTGGTGGGTAAAAAACGCTGCAAATTAGTGCTCAAAGGCTTCTTCACTCTTCAGATCACTGATCAGCTGAGTGAGCTCCGAAGCCATTTTCAATCCTATTGAATGGAAGTGCTCTTCCAGGCGTCTTCAGCATTCGAGGAGATCTTCTTCACTCTTCAGATCACTGATCAACTGAGTGAGCTCCAAAGCCATTTTCAATCCTATTGAATGGAAGTGCTCTTCCAGGCGTCTTCAGCATTCGAGGAGATCTTCTTCACTCTTCAGATCACTGATCAGCTGAGTGAACTCCGAAGTCATTTTCAATCCTATTGAACGCAGGAAGCTGAAATTTGAGAGGGAAGGTCAAGGGAGAATACAGATGGTGGTAGGTGCTATTGATGGAGAACCAGTGATCTATACAGAAGGGTGATCTATACAGAAAATAATAAACCTTTGAGCAATGATTTGCAGCGTTTTTAAATTGCAATTGAAATCTAGTTAATCTGGTGACGCCCTGGGACAGCTTTGGAATTCCTAAGATGTTTTCGGTGATACTAGTGATACTAGATACACCATGGTATCACTAAAAACACTCTTTTTTGGCATTGGAAATTTCTCCAAAACCCAAGCGTACTCTCAACTCCGCAATATGATGCGTTGACGAAATGTTTCAAAAATCCTTGAATCAATAATAGTTTGTGTTAAGACTCTATTTCTGACTCCGTTCAAAAGTGTGAATAAAATGGTCAATTTGAGTAAATAGATGCCCCGTGGGGCACGACAAACCCCAGTCATTCACTCCACACTTCCAAGGAAAATGTCTTCTTGGTCCCTTGTAACGTATGATAGGAAGAATCTTAAATCTAGCGGCAAATAACGGCGCCGCCGACGACAAAGGTGCGAAAACATGTTCAAACTTGTTCGTTTGTCTCATTAAACGGCTTATCTATACCAGGTATGAAACTAGTTACGCTATTCTTTGACGCGAAAAGGTCAAGTTCTGCCTAACGCGACCTTTGAGTGCGCAAGCGCCAATATGGACTTAACGAGTTGAGCAGCAAGGAGTGTCGAAACGTATATGCAAATGGAAAACCGTAACAGCTAATAACGAACTCAATGTTCCTACCTAATCAAAATTGCTACATAATTTACATCAACTATGTTCGAATCCTATACCTGCGCCAATTCTACGCATCCGAAGCTGTTTCAAAATTAAATAACGATTAAGTGTAGAACCAATAGTGAAATCGAGGAAACTAATGATCGGAGGTGGCTAGGTATTTCTCGTGGTTACAGCGAAGATCGACGGATCTTTCGGTGTCTTGTGAATAAATAAATCTTCATACTAATATAACATAGTTCATACCAGATCTCTGCCACTTTTCTCAGCCAATTTCACCCAATTTTCCTTTCACTCTCGCCAAAATTCGAGCCGTTTACCCATTTTTCAACTGCCTGATTTGCACTAGCTATCACTCCCAGCATCCTTTCACTTTATCAACGACAATTGAATTTATCTTCCCTTTTAATCTATACTTTTGTTCAGGCCTTTTCTCAACCATTCAAACTTTCTTTCCCACATAAGCCTTTCATTATTACTGGGAATTGGCATTGGTAGTCCTCCTCCCTCTCCTCCTCCACAAAGCTCCACGTTTCTCAGCCAATAGCATCTTATCTTATCTCTTCAGCATACTACCTATCTAATCTATCAATAGTTAGTTAACACCAGAACCCTTTCACTTTTATTAGTCGATTTCACCCAATTTTCCTTTCACTTTCTCCATAATTTGAGCCTTTTACCCATTTTGCCACCGTCTGACTATACTCTTGCCTTTATTTAAAGAGCTCTGGACCGCGGGTTCCAAAACCCCTTCCCTGCCAAGAGGTGGCAACGTTGCAAGGTGCTCACCTTGCAGTGAAAACGGTCACAACCCTTCGCGGTCAAAACCCATCATCCCTCTTCCTTCTTCCTCTTCTATCAACATACAATTTAATTATTTATCGTTCGGTGATCATTTTTTGTAATTTAAATTCGTAACGTACTAATTATTCTGATGAAAATGAGTCCAAATTTCCTGTAATTCGGCGAAGAGGGCATAATTCGTTTGGGTGGATTGGCCGGGAGAGGGCTGCTGAGTTTTAATCGTACCTGCCTCGAGTTTATACTCGATATGTTCAATTTTTCTCGCTGATCACGATTTTGGTGATGGGATGATCGAAATAATTTGTGAATCAAGTGTGCATTTGCAGAAGAGGGTAAACTGTTGGGGGGCTGGGGGGGGGTTCACAGGCGGAGGGGTTGCGCAGGTATACCTCGACCTTCCGCTGGGGCTCGGATTCTTGCAGCGATGCCGAACCTTCGGGGCCTTCAAAAATCCCAGAGCTCTTTAAATAAAGGCAAGAGTATAGCTATCATTTCCAGCATCCTTTCACTTATCAAAGGCAATTGAATTCATCTTCCCTTTCACCCTACACACTGAGTACCCACAATATTCTGCTTATCGCCTTTTCCCCGATCAAACTTTCTTTCCCACCCACTACTAGAAATAAGCCTTTCACTATGATTTATCTTCACCATAAGTCCGAGCCTTAAGTACCTACTCGTAGGGAGCGAAAAGTTTGTCCTCAGAGCTCCGGGTGGTCTCTAAATTTAAAAAAAATGCAATCCTATCAAATTGGTGAAAAAACAAAACCTTTATTTCGGGAATTTTCGAGCTAGGGCATTCTTGAAAATTTCAACCCTTAATTTTCACCTCTTAGAAGTGACTGAAATCAACCAAAAGCTCCCTAAAGTTTCCAAGAAAAATTCCTAAAATTTGTTGATTTATCGACAAATAAAACAATTTTTAAATAAATCGTCCCATGACACTACATTTTTCTCCTTTGCACCTACGGCGGTTTTGAAGTCTGTCATAAAATTGAACGACACTCCACCAGTTGTTGCAGAAACATAAATTCAAGAGCTACGTTGAATTGAATTTTTAATTTTTTTCCTGGATAGGTAATGAGCTTAAAGAATTTCGATTCATCTGTCGTCGTTTCTTCTCCGAAATTAGTTCTGTATGAATCACGTTTTCCGTTGTTTGAAATCAGTTGCGCATTTTTATTTGAGCTGGTATGAATAGACGGGGCGCGTCTACCTATTCGTCATATCCCTCTTCTGACAATAGCTGGTCGTTTTTTAGCCTTCGCATTGATCATCGGGGCACGAGTACGCGAAACGTCCTGATTCGGCAGCGGTGCATGTGATTGGGTCTGTAGAGATTATGTCAAGTTTGAAGATTTCGAAGGTCAAGGGCTGCCAAAAAGTATTTTTCGTGTTCAACCTTGACTTGACATGGTGGAAGGTATGTTGGGTAAAATTCGAAAAAATGTCAAAGAACGCCATCAAATTGACAAAATTAATGAGGCTAAGAAGTGGTAGGAGGCGAGATAAGATCCTAACGACCGAAGGTGAAAGGATTCTGGTAGGAATAGGCTAGTGCCAATTATGTGGTTGACAGAAGGGGGCTGAGATAAGATGCTATTGGCTGAGAAATGTGGAGCTTTATTTGAGGGGGGAGGTGGGGGGAGACTGTGCTGATTCCCAGAAATGATAAATTTAATACAATGTTGCGGGTAAACAAAAGTTTAGATTCAAAGGGAAGATTAATTCAATTGTCTTTGATAAGTGAAAGGATGCTGGGAGTGATAGCTAGTGCTAGTCAGACGGTGGCAAAATGGGTAAAAAGCTCAAATTATGGTGAGAGTGAAAGGAAAATCAGGTGAAATCGACTAATACAAGTGGAAGGGTTCTGGCATAAATTAACTATTGATAGATTAGATAGTATGCTGAAGAGGCCGAGATAAGATGCTATTAGCAGAGAAACGTGGGGGTTTGGAGTGGTGGAGAGGGAGGGGGACAACCAATGCCAATTCCCAGTAAGTTGGTTTATTTATTTATTCTCATTTATGGCGTGCCCCCTCCATCACAAAGACAATTTTCTCAAGTTCGAAGAAGAAAAAAAAGAAAAAAAAAGTTAAAAAAAATAGTGACAATGGCAAAGCAGTGATTTATGCAGAAGAATGATCTATACAGGAAAATAACAAACCTTTGTGAAATAATTTGCAGCGTTTTTCAAATAATGTTGTTGCGCTAATACCAAACAATATTGACTTCAACGATTTTTTTTCTTGTCCTATCAAAAACAAACTGATTGATTTACAAAAAATTTCAAAAAAATAGATTTAATGAGACATTAATGGCATTCAGTTCAAAGTTTACACGAATAAGAAAATTAGAAAAATAAAGAGCAGAATTATATTTTTCTAAATAATGAAATCTACCAAAGAAGATATTTTTCAAAAGATTTATGAGCGATTATCAATAAAAACAAAAATACCTCGAAAAACCCTTCACCATTCATGTGACTAAAGCCAACTCAAAAAAAAAAAATAATAATAATAATTGTCACTATTTCAATCATTGATAAAAGTCATTATAAATCAATTATAATTATACAGTTCAATAATTGTATATAATAAATATAATGAATATATTAATAAAATTTCTATTATTCAATGACCCTATTTCCACATTTTAATCAACCAACCTAATCAAGCAAACCAAACTATTGTTTAGTTACATAACTTAATAAATATAATTTTTGATGAAATTTTATTTGAAGACTTTTATCCCAAGTTGTTCAAGTACCTTTTCAACATTACAGTAGACTGATCGTTTGAAAATTCGTAGCTCTAAACGCGAATTTCTCGACATTGGCCCCCTTCTCGGCGCATACCTCGCCTTTGAATGTAAATTTCGAATTTCCGCCCACGTAGAGAGAATGCCCGAAATACCAGACCTGTTTTTGAACCGAACAAACCAGTTTGGAAGGTAATAATAAATTGTTCCGAGACGATTTTTTTTCTTTCGGCATCTGAGTTTACTTGGCCATTGATCAGAAATATTCTGCTTCCTAAATCATAATATTGCATAATAACATCGAAATATTTTTTAAAAAATTATAAAAATGATAATAATGAAATAAAATAATTGAGAAAATTATATGAAAAATCCGATCGTGGGGGACCCGAGTTCGATTCCAAGCCGTGACATGAAATTTTTTTCTTTTAATAAATTAGGTATGTGTTTATCTATTATTTGTTTTTGCCTGCTTTTAACAGGCTTTTCAGCTAGTTAATAATAATTCAATACTTATAGGTACGTAAAAAATGTTGATTTTTTTGATAAAATTATTATTGTAATTATTCTATTTATGTTATAGAAATGTTATAGAAATTATTATTGTAATTATTATATTTATGTAATAGGAACTACCTCTTGAGTAAAAACTATGCACAATTAGTCCTTTTTTGGGCGATTAGGTGGACATAATCGTCTTCCTATTGGAATTTTCCGATTCGAAGGGAATAGGTTGAACAGTTTCAAGTTCATATTGCTCGTTATGGAGAATATCAATCCATGTAAACGATAATACATCTTCGTGGAGAATTTATAGTCCGTGTAATAATCTTATTAGCAGTTTTTTTCTCAATTTTCCGATGATAAGCAGGTGGGATTGTAATCCATTTGACCGAACTGTGGACTCTCAATAATTTACCTTCTCTCCCCCACGGTAGGTCATTGAATAAAACGTGGCTTGAAACCATGAATTATGCGGAATTGCGGATTTTGAAATATTTCCATGTAGACGTAACAAGAAAATTATTTCATCCATGCGAACTCTAGTAATTGGAATAAAGTCGACAGACTCGGTTTTTCCAAACCTGTAGGGCGTTGGGAGTCCATAAACAAAGTTCTAAGATTGAGCCAAAATTTACAGTTTTGAAGTGATTCTGAGAGGAGGGCGAGGGGTGGAGAGGGCAGACATAGTTTTCTCTATAAATAGCAGCTAAACTTCCATAAGCCAAAATTAAAGAATTTTTAAGGAAGTCTAAAGAAATTTGATCGAATTTGCCTGAACTGGGACCAGGAAGGACTGTGGCAGTCTCACGTTTTCCACATAATTAGTTTTTCAAGTCATTTAAAATCCAGTCAGTCAGAATTTTTTAATTTCGACATTTTTGGCCGCCATTTTTGTTTTTTACTCTTCGCGGAAGACACTTGAATAAAAATTTGTTTTTATTTTTCAACTCATAAGGCACTGTTTTTGGCCTTGGCTTCCAGTCTATATGAAACACAAATATCACAATCAAATTGCTGGTTTTACGTCAATTTTTCAAAATTTCATTGTTTTGGAATTCACCTTGCTGGTTAGAATTGCAGGGAAACCAAATTACCAGCGGCCATAGGAGCAAAAGCAGGATAAAACATCATGGGAATTCGATGTTTAGGTTTTGGAATGTATTCTAAGACGAATTTCTCAAGGAATTATTCGTTTTCTTGACTCAATGGCAGACGTAATTAATTCGGGTTTGTTTTGCCCGATGGAAGTGCCGCTATGGAGTGAAACGACGTAGAAACGAATGGTAAACTGCGGGTTGTTTTGAATCATATTAACCTGTTTTAGCAACAAGCTCCAAATGTATTTCAGATGTTTCACACAAAACTGAATTGTGTGGTCCAAACAGGGTTAAGTAAGTTTTCACTGGGGGTGGAGGAGGAGGGGAGAGAAAAGTCGAAAGGAGCGGGGGCGAACCTGCAGCTTCATGAATATGCAAGTTTCGACTTGACACTTCGAAAAGGACGGGGTGGGGACAGGTTTGATAATTCCGGGGAAGGGCCACCGTGCCGCTCTTGTCTCAGGCCTTATCGCGGAGACCCGTCATTGTGTGGCTTTTCTATCCCATTCGGTCCGCCTTTCTATTGGGTCTTTTCATCGGGTATCCGGTACCTGTTCGGACCTGCGTTCCCCACCTCTCGGCCCTACGCAGACCTGTTCAAGCCTGTCTCCTTCGGTTGACCCTGCACGGTGAATCCCAGCCAATTAGAGTTGAGCCTTTGTCTCTCTCTGTTCTGGGTCACCCATATAGAATACGTAATATTCCAACCCTCATATATAATACACGTATCAACACCTCTTTGACGCAGACCACCCCTTCAACGTTTGTAAAATAAACTCAATTAAACCACCTCCTGATTGAGATGCCAATTTGTTAACCAAATACTGTCATTTAGAACCATATGGGCTCTCCAGTGTGAGTGTATCTGCCATGCCTACAAATTAATTCAACTTCGATACTGTACAATTAAAATCACTACTGGGCATTATTACATTAGAGACAATGAAGAAATCACAAGAATAGAGTTTATGACTAAAAATTGAAGAAACAACAAGCTTTTATTACTAAAAAGTTGAAAATAAATTACCTCTAATAAGAAATTTGACCCTTTATGAAAATAATACTTTATTACAGTCCCAATTTTATAAATAAAAGCGTGTTACATTGTGATAGCAAGAGGAAAAGGGGAAAGATGCTAAATGTAACACGCTTTTATTTATAAAATTGGGACTGTGATAACGTGTTATCTTTATCAGGGGTTATAATATAACCCCTGATAAGAAATATTATTTCTTATTAGAGGTAATTTATTTTCAACTTTTTAGCTTATTTTATTAACAAAAAAAAGCTTGTTTTTAAATTTTTTTTCCTTTATATTTAATTTATGACTAAAAAGTTTATGAATTTGAAGATGGTTCCTCGTGCATTGGAGGATGCCCTTTATGAATTGGAAGGAAGAAGGAATTATGAAATGGAAGATGGTCCCCTATGAATTGAAGATGATCCCACAGGAATTAAAGGATGGAGGAATTATGAAATGAAGCCTGCCCCTCATGGATAGGAAGATGGTCCCCTATGAATTGAAGATGATCCCACAGGAATTAAAGGATGGAGGAATTATGAAATGGACCCTGCCCCTCATGGATAGGAAGATGGTCCCCTATGAGTTGCTCTTTATGAATTGGAAGATGGTCCTCTATGAATTGAAGGATACCCTTCATGAATTGGAAGGGGTGAAACTAAATAAACGCTGCAAATTATTACTCAATGGTTTATTATTTTTCCATATAGATCACTCGTCTGCAAAGAACACGGCTTTGCCATTGTTACCACCAACCAACATGAAGAAAAACGTCGATCGCATTTCGGTCAGCTAAAATTTGAACGGAGATTAGGCCTCTTTTGCGATTCACACTCGTGTTTCTGATTTATCCTAAGTCTAACCCTTAAATTCTTATCCGTCTCTGTCGGACGGTTTGTTCTATAGAGATCGAGTGGTCTCTAAAAATTATAAAAATTGAATACTACCTCAAATTGATGGAAAGACAATACCTTTATATCGAAATCGTTTTAAGCTAGGGCGTTTTCAAAATTTCAAACCTTTTTTTTCAACCCTTAGAAGTGATCTACATCAACCACAATCACACTGGAAGATGAAAAAAACCTGATAAAAACTTGCGTTATCCAAAAAAATCGCTGATGTCTTGCTTTTGAACTTTTTTTCTTCTCGAATCTAAAGTGGATCATTGTCAATCATAATAAAGTCGGGAAGAGTCCTACGCGTGCGATATCCTTCAGAACTGTTGAGACATCGGTTGTCGTCTTCAAAGCTCCGCGGGGTCACCCAGAAGCAAACCGACAAATATACAAGTGCAAGTTTGAATGCTTTCTCAGCCCATCAAGACCGACTTTTTTACGACTTCCACATCTTTATAGCCGCTCCTTCATCTCAGCAGCTCAGATGAGTTTTCGACTTTAATAACTTCCGACCCATTAGGGTGGACGAGATGAAACTCCTATTTTTTACTCTCCGGTTCTTTTTCTTCGGTTTACGATCGAAACGGGTCGAATAGATAATTTTATGCAGTCGAAATGCCTCTTTCTTTCGACTGGTTGAGGGTGTTTTGGGTTGTAGTAGCTCCTTACTTTATCAAGTCCCTAATGATGAATTTGATTCTCCGGACGTTGCACCCAAAACAGCTCTTTACAGGAGGTTTTTTGTTAAAAGCTTTTGGTTTATTATTTTCAATAATGAACCTTTGGATTCGACCAAGGAAAAAATTTTTTTAACCCCCCTCAAAATTTGTTGGTTTACGTTTCAAGGTACGTAGAATCCAAAAATCGAATAAAAATTTGGCCGTCCGTCCACCGTACGCGGCATTTTCCCCACTTAGTATTGACCGATTTTGATGAAATTTGGTATACAAGCTCCATTTGGGGTCTAGCTGAAGCTGGGTCGAAGCTTTTGGTTGATGTAGGTCACTTATAAGGGTTGACATTTTGAAAATGCCATAACTCAAAAAATTTTGATGTAAAGGTATTGTTTTTCCACCAATTTAAGATAGTATTGAATTTTTAGAGACCAGGCGGAGCTTTGTAGGATAAACCGTTTGTGTGTATTCGAGTGAGGGCAATGGTCCTCTCGATGCGCTGATTTGTAAACTAGCCTGATCCCTACTCAACGGAGAGATTGGTCCCTAAGCCTATGGCTTTGGCACTACATCCGCGGCGCCTCGCGGCCGACTGTCCAGATAAGTGCTTGCAAGATCTATCCGCAAACCTCGGCGTCTGGACCCAGACCTATCAGCGGAAAGCGAAGCATTTACTCGTACCTAATGAAGCCTAGTGTTCTGAAAGAGGTCCCTAAGGGGAGCTAGAGGTTCGGCGCCTTTATGGGGCAAACCGTTTCCTCGGAAGAACTGGGGCTGTAGGTAAGAAAAGAAATGATAAGTCGGACTGACGAGGTACGAATGTAGAATCATCAAAAATTAACTTCCCTCGATCGGGGATCGATCTCCTATCCTCCGACTAAACTACATTTACACTTCTGAGTCGGAGCTCGTTACCACTGAGCTAAGGAAGCTAATGGACAGAAATGCGAAGAGGTCGCTGATCACAATATCTCCCCCCCCCCCCATTAGGAAATCTCAGGTACTCTGTTACCTAGTCAGGGAGGTGAGGGGCAGCTTTGGCCGGCGGTTTCCAACCCAGTGAGAACGAGCTATTTTTGACTGGCTTCGGAGTTTTTTGTTATTGTTCCTTATTGACGGGGCGGGGGATCTGCTGACCTCAACGTTTGTCCGAATAGGCGGTGGCTTGACTCGTGTCTTGAGAGGGAGTTGTTTTGATGACCCAATCTTTTAATGAATTGACGTTTCTCTGAGAAATGCTAAGGAGACAATTCGTGTCCTACCGACTGCGCCACAATGTTGAATCATCAAAAATTAACTTCCCTCAACCGGGGATCGATCTCCTATCTTCCGACTAAACTATATTTACACTTCTGAGTCGGAGCTCGTTACCACTGAGCTAAGGAAGCGAATGAAGAGGTCGCTGATCACAACATCAAGACCCCTGGGTGCAGCTTTTATGCTCAAACTATTATGGTGAGGGGAAAGTGGAAAAGAGGTGACGTCAGATGACGAGTTCTTTCCCTTCCGCACCTCGTCATTGTTGGTGATGACTCATGCCACTCTGGGTTTTCCCACACGTCACTTTATTGGAGAACTAACTAACATAGATGTTTGACATTACAGATAGTATTGAGTTTTTAGAGACCAGGAAGAGCTTTAAACCGTTCGCTCCCTACGAGAATTTAAGGGTTGGACTTACAATAAATCAGAAACACGAGTATGAATCGCAAAAGAGGCCTAATCTCCGTTCAAATTTTAGCTGACCGAAGTGCGATCGACGTTTTTCTTCATGTTGGTTGGTGGTAACAATGGCAAAGCTGTGTTCTTTGCAGACGAGTGATCTATACAGGGTGTCTACACTTCCGATGGGCATAACTTCAGGGTTCGATTCTACAAGGTATTTCCAACAAAAAATGTCTCCTAGCAATTTTCTTTTAACCCACTCAAAATTCCTTTTTTTTCACTTTGAAGTTTTTCTTCGCGTTTTCGACCTTACGGCACTGATATGGTCATAACTCCCTTATTTCTTCTCAAAATTCAAATCTGACTACACCGTTAGAAAGAGCGTTAAATTCCTAAGCTCCCTAATGCAAACTCAAAATATTTCAGCAATAAAATAGTTTTAAAAATCAAGTCAAAAAGCCAACTTTAAAAAATTTTCGAAACTTGACTTTCTTCGACCAAAGTTTTCACTCTAAATCCCTGCCCATTTCGATGGGCGCTCTTCGGAGAAAACATGCTCAAATTGTCAGCTTTTCAACGGTCTATCAATTTTTCTTTTTAACATTCAAATTGGAAGAGTAAATTAAGTTTGAATGCGAGAAAACGTGTGTTTTACAAGAAAATCCAGTGTTTTAAGCGGTTTATGGTCCCCCTCGACCTCAAGATGGTTTGACGATTTTGGTATCATTTTCTATGTAATTTTTTACGCTGAATCAAATAGTGATACTTCCGAATGGTTCCGACTGCTAGAAAGTGGATTTTTCGAAGAAAACCTTCGTTTTTCGTACATAAAAAACGCATAATTCGTAGATATAGTCGTGAGCATAAAGTAACACCTTTGAACTCAACAAAAACACCGAATTTCTAGCTGATTGAAGTTTTTGTTGAGTTCGAAGGTGTTACTTTATGCTCACTACCATATCTACGAATAATGCGTTTTTTATGTACGAAAAACGAAGGTTTTCTTCGAAAAATCCACTTTCTAGCAGTCGGAACCATTCGGAAGTATCACTATTTGATTCAGCGTAAAAAATTACATAGAAAATGATACCAAAATCGTCAAGCCATCTTGAGGTCGAGGGGGACCATAAACCGCTTAAAACTTTAAAAGATTTGCTTGTAAAACACACGTTTTCTGGCATTCAAACTTAATTTACTCTTCCAATTTGAATGTTAAAAAGAAAAATTGATAGACCGTTGAAAAGCTGACAATTTGAGCATGTTTTCTCCGAAGAGCGCCCATCGAAATGGGCAGGGATTTAGAGTGAAAACTTTGGTCGAAGAAAGTCAAGTTTCAAAAATTTTTTAAAGTTGGCTTTTTGACTTGATTTTTCGAAACTATTTTATTGCTGAAAGATTTTGCACTAGGTAGCTTGGAAATTTAACGCTCTTTCTAACGGTGTAGTCAGATTTGAATTTTGAGGAGAAATAAGGGAGTTATGACCATATCAGTGCCATAAGGTCGAAAACGCGAAGAAAAACTTTGAAGTGAAAAAAAAAGGAATTTTGAGTGGGTTAAAAGAAAATTGCTAGGAGACATTTTTTGTTGGAAATACCTTGTAGAATCGAACCCTGAAGTTACGCCCATCGAAAGAGTAGACACCCTGTATAGAAAAATAATAAACCTTTGTGTAATAACTTTTGTTTCAGACATGAAATCGTTCATGTTTCGCAATCGTTAGTTTAAAATAGCGAATAAATAGGAATAACGTGATGTTAATAAGTTGTCGACAAGAGTCAAGAACGTATTATTTGCGAATAATAAAGTTTAAATTAATATCAGGGTTGAAAACGGACTTTATTGATAAATTAGTATTTTTGGGGGTGCAAAAAGGGCATTCGAATTTGTATGATGAAAAAGACGCGATCTTTGGTGTGGTGGAGGGGGGAGCGTGCTTCGCAATCCATCACGCTAAGGGTAGTTTCGAGAGGGTTCGATGGGGGTGGGTTTTCTCGTAAGAGAAAATGGTGCGGCGGAGAGGGGAGAAAAGGAGTGGAAGGAGAAAAGTGGTTTCGGCGAAAAACGGGGATGCGAGAGGGCGGGTTTTTAGGGGATGAAGAAAAAAACCGGGCGGGGATTCAGCGCGGAGAAGAAGAAGGGGGAGACGATTATACTAATTCCGCCTCGCATGTCACTTTGAATGGAAGAAGAAGAAGGAGAAGGGAAGGGGAAGAGAGGGTCAGAAGGAAGAAGTCGAAGAGAAACAACCGCATTACACAAAATACACCCCCGAAAACTCCCCTTCCCATCTATGGAACCACTCTTCTCCGGCACCACTCTCCTCCGGCACCACTCTTCTCCGGCACCACTCCTTTTGTCTTTTCTTTGTCAGTTTAGATGAGAACATCGGTGTAGTCTCATTCAAAACCTCGTTAAGCAACACATTTCATTCCTGTTCCATTATTATGTTTTTTATTTACGTTCTTTTATTCCATTTATTTACTTCAAACGTATTTCCTCCGACCTCAAAATCTTCAAAGAGTAATGAAAAAAGAATGAATTTCGAGTTCTTCTCACGGTATTTTGAATAAATTCAAACCAATTGCAGACCGTGGAGTATTTATCCTTTCTGCCCTGGCGGAAAACCAGTGTTGGACGAATTTGTCATATTATGAGATCAAATCTCAGGAGAATTCATCATAATATGAGAATATAAGATCATATCCCAAAAACAGTTAGTCGTAATATGAGAATTTGAGTTATATCCTAAGGAGAATTGGTCGTAATATGAGAATTATAAGATTAACCAAAGAAAAATTTGTCACAATATGAGAATTTGATTCATATCCTAAGGAGAATACGTCGTAATATGTGAATTATAATAATTATATCCCAAGAAAAGTTGGTCAAAATATGAAAATGTAAGATCATAATGAGTTGGTCAAAATATGAGAATTTAAGTCACAATCTAAGGAGAATTTTACTCAAGATGGGAAATATATTATCGTATCCCAAGAAGAATTTGTCATACTATGAGAATATAAGATCATATCCAAAGGAGAATTTAAAATTTTTCGAAAGATGAGAATCATAAGATCATATCCCAAAAGTTGGCAAAACTATAGGAATATAAAATCATATTCCAAGAAAAACTCATCATACTATGAGAATATATAATCATGTCAAAAGGAGAATTTAAGAATTTTTTGTAAGATGAAAATTTCAAGATCAAATCCCAAAAGTTTGCCAAATATGGGAATATAAGAACAAGGACAATTTGCCATAATATTAGAGTACTAGCTGAAAAGCAGGCAAAGACGATTTCTCTGACTCTCCTCCCGCCACCCACTCCCTCCGACTCCTCTCGCCTCCGACTTCTCTCGCCTCCGACTCCTCTCGCCTCCGACTCCTCCCGCCTCCGACTCCTCTCGCCTCCGACTCCTCCCGCCCCCAACCCCTCCAGCCTCCAACTCTCCCCACTCCCACGACCCCTCCGTGCATACGTACGTACGTACTTACGTACGGTTGGCGTTTTATATTATTAGTTAAGATCTTATCCCAAGAATAGTTGGTCACAATATGAGAATATAAGATCATAATAAGTTGGTCATAATATGAGAATTTAACTCACAATCTAAGGAGAATTTTACTTAAGATGGCAAATATATGATCGTATCCCAAGAGGAATTTGTCATACTGTGAGAATATAAGATCATATCCAAAGGAGAATTTTAAATTTTTTGAAAGATGAGAATAATAAGATCATATCCCAAAAGTTGGCAAAAATATAGGAATATAAGATCATATCCCAAGAAGAATTTTTGTCGGACTATGAGAACATACCTATAATCAAGTCAAAATGAGAATTTGAGCGTTTTTCTTAAGATGAAAGCTTTAAGATCTTATCCAAAAAGGTGGTCATAATATGAGAATTTAAGTCATAACCTAAGGAGAACTTTCCGTATTATGAGAATTATAAGATTATATCGCAAGAAATGATGGTCACAATATGAGAATTTAAGTCTTATCCTAAGGAGAATTTTACGTAAGATGGGAATTATATGATCATATCCCAAGAAAAATTTGTCATACTATGAGCATATACCTATAATCATGTCAAAAGGATGTCATGATTAACGATGCGCTATCTGCAGTCAAGCAGGTTCACGGCGTAAATGCACTATTGTATGCGGATGACCTCGTGATATGGGCGACCTCCAGCAGCATCCCTGCACTAGAATGTGCCATCAATAAAGCACTGGAGAGGCTGGCAGGCTGGTCGGAACTGAATGAGATGGAAATTAATGTTATGAAAACCGAGTCTCAACTATTCACTCTTTCCACAAGGAATCATCAGTTCTCGCTTAAACTGAACGGGAGCCTCATAAAGCAGTCCCATTGCGCAACCTATCTTGGAGTCCAACTTGACTCCCGTCTCACCTGGGCAGCCCAGACTGAGAGAATGGTTGAGAAAGGCTCGAAAAGACTAACCCTGCTAAAGAGACTGGCGGGCAGCATGTGGGGCGCCACCCAGGATGTCCTGAACCTGGCATTTGTGAGTTATGTACGGCCTGCCATGGAGTATGGCAATGAACTGCTGGTGACCGCCTCGGATTCTGTAGTTCGGAAGCTGGATGCCGCCCAGCACCAAGCCCTCTGCGTGATCACTGGAGCGCCCAAGTCAACACCGATCGTGGCTATGGAGCTACAAACTGGCATTGAGCCCCAGAAATTCCGGAGGGAGGCTGCAGCGTTGGCTCTTTCAGAGCGACTGCAGAGGAATGGTGTTGATTATTGGGCGGATTACATCCCGGCATCACCACGTTTGAGAACACAGGGTGCCTTTTTGTCCCGGGTCTGTGAGCTCCGTGAGGATTATGGTCTTGAGGAAAGTCTTGCCAACCGTTACAATTTTCCATCCTTGAACCAGCTGACGCCAATGGATGCGCCCGCCGGTTTTACGGCTTTACTTACCCCAGTAACAAAGGGTTTGACGCCTCCTGAGGAACTGAAAGCAGCTGCACTGGAGACCTTGCATGCCCGCTTCCCCGAGCCCGAGTGGCTGAGAGTGTACACGGATGGGTCAGCGGTGGGGGCTACGAGTAATGGCGGTGCGGGGGTGTATTCGACAGTTGGCGCTATTGCTGCCCCCGTTGGAAGGCTGGCAAATAGCTTTGACGGGGAAATTAGAGCTGTGTTGCTGGCACTGGAAATGATCCGGACCCAGTCACATCGCAAAGTTGCTATCCTCATTGATTCCCAAGCAGCTATTACCGCGCTGTCTTCTGGCACCTATACAGAGTCCCATGACGTCCTCAGCGGTAGAGAGGCTATTCAGGCCTTGCTGCGAGAGGGTGCCACTTTAGCACTGCAGTGGATCCCCTCACACTGTGGTATCTGGGGAAATGACCGTGCTGATGCACTAGCCAAGGAGGGCTCCCGCATGGAAATGCCTGAGGCTCGCATTGGGTACAGAGCAGCCAAAAAATGCATCCAGGACAAATTAAAGGAAAGACAGCTGGAAAACCATCGGATGGCAGCTAAGGGAAGGAGATGGGCCAGCCTTTTGGAGGAGAGGAACCGTGTCCCCGCAAATCTACCCCGACATATAACAGTGGCAGGGTTCAGGTCTATTACAGGACACGATTATCTGAACGCCCACCTTCATAGGATCCGAGTGAAGGATAACTCGGGCTGTTCTCTATGCCTCTCAACCCTGCCAATGAACTCGGACCACTTATTGGACTGTCCTCAACTCGAGGGCATTAGACAATCTTTCACACCAGACGAGACCAACTGGTCGAAAATATCGCTATTGTATTGGGCTGCGCGAGGTCAAATGATGGCGGAAACGCCAACGACCTAGTACTGGCGTTGGGTAAAAAAAAAAAACAAAAAAAAAAATGTCAAAAGGAGAATTTGAGAATTTTTCGTGAGATGAAAACTTTAAGATCTTATCCCAAAAGTTGGCCAAATTTGAGAATATAAGAACAAGGACAATTTGCCATAATATGAGAGTATAAGATCATATCCCAAGAATAGTTGGTCATAATATGAAAGTATAAGATCATATTTCAAGAATAGTTGGTCATAATATGAGAGTATGAGATCATATCCCACGAATATTTGGTCATAATATGAGAGTATAAGATCGTGTCCCAAGAATAGTTGGTCATAATATGAGAGTATAAGTTCATATCCAAAGAATAGTTGGTCATAATATGAGAGTATAAGATCATATCCCACGAATATTTGGTCATAATATGGGAATATAAGATCATATCCTGAGAATAGTTGGTCATAATATGAGAGTATAAGATCATATCCCAAGAATAGTTGGTCATAATATGAGAGTATAAGTTCATATCCAAAGAATAGTTGGTCATAATATGAGAGTATAAGATCATATACCAAGAATAGTTGGTCATAATATGAGAGTATAAGATCATATCCAAAGAATAGTTGGTCACAATATAGGAATATAAGATGTTATCCCAAAAAAAATTTGCCATACTATGAGAATACACCTGTAATTATGTCCAAAGGTGAATTTAAGAATTTTTCGTAAAATGAGAACTTTAAGATCAAATCCCAAAAGTTTGCCAAATATGGGAATATAAGATCATATTCCAAGGATAATTTGCCATAATATGATAATCATAAGATCTGATCCCAAGAAGAATTTGTCTTACCATGAGAATATAAGATCATATCCCGAAAGTTGACCAAAATATGAGAATATAAGATCATATTACAAGAATAGTTTATCATAATATGAGAATATATGATCGTATCCCAAGAATATTAGGCGAGTTTGGTTTCTCAGTCAGTCTTTTGTGAGGAAGTAGGTATTGAAGATTTGGCCAATAAAAACTACCAGTTCTTCAAACATCAACTCGAATGTTCTTCTTCAACCCTTCCTTGAAGAAATACGTATAAATTCAGCTACATCAAATATTCTTAGGACTAAGAATTTGCTTGTTAAAACCAAAGTTCAGATTGCGAACTGAGAAAGAGAGTTCTTTTTATGAAAATCCACCTGTCGAGGTAATCAAAATTCCTAGCCAAAATGGAGGATTGGATTCTTAAGATCTAGTTTAGGTATTTTCTTCTACGGTAATTTTTTCCCCTTGGTTATTCCTGGTGTTGAACGTTATTCTAGGGCCCTATTATGGGATTCGACTTGGAGCTCCAGAATCTAAAATTGAGGCAAATCGATCATATTGGTAATTCAACAGAACTTCTCAAGTGAATAACATCAAAATACAAAATAATAATATAAATTCACTCACCTTGTTTGAAATTCACTCTGAATGAACTCGGCCATCGTTGAAAACACAAACTTGACACGATTTCGGATTGTTTACGCGGTTTGTTTGATTTTTGTAGCTTGATGAGTCTTGTTTCTTCTTTTGAAGCAACAAAGTGGAGATGATGTGCTCTCTAGAGACGTCGAATTGTAGATTCACGCCTGATGTATAATAACAAACACTCCAATGCATGCTGTATTAATTTATAACTATTTCATCTTAAAAAAGCACCGTACGGTTGATATTCATTCAACGACCAACGTGAACTCCTACATAATTTTTCGGATCTGCACTCTTCACTAAGAACGACCAATTCATGCAGTACTTAACCCTACATTTTTTAATTTTGGGAAGTTGAGAGCATTTCAAATAGAAAAAATAAATTTGAAAAATAGTAAAAATATCATGCAATACAATATTTGCCAGTTTTCACAAATACGCTAATGAAGGATTTTAATTATAATATAATTAGTTCGCCAAATCGATTGTTTTCAAAGTGATATTTTTGAACGTGAATCGATCATATTTTGAGAGGACTTCAAAATTCAAAGCCAAATTGCATTAATTTTGGTTTTTATACTCAATCTTATTAAAAAAACCTAAATATGAGCTAAATTTTCGAAACTTCAAATTAATTTAATCGAAAGAAGCATTTGTTTGGATATGAATGATCAAAACATAAACAGCATCTAGAAAACTTGAGACCCACAACTCAGCCTCATCCAGTAAATTTCATCATGTTAGCAAAATAAAACTTGATAAAATAATAAAATAAAATAGCCAGTATTATAATTCCTTCAAATAATTTAATAATTTTGTACACAAAATGTGTAATAGATGCATAATTTTACTAAAAAGTTATTAAATACCTAGACAATATTTTTCATGGTATTGATTGAAAATATCATCGGTTCATTACTGTAAATAATAAACTATTAATTGATTCGAAATGAATAATAAGAAAATTCCCCTATTCCTGTGTTACTTACAATAACACTATTGTTACGTTTGAACAACTTATTTTTAAAATATACAGAGTGGCTCAGTTGCTGCTAAAATCGTCCAGATAGTGGTGACAATTTTGCGCTCACGTGCGCAATCTTACGCAACGCACACCAACTTTGTTATCTCAAATGATAGCCCCTATTTTTTATTGCAGATTTGGATTCTACGTGAAATTTCATGAGTTTTAGACCCCTCAACCGATTTTTTTGGTTGCGCACAATCTGTCCAGTGAGCGCGCAAACATGCGCAACCCCTGGATTGTACCAAAATTGAGATATTTTCGCTTAATCACGTGGTGGTATCCATTTTGGGTTTTAGTGGAATTTTCCGAAAATTAGGTGGTTTTTTAGTGGAAAATCGCTCTTTTTCCATCCTTATAAGTTACGAAGCAATTTTATTTATTTCGGGTGGCTGTACCCCTAAATTTGGGAGGAGGGAAAGACAAAAACAACATTTTTCTCACTCCTTGAAGACTTTTTCTGAATGTTTACAAGTGAAGAGTCGGTGCCAACTACAAAAAATTGATCTTTCCCTCCTTCTTTCTCCACACGGACTGGGGTAGACAAGATGAATTTGCCCTTAAAAAGGCCATTTTCTTTTTTTTTAAAGTTTATTTTTCGTCGATAATTTGATCAAAATGCAGTCGAATTAAGAAACCAACATCACCACGTGATTCAGCGTAAAAAGATACCAAAATATCATGTGTCACACTTGGGTAATTTGTACATGCACATTTTGACGCAACTTCGCATTTAAGCATGAAAAAATCATGAAGATTTAAAAAAAAAAAAAATATCACTAACTGGACGATTTTAGCAGTGGGAGGGGAAGGGGACGTTATCGAGGACACCCTGTACAAGTTGATTTAATTTTAAAAAAAATAGGAAGAAATTGAATTTTTAAAAAATTTGGGACAAAAAAGTACTTAAAAAAATTAAAAAAGAGAAAAAATATCAAATTTAATTAATAAAAAAAAAAAAAGAAGAATGAATTATTTTGGATCAAAAAAGTAAGTACTTACTTTAAAAAAATGAAAAAAAATAAATAAATAAAAAAAGTTAAAATACAAAATAAATAGGTAATTTCCTAAATAATGAACAAATTAATGAGCGAATTTTCAAAGAAATCTTTCAGTTGAACGTTTTTACTTAGTTTTTTAATCGTCGAAAAGGTCTAATGCACTAATCGTCTAAGTAAATTATGTATGATTCAGTTAGTAAGACATTTTTTTCCACTCTCCATAATGTTCCAAAACGGATTTCAGTGAAAATTTTCTACGAAAAAGTCCATTCCAAAAATTTTGAGGAATTTCCTTGAAAATTTGTTATTTGATTTTTAAGCAGAAATTTTTACACTTCGCTATTGACCCTCCGGAACTGCGGTTGCCTCTTTGGAAGTAGGTTGACTTTCTTGGACTTTGGATTGGAATTGTACGAACAGAAGGCAAATATTAAAAAATTCACTGTATAACGCACAATGATACGTTTTCAAAGGCTCTCGAAGTCGACAAATTCCGACGTTTTCGCGAAACTTCTTGAAATTGCGGTTGTTTTGACAGTTAAAAGCAGCCTCAACTTCCCAATATAGTTGTTTTATTAGGTTTATTCGTGAAACGATCGAAAGTGGACTCACGTCTCGGCGGGCAGTCGAGTTCCTCGTCGGTTTTGTCGATGCAGTCAACAACGCCGTCGCATCTTTGGCGGATGGGAAGGCAGCGGCTGACGTCGCACATGAACTCCGTCGTCAGGCAGTCTGTCGTCAACAAAATTACGAAAATTACGAATATTACGCATAATTGGGAGAAGAAGAATTTGATTTCACTCAAATGAATGTAAGTTTTTCTCAAATTATATTTTGGAATTATTGTGAGCAACGAATTATTGATAGGGTACAACAAACGAATTTGAATTTGATTTTTTTTTTTTTTGGTTGAAACGTCACATATTATCAGGTCAGTAATATAAAGGTAGATTTTTGTGCACAAATAATTACAAGAACATTAAAAGAAGCAACAATCACAACATGTGACAAACAATACTGCGTTAGTAGCGCATTTTTATATACAAAATGACAAAAACCTTCACCACAAATGATACAAGTACTATTTCGCAAAGTACCGTAAAACCGTCAAACTTTACCCCACCAAAGGTAACTTTACCCCAAAAAGTGAGAATCTTCAATTGTGAACTAAGCGTGGTAGAACTTAGATAAAAGTTAGCTATTGTGTTTTCGTTATACTCCACATCCCAGAGAAGCGATGCGGCTTGCGATGGCGCCTTTATCCATGTTATCAGCTGTTATCAGTAATTGTTTCCTGTTAAGCTGTTTTTGTCCTGTTTCTTGTGCTCCAAAATTTCTTCCATATCAGGTGTTAGGAGTGGATTTACCAGGCAAGCCCTCATCATATCACTTTCAATATCTTATTTTGAACAAAATACACTAATCAAATTCTCAAAAAAGTGTTTTCATAGTTATGCCTTCGTTTACCAAAAATTTGATGGTAACTTTACTCCACTTTAAAGGTTGGGATAAAGGTAGCCTCACTCATATTTTTTTTGAAAAATGTTTCAAAGATTTCAAAGAAATATTTCAAAGAAAAATAGAAATATTTCAAAGAAAAATATTTATTTGAAATATTTGAAAAATATTTGAGTTTTATAATTTTCGCAGTGTTGAATGTAAGGTTTCTAGTGTATCTCATGTCAGAAGTTAGAGATGGGGAGAAGAAATTAGAAAAAGCTTGGTAAGCGTTCCTACCGAAACTTAACAACTGAACAGCTGCATTATGATATGAACATAAACGTGCTTTGGTCTCTTAAGTTGTGATTTACCATATTATTTACTCGTGGGTTAACTTTGAAATTTACCATTGCAATTCATTTGAAAGTTATCGAATGTGAAACAGACTTTTTCTGTGATTTTGTTAAGTCATTCGTTTATGGTTTATTGTCCTTTAATATTTCTTTACTTGTAGAAAGTTTTGCTCGATTGCCTACATAAGTCTGTCTATACTGGAAGACTGAAATTGTGATCTCTTAACCAGAAATATTGCATTTCAAGCAAATTCGTTGAAATAAATGATCATTGGTATTTATATTTTTCTTAAGTATAACTTGTATTTATCAAGCTAAAAAGTTCAATTTTTCAGAATATATTTTATAATAATATTATAAACACTTGATATTATCAAGTATTTCTGGGGTAATGAATTCAATCCCGACTATTAACATTGCACCACTGCCCGTTTCTGTAGCGATAACCGTGAGTTTTTCAGAGTGGAGTAAAGATAGACGCACTCGTAGGTAACTTTACTCCAACATTTAAACAATTAAATAGGGGGGTTACAATTATCTGATCAATAAGCTCGACCACTCTAAATGTTCAGGAAGCCCTGAAGATCAATTCACTTATTAAAAAAAATCAATTTAACCCATTTCGAGTGGGAGAAATTGTATTTGGAAATGTTTTGGAGTAAATCTTGGGGTAAAGTTTGGCGGTTTTACGGTAATGACAAAAATTATCATGTAAAATGTACTTGTTAGCAGAGAGGTAAAAGAGGACCGAAAAACTTCGGGAGTCGATTCTACAACTAATTTAAGTGAGAAAATGTCTCTCAGCAATTTTGTTTTAACCCCTTGTTTTTCCAAGTTTTTTTAATTTAAAGATTTTTTTCGTGTGTTCGACTTATACCTACTAAAATTACCATAACTACGTTAATTTACTGTAAACATGTAAAAATAAGGGCACCGTTGTAAAGGGCGTCAAATTTCCCATCTTTGCAGTGCCAACAAAACACTGTTTTCGGGGTCCTGATGGGTGAAAAATCAAGTCGTAGCGTAATTTTTGTCGAATTAGCAAAACATTTCCTATTTTTTCTTTTTTTTGGCAGGAGTTTTCTTCCCCATGGTTTATCGCGTAACTCATCACCAAAAACTGCGCAAAGATCTCAGCATTCCAATGGTATAATAAAAAAAATTTACAATCGATTTTAAGGGAGAAATTCGTGTTTGAACGCTGGAAAACGTGCATTTTTTCAGCGAAAATTAGGAATTAGCGCGTTTTGGAATTTGAGATCGTTTTTAAAAAAAGTCATAACCTTACTTTCCTAGGTACAAACAATTTTTCCCTCTTTACAGTCGTACATCTGCCAAACATTAAATCTGATTATGGTAGAATTAAATAAAATAAATTGAAGTGAAAAGGGTAGAAATGTCTGAACATATAAGATTGAACGAAGCCACCTTTATTTTTTCTACCCCGGGGATGTTTTTGGCTCACTTTGGAATTGGATTATAACCCTTTTTAGCGCGTTTTGGAAAAGCACTCATACTTTCTACTCGTTTTTCGATGGGTTTTGCATCGTTTTGAGATTGGAAGCCATCACAAGGATGTAGCTGATGCCATTCTAAATCCAATGATACCAATTTTGGGTTATTATTTTCAATAATGGCCCTTTGGAATCGACCAAGAAAAAAGTTTTTTCAACACCCACTCAAAATTTGTTGGTTTACGTTTCAAGGTACGTAGAATCCAAAAATCGAATAAAAATTTGGCCCTCCGTCCGCCTTACACTTTGCCCACTTAGCATTGACCGATTTTGATGAAATTTGGTTTGTAGGCTCCATTTGGGGTCTAGTTGTGCCCCGAAGATTTTGATTGATTTAGGTCACATCTAAGGGTCGAAAAATGAATTTAGAAATTTAAAAAACGCCCTAACTCAAAAAATTTTGATATAAAGGTATTGTTTTTTCTTCGAATTAAGACAGTATAGAATTTTTAGAATTTTTTAAGACCAACCGGAGCTCTGTAGGACAAACCGTTCGCTCCCTACGAGAATTTAAGGGTTGGACTTACGAAAAATCAGAAACACGAATGTGAATCGCAAAAGAGCCTAATCTCCGTTCAAATTTTAGCTGACCGAAATGCGATCGATGTTTTTCTTCGTGTTGGATGGTTGGTGGCTTTGTAGACGAGTGATCTATATAGAAAAATAAAAAATAATAAACCATTGTGTAATAATTTGCAGCGTTTTTTTTTTCTCCAAAAATCGATTAAGCTCGTTTTGGAACTGGCCTACTGTGTTATACGATTACGCGTTTAAGTTATCAAGTTACGCGTTGAATGAATTCTCTAGATTTTCTCGCAGAAATCACTGCAAGTGTCAATTTTTTCGCGTTAGTGTGATAAATATCGATGTTTTATCCCCATTCGGGCCAATATTGAACGGTCACCGAGAACTGAGCTGTCACGCTATTTCCATGTTGGAGCCCCCACCGTAACTCCAGGTCTGGCACAAAACACGAATCGGTGAGTAACTACGGAGTTATTTTCTTCATTTCCTCCGTTACCGTTAGATTGTTAATCACGGCAAATAGTAATCGGGAATTCGTTAACTACTTCCGACTGGAACAGTTCGAAACGACGTTGTTCTCACTGAAAAGGTGCAGTTACCTCATAGAGAGTTCCCTTAGAATGGTGGTTCCGATATTCTACAGCGAAAGAAGTGCTCAATTATGAACATGTACGACAATCATCCCGAGCCTAGCAGCTTTTCATTGGTATCTTCAGCAAGCGTACCTACACATTACCCTCTGTCAGTCGCACATGTGCAAAAAATGCACACTCAACTTTTTTCTGTTGGTAAACGGGTGATTCTCAGAAAAAGCTCAATAATAGTGTTATGGTAGGGTTTCTCCAAATGTGCGTCCTAGCGTTTCTTTTCTTTTTTTTTTTATCGGGTTTATTCCCGCCTCTGCCTACTAGAACCTCTTGAAAAATTTACTTTTATCCGAAATTAATACCTTTTCTTTTGTCTTGAAAGGCGCAATTCTCATTACCACCACCTGTAATGATTTCATTTTTGCCTACAAAAGTCTTCTCCTAGGCCTTGGAAAATATTGTTTGCGTGAAAAAACGAATTAAACTGAAAGTCTACATGTAGATCTCATCAATAACAGAGTGGTGTGGTTTTTAAATCCATTTGGTGATGCCAATAACTTATTTCAAAAAGTGTAATGGTGAAAAGTCTCATTACTGCACAAGAATCAAGATTTTCCCTCTCATAGCGACCAACAGGACATTTTGGCGAACTTTCGACGAGAATCACAGTGGCAGTACTGCAGAGCGCCAGGGAACTCGCCTCCGCCATTTCCCTCGTCAGTTGGTAAGCAGGGGTGGTTGTTAAAGGTCACGTGTCAGGTGCGTACGTTTATTGTAATTATTACCACAGTTCAATGATTCTCTTTCAATGTTGGTGACTAATTGTTTTAGATCGCATTTTTTTGTAGCCCACTAATTGCCTTCTCAAACGGCGCAGAATGAGGAATATAGTATGTACAGAACGAAAATGGCAAGCTCTCAAATTTGGAATTCTCATTACCACACATCAAACCATCTCATTACCACTAACTTAATAAAGTTCGGTGGTAATGATAATATGCGTATGGTAACGAGAAAATGTTGTTAGTTGAGTATTTTAAAGATGAAGTATAAATATGATTTTTCTACCTCAGGTATCTATTGACAGATTTTAAAAATAAAACGATTTTAGGTTTTCGAATTCTGATATTATTATCTCCATATTGCCCTAAGCCCTTAGAATAAAGAAATTCTTATTGTTCCCTTAGGTAACCCTCAGAGATGAATCGCCCTACACTTTACACAGCGGAACAATTGTGTGAACAAGAAAGGGAGGCTGATCGAAGGCACAGAGAAGAGAGTATGGTCTTGTGTTTCCTAAAAAATATTTGTGATGTAATTAAGTTAATTATGTGACGAATATTAACAAAATTGTCAAGTTAATTAATATGAAGAGTTGAAGATTGATATACATTATGTTGTAGACTGATAAGAGTTTTTTGAATGTCATTTGACGGTTTTAGTTTTTTTACAGTTCTTTACCTACTTGGAATACAAAGAAAAGAGAAATGGAGATTTTTCAATATAATCAATTTATCCAACCAACTGGTCAAGCTCATTGCTTGAAAGGTAGAAACAGAATGAGGAATTTCACCATGTCGGAATTTCCTATTTTTGACCCCAAAATCGGATTCAGCACCTCGAAAAACCCCCTAAGGCAAACTTTCAGCCCAAACTTCCTAATTTACGAATAAACAAAACAGTGTAGAAAATACGAGTGTTTAAAAAAACCGGGAAAATGACGTCATGCTGGAATAGTTCATTTATGGCCGCTTGAAGCGCTGAGATCGAGAAATCTATAGTCCCCAGATGCAAAATTTCACGAAACAGTAAAGTTCGAAATCGAAAAACTGAAGAAAAAAATAGAAAAAGCAAGATGGGGAAAATTAGGTTTCCCCTGTTTGTGTTTGATAACTTTTCTCTTAGAAAACACGATTTCGTCGTCCTAATGGGCAACACTGGGAGGAGACGGCGATCCGAACAGCCCAATCAGCGAGTGTTCCCGCTTCACGTCCGTTTTCCCGGTTAGTTTTGAAATCAAAAATTTTGATTGTCTCCCAAAAATAACAGGAGACTTATTTTCCGAAATCAGCCCGATTTTAATCTATCCCACACCATTAACTATTCAGGAAAAATGCAAACAGAATTCGGTGAAATTCCTCATTATCCCGAGCCTGGCAGCTTTGCATTGGTATCTTCAGCAAGCGTACCAACACATTAACACTGAATTTCATGAATGAAATTACGGTTCGGAGCGACACCTGCCTTACAGTAAGGCAGACGCTGAATCTACACTCCAAGGGACATCTGTCTTTTAGGCATTCCTCTCGTGATTTCGCGATTTTCTTTTCAAGCATGTGAATTCAAAATGAGGACCCCATACCAAAGACGTCTCCATAATATCAGGCAGAGCCATGCTAAGTGATTTTCTAGTACAGATAATGGGTGATTTTCACAGAAAGCTCAAGCCTAGTGTATCTCGAGGTTTTCTCCATACAAACTAGTCCTATGGTTGCTTTTTTCTTTCCCCTTGTGTTCATCTCACCACTCCCTGCGCTTCTCGCTGAAGAAACTATTTATTTTTGCGGTATGGATGCATTTTTTTGGGTCTTGAAAGACTCAATTCTCATACCACCGCCTGCAACTATTTTGTTTTACTGATGAAAGTTCTCTCCCAAGCCTTGGGAAATGTCCTTATGTTGAAAAGATTCAGTGAAATTGGAAGCCTACCAACAAATCTCCACAGAAACAGCTTTTTTCTATTTTTAAGTTTACTTGGGGGGTTCAACAAGTGATAATGAACTGTGTGTCTGAAAAAAATCTCATTACCGCACAAGAATCAAGATTTTCCCTCCCATAGCGACCAACAGGACATTTTGGCAAACTTTCGACGAGAATCGTAGTGGCAATACTGCAGAGCGCCAGGGAACTCGCCACCGCCATTTAGGGGGGCCCCGCCAAGCAGGAGCGGTTGTTTAAGGTCACGTGTCAGGTGCGTACGTTTATTGTTATTATTACCACAGTTCAATGATTCTCTTTCAATGTTGGTGACTAATTTTTTTAGATCCCATTTTTTTGTAGCCCACTAATTGCCTTCTCAAACGGCGTAGAATGAGGAATATGGTATGTACAGAACGATAATGGCAAGCTCTCAAATTTGGAATTCTCATTACCACACATCAAACCATCTCATTACCACTAACTTAATAAAATTCGGTGGTAATGATAATAGGCGTGTGGTAACGAGAAAATGTTGTTAGTTGAGTATTTTAGAGATGAAGTATAAATATTATTGTCTACGTTAGGTATCAATTGACAATTTTTACAACAAAAAAAACGATTTTAGGTTTTCGAATTCTGATATTATCATCTCCATATTGCCCTAAGCTCTTAGAATGAAAAAATTCTTATCCTTCTCTTAGGTAACCCTCAGAGATGACTCGCCCTACATTTTACGCTGAAAAGTTGTGCGAACAAAAAAGGGAGGCTGATCGACGAGAAGAGAGTATGGTCGAGAGTTTCTTAAAAAATATTTGCCTACTTACTATCCAGTTAATGAAACAAATCTGTGATGTAATTAAGTTAATTATGTGACGAATATTAACAAACTTGTCAAGTTAAATAATATAAAGAGTTGAAGATTGATATAATTATGTTGTAGACTGATAAGAGTTGTTTGAATGTCATTTAACTGAGTGTTTTAGTTTTTTTACAGTTCTTTACCTACTTGGAATACATTGATACTACTGTGATTTTCATTGATTTCAGTTTGGTTATTTATTCCCTCCCTATCAATCCATAGAAAAGAGAAAAGGAGATTTTTCAATATAATCATCTTATCCAACCAACTGAACAAGCTAATTGCTTGAAAGGTAGAAACAGAATTGTGAAACTAATACGATATTCTCAATACCAACTGCGCTACTCATTACCATCACTTTAAAAAAATTAGTTCTCATTACCGCCGCACTATAAATTTTCAAAATTGAAATTTGAGACTAAAAACTGTGAATTCAGCTCTATCTTGCATTACAAATTCTTCTTTATGTTCCCGGGATACTTCATGAATTTCTTTAAACATAATTGTGAAACTAATACGATATTCTCAACACCAACGACTTTAAAAAAAATCAAGTTCTCATTACCGCCGCACTATAAATTTTCAAAATTGAAATTTGAGACTAAAAACTGTGAGTTGAGCTCTGTCTTGCATTACAAATTCTTCTTTATGTTCCTAGGAAACTTCATGAATTTTTTTGAATTTTTTGGTAAAGGTTCACTTACTCAAAGTTTGAGCATGGAAGATTGAGCTTTTTCTGAGAATTACCCTAATAACTTAAAATAAAGGGATGATATTGAAAAAATTGAACATTTTCTTCGAAAATTCGCTGATAGAACAATTTCACTTGACGGGACATCTGCTTTTAAGGCATGAAAGATTTCCTCACTCTTAGCTTTTTCAGCATTGAACCCCCCTTGAATGGGATGTATGCCTAAAAATCATACAATTCGTGCTACACTTAGAGGGACACATGTCTAAAACGCTGCAAATTATTACACAATGGTTTAGTATTACCAAAAGGAGCCTACATACCAAATTTCATCAAAATCGGTCAATGCTAAGTGGGGAAACTGCTGCGGACGGACGGCCAAATTTTTATTCGATTTTTGGATTCTACGTAAGGGGAAAGCATCAATAGTGGACACTGTACCAGTAGTGGACACTTTGGAAAAAACGTTGTAGAATAAGGATTTGGGTTGAGCTGGGCACTTGATGCTTTTTGGATTCACTAAAGTAATATCCAATTAAACGTGAAGAACAAGAAGAAGACGTTAGAGTTAAGGTGAAAAACAATGACTCAGCATCAAAACAACTAGTCAATGAGTGTAGTGATTTCGTGCAGGAAGTTGTGAAAAATGCTAATGAAAAGAAGGTAAGTTTTAAGAAATATTCATATATAATCTTCAAATATTTGTGCCCATTGGATTGAATAATCACTTCAGTAACTAATTAGATGATTTTCCGGCCGCTTAACTTCGTTTATGTTGGTAAACTGGGCTTTTTAAGCATGTCCGCTTCTAGTGCAGCAAAAATGTTGGATGCTCTAGTAGTGGACACCCCTGTTCACTACTGGCGCATCTTCCCTTTTCGAGAGAGGTTTTTTTTTTATTTGCCACTTATTCATTTACATTGCAACTAGCTCACGATACGATTTTCAATGAATCTAATGTTGCGGACCAGAGGCGGACAGGGGTGTCCTCTACTAGTACAAGAGATGTCCACTACTAGTACAGAGGTATCCTCTACTAGTACATGAACTGTCCTCTACTAGTGCTCACTTTATTCTTCTATTTGATTGGCATTTTTTTGGGATTTTCTATTGATTGTTTATTTTTACTTTCTTCCATAGCAAAAATGAAGCACAGAAGAAAAGAGGAGTAGGGATGCGAAAAAAGAAAATTCAAAATTACTCCCAAGAACAGTTGGATCAGGCGATAAGGGATGGATTACAAGAAACGGGTTCTTGTAAAACAATTTATCTCACGCATATTTTAAAATTTTCTGTGATTTCAGGGCCTTGCAACAATTTGTTCCATGTGTTTGTATGATTGAATAAATGATTACCTATACATGATTATGAACCAAATTTTACATTGTCTTGTTGATATATACCACGTGTCCACTACTGGGTCATCAAGTGTCCACTACATCGACATTCAAAAATTTTAGCTGTCCGCTACTGGTGTATTCTATTATTCCACAAATTTTGTCTCTATTTCTTCAAAAATTTATAAAATTTGTGATTCCATCGATTAAAATCAATGAAAAAAGGTCTGAAGAACATGCAGACACCCAAAAAACAGTTTTGAAGCTAAAAATGTATGAGGAAACACAAAAAAACGCACACGATTTTCTTAACATGTCTACTACTGGTGCTTTCCCCTTACTTCGAAACGTAAACCAACAAATTTTGAGGGGGTGCTAAAAAAAAAATTTTCATGGTCGATGCCAAAGGTTTATTTTTGAAAATAATAAACCAAAATCAATTTCCTATAGAGGATAATGAATAGAAACCTCGAAAACAGATTTGAGAACCTATTGCGGGCCTTTAAGTACGTCAAAAGAAGTTTTTTTGACCACCAATACTGTGATATTTGATTTCAAAATTTAAATAGAAGCAAAATAAGAGCTTGAAATTTGTGTTGGAGTCAATTTGTTTGTGGTCAACATTCATGAAGTAAACCCTGGACCGGCCCACGTGACTTTGTTGACATCCTAAGGGCGAAGGTTGGGAGGAGGAACGTGTCCCGAGCTCTGGCGGGTGGCGGCTGAACCTCTCTAGTTTCAAGGGTCACCGCCAGGTGCCTCAGGGTGGTCGCCAGAGCCGTTTCCCGCCTCCGTAGTTAGTGAGGTGATTTGTGCGTTGGATTTCACCGCGGAAACATCAAAATTGAGGGAAATTATACGCCTTGAATGGTCATATCGCACGGAAACCGAAGCGTTATAAATTAATTGACCCACAAATTACCACACTTTCTTGAAAATTGCGTGGATTCGTGTTATTAAGTTACTAAAATCTATACTTCAAAGATACTTCATAGTTTGGACAACTTCAATGCACTTCAACCTAAATTTTTAAATGAATAGGTAAGAATCCTGACTTGGGAATCACTATAACGAATTCATACCTGAGCTGACAAGGATAATTACAAATATTTTGTACATTACTGCAATTATTTTGCAGCTATCAACATGTTAGTGGAAGGTAGATAAAACGAAAGCGAAGCTGTACCTACATAACTATAAAAAAAAATTTTAAAAATACAGATTGGGTTAGTGACTAGTATAAATCGTCAGCTTACAAGTGAAATTCACTAAGTCAATTTTTTCAAATTCCGGTTTATTTGCTACTCCTATATATTTTTTGACGCCCGAACCATTGGTGAAGTCATTTTTGAGATCTGAGGAATGGTTTCCAAGGAAACCTCAAAACTGTCTCAAAACTGACTTCACCAATCGTTTGGGCGTCAAAAAATACATGGGAGTAGCAAATAAACCGGAAATTGAAAAAATTGACTTAGTGAATTTCACTTGTAAGCCGACGAAATATCCTTTTAGAGAGCATACAATTTTCATCAAATAATAAATTACAATTTATATACAATATTAGTAAGTAACATAATACACAAAGTGGTAGAACATATACACTCCCAGCAACTGTAATTGTGTACACGGGTTAGTTACAAGTTTACAGAGTATTAACATCAACAATCTACAGATTAGTTATGGCGCTGCACAGGGGGAATTTCTTCCTAATTGATTTGACTTCATCTCAAAACCACGAGTTTCTTCAACCAAACAAACATAGCTCTGTGATTCTCTCAGAAAATTGTGGTAATTAAAATTTTACTAGACTTCCAAGAACCAATCAAATTTTTGACTAAAGTAACAACATTAAACTTTATTAGATTTAGATTTTTATTATATTACATACAGGGTGTAAGCCTAACTGGTCTGCCATACGGTACCAGTCGATTCTACAACTAATTTCCAACAAAAAATGTCTCTTAGCAATTTTGTTTTAAACCCTTCGTTTTCGAGTTATTTTAACTTTAAACTTTTTTTTCGTGATTTTGACCTTATGTCATTAAATTGGTCATAACTCCGTTAATTAGCTGTGTAAATTACAATTTGCGGATACCGTTGGAAAGAGCATTAAATTTCATATCGGATTGATGCCTTAACTTTTTTTGAGTCAAGGTTTGAGACATGAAAACGTCCTCTAAAAAGAGAATTTTACGTAATTTTGGAAACCTCGCATTCTTTCAATCTCAAATTGAACTACGAGAACCCATACTTTTTCAAGATGCAAGAACAGTGAAAACTGCACCAGAATCTCAGCTTTCCAGTGGTATAATCAAAACATATTCTACAACCCTATTTAGGGGAGAAATTCGGGTTTGAACGCGGAAAAACGTGCATTTTTTCAACGAAATCGGCGCTCCGCCTAGTCGATTTGAGGGGTCGGACGACGGGAGTGGGTGGGTCGGGGCCGCAGTAGACCGCGAGGCCCCCGGAAACAGGAGGCCAGAGCGCTGATTTCGTTGAAAAAATTCACGTTTTTCCGCGTTCAAACACAAATTTCTCCCCTAAATTCGGTTGTAGAATATGTTTTGATTATACCGTTGGAAAGCTGAGATTCTGGCGCAGTTTTCACTGTTCTTGCATCTTGAAAAAGTATGGGTTCTCGTAGTTCAATTTGAGATTGAAAGAATGCGAGGTTTCCAAAATTACGTAAAATTCTCTTTTTAGAGGACGTTTTCATGTCTCCAACCTTGACTCAAAAAAAAGTTAAGGCATCTATCCGATAGGAAATTTAATGCTCTTTCCAACGGTATCCTCAAATTGTAATTTACACAGCTAATTAACGGAGTTATGACCGATTTAATGACATAAGGTCAAAATCACGAAAAAAAAGTTTGAAGTTAAAATAACTCGAAAACGAAGGGTTTAAAAAAAAATTGCTAGGAGACATTTTTTGTTGGAAATTAGTTGTAGAATCGACTGGTACCGTATGGCAGACCAGTTAGGCTTACACCCTGTATACAGGGTGTAACGAGTGATTCACGACCTTTCTCCCACGTGTTCTACTACTAATTTCCGACAAAAAGTGCCACGTGACATTTTTTGGTATCCCCACTCAAAATGCCTATTATTTCACTTTGAAAATTTTCCCCGTGTTTTTGATCTTTGCTCAATAAATATACCATAATTCCCTCATTTCAAGAGTTAGCTCGAATCTAAAAAGTCCGTAGGAAAGAGCGTTGAATTTGCAATCTTTTGATGCCCAATAACTTTTTTTAGTGGTATTGAGATGTGCAAACGACGTATGAAAAGAAAAACTCGTCAAAATCTTGAAATCGCTGTTTTTCTCAGGTGCCAAAATCTCAGCTTTCCAACGGTGCAATCAAAAAATATTTTACAATCGAATTCACGGGAGAAATAATTTTTTCAAAAGCTCATAGGTTCCCTAATTCAGCACGTGAACTTTTACCTGTAGGCCTAAAAGATGCGCAAAAATCTCAGCTTTCCAACGGTCTAGTCATTTTCATTTTCAAAGCAGGATTTATTACAGAAATTTGTGTTTGAACGCGGGAAACCGTGAATTTTCTCAACGGAATCAGCGCTTTTGCGGGTGGGAGGCGCAGGAGACAGCGAGGCCTTCCGAAACCCCTCAGATCGTCTTAGCAGGAGCGCTGATTCCATTGAAAAAATTCATGTTTTTCCGCGTTCAAACACAAATTTCTTTAATAAATCTTACTTTAAAAATAAAAATGACTAGAATGTTGTAAAGCTGAGATTTTTGCGCATCTTTTAGGCCTACAGGTAAAAATTCACATGCCGGATTACGGAACCTATGAGCGTTTGAAAAAGTTAAGATTCTCAAGATTTTATTACCAAATTTTCGTTTCATGTCCAACTTTTACCAGTTTTTCCGATTTGAAATATGGATTTTTTCCATCAATGAGTTAGGAAATTTTACGTTCTTTCCAACGGTATAATCAGATTTGAGTTTGCATGAAAATTCGGGGAGTTATAGTCTTTTTACTGAAATAAGGTAAAAATCACGAAAAAATCTTTAACATCAAATCTTCTTTAAATCTTGAACACTTTACCAAATTTGCTTTTTAAGGCTAATTTACACCCGTTTTTCCGATTTTAAATATGAAGTTTTTCCATCAAGTAGTTAGTAAATTTTAAGCTCTTTCCAACGGTGTAATCAAATTTGAGTTTGCATGAAAATTCGGGGAGTTATAGCCGTTTTACTGAGATGAGGTCAAAATCACGAAAAAATCTTAAAAGTGAAATAACTCGAAAACGAAGCATCTAAAAAAATATTACCAAGATACATTTTTTGCTCGAAATGAGCTGTAGAATCGATTCCTGGCCTGTGACCGTTTTAAAATGTAACACCCTGCATAAACATCAGAAGAACGTAATGAAACAGTAGTCATCATTCAACTCGTAATTTAAGGGAAACGGCACAACACAAAGTCAGATTTATGAAGAACGGGTGCCAGACTACACCGGAAGAAAAGGTTTTTCATTAAACCCGATAGTTTTCGCAACAAGTTTTCACTAAATACCATTCTGGCCTTTACTCTGTACTCGCTTCATTTGGAAAACCCATTTCAAAAACTCCTTTACAGAATTACGAAGCACCGGCAACTTCCGCTTTAAGACAACCGTTACTCGAAGTTTTCCCCCACCTCCCGGTAAACTGTGTCAAACTCAATAGCATCCACTATAGAGCTCTCGTAAGGGCGGGAAAGGCCCTTTTAAGTCTACCCCAACCCCCCCACCGATGGCGGCCCTCAAAACAACCTTTTCCCTTGGTAAATCAAAGGAGGGAAAGTCTTCGTTTGTGCCTGATACTTAACAGTCAGCTTTATAAGGGCGGGAAAGGGTTAATTTGTCGAAAAAGGAAATTCATTGACTAATGGAAATACACCCCCTCTACAGGTCCTTTGAAAGATTGGACGATCTTTTCGGGTTTCTTCAAGTTCAAAATAAAAAGGACGCAAGTAATCACTGGGGTCCAGATTTGTTTGTGGTTAAAACTGCTAAACATACAGTAGATGGAATATGTAAATATGAAATGTTTGTAGGACAGGACGGCATCAACAACACTTGGAAGTTGAAGAGGAAGTTTGGGGAGACGTAAAGGTCCTACATTTAAGTCAGCTGAAGCCCTTCGGCACTGCAGGTTAATCAGTGACAATTGATTGGTTTGTTCCAAAAATCGACTTATCCAGTCTGGATGGCTTCACCTGTGCAGCCCTCTCCAGTCAGCCAAGAGAAGCAGATATCAAAATGGACCGCACCCAGATGGCTACAGAACCAACCACCCCCCTCAACCATTATGCAACCGTCTATAAGTCTATAACCGTGATAAGTAAGCAGCAAGTTCAGCCAATCATATTTGGCCAATGTTGCGTATACGCAAAGTTATCTTTGAGGATTTCTCATCTCTTACTTCATAAATAAATTACCTTTTTTTCAATTTCAATCTATTATTTAGAAGCAGAACTAACTTCGAAAATATCCTAACAAAGCCCGTTGAGACTTTTGCCCAACTAGGAAAATTCTGAAGTTAGTCAATTTCTATCGCTCCAAATTCAGCTATTTCAGTTCCTGTTATAGTCCACTTGCTGCTCATCAGGATCCATAATGCCCCCATATCTTAGTCGTTCGAGATTTCCAGATTATGAAGACACTTCGATAATTGTCATATTTTACTTCAGAAAATGGGAAGATTCAAAAACGCGGTAACGTTGCATGAGCGCAACGTTGGCGGAAAGTGAGGTCAGGCCTCTTGGGCTGCAGCCCGAGGTGGAAGGCAGGAGTGCTAATGTTTTGATGCATGTTCGGACAGAAATCATTTCGCTAGGCATTTGGGCCAAATCTTCAGGGAGAGGGGATATTTTCAGGTCGGTTTCCGCAAGTTTTTTTTAGTTCTTGCTTTGTTTCCTTCGGGGTCAGAGTGATGAGTAATTCAAAGAAAAAAATCTCCGCGTGGACATTGGCGGAAATCCAGGAAATATTTCTAAATGACATTCCTGACGAAGAAGCGAATGAAGTTGATGCCCCCTTTTCTCTCACCTGAACGGCAAATTTTTGCAATTTGGGATATTCGCTGCTCATCTATCAATCCATGAAGAAATGGTCCCTTATTTCGGACGTCATACGGCCAAACATTTCATCCGAGGCAAGCCTGTAAGGTTTGGCTTCGAATTATGGTGTTTGTGCTCCTCAGATGGGTATTTGTTCCAGTTTTTGCCATACGCTGTGAGTTCGCCTACTTCAGCATTTCGTGGACTTACATGACAAATGGTAAACGCATGGAAAACCCACCGAATTGTGAACGACAAGAAAATCTCGCAGATCGAGTTTCGCTCAGCAGCCACCATTTAACTTATAAAATTCACGGAAGAAGCCTCAGGAGGTGTAGATTCAGAGTCAGAGGAAGGATTTCAGCAGAGGGGCCGCGGTGCCAGCAAATTTATCGATCATTTTACAAAATCTGATGACAAAGGCCACCTCATAGTTCGAAGCAACCCAACTGTATGGAAAAGATGTCGAAACTGCAACAATCCAAACAATTATAAGTGTGAAAAATGTGATATTCACCTTCACCCAGACTGTTTCATACAATTTCACGTGTGATCCCACTTCCTGCCATTGTTGCGTAAACGCAACAATTGCTATTTTCTAATTGAAGTACATGACAATTATTTTGCTGCCTTTAATATGTTCTAAACATCCAATTAAAGAGTTTTTTTCAGGAAAAAATCAAATTTTTATGTTTTCTACACCAACGGCCGAAAACGGGTTAACTGCATGGCTCAACTAGTGAAGCAAGATTTCCCCAGAAAAGTCTCTATTTCAGAATTCGGCATAACATAACCCCACATTTTTTCGCTAGGGAGTATTAAGTTAGGTATCAATGGAGGGATGACATGAGATTCTAGCCCCCAGCAACCCTCGTAGGGTTTCAGCGCTATCTCCCGCCACTTCAACGAAAGTGATCACGCTTGCGAGCGCATCCTAGCAAAGCTCCTTCTAACCTGCAGTAGTAAACTGTAAAATAGGAACCAGTGAAGGTTTTGGAAATCAGGTTTGAAATTGAATGACTTTGGGCTCATTTCGCAACATAAAACGACACTTGGCATCATTTTCACCTCCATAATTGTTCCGAGAGAAAACAATAAGAGAAACGAAAACGATTAGTACGAGACAACAATCTTTATAATTGTAGTTATGGTAATCAGGAATGTTAGTTCGTTGAAGTGGCGGGAGGTAGCGATGAAACCCGACAAGGATTGTCTCATACAATACATCGGATACACTCTCATAGGGATGACACTCCCATGGCCTGCGAGGGTCCATTCCTTTAAGATTGGGAAGGCAACTGAGACAGAGTGCAGACAGTGTTTGCATATAGGATCACACCACAGAAAACCACTGGGCGTTCTCCAGCCGAACTTTTTTATGGACGTGCCATTCGTAGTAGATTGGATCTGTTGAAACCCAGTGTAGAATCTAATATTGATAACTCGCTGGTCGTCCAAAAGATAAATCACGACAAGAAATCGAGAGCACGAGACTTTGAAGAGGGGGAAACCGTATGGGTGAAGGATCCACATAGGAATTCGTACATCGAAGGGACCATCCGGAAGAAGACAGGACTTCTCTCGTACATCGTTGAAGTTGAAGGGATACAGAAGAGAAAACACGCCGATCAGCTGCGCAGGAGAGTGACGAGGGGCTAGTAATGGAAGCTTCTCTTAGGAGGGGAGAAGATGTAGCATCATGATGAAGTTAGTAGGTACTGCTCAACTACAGTACAGCTGATGAGTATTGGTATTGCGTAGCAACGCGAAGACACTTCTAGAAAGATGATTAGTTTGTGACATAGTAGGGGTGTGTCGGTCCAGGCATTTCCCTGGAACGGTTCCAACGGTTACGGTGACAAAGATGTAACCGTTCCAAATTACCGGTACAGTTCCATTACCGATACAGGCGATCAAATCCCACTCACATGGCATGAATGAAGCAGGCAGTCAAATCCCTATCGTCCTTCTTCCATGCTTATGATCTCAACTTGCAATACAATAGCATCATTTTCCTTGACAATTCGCTAAAAGGAAGGAATTTGAACAAGTGTTACAAAAGAGGCAATTTATTATAACTAATAGTTACCAAGCAATTCAAGGAAAGAATTATGACGTTGCAGAGAACTTAACATGACAATAATAAATTAATAAAACTGGAGACAACTTCCATGCTAACCTGTCCAGAAGAAAACTTCCCGCTCAAAAGCCATTCCATGAACCATTCTCAGTCCATGGAAGTAGTAAGGGCGCTTCCAGGTACAACATGGAACAGAACTGAGAACAAGATCCATGCTTACCGGTCCAGAGCCATTGAACCATTCTCTATGATATCTTATCGGTCCGGTTACATCCTTACCGGTCCAGTTCCATCCTCACCAATCAGAATGATCAGATTGATGAGATGATTGATCAGATCATTCTGATTGGTGAGGATGGAACTGGACCGATAGAAAAGATTCTCTTCCCGGTCCAGAGCCATCTTAAGATATCTTATCAGTCCGTGGAACTGGACCGGTAAGGGTCGAGTTTTTGTCACTGCGTGGAACCGTTCCAACCTGATACTCGGTTCCACAGTCCCGGTACAGCTGTACCGACACACCTCTATGACATAGTTCGTTGACGTAATTTTGATGATTTATTGTAATGGCTTAAAAGGCAATAAACTAGCTTATGTACATTTAATCCGAGTTCCTACACTGTGGAATAGAAGAGGACGATGTCTGCCACACCTTCTTCAAAAGCCTACAATGGGAGGATATGAGGAGGTGCGCAGAAGAGGTCATGGGAACATCGCGTCCACACACAATCACACACGGGATGATAAGAAGCAAGTCGACCTAGGACGCAGTGGCAGAATTTGTCACAGCAGTCCACAAAGGAAAAAAGCTGGATTGAAGATGGGAGGAAGAAGAAGAGTAATAAGTAAATGGAGAGATCGGATATCTGACTGGAGAGCAGACGTAGAAGCGGGCAAAAAGAAGGGGTCACTTTGAAGTAATTCTGTACAAGTGGATCTGGGGTGAGTCCTAAGCAGAGGGAGTGGTGTTTTAGTTGGTAAGCCCAAACGGGTGAGTTCAACACTGTTTTGGTGAAACCTCCCCTTTAAACAGTTTCCCCACTCCCTCTAAAAAAAGGGCGTGAGAGGTTAGCTGGTGATTGTCCCTTTGACAGCCTTTCCTGAGACATGACAGGCTACCTACCTTCCGTCTCTCAAGTCTCAACCACCTTTTCTGCCTGGACATAACGTCTCCCCCCCCCTCCGGCCCAGTTTCACGATATGGTAACTTTATTTTCGAATAAACCTTCCAAATTCCTCTCTGAATAAGTGACTTCTCCCTTTTTCCTCAGTACCTTGCACTTCGGCTCATATCAAATCATTCCCATATCAAGAACATCACAGTATGTAACTAGAAAAAAATATTTCAAAATCGTGCATTAAAATTTGTGTTTTTAATAAAAAAATACCTCAATACATAAATCAGAACAAATGTTTTATCATGATATTTCAATAAAACAACAATATTGATGCACAATCCTGTAATCTTTCTTTCTGTCACACACCAACTTCCTCTCCAACTTCCAAGTGTGCTTGTCGTCCTGCACTACAATCATGACTAAGTATGAAGAAATTTTTAAAAAATTTAAATTCAAAATTTCCAAATTTTGTTCAAACTTTTGGTTCATGGTAGATGATGATCACTCAACGAAAATAGTTACAAGAAAATGCATGATTGCATCTTATTCAAGAAACAACAATGCAAATACGCAACTCTGGCCCCAAGAGATCACTTTCCATTGGAAAATATGCAGAAATACACATTAAATTACACGCTACACAAATTGTACACGCTGCTTATTTACAAAAGCATTATTCAGAACAATAAGCGTTAATGTTAGGTAGACAATATACATTTGAATATTGAACACAGAAATACACTTGTTAGTTAATAAGATTAATTAGACCAAGTGGATACATTCAACAAATGATTTAAAATACAACAGTAAATTTTGATAACTGGCAAGTTATAGTTCGTCGATGAGATTCAAATGAACAGCAGTTTTGTCTATGAGTAGAATAGAGTCGGCTATTTATAATTCGGCAAGGAGATAATTCCTGATTATAATGAGCGCTATACGTTTTAGGACACATATTTTTCGAGTTTTCGATAAGTTAGCTAGGTGGAACTGGAAACAACTGAATGTTCTAGTAATCTACTCACTAGAGAGCTCTCCTAGTTGGGATCCCTGTTGTTAGGAGTGAATGAGCCTGTGCCACTCCATCCTGCTTATGAAACAACCATCCAAATTTGAGACTAAGAACAAGATGGATCAAGCAAACGTAACCACTTCAGTTTGCTGTCGTCTAACCAGAGAGCTTTTATATTAAGGTTCCCTTGTTTAATTATGCTGACCAGAGAAACATAGGCCAGATTACTTCACAAAGAGCTAAAACAGGCAAACCCCCTCTGCTTCAGTTCACTGTCTACTGTTTAGAGAGCTCTGTCATGCCCTGTTGAATTGATGGGGGAATGAGCGAGTGCCACCTTTTTAGGATACAATCAACTGAAGAGGTGCCTCAAAAACGAGCAAAAATGACTGAAAGCTCTAGTCTGCTGTCATCTTACTACAGAGTTCTATTGAGGACATGAACAGACGAGTGAGTGAATGTATCCCCACCTGGCCTCCTGCTGTACTGCCATCTTGAGGGAAGACTCATGTAAAGCAAACACCAGGGAAGCCCAAACCAGTCAACTGGAGAGCTCTGTCACGGGCACCCCTGTAGAACAGATGAGTGAGTGATTGTAACTCGACCCGACCTCCATGCAACACTGCCATTCTGACAAGAGATTCGAGCAGACACAGAATGAGTAAAAGCTAAAACCACCTACTCTGGTGCGCTGTCTGCTCGAAGGAAGTTCTGCCATAAGATACCTCTGCTGTGCGGGGGGTGAGTGAGTCCCCTCCCTGCAATACCCCCATTCTGACGGGAGACTCGAGGAAAATTACTTCACAGGGTGAGAACAAGCTAAAACCTTCTGCTCTAGATCACTGTCATTAGCGAGCTCTGCCACAGCTCTGCCACAGATACCTCTGTTAGCCAGAAGGGTGAGTCCCAAACCACCCTGCAATACCCCCATTCTGACGGGAGACTCGAGGAAAATTACTTCACAGGGTGAGAACAAGCTAAAACCTTCTGCTCTAGATCACTGTCATTAGCGAGCACTGCCACAGCTCTGCCACAGATACCTCTGTTAGCCAGAAGGGTGAGTCCCCAACCTCCCTGCAATACCCCCATTCTGACGGGAGACTCGAGGAAAATTACTTCACAGGGTGAGAACAAGCTAAAACCTTCTGCTCTAGATCACTGTCACCAGCGAGCTCTGCCACAGCTCTGCCACAGATACCTCTGTTAGCCAGAAGGGTGAGTCCCAAACCACCCTGCAATACCCCCCATCTGACGCGAGACTCGAGGAAAATTACTTCACAGGGTGAGAACAAGCTAAAACCTTCTGCTCTAGATCACTGTCATTAGCGAGCACTGCCACAGCTCTGCCACAGATACCTCTGTTAGCCAGAAGGGTGAGTCCCCAACCTCCCTGCAATACCCCCATTCTGACGGGAGACTCGAGGAAAATTACTTCACAGGGTGAGAACAAGCTAAAACCTTCTGCTCTAGATCACTGTCATTAGCGAGCACTGCCACAGCTCTGCCACAGATACCTCTGTTAGCCAGAAGGGTGAGTCCCCAACCTCCCTGCAATACCCCCATTCTGACGGGAGACTCGAGGAAAATTACTTCACAGGGTGAGAACAAGCTAAAACCTTCTGCTCTAGATCACTGTCACCAGCGAGCTCTGCCACAGCTCTGCCACAGATACCTCTGTTAGCCAGAAGGGTGAGTCCCCAACCTCCCTGCATTACCCCCATTCTGACGGGAGACTCGAGGAAAATTACTTCTCAGGGGAGAACAAGCTAAAACCTTCTGCTCTAGATCACTGTCACCAGCGAGCTCTGCCACAGCTCTGCCACAGATACCTCTGTTAGCCAGAAGGGTGAGTCCCCAACTCCCTGCAATACCCCCCTTCACAGGTTGAGAACAAGCTAAAACCTTCTGCTCTAGATCACTGTCACTAGCAAGCTCTGCCACAGATACCTCTGTTAGCCAGAAGGGTGAGTCCCCAACCTCCCTGCAATACCCCCATTCTGACGGGAGACTCGAGGAAAATTACTTCTCAGGGTGAGAACAAGCTAAAACCTTCTGCTCTATATCACTGTCTGTACACTAGGAAGCTCTGCCATATACAACTCTGTTGAACAGACGAGTGACATTTCAAACATGTAGCAAATCACCTCTCTCAACGGAACTAGACAAGCAACGATGGAGTGGAGGGAAGAGGAACTAACACATTGTCTCCATAATCCAGTGCTACCAGGGTTGACGTTCCTGTACTAAGTTGAAAAGCCAGAACGAGGAATCTACTCTCAATTCAAACCACCCTGAATTAATTAGGAGCAGCTCTTGCTAGTTTCTTACTCGTCGTTATCATTGTTTCGAGTGACAAGCTTGGATTTTTATAGTTTTACAGCATGGAGAAAGATGCTCATAGAATCTAACAGAATATCAGAAAATTTGTGAATGAAACCAAATCGACGATTAAAATATGTGGTTAAGTTGGGACAACTGGTTAAGAGTTAATACACAACGTACGCTTGAACCAAACAGAAACTCACGGATTTCAGGTTCAGGTGAGGCAGTGGTTGTTGTTGTTGTAGTTGAAATTTCTTCTTGGTCGGGACAATCCACCTCCTCAGTGTCTCCTTCACAATCTTGGCGACCGTCGCAAATTTGAGTGTCGCATATCTTTTGGTAGCCATTCGGGCAGATTCGGACGTCGTCGCAACGCGTCGGTTCCGGGCTTACAGAGTCAACGAGTGGAGGGGAGACAACGTCTGTTACTCTTCTACTCTCTGGTGATTCCGTGACTAGAGGGTAAGATATCATTATCTTATATAATTTATAGTACATACCATAATTTTAACACGTACTTCACAATAAGGTGTGACCCACGAAATGTGAAGTATTAACTCAATTGAATTACATTACCATTACAAATCCATCTGGTTCACAGTTAGCAGTCGTATATTTACCCTTAAAATTGATATCCAGCATCAAATTAGATAAATAGACGATGGATGCGTTTCACGTACAATCCATCAATTTTAACTATGGATACAAACTACTTCATTATGGAATCCCCTATAAATCAACTTCCTAAACATGAAGGCCCACTTACCATTAGTTGAAGGTCGTTTATTGACAAAGAAGGAAAAATATACAGGGTGTCCCATAAGTTATCTACCAAACTTCTGAAGTAGTTTCTACAACTAATGTGCTACAAAAAATGCCTCTTGGAGTTTTTTTAACTCCCTTAAAATCCGACTTTTTTGACTTAAGATTTTTCCGTGTTTTCGACCTCACACCATTAAAACGGTCATAACTCACTTAAATTACACTCAAAAATTAAAAATAAGGATACCGTTGGAAAGAGCGTAAAATTTCTCAATAGATGAGTCGAGAAAAACTGAACGGTAGAGTAGTATTTTTACCTCAAAGTTGAAAATTTGACAATTTCTGTCAATTTTGATGATTTTTCCTCATCAAAACAGGGTATTTGCCAGAGGGGCTCAAAAGCTAAAAAACTGCTCCATTTCATCATCTTTCCAACAGTATAATCAAAAATTATTTTACAATCGAATTCAAGGGAGAAATTTATGTTTGAACGCGGAAAAACGTGCATTTTTTTCAACGGAATCGACTACGGGGTCTTCACTGCCGCAGCTCCTCCGAAGCAGTCAAACCGTCGATTTCGTTGAAAAAAATGCACGTTTTTCCGCGTTCAAACATAAATTTCCCCCTTGAATTCGATTGTAAAATATTTGTTTACTATACTGTTGGAAAGCTGATGAAATGGAGCAGTTTTTAGGCGTTTGAGCCCCTCTGGCAAATACCTTGTTTTAATGAGAAAAAATCATCAAAATTAATTTTAAAAAACAGAATATGACAAATTTTTAACTTGAGGATTTAAGTACTACTCTAGCGTTCAGTTTTTCTCGACTGGTCAATAGTTCATCTATTGAGAAATTTTACGCTCTTTCCAACGGTATCCTTATTTTAAATGTTTTAATATAATTTAAGGGAGTTATGACCGTTTTAATGGTGTAATGTCGAAAACACGAAAAAATCTTGTAAGTCCAAAAAGTCGGATTGTAAGGGGGTTAAAAAAACTCCAAGGGACATTTTTTGTTGCAAATTAGTTGTAGAAACTACTCCGGAAGTTTGGTGGATAACTTATGGGACACCCTGTATACCAAATGTACATAATTTTGGCCTACCTTTCCCGGTGGGAAGCAGTAATGATTCAAAGTTTGCGATTATTTCCCAATTTTCCTGAATATTTGATAGTTAGTATTACGAAATAATTTTTCTGAACATACTGTGGTCGTTCGTCTCCAGATTGTCTTCAGGATCCGGGCAGTCATCTTCGTCTTCGCCGTCAGAACAGTCTATACGACCGTTGCATCGCGTTTCTGTTGGGAGACAAGTTCTACCGTCTTTGCAGACGACCTCGTTTGCCTCGCATTCCGAAAAAGCGCTGGGATTGGGCTCTGAAGGTATTGGAGAAATAAAGAAAACTCAAAATAAAATAAATAAAACAACGAAATGAACAAACACCAAACTATAAGCAACGAAAAAATTTGTTTCGAATGGGGGTAAACAAAAATATAAATTGAAATAATAGAAAAATTAGGAGGTGCAGGGGAAAACATAAGAGAAAGGTTGAGGGGATGTTGTGAGTAAGGAAGCTAGAGATTTGGAGGACAGCAGATTTCAGTGAGGAGAGGAGAAAATATTCCAAAATCGTTGACGGGGAAACTGATCCAATTCCCTTCCCTATGGTACATGGCATAAATTAACCAAATTTTGTGAACTTAGGATGAGTTGATTGGAAGTATTCGGTTCAAGGCAGGTTTCATTTATTACCCAGATAACGCATTGCTAAAATTTGATTTCGAGCTGACATTCCCCATATATATCCTAAGCTACACTCTTGCAGTCCTACATCCAGCTGATATTTCTATGTAAGATAGGATGGTGCTTTTTCAGAGCCAAAAATAATACAAGCTGGGGTGCCGCAAGGCAGCGTACTGGGCCCACTACTGTACCTGCTTTACACTTCTGACTTACCAGAAGGTAATACCCTCGCTGCGTTTGCGGATGATACTGCAATTATAGCGAGTGGGGAAACAAACAGTGAATCAGATACCAAGCTAAATTTCTGTATCTCCCGCATTCATGATTGGTCAATGAGGAGGAGAGTTAGAATGAATGAGACAAAGTCAGTGCATTTTGTGCCAGCCTTTCTCAATAACAAGGTGATACCGTATGCCAATGAAGCGAAATAACTTGGATTGACGCTGGATGCCAATCTAAGGTGGAAGTCCCACGTCAAGAAGAAAAAATCTGAGCTTTTTAATAAATTCAGAAAAATGTACTGGCTGATGGGCCAACGGTCAAAATTGTCTGTTCACAATAAGCTTATACTGTACAAGCAAGTCCTAAAGCCTGTCAGGTCTTACGGTGCACAACTGAGGGGGTGCAGAGCCCAGAGCAATCGAGTCATAATTCAGCGCTTCCAGAATAATGTACTGCGATGCTGCGTTGATGCATACAGATACTTTAGAAATGACAGACTGAAGTCTTAGTGAACTACGAGCTGAAGATTGAATCTGTCAATGAGGTCATTCGCAGCCAAGCCATGAATCACCTTTTGAGGCTCCAAGATCATGTAAATGAGGATGCCATCCAGCTTCTCAGCACAGATGATATGCTTAGAAGACTTAAGAGAACCAAGCCACACGATCTAATCCACTTAGTGTGACCATCATGAAGTGTTAATTTCAGGGCAATAAGAACTAAGTGAAGTACCTATCTTAGTTTTCTTAACGTACACCAACTATAAGAACTATAAGAAAAGTGTTGCTTATGAGTTGTAACTTGGTGCAATAAAACAAGTCAAACAAAAATCCCCATATACTTTTTTGGGGATATTGGACCAGTTTTTCTGTCAATCCCTTTCGACCTGTCTCTTCACCTTACGCATCTGTGATGGGAACTAATCTATGACAGGTAGTTAACTAATAAAATGGCGATTTGAGAAATCGGCTACTTCATGAAAAAATTAACCATCCCATGGAGGATTCGAACCTGTGAACTGCTGGATGCTGAGCGGATGCGCCGAGTCGATTTTAACGATGTAGGAACCCAGTCGCCCTTCCGCTGGGAGATGTCGGCGAAGTCGGCTTTTGATTTTGTCCCCATCCACGTCGACGCCCTTGGAACCCAGATCAGACGTGACCAAGAACAGCATGTTGTCGTCCTTTGACGGCCTGCAATCCAAAGAAGTCTCGATGAGTTGCGAAAGTATCAAGCGAAATAGGTAAGAGTGGTTTGTTTTGGAGGGATATCTCTTCTTTTTGTTCCGATTTGAGGGGATAATAGTACCAAACACCATGCTCTAGTCGTCCACCCAGCTGACTTAACTTCCTCGCAATCACTCCCAGTAGATCCCGAAATATTCTGAACCGTATTTCATGTAGGATGAACATAGAGAGAAGTCAGCTCTACAATTTATACAGCGTCTGACCAGCTGTCTATTCATGAGTTCATTCCAACCTTGCAGAAAGACAATTTCTAGTAAGACATGAAGGAGCATATTCCAGTTTAAAGGGAATCAAAGCGAGGGTCCCTCAAGGAAGTGTGCTTGGGTTGTTACTGTATTTATTTATTAATGATGAGTAGGAATCCACGAGGAATCCACTATTGCAACATTTGCAGATGACACTGCCCTGCTAGCAGTGGGTGAGACCATTGAAGAAGCAACGACAAAGCTACAGCATACTGTTAACGATGTCAGTGAATGGACCAAAAAAATGGCAACTAAAGCTGAACGAGTTAAAATCTATCCACATCAACTTCGCATAAAAAAGAATCAACAGCTTGCCAATAATGCTTAATGGACCCTTGACACAAAATTAAAGTGGAAAGAGCACGTTAAAAAGAAAAAGGTGGAACTGAACATAAAATTGAGAAAATTGTCCTGGTTGCTCGGTAGAGATTCTGAGCTCTCCTTACACAACTTCTAATATATGAGCAAGTATTGAAACCTGTCTGGAATAGGTATGGTATTCAGCTCTGGGGCTGTACGAAGAAATCGAACGTCAAGATTATCTAAACCTACCAAAATGAGGTACTAAGGAGCACTGTTAACGCTCCCTGGTACGTCCGAAATGACGATATCCATTGTGACCTAAAAATGGAAACTGTCAGTGAAGTTATCAAGCTACATGCGGTTAAATACGAACATTGGCTTCATGGACATATAAATCCACCACATATAAGTCCACCGTCTTCTGGACAACTCCAACGTAGTTCGGCGGCTTGATAAAGCCAAACCCTTGGACATAGTGATAAATTGGGCTGTCGACTCTACAAACTGTTTAATTAAATTTTGAAAGTAAATGGGATCCTTTGCTCAGTTGTTATGTTATTAATATTTGATAAATAGAAATACCATTGAAAAAAAAAATCCAACCGATCCCAGTGGTATTTGGAAATTGTGAACAAAATTTCAACGCTCGATCTGTAGTTCTCAAAGGTGGTCAGACATTTCTGAGTTCATTCAAACCAATTTCACTGGTCTTCGAAGGCTGCGAACCAAATTTCAGCGCTCTAGGATGTACATACAGCTGATCAGTCATTCCTGATGTCCTTCCTATTACTTACAGTCGTTTCCCAAAGGTGTGCCAGATTTTAGCGATCTAGGATGAACGGTATATAAATAAGCGTTATTTGTCCTACAGCCCCTGTTTTCCCTGAATTGCTTCCGATCACTTCCAGCGATCATTATAAGTCGGTATATTCAATTTCAGCTAAAATTAACGGGACAAAAGTTATCGCTGGTGACCTCTTCAGCACACTCAGCCCCAAAAGTCACAACCTCTCGTCGAGATTAATTTTACCAAGTTTTAAGGACACTGTAGAGAATAAACGGTGGGAGTGACTAGGAAATTTCGAGCTAGACAACGCTGATGATAATGATTTTCGCAATAATACGGGTGTTAGATTTAGTAGGTTAACTACATGTAAATTTCACTTCGCGAAACGACATCGCTTCTCGTTCGTCTAAGACGTAAATCATGTCATTCTACATTATAAATTATCAAGATCGCGTTGACAAGCAAAATGACTCGTATTAGCAACTGAAACGAGTATACGCTGTGTTACGTCAATCGAGATCTCATTAGAGATCCAGAAACGTATTAATTTAACCCATAACGCGACACCTGAGTATGGGACACTCACAGGGACTTTTCAGAATTTAGCAACACTGATCAAGGGGGTCTCAGTCTCTCTCTCTTTGTCAAGGGGGTCTCAGTCAGTGAATAAGAGGGATTTCCCCCTTTTCTCTGGTAATTATTGATCAATTTTGATTATTCCGGTGGGAATCTTTTAGTTTTTCAATTCCCTAGGTAGATGCACTAGGTAATGAATTTAAAAAATCCTTAAAATTTCAAATTTAGGCACAACTTTTAATTTATCTCTTACTTTTAGAATCTTACTTTTAGAATTAAACAAGTGCATGGGTCTAGAGATTATAAAAATAAGAAGAATGCTATAAGAAACATGAAAATTGGATGATTATTTCCTGAGAAAACTGGGAAAAACTGTTGATGAAAACTGACCAGCTATGAGAAGGCTGTGGGTGGGGAGGCACTGGTGGTGGTGGGTGGCAGTGTTGCTCCTTCAGACGGAGGAGGGAGGGGGCGGCAACCGAGCGCCAGTTTGTAAGAGATTAGACTAACCCGGAACGGATAGTAATTATGTAAATTTTGTTAAATTTGTCGGGAAGAAAATCAGAGCCCTTTTCTACTGTATTTTCTATATTTAAAAACCAAATTTTATATTCGATTTTTGTGCTTTAGAGCTCTTTGGACAACTTTGTCATGTGTTTTTCAGTTCGTTCATCTGTAAAGCCCTGCTTTAATGGATTTTCTGAAAACAAATGAGTCTGTCTTACTTTCTGTGGCGCCCGGGTAAGTAAGAAAGTAGGTGTCACATTATGGGTTAACTAGATAAGTTAACTTATCAACTTTCAATGAAACCAGTTTCTACTAAATTGAGATTATAAGTCACTTGAATGCAATCGCGATCGGAATCATATTTCTAGAGCCTTCGAATTTCACTCATTGCGAAACGAGTTTAGCCGGGAGCTCTCACCAGTGTGAGCTTTCTTGAAGGTCTATCTGGACTTCGTATCAATTCGAACGAATTATACCACAGACACACACATTATGATTACAGTTGTATTCATTCTTTATGATTCCTCCTGTCTGGGGAGATAAGAATGAGAAATGGCGAGAGAAATCATTGAGTCAGATTTCCTGCGAGAGATGTTGAATATTATTGGATTTTTCTACAGCGAGAGTAAAACGTTCTCATAATTCTTCAAGAAATCCCGAAAAAATTACCATCAAATGTATGATAAAATTATTATACGACGATAAATACTTGTCTATGCAGTATTTTATACTTACTCGATCCCAATAACAGTGGCGCGTCTTGAGCCGGGAAGAGCCTCATCATCGCCGACCTTGCTGTCGAAAAACTGTTCCAACTCCCTCGTGAAGTTTTTGGCGAAACGGTCGAAAGCCGGGGAATGCTTGTTGGCGAGGTCCTTCGACCAGAACTCGTGGATGTACATCCGAATTCGGAAAATGATGTCTGAGGAAGAATTAAAACCGTCAATTAAACATCGGAAACTGTAAAAGTAAGGTAGGAACTATTTATTGGCACATAACGGTCTTATTAATTGGTGTTGATTCTACAGAAGTGTTAGGCTTTAGATTCTGATCGTCGAATTTTCGAAAAACAGGCAGATTGAAAATAATTGAGTCTTATACAGGATGTATAAGACTCAACTCAACACTTCAGTTGGGCATAACTTCAGGGTTCGAATCTCCGAAGATCCGTTCGAAGATCCGAGTATTTTGGAGAAAAATTGAATAAGGCAGATAGTCCAAGGCAGCAATGGAAAGTGATGCACGAGATTATGTATGGAAATGGTGCTATTCATCGGGTTCTCCCTCTGATTGGAGAAGTTGCAAAAAATGATGACCTGGGAGTTGACGAAGCGAAAAATAAGGTTTGCAACGACTTGAACGGGTACTTTGCACAGGTAGGAGAATTATTGGCGGAAAACATTAAACATAAGCCCTCCTATATAGCCTATGAGCCCGGTAGAGCATCAGTAGAGGACTCCGTATTTGCGATTAAATTAATGACAGAAGCCGACCTTACCAGGATGGTTAAGACAATGAGAGGAGGCTCAGCATCTGGAATGGATGGTATACCTCCGAGAGTGTTGAAAATGTTCCTACCTTATTTGATTGAGCCATTGCTACATGTCTATAATTTATGTATCACCACTTCAATATTCCCGGAAATATTTAAGACCGCTGAAATTACCCCACTACATAAAGGCGGGCAAACTACTGATCTTGGGAACTATAGACCAATATCCCTATTAAGTGTATTGTCCAAAATTTTAGAAAAGTGGGTTAACGAATGCCTCTATACCTATTTGGAAACCAATAACTTAATTACAGATCGGCAGTATGGCTTTCGAAGGGGGAAGGGAGTAGACGATGCGTTGTATGAGATTATATGTGACATGCACAGAATCAGAGACGAAAAGAAGAAAGGGCTCCTCCTATTTTTGGACCTGGCCAAATGTTTCGATTCCATTGACCGAGGACTAATGATCAAGAAGTTGGAGGAAATCGGTGCTGATTCGGCGAGTATAAAGTGGTTCGAGAGTTATTTTTGCAGAAGAAAAATGGTCGTTGAGATTGAAGGAGTAAAAAGTACTGAGAGTTTCAATAACTATGGTATAATTCAGGGTAGCAATTTAGGGCCAACCCTATTCCTCATATACATTAACCAGATTGTTAGCCTCACGGAAGAATGTAAAGTCTACCTCTTCGCCGACGATACTACTCTACTGTTTGAGGGCCTGGAGTGGGAGGATGTTTACCAAATGGCAAATAGGACCATGGATTTATTGCGGACCTGGTTTGATAGCAATCTACTAACCCTGAATGCTAAGAAAACCAAGTTCTTGGAGATGGGAAGATTCGGGGGAGAACCGGCTGATCACAACATTGTGATCCACGGATGTGGACCTCAATCCAATAACTGTGTTTGTGATCCAGTAGACAGGGTGAATTATCACAAATATCTTGGAGTTATCCTCGACGATAAATTAAGATGGGAACAGCATGTGACCGCCCTTGCTAAAAGGTTGAGAAGATTTACCCATGTATTTTATAGGATAAGAAATATTTTGCCTAGGGACAAGTTAAAAATGGTTTATGACACAATGGTCCAGTCTGCTCTGCAATATGGTATCCATGTGTGGGGATCTGCGGTAGACAGCATACTTAGAAAGTTGATAGCGGTTCAGAAAGCTATATTGAAAATTAGATTTCATCTCCCCCGTCGTTATCCTTCAGGAAATCTTTTCGAATTTGCAAAAGCCTTTACGATAAAGCAACTGTACTGCAAGAGTCTATTGATGTATCACCATAGAACCCCGATACTTAGCCGGACCAATCCAAACCATCACTGTGCCACAAGATACGTGCTGGAAGGTACCGTGTCAAATCCGCGACCACGCCTCCAACTTACTACCCGGAGTCCAAAGCACGTATTCTTGATTTTGTTCAGGAACCTTACGGAAGCCCTCAAGCACCCGAATCTATACTCAAGAGAAATCTACAAAAGGAAGATTTACGAATATTTAATACGCGAAGGCCCGATGAACATAGAGAACTATCTAGTTAGTGAATATGTTTTGCATTGAGTAATTAATGAACAATTGTACACTAATGAAGTTACGATACGACTGAAACCTAAATTATAATATTATATAAAATATGCAATAGAAAAATAAATAAATGAATAAAAATACATCATAACAATACGAGGAGGTCATCAACGACCCCCCTGCAGCAACACGGGCGTCAGCCTATCGCTGTGGGGTACTTTGACGCCAGTTTAAAACTTCTACATGCCATATTGTTAATATTGTTTATTATATACGAAATAATCATACATTAATTAGAGATGGCAATGTTTGAATTGATTGTGAATATTTCTTATTGTTTCTTATTGTCAATAAACACATTTCTCTCTCTCTCTCTCTCTCTCTCCAACAAAAAATGTCTCTTAGAAATTTCGTTTTAACCCCTTTGGATAATTGTGAATTAAAATAAATGCGAAGTGTTTATTTGATTTGTAATATTGGCGCTTGGAGTAAGATCTATCCCTCAAGAGGGCAAGCTCGCATCTGTCCGAAATCGACCAATTAATTTGTACATTCAAATTCTGAAGAGTTGTTTTTACCCATTTTGTATTGTGGGACGTAATTTTTCGCGCTCTATAATCTTTTTGAGTTCCTGGAAGATCACATGGACATCACCTATTCGCCCTGGGCCCAGGGACACGAGTCTGCGTACACAAACCGGTGAAAAAAACTCATAATTATCTTTCTCCAACATGTGCCAATTCGGCTAATATTTGATAAAATACAGTTCACTATTCATAATATAAAACACAACACAATTGTATTTAGCGTCTTTCCATTGCATCAAAATTATTCACCCTTTTTTCTTTCAATTTAAAATTTTGTTCGTGTTTTCGAACTTACGTCATTAAAACTGTCATTACTCCTGTTATATACCAAGTAAATTCAAATTTGAGGATATCCTTGGAAAGAGCGTTAAATTTCCGAGCTACCAAGTGTAAAACCATAATATTCTAGCAATAAAAAATTTCTAAAATATAAAGTCAAAAAGCAAACCTTAAATTTTTTCGACGTTTTTACTCTCAATCCCTGCTCATTTCGATGGGCGCTTTTCGGAGAAAATATGCTCAAATAGTCAGCTTTTCAGCGGTCTTTCATTTTTTGAGTTGAACTTTCAAGTTTGAATGCCAAAAAATGTGTTTTACAAGAAAATCGAGAAAATCTCAAGATGACTTGACGAGTTTGGCATCATTTTATGAATCTAATGGTGATACTTCCAAATAATTCTGACCGCTAGAAAGTGGATTTTTTTAAGAAAACCTCTAGGTATTTGTCGTACTTAAAAAACGTATTATTCACAGATATGGGTATAGGTAACTAAAGTTTACATCGATTTGTTGAAGAACAATTTTAAAATTTAAATTAATTTGTCGGAAGTTCAACTTGGTGAGTTACAGCCTTGTGTATTAGGGTGGTCACAAGAAATCAACTTCCGAAATTCAATCGTGGCAACCCCCTAAAAGGTGCCATTTGACTAGAAAATGAGATTCCCAAAGTTTTAGGTCGATCGGATAACATTAACCCGTGCCGCATCGAGATTGAAGTTCAGAAAAACTCACTTTTTTTTCATAAAGATATTCTTTTTTTCCTCATTACATAGTAACTATTTGTCCTAGAGACTTGAAATTGGTCTCATTTTATTTAAAATGTTATTTCCTACAACTATTACTCACATAATTTTTTCGCTACATACTATAGATTTTATGTTATTCAGCTTTTCCCATCTCAAAACGTGGTCCGTTTTAGCAAATGTGCCTTTTTACGCATACCCCTAAGAACCACACTCCAGTCTATGAAACCGACCTCCAGGCGATTTGATGTATCTTTATCACTCTGTTATATGGAAAATTGATACATTTGAATCTCAAGTCTCCAGGACAAATGGTTACAATGTTATGAGGAAAAAAAGAATATTTTAATGAAAAAAGTCAGTTTTTCTGAACTTCAACCTCGATGCGGCACGGGTTAATGCTATCCGATCGACCTAAAACTTTGGGAATCTCATTTTCTAGTCAATTGGCACCTTTTAGGGGGTTGCCACAAGTGATTTTCTAAAAAAATGTCTTTTATGTAGTTAACCATGAATAAATAATACTATAATGACCGGTTTTAGCAGCGCGGATTAACTAGAGCTGAACTCGGTTCGTCTAGGCCTTATCCCCTCGATTTAAGCCACCCTTCCTGGTGGTTTAATTCTCTGATCCGTGGATTATCTCGTAATCGAAAGCTGTCGCTTATAGAAAACGCGATACATTCGTAATTTCACGGACGAAATCCTGATACTCGGATTTAATGTAATCCCGGCTTAATCCACGATGGTGAAACTGGCCTTAAAAACGCTAATTTCAAGATAGCTCTTGTAGAGGACCGACAGCGTAGAACTGGCAGAACTTCTGACTTGAATGTATTTGTCAAAAAGATGTTAACGGACATGGAGTATTGTAAAATAATTAAATTAACCTTACAATAACAATAAGTCTTTTGGCTATTACTCAAGTTGAAAGAACAATTTTAAAGTGTAAAGTAATTTGTCGGAAGTTCAACCTGATGGGTCATTAGATGCGTTTTATGTAGTTAACCATTAATAAATAATGCTATAATGGCCAGTTTCAGCAACGGGGATTAACTGGAGTTGAACTCGGTTCTTCTAGGCCTTATCACGACTTAACCACTTCGATTAAAACCACCCTTCCAGGTGGTTTAACTCTCTGATCCGTGGAGTATCTCCTAATCGAAAGCTATCGCCAAGTAGAAAACCAGTTACATTCGTTAATCCACGGCGAAATCTTGATTTAGTTGTAATCCCAGCTTAATCTTGGTGAAATGGTGAAACCGGCTCTAATTAACGCAAATTTCAAGATGGACCTACATAGCTCTTGTGGAGGACCGACGGCGTTGAACTGGTAGCACTTCTATTGCAAAATGATTAAATAGGGTGTGCGCCTGGGTAGGAAAAACTGTTTATTGTTATTTTTGATCTAAGGTAGAACTCATTCTGAGAATTTTGGTACCAACCGCGACCTTCTAGCGTGTGTAAATCTTTTCCTATGAATTTTCAAAGTTTCGACCGTTTATGACGTCACAGTGGGCTGGGGGGTCCCGCCCAGGCGAGAGGGGCGCGTGACGTCATAAACGGTCGAAACTTTGAAAAATCTTTGAAACAGATTTACTCACGCTAGAAAGTCGCGGTTGGTGCCAAAATTCTCAGGATGTAGTCAACTTTCGGTTAAAAATCTAAAAAAAAATCAAGGCGCACCCCCCATTAACCTTACAACAACAATACTTTTTTTTGGCTATTACTCATGTTAAAAGAACAATTTTAAAGTTTAAAGTAATTTGTTGGAAGTTCAACTTGATGAGTCATTAGATGAATTTTATGTAATTAACCATGGATAAATAATACTATAATGGCCGGCTTCAGCAACGCGGGTTAACTGGAGTTGAACTCGGTTCGTCTAGGCCTTATCACGACTTAACCACTTCGATTAAAACCACCCTTCCAGGTGGTTTAACTCTCTGATCCGTGGAGTATCTCCTAATCGAAAGCTATCGCCAAGTAGAAAACCAGTTACATTCGTTAATCCACGGCGAAATCTTGATTTAATTGTAATCCCAGCTAAATCTTGGTGAAATGGTGAAACCGGCTCTAATTAACGCAAATTTCAAGATGGACCTACATAGCTCTTGTGGAGGACCGACGGCGTTGAACTGGTAGCACTTCTATTGCAAAATGATTAAATAGGGTGTGCGCCTGGGTTGGAAAAACTGTTTATTGTTATTTTTGATCTAAGTTAGACTTCATTCTGAGAATTTTGGTACCAACCGCGACCTTCTAGCGTGTGTAAATCTTTTCCTATGAATTTTCAGTTTCGACCGTTTATGACGTCACAGTGGGCTGGGGGGTCCCGCCCAGGCGAGAGGGGCGCGTGACGTCATAAACGGTCGAAACTTTGAAAAATCCTTGAAACAGATTTACTCACGCTAGAAAGTCGCGGTTGGTGCCAAAATTCTCAGGATGTAGTCTACTTTCGGTTAAAAATCTAAAAAAAATCAAGGCGCACCCCCATTAACCTTACAACAACAATACGTTTTTTTTGGCTATTACTCATGTTAAAAGAACAATTTTAAAGTTTAAAGTAATTTGTTGGAAGTTCAACTTGATGAGTCATTAGATGAATTTTATGTAATTAACCATGAATAAATAATACTATAATGGCCGGTTTCAGCAACGCGGATTAACTGGAGTTGAACTCGGTTCGTCTAGGCCTTATCACGACTAAACCACTTCGATTAAAACCACCCTTCCAGGTGGTTTAACTTTCTGATCCGTGGATTATGTCCTAATCGAAAGCTATCGCCATATAGAAAACGCGTTACATTAACCTATTAATCCCAGCTTAATCTTGGATTAATCCACGATGGTGAAATCGGCTCTAATTAACGGAAATTCCAAGATGAACCTACATAGCTCTTGTGGAGGACCGGCGGCGTTCGCATGTTCCCAAGGCGAGCCAGAGCCGCTGGCGTTTCCCAGCTCGTCCTCGTCGTCGGTCGTCGCCTTCAGGCGTCCGTTCCTCGTCGGCGTCGACTCCAAGTCGGACGTCGTGCTACGAGTATCCCGGCTGTGGAAATCGAAATTGAAAAATCAATAAACTGCAATCAATAAATCACTGGAATGGTGCAAAAGTGCAGCCAGTTCCAAGTTATCCAAGTTAAAAACAAAGAGTTCTAGGTGAATTCCCGAGATTAACCTTTTGATTTTTATGAATAATTTATGTATTGTAATAATTGGAATGCAATGGATGATTTTTATGAATAAATTATCACCCATTATTATCAACTCCAAACAATATTCATGTACTACAAACGGGATTACCTACTGATTCAATTAAAAACAGTTCAATTCCTCTTAATTAAGTAGTTTTTTTCAAGCCTTTCAAAACCGATTCATATTTTTTGCCCCACCTCGCTTGTTTTTAGGTCTTTTCCTTTGTGTTTTGCGGTTTTTAGCAGTTCTGAGTGCTCTGCGAATTTATTTATTTAAGGGGGTTCGGTAGTCATAGGGTAAAAATAACCTTTTTCGTGACCCATTATCTAGACAACGGTAAGTTCGATCTGCATGATTTTTTTTCATGTTGTTCAGCTACTCAAGGACAACAAATAAGCATATTGCTTTCCAAAAATATCTTTAAACTTTTTTTGTACAGCTATTTTAGATAACCCTTTTTTTGTGTCAAACAAAAAAAAAATTGTCTCGGCTTCCAAGTATTTTGTTTACAAAAAGCATATGCTAATGTGTAGAATTATTATTCTTTCATAACACAAAAAAAATCATATCGATATCATGCGTAGTTCCAGAGATAATGGGTCAAACGCATTGAAAAACGTAGTTTTGAGAAAAACGAAATAAACTGAAAAGGTACCTACTTCGACGATTACGTCACGATGCGTGCCAACTTGTTTCTCTTTTCCATGAACCTTTATGAAACCTCGTCACCAAACTTTTTTTTTTTTTTATTGCTACATGAATAATGTGCTTCACAGGAACTTCCATAAGCATTAAAAGTGGAAAAAATGGCTTGTGCAAATGTTGAACAAGCAATAGCAGAGTTACTCCGCTGGTACCGAAAAGCGGTTCGGAGATACTCAACTTCAGGCGACGATTGCAGGACATTTCCTGACTCAAACATGAAACTTTTATATACCAAAATGTCGGGGATTATGTGTAGAATAATATTTTTTTTAAATCTGAAAAATGAAATTTTTGAAAATTTTCGACTACCGAACCCCTTTAAGTATTTTTTTGCTAAGAATTCGAAATTTTCTTTTTTTTTGCGCGACAAACAATGTTTTTTCAAAAAGAACTACTCAATTTTCATTGTAGATCCTGATTTTATGAATCGGAAATTTGGCTTGAATTTTCTTGAATAGTGGCCGAAAATTCGGTGGTTTCAGCGAGAAATCGCTCATTTCCCATCCTTGTTAGGCGATTTTGATTAATCAAAACACGGTCGTGCTGTCAGTTTTTAGATATAACTCAGTTTTGACAATATAATGCCCATATTTCTTTTTTCTTGGTGAAAAAAAAGAAGCCATTTTTCCAAATTAAACTGTACTTGTTGATTTATCTGCCAGCTGAGACTAAGCGCATACTCATCTAATCTGAAATGTTTTGTAGATGATTAAGGAGCAAGGGTACTAGAGTGGTCCGAGTCGGACTTGAGATGTTCGAAACAGAGTTGGGAAAAACCATACTCATGATTTTTAATCACAGGAATATGTTTCAGTGATTATGAATAAGATTAAATTCGTATTCACACACCAAGACTATGAATAAATTCGCAATCACTGAATATGGTTAGGAGTAAATTCTTTAATAATAGGATTAACATTGTATTCAAGCATTATACATAAGTATGATTAAAGTCATAATCAAAGGAAATGTGCGATTAATCACAGGAATAATAATTGTTTGAACTCATCGCCCGTTCCCAACCGGTGAATCTAAGTTGCCCGCGCACCGTGAGTTCCGAAGCCCGCACACAGAGGTCAGAGCTAGCGCCCCATTCTTTCCCCGTTTATCGAAGCAAATTAAGTTCCAGGCATGCAAGGTTTAAGAAACAGTACGAGTAGTTACTCAAATAAGATCATAAGTACGCTCGATTAGTTAATTTATCCCGAAAGTACTTTATCAGAGTGACGTAGAAATCACAACCCTGGGGAACCACTCCACGAGTTCCGATGTATGACCGCTTTTTATCATCTACTCTGTGCTCCCCCTGTTTAATGCTTTATCACATAATGAGGAATTTCACCATGTTGGAATTTCCTATTTTTGATCCCAAAATCGGATTCAGCACCTCGAAAAACCCCCCAAGGCAAACTTTCAGCCCGAACTTCCTAATTTACGAATAAACAAAACAGTGTAGAAAATACGAATGTTTAAAAAAACCGGGAAAATGACGTCATCCTGGAATAGTTCATTTATGGCCGCTTGAAGCGCTGAGATCGAGAAATCTTAGTCCCCAAATGCAAAATTTCACGAAACAGTAAAGTTCGAAACCGAAAAACTTAAGAAAAAAATAGAAAAAGCAAGATGGGGAAAATTAGGTTTCCCCGTTTTTTGTTTGGTAACTTTTCTCTTAGAAAACACAATTTCGTCTTCCCAATGGGCAACACTGGGAGGAGACGGCGATCCGAACAGCCCAATCAGCGAGTGTTCCCGCTTCACGTCCGTTTTCCCGGTTAGTTTTGAAATTAAAAATTTTGATTGTCTCCCAAAAATAACAGGAGACTTATTTTCCGAAATCAGCCCGATTTTCATCTATCCCACACCAGTAACTATTCAGGAAAAATGCAAACAGAATTCGGTGAAATTCCTCATTGTGCCGTTCTTCCACCGCCCTATCACGAGGTATAAACAATAGGATTAAACATTTATAAAAATGGTGATTAATCACTCTTTTCCATGATTAATCACGAAATTTTGTGATTAATCACAATTTTCCCATAATTAATCACAGAATACTATGATTAATCACAATTTTTTGAATGATTGATCCTATTATTCCTGTGATCAGTCAAAGATTTCCAGTGGTTATGACATTAATCACACTAGTAGAGCGTAAATCCAATTTTAATCCTATCGTTCCTGTGATTAAGAACATTATCTTAAATCATACTCCGTGATTATAATTTTATTCATACTCAGTGTAGAATTTAATCTTATTCTTGATCACAGAAACATATTTCTGTGATTAAAAATCTTAATCATGAGTATACTCAATCATGAGTTTGCCCAACTGTGGTTCGATAGTTGAATTTTTAATTGAATTTAATGAAACTAATTAAAATTGTCTCATAAGGATGGAAAATTCCAGTCGAATAAAAAATTGATACTATTATGTGATTCAGAGTTGAAAAAGAATGAAAAATTATGTGCCACACTAGGGGTTCCCCAAAACTAAATTTTGATTCAATATTGTAGGGTTGGGCAATTTTGAACGTTCTAGGAGGTTGCGAGCAATCAAAAAATCAAGTGAAGGGTCAATATTTCATATAATTTACGTAGAATTCGAATTTGCAATAAAAAAATGTAGGGTTCCATTTGATTAACGAAGTTGGTACATAATGCGCTCATTCGCTAGGTAATTATTCGAATTCTTGGCCGAAAAATTAGGGGAGGTTAATCGAATATTTTTTTGATTTATCATCGAATAACGGATACAAAAACGGTGGTCCACCGTTAATGAAAAACCCGGTATATTTAGTTAATGACTAATCTTAATATTTGAATAATTAGATTGATTAGATGATTAGAACTACTAGCTGAATTTTCCTTACTTTCTTTTTTTCTCTCATTTTTTTACTGCTTTTGTAAAAATACTTTCGACGATTTCTATGTGTAGGTACCTGTGAGATGTCTCGTCAGGTGATGTCGCTTGGGGAGACGACGTCAGGACGGTCGAAGAAATTGTCGTCGTCGGCGTCGTCGATGACGGCTCTACCGTCGTTGTCGTCGTTTCGTTGGACTCTTCTTTGGAAGAATCCAAAAAATCGAAGAAGCCTCTCTTGATTCGGCTGAGGACACTGTGGATATACGAGGCTGCGTGGTTGTCTTCAGGCGGTCTTCCGGGTCCTTCCGGTCTGGTGGGGACGTCGTCGAATGTGATATCGTCATCTTCAAACTGCAACAGAAAACGAAGACACTTCAGGACCAATAAACATACAAGTAGAGAAAATGGAAACAAATAACTCAAAATTTGTTGTCACTCTCAAGAAAAAACTAAACAAAATCAAAACTCCCAAACTCCTCGAAAAAAATTATTATTAAAAAAATTATCAACGATAATGAGAAGGACGTCCAGGATTATCCATTAAGAATCTCTCCAGATATTTGGGAAGTTGAGGATTGGGGAGATGGATGAAATACGTGCCGAGATGCCCAACTGGAGTAATTCGATGGCACTTTTCCCTCGCCCTGTGCTGTAGGGTGCTACACCGTTTATCTCATCCACAAGTAATACAAGGAGTTCTTCTCCCTTAGCGCCCATGCGGTTTTAAAAGCATTTAAAAAGTACAATTCAAAAACAAGAACTTTTTACTCACAAATATTGATATTTACATAATAATTGACAAATCACCAAGCAATTCTGCGTGAATGCAAAACATGAAAATCGTGTTATACATGGAAGTTTGGGACAATAAAAAAAACTCGATAAAATAGGTATTAATTTTTGCAAAAATAAATATGCACATTTGAATGCATCCAAAAAATTCGACTAACGGGTTATTTACTTACTCAAATCCTGTTAACTCCTTGGGGAGTATAGAAAAGAAACAAGATCATTCCATTCGGATCGGTTGGGTGCGATTCTCTTTACTTCATTCCAGGTTTTGCCTACCCGGCCAAGCTCTCTATCTATCGACCTGTTCCAAGTCTGCCTCGCTCTTCCTCTTCTTCTGCTTTCGCCCTGGGATTCCATTGCAAAGCAGCCCTCTCTACGGAGCCATCGGCTTCCTCAGAGTATGATCGATCCACTTCCATTTCCTTTAATTAATCTCTTGCTCGATCGGAAGTTGGTCAGTTGTCCTCCACAAATCCAGATTAGAGATCGTGTTGGGCCACCATATTCCCAAGATTCTCCGGAGGCAGCGGTTCACGAACGTCTGCAGCTGGAGGGTGAAGGTCTCGGACACCTTCCATGTTGGGGTTGAAGAGCTTTAGCTTTGTTCTTGGGGACAGCTTACTATTCTTCCACAATGGATAGAACTGGAAAAAGGCCCTATTTGCTTTCCGAACTGCTCTTTGCATCTTCTATCGCGCCACCATCTCTTGTGACCAGGCTTCCAAGATACACAAACCCTACTGGATGCCACGCTTCCTTCCTTCCAGTGACCTTCTCATGATGATGTCCATAACTATAATAAAAAGAGTCGGTGATAGCACGCAGCCTTGCTTCATGCCAGTCTTTATTCGACTGACGGGTGATTGTGGTTTGGAATCGACAAAAAAAAAAAGTTTAACCCCTACTCAAAATTATTTGGTTTACGTTTCAAGGCACGTAGAATCCCAAAATCGAATACAAATTTTGCCATCAGTTCCCCGTACGCGGCACTTTTCTTAGTTACCATGGACCAATTTTGATGAAATTTTATATATTTCTTGGGGTCTAGTTGTGTCCCGAAGCTTTTGGTTGATATTAGTCACTTCTAAGGGCTGAAATGATCAAAATGCCCAAGCTCGAAAAATTACTATTTAAAGGTATTGATTTTTTAGAATCGAATGAGACCACCCACAGCTCTGTAGGACAAACTGTTCTGTCCTGTGAAAACTTAAGGGTTAGACTTATGAAAAATCAGAAGCACGAGTGATTTCTCATGACATTTCACGCAGTCAGAATATGGAATAAAAATTAGAGGTTCTGAAATAACAAAGTTAGTGCGCATTGTGAACGTTTTGCGCAAGCGCACCTAAGAAAAAAACGCTGCAAATTATTACACAATGGTTTATTATTTTCTATATAGATCACTCGTCTACAAAATCACCAACCATCCAATATGAAAAGAAGAAAAAAAAAAAAAAATCAAAAAAAAATCAAAAAAAAAAATCAAAATCACCAACCATCGATTGCATTTCGGTCAGCTCTAATTTGAACGGAGATTAGGCCTCTTTTGCGATTCACACTCGTGTTTTGATTTATACAGGGTGTCTACCATTTGGATGGACCAAACTTCAAGGATCGATTCTACAACTAATTTGCAACAAAAAATGTCTCATAGCAATTTTTTCGTAACCCACTCAAAATTCTTTTTTTTCCACTTTAAAGTTTTTATTCGTATTTTCGACCTTGCAGCACTAAAATGGTCATAACTCCCTTAAATTCTCATGCTACTTCAAATCTGAGTACACCGTTGGACAGAGCGTTAAATTTTGTATCCATTTAGTGGGGAAACCAGTTTCTTAAAGCTATTTGTAAAAGTAAAAAATTAAATCAAAGTCAACATTTATAATTTTTTTCGAAAATCGACATTTTTCAGGCTAACGATTCCCCGGTAAAAAATACGGCTATCGTGGTGCACTCAACGGGAAAAACTACCCCAAGATCTCACCTTTCCAACGGTATGTCATTTTTAAGGTCTAGGAGGAAATTTTCCTTGAAAAAATTGAGTTTTATGCGAAAAAACGTGCTTCTTTAGGCATATTCCGCTAGAGAGTCCACCAAGTATTATTGCCTTCACTTTTCAAGGATTGCATTTAAAAGTCCACTAAATTAAATTTCCACTCGTATTTTACGTTTTGGCCCTTCTTGAACAATTTGGGTACCGTGTCTGTCCTTCTGACAGTCTGTCTGTCTGTCTGAAAGTCCTTGTAGATGGCAACAGCAAAACGAAGCTACTGTCCAATTTCGATGTAATTTTCGGCGATGTTCTCCATAAAAATCAAATTCAGGGCATTAAATTTTCAAAATCAAATTCAAAAATTTTAATTTTTTTTAGAAATTACCATTTTTTAGGTTTATTGTTAACCTGGAATAAGTTGTGCTATCGTGGGCCACTCAACGGAAAACCCTATCATTTTGATTTTAAAAATGGAACTAAAATAAAATTAAAGAACAATTAGCAGAGAAAAATTGTCATTGTAACGTTGGTAGAAAATGTTGGTAGGTACAATGATTTGTATTGTAAAGAATAAGTATTATTGTCAATGAAACTCTTCAAGTTATTCTTCTGCTACAAAAAGTCAATTTCATAATATTTATTCTAATTAAACGAAAAACTGATTCTTAACGTAGAAAAGATGTGATCCCGGGGTAGTTTTGGCCGTTGACTGGCCCCGCGATAGCGCTACTTATTAGGGGCAAACAATAAAACAATTTTAAGAGGGGGTTAACTTTTTTTCTTGCTCGATTCCAAAGGCTTGTTATTGAAAATAATAAAGCAAAAAATGGTAATTTCTAAAAAAAATTAAAATTTTTGAATTTGATTTTGAAAATTTAATGCCCTGAATTTGATTTTTATGGAGAACATCGCCGAAAATTACATCGAAATCGGACAGTAGCTTCGTATTGCTTTTGCCATCTGCAAGGACTTTCAGACAGACCGACTGAAATCTTGGGGTAGTTTTTCCCGTTGAGTGCACCACGATAGCGGTATTTTTTACCGGGGAATCGTTAGCCTGAAAAATGTCGATTTTCGAAAAAAATTATAAATGTTGACTTTGATTTAATTTTTTACTTTTACAAATAGCTTTAAGAAACTGGTTTTCCCACTAAATGGATACAAAATTTAACGCTCTGTCCAACGGTGTACTCAGATTTGAAGTAGCATGAGAATTTAAGGGAGTTATGACCATTTTAGTGCTGCAAGGTCGAAAATACGAATAAAAACTTTAAAGTGGAAAAAAAAGAATTTTGAGTGGGTTAAGAAAAAATTGCTAGGAGACATTTTTTGTTGCAAATTAGTTGTAGAATCGATCCTTGAAGTTTGGTCCATCCAAATGGTAGACACCCCGTATATATATATTTCAATATAAACCCTTAAATTTTCGTAGGGAGCGAACGGTTTGTCCTACAGAGCTCCGCGTGGTCTCAAAAAATTCTAAAAATTCTATAGAATCCTAAATTGAAGGAAAAACAATACCTTTATATCGAAATTTTTTGAGTTAGAGCGTTTTCAAAATTTCAAAATTGATTTTGGAACCCTTAGGAATGACCTACATCAACCAAAAGCTTCGGGGCACAACTAGACCCCCAAATGGAGCCTACGTACCAAATTTCATCAAAATCGGTCAATGCTAAGTGGCAAAAGTGCCGCGTACGGCGTACGGCGGACGGACGGCCAAATTTTTATTCGATTTTTGGATTCTACGTACCTTGAAACGTAAACCATCAAATTTTGAGGGGGTGTTAAAATTTTTTTTTTCTTGGTCGATTCCAAAGGTTCATTATTGAAAATAATAAACCAAAATGAAATAATTGGAGTTCTATACAAAACGAAATTTAGAGGTGTTAAAACTGAGAGAGATAGTCGGCCAATGTCTGCTATATCGATAATAAGTATTTGAAATCGGTGAAATTTTTCTTGAAGGATTCATATTTTTATAGGATGATATCCACCTATAATCATAGTTGGCTTCAGTGACCACCGACTGACTGCAAGGGACCTTGATTGAGTTCCTTGTTCCCAATTCGTTTTCCAATCTCCCGCAGAATGACTATCGGGTTGTTCGATAGGGTTTACTTCCTCCACAGAAACGCTGACGACGCATAGAAGGGACGAGGAAAAAAAATTTCTTGGCATTGTCCGAAGTTTGGCACAGCGCTCTCGCAGCCCCTCAGATAAGATTACCAACCCCCGTGTTACAGTATTCATCTTTTTTCTGGGGCTAAACACTCTTGAGTGTCCACCGAGTCGCTGGTGTTCAATCTAACACCAGCCTGGCCAAACACGCTACATTGAAGTAGAGAAATTGAGCTTCTTCTAATATTGATTATGAGCCTTCTTCACGGTTGTCCTGACACTTGATACGTGTTATTTAAAAAGAAAAATTGCAAATTATTACACAATGATTTATTATTTAACTGTATAGATCACCCGTCTGCATAGAACGCGGTTTCTCCATTCATTGCGACATTTTTGACTCTGGTTGTTAAGGGAGCTCAACTAAGTACAACTAAGTACAACAATTATCGCATTTGATCAGCTGAAATTTGAACGGATATTTCAGTCAGTGAACAGTATTATATACTAAATTTTAGCTAAATTTTAGCGACTCACTAATTTATTTTTAGTCCAAGGTAGAAGGAAATTTTTTTTTCATATCGAAAACCATATTACATATTACAATACCTTTTTATTACATATTATAATTATAATTATTAGGTACATATTAGAAAACCATATTACATACCTATTACAATACCTTTTTATCCGAATCTACTGAAGATATCAATTTGAAATTTTTAGGAGTTGTTATAGGTGTTATAATGTATCCTTTAGTCATACAACTTCTGGAAATATCGCATACACAAAAATTAGTACTATATTACACAAACAACAAAAAACGCCAGTGAAATGTTGACTTTAAAAAATTAATTTTTTCAGATCCGCTACGAATTTCAAAAAGTTGTATGACTTAACCCTAATTGGACCATGGTGTCACTAGTGGCACGTAAAACATCTAAAGCCGCCCCAAGGTGTAAATGGAGTAACCAAATTAAATTATAATTTCAAATTTACCTAATGGACAGCAGAATTTTTTGTGTGCAAGTCTCAAAATAGAATTATGACAACATTTTCCAAAGAAATCGACGAAAAAGTGTTAAACATTTTTCTCATAACATCAGTTTTTGACTTCCAATAGAATACAAAAAATTCAGATCTGTCCATTAATTGTTAGATTGCAATTTAAATCTAGTTAAACTGATGTCACCTTGGAACAGCTGGGAATTCATAAGATGTTTTCGGCGACACTAGTGACACCATGGTCCCATTAGGGTTAAATGTGTATCGATAGTTGGTACACGCATGGAAAAAACGCTGCAAATTATTACACAATGGTTTATTATTTTTCTATATAGATCACTCGTCTACAAAATCACCAACCATCCAATATGAAGGAAAAAAAAAAAAAAAAAATCAGAATCACCAACTATTGATTACATTTCGATCAGCTCTAATTTGAACGAAGATTAGGCCTCTTTTGCGATTCACACTCGTGTTTTGATTTATATATATATATATTTCAAAATAAACACTTAAATTTTCGTAGGGAGCGAACGGTTTGTCCTACAGAGCTCCGCGTGGTCTCAAAAAATTCTAAAAATTCTATAGAATCTTAAATTGAAGGAAAAACAATACCTTTATATCGAAATTTTTTTAGTTAGGGCGTTTTCAAAATTTCAAAATTGATTTTGGAACCCTTAGAAGTGACCTACCTCAACCAAAAGCTTCGGGGCACAACTAGACCCCAAATGGAGCCTACATACCAAATTTCATCAAAATCGGTCAATGCTAAGTGGCAAAAGTGCCGCGTACGGCGTACGGCGTACGGCGGACGGCGGACGGACGGCAAAATTTTTATTCGATTTTTGGATTCTACGTACCTTGAAACGTAAACCATCAAATTTTGAGGGGGTGTTAAAATTTTTTTTTTCTTGGTCGATTCCAAAGGTTCATTATTGAAAATAATAAACCAAAATTGCATTTAATTTTATTGATTGGAGTCGGAGAAAAAGGTATTCGTGTGATGGAAAATGTAATTTTTCAGGAGAGGCAAATTTCGAAATTCAAGCTTTCCCGCCCGTTCATGTCGTTGTTTTAGTCGAAAATCTTCTGTTTTGATCGAAAATCTGTGGTTTTCGAGTATCTATGTGTTATCTAAACCTTCCTTGATTCAAAGAAACCATCTGAGTGGCTTTGTTACCATAACCTTGCTGTTTAAACCTTCCCTTGTGATTTTTGTTGTCGTGCTGTGAACTCGTTTTTCGTTAGTTTTGGATACAAAATGCCGAGATCGAAACGTATTTTCAAAAAAATTGCTAGGAAACCACCAGGTAGGCGTTTTTCTATAGAATCCGATCGTTCTAGAACCTCTCAGGAGGACTCAGACAACTCTGTAGTGGAGCATGTCCCTGATGTGAATCTAGAAGAAGACAATATGGTAAGTGTACACCTGCCTCAGCATCCACACCATCATCTTCCGAGAGAAAATCATCATGAACTATTGCTGATTATGATAATTATGAGATTAAAAACACTTTTGAGACGCCCTTTCCAAACTAGTGAGCTGCAAAGTGGCATTTTTGCTGGGGAGGAGGGAGACGGCCCTGCCTTTGGGGCTGTTGTACGTTGAGATACACGACTTTGAACGTATTTTTAGCCTCATTCCCAATGTTCTTTTTAAATAACTCCTGGATCAATCTATTCAGTACATTGTGTAGATTAATTTAAAATATTTAAAAAATCGATTTTTTTTTTCCTAAAAAAAATTTCTTTTTACTTTGTCCTCATAGATAGCGAATGGTTTGTCGTTCAGAGCTGTGTGTGATCTCATTTGATTCTAAAAATGCAATTCTATTTTAAATTGGAGAAAAAAAACAATACCTTAATGCCGAAAATTTTTGAGCTAAGGGGTTTTGAAAATTGTAACCCCTATTTTTCACCCCTTAGAAGCACAAATACAAAGCTTTCCTACCTTCAGAGTTATAAGTGGGGTGGAGTTTAGAGATAATAAAGTTGGACTATTGAAATTTTTGGAACTCCCTCTTCACTCTGCTACCTCAGCACGTTTGGAGTAATACTATCCGATACGCGTAATATTTTCGAAAATTTCAGTGACAGATCTGTTTGTATGTAGGCGGTTCAGTTGCTCATGTGAAGTCCCTCGCTGCACTCAATCTTGAAACATTACGCCCTTTTGTCACGGTTAAGCCCTGTGACGTTCTGAGAGTCTCGAGCAAACCACTCGTGACGGATCCGTTCCCTTCAAAAGGACCTTATTTACCTTGAGATTGATATCTGTCAAGGAAGAATGGAGCCGGTGAGGGTCCCTTGAGATGCCACCTTACCGCTTTTTAAGCCACCTTACCGATCTGAAATTCCTCAGTTCTGTCGCCCACTTGTGGAGCACAAAAGAGGGGGAGGGAAAGAGTAAAATCTCCAGTCTTTTACATGCAGGCGAGAAAAGTCAGGACAGAACTGCATTTTGATATTTTTCTGAATTGACGAACAGATGGACCGAAGATTTTCTCATTTTTCGCTTGTACTTACCTGAGATCCTTTTGTTTGAATTGTGAAGCAAAAACCCAGTTTCTAACTCCTCTCCAAATTCGAATGAAATCGGTCCAGTATCGAAACATTGATGTTTGATGAAAATCACATTTATCGAGCACAAACAACAGGATTGGTCTGTTAGGCGACCATCTTGGTAGTACTCGGACAAATCTCAAAAATTTCCTCCAGAATCGCGCCATGATTATCTCCCAGGACCCAAATTCATTTTCAAACCAGTACCAAACATTTCCTTCAAATTTAAGGATCGATTAGATAATGAGAAATGGATGGCGCAGCGTTGAAGTATCGCGAAAATTCAGTTGTCTAATTTCAATTAGTTCTAACTTGCAAAATTTTCTAAAATTATTATAGCCAATAAAAGGAAGTAAAAGTAAAAACATTCCTGACCATTATTATTTTTAAAAATCAAATGTAGAGCAACGTAATAATTCCTCTTTCTTTTTGTTTTTAAATTTTTTTATTAACGCTAATTATTCCGAGGTATCTTTTTGGAAGTTCGATTTTTACCTACAACAGTTCATCCATTTTTAAACCAAAACTGATAGCCGTTGGGTATCTTGATACTCCAACTATCGATTTTGTAAGAAAATTTAATAATAAAAACACAATAACTGAAAGAAATGGAAAAAATTTTCGAGTTCACAGACTGTAATAGGGGTTTCGAGGTTCCTTCTACTCTCATTTTGGTTTATTATTTTCAATAATGAACCTTTGGAATCGACCAAGAAAAAAAAAATTTTAACACCCCCTCAAAATTTGATGGTTTACGTTTCAAGGTACGTAGAATCCAAAAATCGAATAAAAATTTGGCCGTCCGTCCGCCGTACGCGGCACTTTTGCCACTTAGCATTGACCGATTTTGATGAAATTTGGTATGTAGGCTCCATTTGGGGTCTAGTTGTGCCCCGAAGATTTTGGTTGAGGTAGATCACTTCTAAGGGTTCCAAAATCAATTTTGAAATTTTGAAAACGCCCTAACTCAAAAAATTTTGATATAAAGGTATTGTTTTTCCTTCAATATAAGATTCTATAGAATTTTAAAAATTTTTTGAGACCACCCGGAGCTCTGTAGGACAAACCGTTCGCTCACTACGAGAATTTAAAGTTTGGACGTACGCTAAATCAGAAACACGAGTGTGAATCGCAAAGAACCTAATCTCCGTTCAAATTAAAGCTGACCGAAATGCGATCGATGTTTTTCTTCATGTTGGATGGTTGGTGGCTTTGCAGACGAGTGATCTATATAGAAAAATAAAAAATAATAAACCATTGTGTAATAATTTGCAGCGTTTTATAACCATGTTGGCTGTTAGTTAGGGTTCTTCCTCAGAGATGGCGCCACTGTCTAAGGCAGGACGGATCCTTCTATGAAGTTAATCTCCTCCACATTATTCCTTGGTTCCGTACTTTATGAGAAATAACTGACCCCAACATTTTACCACAGATTTTTCCAAGTTTCCTTCTTCTACTCACAAAACAACAAAACAAACAAAATGGGGTTCATAGCCAGATTCTGCTGATGCAGATAGCGCTAATGAGGCCATTTGAAAGATCATTCTTGCGCTGAAAGACTGTAATAGTGCCTTTGAGGTACCTTCTGCTCAAATATTCTATAAAGTTGTCAAAATACATCTAATTTTTTTTTTTAATCCGAAAAAACAAATTTTTTGAACGAGTGGGAAATTAAGGGTTAACAAGGAAAATTTCGCTAACATCTGCAAGGCATTTTGAGTCCGGCACCAAAATGATCGACTACTCATAAAGTGCAATTTGGCGTCACAATGCAGGCCGTAAGTCCTCACTGATCTTCGTCCTTCAGCTTCTTCTTGGACTCATCGTATTTTGGATTCCTCGCACGTCAAAATCCTATTACTCAACGCCTTTTCACTTGAAAAGACGATTACCGAAACCTCCTTCATCAGTCATTCAACTCCAACGTTTTATTTTTTATGGATCATTGAAAGCAATTTGAAACCAGGAGTGTTCGGAGGTGCGTCTTCCTCAAATAAGGTGGGCGCGCCGGCGCATACAAATTCACCGGTAATTCACTGTCTGATGATATACGGAGAAATCCCGTGTCATCATCCGAGTCGATTAGATCACTATGTAAATTTAGACAAACATTTTGTTTCTTTAAGCAAATTTTTGACAATTTTTCTCCCTCACAAGGTGGTATGAATTTTTTGCAATCTGAATGAGCTTTAAGTTTTTCACAGCATTCTGCATCGACGTTTAAAAGAAACTTATTATAAAACTAAGATCTGCAAGATATAAAACTAAGATAAAAGTAAGATCTGCAACTTGACGGCGACTTTCTAGGGTGGCAATACGATTTTCTTTCAGAACCATCACATAATGAAAATCCGACCAATAAACCCCTCGTTTAAAAGCCAGATACACAGCGAACCTGCGTTGGATTTTTCAATTCGCTCGGTGGCATTGGCGTAAAAGGGAGACCAGACGATCGAGCAATATTCAATTACGGACCGCACGAGTGCGTTGTACAAGACAATGAATTGAAACTTCAATGTCTGTAAAATCCATAGTATGGCGCTTCAAAAAACCAAGGGATTTCATAGTTTTGGGACATATAGGTACTATCAATATGAGGTATAAATGACAGTTGCTCATCAAAACGCTGCAAATTATTGCACCAAGGTTTATTAGTTTTCTATGTAGATCACTCGTCTCTAATGAACAGCTTTGCCATTGTTACCACCAACCAACATGAAGAAAAACATCGATCGCATATCGGTCAGTTACAATTTGAACGGAGATTAGGCCTCTTTTGCGATTCACACTCGTGTTTCTAAGCCAATAGGGTTCAAGACTTTCTATCCATAAGTGCCATCACTTCGACCATTGGAGTTCACTTTTCACCGGTGTATTTTTAAGCTGAGCTTTCTGAGAAGTTCCATCACTTATTTCTGTTACCGATGATTCCCTAATCACCCGAATAAAATCAACTTTGTTACTTAATCTACCGGTGGGGTCGTCCAGGGGAGTCACACGACCAGGCGCGTGCTGCACTGCGTGAGGCATGTCAAAGAAACCAATGTTTTCTCGAAAACATTTGTCTTGAATAGGAGGAAAATGATTATTACAGAAGGATAAACTTATTTTGTTTAAAATGTTATACTTCAACAACCATAAAATGCAACTTGCAATACAAAATGGTACCTAAAATAAAGGAATATGACATAATTGTTTTGGAAGGAATTTCATACAAAGCGGAACTACAGGAATTAACCCTACCAGGTACTTTTTTTAGTCAATGCAAATTACAACAATAAGGAAACAATGTAAAAGTGCACGAATTAACTCTACCAGGTACTTTTTTTAGTAAATACAAATCAAAAAAATAAGGAACAAGGAAAAAGTCCATCATTTACTAGTATCACCCATTGATGAAAGAAAAGCTAACAGAAAAACACTTGAGATTATTTGGAAAAATAAAAAAATCACAAAAAGAAGAAATTGGTACCTAAAACCATGTGGGTAACACAAAATCCCACCTGACAAATACAAATAAGTAACTAGGCAGTAGGAGTGTACTACACAGATGGATCCAAATCACGGCGTAAAGTCGGATGTGGTGTTTATGAGGAATATTCGAAAATGTCTCGATGTTTTTCTATGCACGAATATTCGCCCATCTACACAGCTGAGTGTGCCGCAGTCATTGAAGCTTTAAATATGGTAATCGTCCAACAAAGTGAGATAGGTACCAAACTTGTAGTAACCGACTCCCAAAGCGTCACCAAGGCTCTCCAAAATGTAGGACCGTCATCAAAAACACAAAAAAAATAAAAAATGAAAAACCCCAAAAAATATGCGATTTATGGTGCTCTGGCACCATGGTGGCACCACTATTAGTTCCATGGTGAAACAAAGAATAATTCATGAAAATCCGGAGGTACAATGAAAATTTTCCTCAATTTCAGAACTTGGGTACAATTAGTAATGTAATCCCCCCACTCGCCCCCTCCTCTTGCGAATTTTGATACTCTGGTGAAATAGTGTGCAATTTGGAAGATTTATGAGTCGAACAAAAAAAAGAAACACTCAAAACGGTTGGAAATTGAGGCCTGGGTAGATTTTACAGGATTATGCCCGCAAACGCACGTTTTTTGATCATCAACCCCCCCTTTCCCCCCTTAAAATTCAAAATTCGAAATTCCGGCGACTTAGTGCACAACTAGATAGTTTTCCGCGTCGAACAAAAAAAGAACCACGAAAATCGGTTGAGAACTAAGGCCTGGGCAGACGACACAAGATTTTGTCACACACACACACAGACATTCACCTATAGTTTTTTTTTGCGGATTTGGATTCAGAATGGTCTAAAACGGATTAGTGTGTGGTTATTTTTTTCTGTTGACTGTTGTCCTCCTTCACCACAGATCGATCGCATAAGGACGCCCAAGTCTTACTGTGGGACGTCCTAAAAATGAGGAAGAAGTGGCAGCAGCACCACGACACTTACCCATCGACGAACCAGCACAGAACACTCTTCCCGAACGTACCTAAATCACCATGGTACCTACGATTTTCGGACAAGGGAAAAAACTTCTATTCGACGTTGGCAAGACTGCGAAGTGGGTATGGCCTATGCAGAGCCTACCTACACAAAATAGGACAAACGGACGGCAGTGAGTGTGAAAATTGTGGTAGTTGTGAGGATTTAGAACATATAATAATGATTTGCCCAGAATATACAACGCATAGAAGTATTATGTTCAATTCGTTATCTGAATTGTCAGATTTGGTGACCAACCCATTTAATTTAAATGTTTTACTGTTGTCTCAAAGTTCAGAAGTTTACAGTATTATTTTTAAGTTTCTTACAGACATAGGACGTTAGATCTGAGTAGGTATAGTTATGTTTGATGTAAGCTACATAAGAAAACGCTGGCTGTAAGGGTATTACTGATGCCAATAAAGAATTTATTTTTAAAAAACAAAAAAACTCGGCAATTCATTTGAAAACTCGTTTTTCTCATTTTAGTCTCCATCCTCACTCCCGACAGCATCTCCTTCATCATTGCGGGACCGGGCGCGTGCTTCACTCAGTGCGGCTTTTTGCGACCGCTCGCTTTCGTTGCTCGACTGGGACTAATGGGAGGTGAAACAATTCATAGCGATAATGTGCGAGTGCCATCAATATGTTGAACCTCCGCGAGCATTTCGCTCTTCGCATTCCCACGCAAAATTAAAAAAAATCGCGCTTGCAGCACACAGTGCGGCTACGCGCCCGCCGCACAGTGGGCAAAATGGCCAATCTAGGTGGACAAAAGTCAAGTCAAAACATGGGAATCTCTAATATTAGTCATTTCATTTATTATGAGTTCGCAGTCCCCAAAACGTTAATATTTACATTGTCAAAACCTTCTATGGCTGTAAAATCTTCGATCAAAAGTGTCGCCGTTTCCTGTTCGAATAAGATCGTATTATCAGCTACTATGAACCCCCAACTTTTCTCGTCTACGCTGCAGTTAGTTGTAGGCAGAATCGTTCCAGGCTTGGTGTCGGCAATAATGGAAACCATTGAAAGGAGTAAGTACTATTTTTTCCTGCTAAAATTGTAAAAATAGCGTCTGATACTGTGTGTTTATGAGCATACGCCATACCGTATTTTTAAAAATGATAATTGACATCTTGGAGTTAAAATAGCACACGGCCAAGAGTTGCCAAGGAAATCCGATTTGTTTTCGTTTCTATAAGTGTTCTAGTTTCGGTATTCAACCACATTTTTTTGCGATTTTATGCGTTTTCCGAGTTACTTAATAAAATGGTTGATTTTCAGGTATTTTTCGCCATCATTTTGTCGAGAAATGGAAACAGCTACCGAAGAAAGATCGCCACGAAAACCTCACTAGGTATGTGATCGGGTTAGGTAATCTCGACGATTCTTCAGAAATATTAAATTTAAAAATTACCAAAAATGCTGATATAGACTTTTCAAAAAATCGGAGAGAGGTGGGAAAATAGCCATGAGAAAGAAGACATTTTTTCCAACAAATATTCGACATGGCTGAGTGGGGAAGAGTTTGAAGTTGTCATTTCTTAGAAAATTACTCAAGCTATCACGAACCAACCAGCTGTGCGTCCCGAAAAACCGTTTGAGGACTCAAGCGATAAAACAAAAAGAAGAAAAGAGAAAGAATTGTTGACTGCTGGTCCCGAAAAGTTATGCTTAGCGGCGCTCACTGCTCTCTACACAGCAGAAGACAGGTCCACAAGCCGTATCTTAAATAAAAGAAGTAACTTCAAGCCAATCAACAGTTGAATCTTCTACAATGTCGAATAAGAACATGACTATAATATTTTCAAATTCAATTTTTCAGAGTTATATCCGTTTAACACTGTAACAATGTCATTAATCTGAAAGTAATTAATCAGTACCTAATTATAATGTCAAGAATTTAAGATAAAACGTACCTACAAAAATATCATGATACACCGTTTGCCTACTTTCATTGAAGTCAAGAAAGCTTTTCATTATTTTTCCCGTAATCAGCGTCTTCTTATTCAATTTTGAATAAAAAACCGACCAAAAAATAATGTTGTCCACCTAGATTGGTCATTTTGCCCACTGTGCGCCGGTGGGTTAATAAAACAACAATTTTGTTATTTTCGTTAAAACATATACCGTTTCAACTCCGTTCTTATTGGAGGTATTTTACTAGACCACATTTACACCAAGATGCTAACTGTGTTTTTCACCTTTCAAAATAATTCCCGGCAAAACTCGAAAATAAGACAAGAAATAGCATACACTTAACACTCGAAACGCTCCGTGGGTGTGCGCCTTCACGAAAGCCTTTTTCCCCTAAACGGCTACGTGGGTAGAACATGTTATTACGGCTATTCTGTGAGGTGTAGCTTTACCTTGGAGGCCCTTAGTGGCTTTGCGGGCTCAGTCGCACAGCCGCATATCAACGTCTCGAGGAGGTACGTTAACACGTAGAGCCCTTATTTTTGACTTTTTTTGTGCGGCGCTAGTTCATCCTTTTTGACTCGACAAACGAAAATATACGACTGTTTCAACGCCGAATAAGGAAGACGGGTTTGTTTGAGCTACCGAGTTTTTCGGGTGTTTCCCAGAGGGAAATGACAACGAATTGTGACGCTTTTCGATCAACGTGATGGGTGAAATATATGGAAAAATTAAATTAAAAAAACATTATTTATTGAGTAATAAGAGCATTTAAAAAAATTTACCTATTACCCTTGTACGAGTGCGAAAAAAACCTAAAGATCGATTAATTCTCACCGTGGGAAGAACATAAAATTGCCTATCTTTCTTGAATTTTCAGTTCCTCACTACTGAAGGTAGAACATACTAAGTATGTTAAGGTGAAAACAAGTCTTGTTTTCACCTTTAATAGACTGAAAAAGTCGGGGAAGGAAGTCGAAATCATCAGAACGAGTTGGTTCACAGACAACTTCACTCACAAGGCAACTTCGAAGGCTTGTTTTCATCTTCAATTGAATGAAAAAGCCGAAAAAGAAAGTCGAAATCATCAGAACTAGTTGGATTACTCGAGAGACAAGACAACTTCAAAGGCTTCTTTTCACCTTCATTCGGCTGTAAAAGTCGAATAAGAGAGACAAAATTATTTAAAAAAGTTTCCATCTTCAATTGGTTGAAAAGGTCGATAAAGACGGTCGAAATCATCGAAACTACCCCTCCTTTTACTACTGGTTTACAAAGGAGACAAAACAACTTCAATGGCTTCTATTCACCTTCAATTGACTAAAAAAATCGGGAAAAAAGGTTGCAATCATCGACAATAATAGGATTTTTTACTTTTACATTCAATGAATGATGAAAAAAGTCTTTGAAGCTGTCTTGTCTCTCGAGTGAACCAACTAGTTTTGATGATTTCGACCTTTTTACTCGACTTTTTCAGCCTAATGAAGGTGGAATCGAGTCTTTGAAGTTGTCTTGTCTCGAGTAAACTAACGAGTTTTGATGATTTCGACCTTTTTACTCGACTTTTTCAGCCGCATGAAGGTGGAATCGAGTCTTTGATGTCGTCTTGTCCCTCGAGTAATCCAACGAGTTTTGATGATTTCGACCTTCTTACTCGACTTTTTCAGCCGAATGAAGGTGGAATCAAGTCTTTGAAGTTGTCTTGTCTCTCGAGTAAACTAACTAGTTTTGATGATTTCGACCTTCTTACTCGACTTTTTCAGCCGAATGAAGGGGAAAACAAGTCTTTGAAGTTGTCTTGTCTCTCGAGTAATCCAAAGAGTTTTGATGATTTCGACCTTCTTACTCGATTTTTTCAGCCGAATGAAAGTGAAAACAAGTCTTTGATGTCGTCTTGTCTCTCGAGTAATCCAACGAGTTTCGATGATTTCGACCTTCTTACTCGATTTTTTCAGCCGAATGAAAGTGAAAACAAGTCTTTGATGTCGTCTTGTCTCTCGAGTAATCCAACGAGTTTCGATGATTTCGACCTTCTTACTCGATTTTTTCAGCCGAATGAAAGTGAAAACAAGTCTTTGATGTCGTCTTGTCTCTCGAGTAATCCAACGAGTTTCGATGATTTCGACCTTCTTACTCGATTTTTTCAGCCGAATGAAAGTGAAAACAAGTCTTTGATGTCGTCTTGTCTCTCGAGTAATCCAACGAGTTTCGATGATTTCGACCTTCTTACTCGATTTTTTCAGCCGAATGAAAGTGAAAACAAGTCTTTGATGTCGTCTTGTCTCTCGAGTAATCCAACGAGTTTCGATGATTTCGACCTTCTTACTCGATTTTTTCAGCCGAATGAAAGTGAAAACAAGTCTTTGATGTCGTCTTGTCTCTCGAGTAATCCAACGAGTTTCTATGATTTCGACCTTCTTACTCGATTTTTTCAGCCGAATGAAAGTGAAAACAAGTCTTTACTAACATAATAGAAAAGGCCCTCGAAGGTAAGAAAATATGTGCTAGTATCTTCTTGGATGTGGCACAGGCCTTTGACAAGGTTTGGCACGAGGGATTGGAGTACAAACTGCACAGAGATCTCCCAAAACAGTACTACTTACTGCTAAAATCCTACCTTGAAAACAGACATTTCAGGGTGAAGCAAGATGACCAATACTCTGGCTTAAAGCCAATAAAAGCTGGAGTCCCGCAAGGGAGTGTCTTAGGGCCAGTCCTTTATCTACTGTACACAAGGGACTTACCCCAACGAGAAGGTACAACTGTTGCCACCTTTGCAGATGATACGGCTATCCTCTCCGTCGATGATGATATCGAAGCTGCAACTAGTAATCTACAGAAGTCAATCACTGAGGTTACTAAGTGGACCAATATGTGGAGAATAAAGTTGAATGAATCAAAATCAGTTCACATCAACTTTACTAACCGAAAAATTCCTGTCATGGATGTTGAGATCAATTCAAATAAAATACCCCATACCGATGCAGTTAAATATTTGGGTATGACCCTCGACTCCAAATTAAACTGGAAAAAACATATAGAAAAGAAAAAAGAGGAAATTAAAATCAAATTCAGAAAGATGTATTGGTTGATGGGAAGCAATTCTCGTCTCTCTCTCCACAATAAACTGCTTATTTATAAGCAGATCCTTCGCCCTATCTGGACCTATGGAATTCAGTTATGGGGCTGTGCCAAAAAATCAAACATTAACAAAATTCAAACCTCCCAAAACAAAATACTGAGAAGTATAGTGCGTGCACCTTGGTACATGAGGAACGATGATATTCATCGAGACTTGGGGATGGAAACAGTCCACGAAATTATCGCAAGGTACTCAAGGAGGCACGAACAACGCCTCCACAATCATGAGAACCTGGAAATGCTCTCCGTTTTGGACAACGAAGATGAACTCCGGCGACTCAAGCGAAAAAAACCACTGGACTTAGTTAGTGCTGTTAAAGTGCAGTTATAGCTCAGTGTTGAAGATTCTGTTATGAGTAGGGACTGCGTTTTACTGTAAACGGGCTCTCAAGGAGTGTAATAATGATATGTAATATTGCTAGATGGATTGTATTTAATATTCAGTTGCAATAATAAATCACGTTGAAAAAAAAAAAAAAAAAAAAGTCTTTGATGTCGTCTTGTCTCTCGAGTAATCCAACGAGTTTCGATGATTTCGACCTTATTACTCGACTTTTTCAGCCGAATGAAGGTGAAAACAGATCTTTGAAGTTGTCTTGTCTCTCGAGTAATCCAACGAGTTTCGATGATTTCGACCTTCTTACTCGATTTTTTCAGCCGAATGAAAGTGAAAACAAGTCTTTGATGTCGTCTTGTCTCTCGAGTAATCCAACGAGTTTTGATGATTTCGACCTTATTACTCGATTTTTTCAGCCGAATGAAAGTGAAAACAAGTCTTTGATGTCGTCTTGTCTCTCGAGTAATCCAACGAGTTTTGATGATTTCGACCTTCTTACTCGATTTTTTCAGCCGAATGAAAGTGAAAACAAGTCTTTGATGTCGTCTTGTCTCTCGAGTAATCCAACGAGTTTCGATGATTTCGACCTTATTACTCGACTTTTTCAGCCGAATGAAGGTGAAAACAGATCTTTGAAGTTGTCTTGTCTCTCGAGTAATCCAACGAGTTTCGATGATTTCGACCTTCTTACTCGACTTTTTCAGCCGAATGAAAGTGAAAACAAGTCTTTGATGTCGTCTTGTCTCTCGAGTAATCCAACTAGTTTTGATGATTTCGACCTTTTTACTCGACTATTTCAGCAGAATGAAGGTGGAATCAAGTCTTTGAAGTTGTCTTGTCTCTCGAGTGAAACAACGAGTTTTGGTGATTTTGACCTTCTTACACGACTTTTTCAGCCGAATGAAGGTGGAATCAAGTCTTTGAAGTTGTCTTGTCTCTCGAGTAAACTAACGAGTTTTGATGATTTCGACCTTGTTACTCGACATTTTCAGCCGAATGAAGGTGGAATCAAGTCTTTGAAGTTGTCTTGTCTCTCGAGTAAACTAACGAGTTTTGATGATTTCGACCTTCTTACACGACTTTTTCAGCCGAATGAAGGTGGAATCAAGTCTTTGAAGTTGTCTTGTCTCTCGAGTAAACTAACGAGTTTTGATGATTTCGACCTTCTTACTCGACATTTTCAGCCGAATGAAGGTGGAATCAAGTCTTTGAAGTCGTCTTGTCTCTCGAGTGAACCAACTAGTTTCGATAATTTCGACCTTCTTACTCGACTTTTTCAGCCGAATGAAGGTGGAATCAAGTCTTTGAAGTTGTCTTGTCTCGCGAGTAAACTAAAGAGTTTTGATGATTTCGACCTTCTTTCTCGACTTCTTCAGCCGAATGAAGTTGAAAACTGGTCTTTGAAGTTGTCTTGTCTCTCGAGTGAACCAACGAGTTTCGATGATTTCTACGTTCTTCCTCGACTTTTTTCAAAAATATCAATATTTCTGCTCTGCCTACAACTTTTTTGAGGAACAATATGTGATAATGGATCCAAAACGATATACAGCTCGTTCAGTCATTCGATTTTGGGATCCTAATCGGGAAACAAAAAATGTTTCAAAAGAAACTACCTTGGCTTGAAAAAACGCGGTTTTTTACTAACCGTGTTTTTCAGGCCACTGAACTTTAACGTTCACTCAACCCCCGAAATTTACCTCTCAGGTTCCCTTGTTCCGAACACACTTGTAGTGGTTCTCAACTTGAAGAATGATATGCGTTCGGTTTTTATTAATGAAATATTTCGTTCAATGAAAAAACGAACAGACATTATCGAGACATGACCGTTATAAATATGGTAATAATACTGTGTATTTTGTACAATCAAAAATTGTCCAAAAATTGGATATATTCACATATAATTATCATATTTATGATGAAAATGCTGAACTTATGTCGTTTCCTCTGTGAGTGCGTGGAGAAGAGTAGAGCATGAAGATGGAATACTGAAATTGTTAAAAACTACCCTTAACGATTTACGTGTGGGTACTGATTCCGGGTAGACAAGTAGAGTATTTTCTGATAATTTTGAAGTTGAAAAAATGTGAGAGGCCTTGAGACTGGTTTACCTACACTTTGAGGAAGCCGATATGGATGATAAGTGATTCATTTCAATCTTCAAAATAGAGGCTCCACTTCGGACAAAAATCCTTCACTTGAGAGCCACTTGAGCCAAATGCATTTGCCCTCGTTAAAAAAAAGTTGATCCCACTTCGTTTAAAACGCATCAAGACTTTTCCATTCCCTCCATCCTCCCTTTATCCATTCCTTCGTCCTTCCTTTGATTCTTTTTTTAGAACTCGAGGCGTCATCAAGCGGAGACGAAGGGATTTCTCAAATTGAAACTCATTAACGCTAGTCATAAATCAGTGTCCGTTTAGTTGAGCGGCTTTCGACGATTTGTTCACATCTTGGAGCAATTATTATTTATGATTGACTCGATGGATTTGACAGGTTGTCAACACAGTTGTGAAACTACATCAAAGACATCAAGTATAGGTATTTAATTTATAGATTGATTGAATATTTTTAAAAAATGCACTTCAGCCCCACAAAGGAGTTCTCTGTCATATTGCGTATTTTGTTTGAAACATTTTAAGGGGGTCTCAGTCGGTCGCCGTTTGTTCCTCGTTCCGGGTCAGTATTTCGCGAAATTGAAGGGAAAAAACAAAATTTTACCTAAATTTGAAATTTTAAAGGATATTAGAAATTTATTAGTGCACGGCCCTAGGGAATTGAAAAACTGAAATATTGCCGCCGGAATCATCAAAATTGAGAAAAAAATGAGAAAACCATTAATTCAGTTATGTTTTTCCAATAAAATGTAGCTAAATTTGAAATTTTCAAGGATTTTGGAAATTCATTAGTGCTTGGGCCTTGGGACTTTGGGAGAGAAATATGGGAAAAACCGTTTGTAGTTTGGTTTTTCCCATATTTCTATGGCAATTATTGTTCGATTTTGATGATTCCAGCGCCAATATTTCAGTTTCTCAATTCCTTAGGGCCGTGCACTAATACATTTCTAAAATACTTTAACATTTCAAATTTAGGTACAACTTTTCTAGTTTTTGCCTCTTCAATTTCGCGAAATACTGACCCGTAACGAGGAACGAACGGCGAGCGACTGAGACCCCCTTAATGTAATGCTTTAGGCTTAAACTGCATTTTAACCCATTTCCGGCCATTGGTGCATTTTTGCATCGTCATAATAATGCTTTTTTAAATATTGAAATAATGGAAAATCTGTGTAGAAGAATTTTTTCTCGTCCATGCTGTTCCTAAACTAGAAAAGTTTCTTCGACATTCGGGTGCTCAATGCGATTTGGGCATTTTTTTTTTAAAGGAGGCCTTCTGACCGAAAGCATGATTATGGTTGCTCAAATTTGGTCCTGGGAGAGAGCTTTCTGGGCCATGAGTCAAAACAGATTCTGGTTCATAAAAAATAATTTTTAGATTTTATATTGATTTTTTTATTTTAATTTTTGACAATGAAATGTATAAATCATATCAATTTGGAAAACAGACCTCTGAAATACTATTAAAATGTAAAATTCATAAAATTTGGAGCACTTTTGCTCTCGATTGGTGAGCAAATGATGCCTTATTTCGGCCGGCATTCTGTAAAATAGTTCATCCTCCTCCCTTCCCCCTTACTATGTAATTTCTACCCTCGGCTTGAAATGGGTTAATAGATTATTAAAATAAGAAAAATACTTGGTGAGTGCTGTTTCGCCTCTATTTACCCAACACAATGATACCATAGGATTCGATATGGTATCCCATAAAAAGTAAATAATAGATTAAGGGCGGAATTCACAGTCCCTCCTCAGGACTGAGGCCGGCCTCAAGGTGGCTTTCGAGGAAAGTTTTTACTCATCCGTATTCAGAGTAGCAAGACTTTCGAGGAGAGTCGTGTTTGAGCCGAGGTTGGCCTCAAGGAGGGTTCCCGCCTCCTCAAACTATTCTGAGTTGTGCCTCGAATTTCCTATTCAGGAACGAATTTCGGAGATGAGTCAATATTTTTCTCGACTTCAAAGAGCTCGAAACCCTCCTCCAGCTGAGGTAGCCTAGAACCTACCTTGAAGTGCTTTTTGTTTTCAAGGTGAGTAGTGTTTCGACTAGTGTTGACAATTGACTAGTGTTTTCGTACCGTTTTATTCAGTTTATTTACATTTTGTTTTTATTCAAACATTTCTGCGATAGGAAAAAGATGGATAATTGGTTAATTTTTGATTGGGACGACCAATTAATATTGTATTCTCTATTCTGCATTTTCAACACTTCTTCAACAAACTCTAGTTGTATAAGGGAAGTCGATGTTTTAAAAGAACTTTAACTTTGTTAAGAGAGAGAAAACCATTAATTTATTGAACATTTTAGGAGTACAGTTGGACTACAGTAGTTGTCGAAAATGTTTTTAAAGAACCATTTTTGATTTCAGTTTGCTATGTAGGTACCTACCTAAGTATGATTGATAAAGTTGTATTTTAATGTTCTTCAAGCCTCCATTTAGATTCAACGGGATTTTTAAAGTTTGTATAATAAATTATTGTAGTACCTACTAATCTCCTTTAAAAAAAAATCTCCCTACAAATTCGACCAAACACGATTTTTTCAAATTTTCAACTTCAAAGGAAACTTTTCAACCGGCGTCAGGACAACGGCTCCAATTCTAGTGTACAAAATATTTTACTTATAATCAGAGAACAACAAAACAATCTCACTTATCAGAGATTGATCACAAAATAATAGTGTCTTCCCCAGGAACAATGCTCTTTTATCCAACTACGAAAAATTAAAGATTCGCCATTAAACTGATTCGAATATATTGAAACATAGTTCGACTCACAATCAGTTACTTCATCATCCCATTTTATGATCAATATGTTGCAGAAGAGAGGGATGATGTGAACTTCCTCGAACCACCATCCAAATAACTGGACACAGTGGAATAAGTATTGCATAGGTATTTGTGAAAAATGAAAGACCTAATGAAAAATGGCTTGTGTTCGAACGTAAATTCTAAGAATTTCGAATTTTTCACAACAAAGGTGAAAACGTTGAAACACATTGATTAACAAATTGCACGTCTTTGAACCAGCGCGCTTTGTACTTCAAGTAGGAAGAATAACAAAAGCAAATTATTTCACAACAGTTTATTAGGATGAAAATATGATTTTACAAAATCCACAATAAAAATATCTTTAAGGTCGGCATCATAAGCGGGATAAACGTCACTGTCTCTTCAAGATACCTTCTGAATTTGAGATGGTACAACTCCCTACACGGTACGATCACATAGAACACGGCAATCGCATATCAATATTTACCTCAAAAGAACTGGAGAACACGCACTGTAATAACAAAATTCGCACTAAATTTATCCGCAATCACATAAAACACGGCCTACAACAGCAAATAGGACAAAAAATGTTTCTACAGAAAAAGAAAAAAAAGTTGAATGCATTGAATTGAAAATGTGAAAAATGTTGAATGAATTTCTCTTATTTTTCACATTTCATCTGTCTCTGTAGAAGCATGGCCAACAAAAACCATCAACATGGAACTACCAATGACCATGGAATAACGAAAAAACATGCTTTTTGCTCGCTCTAGAAGACAGTTCTCTCCCAACCCACCTCGAAGCCACCTTGAGAAAAGTTCGAGTCGAGGCCACCCTCGAGATATGACTGGTTCGACTGTGAATACGAAACCTTCTCCTCGAGATCGATGTCACCTCGACTCGAGTCAAGAAATTTCTTGACTTGAATCGCGACTGTGAATTCCGCCCTAACTCTCCTCCTCGTGCCAGCTAACTCTCAAGGATATAAGAATCAACCCATACCTTGATATCTAAGGTCGTGCACCTTCTGTGTGGTGAATACTTATCTAGTCAAAGCCCTCCCTCCAACATGGCTAAGAATCCATTCAACTTCCAGGTTCAAAGGTCCCACTCAAGTTGCCAAGCAGAAGATACGACGGGACAATCCGATATTCCGAAGCTTCGACTGCTGTAAGTCAGTGGATTAGTAGGAAAGTAACAAACGGACGGGTCGTTAATATTAATTATGCAAATTTCCCTTCTCAACGATCGGAAGGCACCTGACAATATTAATGTTATCCTCAGGACTTTGATAAATCGAAGATAAGCCGCTCTTCGTGTTCAAGTCTCGATCTTCGTATTGAATTTCTCATTCATTTCTCGAAGCACCGGAAACACAATGGGTCTAGATTGTCCGTGCAGAGTTATGGGGAGAACCAAATTTTTTGGAAGCTTTGTAATCGTGTAGTAGGACGAGAAAAAATCTACCCTTCAGAATCAAAATTTGTCCAAACTTTTCATTGCTTGTCTAACTATCGGTCTATCTCTATTAAATACAGACCATGCAGATTATAATAATATTGATTGGCTAAGCTATGAAAATTCCAGAAGCTTTTCTGTGACAGAAATTGAACACAAAATTTGTGTCACACAATTTCTGTCACAGAAAAGCTTCTGGAATTTTCATAGCTTAGCCAATCAATAATATTATAATCTGCATGGTAAGGTACACCTGAAGCCAACTCAAAGAGTATGTGATCAGGATAAGAACTGCAGTATGATGATACCATTATTATCTAGTGAAGGTAGAGGAACTTTTGCACTTTTGCAAAAAGTCCATTTAGGTATGCAACATGAATTAATGAGCGAATTTTCAAAGAAATCTTTCAATTGAAGGAATGGTTAAGAAATGGGACAGTGGAATTTCAATTTCTTATAAAAACTTTTTTTTTTACACGATTCTTGGTTTTTCGATTTTTAGTATACTAAAACAACATACTGTATGCACAGGGTATGCTTTGAAGATGATAGGAGTCCATATTCACGTTCTACTCGTCTCCACCAACTCATAGAGAACCCACACGGCTATTGTTGGTTTTTTCCGATTTTCAGTATACCATACCAACATACTGTATGCACTGAGTATGCTTTGAAGTGATGGGAGTAAATATTTATGTTCTGCTCGTCTCCACAAACTCAAATAGTACCCACACGGCTACTGCATTTCCGGGTAAAACAATTATACGCACGTTTTCATCATTATACATAAATATATCTATCTATCTACTTTTTTAAATTTTAGGACTATTTTCATTTTTGGAAATTGCATTGGTATCAGAAATTTTGTGCTTAATCCGATTATATCACATATCACTAAGACTTTGAAGGTAATAACCACAAAACCGGAAAACTCCCGTTTATTTTGGGACTATTTTTGAAATTTGGACCACTTTGGGTTGACCAAAATTTATGGCTAACGAACTCGTTATCTTGTTTGTTGTTACAACATTTTGACGAAAACTAAAAAAAAATTCTAGACAATTACTCAAGTTATCGTGCGGTATGTCACATATATAAATATGTATTTATACACATGATTTTTGGAAAAACTTCAGGGGTCGTTTCAGGAGGGTCCAAAACGGTTTTTCAAAAAAGTCCATTCTAAAAATTTTGAGGTCATTGCAATAGCTTCATTTTTTTTGAAAATTCGCTAAAACTGCCTAGGTAAGCCATACAAAATAATTTCCTTAGGTCGGTAGTGAGGGATGAGGAATCTTGCTACAGCGCCAAGAAATCATTCCATTCTGGAACAATTCACTTCACACCTGCACTGTCAAAATGTTGAGTAAGTACTCAATACCTACCTAGTGAGTCATTTTGGAACCTAATAATGTACTTTCTGATACCAACTGCAATAGGGTCAGATGATGCCATTAGGTACAGATTGCTGATAGTTCTTGGGGGAAAAACCATGCCGGAATGATCCTGAAGAAAGAACATAATGCAAATGCTGGAAGTTAAACGGAATCTCCTCGACTTGGAAATGTATAGACTTGTAAAGCTATAAGCTGTAAGCCATTGCTTCAGCCACTTCTGGGTTAGCAAGTTGTATAATATCTCAAGCTGTGGAAAGTGGGGGGTCTCTAACAAGATAGTCTAGAACAAGGGGGGTGAGCGCAGACAGGGCCAGCATGGCAAAGATGGCGAAAAGTGGCTTGAAGTACAGGAGTGGGGAGGGATGTAGGAAGCCAATTTTTTTTAACTTCATCCCTCCTCTCGATTGCCGTCCATATCATGAGGGGACTTAGCTGAAAAGAGGGCATCAAGGAGAGACAGGGGTGGGGGAAAAAGTTACCACATAAGTCCCCTGCAACCCGCTACAAATCACGGTAAGTCCTCGCCGAAAAGCGTGACGGGCTTTTAAAAACCAGGGTCGAAAGATGTTCTTGGTAAAGAGGCTGGAGAAAGGGGATGGGAAGGCGAAATGCCTCTTTAGACCGCGACCCGACCGCCCTCTATGGGTGGTTTTGCGGGCTTGAGGGTGGTAATAGAGTAATTTGCCCTCTGGAGCACGTCTTCTCAGCTAACACCTCCTTTCCTGCGGTAAACCCTCCCTTCAAGGGTCCGGAAGGTCAGAATCAGGGGCCAGAATGATGGCCTTTTCCCTTCAAACTTCCAGGGATGGTTTTTCATCTCGAAACGTAGGGTACATCATTTACCAGCCCATGCCCTTCGCCCTACACAGTTATTACAATGGTATCGGTGTACTCGACCTGTTCATTCATGAAAAAATAGAGTCCTAAACTGTCTGCAGCATTTTTCGTCGTCTGCAACAGCCATTCAAAGGTTTCTACTCCTTCAATGATCAGGATAATAAATTGACGGTTCGATATGACCTGGACAAGAGTCCATGGGGTGTCTACTTAGAAGCACTACAACATTCTAACATAACCACAAGTATGTTGGTCATTCGGGCCGAAGTTCTACGAATTGTATAGGACAATCCTTCAACGGTTTGATATGAACCAACTTTACTTTGAAGACTAAGTACACAGTTGACCAAGCTTCAGAAAAACCTGCTGAAAAGAGTACAAATTGTTAGACTAGACCATCGGGACGATTTAGTACAGAACTGTCAAAGATAACTGCAGACATTCATATTTTGGTTTATTATTTTCAATAAAGCACCTTTGGAATCGACCAAGAAAAAACATTTTTAAACCCCCCTCAAAATTTGTTGGTTTACGTTTCAAGGTACGTAGAATCCAAAAATCGAATAAAAATTTGGCCGTCCGTCCGCCGTACGCGGCACTTTCCTCGGTTATTATTGACCGATTTTGATGAAATTTTGTATGTGGGCTCCATTTGGGGTCTAGTAGTGCCCCAAAGCTTTTGGTTGATGTGGGTCACTTCTTGAACGGTTGAAAAATAAGGGTTGAAATTTTGAAAACGCCCTAACTTGAAATTTTTTTATATAAAGGTATTTTTCCATCAATTTTTAGATAGTATTGAATTTTTAGAGATCACGAGGAGCCCTGTAGGACAAACCGTACGCTCCCTACGATAAATCAGAAACACGAGTGTGAATCGCAAGAGGCCTAATCTCCGTTAAAATTTTAGCTGACCGAAATGCGATCGATGTTTTTCTTCATATTGGTCGGTTGTAACAATGCAAAGCCGTGTTCTTTGCAGACGAGTGATCTATATAGAAAAATGATAAACCTTTGTGTAATAATTTGCAGCGTTTCGATTTTTGGATTCTACGTACCTTGAAAAGTAAAGCAACAAATTTTGAGGGGGGGGGGGGGAGTAAAAAAATGTTTTCTAGGTCGATTCCAAAGGTTCATTATTGAAAATAATAAACCAAAATAGAGTACGTCCTCAACACAGGGACAGCGAGTTCGTGAGCCTAAGTCGGTTGGAATAAAAGAAAGCAAACTTCATGGTGGCTTTAAAGTCGAAACTTACCTTATGTTTATTCGTTCTAAAATCCGGATTGTCCATAATCCGTGTAACATCAATCTCTGCATCATCTAAGAACTGGATATTTTCGCTAGTTCCTTGTCTTCTTTTTCTTTCCAACACTCCAATACAAAATTGGTTGAGGGGAAAGGACCACAGAAAAAGTCACAGAAATAGTTTTGAAAGCTGATATTTGTACCAATCTCCCTAATCAACCCATTATGTCCCGCAACTATTTTTTTTCGATTACTACCATAAAACTTTGAGGATTGGTCAATTTAATTTAAGTACAAGTTTTTAAGTTTTTGCCCCTTCGATTTGGCGAAATACTGACGCGGAACGAGGAATGAACGTCGACCGACTGATATATAGCCATATAATAATATTATATTATATTATATTATATGGGTATATTATACCCATATAACACACATTACTAAAATGACCACGTGACGATGAGGGTAATGAATATAAATTTCTCTAAACACGAATTGTTATTGTTCAAACATATCAGTATATGGATAAAATATTGGTCATGAAGTTAAAGTGAGAAATGTAATACTTATGCCAGTATGAAGCAGAGGTGTTCGACGTCAAAAAAATGGTTCATATTTGGTAACTTCTACAACTGGTGAGAACGGAATGAGATCCCGGGTTCCTATTCCTAGGCGTTGATAAACATCTTAGGAAAATGATAGGACATGAAAGAAACTTAATAGGCCTGCATAATGTCATCCAGAGAATTAACAATGAGGCTGCTCTTCGTGTGCCGTATGGCATCACCGGGACATAATGGGTTGATGTAGGAATGTAGAGACGAGAAACGGAAAACAACTGGACGTGAAATGTAAACAAAGTGCCAACTTCAGCAGACCGAAAATCCCACATTTTCGGTGAGCGGATTTACCGCCCCAAGCGGTCGTTTCATCTCGAGTTTCTGCTAAAAATGACGTAACAAGCACTTTGGCGGCAATGCAAACAGCCAAACTTTCTGAATGCAATCCCTTATTCATGAAAACATTTTAGGTTATCATCTTTGGCTTTTCCGAATCAGAGGTTCCTAAGAGCACGATTGATGTGTTTTTCCCCTGATTTTCGTTTGATGCGCACACCCTATTGGAGGTGTTTTAGCAGAAGCGGCTCCAACCAAATTAGCTAATAACAGAGAAGTGTTCCGTATAGCAGGCAGTAATATCAACTCATCTACAAGATTAGGACAGCATAAGCGTGATTAGTAATGGGATTTATCGATAACTGTATGAGTTGTCCGCCTGCGCGACAGCTTCAGTCGATCTTATAAAACTATTGACCAAAAGAACCAATATTCCAGAATAATTATTACAGTCGAAATTATGAATTTCATGTTCCTTATGAACGATTCAAACAAGAAAGAGACATCTCCGATGAAATCAGTGACATTTACAAGCGGATACCCCATTACATATTAATTTGAGAACAGGCCAAAAAGACTAATATCCGACTTCATTCATTCCTTAGCTCCAGTCAAAGATAACTCTGAGGGTTTTTGTCACCATGTCTGGCAGAACGGCTGGCCCTAATCTCTGCGTCATTTTTGTTAATGGCTTGTCGCCTCCGGATTTATTGGGGTTAAGAGAAGTTTATCGTTTCACAACGAACGTGTAATTTCACATCGTTTCTCCTCTAGTTTCCTTGATCGTAGATAAGTCCTTTTCGGATCGTAGTTCAAAAAGTCGACACTAATAGCGGGGCAGGCTGAGCGTGTTCCTCGTTTCAACTCTGACATGTTCCACCAAAAAATTAGCGTTCAGTTTTGTGGAAATGGATGTCTAAAAATTATACAGGGATGTTGGTGTCTTCGAGGAAAAAATGAGATAGTTTTGAGAGTTTTTTTAAAAATGTTTTCAATTATTATTCCTTTCTTAGGGAACATGTAGGATATATGTAGGATATGGAGCAGCTTTTAATGAGCAACAAATTAATAAAAAGGGATTTATGTATTTTTCATTTATTCATTTTTTAAATTCATTAAACTATTACGCACAAGTATGAATAACTTTTTGTGTGAACTTAGAGGACGAAACTAGTTATATTTGATTAAAACCTAGCGATCAATACATTTCGAATATAAAATTTGATAGTTCACAGATTCTAAGGAGCTGAAAATCTGAAAAAACCAGAGGTTTGCACTCAAGGTGCCTATAATAGTTTTGGGTTAAATATTAATGTAAATATTTGTGGATCAAATTGTATGTGAATGTTTTGTACCAAAAATACAGGGTGTCCCAAACCAAATCAAACCTCATGTTCCATGAAAGAGCGTTTTATTTCCTGTATTATGACGAGCTCTTGACCAGTTCAGAAAAACTGTACCTACACTAGGATTCGTTGATTTGTTGAGACACCCTTATAATGAACATTTTGGACCAAATAATATAACATGAATATTTTTGAACGAAGTATTTAGGAATATGTCTGGACCAAATAGTATACATGGATATTGGTTTATTATTTTCAATAATGAACCATAAGAAACAAGAAAGAAAAATAACCCCCCCCCCTCCCATTTGTTGGTTTACGTTTCAAGGTACGTAGAATCCGAAAATCGAATAAAAAATGTTCCGTCCGTACGCTGTACTTATAATGAATATTTTGAACCAAATAATATGCTCAAAGGGGTCTCAGGCGGTCGCCGTTCGTTCTTAGTATTTTGCGAAATTAAAGGCGCAAAAAATATAAAAGTTGTACCTAAATTTGAAATTTTTAATTATTTCAGAAAGTCTTAAGTGTCCTTGAAAGTCTTAAGCCCTAGGGAATTGAAAATCTGAAATATTGCAGCTGGAATCATCAAAATCGAACAATAATTGCTAAAGAAAAACGCTGCAAATCATTGCTCAAAGGTTTATTATTTTCTGTATAGATCACCCTTCTGATTTGAATAGGATTGAAAATGGCCTTGGAGCTCACTCAGCTGATCAGTGATCTGAAGAGTGAAGAAGATCTCCTCGAATGCTGGAGACGCCTGGAAGAGCACTTCCATTCAATAGGATTGAAAATGGCTTCGGAGCTCACTCAGCTGATCAGTGATCTGAAGAATGAAGAAGCTTTTGAGCAATGATTTGCAGCGTTTTTTACCCACCAACATTTTTTTTACCTACCAACTTTTTTTTAGCTACCAGCTAGGTACTACCTACCACACCATACTGGCTTCACACCTTCACAATCAAGTTTATTAGAAAGAACTAAACGCTTCACACTCGATTGGAAAAATGGAAAGCTTCATATGGAAATTTGATTACTGGTTACGCAGAAGGCAAAACTGTATACAAATCGAAGAAATGAATAGCGATCGCATTTTAGTCCGATAAAATTTGAATGGAGATTAGACCTCTTTTGCGATTCACACTCATGATTCTGTTTTATCGAAGGAAAACCTTCAAGTACTCGTAGGGACCGAACGGTTTGTCCTACAGAGCTCCGGGTGGTCTCAAAAAATTTTTAAAATTCAGTACTATTTAAAATTGGTGAAAAAACGATACCTTTATTTCGAGAGTTTTCGAGCTAGGGCACTCTTGAAAATTTCAACCCTTAATTTTCACCCCTTAGAAGTGACCTACATCAACCAAAAGCTTCGCGGCACAACTAGACCCCAAATGGAGCCCATATACCAAATTTGAACCAAATCGGTCCAGTGTTGCTAAGAAAAGTGCCGCGTACGGCGGACGGGGGACGGCGGACGGACATTGCAAATTTGGATTCTACGCACCTTGAAACGTAAAGTGACAAAGTTTGAGGGGGGGTTATAAAAATTCTACGATCACATAGGCTTATTATTAGAAATAATAAACCAAAATGGGAAAAACTACTGAAAAAGCGGGTTTTTTCATGTTTTCCCATATTTCTCTGGCAATCATTGTTCGATTTTGATGGTTCCAGCGGCAATATTTCAGTTTTTCAATTCCTTTAAAAAAATTTGTTTGAAAATATAGGTACTAAAATAAATACTAAGAAAGAAAGGCGACCGACTGAGACCCCTCTTAACATGAATATTTTGGAACGAAGTATTTAGGGATATGTTTGGACCAAATATACTTACATCGATATTTTTGGATCAAATATGTCTAAATTATCTATTAAAAAATTAAGACGATTTTGTTTGAAGAAAATGGGTAATTGGATTCTACGCGGAAACTAGAGCGGAATCTCGATTCTGATCTTTGATTTGACAACCTGCTCAAAAATAAGCGCTCTATGAAATTTCGGAAGCGAATATAGTGGCTGAACTCTAGTAATAATTCACAACGTGTGCCACCCGAACGGATAGATTGATTGTTCAATTTTAATTGGGTAAATAACCATTCAAACATCACCGTTGGTACAGCATGAAAAACCAGCGTCGTACAGAAAGGGAACACATTTACACAGTTGAATTAAAGTGTGTTTAAACGGAGGGAAATCGGGAGCAAAAACCACACTGAAAAGATCTTTACCTACTCTTCCACGGGGTGCGTATTGAGAGGTAAAAAATACAAGTCCCTCGAAAAAAAAGAGGCTGAATGAACCACTTACGTTGATTAAGAGGGGTTTAAGGGGTAAAAGGGACCGGGGGGGGGGGGAATACCCCGATTTGAAAAAAAACGGCACGTGGGTTAAAAAAAGGTACACAAAAGAGTTAAAAAACGAGAAAAAATCTCTCCTGTAGTTGTGAAGGCGTTCATTCAAAAAGTCGAACGTGGTTCTTAGTGGGGAAAAAGAACGTTTTTACATTCCAATCATTCGTATGAAGGAGGGAGGGCTTCAGTGGCGCCACAGTGTGCCAGCTCAGGGTGCCGGTGTGCCGTCCTCTCGTCTGATTTCATTGTTTGAAAAAAAAACCGAGAGAGGCGCGAGCGAGAAAAAAGAAGCTCAAACGAAGTCCGTGAGTGCACTTGAGTAAATTGTGGTTTCATTGACGTTTGTGGTGGTTTTTTCTTCTTTTTTTATGTTGGCTTTGGTTGGTTTTAAAAACAAGTTAGAGGGCGTCGGTATAACTTCTCCACCTCTCACATCACACAGAATAGTTTGTGCAGTTCTTTACATTATCATTATCTATAACACAAAATATTTTACACTTTTGGTTTATTATTTTCAATAATGAACCTTTGGAATCGACCAAGAAAAAAAATTTTAACCCACCCTCAAAATTTGTTGGTTTACGTTTCAAGGTATGTAGAATCCGGAAATCGAATAAAACGCTGCAAATTATTACACAACGGTTTATTATTTTTCTATACAGGGTGTCTACAAAACAGCTGTAAGGAATTCAAGGGGTCGATTCTACAACCAATTTCCAACAAAAAGTGTCTCTTAGAATTTTTTTTAAACGCCTCTTTAACCGACTTTTTTCACTTTTAAGTTTTTTTCGTGTTTTCGACCTTACTGGTGTAAGGTAACGTAATGTAAAACGGTCATAACTCTCTTAAATTACACTCAAAAATTAAAAATAAGGATACCGTTGGAAAGAGCGTCAAATTTCCAATCTCCCTTATACCAAATAACAAATTTTTAGTTGAATTACACGAGGAATAAAGCAACCTAAAAAGTGAACTTAGTGAATTTTCGAAAAATTCCCGTTTTTCAACGCCTATAAATCTCCAAATATTACCAGGTAAAGTTCTGTTGCCGGAATGCCTAAAAACTGCGCCAGAATCTCAGCTTTCCAATGGTATAGTCAAAACATATTCTACAACCGTATTTAGGGGAGAAATTAGTGTTTGAACGCGGAAAAACGTGCATTTTTTCAACGAAATCGGCGCTCCGCCTAGTCGATTTGAGGGGTCGGACGACAGCAGTGGGTGGGCGGGCGCCGGAGTAGACCGCGAGGCCTCCGGAAACAGGAGGCCAGAGCGCCGATTTCGTTGAAAAAATGCACGTTTTTCCGCGTTCAAACACGAATTTCTCCCCTAAATACAGTTGTAGAATATGTTTTAATTATACCATTGGAAAGCTGAGATTCTGGCGCAGTTTTTAGGCTTTCCGGCAACAGAACTTTTCCAGGTAATATTAGGAGATTTATAGGCGTTGAAAAAGGGAATTTTTCAAAAATTTACTAAGTTCACTTTTTAGGTTGCTTTATTCCTTGTGTAATTCAACTGAAAATTTGTTATTTGGTATCAGGGAAATAGGAAATTTGACGCTCTTTCCAACGGTATCCTTATTTTTAATTTTTGAGTGTAGTTTAAGAGAGTTATGACCGTTTTAATGGTGTAAGGTCGAAAACACGAAAAAAAAACTTAGAAGTGAAAAAAGTCGGTTGAAGAGGCGTTTAAAAAAATTCTAAGAGACACTTTTTGTTGGAAATTAGTTGTAGAATCGACCCCTTGAATTCCTTAGAGCTGTTTTGTAGACACCCTGTATAGATAACTCATCTGCAAAGAACACGGCTTTGCCATTGTTACCACCAACCAACATGAAGAAAAACACCGATCGCATTTCGGTAAGCTAAAATTTGAACGGAGAGTAGGCCTCTTTTGCGATTCACACTCGTGTTTCTGATTTATCGTAAGTCCAACCCTTAAATTCTCATAGAGAGCGAACGGTTTGTCCTAAAGAACTCCGCGTGGTCTATAAAATTCGAGAAATTCAATATTGTTTTAAATTGATGGAAAAACAATACCTTTATAAGTAATTTTTTTTGAGAGGGCGTTTTCAAAATTTTAACCCTTAGAAGTGACCTATATCAACCAAAAGCTTCGGGGCACAACTAGACCCCAAATGGAGCTCACATACCAAATTTCATCAAAATCGATCAAAGTGCGGCGCACGGCGGACGGTCGGCCACATTTTTATTCGATTTTTGGATTCTACGTACCTTGAAACGTAAACCAACAAATTTTGAGGGGTGTTAAAAACAATTTTTTGGTCGATTCCAAAGGTTCATTATTAAACATAATAAATCAACACCACAAAACCCCAATGAGGTCTTTTCTTCAAATTCAAATCGTATTAATTTTTAACACCCAGTATCGCCAATAATTGGGAATGTGTAATAATTTATAGTTTTCCAATTAAGTTTAATAGTATAGATCGCTCTTGAAATAAAAGGAGAAATTGTGTTCCAAATATGGGCTTCTAAGATGTCCTTCACCGGTAGTTGTCACTCCGGCCAATGCTGGAGCCGCACTGCCCAACCAGGCAGGCAATATTTCACACGACTTTTCCCGTAAATTCCTATCTAAAATCCCTCTTTGTCAAAATGGCCTGTCGTTCAAAATCCGCTGGAGGAAAAAAATAACCGAGAAGGAGACCAAAAAAGTCTTCACCAAAGCCTTTTAAATCCAGTTTTTAAATTCGCGTCACGTCTCCCCCCCCCCCTTCTCACGTCCTTCTCATCGTTTGCCATTCTTTTGATTTTTTTTGTCTTGTTTCGTAGTGAAGGAGGGCTTCCTTTCCTGCCAAGTCTTTTGAGCCCTCGTTTTCACATCTTTTGCCGCCGTCCGACACCCTTGAGAGAGTCGACGACGTTGAGTGGCAGCAACGAGATGGTTTCCTAAAGAGACGTTTACAGGACATGAAAATGTCTTGATAGGTATATATACCTCCTCCTTCTTCTCCTTCTCTCTCAAACGTCATTCTTCATGACGTTACTTGTCCCTTATACGAGTGCAACCTTGAAAAGAACGAGGTAGGCGATTATTGAAAGTACGAAAAGTAATGATGACGACCCTCCTTGAGTTTTGATTGTTGAAAACCGACGATATGAAAGATTTGTAGACGAACAGCAAGTAAAAAAAGATCCACAAATTTTGATTCGTAGGCAAGGGTATTTCCTATTTTCTAAACCTTGTTATGATTCCTAAGGGTGGTTATTTCTAAATTTGCAACCCCATCACCTTGGGCTACTGACATAGTGAGCTAAAAACCGTTCAATCTTTGCAATTTTTAAATTTTTTCAACTATGACTTTCAAAACTATGACAATTTTAATCATTTATGCCTTGTAATTTTTTAAAGTAAGTTAAGTCTGCAGGTAGAGACTGCAGGTAGAGAATTTGAACTCTGTAGGTTGAATAATTACGGAGGCCTTTCTATTCAATTTTGTTTTCCTCAATAGTGAAATTTTCTTGTGAAGGTCTTTGACATTGTTCTAGAAAATTTAGAGCTCAACGTGTATAAAAACCAATCCAAAAACCCTTACTTGTCTCCATGTTAATTTTCAAAATTTCTCAGAACAATTGAATCGATGAGAATAAAAACAGTACAAGTCCATTTTTGACGATTGTTGAAAAATGGCTTTTTGTAGGTTGTAACCAGTAGAACTACGCATTGAGCACAAGAGCAGTATGCTAACCACACTCGGTAAGCTTTAACAGAGTCTAAATGAAAACGATTGAGGGAAAAAACAGTAGGAGTCCATGGACTTATACCACCTGACACCTGATATCTCGATAAGCTGATTGGGGACATGTACTGTTGTCATTCTCACTGATTCAATTGCAATTTTTCGGGGGATTCCCACTCAAATCATCACTGGAAACCGTAATGAGCACAAAACAGGGTCAAAAGAGAGGCTTATTTAGAAAAAATAAAGATACAAAACTTTGAATCATTCCTATGTTTGCTTTGCAATTGAAATAATTTCCTACTAACGAAGGATTTTCTTCACTATTTCAATTTTATTGAAAAATGGAATAAATTATGAAGGTAAATTGTAGTAAGTTGATGTCAGCCCTAGGGTTGGAGGATGTGCCTCGTTTTAAAGAGCAACGCGGCAGGAAAGGCGCGGGTGGTGACTCTACGGAGTGCAGATGCAGAGATTCCGATAGAACTCCATGGCCTTTCGTCCACCCACACAGGACACAGCTAAAAGTTTATTTTTTGTTGAAACTAACTACAGATATGCCAAAGGACCTGGCTAAGGAGGAGACTCACCTTTCGTATTTCATTATTTGAAGCACGTTTCGGCACTTAGTACCGCCTTGTCATTCTCCCTCCCAATCATCACCTTCGTTTATTGGTAGGTCGTTTATTTCTTCCTTCCTTGAAAGACGCCTTGGAAAAGACAGTTCTTTTTAAAACCGAAAATATCCTACTTTTTTCGTGCGATATCTCTCGCCCCGATGAGATAGGTTGGTCGAGGAAAGTTTCGAAGAGCTTATTTCATATTCAAGCGGATCCACCGATTTTTCTGACAGCCCTTCATAGCAGATTGAATCAATTGGAAGAATTATCATACCGTTGAAACAACCTAGTTTATTAGTGTATTCAAAACGCAAAAATTGAGTAAAATTTTCGATTTTGGAGGAAGTTTTTGGGCAGCTGCATTAACAATTTATAATTGGAAAAAATTATTTTATCAGCACTTTCAGCACTCAGCAGTCATGTCCATCTGGCTTCTCGGTTTCAGGGTCCGAGATCCGACCTCGGGCGTTGGGGTGAGGAACAAGATTGAATCACCTTGTTCCAGGAATGATGGATGGAGGATTGAGCCTCTTCTGGCTATGCCATCAGCCGACGCTTCTCCTCTCTATAGGGTTCGAGTTCAGCTCCAAGTCCCATGGGGCCCATTTGCGCGAGCTTTGGCACGCTGTCGAATAGCCCTATTGAATACAGACCAGGAAAACATTCCTCCTATCAGGACTCGGGTGGTCATCTACTCTCCATAGCAGATTAAATCAATTGGAAGAATCATCATATCGTTGAAACAACATAGTTTATTGTGTATTCAAAACGCTCCGAAATGCAAAAATCGAGGGAAATTTTCGATTTGGGAAGAAGCTGTTGGACTGCTGCATAAATACAAAGGTTCCTAACCTACGGTAGTGAGAGAGAACGTGCAGTTTGATGTGGAATGAAAAGAGAGATACGGCTGTGGACCAGAGAGTGCGTGGATTGCTTGAAATCGGTCACTTTCTGAGAAGTGAGAAGTTTTCACATACACATTGACATTGTAGGTCTCTTGCCACCTGCACGAGGGAAGCGTTTTTGTGTCACATTTATATACAGGTTCACTTGCTGGCCAGAAGCGTTTGCAGACGCTGTTGCTCGGGCAGAGGCCATCTCAGCTTTAGTGCTAGTGGATCCCTCGGTACGGTGTCCCCCTTACTGAAACTACTGACCAGGGACTACAATTTGAGAGCCAACTGATGTCAGCACTGTGGACGAAGATGGGGACGCCACGAATTCACACGACAGCCAATCACCCACAAGGAGATGGACTGTTGGAGAGATGGCATCGAAACCTCAAAGAAAGAGTGAGATGCCTCAACAACAAGAGCTGGGAGTCTCCCGAGAATCCTTCAGGGACTAGGAACCACTGTGTACGAGGATTTTGGAGCTTCTTCAGCCAATTTGGTCTATGGATGCTCAATAAGACTTCCAGGAGATATTTTTTCAGGAAGCTGGCAATACAGAACCCGCCACCCACGCAAAATTGGTCATAGCACATGTCGGTAGGCAGGTGATGCCCCCAACTAGGAAACAGTCACTGAGAGTTTATGTACCCAAGGACCTAGCAACGGCCAAGTGGATGGCCAAGGATCTCCCTTCAACACTCGTACGAGGGTCCATTCAGGGTGGCCAGGGCTCGAGAGAAGACCTTCGGCATTGAGACTCCAACCGTGGTCCAGACGGTATCAATTGATAGATTGAAACCTGCCTATCTCGCAGAAATATTAAGGGGACTCCTGTAGTGGTTGCCACTATAGACAATCAAATAGGGTGTGCGCCTGGGTAGGAAAAACTGTTTATTGTTATTTTTAATCTAAGGTAAACCTCATTCTGAGAATTTTGGTACCAACCGCGACCTTCTAGCGTGTGTAAATCTTTTCCTATGAATTTTTAAAGTTTCGCCTAGGCGAGAGGGGCGCGTGACGTCATAAACAGTCGAAACTTTGAAAAATCATAGAAACAGATCTACTCACGCTAGAAGGTCGCGGTTGGTGCCAAAATTCTCAGGATGTAGTCTACTTTCGATTAAAAATCTAAAAATAATCAAGGCCCCCCATTGTAATTTTCTCGCTAGGCTAATTCACAATAATCACGATAAGTATCAACCTACTCTCAACACACACGTAACTTAATTCAATTCAAATAAATTCAACCATTTTTTACTCCTTATACATAATGCATGTACATGAACGCGTCAACTTCAAATAACACAGTCAATAAGTTATATTGATCGTTCACTGATCTTTTGAGACTGACACCACCTTATACAATTCCAAGCATTCCATTATTCCATTACGCAGAGAAAAAAGGTTTTAAAGAAGTCCGAAACGATCTTGTTGACTTTTTTTGACGAAACTACAAGACTAAATAAAACGAGGCGATTCAGTCTGAAGGAACAGGCGCCTCTTGGAATATACTGCTGTTTACACGGAGTGTGATGGTGTAGGTGTGTGACTGAGGGTGTCTGCATGTTGAAAAAGGCCTATCTCATGCCTCAGACTAACTCACGAGATGGTAAACAGATTTCGACTTCTGTTTGGATTGAACGTCTGAAGGGAGTGTATCGGTGAAAAATAAACACACTGACGGAGATTTTCCTTATTTTTTTTTTCTCGGGTGAAATTCTATTAGGTCATTTAATAATGAACTTGAGAAACGCATCCAAATGTCGGTTTTGACACGCTTTTTCCTTAATGGATACAGGGAAACCTAGTATTCGAGCAGAAAGGCACAAAAAAAGCGGGTCCTCCTAAGTTAGAATCTTCACCATTATTTTGCTTTTCAGAGCTTTCTGAACAATTTAGGGTTTATGCAAGGTATCCCCGAGACGGTCCTCTACGAATTTCATCAACTTTGGACAAAAGGTAGCGTGCGAGGAAGCTCAAACGTGACTTTACTACGATATCGATGTCTCAAAATCATCAACATGATATTGCGAACGACTTTACAATCGTTTTACTGTTTCTTAACACTTGGAATCAGCAATGTGATAGTAAAAATCATTTAGTATTGACAAACTTATCAGTAGTGTCAATAATAGGCATTTTAACACCAACTAATTATACATGTTCATGTGACTGCCTGCCCATATTGGCAGATTTTGTTTTTAGTACAAATACCTAAATGCATGCCCTAGATTAGCACAAATACCTATATCAATCCCTTTTTGGGGATTGGGAAATCTTTTCAAGAATAATGTGGGTTTGGGGTGTAGAGGGTCCCCAATGAATTGTACGGTTCCGCGGAATGACCGCTCTCTTAAAGAATCCTTGTTATTTTCAGAAACTGAAAGGTTAGGACTGAAGAAGGTCCAAAATTAGAATACCATTGCTATCAAATCATTGGTAACCACTGAGCTAGCACAAAAGTGAGGTGGGTTTTTCAAATTTGTGACGTTCATATTAGGCAATTGAGTATTGAGGTGTGGCAATTAAGTTGTACCTATCTGCTACAAAAAAAAAAAAAAAAACCTGACCCCAGTCTTCCGCCTAATATGAACGTCACAAATTGGGGAACCAATTCCCCCCTCTGAATTCTCGTACAAATGACTGATGTCATATCTGAGCCTCTGGGAATGCATAATCTTGTTACAAGGTAGGTAATGGTCAGATTTCACTCAAATTTGAAGGATACCAACTTGGTTATCGAAGACTTCATTACCTATTCATCAAGCATCGGATCTATAAAATCGTGTAATTGATAAGAAAACTTATGAATCAAAATTAATTTGGGTGGATTGAGGAGAGTGAAAATGTAGTCGAAAAACCTAGTTTTGTTAATCTGAGGAACATTGGTGCACAACTTCATGTACTTATTTGGTACCTAGAATCTACATTGATGTCAATTAAGATGAAAGGGTACTCATTTTCTCAGTGAGGGCTCGTGAAATTGAGTTACATCTAACCTACATCGTACGTCGCGGTGAAAAACGCAGTTCCGAGGGGTAATGTCGAAGACGATTAAGTTGAAATATTCAAGTTTGAATTACCACACTAGACTGAGGAGGTCCTTAGGGCCTAGAAAGGTCAGTCATTTTATGTAACGTCCACTCAATTAACCCAGCAAGCTTGAAACGCCTCCATTCAAAAATAGACCGACTATAATTTTTTTGACTCAAAATGATTTAATTCAAAAACATGTTTTAAACTACAACTACGAGAAATCTGTCATTTTCAAGAAATGTGCTGACCTCAGACAGTCCCCTATGAGTTTCACTGCTGTTAGACAAATTGTAGAGGTTTAGGCACATAGACATCTGCCTTTGGATCGGAGGGTATCTAAGGGAATAACAGAATTTTCTGAAAAATCAATGAATCTTCTGAAAAATCGAGATGAATCAAAAATAATTCCTAATCGTGCATTAATCCTAGTTTTCAGTTCAATTTTATAAATGGTTCGAATTTTTTATCAACCAATATTTGAGAATCAGTTTTTAAACGATTCCCCGTCGATACATACAATTTTGTAGAAAATTTCTACAGTATATTTAATAAAAATTTCTACAGATATAAAGAAAATAGAGAATATACAGAAAATTTCTACAGTATATTTAATATACTGTATCATACAACAATGTAATTTTTCATAAATCCAAGTTTTCAGGCTCAATTTTATCGAAAAATGTTCTTTTGGCCAATAGTGAATGGGGGGTGCGCCTTGATTTTTTTTAGATTTTTAATCGAAAGTAGACTACATCCTGAGGATTTTGGCACCAACCGCGACCTTCTAGCGTGAGTAGATCTGTTTCTATGATTTTTCAAAGTTTCGATCGTTTATGACGTCACGCGCCCCTCTCGCCTGGGCGGGACCCCCCAGCCAACTGTGACGTCATAAACGGTCGAAACTTTGAAAAATCATAGGAAAAGATTTACACAAGCTAGAAGGTCGCGGTTGGTACCAACATTTTCAGAATGAGGTCTACCTTAGATTAAAAATAACAATAAACTGTTTTTCCTACCCAGGCGCACACCCTATTGACTAAAACCTTTTTTTTTTTACATTGATTCCTTCTCGCAACAACGAACATAATGATGATATCGATACCAGGTCAAAGGCGCTGTCCCAAAATGTCACTTTTGAGATACATGGGTCGGTGACATCATAATACAATCATATTATATCACATTATGATTGTAAAAACGTCCAGAATGGCTTAAAAACTTTCACTATAAGAAATAAGCCAAATTTCCGTTCAAATTTCAGCTGATTAAATGCGATAATTAATCGTTTCATTGAAATGATTTTTGTGTTGTACTCAGTTGTGCATCCACCGCAACAAATGATCAAATTACGATTTTATTATTGATTGATTATTTATTTTGATTACTATGCAGATGGATAGTAATAATATTAATAATTAACCGTTGTGTAGTTATTTGCAGCGTTGTTAATTTCTGCTGTGTGTTGTTTTAAATCGTGGCAAATTTGTAATAAGTAAGTAAAAAATGTGATATAGTTCATTTTTAAATACCTTTTTTAGTACGTTGAATTTCTGAGATATTAAACAATAGGTGCCTAGGTAACTTACGAATAAATAGGTAGTTAAAGAGGACGATTTTGGTGATTTTTCTTTTTTTAAACCAAAAGTACCTTGAATTAAGATTAAGATTTTGTAAATATTTGACATTTCTAAGAGAACATAAGAGTTGAAAAATATAAGTAATGATGTTTAATAATCCATGTATTATGCATGAGTAGCATTCTAAAATTCATGATCAACTATACCCAACTCGTGAAACCGCTTGGCGACACCATTGGTGCGAGTCCGTCACCAAGAAACCGGTGGTGACGCCAAATTATGATCGAGAACGCGATAAAATCCTTTACCCAAAGGGGTTATGTCCACAATCGAACTTGGCCAGAGGATCTCTCTCTTTACCTTACATCATCCACATTTTTATTTTTTTTAAATTTCATTAAAACCCAAATTCAACAGAACTATTATCGGAAAATCTTCTTGAAGATTACAGCTTATACGAAATTGAAGAGTTTAGAGTAATAAGCCATTGTAGTAGGAATTGTGCACTGGTGAAAACTTATTTTGCATTTTTCTCAAAACTCCGTTTTTGGACATAGTGCCTTTGCGCTTTAAGGTGTCGATATTATATTAACCCATAGTCTGAAAGCTTCTAGGAACCAGTGATGGACATTACAGTGGACAGACGATAACTGCAACACACCAGATGTCCCACCCTCATATCGACACCACGACTCGGACCGTCAGGAATGGCGGGGCAAAGACAGTCAATCCCGATTGAGTTATTATTGTTCCGACGTGCTCACAATCCCGTAATAGTTGGCGAGGCTGATGTCACATTTATCTCGAGGATGGGGAACCCCTTCATTCATGACGCAATCCGATCCCTACTTGGGACGTATCGGCAGACTTTGCATACGAAGGTGACTCAACTCCGGGAACCCGTTCTTCCCAAGATTGGGGAAGCTAGAAACCACTAATAGGTAATAGCTATAAACCACTCAGACGTTTGATGGATAAAGCGACTGTAAATGAACGGACAAAAAGAGCTTATGTCTCGAATTTTATGGCTGATATCCTTTCGCAATGTCTTTGAATGAAAAACGTCTTCCAAGTCCAGTAGGCAGTACCGCTTCCCCACTGAGAATATCACGGAGATATAGAATCAGTAGATGCACAACTGGTCGATATCTACTTAGTTTTAGCAAATTTTCGAAGAAAATTAAAGCTATTGCAACAGACTCAAAACTTTTAGATGGAATATTTTGAAACATTTTCTCACTGAAATCCGTTTTGGAACATTCTAACACAATGGGGAATTTGCCTCACATTTTTTTTTTTTTTTTTCGAATGAGGGTTTATTTTTATGGAATAAAACCATGGTGAGCTGCTCGAAAACGCATCCAAAAAATTTAGAGAATTTAAGGAAGATGGTAATTTTAAATGTGGTGGCAATGTGTAAGAGGCAGCCATGTTTGAAACGTAACGGATATTCTACCAATCTGACTTCAAAGGAGGTTCTGTGGCGCTTACCACAGAAGCGGAACATACACGAACTTTTAGCTTACAAAGGATTAACACAAGAGTGCGCTGCGAACTGGCAGGAAGAACCCAGACACAAAAGTGACCAAAAGAAACAATATTACTCACTTTTTTACAATACGATTCTACCTACTAGTTTATCAAGCATTATTAGTCTTCATCTTCTCTTATTTAGTTTCAAGTTTTGAATCACATTATTCGAGTAGCCATTTCACTGGATCGTTTTGTGTGGCGGTGCTAGAACTCTGTCTGTTGTCGGAGTTGTTTTCGCGTCATTTTTTTTTTTTTCGTATGACGTCAACAATATTCCTCGATTTTCGCGGTGTTTTGTAACAGAGGCTTCACTTGTTTAGGCATTTTCTCTTATGGTAATTTTTTCCCCTTGGTTATTCCTAGTGTTAAACGTTATTCTAGGGCCCTATTATAGGATTTGACTTGAAATTCCAGAATCTAAAATTGAGGCAAATTCCCCATTCCAGAAAAAAATACCTATCAGATTTTGGTTTATCATTTTATATAATAAAACATTGGAATCGAGCAAGAAAAATAAATGTTTACCCCCCCCCCCCACAAAATTTGATGTTTTACGATTCAAGGTGCGAAGAATTTGAAAATCGAATAAAGTTTCGATGATTCCGGCAGCAATATTTCAGTTTTTCAATTCCCTAGGGCCGTTCACTAATGAATTCCGAAAATCCTTCAACATTTCAAATTTAGGTACAACTTTTTGAGTTTTGCCCCTTCAATTTAGCGAAATATTGACCCGGAACATTTTTACCGCTAACAAGCAAAAAAAAGTCTGCCAAGTGGGTGTGGCACATAGCTTCCTCGTAACCATAAACCGATTGTATAAGTAAATGATCCGATGCATCGTAGCTGATCTCAAAACATCAATCTCTAAGTATTCCACTACCCTCATAGGGGACCATCTACACGCCAACCCGCACAATCCCTGAAAATTTCATCGAAATCAGATGAGAATTGTAGAAGTTATGGCTGTGGCAAATATTTCGCATTTGCACTTACGCAGTGGCTCAATATCATTAACGGTTATGGGCCGGATGATCGATCCTCCCAAGCACACTACCATCAGCAACAGTTTCGGGCCTGTTTGTGTTACCCTCACCTCACCTTTCATCGTTTCAATACTTACGGGCTCGTCAACATACTCCATCTATATCTTTCCAAATTCTTCACCTAATTTTTACTAGAAGTTAATTCTAAAAATCAATATTAAAAATTTGGCATTTTATTAAATTCATACTTTTAGAGCTTATTAGGGTCTTAACAATTAGCTTTACACTTCTAAAAGGCTTATTATTTCGGTTCAACCTTGTGACTGATTTGTCATTTTTGTCAGATTCAGATGTTTGGCTTTCAAGTTAACTTTAGGCTTTAGGTATTGTGCAACAAATCAAAAAAAGTTTGGGTCTGTAGGAGAGTTTAGGATCAAACATTCTCCACTTAGACCTTCCGAACATCTGTTGTATTCTGTCTGTCAGTTTGCCTGTGGTCAATTCTTTACCTCACAGTATCGTACAACCTCACAATCGCTAAACAGAAACTTTTTTTCTCAGATGCAATCTACCGCCTGTGTCAGCTCCCGTTTTATAGTCGGGCGATTTGAATTTCAAATGAGTCGACTCTTTGATTTGCCCTGGCGTCAACAGAGACCCCCCTGGACAAGACAGACGCCTTGTAAGGATCGATTATAATTGAGGAATTATCGATGCCGACCGATCAACGCTTGTAAATTCAAATATTGATCCAATTCAAATTGATTTATTGGATCGAGATTCATTGATGCGAGATCGTTCGCTGTATTGCCTTATTTTGCATTCACTGTATGATGTAAACGATTCTTACCCACGGGTTGCAACATCGTGAATTCAGATGCGCAATTTGGGTTTCATGAAGTTTGTAGGGAACCACTACGAGGCAAATTTGATGGTTGAACCATAGTTTCCGAACAGATTTGGAACCAAAACGGTTCAAATAGCTCGGAGAAGAAAAATTAGAATTTTCGATTTTGAAAGTCCAACTTTTTTTTCCTTCTGTACAAATACAATGTTCCGGTAATGAAGAATGAAAATTGAGGGTTTCACTAAATTTTAAGGAGTCTTTTGTTGAGTCCCGAAAGTTTAAAGACACAGCATACGATCGTATCTGGAAGCAAGGCGTGAGCTTGCGCATGTGTGGTTCAAAAAACCTCAAGCAGTAGAAGACGCATGTATCACGAACAGACACTAAATCCTGTACCTCACTATCACTTTTGTTCCCTTATACGGTGGAGAAAATGCGTTTCGAGTCCGTTCGAAACGCTTCGCATATATCACAACCATCAAACGCGAGGCTCCGTTATGAAATGGCCGAGACACAGCTGATCCCTTTGTTGGGGGTCACCACGTACCCATTTAAGGTCAAACTTCCTTCCCCAGAGTCCCACTGAGTCACAGACGTTTTTTGTGCTCCACTTTCTTTAAAAAGATGAAACTTGGAGGATTAAGAGCCTTGAAAATCCTCTGCTGTACACGCGTAGTCACTGAAAAATTATCAAGTCTGCTTAACTATGGAACAAAATACGAAATTCCCGAACTTTTTTCGGTATTTCACAATATTTTTGGTAAGTATAGAATAATACATAATACATATTATGTATCTCGTCGATGAGTGAATGGAGTGACCATGTTGTTGATAAAGAGTTGGAGTCTATTTTTCAATTTATATTTGTAGGTACATGTTTCGGCAAAACATCGTCGCCTTCATCAGCCGAAAAACTTTTTAATTATAATTAAATTAGATAAGTTAGAATACATCATTGGTAGCGGGTATTGATTTCATGATGTTAAATGCAACGAATTAATTAGTTAGTACCAACTATTTGATGAAAATGAAATACATGACTTTGTAGTGGTGGAGATCAAAAAACGTTTGCCAAGTGGGGGTGGCACATAGCTTCCTCGTATCCATAACCCAATGGGGTATTTCGGTGGGTCACGCGACCTTCTAGCGTGAGAAGACCTTTTTCTATAATTTTTCAAAGTTTCGAATGTTTATGACGTCATAGTGGGCTGGGGGGTCCCGCCCAGGTGGGAAGGGCGCGTGGCTTCATAAACATTCGAAACTTTGAAAAATCATAGTAAAAGATCTAATTATACAAAAAGAGAACGGCTGATGTCAAAATTCTAAGGATAAGGTCTACTTTCGATTAAAAATTTAAAAAAAAATCAGGCGCACCCCCCATTGAATAAAGGGATCACACGTTTGAAAAAAAGGCGGGCGTGTGTACGTAGCATTTTGCAGTATCCAAGGTGAAGAGACGTTCGAGACCGCACGGGATTAGTGGAATGTCTCGTTCCAAGGACAGCAAGTTAATACGTCACAACAACTTACTACGTCACATCATTCAAATCTTCAACTTTCATTAGCTTCCCTAATTTCTTTTAAACATTTTCCCGACGAACAGACCCGATTACCGTTATTCCTGACCCATGCACTTATGGAAAAAAAATTTTAATTTAATTGAGTGAAATACCTACCCCATTGTATAGTAGATGATCCGATGCCTAGTAGTTAATCTCGAAACATCAATCTTTAAGAACCTACCACTATCTCCATAATCAATCTGCACAATCTCTGAATATTGTTGGAAAATGTAGAAGTTATGGCTGCTATAAGGATTTCACGTTTGCGCAAGAGCACAAAATACTTTCAATTTGGGGGCCATGATATTCATAGGGGATTATCTCCACCCCGAACCGCACAATCCTGAAAATTTCATCGAAATCAGATGAGAATTTATGGCTGTGAAAGGGATTTCACGTTTGTGCATGCGCAGCGGCTACTATCAATCAGGGGGAAATGATTTTCGTAGGAGACCATCTACAAGCCAATTCGCATAATTTTTTTTTTTTAATTTTTTTTTTATAATGCATTTATTTAAGAAAAATTACAAAAGAAACACAATACTTCATAATGCGTTTACCCCTCGATAAGTAAAAAACTTGTGCTGAGGGGTGGAGTCGTTATAAATTTCTAGCTATTATATATATATTACAATATACTACATTTTATGATAGATTGTTCATACGATTAGAAAAAAAGTGAAAAGGATAATCATTTGAACATTTCCACACGGACGTACTCTTTGATGCGCCGTTTAAAGACTGCTAGATCATTTAGCATCTTTAGTTCATTTGGAAGACTGTTGAACAGTTTTATTCCATTGTACGAGAAGAAATTCTGACTTCTAGTTGTAAATATAAAAGGCAACTTCAGTGTAATGTTATTGGATGATCTTGTCTGCCCATAGTTTTTTTCAAAGTCAGATAAATTTTTAAATATATAAATGGATAAATATTTTTTGTAAATGTGAAAGGCATCCAAAACCTCGAAAGTCTTAAAAACCGCAGAGGAGGAGAAACTCATTTTTTACGCAGCAAAATTTTGATAATTTTCTTCTGAGTTATATGCAAAGGCTCTAGGTAAGTTTGGTATGCCGAATAATCCTTGAAAATTTCATCGAAATCGGATGGAAAATGTGGAAGTTATGGCTGTTGCAAGGATTTCACGTTCGCGCTAGCGCAGCGGCTATCAGTCCGGGGGTGATGATTTTCAAAGGGGACCATCAGCATGCCAACCCGCACAATCCCTAAAAATGTCATCTAAATCGGATGAGAATTGTCGAAGTTATGGCTGTGGCAAGAAATTCATGACAGACAGACACGGAACCAAAATTGTTCAGGAAGGTCAAAAACGAAAAAAACGAATGGAAATTTTGATTTTGGAGAACTTTTTTTTCACCTTCAAAAGTGAAAACGAAGCTTACGCTACCTTGATAGACCCGGAAACAATATGGCATGGATATGTCTATTGGACTTTCAATACATATTTCAAATGACAGATACGAAATGAACCAAACCAGGAGACAAATATCAAGAGAGTCAGTGGAGTGTCTCATGGAGCACACACATTTTGCTTCTGAGTCTACCAAGGTAGAGATTTCACGTAGTAGGTTGATATTCATGCCTGTATCAGCCATTTTAATGAATGCGGTAACACATATATAGATTTGACAGATTTTTTGACTACACATGAATCCCAAAACTCTTGGAACTGAACGAGTCTGAACATTTTCAGTAGGGATTTTACGATGCAGGTCACTTCTCACTACTACTACACTGGTAAAATGGTTCACACTGGTAAAACTGGTTCATTATAAGGGCGTTGAAGTACCGAAAGGTTTTGGTGAATGAATGGAACTTTTAATTAGGTATTATATAATAATGGATTAATTTAATTTAATGTGAAACCATAATCAATCCAGTTGGTAATGAACGTGATAGTTTAATTTTTGCATGTCAACATCACATGTGTGAAATAACCAAAACGATTGTGTTAAGGCTATTTTTATTATAAATATTTTGTTACATATTTATTTTGTCCGAACCCCGGCTTATAGCTCTGTGCAACAGCCGTATAATGTTTTGACATTTTCATGTCTTTGCCCTGGCACATAGCACAAAAAACTGTCACGAAATTGCGAAACTTTTCAAGTTTTTGCCTCTTCAATTTCGCAAAATACTGACCCGTAACGAGGAACGAACGGCGAGCGACTGAGACCCCCTTAACATTTGAAATTGAATGTAATGTTTTAGGCTTAAACTGCATTTTAACTCATTTCCGGCCATTGATGCATTTTTGCATCGTCATAATAATGCTTTTTTTAAATATTGAAATAATGGAAAATCTGTGTAGAAGAATTTTTTCTCGTCCATGCTGTTCCTAAACTTTTTAAAGAAAAGTTTCTTCGACATTCGGGAGCTCAATGCGATTTGGGCATTTTTTTTAAAAGGAGGCCTTCTGACCGAAAGCATGATTATGTTTGCTCAAATTTGGTCCTGGTTCCGGTTCATGAAAAATAATTTTTAGATTTTATATTGATTTTTGACATTTCCATGTCTTTGCCCTGGCACATAGCACAAAAAACTGTCACGAAATTGCGTAACGAAATTGTGTTACAGTGCCTTTATAATGATTTCCGCTTACAACGACCCCGTTGTTAGGTTTGTTCCTTTTCTACACTTTTTAACCCACAAAAATCGTTCACCACTCGTTGGAAAGCTCTCGATTTAACGAACATTTTCATGTTCTCCATAACATATTGACTATACGAATAGCGGAGCTATGGGCATAACTGTTCTCATATTTTGTTTACAAACTAATGATCGTGAGTGTAGAAGATAATTAATCCGGAATCGTCTATTTTATTGAAATTAGGTACCTACCTCTTAATATTAATAATTAATAATAGGGTTATAAAATCCTACAGTGAGGTAAAAAGCAATAGGTAAAGACATGAAAATGTCCCAATGCGTTGCAGACACGTATGCAAGCGTTTTTTCTAATCATCCTGTTCTTTTTTTTTCTTCAGTTTTTCTATTTCGATTTAAAACTTTTTTGTAATCGATTTTTGTAGTAATTTTTTTTCTTCAGTTTTTCTATTTCGATTTAAAACTTTTTTGTAATCGATTTTTGTAGTAATTTTGGTTTATTATTTTCAATAATAAGCCTTTGGAATCGAGCAAGAAAAAAATATTTGTAAACCCCCTCAAAATTTGATGTTTTACGTTTCAAGGTACGTAGAATCCGAAAATCGAAAAAAATTTTTTTCATTGTGGGTTTTTGGTGACTTAGCTTGCTTCAATTGAGCTAATTTTTGGCTGTGTATGAAGTGTGTAGACCCCAAATGGAGCCCATATACCCAATTTGAACCAAATCGGTCCAGCATTACTAAGAAAAGTGCCGCGTACGGCGGACGGACGGAAATTTTCTTGAGAATATTGGATAATATTTGTTGTGTTCGGCGTGTCGGCGAGTGAAGGAGACGACCTTCTCGCTGCGGCGATTTGACTTTACTTTAACCCCTACTCAACCTAAGAGAGACTGTCCCTATCCTATCATTTAGTACTGTTGCATCGGCGGGTCAGACCCATACTGGCATGCGGAGTACTGGGAGAATTGGGCTAGCCCGTCGACCCCGGCGTTTCAGAGAAACCTACCGGCGGGAAGACGGGATATTTACTTGTTGAGCCTACAACTTCGAGGAGATACCTTGATGAAGGAGAAGTCGGAGAGCAAAATGAACAAGACGAGAACTGGACTAGATTGGCATACTCGAGCATCCCTGAGTGAGCTTATATACTAGTGTAATTGGTTGAGGGAGAGAGAGGTGGAAGGGTGACGTCACGCAGGGTTTACTCCCCGTACCTCGTCCCTCCCTTGCGGATGGTGGCTCACTCAGGGATCCTCTCGTACTTCTTTATTTAAAAACTAATGCTGAATTTAAATGTGGGTCATAACATAGGTCCCCCTAGTTCTTAAAGTATAGAAGTTACATTGATTTTCTGAGTTTTTACAATTGTTTAATGTTATTAAGTTTCATGTACATTTATTTGAATAAAGCATTTCAAAAATTAAAAAAAAATCACTGGCAAAATGATTATGTTTTATGTTACTCTATTTCGACTAATGTCGTTCATGTTTTTCAGCAATACTGCCCACCCAAATTGGCACAGCTTATCAGAGCACTCGAAGAGGTCACTAGAGAGTAATTCCGTTGGATGAAGTTTCTTACATTAAAAAAATCACCATTACTCGCTGCTTTATTATTACAATGTCAATATCATTTCGGTCTCGACTGGTGACCAAAGGTCTCTTACGTAACTTTTCGAGGACTTGATGATAATTGGAATCAAACAGACATATCTCGATCGACTATTCTCCCAAATAAGTCCCTCGAGGCTTCATCACCCGACACAACCGATGTCCACAATAACCTCTTTCTAATGACAGATTTTATCTTATTTTCCCCCTCTCCTCGGGGAATGGGATTGAAAATCGATGGAGGTCTCCCACGTGAGGTTTTGAATGCTTTTCTCGACAGAGGACGATAGGCTGGTGGAGGGACTAGACAAACTCAATATTTATAGGGGAGGGTAATGCGATAATAATGGTAGATACTGGGAGAGACACAGTATCGGAATTTACGAAAGGTCTTCTTCGTGAATTATCGTCCAGTTTGATAAATGGGAATCTTTATAAACTACGAGTACATAAATATCTTCCATACATCCGAATTCTTGGTTCATTGAGCTATGTACTCGTACCGCAAGTAAAAAATCCCATTAGTTAATTTAAAAAAAAAAAACGCTGCAAATCATTGCTCAAAGGTTCATTATTTTCTGTATAGATCACCTGGCTTCGGAGCTCACTCAGCTGATCAGTGATCTGAGGAGTGAAGAAGATCTCCTCGAATGCTGGAGACGCCTGGAAGAGCACTTCCATTCAATAGGATTGAAAATGGCTTTGGAGCTCACTCAGCTGATCAGTGATCTGAAGAGTGAAGATCTCCTCGAATGCTGGAGACGCCTGGAAGAGCACTTCCATTCAATAGGATTGAAAATGGCTTCGGAGCTCACTCAGCTGATCAGTGATCTGAAGAGTGAAGAAGCCTTTGAGCAATGATTTGCAGCGTTTTTTACCCACCAACATTTTTTTTACCTACCAGCTAGGTACTACCTACCACACCATACTGGCTTCACACCTTCACAATCAAGTTTATTAGAAAGAACTAAACGCTTCACACTCGATTGGAAAAATAGAAAGCTTCATATGGAAATTTGATTACTGGTTACGCAGAAGGCAAGACTGTATACAAATCGAAGAAATGAACAGCGATCGCATTTTAGTCCGATAAAATTTGAATGGAGATTAGACCTCTTTTGCGATTCACACTCATGATTCTGTTTTATCGAAGGAAAACCTTCAAGCATTCGTAGGGACCGAACGGTTTGTCCTACAGAGCTCCGGGTGGTCTCAAAATTTTTTAAAAATTCAATACTATTTAAAATTGGTGAAACGATACCTTTACTTTAAGAGTTTTCGAGCTAGGGCACTCTTGAAAATTTCAACCCTTAATTTTCACCCCTTAGAAGTGACCTACATCAACCAAAAGCTTCGCGGCACAACTAGACCCATATACCAAATTTGAACCAAATCGGTCCAGTGTTGCTAAGAAAAGTGCCGCATACGGCGTACGGCGGACGGCGTACGGACGGAAATTTTTTTATTCGATTTTCGTATTCTACGTACCTTGAAACGTAAAACATCAAATTTTGAGGGGGGGTTAAAATTTTTTTTTCTTGCTCGATTCCAAAGGCTTATTATTGAAAATAATAAACCAAAAGAGAAAATGAAATTCAAAATCCTAAAAAGTACTTAATATTCTGTATCCTTAGACTCATTGAGTAATCACAGGAAAATTTATGTTATATTCCGATTGTCTGTCAACCAGCTGGTTGCTGCACGACTCACAGGCTGACGGCTTACATTTCATGCCTTACATACCTTTGTTAAAAGAATAATTTATTATTTACCAAAATCCATTATGTGCACTGTAATCGAATATGTGCACTTAGAGCGGAACATGTGTCTGTCAGACACCTACAGTTCTCAAAACTACCAATCGTGGCTTCCAGGTTCCTTACTTCAGGTCGAGGCTTTGTGGGAGTCTTCAGTCAGTTTTCACAGGTCAAGAGGTGAAGGTGTCGTCATTCTGGTTACCTTTTTCCCACCTAGTGCCATCATCAACTTCAAACTGCGGTGTCTGGGGGACACCTATTCCACTCACAAGTAAGTTTTCAGTTTCTTACATACACATATTCCCAAACTCGCACCCATTTCATCCAGGTGTCTCAGAGACACTTATTCCTAGATTATTTGCTACATCTTTGTTTGTTATTTTCTTGTATATTTTCTTTTGAAACGCAATGTTAGCTCTATAGACTACTTCAAACCCAAGTTTGTTCTTGTAGCATTATTTATTCCTTTTTCTTCAACATTCGTTCATCAGATTTTGCATTCTACTCTTTCATTATTATTTTTAACTACCTACCTGAAAATAATTTTATCGTCACAATTTTTGAATCTATTTCCTAATTGGGTTATTCTTCTCTTTGTTACAGTTTGCAATGACAGATAAAATACCTCCCTTCGTTTCTGTCAGAACGCGTCGAATCATCTGCTCATTGCTGCTGCTTGAATTATCTGCTCATCAAAATAAATTTTACTCACGATTCGGATTCAAACGATTATTATGTCCCAGATGTAGGACACATGTCAACATCTGAACACGATACTGATGATTGAATTATATGATCATATTGAACCAGAGCTTACGATGCTGATGAACTATCTGCCTGTTCTTCAGGTCAACTGGTCAATGTTTATCAAGTCGTCGAACCCAGAAATGTTGATATTGGTGAATCATTCGAAGACCATGATGAGCCTATACAAGAGTATTATGGAAAGAAGAATCGTTATTATTATTTTTTTTTTAACAATTGGTAACAATATATTTTAACAACTCAGGGAAAAAAACAGGAGATGAGAGATGATTTAAAAAGAATTGTTTTGTTTGGAGTTCTATACCTCAGTGCCCTACAAATTCCAGATCTATTTGAATTATAATACCATATAAATACCCACACCTCTTGAACCATTGCGTCTGTTTTTCACTAGAGAAGTATGAAATTTCGTTCGTTTTGAGTTACTACTATTTTATTTTGTGATAACTACTTACCTATGTCATTTTCTATTCGAAGAAAGAGACTGATTTTAGAATACATAAGCATATTTGACTGATCTCTTTGAGAGTAGAGGCTACTTTTTAAATGTTGTTTGTTATGGAATCCTATACAAAAATAAATATTTCTCTTCTGTTTCTCTAGTTTCTTTATTATTTTTTTTATTGGTTTCATACCTGGTACTTGACTCTAATAATAAGGTAAACGTTAATTTTTCGTTATCATTGAAGATAAAATTTGAAAATTCTGATTCACAAGGAGCACATAGCAGAAAATGTGTAGTGTCTCTCAGACACATATTCCAACTCTGGATGTGCCTGATGGACACATGTTCCGAGGAACGCAGTTGGATGGGATGTTCCGTGTTAAGTGTAAATAAAAGGTTTTTACTGCTACTACTACTTCTACTTGTCTGTCAACCACACTATCGTACTGTGCGCACAGGGAAGGTATATTTTGAAAACGTTAGCAGCCCACATTTATGTTAAGATTGACGTAAGATAGAAAACGCACGAAAAAAATCTTAAAATTGAAAAACTTGGAAAAACAAGGGGTTAAAACAAAATCTTTAAAGATATTTTTAGTTGGATGTACCCTGGATTTTTGTGGAATTAAACCCTGGATTGTTGTACAATCAAACCCTGGATTTCAGCTCAGCTTTAGTATTCACACTCGGTACAGTCCCCGGGTTCAACATGATGCCCATCTGATTTCTTTTTAGATCGATATTCTCACTTTGACACCTATTTCGAGACAAACGGACTCCCCCCGAGCGAGACTACGTCATTGTGTCCGCAGTACCGACATTTACTGATTTCCCCTGTACGACTTGCACATACGGTCCAGGCCGTATGATAATTTTGGGAGGTCGGCTGGTGAATTATGTATGGCAGGTCGCAGTGAACTGTTCCCTCATCCCAAAATGTTAACCGGTGTTTGAGGAGTCGGCTTCGGCCACCGGAAAAAAAACCTCGATTGTGACTTGGCATGAAAACCGAACGGATTTTTGAATCGTGCGTCCACACGTTGTCGGTCTTCCGATGTTTGTCGGTGCATATTTCAAAATGTCGTCAATGAAAGGTTCGCTCTGACCAATTTAGCCGAATGTTTGTAGATTTGTTTCGGAAACCCGAGACAAGCCACTGTGAAGCACACATCTGTTGGTGAGTGGTAGGAGGAGGAGGAGGAGGTCATGAAATGACACTATAGAAGCTATCAGTGAAAATTCATTAATCATCCTTATATGGAGCGAACGGTTGGGCCAACGAAGAAGAGTTGGGATTATTCGAATAAAAACTTAGTTGAACTAAAGTTGAAACTGAAAACTAATTAGTTTTTAGTTAACTAATTTAATGTTTAGCTCGACTTTCGTAACTAATTTTTGGAACTAAATTAGTTTTAGTTTCAACTGGTAAAACTAAAACTAATTTAGTTCCAAAAGTCAGTTTCGAAGTTGCGAATAAAAACTAAAGTAATTTCATCTTTTATTCGTAGTTTCGGAACAAAAAATGAAACTAAATTTTTTTTCCATCTCGTTTTTTACTAATTTGAAGGAGATGTGTTCGAAAGTAAAATTAATAATCTCATGACTGAATCGTAAAATTAATAATCTCATGGCTGAAAACTTTGATTCTAACGGTACCAATCCATAAAAACTGAAATTAATTAAAATAAAATAAATCATAGAAATTCGTAGGGCAATGACGTACTATTTTACAGCAGAAAATTTTGAGTATATAAAACATCTTTCATTATGTCGTTTTCCATTGTCTCAGGACTCTTCTGTTTTGTATTCTACTTTTCGAACAATTATGTCAATCTATTAAAATATTCATTTTTTGGTTTATTATTTTCAATAATGAACCTTTGGAATCGACCAAGAAAAAAAATTTTTAACACCCCCTCAAAATTTGATGGTTTACGTTTCAAGGTACGTAGAATCCAAAAATCGAATAAAAATTTGGCCGTCCGTCCGCCGTACGCGGCACTTTTGCCACTTAGCATTGACCGATTTTGATGAAATTTAGTATGTAGGCTCCATCTGGGGTCTAGTTGTGCCCCGAAGATTTTGGTTGATGTAGGTCACTTCTAAGGGTTCCAAAATCAATTTTGAAATTTTGAAAACGCCCTAACTCAAAAAATTTTGATATAAAGGTATTGTTTTTCCTTCAATTTAGGATTCTATAGAATTTTTAGAATTTTTGAGACCACCCGGAGCTCTGTAGGACAAACCGTTCGCTCACTACGAGAATTTAAAGTTTGGACGTACGATAAATCAGAAACACGAGTGTGAATCGCAAAAGAGGCCTAATCTCCGTTCAAATTATAGCAGACCGAAATGCGATCGATGTTTTTCTTCATGTTGGATGGTTGGTGGCTTTGCAGACGAGTGATCTATATAGAAAAATAAAAAATAATAAACCATTGTGTAATAATTTGCAGTGTTTTTCCTCCTGACGTAATGAATGACTCATCAACCTCAATTCTTCGATACGTTTCTGAAAACGTTTGATGTTCAACTCAAAATGGTGGGGAGGGGAGCAAACTCGACTCAATTCTTCTACGACCCTGAAAAAAAGAACTTGTTCGCACCCAGCACCCTTCAAATCAGTAATAAAACGAGAGGAAAAAAAATTATTTTTATTTTTAGTTCCGAAACTTCGAAACTAGGTACTTTAGTTTCAGTTCGACTTTCGAAACTAATAGTTTCAGTTTTTAGTTCCAGTTCGGAACTAATTTAGTTTTAGTTTTTAGTTTCAGAACTAATTTTAGCCCAAATCTGCCGCAGAGCTTTCTGGTGTCTCATTGGATTATAAAAAATCGTCACTATTTTAAATGCATGAAAAAATAGCAACTTTACATCGCAAGTTTTCGAGCTACGGCGTTTTGAAAATTTCTACCTACACTTTTCAGATACTAGAAATGAACGACTTGACCTAAAGCTTTGAGGAATAACTATACTAAATGTATACTTTCCCCCCCATCCTTTACTAAATTCAATTACAGCAATCCATAAAACGTACTTGAAACAAAAACGATCAAATTTCGGAAGGGGTTAAATTTTTTCTTGGTCGATTCCAAAGAATTATAATTAAAAATAATAAAACAACGTATTATTTTTAATGTTTGCCCTAAAACAATACATTTTATGATGGATAGTAGTCAATGTAAGATTCGTTTTGATCTGTTTTGCAACGTCTTTTTTTTTGACAATTTCGCCTCAAGATTTGGTTGCTGAACCAACATCGCTCGAAAAGCTCCGAAAGTGAACATTTTGATTTTGGAGGACCCAAATGTAGTTGACTTTCTGCGCAAATCACACAATTGCGGCAAAGAAGAGCTGTACTAAAGACATCGGAGAAGTGTGTGATTATAAGAGAAACGTTAGCGTTATCCCATAAGATATCTGAGGACAACCCGCTTGATAGAGGAATATGGGCCGAAATCGTGACCGGCCTGTACACGGGGAAGTTATGATTTCCATTTTCTCTCGCGCTGGAAGGACTCGGACTTTAAATGACTTGGCGCGATCTAACGGAAACACTTTCGTCGAAGATTTTTTTAAAAAGATTATTAGGTATGAATTTATTCATCGACGTCGGACCACCAGCTGGTTCGCTTGTTTATCGAATCAACATCGTAAAGGTCCTCATCGTCCAATTTGGTCGATCTTTATCTATGACAGGAACAATCGATTTGAGGTCTTTCGTTGAAGGAGGTGAGCAAACTCACGGAACGACAACAAAAGTTGGACGTATTCGCCTTCATTCAGGGATGGTGAAATTTAAAAAAAAAACGAAATCACAGGGTTCACTGAGCGAAACAAAAAAAGAACAGGCCTCCAAAAGCCGGACACAGTTGGTATCACTGCTCAATTCAGATTTCATCGCTAATGAGGTGACTTCTCAAGCAGTTTGCTCCGTTGATGTGAGAGTCCCGCCTTTTCGCGGTCTATTTGTGAAGATGGCAATCTCGTTTCCTGCATCGCCAGCAGACGAATTCGGCAGACTCGATGGCCCGAATGATAACCCGAATCGAAATCTGTCTGTCAGTCAATGCAGATTAATTGCACCGTTCGTCATACTGGGTAGGTTTTTGATGGGGGACATAACTAACTTATTAGTCACGAAGTGCAGGCTGTTTGATACGTTGGGTTGAACATCCAGGAATACCAAGCAATGAAATCGCAGACGTAAGTTTAAGAAAAATTAGAAGAGTGGACTCTTCTAGCTCTGAAGATATGGATATCATGCATCTTCAATACTCGCTCAAACAACTTGATGGGTTATGAATCTTTAAGAAATGGAGAAGGATGATTTTTTTAAATTGGTTTATTTTTTTAATTACCTACAGCCGTTACAAATAGATTATACAGGGTGTCTACCATTTGGATGGACCAAACTTCAAGGATCGATTCTACAACTCATTTGCAACAAAAAATGTCTCATAGCAATTTTTTCTTAACCCACTCAAAATTCTTTTTTCCCACTTTGAAGTTTTTATTCGTATTTTCGACCTTGCAGCACTAAAATGGTCATAACTCCCTTATTTCTCATGCTACTTCAAATCTGAGTACACCGTTGGACAAAGCGTTAAACTTCCTATCCATTTAGTGGGAAACCCAGTTTCTTAAAGCCATTTGTAAAAGTAAAAAAATAAATCAAAGTCAACATTGTCAACATTTATAATTGTCAACATTTATAATTTTTTTCGAAAATCGACAATTTTTCAGGATAACGATTCCCCCGTAAAAAATACCGCTATCGTGGTGCACTCAACGGAAAAAACTACCCCAAGATCTCACCTTTCCAACGGTATGTCAGTTTCAAGGTTTAAGAGGAAAGTTTCTTTGACAAAATTGAGTTTTATGCGAAAAAACGTGCTTTTTTAGGCATATTCCGCTAGAGAGTCGACCAAGTATTATTGCCTTCACTTTTCAAGGATTTCAATAAAGAGTCCACCAAATTAAATTTCCACTCGTATTTTACGTTTTGGACCTTCCTGAACAATTTTGGTACCGTGTCTGTCCATCTGACAGTCGGTCTGTCTGTCTGAAAGCCCTTGTAGATGGTAAAAGCAATACGGAGCTACTGTCCGATTTCGATGTAATTTTCGGCGATTTTCTCTATAAAAATCAAAGTCAAAGCATTAAATTTTCAAAATCAAATTCAAAAATTTTAATTAAAAACGTCTGCCAAGTTGGGTGGGCAGTATAGCTTCCTCACTCATTGTAACATGGACGTATAGAATCAGTTGGCGAAAAAATTATGATTCAAAGAGTTATTGAATACCAAAATATTAGCGGTCCACCGTCTAGGACCTAACCCACACAATCCCTGAAAATTTCATCGAAATTGGTTGAATAGTTGCGGAGTTTTGGTTGTAACAATAAATTTAAAGTTCGCGCATGCGCAGCGGCTATTGCTTGACCAATCTGATTGAAAGTTATAGGGTGTCTCTTAGAAGTTAGTCCCTAACTAACCTCCAAATTTGAGCAAAATCGGTTCATTAGAAACCGAGAAACCGAGGTTCCAGGAAATTCACGTTTGCGCATGCGCACTCGCTCCTATTGGTCCGAAGGTGCTGAAATTTATAGGGGACCGTCTAGGACCTAACCCGCACAATCCCTGAAAATTTCATCAAAATCGAACCACAGGTTAGTATAGATTTGCCCGGGACAAGGATTGACCACAGACAGACAGACAGACCGACAGACCGTCAGACCGACAGACAGACAGACACGGAACCAAAATTGTTCGGGAAGCTCTAAAACGCAAAAAGCAAGTGGAAATTTTGATTTTGGAGGACATTTTTTTTTTTCACTTCTTTCACGAATACAAAGCTTCCCTACCTTCGGTAGTGAGGAAGCAAAAAAAATAGGAATTACCATTTTTCGGTTTATTATTTTCAATAACAAGCCTTTGGAATCGAGCAAGAAAAAAAAGTTAACCCCCTCTCAAAATTTTTTTATTGTTTGCCCCTAATAAGTAGCGCTATCGCGGGGCCACTCAACGGACAAAACTACCCCGGGATCACATCTTTTCTACGATAAGAATCAGTTTTTCGTTTAATTAGAATAAATATCATGAAATTGATTTTTTGTAGCAGAAGAATAACTTGAAGAGTTTCATTGACAATAATACTTTTTTTTTTTTTTACAATTATTGACTTTCCACCCCGATAATGAGTGTCCTTCATTGTACCTACCAACACTTTCTACCAACGTTACAATGACAATTTTTTCTGCTAATTGTTCTTCAATTCTATTTTAGTTCCATTTTTAGAATTAGAATGAACGGGTTTTCCGTTGAGTGGCCCACGATAGCACAACTTATACCAGGTTAACAATAAACCTAAAAACTGGCAATTTCTAAAGAAAATTACAATTTTTGAATTTGATTTTGAAAATTAATGCTTTGACTTTGATTTTTATGGAGAAAATCGCCGAAAATTACATCGAAATCGGATAGCAGCTTCGTATTGCTTTTGCCATCTACAAGGCCTAAAGAGCCTAAAGAAGCACGTTTTTTCGCATAAAACTCAATTTTTTCAAAGAAACTTTCCTCTTAAACCTTGAAACTGACATACCGTTGGAAAGGTGAGATCTTGGGGTAGTTTTTTCCGTTGAGTGCACCACGATAGCGGTATTTTTTACGGGGGAATCGTTATCCTGAAAAATTGTCGATTTTCGAAAAAAATTATAAATGTTGACTTTGATTTATTTTTTTACTTTTACAAATGGCTTTAAGAAACTGGGTTTCCCACTAAATGGATAGGAAATTTAACGCTCTGTCCAACGGTGTACTCAGATTTGAAGTAGCATGAGAAATAAGGGAGTTATGACCATTTTAGTGCTGCAAGGTCGAAAATACGAATAAAAACTTTAAAGTGGGAAAAAAGAATTTTGAGTGGGTTAAGAAAAAATTGCTATGAGACATTTTTTGTTGCAAATGAGTTGTAGAATCGATCCTTGAATTTTGGTCCATCCAAATGGTAGACACCCTGTATACATAATAAGTAGTATATTTACAAAAAATATGTATCACTGGATTATTTTTTTAAATATGAAATAAATATAAAATAATGTCCAAGTTAAAGGGATTTTCTACTTCCTTCGAGATTTTTTCAAAGATCTCTTCACTGTTTGATGTAAGAGCGGGACATTTCAAAATTAAATGTTGCGTTGTCTCTGGATCATAGGCATAGCGTCTACAATTGGATGTTTATACCATATGTATTCGGAAGAGATATTCGTTTGTGTAGCTGTGGCCTCTTCTAAGTCGAACGATGGTTTTGTAGAACCGTTTAGGCAGGGCATCCTTAGCGTCTCTCAACCATGGTTTCACGTTAGTTGGGGGGGAACAGAGATTTATCTGTTCCCCCCATGATACAGTAGGAACAGTTTTTTCCATTTGTCCAAAAGATCAAGAGCAAGAGTACGTTTCAAATCTGTCGGTGGAAATTCTGGAGAAGGGCGTGGGATGACTAAAGTTATCGCTCTATTGGATTTTCGGTCTGCTGCTTCGTTACCGGGAACACCACGGTGACCCGTAACCCAACAAAAAGTGACTCGGACTCCACATGACTTCAATGAGGAATTTCACCATGTCGGAATTTCCTATTTTTGACCCCAAAATCGGATTCAGCACCTCGAAAAACCTCCTATGGCAAACTTTCAGCCCGAACTTCCTCATTTACGAATAAACAAAACAGTTTAGAAAATACGAACGTTTAAAAAACGCGGGAAAATGACGTCATGCTGGAATAGTTCATTTAAGGGCCGCTTGAAGCGCTGAGATCGAGAAATCTATAGTCCCCAGATGCAAAATTTCACGAAACAGTAAAGTTCGAAATCGAAAAACTGAAGAAAAAAATAGAAAAAGCAAGACGGGGAAAATTAGGTTTCTCCTGTTTTTGTTTGATAACTTTTCTCTTAGAAAACACGATTTCGTTGTCCCAATGGGCAACACTGGGAGGAGACGGCGATCCGAACAGCCCAATCAGCGAGCGTTCCCGCTGCACGTCCGTTTTCCCTGTTAGTTTTGAAATCAAAAATTTTGATTGTCTCCCAAAAATAACAGGAGACTTATTTTCCGAAATCAGCCCGATTTTCATCTATCCCACACCATTAACTATTCAGGAAAAATACAAACAGAATTCGGTGAAATTCCTCATTGCAACGCGGCTATCAAGAAAGGCATCGAAGCACAGTCAATGATGATTGACTTTTTTGTTAGACAATTCTTCTGTGTTCAGCAGCTTATCAATCACAGAGTGTCAGTGGTTTACGTTGGGTACCAGGATACTTAGGAATGAGAGTCAGCGATCGCTAGAGCAGCAGCAGTAAATGCTTCTCATCAGAGGACTCATAACCCATTGTGCTATCATCTCAATACAAAAACGACTTTAGCGCCATCAATTATGAGATTACCATACATCCAAACCCTCATTCAGATGTGAAATTTGAAGCCGGCCCTCAACGATATTGATTGATTCGACCATCGATCAAATCAACGTACTGAACTCTCGACAAAAAAAGGCGAAGGCGTGATGTTGAGCACCACGTGATCTACCCGCCCGCAGCGCCCCGGTGGCCTTTACTGGATAATAACAGAGTTGCAACACTCGCACACAGAAGGGATTCCAAGCCTAATAACACACTTTTGAATCCCTTTACGCTGCTTGGCGAGTCTGTCCTGTCCTGTCATTAACCTACTCGTGCCGACTTGGACAGGTCTGTGAGTTTTGAGAAGGCTTTCATAGAGGGGGGCTTTGATTTATCGTTTCCGCCTTTGAGAACCGGCGGTGCCAATCATTGAATATCCACTAACTGGGATCTAATGAAGCCATTATCCGGAAATTCCAATATAGGCTCCGCGTCATAGAATCGGATGATTCAGCTGAACTAAAAGCGGTACTAGACGCATATTTTCGTACCTGAAAATGCAAAATTTTCTAACACAAGAAAGAAAAACGCTTATATTAACACTCAGTTGGGGTTTGGAACCTGGAAATGCGTCATTTTTTTATATTGTCAGTTAATAAAATTTATTAAGTACTGACAATATAAAAAAATGACGCATTTAATATTTAATACACGTATTTAATACGCTTCATTAGTTTTCTGTCTTTTCATATATATGTCAAAGTTGAACAGCTGACATTTCCTTGCTCACTAAAGTAGAAAAACGCTGCAAATCATTGCTCAAAGGTTTATTATTTTCTGTATAGATCACCCTTCTGTATAGATCACTGGTTCTCCATTAGTAGCACCTACCACCATCTGAATTCTCCCTTGACCTTCCCTCTCAAATTTCAGCTTCCTGCGTTCAATAGGATTGAAAATGACTTCGGAGCTCACTCAGCTGATCAGTGATCTGAAGAGTGAATAAGATCTCCTCGAATGCTGGAACGCCTGGAAGAGCACTTCCATTCAATAGGATTGAAAATGGCTTCGGAGCTCACTCAGCTGATCAGTGATCTGAGGAGTGAAGAAGATTTCCTCGAATGCTGGATACGCCTGGAAGAGCACTTCCATTCAATAGGATTGAAAATGGCTTCGGAGCTCACTCAGCTGATCTGTGATCTGAAGAGTGAAGAAGCCTTTGTCAATGATTTACAGCGTTTTTTATCCACCAACTTTTTTTTACCTACCAGCTAGGTACTACCTACCACACCATACTGGCTTCACACCTTCACAATCAAGTTTATTAGAAAGAACTAAACGCTTCACACTCGATTGGAAAAATAGAAAGCTTCATATGGAAATTTGATTACTGGTTACGCAGAAGTCAAAACTGTATACAAATCGAAGAAATGAACAGCGATCGCATTTTAGTCGATAAAATTTCAATGGAGATTAGACCTCTTTTGCGATTCACACTCATGATTCTGTTTTATTGAAGGAAAACCTTCAAGTACTCGTAGGGACCGAACGGTTTGTCCTACAGAGCTCCGGGTGGTCTCAACAATTTTTAAAAATTCAATACTATTTAAAATTGTTGAAAAAACGATACCTTTATTTCGAGAGTTTTCGAGCTAGGGCACTCTTGAAAATTTCAACCCTTAATTTTCACCCCTTAGAAGTGACCTACATCAACCAAAAGCTTCGCGGCACAACTAGACCCCAAATGGAGCCCATATACCAAATTTGAACCAAATCGGTCCAGTGTTGCTAAGAAAAGTGCCGCGTACGGCGGACGGCGTACGGCGTACGGCGGACGGACGGAAATTTTTTTATTCGATTTTCGTATTCTACGTACCTTGAAACGTAAAACATCAAATTTTGAGGGGGGGTTAACATTTTTTTTTTCTTGCTCGATTCCAAAGGCTTATTATTGAAAATAATAAACCAAAATGTTCGTAACCTTCATGTGTGAACAGCAGTATTTATGTGATATAGAAACAGTCTTGAGAAAGAAAACTTGATTTAGGCAGTAACAACATGCTTCCCAGACCGGTAGGAATTCCCGTGAACAGGGAAAGAAAACTAAGGAAAATCTCGGTTTAGAATACAATCATTGGTAAAATTTGCGGCGTTTGAGGTCGAGAAGTAAGGTCCTACTCCCGACATTTTCACTTAACTTGTTTTAAGTTAGAACAAGTGGGTGTGGCACACAGCTTCCTCGTACCCATAATAACCCGATTGTATAGATGATCCGATGCACAGTTTATCTGAAAACTATACACTACTGTATTAGGGGACCATCTACCCGACTCTCTCGATCTACAGTACTCGTCAACTCGGGCCCTCTGAATATTTCTTCGAAATCGGGTGGAAAATGTAGAAGTTATGGCTGTTAAAACGAAATTCACGTTTGCGCATGCGCAGTGGCTACTATCGGTCTGAAGGTGGCAATTTTTATAGGGAACCATCTAAATACTTATCTGTATGATCCCTGAAAATTTCATCGAAATCGGATGGAAAACGTAGAAGTTATAGCTGTTCCAAGGAATTAACGTTTGCGCATGCGCAGTCGCTTCTATTACTCCGAGGAGGATGATTTACAAAGGTCACCGTCTACACCCCAACCTACAATCCCTGAAAATTTCATCGAAATCGGACAATAACTTCGTAGTTATAAGGATTTCAAGACAAACAGACAGACACGAAACCAAAATGGTTCGGGAAGGTCTAAGACGCAAAACGAGAGTGGAAATTTTGATTTTAGAACTTTTTTCAACCTTGAACAGTAAAAAACAAAGCTTCCGCTACCTTGGTGGACTCGGAAGCAATAAAAAACTTGGAGTAGAAAAATTAGGGTAGTAATGCTCATACCGGATATGAGAGGAGGGAATGTATGACAAGCGTCCTGACGAAACCGATTATACTTTACACTCGACCTATAGAAGCCTTTCTTGTAACTATATGGTTAAGGTAAAATAATAATATTACGATCGATTATTTCTTCTGCAGAATTATTCACAGACTTGCTCTCTAAATACCAACAAATTTGGGGGCCCCTCAGAAGATACGGTTTTTCACCCGGTTCCACTTAATATTCACCAAGAGTCTTTGCGTCGTCCCTTTAAAAAAAAGAACGTGTTCAGAAATTTTAACGGCGACGAAAAATATTAAGAGAAGTTTGTTATACTACTTTGTTGTGGGAGGTTCCGATAATATTATGCGCCAGGTGGGGTGGGCAGTCGATGGGAAGATACGGCTCGACAGGTATAATAAACACAAATCTAGTCTTAACTGGGGGGGAACTAACTCGAATTAATTTAGTGAGCATTAATCGGGACGGAAGAAGGGTCGAACCTTGGTCTTAATTAAAAGACCGGTTTTTTCATTCAAAGTTCAAACCGGGGAATTTGTTCTTCGGAGAAGGTTGCGTCAGAATTTGGAGTCGAAATCGTGTCTGCACGTCGCTCTCTCGTTTCTGTCGGATTTCAATCCACAAACAAGGGCAAGAAATGTGTAAGATATTACACAATGATAGATACATTTTTTTTAATATTCGGATTCACACTACTTTCACCATACTCCCTCATACTCAAAATTTCCGTAAAGCATGGAAAAACGAGCGGATTCTCTTAGGAAAATATTAAAACAATGAATATTTGATAAATATTTAATAATTTCAAAAATAATCAATAATAATTTGATAATTTTTTCCTTGGACGTTTACCTAATAATATTTTAATAATTTAATAATCTTCTATTAATCTAATAGGTACCTAATTTAAAAATCTGATAAAACACCTAAATTTAAAAATTTAATTAAAAAAAAAGGAACAGCAAACAGCCTTTGATGTATGCACTTTTACAGACAAATTACTTCCATATTTGATTAGGCTTTAGAATTACAGTATATGTAAATAGGTATCTAATTCAAATTATGCGAAGTAAATGAAGTATATATATGTTTCTTTCCTTGATTACAAGTTCTAAAAAAAGGTAAATGGTTGCTTGAAACCATAGGATATAGCATTTTAAGCATAGGATATAGCATTTTTCTGTAGAATTCATAATTTTTTCAACAAATTCATAATTTTTTAAACTAATTTTATAACTCATAATGCAAATTAATTTTTCATAATTATTATATTATAACTTATATAACAAAATTTAAAATTCTTCCATGAATCGGAGTATCCCCACAATGAACTGGAGGATGGTCCCATATGAACTCATTCCTCAGTACACCCCTGCTGACCAAGAAAGTGCAAATATAATTTGAAATATTCTCTGTGTAACATTGGCTAAACGCCGTTTTAGGCTGCGACCAAATGGCACACCCATTTCCTTTTTTCAAAAAAGCCATTGAAATTACGATATTTTTTAAATTTTGTTAACCCTACGATGACACACCGGGGTCATTCGTGACCCCACGATTTACATTTGGCCGTGTACCTATCTATTTTAAAAAAAAATTTTTTCTTCGAACAGGGATATTTTGTAAATAAAGTTGGAACTCCTTCTGAGCCCCTTTGTCAGTGGTTAAGGTCAGTCACTCGCTAGAGTTCGTGCAGTTAACTTGCAAACGTGCTATGGGCCACATCTGACCACAGTGTGCTTTAATCGGTTGACTTTTTTTGTGTGGGGGACTATTTGACCCCAGTGTGACTTTCTATTCATTCTCTAGCGTTTTAAATTTTGGGGTCAGAATTGACCCCAGTGTGCCGTTTATGTATGCGAAAAATACCTAGGTGTGCCAAGATTTATACATACGTATATTGATTTCTAAATTTCTTGTTTTTCCATTTACCGTGAGAAGCCCCTACTTTGAGCCAAAGCAAGTATACTATAAAAATTCACAATAATACAGGAGTGATAATACAATTTTTTTGAAAAGCAGAGAAATAAAAGTGCTGGTGAAAGTCGTCAGTCAAACTAAAAAAATCTTTGAGGTGATCTATTATCGTAACTATTCCATAGAATTAAATGATTTTTTTAATATTTGACTCCAAATATTGTCAACTTGGAATGCTGATAGTGGAATCTATTTTTTTTTTTAAACTTCTAGAAAATATAATTTCAAATTTTAGAAATTTCATTTATTTCTATATTTTTATTGACTTTTCACGAAACTATATTCAAAACCGAAATTTGTTCCTGGTTTAAACTGTTTTTTTGTATATATTTCAACAAACAGGCTATCAATAGATTTTTACAACCTAAAAAAAATTAAATTTCTGTCTTAAATTTAAATTAGAGGAATTTAAATTTTGGGGTCACAATTGACCCCAGTGTGTCGTTTATGTATGCTAAAAATAGGTGTGCCATCCTAGGGTTAAAATGTCTATTATTGTTCTGATATTTTGGCGGATCTGGACGATTCGATGATATTATTGGACTAATTTGCCAGCCCTGGGATTCGCGTTGCATCGAACGTCGGGCTGAAGACTTAATGTTTGCTCCAGAGGGCAAATGCGTTAGGTGTGTAAATCGAACTGGGTGTGCGGAAACACGCGGTTAACAACGTCTGGCTTACTCAGGGATGCCAGTGAGGATAGGTGTAAGCTATATACATCGTAAGCTATATATATACCTCATGTATGGACATGAGTCGGTAGAATACGTGAAGGGGGTCAGTCGGAAACGGTTGAGCGAAGCTCCATTGCTTCCAGTTCTGGGTATATTAGCACCCTGGGAGGTGATCACCGTGCGTGATGGACCATTATGAATTGGACGTTAGTTATGGCCGGGCGACCTGCGGGTTCGGTTACCGACCAAATGGGGGAGCCGGTTTAAGGCACGTCTGTGTCGAGTTGAATTGTTCGAGTTTCGGAAAGGGTCTGTCTAGACTGGAACTCCAAGTTTTCAACAACACAACATCAAGATTTGAGAACCTCTCATGACAAAAAACATGAATATACTTTCACGAGATGTCCAGCGATTCCCAAAATAAAAATTACCGGAGTTTTCCAGGTTCAATATTCATCTTTATCCAGAGTTATGAATGAACTAAATATCAATAAATATGATCATAATTTCTCAAAATTCAGGTTTTCAAGGACCTTCAGGTTTCAAGGACATGAAAAACGCTGCAAATTATTCCACAAAGGTTTATTATTTTCCTGTATAGATCACTCGTTTGCAAAGATCACAGCTTTGCCATTGTTAATATATAGGAATTCTATTTGAAAATGCTATTATTTTTTCTTAACTCCCATCAAAGACAAATTGTTTTTTGTGACGGAGAGGGCACGCCATAGATTTAAAAAAAAAATTTAATTAAAAAAACGTCTGCCAAGTTGGGTGGGCGGTATAGCTTCCTCACTCATTGTAACATGGACGTATAGAATCAGTTGGCGAAAAAATTAATGGATAAAAGATCAATGGATAGAAGATCAATGGAGTGTAAATTCGCATTGTAAAATCCTATACTCTTGCCTTTATTTAAAGAGCTCTGGACCGCGGGTTCCAAAACCCCTTCCCTGCCAAGAGGTGGCAACGTTGCAAGGTGCTCACCTTGCGGTGAAAACCCTTGCGGTGAAAACGGTCACAACCCTTCGCGGTCAAAACCCATCATCCCTCTTCCTTCTTCCTCTTCTATCAACATACAATTTAATTATTTATCGTTCGGTGAACATTTTTTGTAATTTAAATTCGTAACGTACTAATTATTCTGATGAAAATGAGTCCAAATTTCCTGTAATTCGGCGAAGAGGGCGTAATTTGTTTGGGTGGATTGGCCGGGAGAAGGCTGCTGAGTTTTAATCGTACCTGCCTCGAGTTTATACTCGATATGTTCAATTTTTCTCGCTGATCACGATTTTGGTGATGGGATGATCGAAATAATTTGTGAATCAAGTGTGCATTTGTAGAAGAGGGTAAACTGTTGGGGGGCTGGGGGGGGGGTTCACGGGCGGAGGGGTCGCGCAGGTATACCTCGACCTTCTGCTGGGGCTCGGATTCTTGCAGCGATGCCGAACCTTCGGGGCCTTCAAAAATCCCAGAGCTCTTTAAATAAAGGCAAGAGTATAGTTTGGCGCATTCAAAAAACGCGAAGTGCCAATTTTCAATTCAAATCTGACCTGTGGACCACTAACTCGATGACAGAAAGAAAGATGCAAAAGAGACTGTGATGAGGGGTCAATTTGGTTTCAACATTAATTGACCTGCAGACCACAACATTTGATCACACAATAAAAGAAGCAATTTACACGGGAACCTGGAAGTAAGTGTGGGCACGAGTAGTATGATATTTGTATTTTCAACGTAGAATTTTATTTAGCGGTCCATCTTCTAGGACCTAACCCACACAATCCCTGAAAATTTCATCGAAATTGGTTGAATAGTTGTGGAGTTTTGGTTGTAACAATAAATTTAAAGTTCGCGCATGCGCAGCGGCTATTGCTTGACCAATTTGATTGAAACTTATAGGGTGTCTCTTAGAAGTTAGTCCCTAACTAACCTCCAAATTTGAGCAAAATCGGTTCATTAGAAACCGAGAAACCGAGGTTCCAGGAAATTCACGTTTGCGCATGCGCACTCGCTCCTATTGGTCCGAAGGTGCTGAAATTGATAGGGGACTGTCTAGGACCTAACCCGCACAATCCCTGAAAATTTCATCAAAATCGGACCACAGGTTAGTATAGTTATGCCCGGGACAAGGATTGACCACAGACAGACCGATGGACCGACAGACAGACAGACACGGAACCAAAATTGTTCAAGAAGCTCTAAAACGCAAAAAGCAAGTGGAAATTTTGATTTTGGAGGACATTTTTTTTTTCACTTCTTTCACGAATACAAAGCTTCCCTACCTTCGGTAGTGAGGAAGCAAAAATGGGGAGGACGACCAGGACTCACCCAACCGGCCCTAGGGATGAGGAAAGATGAGGAAGGCGGGGGTGGGAGAGAGCGATGAAGGGAAGTGTCTCTATAGAAAGACCACCAGTTCAAATAAGAGCTGAGCAGGACGCGGGTGGTGATACCACGGAGTACACCTACTGAGATGCCCTACCAGCGCTACTCCGTGGCACTTTTCCCGCACCACACTCCGCGCTAAGACAAGGTTGCAGCCATCACCCTGATGTTGTTGAAAAAGTTTATGGAAAATGCTTACTATCTCAAACGGAGGAAAGATGAACTAATGCTGTCGGTGTGATTTAGACGTTTGAATCGCATTTTAGTTAGCTAAAATTTCAACGGAGATTGAAACAACTTGAAACCAAAATCTTTATTCTCTTCTTCATTTTAAATACCAGCCTTCGTTACTATGGTTACAATAATAATAATCTTCGTACAGATAATGTAAATATGTTTGGTAAGTGAAGCGTCCATAACATACATCACCTCTGCACCATCGGCAACAATAAAAAATCATTGATATTTTCCTCAAAGAAAAATGCCCGAAAAAAATCCATTCCTTTCGTCTATTCTAATAGTTCCCGCGATATGAACTCACTCAAACGCTTTTAAGTTCGCGTCTGAACACCTCAATTGGATAATGAAGGGGTAGAGCGGACTATAATTAACTCATTACCGCAACCGACCGCGGCTGCTCGCGAGATCACGGACTAAACCGCGGGTCGTTATAACTTTTCCGCTTTGATGATGTGACAACTGGAAATTATTACTCGGAAATGTTATGAATATTTTATTTTTACGTTCTTACACTGTCGAATTTCAATTCGCTTGTATTCATAGTTGAGAAAATTAATAGAATTTTTCGATAATTTGGAGCACGTGCGATTGCAGATATGCTTTGAGGAGACCAAGATTGTGGAGCTGGAAAAGAAACCTTCACTTCATTCCTTTAGGGAATTCTTTGGGCCGAAAGGGCTTTGTATTAAAAACCATAAGAAACCATGTAGTGAAGATTTGATTAAAATCAGATCACAATTTTGACCTATAATAACAAGCATCGTCGAAATTTCCTTTGACAAATTTCGAACAGCTATTCACACAAAAAAACGGACCGACCTCAAAGCCGATGATGGTAACCCACTAAAAAGGAAAAATTAATAATGACAACTTTTTCATGTAATTTGATAGGTAGGTAAGTAGGAAGCATTGAAGTCGCCGCCGTGCCCACCTGCAGACAGAAACATATGCAAGTAGATTCCACTACCAACTATTACAAGATGCGTCGATAGGTCAATACAAAAAAGGGGAAAAGTGTAGGTATCATTGGGTAACAAATTTATTCCAAAACTTCAAGCCAACCCACTCAATCCCTGAAAATTTCTTCGAAATCGGACAAATACTTCTTATAGTTTTGCCCGCTGCAACATGTTGGATGACGAGGAGGCCATGTGGTACACCCACTTGGTAGACTATTCGCATTTTCTAGTTACCGGAACCCCCTCATGTAGCATCTCATTTTAAAGCTTAGAATCAGACCTTTAATTTGAATATACACAAATGGTACGTCAATCTTTTCGAAATCGGAAACCACGTTTTTTAAAAATATTTTCACACATTTTCGACACTTTTAACAAACCACAATGCTATCCAACTGAAACGGGACCACCATGGATACTGGTAGAACACATTTCAAAAGTAATCAGGCAGATTGGCGCCAGAATGAAAAAAAATAAAAATAAAAATAAAATGCAATGTCCAAACATACAAAAAAAAAAAAAAAAAAAATCGTCATCCCATGACTCACCGAAAAGTGACGTCCCTCCTCCGTGCCTATGGCGGTTTTGGTCAAAAAAACCTCTGAGTTTGAGCAAGTAAGGAACTGCGCCAGGATAGGAAGAGAATTCGATGTTCTAATACCACCGAAAATGGAAAATTCTCAAAGTTCAAAAATAATTCGTCCTTTTGGGGCCTGGCGACGAGTACCTATGTCGGTTATGCGCATTCTTTCGCCCAACTGGATCCCTATTGGGGATCTATCACCTAGATAGTATGGATTCCGAAAGAGTCGCTCCACTGTCCATGCACTAACAGATGTTGGCAGTGATGGACAGTTATCTTAAGAACAGAACACTGTCATATGAGACTGCTCAAGGGGTACGAACGAAATAGATCATATCAGGAGCTGCTCAGGGATCAGTGCTGGGTCCTCCTTGTTGGATATGCTGATGATGTGGATGCAGTAATACTGGTAAGGAGTAATGTCATGTCACGAGAAATGGGTGGATGGAAGACCATAGCCGTGCTTCACACCTTCTTCAAATGCACCAAATGGGCGCCTGAAAGAAATCAGCTGATGGCAGACCAGGAGTTAGCTCCCCAGAGTTCAACACCAGAGGCTGTTGTCAGCAGGATGCTGGAAGGTGAAAGGAGCTGGATTGCTGTGGCAGAGTACACAGAAAGCATCCTGACAAGGAAGATACTCTCAAAACGAGAAAGATAGAAGAGGGAGCATCTGGTCCGCCCCCTCACCCAGAACTGATTAAACACCCCAGGACTCAGCCCGAAGTAATGTGTTAAATGGTTCCGGGCTGAGTTCCAACGTGGGATAAAAAGCAGTGTTTTTCTCACCTGCTTACCGGGAAAAACAAACTGGATTCATTCCGACCGGCAACTGGCCACTTGAGAGCGTAGATCGTAGTAGAGGAGATCGTAGAGATGAACGATCCAGGCTTGCCGCGTGAATATGAATATGAAAGTTCCCTAAAACGTTCTTCGAAATTTCACTCAATTACTCATGCTGCACAAATGGGACTTTTCTCATTCTACACATTACCTTGATTAAGTTTTTACATATTGAAATGGAATTACATCCTCTGACTAAGCAGAGAGGTTGAATCTCATTTCAATGTGTCAATTTCGAACGCTCGGTTATCATGTAAACTTGGTGGGACATATATATGACAGTGTGACACCGCTCTCTCCTCTCAGAATTTGAAAGCTACATGTCGCAAACACAGTCCGGAAGAAAATCAGCTTCAATATTTAAAATTAATTCGAGATGGCCTCTCCTGTCGGGCAGGCTGTCTTTCAATAATCTATGCGTCTCCAAATTAAACTGAATCAATCTGTTGATTTCGTAAAAAACCTTAGGTAATGAAAACGTTTGCCAAGTTGCACGGACAGTTACAGCTTCCTTACACGAAATAACAAGGACATAAAGAATCCATTGGTTAGAAAATTATTCAATAAATACTGATTAATAGATGAATTGTGGATCATTCCGCAATTTTTACAGGTAGAAATAAAAAACATAGTACTTGAATACAATAAACAGGAACAAAATTGATGAATTTAAGCAAAATATTATGTGAATTATACCTCATAACCATACGAGAAAGGTAATATCCGCAGTAGGGTGTCCCTTATTTAACGACTTTTATTATTTGAAGGTCTTCAAATTACCAAATTTGATTGGGTACCAAAGTAACCCACAAAAAATTGGTCACTCTCGGACAACGCTAACACGTGCCGTATCTCCACCCAAGTTGATAATGTGAGAACCACCAAAAAGCTAGCTTATTACGAAAACGCCAAGATTTTTTCTCCGTCTTGTTCTTCTCCGATTGAGTCTAACTTTTTACGCGTTGTTTGAAAAGGTCTGCTCTGGTGAAAATGTGAACTCAATTGTATGAGGAGAGCAGGCCGAAGAAACATTTGAATCAACTGAAACTGAGGTTTGCTGGTGAAAAACGGCCCTCAGGGCTGGAGCCACGCGACCTGTGCATGTATGTGCATGTGCATGTGTAAATTTACCTAAAGGCCAATATTAATCGGGCTTGAAAAACTACTCACTTGGGAGCTTCCTCTTTAAGGTCTGCGGATTCCGCAGTGTATCTGGCTAAAGTTCGCCAGTCACGACTCGCTCTATTGATATTAAGTAACCGAAGCCATCTGCCACTTGGCAACTGATCGGCTAATAGTACTACCCTTGCTGATGACAGTTGCTCAGCTGACAGCTAATCCACTCGAACTACACAATGCGTATAAGCCTCCATCGGTGATTGGAGTGTAAAAGTATACCCTGGCTAGGATCCTCAGAAGTTTGAAGAGCCCCCTTGTTCCTAACAGACTGGTTGACCTTCCTAAGGTCTTTCTTTGCGATTATGCCCAGAACTAAGTGTTCAACGAATGATAGTGTTCAATATGAGTTCCAATTGCCTCCATCTTCTGGAACGGTTTCAAATCTGAAGACATCACCCAGGATTAGGCCTCCAGAGTTAGATCTGATGTAGGACGGCAAAACCACAAGGCGTGAACTTGATTCCCAGGTACTTTTGGAAGAACCAGCCTTTGCTGAGCGCACGATCCAACCCGAAAAGAACACAGGTGCTTCAGCTCTGGGTATGGGAAAAAATTGGCAACGAGAAACATGCAAACATTGGCGATGTCTAAACGACATTCGGCAAGTCCAAGAGCTAACTCATTCATAAGTGCAGTCACACCTTGCCCCAGACAAAACCACTAAAATCACATCGTTGGCTTTCCTTGTAGGTGTAACCCTTAGGATGTGGTCCATCGCCATATTGAAGAGTTACTTATTTACACCACATAAAACCTACGTCTTACTGGTGGTCTTCTCATATGTAACTGACGTGGCTTCACTGCATAGTTTATCAATGTATTGACGTATACTGGTCTAACTCTTGGATTCCATCATGGCTGTAATGGCATCATAGCTTACCAAATGGCCTTCTAAACATCAGCCACAAGATTTTCCCTGTGAATCCCATCGCTGGTTCACCAAAAGTACCGTTTAATCAATAAGGCACCAATGAAATGAACCTGATTACTCTGAAAGAAAACTTCATACGATGCAACGATCCGATATCGCTAAAATTCCGAGTCTAGTTGAGAATTGGTTCCCGAATACTTCTTAGAGCTTTTATAAATTTGAGTGACTGTTACTTTGCATGAAAAAAAGTATTGCTTAAGTGAGTTAAGTATTGCTTAAGATAACTAATGTTTTCTAAGACGTCTCATCAAAGTTGTAGTTGAACAAGTTGAACTTCATCGTCAGAGTTGGCCTTGTGACCTTAACTTTTCCTTTGTCATTTAACTCCATTAAGATCTCAGCCTCAGCCTGTGTTTAAATATACAATACCCGAGATGTGAAAATGAATTATTTACTTATGTCCCATTTTAAGTTATTTTTGTTCACTTTTGATCAATGTTGAATGTTGGAAATAACCTAGCAGTAGAAAATATCAACTACCAACAACTTTCACTATCAAGAAAATGTTTATAAAAGTAATAAAGAGATCCAACAAATTGAACAACGAGTAAAAACCAAGTTTTCTAGAACAATTGCGATGCATAGCTTTAAGATGTGCTATCTAACATATATATCACAGCCAGTTGACAACTTTACATAATTCACTCACGTGGTAAAGGAGAGTCCTGAAACTCGAACTTACCTGAAATATTCGAAAAATTGTCATTAGAATACAATGTTTTTATTGCGTTTCAAAAATCTATTGAATTTGAAAAAATTTCAACAAATTATAGGAGTTTTTAATTCCGATAAAATTGTCATGGAATTGAGGCTCCAATCAATTTTATTTTCATAATTTCATTTCATGCAGTCTGAAGTGTTGGAAGATAGAGAGAGGATTTCGATAGTTGTTTCCTAGTTTCATGGAATTGGTTGAACAGAGATAAAGTGTCTCATTAGGTAAAACATGGTAATTAATTTCCCCCTTTTCAATTTTAAATTTATTACCTCTTGAGGTAGAGTTGTATGGATTTTCTATCCCACTGGCCAAATTTCAACTAATATTTCCTTCTGCTTCGACTTTTGTCAATTTTTATTTAATCTTTATTATTTTAATGGTATTTTTGGGGGTTTTTAAAATTACAAACCAGCGGTAGCAAAAACTAGTTTATTGGTGCTCTAAAAACAGGGAGGTATCGATGCAATCGTCGAATGAACGTACTTGACAGAGAAGGATGAAGTTGAAATCAATTAAGCCACACTAAATTATATTAACCAAGACGATTAGAATCGAACCAAATTTCTCAACAGAAACAAAGCGTGAAAATGGAAGCTACCTGGAAATTTGATAGTTTTATATTATTTATGAATATTACGGGGAAGGGCCCTCAGTAGAGGTCCACACCCCCACCACAGCCTTTCACCCCCGAGGTGAGAGGCCATTTTGAAAAGAAAAAAGAGTTTAGTCTAGATCCTCAACTGGAGGTGACAAGGTGTGTCTCATAGTGGGAGCTAGGCGATGTTATTTCTATTTGTTTCCAACGTAAAGTTCTTCCAAATGTTGTTTGCTAAAAATCAGTACAGTGTTAAATTCATTAAAGTGTTCTCAATAAAACCAAGTTATTCAATATAGTTCGTGAAACATTTCTACTCCAAACGCAAATGGCCGATCCTGAACATTTCAAGGATGGTGTGTACGAGGTGCGAGAAGATGGGGAGATTTCAGACGAAGACCTTCACCCTACACACCAGTCTCCGACAATAAATACAAATAGTTTGCTATAACTGCCCACATAATATGTTTACTTTAATACGTTCATATTATGAACCCAAGAGCGCTACAACATTGAAGTTAACTGGAAGAGATTAGAAGCACTGCAGGGAACACAAATACTATTCAGATGTGTAAGGAATGGAGCTTACTTCTCACCGTGTCCCATGACCAGCCAGATATTTATAAATACAGGGTGTCTACACTTTGGATGGGCATAACTTCAGGGTTCGATTCTACAAGGTATTTCCAACAAAAAATGTCTCCTAGCAATTTTCTTTTAACCCACACAAAATTCTAGTTTTTTCACTTTAAAGTTTTTTTTCGCGTTTTCGACCTTAAGGCATTGATATGGTCATAACTTCCTTATTTCTCCTGAAAATTCAAATCTGACTACACCTTTAGAAAGAGCGTTAAATTACCAAGCTACCTAAAGCAAAATCAAAATTTTTTAGCAATAAAATAGTATCAAAAAATCAAGTCAAAAAGCGAACTTTAAATTTTTTTTGAAACTTGACTTTCTTCGACCAACGTTTTCACTCTAAATCCCTTCCCATTTCGATGGGCGCTCTTCGGAGAAAACATGCTCAAATTGTCACCTTTCCAACGGTCTATCAATTTTTCTGTTCAACATTCAAAAAGAAAGAGTAAATGAAGTTTGAATGTCAAAAAACGCGTGTTTTACAAGCAAATCTAGTGTTTCAAGCCGGTTTATGGTCTCCCTCGATCACAAAATGGCTTGACGATTTTGGTATCATTTTCTATGTAATTATTTACGCTGAATCCAATGGTGATACTTCCGAATGATTCCGACTGCTAGAAAGTGGATTTTTCGAAGAAAACCTTGGGTTTTCGTACATAAAATACACATTATTCGTAGATATGGAAGATATCATAAAGTAATACCTTTCTACTCAACAAAAACTTCAATCAGCTAGAAATTCGGTGTTTTTATTGAGTAGAAAGGTGTTACTTTATGTACGATGCGAATTTTATGTACGAAAAACGAAGGTTTTCTTCGAGAAATTCACTTTCTAGCAGTCGGAATCATTCGGAAGTATCACCATTGGATTCAGCGTAAATAACTACATAGAAAATGATACCAAAATCGTCAAGCCATTTTGTGATCGAGGGGGACCATAAACCGGCTTGAGACACTGGATTTGCTTGTAAAACACACGTTTTTTGACATTCAAACTTCATTAAATGAAGTAAATTTTACTCTTTCTTTTTGAATGTTGAACAGAAAAATTGATAGACCGTTGGAAAGGTGACAATTTGAGCATGTTTTCTCCGAAGAGCGCCCATCGAAATGGGCAGGGATTTAGAGTGAAAACGTTGGTCGAAGAAAGTCAAGTTTCAAAAAAAAAATTTAAAGTTCGCTTTTTGACTTGATTTTTTGATACTATTTTATTGCTAAAAAATTTTGATTTTGCTTTAGGTACCTAGCTTGGTAATTTAACTCTCTTTCTAGAGGTGTAGTCAAATTTGAATTTTCAGGAGAAATAGGGAAGTTATGACCATATCAGTGCCTTAAGGTCGAAAACGCGAAAAAAAACTTTAAAGTGAAAAAACTAGAATTTTGAGTGGGTTAAAAGAAAATTGCTGAGACATTTTTTGTTGGAAATGCCTTGTAGAATCGAACCCTGAAGTTATGCCCATCGAAAGTGTAGACACCCTGTATATCGTTTCTAAATATACGTACATGAAAAGGAACCAGCACAATTAACTGTTTAACAATAAACAATCGGACAAGCTCTTAATTTGTATAAATGGTTTGATACAATACTTGGAGAGAGGTGAATTCTGAATCGCTTTCTATATACTGCCCATCAAATGAAACTTGAAATGGACTGATGGAGAGGTAGAAATATTTTGCAGTCAAATCCTGGTGAAACCCCGAAGCTGTTCTATTTTCAGGAACCAGGAGGGAGGAAATCCACTGGCAACATCGATGGTGGAAAAAAAATTCAGCAAAGGCCAGTGATACGCGGCTTATGTCCGATGTAGAGGAGAGACGGACAAGTTCGAACACGCTCCCCCACTCTTCACTCTGCCACCACTCCGAGGCTTCAATGACGCAATAAAACGAGGCGCGTACTCGATGAAGCGTCAAATCGGCAATCGAAGCGCCTAATGTGATCACGTGAGAGGCTGTATCCAACAAATCGCCTCTGGGGTGCCCAGTCATAATTCCCTCCAGAGGGGCAGAAAGATTCTTACTTTGATTGGAAAAACGATTGAGGGATGAAAAATATTATGTGATGTCGAAGGCTTTCATTTTGGTAGGATAGAGGAAACTGCGTAGGTAATATTATTAAAAGAAAATAAATAGTCTAAATATAGGTATATCCCTAAACATACATTTTAACCTATTAACGCCCAGTGTTGCCATATGGCAACATAGAAGCCCTCTCTGTTTTGAGGCTGCTGTGCACCTTCCAGAGTCATTGAGAAGTCCTGGATTCTGGGGATCCTTTTCTTCAGATCTGTCTGATCATAGTGATGCATAATGTTTTATCTCCAGCCATGAGGGTCTGGCACATAGCACAAAGCTTCATCTACAAATTCAAAGGGGAATAGCCTGATTGGATGTCATCAGAACTACGGATTACCCTACCAAATAAACGGTAAATCGAAGTAGCCTGCCAAGTGGGTGTTACACATAGCGCATTTGATGCTCACAAAGCACGATGCGTCATCTTCAAGTTGATTGTGTACTTGGCTAGAGCTTGTAAGAACTAACACGTTCCCCACCAAATACCCATATTGTCATCTATAGGGCAACAATACTTTATCTAATATCCCCTATAGTGGTCTGTTTTGGCTAATTATGAATGTGACTATGAGTTGATGAATTACTCACTTCCGCATCCAATATTCCACGAAAATTCCTAGTTGATCTGGTGAGATCACAATACGATAAACTAAATCTCCTGTTTTGAAAAGAAATATCAGTTCTTGTGGCAACCAGCGATGTGATATGGCAATGTAAACCCATTCAATTCGACCAGGAGATTCAACGAACTATTTTTTCCGTGTTCTATAGACTAATTTGGGGACAGAATATCAAATCTATTTTCAAAATATATAGAGAAAAAAAAGTTTAGGGCGTTAACGGGTTAATTTATTTTTCGATAAAATTGTAAGTTTGCCAATTTGTAAATTGATCAAACCAGTTATTAGCGAATTTTCAAGGAAAATGAAGCTATTGCAATGGCCTCAACATTTGTAGAATGTACTTACTTTTTCGAATTTTTTTTTTTCACTGAAATCCGTTTTGGAACATTCTGAAACAATCCACTGAAGTTTTTCCAAAAATCATATGTGATATCACATGTCATACATCATATATCATATAAATATATGTGTCACTCCGCACGATAACTTGAGTAATTGTTTAGCAAATACTTTGGACAACCCAAAGTGGTCCAAATTTCAAAAATAGTCCAAAAAGACGGGGGTTTTCCGATTTTGGTTATTACCTTCACAATCATAGTGATGTATGGTATATTTGGATTTAGCACAAAATTTCTGACACCTATTCACTTTCCAAAAATGAAAATTGTCCAAAAATCAAAAAAGTGTGTATGTATTTATATACATAATGATAACGTGCGTATATTTGTGGTACCCAGAAATTCAGTAGCCGTGTGGGTACTCATACAGTATGTAGGGTATGGTATGCTGAAAATCGAAAAAATCTACAATATCCGTGTGGGTACTCTATGAGCTCTTGGAGACGTGCAGAACATGAATATGGACTCCTTACATCTTCAAAATATAGCCTGTGGAAACTTTACGTTAGCACACAGCCTTATTAATGAATTTTCAAATAAAATGAAGCTATTGCAACGGTCTCAAAATTTTTAGAATGAACTTTTTCGAAACATTTTTTCACTCAAATCCGTTTTTTGAACATTCTAAAACAATCCCTGGAAAATGTGTGAAAAAAAAAAAAAAAAAAAAAAACTTGCTACGAACGCTGGATAATATAAATCTCTTACTAGCTCATCATTTCTTTCCTTAACCATATCTTCAACTGAAAGATTCCTTTGAACATTCGCTCATTAATTCATGCTGCATGAATGGACTTTTTTCTTGAATTGGCTCCCTATTTCATTGGCAATTGGTAGGTATCATGGTTACGATTTCGCTCTCTGCCAGCATGTACTCGTACATAATTATATGGAGAGTTCTTCACTGATTATAAACTGGTGTCAGAAGTGGGATATACCTGGGTATGTCAAGACTGCAGAAGGATTTGTAAATATAAAATTTGGGAGAGGCCTTAACAGAATCGAAACGATTTCCTCTATCCATACCAAGATTTGGTGGATGAGCTTCGTGGAGGTTCGAGGAGTTCATCTTGCAAATCCGATGGGAACCAATAGGCAAATGCGGGGTACCTTGAGGCTTCATTAAGAGTTCTGCCGCTGTCTCTTAAGTGCTATATTTGAACAGAACGCAACATTTGAAGAGATGATTGCCGGTCTGCAGCTTCTCCTCTAATCTAATTATGGAAGAGGTAATTGTGGAGGAGGGCGTCACGAAACAACTGTCATCGACTTCATGAGGTTGATATCTATGGTCTATTAAGCGAACATTACCTATTTGACAGTGGATTAATGAGGTTGTATAATTAACTAAATGGGAATAAAACACCAGCTAAACCACCGTCAAAGTTCATGAAAGTCAAGTGCATTCCCATTGGGTTCAAGAGGAAAATCGCCCTGACAGCTCAGGTATCAGAAAGGTTCAAAGGGAGATGTGTTTGGGGAGTTCTCATGGATTTCATTATTGATGATTGTGACATTAGACTTGGGAATGTCAGAAAGATTCTTTTAGTTCCAACCAAAGTCAATTCTGCTTTAAACAAATTTCTATGACCTTTCGTTGTATCGCCTTCTGAATATCTTCCTTGTGGAAGGCTCTTGAAAGTTCAATCATCAAATTATGGTCAATTTTGCATAATTTCCTTTAACCCTTAACTTAAGTAGTTAGAACGTTAGAAACGTTTCTAGCTACTTAAGTAGTTAGAAACTTAAGACTTAGCAACGTAAGTCTTTCCACGTCAATAAAAAAATCCCAAATCGTTAAGATGATTCAATTTCGGATTTTTGAAGAGGAATCTCGCAATATTACCTCGTAAAAAATGTCTTGTTAATTGGGGTGAGAATGGTACCTATTTCTTTACCTGATTTCTAGAATTTATAATATCGGATTTGATGAAGGTTCTGTTCAAATACAACTTGAGCATCAGTATCTTGGCACGGTATCTTTAAAACAATATTCATTTTGTTATGACCCACATTTAACTAAGTATTAGTTCTTAATAAAGAAGTACGAAAGGATCCCTGAGTGAGCCACCACCCGCACGGGAGGGACGAGGTATGGGGAGTAAACGCCGCATGACGTCACCCTTCCACCTCTCTCTCTCCCTCAACCAATTACACTATTATATAAGCTCACTCAGGGATGCTCGAGTATGCCAATCTAGTCCAGTTCTCGTCTTGTTCATTTTGCTCTCCAACTTCTCCTTCATCAAGGTATCTCCTCGAAGTTGTAGGCTCAACAAGTAAATATCCCGCCTTCCCGCCGGTAGGTTTCTCTGAAACGCCGGGGTCGACGGGCTAGCCCGATTCTCGCAGTACTCCGCATGCCGGTATGGGTCTGACCCGCCGATGCGACAGTACTGCATGATAGGATAGGGACAGTCTCTCTTAGGTTGAGTAGGGGTTAAAGTAAAGTCAAATCGCCACAGCGAGAAGGTCGTCTCCTTCACTCGCCGACACGCCGAACACAACACATTTAATAGCCAAATAAATCGTTTTCTTGGCAATTTAGCTTCAAAGCTACATCTGTAAAATTGACGATTCCGAAGGCCCAAGGCCACATTGATTTTACTGCATTTTCCCCTTGTTTGTTAGCCTATTTGGCACCAATTGGAAAACGCTGCAAATCATTGCCCAAAGGTTTATTATTTTCTGTATACATCCATCCCTACCAACCGTAGGTACCTACTATGGCTTTTTTGAAAATTTCAATCCCAACTACCAAACAAATGGAAATGAAGGGTTGAAATGTTCAAGAATGCCCTGGTAGGTACCTCTGGTTGGTAGGGAGGGATCTATACAGAAGGGTGATCTATACAGAAAATAATAAACCTTTGGGCAATGATTTGCAGCGTTTTTTTTTACCATCGGTAGGTACTACCTACCACACCATACTGCCTTCACACCTTCACAATCAAGTTTATTAGAAAGAACTAAACGCTTCACACTCGATTCGAAGAATAAGGAGCTTCATATGGAAATTTGATTACTGTTTGCTAAGGAAGCAAAACTGAATACAACTCGAAGAAACGAACAGCGATGGTTAGCTAACCAAAACCCCTCGCCTCTTTTGTGATTCACACTCGTGATTCTGTTTTATCGAAGGAAAACCCTCGTAGGGTACTCGTAGGGACCGAACGGTTTGTCCTACAGAGCTCCGGGTGGTCTCAACAATTTTTAAAAATTCAATACTATTTAAAATTGGTGAAAAAACGATACCTTTATTTCGAGAGTTTTCGAGCTAGGGCACTCTTGAAAATTTCAACCCTTAATTTTCACCCCTTAGAAGTGACCTACATCAACCAAAAGCTTCGCGGCACAACTAGACCCCAAATGGAGCCCATATACCAAATTTGAACCAAATCGGTCCAGCGTTGCTAAGAAAAGGACATTTTTTTATTCGATTTTCGGATTCTACGTATCTCGAAACGTAAAACATCAAATTTTGAGGGGGGGGTTACATTTTTTTTCTCTTGCTCGATTCCAATGGCTTATTATTGAAAATAATAAACCAAAATATTAGAGTTATAAACCAAAATTATAAACCAAAATATTTTTAGATATTCAACCTGCAATTTCCTTGCCAAGTTGAGGGTCAAAAGTGAATATAAATTAATTGGATTTGTAATGTGATTTTTTACTGATTAGGTGAAATTAATCCACAACACTGGATACTTTATGAAAGGACTTATCGCGAATTCGATTTCAGCTACGAAATCCATGTTGGTTCTCGAATTTCCAGCGTATTACGAGTTAGGAAGCCATTGTTATGTACACGTAATTTTAGGATGTCGATTGGTCGGATATCAGCAAAAGGTAAATCTCACTGTTTACAACAACGGAGAACTGCCTCAGCGCCCCGCTATTTGAAAATCTAACGTTTCTGGAGCTATTGAATTTCCGACGAACGCTGTGTTCAGCGCTGTGTGTCCACCAGATTAATCACAGGAGGCATCGGAGGGTACAGGTTTTTGTTTACTTGCGCCCGTCCGTTTTTGCCTCGCTTTTTGACGGAAAGTTGGGAAATTGGCAACTCGGATTAATACTGGTTTAATGTCATCGTGCCATGACATCAAAGAGCCTAATTTCATTTCAAATTCGGTTTTTAAAGCGAGGTAGGCAGTGCAGATATCTGCATATTCACCGATGAGAGTCTAGCCCCCAACAATCCTTGTCTGGTTTCATTCAGCGCTACCTCCCGCTAATTCAACGAACTACCATTCCTGATTACCATAACTACCATTTTAAAGATTCTCGTAATCGTTTTCGTTTCTCATATTCGTTTTTGTTTCTCTTAACAGTTATGGACGTGGAAATTATGCCAAATGTCGTTTTATAACGTGCCCAAAGTCATTCAATTTCAAAGCTTATCTCCAAAATCGTCACTGGTTCATGTTATAGAAACATGAGAAACTAAAACGATTATGAGACAACACTCTTTAGAATGGTAGTTATGGTAATCAGGAATGGTAGTTCGTTGAAGTGGCGAGAGGTAGCGCGTATAATATGAGAGTATATTATACAGGGCTAGACTCTCATAGTATGAGAGTATATTATACAGGGTGTAACATCTATGTTCCTGCCATAGCCTAAGGATTGATTCTACAACTAATTTTTGATTTTTTTTTGTCTCCTGACTTTTTTTTTCAACCCCCTTAAAAACCGACTTTTTTTACTATTAGGATTTATTTCGTGTTTTCGACCTTGTATCATTAAAATGTTTATAACTCCTTCAATTTACAAGATAAACTCAAATTTAACGATACCATTGGAAAGAGCGTTAAATTTCCTATCTTCCTGTCGGAGAACCAAAGTTTTTTAAATAGGCGAAACGGGTGAAAAATGAACTTGAAAAGGAAAAAATTGTCAAATCTCAACTTTTTTTCAACCGCTCATAGGGGAGGATTCGGGGTTGGATGGAGAGTGAGAGGAGCGGCGGCGGAGGAGACCCCCCGAATCCTCCCTTCAAACCGTCGATTTTGTTGAAAAAAAAATCACGTTTTTTCTCATTCAACCGCGGTTTTCTCCACTAATAAAAACATTGGAAACAATTTTGACCATACCGTTGGAAAGCTGAGCTTTTGGGTCAACTTTAAGACTTACAGGCAAGCATTTACACGCTGGAAAGCAGGGACTTATGAGCGGTTGAAAAAAGTTGAAATTTTCAAAATTAGACCGTTTTTCCTCTTCAAGTTCATTTTTCACCCGTTTCGCATGTTTAAAAAACATTGGTTCTCCATTAGTGAGATAGGAAAGTCCAAAAGCAAAAGTCCTAAACCGTCCCAAAGACAATTCTGAAGGTAAATAAATCTTAAACATGTTTATGTATTTGATATTCGAACTAGGAAACCCCATAAAATGTTCTATCTAAACACCCCATAAAAAGTGAAAAATTAACGTACTTAGATCAAAAACGGTCAAGAATCATTGAAATATTCCTTATACAGTTCGCATATTCAGTCGTGTTGTATGAATGGGACCTTCTGAAAAGGGGTTTAAGTTGCATTTATATGAGCTAGTGGTCATATGGCCACTTTTTGAAAATATTCAAAATTTGAACAATTGTTTTTTGGAACATCGAAAAACAAATTGTGCACACTTTTTTAATTAATTACCCGCAACTCTACGTGAATCTTGACAAGAATTTGTTTGCAGAATTCTAATACATTCTGCTCTTGTTTTTCGTACCGTTCTCAAATTATTAGTTTCTTCATATTGGGGGCAGATTTCACAACTAAACTTGTAGCTTTAGCCTTGAATTGGGATCCTTTTAAAAATATATTAAATTTTTATTGTTAAAATGTCTGTCATAGTTTCAATGTTATTTATGTATATTCTCTCGTTGAAAATCCTATGTTTCATACATATTACACGAGTACAACATTAGTTCACCTTGTGGTTTATGTGTCAAGGTCGTACGGTTCGTAAGATTCACGAAGAAATCGTCATCTCTCGACTAGAAGGGATTGGGGAATGTAGGAGGGAACCTGAGATGTTTGATCAGAGAGTAGCAAACAGCGTTGGGGAAAGCAAAATGGTCGAGGGAGAACGATGGTATGAGAAGGCCAAATGGAACAACGACAAACACTAGAATAATCGGTGCAGTTGATGACTGCTGCATTCATGAACACTGTCTTACTGGGAAGTTATTTCTCCATATTCTGAATTTTGGTTTGATCTGACTAAAAAAATTCAAAATTGTGCTAAAATGTAAATCATGAAAGAAAGGCGTTGATTAGAATTTTCAGACAACTCCAAGGGGTCAAATTGAAAAAAAAAAAAATCGGTTCGAACAACGTGTTTTTTGAGGTAATTTAGTGGTAATTACCAAACTAAAAGTTATTATTAATTGTACACTGTCCTATAAAAATCTACTCAGAAGTAAAAAATTACCAAGTTAATAACTTGCTAAGAATTGGATAAAATATTATCATCGAAAAAGGATAGGAAATTCATGGAAGTCATGAAAGAAAGGCTGAAGTTTATCAAAATTTCGAACACTTCTGAAATTGTGAAAAATTTTGATCAAGTAACGTGTTTTTGGAGGTGTTTAGGGGTAATTAATGATTATAATGATGGCTAAGAATTGGATAAAATATCCTTTTCGAAAAAGGATTGAAAATTCATGGAAGTCATGAAAAAAAGGCTAATGTGATAAGAATTTTGATAACTTCTAAGAGGTGAAATTGTGAAAAACTTTGATCAATTAACTGGAGGTCTCAGTCGGTCGCCGTTCGTTCCTCGTTTCGGGTTAGTAGGTATTTCGCGAAATTGAAGACGCAAAAACTTTAAAAGTTGTACCTAAATTTTCAAGGATTTTAGAAATTTATTAGTGCGTGGGCCTTGGGAATTGAAAAACTGAAAGATCACCGCTGGAATCATCAAAATTGAACAATAACTGCCAGAGAAATATGGGAAAAACATGGGAATTACCGTTTATTCAGTAGTTTTTTCCATTTTTCTCTGGCAATTATTGTTCAATTTTGATGATTCCGGCGGCAATATTTCAGTTTTTAAATTCTCTAAGGCGTGATAAATTTTTTAAATCCTTTAAAATTTAAAATTTCGGCACAACTTTTTAATTTTTTACCCCTTAATTTCGCGAAATACAGATCCGGAACGAGGAACGAAGGGCAACCGACTGAGACCCCTTCAAACACCTCCGATTTTGCCTTGAGTGGCTTTTCCAATATAAACCTTCTTTAGCCATTTTGGCTCCTGTTTATCCGCGAATATTCCGATGCAATATTGCAGTTTTTACCATGTCCATTTCGAGGAAAAATGCGTATTTCAATAAGTGCATGTTATTGTACGTGTCATTTCTGAACAACTAAATCTTCTCTAAGTAAAACTCTCTTCTCATACTCTTTCGAACTATAGTGTAATAATATCCGGTAGTATAACGTACGTAGGTATTATTCCCAGAAATTCCACTATCAAATAAACCGGCAACATTGCAGGGATAAAATTTCCCTCTCACTATAACCGTCATATTAATTTCGTTATTACCTCAGTCGTAAATTTCACGGGACGTCGCGTCGCTAGCGCTCCGTTTGAAAACCATAAACGCCTCAAAGCCGCAAGGAACATTCGCGGGTTCTGTCATATTATGGTCATTTCGAAGGTGCGCCGTTATTATTATGATTTTTTACGAGCTCTTAACGTTGGTTCTTTAAAAAAAAACTACTTAGAAATACGTGAAATCGATAATAAAACGTGGGTCACCAGGTCAATCTTTTGTTTGTTTTCTTCAGTTTTCGACTTAGCTAGATGGAGAACTTCTTTTGAACAAAGAAGTATTTAAGACTAAAGGGTTCCAATGATGCGATAGAGACAACAACAAACTTTATTCTCAATCATCTCCACAATCTATCAATCGATTTTCAATTCTAAATAAGCATAATATGCTTATTTAGAATTGAAAATCGATTGATTTTCAATTTGACCAAATTTAGATTTTTATGGATCCTGCAGTATTTTTCAACGCCGGATCGAATGGCGCCAAGGTGATAGGAGAATCGCAAATGGGAGAAATAGCCAATTTTCCAATAACCTGTATCAGTTTTGTTTGTTTACTTCGTCTAATACCTCGTATCAAACCTCAATGTCAAGAGATCCAATACCTCGTATCAGAATTAAGATCAATTGGCGTTCGAATAACTCGTATCATCAATTTCCGACAGTAACTCGCAGTGCTAGAAAGCAGCCCTTCCCTTACGACTTCAAGTACCTAACATACGATTTCTTCAAATTGATACTGCGAAAGCAATTTTATGATTCGATCCGCCCCGGCAAAAAATCTGGCGATCTTGTCATCACGGATATCGTTGCGCTTCGCTACAGTGATGCTCAAATCTCCTTCAAAACCGATTTCGACGACGATTACCAGTATTTACCGAGAAGACCTTCCAGTCTGAAAATCAACTACGAACCTCCGAGAATGTAAGACAACTGCCTTTCCGTGCCATTTTCAAAATGGAAACACCTACAAGAGTTGAAGAGTGTTATCCCCCAAGATTACCATACCTTCAACGATAACTTGCCGCACCTGCCTCCAGAGGGAAGGAAAGAAGAAGAACAAGAGAGAGGGAAAAATAAATACGAATGAAAAACAGTCAAAAAATGTAGGACAAGACCCTTTAAGTTTGATTTTAATTTTTCAGCTTTTATTTCATTTAGAACGGGACATTCTATTTTCCTTTGTAAATATAAAAATAATACTGCAATAATAAAAGATTTTGAAAATTAACATTATTTTTCCATTGAATTTTTAGCAACAGTCTCAAATTGTCTACTCATTGCCTCATTTTCGTGCTGACAATACCACGTATCAGAATCAGTTTTGGTTTCGAAACACACGTATGAGAGTTTTCGTGACCATAAATCCATTTAAGACATTTTTTCTCTACTCCCCTTATTGGAGAAGGTTGTCAAGGCATAATAAACATTTTTTCAAATCAAAATGACAACTTTAACTAGGAACTAAACATTTTTTCCTCTCCTGAAAATTTGGAAATTTTTTGATACGTGGTTTTAGAATGAGGGTATCGATATTTCGGATTTCTCTTAACGTCACTAAAAAAAGCTATCATAAAATAATTTTTTGCTTCCTCACTACCGAAGGTAGGGAAGCTTTGTATTCGTGAAAGAAGTGAAAAAAAAAATGTCCTCCAAAATCAAAATTTCCACTTGCTTTTTGCGTTTTAGAGCTTCCCGAACAATTTTGGTTCCGTGTCTGTCTGTCTGTCTGTCTGTCTGTCTGTCGGTCTGTCTGTCTGTCTGTGGTCAATCCTTGTCCCGGGCAAAACTATACTAACCTGTGGTCCGATTTTGATGAAATTTTCAGGGATTGTGCGGGTTAGGTCCTAGACGGTCCCCTATAAATTTCAGCACCTTCGGATCAGCTGAGTGAGCTCCAAGGCCATTTTCTCTCCTGTTGAACGCAGGAAGCTGAAATTTGAGAGGCAGGGTCAATGGAGAATGCTGAAGGTGCCTGAGTGGTCACTGATCAGCTGAGTGAGCTCCAAGGCCATTTCCTCTCCTGTTTTTCGCCAACTGATTCTATACGTCCATGTTACAATGAGTGAGGAAGCTATACTGCCCTAAACTTGGCAGACGTTTTTTTTTAAATTCACCAAAATATTTGAAATTTCCATTTTGTCTACAAAAATATAATTTTTCAACGATTTTAGTCTCGCAAAAACGCTTACACTAAGTTGTTGAGGAATTTTTAAGTCAACCAAATAAGTTGTGAACTACATAAATTTTCATTCCTAAAAACGTAGATTTCAAAATTATTTTGTTAAATTCCTCAAAAAAGTTTAAGATGCACTCAAAGGGCACATAATATAATTTCGGAATTGAAAGTAGTGTGAATTAGGTAAGCAGCGAGAATTCGAGGTTCTTCCCCATTTCGCTTTATGAGTCAAAATTTGAAAAATACGGTGATTTCAAAACTTGATAAAAAGAGGGCATTATTTAGGAATCTCACTCAATTTCTATCTCATTTTGAAATTTCATCAAATTTTGTCTCCGTTTTGTCTTTTTAATTCACTATGGGACGGTTATTTACGAAATATAGACAGTTTCCAAGTCATGAGTGAACACGGGAAAAACTTCAAAATGTCGAGGTTTTGTCGAAAATTAAATTTCGCATACATACAAAACGATTCTAGAAAAAATATACCTTGAAACGTAAAACATCAAATTTTGAGGTGGGAGGGCGGTGGGGGTTAAATTTTTTCCTTTTTTGATTCCAATGGTTTATTATTGAAAATAATAAACCAAAAATCTCTTGCCACAATTCATGTAATCTGAACTCCAAATACTGGGTTATACACTATTGAAAATAGTATAGGTAATAATATACTCGTATTATGTACGATTTTCATTTGGGTTCGCTAAATTCTCACATTCCCAAGGATTTCAATCAATTCGAGTACCGCTCTGGGAGAGGACTTGTAGGTACTTCGGCCGTTCGAATGTTCCCGCTTTTCAACGCCGCAATTTTCGTTCCCGCGGTTCCGTCGACGACGGAAATAAGATGGGAGTTTTTTTCCCCCGGCACTTCGAATTCTCATCGAACGGCCTTTTTCGTGCAGAAAAATGCTCAGAAGTGAACCAAAAAAAAAAGAAGAGAAAAAAAATTGTTATTCAGCGTTCCGACGTAGGACGATAAGCCATCTTCGAGGAGGCAAGAGTGTCGTGAAAGTCGAACTGCGAGAACCAAACAAAAAGGAAAAGGAAAAGACGTCACAGGTTTTTTTCTTTTCCAATTTGGTACGTTCGTGAAAGGAAATAGGGTATTTTAGAAAGCTATGCACCGTGCACATCTGTGCGCATTTGTACGTGACTTTCAAACAGCTAATTTCAGGGAATTTTGCACCCTGATTTACTCGTATTTAAGTTTAAACAGGAAGTCTCGAAGTCGGACAAACTGTTTATTTTTATTTTTAATCTAAACTAGACCCCATTCTGAGAACTTTGACGCCAACTGCGACCTTCTAGCATGATAAGACCTTTTTCTATGATTTTTAAAAGTTTCGAATGTTTATGACGGTACAGTGGGCTGGGGGGTCCCGTCCTCTGTGACGTCATAAACATTCGAAACTTTGGAAAATCATATAAAAAGATCTACTCATCCAAAAAAGAGAATGGCTGGTGTAAAAATTCTCAAAATGAGATCTACTTTCGATTAAAATTTTTTTTAAAATCAGGCGGACACCCCATTCAGCTTTTTTTCTACATCAAATTTACCTTCCCTCTCTCATTCTTCATTAATGCATTCAATGGTGCAACTGATTGGTTGTTCAATACACAACCTTGATATAAATTATACCCAAACAGCAATTATTAACTTCATTGAATCTCAACACAGTATCAGTTACAAGATAAACATCACTAGACTGGAGGAACTACTTACAAGTTTCTAACTAATAAAGGAAAACTATGTACAGAAAGTTGGTTTTTTAGACCCAATAGGTAGTTCTCATAAAATTGCTTTTTTTGCACGAGGAGTTGAAACGGGCTGTCATTTTGACCCCAATTGGACCATGGTGTCATTAGTGTCACCAAAAACATCCTAGGAATGTCACAGCTGTCCTAAGGTGTCGCCTAATTAACTAGATTTAAATTGAAATTTAAAAACTAATAAACAGTGCTGATATTTGTGAACCATTTTTTGTTAGTGATTAAAAGTCAAAACATGATGTTATGACAAACATTTTGATATTTTTGGTTAATTATTTTCAATAATGAATCTTTGGAATCGACCAAGAAAAAAACAATTTAACCCCCCCTCAAAATTTGTTGGTTTACGTTTCAAGGTATTTTTCATTGATTTATTTGGAAATTTTTGTCAATTGGATGTCTCCATTGGAGACTTCCAATAAACTACAAATAATTTCGCTAACCATAAAATTTAAAATTGCAATTTAATTTTGGTTACGTTGGTGACATCTCGGTTGTTGTCGGTGACACTAGTGATACCATGGTCCAATTAGGATCAAAGATTGCTAAATTCTTCATCTCAAACGAACATTTATGTTAAAGACCTTCAAGACAAGGGAAAAACGTCACTGAAATAGTTGGTTTTTCTGACCCACAAAAATCCTTCATGTTTCCACATTCTACCTGAATTTGATTCAAAATGTCTACATTTCTGCGAGGGTGTTGATTGAAAAGGAACGAGTTAGCTTGCAACTTGGAAAGAGTTTAATCAAAAAGGAGGAGGGAAAAAGACTGCAAATTAAAAACGAAAAAAGGAGAAAAACTTGAAGTCCGATTCGGATAGGCCGTTTCATTGTCTGCCGCCTTCAATATTTTGCTCGACGGAAAGGCAACTTTGAATATGTGAGGACGGAGTCCAGTCATTCACCCCCCCCCCCATCTCCTCGCATTTGTTCCATGTTTTCATATTCTCTATCTACATGCTCTTTTTTGTGTTTTTTTATTATTGTTTTTGAACAAAAGGTTCTATTTTCCGAACGTTTTTCCTTCCCTCCTACCGATTCCGTTTCATTAGTGACTGAACGAAAGGGCGGATTTCCCATCCCGGGGGCCTAACTGAACACTGATGAGGGGTTACTAGAGAGCTACACATCGAGTCTGAGCTAAATGTGTGTTTTAACGGGTTTTGTTTGAAATTACTGTAGTACTTCTTTTTCCACCTAGGAAAACATTATTATTGTTTACAAACATCTCTTTCATTTTGGTTTAGTATTTTAAATTATGATTTTGGAATCGAGAACAGAAAAATTGTCCAAGTTTCTGTCGAATGGCAGGTGATTCCCAAACAAGAGTCGTACAAAAAACCGTTTTTTAAGTATATTTTATTATTTATTTAATTTTAGATTTACTACTCGAATTAACGGTTAAGAAAGTAGTTAGAAATTCCTCACTGAGCCGACGTCTAATGGGAGTCTCAATGGTGGGTAATGGGAGTCTCAGTCGGTCGCCGTTCGTTCCTCGTTCCGGGTTACTATTTCCCTAAATTACCGGCGCTCAAACTTTAAAAGTTGTACCTATCTAAACTTGGAATTTTCAAGGATTTTGGAAATTCGTTAGTGCATCAGCCTAGGGAATTGAAAAACTAAAATATTTCCGCTGAAATCATCAAAATCAAACAATAATTGCGAGCGAAAATGCTGCAAATTATTACACAAAGGTTTATTATTTTTCTAATAGATCACTCTCCTGCAAAGAACACAACTTTGCCATTGTCACTACCTACCAACCGAATTTCGCTTCACATTCAAGTTTAATTTAATGAAATACACTCTTCACACTCAATTTTTAAAAAATGGCTGCAAAGGACGCAAACCTGAGTACAACTCGAAGAAACGAACAGCGATCTTTGATCAGCTAAAATTTGAACGGGTATTAGGCCTCTTTTGCGATTCACACTCGTGTTTCTGATTTAGCGTAAGCCCAACCCTTAAGCTTTCATAGGGACCGAAGGGTTGGTCCTACAGAGCTCCGAATGGTCTCATTCGATTCTAAAAATTCAATACTATCTTAACTATCTTAAATTGATGGAAAAACGACACCTTTATTGTTCCCGAACTTTCTATGGCACGTATAGTTTCCGAAGTTTCACTGGCAATTATTGTTCGATTTGATGATTCCAGCGGCAATCTTTCAGTTTTTCAATTCCCTAGGCTGCTGCACTAATGAATTTCAAAAATCCTTGAAAATACTCAAAGTTGGGTACAACTTTCAAACTTTTAGTGCCGATAATCTAGGGAAATACTAACCCGGAACGAGGAATGAACGGCGATCGACTGAGATCTCCACATGGAAATCTAAATGCATCCCAATTAAGGAAAATTTGTCAAATTACATCAAGGTTTTTTTTAATTATAAATAGTTATTAATAACAAATAATCAGACTCCAACCAAGACTCATCAATGAGCCCAAACTAGTTTTACCGTCTGTAGTTTTTGGGGATTTTACCGTAAAATGTCAGTTGGTTGTATCGGCGAATTTTAAAAGAAAATAATAATTGCAATGGCCTCAAAATTTTTAAAATCTCGAAAAAGTTTTCGAGAAAAATTTTTCACTGAAATCCGTTTTGGAACATTTTAAAACGATCCCTTAAGACTGTAAAAAAACCTTTCTTAAAAAAATTGTATATAAAATATATAGCCCAGCTTTATATGAAAATTCGCTTATTAACTCATGCTGCATGAATGGACTTTTTAAAATAATTAAATGACACTTCTTCCCTCTTCAATCTTGTGAAACCCTGTACTGTGTTCATATTAATGACTTTTACTACCAAGTGCTGACCTGAGCGACCTCTCACGCCTCAACTTATCAGAGCAGACACCAGAGGTTGAAAAAGCACTCTTCGTCTGGTCTTTGATTCCCTTTGATGTTCAACGAATCAGTCCGATATGAACCTTTCAACTACTCCGGGTGTACCTACCTACTTCAGGTCCATTAAATATTATCGCGTTATCGGGGATTTTTTTGTGAATCCCAAAAGCAAATGTAGGGGCGTCGGCAAAAACAACGAACTCAATCTCTCTCGACGAAGTGTCGATGTAGTTTTAGTTATTTTGAGGGAAGAAGGACGTCCATGGGACAAATGGGGTGGGCAGTATAGTTCTCTCGAAATAAAATGGCTATAATATTAGATTATATAGTGCAAAGTGTCTCTTTCTAGCGTGAGTAAGTGATGGAAATTTCGAAGAACTGTAACTCCCAATGATTCAGAAAAAATCCATGAGTCCATGAGTACATGAACAAATTTTCGAAGCTTCCATTCTTTTTAAAAGTAGTTTTTAAAAATTTCCACGATTTTCAGTAAACCATACTACCATCCGATATGAACAGAGTTGAGTGAAATGTTGTAACATTTTTAGTAGGTAGTCGAAATTCATGTTCATTTGTCCATTATAGAGTTATTGCGTTTATAAGAGCAGGCAAATCATTATTCTTGAATTGTAAAAATTTTCCATTCCTAACGAAGTAATTGTTCATTGATTCCAAATGTACCTTTCATTCATTTTTTTCTTATATTTATCATTATGATTTATAATTATGAATATTTTGGCACGGGTTCGATTTTTTCAGACGCTTTTTACCTCTACAAATTGCCCGAATATGGAGGAGCTTTTATCAAAAATTTGCCAATTGTGTGGAGGAATTGATGTTGAGATTCACGATTTGGTAAATTATTCAATTTTCCGTTGTGTGTTTCAAACTGCAGGGGTTCGCAACGATAAGTAATGATCATTCGGAGAGAGGAACTACGCCTTTCCTAAGTTCACCAGATATCCTCCCAAGTTCGCAAACACATCCGAAACTGTCCAACTCGTTCGAGACATTCGATACTTCCAAACGATTCACTGAAACCGTAAACCAAAATTCGCTCGAGCACCTATTTGTGTTCAGGTAAGTGCGTCGTCTCCTATTTTTCTCCATGTTCGGAAAGTGGAAACCTCAGTGGAGACCATTAGTGGGAACCCAACGCTGTTCTTATTGTTACAGAATGAACGGTTCTTCTAAGAGGGAAAAATCTCCGGAGAAGTTCGCCGAAAACTAAACGCCCTGTCAGGGGTACGATTGGGTGTTGCGATTCTCTAATTGCGGATGAGTTTTGAAGGTTTTCAGCGTATTATTAGACAACCTTAGATCAGGTTGTTGACCCAGGATAAAAGAGTGAAAATCCCGGAGGAGAAATCATTCACAAATTAAACTCAAAATTTTGCTTCCTCACTACCGAAGGTAGGGAAGCTTTGTATTCGTGAAAGAAGTGAAAAACATATTGTTTAGTAATGCATGCATTCCAGGGGACGTCCCATTGGATAAGCATTGGATCAGTTTAACCAGTTGTTAAGTGATAAAACTGTTTCACTCGATGTAATTTATTTATTACTTTAGGCAAGAAATAGTGACCCCCCCCCCCAACCATTATCCACCTTAACATTTCTAGCGGCATGGGAGCCTCGAATCTGAAGAGCATTTTAAAATCCATGATCTACGACACCCAACATGCGAATTCGAGTTCACCCCCCCCCCCGCCACCCAACGCCAACAATGGTGCCGGTCTGGCACCAAAGCGGAAATACGTCGTAACATTGAACTTTCATCTGTTAGTTTTAGTAGGCGGTCCGTCGAGGTTCACATCCGTATTCAAGGTGAAACACACAAAAAAAAAAAAAAAAAACACGAAATATGCGGTTTATGGTGTCCTGGCACCATGGTGGCACCACTATTAGTTCCATGGTGGTACAGAGAATAATTCATGAAAATCCGGAGGTATAATGAGAATTTTTCCTTAATTTCAAAGCTTGGGGACAGTTAGTAAGCGGTAAAGGAACCGAAATATTGAAAAATCGGATATTTTGTGAATATTATCCCCCCACTCGCCCCCTCCCCTTGCGAATTTTGGTACTCGGGTGAAATTATGTACAACTAGGGAGTTATTTGAGTCAAACAAAAAAAGAAACACGCAAATCGGTTGGAAATTGAGGCCAGGGCAGAGTTTACAAGATTACGCCCGCAAACGGACGTTTTTTAAGCATTAACCCCCCCTTTCCCCCCCTGAAAAAGCAAAATTCAAAATTCCGGCGCCGGAGTGCACAACTAGATAGTTTTCCGCGTCGATGAAAAAAAGAACCACAAAAATCGGTTGAGAACTAAGGGCTGTGCAGAGTACACAAGATTATGCCCCAAAACGCACGTTTTTGAGCATTAACCCCCCCTTTCCCCCCCTTAAAAGGCAAAATTCGAAATTCCGGCGACGTAGTGCACAACTAGATAGTTTTCCGCGTCGAACAAAAAAAGAACCAGGAAAATCGGTTGAGAACTAAGGCCTGTGCAGAGTACACAAGATTTTGTTACACACACACACACACACACACACACACACACACACATACACACACACACACACACACACACACAGACATACACCTATGGTTTTTTTCGCGGATTTGGATTCAGAATGGTCTAAAACGGATTACTGTGTGGTTATTTTTGGTTTATTATTTTCAATAATAAGCCTTTGGAATCGAGCAAGAAAAAAAAAATTTTAACCCCCCCTCAAAATTTGATGTTTTACGTTTCAAGGTACGTAAAATACGAAAATCGAATAAAAAAATTTCCGTCCGTCCGCCGTACGCCGTACGCCGTACGCGGCACTTTTCTTAGTTACCATGGACCGATTTCGATGAAATTTGGTATATGGGCTCCATTTGGGGTCTAGTTGTGCCGCGAAGCTTTTGGTTGATGTAGGTCACTTCTAAGGGGTGGAAATTAAGGGTTGAAATTTTCAAGAGTGCCCTAGCTCGAAAACTCTCGAAATAAAGGTATCGTTTTTTCACTAATTTTAAATAGTACTGAATTTTTAAAAATTTTTGAGACCACCCGGAGCTCTGTAGGGCAAACCGTTCGGTCCCTACGAGTACTTGAAGGTTTTCCTTCGATAAAACAGAATCATGAGTGTGAATCGCAAAAGAGGTCTAATCTCCGTTGAAATTTTTTCTGACTAAAATGCGATCGCTGTTCATTTCTTCGATTTGTATACAGTTTTGCCTTCTGCGTAACCAGTAATCAAATTTCCATAATCAAAAGTCAATGGAGAATACTGAAGGCGCCTGAGTGGTCACTGATCAGCTGAGTGAGCTCCAAGGCCATTTCCTCTCCTGTTGAACGCAGGAAGCTGAAATTTTAGAGGGCGGGTCAATGGAGAATGCTGAAGGTGCCTGAGTGGTCACTGATCAGCTGAGTGAGCTCCAAGGCCATTTCCTCTCCTGTTGAACGCAGGAAGCTGAAATTTGAGAGGGAAGGTCAAGGGAGAATGCTGAAGGCGCCTGAGTGGTCACTGATCAGCTGAGTGAGCTCCAAGGCCATTTCCTCTCCTGTTGAACGCAGGAACCTGAAATTTGAGAGGCAGGGTCAAAGGAGAATGCTGAAGGCGCCTGAGTGGTCACTGATCAGCTGAGTGAGCTCCAAGGCCATTTCCTCTCCTGTTGAACGCAGGAACCTGAAATTTGAGAGGGCGGGTCAATGGAGAATGCTGGAGGCGCATGAGTGGTCACTGATCAGCTGAGTGAGCTCCAAGGCCATTTTCTCTCCTGTTGAACGCAGGAAGCTGAAATTTTAGAGGGAAGGTCAAGGGAGAAGGTGGTGGTAGGTGCTATTGATGGAGAACCAGTGATCTATACAGAAGGGTGATCTGTACAGAAAATAATAAACCTTTGAGCAATGATTTGCAGCGTTTTTTTTTCTGTTGAGTGTTGTCCAACTTCACCCCAGATCGATCGCATAAGGACGCCCAAGTCTTACTGTGGGACGTCCTAAAAACTCGGCGCTTTGCGCCTCGGCGGGGGGCTCCGCCCCCCTGCACCCCCCGGTTTATTTCTTTTTCCATACTCTGTATGAAATCATAGGAACACAGAATGTGTTTTTGCGATACTAGTCATCCGTTAAATAAAAAACAACAATAATAAATGTGGAGTTGACATTAACATGACAACCAATAAACATATCACCAGATGTTTTTTCTGTCGCTTTTTCGTGACGATTTTTTTTCGGTAGGTCATCGCAAAAACACATTCTGTGTTAAAATGTCCTCCAAAATCAAAATTTCCACTTGCTTCTTGCGTTTTAGAGCTTCCCGAACAATTTTGGTTCCGTGTCTGTCTGTCTGTCTGTCGGTCCGTCTGTCTGTCGGTCTGTCTGTGGTCAATCCTTGTCCCGGGCAAAACTATACTAACCTGTGGTCCGATTTTGATGAAATTTTCAGGGATTGTGCGGGTTAGGTCCTAGACGGTCCCCTATAAATTTCAGCACCTTCGGACCAATAGGAGCGAGTGCGCATGAGCAAACGTGAATTTCCTGGAACCTCAGTTTCTCGGTTTCTAATGAACCGATTTTGCTCAAATTTGGAGGTTAGTTAGGGACTAACTTCTGAGAGACACCCTATAAGTTTCAATCAAATTGGTCAAGCAATAGCCGCTGCGCATGCAATGGAGAATGCTGAAGGCGCCTGAGTGATCACTGATCAGCTGAGTGAGCTCCAAGGCCATTTTCTCTCCTGTTGAACGCAGGAAGCTGAAATTTGAGAGGCAGGGTCAATGGAGAATGCTGAAGGTGCCTGAGTGGTCACTGATCAGCTGAGTGAGCTCCAAGGCCATTTCCTCTCCTGTTGAACGCAGCAACCTGAAATTTGAGAGGGCGGGTCAATGGAGAATGCTGAAGGCGCCTGAGTGATCACTGATCAGCTGAGTGAGCTCCAAGGCCATTGTTTCTCCTGTTGAACGCAGGAAGCTGGAATTTGAGAGGCAGGGTCAATGGAGAATGCTGAAGGTGCCTGAGTGGTCACTGATCAGCTGAGTGAGCTCCAAGGCCATTTCCTCTCCTGTTGAACGCAGGAACCTGAAATTTGAGAGGGCGGGTCAATGGAGAATGCTGAAGGTGCCTGAGTGGTCACTGATCAGCCGAGTGAGCTTAAATATTACAGTGGAAGAAAGATAAAGAGGGAGAGGGAGCAAAAACCTTTTCAAGGTACGTCACATTTTAGCCATTAGGCTCTAAGCGGAAATCATCCGGGGGTGCAGGGGGCGAAGCCCCCGCCGAGGCGCGCAGCGCCGAGTTTTCGCCAACTGATTCTATACGTCCATGTTACAATGAGTGAGGAAGCTATACTGCCCACCCAACTTGGCAGACGTTTTTTGTAGGTTTTTTTTTTCTCACTGAAATCCGTTTTGGAGAGAGGCCTAATCTCCGTTCAAATTTTAGCTGACCGAAATGCGATCGATGTTTTTCTTCAAGTTGGTTGGTGGTAACAATGGCAAAGCCGTGTTCTTTGCATACGAGTGATCTGTATAGAAAATGATAAACCTTTGTGTAATAATTTGCAAAGTTTTCAATGAAAGGTGGGTCCCAGGCCGTAATAGGCTGTAGTACAGTCACATTCTTCTATCGCTTGATGAAACAGCATACGAATCCGAAAATGAACAATTGGTTGGAATCGAAATCAAAATAAGTAAATGATCGAACTTTTCCAATCAACAACGTACATTTCCCCAATGAATTGTAAGTAATATTGTCAATTATTCTCACTCGACCCGTTCGAAGGAAAAAGGCGATTGGGGGCGTCTTAGTGAAGCACGTAAGAAATGCATTCCCTCCGATCCTTGCATTTCTTGGACGCCCTCCAGCCAACTTGTTCGTCCGTTGATTGAATCGAATTTCTTCGTTGGGGAGGTAATGAAAAGAGTCGCATATATTTCACCCCGGTGAGGTTTTTGCTTCTCCCGTCTGACTCAGCGACTTTTTGAAATTAGGTGTTGTAGGTGATCGGTATAGGCCAGATTTATGTGCAAACACCCAAAATAAGTCATATTTATGATGCATTTGAGAAATCCCAAAATGAGTTATGAAAAGGAGTAAAATTTTTTAATTTTTTAAAGATATTTTTATTGTAAACATACAAGCAGTATATAACAGTCGTCAAATTCATAATAAATAGGTATTGTTAAATGTGTTAAAAATTGTTAAAAAAAACGCAGCAAATTATTACACAATGGTCTATTATTTGTCTATATAGATCACTCATCTACAAAGCCACCAACCATCCAACATGAAGAAAAACATCGATCGCATTTCGGTCAGCTTTAATTTGAACGGGCTCTTTGCGATTCACACTCGTGTTTCTGATTTATCGTATGTCCAAACTTTAAATTCTCGTAGTGAGCGAACGGTTTGTCCTACAGAGCTCCGCGTGGTCTCAAAAAATTCTAAAAATTCTATAGAATCCCTAATTGATGGAAAAACAATACCCTTATATCAAAATTTTTTGAGTTAGGGCGTTTTCGAAATTTCGAAATTCATTTTTTGACATTACATCAACCAAAATCTTTGGAGCACAACTGGACCCCAAATGGAGCCTACATACCAAATTTCATCAAAATCGGTCGATGCTAAGTGGGGAAAGTGCCGCGTACGGCGGACGGACGGCCAAATTTTTATTCGATTTTTGGATTCTACGTACCTTGAAACGTAAACCAACAAATTTTGAGGGGGGTTAAAAAATTTGTTTCTTGGTCGATTCCAAAGGTCCATGAACCCATAAAGTCCAAGTCCATCCGATCCAGCATGGAAGCGATATGGTTAACACAGTCTACACCAATAAAACACCAAAAGACTACATCCTGCACAATCCATTACCCACCTAAACAAGGGTTGTTGAGGCTTTTCCCAGAGCCACGAAACAAGGGAAAACCCTTTGGGGGTAAAAGTAGCTCTCGGAAAAGCGCTATCGAAGTAGATGCTACGAAAGCCAATATCTGTTTTGAAAGGTGGTTCAGAAGGAAGGGGGGGGGGGTCGGAACAAGTTATATATAACTTTTTCTCAATAAGTGGACATCGGTTGTTCGGCCAGGGTAGAACATATGGTGCGTTGTTCGCCCTTGCGGGTTGGAAAGGGGCGCGAAAGATTCTCTACTCATACCAAACACGCACACGACGACGAGGATTCAACCGATGACACGTCCGTACACACCAACACACGAACCAGAGTTTCCTCCTTCGAGTTTGATCAGAGGAGGTTTTTCGGGAGGACGAAAATCGGGAGAGACAAGCGAAGATGACAAACCAAGTTCGCGAACAGTCGACTTTGTCGGAGGAGAATAAAGAGTAAAACGAGAGTTAACCGGCTAAAATGAAGGAAAAAAATCGATTTTGGTTTTTTTTATTATTCTACACATTCGGTCATTTTTAAAAAATATTTATGAAAATCGGTCTGTTGGAAGTATTATAATAAATTTCCTGAAATTGGGTCTCAGCGCGGTGCTGCTTAGGTAGTTTAGACAATATCCATACTTATCAGCTCATCTTCTTCTTCTTTTTATTTTCATACGCTTTCATTCCATGGATGTAACAACAACATGGAAGGAAATGATCATAGATGAAAAAGAAGTAGCTTATAGATAGGACAGTCCAAAAGAGAGCCACGCGGGGCTCCCAGAGACCACGGGAGGGCAACGTTTTACAAAAACGGCTCTCCAGTAAAATTACATTTCTCGGTACTTCGGTACATCTACCTCCCACACCGTTGTCCGATTGCAACCAAATTTTTACACAGTACTCGGGGACATGTAAGAAAGAGTCTGTGCCTATGAAACTGTGAAATATTACTTTGTACGGTTTTGATGATTTTCTAAATCTTCAAAAAACTGACGATTTCCAAGGTTGAATCTAAAAACGCTGCAAATTATTACACAATGGTTTATTATTTTTCTATATAGATCACTCGTCTACAAAATCACCAACCATCCAATAGGAAGAGAAGAAAAAAAAAAAACAAATCAAAATCACCAACCATCGATCGCATTTCGGTCAGCTCTAATTTGAACGGAGATTAGGCCTCTTTTGCGATTCACACTCGTGTTTTGATTTATATATATATATTTCAATATAAACCCTTAAATTTTCGTAGGGAGCGAAAGGTTTGTCCTACAGAGCTCTGCGTGGTCTCAAAAAATTCTAAAAATTCTATAGAATCTTAAATTGAAGGAAAAACAATACCTTTATATCAAAATGTTTTGAGTTAGGGCGTTTTCAAAATTTCAAAATTGATTTTGGAACCCTTAGAAGTGACCTACATCAACCAAAAGCTTCGGGGCACAACTAGACCCCAAATGGAGCCTACATACCAAACTTCATCAAAATCGGTCAATGCTGAGTGGTAAAAGTGCCGCGTACGGCGCACAGTGGGGCCAAATGACCAAAAAGCGGAAAAAAGTCATTATCTTTTGAACGAGTTACTGTATCGTCTTGGGAATGGTTTCATTCGATTCCAAATACGAAAATACTTTAGAAAAATATGTTTTCTGACGTTTAATTTATTTTTTTAGTACTAAATCTTGAATTTTGAAAAAAATAATGTTACTCAAAGTGGAAAAGCGTGTGAAAAAAACAGAAACGCGGTTTTACTGGCGATGGGTGTGTGTTATTTTGTTTTTATCTTCGTTTCAGAGGTTATAGGATACAATAAAGATGATTGAATTGAGGTTTCTTTATATATGTATGTGAATATATATATGTAAATATATATGTGTAAATATATATTTATATATTTAATTTTGACAAAATTTTGAGTGATAAAAACCTCTGAAAATTGGATAGTAAGCGAACGAATCCAAATTAAACGTTTGCTAAATCCGAATAAGAGATTTTCAACGATGACATGTCCTCGGTATGTCGCGACAGTACGAACTGACCACTGCGAATGCCAATCCGAAGAACCAGGTTTGTTCAAACAGAACCTTGTTGACTCTTAGCAGAAATATTTTACGAAAACGTCGCTATTAACATCATTCTGTTTTCCAATAAAAAATAAAACAAAAAATGTCTGCCAAATGGGTGTGGCACATAGCTTCCCAGTATCCATAACCCGATTGTATAGATGATCCGACCAATGTAGCCTTAACTTGCCTCCGTTACTCTGTGATTGTAGCTAACAGCCCACATAGGGGACATTCTACATGTCAACATTCACAATCCCTGTAAATTTTATCGATTTCGAGAGGAAAATGTAGAAGTTACAACCTTTAGAAGGGTTTTACTCTGAAGCTGCGGTGACGGCAGAGACGGCGTTCTTGGTGTACCTTTAATCACATTTTAACCCACTACATCTAAATTCGGTGAAATACGGCTATGAAATTTTCACAGCTTCTTGATAATGGTCAGATTTTCAAGAAAAAAATGAGCCAAACCGAAGGAAGGCGAAGCTCGGTTTTTCCACTCCTCTAAAGTTGTATTTCGCTATAAAAACCCAAATTTGGAGCTAATATTCAAGCTAAAATATTATGAAAAAATCATTAATATTTTTTAGAGATACTAAAGGTATATATTCAACATTATATAATTTTATTTACATTTTTTGAAACACATAGAACGTGTTAGGAAATTTTCAAATTCCACTCTCAAAGTGCTTAAAATCTCGAAATATCAGGTTTGAGCCCCCATTTAGCAGTGAAAACAGTTTTTAAACATTGAAGGTCCTTCACACCCTGATTCTACAGGTAATAGACTTTGAGAAAACCACATTACATTTCTTTTTTAGTCACTTTTTTTTCCACTCCGGCCCCACTGTGCGGCGTACGGCGGACGGACGGCCAAATTTTTATTCGATTTTTGGATTCTACGTACCTTGAAACGTAAACCATCAAATTTTGAGGGGGTGTTAAAAATTGTTTTTTCTTGGTCGATTCCAAAGGTTCATTATTGAAAATAATAAACCAAAACGGCTCTCTAGTAAAATTACATTTCTCGACCTCCCACACCGTTTGTCCGATTACAACCAAATTTTTACACAGTACTCAGGGACATGCAAGAAAGAGTCTGTGCCTATGAAACTGTGAAATATCACTTTGTACGGTTTTCCAAGGTTGAACTGACGATTTCCAAGGTTGAATCTATAAAGTGGTTGAAAATCAGGAAATCGATATTTTTTGAAACGATAAACACAGACTATTTATTAGATTGTTATTAGACTATTATTAACCCATTTTCGCCCACTGATGCATTTTTGCATCGTCATAATAATGATTTTTTTGAATGTTGAAATAGTAGAAAATCTTTGTAGAAGAATTTTTTCTCGTTCATGCAGTTCCTAAACTTGAAAAAAAAAAAAATTCTTCGACATTCGGGAGCTCAATGAGATTTGGGGAATTTTTTTGAAAGAGGCCTTTTGGCCGAAAGCGTGATTACGGTGGTTCAAATTCGATCCTGGGCGAGTGATCGTTCTGGGCCATAAGTCGAAACAGATTCCGGTCCATAAATAGATTTTTACATTTTACCTAGATTTTTTTCAGTTTTTTAACAATGAAATGGATAAATCATATCGATTTGGAAAACTGAGACCTCTCAAATCCTATAAAATGTTGAATTCATAAAATTTGGAGCATTTTTGCTCTCGATTGGAGAGCAAATTATGCCTTATTTCGGCCGCCATTCTGTACAATACTCCATCCTCCCCCTCCCATTACTCTGTTAGTTCTACCCTCGGCGGTTAACAAGTTTGAAATTAAAATGTTAACAATTGTGTAGCTTCTGGGTAGCATGGCGATGAAAACAAGAATTGTAGAAATATGTGCAGAGTGTAGGAGAGTATCTGTTTTCAGTGGTCCACTATGGGAGACAAATCCTCCAATCCTAGTGAGCGAATTTTCCTCCTTGCTCCGCGTAGCCGAAGGGATACCGCCCGAATGATGGCAAACAGTACTTTTACTTTTAGCCACACTTTTAGTTGGGAGTAAGAACAGTTCCATTGGCTCATCAAACAAAAAAGCTGAGATTTGTTAGATTGTTACGAACAACATGTAAATATTTGAAAATGATAACTTGATAACGCTTTCGAACAAAGACCTATTAACATTTACACACGTTTTTGTAAGAGTGGATAGAGTAAAGAAGCGATTAGAACCAGCTTATGAATGCCCTTACAAAGTGATTGAGAAGACTATTTTACACTGGATAAGAAGAACGAAACAACAATTTCAACGCGCACTTCCTCGCAGAACAAGAACCAGGAACAACATATCACAACTCTACGAACTCACAACAACAACACACTCAAGAACAGCAGCCAGCACCAGAACTTCAACCACGACAGGAGAAACGGGAAAACAGAAGACCACGATGAGAGGAAGAACCGTTAGATTTCCTTCTCGTTATTCGGAACTTGATTTTGGTTTATTATTTTCAATAATGAACCTTTGGAATCGACCAAGAAAAAAAAATTTTTAACACCCCCTCAAAATTTTATGGTTTACGTTTCAAGGTACGTAGAATCCAAAAATCGAATAAAAATTTGGCCCCACTGTGCGCCGTACGCGGCACTTTTGCCACTTAGCATTGACCGATTTTGATGAAATTTGGTATGTAGGCTCCATTTTGGGTCTAGTTGTGCCCCGAAGATTTTGGTTGATGTAGGTGACTTCTAAGGGTTCCAAAATCAATTTTGAAATTTTGAAAACGCCCTAACTCAAAAAATTTTGATATAAAGGTATTTATTTTCCTTCAATTTAAGATTCTATAGAATTTTTAGAATTTTTTGAGACCACCCGGAGCTCTGTAGGACAAACCGTTTGCTCACTACGAGAATTTAAAGTTTGGACGCACGATAAATCAGAAACACGAGTGTGAATCGCAAAAGAGGCCTGATCTCCGTTCAAATTAAAGCTGACCGAAATGCGATCGATGTTTTTCTTCATGTTGGATGGTTGGTGGCTTTGCAGACGAGTGATCTATATAGAAAAATAAAAAATAATAAACCATTGTGTAATAATTTGCAGCGTTTTTTCTAGTATAACAGATTGATGACGTACCAAAGTTACTAGAGGGGGAGTAGTGTAGGTACCCACCGTTATTATTATTAATTATTATTTAAGGTGTTAATTTGGTAACATCAAAGTATACAATTAAACATAATTGAAACCATTTTCATTACAGCATGGAAATAGTGACGTTCCAGCGATAAGTCTCAATATCATTGGGTAATGCTTGATCATGTTGTAGTTGTGTTACTCGCATTGCAGTTAACACGCGACCAAGAGATTTTTCTCTCCTCAACCGTATCACTCAATACTTTCAAGAAAACGTGGAATCATGAATTTCTCCTCTCGTAATTCTCAACAGAAGTGGGGGGTCTCTCTAATCAATCGGCTCTCCTTGAAAACAAGAGAATTAAAATTACCTACAGTCATAAAAAGTAGCGTTCTAACGATTTCGCGAGAGATCTTTCTCTGGTAATCGGCTTATGTTCTTAGTCATTAGACTCCGAAGAGGTTTTTGCCTTTAAGTGAAGATAACAAATTTTCTCGTTTTAATACTTTTTCGCTGGAATTATAACGAGCAATCGGAAACCTGGAGAGGAAAGTATTAGTGAGATATTTCTTTCCAGGACACAGAGGAAATGAGTGGAATCGACTAGGTATTATATTCGCAGATAAACACATCGATCAGCACGTTTTCCTGGGAACTACATGATTTGGTTCCAACGATTTAAGGACTTTAAGAACCTTAAAACAGCGACTTGAACATTGCATACTTGATTGGCACATGGTACTAGGCATTTCCCTTCAATCAGAGAGGAATTTCACGTAGTAACTACGTAAAGTATTGAATAGTATATTTTACTCATTACCTGCCACTGGTGCGTTTTGTGACGATCCTACTTTTACAGAAGGGGCAAACCGATATGGTTTGTTCCCGATTTGTTGGAGCTACGCCTAGGGGGATATTTGATTCATAGAGATATGAATCGATATCCTCTTCGGGCCGGCTGATTAATCTAATCACTGGTTTGAAGGGGTAGGGTCGACACACCCTCCTCTGACTAACTTATGTACAATTAGGTGAATTTCAATCTGAAATTCAACCTATATTGTTACAGTTTTCACAGTTTATGTTCATGATTTTGAGATAGACGTTGAACCATTTTTAAAAAGTCTGCCAAGTGGGTGTGGCACATAGCTTCCTCGTATCGATAACCCGATTGTATATATTATCCGATGCATTGTAGTTAATCTCAAAACATCAATCACTAAGTACCTCGCACTACCCTCGTAGGGGACCATCTACTTGTCAACCCGATTCTAAGAAAAATGATCAAAATTGGGCTTTTTAAAGCAGTTATGATGGCGTCTCTCAGAACATTTCTTCCATCACAGATACATTGAGACAACATTTCTTTGCTATCTTAACTCTTGGTAGGGAAGGAGAACCACTATCAACCTCCCCCCCCCTCCCCTGAAAAAACAATATGAACAGTTTTTGAGAAGTGAATTTGGTGGAATTTATTGAGAGTTGAAAGTAAATGGTGGTGTAACACAACATCGGCCGAAGAACTGTCGTTTCCGGCTGTTGAGTCTATTTCTTTCTGCGATGGATTTGTTTGGTCCAATTATCAATAGAACTTGGAGTTTCAATGAAATACGTGCAATATTGAAGGTTTTTTTCCGGCAGGCAGGTGAGAAAATGTTCAAGATCCATAGGTGGAATTGAATCTCGTAAGATACCTGGAAGGGTCCGCATATTCAGGTTATGAGGGATTCAAACCCACTAAAAAAACACCTCCTTTTCTCCCACGTTGGAACTCAGCCCGGAACCGTTCAACACATTATTTCGAGCTGAGTCCTGGGGCGTTTTATCAGTTCTGGGTGAGGGGGCTATCTTTCTCGTTCTAAGAGTATCTTCCTTGTCAGGATGCTTTCTGTGTACTCTGCCACAGCATTCCAGCTCCTTTCACCTTCCAGCATCCTGCTGTCAACAGCCTCTGGTGTTGTACTCTCTCGCAGGGAATGTTGTAGGTTGAGGGGGACCCAATTGACGTAACTTACGTTCCTCTAATTTAATCGTGATTAAATGAGATGTGTCTTCTCTGTAAACACTGCGGATATTCGTAGATTTTGACAAAACTACATAAACAATTCTGGTAGTATTTTGATGTTCAAATACTTCAGAATTTCAAAGTGAAAAGTATGAAATTTATATTTATTTGTAGCCTCGGCTGGTGATGGTTAAGTAGTCTAAAGCAGGCCTAGTTAGGGAGCATAAAATGGGAGATGGAAAAAAAAACAGTGGAGGAGTTTTGTTTTGTTTATTGGATAATCACATACTAACCTTTTATAAAGACGTTACAAGGCAGTCATTTTTTGTTCTTCTTATAATTTCTACCCCCTAAAGCAAATACCTCGTTTTTTTCAACGTCGAGTAAGAAAAATTTAGGTCATTTGGTTATACAATGAACTGTGAGGCCTATAAAAAGTGAAGTTTTGGTTATTTTGTGTCACCTTTTAACTACCCGAAGGTTGTTGATCTTGAAAGACGAAAACCCTCAATTAAAACTGGTAGTCGGTGTTTTTTTGAATGGGCGCTAACGGGATCCCGCAGGTAGGTGATAGAGATAGAAAAGGTACACGAGAGGTTCCGAAGTGAGATGCGAGATAGCATTGTGCACCTCCTGCGCCCGAAGGGGCTTTCGTGATTGGGGTTTCCTTCCGATCGATCTTCAGCTTTGAAAAGTCATTAATCAAAAAGGCTAACCCACACGATTTCACTGATTCTATGAGATTTGATGACATTTTGCTTTCGAGTCTATTAAGGAACATAGCAGAAGCAATGTTTTCAATGACATTTTCAGAGATTGCGGATTGGCGTGTAGATGGTCCCCTATGAAAATCGTGGTCACATTATCGTGTGTCTGCGCATGCGCAAACGTAGAATCCTTGTAACAGCCCTAATTTATACATTTTCAATCCGAATTTGATGAAATTTTCGGTCCCCTATGAAAATCATCAGCCCCCGATTGATAGTAGCCATTGCTCTTGCGCAAACGTAGAATCCTTTCAACAGCCCTAATTTATACATTTTTGTCCAAATTTGATGACATTTTCAGTGATTGTTCAGACTGGCGTGCAGATGGTCCCCTATGAAAATCATCACCCCCCGGATTGATAGTAGCCATTGCTCTTGCGCAAACGTAGAATCCTTTCAACAGCCCTAATTTATACATTTTTGTCCAAATTTGATGAAATTTCCAGTGATTGTTCAGATTGACGTGTACATGGTCCCCTAGGAGGAAAGAGTAAGGTACTAAGAGATTGATGATTTGGGATTAGCTACAATGCATCAGATCATCTGTACAATCGGGTCATGGATCTCAAGTAGTTTTCCCTTAATAGTGTGCACTACAGAACTCATGATGCATTTTGGCAATACTCCTAATGGATTCATACATACAATAGCTGACATACACGGCGTATAGCGGAAGAAGGAGACGGTAGATAGTGCTTGGACCCTCTTTTATTCTAGTCGGTCGGATATCCCTCGTGTTTTTTCCAATATATATGTAGACGAGGGACTCGCCTCAACGAGCGTCCACTTTCGAGGGTGTTCAGGATGGGAACATTTGGCCAAGTTGTGACTTGAATACAGGAGCTCCGAGCAGTTGCTAACCACCTATTACTACCTACAAGTTTTTGTCTCGTAGGAGGAGAGAGACACATACGGTTTCCGTAAAGTGCTGGTCTTCGCCTGGATACCAGTTGTTATCACCACCCCCATCTTCAAGGTTAACGTGAAATAACACATTGCCCTACAAAAGGTCAGATTTGATCATCGGATCTTAAATTTCATTTCTGTAAGAAATTTCTCGAAAACCAAGGTTCATATTTTTCGAAAACCAAATAAATTTCTGTGCTTACAAGTTGAGTAAAATGAGACCGTGTAATAAACGCTGCAAATTACTACACAATGGTTTATTGGTTTATTATTTTCAATAATGAACCTTTGGAATCGACCAAGAAAAAAAAAATTTTTTAACACCCCCTCAAAATTTTTATGGTTTACGTTTCAAGGTACGTAGAATCCAAAAATCGAATAAAAATTTGGCCGTCCGTCCGCCGTACGCGGCACTTTTGCCACTTAGCATTGACCGATTTTGATGAAATTTGGTATGTAGGCTCCATTTGGGGTCTAGTTGTTCCCCGAAGCTTTTGGTTGATGTAGGTCACTTCTAAGGGTTCCAAAATCAATTTTGAAATTTTGAAAACGCCCTAACTCAAAAAATTTAGATATAAAGGTATTGTTTTTCCTTCAATTTAAGATTCTATAGAATTTTTAGAATTTTTTGAGACCACGCGGAGATCTGTAGGACAAACCGTTCGCTCCCTACGAAAATTTAAGGGTTTATATTGAAATATATATATATATAAATCAAAACACGAGTGTGAATCGCAAAAGAGGCCTAATCTCCGTTCAAATTAGAGCTGACCAAAATGCAATCGATGGTTGGTGATTTTGATTTTTTTTTTGAATTTTTTTTTGATTTTTTTTTGATTTTTTTCTTTTTTTTTCTTTTTTTTTCATATTGGATGGTTGGTGATTTTGTAGACGAGTGATCTATATAGAAAAATAATAAACCATTGTGTAATAATTTGCAGCGTTTTTTTTCAGTGTCGGTCAAGATCACAACTTTATCATTGTCACTACCTAAGAACCATATTTTCGCTTCACAATCAAGTTTATTTCCAAGAAATAAACGCTTCACACTCAATTCGAAGAAATCACTACGAAATTTGATTACTGGTGGCTAAGGACGCAAAACTGAATACAACTCGAACAACAATCGCATGTTGGTCAGCTAAAATTTTATCGAAAATTATTTTATATATTATATATTTATCCTCTTCTGCGATTCACGCTCGTGTTTCTGATTAATCGTAAATCCAACCCTTACGTGATCATGGGTAGCGAAGGGTTGGTCCTACAGAGCTCTAGGTGGTCTCATTCGATCCCAGAAATTCCATATTTTTTTAATTTGTGATAAAACAATACCTTTAGGCATTTAGAAAATGTCAGCCCTTATTTTTCAAGATTTAACCCTAATTAGACCTAGGTATCACTGGTGTCATCGAAAACATCTCAGGAACCTACAGCTGTTCTAAAGTAACACCGGAGTAACCAAAATTAAATTAAATTAAAGTTTTAAATTTAATGAACGGCAGAATAATTTGTGAGCCATTGGAAGTCTCAAAATAGAGTCATCTAAGGAAATCGATGAAACAATTTTCAAAATTTTTTAACATCATTTTTTTCATTTTTAATAACTCAAAAAAATGGTTCAAAAAATTCAGCTCTGTCCATTAATTTTTAAATTTAAATTTAATTTTGGTTACTCCGGTTACACTTTGGGACAGCAAAGGAATTCCTAAGATATTTTCGGTGACACTAGTGACACCATGGTCCATTAGAGGTTAAAATTGACAGACATCAACCGAAAGCTTCGGGGCACAACTAGGCCCAAAATGGAGCACATATACCAAATTTCATCATAATCGGTCCTTGGTAACTAGGGAAAATGTACGGCTGACAGATGGCAACATTTTTATTCGATTTTGGTTTATTATTTTCAATAATAAAACTTTGGAATCGACCAAGAAAATTTTTTTTTAACACCCCCTCAAAATTTGTTGGTTTACGTTTCAAGGTACGTAGAATCCAAAAATCGAATAAAAATTTAGCCGTCCGTCCGCCGTACGCGGCACTTTTAGTATTGACTGATTTTGATGAAATTTGGTATGTAGGCTCCATTTGGGATATAGTTGTGCCCCGAAGATTTTGGTTGATGTAGGTCACTTCTAAGGGTCAAAAAATAAATTTTGAAATTTTGAAAACGCCCTAACTCGAAAAATTTTGATATAAAGGTATTGTTTTTCCATCAATTTAAGATTCTATACAATTTTTAGAATTTTTTGAGACCACGCGGAGCTCTGTAGGACAAACCGTTCGCTCCCTACGAGAATTTAAGGGTTGGACGTACGATAAATCAGGAACACGAGTATGAATCTCAAAAGAGGCCTAATCTACGTTCAAATTTTAGCTGACCGAAATGCGATCGATGTTGGTTGGTTGGAGGCTTTGCAGACGAGTAATCAATATAGAAAAATAATAAACCATTGTGTAATGATTTGCAGCATTTTACCTTGAAACGTAAACCAACAAATTTTGTGGGGGAGGGGGGTTAACTTTTTTTTCTTGGTCGATAGCAAAGATTCATTACTGAAAATAATAAGCCAAAATGCAGAGTATTGGTAGTAGTTTCAACTCCTCGTACGGTCGGAACGATCCCCTTTTTCTTGTAAATAAATAAACAATTTTCTACTGTTATTTTCAAGCTGAATTCAAGATTGATCAGAAGAGGCGTGATATTTCAAGTTATACTGCCATAGTACGTGATTCAGTCCATCTATGTGTATAGAAAGAGAATTTTGTTTGCGGATGGTCACAAGGTTGTGGCTCCATTAGTGCCCGCGATTTTCTCCTGTTCTGAAACCATCCATGTGAAAACTGGCTGCATGATGTGCATTAACGCTCATCGAAGATTGAAATATACGTGCGTTTGTGGTTCCATCAATGTCCATTACGAGATTATACGCCCCTCCAACTTTAGAAAAGATCCCGTAAATATTGTTCGAACAATGTGCACATCTTGAAACATCATGAATGTGGGTGAAATCCGAGAATTCAATGCTCGTGAATTTTGATGCCTAAGCCCTCGTTTCTAGCTGATTTACCCCCCCCCCCCCCCCCCCCGCAGATGCCAGGAAAATCTATCGGTCAATCTATCCAATATGAAGACCCCGAACATTCTTCCCTAGAATACTCCCGGTATCGGTCAACCCGAAAATACCCGCTTTTTTCTCCCGTGCATCGACAAAAGACAGGACGCACTCAGAGAAAAATCTCATACCACAGGGGAAAAATTCAATAAACGGTGACAAGCAGTGAAAAATAACTTCCTATAGAGGAGGAAAAAGTCGCTTCACAGGTCGGTAAAAAAAACACTTTCTCTGTCTCTTTATCAATCATCACAACAGTATGAAAAACCTTTTAAATTGATTAACCGGAAGATCGGTATGATTAAATAGTACAGTGAAAGGAAGCTAACCCATTATTTGCATTGTCGACAAACGGAAGACCCGATTCCAAACGAAAAGTCTATTTTGAGTCATGTTTGCTTTGAATTCGTTCTTTACCGTTTTACTTTTCATCAGAATGAAACGATGGAATACAGATTAATGCGGATTTTCGAGTTATAGGTACTGCAACTACGACGTCCACGGTTGTTCAGAGTACAGAATATTTGGATAAGTTGGTTGTTTTGATGCGTTGAATGCTTGAAGAATTGGACATTTTGAAACGTTGTCATTTTGATACATTGGTTATTTAGGACATACCTAGTAGCATCTCTTGGAAAAAATGGGATGATTTATAACAAGGTCTAACCTATTATTTGGGAAAGGTAACTGGGGCAAAATGGGAAAGGTAACTGTCCCAACATGTCCGCACTGCCAGAAGAGAGAAGATGATGATGCGCTACACACCTTTTTCAAATGCACCAAATGGGCGGCTGAAAGAAGCCAGCTGCTGTCAGAGCTGGGATTAACTCCCCAAATTTCAACACCAGAAGCTGTCGTCAGCAAGATGCTGGAAGGTGAGAGGAGCTGGAGTCTTGTGGCAGCGTACGTAGAGAGTATCCTGACAAGGAAGACATTGTTAGAACGAGAGAGACAGAGAAGGGAACACCTGGTCCGACCCGCCATCCAGAACTAATGAAGTGTCCCAGGACTCAGCCTGAAGTAATGTGTTAAACAGTTCCAGGCTGAGCATCCAACGTGGGAGAAAAGGAGGTGTTTTTTTAGTGGGTTTGAATCCCACATAACCTTGAAGTCGCGGATCCTTCAAGGTATCTTACGAGATCCAACTCCACCTGTGGATCTTAAAGATTTTCTCACCTGCCTGCCGAAAAAAAAACTATTATTTGCATTGTTGACAAACGGAAGACCCAATTACAAACGAAAAGTCTATTTTGAGTCATGCTTGCTTTGAATTCGTTCTTTACCGTTTTACTTTTCATCAGGATGAAACGATGGTTAAGGGTTTCTTCAGTATCGAATAAACAGATTGATGGTTTTAGGGGATTTTCGAGTTATAGGTACTACTACTACAACGTTCACGGTTGTTCGGAGTACAGAAAATTTGGATAAGTTGGTTGTTTTGATGCGTTGAATGCTTGAAGAATTGGACATTTTGAAACGTTGATCATTTTGATACATTCGCAGGAATTTCAGAAGAGCTTCTCGAATATCCAGCAAAATTGGGAGGCCCAGCTCTTGAAAATTCCTTGAAAAATTTCTTTGAAAAATTTAAGGAGTGCTGCCACTCCTTATGGCATCATAAAGTGGCGTTGCACAGTACTGTGAGTTTATGGATCAAGTGATCAAAAATCAATTTGTGGAGAGTTCTGTTAGAGAAAGTTGCTCTGATCATGGATTTCATACTACTTCATATTTTAAGGAAAGAAAATTGCACAATAAATAGTATTAGAAGGAGTTTATTAAAAGGGTGATTCTCAAACTACGGGACAATTTATGTCCTTTGTTAATAAAAAATTTTCTGTTCAACTTTTCTCAAAAAACCTTTTTGTAGTTGTTTTTGTGGTATCACACCTACATGACACCACCCTAGTTGATCTATAAATAGATCAATTCATGTGCATAATCAATCAATATGTACCTCAAATCTCATTGTCGTGGCCTGTCCTAGACTCAGCTTTTCAACATTCCCGATTTTTTCTCTGCCAGTGATAACGTTTCACGGCAATTGTTTTCATTCACAATTGTTTAAAAATAGATATTGAACCACAATATGCTTGAAATCTGTCCATCATACGGTTAATGTACATGCAATATGTTACTAAAGTTTGTCCCATAGTTTTCTCCTCATTGTCATGACCTATGAAATTTATAAAATCAAATTCTGAGCAACTTAAGGGTTATCATGCATGCTCACACATCAGAACACCTTTATATTAGACACCCGAAGGTAGTTTTACAAAATTTAGGGGAAATTGAGAAGGTAAAATTTTTTGAAATTTCCAACTCCAAATTGTTCCGTAGTTTGGAATTCACCCAAAAATACTTGAATTTTAAATTCAAAACAAAAGTAACATTTCACCAATTTTACAAAAGAGTAGGTACCGAAACATGGGTAATAATTAGATGTCTTTAGAAGTGCATTACACTGATTGATGAATCTAAATCGGAGAGAGCGCTTCCACAACTCAGTTCCATAGCGTTAGATGTGCTTGGTACAGTTCTGTGGGTGGTGGTCGTGTCAATGAAGTTATCCCTAAACAGATACTGGTTGATGACTTCATAATCTTTTCTGTTCTATTCTGTTGATATGAAAAATGCGAGAATGTGGTTTTTTCCCTCTCCAAACTTTCCTGCGACTTTAATTTTTCAAAAAGCTTTCTATTCGTATTGAAAATTTCATAGAAAAAAAAGTCGCGGATAGTCGCGGCAAATTCCAACGGGATTGGGTCAAGGGATAGTGCCAGAAAACATTCATCAAATGCTCTAATTCCTCATTTCTTCTCTTTTTGAGAAATTCACTATTTAATGTTAAGGTTTAAGAAGAAAAATCGGGAATTATTATTGTGACGATTTTACCGAGTGCTTAGGGGAAATTCATACTTCAAAAATTATTAAAAAACGTGAATGAAGCACATACTTATGCCTTGACTCGTCATGAAGAGCAATAAGACCCAACTTGTTGAAATGACAGTATCCGAACTCATAATGAGCAGGTAGTTCATCGTTAGCGTTGTGGGTGAAATGAGTGTTAACATAAATGATCGCGGAACTTGCCCTCTGGTGATCCGTAGGAGGCTTGTGAGGTCAGGAAACCTATTTAAACGTGCTCAAAGACTATCTGGGGATAGGTTCTTGCACTCCTTTCCAATACTAATAGACGGTCGTTTTTTTGATTTTTTACACATACTCACAGTACTGTGCGTTTTGGCTTCTCTGTATGTCTCATATGCCACTTTGGATGATGCCCAGTACAAAGAGGGTGTGGTGTCAAGTGTGAGAGAAGTGGCAAAATAGCGAAAAACCACTGAGCTTGCAGCCAGCCAGCAGATTCTGACATCACTATCCAGAAGGCAACAGAGGACCATTCGGAGGACTTGGGAGGCATCACAATGGCTCAGCGTACTCCCACTTGCAGCAGACAACTTCGACTTGTTCGTCAAATTGGATGATTTATAAGAAGGTCAAAAATTTCCCACCGTTTGAATCACCATGAAATAACTGAGCAATCATTTCAGCAAATTCGGAGTCAGCCTCAAAATACCCTCCAATTTGACAAAATCGGTCTACTGGATTGAGAGAAATTAATTTTTTTGAGGAAAATCACGTTTTACTCTGGTCCGATGATATCGACTTTTATGTGGAACATTTAGGAGTTGATGAGTTGACTCATTCAAACATTGACTTCCTAGATTATGGTGTCTGAGAACGATGATCTTCTCTGCTTACTGAAAATAACAAATCGTTGAGTAATAATAACACGTTGGTTTTGACGAAATATCTTCGCAATAGATTCAAAGAAAGTCGTGTTGGAGCATCAAATTCAGTTCAGGATGTTTGATACTAAATAAGGAGATTTAACCCCTTAAGGCTAATCCTTGACTGACAGAAGGCGTCCAAAGTAGACCTATTTCGGCCTTATTGCCTCCTTCAGAAACCCCTAGGGCAGCCGAAACGGCTATTAGAGGTTGTGTAACACCGGACGGATCATCGGACGCCCCTTCTACGGACCAAGTGTCTGTTTCACCTCTTGAGCTTCAACTACCGGGAAGAGTGTGGGACTGCGGCCTACGCGAACTGCCAGCCCTCTCAGGGCCTATCCGTGTTTTACGGTCGGGAACATCGATAAAAATAATTTTTAGCATTCATTTCAACATCGTTTATTCAAAGTTTACCAATAACGTGATGAATTATTTCTCCTCAGAGGACAAGACGCAGCAAATTATTACACAACGGTTTATAATTTTTACGGATCATCTGTCCGCTAAGAACGCGATTAATAGTATACCCTCCAACGATATCATCGCGCGAGTTAACAATCAAGATTATTTTGTCAGAAAGTTTCTACGAGAAAACCATCGTTATCCCAAAAGTGTGTGCCTTCCATGCCTATGAAATTTGATTATTGGTTTTGGGGAAATTTGACTCATTTCCGACTGAGAACGTTCATGTGCGATTCACACTCGTGTTTCTAACAAAACTAACAACTGAGACAACTCACCTTGCAAGAGAACCAACTGTCCCAAGGACCAGGGGTAGGTGGAGTGGGAGAAAGGTTCGGTTCGGGTCTTAGGGACAGGATTCGCAGGGCCCACGTGTCCTGATTAATTTCACAATAAACGCGTATTTAATGATAGCTGTAGATCGTCATTCGTTTTCAAAATTGAATACTATCTTAAATTGATGAAAAAACGTCTAGGAAAATTTATTAATTAGGTAATTATTTATCATCATTAGCGAACGGTTGGTCCCACAGAGCTCTGGATGGTGTCATTTTTGACGCTAAAGATGTCTGGAAATTATGGACGGCCGAAAACATGTTTATTCGATTTTTGGATTATACGTACCGATGGTGTCTCTAGTGTCACAGAAACTATCTCAGGAACTCCAAGTCTGTCTTTAAATGTCACAGGAGTATCCAAAATTAAATTACAATTTTAAATTTAATGAACAGCAGACTCTTGTGTGGGTTATTGGAAGACTCAAAATAGAGTTATGAACTTATGACAAAAATATACAGGGTGTTTCATGCAAAGGTTACACCCCCCTTCATTTCCGCAAAATGCAGGGTAAAAAATTCCGATCAACGCGATTCTTCATGATTTTTGTGAACATCTCAGGAAAAATACTCTTGCGTAAAAAAAGTTGCGCGCAATCGTGCGCAATTGACACTAACTTCATTTTTTCAAATGGAACCCCCTCTTTTTTATTACAGATTCGGATTCTACGTCAAATTTCATGAGAAATTCATACCCACATCGATTTGTTTTATTGCGCGCAACCTGGCTTTTTGAACGCTCTAGGTTGCGCAACTCCACAATTGCGCAAAAATTAGGTTTTGGAGAACCCTTAGTGTGGCACATGTTTTTTCGTCATTTTTTAACGCTGAATCACAAGGTGTCATCCGTTTTGAGAAAAACCAAGATTTAAGAGGAAAAATTAACATTTCTTTCACGAAAACATCAATTTTGTGGTCGAAATCATGTTTATTTTTTATTTTTTCTCCTTCTTTTGAACCACGGGCTTGGGGCCGTCTACGGTGGAGTTCAAAATAAAAACTGACAGAAAGATCATGCTTGAACTGAATAAAATTGCCTAAAAACTCATAACGATTTAAAAAAAGCGATTTTTTCACTAGAAACAACCGAATTTTTGGCCGCCATTTTGAAAAATTCCAGTCAAATTGAAAAACGGATGTCACCATGTGATTAAGCGTTAAAAAAATGATGAAAAAACATGTGCCACACTAAGGGTTCTCCAAAATCTAATTTGAGGAGAGAAGAAGAAGTGGAGTTGCGCAACTTACCTACAGCGTTCAAAAAGCCAGGTTGCGCGCAATAAAACAAATCGATGTGGGTATGAATTTCTCATGAAATTTGACGTAGAATTCGAATCTGTAATAAAAAAAGGGGGGGGGGGTTCCATTTGAAAAAATGAAGTTAGTTTTTTGCGCAAAAGTATTTTTCCTGAGATCCTCACAAAAAATCATGAAGAATTGCGTTGGTCGGAATTTTTTACGCTGTATTTTGCGAAAATGAAGGGGGGTGTAACCTTTTCGTAAAACACCCTGTATAAGGAAATCGATGAAAAACTGGACAACACACTGGACAACTGAAAAGTCAACAGCAACAGCATCTACTTATCACCTCATCGTGATAACAATTTGTGACAGCGATCAGCTGTTACAGGGTGCTACAGGTGGTTGGAAAGGGCAGTGAAGTGAAGTACACAAGTATCCTCTCGTGTTGATACTCTTGTTCATTACTGGTTTTTCACATTCAAATGATTTTTGGGATAATTTTTCACAAAATATGAATGCCGGGTACTTTGGTCCATCTTGAAGTTGTTGGGTCTGCTGATAAGAACACGTTTTTTGCCCAATTATGCTCATTAGTGCAATAAATTGATAGTAATTTAGATATTTTTATTATTCCAGATGCCAAACAAACATAGGAGGAAGTTCGGGAGCAGGCAGTATCGTGATTAAAACGACGAAAAACTAGAAGAATGTTTGGCTGCTGTGAGGAACAAGGAAATGACAAAGTGGGAAGCTGCAGCCCACTATTTTCACAAAACTGAAAACAATGTTAGTCAATTTCTATCCGATGACTTCAGAGTTCCTTAATTAGTATTTTTATTACGACCATTTGTTCTAATTTTGATTTTCAAAGTTTTGGGATTTTCGCAACGAAAGACTGAAATTTGAGTTCTAACTCGCAGGAAAGAGTAATATACCAATTATAATAATTTACTTTTAGTTGATTTTACTTATAACTAATTACCCAGCAGAATAAGACTGTTTTACGAACTATTCTTAATAATTTTAACAAAATAAATTCCCTTCAAATTTTAACATTTTTTTTTTCAATTTTGACACTTGCTCTTGGAACAAACAAAGCAAGGGAAATCTCATACATTGGCCCAAATGCAAAAGTGAGTGTTTTTTCAAGGCAATCGGTGACTGACTCAAAGTATCCTTAGTTCCAAACATTAACAACAACAAAAATTAGACACGGAAATCTGATATTTTTTTTTTTTTGAGGTCTTCTGGTCTTTAAAGGGGAATTTGCCTCAATTTTAGATTCTGGAATTTCAAGTCAAATCCTATAATCGGGCCCTAGAATAACGTTCAACACCTGGAATACCCAAGGGAAAAAATTACCATAAAAGAAAATGCCTAAACAAGTGAAGCAGTGTCAAAAAACACCGTGAAGATCGAGGAAAACTGAAGTGTAAAAGGAGTTTCGGCAATTAGTTTCAGAGAATGTTAACAGGTAGAGTCGTAGGCGCCCTCGTGACCACATGAAACGATCCACTCAAATAATGTGATTCATATATCAAAACTAACTAATATAGAAACTAAATAAGAGAAGGTGAAGACTAATAATGCATGACAAACTAATAGGTAGAATCGTATTGTAAAAAATAAAATTGCTTCTTTTCGTCACTTTCGTGTCTGGGTTCTTTCTGCCATTCTGCAATGCACTCGTGTGTTCCATCATGCAACCTAGTTGTTTCATGTGCGCAATCAGAGGTAGCGCTGCTGTCGTAAGGGGAAACACGTCACGTCACATACTCCCAGTACATTTGAAAGTTCCATCTTCCTTAAATTCTCTAAATTTTTTGGATGATTTTTCGAGCAGCACACTACGGTTTTCTTCTATATCAGTGAACCCTCTTTCGAAAAAAATATTAAAAAATGATGAGGCAAATTCCTCCTTAGTTGGAATTAGTCATTAGACTGCAAATTTTCCCCTTGTGAAAGTGGGGAAATGAGCAATTCCTAAAAACACTGCAAAAGTGGACCAAAGTAACCTACCTTTAACTTGAAACTAAACCATCAAATTTTGTGGGATTGTTAATTTGTTTTAAATATGTTAAAATGATTAGCACAACATGGAGTGCACAACTTTTTCTGGGGACATCTGTGATCCTTCACTCAGCTGACTTAACTTCCTCGTAATCAATTGATACATTGGATATTTCTATTCACTGGACTGCTATTTTCCTCGAAAAAGACCAGGAAAATTCGAATCCCGATCTTGTTTTTATAATATTCATGATACTCAATCGTAATTTTCTACGAAACGTTAGCTATAACTCTCAGCACGATGACAGTTAATTCGAATGATCGTTAAAGAATGGCGATAGATCACGTAATTGTGGAAGGTCAAATACTATGGAAAGGTCAATTCAATTATAATCGAATGATGATCTCATTACTCTCATGTCGCTGCAACGAGGACTCCCAATATAATGACGATAAACTAACCGTAATCGACGCCAGAGTTCAACTTGGTTTTGTTGTATCGTTCATACTCGTTTATCAGTCATAATTCCGTAAATGGAATTGAATAATCCTCATGATTAACTTGACTTGTATCATTATTACTGTTTATTACTTCACTTTGTTGATTAATGAGTTTCTTTATGTACAAGATTCAAAAACGAAGAAATGAATTAATAAACAGGGTATTATAAATATGGTGTCCCGTCAGTTATCCACCAAACTTCGGAAGTGGTTTCTACAACTAATTTGCAACGAAAAATACCTCTTGGAGTTTTTTTAACCCCCTTAAAATCCTGCTTTTTCGACTTTAACATTGTTCGACCTCACACTATTAAAACTCTCTTAAATTACACCCAAAAATTAAAAATAAGGATACAGTTGGAAAGAGCGTAAAATTTCTCAATAGATGAGCCGTTGACCGGTCGAGAAAACTGAACGCTAGAGTATGTAATATTTTTACTTCAAACTTAAAAATCTGTCAACTTCTGTCTTTTTTTAAAAATTTGATGATTTTTTCTCATTAAAACAAGGTATTTGCCAGAGGGGCTCAAAAGCCTAAAAACTGTTTCTTTTCATCAGCTTTCCAACGGTATAATCAAAAAATATTTTACAATCGAATTTAAGAGAGAAATTTATGTTTGAACGCGGAAAAACGTGCATTTTTTTTGCGAAAACAACGGTTTGACGGGAGGACTCGGTGCTTTGGAGGAAACCCGGAGTCCGCCCTTCAAACCGTCGATTTCGTTGAAAAAAATGAACGTTTTTCCGCGTTCAAACATAAATTTCTCCCTTAAATTCGATTGTAAAATATGTTTGTACTATACCGTTGAAAGCTGATGAAATAGAGCAGTTCTTAAGCTTTTGAGCTTCTCTGGCAAATACCTTGTTTTAATGAAGAAAAATCATCAAAATTTTCACACAAAAAACATTAATTAGTAAAAGCACCAATGGTGGAATGAGCACCAGTGGTGGAACGTTGACCAGAGAAATGGGTATAATAAGGTTTTAACGACAATTTTGAGGTTCCTTCAGCCTCCAGTATGATCAACTGTTATTACTGGTCATGTGAAAAAAGAAGAAATTATTTCTTGCCTGAATGAGCGACAGCCGGACAAGAAAAGTGACAGTCAGTCAGAACGTGGCAGCTGAAGCTCCATTTGTTAGTGAAATTGACAAGGTACGTTCCTCCGAAATTAGTGTTTATTGCTGATTGTGTTCTTTCTTTGTGGTTTCATTTGGTTTCAACATTGTTTATTATGTTAGTTCTTCATGTTCTTGAGTTTTTAAACGTCTCTATCATTAGTTTTTTCAATATATCAACCATTCCACTATTGGCACATAATTTTCGTCGAGAGTACCAGTGGTGGAATGGTCATTCCACTATTGGAACTCAACTTTTTTTTTGTGATTAAAGATTTTTGTATCAAATTGTTATTTGTAAATTCATCAAACGACTCCAACATGTTCAAATATCTCGTCTCTACACCGTAGCCAATAGTGGAATGGGGTTGATAATATCAACAACACCATATTATGGTATTCCAAGACTAGAACATCTATATTCCACCATTGGATCAATGCAGTATTTGGTTGCTCTCAAAAGTTTCTGCTGTCGGTTCATGTCATCAGTGATTTTCAAAAATTTACCAAACCTTCCAAAGGACCTGAAAAGGATCTGCTAAAAATTACTTAGGTAGGTACTTATTAGTACCGAGGATCGTGTGTTCACTCCTCATCTTTTGAAATGTTGGTTTTTCTTCATCTTCATTTGTGTTTGCTTAATTTTGATTTCATTGTTATTTAGTTACATCTCAATATGCCGAACCCGAGCTTTCGGAGCTACTCGATGGAACACATTGAAAAGAAACAACCATGAGCCCATCCTCCCACACGATTGTTCATTATTGTATTATTCGAATTGAATATTTGAAAATGTGGTCAATTTATTATTTATTGAATATAACTAAAACTACTACCTACCTAATGCCCAATTCATATTGTTAATAAAAATGATTAAGTACCTACATAAGTATTTATAACGGGGAAATTTTAATGACGAGTTGAAATTTTGGCATCGTTCCACGACTGGAGCAAAAAATTCCAACTTAGGAACACCCACAATTTTCAGCGTTCCACTAATGGTACAAAACAAGAAGCTGAGGAAAACGGATTATTATAACAAAAAACTACTTTTAAAGCAATTTTCAGACATTCTCCGTAAAGGGGAAGATTTGCTGGAGCCATTGGCGTCTTCATAAGTTTTTGAACTGAAAAATTTAGAAAAATACCACGAGAACCGAGTAAATTGAATTGCCAAGGACCTTAGGCATTCCACCATTGGTGCTTTTACCTTACAAATTTTTAAGTTTGAGGCAAAAATACGAATCTAGCGTTCAGTTTTTTCGACTGGACAACGGCTCATTTATTGAGAAATTTTACGCTCTTTCCAACGGTATCCTTATTTTCAATTTTTGATTGTAATTTAATTAAAATTTAGTTTTAATGGTGTGAGGTCAAAAACACGAAAAGAATCTCAAAAGTCAAAAAAGTCGGATTTTAAGAGGGTTAAAAAACTCGAAGAGGCATTTTTTGTTGGAAATTGGCTGTAGAAACTACTTTCGAAGTTTGGTGGATAACTTATGGGACATCCTGTATAGATTTAAAGATATGACCGCAAAATTCAAGTTTTCACCATCGATTTGCATTACACGGATTCAAAATATTTGGGTTCGTGTCTGTTCGCCATCACTCTGACACGGGCGTCACCATCGACAGCTTCGATTTTTATGAAATGTCAGGAAAGTTACTCTTTGAGAGGGAGCTTTACTGCCCACCTAAGGCAAGCTAAATTGTGATATATTGAAATACCGGAAAGGAAACGGCAACAGTCGCATTTAAGCCGGTAAAATGAACCAATACGACTTGGTCGACTCCTCTGGGAAATCAGAAATGTTTTTAATTATACCGGAGCAAAACTAGTGATGAAGAACTGAGTAATTTCCTCAGCGACCAATCAACGGGTAGGAGACAGAAAGATTAAAAGGTTTTTTTCTCTCCTCGTCGAATATTACGGGGTTTTTGCCCCTTTTCCTTAGAAGGAACGTATATTGGCGCAGGATGTTTCGTACGGGTGATGGTGACAGATGTTTGAACGGACAGGCTAATATCCTCATAGAGAAGGGAGGAAATGGGGTCTTATGACGCGTCCGTCAAGAAAGAGCGATCTTCGGAATGTGAATTTCCACTGGGAATCTTCTCACCTTGGGTTTGAATATGGTGGCTAGTAATGACACGAATGCATAGTTCGACGTATTTCTACTGCTGCATTTCCCGTTGGCTTTTTAGAAAATGGTCGTTCCCTAAAAATCAACCAACAGAGACACTCTTTTATACTTTTAATTTAATTTTTTTGTTTTGTTTTTTGTGTTGTCTTCTTCTCCAGGCCAAACTCAGAATAAAGCCAAAACGCTGCAAATTATTACACAACGGTTTATTATTTTTATATAGATCACTCGTCTACAAAATCACCAACCATCCAATATGAGGAAAAAAAAAAAAAAAAAATCAAAAAAAATCAAAAAAAAAAATTTTTTAAATAAAAAAAATTAAAATCACCAACCATCGATTGCATTTTACCTACCTACCCCTCGGTGCTACAGCCCATGTCGGGCCTTGACCTGCACAAGTAGCCGTCTCCATTCCGTCCTGTTCCGGGCGATCACCTTCCAGTTACGGACGCCGATTCGCCGGCAGTCCTCCTCGACACCATCCAGCCAACGGAGACCCGGTCTTCCTCTTGGGCGTCTTCCTCCTGGATATTCTCGCAGGACACTGTGAGGTGTTTCTGTTTCGGGCATCCGAGCCACATGGCCGGCCCATCTGAGCCTCCCACATTTGATAAATCCAATTATCCGTTGGTCATCAAAGAGCTGATATATTTCGTCATTGTACCTGGCCCGCCACCCATCAACATCCCTCACCGGCCCAAATATTCGCCGCAGGATTTTGCGTTCAAATACTTCAATAGCTCTTGTTGTTGCTGCAGATAGCGTCCATGTCTCCGAGCCGAATGTTAGGACTGGCCGCACTAGCGTCTTGTACAAGAGTATTTTGGTGGTTCTAGAAACATTCCTAGACTTGAAGTGCCGCACAAGGCCAAAATAACATCTGTTGGCTGCAGCTAGCCTGGCCGAGATTTCTGGGGTCATGTCATTGCTGGAGGTGACGACTGAACCCAGGTATGTGAACGAGTCCACACTCTGGAACACGTACTCCCCAACAGTAAGGTCATCAGTCTGTCTCAGCCCTCTTCCCGATATCATATACTTGGTCTTTCGTTCGTTTACTTCAAGGCCTAGCTTCCTTGCCTCGCGGTTCAGTGCCAAGAAGGCTTCCTTCACATCTCGCTGACTCCTGCCAATAATATCAATGTCGTCAGCATATGCAAGGAGCTGGACAGACCGGCTGAATATGGATCCTCTGCGATCCATACCAGCATCCTTGACGCATCTATCAAGTGCCACATTAAACAGTATGCAGGCCAATGCATCGCCCTGTCTGAGTCCCTTGGTCGATTGGAAAGAATCAGACAATTCGCCCTGCACTCTTACTTGGCAGTTGACATCCCTCATTGTCACTTCGACCATTCTGATGAGCTTTTCTGGGATGTCAATGCGTCTCATAGCCATGTACAGCTCACCTCTACATATGCTGTCATAGGCCGCACGGAAGTCCACAAAGAGATGGTGTGTGGCAATGTTAAATTCTCTTGTTTTTTCTAGTATCATTCGCAGGCTAAAGATTTGGTCGGTAGTTGATTTATTTTGCCGAAATCCGCATTGATACCCGCCTATGGTGGGCTCGACATATGGTAACAGCCTCTCGCAAATTATGTTGGAGAGGATTTTGTAGGCCACTGGGAGCAGCGAAATGCCTCTAAAGTTACAGCAGTCCAGCCGGTCGCCTTTTTTGTGAATGGGACATAGTATGCTTCTGGTCCAGTCATGTGGGATTTTCTCACATTGCCAGATCTTTGATATAAGGCAGTGTACTGTATCAGTCAGGGCAGCTCCACCCTTCTTGAAAAGCTCGGCTGGGAGATCATCTACCCCTGGTGATCTATTATTCTTAAGCTTTTTCATTGCTTTTTCTACTTCTTCCAGGGTTGGTGGGACATCCTCTATAGGTTCATGTGCGGGAGTAGCCCTGTGGCTAGTAGCAGGATTCTCGTTTGCATTCAACTGCTCTTCAAAGTGTTCTGCCCATCTTTGCAGGGCCTCTTGTTTGCCCGCCACAATGTTGCCTTCCCGGTCCTTGCACATACCAACCCTTGGTTGATATCCTTTTCTCATACCATTGACAGACTTGTATAGTTTCCTAGAATCATTTATGGATCTGAATTGTTCGCACTTCTCAGTTTCAGCCTTTAGCCATGCCCGTTTTTTCCTTCGGTGGAGCTTCTTTTCTATCCTACGAAGGGTACGGTAGGCTTCTTCTTTTCTTCTTGTGCAGGGGCCATCCAGCTTGGCTATGTATGCCTCGTTCTTTTTTACGGTAGCCTCTTCACACTCTGGGTCAAACCAGGCCTCTCGGCAGTTACTTTCCTGTTTTCCAATTATCTCAGAGGCACTTGTGGAGATAGCTTCCCTGATTGTGCTCCAGGACTGTTCAACATCAGCTTCAGGCATCCCACCACTCCTCAGGGTGTCCTCGATCCTCTGCACATACGCCTCTGCTGTGGCCGGTTCTTGGAATCTATCCAGCTTGAATTTACTGAGAGCTCCCCTGGGGGCTCGGCGAGCGTTGGAGATCCGTGCTCTCACCCGCGAAACCACTAGATGATGATCAGAGTCAACGTTCGCGCCCCTCAATGTCCTCACATCCATTATGGCAGAGCAATGTCGGCAGTCGATCAGGAGGTGATCAATCTGATTGAATGTTGTCCCATCTGGTGAGCACCACGTTCGCTTATGAATATCTTTGTGAGGGAAAAATGTAGAGCTGATGATCATGTTTTTTGCCATAGCCAACTGGGCCAGGCGATGCCCATTGTCGTTTGAGACCTGGTGCAGGCCATGCTCCCCATTGACCCCCCCAAACGTCCTTTCTCTGCCCACTTGAGCGTTGAGGTCACCAACTATGATCCTGGCATCATGGGCTGGGCATGCATCCACGGCTCTGTCAAGCTGGTCATAGAACTCCTCTTTGCTCTGGTCGTCACTGACTTCTGTGGGGGCGTAGACACTCAGAACACTAAGGTTATAAAACCTTCCCTTTATCCTGAGGTAGCAGATTCGTGGGCTTATAGGTCTGAAACCCGTAATCAGGTGTGTACACCGTGGGCTCACTGCAAATCCTGTTCCAAGTGCGTGGGTTCTCTCTCCACCACTGTAGAATATGGACCAACCCTCAGAGTCAAGCGTCCCACTGCCAGTCCACCTCACCTCCTGTAGGGCCACTATGTCCATGCTGAACTTCTTCAGCTGCTGAATTAGGAGCCTAAGGGCACCTGGTCTGTTTAGGGACAGGACATTCCAGGATCCAAGCTTCACGTCGAGTTTTTTCTTCTTCCTAGTTTTTCCATTATCCATGCCAGGTCGTCGCCAGTAAGACAGTCCGGTTCTTTCTCTTTGTGCGTTCTGAACGATTGTTTGTTTTCCGTGATGGGGTTGTTGGCCCTATGCACAACCCCCAACCTGGAGGGCCAGGTGTTTTGTATCAGGCTTCACCTGCCCTAGAGGGATTGCCTTCACTGCGGCTACAGAGATCCCTCCTCCCCGGCTGGTTTTGGTCCGCCCCGGGCAATTATCGATTGCATTTTGGTCAGCTAAAATTTGAACGGAGATTAGGCCTCTTTGGCGATTCACACTCGTGTTTTGATTTATATATATATATATTTCAATATAAACCCTTAAATTTTCGTAGTGAGCGAACGGTTTGTCCTACAGAGCTCCGCGTGGTCTCAAAAAATTCTACATATTCCATAGAATCTTAAATCGAAGGAAAAACAATACCTTTATATCAAAATTTTTTGAGTTAAGGCGTTTTCAAAATTTCAAAATTGATTTTGGAACCCTTAGGAGTGACCTACATCAACCAAAAGCTTCGGGGCACAACTAGACCCCAAATGGAGCCTACATACCAAATTTCATCAAAATCGGTCAATGCTGAGTGGCAAAAGTGCCGCGGACGGCGGACGGACGGCCAAATTTTTATTCGATTTTTGGATTCTACGTACCTTGAAACGTAAACCATCAAATTTTGAGGGGGTGTTAAAATTTTTTTTTTCTTGGTCGATTCCAAAGGTTCATTATTGAAAATAATAAACCAAAACTATGTAGGTAAATTAGTGCGTTCACGACATACTGGTTCTTTGGCAGGAAAAAGATGGAAACATGGAGTACTCATCAACAACTGCAAGGATATATAGATACAGGATTGTGAAGGTATTGGCCCGACGAAATCGACATTGAGTCTTTCTAAAGGCATAGTGGCCTTGATTAGCGTTCCCTGGGGCCAAAGGTATATGGGCTTCAGTTCTGAGGAAACGTTAGAGCTAAGAATGATGAGTTTCGACGTTTCAACAACGCAGAGCACAATAATTTGACGTACGAGTGTGTCTGGGCCAAACAGAGAACCAAACGGATTGGTTGAGAATCGAGGCCTGGACAGAGCAGATTTTACAAGCCCAACTCGAGTAGTTACCTCCTTTTGAAAGTTTCAAGAAAAAGAGGAGAAAAACCTTGTTTGCCTCACAATTTCCTTTGCGATTTCGCTCGGAGAAGAGTGTGGAAAAGACGGTTTTAAATATTCAAGACGACCCCGAAACCACGGTGAAAAGGCAGAGTGAGAAGGGCGTATCGCGACCATCCTAGGGGAGAAGGATGGAGGTAGAACTGATAAAGGTGTAGGGAAGAAGAGTGGAACTGTAGAGGTGAGGGTACTGATAAAGGAGGTAAAGTGGAGAGGGTGATAAGGAGGGAGAGGCGAAATCGTATTTGTCGGTAATGGACTGGTCCAGGTAGGAACAACTTGGATTTTCCTCGAGGGAGTCTCTTCATTCTCACCTATCCGAGGGTCTCTGGAGAGAATGAATGAACTTCGGATGAATCTCAATGATTGCCCCTCGTATACCAGAGGAGGAAAATTCATCTTACACCTAGAGAGGAAATAAAGGGCGACACCTGTTTTTTGAAGATCTACCCTCGTCAGACACAGTTGGGTTATTTTTCCAAATACAAAATTTTTATCTAATTAAGGAGCTACACTTGTAATCTTTAGGTCTTTGGTATAATTAAATTTTGTTATTGAATGAAAATGAAGATTGCTAGTTGAAACTTTAAATAGGTAGGTTGCTGAAGGCAGGTAAGAGCGGTAAGTACTGGTTAATGAATTTACTGTTAAGTTAGAAATGAAATTAAGTTTTAATAAATAAATGATTTACTATTATTAAATGTGTTCTAGCTTTATTTACCCTATTCCTATTTATGTTCCTAGTTGTAAGTTAAGTTAAGCTGTGTATAGACCTAGGGATTACTGCAGGTAGAAAAGGGCCTCGAACTGAAGGTTCTTGAGGTCGTTGATCGAGCTTGGTTGAAATTCCTAGGTGGTCGCTGCCACCACCCTGGGTTGGTAAATGACCCCAGGAAATACCAAAATCCTAAGTGCGAGTTACCTGAACCTTTTGTAGAGTTGAAAAGGGTAGAAAGCTGAAATAAGCCACAAGAGTTAAACACGAAGGGTTTTTATTAGTTAAAATTATAAGATTGGTACCGAGAAGCGGAATTTTAGTACATACTCTGAAGGAGTCAAAAATTAAGTATTGTATCAATAAATGTCGTCGAATTGTATCATTTTCGTAGGAACAACAATATAATATACGATGTGAAAATATAAAAGAAATATGACTCTACTAATTCTAATATAGTGACTTAGAATCCTTGACTTAAAATGAATATCGACGTATACAAATTTACAGAGTTGAATGGTACAAAGTCAGTTTTCCAAGCAAAATCAGTTTCCAAAGCAAGATCAGTTTCCAAATTCTCAAGTAGTTACTTTATGGCGGGACTTAAGATAAAAGGGGGGTTTGTGCCAGATTTTGTGAAAGATTGTAAGCGCTTACAGTTGGTTCTGAGGGAATGGGCTCACCCTTTGTGCCGAGCTTGGACCTCTTGAGATCTCCGTAGTGGGATGAGTTTCCAGGGCCTCTCCTTCTGAAGGCTTGTAGTTGGGGGAGCCTGGAACGGGGCAGTTCTGCCTCGGTTCGTGGGTCGTCCGGGGTTTGGTACGATCGTAGTTCGGCATAATGGAGAAGGCGGCAACGTTTCGGAATCCGGGCCTTGGCTAAACGGATTGCGAAATGAAGACTGGCGGACTGAAGGTAAGTCTATTAAGTTTGGATCACTCACAAATTCTCAGTTCTTACACTTTTTGTTACAATGACGGGGGATGAGTCGATAAGTTGGGTTCGTTTTGACCTTACGAGACGCGTGGCTTGAGCGGACTGAGGCGCGAGGGAGGGGGCAGCTCCTTTTAACCCCTCGGCCATCTTGGCTGTTGGATGGAGAAGGCCGCGATGGTGGCGTGCTCGCTGTCCTCGGCTGATGGATGGCGGACATCGGTCGTTGGTGGTTGCTTGGCGGACATCGATTCCCTCGTTGCTCGGGTGGAAGTATTGAAGATGGAGTTGAAATTATTTGGATATTAAAATGTGCCTGAAGGGCGTAGCTGTAATTTCTGGCACATTACACACTCACCTCTATAATCTGATAAAAGTATGTTTAAAATTCAAACATATTGTTGAGTAATGCATGCATTCCAGGGGACGTCCCATTGGATAAGCGATAGATCAATTTAAACCAGTTGGTAAGTGATAAAACTGTTTCACTCGATGTAATTTATTTATTACTTTAGGCAAGAAATAATGGTCCCCCCCTCACCCTTATCCACAATAACATTTAGTAAGTATTAGAACCTCATGTATTACAATAATAAATAGAAACTTATGTTTCTAATTGTTACATTCTTATATGTTTCTGGGGAATGTTTGAACAATACAACGCAGTACCTCATTAGTTTGACTCAAATGATAGCTGATAGACAGGCAGACTCTCATGACGTGGTTCGATCTGAATTGTGTACATTCCAGTACATCAGACATTGTGAGGCTCGAGCTCGGGATTCCAACGCGAAAATGGATATTCCCCCTCAGGGCGTTGATAATATTAAACCATCACAAGGAGGATCTCCCAAAATCCAGGGTCGGATTCAGCTTCCAAGCTGGGATATGAAATTTCGATACAACCCTCCCTCGAAATGCAGATAGTTTCGCTGTGGAAATTCCGTCGCTGCTTCACTACCGGTTGAAGGGAACTTTGTGTTGGTCAAACAAGTTGGAATCGGTCAAAAATTCATCGACGGACCACAGATGACCGACAATGAAATATTCGAGTTCTGTGACTGGTAACTCATCTGACCTCCATCATTTCAGATCGCATTCTCATCGTAAATCAAAACCACAAATCCACACTTTCGACTTCCCACAAACACCCTTCATATCTCACGTCAACGAGACATTTCCCTACATTCTTCTAAAACTTTCGACCTGTAACCGCCTCTCGTAAGGTGGGAATTTGCTTTTTCTTCCCGCGAGCATCTAAATAATTTATTTTCCCCCGCGGCCGCTACGACCTGAGCAGCGCTGGGCATCACCTTAGTTTTTTTTGCGGTCGAAAGGCTTTTATTTTTCTCAAGGGACAATCTCTAAGGGTTCGCCCTTGTTTTCATGCCTTTTTCCACGGTTCTTTTCGTTGCAAACAAACGACGGGTTTGATTTACGAGCGCGTTATGCCCGAAGAATTTGAAAGTCCGAACCTCCTCGTTTGAAGGTATTGACGCAAAGTGGAACAAAATGGCTGAAAACGACCAAATATTTGTTCAAGTTTGATGTACATACGATTTGAAATAATTTGTGTACAATTATCAGAAAGAAGGCTGATGAGGGTTTGGTTGGCGTCCTCCCAATCACTTCATGAGGTTTCCCAAGTGCCTTGTACCGAATTTCAGCAATCCAGGATGAACATCTTGCTTGCAATTCTTTACAACATCTAACGTAATTAAAGATTCTCAACGGGATCCGAAATATAGCATTTCCAGGTTAAATTAATCCTTTTCCGAACCAAATGAATCATCTTTCCAACTAATGAATCCTTTTCCAAACTAAATTAATCTTTTTCCAAACCAATTGAATCCTTTTCCACACTAAATTAACCTTTGTCTAAACCAAAAGAATCTTTTTTCAAACCAAATTAAGCTTTTTTCAAACCAAATTAATCGTTCCGCGAAAATTAGCCCAGTGAAAATTCGTTCGAATTGCAGGCATTGTAGAAAAACGTGAGAAGTTTTTAGCTGTATGATTTGAAGAATTTAAGATTCTTCTTCTTTTTTAAGATTCTTCTTCTTCTTCGGAGGCTACCAAAGATGAGGCTGATGAGTATTCCTCTGTTCTGTGGCCGAAAGAAGGATAATAAGACGACCAGCTATTGTTCCAAGTGTAGCGATTTGTCGAGAGCACGAGAAGGTTGTGAAGTTTTGCAAAAATTGTTTTGAAAGTCAAAGTTCTCCTTAGTTTTCTTTTGTCAAAATTCGAAGTTACTTACCTATTTGTGATTTTTTCTATTCATTCCACAATGTATTTTTTTTCTATAAATTTCACAAAGTCTGTGATTTTTTTTCTATCCTTTTCACAATGTACCATTTTTATCCCTTATCATCCTGAGGTATCTTTTTGGAAGTCCGAATTTAACCTGCAACAGTTCATATAATTTTAAGCCAAAACTGATAGCTGTTGGCTATTTTTATACTCCAACTATCGATTGTGTAAGAAAACGTAATGTAAAAATATTTAACTCTTATATATAACATATAATTCTCCAAAAATAAAAAACAATATAACTCTCGAGTTGATAGAATGTAATAATACCTACTGTAACTGTAATAGACGAGATACCTAGACAAGATACATATACTGCGCCTTCGAGATACCCTCTACCCTCATATCTCGACTTGTTGTCTAATAGTTGAGTTTCCTCGTCAGAGAGGGCGCCACTGTCTAAGGCAGTGGAGATCCCTCAATAAAGTGAACTTTCTGAATTCCTTGGTTATATATGAGAAATAATGGACCTCAACATCCCACCAAGGATTTTTCCAAGTTTTCTTCTTCTACTCCATCAAAATTGGGTTTATAGTTGGGCTAGTGTGGCCCATGGAATGAACCTTCTGCTCAAATATTCTATAGGTTTGTCAAAACACATCTAAAATTAATGGAAAATCCGAAAAAAATCAAGTTTTTTGAACAAGTGGGAAAATATGGGTTAAAATGTTTACTGAAGTATAAAGCATAATGATAATTTCTTATGTTATATACATATATTATACAGTAGGTATAGGCAAATAATGAACCTATTTTTCAAATGTCTATTTTTCATTAAAAATTTCGTTCTCTAGTTTGCTAAGTACTTAAAAAGTTTTTTAAAGTTTGACGGTACTCTATTTCTGATAAAACCATCAAAAATTTGAAATTTTTGATATTTGGGAGGAAAAATTAATTAAGAGCATTCACTGAGTGTCACTTAATGAAGATAATTAGAATCTGAACGATAATTATGCTTTAATCAATTGAAATATGCTGCAAAATGTCTGGGGTGTCGGAGCACCCCACCTTGAGGTACAAGTGATTCCGATTCACCTTGTGGTGTGAGGGTTTAACAGCACAGGTGCTTAGAACTAGAAACTAATAAATAGCGTCCATGTATGTAACCTAATAAAAGTATTATTTAGTAATTTACTTATTACTGTTATAGTATCAATTTATTTACGAGATGGAGCGTTATTGCAAAGATCCTACCCTACAACACGGGCCAAGCACAACGTCGGGTAGGAAATCTGAGCAAAACGCATCCCTTCGTGCATTTTCCTTCTAGTAAAATTGTACAAAATTTCGTCAAATATATATCTATCTATCTAACAGGAAACAACATAAGCAGATACACATCCAGAAATTATGTTAGACATGTACAATACATGTCTCAAAGAAGGTATATTCCCAGAGCGATGGAAGTTAGCAAGACTCGTACTGATTGGGAAAGGCAAAGGAGATCCCAATACAGCTTCAGCACACAGGCCTCTGTGCCTATTAGACACAGCAGGAAAGCTGTATGAGAAGTTGTTGAAAAGAAGGATGCTGACAGCCATTGCTGAAGCTGGAGGCCTGTCACCGAGGCAATTTGGATTTAGACCTGGCAGATCCACCATTGATGCTGTTAGCAGAGTGGTAGGAATAGCAAAGGAAACTCAGCTGGGGAACCACAGGACCAGGGACATGTGCATGGCAGTTACCCTCGATGTCAGAAATGCTTTCAATTCTGCCAGATGGAAAGACATCTTGGAGGCTTTGATGGTTCAGTTTCATGTTCCATCATACCTCTTACGAGTCCTGCAGAACTACCTAGCTGACCGTTGGCTGATTTATGATGCAAAAGAGGGCATCAAATAGAGAAGAATTACCTCAGGAGCGGCACAAGGTTCAGTCTTGGGAGCCGACCTGTGGAACATCAACTATGATGGGATTCTTCGGGTAGAGATGCCCGAAGGGATTACACTGATTGGCTACGCTGATGACTTGGTGGTGGTGATAAGAGCTCGAAGGATGGAACACCTCCAGTTTAAGCTGAATCAGGCAATGCGCAGAGTGATGGAGTGGATGGAAGCACACACACTGTCACTGGCGATCCAAAAAACGGAAATTGTACTGCTAACCACAGCGAGAATTGAGAGATCTATACCTATGAATGTGGATGGACAGGAAATCATCACCTCTCCAGCCATTCGCTACCTTGGTGTGATACTGGACGGGAAACTAAGCTTCTGGAGGCACATCAGTGGAGCAGCAGATAAGGCTGCAGGTATTGTAAATAAGCTGAGCCTACTGATGGCAAATCTAGGGGGCCCATCACCCGCTAAGAGGAGACTCCTTATGCGAACTGCAGAGGCAATTATGCTGTATGGAGCAGAAGTGTGGGCAGACTCCCTTAGGTACCAAAAGTACCGGGCACGTATGGAAGCTGTACAGAGAAGAGGAGCTCTGAGAATCAGTAGTGCATTTAGAACTGTCTCAGGTCCAGCATCACAAGTGATAGCGGGAACTATCCCAATACACCACCAGGCACTGGAGCGCAAAAGGATAAGAATGAGGATGGCAGAGACAAGACAGAGTGGACAGCCCTCATAATCGACGATCTAAAGGCTTGGTTGGAGAGAAAACACGGAGAGGTGAACTATTACCTGACTCAATTCCTCTCAGCGCATGGATACTTCCGCTCCTTCTAAGTAAAGATCGGGAAAGCCACTGGCCCAGAGTGCAGATACTGTGGGATAGAGGAGGATGATATCTGCCACACCTTCTTCACATGTCCTCAATGGGAGGGTATGAGGGGGTGTGCTGAGGAGGTCATCGGAACATTGCGTCCACACACAATCACACACGGGATGATAAGAAGCAAGTCGAGCTGGGACGCAGTGGAAGAATTTGTCACATCAGTCCTCAAAGCAAAAAAGCTGGATGGAAGATGGGAGGAAGAAGATGAGGAATAGAATTGAAGGAGACCAGAAGTAGGAGCAGCCATTTGGCACAAAAAAAGGGCTCAACCTGAAGTAATACTGTACAAGTGGTCCCGGGGTGAGTCCTAAGCAGAGGGAGTGGGGTTTTAGTTGGTAGCCCCAATTCATGGGGAGTCCAACACTGTTGGGGTGAACTTACCCTTCGCTCTTAAAGAGTTTCCCCACTTCCGTAACAAAAAAAAACAAAAAAAAAAAACAGGAAACAACATAATTTCGATTGCTCATACAGCTTATTTGACGTTGAGATCGTTAATACAACTCAAATTGTCTCTAAAATGCTATGAATAAGGTTTCAACGTTCCAGGATGTACAGGAAATAGTCAGCTCGATAGCTTGCACAGTAACAAGTTCACTAAAAGGCCCTGTACACGATTTCAGAGCTCTACGATGAAAGGGGAGAAAAATTAGTTGTATCGCTCACACTACTGACTGCCCTTTAAACCTTCCAAGAGATTTCCAATTGCATTTATCAGTGTACTGCTAAGATTTTTCGAAATCTCAAGGAGATGCAGTTAATCATCTCGATAAGTCTGAAACAAGAAAAAATACGGTCCCGTCTGAAAATAACGTTCGTAAATGCGTTCGTTGCCCCGCGTTGTAAAAATAGTGCGAAGAGCCGATTTATGTCTTCGTGGAATCAGACGATCCTTTTGCGATTGCGTCAGACAGCAGGTATTCTATATTGTGGCGAACGGGACCGATGGAAATAATTCAGAGCCGTTTCAAACCCCCAAACTGCACACGAATTTGTCGCGAAGGTTTTTGTTTATGTCCGAAAAGTTGGTTCGTCAATAAACGCACAATTTGTGAAAACAAGAATAACAAATGACAAAAAATGGTCAAAGACTTTGCTAAAGACGATCTCAAAATTCGAGATTTTGTCCAGCGGTCCGACTTTGTCAAAAGACTTGAAACTCAACTTTGTCCTCGAATTTTGAGATCGTCTTTTGACAAAGTCTTTGACCGTCTTTTGATAAATGTCGAATAAGGCAATTTCGCTTTAAATTCAAATCGTTCCAACGCTTCTTCACGTTGCTGATGAGTCACCGAGATATGACGAAAACGGTTTACCAAAATCCCATCATCACTGAAACAAATGTTTGACTGTCCCTTCTGCATCAAGATGCTTTTGGGTTGAGTCGCAAAGTTTCAAATTTCCCATTTTCAATGGATAGTTATGTTTGGTACTTCGTTTCGATCTTTCGGATCTCTTCAGCTAAGCGTGCGCAAACTTTAGGACAATGTTGAGTTTCAAGTCTTTTGACAAAGTCGGACAAAATCTCACAATGGAAAAAATCTCGAATTTTGAGATCGTCTTTAGCAAAGTCTTTGACCGTCTTTTGACAAATGTTTAAACTCTTCGGAAATGGCTTCTTAGCCAAACTGACAAAATATCAGGACAAAGTCTAGTCTTTTGACACAATCTCGAATTTTGAGATCGTCTTTTGACAAAGTCTTTGACCGTCTTTTGATAAATGTCGAATAAAGAATAACAAAGGTTATGGGCCCAGCGGGCTTGAACCAGAACAAGCGAATCGAAGAGATACCTATTGACTGATTTTAAAATGATAGAGTGCCTATGGAGTGCAACGAGGGCCTGTATGGAGACAAATCTGCAGTTGAGTCAGTTGGACTGTCGAGGAACTAAAGGTGCGTTTAGACGTGCAACGATTTATCGATTTATATAACATGAACTAATGAGCGAATTTTCAAAGAAATCTTTATTTTTCTACATTATGATTTTTGGAAAAACTTCAGGAATCGTTTTAGAATGTTCCAAAAAGGATTTCAGTGACAAATTATTTCGAAAAAGTTGAAAATTTTCTATTTTATTCCATATCAAAATTTTTTTAGGCAATCTTCATTTTTCTTGGAAAATTCGCCAAAAATAAAAATTTGGATTTTTGTCCGAAAATAGCCTAAAACAGAATTGCCCGTTATCAGGAGCCTAAGGTTGTTAACTCGGAGGTTAAAGATGGAAAACGGACTTAACGGGCCGTTAAAACGACCGGGGATTATGCGCCGAATAAATGAACCCCCGCAAGGTGTTTGTTGACAGGCCGTTTTTCCGGAGGGCCGCCAGTTAACCCCCTCCCGCCGCCCGTTAACCCGCAAGCCCCGTTTTCCGGCTGTAAATCCGTCTTCCCGCGGGGGCGGTTACCGAGCGGAACCCCACCTGTTGAGCTCGACAGCGGGGGTCTCGATTCCTCTTACAAACTCACTTAGCTTTTCTCTACAACCCTCCTCCTCCTCCTACTCCTCCACCTACTCCTCCTCCTCATCCGCATCCACCACCGCTCACTACCATCCGTTTTCGTCCCCGCTGCCTTTTATACCTGATAAAACTCGACAGTTTTCCACCCAAATAAATCAAACCACTTTCACTTTGTCTTTCTCTTTCACTTTATTACCTAAATTACCTTTTTATTTAATTTACAAGTCAAAAAAGCTCGTGAAAGGCTTCACATTATTTTCTTTGAGTTTTAAATCCTTATAAACAACTCAATTGATATCTACCTACTCGAAATTTTACATAAGTAGAGATTGAAAAGTATAGATAGGAAACAGGCAGGATATATGAATAGATAAGATTGGAGATTGAGATGTATAGATAAGATACAGATAGGAGTGGATAGATAAGATAGGCGATTGATAGATAACATATAAACATAAGAATGGATAAATAAGATATGAGACTGAGATTTACAGATAAGATACAAACATGAGATTGTATAGATAAGATGGGATATTGAGATGTATAGATAAGATAAAGACATAGGAATGGATAGATAAGATAGGAGATAGATGGCAAAATACAAAAGGGGTATTCATGGTCACATTCGATCGTCGAATCTTCGTATATTGAAAGTCGGGTAACTCGAGGGTCTCATGAGGCTCCCACATTTTCTTCCGTCGAATCGTCGAAAATCGAATTGTGCGTAGCGCTCCTTGTGGCATCAGACGATAACCAAGTCAATGTCAAAAGAACCGCATGTTCATTAATTTCCTTTTAGTTAAAAAATGAGAATACCCCAGAGGTTCCTAATAAAATCCTTCAACAAAGCTCCTAGTACACGAACGAAAAAATCTACGGCTAGAATTAAAAAAGGATGCTTCAGACTTCTGAATAGGTACCTACTGATGAGGAGTCTTGTCTCAAAGAAAACCCTTGCTACTTCCGTCACACAATTTTGAACGCATTTTGGTACATATCTCATGGCTGAAACATGTTCGATGCTAGAAAGGAGAATGTGCTAAGCTCGCTTTAATGCCAGCAAGCAACATTTTTCCACTTCTCCAGCAGACCATCAGATGGTTGCGTTTTTCCTTAGCCGCCTGGGTGGCTCAGCTCCACTCATTTAATCGAGAAAAAACCCACTTCGAACGGAATAAAAAAGAAATAAACGAACGGAAAAACGGAATAAAAATTAAAAAAGGTGTTGTTAAAAGAAAAACTCAAAATGAAAGGACGAGAAGACCTGTTTGTTGATGATAGTTGCTTCTCACAACGGCCGCTAGCGCTAGGGTTTGTAATTCGACGTCGAATCTCGTAATTCGACGCCTTCAGCCCGTCGTAAATCGAATCGTCGTATTTGCCGGTGCGCATGCGCATTGACTCCCGTCGAATCTCCAAATTCGAAGATTCGACGTCGAATCTCCCGGACCATGAATACCCCTATTATAAAAGTTTTCCAAAATTGGCTAAATATTACTTGAAAAAAATGGAAATATAGGAGAATATCATTAATAATTAATTAATTCATTTTTCATATTTTTAGTAAGGCAAACAGTGTTTGCTATGTTTGCCTGGAGGAGGCGCCACTGGTAGCGCTATTCCATATAGGAATGTCCGACACTTCGAAAGTATCGAATTAATATCGTATCAATACATCCAAAAAGTATCAAACAGTATCGATATTTTGAAGTCTTAATAAAATCTAAAATCTTTCAATCAGTGAAATGTTTTGTTCGAATCTCCCAAGAACGTCTGATGAAACTACTAACTTCGAGTTCTCCTTTAAAACTTCACAGAGGCCCACGCATCAAATTAGTTTGAGTCAATCAAAACCTTCATCAATCGGATTGAGGATTTGAAAGAGCAGATGCCGTTTCGGAGCTCGTTTGTTGTCAAAACAGTTCTATTTGGGGCAAAAGAGCAACGAACTGTAGCAGGTGTTGTGTTGCTCGGTTCCCTTGATTAGCATCGAATTTGCGTGGGCATCCACCTACGGTTCGACCAAATGCAACAAATTCCTTAGAATTTCAGAGATGACACGTATGTACTATTTTGCGTTCTGAGTAACGATTAAGGAAGCTTTGTAATCGTAGGGCAAAACTGGTTGAAAATTTGTGTGTGGCTTCATCGAGTACATAATACATTATATTATATAATACAATTATATGAAAGTATAGTGAATGCGGTTACGTTAAATCTGAATGCAACGGCACCAATAGGGATCTCTTTAAGCTTGATAAACGAAGCAAAATGCTGCTAATTACTTATCTGCACAGCTTTTTCATTGATCAACTCTATCCTAGTGATAATCTAGTAGGTAATTAAAAATGTCGATTAATTGAGTGCCCACCATAACATTAAGCACTTGATTTGAGGGTGCCTTCATAACGAAATTCGATGGCTGAAGGAGCTCAATAACGGAACAACTTTTCAATCTTGTAGCTGTTTATTCACTTATCAAAGCAGCAAGATAGTGAGAATCGAATTTTAATTTGGCGGAGCCGACTTTGTTTGATCTGTTGCCCGAATCAATAATGAGGGAACGAAGAAGTATGAAATGCAGTTGTGGCACATAGCTTCCTCGTATCCATGACATGATCGGGCGTATAATTTACCAATAGACTGTAGGGAGCAATCAGTCCAATCATTTTCGGTAATGGATTATAGTGCTTTGGCTTCATGTTATATTATCAGTGAGATGGCTGTTTTCGGGAAGATTAAACTGTATGATTCACATAAAGTAAAAAAACGTGAACTAAACAAAAATCCCGGGTTGAATTTAAATGTGGAGATTTCTTCTTCAGAGAAATTTCTTCCACAGGGAAGATCGAAGATGATTTCTCTGAAGGCTACTTATTGGCTCGACCGCTTAAGTGGAGAGGGATTCACGAGCGGGCCAACTCGAAAAATTATCAAGACCGGTAACCTATCCAGATAATCTTTCTCCTATCTCATCTATTCATTCCTATGTCTGTTCCTTACCTATAGATCTCAATATTTCATTTTATCTATCCATTCCTACATCTATGTCTTATCTATCTATCTCCATCTCCATCACCTTTATTTGTATCTTATCTCGTATTTACAAATCTCTTATCGATCAATTCTTACGTCTTTATCTCAATCTCCTATCTTATTTATCCATTCCTATGTCTGTACCTTACCTAAACATCTCTATCTCTCATACTATCTATCCATTCCTATGTCTGTATCTTATCTATACATTTCAATCTCCCATTTTATCTATACATTCCCATGTTTGTATCGTATCTATCGCAATCTCTATCTCTTATCATATCTCTCAATTCCTATGCTTGTATCTTATCTATACATCTCAATCTCTTATCTTTTTTATCCATTCCTATTTCCTATGTTTGGGGACTATTTCAATATTACCAAGGAAGTTAGATGAAATAAGTACGTATTTTGCCGTGGATACACACCTACGAGTTGAAAAGGTCGGTAACTACGACGGATTGCGGATGATACACGGACTAGCGCGGTGCAAGGCATGCAGTTCACAAAAATGAATTTTGCGCGACTGTAATGGATGAGAATAGACGATTGGCGGGTTGGCAGGAGGTCAGCGCGGGGTCAAGTTTTCCTATACCTCCACTATAACAGCATAGGGATGGGTATCGATACTCGATATTTCAAAATATCGATACTTTTGTACCGATACTCGATATTTTAGTATCGATACTGCACTATCCGATATTTTTGGATATCGATACTTTGGATCCGATATTTCTAAATATCAAATATCGATACAGTTCTCGCGGAAAATTCAACATAATGGCTAAAAAATTGAGAAAGTAGAGAGGCTATTCGTTTTATCCTCGAGACTCAATAATCGATTATTTTCGATATCAAACATAACCTTCTCAACATAACCTTCTCTGACCCAATCAGCTGGTCGTGAAGGGGCGCCATTTGCTCTCCTATCCAGCAAGGTTATTCTGTTAACATACCAAGTTTCTTGGTATGTAAACAGAACGATGATTATAATATTCTTTAAAAGCAATAATTGCTTTTACATAATTATTATGTAATCGTTATTATTATGTCTGACAAGAAATTCCATACTCAGTATGTGTGTTCACTCAAAGGTGACGACCTGAGAAGGTATGACTATAAGATACGTCTCTGTAGTGGTTTAGACCCCTTTGAGCAGAGTGTTGTTGAGTGTGACGACGATTTTCCTGACATAACTCGCGAAGATCTCGTGGAGTATCTTGTATTGAAGACGGATTTCATATCCCTGAAGCAACTGAAGTGCTGCAAATCTTTGGATGCGCACAACTTCGTTACTTCAGGGCATGTGAAATCCGTCTCATGCAAGGTACTCCCAGGTGACAAGGTGGTGGTGTTTGGAAAGGTAAGTAATTCAAATGTTATCCAATTATTATAAGGTTAATTGAAATAATAACGATGTATGCCATGTTTTGGGCAGGTAGTAGATTCAACAACGGTCGTTTGATGAAAATAATGTTAAGATAGCATCCCCTGCCCATTGGTAAGTCAACATTGTTATGAAACTTTGAAAAATCATGGGAAAAGATCTACTCATCATAGAAGAATCCAGTTGATACCAAAACTCTTAGTGAGGGCTCTACTTTCAATTAAAAATTATAATAATCCACTTTCCCGACTCTAGCACGCACCCTACTTCGAGCCATGAAGCAGTACTGTATGAGCCAATTTTCAAAATTAGGTTCCATATATATGTATATTGACCTAAACGTTTACTCCGTTTTATGGTTCGAATATGGATAGATTAACATGCAATGGAGTCATTACTAGCCCCATGAGTTGACTTGTACGTTGAAGAACAACACTAACGCATTATAATAGTTGCATTCATCCATATGTAGTGGTCGTGCCATGAACCACAATGTTGTTTTGGCACCGTGCTGGCCCCATTAATTTCACTTCCAAACTGAGGTCTGTAGTGAGTTTTTCTTTCAAACTTATATAGTACCTACCTATTTTTATGTACAGAATACCCTACGAGCTCGTACGTTTAATTTTCAATGTAGCATATTTTTTTCACCCAATTATGTTTCTACATTTTTGGCAGATAATGGAAGTTATTGTTTGGAATTACACATAAAACAGGTGTACTAGATTGTATATTTCATATAACCTACTTATTTCAGGTGATCCATTCTCAACGCCTCAATGAAGCACCTTTAAAATGTTGGATTCTCCTTACAAAAAGTGGCGAGATTCTGACGGCTCACTGTACTTGTATGGCTGGAGTTGGAGAGGTGTGCTCCCACGTTGGGTCACTTTTGGCAAACCAAAAAATTAAATACCGCTTCAGGGACGAGAAGAGCAAATAATAACCGCATAAATTGGCATAATGAAAAACCGTCCATACAATCTTTGTTTACAACGGAGTCAACATGGCCGCCTTTCAGCGAGATTCGAATAACCGTTCGATTAGTCGAAGAATCGATACATCCATTCTGTGTGATGTCACACGGATAAAGGCAATTGGGTCATTACTCTCAAGTTGCACAAAATTTGTATAAACGTTATTTAATAACGTTTATATCATGGAGAAAATCACCCTGCTTGGACTCTTCATAGTGAAAAATGAATAAAAATTGTTGGAAAAATTATTTTTCTTGAGAATATTGGATAATATTGATAGTTTGTGACACTAAAGTATCGATACCCGATACTTTAAAATATCGATACTCATGCCCAACAATATTTGGGGTATCGATACTCGGATATCGATACAAAATATCGATACTTTTATAACGATACCCATCCCTATAACAGCATAAGCAAAGGCAAACAATCGACTAGCTGTTTCGTGACCTTGAAACATGAGAAAATTTGAAGATGAGCCATGGATACCTACTAAGCCATGGGTTACGCTTCCTTAGCAACCAGTAATCAAGTTTCTTAATGAAAGAATTCTCTATTTCTTTGAATGGAGTGTGATGCATTTCATCTAAATAAGCTCGATTGTGAAGCAAAAACATGGTTGGTAGGTAGTGACAATGGCAAAGCTGTCCTCTTTGCTGGCGAATAGAAAAATAATAAACCTTTGTGTAATAATTTGCTGTGTTTTTTACGATTGTTTATTTCTCTAAGACTAGTCAAGGTGTTTGCCTGACGAATATTGTCACCTGACGCTGAATACTGTCGACCTTTCTAGGGTTAAGGATGATGAAAAATTACTCCCAGTTACGACCGTAATGACATGGGAGTTCAATTAGCTACCTACCTGTCAACCGTAATAAGTACGTAACCGTGCATTAAACTACTTTTGCAATCCAATCGTCAACATGGGAGCATGCGAGCCACGCATCGAGATTCTCAAAATGAGTCACACTCAAAATTGAAGTCACACTCGACCATTTTGTGGTTTAATACGGTAATCACACGCTATTAGCATCCCAGACTTTTTTTTTGAAGGAGAATACGCCGAGGCCCTCCCACATTGTTCGTCGAGTTGGCTTTGAACTTTTAATACGGACAAATTACACGTTTTCGAAAGAGATGATGGTAGTTGAAAAACGACAAAAATAAATAAAAAGAGTTGAGGAGAAAATGAGTGGAAAAAAAGTCGTCAATTTCGTCTGGGCCGCACGATAATTTGCGGCAACCGGTCGGCACTTTTTTCCCCCATCACGGCAGTCTGTTTTGTCAACTACTTAACACGGGGGAAAAAACTATTCAAAATTTTGGTCCATTAAATTCAAATTTTGTGGGGATTAAATCAACATTCTGAGAAGAACATTCAATATTTCGATTCACATACTCGTATCTTACTTATTAGAAGGTGTAAGAAATCAAAATTCTAACCGGCGTTTTGATCAATTTTGGAAGGAACTGTTCTGAATTGAAGGAGCGATAATTAGCCACCAATTTCATAAGTCCATATCAATTGCATTCGATCGAAATAGATCGATTTTTCGAAAAATCTTCCCAATAACAAGGACTTTGAAGGTAGTTTGCAAACTACCTTCAAAGTAGCCCATGGGCTAAAACAAAATAGCAAAAACGTCTGCCAAGTGGGTGTGGCAAATAGCATCCTATGATCAGCATAGTACCTAGTTAATCTCAAAACATCAATCTCGAAGTACCTGCCACAACCCTCATAGTGGACCATCTACACGCTGATCTGGACAATCCTGAAAAATTTCGTCGAAATCGGATGGAAAATATAGAAGTTATGGATGTTACAAGGAATTGACGTTTGCGCATACGTTGACATTAAAATATCGATCCAGAAGACCATAAGGTAAAAGCACCAATAGTGGACACTTTAAGGAAATTTTTGCATTGAATTCTCAATAGATATGATGGATTTTGTTTGAGAACGATGAACCTTCATTTTTTACATTCTATGACTCTTCGTCTTTTGATTCCACACCCAAAATCTCTAAATACTTCATTTTAAGTAAATATTTTAAAATAATAATTACAAAAAGCCTTCTATGAGGGCAAAGTGGACACCAAAATTTCCTTTCGTTTCTATAGTGGACACTTTCTGCTTCTATAGTGGTCATCACTTGTGTACTGCCTTTTTCGAGGGATTTATGCTTTAAATGGGGTCTGTAGGCTAGGATATTGAAAACAAAATTGGTCAATTATAAAAAGTAATAGATGATTATCACTTTTACAGTAGGTAGATAGGAAGAAAGTACAGATTTAACATAACTGTTTTCATCAAATTGATGAGGAAATCATTTTTCGATCACAAAACCCACGAAATACATCACTTTAGTAATAAATTCGTTATTTACAACTGGAATAGTCTGTTGGTTTACGTTTCAAGGTACGTAGAATCCAAAAATCGAATAAAAATTTGGCCACCCTCCGTACGCGGCACTTTTGCCACTTAGCATTGAACGATTTTGATGAAATTTGGTATGTGGGCTCCATTTGTAGTCTGGTTGTGCCTCGAAGATTTTGGTTGATGTAGGTCACTTCTAAGGGTTGAAAAATAAGGTTTTAAATTTTGAAAACGCCCTAACTTAAAGAATTTTGATATAAAGGTATTGTTTTCCCATCAATATAAGATAGTACCTATAGAATATTTTGAGACCACGCGGAGCCTTGTAAGACAAACCGTTTGTTCCCTACGAGAACTTAAGGGTTGGACTTACGATAAATCAGAAACACTAGTGTGAATCGACAAAGAGTCCTAATCCCCGTTCAAATGTTAGCTGACCGAAATACGATCGATGTTTTTGTTCAAGTTGGTTGGAGGTATTAATAGCAAAACCGTGTTCTTTGCAGACGAGTGATCTATATAGAAAAAAAAATTAACCTTTGTGTAATAATTTGCAGAGTTTGGCAGCTGTAGCCAATGGGGTGCCATTTTTGACCTCTATATTTAATGCTCATACTGCCAGATCAGTCTTGTGCGAGAGCTCGAAGAGTCAACATTGGAGTGTACACTCGCGAAAAAGATATAAACAGGTGACAATTCGTTCCGCGTTCGGGAATGCTTACTCAGTGAAATGAAGGACCCGGAGGACGGTGAGCCAACGTTTGAGGTCGTAATAACAAAAACAAAGCAAGAGTTGTTGCATCACCGTGAGATTACAGGGGCGATACGGAGTTTGGATCCCCACGTAAGTGATGCATTTAATCATTTATACAATATTGTAGCTTCTTTATGTGACTACCTTAGTCAAGCAAATGAACACATAACCAGATTAGAACAAAACGTAAAGGCACGGGAGGATATACAAGGGTCATCGAAATCGACTCAACCCAATGTCCTCAGGACCTATAGTACGGATGAAGAAGAAACCGGAAGAGAAACCGATTGGATCCTGAAAAGGGCCAGCAAGAAACGTAAAGCTAGGTCATCGCCAGAAGTAGCATGCGCCTCCAACAAAACTAAGGTTAGCAAAGATGCAACCAAGACTGAAGAGATAAAGCCAAAAAAGGACCCCCCTCCACCTCCCATAAATATTGTGGGTCTAAAGAGTTACTCGGCCCTTAAAGATATAATTGCGATTATCCCGAAAGAACAATTCAAAGTCACTGCTCTCAACAACAACGTTTGGAAAATAAATGTAGAAACGAGAGATAACTGGAAATTGATTACAGACAATTTACGTATGGAGAAAAAATAGTGGTATACGTACCAAGATAAAGTGGACAGGCCAATCAAGGTCATGGCTAGAGGTCTACACGCAACATGCGAGAAAAGTGAAATTATTGAAGACCTTAAAAATCAAGGTCTTAACATTATGGATGCGACCAACATCCTTAGGAAAGAAAAAAGGAAAAACGAGAGAGGTGAAATCGAAACCTTTCAAAAACCTCTTCCTCTCTACATGCTAACTTTTGACAAAACCAAGGATATTAAAAAAATCCATGGCATAAAGGCCATTCTCAACATGATTGTGAAGATTGAGCCTGTGAAGAGAACCTCCAAACTCATTCCCCAATGTAAAAAATGTCAATCATATCTACATACACAGTCCTACTGTGGGAAGGAACCTGCATGTGTTAAGTGTGCTGGACAGCATATAACATCCGAATGTACCCTAGACAAGACAGATGCTCCCAAATGCGTTAACTGCAAAGGGGTTCATCCTGCAAATTATCGAGGTTGCGAAGTAGCTAAAGAGCTACAACGACTGCGAAACAATGCCACCAAATCCCAAGTGAAAGTGGTTCAGAATAAGCGAGATGTTTCTATTGACAGAAGTGTCACTAGAAGGAAATCGCTCACCACATCCACAACAGGTGCAGCTACCCCAAAGGTATCATATGCTTCAGTTGTTGCAAAAAGAGAGGTAAATGTGTCGAGCGCAGAAAAAATGCTTGCACAAATACTGGAAAAACTGAACGAACAGACTAATACAAATAAGGTGTTATTTGAAAGAATAACCAAGCTAGAAAACCAACTAACTAACTATGGAATAATATGATGGATCCAACACTAAGAATAGCAGCTTGGAACGCAAATGGGTTATCAAATCACGTCAAGGAAGTAGAACTATTCCTCCATTCTAACAAGATAGACATCCTACTCGTTTCTGAAACACATTTTACTCGGACTTCATACGTCAAAATAAGAGGGTTTACATGTTACCATACTATACACCCAAGCAATAAAGCTAGAGGAGGTTCGGCAATCATAATCAAAGAAAACATCGTGCACCAAGAAGAACCAAAAATCGAAGAGGAAAAAATGCAGGTAACATCGATAAAAGTGAATCTAAAAAATAAGAGCTTCAGAATAGCTGCCATATATTGTCCCCCCAGGCATAACTTGAAGAAAGATGACTACAGAGGTCTATTCGAATCACTAGGAAACAACTTCATAGTGGGAGGAGACTACAACGCCAAAAATACCTATTGGGGCTCACGATTAACCACGACCAAAGGTAAACAACTGTACGAGGCAGCAACCGCATTCAAGTGTGATTTCCTATCAACCGGAAGACCTACATACTGGCCTACAGATGCCAATAAAATCCCTGATCTAATAGACTTCTTTATAAGCAGAGGTATCTCAAGTGGATACATACATGTAGATGATAGTGACGACCTACCCTCTGATCACTCACCCGTTATTGTAACAATCAGTGAAAAAGTGATTTTAAAAGAGAACACTCCAAGCTTATCCAATAAGAAAACTTGCTGGTCTTGTTTTCGGCAGCAACTGGAAACATCAATTAATCTTAAAGTTCCCCTGAAAACCCCGGAACAACTAGAAGACGAACTTGACGTATTTATAAATAACGTACAACACGCAGCCTGGCAAAGTACCCCAGTAAGCCAAAACAACAATTATTGTGATAACAAAATGAAATCATACCCACTAGAAGTAAGGAATTTACTGAATGAAAAACGAAAAGCAAGGAGAATATGGAAAAATAATAGAACTCCTGAAAATAAAACTATTTTCAACAGAAAAGTTAACAAACTTAAATACCTGTTGAAAACCGTGGAAAACGAATCAGTCGAACATTTCTTGAGTAACCTAACTGCAGAGAAAGATACGGACTATTCTCTCTACAAGGTAACAAAAAACATGAAAAGACCAAAAGTTCACTCTTCTCCAATCAAAAAAGATGATGGCACATGGGCCAGAAGTAACCAAGAGAAAGCAATACTATTTGCTGATCATCTCTGCGAAATCTTTCAACCATTACCAAATCTGATACCAGACGAAAATACAACAAAGACAGAAAAAACAGATGAACTCGAAATTATACCTGTAACTCTGAAAGAATTAAAGGGTGAAATAAAGAGTAACATCAATGCAAAAAAGACGCCTGGCTACGACTTGATAACAGGTAGAATTATGAAAGAGCTCCCTGAAAAGGCTGTCATAAAATTGCTTCATATTATCAATGCTACCTTCAGGTTGAAACATGTACCATCCCAGTGGAAAGTTGCGGAGGTCATTATGATTACCAAACCAGGAAAGTCACCTAATGAGAAGACAGGATATCGGCCTATATCACTCCTCCCTGTCATGTCCAAACTTTTTGAAAAGCTGCTGCTTAAACGGCTTAAACCAATAATAGAAGACAGAAATTTGATTCCAGATCACCAGTTTGGATTCAGACAACGACACTCTACGATAGATCAAGTCCATCGAATCACTAACATTATAGAAAAGGCCCTAGAAGGCAAAAAAATATGTGCCAGCATTTTCTTAGACGTGGCTCAGGCCTTTGACAAGGTTTGGCATGAGGGTCTTGAATATAAACTGCACAGGGATCTCCCAAGACAGTTTTATTTACTCCTAAAATCCTACCTTGAGAACAGACATTTCAGGGTAAAGCAAGATGATCAATACTCCTGCTTGAAGCCTATAAAAGCAGGGGTTCCGCAAGGGAGTGTTCTCGGCCCGGTACTTTACATATTGTACACAAGAGACCTTCCACAACAAGAAGACACAACTGTTGCTACGTTTGCAGATGACACGGCTATCCTCTCTGTTGGAGATGACGTGGAAACTGCAACTCGCAAACTTCAGACGTCTGCTAACAAGATAGCCAAGTGGACTAAGATGTGGAGAATGAAGTTGAATGAAACAAAATCAGTACACATCAACTTCACTAACCGAAAGATCTCAGCCGTAGAAGTCGAGATCAATTCTAACAAAATTCCGTACGCTGATACAGTGAAATACTTGGGGATGACCCTTGACTCCAAACTAAATTGGAACAATCATATTGAAAAGAAGAAGCAGGAATTGAAGATCAAGTTCAGAAGAATGTATTGGTTAATGGGAAGGAATTCCCATCTTTCACTTCACAACAAACTGCTTATATATAAGCAGATTCTTCGCCCTATCTGGGCCTATGGGATACAGCTCTGGGGCTGTGCCAAAAAATCAAATATTAAGAAAATCCAAACCTTTCAGAATAAACTACTGAGAAGTATAGTTGGAGCCCCCTGGTACATGCGAAATGACGATATCCATCGAGATTTGAAGATAGAGACTGTCAATGAAACTATTGTCAAATACGCAAGGAAGCACGAACATCGCCTCCACAAACATGAGAACCTGGAGATGCTCAACGTTTTGGACAACGATGGAGAACTTCGGCGCCTCAAGCGAAACAAACCACTGGATTTAATTGTGCTGTGCCAATAGTTCTTAGTGCAAGTGAAACCAAGTGTTCCCGATCCTGCTAAAAATACGGGCTAGGTTTTGCTGAAAACCTGCCCTACAGTGAGATTGAATTATTCTGAAATGAAATATTGCTAGATGAAATGTATCTTATGTTCAGTTGCAATAAATAAATCACGATAAAAAAAAAAAAAAAAAAAAAAAAAAAAAAAAAAATACTGCCAGATACTACTACCTCGAGCCATTTTCCTGAAAGAAACATACAAAATAGATAGTAATACGAACTAGAAAATGCACGAACCACCTGTATGATCACAATTAGACTTGTTGTTTCAATAGTGGACATTTGTGATTCAAAAGATGACACCCCCTGTCCACTATTGGTCCCCATGAACAGAATGATCCCAAATTAACGTAGCATATACAGCTGTATATCAAGAACAGTCTGAACACAAAAAAAAAACTCAGAATAAAAAATCATTCATGTTTCAAAAGTGGACACCCAGTGTCCACTTAATGAACATTGGTTGTTTAGTGTTTGTTAAGTGGACACAGGGCCTAAATGCTCACTCAGGATAATTTGCAAGAAATCCTTCATGTAAACTAATCTATACTATCTACTTGAACGTCACAAAAAAACCAGAAGTCGCTCAAGCAATTATAAATTCCAAAAATACTGTTGCAACAGACCTGTCTCCTAACGAGGTTCAGCAGCAAGCACTACGTGCTAGCGACAGACCTCAACTATGCCATTTTCAAATGGTTATTATTCTTTCCCATGATGCTCCGGAGTATTGGTATTTCTACAGTAGCTTCATAGATGGCACAACCTACAAATTCTATGGATTTCAAAGTAGTTTGGCGCCTATTACTCTTATTTTTCACATTTATGCAAGCAAGTGTCCACTATTGGAACAGTGTCCACTATACCCCAATTTACCTTAATAAGCTTTATTACAATACAATGTTATCGATGATGAAAATTTGGATGAGGTCCGGCCGAGGTCTGATGATAATTATTGCATTCAAACTATTTCGAGAACTCTCAGTTGGGGGCTTCTAAAATTAGTAGGCTGTCGATGCAAGTTCGACTTTCTTCTGTTTGAAGTTTCGTCGAGTAAGATTATCATGAGAACACAGTTGATTGTATGAGAGGTGTATTAGTAAGTATATCGATATTCTTCGGCTATGTTGGCTGTCCAGAAACCAATCAACAAGTATTCAAAAAATCGATTCTAAAACTAATTTGCAACAACTTTTCTTCCTAGCACTTCACTCAAAATACCACATTTTCACCATGAATTTTTTCATGTTTCGTGTTTTCGACCTTGTGGCACTAAAATGGTCATAACTCCCTCATTGTACATCCAAATTCAAATCCTGTAGTACCTTGGGAACAGTAATAATTCCTCATATTAATGACGAGTTCTTGAAAAGTTCAGAATAATGAACACCAGAATAGTCTTTCTTTTCTACCTCAAACTTAAAAACGCTGCAAATTATTATACAAAAGTTTATTATTTTCTGTATAGATCACTCGACTGCAAAGAACACAGCTTTGCCTTAGTCACTACCTACCTACCATATATTTTCGCTTCACAATCAAGTTTATTGTGAAGAAACAAACGCTTCACACTCAATTCAAAGAATTAAAGAGTTATGAGTGCCATCATTAGGAAATTTGATCAATGGTTGCTAAGGACGCAAAATTGAGTAGAACTCGAAAAAATGAACAACGATCGCATTTTGGTCACCGAAAATTTGAACGGAGATATAATCCTCTTGCGATTCACACTCGTGTTTCTGATTTATCCAACCCTTTAGTTCTCATGGGGAAAAATTTTTATTCGATTTTCGGATTCTAAGTACCTTGAAACGTAAGCCAAAAAAGGTTGAGGGTGGAGGGGGGGGGGGTTAAATTATTTTTCTCGGTCGATTCCAAAGTTTCTTTATTGAAAATAATAAACCAAAATTTGTCAATTTCCACTTTTTCGTACACTTGGCTGATTTTTTCCTGCTAAAACACAGAGACGCTTAAAACATGCTTCATTCCATCAACGTTCCACCTGTAACCCAGTTTTTAGGTTTATTATGAAATTCGAGGAAGGAAATGGTGTTTGAATGCAAAAAAACGTAGGTATTACTTAACCCTCCAGTGGTAGACCTCTTCTCATCCCACAAAAGGTAGACCCCGGAGCGCGGCGCTCTTTCTGTACTTGCTCCCAAATAAATCAATATTTATCATATTTTTGAATATTTTTTGGATTACTATGACATTCAACTCATCTTCTGGTGTACCTAAAGGTGTTCAATAAAAACATATTGGTAAAAAGAGTAATTTTCTAATCAAACTCAGAAATACGTATTGGTAATAATAGGTTTTGCTCAACTCTGAAATACGAATTACTGAACAATCAAAATTTGACTAATCTAAGCCGTTCGAGTCAGATGCACGATCTGCGCTTTCGTCAGTATCTTCCTCAGGCTACTGCAGCCATTTCTTGGGGTCAGAAGAGCGCTCAGACTTGTGAGCAATCTGATACATTCACGTTTTAGTGCAAGAACGTGATTCATACTAACCCTGAGCGGGTTGGAGGACAGGACAGAAAGGTAGGTACGGTCCTGCGTGGAGGTAGTTTCTAGGAGGGAACTGTGAATCACAGCCCTCAGGACAGCCCCTGTGAACACGAGTGTCTAAATCACACCTACAGCATTAGTTCATGAATCCTCCGCTAGGGATAGTAAAGCATTTTTCCTTTGAATTGGATGAGATAAGCTCAGTTACCTATTTTAGTAAAGCATGAAATAATGCGATGCAGCATTATTTCATTGCTCCTAGCGGAGGAAATATGAACTGATGCTGTAGGTGTGATTTAGACGTTTGTCCTGTGAACCACAGTATTCGAAAAATGAGCGCCGCGCTCCCGAATCTACCCCTGAAGGGTTAAGAAATTGGTATTTTAAAAGAGGTAAAAAAATTGCTAAGAGGTAAAAGTTGTTGACAATTAGACATAGAATTTATTGATTCCTGGAGTATTGTTGATTGGTACATGTTCAGATCTGGAATGTTCTTGGAAGGTACGATATGAAGACTAGGACATCAACATGGCTGGAATGATTCACATTTTAAATGCAAAATTTGGGTATTTTGGTAGGGAAAATTATTCAGTAAGTACGACCAGAAATATTTAGAAGTGGAAGACACAACTTAAAAAAAATAAGAAGATCTTATTTTTAAAACTAACTAACTTTTTTCTGTAATAGTTCACACAACACTAAACAAGTGGGTGTGGCACATGGCTTCCTCGTATCCATAACCCGATTGTATAGATTATCCGATGCATAGTAGTTAATCTCAAAACGTCAATCTCTAAGTACCTTTCACTACCCTCATAGGGGACCATCTACACGCCAATCTGAACAATCCTAGAAAATTTCATCAAATTCGGATGAAAAGTGTTAAGTGTTATGGCTGTTACAAGGATTTCACGTTTGCGCGTGCGCAGTGACTACTATCAGTCCGGGGGCGATCATTTTCATAGGGAACCATCTACAACCAAATTCGCATAATCCCTGAAAATATCATCGAAATCGGATAGAAAACGTGGAAGTTATAGCTGCTACAAGGAATTCACGTTTGCACATGCGCAGTGGCTACTATCAGTCCGGGGGTAATGATTTTCATAGGGAACCGTCTACACGCGAACCCGCACAATCCCTGAAAATTTCATCGAAATCGGATCAGAATTGTGGAAGTTATGGCTACGGCAAGGATTTCATGACAGACACACAGGCAGATATACACGGAACCAAAATTGTTCAGGAAGGTCTGAAACATAAAACGCGAGTGGAAATTTTTAATTTGGAGAACTTTTTGTTGCAGCCTAGAAAACTAAAACAAAGCTTCAGCTACCTTGGTAGACTCGGAAGCAAAATTCGTTAAAATATTTTCCAATCATTTTGATGGATTAAAGAATGTCTTGTAGTAGGTTTTTTGTTTTCTTTGAGGAAAATTACGAGAGGAGTCCTAACAGCAATAAATATCACTTTTACATAATTTTCTCATTTTTTATAATTCATTGGTCATGCCTACAAACTACGTGTAGGTAGGCACCTATATTTTATACGTCTGAAATCGCTACAACATTTCAAATGAACTTCACCTCAAACAAATAAAATTACTCGGCTCGACTCGAATCTCTTGGAATCCGTTATTTATTAAAGGAAAAAAAACGTGGAAGTCTGGAACTTCTGGCGCCCGTTAACTCGGTAAAATTCGCATCACGATCTCCACAAACCGGTTAGCAGTAAGACTTCCTTTCCCTCGTTTGCCGGTAGTAACTAATGAAGATGTTAGTTGAGGAGTGAGAAAGTTATTTTCATCCGATGTATTTTTCCCCATATTTTCTGGGGAGCCGATTCCAAAGTTGAAGGAAGGTTTTTGGATTAGAAGAGCAAGTCAAAAGTACAAACGCTGCAAATTATTACACAATGGTTTATTATTTTTCTATATAGATCACTCGTCTACAAAATCACCAACCATCCAATATGAAGAAAAAAAAAAAAAAAATCAAACAAAAAATAAAAAATAAATAAAAATCATCAACCATCGATCGCATTTTGGTCAGCTCTAATTTGAACGGAGATTAGGCCTCTTTTGCGATTCACACTCGTGTTTTGATTTATATATATATATATTTCAATATAAACCCTTAAATTTTCGTAGGGAGCGAACGGTTTGTCCTACAGAGCTCCGCGTGGTCTCAAAAAACTCTAAAAATTCTATAGAATCTTAAATTGAAGGAAAAACAATACCTTTATATCAAAATTTTTTGAGTTAGGGCGTTTTCAAAATTTCAAAATTGATTTTGGAACCCTTAGAAGTGACCTACATCAACCAAAAGCTTCGGGGCACAACTAGACCCCAGATGGAGCCTACATACCAAATTTCATGAAAATCGGTCAATGCTAAGTGGCAAAAGTGCCGCGTACGGCGTACGGCGGACGGACGGCCAAATTTTTATTCGATTTTTGGATTCTACGTACCTTGAAACGTAAACCATCAAATTTTGAGGGGGTGTTAAAATTTTTTTTTCTTGGTCGATTCCAAAGGTTCATTATTGAAAATAATAAACCAAAATTGGAATATTTACTTGTATTAATTTCGAGTTGTCGAGGTTTCTGAAAGTCCTGGGCTTAACCATCCAAAATTAAGACACGGCTATTATTTTAAAGGAGGCCTCGATGGTTTCTCGCACATTTCTTCGCCTTAGGACCAATTGCAGCCTAATTTTCCTGAAATATAGAGACACCATCTCATGGTCCGAATCCACACAAATTGGTGAGTAGTTAGGAGCAAAAAGCAATTAATTGTAATACATACAGTGGGGTATTTCGGTGGGTCGGAAATTCAGGTTTTTGACCTCAAATTTGGATTCAGCACCCTTGAAAACCTATATACTACAACTTTAAGCCGAATGATACTATAACATGTGGTAGAAAAATTAATTAAAGAGATCACACGTTGAAAAAGGCGGGCTGCTATAAATGCACACACACTAGGCAAGGATTACGCCGCGGACTACGCCGCGCGCGGGTGTGAGTAGTATTTTGTAGTAACCAAGAGGTCCTCCAAGGGTTTCTGTGCATGGATACTTTTTTCAAAGACAGTTGGCTAGCTACGTCACGATTGGCTAGCTACGTCACACCATTCAAATCTTCAACTTTCCTTAGCTTCTCTGATTTTTTAAAAACATTTTCTCGACGAACTGACCCGATTACCGTTATTCCTGAGCCATACTCTTGAAAAAAAAAAAAAAATAACAATAAAAAAATTGACTGAAATACCCCATTGTACTCTTGAGTTGTTCAAATTACTTTTCTACTATGATGGATACCCAGCCATGATGATATCTGAGTCAATGACGAAGCTGATGAATTGGCCTAACAATACGAATAAAATTACAATAATTCAATTTTTTAAAATAGTTTCTTTAGAGACTTGTGAAACCTAAACAGCATTAATTGCTGTAAAATAAATAGAATAAATTTTATTCTATGCGGTAAATCCTTATTTTTATGGGTACCTATCTGCCTTCCGAGAATTCCATGTATCAACTAAATAAAATAAACTATTGGCAGCTAAATTAATATCAATGTACATGATAAGGATGTACCAACATCTCTGAAGTGTTCAAAATAATCGTACAAAAATATCGCATTTCTACTGTGATGGATTTCCAGCCATCATGATATCCGAGTCAATGACGAAGCTGATGAATTGGCTAAACTGTAAAAATGATAGATTTAAATAATAATTTCTCAAGAGACCAGGAAAACCTACACAGAATTGATTCCATGCTGAACATCCTTATTTATAAGTGTTTGTAACGAGCCTTCCGAACCTTCTCTGAGGATGGGACTTATCTTGAGTTAGTAGCTGAGATATGCCTCCGTCCACGTTTTGAAAGATAAACGCAATTACCGGTTGCACTTAAAAACGTTCCCCCTGAAACCCATACCATACCGAGGAGAACCGATAAACATAAAACCTCATATACCGAACGTGTCGTTTTTTTCTTCTCATTCCCATAGTAATGAACATTCAGACGATGATGGGACGCGTTATACCTGTTAGGTAACCCTGGGTGTGCGCGGTACGGACAAAAGACCTGCGCGTAGTGCTTTTGTTTGACGAACTTTTGTTTTTCAAAAGACTTTTGACTCGTAATGTGGGCTTTGTTAGTTTTAACGGAGGCTATTGTCGACAATGGGCGGTGGTATGCAGCGATTGGCTGGCAGTCATGGTCTCCGGACGACCTTCCCATTGAAGAAATGTTTGATCAAAATTTACGATGGAATCATAACGAACTTTAGCCCTTGTAAAGAATCGGTCTGCAGATATCTACGACACTATAGAGTATGAAATGGAATATCCTATCACAATAGAATTGTTTAAATTGAAACGAGTGAACGTCATTTATGTTTTATTGAATAAAGATAGTAATGCATATAATTTTCATAAATTTTCAAATCGGACTTACTCTATATCACCAACGTTTTCCAAAGATTTCGCTTACCTGAAACAACAAAAAATCCATTTTAAAACCTTTTTATCATACATATAATAGATAGATAGATATGTTTATTTTCGCCATTTTGTACATTTTTACAATAATATAAATGCATGAAGGGATGCAATTTGCTCAGATTTCCTACCCGACATTAGGCTTGGCCCGTGTTGTAGGGTAGGATCTTTGCAAAATCGCTCCATATCGGTAAATAAATTGATGTCTACTATACAATTACAGTAATAAGTAAATTAATAAACAATACATGATTGGACAGAATTAAGGACGCATTTTGATAATCTCCAACATATACTAACTTACTTTAATATTCTCTAACTTTAATAATCTATAAACTTAAATAGTCTCCTATACATACATGCTGTTTAATAGCCTTTCGCATCTAAAGCCCCCTTCTGTAACTAGCCAACTTAACACTTGCTTATTGTATTTTGGTCTAGTAAACTTCTGGGGACTTTTCATGCTACAAAAAATTTCTCGGTGTAACAAATGTAGAATGAAGATCGGGCTGTGCGTTGTCAGAGTCAGTCTAGGTCTAGGGCCAATTACATTCCCTGCGGCGGCATATCTAGTATCGTATTTCGGATCCCTTCGAGAAACTTCAATTATGTTGGGTGTCCTAAAGAATTGCAATATTAGATTTTTCAGATAAAGTTGTCTAATAGTAAATACCTTAGCAATATCAAATAGATCTACGGAAGGGGTCCTACGCGGTAATGACAATATCATTTTTATTATAATTTTCTGCCGAACATGTAACTTATTTATATGGGTGGAATACGTTCCTCCCCATGCTATTATGCCATAGTATGGCATAATATGCCATAGTATGGCATAATAGCATGGGGAGGAACGTATTCCACCCATATAAATAAGTTACATGTTCGGCAGAAAATTATAATAAAAATGATATTGTCATTACCGCGTAGGACCCCTTCCGTAGATCTATTTGATATTGCTAAGGTATTTACTATTAGACAACTTTATCTGAAAAATGGCAGCCATACTACAATACAGATTGCAACATGGTATAATATATAAGTTTTATTGTTTGCTTCGGGAGCTTGTGTCTAACATTGTAGAATATATATATATATTTCCTAATCTTATCATTGATATAGTCTATATGGGGCTTCCACTTAAGCTCTTCATCCAGAACTAGCCCCAGATACTTATGCCTTGCAACTCTTTCTATCGAATCACATGAGCATATTTGATCTTCTACACAAGAGTGTAGGATGATTTTCAAGTGTTTTTCCTCAATTTGTGACTTATTTCCTCCGTAAACTATCAGTTTGGTCTTGTTAGCATTCAATGTGAGATAACTCTTATGAAACCATTTCCCTACTTGATTTATAACCTGATTGGCGTTGCTGAAAACGTTTTCCCAAGTGTCACCTTCACAGAGTACTGCTGTGTCATCAGCGAATAAATATAATTTCGAGTTAGGTAAATTTAAATGTGCTACTTCATTTATATATATTAAAAATAGTATTGGTCCTAATGTACTTCCTTGAACGACCCCAAAATCATTAATGGATTCCTCACTGGTACAGTCGCCAATTGAGATTATCTGCCTTCTGTCAGTCAAGTAGCTTCTGAACCATTTCAGGGTAAATATTAAACTGATTACTGAAGAACTGTGATATTCGCTTGAGAGGTGGTCACTCAATAATATGCCGTTGTGTAATAATTTTCAGCATCTTGTTCAAGGAAAGCTTGCCAAGTAACGTCGTTTGGTGCCGTTGAGAGGAATTCTCTCGGTGTAACCCAGGTTTGCCTCCACAGCGAAGGTGTTCATTCAATTTTTAACTAACCCGCAGAGGCTATCATGACCTAGGTAGCTCCTCCGCGCACTATTTCGCACTACGCTTGAATTTTCTTACCCGCTATCACGGAAGTGGTTGTAGTACGATTATAAGAGGTCAGATTCTTACTGGAAGTTCCTAAAATACGTAATGAAATTGCAGTAAAAATAGCGAAATGAGTCATTTTTCCGTAACAATATTTGCAAATTATGACGAAACATTTTGGAAAGTCTCAACATCCATGCAAAATTTTGCATCAAACTATAATATATGATGATATGATATATAACTATGATATATGAAACTATCATATTATGATAAATGCAGTATTTACCAAAACTATCCGTTATAATGCATTAAACAGAATCCTTCAAATAATGTATCAGTGATTAACCTCTAAAATTTGTATTCACGTAAGCAATGCACAGGTTGTCCCAAAACAAATCAACAAAACATCAGAAATCGATTCAAAAACTAGGTAATTTGCAACAACATTTTTCTCCTAGCACTTTTTTGCTCCGTTCAAGATGCCCCTTTTTTTTACTTTTAATGGTTACAAATTCCTCATATTATATATTTTCTCTCATATTATATTACACCGTGGAAAAAACGTTAAATTTCCTGTTTTAATATATATATTAAAAAGAAAAAATCACTAAAATGTTTGAAAAGAAAAAAACAGAAATCGACGAATATTCAATTTGTGGAGGAAAAACTCTTATCCGAACTGGTCTCTATATAGACCAGTATAAGAGTTTTTCTTCCAGAAATTGAATAAAATTAAATTAATTGAAAAAAAATTTAAAATTAAAAAAATTTAAATTAATTAAATTGTGGAGGAAAAACTCTTATCCGAACTGGTCTCCATATAGACCAGTATAAGAGTTTTTCTTCCACAAATTGAATATTTGTCGATTTCTGTTTTTTCTTTTCAAACATTTTAGTGATTTTTTCTTAATAAAACACGGTTTTCTTCAGAGGTCCTAAAAAGTTTAAAACTTACAGAGAAGCCTAACTACAAGATAGAGAATTCTTTTTAAGTAAATTTTTCAACAAAATGTGAGTAAAAATTTTGATTATGAAGGATACAAATTTTGTTCTGACCCGCTTCACGAATACGAAGCTTCCCTACCTTATATATGGACACGACAATTCACAGTTACTACGCTCGGAATTGAATCTTCCATCAAATTAGGACGTACCAGATTTTAATACTATTCCGGAGTTCCATTCCTGGGAATTGTGCGAACCACGGATAATTTGGTTGAAAATTAGCTACACCTGCGAATAGCAGTTAAACACACTTGCTACGACAATTTGTCCCTGAGATTCACCTAGTTGAACAACGCGAGTTCAGTAAGAAGGTTGAAAGAGAAGATTTGTCTACAACCCGCACCGGAATTAAATAATCTATTTAAATATTTGAAATTCGTTGAATTACATTGATTCAGAGTCAAACCATAGTTTGCCATTTTAACAAATACCAATAGGTTAGTGCCAAGTAATTGACACGTAAATTTTATCATATGAGTAAAAACGCTGCAAATTATTTCACAAAGGTTTATTATTTTCCTGTATAGATCATTCATCTGCGAAGATCACAGCTTTGCCATTGTCACTATTTATTTATTTTTTGTTTTTACCTACCAACTATAGGTACCTACTAGGGCATTTTTGACAATTTCAACCCTTCATTTTCACCCCTTTCGGTTGTTGTCAGTCACTTCTAAGCGGTGAAAATGAAGGGTCGAAATGTTCAAAAAACTCGTGATTCTGTTTTATCGAAGGAAGTACCCGTAGGGAGCGAACGATCAATCTACCAAATTTCAACCCAATCGGTCCATGTTTGCTAAGAAAAGGACGGACAGACGGAAAAAATTTTAATCGATTTTCGGATTCTACGCACCTTGAAACGTAAAACATCAAATTTTGGGGGAGGTTGAAAATTTTTTTCTTGCTCGATTCCAATGGTTCATTATTGAAAATACTAAACCAAAATTATGATGAAATTGTAAGAATTCATTCCTGGAAGCTGGTCCTTTGTTCTTCAATGATTGGAAACGAGAAACAATGCTAAACAATTTACAATGCTAAACCCTAAACAGATGTCTAACTCTAGCTCAAATTCGGAGTGTAGTAGGGAATTGGCTCCATCAGAATGATTAGGTATTTTCCGATTCCTTTCATCCGATTTTAATGGAGACTTTTTTGGGTTGATTTTAAAAAAAGTTTAAATCATTTCAAAATATCCCATCAGATATTTTAATATCTATATTTATCTATAAATTAATACAAATTAATTATACCCCATATGATTAAAATATGATAAAACAGGAAATAATTTAAATCATTTCAAAATAACCCATTAGATAATCTATGAATTAATATAAATTAATTTTACCCCCACACAATAGGAAATAGTTTAAATCACTTCAATATATTCCATTAGATCTATATTTATCCATAGATTAGTATAAATCAATACAACTAATATATTTATGATCACAATATCATAAAACAGGAAGCCAGTTTAGTTTGCTCTAAAATATTGCATCGGCTATTTTAATATCTATGTTTATCTATAGATTAATATAAATTAATTATACCCCATTTGATTAAGATATCATAAAATAGGAAGATAGTTTAGTTTGCTCCAAAGTATTCCATCAGATATTTTTATATCCATATATATCTATAGATGGTATTCATCTACAGATTAATAAAAATTACATCGATGATTGATAACAATAATTACCCTTGATGGTCTCCATGTCGTCCCATTCATCACAATCATGTTGAGGACACAGGAAACTTTGAGCCACAAACCTATTTCCGTTCTCAACTTTTTCGTGGTTTTTTCCTTCAAGTGTCCTTTTTTTCACGATTTCGTTTCGAAAATATTCTAATCGTGGCTAAGTCCCTTCTGGCTTCGGTATTGTATAAGAGAATTGGTTACACAGATGTCAAGTTAGGCCTTTAGAGGAGCTGGTAACTAAGCGGGTGAAAGTGGGAAATGCAAATCAGACCTGAAGGGTCAACTTACTCCGGTCGAGTCATGCAGCACCGTTCACCACCTTCCAACTTCATGGATTACTAACATTTTTTATTTATTTGTCCTTTAAAATCATTTTTTTGCCTTGCGAAGTAAAGAAATCCAAAGATCCAAAGAAGAAATTTTTTTTAATACCTTGATAAAATTGTCTAACTTTTCCCTCCACACCAACCAATACCATACCTACTACAAAGCCTTACTATTGGATTCAGAAAATTATTTTTTCGAAATTTATTCTCAGCAACAACGAATTTCTATATGATTTTGTATGGCGGAATTCTAACTTGTGATTTCCAAAAACCTCCAGAAACCTTAGTTGATTGCTTTTGGCTAGCTTTTCGAGTGTTGGGCCGATGTTAGTTGAGGATAAAGGGAACGTGGGTCTAGTATGATTCTAAGAATAGAGATGGCACTAGCGTCGCACCAAAAGTTCTTCCAGCCAATCTAAGAATGAGTGGATATTTTTCCAAATTTAACTATACAGTTGTTATCAAAATATGTCAACTAAAAAAGCAATCATAACATAAAACATGATGCATTTTTATTCAGGTATTTCCCTGGAATGGTTCCAACGGTTACAGTGACAATGATGTAAGCGTTCCAAATTACCAGTACAGTTCCATTACCGGTACTGGGCGGTCAAATCCCACTCTCATGACATGGATGAAGCAGGCAGTCAAATCCCTATCGTCCTTCTTCCATGCTTATGATCTCAACTTGCAATACAGTAGCATCAATTTCCTTGAAAATTCGCTAAAAGGAAGGAATTTGAGTGTTACAAAAGAGACAATTTATTATAAATGATAGTGACCAAACAATTAAAGGAAAGAATAATGACGTTGCAGTTTAAGAACTTTACATGACAATATTAAATTAAAATACTGGAGACAACTTCCATGCTAACCAGTCCAGAAGATCACTTCCCGCTCAAGAGCAATTCCATGATACTATTATACAATCTCTGTAATGTTGAGGGAAAGGCTGGCAAGGCTCAGTGATCCATACTGGACCCAGGACAACAGTGTGGCACCTAGACTGAAGACCCAGACAAACTTCACTTCTGCAGTGGCAAGGATTGAGGAGGAGCATGCCATCTCTCTTGGCCCGAGAGAAGCTTTTCTTGGTTCAATGCCAATCCTGAGCACTCCCCAGCTAAGACTTGACCTCGTTAGAGAGGTTAGTAAGGAGCTGTGTTCATCCCAGGAGCTGAGATCCCTTGCCCTGGCGACTATAGAGGAGAGATATCCACCTGAAACATGGCTGCATATCTACACTGACGGATCCGCCCAAAATTCGACCACCAATGCAGGAGCTGGAGTTTTCTCCAACTCTTTCCAACTTAGTGCTCCCGTTGGACAGTCAGCCTCCAACTTTGACGGGGAGGTCGAAGCCATTTCTATGGCTCTGGGCGAGTGCCTGAGGAGAACTGACACCAGAGTCGCAATTTTTGTGGACTCCATGGCAGCTCTCCAAGCCGTGTGTAATGCTAGAGGAGATGACGACAGTTCCATTGTAAGAAGGTCCAAGCAACGAGCACACGAGCTGATCAGCAGAGGAGTGGAACTGGTGCTTCAGTGGATTCCCGGACACTGTGGAGTGTATGGGAATGAGGAAGCTGATCGTCTGGCGAGAGAGGGTGCCCTTTCCGCCCAATTTGAGAATAGCGTCACGTACCACACTTCCAAAAGAGCTATTAAGACCTGTATTATGAAATCTTTGGAAGTAAGGCAGCAGCGGGAAGCTGAAGGTAGGAAGTGGCAATCACTGACTATACAAAACGGACGGATTCCACATAACCTTCCTCGACAAGTAGCTGTAGCCTGTTTTAGGCTAACCACAGGCCATGACTACCTCCAAGGCCACCTGCACAGAATAGGTGTATTTCAGAGCCCGGATTGTGTGCTCTGTGGAGGCGGGTTCATGGATGGTCAGCATCTGGGTAATTGTCCAGAGCTTGAAGACGTCCGTGCATCCTTGGAGGCCGAAAATTGTATTTACATCAGAAACTCGACGTTATATTGGGCTGCGAGAAGACGAATGGCCGAAGTTGCCGCAAACCGTCGAGGCATAAGATTTTTAAAAAAAGATACTATTATATTCTTAGTCCATGGAAGTAGTAAGGGCGCTTCCAGGTACAACATGGAACAGAACTGAGAACCAAGATCCATGCTTACCAGTCCAGAGCCATTCTCCATGATATCTTATCGGTCCGGTTCCACCTTTTTTTTTTTTAACTCCCCTCCATGACAAATTGTCTTTTGGGCACGCCATAAATAAAAATAAAATAAATCAAATATAATGAGGTTCCATCCATTAATGGGATTCCATCCGGTTCCATCCTTACCGGTCCGAAAGATCCCTTCCCGGTCCAGAGCCATTTCAAGATATCTTATTGGTCCGTGGAACTGGACCGGTAAGGGTCGAGTTTTTGTCACTGTGTGGAACCGTTCCAACCGTTCCGTTGATACTCGGTTCCACAGTCCCGGTACAGCTGTACCGACACACCTCTAGTCCGTGGTCAATCCCTTAACCTAGACAACATGAAAATTAGCTCGATTCCAAAAGTTGGTTGTTGACTGTAATGAGCACAAAATTCGCTCATTAATTTCGCTTTCATTTTGACCATCGTAAACCCTACTTTTTCATGTGCGTCAAGTTCAGCCGATTTTCAGCTATGATAATGCCTGAACTCTGGACGACCCGAAACTCACCAGTTCACTGACTAACGTCTCATTAACATTTCAAATGACGTTCTCACAGCACACACGCCACAACGAGTCCCTTTCATACACACATACAGACACACTCCTGACCAGTGGTGAAACACCGATCGTCGCTACCAAGCTAGGTGTCGGGAGCTTTACAAGTTCCCGTCCCCGTTGATAATATTAACGGAGGGATATACATAATGCATTCTCCAAGTCCACAGAGGGCGTAGGGAGGGCATTACGATTTGTGGAGCTGAGAAGGGAGGAGGAAATCGCGATTTATCTTCCGATCTCGATGAAACATTTGCAGTACCATCACAATCGTTATACAGTGCGGCTGCATGTACTTTTTAAGCCAAAGGGAACAATTTTGATAGAGAATTAGTACCTACCAGCTTACAAGAAGTGTTCATGGCCTCAAATTTTTAATTTTGAACCTCAATTTTCCAACTTTGTTTCCTCAGAAAATTCAAAAATATTCACCAACCAGCATTTTTGCATCACTTTGGATTTCCATGTCGTCCATTCTTCAGTCGATAGAAGAAAAATACTCACCTACCTACTAGAAATTAAGGAGAAGACGAATCACTAGTCTGCCTAGAGACCATTTTGTCAAAATCATTTTACCAACATCGTTTCCTTAATTTAGTAATAGTTTTTCCTGAAGAAGGGAGTTATTGTTGGGGCAAAAACTAACTCAAAAGCAAAGTGTGATCGAAAACTTTGAACATAGTAAGTTGTTATGGTTGAAATATCGTACGCTTATCATGTTTTTTCCTTATTCTATTCTTCTTTTGTGTTTATTTATTTAAAGAGGAATCTGTAGAATTAAATTATTTTAATATGTTTAATATTAAAAACCCAGTAGCATGGTGAACCGATTTGCCAAGTTTCCCATATCGTTCCCGTTTTATTACGACAACGTTATTTTTAAAGGGTTAACCCCCTAATCCCTGACGTCAATAAAGGCCCGTGGGAAGTCTCTGGGCCCTGGTCTATTTCACGAGATAGTGGGATAATAGTGTACTGCGATGGGGCGCCCGTTGAACTTAAAACCACTGTTATGGACACTTAAGGCGGAAGTGGGGGGTCCCAGCTGAGAAATATGGGTTCCTTAACGATTTTTATTATTGGATTTTCCTTGGTTTCACTGGGTCACTTTCTAAGATGAAGAGGATGTAATATTTCTCCCGAGGACACAACGTCATTCCTAGGAGGTGGGATCGGTTAAAAACGGATTAAACCGCCTCGAGACATAGTTTCATTCACGATAGAGGTCTAAACTGGTCCGTAGGAAAAATTACTGGGAGAAAACAGGTCCAAAAGCGAACACTGGGGAGGTAATACAACGTTATGTCTTTATTAATTTGAACAAAATTAATTTTGGAACCCAGTAGGTAAAAGGTAGACTCCAAAACCATCTGCTATTCTGTAACTCATCATTTTGCGATAATACAACTTTGGGTATTATAACGAATTATGAATGAGAATTTCAAAATCGTCACGGAAATAGGATGGTCGTTGATCGCATAGGATCCTACATCATGAAACTGTTGAACGACTAGATCACCTCTTGAGATCCAGAATTGTTGGAACCAGATCAAGAGGGGAACCAGAGGACTAGCCCTTGTCTAAACCATCTGCTATTCTGTAACTCATCAATTTTGCGATAATACAACTTTGGGTATTGTTACGAATTACCTTTTTGGGTAATTACGAATTTGGGTATTGTTACGGTATGAATGAGAATTTCAAAAATATCACGGAAATAGGATGGTCGTTGATCGCATAGGATCCTACATCATGAAACTGTTGAACGACTAGATCACCTCTTGAGAACCACAATTGGTGGAACCAGATCAAGAGAGTAACCAGAGAACTAGCCCTTGTCTAAACCATCTGCTATTCTGTAACTCATCAATTTTGCGATAATACAACTTTGGGTATTGTTACGAATTATCAATGAGAATTCAAAAATGTCACGGAAATAGGATCGCATTGGATCCAGAATTGGTGGAACCAGATCAAGAGAGGAACCAGAGAACTAGCCCTTGTCTAAACCATCTGCTATTCTGTAACTTATACGTTCCAGAGAAATACTTCTTTGAGTGTTTTTTGCTGATTTTACGTACATTTGTACTCCGTAGGAAGTCTTTAGAGGACGTTTTTAAGATTTTAATCTTAGGTTATTCTTGAATATTATTCAAACTGTTGAAGATAATCTATTTACTACGAAAACAGTAATATCAAGTATAATAATGTACCTATGTGAGTTGTGTCATACCCAAGTGGAAACTGCAAAATTCACCAAAATCGGACCGTTACATTACGAATTTTTGCCTGGGATTCAGATTTGATGGATTTCGAGTAATCACTAACTAAGTAAGTGTAGTATCAAAACCAATTCACGTTTGTACAGTTATGAAACTCGTTGGGAACAATCTAGAACCTAACCCTGAAAACTTAATCAAAATCGTACCGTAATAATTATGTCCAATGTGTATCCAAAATTATTTTGGATACGCGGACATTATAGTTGTAGACACAATGTAATGTTCTCTTCGATGAAGATGGAGCAGCTAAGACTCCTGAATAATATGGGAGGAGGAAGAACTTGGCTTACTCTTCTTTAATTTCTAGCTGTCACCCACACTTCCTCACAAAATCGGAAAAAAAATTGCGGAATATTCTCTTCCGAAAGTTTTCAGTTTCGCCCAAATTCGAGAGCTAGATCAGGGATCTCCAGAAAGAACCAACGCAGTGAAAACTCCACGGAAACTCCTGCAGGCTGATGAACATCGCGGTTGCCTTGAAGAAAACTTGGGGCGCAAGTTTGGAAAAGACGTTTCTATTCTGTGTATAAGTCTGAGGAAGTTAAGCAGGGGAATTAGCGGAAGGAAGTTGTATAAAGGCGGCTCGTAACACAGGAGTCCCAGTTTCGAATTAGGTAAGTACTCCTCCAAGCCTGTCCTCTCATCTACCTCGCTATGTACCTCAGATTTGGAAATTAACTCTAGAATATCAAGGCTTTCCAGAAGTTCGAATAATTCGACCGAAACCTCCACCTTTGTCAAAGTGGCAACTTTACATTTTGGTTCATCATTTTCAATAAAAATTTATTAAAAATGGTTCATTTAATGAACCTTTGGAATCGACAGAGAACAATTTTTTTAACCCCCTTAAAATTTGTTACAGGAACGCTACGAGAGAAACAGCCGGACTTCCTTGAGTAAGGAGGAAAGAGAGCGGAGAAACTCCCTTTACCCGTGTATTATAACATTTAATAAGAAAATTTGAATGTGCGATAACAATTTTTGGAAAAAAAATATGTGAATCAATGAGTACAAGACGAGTAAAATAGGACCAGTACAATTCGTCAGCCATTTTTGAAAAATTCATTTTTCGTTTATTATTTTCAATAGGTAACGAATCTTTGGAATCGACCAAAAAAAATTGCTAACCCCCCCTCAAAATTTGTTGGTTTACGTTTCAAGGTACGTAGAATCCAAAAATCGAATAAAAATTTTGCCATACGCGGACTTTCGCTTCCTCACTACCGAAGGTAGGGAAGCTTTGTATTCGTGAAAGAAGTGAAAAAAAAAATGTCCTTCAAAATCAAAATTTCCACTTGCTTTTTGCGTTTTAGAGCTTCCCGAACAATTTTGGTTCCGTGTCTGTCTGTCTGTCTGTCGGTCTGTCTGTGGTCAATCCTTGTCCCGGGCAAAACTATACTAACCTGTGGTCCGATTTTGATGAAATTTTCAGGGATTGTGCGGGTTAGGTCCTAGACGGTCCCCTATCAATTTCAGCACCTTCGGACCAATAGGAGCGAGTGCGCATGCGCAAACGTGAATTTCCTGGAACCTCGGTTTCTCGGTTTCTAATGAACCGATTTTGCTCAAATGTGGAGGTTAGTTAGGGACTAACTTCTAAGAGACACCCTATAAGTTTCAATCAAATTGGTCAAGCAATAGCCGCTGCGCATGCGCGAACTTTAAATTTATTGTTACAACCAAAACTCCGCAACTATTCAACCAATTTCGATGAAATTTTCAGGGATTGTGTGGGTTAGGTCCTAGACGGTGGACCGCTGAATAAAATACAAATATCATACTACTCGTGCCCACACTTACTTCCAGGTTCCCGTGTAAATTGCTTCTTTTATTGTGTGATCAAATGTTGTGGTCTGCAGGTCAATTAATGTTGAAACCAAATTGACCCCTCATCACAGTCTCTTTTGCATCTTTCAATAACTCTTTGAATCATAATTTTTTCGCCAACTGATTCTATACGTCCATCTTACAATGAGTGAGGAAGCTATACTGCCCACCCAATTTGGCAGACTTTTTTTAGTTATCATGGACCGATTTTGATGAAATTTGGTATATAGGATCCATTTAGGGTCTAGTTGAGTCCCACAGCTTTTGGTTCATTTCAGTCACTTCTAAGAGTTGAAAAATAAGAGTTGAAATTTTGAAAACGCCCTAACTCAAAAAATTTTGATTTAATGGTAGGTATTGTTTTTCCATCAATTTAAACGGAGCCCTGTAGGACAACCCGTTCGCTCCCTAATTGCCTTCGAATGGAGTGTAAAGCTTTTATTTCATCTAAATAAACTCGATTATGAAGCGAAAACTTAGTTGGTATTAATTAGTTGGTAATCTAGTCAATCCTAGAAAATTTCATCAAATTCGGATGAAAAATGTAAATGTTATGGCTGTTACAAGGATTTTACGTATGCGCATGCGCAGAGGCTGCTGTAAATTTTGAGGACTTGATTTTCATTGGGGACCATCTACAACCTAATCCGCGTAATCCCTAAAAATGTCATCGAAATCGGGTAGAAAATGTGGAAGTTATGGCCGTTACGAGGAATTCACGTTTGCGCATGCGCAGTCGCTTCTATCAGTCCGAGGATGATGATTTTCATAGGGAACCGTCTACACACCAACCCGCACAATCCCTGAAAATTTCATAGAAATCGGACAATAACTTCGTATAGTTATGCGCGTTACAAGGAATTCATGACAGACAGACAGACACATAGACACGGAACCAAAATTGTTCAGAAAGGTCTAAAACGCAAAACGCGAGTGAAAATTTTGATTTTGGAGAACTTTTTTTTTTCTTCCTTGAAAAGTGAAAACAAAGCTTCCGCTACCTTGGTAGACTCGGAAGCAAAAATCTTTCTTAATAAATTCCTTAAGGGGGTCTCAGTCGGTCGCCATTCGTTCCTCGTTCCGGGTCAGCATTTCACGGAATTGAAGGCGCAAATACTTGAAAAGTTGTACCTAAATTTGAGATTTTGAAAGATTAAAAAAACTAAAAAATTAAAAAAACTAAAAAATTAAAAAATTTAAATATTGCCGCTGTAATCATCAAGTTTTTTTAATTCCCTAAGGTAGTGCACTAATACATTTCTAAAATCCTTTAAAATTTCAAATTTAGGTACAACTTTTCAAGTTTTTGCACCTTCAATTTTGAGAAATACTAAGAGCGAACGACGACCGGCTGAGACCCCCTTAATAGACGACTTGTAATTATTTGGAGAAAGATTCAGCTTTATTATAGTAGGTAAATTGTTGAACATTTTTATTCCCGTGTAAGAGAAAAAATTTTACCTTTTCGTAGTGAGGCAAAGCGGAAGCTTTAAATTCACATTACCAGCTGATTTAGAGTAGCCGCTAACTCTTCCATTATATGTATTTTGATGTTTATAAATGTGCATGAGTACTATTGTTTATAAATATTAGACACGTCTAGGACATCAAATAATTTTAATACTTGTGCAGTTGGAAATCTCATCTTTTAATGCAATAAAATTGTAATAATTCGCTTTTGGACAATACACAAATGTTCTAAGTAAGTTTGACTAGCCCCCGTACTAGAATACCATAATATGGTATCGCATATTATGCAATATTTTTTATTTTTATTTTTATAAACCTTTATTTCCAAAAAATTTTACAAAATTATGGCATACAATAAAAAATCCAGCACAGGCCATTTAAAGGCCTGTTACAATTATGGAAATTAATCCCCTATATGGGCAAAAGCCCGTGGCAGGGGATGAGCAGCCACTATGACTCCCATCAAGCCAGAAGAACCAGTTACAACAGCTACGCCTACACAAGATACAAAATTTGTTCTTTGCTCATTTAATGCTGGGTAACCTCACGATTTACCAAATTAATAAATCCAATAATAATTCTTTACTACTTAAGTATAGATTTACAACAAATGTATGTATAAAACATATGCACATAAAATTCACAAACAACAAATTCATTGTTCCAAAGCTAGCCGGCCCACATAATACGATTTTAATTTCTCTGAAACCTGCTTAATTGAATTCGCACCGGAGTAAATAAATGTCTTTAGATCCGTCGGAAAACCGTTAATGATTCCAACCGAACAAAACTCATAGAAATTCTTTGCAAGTGTTGTGGTGTTATGGGGGACTACTATATTACTATTTGTTTTAAACCTAGTACTAATTTCATGAGACGGGTAAACAAAGTGCTTAGATTTTACAAAGTGCCTTACAAATGCCAGCTCTTTCAGCATGGAGAATGGCAAAATTTGAAATTTTTTAAAAAGAGGCATCGTGGGCTCTCGAGAATTTTTCCTTGAAATGATTCTCAAAATGGCTTTTTGGGCTGTCATTAATGGGGCGAGCGTAGTTTGATACGCTCCACCCCAACAAGGAAGACAGTAAGTCAGTAATGATTGAACTAGTGCAAAGTACACAACTTCAAGTAGTCTATCAGAGAGGAAGGATTTTAAACGGGCAAACAAATACATGTTCTTCCGTAGCATCTGGGATACTTGGTTTATTTGCTTTTCCCATCTCATGTGCTGGTCAAACAATATACAACGCAAATATCCCTAGAAAATTCTAAAACTTGAAGTGAGCCGATTTTGGAACTATAATAATATTATATATTATAATATGATATATATACATTATATATTATAATACGATTTTGGAACTATAATATAGAACTATATTATAGTTCTCAATTACAGCTGTTTTCACACAATATTGAAAATACTATATTATAGTATTTTCAATATTGTGTGAAAACAGCTGTAATTGAGAGGAAATGTAAATGATGAAATTGAAATACGAGGTGGTGAAAACGAGGTGATAAATTGAATGAAAAGAGAACGATAAAGAGAAAGAGAGAAGTTAATTGGGTAATTGGTGGTTTATTTAACCGGATTTCACACCGCTGAATGGGGTGGGAATGAGAGGGTGGACAAACAGTGGGTTAACGGGGTGAAAAACAGAAGAGAGGTAGGAGGAGTGAGCGGGAGGAGGTAGGGGCTGAGGAGGCGCTAAAGTGAGGAACCCGCAAAAGGTGGACTACCAGCGGGTGGGAGGAGGCGGCAGGGAGGTCCGCAGGTGGGGTAGGAGACGGAATCGACCACTTGTTGCGCGCTTTCCCTTCCAACTCGCGGAAAAACATCGCAATTTCGAGCGACACAAAAATGCGATGTTTCTCGATCAAAATTTCGGAAAAATCAAAAAGATGAGTTGAGAGACAATTTCAGAAAAATATATGCAAATTACTACACAATGGTCACTCATTTCAACAAGGAAAACACAAAACAACCATGTTATTTCGCTAGGTGATCAATCAAATCAAATGATAATAGCAATAAATCGCCATTCTGGAGTTGTGGATTGATTCATATCTATTTTAACCTTAAAGAGACCATAGTGTCACTAGTGTCATCGAAAACATCTCAGGAACTTCACAGATGTCCCAAATTGTCATCTGAGTAACCAAAATTACATTGAAATTTTAAATATAATGTACAACAGAATTTTTGAGGTCCGTTATAAGTCTCAAATTAGAGTTATGACCAAAATTTCCAAGGAAATCGATGATAAAATTTTCAAAATTTTCGTCTTAACTTCTTTTTTTGACTTTTATTAACGTTCAACAAATTCAGCTCTGTCCATTAATATTTAAATCTAGTTATCTGGTGGAACCTTGGGACAGCTCTGGAATTCTTAAGATGTTTTCGGTGGAAGTAGTGACACCATGGTCCAATTAGGGTTAACTCAATCAAATCAATTGATGATAGTAATAAATCGCCATTCTGGAGTTGCGGATTGATATATATCTATTTTAACCCAGATTGGACCATGGTGTCACTAGTGTACTTGCCAAAGAACTTGCCAAAGCCTTGCACCAAATAATAATCGACGTATGGGAAGGGGAAAGAATCCCTTCTGAGTGGTACAAGACAATAATATGCCCAATCCATAAAAAGGGTGATGTCCATGATTGTGGGGATTACCGTGGAATCTCTTTGCTGTCATGCGCGTATAAAGTTCTGTCACGGATACTATTTCTCAGGCTTCTTCCTCACGCCGAAAGAGAAATAGGGAAGTACCAAACAGGCTTTATGAGAGGTAAAAGCACTACGGACCAGATCTTCTCCCTCAGGATGATACTGGAGAAAGCCCGTGAATATAACATCCAGACTCATCACCTCTTCATCGATTTCCGTGCTGCATACGACAGTATATCAAGAGAGGAACTGTTCAGGGCCATGATGGGGATGGGCGTCCCAGTGAAGCTGGTTCACCTGATCGGGCTCACAATGGACTCTGTCGAGTGCTTTGTGCGAGTCGGGGGTGAGCTGTCAGATCCCTTCACCACCTGTAGGGGCTTGCGGCAGGGAGATGGGCTGGCTTGTCTGCTGTTTAATTTTGCACTGGAAGGCGCCATTAGGCAGTCCGAAATACAGGTTGGTGGCTCAATTTTTAATCACACAGCGCAGCTTCTCGGATACGCCGATGACATCGACATCATGGGTAGGTCATTTGCAGCCATGAGTGAAGCTTTCACAAATCTTGAAGCTGCGGCTGCACGGTTTGGACTGGAAGTCAACCAGTCGAAAACCAAATACATGACAACTGATGCAACACAGAGAGGACCAGCACGAATTCAAGTCAACGGATACACATTCGACACTGTGAATGAATTTGTCTACCTGGGATCTCTGGTAACAAGTGATAATGAAGTTGTAGCAGAAGTGCAGCGAAGAATACAGGCGGCTAACCGATGCTACTTTGGATTGGTTCCACAGCTTAAAAGTAAGGTGATCTCACGAACGACCAAGCTGCGCCTGTACAAAACTTTAGTCAGACCGGTCCTTGCCTATGGTTCCGAGACGTGGACCCTGACCAAGGCATTAGAAGAAGATTTACGCCGCTTTGAGAGAAAAGTTCTGAGGAGAATCCTGGGTGGAATCTATGATCCAGAGGAATTTGCATAGAGACGTCGAACTAACCAAGAAGTGATGGATTTATACAAGGACCCAGACGTCATCCAATTTATAAAGGTGGGACAGCTCCGGTGGGCTGGACATGTTGCCAGGATGAACCCAGAGGAGCCCCCTCGAAAGATCCTTGACGAAAAAATCCACGCCAAGCGAAGAATTGGGCGCCCGAAACTTCGCTGGTTGGATGGTGTTGCATCTGATTCCCGCTCCATCCTTGGGACAAGAAACTGGAGAGCAGCAGCACAAAACAGAGAGGACTGGCGGACATCATTACAGGAGGCCCTGACCCCACGACGGGTTGTAGCGCCATAGAAGAAGAAGAAGTGTCACTAGTGTCATCGAAAACATCTCAGGAACTTCACAGATGTCCCAAATTGTCACCTGAGTAGCCAAAATTAAATTGCAATTTTAAATATAATGTACAACAGAATTTTTGAGGGCTGTTATAAGTCTCAAAATAGAGTTATGACCAAAATTTGCAAGGAAATCGAAGATAAAATTTTCAAAATTTTCGTCTTAATTTCTTTTTTCGACTTTTATTAACTTTCAAAAAATTCAGCTCTGTCCAATAATTTTTAAATCTAGTTATCTGGTGGCACCTTGGGACAGCTCTGGAATTCCTAAGATGTTTTCGGTGGAACTAGTGACACCATGGTCCAATTAGGGTTAACTCAATCGAAACTCGATTTTCATAACCAAAAATTCTCCAACTTTTACCACAGTTCAAGAAAGATTCAAGAAATCAATAACGACCTCATAAAAGCCAAAATTGCCCATTTTTACCAGATTTTAATTAATTTTATTCAATTGTCGGTACTTTGCAATCCCAAACTACGCGGTCAATTTTATTTTTTAGTTTACCCCCCTCAAATTTTATGGTTTAGGTTTCAAGGTAGGGAAAAATCTAATACTTTTTCCGTCCGTCCGGTACTCTGATTTTCATGAAATTGGACCATGGTGTCACTAGTGTCATCGAAAACATCTCAGAACTTCACCAAAATTAAATTGCAATTTTAAATATAATGTACAACAGAATTTTTGAGGTCCGTTATAAGTCTCAAAATAGAGTTATGACCAAAATTTCCCAGGAAATCGATGATAAAATTTTCAAAATTTTCGTCTTAATTTCTTTTTTTGACTTTTATTAACTTTCAAAAAATTCAGCTCTGTCCAATAATTTTTAAATCTAGTTATCTGGTGGCACCTTGGGACAGCTCTGGAATTCCTAAGATGTTTTCGGTGGAACTAGTGACACCATGGTCCAATTAGGGTTAACTCAATCGAAACTCGATTTTCATAACCAAAAATTCTCCAACTTTTACCACAGTTCAAGAAAGATTCAAGAAATCAATAACGACCTCATAAAAGCCAAAATTGCCCATTTTTACCAGATTTTAATTAATTTTATTCAATTGTCGGTACTTTGCAATCCCAAACTACGCGGTCAATTTTATTTTTTAGTTTACCCCCCTCAAATTTTATGGTTTAGGTTTCAAGGTAGGGAAAAATCTAATACTTTTTCCGTCCGTCCGGTACTCTGATTTTCATGAAATTGGACCATGGTGTCACTAGTGTCATCGAAAACATCTCAGAACTTCACCAAAATTAAATTGCAATTTTAAATATAATGTACAACAGAATTTTTGAGGTCCGTTATAAGTCTCAAAATAGAGTTATGACCAAAATTTCCCAGGAAATCGATGATAAAATTTTCAAAATTTTCGTCTTAACTTCTTTTTTTGACTTTTATTAACGTTCAACAAATTCAGCTCTGTCCATTAATATTTAAATCTAGTTATCTGGTGGCACCTTGGGACAGCTATGGAATTCCTAAGATGTTTTCGGTGGAACTAGTGACACCATGGTCCAATTAGGGTTAACTCAATCAAATCAACTGATGATAGTAATAAATCGCCATTCTGGAGTTGCGGATTGATTTATATCTATTTTAACCCTGATTGGACCATGGTGTCGCTAGTGTCACCGAAAACATATTAGGAATTGCACAGCTGCCCCAAGTTGTCACCAGATTAACTAGATTTAAATTTGAAAATTGCAATTTAAAAATTGATGGACAGAGCTGAATTTGTTGAAACTTAATAAAAATAAAAAAAAGAAATTAAGACAAAAATTTTGAAAATTTCATCATCGATTTCCTAGGAAATTTTGGTCATAACTCTATTTTGAGACATAATAGCCCACAAAAAATGTTGCTGTCCATTCATTTTAAAATTGCAATTTAATTTTGGTTACTCAGGTGACATTTTGAAACATCTGTGAATGAACCTGAGATGTTTCCAGTGACACGCTGACACTTATGACACCATGGTCCAATTTCATGAAAATCAGAGTACCGGACGGACGGAAAAATTATTAGATTTTTATTATTATATTTTATTATTAGATTATTAGATTTTTGCCTACCTTGAAACCTAAACCATCAAATTTTGAGGGGAGTAAATTAAAAAATAAAATTGACCGAGTAGTTTGGGATTGCAAAGTACCGAAAATTGAATAAAATTAATTAAAATCTGGTAAAAATGGGCATCCATTTTTTTGGGCTTCTATGAGGTCGATATTGATTTCTTGAATCTTTCTTGAACTGTGGTAAAAGTTGGAGAATTTTTGGTTATGAAAATCGAGTTTCAATTGAGTTAACCCTAATTGGACCATGGTGTTACTAGTTCCACCGAAAACATCTTAGGATAACTAGATCTAGATAACTAGATTTTATCTAGACAACTAGATTTAAAAACTAATGGACAGAGCTAAATTTTTTGAACCATTTTTTTGAAAGTTATTAGAAGTCAAAAAATGATGTTAAAACGAAAATTTCTAAATAATTTTCATCGATGTTTTGGAAATTTTTATCATAACTGTATTTGAGACTTCCAATAGCACTGAAAAATTCCGCTGTTCATTACATTTAAAATTGCAATTCAATTTTGGTTACTCGGGTGACAATTTGGGACATCAGTGAAGTTCCTGAGATGTTTCCGGTGACACTAGTGACACCATGGTCCAATTAGAGTTAATATCAAGGATGAAAGGCCTACTTTCGCCAGTACAATTTTGACCCGTACAGATAGCACCTCCATTGGGGCAAAATTATATACAATAATTCTCCCTCAATTTTCAAACATCACTAGATGTTTCAATATTTTTGGAAAATACGAGGAGCAAATTCATGGGGGACCGTTGGCAATCCTTTTTTCAAAAACAGGAAGCCACCCGAAGGCAAGTACCTAACTACTATAATTCGAAGAAAATTGCTTTCAAAATAGGTAGGTCATAATCGAACGAGCTGCCAGGTCATTGAAAAATCACCTGATCGCTCTGATTTCGTAACGAACTCACAATTTGCGAAGAAATCACTATTTTTTTACTGGTTCACGTGTACCGTGGAAAAATCCTGACGCTGCCTTCTCGTAGCGAAACATCACGTCAGCTGCTTTAATTTCCTCCGTATTATTGAAAACTCGGACAAATTTATTTTAAGAAAAGTGAGCCTCAGCAGTGTTTTAATTACGGTTTCCCAGGTATCACAAAACGTTACCACTCAATGATGATTGTGCTTTTGAGCCCATTTATCACAAATAAACGAAGCTTTTTCTTCCAGACATGCAAAATGAGTTGAGAAACGAATTGCCCAAGTCTCTATTTCACTCCTTCAAATAGAGGTTTTCTACTGAGGTTCACCAAAATTTGCCTTCACAAGTTTGGTTCTTCATCAGCTCCTTGTTCCAGGTATAATTCATCCAAATCAAAGCCCGATTTCGATGGAATGTTCAAAGTTTGTGCGAATTGGCTCACTATTTCGTGGCCATAGAACAAACAGATCCTTAAACGGCAACAGAAAGTTCCCGAACGTTGTCTGGCAAATATTGTTTGATTTTGATGATTCCAGCAGCAATTTTAGTTTATAAATTCCCTAAGTCAATGGACTAATGAATTTCAAAAATCCTTAAAAATTTCAAATTTAGGTACAATTTTTTACTAATTTTCTACTTTTGGAATTAAACAAGTGCAAGAGTGTAGAGATTATAAAAATGAGAAGAATGCCACAAGAAACATGGAAAATGGATGATTATTTCCCGAGAAAAATGGGAAAAACTGTTGATGAAAACTTACCAGCTAAGAGTTGGCTAGGGGGTGGGGGAGGCACTGGGGGAGGCAATGTTATTCCTTCTGAAGGGGGGTGGAGTGGGGGAAAGGGACAACCGAGCGCCGGTTCGTAAGAAATTGGACTAACCCGGAACAAAGAATTTTTATTTTTACAAATTTTTATTCGATTTTTGGATTCTACGTACCTTGAAACGTAAACCATCAAATTTTGAGGGGGTGTTAAAAATTTTTTTTTCTTGGTCGATTCCAAAGGTTCATTATTGAAAATAATAAACCAAAATTTGGCCGTCCGTCCGCCGTACGCGGCACTTTTGCCACTTAGCATTGACCGATTTTGATGAAATTTGGTATGTAGGCTCCATTTGGGGTCTAGTTGTGCCTCGAAGCTTTTGGTTGATGTAGGTCACTCCTAAGGGTTCCAAAATCAATTTTGAAATTTTTAAAACGCCCTAACTCAAAAAATTTTGATATAAAGGTATAGTTTTTCCTTCAAATTAAGATTCTATAGAATTTTTATAATTTTTTGAGACCACGCGGAGCTCTGTAGGACAAACCGTTCGCTCCCTACGAAAATTTAAGGGTTTATATTGAAATATATATATATAAATCAAAACACGAGTGTGAATCGCAAAAGAGGCCTAATCTCCGTTCAAATTAGAGCTGACCGAAATGCGATCGATGGTTGGTGATTTTGAATTTTTTTTTTCTTCTCTTCATATTGTTGGATGGTTGGTGATTTTGTAGACGAGTGATCTATATAGAAAAATAATAAACCATTGTGTAATAATTTGCAGCGTTTTATTCGATTTTTGGATTCTACGTACCTTGAAACGTAAACCATCAAATTTTGAGGGGGTGTTAAATTTTTTTTTTTTCCTTGGTCGATTCCAAAGGTTCATTATTGAAAATAATAAACCAAAAATTAAAATTTGCTTTTTGATTTGATATTTAAAAAAATGTTAAACTAAAAAACTAGGTAGAAAATTGAATGCTATTTCCAACGATATCCTCAAATTTGAATTTAGTTGGTATATAACAGGAGTTATGACAGTTTTAATGACGTACGACCGACGCTAAAACGTAAGACATAAGTGGTTTTTTTTTTTTTTTTTGATAAATAAGGAAGCAAAATTTAATATGACGAGAACTTCAGTAGAAAAGTTTCTTGAGGAATCAAAACCTGGACTCGACATTAACTTCATTTTCGAATTCTTCGGGTTTCTTTTAGTAGAGAGCTAAATAAACCTACCAACCAAAATTTGCTAGAACGGATCTTTTCTTTCACTTTTTGAGTTTGGATTCGCCAGTGCCTCCTACAAAGGTGTACAACCGCCTTTGTTGACATTTCTCGCAGTTTTATCGGTCGTTCGCCTCACGCCCTGGCGTCATCTCAGCAAACACTTGACGACACTCGAAAGGTTACCTAATTTGTGAATCACAAGAGGTCTTTCAGGTGTACGTGATTTTTCTTGTTCACGTGAAAAACGATGTGGAGAAAGGCCGTGTAACGATGGTTCACTTGTGAAAGATTGTGTGTGAAAAATTGTGTTGAAAAATTAAACACTAGAGAAAAATCGACACCAATTTTTGTTTGAAGCTAACGAAACGCAAAGAGGCTGAAATAATGAAACACATTGTTCTTCCATTCCTTCTCTTTTATAAATTTTACCCTCCAAATTTTAGTATGTTGTTAATTACATGTTGCTCAAACATGTGCCATAATGTGGTGTGATTTGAAAGTGATCATTTTTTGATAAGTGCGAAATTTCAAATAAAACCACCTGTTCCGAAATACCGATATATTTTTTTAATTTCCTCTGAACCAACATTTTCTAGAATTAGGTGCTCGTAGTTCGGTCCTAAGGGGGTCTCAGTCGGTCGCCGTTCGTTCCTCGTTCCGGGTTACTATTTCCCTAAATTGCAGGGGCAAAAACTTTTTTAAATGCAGCTAAATTTGAAATTTTCGAGGATTTTAGAAATTTATTAGTGCTTTGGCCTAGGGAATTGAAAAATTGAAAGATTGCCGCTGGAATCATCAAAATCAAACAATAATTGCCAGAGAAAAGTGAAAAAAACCGTTTATTCAGTTATGTTTTTTCCCTATTTTTCTCTGGCAATTATTGTTCGATTTTGATGATTCCAGCGGCAATCTTTCAGTTTTTCAATTCCCTAGGGCTGAGCACTAATACATTTCTAAAATCATTGCAAATTTCAAATTTATCTAGTTTTAAATGTTTTTGCCACTGCAATTTAGGGAAATATTAACCCGGAACGAGGATTTTGTAGAATTTGGTGCACAAAAAAATTCAAATTAGAGCTGACTGAAATGCGATCGATTGTTGGTAATTTTGATTTTTTTTTATTTTTTTAATTTTTTTTTTTTCATTTATTTTTTTTTAATTTTTTCTTTTTTTATTTTTTTCTTCATTTTGGATGGTTGGTGATTTTGTAGACGAGTGATTTATATAAAAATAATAAACCGTTGTGTAATAATTTGCAGCGTTTTTTTCTCGAAATTTGACTTTTTTGGTCGAAGTTTTTACTCTGAATCCCTCAGGGGCGTGTTGTCCCTATGGCCACCCTGCGCCTAGCTCCGGCAAAATTTTTCTCCCTGTAAACTAGATTTTTAGACCAAAGTGGGAAAAACTCCCTTCAAAGAGTGTTCTCCCCAAAGAATAAAAAAATTCCTTAGCAGAAAGTTTTTTTCCTCAAAACTCACTCACGATCCATGGAAGCATGGATCTTTTACAAGCGTAAAATAATTCTACACTGACCAATCTCTGCCCGTTTCGATGGACACTTCGGAAAAAACATGCTCAAATTGTTAGCCTTCCAACAGACCAACAATTTTTCTTTTTAAAATTCAAATTGGAAGAGTGAAGCATGTTTGAATGCCAAAAAACCTGAGTTTTACAAGAAAATCGAGTAACACTCCCGGATAACTCTGAACCCTAGAAAGTTGATTTCTCGAAGAAATAACGGAAGATGATCAATGAAAAGAAACTCCGAACTCGAGAACTGCAATGTTTTTTCTACAAAATTTTAATGTTTTTTGATTGCCATAAGATTGAACTTTAACTGATGAGGTGATGTTTATTATTGAGTAGAAAGGTGTTACTTTATGCTAGCTACCACCCAATGATTTTAACATGAATGCATGATGCAAATTTTAGGTACGAAAAATGAAGATTTTCTTCTAAAAATTCACTTTTTAGCGGTCAGAATTATTCGGAAGTAGGTATCACCATTGGATTTATAAATATAATGTAGGGTAAAAGCACCAATTACTGACACTTTAAGAAAAATTTTGTGGTTTTTCAACAATTTCTCTCGTATTTATTAATCTTTCCTCACAATTGAAACTTTTCCCCTTAGGCCAATATCAGTTTCTTCAATTTTGCTCATTAGAATTATCAAAACGACAAATCAATTCATTTATTTGCTTAAAATTTGGATGCATCTTTTTTTCTCCTATTACCGACATGCATTCACCAGTTACTGACAGTGTGAGGAACCAATTACTGACACCCTGTATCAGGTTCAAATTATTTTTATTTCCAACTTTAAAATAGAAAAAGTAATTTACTCAGTAGTACCAACCTATATTTTGAAATCACAAAGCACAAGTTTTCGTGTTTTCAACCTTCTTTCTCGAATTTTTCGACAAATTGAAGGCGAAATCAAGCTTTCGAAGATGCATAAATTCGAGACTGTTTTTTAATGATAGAGAATAAGAATAGGAGGAAAGATACGAGTAGGTTCCTACCAGGGAGAGGGGTGTCAGTGACTGGATATGCTCAATGTTAGTATTTGGTGTGCGTACATCCCAAATACTGACACTCCCATAACTAGTTACTAACACCCCTGTTAGGATATGGACCCCTAGCTTTTTTCAAAAGGCGGGTAGCAACATCGTATTCCCCGTAAAAACCCTAGTTAATTAGGCCTTGGAACTAAAGATTTCGGAAAACCCCAATTACTAACACAAGTGTCAGTAATTGGGTAAAGGCAGGTTTCTGGGTACCCAAATCCTAACACTGAGGAAAAAATGTTATTTCATCAGTTATTTGCACTGGAATTGTGTATTCTTATTAGCTAACATCAATACTGGAGCGGTAAAAAGTAAATTGAATGTAGAAACAAAGATGAAACGGTTATAATCGATGAAATTGCGACTCACCTCCTTTACAAAACCGCTAACGATCGGACAGCAGGTGTTAGACTGATGATAAAACTCCATTCCCGAACCCCTTATCGTCAATGCCGACTAGATTTTGGCGAGAATCGGTAGAAAATAACTGTGACATTGATTTGGTGCCAAATTTGAATCTCTAGGTGACCAGGAACGCTTATTTTTCAAGGAAGAATGAGCATGTGTTAGTAATTGGGGTGGTGTTAGCAATTGGTTCCTTCACCCTATACGATTTTATGCGATGAATCTCTTCAGGCCATACTGCCCACCACAGTTGGCACAATTTTGTTTTAATAGATTTCAAATAACCCTCAATGTTGCGTAGATGGTTCAAGCTAAAGAATTATTTTACCAACTGGGATTGGCAATTTAACTGTAATGAAATTTCCCTCATGAAATGGTCTCTAGCGGTTGCGTCTATCAAATTTTCCATCGCGCCTCGGGGTGTGCGAGATTCAATCTTTTCCAGGTTTTTTCGCTCGGGTGATTTTTTCCTCGAGTGTGTCAACTCTCCAGTCATCTCATATACGCAGAGGGGAACATATTCCTCATAAATAGCGCAACTTGCTTGAGGAATAAAACTGAAATAGGTTCGAGGCAGCCTTAGTTGGATACACCGTTGCTTCCTCACTTTTTTTCCGGCAGATGAAAATATTGTACGATTTTGGTGAAATTTTCGGGACAAGTCGGTAATGCGATTTCATTCACAACTACGATTTCTCAGTTCCTTACAGTCCTGTCACCCTAAAATCCTCTAAATTTCATTGCATTTGGATAAGAAGAAACCACAGCGACCGGAGAAACGCAGAAAAAAACTTCAATTTCCTGAATAATACGAAAAACGCTGCAAATTATTACACAACGGTTTATTATTTTTATATAGATCACTCGTCTACAAAATCACCAACCATCCAATATGAAAAAAAAAATAAATAAATAAATAAAAATTAAAAAAATTAAAAAAAAATAAAAATCACCAACCATCGATTGCATTTCGGTCAGCCCTAATTTGAACGGAGATTAGGCCTCTTTTGCAATTCACACTCGTGTTTTGATTTATATATATATTTCAATATAAACCTTTAAATTTTCGTAGGGAGCGAACGGTTTGTCCTACAGAGCTCCGCGTGGTCTCAAAAAATTCTAAAAATTCTATAGAATCTTAAATTGAAGGAAAAACAATACCTTTATATATAAATTTTTTGAGTTAGGGCGTTTTCAAAATTTCAAAATTCATTTTGGAACCCTTAGAAGTGACCTACATCAACCAAAAGCTTCGGGGCACAACTAGACCAAAAATGGAGCCTACATACCAAATTTCATCAAAATCGGTCAATGCTAAGTGGCAAAAGTGCCGCGTACGGCGTACGGCGGACGGACGGCCAAATTTTTAATCGATTTTTGGATTCTACGTACCTTGAAACGTAAACCATCAAATTTTGAGGGGGTGTTAAAATTTTTTTTTTCTTGGTCGATTCCAAAGGTTCATTATTGAAAATAATAAACCAAAACTGACCGGTTTTTAAATAAAATTCAACATATTATTATCATCTTTGCATCAAAAGTATCAAAGCGCTCAAACTCCACAAATTTATTTGTTCTAAGATTATTGATTTCGCACGATCGCCAGATTTTCAGTTTGGAGGGCGGTTAGGAGTTGGTTCCAGAATAATGTTGCTGATCAGCAGGAGGCTAGACGATCCTCCATAAAAATCAAAATAAATAATTCTAAATGTAGGGAACTAGCAACATGATTTTGATGTTCGTGTTTCATATCAAAGAACAATTCAATCATATTCGAACCAACATAGATTCTTTATGTCTTGTTATTCGTTATGAGAAAATGAAAAGTGGAGAAAATTGACGAGATAACAGTAAGAACCGTTTTGAACAATTCGATTTTGAGTCGGTTCCAATACAATTTTCTATTTTCTGACTGAGCACAGGGAAGTAAAATTCTTTCTAAAGTAGCCGCACACGTTCCTCATTTTAGTTTCATTTCGATTCCCCGTAAACAACGCAGCAACAGGAGAGCTTATCGCTGTAATGTGACAATGGGTCGGCAACAAACTGTTGTGTTAGGGTAATGTCAGGGCTCCCTCTCCATAAAAGTAAACATCCGGAACAACAAGATCGGATTACACGAGACGCTGTCTGACAGTGTCTCCTTGTCTACCTTCCCTTCTCGTCGGTCTTGTCGGTGAGTCTCAAAATCCGATCAGTTTTATGCTAATTGGGAACCCGCTGAGACGCCCTCACCCAGAAATGACGTCTAGAAGTGAAAGTATTCGTAATCAAGTAATCTAAGCCCCACGGCACCCATGAGTGTTTTATTAGATGCATTTAGGGTTCACAATGCTTTGAGACAGAATGTCCTGAGAGTTTGCAAAAAGTGCCCAGGAGCCCAGTTCCCGTGGACCGATTTTCATGAAATTTGGTGTAGGTACAGCTTTTCCAAACCAAATTGAAAATTTTCCAAACCAAATTGAGAATTTTTGAAACTAAGAATGTTCGACTGGGAATTCGACAATTTTTTAAATGCAAGTCAAAAGTTTAATTGGCATCAAAATAATTGTAGAAAGCATCTCTACAATAAAAAAAATTCCACGTCATTTAAAAAAAGGAAAAATTCACTTTTTTATTTCGTGAAAAATCCTAGTAAGAATGGGGTGGTCGCATGGGTCGGAAAAACTGTTTATTGCTATTTTTAATCTACACTAGACCTCATTCTGAGAATTTTGACACGAACCGTGACCTTCTAGCGTGAGAAGGCCTTTTTTCTATGATTTTTCAAAGTTTCGAATGTTTATGACGTCACAGTGGGCTGGGGGTCCCATCCAGGCGGGAGGGACGCGTAAACGTCATGAACATTCGAAACTTTGAAAAATCATAGAAAACTCGGCGCTGCGCGCCTCGGCGGGGGCTTCGCCCCCTGCACCCCCGGATGATTTCCGCTTAGAGCCTAATGGCTAAAATGTGACATACCTTGAGAAGGTTTTTGCTCCCTCTCCCTCTTTATCTTTCTTCCACTGTAATATTTAAGATACCTCCTTATTCATAATAACATCAGGTTGTCAATATTTAAGATACCTCCTTATTCATAATAACATCAGGTTGTCAAGCATATTTGTCGTCAAGCATATGATAAATCACAGCGCTACTTTCCTGTCGCTTTTTCCTGTCGCTTTTTACTGTCGATTTTTCCTGTCGTTTTTCGGCGGGGGGTCCCATCGCTAAAACCTTTTCAAGGTTAAAATCAGGCGCACCCCCCATTAAATTGATATTGTTGTGATCAGCGAGCTGGTTGAATTCACGTAAAATTCGAGTTTTTTCAGCTTCAGGTACACTTCTGAAGCACTGGTATCGTTTGCAATGGCAATCTGGACCTGTTGCATGGCTACAGGCTCGTAACACTTCAGTAACGTCGGTGATTCGTCCCGATTTTAACCTTGAAAAGGTTTTAGCGATGGGACCCCCCGCCGAAAAACGACAGGAAAAATCGACAGTAAAAAGCGACAGTAAAAATCGACAGTAAAAAAAAAAATAGTTTATATTCTCCCACATCTTACGAACAGTATCCTATATCAAACTTTGAAATTTTGTTGAATTAAGCTCATTTAAAAAAAATAAATAAATTGATCAGTATCACCCCCCACATATGTGTGATAGTGATCACTAATTTAAAATCGAACTTAAACATATTAAAAACAATTAAAAATCGAACTTAAACAATTAAAAGTTGTTTTTTAGTACCCTGAGGTAAAAAAAACACTAATAACTCATTTCAGAACAATTTTTATTGAAAAACTAATGAAAACCAACTCTTTACTTATAAAAATCAGAATAAAGCCAAAATTCAAGACTCGTAATATCCTCTTCAGTATTTATTATTATAATGAGACCATTCGTGGCACATGATTGGTAACTGACAAGAAACCACTTATTTTAAAGCACTTGTTACCAAAAATAATGATGGACCAATCACGTTTTGATAGTTTCGGGGCATTTCGGCCGTGATCACTATCACCCCCTGAAAATGATTTGTTTTTGTTTTTAACAGATAACCAACAGTAGTACCTAACACGGAAAATATGGAGTGTCATTTTCCAGGTATTTACCCACACTGGATCGAATGTAAGCGGTCTCACATCACCAGCACTAGTAAAGAGTTCGTAACCAGGATTTGGTTTCAAAGAAGAAAACATGGCAATTATTCGAAATTTCTCCCTTGATGGGAAAAACAATAGATCATGGATATGTCTAGGCAGCATGTTGTTCTCCATTAAGGGAGAAATTAGATGGAGGTTACCGACTTAATACTTGAAATGAACCTAGGAAGATGTGGGCAGGAAGAGAAAAACAAATCTATGTACAACAACAAAAGTAAAAAAGATTTACAAAACGCTTGCATACGAGTCTGCAACGCATTGGGACATTTTCATGTCTTTACCTATTGCTTTTTACCTCACTATAGGATTTTATAACCCACCCTCCGTTGTTGTCAGAATGTGAAACGAATCATTAACATAATAACTATCTATAGCTATTTGGTGTATTTTTCAAACCTCACAATGCGTTGCTGTTGTCTACTCTACGTTATGCCCATAGCTCCGCTATTCGTATAGTCAATATGTTATGGAGAACATGAAAATGTTCGTTAAATCGAGAGCTTTCCAACGAGTGGTGAACGAGTTTTATGGGTTAAAAAGTGTAGAAAAGGAACAAACCTAACAACGGGGTCGTTGTAAGCGGAAATCATTATAAAGGCACTGTAACACAATTTCGTTACGCAATTTCGTGACAGTTTTTTGTGCTATGTGCCAGGGCAAAGACATGAAAATGTCAAAAGCGACAGGAAAGTAGCGCTATGATTTATCATATGCTTGACGACAAATATGCTTGACAACCTGATGTTATTATGAATAAGGAGGTATCTTAAATATTACAGAGGGAGAGGGAGCAAAAACCTTTTCAAGGTATGTCACATTTTAGCCATTAGGCTCTAAGCGGGTTTTTTTTTTTTTTTTTTTTTTTTTTAAGCACGGCACTCCACACTGTTAGTATTGTCTTCCTCTTCACTTGAAGCACTGATTGTACTGAATAAATTGTAACAGTGCCCGAATACAGGGCGTTAATGGTACCGGAAATCATAGAAAATGGAACTAGACTAGAAAACAACAAGAACTGACCCTGGGAAAAACAGAAAATGATACGTGAATCACAGAAGCCGTGAGACCCCACCTCCCAGGGGTGGGAGGGAGCGCGGGACAAGAACGAAGAACCATTCTTCCCCAGTACTGCAAACCTTCTCCATGTAATATCTTCGGAAAAGAACACTTTTCCCTGTGACAATATTACAAGTTGCTAGCCACGATGAATAGGCAACCGGTGGCGGTCTTATCTCATTTTTCGTAAAAAGTGGACAAATTTGTAGCGGTTTATGAACATCGCCATTTTATAGCATCCTTATTTGGTTTTGTTTCTGACATGAATCTGTCCTCGATTGCAGTGATCTCAACACGCTGGAGATATTATTTTTGCCAGGTGACATCACCGTTGTTAGTAGCTCTCCCGCCAACGTATTGAGGATGGTATTTCCTTATGGAATACGGCTAAACTAGGTAGGTAAATGGAACTTCGAACTAAAACGCGCTAAATATCTGACTTCAAATATATTAAATTCCGACCCAAGCAACAGTTGCTTGGGTCGGAATTTAATATATTTGAATATTATAGTTATACAAGAAAAATTGTCAGTTGTAACAAAAATACAGGTCGAGGGAAGTTACTTCCCTCGACCTGTATTTTTGTTACAACTGACAATTTTTCTTGTATAACTATAATACTATATAGTCACGTTTTTATTAGATGAATAATCAAAGCTAAAACACAAACGGTGGATACAGCTTTCGTACAAGTACGCAACCACGAGAGACATTTTATGTTTAATGTTTAATAAATTGAGAGTTTTCCAATGTGTGGTGAACGATTTTTGTGGGGTGGAAAATGAGGAAGTTAGTTTTCCCTAGGAATGAAAAAAAAATCATCAGAAATTTCCGCGTAACGCTCCCATCGTAACGCTCCCCGCGTGACGATCCTCGCGTGACGATTTTTCATTTATGTGCCATAGTAAAGACATGAAATTTCAAAACCATTCTTCCCCTGAACTCTTCCATACTAAACAACGGAGCAAATTATTACATAACGATTCATTATTTTTCAGTAAAGATCAACGTCACCAATATTGAGGGTACTCAGAAGTTGTTCCAGACTACGTTGTGGCGATTGCACACCTGCTCACCATTTTTAAGATAATTAAGTAGGTACTGATTGACAGCATGAGACCTGCAAATTTTGCCAAAGTTATCAATTCCCAATAATCAAACACCAAAACCACCAAGAATATGCAAACGTACCTGAAAGTAAATGAGATGCTTCTGTAGAAAAGAAAAGACGTCCATTTCCACAAAATTACTAACGAAAACAAATAAATATAACGGAGAATTGAACTGCATTTCCTGTCATCATAGAAGGACTCACTACGCCACCTGTGGAGAGGCGCGAGAAACCCTATCACGGCGGGGAAAGAGATGCGGACGCGCCCTAGCGGCGGACCGGCGAACGGACGATAAGACACCAGAGTCTCGCTAGAGGGCAGTGCAGGATGAAAACAAAGGACTCTACTGAGTGTCTCACACAACGGCAATTTACTCGGTCATTCAGATTTGACAGAACCAATCAAGCTTAGGGTAAGGTGGGGTAAGGTCCCGCACGGGGGAAGTCCCCGCACAAGGGTTTTCTGTGTTACTGTGCAAGTTATGACTATGTCCGTTGGATGGTAAGCCAATTGCCATGTCGCGAGTTCTGTGTGGAATTTCCTGTAGTGCGGATCAGCGTGGTGACGGACAAAATGAGGTAAGTTTGTTTTCCTCCGCTCTGATGTAATATTTATGATTATTTACTTCAATGATATGTTTCCGTAATCGTTGATATTCGTGTCTGTTGTGTTGCGTCAGAAAAAGGTGCTTCTTCCCGTCAAAACCCCGTGACAACGCTCTTGGTAACCATATTTTTACTTGTCTGAGGTCGATTTTAGTCAAAATGGCAAATTGGGGCAAAGCCCCGCACTCTTTGTGGGGCAAGATCCCGCACAAAATTTGTGCGGGGACTTGCCCCTTCGTTTTTATTTGGAAGACGGCGATGATAAATTTAGGTACCTTCATGCAGTTAACCATGCACAGAATTGACTTATATGTCAGGTACCACTTCCTATTTGTATGTAACTTGTTTTTATTCTGTTCCCCACTATCTTCTTTCATTTTATAATACCAGAAACTAAAGGTACAAGTATCTAACCAGCATTTTGGGAGTTATTGGAATCCTGCAGTTTGTTGTACTTTTTTTAAACGCGATACCTGCTTACTTTGTTACTAAACAAACAATGTGTTAATTTTAGGAAAAAAAAATCAGAAAAATGTATTTTCCTGGACGATCATTTAACTTTTTTCTTGTCTCAAATTTTAGTTGTGTTGCATTTAATTCAATGTTTTGTGATTTTTCTAATATTCTACAATTGACTTTTCATTGTGCATTGAAGATGTGTGGGAAATTTATTACCAGCAAATGCTATAAACTATTTGACTGTGACCCTTTGTTAATTGTTTAAAAAAATGAGTTGCTTACTGTTATTAAGGCATGTGAACTTCAAAAAAGTTTTTATCTTGTAAAAAATGTGATGTTTTGACTGAATAGATGAGCATATTTGAATAAATATATTGGCTTTCTGTCTGAAATTAATGCCTTTCCCCAGAATGGGGCAAACCCCCGCACTGCGGGGATTTGCCCCATGACTGCGGGGACTTACCCCTTCCTGTGGGGCAAAGCCCCGCAGACACAAATTTTTAAAAAACGTTCAGTTCTTCCATAATACTGATGACATAGTGATGAAAATTGTTAGGCATTATAGCCAAGGTCCCAAACTAGTATCCCAATGAGTTGGTTGAGGGATATTGACCTAGTAGGTGTTTATAAATGGAAAACATTCGAAAGTGCGGGGACTTACCCCACCCTACCCTATCATGGTTTATTGAATATGACTGGCCTTGACTGACTAGTTTCAAGCTTCAACCCCTAAGGATTCACAAAAGAGTAGAACTATTCTATTGTGAAATCCAACTTTTTTGTATAGATTGAACAGGAGAGGAATCTCTTAGCAATCTCCACTAACTTAGAGAGATCATCATAAAAGAACTGACAACTATAAAATTTATTCTGGAAATTACAAACACTAAGAGGGGAAACTAATACCATAGAGGCTATATTGAAATTCTATTTAACATGCATACCAGAAGTTCCTGCTTCCTGTTTACTACTGAGATTGTAGCTGAACCTCCAGTCCAGATTCCTGTTCTGTTTCACTGAATTCATAGCTGAAGTTCCAGTCCAGACTATTCTTCGAAGTTCCTGCTGAAATCCCCACAGAAGGGTGAACAAACATTTCTACTAGAAGTCCTGCATTCTGGTTCTTTCCTCTCAGTCATATTTGAAGCTCCAGTCCAGATCACTACAGAAGTTCCTGTCCACATCTCCCCTAAAGGGTCGAATTAATCTTACTACCAGAAGTTCCTGCTTCCCACTGGGTCTACAGCTGAAGTTCCTGTCCAGGCGATTACCAGAAGTTCCAGCCCTGATTACTACAAGAAGTTCCAGCCAACATCTTCACTGAAGTTCCTGTCAGATGCAGAGATAACCATCCAATAAGCTAGGATAATTTATTTATAAGGTTTGAGTTGTTATTGTCATAAGTTTCTTTCTATCAAGGTACCTTGTTAAGTTAGAGAAAAAATAAAAAAAAAATAAATAAAAAAAAAAAAATTAAAGAAAACCAACAGGAAAGAGAAAGTGCCATTTCCAGGAAAAGGATTTAGTGGCTGGTTGTATGGGGAGGTTTTGGAGACCAGTAGTAGTCTGCGTTCTCTCTTTCCTGGCTGGGAAATCTTTCAACGGTTTTTTCCCATAACCCTTAAAAAACCGTTCATGGCGCCCGAACTAAAATTTTATTAGTGGAAATTGTTATTGTTATTGTTTTTCAAAGTTCTATTATTTAACAAAAAACTAAAACTAAAATATAATTAAAATTAAAAGAGATGGAACGTCAAATTGAAAATTTATTGGCTCAAATCCGGGAAATAAAGGAGGATTACAGGATTTTGCATGATACAATCCAAGGCCAACAGCAAATAAATGAGGGGACAGTCAGGGATATGTTTGAAGCTAGGATGAGTGCCATGGAGGGGTCAATGATAGAAATCAAGAGAGAAATAGAGGATAGGAGAGGAAGCATGCCATTTAATAGTACTGCATTAGGTGGTGGAAATACGAATTATCAAAGTGGAATCGATTTGGCAGAATTCATAATAAACGAGTCATTAAAAAGAGAAAAAATTATATTCACAGAAGCAGCATTTCCAACTCCCCAAACTTTCATCCGTAGAATCAAGGAACTTTATCCGAGTATCGAACAAAATTCCCGCTTTAAAATAATTCTAGCAAAATCATTTGAAGGCAATCAATGGTGGGAAAATATAAGGGACAATTTAACCAATTGGGAACAATTTGAAAAGGCATTTTTGGAGTTTTATTGGAGTGATGCAACTCAGGAAAAATGGGAAAATAAAATAAACAATTCAGCATTTAATTATTATAAAGATGGAGATAAAAAGACTTATGCAATGAGAATGTATAACGTTGGTAAAGAATTGGGATATTCAACAAAACTGCTGATAAGAAGACTGCTGCGACACTTCTCCATAAATCCACTATGCTGTCTGTACATGGGACCAGTCACGACCCTTCAAGAATTAATTCAGTTATTAGAAACAAATGATAACATCAGAAGAAATACACCAGTCAACGACAGAAATCAGCAATGGGATAACCAGCACACAGAAGACCAGCAAGGGCAGAGGCAACATCAGCAACAGAGAAGAGACGACAACGAGACAAGAAATGATACCACATCAAATATAAATACGGTGAAAATTTTTGTGAATGAAACAGAACATAACATAAATAATATCCCACATGAAACAACTGAAGAAACTCCGATGAGAGCACATAAGAGCAACCTAGAGGATAGACCATGGCATCAATGGATTCAATCAACAGAACCGACAGGACTTACTCAACAACAAATACAACAAAATATAAGAAAAAATAGATACAGAAAACTAAAGAGAGTAAATCAAAATAGAACATTTTCATCACTCAACATAGGGGATTTGGTGCTCATCGATCAAACAGCTATCAGCGATGCATCAAAGAAAATCATGGTTAAATTACCACCTCGTAGAGAAGGACCATGGAAAGTAGTGCAGATATGTGGAAGAAATAGTTACGTCCTTGCAGATACTAATACTGGAAGAATCCGAGGAACATTTCACATCAACCAACTTTATCCATACAAACGTCAAAAACATAAATTGCTAGATAAACCAGAAAATTCAATTAAAGAAATAAGAGAGGTGATAGCACAAGAATGGTTTGGCAGTTCACCATCGGGTGTGGCGAGGTGGGGCCACATCCAGGGGGGGAGGGATGGGGGGTGGGGGAGTCTTTAAACCTTCTGTCTCCAAGTAGGGACCCTACCTCCAGGGATGTCTTGTCCACATACCCTGCAAAGTCGTGATCGGACTTTGGGGATAGAGTAGATCCTCCACGTCAACATTATTAGGGAAAGGGGGGTAAACTTGAGGGGACCTCGAAGTAAATACGGATTTGCCGGGTTATCCTAGCCTTTTTTCTTGCAACATTCAGTCAGCAGACACAGAATTAAAGTGGAGTAATCAGTTTTATTATTTTTTAATTTAGAGGTCCTCTCACCCAAAGATACTCACCAAATTTATGCCAGTGGAATGGGGGGAGCCAGAACTGCATAAATCGGAGCGGTGACCGATAAGCAGACTCCCCCAGCTCTCATTCCACTGTGCCAAATAAAGTCGTATGGGCTGGTCTCGGTACGCATTAGGAAATTTACGGTTCCGACCATCTTATCCCATCCAACTTCCCCTCCACACGAGACCAAAACCCGGCAACCCACCCGTCTATTCCTTTTCCCAACACCCCCAAATAGAGTTAAGTCGTATAGCACAATGGCTATCAATAAACGACTTCACTATACTATTGGATTGGTACATAACTAACCCCTTGTCTTCAGGAGATGATCCGACTCTTCCACTCAAAACATTGCTTGCAAAGTGCCCTCGAAGGTACGCTCAGCGGTAATGGAGTATAGAGATTGGACGTGACACTCTAGATTGCTTAACACCCTAGACCCGCAGGGTGGCGACTAGGTGCACTAATCCGTTCCTCTCGCAGATGAACAGAAGGCGGGGGTACATGGCCAAACAGTAGTCTCCTACCCAATCATACCTAAAGCATTTGCTTGTTGTTCTATTTTTCTCAATGTTCCCTAAATTACTGCATGATGCTGCTTGTTTACGATTCTTATTTTTTCTGCATGTGAGGCTCCAAAATTTGGTCCCATGCTTGTTTGGGGGCGGGGAGTGTGGCGATTGCACACCTGCTCACCATTTTTAAGATAATTAAGTAGGTACTGATTGACAGCATGAGACCTGCAAATTTTGCCAAAGTTATCAATTCCCAATAATCAAACACCAAAACCACCAAGAATATGCAAACGTACCTGAAAGTAAATGAGATGCTTCTGTAGAAAAGAAAAGACGTCCATTTCCACAAAATTACTAACGAAAACAAATAAATATAACGGAGAATTGAACTGCATTTCCTGTCATCATAGAAGGACTCACTACGCCACCTGTGGAGAGGCGCGAGAAACCCTATCACGGCGGGGAAAGAGATGCGGACGCGCCCTAGCGGCGGACCGGCGAACGGACGATAAGACACCAGAGTCTCGCTAGAGGGCAGTGCAGGATGAAAACAAAGGACTCTACTGAGTGTCTCACACAACGGCAATTTACTCGGTCATTCAGATTTGACAGAACCAATCAAGCTTATCATGGTTTATTGAATATGACTGGCCTTGACTGACTAGTTTCAAGCTTCAACCCCTAAGGATTCACAAAAGAGTAGAACTATTCTATTGTGAAATCCAACTTTTTTGTATAGATTGAACAGGAGAGGAATCTCTTAGCAATCTCCACTAACTTAGAGAGATCATCATAAAAGAACTGACAACTATAAAATTTATTCTGGAAATTACAAACACTAAGAGGGGAAACTAATACCATAGAGGCTATATTGAAATTCTATTTAACATGCATACCAGAAGTTCCTGCTTCCTGTTTACTACTGAGATTGTAGCTGAACCTCCAGTCCAGATTCCTGTTCTGTTTCACTGAATTCATAGCTGAAGTTCCAGTCCAGACTATTCTTCGAAGTTCCTGCTGAAATCCCCACAGAAGGGTGAACAAACATTTCTACTAGAAGTCCTGCATTCTGGTTCTTTCCTCTCAGTCATATTTGAAGCTCCAGTCCAGATCACTACAGAAGTTCCTGTCCACATCTCCCCTAAAGGGTCGAATTAATCTTACTACCAGAAGTTCCTGCTTCCCACTGGGTCTACAGCTGAAGTTCCTGTCCAGGCGATTACCAGAAGTTCCAGCCCTGATTACTACAAGAAGTTCCAGCCAACATCTTCACTGAAGTTCCTGTCAGATGCAGAGATAACCATCCAATAAGCTAGGATAATTTATTTATAAGGTTTGAGTTGTTATTGTCATAAGTTTCTTTCTATCAAGGTACCTTGTTAAGTTAGAGAAAAAATAAAAAAAAAATAAATAAAAAAAAAAAAATTAAAGAAAACCAACAGGAAAGAGAAAGTGCCATTTCCAGGAAAAGGATTTAGTGGCTGGTTGTATGGGGAGGTTTTGGAGACCAGTAGTAGTCTGCGTTCTCTCTTTCCTGGCTGGGAAATCTTTCAACGGTTTTTTCCCATAACCCTTAAAAAACCGTTACAACGTAGTTGCTATTGAATATCCCAGCACTCAAATCAAGATGGGAATTCGGAAAAATTATCTAATTATTTCAAAAATTGACATGAATTGGGAATAACTTGAAATCTACTTGATCTTGAAGTTCACAATTCGCATCGAATAGTTCTTGCTGAGTTATTATACAATTTATACATCCATGTGAGAAAGCTGTAATGTCCATCCATGATTTTTATTTATTTATTGCTTCCGAGTCTACCAAGGTAGCGGAAGCTTTGTTTTCACTTTTCAAGGAAGCAAAAAAAAAATTTCTCCAAAATCAAAATTTTCACTCGCGTTTTGCGTTTTAGACCTTTCTGAACAATTTTGGTTCCGTGTCTGTCTGTCTGTCTGTGTGTCTGTCTGTCTGTCATGAATTCCTTGTAACGCGCATAACTATACGAAATCATTGTCCGATTTCTATGAAATTTTCAGGGATTGTGCGGGTTGGTGTGTAGACGGTCCCCTATGAAAATCAGCATCCTCGGACTGATAAAAGCGACTGCGCATGCGCAAACGTGAATTCCTCGTAACAGCCATAACTTCCACATTTTCTATCCGATTTCGATGACATTTTTAGGGATTACGCGGATTAGGTTGTAGATGGTCCCCAATGAAAATCAAGGCCTTAAAATTTACATAAGCCTCTGCGCTTGCGCATACGTAAAATCCTTGTAACAGCCATAACATTTACATTTTTCATCCGAATTTGATGAAAGTTTCTAGGATTGACCAGATTAGCGTGTAGATGGTCCCCTATGAGGGTAGTGAAAGGTACTTTAAGATTGGTGTTTTGAGATTAACTACTATCGGATCATCTATATAATCGGGTTATGGATACGAGGAAGCTATGTGCCACACCCACTTGGCAAACTTTTTTTTATTTTGAATAAGTACCTACTAACTCTGGCAGGCAATTTGTGGTATGACGGTAGGTAAGTCTAGTAGGTGGGTTTGTTCCGATTTCCATTCCCACCTTCGAAGTTCACAACATAGGTGAATATTGCAGGTCTTCTTATTTGAAATTCTACACCAACGCGTCCGTATTGAGTTTGAACGGGTTGGCGGTTCGTTAGGCGGCGGAAAAACGAGTTGCAGCCTCGTAATTACTTTTTTTTCGTCGTAATTTTTTTCGGATCTCGAACGTGACTCGGTTTAAGTACGTTGGCGCGATGATTTATACTTATTTATTATTATTATTATACGAATTTATATAAGCTGAAAGATCCCAACATATGTCAAATTTTATGCAGTAACAAGATCTTTAAATACACAAATAATTGAAAAGAACAGAAATTATGCAACAAAAATTGGGAATCTGTAAATGAGCAATGGTCTTCTCACTACTTTCCCCACCATTATGAACCCAATAATCTATACCTAAGTTTGTAGTAACACCGCTTCAAACTATTTAGGAGAACAGTATGTATCAAAATTGGACTAATAAATCGTGATAAATTATGTTTAAAACGAAAATCACGTATGGTAGTAAATCCACAGGGGCCATCAATGGGCAAACCGTCAATAACCCTCCAAATTTCATCAAAATGGTACGAACATTCATATTTGCCCTGGTATTGACCTCTAAGGTCAGTGAAATGACTTGGTACAATCCAGATCATAGAATAATATATTTTACAAGTGTTATGAAACTACACCTGTTGGTAACGTTCAACAACTATAACTATTCCGTAGTTGACTCCATTACATCACCTCCCCCCTTCCTCATTTGGTCAGCATGCACTCTCTGTTCTAGACCATCGACGATCACTATGTAGGAGAGTGGACCAGTCTTAATTTTGACAGCTGCTTTCCGAAATCCTGATTCTTCTTTCCTTCTTTTCACCCAGACGATCTCCCCCGGTACAAACTCCTTGAAGTATCCTCGTGCATGTTTTTGTTGTTCCAATTTTTGTTCCATGTGTCCTGCAAGATTTGGCTTTAAGGGAGATAATCTCGACCTTAGCTGTCTCCCAAACATCATGAGAGCTGGTGTTCTTCCCGTGGTACTGTGAACTGAGTTCCGATAAGAAGTTAGATATTGGGCAAGTCTGGATTTTATATCTCTTCCACTAGTTCTAGAAGCAGCAAACCTTTGTTTAAACGTCCGTACTGCCCTTTCTGCGAGTCCGTTAGTTCTTGGATGGTATGGCGTAGACGTTACCTGCTTCACATTATTCCTTTTACAATAGTCTCGAAATTGTTGAGAAGTAAACTGCGGACCATTATCCGAAACAATCATTCTAGGTAACCCAAACCTTGAAAATATTTCCTCCAGCACTTGAATAGTTTTTTCCGCACTTGTGAGCTTCATGGGGACAATTTCCACCCATTTGTTGTAGCATCTACCACTAGCAGCCAATTATGTCCTTCAAAGGGCACAGCGAAGTCAATATGTAGCCGTGACCATGGCTCTTCTGGAATGTTCCATGAATATATTGGGGATTCTGGATCCCACGGCCGATGTTCCTGACAAGCATCGCATCTTTTTAAAAATTGTTCTACCTGTTTGTCCATTGAAGGCCACCAAACATGCATCCGCGCAATTGACTTCATAGCAGAAGAACCTGGGTTCAACAACTATAACTATTCCGTAGTTGACTCCATTACAGTCAGAAACTCTAAAACGAAAGCTTCCTTATTTCCGATAGTGACTGGTTGGTAAATTTGACGTGATAGTGCGAAATTCCATCCTCCGGAGCTGTGAGCTTTAAAATAAAGCGTAAATTACATGAATTCCTTATGATTAGTACATTATTGTTCCCACTTTCATCCCTTTTCTCTTAGGTATTTTACTCATTCTCCCGACTACGATTTTCTTTCAACGCCAAGTCGCTCCGCAGCATGAATAACTTCCAAGGACTTATCTTCTCGTGAATTTCACGCCTTTTCAAGGAGAGCTTAGGTGGACGTAAAAGGCTGTTGAAGGCTTCGGTCGTTTTTTATCCTAAAAGCAACACTCCCACCCTCCATAAATACGAAATGAACAATTTTTTCCTCTCCAAGCTTCTTAGCTATTTCCGGCTTTGGATTGTTGGGGATTTTTTTCGAGAGTAAATCGCGAACGTAAATCAGGTATTTTGTTATATTATGCATAGAATGTTGTGGTTGTGATTCTGAATACTCATGAAATAACGAAATGGGAACTGTGGAGTACCCTCTCTCTGCCTCCACCACAAATTACCGTTGAAGCGTTCAATGCAATTGACAATAGTTGTTACATTTTTGTCAAATCAGTTGAAAATTTCTGCAAATTTTTTTGAATTTTGACTGATCAATTTGTGGAAAATTCAACATTAAATGAATTTTGTGGAGCAGTCAAAGAAAAAATGGGTTGTCAAAAATCAAAATTTTTACCAGCATTTTGCATCTCACAGTTTTTCGAACTTGGGCTTGTGACTGTTTAGTGTCAATTCTTGTCCTAACAACACTGCTTGAAATCGTGGACCGACGGCGTTTTCAGGGATGATGCTGAACCACGAAACGGTCCCCTATTATTTCGGATTTCTCACTATCTGTTGGTGGATTTTTTCTCGAATTTGGAGAGAATTTCGTGACTGGTGTGAGAAGAGGTGCACATCGATTTGTGTGAGCCACGAAAAAACCTTTTCGTGATAAGCGACATAATCGAGAACAGCTTCACAATCTTGTTGTTACATGGAAAACTAGAAACGTAATCGTGTAAATCAAACTCCGTATGAGTGGTACAGCGCGATAACGAGTATTTTGTACACCAACTACTCCTATGATGTCCATTATACTGTGAATACAATGTTGCCTTCATCTTCGATAGTGAGGAACGTAAATAACTTGAAAACAGTACAGTAATTTCACTACGTGAGGTATTGTTCAGTCATATTTGGGGTTGAATGGGCGCCATTTCTACCACCCTATTCGCCGAAAATAATCCTAATATTGTTCTATTCGGCAATTTTGTCCAGGTAGAACGTTCCTAGGTCTGTACTTGATTAGACTGGAGACTTGATGATTAGAGGAAGGTAAGGTAGACCTACCTATGAGAAGAGGGTTACTTGCTCTGTAGTGATGGAGAATCGCAGCTCTGTAGTAATTTGCACTCACTTTATTCATCACTGACACTACACACGCGTAACCGATTTTACGAAATGGCCATCACAACGCGAAAAATGATTCGACGATAATCAAAAATAATATTCGCACTGGAAAAAATAAGGGAAATTCTGGAACCACTCACCACAACCTAAACCACACCGACCCTAGAAACAATACTGAGAACTGACCGATTGTCTCCCCTTTGTTGGCAGGCAGACATCGCGCATGCGCACTATGGAAAGATGAACAGCAAAGGCCACATTCGGTAGTGTTTTGTTTCTAGGAATTGAGGTTCGGGGGCCTAAGTCTCTTCTGGGTCTTCACAACTCCCCATCGTTCCATGAACCGTGATCCTGCAGTCGAGTTCAGAATTCAGAAAAACATCAACTCTTTTGCCACATCAAGGAATTACGAGGAAGTTATGCGACAGACGGGATTACTTATCGAGGCTATTCAAGCATTCATGTCTCCACAAAAATAAAAATTTCCACTCATTGGTTGCATTTTAGGGCTTCCTGAATTACATAGTTTAATCTCAACAGAGCCAAGGGCTGTACTTCAGAAAGGCGAGGGCTTCAGAGTAAAGTTTAATCTCAAAAATATGGTAGAAAGTCCAGTAAAAAACACATTACTTTAACTTTTTACTCTTACTTTTTACTATACTAATAAAACCCAGTTGAAACGGGACCAAAATGACGAGTTACCTTGATCAGACTAGTTTTCCTCAATCATAATAATCCACAAAAACGCTGCAAATTATTACACAATGGTTTATTATTTTTATATAGATCACTCGTCTACAAAGCCACCAACCATCCAACATGAGGAAAAACATCGATCGTATTTCGGTCAGCTTGAATTTGAACGGAGATTAGGCCTCTTTTGCGATTCACACTCGTGTTTCTGATTTATCGTACGTCCAAACCTTAAATTCTCGTAGTGAGCGAACGGTTTGTCCTACAGAGCTCCGGGTGATCTCAAAAAATTCTAAAAATTCTATAGATTCTTAAATTGAAGGGAAAACAATACCTTTATATCGAAATTTTTTGAGTTAGGGCGTTTTCAAAATTTCAAAATTCATTTTGGAACCCTTAGACGTCAACCAAAATCTTCGGGGCACAACTAGACCCCAAATGGAGCCTACATACCAAATTTCATCAAAATCGGTCAATGCTGTGGCAAAAGTGCCGCGTACGGCGGACGGACGGCCAAATTTTATTCGATTTTTGGATTCTACGTACCTTGAAACGTAAACCATCAAATTTTGAGGGGGTGTTAAAAATTTTATTTTCTTGGTCGATTCCAAAGGTTCATTATTGAAAATAATAAACCAAAACAACTCATCGTAGGTTTTTTTTAGAAATACAAATTTTTGATTTTGAATGTTCAAAATGCTAAAAGTGAATATTTGTGCTGCAAAATACACGAACCGTTCAACAAAGAGTCGGAATACCCGCGTTTCCCAGCGCTGATTCTAGAAGGACGTGAAAGGTGATAGAATCAGATTTAAATGGCATTTTTTTCGCCTGTTTTTTTTTAATATCAAATTAAAATCAAGAATAATGAATTACAACTGCTATCAAACCACCAATCCTTTGTGCTCTCAGTGATTTTTGGTACTTGAAGACGAAATAAGATGAAGTCTGAATTTGATTGATTACTTTCCTTCATATTTTAGGTGGAATTTACCTGAATTATTTGATAGTATAAGAAGCTGCAGTTCAGAATGGTGTCAATCGATTCCGAAAATCAAAAAACATAGAACATAAATGTAGGTTCTTATCACAATGTGCTCTTAGGATTTTGGTAAGGAAATATTGTCATCGATTGAGTATAGATCTATAATTTGTTCTGAGCAAATGTTATAAAGGAATCATAGCGAGAAAAAACTGCTGAATTGGAGGTCTTATTCTTTTCTTATTATTCTGAATTTGCCACCTAATTAGCTGTTATGTTTTTCCTGAAGAAGTCAGCTTGACTTGCCGAACTAAGCACGAAAAAATTGAATGAGTAAATGCGGATACGAGGCAAAGTACGGATTTAAACTGGGACGGGAGTTTTGATCGTCTTGGTATGTTTGGCTCTTGCAATTTTTGGCTCGGCCACCTTCTTCTCACCCGAGCGATTCGAACAAGGGAAATGCAGGCGGGTGCCCCTACAGCTGGAGCCCGTCCAAAATATCTTAGAATTCTGTCGAGGTTCAAGGTGTCCCAGTCGACGGTTTTTGTGTTGAGCCACCGTGCCAAAGCCGTCGGGCGTATCATATGGGCCAATTTTCGCCACGTTTTAGCGATCAAATTGGGAGGTGATGGATGAACGAGACAGAGGCGGCAAAATATACGACTCCTGAGAGGAGAGTCCGGTATAGAATATTTTCCTAGTTGTTTGAATAAAACGCTCATTTTTTAATTGAGTCAAATTGTATTAATTTTCCTTCCTCAATTTATGTGAAAGATAAGGAAGAAAATCGCCCAATTTTGATCCAAATTCGGAAGGCAAATAAGAACATGGGCTATTGATAACTTGGTGGATCGATACTGGATGAAGAAACCCTCACCTCTCCTATGCATTAGTTTCACTAAGCTTAGTGACCAATTCCAGTGGTTAGCACACTCGCAAATCCCATACTCATACACCATTCCGCACGCATTCTTTAAGCAACATACCAACACGCTCTGCCTACCAAGATCAGCCTACATGAACCCTGAAACAGCTACCCAATATCTTCATGAATTCCTACAGAATAAATGGCCCAATTGCTTGGTTATCTTTACCGATGGATCGGTGCAGAATGGAGGTGTGGGATGTGCTTCTACGACTGGATATCGAAAGAAGCTCACCAATTCAGCTTATGGCACCATGCTTCTATATACAGCGCCGAATCATTCGCCATACTCCGGGCGTTACAGTACGCAAATGACATGAGAAGCTCCTATCCAGGAACAATCATCCTCACAGACTCCCAGAGCTTAGTCACCAAGCTTGATCATATATCTGTCTCCTCAAAGATTACCCCATTAGAAGCTGGTATAATCAACAATATCATGACCTTGAGAAGAAACGGGAAAAGAATAGGTATCTGTTGGATCAAAGGGCATGCTGGATTATCAGGAAATGTAATCGTTGACACTCACGCAAAAGCCGCGGCATCAAGTCCGGAACCACCTCCCAGCCAGCAATACCCCTACTCAGACTACAGAAGGCAATTAGCCCAAGAACAGCTAAGCGCGTGGAAAGCGGATTTCTCTTCCTATCCATCGGGGCAGAGATACAAGGAACTATTCCCTACCCCAAGCAGAACGCCATGGTTCAAGAAATCATACGGGCTGAAACCTAGAAAATTTTACACTATGATAGGCAGACTCAGAAATGGTCACTGTGCAACGAGGAAGTATCTCCACAGGATTGGCAAGGCAGACTCGCCTTTGTGTCAGTTTTGCTTGGCTTGTGACGAAACTCCACAACATTTAATAATGGAATGCACGCCGATTTCATCTACCAGACTTCCCTTCCTAGAGGCCCTAACCACGAGGGCAACAAATCTTTTCAACCTAGACTCCATCTTGGCCGAAGGAAGAACAGACATATATTGTCTTATTTATGAATTTATAATAAGTGCAAACATTTCATTATAGCAACAAAGTTGTATTTTTATTTTATTTATTTATACTTTGATTTAATTTAAAAAAAAAGGTTGTTTTTTTCCATGAATAATATTTAAATCTATGAATAACTATGTATATAATATAAAAAAGTTCAAGGCTGTATGTTGATTCAAAGCCAATAAAATAAAATTTAAAAAAAAAAGCAAACAAGAATTGACTTCAGAGTATACTCCATCTCTGTTCTTCAGCTCATTCCACCCACTTTCCCTCTTCAATTACTTCTCGTCCTTATAAGTACTATTTCTCTGTGTTTTCTTCGGCTCCTCTATTTCTCTTAAACCCATACTTGGAATCTGCTGATCTTATTGAAAGGGGTAGTCTGACACCGATGGAAGTCTTAAGCATCCCATCGGTGTTAGAGGGGGGATTCAAATCCAGCCCATAAATTTGATGATAGAATCCATGGAGGTGACTACAGTGAGCTGGAAATTATGCTGGATTCGTCATCTGGGTCCACTCAAGACTCTTGAGGAGCAAGCTTAGAGCAGGCACTGCAACCATTCCCCAATAGAGTATCCAAGGCGTCAACAATAATCGATTATTGTTTCAGGGTTTCAGCCTTCCCGCAAAACAAGACTGATTTTGGGAGAATCTGGTTGTGAGAAGACCCAGATGACGAATCCAGCATAGTTTTCATTCCAGATCTGGAAAAAGTCACCCCCATGGATTCCACCGTCAGATTCGTTGGCTTGATTTCGAATCCCCGCTCAGACACCGATGGAATGCTTAAACCTAATAGGACCATGGTGTCACAGGTGTCACCGAAAACATCTTGAGAATTCCCCACCTGACCCAAGATACCACCGGAGTAACAAAAATTACATAGCATTTTTAAATGTAATGGGCAGTTACATTTTTTGAATTATTTATCGTGAGCTATTGGAATCCTAGGAATAAATTATGTTGAGGAAAATTTTGAAAATTTATTCATTGACGTCATTGGTTCATTTTTTCCGTAATTTCATAATTAGACTTCCAATAGCGCACAAAAATATTTTTTAAATTCAGCTTTGTCCATCAGTTTTAAAATTGTATTTAATTTTGGTTACTTCGGGACAGCGGTGGAGTTCCTAAGATATTTTGGGTGACACTAGTGACACCATGGACCAATTAGGGTTAAGACTTCCATTTCACAACATTAAAGAAACTAACTATTTATCTTCATATAATACTATGTTTGTACTCGTACTACTCCAACAGCCTTAAATCTAGATCCAAGTGTAATTGTTAACGTTCATCTAGTTTTCTGATTCCATAACAACATCAATGAATAAGTAAGTACCTATTAGTGCTCAAGGCATTAATTTCGAAGCAAACATCGTATTTACGTGTCAACCTTATTCCTTGAAAGAATGCTTTAGAGCTCATCCGACTTTGCATACGTCTTTTTAAAGTTCTGTAATTTCATACGTTTTTATGGTAATTTTTGAGTCACCATCACCTAATAATACCTACCTAACACTCATAAATTTTTGACATTTCCTACAGATTTTGATTGGTTTGTTACAGGAAGACCAAAATCCATAGAAGTGTCTTAGTTTCAACGATCCCCTCTTCCTCCTTCCACCATTTGGGATAATTTCAAGATCTTATGGGCCCCACTTGTCAATCCCAACAAACTCTATCACTCTTCAAGATTTTGTTTTTGATTTCCGAAGGGTCCCCCACATTGAAAAGGGACCGACTCGTCCCTCCGTTGCATAACTGCCACGTGTCGACTCAAAACACTTCTTCCTCACATAGAAGGAATGGCACGTCATTAGTTTTTCTGATTCCATCAACTCAAGTATTCTCGAATCCTTTCGTGTGGTTTCAACTATCGAAACTGACCTTATCTTAATTTTTAGCCCACCAAAAGACAACTTTATTTACATCCTTGTAGTATTTATTTGCTTTTCGGAACGCTTTGATGCAATTCTCGAACGATTTTAATCAATTCAACGAATTTCATCGATGGACAGGTTTGATAATGAAATGTACGAATTCCTGATTCAGAAATCCTTTTCGTGTCTAGGAGTTGCCGTGTTCATAAACATTGTTGCTACATCTCTCTCCTGTGATCTACAAATTTCCACAGCCTAAGGGCCTTTCCTGATGATACCTTGACGAGTGACTAGAAACACTGTGAAGCAAGATGAATCCTTGAAAAATCTCGAACCATGTTTTTGGTTGCACCAAGTACAAAAAGAAGCGATATTTTAAGTAGATAACCTTTTTTGTCTAAACAATCAATCAATCAATCAATCAAATATTTTTTATTGGAAAGGCCAAGAATGGCAATACAATCGTCAACAAAACAAAATAAGAGGCAAATACAAAAATTAAGAATGAATACATAACAAATGAATGACTGGTTGACTAGGATTTAAAAAATTATATGGTAAAAATCACTTATGCTGTAAAGTTCTGCGTCAATTAATAAAAGCTTAACTCTACGTTCGAAAGAATCTACAGATAAGGATCGGAAACTAACAGGCAAATGATTAAAAAATCTAACACCATTCTGTAACGGGTCACTACGCACAGATGCAGAGAGGCGTACCTACTTGAGTCGTTCGGTAGTCACTGCAAGAACGCGTATTGTGGGAATGGATGTCACTTCCACCTTGGAGAACGGAAGAGTTTCTGAATACCAGACACAAGCACTTGTACACGTATAGTGCTGGAATTGTAAGGCAATTTAGCTCTTTGAAACGGCCACGGCAACTCTCCACGTAATCAAGGCCCAGCATTATTCTGATTGCCGATTTCTGCAGCTTGAAAATCACGTTTTTCCCATCAGAACACCCCCAAAAACTAATGCCATATGAAGCCCTGCTCTTGAAGAGTGCAAAGAAAACGTCGCGGATCACTGGAAGAGAAACGTAACCTTGAAGGCGTCGAAGTGCGAAGTTGGCGCAAGCCAACTTATCAGCAAGTTGGTTGATGTGCGACTTCCAGGAGAGCCTGTTGTCTATATGAGGTCCCAGAAAATTGATTGAGGTCACAGAACGTCCGTTGAGGGAAAATATAAGATCCTGCGTTTTATCAACATTGAGATGAAGGGAGTTGGCATGACACCAGGACTTCACCAGCCGGTCCGCCCTTCCAATACTGTTGCAGAGATCAGGGCAAGAACTGCCAAAACCCAAAACCGTCACATCATCGGCAAATAAGAACACCTTCTCTGGGCAATGATCAAACTGATAAGCAAGGTCGTTTATAAATAGCAAGAAAAGTGTCGGACCAAGTACTGACCCCTGCTTGACCCCACAGGGTACTGGGAATGAACCAGATGCTGAGCCGTTAAAAAATATCGTCTGACTCCACCCAGAAAAGAATTTTTCAAAGAAGGAGACTGCAACGTCATCGAAGCCGTACCCTGAAAGCTTTGATAGGAGCTTATCATGAAGAACCATATCGAATGCCTTACTGAGATCGTATAGACGAATGGAAGTACGCCTTCTATCCTCCAGGCAAGACAGAATATCAGAAACCAGAGCATTGGCTGCAATTTCGGTACTCTTACCAAGTTGGAATCCGAATTGGCGGGAATGGAGGATATTCTTTCTGTTCAAATATTCTCGAATTCGGACCATGACAAGATGTTCCATAATCTTGACGGGCAACGGCAGTTTTGCTATTGGGCGATAACCGTCATAAGCAGTACTTTTCCCTTTCTTTGGAATAGGACTCACAGCCGAGAACTTAAGGCAGTCGGGAAAATCACCAGAGGAAAAATATAAGTTATATAGATAAGCCAGAGGCTCAGCCAAGAAGAACGCCGTACACTTAAATATTTCCGTTGTAAATCCAAAGGCATCAGCAGCACTAGTGTTGCAACAATACAAAATTACGATAAATTATGGTTTTGAAGAAATGTAAAATGCTTAATTAATGATTTTGCTTCCAGAAGAAGCCACGATACACATCCTGATGAATCTACATAACACGGAAGAATTCCCAATTAGTAATTTAGAAAACTATCAACTTGATCGTGGAGCTAATAAGTCAAATTAGAAACGATTTTTTCTCCAATCAATTCAAAAATTCTTGTATCAACCGATTCTTTGAGTTAATGTTATTTTTGTTAGGAATCTGCACCGCCCACCAAACTCATCTTAGCAAAAATTTCGTGGGCTGGAGACCAAAAAATTATTATTATTTTTTTTTTTTCCAATTTTCAGACTTCATTCCATAATGATAATTCATAGTTTTAGTAACAAAAGCACCACCCGACATTTAAAATGAGTGAAATTTATGTTTTTTAGTCTTAAAATGAAAGAGAAATTAAAAATCTTAAAATAAAAGAAAGTCTTCAATTTTATTGAATTTAAGAGCAAGCAAAAGCTCCAAAACGAAAAAAATTTCCTGAAGGAAAACTAATAATATTGGTGAATACCATTCGTTTCAACCCCTTGACTTACTAATCGTATCAAGGTGTGAATTTAATCAGAATCAGTCATGAACTTTGCATGGACAATCAACTTCATAGCAATTAATCACCAGAGATTGGCAGTAGGGTTCTAACGTCGGATGCAATATTCGGTATGATTGAAGTCTGCTGATTGAATGCCCCTACTGCTGTAGTTCGGGTGCATCATGAATCAAACGGAATCCATCATTTAGAAGGAATTCGTGCCGATCGAAATTGGGGACAATCTGAAATGCTAAGCATCTGGTGCGAGCTTCACACTACATTTTTCAACTGAGAAATCCGAAAAAATGCTATTTTCGTAAATTTGGACCAAAAAAAGATTACTGAAAAATGGTTTAGGTGGGATTTAGGTACGTGTTTTATTTGGCTACAACTTAGGAATTAATGGTTAGAATGTTATTTCAATGGAGTCCATAGATTCTATCAAGCAACAGGAGATAAGAATTATTTATTACAATTTAAGCTTCAGGAATTTGAGCCTCTGTTGACCGGATCAATACTTTCCATTTCACCCTGCAGGGTAGAAAAAAAGTATGACTATAGTCAACTCCTATATACGAGAATGTCCCTACGTTTAAAACAGGGGTCCCATTTGTTACCGTGGAAATTGACTTACTCGATTTGCAACCCCCCGCGGAGCCCCCGTCCTACGATCAGCTCAACGTCGATATTCGACGACAGTAATCACTATTGAAAAGAGGCAACGAATGACTGACAAACGGCTGTTGCCGTCTTCCTAAGCTAAAAATATCCTTTTTTCCCTCTTCAATCAGCCGTATAATAACGGCATCCTGAGTGGGTCACGCGATATAAATTTCTCAGTGAATTAGTGCGCCCGCCGTCTGGTCATGACGTTTGCAGAAAAGGATTTTTCCTCAACTCTTTGTTAAGTTTTTTTCCTCTACCTATTTTCCGAGGAAAATTATTTTTGTACGTTTTAATTCTTCTTGATGTGCTTGGGTTACTTTCCTGGACAATGTGATGAGATTGACAGTTAGCCCAGTCAAAATGCGAACACATTGTGTTCAAAACGCGTGAAAGTTTCGGGGGGTTTCTGATTTATTCGATCCCTCATGTTTTGCGGGGTGCTAAATCCTAATCTGAGGTATGCCACAAAAATTTCGCGTCGGAACATTGAGAAAACGCTGCATATTATTTCACAAAGGTGTATTATTTTCCTGTATAGATCACTGGTCTGCTAAGATCTCAGCTTCGCCATTGTCGCTTTTTTTTTACTCAGGGGTTTCTATAAGTCAAAAACTGTGAACTTTTGACAAAAAACTAGTATATGCAAAATGAAAGCACGTTAAATTTGCTACAAATTTCATTTCGCACGCGTAGTTTGTTAAACGAACCGTTTAGACGCCGCTTTCAACTCAAAAACTGTAATAAGCACGTAAGTTATAACAAATTAAAGGTTTTTTTTTTTGTAAATTTGTATTAATCGTTATTATGCTAACTCTAGTAGTTAGGTGTGACTGTTAGGTCTATGACTGTATGCAAGTGCTGTATGATTGTGAGTGCTGATGTTCACTCGTGTGTACGTGTTCCTAAGAATTTCTAAGGCCGGAATTCATAGACAAGGCTTGAATGTGAGCGAGCACTCAATTATCTGAGTTGAGGGTCGGCCTCGACTCAACAGTCCGTATTCATAGTTGATTGAGACGGCCCACTTAAGTGTTGTGGTCGCCTGAGTGCACACTGAGCCTGAGGGGACGCTCAGGGGCTACTCAACTCATTTTCACCTTAAGTTGGCAGCCTTGGTGGGGATATTTCCGTTTCAAGGATATTTTGGGTAAAAAGGACGGGGAAATTTCCCTCTCGTATTCTGCACTGATCGTGAGTTATAACCTTGCCACCGGTTCTCTGTGGTTATAACAGTAATGAAAACCTTCTTATTGCATTTTCGTTACTGTGGACGTGCAAGCTAATTTCTCTGTTTTGTCCGATTTCCTACAAGTAACCATTAGTTTTGAGTTATTAGCAGTGGTGAATCAATCAAATTGAAGTCTGTTCAATTATATGAGGGTGCTGACATTTTTTCGGAGCTTTGTAACTTGATTTCTATCTCCGCAATTTCATCAGTTGGAATGAATTTGCTGCCATCGGACTCTGAAGAAGGTAAGAAATTATGATTTCCTTAAATTAGCTGTAAAAGTATGTATCTATATGTAGATACGATACGAAAGAAAGAACCACTATTCAAAGTAATAAACACAAAAAGACATTTTGGTATCCTTTTTATGAGTGTTCTTAGACATCATTTAACCAAATCAACCCATTGATTGTTTCAGACAAATTAACTTCTCCTTAACTTAATATAAAGCCCGAAATAAACTCGTACCTATTTGGATGTTTTTTTTTTTTTTTTTTTTTTAATTCAACTTGTACTTTATTACCAACTCATATAATTTTCTACTTTATCATTTTACTAGATCGTAAAAAAAGAATGAGTATTGAGAATGTTTGACAACTTCAAGAAAGAAACTCACAATCTCGGAAGATTTCACGAGTTCGGGGAGAAAATATTGAAAAGACTGTTACACGGAAATTCAAGTTTGCGATGATCTTCATTGGATATTTTTGACGGAAAAACTTGCCTAATCGCCTTATTTTTATTAGACAAACAAAATAGATAGGTAGTTGACTTGCTGTACACTGTTTTCAGTAGGAAATTCTGATAACTGTGGCTGAGGGGCACTTAAGGTACCTCCGGCCAGCACTCAGGATTTTGCCCCATTGAGTCGAGGGTGGGCCTCAACTCAACGCTGAGTTTAGTTTATGAATACCGTTGAGTGCGCCCTTAGAATTAGCATTGAGTGCTCCCTCATGGCGCCCTCAAATCTTGTCTATGAATACAAATGAGTGCCCGCCAACCCTTATCGATGCATTTGAGGGTGCACTCAGACTTAAGTAATGACTATGAATTCCACCCTAAGAATTTGGTTGTTATTTTTTTTTAATAAATCATTTAAATTATTTGGTATTTTAAGATTCGTAACTGAGTTCTCAGTAAAACACGAATGACTAAATCAGAGTTTCCATGTAGGGAAAAAGTGATGTTTGGGGTGACAGCTGAAAGACGCATATTTTCAACCAGCTCTGGGGTCGAAACGGTTCGTCAAACAACGTACGAAATGAAATTTGTAGCGAATTAACTTTCTCTCATTTTGCGTATACAATTTTTTTTGCCAAAGTTGGTCGATTTTTAATTTTTAGGCAAATAACCACCTAAAAATCACTTTTTTTTTTTTTTCAATGATTGGTCACGAACTTTTGGTGGCAAAGATTCAGATTCAGATTCAGCACCCCAAAGAACATAAGTTATCGAAGAAATTAGGAACCCTCCAAAACTTTCCAATGAAAAACAAGTTTTAAGTGGGCCACACTGGCGCTATCTGCGTCATTAGAATCTGTATTAAACCCAATTTTGTTGGAATAGAAGAAGGATACTTGGAAAAATCCTCGGTGGGATGTTGAAGTCTACTATTTCTCATAAAGTAAAGAACCAAGCAATAAGGTGGAAAAGGTTCACTTCATAGATCCGTCCTGCCTTAGAAAGTGGCACCATCTCTGAGAAAGAAACCTAACTAATAGCCTACAAAGTGAGAAATTAGGGTAGAAGGCCCTATAACAGTCTGTCAACTTTTTTTTTTTTTTTTTTTTTGAGTTAATATGTTTTTTTATACAATCGATAGTTGTAATATCAAGGACAACCAACGGGAATCAGTTATGGCTTAAAAAGTGGATAAACTGTTGTAGGTAAAAATCGGACTTCCAAAAAGATACCACAGGATATTAAGGGTTAATGGCCAACGAATTTCGAAAGTTTAAAAAACAGACGGTTTTTCTGACAATGAAATCGCATGATGTGTTGAACTTCTATGAATAGAACACTCTCTGAGTGGATCAGTACTAGTTTAGTTCCGTAGAGTGCAAGTACAATGGCTTTGTTAGGTAGGTACCTACGCAACGGAATCCGACAAAGTTAACAAACCAGAGTGATTTATCCGGCTCTGTTCCTCAGAGGAAACTGAGATTAAAAAGAACGTAGGAGGCGGGATAGGGGCCTAAGCTAACAAGCTGCGCGTTGGAAGTTGTAAATAAGACCTTCAGTTCTCCAAGATAGCGGAGGTGCAGTCATTCTAGTTGATCAACCTTCATCGAAAACTTGAAAAAGGATGCCAAGTTGGGTGGGCAGTATTTGAGTAGCTTACTCATAACACAATAATTGGGTATCTAATGTAGAATTTGTCGGTGAGAAAATGATTCAACAATAATAGATTGATGCGAGAATAAATTTCATGAATTTAAATGAAAAATGTTACATGAATTTGTGCAATAAAAACGCTGCAAATTATTACACAACGGTTTATTATTTTTATATAGATCACTCGTCTACAAAATCACCAACCATCCAATATGGAGAGAAAAAAAAAAAAAAAAAAATCAAAATCACCAACCATTGATTGCATTTTGGTCAGCTCTAATTTGAACGGAGATTAGGCCTCTTTTGCGATTCACACTCGTGTTAGGATTTATATATATATATATATATATTTCAATATAAACCCTTAAATTTTCGTAGGGAGCGAACGGTTTGTCCTACAGAGCTCCGCGTGGTCTCAAAAAACTCTAAAAATTCTATAGAATCTTAATTTGAAGGAAAAACAATACCTTTATATCGAAATTTTTTGAGTTAGGGCGTTTTCAAAATTTCAAAATTGATTTTGGAACCCTTAGGAGTGACCTACATCAACCAAAAGCTTCGGGGCACAACTAGACCCCAAATGGAGCCTACATACCAAATTTCATCAAAATCGGTCAATGCTAAGTGGCAAAAGTGCTGCGTACGGCGTACGGCGTACGGCGGACGGACGGCCAAATTTTTATTCGATTTTTGGAATCTACGTACCTTGAAACGTAAACCATCAAATTTTGAGGGGGTGTTAAAATTTTTTTTTTCTTGGTCGATTCCAAAGGTTCATTATTGAAAATAATAAACCAAAATCACCAAGAAACATAAAAACCTAATTCCCCGACTTGAAGCTTGATTTTCACAATTATGTTGATGGTTCTCTGAGATGATAAACAGCAACACGATTGAGAAGTTGTTCGTGATTATGTCGATGATTTGCCACTTTGGGTCCCGTGGCTCCTTCGGATCGGATCGTAATGAAATCGAATGTTCATTGTACTTAAGCACAATCCCAAACTGCCATCGAAATTTGAGAAAATTTAGAAAAATCACGTGTGCAGTCGAGGTTGACCCATATCAATGGAAATTTCATGTAGTTACACCACAGACAAGGATAGACCACAGACAGATAGTTCAGAGAGCTCTCCAGCCTAAGAACCGAGTAAAAATTATTATTCAGGACCAAGATTTATTTTTGATCTGGTGCACAAATACAAAGCATTCCTGCCTTCGTTATCGAGGAAGCAAAATTTTGCTTTTTGCATTGCTGAATAAAATCGCAAACTCAGAATGAAGACAGACGTTTGGCTATGGACCTTCAAAAGTCCCAATTTTCCACACTTTCTCGAACTCGCGCCGCTCGAAACTTCCAGCAATTACGTTTCTACGGTCTTTTCCGCATCGTGAGGACGCAGGAAGCTGTTTTAAATAGTGAAAACTTGGTAGATTCGCAGGAAAGTTTTCCCTACACTCGAAACTAATTTAATACAGCCAGGAGCCAGCCGTTCCCGTCTCTCTGGTAACACCAACTTAAAAATGCGGTTGTGGTTTTTGGCAGTGACAGTGGCAGAATTTAGAAAGATTTATAAGGTGGGTCGTTAATTTTTCCCCAAGGAGTTTTGAAGGGAGTGAATTTCATATTAGGAGACGGCAATGAATCAAAAGAGCGAATGCGTAAAACTGTCAAGTTCAAGAATGTAAAGTATTTTTTGAACGATACTTATTTTTTAAAAGAAATACCCAAGAACCATCTCCAGTAGGTTGAGTTTCGTCGCAGAGCAAATTAAATGAAAAAAATTTTACTGTTTTTGAATGTAATTTGCCGGAGTAGAGTTAGCGATTGGTGCCAAAAAATCAAGTACAAATTGTTCATTAGTTTGCAATAAGGTACCCAATTTTGGTACCTTAATGCTTATTATGGTACCTTATTTAAATTTAAGCATTTAATGTTTTTGTCCTCATTTAACGTACAACTCCAAATGAAGAACGCACGGAATGAGGAAAAAGTCGGATGTGCGTACGTCAGAGTTTGAGGAATTTAAGTGCCTTTTAAGGGTTTCAATAAGCTGGGTGAATTGATGGCCTACAATTCCCAGTAAGCCCTCGATGGTTGTACCCTATTTAAAAAAGTTGTAGAAAATCATGTCGATTATTAGAGAAGATCATGTGAAATTATGAAGATTTGACAATAATGCCTGTTGCATGACTAATATTTACTCCATCAATTCATGACCATAAACCCTAACACACATTCCAGAATCAAAACCCAAAATTGTTAAGTAAATACACTCAAGTTTGGCATTGACACGCTAAAGAGCGATTCTTCGGACGTAGGTATTTTTAAAACCCGTTTGCATTTCTATCATTCAACCTTCTCTCGTCCCACAGTTTTTTCGTCTTTTCATCCCACTACGGATCGGTTCCTTTGGATTAGCAATTAAGGTCTTCGCGGCCTTGAAATGGCGTCATTTCGTCCCCCAGACAGCAGTCAGAGGTGGTTCAACTTTTTCGAGTCTCAGAACCTCATGAAAGTCAAATAGCGACGAGGAGTGAACTCCTTTCGTCAAAATTACATAATCAACAATAAGAATGACGTCTGCGGGACTTATTAGCTCAAAATGAGAGTTTCTATATAGGAAATTATCAATGAAACTCAACCATAATTTTTAGAAAACCCCACCGAGAATGAGAGATTTTCATGTTCGACCTTTCGTGCAGTAGTCAGTTAACTCGGTTTCACCGTCTTTTGAAGGAAATTGTAGGATGAATAAATAGGCAGTCGTAGGGTATACAATTATTGTAGAATGGAATAAGTATGAAGAATTTTAGGAGGAACGTTAGATCAGCTGTGTGAGCCAGAGTTGACTTATCTCCAGTTCTTTCTGACGAGAAATTTGACACATAGCCTCTTGAAACCCACTGGAAGTGATTGAGAGGAATGTCAAGTCAGCTGAAAGAATTACCAAGACCTTATATTTGTCCTTGAAATTTGTTTTTTAATAATTTTTAAGCAAAAATGTTCAGAACCCAAAGGAGAGGACTTTTTGTCATCAATAAGTGAATTTATATTCATAAAAACCTTCAAGGATGAACTAATAGAAATTTTAGAAATAGTCGAAACAGATTTAAGAGAAAAAATATCGTGGGGTTCCGGATAAAAGCGACCAAGTAACATTTTTTCGTTAAATGAGGTTTTTTGTCATTCCGGTAGCTGTAAAATAAATAAAAAATAAAAATAAAATTAAAATAAAATAAAATAAAATAAAAAGTAAAGTAAAATAAAATTTGGTGACGCTTTTTGATACCTACTTCAATCTTTTAATTTTCAGCCAATTAACCTTGACTCCATTCGAATCGATGGATCGGTTTACAATTACGCTATTTGCCAGGTTAATTGGCTGAAAATTAAAAGATTGAAGTATCAAAAAGCGTTACCAAATAGTATATTTTACAGCTACGACTATAACTCTGATTACCATGAGATACTAGTGAACTGGAGGAAGAATTCCACAAAAATAACTTCCACCATATTACCAACAAGTCTGGACAATTCATATAAAAAACTAATTCCGATTCCAAAAGCCAAGAAAGAAGATCTCCTTAAAATTTGTCGAACCGGAGCCATCCCAGAGGAATACCATCATTGGTATGAGGCCATTCCAGTCTCTAACAAGAAGAGTGGTGGTACTCAGGCGGTTGCCTGAGCCTTCATTCTCTGATGAAGAAAATGAAGACCCCTACATGTGTTTTTCTGCGACCACCTTCTGAATTGTGTTATTTTAAATACCATTTTATTGATTAAAATGATGATTTAATAAAGTTTTATACTATTAGTTGACTTTTATACTGAAATGATTAATTGTTCGAAATTGAAGCATAGCGGGCAAGTGAAAAGGACCAAATACATTTGTAGATGAAGGGGAACCTTTTCTAACAGAAATTGGTATGTCATTGTTACTAGAAGCTTAGCAACATGATCCAGTCAACAAAAAGCCATTAAATTTCTCAATTTCATGTAGGTGAGCGTCTCATTAGTCAATGAATTGAAGTGACCAAGTCAATAGAAATCGAAACTCCATGCAGGTAAAATTGATCAAATACGATTTCTCGGAATAAATAGCTGAAATTTAACCTGAAGTGTATTTTTAAGCGCGGTATCATAGGAGATCGATAGCTAAATACCTATACGACTAGAAAAAACCGAAACATAGTCGGTTGAGACATTACAGAACCAGTGTTAGTAAGCAGAAAATAGGCAAAACTTCATATCGCTCCCCTGTAAAATTTTGAAAATGTTACTTGGTCACTTTTACCCGGAACCCCACGATATGGTCCCCGCGAGACTCGAACTCACAACGTATTGCTCATCGGACAGATAATCTAGAATGGTTTGGGGCACGAAATCGGAATCACTAGAATAACATTTTATTACATAAAGCGGTTGATTTGGAGCCTGTCAGAAGTATCCTAGTTGTGCAGGGTCCCTGGGTGTGAACATAACTCAGGGGTGCCAAAAAAAAACTCGAAATTTTTGGAGTTGTATTGGTTTTTCGCCTATAACGCACTAACGGCGAGTCCAAACGTTTCGACCACAGTAACAAATTAAAGCCCAATAAATTCTGCGTCGAATGAGTATCAAAACTTGATAATTCCATCAAACGATAAAGTCAAAATCGGTGGTATAAAAGTGGCAAATTTTCCCAACTTGGAGCAAAAGTGAGGTGTCGTGACTATCCACCACCTACCACTTGAAAATAACGCGTCACACCTACAAAACCTTCAGATTAAAGTGGTAGGCCATCTTATTCTACATCCTAAAAGCACCAAAAAAGGCAAGAAAAAGAAAAGTTGGTGATGAATGAAATTTTCAGTGTCTGCATACTTATTGGTTTATTATTTTCAATAATGAACCTTTGGAATCGACCAAGAAAAAAAATTTTAACATCCCCTCAAAATTTGATGGTTTACGTTTTAAGGTATGTAGAATCCAAAAATCGAATAAAAATTTGGCCGTCCGTCCGCCGTACGCCGTACGCGGCACTTTTGCCACTTAGCATTTACCGATTTTGATGAAATTTGGTATGTAGGCTCCATTTGGGGTCTAGTTGTGCCCCGAAGCTTTTGGTTGATGTTTGGATGATTGTTTCTCCTTCAATTTAAGATTCTATAGAATTTTTAGAATTTTTTGAGACCACGCGGAGCCTTGTAGGACAAACCGTTCGCTCCCTACGAAAATTTAAGGGTGTATATTGAAATATATATATATATATATAAAAATCAAAACACGAGTGTGAATCGCAAAAGAGGCCTAATCTCCGTTCAAATTAGAGCTGACCAAAATGCGATCGATGGTTGGTGATTTTGATTTATTTTTTATTTTTTTTTATTTTTGATTTTTTTTTTTGATTTTTTTTCTTCATATTAGATGGTTGGTGATTTTGTAGACGAGTGATCTACATTGAAAAATAATAAACCATTGTGTAATAATTTGCAGCGTTTTTTTTTTTTTTTTTTTTTTTTTTTGTTTGTTTATTGACTAACATAAGCTTTAGAAAACATGAATGAACAGAATGAGAAGTAAAGTGAAGGACTTTTGAAGAATAAAATTATGTTATTCACTTTAGTTGTGGTCGAGCCGACGTCTTTGGAGGGTAAAAGACCACTTCCAATACCCCACTTATCCAGGAAGTACCCGAGTTCAGTATTGAAAGGTAAGGAATAAAAATGGGTAATGAATGTAGGGAGGAGCCTCGCACCAGATGATCAATGGTTTTTTCCCCGACATGAGCTCGGTGTCTGATCTGTCAACTTCTATCGCTTATGTCAACAATAATCCACTAAAGAAAGCAGGAATGAATAGTAAAAATTGAGTAGGTATTGAGAAAAAAAACACTTCCAAAGAAAACGTTCTCTCGACGAGATGGTGGTCTCTTCCCTTTGAAGGGTTCGGTGATGACTGGCACACGGATGTGGGCACCAACATAACAATGGGAAGACGAGTCGGCAGGTAAATTGGACGTAATTAGAGGAACGTGCTACGCCCTTCATTTTCTAGCTTTCTTCAGTCCTTCAGAAAAAAATATATATTCTCACACCTCTCCATCGTTTTCCGTCTCCGAGTCTTTCAAGACATAAAATTTCACAAAAAACCATAAAGCGAACATCTTGCGAACGACAACATCGTTTCCTTGATCGACCAACTACATCAATAATGAGAATGAGAATCCATCATTGTTTACGTCGACTGATCGAGCTAACAATAATCTATGAGCCAGCCCCCAACTACCCTCCAAATTTAACCAGGAACTCACTTATCCTAATACATAAATCCCCAACTGTATGATTGAACGTATGTCGCCCGAATGTGGGGGACCCGGGTTCGATTCCAGGCCGTGACATAGAATTGTTTTCTTTTAATAAATTACGAGTTTTTCTACGATTTGTTTTTGCCCGCTTTTAGTAGGCATTTCAGCTAGTTGGAAATAATGAAAAAACACTATTTAGTGTTGAAAATTGGCCAACAAAGATACGAAAAATTGATTTAAAACAATTTTTCGTATCTTTGTTGGCCAATTTTCAGCCCATTTCTTTGAGGTTTGTGGCAATCTTTCTCATTGTATTTTCTCAAGGAGGATCTAAAGATTTTTTTAAATTTAAAATTGGTGGTAATATTGGACATTTTTTAACACATTGGTCAGAAATTAGCAGAGAAACTTGAAAAAAACTTAACGTTGTCTTCGGAGTCCCCTAGACATCCAAAAAAAAGGTCTGACAAATGAGTGTGGCACATAGCTTCCTCAATACTCTTTCAAAATCCGAGTACATATCTACTATTACCCTCAAAATTTGGCGATCACATGACGATGACATTAAATGTCATAAATTTTATGGGGAAAAATCCTGAGGCTCAAACATAAAACGGAAAACGAGAAGTTTTACTTTAAGGATTTTACGTTTGCGCATGCGCAGTGGCTACTTATCAATCCAAGGATGATGAATTTCATAGGGGTCCATCCGACAACAACAAAAATCCCTCAATTTCTTCAAAATCGGACAGTAGCTGTTACAAGGATACGCGGAAACAAAGACCGACTGGCAGACACGAAATCAAATTGATTTCAGTATTGATCAGAAATCAGATTGATTGATTGATTGAACAGAATTGAATACTGTTCAGGGAGGTCTAAAATGTAAACGTGAGTGGAAATTTTGTTTTTGGGGAACTTTGGAGACTTTTTGGTTTATTATTTTCAATAATGAACCTTTGGAATCGACCAAGAAAAAAAAATTTTAACAACCCCTCAAAATTTGATGGTTTACGTTTCAAGGTACGTAGAATCCAAAAATCGAATAAAAATTTGGCCGTCCGTCCGCCGTACGCCGTCCGCCGTACGCCGTACGCCGTCCGCCGTACGCCGTACGCGGCACTTTTGCCACTTAGCATTGACCGATTTTGATGAAATTTGGTATGTAGGCTCCATTTGGGGTCTAGTTGTGCCCCGAAGCTTTTGGTTGATGTAGGTCACTTCTAAGGGTTCCAAAATCAATTTTGAAATTTTGAAAACGCCCTAACTCAAAAAATGTCGATATAAAGGCATTGTTTTTCCTTCAATTTAAGATTCTATAGAATTTTTAGAATTGTTTGAGACCACGCGGAGCTCTGTACGACAAACCGTTCGCTCCCTACGAAAATTTAAGGGCTCATATTGAAATATATATATATATTTACATCTTGGTACAAAATGACGTCCGTATCATAGTTGTGGTAAAGTGACGTCCCCCTGAAGGAGTGGTCATTTTAACAAAATTTTGAAATTCCAACATTAATTAAGGCCGAGATACTTGTTAACCGACTCAGATATTCACATTTCGCTTGCTGATGACATATACAGTTCTTCACATATACGCTGTACATATGAACGCATAGTGGCTTCCGTTCACACAGCAGCTGAATTGACGTCCAGTAAGCTCGAGCTTACTGGACGTCAATTCCGCTGCAGTGTGAATAGCGCTGGCAAGGCGCCGCAGAGTTGAGGGCTGGAACCAGCCGTTTTCAAGGGTGTGGGAGAATGCCAAATTGGTGAACTCACCCAATTCAATCTCAGAACGTTTCGCAAAATGTGTCAATATAGAAAAGTAGAAGAGAAGTAGAAAAGAACCCCCCCTCACAAGTTGTTTACATGAAAAATAATGGGTAATTGCCAAAAAGGACCAATAAGAGAGAAATGGGGAAAATATAATTTTCAAGAGAAAAAATCATACATAGGAAATAAAATCGGGCCGAGTTTATTAGGCCCCACTTCCCTTCCTGAGGACCAGGAAGTTTAATAATGAGGGAGGGACATTGATCCATAATCAATCAGTTATGCAAATACCTGGTAAGCGACAAAAATCGAAAATCGAGTTTTTGGTATCGTTGGATTCAGCTTGTCAAGATCTACGATTCTGGAGTGGTTTCATTCAGTTACGTTTATTAAAAGTAATTAAATTATTACGTCAGGTAAGCGACAAGCCTTGTATCCGCGGTTTTTTATTTTGCAAATACCTGGTAAGCGCCAAATGTTGAATTTTATTTCGCAAATACCTAGTAAGCGCCACTAGGTTTCATTTCAAATACCAGGTAAGCACCAATTGGTCACTAAAGTAGTTACGCAAACACCTGGTAACCGCCAGAGATCGTCGTTTACCAGGGATTTGCGTAAATTCAGCTGGGCCAAACATCTGAGTCAACAAGCTGGTAAGCGACAGATTAATCTAAGAATTTTGCTTCCTCACTACCGAAGGTAGGGAAGCTTTGTATTCGTGAAAGAAGTAAAAAAAAATGTCCTCCAAAATCAAAATTTCCACTTGCTTTTTGCGTTATAGAGCTTCCCGAACAATTTTGGTTCCGTGTCTGTCTGTCGGTCTGTCTGTGGTCAATCCTTGTCCCGGGCAAAACTATACTAACCTGTAGTCCGATTTTGATGACATTTTCAGGGATTGTGCGGGTTAGGTCCTAGACGGTCCCCTATCAATTTCAGCACCTTCGGACCAATAGGAGCGAGTGCGCATGCGCAAACGTGAATTTCCTGGAACCTCGGTTTCTAATAAACCGATTTTGCTCAAATTTGGAGGTTAGTTAGGGACTAACTTCTAAGAGACACCCTATAAGTTTCAATCAAATTGGTCAAGCAATAGCCGCTGCGCATGCGCGAACTTTAAATTTATTGTTACAACCAAAACTCCGCAACTATTCAACCAATTTCGATGAAATTTTCAGGGATTGGGTGGGTTAGGTCCTAGACGGTGGACCGCTAAATAAAATTCTACGTTGAAAATACAAATATCATACTACTCGTGCCCACACTTACTTCCAGGTTCCCGTGTAAATTGCTTCTTTTATTGTGTGATCAAATGTTGTGGTCTGATTCTATACGTCCATGTTACAATGAGTGAGGAAGCTATACTGCCCACCCAACTTGGCAGACGTTTTATTGTCACGGTCACGTTCTTCCATCCGAGATTCCAACAAAAAATTGTGTGGTTTTTTTTAAACATTAAATTTTAATGATTAAAATGAATACTCGTGGTAAGAAGTTAGTTCAAATGTGCCTTAGTGACCTACAGGTATAACATAGTTCACGAGGAACACGATTTAGCTATGTCCTGACTATCACAAAACGTATCAATCGAGGGAGAGGGAACTATATCAATGGCGTTGAACCTGTTAGTTATAACCACATTTATTTTGTTATCATTTACTATCTTTTTATAAACATTTTCAAGTAAGTACAAATACTTACATGAATTCGGTGACCATCATGCTTTCTTTTTTTTCGTGCACCCTCAGTAGAAGGTTAGGAGTGACATTTTCCTGGTAAAGTCTCTGTTCTTTTTGATGTGACAACAAACAGGAAATCGACAAATAGGCACTTACCCTGTTATCAATGTTCTATTTTCTGTTCAATTAATTTCGCAATTACCAGTTAAGCGACACATTGGCGCTTACCAGGTTTTCAAAATTTAGATTTGGTCTCTGGGTTATTTTTGCAAAAACCAGGTAAGCGACAAATTGGCGCTTACCAGGTTATTGCAATTTAGGTTTCTGCTCTTGGTGATTTTTTCAAAAACCAGGTAAGCATAAAAATGATACTTGCAGACATTTTTCTTACATTTTGACCGAATAGCTGGAAAGAACACACCAAAAAAACCCCAGAGACGAAGTTTGACCTCTTAATTAACATGCCAACTACCAAAACAACGTGTATACTCGTAAAAACTTTGGACGCGTTTTTCTCAAAATCGACTTTTGTCGCTTACCAGGTATTTGCATAACGCGGTCCAATTAACGTATTTTACTACCTTTGTGGGCGTAGCACATAGCTTCCCAACATCAATAAAATATAGTTTCCATATTATTCGAATCTGGAATTAAATCCTGTAATACAAATGTACGAGCAGGATGGACTCGTAGTATCAGTTTACGTAATTTACTACCTTTGTGGGCGTAGCACAAAGCTTCCTAACATCAATAAAATATTGTTTCCATATTATTCGATTGATATTATTCGCCAATTGTAAGCATGGTTTCTTCACTTCTAAGGGATGAAAAATAAGGGTTGACATTTTGAAAATGCCCTAGCTCAAAAAAATCTATATAAAGGTATTGTTTTTCCATCAATTTAAGATAGTATAGAATTTTTAAAATTTTAGAGACCATGCGGAGCTCTGCAACACAAACCGTTAGCTCCCTACGAGACCTTAAGGTTTTTCCTTCGATAAAACAAAATCACGAGTGTGAATCACCAAACAGGTCTAATCTCGTTCAAATATTATCTGTCCAAAAATTTTCATACGAAGGACCCTATTTTTCGAATCGAATGCGTAGCGTTTATTTCTTCCAAAAAATTGATTTTGAAGGTGTGAAGGTAATTATGTAGCAGGTAAAAAGAGTTACAATGGTAAAATTGTGATCTTTTCAGACGAATGATCTATACAGAAAAATAATAAAAGAAAGGTGTTACTTTATACTCACTACCATATCTACGAATGGAGGTCTTCTTCAAAAAATCCACTTTCTAGCCGTCAAAATCATTTGTAAGTATCACTAACGGATTCAGCGTAAAAAATTACACAGGAATTGATACCAAACTCGTCATGTCATCCTAACATGGACGGTGGCCAGTGGACGAAATTTGTGATTCCCGCCCAACTTGAATTTTCCGCGCTATAGATCAACCTCCTACGAACGGGGATCGTTAAACTTCTACCTCTGAGGTTTGCGCTTCTCTCATTATCAGATCTTTACTCGTCTGGCTCCCACATTATTTTCAATCCCCGAGTTTTTCGCCTTTTCTTGGTTAATTATTTTCAATAACAAACCTTTGGAAACGACCAAGAAAAAAAATTAACCCCCCTCAAAATTTGTTGGTTTACGTTTCAAGGTAGGTGGAATTCAAAAATCGAATAAAAATTAGGCCGTCCGTCCGCCGTACTCGGCTCTTTCGTCACCCAGCATTGACCGATTTTGATGAAATTTGGTATAGGGGCCTTTTAGGGTCTAGTTGTGCGCCGAAGATTTTGGTTGCTGTAGGTCACTTCTAAGGGTTGAAATTTTGAAAACGCTCTATCTCAAAGAAGTTTTTTAGAAAGGTATTGTTTTTCCATCAATTTAAGATTTTTGGTAGGTTTCTGACTAGTCCTGTGTACTTAAATGGAGGTGGAGAAAATGGCCAAGCTAGTCTTCAGTATTGTTGTATCATTGTTAGCACGACGTTTACGTCCTGGAACAGCACCCTATTCATGTGACTGATATAATTTTTTCTTATGGTAGAGTTCAGATGTTTGTAACGCAGAGAAACACATTGACTTATTTTTAAATAAGTTCTAAGAAAAATATTCTTTAAAAAATTCCAAGAAAAAAGTTTTTTTTTCACTCGTCTGCAGGGATCACAACTTTGCCATTTTCACTATTTTTTTTTAAATTTGTTACTCACCAACCATAGGTACTTGCTAGGTAGCAAGTACCTATGGTTGGTAAGTAACAAAAGTAGGTAGGTACCTACTACATAATTACCTTCACACCTTCTCAATCAAGTTTATTCGGAAGAAATAAACTCTTCACACTCGATTCGAAAAATAGAGTTCCTTACAGGAGTTTCTGTTATAAAACGAAGGAAACCCTTCAAGTTCTCGTAGGGAGCGAACGGTTTGTCCTACAAAGCTCCGCGTGGTCTCTAATATTTCTAAAAATTCAATACTATCTTCAATTGGTGAAAAAACAATACCTTTGTTTCGAGAGTTCCCGAGCTAGCGTACTTTTGAAAATGTCAACCCTTAACTTTTACTCCTTAAAAGTAACTGATATCAATGAAAAACTTCGAGACACAATTAGACCCCCAATGGAGCCCATATACCAAATTTCAACCAAATCAGTCCATGGTTGGTAAGAAAAGTGCCGCGTATGGCGGACGGACGGAAAATTGTTTATTCGATTTTCGGTTTCTACGTTACCTTGAAACGTTAAACATCAAATTTTGAGGAGGGTTGAAATTTTTTCTGTTTGTCGATTCCAATGATTCATTATTGAAAATAATAAATCAAAAAATGCCGCGGATGGTCGGTTTTTTTAAGTTCGATTTTCGGATTCTACGTACTTTGAAACGTAAACCAACCATCGTTACTACCTACCTACTACTTAACTACACGATCAATCACAATAACAATCAAGTTTATTTAGAATACATAAAAGCTTCACACTCGATTCGAAGAAATAGGGAACTTGATTTCGGAAATTTACGTTGCTAGGACGCTTTTATCCCGAAATTCAATATTGTTGAATATTTTTCAACTTTAAATATTATAAAGCTAAGATTTTTGCGCGGTTTTTGGTGTTGAGGTAGGTTCGTGAAAAACCATTCAGAAGTAAAAAATTAGCAACCAAATGAAAAAGCTTCTTACTAAAACACAAACGGTGGATACCGCTTTCGTACAAGTACTCAACCACGAGAGACATATTATGCCTTATGTTCAATAAATTGAGAGCTTTCCAATGAGTGGTGAACGATTTTTGTGGGGTGGAAAATGAGGAAGTTAGTTTTCCCTAGGAACGATTGGTTGTACGTGAAAATCATCAGAAATTGAGGACGCTGAGACGGCGTTCCAGGTGTTTTAGTTCGATGGCTGCTGGAGTGGGCGAACCGGGGATTGCAACCTGGACGCCACTTCCACCGCTTCGTGTAAAGTTTAACTTTTGCAAATCATATACGAAACGTGCGCAGCGTCCTAGCGGAAATTGCGTGCACTAAATCTATACGTTTGCTGAAGAAAACCGTCAAAATGACGTCCTCCTAAAAAAGGGGGAGACGCCTCAATGAGTCATTCTGTACAAGATGAGCCTGTTGTGTAAAATGACGTCCGTATACGGACGCCACTTTGCACCGGACGCCACTTTGAATGTAACTTTCTGTAGGGCGGACGCCAGATGCACGCAATATGCATATATATATATATAAATCAAAACACGAGTGTGAATCGCAAAAGAGGCCTAATCTCCGTTCAAATTAGAGCTGACCGAAATGCGATCGATGGTTGGTGATTTTGATTTTTTTTTCCCCTTCATATTGGATGGTTGGTGATTTTGTAGACGAGTGATCTATATAGAAAAATAATAAACCATTGTGTAATAATTTGCAGCGTTTTTGTCTTCGAAGAGTGAATTAGATGGTTCCGCCACCTTGGTAGACTCGGAAGCAAAATTATTAAAGTATATACTTCCCTGAATATGAATTCCATGATTCTCCCTGTTGTGTTTTGATTGGCAACACTGGGGACTAGGTACGGAGTCAGGGTCTGACGGAGTTTGCCCCTTTGTTTATGTAAAAGCGTTTTGGTGAATACAGTTTGATTTAGTACCAAACCCGTGAGTTATTTGTGATACCCTAAGTACAGAACAGTGGCGACGAGGATGGGATCGAATCTACGTGCGTGATGGGAAAAAACAAGTCATTATCCGTATTTAGAAGGTGAGTATCTATCTGGTGGATTGATGTTTCGTCTTGGTCTATCTGAGGCCTCATCAAATCAAACTGTTTGATGAGACAGTTTGAATACAGTTTGATTTAGTACCAAACCCGTGAGTTATTTGTGATACCCTAAGTACAGAACACTCCCAAGCTTTGCTGGTTGCCCAGACAGTTTGGCCATCTAGTCCGGAAAAAAAACCAGAATGATTTGGGGGTGTTCGATGGAGGAGACTAAACGAACCTAAATCCTTCGACGAAAAAATAGGCTTATGTTAATGCGGGGGATGAGGAAGCACTAATCGGACCTCATGAGAAGCCCCATTGACCGGACGATAGTTGAGTCTGGGAGACTCAGGAGGTCTGGGATGAAAGGGAAAGATGATCCCACGTGAATGCGGCGTTGCCACGTGTTTCCCTGCAAGTCGGAAGGATTCCTTTCGGGAGTGGGATGGATGCTTGAAAGTGTTTATGGGGATAGTATCCATGGGTGGAGAGGAGAGGGATCCATTGGATCATGGGTTCGCCGTTCTTCATTGCATCGCAGTCCATGATCCAGGAGAGGTGAATTGGAGCGGCAACGGGCTATTTATGCAGTGCTAAAACTCAGGAAGAAAAAATCTCTTCCAAATTAGAGGGCAGTAAAGCTACCTGGCAAAAATTGCATGGGTATTGATTACCACAGGTAGAATCTGTTTTCCTGAAAATTCCATCAAATTCATCTTCAACTGGTTTTGCCTCAAACATTCACGCAACCAAAAATCTTCAAAAAGGTTTTAAACGCAAAATTTCGACTTTTGAGAACACAAATTTTATTGCCCCGCTGTACAAAGGCTAATGTCTATCTTCAAAAGTAAGGAAGCAAAATGTTACTTATGCTTCCAAGTATACTAAGGTAGTGGAAGTATTGTTTTTAATTTTCAACGTTAAAAGTGTCTTTCAAAATCAAAATCAGTGGCGCCTCCTCCAGGCAAACATAGCAAACACTGTTTGCCTTACTAAAAATAAGAAAAATGAATAAATTAATTTTTGTTGAGATTCTCTTATATTCCCATTTTTTGCAAGTAATATAATAGCCAATTTTGGAAAATTTTAATATAATTTAGGTACTTTTTCATTATTACCAAGTAAATTAGATGAAATAGGAGAATGGAATAAGAAAGTACGTATTTGCCTTGGATACTAGCCCACAACACACCATAGACTTGGAGAGGTCGGTAATGTAGATGATTGCAGATGATAAGCGAACTAGCGCGGGGCAAAGCGATGCAAGGCAAGCAGTTCAAAAAAATGAATTTTTCGGGACTGTTTAGAGTGAGAGGCGATGATTGGCGGGTGGCGGGGGGTCATTGCGGTGTCAAGTATTGCCATACCCCCCACCACCACGCTATCAGCTGTTGCAAACAATCGGAGAACTGTTTTGTGACCTTGAAAGCAGAGAAACGTGGGAGATGAGCCATGGATACTAATTAACCCATGCATGGCAAGACATAGCATATCCATCCAACCACATTATCTCCAGGAAGGAAAACTTAGTTTTTTCGCCACCGCAAATAGCGGCTGCCTGGCGCTGACTGGTGTCCCGTTCCCGATTTTACTGTACCTAATCGTTTTTCTTGCTGTTAGGTACCTACTTGGAAATAATTGCATAATATTGAACCCCCCGATGGTTTACGTTTGAGGTAGGTAGCTACTACGTATATTTTGAAAATCGAATATAAAAAAATCCGTCCATCCGCGGAACTTTCCTTAATTATCATGGACCGATTTTGATGAAATTTGGTATAGATAAGAGCTCCATTTGGGGTCTACTTGTGCCCCGAAGGTTTTGTCAGTCACTTCTGAGCGGTGAAACATTAGGGCTGTAACTTCTTAAGGCCCCCTCTCTCGAAAACTCTCGTTTTTTCACCAATTTGAGATAGGTACCATTAAATTTTTAGAATCGAATGACCCCACCCAGAGGATAAACTGTTAGCTCTCTATGAGAACTTGAAGGTTGAACTTACGATAAATAAGAAACACGAGTGTGAATCGCAAAAGAGGCCTTTTCACCTTACAAATTTTAGCTGACCAAAATGCAATCACTGTTCGTTTCTTTGGGTTGTACATGTTTTGCTTCCTTAATCAACCTGTAATCAAATTTCTAAACCGAGGAATTTTTTATTTCTTCAAATGGAGTGTGAGGGGTTTATTTCATCTAAATAAACAACATTTTGAAGCGAAAACATGATTGGTAGGTAGTGACGAGGGTAAAGCTGATCTTGATCTTCAGAAAAATAATAAACCTTTGTGTAATAATTTGCAGCGTTTTTCATTATTGTTTATTCCTCTGTGACTGGCCAAGCAGTTTGCCTCACGAATATTCTCACGAGACGCCCCTGATCAAAATGTTTACTCAAATTTCATCCCATCCATAACTTTTACAATTTTTTCCCGAATCGGATGACATTTCCAGGGATCGTGTGGTTGTGATGGTATGGTATGGTTTCCCTACAAATTCATCTTCTTGGAGCGCCGTCAATCTTCCAAAAAGATTGACTTGACCAATTTTTGTTACCTAAGAAACTTTCATCCGATGAATTTAATCCCATATAATAATGCCGATTTTGGTTTATTATTTTCAATAATGAACCTTTGGAATCGACCAAGAAAAAAAAAAAAATTTTAACACCCCCTCAAAATTTGATGGTTTACGTTTCAAGGTACGTAGAATCCAAAAATCGAATAAAAATTTGGCCGTCCGTCCGCCGTACGCGGCACTTTTGCCACTTAGCATTGACCGATTTTGATGAAATTTGGTATGTAGGCTCCATTTGGGGTCTAGTTGTGCCCCGAAGCTTTTGGTTCGTACGTAGGTCACTTCTAAGGGTTCCAAAATCAATTTTGAAATTTTGAAAACGCCCTAACTCAAAAAATTTCGATACAAAGGTATTGTTTTTTCTTCAATTTAAGATTCTATAGAATTTTTAGAATTTTTTGAGACCACGCGGAGCTCTGTAGGACAAACCGTTCGCTCCCTACGAAAATTTAAAGGTTTATATTGAAATATATATATATAAATCGAAACACGAGTGTGAATCGCAAAAGTGGCCTAATCTCCGTTCAAATTAGAGCTGACCGAAATGCGATCGATGGTTGGTGATTTTGATTTTTTTTTTATGATTTTTTTTTGATTTTTTTTTTTTTTCATATTGGATGGTTGGTGATTTTGTAGACGAGTGATCTATATAGAAAAATAATAAACCATTGTGTAATAATTTGCAGCGTTTTGTTACCTAAGAAACTTTCATCCGATGAATTTAATCCCGTATAATAATGCCGATTTTTTTTAATGTGTGGTTTCTAATGATGGAGTTACTGAATTGCATACTCAGTATGAAATTTAGTAACACATCTTCCAGTAACCATCCCCACTAAAGACAGCATTACTTCATATTCTCTTATAAGTTACTGAATTCACCCTGGAAAATCACTCTTCGAAGTCACTCCCGCATCTTGCAATTTCATCATCTCCCCCTTTCAAGATAGAAACGTTTGAGTCACATACGACTATTTCCTCCTAGTCGTTGGAACGTTCGAAAAAGCTCCAACTTCCTCAAGTGCTTTCTCAATCCAAACAATCTTTGAAACTGGAATCCCTCTTTTTGAAATGAATCCCTCGCCTCCGCCTTTCTTACATACAATAGGCCCAACGCTTCAACCCAATTCTGGATCGAGGTCGAACCGACTGACTCAGTTTAGTTTATGGAAGCAGTCGGAGGAAAACGGATATTTTTAGGCAGTTCGACAAGACGCGGGTTTCGTCGATCTGAAGATTATGTTCTTTTCTCTTTAAACCTTTATTTTTTTTCTCCGCAAAAGAAAGATTTGTTTAGCTTGGCAGAAGTTCAAATTCCGCGACGAAATCCAGTTCTTTTTCGGAGCATTTTATTTTTTCTACAAATTGTTTGGTAAACCAACTTTCAAGTCTGCTCCATAAACAACGTTTTCTGCTAGATTTGAATCCTTTCATGGGTGTATTTAAAACGAACATTTAGAAAATAACCAAATAAAGAAGTGTAATCTTAGTTGTTCCAAATTTAAATTGTTAATCCAGCAAATCACAAAAAATGGTCTTCCAAAGTCAACATTTCTAAAATTCAAAACTCTTTTAATGGGCAAAACTATAAGAAAATATGGTGCGATGTCGTGCAATTAATTAGGGAATATGCAGTTTCATTGCTGAGAGACGGTGGAATTTGCGTTGCACTCTAGCTAATCCGGATGGTTTCCCGATTTAGGATCCTAGACGATTGGATTACCCTAGAATTTCATTGCATTCGGATCAGGAATCACAGCGTTCTATTAACGAAAAAAATTTAAAACGCTGCAAATTATTACACAATGGTTTATTAATTTTCTATATAGATCACTCGTCTAAAAAATCATCCAATATAAAAAACCATCCAATATAAAAAAATCAAAAAAAATAAATAAAAAAAATCAAAAAAAAAAAATCAAAATCACCAACCATTGATTGCATTTCGGTCAGCTCTAATTTGAACGAAGATTAGGCCTCTTTTGCGATTCACACTCGTGTTTTGATTTATACATATATATATTTTTTTTTCAATATAAACCCTTAAATTTTTGTAGGGAGCGAACGGTCTTGGTCGATTCCAAAGGTTCATTATTGAAAATAATAAACCAAAAGCCGTCGAAGAACTATTTTGGCTTTGTCATTACAGGCCAAATTTACTCACGTAAACGCTGAGATCCGAAAGCTCAAACTCACCTGGAACAAAGGAACAATAGTATTTGAGACCGATAGTGACGTTTCAAAATTCCAATATTATTTATAATTTCTTATCACCACCTAACTAAACTAAAATAAATCTATGAATTGTACTCATAATGAGGAATTTCACCATGCCGGAATTTCCTATTTTTGACCCAAAAATCGGATTCAGCACCTCGAAAAACCTCCTAAGGCAAACTTTCAGCCCAAACTTCCTAACTTACGAATAAACAAAACAGTGTAGAAAATACGAATGTTTAAAAAACCGGGAAAATGACGTCATGCTGGAATAGTTCATTTATGGCCGATAGAAGCGCCGAGATCGAGAAATCTATAGTCTTCAGATGCAAAATTTCACGAAACAATAAAGTCCGAAATCGAAAAACTGAAGAAAAAAATAGAAAAAGCAAGATGGGGGAAATTAGGTTTCCCCTGTTTTTGTTTGAAAATTTTTCTCTTAGAAAACACGATTTCGTCGTCCGAATGGGCAACACTGGGAGGAGACGGCGATCCGAACAGCCCAATCAGCGAGCGTTCCCGCTGCACGTCCATTTTCCCGGTTAGTTTTGAAATCAAAAATTTTGATTGTCTCCTAAAAATAACAGGAGACTTATTTCCCGAAATCAGCCCGATTTTCATCTATCCGACACCAGTAACTATTCAGGAAAAATGCAAACAGAATTCGGTGAAATTCCTCATTCGCTCTACAGAAGCGAATCCAAATATTTTCCATGTAAATTTTTAATTCCTTGAATCTAGTAATTTTCAGTACCTCGTATTATCCAATGCCATGAAGAATGAAATCAGCCGGTTCGTTCCCTGTATATATGCAAGTTAGTCACTACAATGATTTTCTCAAACGTTTCTATAAAATTTAAAATGTTTTTGTTTTCGAAAAATATATAAAAATATATTTTGGCTTTCTCGCCTTCTTTCAAAATTATAAACGTTTCAATTAATTTGCGATTTAGACGTTTTTGAGCAAAGTTGATTCATTGACACGGGTGAACTCATACAAGATAATGGTTCAATTTTAATCAGTGGCGTCGGGTGAGAATATTCGTCAGGCAAACACCTCTCTGAGAGGAATAAACAAGAATGAAAAACGCAGCAAATTATTACACAAAGATTTATTATTTTTCTGTATAGATCAAGCTCCAGCAAAGAACACAAGCTTTGCTATTGTCACTATTGTGAGCTCCCGCTCACTGAAACACCATCATCAGTGGCGGAGCTAGGTTAAGTTAGCCTCCCTCCTGAGACTCCCCAGACAAGCGGGATGCCACCTCCCCCAGCGTGTCCAACTCTCCGACGAGGGAAAACAGCTGACGTCCCTCGTCCAGCCAATCAGAACCCTCCACGAACAACATCTTAGTGGAGGGTGGGGAGTCGCACCGGATTTTCCAGAAGGCTCAACGGCTTCGCTTCATTCCAGTTACAACCGTCTGAGAGATTGGTAGCCGCGAGCCCTGCCCACTGCCAAGTCTGCTCTTCCCCCCCTGTTCTACCTTGTGCGCACATTTCAACCACAAAGTCGACTTAAATTCACGTAATTCGCCGCGAAGTCCCCTGCTGCTCCAGCGAAGAACGACCCTCAACACCTCGCCACGAATCTGCGCAGAATTCCTTCGGGCCCTGTCAGAGTGAGTGCACAAACCTAACATACTAAATCTTTGGCCAAAGTAGTGCTGTGATTAGAGTAAAAGTACTAGTAACAATTTAGACACGAAAACGATACGAAACCTTAACTGTAAACCGAACTGCCTTTTGATGATGACCTGGAACTTTGATATTGTTGATTGAGATTGGAAACGATATTGTAAAAGAATCACACGGAACTGTTGTACAAAACCATTTCTATTTTGTGTCATATCCATGCCTCTTTCGTTCGCCCTTCAGGCTTTTGACCTTTTCGTGCGCTGCACGTTAAATTCGTTCCTTTAATAAATCAAAGCTAGTAGTTGTAAACCTTCTAGTTTTTCTTGACTTTCCCTGGTTCAGATAACTAGTACGAGGAACGTGCATCGACACACCTCAGGTATCTTTTGCATAATCCCTTCAGGATCGTTAATTAAGCCCCTCAGGCCAGACACATTTGTGATCTGTTTCTATTTCATGCGCCCTTCAGGCTAACACATTTTCGACATAACATTGCTACAGAACTTCAAAATTGTCTACGCCTCGCCACAGGTAAATATATTCACGCTACCCTTTAACTTAAAATTAGTCATAAGTGTTTTTGGTATTTGCTTTTTCTCTTCCCCCACAGAACTCGTGCCAAAGTTGTTCAACGATTAACGACATAGTCATCACTCGTTGAACGATACGCTCATACCTTGGTGATAGTGGTAGGCTTAACCCCCTCCCTCTGTCCACAACGTGTGAGCACACACAAGCCTACACTATCTAACATGTTTTCGCTTCAAAGTCGAGTTTATTTAGGTGGAATAAACGCCTCATACTAAAAGAAATAAAGAATTCCTTCTTCAAGAAATTTGATAACTGGTTGCAAAGGAAGCGTAACCCATGGCTCATCTTCCAATTTTCTGTGCTTTCAAGGCCACGAAACAGCTCCTCGATTGTTTGCCTTGGCTGATGCTGCTATAGTGGGGGTATAGGAATACTAGACCCCACACTGACCTACACCGCCTACCCACTGATCGTCACCTGTCATCCAAAACAGTTCTGCAAAATTCGTTTTTTTGAACTGTTTGCCTGGCATCGCCTGGCCCTGCGCTACTTCACGTATCATTCGCAATCGATCGTTCTCTGGTGTGTTGCTGGCTAGTACGCTAGGCAAAATTCGTACTTATTACATACTCCTATTATCATCCAACTTCCTCGGTTAACATGAAACAGTCCCTAAATTTTATTTAAAAAAAAACTCCAAAATCTGCTAAATTTTAAGTACTTGCAAAAAATGGAAATATAGGAGAATCTCAACAAAAATTAATTTATTCATTCTGCATATTTTTAGTAAGGCAAACAGTGTTCGCTATGTTTGCCTGGAGTAGACGCCACTGATTTTAATGAATTCTCAGTATCCGACCTACAATAGAAAGCTGGGGATTATTTACGATAAAGTCCTTCCAAACTTCCGACAGTTGGAAATGAAAGTCAAGAAGCACACTAAATCCATTCATAAGCTTCAACTTCTCCTTTGAAATCTTCCCGTTTTTTCTCGGGATTTTTTTCCGCGTTCGTAAAAGGGGTCAAAATCAGGTACTTAAGAGCTGAAAGGAGTGAGGGAAAATTGAGTTTACTATAAGCTCTAATAACATCATAATCTTCAAGGGATGCTTAGGGAAAAAAGAGGTTTGGTTAGTGACTTCCCAAAACCACTTTGGGGAGGCGTTCTTTGTAACCTGCCCCCTAATAAGAGACTACCCACGAAGTTAGCTCCTGATTTTATTTCGTACATAAACGACGCACGAATAAAATCTTATGATTGTTGCTTCACATTACTTTCACACCCACAATACCTCCTAAAAAAATAAAACCTACACAAATTATAACATTTTTTTTTTCTTAAAAAAAAGTCACATTTTTTATGATTTTTCAAAACTAAGCCTTCAAATGATATTTTCTATGATGTTTCCGGGTACCTCAATCGCTAGGTACTATCATACAATCGCTCTTAACAATCTGTAGAAAGAAGAAATCTTGGGAATTTTAATTGACAAAAAAATCTTTCAAAAAAAAAGAGCCGTTTTGGAAAAATCACAAAACCTGAAAGGTGAAGAAAAAGTTCCTCCTAAAAGAAGTGTCCTTATGGAGGTAGAAAGAAGACAATTTTTTCTTAAACCTTATGTTTTTGATTTAGTACTTCGATTCATCTTCTCCTCCTCAATATTGAACACAAAAAGCTGAAATTCACCCCAATTTAGAATTTTTTCTCCATTTGTACAAAATTGATGATTTCGTGTAGCTATGCCTGGGATAAGGAATTGATCAACGGCAAATCATCAGAAACGGACAAAATTGTTAAGAAATTTTGATTTTGGAGGACCCAAAATGAATATGAAGGATACAAGGGATTAACTCAAAGATGCATTTCTCGATATAGAAATAGTGCCAGAGTTCATTGACTTTTCGTTGATTGAAATAGTTCGTTGACTTTTCTGACTATTCTGATAGGAGGACGGTCAAGGGCGAGCTGGTTTACGCTCACATTCCATCAATAATCAACCAATTCACAAACAGAACGCCGGAAATTCAAGTTAACAATATTTGTGGAAAAGTTCGCCATGACTGAGAAAGAGAAATTCAAGTGATGTATGTTTTGGTTTTGAAACCACTCTTAGGATCATCTTCTGAAACTGTTCTGCACAACGTATTTTATATGTGAAGTCATTAGAGAGCAACGCCAGGGGCGAAATTACGAAGGAACCGAAAAAGAGCTCCTAATCAATAACTACCCCATTACTTGATAATATGAAGACAAAAAATCGTATCTCTTTCTCGGTTAATATGCTTCGTATAATTATTATCTTCATTTCTCCAACATTTTTAATCCTCTCGGAAAAAAGCGGATTTTTTGTTTACCCAAAACTCCCCTCTCCTTAATTTTTTTTCATATAACCGTCCTTAAATGATAAACAGCCGAAAAAGCTCTTCCTCCCTTCCCTCCTTCGGATGTTTTTATTAAACGCCTTAACCCCGTAGCGCCTTAATATTAAAACTACCCCCTCCATCCAACCACCTAAGACAATGAAGTGGGGAGGGTTATTATGTACTTGTAAATGACTCCCGACCACATATTTGGCCTATATTGCGTTTAACAACGAGCAACGTTTTCCCATGAATTAAAAGTTTCAAAGATGTTCAACGAGGTTTTCCAATTTCCATTTTGGAGTATTGGTTTATTATTTTCAATAATGAACCTTTGGAATCGACCAAGAAAGAAAAATTTTCAACACCCCCTCAAAATTTGTTGGTTTACGTTTCAAGGTACCTACGTTTGAAATTTTAAAAATGCCCTAACTCAAAAAATTTTGATATAAAGGTACTGTTTTTCTATCAATTTAAGATAGTATAGAATGTTTAGAATTTTTTGAGACCACGCGGAGCCCTGTAGGACAAACCGTTCGCTCCCTACGAGAATTTAAGGGTTGGACTTACGAGTGTGCATCGCAAAAGAGGCCTAATCTCCGTTCAAATTATAGCTGACCGAAATGCGATCGATGTTTTTCTTCATGTTGGGTGGTTGGTGGCTTTGCAGACGAGTGATCTATATAGAAAAATAATAAACCATTGTGTAATAATTTGCAGCGTTTTTTGTTTTGGACGAGCCCAAATTTTTGGGCAGTGGAGCTTCCTCACAACAGAATCACAAGGGTGTCTGTGGCAAATTACAGAAAGTAATTTCATTCCCTAACAGAGGTTGGCCTGAGCTGTCCATACTAAAAACTGAACTACATACATTTCATACGAAGAGAAATGAACTTCAGGTTGGAGAAGGATTGCTGATGTGGCATGACAGGATTGTAATACCGAACTATTTTCGAAAAGTTATTCTTCATAAATTCCACGTAACTCATCTTGGAGCCTCAACTATGAAGAACATTGCTAAGAATACCATCTGGTGGCCGAACTGCAACAAGGAAATAGAAGATTTAGTTGACCAGTGCAGTACATGTCAACGTTTTTGCGAACTGATGAACAGGAAACACCTCTCCACCTATGGAACATGCCGGAAAGACCTTGGGACCGCATTCATATTGACTATGCGAGTCTTTATGCTGGGAAAATGTGGTTTGTTGTAATTGATGCATATTCCAGGGGGTTAGAAAATTTCAGACTCCATGATGCTACAACTGATGGCTCCATCAAGGTGTTGAGAACATTATGCTCCAGATTTGGACGTCTAAGTACGATTGTTTCAGAGAATGCTTCCATTTGTTGCAAACAACGCTCTACCATAGCCGCACAAATGGACTAGTGGAACGAGCCATTCGAACGTTCAAAACACGATTTGAAAAATCAGAGGACCAATTTTCTGACACTGAACACAGATTGCAAGCTATGCTTTTTGCATTCAGAAATTCCGTATTCTCTTCAACAGGACGTACTCCAAGTGAAATGTTTCTAGGCCGCCAGCCTCGGACTTTCCTCCAGAGCTTGGGTCTGGATCGTCGTGCTCTTGCTGACAGAAAGGCGCTAAAAATGAAGCTGAATCACGACAAAGGTTTTTCAGAACGGCACTTCGTCAGCCCGAATGGTTCAAGAGGAAGAACGACCAAGAGTGGACACCAGCAGTGATCCACAAGAAAACAGGCGATCTTTCATACCGGACTTCTACCCAAAATCAAGAGGATTGGTCTCCATGCAGACCAGCTACGTCTTCGCAGAAGTAGAAGAAACCGAAATCCGCCGGAGACCATGCAGAATATGCATAGTGGAATGAACCTTTCACAGGAGGAGGGAAGTGTAGCAACCCCATGAAATTATTATATTAGTTTACAGGTTCCTTGGCAACGCTGCCTCCGATCTGCTAAGATTGGTACAGTTAGGGATGGCATATCGAATGAAATATATCGATATACAGGTCAAATGATATATCGTCAATAAGATATCGATACCTACGATATATCGGAGAAAATATATCGATATTTCGATATATCGGAAGATTGACTTCGAAAAACGTGTTGAAGTAGGTAGGTGAAATAAAACGTTTTAAAAATATAAAAAAATTAATTTAGGAAGACATTTATTGACATATCGGAATATGTAATTTGGAAGAAATTGAAGAAGTAAATAGGTAGGTGAATTGAAACGTTTCTAACATCATTTTGGAGGAAATATTATCGATATATTCGTCATATCGGAAGATCTATTTGGAAAAACCGGGTGAAATAAGACTTATTAACCTACTTCGTATTAACCTACTTTAAACAGTTACTGGATGTGAATTATCGAAATTCATAGTTTAAAAACGAAAAAAAAAGTGTGAAAATGTCATTGCAATCTTGAATTGATTTTTAAATTGACAGCTGTAGACAATCATGATCCTTCAAAATTGAAAATAATTGTTGTGATAACCTGCTTCACTTCGCATAGTAGGTAGTTTTAATCTAGACTAGCCTCCATCAATTTTGGCTCAAGTCAAGTAATTGAGCCTTGGGAGCCATTGTAGGTGTACACTATGTACACAATCATGTCTGAGCTGAAGTCAACAGTGGGTAATCTACCCATCACTTGGGTACCTACAAAATTTGGAATAAAATTACTTACTGCTTATTCTCATCCATTCATTTCAATATTTAATTTTTACTTGTTGAAAACAAGTCGCGATATATCGGTCAATATATCGATATTGACCGATAATATCGGATCTCTATATCGATACAAATATATCGATATATCAAACGTAATATATCGATATATCGTTGCCATCCCTAGGTACAGTCGGACATTCTTGAACTGAGTAATTCCGTTCTTCAATGTTTAAATATCATGACAATTTTATGACAGTACTAAACAATTTTGAATATCATTTTAAATGGCATTGATTAAACAACTATTACAACGATTATTGATTAAAATACAATTTTAAATATTATGACAATTTTAGGACAATGAAAAGTTTATGACAATGACAAGTTTATGACAATTTTGCATAATAAATGTATTCTTAAATTGCAATAGAGTTCTAAAATTAGTGTCTGAGGTCAATGTCTATTCTCCGGCAAAACTAGGAGAAATCGTGGTCCCATTATTGTATCAAGGCTTATTAAGCCTCGAGAAGGCCTCCCCCAATGAATTTCATCAACATCGGGTAAACATCGTGTGAACATACCCAAACGTGGTTTAACTAAAACATCAATTTTGGTGTCAAATTTGCATGACAGTTTCATACTGGATCCCAGAAGAATACACATCACTGGGAGCTTCACGAGAAAAAGGGAAAAAATCATCAACATAAAAAGACTTCACAACCATGTTGATATTTGCCTATCCACCAATCTACATATTCGACCTCCTTGTTATCTATACAATTTTGTTAAAAATACCAGGTAGCTACATGCCACAACTACCGCTTTCTTTCTTCTTTTCATTTATAGATGTCGCAGCTCAGTTTCAAGCTAACCCATGAATTCTTGGCCTCGGCCGAGCCTTGAGAAAAGGAATAAAAGTTTAAATATTCAACGTTACTCTCGTTTTTATGACGCGTTCACCAGCTAATTACGAGCAATCGTCAACTGTGAGGCATCAAATCCGTTTTTTCTCCAAGGCCCCTAATTTCGTTACGCCTCCAGTATGTGGGCCAAGAGAATCATTCTCACACATTGAGTCGAAGAAGGCTTTTCACCCCCAAACATGTGTTGCATCTCGACGCCACATGTGCAAGGAGCTGAGGATCCTGAAGTTCCATTCAAAATATGAGAATATTTCCCAAGAGTTCACGTTTCAACCGGCAAAAAGTCACAGTGAAACATATAGTGGACGGAGAAGATTTCGATTTTTCGTTTTCAATGCCTTATCAACGAACGGAAAGTTGAGGTTGCTTTAATTATTAGGAAATTAGATTACTGGTTGCAAAGAGTGCAAAACTGAGTACAAGTCGAAGAAACGAACAGCGATCGCAGTTTAGTCAGCTAAAATTTGAACGGAGATTAGACCTCTTTTGCGATTCACACTCGTCTTTCTGAGTTATCGTAAGTCCGACCCTTAAGTTCTCGTAGGTAGCGAACGTTTTGTCCTACAGAGCTCTGGGTGGTTTCAAAAAATTCAATACTATTTAAAACTGTTGAAAAAACAATACCTTTATTTCGAGAATTTTCGAGCTAGGGCACTATTGAAAATCTCAACCCTTAATTTTCACCCCCTAGAAGTGACTGGCATTAACCAAAAGCTTTGCGGCACTACTAGACCCCAAATAGAGCCCATATACCAAATTTCATCAAAATCGGTCCATGGTCACTAAGAAAGGTGCCGCGTACGGCGGACGGACTGTAAATTTTTTATTCGATTTTCGGAATTTACGTACTTTGAAACGTAAACCCCCAAATTTTGAGGAGGGATTTGAAAACAAATCTTCTTGGTCGATTTCAATGGTTCACTATTGAAAATAATAAACCAAAACAGGTCTCAATATCCCAAAAATTGAATTTTTGGGTGATCTCCAATCGAACGTACCTCTTGCAATATTATCATTGAAACCACCAATTTTCGAATTTATGGACCATTTTCAAGTAATTTTACGGGTTTTTGTATAAAACTGAAAATCTTGCACACTTTTTGAAGTACAAATTTAAACTGATTGGTACGGCTGAAGAGCGTATTAAATTTCCCTTAAAGTAAAAGTTTTATCACTTAAACAATTTTCAAGTTGTTTGACTTCCATAATAAACGCTTGCAAACCCAACTTTCTGCCATTTTCAGGACACACAGGAAACTCCAACTTATATTTATATAAGTACTTGCTGGTGGAAGTAACAACTTCTTCAAGATTTCATTATCCCAAATATGTATTATTTTATCTGCAAAAATATAAGGAGTCAGTTGAATTTGAAAGGTAGAAAAAGCTGTTCTTGAATGAAATGCAGGTGTGGTGTGTCTGAAGACTTTAATTCGACCTGAAAATGGCAGGGAAAGTTGATTACCTAATAGGGATGGGAATCCATACCCGATATTTTTAACTATCGAAACTTTCGTACCGATACTCGACATTTTAGCATCGATACTGCACATCTGATATTTTCGAATATCGATACATTGGATCCGATTTGTCTAAATATCGAATGTCGATACAGGTCTCGCAGACAATTCAACACGATGGCTAAAAAATGAAAAGATGAAGAAGGTAGGGAGGCTGTTTTATCTTAACTCGGATAACAGTTAATAATTATTAACCCTTACCGCGCCATGTGAGTATGTCACACTCACTAAGGATTTTGCTTCCGAGTCTACCAAGGTAGCGGAAGCTTTGTTTTCACTTTTCAAGGACGAAAAAAAAAAGTTCTCCAAAATCAAAATTTCCACTCGCGTTTTGCGTTTTAGACCTTTCTGAACAATTTTGGTTCCGTGTCTGTGTGTCTGTCTGTCTGTGTGTCTGTCCGTCTGTCATGATTTCCTTGTAACGCGCATAACTATACGAAGTTATTGTCCGATTTCGATGAAATTTTCAGGGATTGTGCGGGTTGGTGTGTAGACGGTCCCCTATGAAAATCATCATCCCCGGACTGATAGAAGCGACTGCGCATGCGTAAACGTGAATTCCTTGTAACGGCCATAACTTCTACATTTTCCATCCGATTTCAATGAAAATTTCAGAGATGTTACAGATTAGTATTTAGATGGTCCCTTATGAAAATCATCATCCCCGGACTGATAGAAGCGACTGCGCATGCGCAAACGTGAATTTCCTTGAAACGGCCATAACTTCTACATTTTCCATCCGATTTCAATGAAATTCTCAGGGATTATGCGGATTAGATTGTAAATGGTCCCCTATGAAAATCATCACCCCCGGACTAATAGTAGCCGATGCGCATGCGCGAACGTAAAATCCGTGTAACAGCCGTGTGTACGTCACAACCTCAAATTCTACACTACCTACTGGCTGACGCCCGTAGCACATGTATAGCGAGTCATTTTGTCAAGTGAGAGGTCACGGGTACGATTCCCAGCCATGCAAAGATATTTTTGGATTTTTTGAGTAGTGACTCACTTACATTTTCCATCCGAATTTGATGAAATTTTCTAGGATTATCCAGAGTAGCGTGTAGATGGTCCCCTATAAGGGTAGTGAAAGGTACCTACTTAGAGATTGATGTTTTGAGATTAACTACTATGCATCGGATCATCTATATAATCGGGTTATGGATACGAAGAAGCTATGTGCCACACCCACTTGGCAGACGTTTTTGATCTGCTGTGGTGGCGGCCCTGCGCCACAGTCGTGATTGAGGACCCAATGTAAATTGGGGGGGATTAGTACCGAGTCAACTGCCCCTAGAGCCACCTCCCTGCATGGACCCTGCGCACCATAAGTATCATTTTTCTGAAACCTAATGAGTATGCCACACTCACCTGGCACCTGAGCGGTGAATAAAAAGTGAGTATGGCATACTCACGTGGCACCCAAGAGTCATATAAAATTATAGGGGAACCTTAGAGAAGACCTCTAGAAGAAAAAACATTGTTCACTGTGTCCCTACCAAAAGCCAATAAAATGCAATAGCATTGTTCACACTTTTAAGTGGTGTATAGAGGCTTTTGGTAGGGACACAGTGAACAATATTTTTTCTTCTTGAGGTCTTCTCTAAGGTTCCCCTATAATTTTATATGACTATTGGGTGCCACGTGAGTATGCCATACTCAAATAGGATTATTATCCTATTTGTCTTCAGTGTTCTCGAAAAACATGTATAAATTGTTTACAGGGAACAAGATAAATCCCTATAAACTAGACGTTATAAAGACTGGTAGGTACTAGGTACAGCAACTTTCGAAACTGAAAAGAAAACTTTTTTCCGAAATTTTTTTTTTCGTTTTCTAGTCTTGCAGTTAGAAATAACACTAGTCTTCTCTTTGAATTTACTAAAATTAGCCAAGGCTGTGAATTCTTCAATATTTTTTTCGCCAAGATATTTTTTATTCCTACTCCAGCAATGGTGAAAGAAAACGGAGTTGAGTAGAACGTTGTCTATTTCCACGAAAATAATGAGTTACAAGTTATATACAAGTAGAGTATGCTATAGAGGCTGCTATATGCTGGTTTTGCGTTTTTATTTATGCCCGTATACAATTAATTGAATGTTAGTCAAACGATTAAAAAACGAGGCGTGAAAAGTGGTTTAAACGCTTGAAATTACGGAAATCGTGATGGGTAAGTATACCATACTCACCTGGCGCGAGGGAGGATTTGGAAGCACCTGGCGCGTTAAGGGTTAAGAAGAAAATGTACAATAAAATTTGAAGTGAGTATTTTCTCCAAATTTTGAAATGTTTTTACGTCAAAAGATGCAAAAGGGCGTAAGCATGACATAAGCTCACTTGTTAGCGAATTTTCAAAGAAAATGAAGCTATTGCTATGACCAGAAAATTTTCTGAATGGAGTTTTTTGAGAAAAAAATCCGTTTTGGAGAGTTCTTATCTCCTGTGCTGACTGTAAAAAAAAAACCATACCAGATTTCTATGAAAATTCGCTCATTTACTGATGCTGCATGAATGGATTTATGTTTCCTGTTCAGTCCAGAGAACCGGGAGGTATTAAACGTCACACACAGGTGGTTGCTCTTGGCGATTCTAGGAAAAGGTAGGTTCTTGGTACCTGGAGCCTACACGTCCTGGTTGGAGTTCCTACCCGGAATCCCAGGGTTTCCACAACACTGCTTGTTGTACTTTGAGCACCTCAGGTATTGAGAGGGCTGAAAAATCACCGGTCATTTCGACTTTTCCCAGAATATTGGCTCATGCAGGTACCTTCATGCTCTGGAGGAAGGGGGGGGGGGGGGGAGGAGGAGGTCTTTCGCATTAAAAATTAGCCTGATCCCTAACGGCCATCTTTGGATTTCTAGGAAACGTCTTAAGACAATAACGAGACCAGGACTGGACTGTGACACCATATGGGTAGGTGAAACCCTTTTTCAACCTGACCCTAGCTCCCTTGAATCGACGAAGTGTTGACTTTCATTTCGAGTCCAAATAATTTTAAGAAAAACAATGAATTCGCATGTGAATACCTACCTACTTCTAGGTTTCCCAGTTATGACTTTCAAATTTAAATATTTCGGAATTTTCAACATTTGTATTTTTAATCAGAAATTTCTATTTCTATTTTTACAATCAGAACTTTCTTGCTTTGTTCGCTAGACTGATGTGAGGCCTGAAATTTGGCTATTCCTCTCGCAGAAAGAAATTATTCTTTTATAAAAAAGTTTACCGCTTGCATAATATGCAAGCATATTATGCTTGCATGAAAAACCTCATGCATAGATATGTCTTTAGGTAATTAATTATTTACAATATAATTTAATGGATTGTGCTTGTAGGTAAGATAAGAAAAAGTTGGTGATACAGTACCTACGAAGTGAAATCACTTGACCCAACTGTTTTGTTGTTGTTTCGTTAATTGCTAAGAAAAAGTAACATCCTCATTTTCTGGACTTAGCGCGATTAGTAACGTGATGAAATACCTAGTTTACTCGTAAATACGATAGATTAATATCCAAGAAAAACGTTGTAATAAAAAGTAACATAATTTTTGATCACGATCACGCTTATTTTGTCATGACCCCGCGCCTAAAGACAAATCTATGTCAATATATTCACAGTTATTATTAATTAACGGTACTTTGACATAAATCAATTTGAATTTTCGGCAAACTTTTGTCATAACAATTCGAACTTTTGGCATCTCAATTTGAACTTTTGGCAAATCCATCACGTTTCGACAACACTACTGGAGTCCACCTTTATTCCTTCCACAATGCTCAGTAAAGTGTTTTTTCTCTCTCTATACTGTGTAAATAGGGTTGTACTCTTGATAGTAAGAAATGAATAAATAGTGATGAAAAAATATTGTCCTTGAGAATATTGGGTAATATTGATGTTTTGAGACCCCAAAGTATCGATACTCGATATTTTGAAATATCGATACTCATGTCAGACGATACATGGGCTATCGATACTCGAATACGATACAGTATCGATACTTTTCTATGTAACTTTTCATGCTGAACGAACGGTGCTAACCCGATAAGTTTTTAGTGTAAAAAATGATGCACCGGGAAAACAGTGTATTATTCAAAACATTATAGGACCTCCTACTTAAATATTCTTCTGTATTTATAATTGGTTTTTGGACAATGTTTCACAAATTTACCAAAATTATTTGAACTCAATTTGCGTCGACCAACTCGAGATGATAAAGATTAAGGGAAAATAATTGGAATATCCGCTGAGCACCTAAATTTAGAAGACCGTTGACTCATATTCGCTTTGACACACGGAAGTTATTATAGCCAGATCACTGTCCGAAGATGTCTGGCTCACATCCAAATTTGAGTGGAAGGACGAGAGTAGAAAACTATGTTGGAAATTTGTATATTTTTAGTGAGTTATTAGGAAACATTCATGGTGGTATCTTCGTGGTTTTGAGTATCAGAAGATATGTTTCCATCTAAAATGGTCGTTTTGGGAATGAAGGGAAGCTTTGAGTGCGTGCTCAACAAAATCTCCAACATCAAAAGTTTCACTCGCATTATGTGTTTCAGAGCTTTTTGTACAATTTTTGCAATTTTTTCAACCCCCACAAATTTGTTGGTTTTTCAAGGTACGCAGAATCCAAAAATCGAATAAAATGTTTGCCGTCCGTCTACCATACGCTGACTTTTCTTAGTTACCATGGGGCGATTTTGATGAAATTTGGTATATGGGCTCTAATTGGGGTGTAGTTGTGCCTTTTGGTTGATGTCAGTCACTTCTAAGGGTTGAAAAATAAAGACTGAAATTTTGAAAACGCCCTAGCTCAAAAAATTTTGATATAAATGTATTGTTTTTTCATCGATTTAGAAAAGTAATGAATATTTATAGTAGGATGAGACCACCCAGAGCTCTGTAGGACCAACCGTTCGCTCCCCATGAGAACTTATGGGTAGGAATCACGATAAATCAGAAACACGAGCGTAAATCGCAAAAGAGGAATTTTTCAGAACATGTTAGTTTCAGTTCCCTAGGAGTTTGTTAACAGCTAAAACTAACGACTTTGAAAAGCGATTTCTCAGTCACTAAAAGTTCAAAACTGCTCAAATTCGGGTGGATTTTGGTTTATTATTAACATGTTTAATGTTTTAGGGCTGGGGGTCATTCTGTGAATTCCGACACGCAAATTTGCAACGGGCAAAACTATACTAACCTGTGGTCCGATTTTGATGAAATTTTCAGGGATTGTGCGGGTTAGGTCCTAGACGGTCCCCTATAAATTTCAGCACCTTCGGACCAATAGGAGCGAGTGCGCATGCGCAAACGTGAATTTCCTGGGACCTCGGTTTCTAATGAACCGATTTTGCTCAAATTTGGAGGTTAGTTAGGGACTAACTTCTAAGAGACACCCTATAAGTTTCAATCAAATTGGTCAAGCAATAGCCGCTGCGCATGCGCGAACTTTAAATTTATTGTTACAACCAAAACTCCGCAACTATTCAACCGATTTCGATGAAATTTTCAGGGATTGTGTGGGTTAGGTCCTAGACGGTGGACCGCTAATATTTTGGTATTCAATAACTCTTTGAATCATAATTTTTTCGCCAACTGATTCTATACGTCCATGTTACAATGAGTGAGGAAGCTATACTGCCCACCCAACTTGGCAGACTTTTTTCTCTCCTATTCAACGCAGGAAGGTGAAATTTGAGAGGCAGGGTCAATGGAGAATGCTGAAGGCGCCTGAGTGGTCACTGATCGGCTGAGTGAGCTCCAAGGCCATTTTCTCTCCTGTTGAACGCAGGAAGCTAAAATTTGAGAAGCAGGGTCAATGGAGAATGCTGAAGGCGCCTGAGTGGTCACTGATCAGATGAGTGAGTTCCAAGGCCATTTTCTCTCCTGTTGAACGCAGGAAGCTGAAATTTGAGAAGCAGGGTCAATGGAGAATGCTGAAGGCGCCTGAGTGGTCACTGATCAGCTGAGTGACCTCCAAGGCCATTTTCTCTCCTGTTGAACGCAGAAAGCTGAAATTTGAGAGGCAGGGTCAATGGAGAATGCTGAAGGCGCCTGAAGGGTGACTGATCAGCTGAGTGAGCTCCAAAGCCATTTTCTCTCCTGTTGAACGCAGGAAGCTGAAATTTGAGAAGCAGGGTCAATGGAGAATGCTGAAGGCGCCTGAGTGGTCACTGATCAGCAGAGTTTCTCCCTTGCGAGGGAAAAACATTAAACATGATTTAATGTTTTTCCCTCGCAAGGGAGAAATTGAACATTATACATTATGTCTTCGTAGTAAATTTTAATGAACCTTTGGAATCGACCAAGAAAACATTTTTGTTAAATTCCCCTCAAAATTTGTTGGTTTACGTTTCAAGGTACGTAGAATCCGAAAATCTAATAAAAAAATTTCCGTTCACCCGCCGTACGAGGCACTTTTGTATTATTTAACGTTTATTTCTTCCAAATAAACTTGATTGTGAAGTAGGTATGTGGTAGACAGGGAATAACTATGGCTAGTAGGTTGTGTCGATGGCAAAGCCGTGTTCTTTGCAGATCTATATAGAAAAATATAGGTTTTCCAAGTCAGATTGAGAATTTTCCAAATCAAATTGAGAATTTTCCAAACCAAATTGAGAATTTTCCAAACCAAATTTAGAATCTTCCAAATCAAACGGAGAACTTTCCAAATCAAATTGAGAATTTTCCAAATCAAATTGAGAACTTTCCAAATCAAATTGAGAACTCAGAATTTTTTGACACAGGTATAATATTTTGTAGAAGAGACGAAAAAGATCTCACTGTCACTTTCTCTCCCGGGATCGTTCATCGTTGAAATACAGATCGCAACCAATAAATGGGTCAACGACCGAAGATGTTTGCGAATCCCCTCCAAAAAGGAACATGTTGTTTATTGTTTCCAGCCGTCTGGACGAAGATAGGTAGCGACAATGTGAGGGAAGGGGCTGCAGACGGGCTGAGTGCAATAGGATAGATAACCTATATGTGGGTACCAAGTTGAGGCCTAAACGGCTGGAAGGATTAAAATAAAAAATTGTTTTTAATTGTTCAGCAACTTTTGGATTGTGCTATACTAACGGATAATCACTGTTCGTAGTTTCGTCGTTAGAAATGAAAAATTCTCAATTTGATTTGGAAAGTCCTCAATTTGATTTGGAAAATTCTCAATTTGATTTGGAAAGTTCTCATTTTGATTTGGAAGATTCTAAATTTGATTTGGAAAACCTATAATATACCTTCGTGTAATAATTTGCAGCGTTTTTTGGTTTAGGATCCAAGACAATTGCCTCCTTACAAGGTGTAATAAATTTCATTACAAAAGTACCGTACAAACTCGATTTTTCTGAAACATTGATTGATTGAAGTTTGTTTTGAAATGATTAGCAGTATAATTATTATACTCTTATTATTAATTATTATTCTACCTTTGTCACAATATTCCTTTCGACTCCCGATCTCTAGTTAACATTCTGATTCTACGAACATCTCAAACATGTGCGACGGCCTACTTATCGAAGGCTCCGAGTCTTGATTGCAATGACAAGATTTTCTTAGCGAATTCGGTTGAAAAAAAAAAGTCGCGGTTCGAACATGTTTCGCCCATGACATCATCGCTCTGGAAAGAACTGATGTGGGAAGGAGTCGTTGAACTGAACCAGACCCCTGTCGGCCTTTTTAGAGTCGAGTACGAGGAGACCAAGTGTCAGTGGAAATCAAAAGACAGTCTGTCACACGATCCATTACAATTACCACGAGGGGTACGTCGACTCGAAGGCTGTTATTTTGAATTATTAGTAGCTTCAATGAGAAACAATGACAAATCTAGGTGTAATTGGTTTTTATTGGTAAATATCGGTCGGAGGATCCGAACAGTATTTTTGCATTCGTCTAATGAGCGAGAGTCCTGAAATCGGAACGAAAAGTTTCTAGATCGACATGGTCACAATCCAGAGCTAAAAAATGTGATCCATTTCAAAATTCCTTCATATTTTGAAAGGATCTGGACGAAGGTCGTCTTATTGATGATATACAACGATTTATTTTTGATTGAACACCAAATTCTCCTCAATTTTACGGTTAACCCTAATTGGACCATGGTATCACTAGTGACACCGAAAACATCTCAGGTACTCCACAGATAGGTAACTCAAAATACCATCGGAGTAACCAAAAATAAATTGCAATTTTAAATTTGTTGGACAGTAAAATTTTCCAAAGGCTATTGGAAGTCTCAAAATGATTATGACAAAAATTTCCGATGAAATCGATGAAAACATTTTCAAAACCATCGTCTTAACGTCTTCTAATAACTTACAAAAAATTGTTACAAAAATTCAGCTCTGTCAATTAATTTTTGAATTTCAATTTAAATCTAATTAATCTGGTGATTCCTTGGGACAGCTGTGGAATTCCCAAGATGGTTTCGGTGACACTAGTGTCACCATGGTCCAATCAGGGTTAAAAGTGTGGAAGAAGATTGAGTACTTCTCTTCAATACAGGATGTCTACACTTTAGATGGGCTCGTAGCAATTTTTTCGTAACCCAGTCAAAATGCCTTTTTTTTTTCACTTCGAAGTTTTTTTTCGCGTTTTCGACCTTACGTCATTAAAACTGTCATAACGCCTGTTATTTACCAAGTAAATTCAAATTTGAGGATGTCGTTGGAAAGAGCGTTAGATTTTCGAGCTACCTAGTGTAAAACCAAATTTTTTTTTAGCAATAAACCATTTCTAAAATATCAAATATATCTCTTGATTCCGAGTGAATGAGAACAAAAACTGTATTTCGTACCGTTTTGCAAAACCGCTGCATTTTCATGTTTAATTTTTGATGAGATGGAAGTGATATCCCCATTATGTTGTTGCATGGTTATGATCTAACTATGCAGCTGACAATTTGGGAAAAAAGTTTTTCCATAACTCAATACAAAGGGATTTCTGGAAATTAACCCTCAACGCGCCAGGTGCTTCCAAATCCTCCCTCACGCCAGGTGAGTATGGTATACTCACCCATCACGATTTCCGTAATTTCAAGCGTTTAAACCACTTTTCACGCCTCGTTTTTTAATCGTTTGACTAACATTCAATAAATTGTACACGGGCATAAATAAAAACGCAAAACCAGAATATAGCAGCCTATAGCATACTCTACTTGTATATAACTTGTAACTCATTATTTTCATGGAAATAGACAACGTTCTACTCAACTCCGTTTTCATTCACCATTGCTGGAGTAGGAATAAAAAATATCTTGGCGAAAAAAATATTGAAGAATTCACAGCCTTGGCTAATTTTTGTAAACTCAACGAGAAGACTAGTGTTATTTCTAACTGCAAGACTAAAAAACAAAAAACAAAAAAATTTCGGAGAAAAAGTTTTTTTTTAGTTTCGAAAGTCGCTGTAGCTAGTACCTACCAGTCTATATAACGTATAGTTTATAGGGGGTTATCTTGTTCTCTGTAAAGAATTTATACATGTTTTTCGAGAACACTGAAGACAAATAGGATTATTGCATTGTTCACACTTGTAATTGGTGTATGGAGGCTTTTGGTAGGGACATAGTGAACAATATTTTTTCTTCTTGAGGTCTTCTCTAAGGTTCCCCTATAATTTTTTATGACTCTTGGGTGCCACGTGAGTACGCCATACTCACTCTGGTCTAGTGGACAGTGTACCCGACTGCAGTGATAAGATAAGAACCGTCTAGCGGGGATGCGAGTTCGAGTCTGGTCGTTGCAGAAAGTTTTCTGTCTATTAGACGATCGGCAATCTCTCGTTCCAACCCAGGGCGGTGATGTTTGGGAAGCCATGAGCGAAATCATCAGAACAAATTCTGATCTCCCCTTAGGGAGACAGCTGATGACGTCCGCGACGCCAAGAATGGCAGTCGGACGAAAATTCAACCTGAAATGGTTGCTTACTTTACTACTCTACTCTTTTACTCACTTTTTATACACCGCTCAGGTGCCAGGTGAGTGTGGCATACTCATTAGGTTTCAGAAAAATGATACTTATGGTGCGCAGAGTCCATGCAGGGAGTTGGCTCTAGCGGCAGTTGACACGGTACTAATCTCCCCCAATTTATATTGGGTCCTTAATCACGACTGTGGCGCAGGGCCGCCACCACAGCAGATCAAAAATCCTTAGTGAGTGTGACATACTCACATGGCGCGTTAAGGGTTAACTTTTTAAAATTTGTACCCTCTTGAAAAACCGTGCCTCATTTATGATAAGACGCCAGCTCAATCCTATCGTCCTTGTTAAGAGTTTACAGATTTTAAGGTGACATAGTTGGGATGAAACAATTAGTATAGATGATGAGTGAATGTAGCCGAAGATTATCTAGGCCGGGGGATGAGGTGACTTCAGAGAATTATAATCCGATGGGGGCGTCTGAGGTGCTGGAAAGTTCAACGATCTACTCGTGTTGGCGAACGCTGCAAAGTGCGATAGGAGAGGAGAAGCCAGTTCAGCAGGTTACTCGACTCGACCCCCCACTACACTGCCCCTCACCCCTGGAACTATACTGGCCCTCACCCCTGACACTACACTGCCTCTCCCATTTGGCGATACTGCGATAGTAGTGAAAAGCACGTCCAGTGGTGCCTGGAGAGCGGGGACCTTCAAGATCAGAATGTCTTCCTCGTCCAGTTTATCAAGCGAGACGGAAATCTCAAGTTGCCAAGCAACGTGACGCTTAGAACGAAACAAGTAGGGATGTCCGATACTTTAAAAGTATCGGTACAATATCGTATCGATACACCGAGAAAGTATCAAAAAGTATCAATACGATACTTTCCAAAAGTATCGATATTTTGAAGTATCGATACTTTTCGATACTTTCTCAAAAATGGGTGAAATTATCGTGTATGTTTCTCTCCATCAGTGTGACATCTCTCCATCACGAGGATAATAATTAACATAGAATAAACAAAACAATAAATCACTCATTTTGTTATTTAAAACTTGTTTTTGTTTAGGCACTTGTTTGGGCTAATTTTGGTGGCCCTTCTCGATTATGGAGGACAGCAGGTTATCATAGAGAGCTAGAGGTGGTGGTACATCATCGTTGTTTAATTTGTTGAAGTTTGTTAGTCTCCCAACTATGTAGAGATAGAGGTACTGTCAAGTAGGTACCTTCATGTCGTAGGTGTTGAAACAGATAAAATGTGAGATATAAAAAAGTATCGCCTCCGATACTGGAAAAAAAGTATCGATACTACGATATATATCAGGAAAAAAAAAAGTATCGATATGTATCGATACTTTTTTTGAAAAATATCGATACTTTTAAGTATCGATACTTTTGGGACATCCCTAGAAACAAGCATAATTATGTACATTTCTGATAAGTGAGAAGACACTCCCTTCTCTCTCTCCAGTTCATCAAAGAGCTATCAAAAATAACCTCATATTGAATAAAACCCATCATATTACCAGAATGGATGAACACCGAAGGTGATTTGATTGGCACAACATGAGTATGACGCCTTTTTTGGAACTTTTTCAAAGTTATCCTACTTTCAGAAAAAGCTGCTAATTATAACACAAGGGTTTATTATTTGTCTATATAGATCACTGGTCTGCAAAGAACACGGCTTTGCCGTTATCACCACCTACCAACCATAGATACTACCCACCTACCACGAACCTACAGCGATCGTATTTTGGTCAGATAAAATTTGAACGGAGAATTTTAGGCCTCTTTAGATTTATTATTTTCAATAATGAACCTTTGGAATCGACCAAGAAAAAAAATTGTTTAACCCCCCCTCAAAATTTGATGGTTTACGTTTCAAGGTACGTAGAATCCAAAAATCGAATAAAAATTTGGCCGTCCGTCCGATACTTTCCTCACTTACCATTGACCGATTTTGATGAAATACCTGGGAGTATCCTTTGGCACCCAGGGTATATGTCGTAACATGCCAATGAATATGACTGCAATCCTTGAGAAAATTGACAGGGCACCACTGAAGCCTCTGCAGAAATTATTAATGTTGCGAGACCACGGCATACCCTCACTAACTCACCAACTAGTGCTGGGAAGTACCACGCTCTTAACTCTAAAACAGATGGATATATCTGTAAGGAGATATGTGAGAAAATGGTTGCGCCTGCCATTCGACTCTGCTAATGCCTACATCCATGGACCAGTGGGTGATGGTGGTCTTGGAGTCATGGAACTACTCAGTCAAATACCAGCCATAAGAGCTAATAGGGTAGGGGCGGCAAACACACAACTCTTTGAAGGAGGAACGAGTCTCCAAAAACAAAATGGGACATCAAGAATCGACCGTCGAATTGCCAGGGCACAACGTCTCCATCAAACTACAGATGGAGCTGAACTGGTAAAATCACGTGATAACGGAGCTAGCACGGCATGGATCAGGAACCCTTCAGCGAAACTATGGGGATGGAGGTCGTTGGGTATGGTGAAAGTCCATTCTGGTTCTCTACCAACAGGAGTGAGGAGGACAAGAGGCAGGCGTACCAGCAGCAGCCATCTATGCCGAATGGGATGTCAAACACCCGAAACAGCCTCGCATGTGCTCCAGATTTGCCCAGCCGTGGTAAGACCCAGGTGTGCCCGTCACAATTCTGCCCTGAACCTACTGGATGCCTACGCTCGCCGTAAAGGATGGCCAGTATGGCTAGAGCCACACTTTAACCTGGAACAGCGAGGTTATCTTCCAGTCCTCTTGGTGGTAACACCAAGAGGAGCCTTCATTATTGATGTCTCAGTGGTCTCTGGCTCTGGCCAGAGATCACTCGCAGACATCAATGCTTCCAAAATTCAAAAATATGAAGTTGACGCATTACTAGATGCTGCAGCAGCACTTGTAGACATTCAGCGAAACCAACTAAAGGTGATTGGAGCAACGATCACCTGGAGAGGGATATGGCATGGCAAGTCAGCCAAGGATCTGATTCGGGCTGGTTACCCACTCTTTATCCTGGAGTGGATGACCACCCGAGTCCTAACAGGAGGATCATTCATCTGGTCTAAATTCAGAGCTACGGCCACACGACAGCGTGCCACGGCTAGAGCAAGTGGGCCCCGTGGGACTTGGAGCTGAACTCGAACCCCATGGGGAGGAGAAGTGTCGACTGATGGCATAGCCAGAAGAGGCACAATCCTCCCTCCATCATTTGTGGGATAAGGTGATTCTACCTTGTCCCTCACCCCAATGTCCGAGGTCGGATCTCGGACCCTGATACCAAGCAGCCAGATGGACATGACTGCTGAGTGCTGAAAGTGCTGATACAATTATGTGATGTAAATATTTATGTACAATACCATCAATTGTAGCGGTGAAGTATTTTTTCCAATTATAAATTGTTAATGGTATGTGGGCTCTTTGGGGTCTAGTTTTGCCCCGAAGCTTTTGGTTGATGTAGGTCATTGTGACGTATTGTTTTTCCATCAATTTAAGATAATATGGAATTTTTAGAGACCACGCGGAGCTCTGTAGAAACCGTTCGCTCCCTGCGCGAACTTAAGGGTTGGACTTACGATAAATCAGAAACACGAGTGTGAATCGCAAAAAGAGGCCTAATCTTCGTTCAAATTCTAGCTGACCAATGCGATCGATGTTTTTCTTCATGTTGGTTGGTGGTAACAATGGCAAAGATGTGTTCTTTGCAGACGAGTGCTCTACATAGAATAATAATATACCTTTGCATAGTAATTTGCAGCGTTTTATTAGATTTTTGGATTCTACGTACCTTGAAACGTAAACCAACAAATTTTGAGTGGGAGTTAAACATTTTTTTCTTGGTCGATTCCAAAGGTTCATTATTGAAAATAATAAACCAAAATCGAGCTGACCCTACATGGCCCTGTAGTGCAGATCTATGATGTCAAGGGCTGTAGGTATACAACGTAAGTATCAATTGTACCTTGAATGAAGATCCTACCGGACTGATGTCTGCGCTGATAGATCGATACGCCAGATTAATGGCCTCGAGAAGGAAGTTGGTTTGCCGAGGGGGTGCTGAAGCCCACAATAAAGAGCTAATCGAAATTCTTATCGCTCGAACAAATCGAGTCTTGATAATCGATTTTCGCCGATAAGGCACGTCACCCGCCAGGAGATGACAGGAGTTGTCTGATAGCCCTGGGAAGATACGAATGATGTGGACGTCTCGATCAACTCGGAACCATTGAGTGAATCGGAAACGCATTAATTATTCTGTCTTCGGATCTGAGGCGTTCATTGTGACTTCAACAAATAATCTTCCCCACTTGATAATTCAGCCCCAAAGCTAATATAAAGAGATCTCTCCATTTATCAATACGTACTTAAATCCGACCCTTACCTAGATTTGTTTTTAACATGGGATAGCAAATATCAGAAGTGCGTGAAAATTGATCCACAAAGAGCTGATTTTATAGGGCAGAGATTTGGTAAATGTGGAGTTAAATTTGGTGTTAATCTGCCACTTTGGCAAAATAATACAAAACGTGTTCGAAAGGAGGTAGAGATGACAGAGGAAGAGATACAAATCATGAGATGGCTAGGGGGTCCCAATCCGCACTGATTTCCAATCCTGCAGGATCCGCACCTCCAACTTGCCAATCCTGCAGGATCCTGCACCTGCCCAATAGCGCAAATTAATTATTTGTTTAATTAATTACTTAGTAATTTATAATGCTAAGGCATGATAAAATACTCGGAATAGATAGCGAGGTTAAATTTAAATATTTAGGTCGTCAATGAGAGTATATAATGACAGAATATAATTATTAGGTATGGTTGTTGCAAAATTTGCAATTTAATAGCACTCACCCCATCTTTAGATTTCGAGAAATGATCCCAAACGGCCGTGGAATCCATAGCTTTAAATCAGCTCACAAGTCTCAAGTTAACCCTAATTGGACCATGGTGTCACTAGTGTCACCGAAAACAGAAACTCCACAGCTGTCCCAAAGTGTCACTGGAGTAAACAAAATAAAATCGCAATTTCAAATTTAATAGGCAGCGGAATTTTTGTGGGCTATTTGAAGTCTTAAAATAGAGTTTTGACAAACATTTCCAAAAAAAATCGATGAACAATTTTTAAATTTTTTTGTCATAACATCATTTTTTGATTTTAAACCCTAATTACACTATGGTTTCACCGAAAACATCTTAGCAATTCCACTCCTGACCCACCGGAGTGACTAAATTTAAATTACAATTTTTAATCTAATGGGCGAAGTGACCTTTTTTAACCATTTTTCGTGACATTTTTGTCATAATTTCATTTTGAGACTTCCAATACCTCACAAAAATAATTCAAAAATTCAGCTCAGCCCATCAATCTTAATCAAGCAATTTAATTTTAGTTACTCCAGTGATATCGTATAACAGCGCTGGCATTTGTAATAAATAACATATTATGTTTTTGGTAACACCAGTGACACACATGGTCCAATTAGGGTTAATAGCTTACAAACAATGGTTCTATAAATTCAGCTCTGTCCATCAATTTTTAAATTCCAATTTAAATCCAGTTAATCTGGTGACACTTTGGGACAACTTCTGAATTCCAAAGATTTTTTCAGTGACTCAAGTGACACCAATTAGGGTTGATAGTACCATCATGCAAAAAGATACCTAATAAATGAAAATGGCAGAATACTGGACGCTAAATGGGGGAAAACTGTGAATCACAGAAAGAAATTGTGATTCACGCAGAAGATCAGTGAAGGAAGGGGCTGGAGCGCTGGAGAGAAAAAGCACCCTACCAAGAATGGAAAGTTCCTCTGGAAACTGTTATTCACATTTTGCAGGATCCATACATCGTCGGTGAAGCGGCAACATGCTACATCTCAATTTTCCCAAGTTTTCAGGTGACACAAAAAACTTTCTAAATTCAACTCTACTTCCTCGAAACAAAAACTTTTGACAATTTCATCAACAATTAGACCCATTTCATCAATTCTTACTGATTTTACCATATATTTTCAATTAATTAAAAAGTTAAGTGAGTTATAGCATGTTACCTCATTTCACTCTGAGTTATAGCTAGTTACAGTCCCCGTCGAGCAAGAGTTATCGCATGTTACCTCATTTCACTTTGAGTTATAGCTAGTTACAGTCCCCGTCGAGCAAGAGTTATCGCATGTTGCTTTTCGAAATGAATTATTTCATGTTGGCAATATTGTGAATAACGCCGAAACAAATCACTTTTTCGATAATATGACTTCACCAATGGATCCGGCGGGAAATTTTGTATCAAGATTGATGTATAACTCATTTTGGTAAAAAATTGAGTTATTGCATGTTGCTGCTTCACCGACGACATAGGGATGGTATATCGAATGAAATATATCGATATATCGATCAAATGATATATCGTCAATGAGATATCGATACCTTCGATATACCGGAGAAAATATATCGATATTTCGATATATCGGAGAAAATATATCGATATTTCGATATATCGGAGAAAATATATCGATTTTTCGATGTATCGGAAGATCTACTTTAAAAAACATGTGAAGTAGGTAGGTGAATTTAATAGTTTTAAAACAATATAAAAATAATTTAGGATGACATTTATGGACATATCGGAGTATCTACTTAGAAAACCTTGAAGAAGTAAGTAGGTGGGTGAATTGAAAAGTTACTAACATCGTTTTGGAGGAAATATTATCGATATACTCGACATATCGGAAGATCTATTTGGAAAAACCGTATGAAATATGTATTAACCTACTTTCAAAAGTTACTGGGTATGAATGATCGAAATTCATTGTTTAAAAACTGGAAAAAAGTGCGAAAATGTCATTGCAATGTTAAATTAATTTATAAATTGACAGGGGTATAGGTACTGTGGACGATCATGATCCTTCAAAATTGAAAATAATTGTTGTGAAAACCTGCTTCACTTCGTATAGTAGGTAGTTTTAAGCTGGACGAGCCTCCATTAATTTTGGCTTAGTCAAGTATTTGAGCCTTGAGAGCCACTGTAGGTGAATACTATGTACACAATCCTGTCTGAGCTGAAGTCAACAGTCTGAAATCAACCCATCAGAAGGTACCTACAAAATTTGGAATAAAATTACTTGATGTTTTTACGAGTACAGGCGTCCCTTCTCGTCCATTCATTTCAATATTTAATTTTTACTAAAAAAAAAAAAAATTTAACTTGAAAACAGGTCGCGATATATTGTTAAATATATCGATACTGACCGATAATATCGGTTCTCTATATCGATATAAATATATCGATATATCAAACGTAATATGTCGATATATTTCATATATCGATATATCGTTGCCATCCCTATCCATACACGAATTCTCCAGGATCCGTACCACCCAAAAAGCGGCAAGATCGTGCATTGAAAGGATTCAAGATTGGGATCCCTAGAGATGATGATCATCATCAATAAATCATCATAAATGGTCATAATTGTGAAATACTGTATGATTCAAGGGCAGCACGAACTGTGATTGGGAAAGGATTGTGGAAACGAATTGGAGTCGACGAAAATCTTGTGGTTTAGGCAGGCAATTCAATCTGTACTTTGGGAAGGAGTAGGATGGATGTCACAGCATGGAGCCAAGCAAAACCCTCAATTTGGTTGTTTTAGAGTCAGATACCACAGATTGTTTAGTAAAATCCGAATCCTAGTGATGAACACCTTGGAAACAACGAGTTTAAATTTCAGTCAACGACTCGGTGAAAGTTGAAGAGATCGTTGACTCCTTTACTTGGAACGCGTGGGCCAAAATTTGAACGTGGAAAACTGTTGTCGGACGCCTTACCTAACTCAAGTAACTTGTCGATTCGAACGGCTCATTGTCTCGGCTCGTTTGCGTGCGCTGAATATGTTAGCTCATGAATTTTCAACGGACGCCGAACAGAAAAAAAATCTCCGTAGGTGTCATAATTTGGAGTATCCTCTCTTTTTTTGTACGATTTAAGTGGGCCAGCAGGAATGGATCCTTCAAAACGTAGAATAGACCGCCTTCGCGCTTAAAATGTGGATTGATGACTGTGGATGTTTTCCGAAAAACGTCTGTAGCGTTGGTTGGGCAAGTTTTCGGGTTATCCAAACCCAGGCAACTCATTTTATTGAACAGTATACTATACAGGGTGTGAGCCTAACTGGTCTGCCATACGGTACCAGTCGATTCTACAACTAATTTGCAACAAAAAATGTCCCTTAGCAATTTTTTTTAAACCCTTTGTTTTTGAGTTATTTTAACTTTAAACTTTTTTTTCGTGATTTTGACCTTATGTCATTAAATCGGTCATAACCCCTTCAATTTGCTGTGTAAATTACAATTTGAGGATACCGTTGGAAAGAGCATTAAATTTCCTATCGGATAGATGCCTTAACTTTTTTTTGAGTCAAGGTTTGAGACATGAAAACGTCCTCTAAAAAGAGAATTTTACGTAATTTTGGAAACCTCGCATTTTTTCAATCTCAAATTGAACTACGAGAACCCATACTTTTTCAAGATGCAAGAACAATGAAAACTGCGCTAGAATCTCAGCTTTCCAATGGTATAATCAAAACAAATTCTACAACCGAATTTAGGGGTGAAATTTGTGTTTGAACGCGGAAAAACGTGCATGTGTTCAACGAAATCGGCGCTCCGCCTAGTCGATCTGAGGGGTCGGACGATAGCAGTGGGTGGGTCGGCGCCGCAGTAGACCGCGAGGCCTCCGGAAACAGGAGGCCAGAGCGCTGATTTCTTTGAAAAAATGCACGTTTTTCCGCGTTCAAACACAAATTTCTCCCCTAAATTCGGTTGTAGAATATGTTTTGATTATACCATTGGAAAGCTGAGATTCTGGCGCAGTTTTCACCGTTCTTGCATCTTGAAAAAGTATGGGTTCTCGGAGTTCAATTTGAGATTGAAAAAATGCGAGGTTTCCAAAATTACGTAAAATTATCTTTTTAGAGGACGTTTTCATGTCTCAAACCTTGACTCAAAAAAAAGTTAAGGCATCTATCCAATAGAAAATTTAATGCTCATTCCAACCGTATCCTCAAATAGTAATTTACACAGCAAATTAAAGGAGTTATGACCAATTTAATGACATAAGGTCAAAATCACGGGAAAAAAAAGTTTAAAGTTAAAATAACTCGAAAACGAAGGGTTTTAAAAAAAATTGCCACGGGACATTTTTTGTTGCAAATTAGTTGTAGAATCGACTGGTACCGTATGGCAGACCAGTTAGGCTTACACCCTGTATACTACTACTGATGGGTATAATAGTTTTGTCTTGTTACTAGACTTCAAGAAGACTAAGTTTGACGAATTGAAGTGCCTTTTTGGAGCTAAAGAGCTCTTGAAAGGGTCAATGATAAACTATGTGAGAATGCTAGAGTGCTCATTTCGCAGACCGTTTCTGATCCTAAACTAAGTTAAAACTGTTCATTCTTCAGTAAGTAGTAAATTAGGCCTTGAAAATCTCGCCTATGTAAGCGACATTTAGAAGATACTTCAAAATCATAAATACAAATAATATTACACATCCAGTTTACACATTCCGAGTCAACCGAAAAACTCGTCGAGACGCGAGTGAAAAATAACCTGATGTTCTTTTTTTACCAACCTACTTCCGTACTCGGGAAATCGTTAAAAATAATTGGACCCCCCCCCCCCCCCCCAAATTCTTTTACGCTACACCCCTTTCGAATAATAATAATACATCCACTAAACATCAAAAAAACGTCATATAGTCGTTTACGTCGAGAGGAACGAGCTCCTAACCGAAAATAAAAAACAAATTTGATTTTTTAACGAAAATGAAAAGATTTCTGTAATGCGGGGTTTTCTGCTCAACAATACATAACAAGGTGGGTTTTGAGGGTTCGTAATAAGGGCAAATATTATTCCGGAGAACCGGAGTTCGTCTATTAAATATTAAATGATTTAACAGAATCTGAATTGTCATTGACAACATAGTCAAGAAGTTGTTCTCGAATATGTTGATGATATATCGTTCTTTAACATGTAAGGAGATGGCACCAGTATCAGACACTACAAGCTGAGATTGTCTGGTTTATTTATACTGCGAGGCGTGATTTGATCATATGTTTATCGGGGTGGCATTATTAGGTGCTCCAACTTCACAACAAGTCACCAAGGCTTGGAAATCGAAGGATTGTCTTGTTTTTAGGATTCAATATAGTTTTTCCGAAACCATGTTTTTGCATCAGTATCACACACGGAGAAATATGAATGGCGCCAGTATCAGACACCCTTCAGGTCCAGAATCAGACACGGAGAAATTTGAATGGTGCCAGTATCAGACACCCTCCAGGTCCAGAATCAGACGTGGAGAAGTACGAATGGCGCCAGTATCAGACACCCTGCAGGTCCAGAATCAGACACGGAGAAGTATGAATAGCGCCAGTATCAGACACCCTCCTGGTCCAGAATCAGACAAGGAGAAGTATGAATAGCGCCAGTATCAGACACCCTTCAGGTCCAGAATCAGACACGGAGAAATTTGAATGGTGCCAGTATCAGACACCCTCCAGGTCCAGAATCAGACACGGAGAAGTATGAATGGCGCCAGTATCAGACACCCTGCAGGTCCAGAATCAGACACGGAGAAGTATGAATAGCGCCAGTATCAGACACCCTTCAGGCCCAGAATCAAATTCCAATTTTATGGCAACTTGAATAATTTCTAAAAACAGTATTTTCTTTCAAACGCCCTGACAAAAATAATGTGTTAGTTATAATTTGAAAATAGGAATGGAATAATCGTACTTCATAGTGCATTACATCCCAAACCGTGAGGCCTTAGATAACGGGACAAAAGGCAATACTATCACACCTAAATTCATGTATACAGTCGCGATTTAGTAATAAAAACAAACATTGAATTGAGCCGAAGCCGAGTAACTTTGGCTCAATTCAATATTTGTTTTATGACTGGGGTGGCTATATAAGTTAAAGCGTGAGTTTCAAGTTTTTAACATTAAAAATAAACGAGAAAAACCAAGAAATCCCGATTTGTCGAAATTACCAGTATCAGACATCCCCTGTCTGATACTGAAAATGGCCCCAATCGGAACCCAGTATCAGACATCCTCGAAATTCGGTTATAATATTGTCATTCCGAACAAAATTTCGCAATCTATCAATAATACAGGACACTACCTAATATGAAAATAAAGCGAAAACGATTGTATAGATGATCCGATGCATTGTAGCTGATCTCGAAACACCAATCTCTAAGTACCTTCCACTAGCCTCATAGGGGACCATCTACACGCTAATCTAGACAATCCTAGAAAATTTCATCAACTTCGGATGAAAAATTAAGTGAGTAGGTGTATGTGATTAGATAAAAAAAAAAAAAAAATGCGCAGTCACTTCTATCAGTCCGGGGATGATGATTTTCATAGGGGACCATCTAAATACTAATCTGTAACATCCCTGAAAATTTCATTGAAATCGGGTTGAAAATGTGGAAGTTATGGCCGTTACAAGGAAATTCACGTTTGCGCATGCGCAGTCGCTTCTATCAGTCCGGGGATGATGATTTTCATAGGGGACCGTCTACACACCAACCCGCACAATCCCTGAAAATTTAATCGAAATCGGACAATAACTTCGTATAGTTATGCGCGTTACAAGGAATTCATGACAGACAGACAGACAGACAGACACGGAACCAAAATTGTTCAGAAAGTTCTAAAACGCAAAACGCGAGTGAAAATTTTGATTTTGGAGAACTTGTTTTTTTCATCCTTGAAAAGTGAAAACAAAGCTTCCGCTACTTTGGTAGACTCGGAAGCAAAAAAAATTCCAAGTGGGTGTGGCACATAGCTTCCTCGTATCCATAACCCGATTGCATAGATGATCCGATGCATAGTAGTTAATCTCAAAACATCAAAACAAGTTAATCTGTAACATCCCTGAAAATTTCATTGAAATCGGATGGAAAATGTAGAAGTTATGGCCGTTACAAGGAATTCACGTTTGCGCATGCGCAGTGGCTACTATCAGTCCGAAGGTGGTGATTTTCATAGGGGACCATCTAAATACTAATCTGTAACATCCCTGAAAATTTCTTTGAAATCGGATAGCAAATGTAGAAATTATGGACGTTACCAGGAAATTCACGTTTGCGCATGCGCAGTAGCTACTATCAGTCCGAAGGTGGTGATTTTCATAGGAGACCATCTAAATACTAATCTGTAACATTCCTGAAAATTTCTTTGAAATCGGATGGAAAATGTGAAAGTTATGGCCGTTACAAGGAATTCACGTTTGCGCATGCGCAGTCGCTTCTATCAGACCGGGGGTGATGATTTTCATAGGGGACCGTCTACACACCAACCCGCACAATCCCTGAAAATTTCATTGAAATCGGACAATAACTTCGTATAGTTATGCGCGTTACAAGGAATTCATGACAGACAGACAGACAGACACACAGACACACAGACACTGAACCAAAATTGTTCAGAAAGGTCTAAAACGCAAAACGCGAGTGAAAATTTTGATTTTGGAGAACTTTTTTTTTCGTCCTTGAAAAGTGAAAACAAAGCTTCCGCTACCTTGGTAGACTCGGAAGCAAAAATTGAATGGGAACGGAAAAATCAGGCAAATATAACAGTAGAAAGCTGGTCACTTGGCCACATTGTTGTTAACCTCGCCGTTGGAGAACTAATGTGGAAGTGCCCTACGATAACCGACTCCAAAACTGTAATATTCTTCTCAGAGCTCATAGTTTCAGAACTGTCCACTAGAATGATCTGCTTGCACCAAATGACCCAAGGAAAAGGCCTGAAAACCGTTAGAAACTCTTATTTTTAGATGTGAAGTTGAAAGTGTCTGATACTGGACCAGTGTCTGAAACTGGTGCCTTCAACCTACATTGGCTCCTGCTGATCTCGATGAAATCATTACCCTCCGAATAAGAGCGGAATAGGTCCATTACAAAGAGGTTTCCTTCACCTTTTCCATCTCAATTGACATCGGTTGATTCTCCCAGTTCTTTTCATCTCAGTGAGCCCTTCACTCAGTCGACCAATGGGATTCAAGTTCACTTTCACTTGTAAATTTACATAATAAGCAATGTTTTTCGTGATGTACTTTCAGTTCTTGTTTGTTATTGATGATCTGAATGTCAAAATCGATTCAAATTTTCAACTCATTATGTGGGAAAACATAAGTCTGTTTTCTATAAGCAGCCATTCTTACAATATTGTGACACATTTCCAATGATAAACCTGAGTCAAGTGTGGAACCTACGACCGTAAAAAACTCTTTTTATAGAACTCGCCATTTCATCCCAAGAGAAATTTACAATCGCGCGCCGCTTCCGCAAATAAACTTGGCGTAAAGCGTTCTCGGTCAAATTCGTTCAAAAGAGTTCTCGTAGGAAAGTCCGTAGTCGGCTGGAAGACCCGTAAAAAGTTGAACCATCAACCTACTGCCGCAACATAAATGTCAATCGTTCAAAACAAATAAAAGAAACAATGGGTTTTAACTACAATCGGAAGAACTTACACGATGATAAACTCCAAATTATTACGATTTAAAATTATGCTTCCTCACTACCGAAAGTTGGGGTAGCTTTGTAGCTTGGTAGCTTTGTATTTGAGCAGCATTTCATAAACGTCTGCCAAGTTGAGTGGGCAAATATCTTTTTGGTTTAATATACGATGGATTGTAGTATTGAGGAGGAGTACCGCTGATTACAAAATGCCATTTGGAATCAGTTCGGCACCAGCAAAATTCCAAAAAACAATGGAAATAGTTCTAGCTGGAATTGAGGGGGTACAATGTTATTTAGATGATATAATCATTACCGCAAAAGACAAAGAGACGCACATTAGGAAAGTGGATACAGTCCTTGAGAGACTGAACACGGCGGGAATGAGAGTACAGTTGGCGAAGTGTAGGTGGCTTCAAGATTCCGTCATCTATTTGGGACATCGATTTGACAGATTGGGGATTCATCCAACGGAAGAGCACGTTCAGGCTATTAGACAAATGCCTGAGCCGTCGAATGTGAAGGAACTTACATCGTTTATGGGCAGTATTAACTACTACCAGAAATTCATCCCTAGATTGCAAGGCCATTGTACATTGCTTTATAGTTTGCTGCAAAAAGGAGCCAAATGGAACTGGACCCAGCAACATAGTAAAGTAGTACAGGAGCTAAAAGAGATACTCTCTTCGTCCGATACCTTGGTTCATTACGACCCATCGTTACCTTTGATACTCTACTCCGATGCTAGTGAAACAGGGGTGGGTGGAGTACTAAGTCATCGTTTTCCTGATGGATCTGAAAAGCCTATAGCGTTTACGTCACGAACCTTGAACAAAGCGGAGCAGCGCTATTCCGTAATAGATAGAGAGGCGCTAGGTATTGTGCATTCCGTCAAAAAGTTTGAAAGATACCTCTATGGAAAGAGATTCATACTTAAGACTGATCACAAACCACTGACATACTTGTTCGGGGAAAAGGCGGAGCTGCCAAAGTTAGCATCCAGTCGTCTTAGCAGATGGGCACTCACGCTCATGGAATTTGATTATGTAATTGAGTTTATTCCTGGAAAAGACAACAGCCCCGCTGATGCTCTGTCAAGATTACCACAGAAAGCAGCAAATGAGGAGAACAAAATCGAATATGGACGAAAGATTACACAAACGAAAGTGAAGGATATAGGTGTATCAAAAAATTGTTGAGAACAAGAACAGAAGAAGATGCAAAATTGAATAAAATAGTAAGGTATTTGCAGCAGGGATGGCCAATGAAGGAATATTTGACTGAGGAATTTTGGACGTTTTATGAGAAGAAGGAAGAACTATCCTACGAAGAAGGTATTTTACTATGGAAAGGTAGAATAGTGGTACCTGCTTCCCTACAAAAAGATATAATACAGATATTACACGAAGGCCATCCAGGGGTCTCAGCAATGAGGTCCATAGTGCATCTTTGGTGGCCGTCCATTGATAAGGAAATAGAAATATTCTTGAATACGTGTAAACCCTGCCAAGAGAACAGGCCTTGGGATCCAGAATCACCATTGTATTCCTGGAATATCCCAACGGAACCATGGTCACGGTTGCACGTAGACTTCGCAGAATCTTTCGAGGGACACAACTGGTTGATTATGGTAGATGCAACCTCAAAATGGATCGAAGTTGTACCAATGAAGCTGATTACGACGGAGAAAACAATAGCGGTTCTAGAAGACATTTTTGCAAGGTTTGGGCTACCAATGGTTGTTGTTTCGGACAATGGGCCGCAATGGACTTCTGAAAATTTTAAGGAGTTTTGTAAATATAACAATGTAAAACATGTGCTAACCACTCCTTACCATCCAAGATCTAATGGATTAGCAGAGAGGATGGTTAGGACATTCAATCAACGTTTTGGATCTAGTAAGAGCAGCAAGCAGGATCTGCGGACTCCTCTGAATCAGTTTCTATTCCCATATAGAATAACTAGTCACAGAACAACAGCACGAACGCCGGCAGAGTTGTTGTTGGGGCGCCATCTACGAACCAGAATCAGTCTATTACAGCCAGATTTGGCTGGAAGACTGGATGAACAGCAAATCAAGCAAAAACTTCAACACGACCGAGCGTTGCTGAAGGAATTCCGTGAGGGGGAGACAGTTTGGGTAAAAAGAAAAAAAGACGACAAAATATTTGTAGAAGCGATTGTGAAGCAAAAGACGGGACCATTATCCTACGTGGTCATCATCGATGGTGTGGAACGTCGTGTTCACGCAGATCATATGAAGAAGGCTCTGGGTTCCTAAAGGGGGAGGAGTTGTTGCATCATGGGTTATAGATATTGTTATCCAGTAGTCATGCAATCATATTGAGAATAGTTTAATAGAAATACATTCATTCTTTCACCAACTCTTGGCTTGTGAATATTAGCTGTTAGCGAGATACTTCAAGTAAAATAACCGGTTGTGGGAGACATCTTGGTGCTAAGTATAGACTAATCAATAGCTAGCTCGACATAATACTTTTTATGAAAACTGAGGATCAGCCGCTCATTTCCTCCCCTCACCATACACCTAATTCATGTTGATGGTTTTTCGAATTGATGCATCACACAAATTTTAAAACTCTAGGTATGATCCACTACAAATTTCGCCCACAAATGACCTCCACTGGGAAATCATGTCAAAATTATTGTTTAAAAAATGGTACAAGAGAAGCCATGGAAGGGCAGTGGATGTGTAGGGTTACCTCTCTTCTTACTCTGCAGCCAGTCGAGGGCGTCCAGGCATGAAAAAGCTATTAATCCTGAAACTCGTGCTAACCGCATCCAGCAATCGATTGTCAGATTAATCGCTACTATCCATTGTCCTGGAGTAGTATTGAGAAAACGATGGATCCTTTTTCTGGATCTCTTCTAGATTTTTCACTATGAAACACCTTTCTCGTGGAACTCAACGTATTTCTTATAGAAGACCTACGATTATTGATTGAGCTGTCTAACTTACACAGAAATTAACACCAATTATGAATACCAGAGACCAACAAGCAGACAAGAAACGTGATCAATATTGATCAGAGAGCTTTGAAACTCGAAAACGAATGGGTAAACAATTTCTTCCGGCTCGACTATGAGGATGATACCTACCTTCTTAGATGGAAGACAATAAACCTTTCAGGCTCGGAAAATCATCTTAGTTGGATCGCAGCCTTGAAAGATTATTTAATAGCATTGCTAATTTGACTCGCCAACAATTTTAATAGCGTTGCAGCAGCTTATCAGCTCTTGACAGGTACCTACTCAGATGAACTTGGAAATTATCTGAAATAAATAATATGCTTATCGACATTTATGTTTGAGTCGTTTCCTCATCTACGCCTTACTTGGTAACATCAGAGCACAGCTTTCCAGTCAACTTCAAGATAGAACCAGGATTTAGAGTAATAAGTACATAAAGAAAATTACACTCAATCAAGAATGATTTTCTTTCGTTCGAACTTACCGCCAGGCGAGAGCCTTATAAATAATATCGTCAATTGAATCGGAAACGAGGGGAAGGCCTTATCTTTGAATTTTTTCATTACCGAGTTGTGAATACTATAAGTTATTGGAAAGAAGAATTGTGTTAAGTTGATATTTTAGTTTCCGAAGTAAATAAACTATTTTGATTTCAGAAAAAAAACATAGATATCGTCTCTCCATCTATCCTCCACATTATAAATATTTCAACAGAAGTGCCACTCAGGCAATCTCAGGGATTTTAGCATCTACAAAAAACCTACCTTATTCAACTTAACTGAAATCTGAAGTGAAATGGTGCAGAAAATAAGTTAGAAATTCATTACTAATTATCTTTAGAAGGTTTTCCTTAACCCTAATTGGACCATGGTGTCACTAGTGTCACCGAAAACATCTAAGGAATCCAACAGCTGTCCCAAGGTGTCATCAGATTAACTAGATTTAAATTGCAATTTAAATTAATGGATAGAGCTGAATTTTTTCACCGTTTTTTGAAGACATTTTGAACATTTTCGAGAAAAAAAATTATTGTTTTTAATTGATTTCTTTTGAAAATGTTTGTCGCAACTCTATTTTGAGACTTCCAATCGCCCACAAAAATTCTGCAGTCCATTAAATTTAAAATTGCAATTTGATGTTGGTTACTCCGGTGACACCTTGGGACAGCTATGGGTTCCTGAGATGTTTTCGGCGACACTAGTGGCACCATGGCCCAATTAGGGTTAATTTACAGATTGGAAGTGAGATGTAGATGGGTCATTTACCCAGAAAGGGCGAATCGTTGTCCAGAGAAGCTTCTGAATGCACATTTATGATTTGGGTGTCAAAAAAAAATTCTCCATAAACTATCAACTTTGTTCTACTTCGGGCAATCAATGAAATATGCACTTATTCACGCTAAAATACAGAAATTAAAGTTTAAACTGGTAAATGTCCAGTAATCTGCCATGTCCGGACCCCTAGGTAGTCAACTTTGCTTGAACACTATGACTCACCTATGAAAGCAGCGGCCTGAATTTGTAGTGATTCTTTATTGCATATACCTGGACATGAAAAAAATGGATTTGCAGATTTTTTTCAGAAGCAAATAAAGCGAGCAGGAGGATAAAATGTGCTTGTCCGGAGGATTTTGTCTTTAATCTGCCATTTTTGTGTTTTCGTATTTTGGCAGCTTTTTATCGTTTCCCGCGGTTTTACTACCACTGTAAGAGGTGAGGTTAGTCGTCAGGTTATCAAAGAAAGCGGCGGGAAACGTATTCCTTCTGTGTGGAAGCGTGCGCAAGTGGAGTCAGTTGCGAAATTGTGGTGTCACAGTCACCGTCTGTCTTTCATCTGCCTTCTGTAAGAACGGCAAGAACTCGAAATTATTTTTTCTTTTTGGTCTCTAGTTCTTGTTTTTACCGAGCTGGTTCCAGCGATATGGTTACACTTCAGCAGAACAGCACCAGAACGCGGGAAAAGCTGAAAAACCTAAGTGCCACCCAGGAATTTTGTGTCTTTTTTTGTGTCTTTCATCTGCCGGTGATGGTGGCTTTTGGAGAGATGAAAGACTTTTTTCAAGTTGTTAACAATTTAATTTGAATTTTCCGTTGCAATTTAAAAACTTCACATTTTTTGACCTCAAAACTGTATTCAGCAACCGTAAAAATCCCCTGGTACCAAGTTTTGGCTCGAAAAACCGATGAATTGAGATTACTTGGTTACTTTCGGAGGTTTCTAGGTTGCTATCAGAAAAACCGTGTTCCACGTTGGTTTAACCCTTTTCTACACCTGCGTCCCGCCCTGGTTCAATTTTTGGAATAACTCCCAGTTCTCGCTCCTCATGGAGATGGGGTTCCGAGTATTCTCCTTTACGCGGAAACCACGCCAATAGGTTTCTTTCGATAGGTTTTCTTCTTTAATTTTTAATTAATTATTTAAGCGTCCCACTGTGTGTTCTTTTGTCGAAATTCAATCAGTATGGTGTGAGGTTAATCCCTGATTTTTGGCAGAACTTTAAGTTTGAGTCGAACTTTAAGTTTTCTGAAATCTTGAGATATCGATTGTACCTTTCCAGGAAAATGACCCATATAGATGTAGAGTAGGAGAAAGAGATGAGATTTGGATGGATGAAGAGGAAGTAAATTGTCTTCAAACTTATCAGTGATTTATGTAAGAAATTAATTAATTCGTGTTGTCACAGCTTTTATTACCTCGAATGTTCCAGAGACGGACTGAATAAGAAGTAGAACACACGGCAGCAGCAATAATGGTTTCCGCATGTCTGAAACAAATCGATACAAACATGAAAAAAAATGTGAAGTTTACAATTCGCGAAGTTTTAAGATCATTATCTGCAACCCAATTTTAGTAGTTACAAGAAGAAAATATTCCAGAACAGTCTGTGTGGTCGCAAGTCGTGACCACGAATCGCCACTGAGATCCGAGAAAGCGCCTCGAGGGGATCATCATTCATGTCAGGCAAGTTCTGGGCGGACCTCTTCGATATGTATCAGGGTTTTTGTGTGTCAATAATCGGATCACCGTCAGTCAGAGGTTGACCTCCCTACCGAATTCTACCGATTTCTTTATACGCACTAAAGAAGGTCGTGGGAAAAACTGTGTACGGAAGTGAGGGTGCAGCAGTGCATCGCCGACCCCATACAAAGTTTTTCTGTAGGGGTTTTCCACCCCAAAAACGTTGAGAATTATTACACATTATTATTATTTTACTGTATCGACAAGGTAGCAAAGAACATGGATTTGCCAATGCCACTACCAATCAATCATATTTTCGCACCACAACCAAGTTAATTTTGAAGAAATAAACGCTTCACACTCAATTCGAAGAAATTGATGTTGTAGGTGCCTCCATTAAGAAATTTGATTACTGGTTGCTAAGGACGCAAAACTGGGTACGTGTCGAAGAAACGAACAGCGAAAGCATTTTGGTCAGCTGAAATTTGAATGGAGATTAGGCCTCTTTTGCGATTCAGACTCGTGTTTCTGATATATCTTAAGTTCTCATAAGGAGCGAACGATTGGTCCTAAAGAGCTCTTGGTGGTCTCATTCGTTTCTAAAAATTCAATACTATTTTAATTTGATGAAAAAACAATACCTCTGTATCGTAAGTTTTTCAGCTAGGGCGTTTTGCAAATTTCAGCCCTTATTTTTCAACCCTTGGAAGTGACCGAAATCAACCAAAAGCTTCTGGGCACAACCAGACCCCAAATAGAGCCCATACACCAAATTTCATCAAATGTACGGAGGAAAAAGTTTTGTACCTTAAAACGCAAAACCAACAAATTTTTAGAAGGAGTAAAAAAAAATTCTTGGTCAATTCTTATGGTTCATTATTGAAAATAATAATCCGAAAACGTCAGTTAACCCTAATTGGACCATGCTATCACTAGTGTCACCGTAAACATCACAGGAACTTGAAAAAAGTGTCATCATAGTAACCAAAATTTATTTGCAATTTTGAATTTCATGTGCAGCAGATTTTTTTAACAAAAACTATATTATAACAAACACTTCCAGAGGAAATCGATGAAAAATTTTTCAAAATTTTTGTCATAACATTATTTTTTGATTTCTAAAAACTTACAAAAAATGATTCACAAAATTCAGATATGTCCATTAATTTTTAAATTGCAATCTAAATCTAGTTAATCTGCTGACACCTTGAGACTCCCAAGATGTTTTCGGTGACACTAGTGACACCATAGTCCAATTAGGGTAAGTTGGGTGGACAGTAAAGCTTCTTGACGAAATATCTGTTGGTGTAAGGCAATTGTCTTAGTCGCAGCACTAGAGGGTACCTGGATGATTTATCATGAAATATGAACTTTCAATCGTTTGTAATGAAACTTGAAGAGTTCTGTCTTGAGGCTAACTAGCACAGTTCATGAACATGCCATTAAAAACGTCAGTATTGTCTTAAGTTCTTGTTCGAAATACTGTTTTTACAAACAGACATGGAACCAAAAATGTTTGAAAATTTTGAACCTCAAAGTATTAGATGAAGTTTTGATTTTGGAGGACCCAAAGTTTTCTATACCTGCCCGGTCATCAAATATGGCGGAAATATTTCAAGTGTTGCCTCTGATAATTGATTTAATTGAACTTGATCTAGTCCCCCAACTACCCACTACATTGAACCCAAAACAGCATGTTTCATGAGAACATGCTACATGTAGCGAAAATCATAGGACTCTGTTTATGTTCGAGATCTAGAAAATTTGTAGTTTTGATGCGCAAAATGTAGTAAGTTGTAATTTTGAACATGAGTTGAGCACATTTTGATAGGGATGGCAACGATATATCGATATATGTAATATATCGATATATTAGGTTTGATACATCGATATATTTATATCGATATAGAGAACCGATATTATCGGTCAATATCGATATATTTACCGATATATCGCGACTTGTTTTCAACAAGTAAAAATTAAATATTAAAATAGATAGATGAGAAGGGACGCCCGTACCAGTAAAAACATCAAGTAATTTTATTCCAAATTTTGTAGGTACCTACGTGATGGGTTGATTTCAGATTACTGACTTCAGCTCAAACATGATGGTTTACACTACAGGGGCTTGAGCCAAAGATAATGGAGGTGAGTCCAGATTGAAACTACCTGCTACTTATACGAGTTGAAGCAATTTATAAATTAATGAAACATTGCTATGGCGAGGGTAGGCATCTATAATTTTTTATATTATGTTGTTTGGACCCCTGAGGGTAGTTTATCCCCAAATTTGCAACCCAAAAAACCCTGTGCTACTGACCTAGTGCTCTGATAACCATGACATTTTTGCACTTTTACAACTACGTATAATTTCGATAATTCATACCAGTAACTTTTTAAACCAGGTTAAATATTTACTTCATCCGTTTTTCCAAGTAGATCTACCGATATGTCGAGTATATCGATGTATTTCTTCCAAAATGATGTTAATAACGTTTCAATTCACCTACCTACTTACTTCAATAAGATTTTCCAAGTAGATCTTCCGATAATTTTCTCTCGATTTGCCATCCCTATATACCTAGTAACGTCTACCATGATACTTTTGAGAGGGTTAAATGCTAACTTCAAAGAGTTTTTCCATATAAATCTTCCGATTTGTCGACTTTGTCGATAAATTTCTTCCAAAATGATGTTTGTGCAGCTTAAAACGTTTTAACTCACGTATCTAATTCAACAAGATTTTCCAAGTTAGATCTTCCGATATATCGAAATATAGATATATTTTATCCGATATATCAAAATATCGATATATATTATCCGATATATCGTAAGTATCGATATCTCATTGACGATATATCGTTTGATCAGTAAATCGATATATTTCATTCGATATGCCATCCCTACATTTTGATGACTTTCTGTCTGAATGATCGGCCTTTTTAAGTGAATAACTCCATGGCAATGATCTTTCATTGTTTCCGATTAGGTATAATAATAATTAGAGAAGTAACTCACGTACCCTAGAGGGCTGTTATTTATTTTAAAAAAACAATTTTGATTTTGCAAAGAACATTTTTGATGACTTTTTGCCTGAATAGTGTGTCTTTTCAAGTATTGAACTCTATGGCAATGATCTTCCATTGTTTCCAATTAGGTATTTCATTCATTATAGATGTAACTCACATACTCTAGAGGGCTGTTATTTATTTTTAAAAACGAATGAAGCCCACATCATTAAAAACATTGAAAATATATTCGAAAACCAACAAGTTTTGGGTTTTCCTCCTTTAGATAATTTAATACAGGAAGGTGCAAATGTGGCAACTCGATGAAGAATCGCCTAAGTTATTTTTAGTAAAATTTTTTATCTGCCTACAGAAGAATGCAACACTGTACCATATAGGTAATTATATAAACATGATATGCACGAAGGTCATCTCAATGCCTAATTAGATTATGGGATACCAATTTTTTAGAATTTCAAGTGAAATTCGCGTATTTATTAAATTTATATACATTTAGCCGTGAAACGCGACGGAAAATTATTCCGTAGTGAATGCATAATGGCGGTTTCAGGTGGAAGCTTATTTGCATTTTGGCCCCTAAGCATCAGGGATCGATCACCGATTTTGCATACTCGCTGTCTGAGCGGAGAGGCAGTTTTGCATACAGTAATTGTAAATGCGTCGAAAAATAGAATCGATGGAGATATAGAGAAGTTTGATTGGCAGTTGACCCATTCAGAGTTGAATCAGACCACTTGGGGTTCGGGAATCACGACAATTGCACACAAAAACTATACAATCGTATAATATGAGTGAATGAGCGAACACACAAATAACTTTTAGCTGAACTAAGCTTCCATGCATGAGGTTTTTATATCAAAAAGTTGTACGATTTACACTTACACACACAGGTATTACACAGAGCGCATGATCAGGAATCAGCTCATTTTAAGGCATCACCCGGGTAATTGACGTTTGAGTCATAATAACGTAATTATGGTCTGATTGAATAGCGAGTTGGCCGACAAAATACGCTGAGAATCGTAAGGTCTTTTCGATAAGTAGCGGAATCTGTCGTGAGGATGGCAAAGAAGTATCGATTCCTTAAAAAATCGATTCTTTTGAAAAAACTATCGATATTTTTACATTATTTTTTTCTCCTTGAAGAATCGGGGAATCGATTCAAAAATTCGAGAATCGATCAGATTCTTTTCATTAGCTGTTTGAGGGAAATAAATTATCATCAATAACAAATCACTGTTATTTATTACTGTTAGGATACTTATGTTTAAAAAAGTACCTCTTAGATTCTTAAAAATCGAAGCGAATTTTTTAGATTCATTTCTAAAAGATTGATTCATTTTGAAGACATACCTAATTTGCCGACAAACCAGGAAAGGTAATGAGGAATTTCACCATGTCGGAATTTCCTATTTTTGACCCCAAAATCGGATTCAGCACCTCGAAAAACCTCCTACGGCAAACTTTCAGCCCGAACTTCCTAATTTACGAATAAACAAAACAGTGTAGAAAATACGAACGTTAAAAAAAACCGGGAAAATGACGTCATCCTGGAATAGTTCATTTACGGCCGCTTGAAGCGTTGAGATCGAGAAATCCATAGTCCCCAGATGCAAAATTTCACGAAACAGTAAAGTTCGAAATCAAAAAACTGAAGAAAAAAATAGAAAAAGTAAGATGTGGAAAATTAGGTTTTCCCTGTTTTTGTTTGATAACTTTCCTCTTGGAAAACACGATTTTGTCGTCCCAATGGGCAACACTGGGAGGAGACGGCGATCCGAACAGCCCAATCAGCGAGCGTTCCCGCTGCACGTCCGTTTTCCCGGTTATTTTTGAAATCATAAATTTTGATTGTCTCCCAAAAATAACAGGAGACTTATTTTCCGAAATCAGCCCGATTTTCATCTATCCCACACCATTAGCTATTCAGGAAAAATGCAAACAGAATTCGGTGAAATTCCTCATTTTCCATTCCTGAAGAGGTACCTAACATGCTTGAGTTGGTTGTTTCCACTAAAAATATTGAAACGCACGTTTTTCTTACCATCCAAACTGCAATGAAATAGCAAGACAAATAGCGGCGAATCTAACAAATTGTGTCTTCCAAAGTCAAAATTACCACTCCCAAAGCGTTTAGAACAACTTTGATCATTATGAGGTCCAATTCTTGTCCCTGACATACCTAATATCTTGAAACACGATTATGGAATTTCCTTGAAATGTTGTGTTCCTGATGAGGTACCTAACATGCTTAGGATGGTGAGTCCAAAGCAGAGGGGAGTTGGGTTTTAGTTGGTATGCCCAAGCGGGTCCAACACTGGTAGGGTGAAACCTCCTCATTCCCTACGAAAAAACGTCTGCCAAGTGGGTGTGGCACATAGCTTCCTCGTATCCATAACCCGATTGTATAGATGATCCGATGCATAGTAGTTAATCTCAAAACACCAATCTCTAAGTACCTTTCACTACCCTCATAGGGGACCATCTACACGCTAATCTGGACAATCCTAGAAAATTTCATCAAATTCGGACGAAAAATTAAGCGAGTGGGTGTATGTGATTGGATAAAAAAAAATACACAGCCTCGGCTAGGTTTCGAACCCGCGACCTTAGGAGCTCAAATCAAGACTTTATCCTCTGAGCTACCGATAACCAGCAATTAATGGGATTTGAGATTCTCACAGGAGACCATCCCTCTATGAATGAATCCCTCTATGAAAAACAATTCTCTGTGATTTTCATAGGGGACCATCTAAACACTACTCTGTAACATCCCTGAAAATTTCATTGAAATCGGATGGAAAATGTAGAAATTATGGCCGTTACAAGGAAATTCACGTTTGCGCATGCGCAATGGCTACTATCAGTCCGAAGGTGGTGATTTTCATAGGGGATCATCTAAATACTAATCTGTAACATCCCTGAAAATTTCATTGAAATCGGATTGAAAATGTGGAAGTTATGGCCGTTACAAGGAATTCACGTTTGCGCATGCGCAGTCGCTTCTATCAGTCCGGGGACGATGATTTTCATAGGGGACTATCTACAATCTAATCCACATAATTCCTGAAAATTTCATCGAAATCGAGTGGAAAATGTGGAAGTTATGGCCGTTACAAGGAAATTCACGTTTGCGCATGTGCAGTAGCTACTATCAGTCCGAAGGTGGCGATTTTCATAGGGGACCATCTAAATACTAATCTGTAGCATTCCTGAAAATTTCATTGAAATCGGATGGAAAATGTAGACGTTATGGCCGTTACAAGGAAATTCACGTTTGCGCATGCGCAGTCGCATCTATCAGTCCGAGGATGATGATTTTCATAGGGGACCGTCTACACACCAACCCGCACAATCTCTGAAAATTTCATCGAAATCGGACAATAACAATAATAGTGGGCGTCGGTGGTCTAGTGGACAGTGTACCCGACTGTGGTGATAAGATAAGGACCGTCTAGCGGGGACGCGCGTTCGAGTCTGGTCGCCGCAGAAAGTTTTCTGTCTATTAGACGATCGGCAATCTCTCGTTCCAACCCAGGGCGGTGATGTTTGGGAAGCCATGAGCGAAATCATCAGAACAAATTCTGATCTCCCCTTAGGGAGACAGCTGATGACGTCCGCAACGCCAAGAATGGCAGTCGGACGAAAATTCAACCTGAAATGGTTGCTTACTTTACTTTTTTACTACACCAACCCGCACAATCCCTGAAAATTTCATAGAAATCGGACAATAACTTCGTGTAGTTATGCGCGTTACAAGGAAATCATGACAGACGGACAGACACACAGACACACAGACAGACAGACACACAGACACGGAACCAAAATTGTTCAGAAAGGTCTAAAACGCAAAACGTGAGTGGAAATTTTGATTTTGGAGAACTTTTTTTTTCGTCCTTGAAAAATGAAAACAAAGCTTCCGCTACCTTGGTAGACTCGGAAGCAAAAATAAGTTTTTTTACTAAATACATCGGAAACCCTGTTTTTCTTACTCTAAACTGCACTAGAACATCAAAGCTTTGTAATCGTGCGACAAGTCAACAAAATTGGGTCCTCCAAAATCTCAGAGCTTTTAGCTTTTTTTTCCAAAAATATTTATTATAATTTAGAAATATATAGCAAAATAACATCATTGGTTTATAGTACGTTTTTCAGGTCGCATTTTTCTCACATTTTCTCACTTTTGGCCAAAATTGATATAGTAGGTACTTTTTGGAATCAAGCTCCTCAATTTGCGAACGAAATCACAACATTATCGACTATAGAACTGTCCACGTGATCGTGAAAATCCAGTTTCATATTGAGAAATTCACAATTAATTTCTATTCATTCTATGACAATAAGTCAGTAATGAATAAGCAAATAGTACTATACAATAAAAATATATAATATTTATAAATATTCACGTAACTTGACTGGAACCCTTCAATCGTCGCTACGGAACGAACCATGACTGAAATTCCGAGAATTTGAAAAGCAATATTCTCCCCTCAATAATTCCACGTAGGTAACATTCCAATCGCAGGAGAAATAAAATTGACGACGGGCTAAATTAGATGCATAATACTCGTATATGCCGGAAATAGCTTGGGCGAAATATTTCAATAATTTCGAACGCCGCGGTATTTTGACAAGTAAATCAATGGGCGTTGAATTACTTGGAATAATGCATGAACAATCAGTCTGAATGAAATTGATATTTGATGTTCGTATGTTGTCTCAACTACTCTAACGGATGATTGTGCGTTTAATATGTCATCAAGGATCAAAAATGAAGATTCTGACAAGATTGGAATTGTTTTAACCATGACTTTCCTGATTGGATTCAAACCACTTCCTGGAAATATTTTTTCACTTTCGTGAGGTAAATCGTCTACCAAGTGGGGCACTTTACAACATACAAAACAAATTATAAACCCTGCTATAAAATAGTTCTTTCTCAATAGTTCCAACTATTATTCAGAGATTTCATGGGTTTTTTTTAGTCTATTTATCAAATAACGTCAAATTTTCAATACCTAGTAAGAACTTGCATTAACAAAAAAACAAAATAAAAGACGACTTTCCATCAAAACTGTATTTTAGTTTATTATTTTCAATAATGAACCTTTGGAATCGACCAAGAAAAAATTTTCTTTAACACCCCCTCAAAATTTGTTGGTTTACGTTTCAATGAACGTAGAATCCAAAAATTTAATACAAATTTGGCCGTCCGTACGCCGTACGCGGCACTTTCCCCGCTTAGCATTGACCGATTTTGATGAAATTTGGTATGCAGGCTCCATTTTGGGTCTAGTTGTGCCCCGAAGATTTTGGTTGATGTAGGTCACTTCTAAGAGTTGAAAAATATGGTTTGAAATTTTGAAAATGCCCTAACTCAAAAAACTGTGATATTAAGGTATTGTTTTTCCATCACTTTAAGATAGTAAAGAAATTTTAGAATTTTTTGAGACCATGCGGAACCCTGTAGGACAAACCGTTCGTTCCCTACAAGAATTTAAGGGTTGGACTTACGATAAATCAGAAACACGAGTGTGAATCGCAAAAGAGGCCTAATCTCCGTTCAAATGTTAGCTGACCGAAATGCGATCTAGGTTTTTCTTCAAGTTGGTTGGTGGTAACTATCTACACTCCTGCTCAAAATTAGAGCACCACCATCCATTTTTTCGTTTATCTCTTCCCTTCTTCCCTTATAAATTTTGTATCCTGGACTGGCCACCAAGGAGCCTAAACATGAATCCGATAGAGCATGTTTGGGACATGCTGAAAAGAAGAATTCGAGCCAGAGATCCACCATCAGACAATCTTCAGCAGCTGGAACCAGCAGCGAAAGAGGAATGGGACAATATCCCCAGGAAGGTATCCAAAACTTGATTAGAGGCATCGGTCGATAGCTCCAAGCCCTCATCCTAGCTAGAGGAGGTAATACCAAGCTGTATTGAAAAGCTTAACTGGCATAATTCAAACCATTTTTCCACATTTTTATAATTTTACCACAATAAGTACATTTTTCTATAAATCATTAAAAACATATTTTTTTCTCGAATTTGTGCCTTTTTTGGTTACGTTTTTCCTTCTGTGTTTGCAAACAATTTGTTCAAATAGATAAAAACTTGGTAAAGGAAAAAAGAAGGAGGCGAACGAAGAAATAGATGGTGGTGCTCTAATTTTGAGCAGGAGTATATATAGAAAAATAATAAACCTTTGTGTAATAATTTGCATCGTTTTTATATAACATCACATTCGCCAGATTCAGAGATGGTCTAAACTCTATAATAAATTATAGTTACTAAAGACCAACTCACTTTCGATTTTTCGAAAGAAAAATGTTCGTCTCAACTAGGAGATGCTTTACATTAAAATTGTATTTATACATAACCTACTACGCCTATGTGGATATCATACTGACCATCACGTTATGCGTCAGAATGAAAATTATTCACCGCAGGAAATCGATTTCACCACATGATCCTTATTTTTTCCGGCACTCAATCCAAAAAGATAAACCTGGTGACTGGTAACCTCAAATCTACTAAGTGGAGATAGTTACAATGTACTGACTGTCGGCAGTTAATGAGATGGTTTATGTTTACAACCGGATGAGAACTACCTAGTTTTCAGACTCCACCTCCGTGATTCATTCGTATAAAACTCATCGGTGTCTTTTTTTGTACCCTTGAACAAATACATGGCGTAGATCACATTCTCGTGATAAACCAACACCCGAAGAATTGGTGCATTTTGCATTTTTTCCTCCCACAATATAATAGAAACAGTTATAAAAAACGCTGCAAATTATTACACAACGGTTTATTATTTTTATATAGATCACTCGTCTACAAAATCACCAACCATCCAATATGAAGAAAAAAAGAAAAAAAAAAATCAAAAAAAATTTTTTTAAATTAAAAAAATCAAAATCACCAACCATCGATCGCATTTTGGTCAGCTAAAATTTGAAAGGAGATTAGGCCTCTTTTGCGATTCACACTCGTGTTTTGATTTATATATATATATTTCAATTTAAACCCTTAAATTTTCGTACGGAGCGAACGGTTTGTCCTACAGAGCTCCGCGTGGTCTCAAAAAATTTTAAAAATTCCATAGAATCTTAAATTGAAGGAAAAACAATACCTTTATATCAAAATTTTTTGAGTTAGGGCGTTTTCAAAATTTCAAAATTGATTTTGGAACCCTTAGGAGTGACACACATCAACCAAAAGCTTCGGGGCACAACTAGACCCCAAATGGAGCCTACATACCAAATTTCATCAAAATCGGTCAATGCTAAGTGGCAAAAGTGCCGCGTACGGCGTACGGCGGACGGACGGCCAAATTTTTATTCGATTTTTGGATTCTACGTACCTTGAAACGTAAACCATCAAATTTTGAGGGGGTGTTAAAATTTTTTTTTCTTGGTCGATTCCGAAGGTTCATTATTGAAAATAATAAACCAAAATTGGGTTCTCCAAAATCGAAAATTTGTCTTGCAACTTGCGTCTTAGAGCATTTTCTAAAGATCATTTTAAACAGTTTGGTCGGTGTCAAAAACAACATTTTCAAGGTTAGTCTCGAGAAGGTCTTCTAGACGAACACAACGTTAGCTTGAACTTACATTTCTCACTATTTGACAGATTTTGCTCAAATTTTTAGGGTAGTTTGGAGCTAGGCCCAAGAGCAACGCACATTGATTTCATCATGATCTGTTCAGTAGGAGCATCTAATCCCTAAATCACAAGTTAGTTTCCAAAACATTATAATATAATGTTTATAATCATAATATTATTAGACACAATTGTCCCTTTTTTTTAGATTGCGGAATTTTTTGGCTTTTTATCCCGATGTTTTCAATTGAAAGTCGATCTCGGGGCCACCTATCGCGTTACACTTACGCCTCAATAATGAGAAGTGGAGTCGAAGGAAGAAGCCTTGAGGAATAAAAGGAGAACGAAGGAGACAAAATAAGACCACGAAGGTGCAGGACCCTGTTGAATACCTCAGAGGCGCCTAATCGACACTTTGAATTGGTCAGGACGTTGCTCCCGTGAAGGGACGGAGAGAAATAGAACAAAATTTCGAGTAACAGTTCTTTTACATACGAGTTCTCGTACGATAACTTAGCGAAGGTATCAGGAAAAAAAAAACACAAAGTTCAACTGCCAAGTTGGGTGGGCAGTAGCAAGGATTCAAGGCTACATCATTTCGTCTACGAATAGTAAATTTGCTTCCGAATCTACCTAATTGCAGAAAGTATTGTGTAAACTTTTAGGAGGTGAAATACAAATAGCCAACCAAATCAACATTTCCACTCGCATTTCGTGTTTTAGACCTTTCTGGACAATTCAAAAATTTGCAACAAAAAAAATGAGGCAAATGTTTAAAAAATTTGACAAAAAACGTGTTTTTGCGGTTTTTATTGAAAATTACCAAGTTATAATATAAATATTTGTTATACCTACTAGAAATCAGCGTACAATTTTATATCTGAATATCTCATTAAAAATAAAAATTTATCATAGTTCAAAAATTATCAAAAATTTGTTGACAACTTGCTTTGAAAATTAGCTCATTCACTCATGAGTCATTATTGATTCAGCCTGCCATATTCTCTGAGTCAATCTTTAACCCAAATTGGACCATGGTGTCACTAGTGTCACCGAAAACAACTCAGAAACTCCACAGCTGTTCCTAAGTTTCACCGGAGTAACCAAAATTAAATTGCAATTTAAATTTATTGGACAGCAAAATGGTTTGTGGGCAATTGGAAGTCACAAAATAGAGTTATCACAAAAATGTCCAAGAAAATCGATGTAAAAAGTTTCAAAAGTTTTGCCATTACATAATTTTTTTGCCTTTTGATAACTCAAAATGGTTCAAAAAATGCAACTCTGTCCATTAATTTTTAAATTGCAATATAATTTTGGTTACTCCGGTGACACTTTGGGACAGATGTGGAATCCCTAAGATGTTATCGGTGACACTAGTGACACCATGGTCCAATTAGGTTTAAAGGGTGAAGTTAACGGATTGTCAGTCTAATTTTGATGGAATTCTCAGAGTTCAGTCCTGGTGAAAATCTAAATCGTCCACAATGAATATGATTCTCCTGGATTGTTCGCACTCTCTGCGCCTCCTCGTAACAATCATAATTTCTACAGTTTCCATCAGTTTTTCGTTAAATTTCTAGGGATTAATATTGGAAACGTGTTCGACAATGCAAATGCATTATTAAAAAATCCACTGTCAATCACATGTAACCTAATAGAATTTAGGTAAGTAATTGAATTTATTCACAATGTTGAATAAAATATTCACTCCATTGCTAGAAACCAATCTGTTCTAATTTCGCATTCATCATTATTACATGGGTGAAACGTTCAATGGTGACCTATAAATTTCATAGAATCATCAACCAATAGCTGGTTTAATGAACCTGTTCCCGTGAGATCTCCGAAGCTATACGGCTAGGGATTGTTTGGATTGGTGATCACTCCCAGGCGGGATCGCAGGTCCAAATAATTTTTCGAGTTTGAGGGGTGAGGAAATAAGTAGCACTAAACACTTTTTCAATTCAAAGTAATTTTCAGGGAATGTGTGGTTGGCTCTTTGAAAACCACTGCCTTCAGATAGATAGTAGTCTCTGCCCAGGCGCATATGTAAAACTTTTGTAACAGCCATAACTTCAATGTTTTTCATCCAAATTCGATGAAATTTTCCATATAACAACGGATCAATGGATCATCTATACAATCGGGTTATGAATACGAGGAAGCTATGAGCCACACCCACTTGCCAGACTTTTTAAAAACTTTTCAGTGCACAAATCCTTGTATCAATCATAACTTCTATGTGCCACAACAACTTGGCAATTTCGTTTCTTCTCTAACTTTTCCACTAGTTGCAATGTGTCTGCCTGACTGGTGCATTGTTAAGAAGACCATCCACGATCGTACCATTTCTTAGAGAAATTTCCATTTCATCCGAGTTGAAAAGTTGAAAATTATAGGAAGAACAAAACTTGGCTGACCGAGTCTGAACTGTCAACCTATCAAAAGGAAGAATCGATTGTGTACATGATGACTCACTTTGGAAGTCATTGTTTAGTCTAGATCGATGCAAGCTCAACAAGAAAATGCGTTGAAGAACTGTGAGTGGGTTTTGAAAACTCATTTCGTATCGAACCTGCGTGTTTTTCATTCAGGATAATAATGAGCGAAATTTTCAAGAAGTGCCCTCATATTCAGGCCCTAAGTAGAATCAGCTGTGAATTCAGAAATAATTGCGACAATCAGAGCACTAATAGGCACCCAAATTTACCGTTATAAAACATGAAATTCACGATTAAGTTGATAGTTTCCTGCATTTTGAAACAACAATTGAGAGTTCTTTTCTGAATATTTGCAATTCTTTTAGAATTCTCCTGCTGATAGGATTGCCAACTTCTAACTATCCTATGGAGCCAGATTACATTGTGATAAATCTGTACAGTTTTAGGAAAATAAAGTTTATGATTGTACGTGTGAAAAAAAAAGGATTTTCGATACGTCGGAACCAAAATGTGTGAGACAGACAAAGAACTTGAGTAGTACAGAAAACTCTGAACCTTTTGGAGGACCCAAATTTTTGTTGACCTGCTGCACGAATTCAGATAGACATGAAGTATGCCTTCCAATTGTTTTGCTGTTGAAGTAAGCCGAAAAATAGTTGAGCTTGCAATAGATGAAGTCGACGTTTTGATGTCCAGTCTTAGGCTCAAAATACCTTCTTATTATGGAATGGGGTTGACTTTAAGTCAGCATATGATACCATCATCAGACAACGACTGTATGCTGCCATGAGAGAGTTCGGGATACCTGAACAACTATGCAAGATGGTACAGCTGACAATGAGTCTGGAACTAAAGTTGAATTAAGGCAAGGTGATGCCCTAGCTTGCTTGCTGTTTAACATAGCCCTGGAAAACGTAGTGCGCGATGCCCAGATAGATACCAGTGGGACCATTTTCCATAGACCCGTACAGCTTTTGGCGTATGCAGATGATATAAATTTAATGACCAGAACAGTTAGGGATTTGGAAAGTCCTTTCAGCTCACTTATGTTGGCAGTAGCAAATATGGGGCTCACCGTCAACCAAGGAAAAACAAAGTATATGGTTTCCAATAGAAACTTGAATGAAATTCGGACACCAAACATTCTCATTGGACCGTACCAATTTGAAAGGGTGGAAACTTTCACTTACCTTGGCCCTACTGTACATGAATGCAATGATTGCCCAACCGAAATCAATGCTAGAATTCTTTCTGCCAACCGGTGCTACTTTGGACTGTTGCCACTCCTCAAGTCTCGAGCCCTCTCCAGAAAAACTAAAATAACGCTGTACAAAGTACTGCTTCGCCCTGTACTAACCTATGGGTCAGAATCATGGGTGATGACAAAGCAGTCTGAGAGTGTGCTCAGGGTTTTTGAGAGGAAGATCCTTCGGAGAATCCTGGGCCCACTGTTTGACCATGGACAATGGAGACGCCGAAAAAATGAAGAACTGTACCAGCTGTACGAAGATTACGATGTAGTAAAGTTCGTGAAGCTGGGATGGTTGAGATGGGCTGGACATGTTCTCCGAATGGATGAAGTCGACCCATGCAAACAGCTACTGCTCTCCAGACCAAATGGTACAAGAAGGAGAGGAAGACCGAGGCAGAGATGGAGTGACAACTTAGAGGAGGACACAGCACGACTTGGGTGCTATGAATGGATGACAACGGCACAGGATCGGACAAGCTGGAGAGGTGTCTTAGTGGAGGCCAAGGCTCACCCTGGGCTGTAGTGCCAATTAGTTAGTTAGTTAGTTATGGAATGGGGTGTGCGCAGGGGGTCGGAAAAACTGTTTATTGTTATTTTTAATCGAAAGTAGACCTCATCCTGAGAATTTTGACACCAACCGCGACCTTCTAACGTGACAAGACCTTTTTCTATGATTTTTCAAAGTTTCGAATGTTTATGACTTCACAGTGGGCTGGGGGGTCCCGCCCAGGCGGGAGGGGCGCGTGACGTCGTAAATGTTCGAAACTTTGAAAAATCATAGAAAAAGATCTACTCATCCAAAAAGAAAACGGCTGGTGTCAAAATTCTCAGAATGAAGTCTACTTTCGATTAAAAATTTAAAAAAAAAATCAGGCGCACTGGCAAATCACTAGTGAAGAGGACGTACAGGAGACAGCCAAGTGCTTGGGAAAAGCTTGTGAGGTTCCGAGTGGTCATGCGTAGTAGGGCTTTACTCGGACGTGTAGATCTGATAGAGAGGATTGTAATAGTTCTGAATATTTTGCTGGTAACATACATTGGAGTTTGTAGTCCACTTAACCAATAAAATATTGGCTTCTCGTTGCTCCGAAAAGCTTCCCAGTTTCTAATCAATCCTGCTGAATATTGAAGTAAAGTGTTTTTCTTCTCCGTTTGTTTCTTGGTAGCACTGTGTTGATGTTACCTTGACAAGGTTACTTTGTTCAACTAAAAAGATTTATTCTTATAAAAAAGCGCATTTCTGCTGAACCGTGTTCGTTTTCGATCTATTACGAGTAGTAGTTTTTCCCAACGTTTTCTCTGTAAAACATAAAAGGTTATGGGCCCAGATCACGTTTAGAGGGCAGAGACACTATGTAAGTCAAAAGTAGTGAAAAACGAAAATCGGGAACTCGTCAGTGTTCAAGGTTAGGAGTCGTGTTAGTGAAAAATCAGAATGGAGTTTTTCAAACACGTCAAACCGTTGGCAGGTGAGTCAGATTGGCCAGTGTGGAAGCGTAAAATTCGAGATCTTTTAGACTACCATGAAGGTGCTATTGACGTCATTGACGGTAGGTTGGTTAAACCTGATAATCTTGAAGAAGGAGCTTCAGAAGCCGAAATGAAAGAGTTCAAAAGCAAAGTTGACCTATTTAGAAAAGCCAATAGTTACGCTAAGTCTATGATTGCAAGTTCTGTAACTGATAGCGTGTACCAAAAGATCATGGATCAAGAAACGGCTTGTGATGCTTGGAATACATTGAGACAACTTTTTGAGGCATCATCAAAAGACCAGTTATTCAAGATTTGTTCAGATTTCTTTTCATTTAACTGGATTGATGGTGAGGATGTTTCAATGCATATAGCTAAGCTGAAATCACTTTGGAATGAACTGAATAATGGTTTAAAGTCAAAAAATGAGAATGCATTGCCAGAGCTATTGTTAGTTTGCAAGACTCTTAACATTTTGCCAAGTACATTCATTTCGTTCAAATCAAGTTGGATGTTGTTAAAAGGTGAAGATAAGACTTTTGAAGACCTAACAATACAGCTTTGTACATTTGAACGCAATTTTATGAAGCAGGAGAATTCGAGTCCTGTTTCACAAGAGGCTTTGGCTGCAGATACAAAGAAAAGGACATGGCAAAAAGGAAAAAATAAGAGTACTTCTAAAAATGGAAATAAATTTAATTACTGCAAACAGGCTGGACATTGGGTTAAAGACTGTGAGAAATGGAGTTCAGACTCAGACCCTTGTTAGTGTTCTCTCTAGAACCCTGGACTGTCCGAGTAACCAAGATATAGTAAGACTGAAGAGAGTATTTCGCTACATTGCTGGTTCGTGCAATTTGGGAATACGATCCACAGAAGATGGGAATCACGAACTCTGCTGTTACAGTGATGCAGACTTCGGTGGATGTAATAAAACAGGACGTTCAACTTCTGGAGTGGTAGTGACGTATGCTGGAGGAGCGGTGTCATGGCTGAGTCAGCGTCAACAATTAACTGCAACTTCAACAACTGAGGCAGAGCTAGTTGCAGCCAATGAGGCTGTAAAGGAAATTATATGGCTGTCAAGACTATTTCAAGACATGGGTTGTCCCCAAGAAGTGCCTACGCTACAAATTGACAACCAATCAACGATTCGTTTATGCCACAATCCAGAGAACCATCACCGCACCAAGCATATTAAAATAAAATACTTTTTTATACGAGAAAAAGTTTTAGAAGGTGTTCTCAAGGTTCAGTACATTCCGACAGAAGAACAAGCAGCCGACATCATGACGAAGACTCTACCAAGAATTAGGCTGCAATATTTGATCAAGAAATTGGGACTGTTTTTCAACTTTGAAAATTGACTTGGAGATGGAACTCGGCGCTTTGCGCCTCGGCGGGGGGCTCCGCCCCCCTGCACCCCCCGGTTTATTTCTTTTTCCATACTCTGTAGGGATGGGTATCGATACTCGATATTTCAAAACATCGATACTTTCGTACCGATACTCGATATTTTAGTATCGATACTGCACTAGCCGATATTTTTGGATATCGATACTTTTGATCCGATATTTCTAAATATCGAATATCGATACTGTTCTCGCGGAAAATTGTACATAATGGCTAAAAAATGAAGAAGATGGAGAGGCTTTTGGGTCATTACTCTTTGGTTGCACAAATAACGTTTATATCATGGAAAAAATCACTCTGCTTGGACTCTTAATAGTGAAAAATGAATAAAAGTTGTTGAAAAAATTATTTTTCTTGAGAAAATTGGATGATATAAACGTATATATGTATATAAACGATAAGTTTGTGACACTAAAGTATCGATACTCGATATTTTGAAATATCGATACTCATGCCCAACGATACTTGGGATATCGATACTCGGATACGATACAGTATCGATACAAAATATCGATACTTTTATAACGATACCCATCCCTAATACTCTGTATGAAATCATAGGAACACAGAATGTGTTTTTGCGATACTAGTCATCCGTTAAATAAAAAACAACAATAATAAATGTGGAGTTGACATTAACATGACAACCAATAAACATATCACCAGATGTTTTTTCTGTCGCTTTTTCGTGACGATTTTTTTTCGGTAGGTCATCGCAAAAACACATTCTGTGTTAAAAAAGGGAAAGTATTGAAGTAAAGAGTTTTTCTTCTCCGTTTGTTTCTTGGTAGCACTGTGTTGATGTTACCTTGACAAGGTTACTTTGTTCAACTAAAAACGTCTGCCAAGTTGGGTGGGCAGTATAGCTTCCTCACTCATTGTAACATGGACGTCTAGAATCAGTTGGCGAAAAACAGGAGAGGAAATGGCCTTGGAGCTCACTCAGCTGATCAGTGACCACTCAGGCACCTTCAGCATTCTCCATTGACCCTGCCTCTCAAATTTCAGCTTCCTGCGTTCAACAGGAGAGAAAATGGCCTTGGAGCTCACTCAGCTGATCCGAAGGTGCTGAAATTTATAGGGGACCGTCTTGGACCTAACCCGCACAATCCCTGAAAATTTCATCAAAATCGGACCACAGGTTAGTATAGTTTTGCCCGGGACAAGGATTGACCACAGACAGACAGACAGACCGACAGACAGACAGACAGACAGACACGGAACCAAAATTGTTCGGGAAGCTCTAAAACGCAAAAAGCAAGTGGAAATTTTGATTTTGGAGGACATTTTTTTTTTTCACTTCTTTCACGAATACAAAGCTTCCCTACCTTCGGTAGTGAGGAAGCAAAAGATTTATTCTTATAAAAAAAGCGCATTTCTGCTAAACCGTGTTCGTTTTCGATCTATTACGAGTAGTAGTTTTTCCCAACGTTTTCTCTGTAAAACATAGAACTGAAGACACCAAGAAACTTAACAGAAGAGGGCCATGTCGAAACACTCTTCCTTCTTTATCTCCCAAAGCTTTTGGCTTGCCAAGTAACGCCTTTCTGAGCTTCAAAGAGTCCATGTGTCTTCATCCACTGCTTTATCAATTCATGCGCACGGAACTCCGCCATTCCAATGGCTTCAACATTGTTTTTGTTTATTCACTTTTTTTATCATACAACGCTATAAAGCAATTTTCTGGAAATAATCCCAAATATGATATACGACGAAATATTCCGATGTGAGGCGTCGATTTAAATCTCGAACGTGAATAATTTATAGCGTTCTGACGGTACAACGTCAGGTTTTTTTTTGTCGACGCATTGATGTGGCCCAGTGGCTGGAGTGGTCCGAGATAAGGGGAAAACAATCACATTCGCATATGAAACAGCACCAACACGAACTTCGTACAGGCGTATAAACGCACATTCACACCGTATCGTATATAAATGTTTGGAAACGGGTCGGATGAAAATGTTTCTGAGTAGGTGGCCACTTCGGAATTTCAATTCTTTTCCTCGCGTTTCCATTCGGAGTTGGTGGCGTTGAATTGATGAGGTAGAATTTCGAGTACAAAGGACTTCTATGAACACGATCCCAGGTCGTGACAAAAAAATGAGGCCTTCAAAATCGAAATTTTTGCATGAATTTTGCGCATTCGAGTATTCTGACTAATTTTGGTCCGAGGCAAAACCATTCCAAAATCGGTCAGATTCTGATAGTTCTAGCAAATTTTCATGGAAAATCATAATAGGTATTATTACTATTCAAGAACAGTTTAAACATCAGGATTTGTTTTAAAATGTTCAAAATCTAAAGCTATCATTAGGTGTTGAATTATTAATTAACCTGTGTGTGGGTCATTTCGGACGAAAACTTGAGCATCCAAGGATTTCGGACTGAGGAGTCAAAATTTCAAAAAAAGGTCAAATGCCCAACATTTTTAGGGGTTTTTTACGGTCTTAATCATTTAATAGGAATATGGTATATACAGCGCATAATTCATGGTAAGGGTACAATCCAAAAATTATAAATTGTCCAATAATGGCTGAAAATTTGTCTTTTATTTCGGGGATCCAGGACTAAAATACTCGTCTTAGGTACCCAAATCCGTAAAAAATCAATGATATTTGAGTAGGTACTCAATAAGTCCGTGAAGAACAGTAGAGTATGAATATGGACTACTAACAATTTAAGGACATATACTTGTGCGTAGAGTATGGTAGTATGGTTTGTTAAAAATCGAAGAAAAAAAAACAACAATTTAGGTGAATTATCCAAGTTTGTGGTGGACGGATAGACTCCTTAGATTTAGGCTTCTGCAAATTTTATTGCATTTATATCAGAAAGACCTTCAGAGTTTAGGAAAAAGGAAAAGGCCGTTGAAATCCTATTACCAGGCAAATCTATGCGAAAGGATGCTTCAATTCAGATGAAATGTTTAAGCATTGCGTTGATCAGTCTAGAGATGGTCCCATATGAATTTCATCCCGGTAGCAGTGCCAACAGATGCTCACATTACAATCAAGCCTTAAACTATACGAAAACATCGACTTGTTTTGACTTAGGCTTAATTTTCTTGAAACTCAGAATGTGATGTTGAAGACAATCTGAAATGCCTGTTTTGAGACGCCGGAAACAACAACAAAAAATACCGCCTTTTGACTCCACGAAAACGCTGAACCTCTACAATTTTACCGGCATTCATACCACTTATGGGCTTTGAGCGGCATTATGGGTTATCTTTTCAAGAATGTTTCATTTCCTGCGAGTTTTCAAAACGGATCTTGACGCACTCATATTTGATTGATAATTCATACTCGGAATTTCTATGAAATGGGAAGATATGTGTGATTGTATTCGATGACTTTACAACTTCTGCAATATTCATCAGATTTCGTTGATATTTTTTGAGGAATTGTACGAGTTGAGCTACCCCAATAGCTAGTACCTAGTTGAGCTACCCCTGTTGGGAATTTATCTTGATTCACGGCCGGCTTCAGTAACCGGGCCACGGCTATAGAGAATAATTGGCAACATCGCATGTCAGGCCTACTCTCCTATAATACAAAAAACTGCATGTATAACATTATTAATATGTCACGAATGTGTTGAATATGATAATCTCAAGTATGTTACCTACGCAAGAGAACTAGGTGCATTCAGAAAATAAGTTTAAAGGGGCCCATTCACGTGTACGCCTGGAGTCGCCGCCGCGGGCCTAGCCGCCGTCAAAGGGGAAAACTACCCGTGAATGGTTAACAAAATCTTGAGGTCTGGCGGGCGTCCGCCGCTCGGCAGGTAATCGAACATGCTCGAAAATTGCGGCCAGTTAATCCTCGGCGGCCCTGTGAATGGTTGAAGTGAGGCCGACGCCGGGTCGCACTCCCACCAGTACAGCATGTAGCCCTACCGTTTTCCTCACTTCTAAGTCATCTGAGCAAGCGGTGGTTGGAAGCAGGCCCGCCAATCGGCGGAGTCAGGAGGTTTTGGCAGCCAGGTGAATGGACTACTGCGGTGGCTTCGGGGAGTACCTGTAGGGACACGGTGGCGACTCCAGGAATACACGTGAATGGGGCCCTTAAGTGATGAAGAGGTTGACCCCTTTAAGGGGCCCATTCACGTGTACGCCTGGAGTCGCCGCCACGGGCCTAGCCGCCGTCAAAGGGGAAAACTACCCATGAATGGTTAACAAAATCTTGAGGTCTGGCGGGCGTCCGCCGCTTGGCAGGTAATCGAACATGCTCGAAAATTGCGGCCAGTTAATCCTCGGCGGCCCTGTGAATGGTTGAAGTGAGGCTGACGCCGGGTCGCACTCCCACCAGTACAGCATGTAGCCCTACCGTTTTCCTCACTTCTAGTCATCTGAGCAAGCGGTGGTTGGAAGCAGGCCCGCCAATCGGCGGAGTCAGGAGGTTTTGGCAGCCAGGTGAATGGACTACTGCGGTGGCTTCGGGGAGTACCAGTAGGGACGCGGTGGCGACTCCAGGAATACACGTGAATGGGGCCCTTAAGTGATGAAGAGGTTGACCCCTTTAAGGGGCCCATTCACGTGTACGCCTGGAGTCGCCGCCACGGGCCTAGCCGCCGTCAAAGGGGAAAACTACCCGTGAATGGTTAACAAAATCTTGAGGTCTGGCGGGCGTCCGCCGCTTGGCAGGTAATCGAACATGCTCGAAAATTGCGGCCAGTTAATCCTCGGCGGGCCTGTGATCGGTTGAAGTGAGGCCGACGCCGGGTCGCACTCCCACCAGTACAGCATGTAGCCCTACCGTTTTCCTCACTTCTAGTCATCTGAGCAAGCGTTGGTTGGAAGCAGGCCCGCCAATTGGTGGAGTCAGGTAGTTTTGGAAGCCAGGTGAATGGACTACTGCGGCGGCTTCGTGGAGTACCTGGAGGGATGCGGCGGCGACTCCAGGCATACACGTGAATGGCCCCTTAAAGGGTAAAACGCTAGGTAGAAGTCAGCTTTGGGTTCAGACGGCGAAAGGACAACACTGGAGGTGGTAGATTTGGCAACCGTGCATCACCCAGCTAGAGAGAGCCTCTTACATTAATTCCTATGTAATTGGTAGTTCTAAAGACCATTTGATATAATGAACCAATTTTAAATCTGAAAATTGATTCGGATTCAGTTAATAATTCTCTAAGGCTTAGATTCATAGTCTTAGATTCTGTTATTTTAAAAATGATCAAATTTGGACAAAAACAATTTGAACACCATTGAAGACGATTCTTTCAAGATGAAAATCGATACAAATCTAATTTTGTTGTTAACGCTATAAAACTTTATAGAATGAAAATTATAAAACCGAAATGAATTTTGAACCCGTAGGTGGCCTATCCTAGGACCTGGTATCTAGCTAAAAAAAATCTTACTAAAATCGGGGACATTTATGTCGGGTTGAACCATTGCTTTCTCAACAATGGTCGGCCTGAATATGGAAGACAATGCGGCGTTGCCGAATCTTATGCCTTTTACTGAGAAGGTGGCTGAGCCGGATACCATTCAAACCACATAGCTAGGTGCTAGCTAACCTCTAGATTTCCTTAGCATTTAGGAATCGCAATCGGATCAAGACTCAGCAATGGGCTTAGCTGCTTCATTCCATTTGATGAACTGAAAGAAATCTGTGAGAGCTTTGGCAAATACTCAGTACGATTGGTATTCGATTATTGGAAGGCAACCAAAACGAGTGTCGCAATATCACCTTACAGTTACGAAAATCTTCTTATTCCTTTCACAACCAATCTACAGGACATTTTGAGCTGACAAACGGAACTCAGAGGATTTTAAAAATGATGAACTCAAATTTTAAATCGAAAATGCACAATTCCGACACACTGTAGCTATTCTTAGCTATCCAACTTTTACACGCGAATTCGTTGACCCATCTCGCATGAAAGCAAGCGATGATCTCATAGAAACGGTCGGGCGCTGAACAGGATTCGAAAAACCGCTCGCGGGCCTCGAAGAATCGTAAAATTCTCGAGTCGTCAAGTCATAAAAGGCTCGGTTTGGTTCCTGTCGTAAAAACTCTAAGAGATTATTTCCATTTTCAACCTCCCACAAGGTTTGCGCCTCGGGAGTATTTAAAGAAAAGATCAAACTGGCGTCTGAGTCGAAATTCGTGCGTTTGCGCAATTCCAACACGATTCAACGTTCAACTACTACATTTTGAATGATATTTTGGAATATTACATCAGGATATCGTTTGGAGGCTAGAAAAATTACGTTTGTTATCTTTTGGTGCAAAGTCAATATAGGGGACCAGTTAGAGACTGTCCCACGTAATGATTCAAAATTACATCAAAATCGACATGTAATGTTCTTTGTAAAACTCACGTATTTAATTTAATTAATTTTTTTCCATTTCACATACGATGAAATTTATATGCAATGGTCTTGAAGGATAAACCATCCAAATTTGGGCTATTTTTGACTATTAAGAACCGAGATATGAAGTGTTCCCGATCGTATTGTCTTCCAGGCTCTTCATCTGTGCTGAGGAAATACTGTAATCGTACGAAAATCAAAAACATGTTCCAGTGTCCTTGTTTTGGAAGCAAATTCATTCATTATAAGTTGCAAATACATCAGCTAAGAGATCAGGAGATAGCCGCTGCGCTCTCAAGGAACATCAATTTTCTGCATAATCGTTATTTGAAATACCTTCTTTGAAAATACTGACTCCAACTTTGATTGCAATCACAAAATCCAGCTTGCTGTACCTGTTCTACTAGACTCCCGTTTTGATACTATCTAATTCGGTTGTAGTCGAAAATCACCAGAGGGTGTCATTTTCGACCTAATCGGTGGCGCTCTGGGTGTGCCGGGCGTCTCTAGATGGCGCCAAGGTAAAACGACACGCCTGATTTCTCAAAACTGTATCATTAAACACGGATTAAAGGCATAGATATAATTTAGTTATGCGTTTCCTGTATGAGAATGGCGATATTTCAGCCAGATAAAACGAACGGGTTCAGTGATTATTGAGATCTCCCCGGACAATATCCTCAGGCGTAGGAGCCGTAATCAATAATTTATTGCCTTTGATTGGGTAGCATAGGAAAATCACAATCGAACTAAGCCTATGTGGATTTAAGGGTCACCCAACTAGTCCTGACTGACAAACAAATTGAGGATTCGATGGCCATTTGATGTATTCTGAACCTACTCAGAATTCTCCCGCTGATTGGATTGTTACGAAATTTATCCAAAAAATTCTGAGAGTTTAGAATCGAGGATTCAGGGAGTTTTAAATAAAAAAAAATTCAGAGAGTTCTGAATCAAAGAAACACCGAGTTTATAATTAAATAATAGAACTCTGAATAAAATTTTCCGAGTTTAGAAACGACAGAGTTAGGAATCAACAAATCGAAGGGATCAGAATCAAAATTTCTCAGAGTTCGAAATCGAAAATTCAGAGTTTGGAATCGACAATTCAGAGATTTATTAATTCGGAATAAAAAATTCAGAGAGTTTTAAATCAAATCTGAAAGTTTTTGTGAATAACAAAGGAGAAATTTATTCAAGAATTAATTCGACAATCGACTCTACGAACAGTAAGGAGATCCAAAACAGTCCCAAATTGTATCGGAATATAAATTTTGAGGTATCAGAAGTGTTCTTGAAGGTCAAGTGTGTCTAATTAATTTCCTGTTTTGAAATTATTTTCGAAACATGTGTTAATTCAGACATTTTTGTGAACGAGTTACGAATATTTAGTCAAGATTTTGGCGCCAAACCTCCTGTGTATTTCAATTCATTACACAAAATATCCATTTAATATGAACTTAAAGATGAACGGATGGGGTTTTCGAGGTTTGAAGTATACTTCATCATAATACGAACTACTTATAGACAACTCGTACGAATTTTGAGAAATCATATAAGTTTTTGGAGAGATTTGAATGCTTATCGAACGAGTTTTTGAATTTGCAGAATTTCAGATCTGTTATCACTAATCACAACCTGCTCACTCGAATATGCTCAAAAACAAATAGCCAGAAAAAATCAATATTTTGTAGCGTTCAAAAAATATAAACTTTTGTATTGAAATGTGTTTTTAGTTAGCGATGAATTGTATGTAATTTTGGGCGAAAATGATTGTTTTTTGTTTGTTTCAACCTGAAATCACAACATTTGTTTACAAGAACAATCGAAATCGAAATTTTGTAGAATTTTCGGGGTAAATTTGTAGTTTGAGACTTAAGAGACAATTTGGGAGCAATTATGGAAAACATTGATGGTTTTTGTAACATCTGCGATGTGGTTCACTTGAGTGCAGAGTGATTTAAAAGTGGTTTCCTTCTATAAAGGACTGTTTCTTCCATAAACTATCAATTTAGTTGTGTTAAATGTGATATAATTTGCATCAAACCATTTTCGTTTAGTTGATTATTCTGTTTGCGTTGCTAAAAGCATTTTCAAAATGTCGCAAATAAATTTTGAATTTGGTAGTTCTAGATATACTACTGATTTACGTACCTATATCAAAACACTCTAGTACCTAATGTACTTCCTTGTAACACTCCAAAATCATTATTCTTTGTTTCTCCGCTGGTTCAGTCACCAACACTGCTCATAATTAACCAAAAAAATGAAACGCTTGCATACGAGTCTGCAACACATTGAAACATTTTCATGCTGATCTGGGAGCTCGATTTTCGACTCAGCTGATCTGGGAGCTCGATTTTCGACTCAGCTGATCTGGGAGCTCGATTTTCGACTCAGCTGATCTGGGAGCTCGATTTTCGACTCAGCTGATCTGGGAGCTCGATTTTCGACTCAGCTGATCTGGGAGCTCGATTTTCGACTCAGCTGATCTGGGAGCTCGATTTTCGACTCAGCTGATCTGGGAGCTCAATTTTCGACTCAGCTGATCTGGGAGCTCAATTTTCGACTCAGCTGATCTGGTAATATCAAACTGTAAAGTACCTACCTACCTAACAACTTCACTTCTGATGGTCATAATCATCATTGTGGCGACTTGGGACAAATTTCGTCGCATCAAATTTCGTTGCATCAAATTTCGTTGCATCAAATTTCGTTGCATCAAATTTCGTGACGATTTTTAACATGTTTAATGTTTTAGGGCTGGGGGTCATTCTGTGAATTCCGACACGCAAATCTGCAACGCTTATTTTTCTTAGTTACCACGGACCGATTTCTTAGTTACCACGTTATATCGGCTCCATTTGGGGTCTAGTTGTACCAAGATGGTCACTGATCAGCTGAGTGAGCTCCAAGGCCATTTTCTCTCCTGTTGAACGCAGGAAGCTGAAATTTGAGAAGCAGGGTCAATGGAGAATGCTGAAGGCGCCTGAGTGGTCACTGATCAGCTGAGTGATCGGCAATCTAATTTCTCCCTTGCGAGGGAAAAACATTAAACATGATTTAATGTTTTTCCCTCGCAAGGGAGAAATTTTTTTTTATGTGCCATATGAAAGACATGAAAATGTCAAAATTGCAAATCTCGACGTTTTATGCTTTTTTTCCAAAACTGAGACTCATCCAACCAAAAACATGCGAATCTGAGGATATCGGACAGCTAAAATATAGTTCAAAGGGATTCAAGTTTACCGGTGCGCACATACCGTTTAACAGCAATGAAATTCAAGATGAACTGCCTGAACGTTAACTCGTACTTTTCAGAAAATTTCCATTAAACTAGTAAAGTGTCATTGTATGGTTTTGCTAGGAAAACTGAAAGAACAATTTTGACTAAGGAGAACCCGAATTTCACGAGTACAAACCTTTCCTAACTTCAACAAACCCTCAGCAAAGCTTAAGAACAAAAAAAGCCTCTTAAGCTATATTACTGAAAGCAGGAGTGGATTATCCTTTAAAAAAAAACGCTGCAAATCATTGCTCAGAGGTTTATTATTTTCTGTATAGGTCACCCTTCTGTATAGATCACTTGTTCTCCATCAATAGCACCTACCACCATCTGTATTCTCCCTTGACCTTCCCTCTCAAATTTCAGCTTCCTGCGTTCAATAGGATTGAAAATGGCTTCGGAGCTCACTCAGCTGATCAGTGATCTGAAGAGTGAAGAAGATTTCTTCGAATGCTGGAGACGCCTGGAAGAGCACTTCCATTCAATAGGAGTAAAAATGGTTTTGGAGCTCACTCAGCTGATCAGTGATCTGAAGAGTGAAGAAGATCTTCTCGAATGCTGGAGACGCCTGGAAGAGCACTTCCATTCAATATGATTGAAAATGGCTTTGGAGCTCACTCAGCTGACCAGTGATCTGAGGGGTGAAGAAGATCTTCTCGAATGCTGGAGACGCCTGGAAGAGCACTTCCATTCAATAGGATTGAAAATAGTTTTGGAGCTCACTCAGCTGATCAGTGATCTGAAGAGTGAAGAAGATCTTCTCGAATGCTGGAGACGCCTGGAAGAGCACTTCCATTCAATATGATTGAAAATGGCTTCGGAGCTCACTCAGCTGATCAGTAATCTGAAGAGTGAAGAAGCCTTTGAGCAATGATTTGCAGCGTTTTTTACCCACCAACATTTTTTTTACCTACCAGCTAGGTACTACCTACCACACCATACTGGACCAATTCATACCTTCACAATCAAGTTTATTAGAAAGAACTAAACGCTTCACACTCGATTCGAAAAATAGAAAGCTTCATATGGAAATTTGATTACTGGTTACGCAGAAGGCAAAACTGTATACAAATCGAAGAAATGAACAGCGATCGCATTTTAGTCCGATAAAATTTGAATGGAGATTAGACCTCTTTTACGATTCACACTCATGATTCTGTTTTATCGAAGGAAAACCTTCAAGTACTCGTAGGGACCGAACGGTTTGTCCTACAGAGCTCCGGGTGGTCTCAAAAATTTTTAAAAATTCAATACTATTTAAAATTGGTGAAAAAACGATGCCTTTATTTCGAGAGTTTTCGAGCTAGGGCACTCTTGAAAATTTCAACCCTTAATTTTCACCCCTTAGAAGTGACCTACATCAACCAAAAGCTTCGCGGCACAACTAGACCCCAAATGGAGCCCATATACCAAATTTGAACCAAATCGGTCCAGTGTTGCTAAGAAAAGTGCCGCGTACGGCGTACGGCGGACGGACGGAAATTTTAACACAGAATGTGTTTTTGCGATGACCTACCGAAAAAAAAATCGTCACGAAAAAGCGACAGAAAAAACATCTGGTGATATGTTTATTGGTTGTCATGTTAATGTCAACTCCACATTTATTATTGTTGTTTTTTATTTAACGGATGACTAGTATCGCAAAAACACATTCTGTGTTCCTATGATTTCATACAGAGTATGGAAAAAGAAATAAACCGGGGGGTGCAGGGGGGCGGAGCCCCCCGCCGAGGCGCAAAGCGCCGAGTTTTTTATTCGATTTTCGTATTCTACGTACCTTGAAACGTAAAACATCAAATTTTGAGGGGGGGTTAAAATTTTTTTTTTCTTGCTCGATTCCAAAGGCTTATTATTGAAAATGATAAACCAAAATTGTGATTTCTCAGGGACCATGAAAAAACATCGAACCATGGAATAGTGTTTTAGGACTACTCGATAAAGTCAGCTCGCTCCACTGGTCTGGGTGGAGGTCGGCTTTAAATTTATATTCAACAGTCCCGACAAGGTTTGCTGTGAAATTTTAGCTTTACGCTACCAGAAGGAAACTTAGCTCTTCCTGCTGACCAGGAAGGATAATTTTGTTATTCGTATTCAGCAGTCCCAAAGAGGCTTCCTGTGTCATTTTAGCTTTTTGGGCTTTCAGAAGCAAATTTAGCGAACAACAAAAATCATGTAGCTGACTAAACTGCCAGAAAGGATGCTGATATAAATACTTCGCGATTTCAGATTTTGAAATGGAGATTGTTTCCTTCGTCAGCGTTCTTAACTGCCAGAAACAATCACCGATATCGCGTCAAACTTCTTCATTGTATCACACGTCGTAGATTTCAGAATCACCCGAAAACATATCCACTTTCCCATACGCTTGATGAAGATTGCAGTAAAGAAATAAAAGGTTTCGGCGAGTTTAAAGCTGATTCATCAACAGTCTTGAAATAGTACTTCATAGGATACCAAAATAGCTGTGAAAACCAGTCTTTGAACAAAGACGATGTGACTGGAATGAATGAAAACGAGCCGAGAGTGCAAGCAGAGACGGCGCAGCGCAAGGAAGAATGCGATTGGCAGAAAATGGGGTCGTCTTGAGAAGAATGCGGACCTTTGCGAAGGGTCTGGTGACCCTGGCGTGCTGAACTCAGCAGAAGCGTTCCTGGAAGGAGGCCATCAGCACGTACAAGTCCCCCACAGGTGAGCACGCATTTGCAACTACTATAGTCGTTAATCAAGAAAATCTCCGTTTAACTCTAGCTTAAGTAATAATTCAAAACCATAACCATTGTGGTAGTATTTAGAATCATACAAGTGAAATTATCTTGTTTGTGGAGAAAATCGGCAGGTATTGTTGTTTGTATTCGTCTTTCTCACAATCGAAGGTCGTAATCTGGTGCCACATTGGAGGCGATGAAAACTGGTACTCTGCTAAATTCAGACATCGATCTTGATAAAGGTGACGTCATTTCTGATTCAGCATTCTAAGAAAAGGAGAAGCAATGTGGAAGGGAAAATACCTAACTATACGCTCAAAAAACCGGTTCGCACTCAGCTGGATTCTTTAAGAAAGGACGTTCCTTCGACCAGCACTGAGATGAATGAAAAGAACTGGAAAGAAGAATTTGCAAGAAAAAAACGGAAAACAGCATTTTTTTTCGATCCGTTGTTCCGGTCAACAAACGAATGGACGATCTCAACTCACGTTGTGTTACGGTTATAATTTTGGTTTATTATTTGAGAGAGTGGGCACTATGACCGAATGAAAGAATTTTGCCGCTGAGATTCAAGGAATAATTTGGTACGAATTTGACTATCTATCAGAGAGTAAGTCACTGAAAGGATTGAAACGCCAAAGACTGAGTTTGTTGAAAAATTGTACCGCAAAACAAAGTGAATTTGCTCCACTTTTTCAACTTTTTTTAAAGATTGGAATTTATTTTTTTTTTTTTTGTTCATTATTTTGCATAATGAGCCTTTGGAATCGACCAAGAAAAAAATTATAACCCCCCCCCCCTCAAAATACGCGGCATTTTCCATAGTTCCCATAGACCGATTTTGATGAAATTTGGTTTATGGGCTTTATCTAGAGTCTAGTTGTGCCTCGAAGCTTTTGGTTGATGTCGGTAACTTCTAAGTTTTGAAAAATAAGGTATTAAATTTTGAAAACACCCTAGCTCAAAAAACTTGCTTTTTCATCAATTCGAAATACTATTGACGTTTTAGAATCTAATGAGACCAAACAGAGCTCTGTAGGACCAACCTTTCACTCCATGTGACAACTTAAGGGGGTCTCATTCGGTCAAAGTTTAAACGTTGTTCCTAAATTAGAAATTTTCAAGGATTTTTCGAAATTCATTAGTGCATTTGCCTAGAGAATTAAGAAACTAAAAGATTCCCGCTGGAATCATCAAAATCGAACAATAATTGCCGGCGAAATGTGGGGAAAAACCTTTTATTCAGTTAGGGTTTTCATACATTTTCAGCGGCAATCTTTTAGTTTTTCTGTTCCCTAGGCAGATGCACTATTGAATTTCAAATATCCTTTAAAATTTCAGGATTCGTTTTTAGGTTCAACTTTTAAAGTTTGAGCGCCGGTTCTTGAAAGAAATACTAACCCGGAACGAGGAACGAACGGAAACCGACGAAGACCCCCTTAAGGGTTGGAATTATGATCAGAAACACGAGTGTGAATCGCAAAACAAGCCTAATCAAAAATAAATTATAACAGACTAAAAATGGGATCAATGTTCTTTTTTTGGAGTTGTTCTCAGTTTTCGCGTCCTTAGCAACCAATAATAATATTTCCTAATAATTAAGGCAACTTCAACTCCCTATTTCTTCGAGAGTGAAGCGTTTATTATGTACAGGTATTGTTTGTCCATTGATTCAAAATAAAAAATTTTCGAATTTTTCGATACCAACCAGAGAGCTGTGTGGGACCAACCGTTCACTAATGAGAATAATAACAGGAATTCGTGAGAAATTTATCATAATACGAATACATATCCCCCCCTCTCACACGTACCATTAGAAGGTTCAGAAGAAAACGTGTTCTTACCAGATATATGATCATTATAGAAAAGTAATTAACCGTTGTGTAATAATTTGTCGAGCTTTTATTTAATGATTAATGAATTTCATTTATTCTAAAACGAAAAGGTACCTCGATCTCCTCAAAATCCCTAACATTCTCGAATTTTTCAGCGTAATCCATTTTTTTCATCTGACATCCGTTCAATCTTATAGGATTTTATTGTTGTTCGAAGCTCCGGTTGTACGTCGATGGAGATAAGACTCTCTGCGACCTACTTTTCCAACTCATAAAATTCACCGTCGCACCACTATCATGAGTATTGGTACCTTAGCTTCAGTGTCGCGAGAGAAAGTTATTTATGCCCTTGAATCGTAAATAACTGGAAGTATCTGTACTTCATGGAGGAAAAAAAAAAACTTTCTGTGTACCAGAAAGACAAAATTGATGGGAAACGAGATAGTGGGGGTTGAGATAGTTCAAAACGGTGACGATAGGACGAAAATAATGAAGGAAGAAATTCAAAATGGCCAACATTTCAGCCGCGATTTCCCACAATTGGGCTTCGGAGATGTAACAGTATTCCACAGATATCCACACTCGAACCTTTCTACAAATTTGAGCCCGTTGTGGAGTCAGCTTGATCCCCAATTCTTTTCAATAGTTAAGATATTTGAAAAACCGTCGGAATTTCTCATTTATTTTCGATCTTCAAACCGTTTTATCATGACGGCCGCTGTGGTATTTCTCGGACCTGTAGATATTAAAGACTTGTTCTCTTCTCCGACCACCTTCGAATTATTAGATCCACGAGGGCTCACCGTACATTTCGAGGCACGAATTAATTTGGTTCGACGGGGAAAGTTTGGAACAGGTTCCGAACGTTCACAAGAGTTCGTTAATTGAATTAAGAACACCTAACTAGATCGTATAATCATCGTATTATCATATAGGGATACGAAAATGAACTTTATTTTTCTCCCAAGTATGAAGCAAAACGTTTTTACAATGAGTAACATAAACACATGGATTATATTATAATTATTATGTCAATTCAAAAATAATTTTCACGATCAATTTCTGGTTTTTGAGATTTAGAAACGACAACACGATTGAAAACTCTTCCCAAATTACGTCTATTCTTCAGATTGTTTTAATGTCCTCTCAAATAATGCAATAAATATTGAATTCAAAAAATAAAAATAAATTCTTCAGAAATTTTTTTTGGGACTACCGCCAGAATTGTGGCAAATTCGAGGGATTACATCTTGGAAAATCGATGATTTGAACGAAATGAAATTTATATGGGACTATCCTGAGGCTGATATTCGTAAAGTCTAACAATGTCATCAAAATTGGATATCTCCAAAAATAATGTCGAAATTTGGCGAAAATCTTAATTTTATTGGAAATTTTTTTTTGCAATAAATTAAAAGATTTTGGAATACTAATTAGGAAATGAAAACGTAGTTTCAAAAGGAGGTTTTCGATTTTCAGCTTTGCGTCATTCAGTTTTCTTTTTCCAGCAACAATATCCAAATTTGAGAGATGTTTTATTAGAAACTGAGAAAGGAAATATGGCACTTTTTGCAACAATTTTACAAACGTTACCTACAAAAACATTATTAATATAATTTTTTTTATTTTTTTATTCAAAAAGTTTTTTGTTGTCAAATATTGGATTTGAGTGATTTTGAAGTATCTATTAGGAATTTAAAAAATCGTAGTTCAAAGAAAATCTTCAATTTTAAGCACTTTTTTGCTTTTGGCGTTTTCATCAACAGAGATGGTTCTGTTGGAGGTTAACAACTAAATACCAACGTAAATTGAACCCGTATTAATAAGAACAGCATTTTTCTCCTAGAAATCGATGTATCATTCGGTATTCCGTAATGAAACGCGCTTTTTCTTATAGCGGTAGTAATGAAATATGTTGAAGAATGCAATAATCGCACAAAGACTTGAAAAATAATATAATCATCGACAGGATCCCACTCGAATTGACGGAGAGGTTGTAAATTTAAAAGAGTTGAGGAATTTAATCATTTTAGTTGCGTAATGTGCGTGAATATCCGAGGTTTTTTCCGTTATCTTGTTGACTTCGTTCAAAAGTGTCTATTCGAGGTATTGTTGTGAGATAAAATGTGAGAAATCAGGTTTTTGGGTGATTTTTCACAGTGTGGGTTAACATAGAGTTACAAATGAGATTCATGGCTCATAAATAGACCTATATAATAGACCTCGGTATCCTTCGTGCAGCGTTTAAAAGCATTTTGAACTACTTTAAAACGGTCTCTGTGATTATTTCCAGCAAATATGAAATTTTGGACGATTTTCAACGAGGAAGCTGTCCGTCTCCTCATTGACACAAGTGAAATCACCAGAAGGCAAAAACGTATAGGTTTATTTGTATACAAAACCTCTCGACTTTGTTTGCAGATGAGACAGAAGTGTCAAAAGTGAACAAATTCGGGGTTCGTATAGGGAAAAAATCAAATATTTGACCAATTTTGTCAGATAGGTAGCTATTTTGCAACAAGTTTTTCTACTAAACAACCTTAACAAGACCACCACTAGAGACGATTCACTGAAATGACATAAATAATAAAATAATAAAACAATAAAAATGTCCACCAACTTGAAAGTTTTTCCGAAAATTCGTTTTAAAAAAATTTGAAATGATCAAATTTATTCCTAATTTCAGATATTTTCACACAAATTAATTCTGTCCGTTCATGATATTATAATGATGACAGCTTTTAAATCAAGTTTTTCAAGAGATCTATTTTGCAACAATTTTTTTCTACTCAACAGTCCGACCATTGCTCGATTCACTGCGATATTCTAAACAAGAAGCCTACAAATAGAACACGATTCACCTACGTAAAAAAACATTTTACCAAAAGTTAATTACAAAAAATTACAAAAAATAAAATTTTAGAAACAATCGTCAATTTTTTGCATTTTTTTAAATTTGCAAATTTTCAGATTGTCATATTTTTTTAAAAATATACCAGTATTATTTTACGTCAACTAGTTATTCACGTTTATGATACCATAATCAAGACAACTTTTCAATTTATTTGTTTGAAAGATCTTATTCTATACAAGTTTTTCTACTCCCCCTAGGGGCGAATAACTGCAATATTTTATGTGAGGTAGCTACAAGTAGAACACTTCCCACCAATCTTGGTAGACAATTTAACCAAAACTGCGTTAGAAAACATCAAAAATTATCAAATTTATTTTAAAATGAGATTTTGAAGAAAAAAACCCTTAAAAAATTCAACTTGCTGGACGTCTTTACAATAAAAAAATTTTGTTCAAATATACCAAATATACCAACTGGTTTTTCTCCTTTATAGCGTCATAAACAAATCACGACAACTTGTCAATCAATTCATAAGAACGTTTGAAAATTTTATAAAAAATAGTTACATTTTTTTTAAATAGTCAAATTTTGATTTTAAAAAAAGTTGGTACCAATGTAAAAAACGCTGCAAATTATTTCACAAAGGTTTACTATTTTCCTGAGTAGATCACTCATCTACAAAGATCACAGCTTCTCACCAATCATAGATACCTACGACCTACTAGGGCTTTTATGAAAATTTCAACCCCAACCACCAACCAAATGGAAATGGAAGGGTTGAAATTTTCAAAAATTCCCTAGTAAGTAGTAGATACCTACGGTTGGTAGGGAGGGATCTATACAGAAAATAATAAACCTTTGGGCAATAATTTGTAGCGTTTTTGAATTTTTTTAAGTTGCAAATTTTTAATTTTTTAAATTTTCTTTAAAATATACCAGTATTATTTTACGTCAACTAGTTATTTACGTTTATGATACCATAATCATGACAACAAATAGATTGAAACAATTTATTTGTTTGAAAGATCTTATTCTTTACAAGTTTTTCTACTCCACCCCTAAGGAGGAATAACTGCAATATTTTATGTGTCACTTCCCACCAATCTTGGTAGACAATTTAACCAAAACTGCGTTAGAAAACATCAAAAATTATCGAATTTATTTTAAATGCGATTTTGAAGAAAAAATCCCGAATTCAACTTGCTGGGCGTATTTGCGATGAAAATTCGTTTGAACATTTTTTAAATTGTCAAATTTTGTTAAAATATACCGATTATATAAACTGGTTTTCTCCTTTGTAGCGTCATAAACAAATCACGACAACTTTTCAATCAATTTAATAAAAACTCGTTTGAAAATTTGTTAAATTGTCAAATTTTGTTAAAAATATACCAAATATATAAACTGGTTTTCTCCTTTGTAGCGTCATAAACAAATCACGACAACTTTTCAATCAATTTTATAAAAACTCGTTTGAAAATTTGTTAAATTGTCAAATTTTGTTAAAAATATACCAAATATATAAACTGGTTTTCTCCTTTGTAGCGTCATAAGCAAATCACGACAACTTTTCAATCAATTTAATAAAAACTCGTTTGAAAATTTGTTAAATTGTCAAATTTTGTTAAAAATATACCAAATATATAAACTGGTTTTCTCCTTTGTAGCGTCATAAGCAAATCACGACAACTTGTCAATCAATTTTATAAAAACTCGTTTGAAAATTTGTTAAGTTGTCAAATTTTGTTAAAAATAATACAAATATATAAACTGGTTTTCTCCTTTGTAGCGTCATAAGCAAATCACGTCAACTTTTCAATCAATTTAATAAAAACTCGTTTGAAAATTTGTTAAATTGTCAAATTTTGTTAAAAATATACCAAATATATAAACTGGTTTTCTCCTTTGTAGCGTCATAAGCAAATCACGACAACTTGTCAATCAATTTTATAAAAACTCGTTTGAAAATTTGTTAAGTTGTCAAATTTTGTTAAAAATATACCAAATATAAAAACTGGTTTTCTCCTTTGTAGCGTCATAAGCAAATCACGACATATTTTCAATAAATTTTTTCAAAAGATGTAATTTTATATACTTTTTTTTACTTCGCCACTAGAGAAGAATAACTGCAATATTCTAAGTGAGGTAGCTCTACAAGTAAACCACTACCCAATCATCTTGGTAGTCAATTTAACCAAGAATTCGGTAAAAAAACATTAAAAAATGGTCAAATTTATTTATAAGATTTTGAAGACAAAATCCCCAGAAAACCCAACTTGCTGGGCAACTTTGAAAAAACCAATCGTTTTAAGTTTTTTAAAATTTAAAATTTTGTTTAAAATATGCTAGTTATTTTTCTTATATCAACTGGTTTTTCCTCTTGATAGTATCGTAAGCAAATCATGACAACTTTTCAATCAATTTTTTTGAATCATCTAATTCTATACAAGGTTTTCTTCACCCCTAAAGACTTTTACCCATCTTCGTAGACAGTTTAACCGAAAATTCGTTAGAAAACATCAAAAATGATCAAATTTAAAGATAAGTGTTGGAATAAAAAATCCTCAGAAAACCCAACTTGTTGGGCAACTTTGCGAAGAACGAATCGTTCAAAATTTTTGAAAATTTTGTTAAAAATATAATTTTTTTACTTTTATGACTCTTTTGAACCAATTTTTTGAAAGATTTAATTTTATACAAGTTTTTCTTCTCCATCCCAAACGACGAATAGCTGCAATATTCTGTGAGGTAGCTTCACAAGTAGACCACTGCCCACCCATCTTCGTTGACAGTTTTCCCAAAAATTGGATGGAAAACATCAAAAATGGTCAAAATCGTTCAAAGTTATGATAGTTGGGCAACTTTGCAAAGAACAAATCGTTCAAAAATATTTACAATTTAAAAAATATAATTGTAGCATAAATAATTTTTTACTTTTATGACTTTTAAATCAATTTTTTGAAAGATTTAATTTTATACAAGTTTTTTCTTCTCCATCCCGAACGACGAATAGCTGTAATATTCTGTGAGGTAGCTCCACAAGTAGACCACTGCCCACCCATCTTGGTTGACAATTTAACAAAAAACGCTGCAAATTATTACACAATGGTTCATTATTTTTCTATATTGATCACACGTCTGCAAAGCCACCAACCATCCAGCATGAAGAAAAACATCGATCGCATTTCGGGCAGCTTTAACCCATTTCCGGCCACTGATGCGTTTTCGCATCGTCATATCCTATGATTTTTTTAAAGATTGAAAATAGTGGAAAATCTTTGCAAAAGAATTTTTTCTCGTTCCTGCTGTTGCTAAAATTTTCAGAAAAAATTTGCTCTGACGTTCGGGAGCTGAATGCGATTTTGGAAATTTTTTGAAAATGAGGCCTTTTGGCCAAAGGCATGATTATGATGGCTCAAATTCGATTCTATGATAAATGAAACTGGATGAATCATATCGCTTTAGAAAACTCTCAAATCTCATTAAAAAATAAAATTCATAAAATATCGAGTATTTTTGCTCTCGATTGGTGAGTAAATGATGCTTTATTTCGGCTGGCATCCTCTAAAACAGTTCATCCTCCTCTCCCCATTATTTAGTTATTTCTACCCTTGGCTTGAAATGGGTTAATTTGAACGGAGATTAGGCCTCTTTTGCGATTCACTTTATCGTAAGTCCAACCCTTAAATTCTCGTAGGGAGCGAACAGTTTGTCCTACAGAGCTCCGCGTGGTCTCGAAAAATTCTATAGAATCTTAAATTGATGGAAAAACAATACCTTTATATCGAAATTTTTTGAGTTAGGGCGTTTTCAAAATTCATTTTTTGACCCTTAAAAGTGACTTACATCAACCAAAATCTTTGGGGCACAACTAGACCCCAAATGGAGCCTAAATACCAAATTTAATCAAAATCGGTCAATGCTAAGTGGGGAAAGTGCCGCATACGGCGTGCGGACGGCCAAATTTTTATTCGATTTTTGGATTCTACGTACCTTGAAACGTACCTAAACCAACAAATTTTGAGGGGGTGTTAAAAAAAATTCTTAGTAGATTTCAAAGGTTCATTATTGAAAATTATAAACCAAAATTCGATGGAAAACATGAAAAATGGTCAAAATCGTATAAAATTATGATTTTGAAAAAAATATGACGAATAGAAAGGTGTTTTACGTACTGGGGAAAAAGCCGGTAAGAGCTCGCCGGGGTGAAGGTGGGGGTGCGCGGCGACACTTGGGCGGACCGAACACTCGAACCGAACTGAAGAGCGAAGTCGGTGTTCGACGGAAGGGAGGAGGAGGAGGGAGGAGGAGGGAGGAAGAAGGAGGAGGTAGGAGGACGCTCCTCTCGAGAAGACGTAGGGGGGGTCCGTCTGGTCGGTGGGTGGGCAGCGGGAAGCTGGAGGCGCGAGCCTTTTGAGTTCGCCGATCGCGGTACCGTAAAAAAAACTAGGTAGTTCAAAAACATATTGTTTAGTAATACATGCTTTCTAAGGGCCGTCCCATTGGATAAGCATTAATAATAATAATAATAATAATAATTAATACCAGTTGGTAAGCGAAAAAACTTTTCCACTCGATGTAATTTATTAAGTATTTTAGGCAAATTCCGGTGACGTAGTGCACAACTAAATAGTTTTCCGCGTCGAACAAAAAAAGAACCACGAAAATCGGTTGGAAATTGAGGCCTGGGCAGAGTTCACAAGATTTTACCCAAAAATGCACGTTTTTTTAGCGTTAACGCCCCCTTTCACCCCTTAACACGCAAAATTCTAAATTCCCGCGACGTACTGCACAACTAGATAGTTTTCCGCGACGAACAAAAAAAGAACCAGGAAAATCGGTTGAGAACTAAGGCCTGGGCAGACGACACAAGATTTTGTCACATACACACACACACATACATACACACACACACACACACATACACTTATGATTTTTTCGCGGATTGGGATTCAGAATGGTCTAAAACGGATTACTGCGTGGTTATTTTTTTCTGTTGAGTGTTGTCCTCCTTCACCCCAGATCAATCGCATAAGGACGCCCAAGTCTTACTGTGGGCGTCCTAGAAAAGCTTCCTCACTACCGATGGTAGTATCTGTATATCCGTGTGGTAGATACTAATGGTACCAATGGTGCGTAGACCGGGGTACCGTATCGATACCGGGGTATCAGTCGATCGCCGTTCATTCCTCGTTCCGGGTCAGTATTTCACGAAATCTAAGGCGCAAAAACTTAAAAAGTTGTACCTAAATTTGAAATTTCAAATGATTTTAAAAGCTCATTAGTGCATGGGCCTTGGGAATTGAAAAACTGCTAACACAAAAACTGCTAATACATAACATTTTTATTATGGAGTTTGCTTGGTACCTTCCTGCGTAATTTTCGCCCCTTAATTTTCATTTCAGCTCGAAAAGCCCTCAAGAAAAATTATGATCAGACTGGTGAAGCTACCTAATGATTATATGATACAATTTTTAACGAAAAAACATCTGCCAAGTGGGTGAGGCACATAACTTTCTCGTATCTATAACCCGATTGTATACATAACCAACCTCTGAATATTGTAGGAAACTATAGAAGTTATGGCAGTTACAAGGATTTTAAGTTTGCTCATGCGCACAAAATACAATTTGGAAGCCATGATTTTCATAGGGGACCGTGACCACCCCAACTCGCATTATACCTGAAAATTTCATCGATATCACATGAGAAGTGTAGAAGATATGGCTGTAATTAGGAAATAAACGTTTGCGCATGAGTGGGGGAAATGATACTCATAGGGGACTGCATGATCAGTCTGGGGGAAATTATATTCATAGGGGACCATCTACACACCATCCCGCATAATCCCCGAAAATGTCATAGAAATCTGGTAAGAAATGTAGAAGCTGTGGCAAGAATTTCACATTTGCGCATGCGCAGCGGCTACTATCAGTCGGGGGGTGATGATTTTCATAGGGGACCATTTACACGCCAACCCGCACAATCCCTGAAAATGTCATCGAAATCGAATGAGAATTGTAGAAGTTATGGCTGTGGCAAGGATTTCATGACTGACACAAAGACAAGGAACCAAAATTGTTCAGAAAGATCTGAAGCGTAAAACGCTAGTGGAAATTTTGATTTTGGAGAACATTTTTTTTTTTTTTCATCCTTGAAAATTGAATACAAAGCTACCGCTACCATGGTAGGCTCAGAAGCAAAAGCAAAAGTTACCAGGCTACCATCATCATCCTAGTCGAATAGATTATTAAGTTTAGATAGGTACCTGATTTATCTGATGAGTTGCCTTGTATGATCCTTTTGATGTTGTTATTATTAAATTTATAGACTGTTTTTCACAAAGACGTAATTTTCCATTAACATGTTTCTGAAATACAAACATTCAAAATGTTCAAAAGCGATTTGATATTACCAACCTTTATTCACGTCCCGACCTTCAATGTTATTAATAATGAAATGTATGTCTTACATTTCCCAATAAATAGTCAAAATATGCACTTAGAAACATGAGAAAAACGCTGCAAATTATTACACAACGGTTTATTATTTTTATACAGATCACTCGTCTACAAAATCACCAACCATCCAATATGAAGAGAAAAAGAAAAAAAAATCAAAATCACCAACCATCGATTGCATTTCGGTCAGCTCTAATTTGAACGGAGATTAGGCCCCTTTTGCGAATCACACTCGTGTTTTGATTTATATATATATATATATATATATATATATATATATATATATATATATATATATATATATATATTTCAATATAAACCCTTAAATTTTCGTAGGGAGCGAACGGTTTGTCCTACAAAGCTCCGCGTGGTCTCAAAAAATCCCAAAAATTCTATAGAATCTTAAATTGAAGGAAAAACAATACCTTTATATCGAAATTTTTTGAGTTAGGGCGTTTTCAAAATTTCAAAATTGATTTTGGAACCCTTAGGAGTGACCTACATCAACCAAAAGCTTCGGGGCACAACTAGACCCCAAATGGAGCCTACACACCAAATTTCATCAAAATCGGTCAATGCTAAGTGGCAAAAGTGCCGCGTACGGCGGACGGCGTACGGCGTACGGCGGACGGACGGCCAAATTTTTATTCGATTTTTGGATTCTACGTACCTTGAAACGTAAACCATCAAATTTTGAGGGGGTGTTAAAATTTTTTTTTTCTTGGTCGATTCCAAAGGTTCATTATTGAAAATAATAAACCAAAATTGTATGACGAAAGTTTCCAGATGTCCAACGACTGGCGCATCGCTGTCCAACGTTAGGATTTCTTGTTCAACGACTGGCAATTTGAAAAAAAAATTGATAGCTCAACTTTGGACAATGATTGCAAATTTATCATTGCACATAGGCCATTTTTGAAAAAAGCGGTGTTTTCGTAAACTCATCCCAAACAAAACTAAAAAAAAAACTTTGAAATCCATCCAGATATTAAATGCGTGTAAGTAAAATCGTGAGAGAAGTGCTCTTAAGGTGTCCAACGACTGGGGGTTTTCCCTAGTTGGTTTACTGAAGAGAAATGACCACTTCATAGGCTTGATTTCACCTTCGATTAATAGCGCCTTTTTGAAATTAAACCACAGATCCACTAATTAAAAAGAAAAAAAAGAGTCCCAAGTGGGTGTGGCGCATAGCTTCCTCTTATCCTTAATATGATTGGTGGTGATTCAGTGTATTATTATTATGTGTATTATTATTATTATCAGTGTATATTATTATTATAATACAGTGCATTCTAAAGACTACGAAGAGGGTGGGCAGTATAATTATGGCCAGGAAACCAGTGCAGTAATACTGTCGTGTTCCCTCGTCATTCAGATGACTCCCTCGAATCAACAGTCGAGTCACCAGTTTGTCGAAGGATGCCGTAATGCGTTTATTTTTCTCAATGATTTCATTCATTCGCCCGATTATTTCATGACTTCTCACACTCGGGGAGGTTCAGAGCTCAATTCCCCCGCATTGGCACCCGTCTGGAGTCGGATTAATGAGTAAAAAGTTTATTATTTTAAACTCGGGGTGTCGAAAACCGTGTTTTTCAGCTCTCGAGAGGCGGCGCGGATCCATCACACGTCTGATATGACAAGAGCGGCGACAGACGACAATTGACTGTAATTAACGTACGAAAGAGCCTACAGCCGAGTTTGGTTCTCAGGCGCATAAATTAACGTGCAAATTATTACACAACAGTTGATTATGTCAATGGCGCCAATTATTGGCAGGCGGGTTATAAGTGGACAGAGGAAGAGTGGACACCCCCATTTTTGAAATATCTGTCAGTCATAAGAATTTTCAGTCCCATACTGTAATACACTTCAAGAACAGTTGTTAGATAAATTATTGTAATCACATTTTATGTCTCGGTCTTATGATTTTTGACATTTTCATGTCTTTGCTTTGGCACATAAACTGAAAAATCGTCAAGAAAAAAACTTACGCGACCAATAAACAAAATAGACTCAATGGGTTGCGTAGAGAAAAATCAACTGTTTTCTTACTTCACTACCTTATTGGTTTATTATTTCTAATAATAAGCCTATGTGATCGTATCGCAAAACATTTTTATAACCCCCCCTCAAACTTTGTCACTTTACGTTTCAAGGTGCGTAGAATCCAAATTTGCAATGTCCGTCCGCCGTCCGCCGTCCGCGGCACTTTTCTTAGCAACACTGGACCGATTTGGTTCAAATTCGGTATATGGGCTCCATTTGGGGTCTAGTTGTGCCGCGAAGCTTTCGGTTGATGTAGGTCACTTGTAAGGGGTGAAAATTAAGGGTTGAAATTTTCAAGAGTGCCCTAGCTCGAAAACTCTCGAAATAAAGGTATCGTTTTTTCACCAATTTTAAATAGTATTGAATTTTTAAAAATTTTTGAGACCACCCGGAGCTCTGTAGGACAAACCGTTCGGTCCCTACGAGTACTTGAAGGTTTTCCTTCGATAAAACAGAATCATGAGTGTGAATCGCAAAAGAGGTCTAATCTCCATTCAAATTTTATCGGACTAAAATGCGATCGCTGTTCATTTCTTCGATTTGTATACAGTTTTGCCTTCTGCGTAACCAGTAATCAAATTTCTATATGAAGCTTTCTATTTTTCCAATCGAGTGTGAAGCGTTTAGTTCTTTCTAATAAACTTGATTGTGAAGGTGTGAAGCCAGTATGGTGTGGTAGGTAGTACCTAGCTGGTAGGTAAAAAAAAGTTGGTAGGTAAAAAAAATGTTGGTGGGTAAAAAACGCTGCAAATCATTGCTCAAAGGCTTCTTCACTCTTCAGATCACTGATCAGCTGAGTGAGCTCCGAAGCCATTTTAAATCCTATTGAATGAAAGTGCTCTTCCAGGCGTCTCCAGCATTCGAGGAGATCTTCTTCACTCCTCAGATCACTGATCAGCTGAGTGAGCTCCAAAGCCATTTTCAATCCTATTGAATGGAAGTGCTCTTCCAGGCGTCTCCAGCATTCGAGGAGATCTTCTTCACTCCTCAGATCACTGATCAGCTGAGTGAGCTCCGAAGCCATTTTCAATCCTATTGAATGGAAGTGCTCTTCCAGGCGTCTTCAGCATTCGAGGAGATCTTCTTCACTCTTCAGATCACTGATCAGCTGAGTGAGCTCCGAAGTCATTTTCAATCCTATTGAACGCAGGAAGCTGAAATTTGAGAGGGAAGGTCAAGGGAGAATACAGATGGTGGTAGGTGCTATTGATGGAGAACCAGTGATCTATACAGAAGGGTGATCTATACAGAGAATAATAAACCTTTGAGCAATGATTTGCAGCGTTTGTGTAGTGGTTGACATGAAAATGTCCCAATGTGTTGCAGACTCGTATGCAAGCATTTTTAATGAGTTTTTCCTCACCTGACTTAATTCCGTTGGCTCCTATTGGAGCATAGGGCTTACACGAGTGAGTTCCAGTCATTCCGTACTGCAGCAATTCTTCCTGCTTCCTGCCATGATTTTCCCGCCTGGCCTATTTCTTTTTCCACAGACCTGCGCCACGTCTCTTTGGGTCTCCCTCTTCTTCGCTGTCCTTGGGGATTCCATTGTAGGGCAGTCTTCTCTATGGCACCGTCTGGTTTTCTAAGAGTATGCCCTACCCATTTCCATTTTCGCTTCCTGATTTCCAAGTGGATTTGAAGCTGGTTGGTGGTTCTCCATAAATCTTCATTTGATATGCGTTCTGGCCACCAAATTCCCAATATTCTACGTAGGCATCGGTTCACAAAGGTCTGAAACGGGCGCGTGATGTTTTCTGTGACCTTCCACATTTCGCTTCCATAAAGCAAAACGGATTTTACATTTGAATTGAAAAGCCGTATCTTTTTGTTTCTGGACAAGTTTCTGTTTATCCAAACTGGATAAAGTTGCACAAAAACCCCATTGGCTTTCTTTATACGGCTTTTCGCATCTTCCGCAGAACCACCCTCCTTTGTGACCACACTTCCAAGGTATACAAATGACTCAACCTGTTCGACAGTATCATTCAGCAAGACAAGTGGTTTTTTGCATCGCTCATTCGTTCTCATTTCTTTTGTTTTGCCGACGTTGATTCGCAGGCCAACTTGGCTAGCGATTCGGCTCAGAGCATCCAGCTTGTCTTGTAGGTCACTGAACCTCTGCGCCAATAGACATAGATCGTCCGCAAAATCGACGTCTTCTAGCCTCTCTTAATCCCCACTGGATTCTGCGTTTTCTTCCTTCTAGGAACGCCCTCATGATACTATCGAGAACAACGATGAACAGAGTTGGCGATAGCACACAACCCTGCTTTACACCAGCCTCAATCCTGATTGGATTTGAGAGCGCTCCCTCATGGACAATTTGACACTCGTATCCATTATACTGGCTCCTTATAAGATTGATTATCTTGCTGGGGAGCCCATATTTGTCTAAGATTTTCCACATAATTTCCTGGTTTATAGAGTCGAATGCCTTCTCAAAGCCAATAAATGCCAGGTACAGGGGGCTCTGCCATTCAATGCTTTGTTCCAGGATTATTCGCAAGGAGTTGATGAGATCGGTGCAGCTGCGGTGCTCCCTGAAACCTGCTTGCTCCTTTCTCAGGCGTTGTTCAATGGATTGCTTAATTCTCTTCAGGATTATCCGATTCAGCACCTTGCTTAGTACAGGAAGCAGTGTAATCCCCCGCCAGTTGGTACACTCTGATATGTCGCCTTTCTTGGGTATTTTTATAATGAGTCCTTTTTGCCACTCTGTGGGGACTTTTTCCTCTTCCCAAATTTTCCTGAAGAGAGGTTCGAAGATATTCGCTAGAGCTAGGGCATCAACTTTTAAGATTTCCGCAGGAATACCATCAATTCCAGGGGATTTGCCGTTCTTCATTTCAGACAGTGCTTCGGTGATTTCTGCGACAGTTGGAGGGGTTACATTAAATGTAACTGTGATGTAAATGTGATAATAAATGTAAACGTGATAAATTTTATCACAACTGTTTCATGATCTGGCATCCGGAAATGTGGTTCCTCGGCATCCATGTGCTCTTGATTCAGTACTTCCGAGAAATGTTCTTCCCAGCGTTTCAGTTGTTCAGCTTGGGTGGTCAGAGGAGTGCCTTTCTTGCTCTTTATTGGGCGGGTCTTACGGAAGCATTTTCTTGACAGGGTGCTTGTAATGCTGTAGAGCTCTTTTGCGTCTCCTAGCGAGCTGCTTCTTCAGCCTTCTGGGCGAGGTCGTTCCCACTGCCTCTGGTCGTTCCTTGTTTTTCTCTTGACCAAGCGGTCGGATCTGCTGTACTCTTTCTGGGCTTGGGTTTTCTCACCTGATAGTTGTTTAAATTATTGAAAAATATATTATCTTCAAAAGTTTCTTGCCATAAAGGAGTACTTTTTTGCTGAATTAGCTCGAGAAGCACGCTGCCGTCCAAAGCTAAAACGTCCTAAGTCCATTTTTCAGATTTTGAGAAAAACGAGGTTTTGTGAAGTTGCCTAGGATATTCGTCTCCTTGCAGATAGAAGAATATTTTTTATCTCGAAACACCTACAAATATGTTTCTTCATTTTGTACACCATTGAAAAGCTCTGAATGAATATCATTTGGGTAATTAATGGGTCATTTAAGCCCATCGGAAGGACAAAGGACGCTTTAGCCTAGCAGCCCAGGACTTGGGACAGGTTGGCTCAGCTTGATGCAAGGCTAAAAGGTCCTATATCCGTGGTATTTCGAGTGATAATTTGTTTTATAATGATAATGGGTTTCTGAAATAAAAATTTGAAAAAATCCACTAACACCTTCAAACGTAAATTTTTATTTTCAAAAAGTTTTCATCGAATTAGAAAATTGAAATGCAGTATTATATATTATTAGATATGAGGAATGAATCTGCTTTGACTCTAGACAACTAGAAAATCACAGTACTGTCACTAAACTGACGTCATCGATTGAACAACGTAGGTAGGTACTGTTTTTCTTCTAAACTAGGAAAGTGATTTTTCTCTACTTTCCCATTGACTTAGGACGTTCTAGGCAAGCACGAATGATGCGGCTGATTGAGATCTACAAGATCATGTTCGGATCTCAAAAAGTGAAAAAAAAGGACTTGGGACGTTTTAGCTTTGGACGGTAGTACGTATACAGGTGTCAGAGAAAGATGCGGCCAAACTTAGAGGGTCGATTCTACAAGTCTTTTCTACAAGTAGACTTTTTTTAAGATGCTTCGTTTTCGAGTTATTTCACTTTTCAAGATTTTTTCGTATGTTGAACCTTGTCTCACTATAATGACTAGAGCTCCCTTATTTTCCATGCTCATTCAAATCTGATCACACCGTTGGGAAGAACATTAAATTTCCCATGAAATGGCCTACTACACACTTTTTAACAACTAGAGTTTTTCTAGTCCAAATTTCAAACTTTGCAAATTTGAGTTATTTTTATTAAATTCTCAAGAGATGATTTACCATTTCTATGGAGGAAAATCAAGGCGCTTTACAGCAAAAACATCCTCATAATCTGAGCTTTTCAACGGTGTAATCAAAAAATGTTTTACAATGGAACTTAGGGGAGAAATTTGTGTTTGAACACTGAAAAACGGAAATTTTTTCAACTAAATCGACATTTTGACGGGAGTTTCTGGTGGGAAATTTAATGCTCTTTTCAACGGTGTAATCAGATTTTAATTTAATAGGAGATAAGTATAGTTAACAGGGAGCTTACAGATAAGATTCCAATCATGTCCATGAAAGGAAGGTAGGAAAATTATGTACATGGAAGAAAAATGTCCATGAAAATGATGTTTTAGTGATATCAATTGGAATATATCTAATAGGTATATCTATGATATACAGGGTGTCTACCATTTGGATGGACCAAACTTCAAGGATCGATTCTACAACTAATTTGCAACAAAAAATGTCTCATAGCAATTTTTTCGTAACCCACTTAAAATTCTTTTTTTTCCACTGTAAAGTTTTTAATCGTATTTCATGCGAAAAAACGTGCTTTTTTAGGCATATTCCGCTAGAGAGTCGACCAAGTATTATTGCCTTCACTTTTCAAGGATTGCAATAAAAAGTCCACTAAATTAAATTTCCACTCGTATTTTACGTTTTGGCCCTTCTTGAACAATTTTGGTACCTTGTCTGTCCATCTGACAGTCGGTCTGTATGTCTGAAAGTCCTTGTAGATGGCAAAAGCAATACGAAGCTACTGTCCGATTTCGATGTAATTTTCGGCGATGTTTTCCATGAAAATCTAAGTCAAGGCATTAAATTTTCGAAATCAAATTCAAACATTTTAATTTTTTTCTTTAGAAATTACCATTTTTCGGTTTATTATTTTCAATAACAAGCCTTTGGAATCGAGCAAGAAAAAAGTTAACCCCCTCTCAAAATTGTTTTATTGTTTGCCCGTAATAAGTAGCGCTGTCGCGGGGCCAGTCAACGGCCAAAACTACCCCGTGTTTGAGATGATACTCAATTGATGCTGTGAATCGGGCGATAAGAATAAGACGGCATTGAAATTACGGAAAGACAAAACAACTTTATTTTCTGAAGTTAGGTACGTACCTACCTAATCGAGAGCTCCGGAAAATTAAGGTGGATTAAACTTATTAGCCTTTTCTTTGGCGCAGTGGAAATGATGAGTGGTAATACAGAGAATAAAGGTGAAGTAAATTGTTCGACCTTAATCTTGAGTTCCTGGTGGTGCCGATGACGATGGCTTGGCCTGTCCGGTAGGTAGATACGAGTACCTGTCGTATATTCCGCTCGATCAAGTCCTCGGTGCTTCAAGGGATGAGAGATCCGTTCCTGCGTAAGTTGACAGAAACTATTCCTGGCAGGGTGCTCCGAACGAATTCATTGTGGCGATTCGTTAAAGCAGAAAAGATGGTTTCGTTTGTTTCGGTAGGTGACTCGTAGGAGACTCGATTGTTACTGAAGCGACAGGCGGTGCAAGCGGCGAGCGGAGCGATAAGGAGCGGCGAAAGTTCAGGAGCGGAAGACGAGATTAACAAATAACTAATAACAACTTAGATCTAATAAAAGAAAACAAAAACAAACATTGTGAGCTGCACGGCTCCAACATACTCCCCACCAAATTTGGGTAGCAAATTTCAAAAAAAATTAGGAATTGAAGGGATCGGATTTGAGAGGAAGGAGCGGAACGAGCTTTGTGACTGACCTCTGGTATGTAGCTCTCGGAGTCTTCACAGTCACGACGCGGATAGCACCGTCCTTTCCAGGGTTAACGCCGATGACTCGAGCTGTAGGCCATCGTAGAGGATGAGTCGCAGGATCCTTGATCAGCACCAAGTCACCAATCTCCAAGTTTTGAGAACGACGATGCCACTTTGATCTCTTTTGGAGAGTGGACAGAAACTCCAATCGCCAGCGCTGCCACACCTGCCCAGACATTCGTTGGACTAGTTGCCAACGTGACAGGCGATTTTCACTCAAATCCAAAGTTGATGGCTCCGGAACAGACAGGATGGGACGGCCGATAAGGAAGTGACCTGGCGAAAGGTAGTCCGTCTCTGCAGGGTCACTGGAGAGTGGACACAGTGGGCGAGAGTTGAGTACTCCTTCTATACGAGCGAATAGAGTTGCCATTTCTTCGTAGGTGAGTGGGTTTGTTCCGGTTACCTTTGGAATGATGGACTTCACGGATTTCACACCCGCTTCCCATAGCCCACCAAAGTGTGGTGAATATGGAGGATTAAAATGCCAGTGGAATCCTGAGGATGCGGAATATTCAAGGATACTATCTTTGGTGGCCAAATCTTGATACCATGCAAAGAAGTCTCGCAACGTTCGCGATGCTCCAATAAAGTTGGATCCGCAGTCCGAATATATGGCTTCAGGAAGGCCTCGACGTGAAGTGAAGCGACTGAGGGATGCCAAGAAAGCCTCAGTGGAGAGTTTTGTAACGGCCTCTAGATGCACAGCTTTCGTTGACATGCAAATAAAAATGCATAGATACGCTTTTCCAATTGCGGCTTTTCTTCTAAGGGACTCCTTGAGTTCGAAGGGTCCGGCGAAATCTACTCCTACGTGGAGGAATGCTTGACCACCTTTCAACCGATATTCTGGCAAGTCACCCATTATAGGGATTGAACTTTTGGTCCTAGATTTGTAGCACGTGATGCAATGGAACGTACGTTGTCGTACTAGGCGTCTCAGAGCAGGTACCCAGTATCGTGTCTGAATTAACGCTTGTAAGAGACCAGGTCCTGGATGGAGGTGTAGATAGTGATAGTAGTCGACAATCAATGCAGTCAAATGAGCATCAGTAGGTAGAAGAATTGGATTTTTATGATCACCAGGCAAATTAGCATGACGCAGGCGACCTCCAACACGCAACAGACCATCTTTGTCAAGAAATGGACTCAGATCGAGATACTTGTCGATTACAGATTTCACGGTAGACGATTTATCGGTCAAGAAATGATGACGTTGGACAGCTTTAATGCTGATTATTAGTACCTCATTCAGCTCGGTTAGTGTGATAGCACTTCTTTTCAGTGGCTCTTTTCGAAAATACTTTCGAGAAAATCGTTTCAGCCATACGAGCGAATGCAACAGTTTCGTATAAGATGAAACTCTGGTCATCCACGAGACCAGTATGCTGGAGAAAGGCGATCGTGTGAAGTCGTTCGACACATCTATAGGAGAAGTGGCCAGTGAAACAAGTGTCTTCAGTTCTGGCACGTCAACAGGTTCATTGAGATTGGATTTAGGCCAAATCTCTTGAGGACTTTTGAGCCAGGTTGGTCCATTCCACCAGAGCGGATGGTCAAGAAGTTCCTTGGGATACACACCCCGTGAGCTGCAATCGCTTGCGTTATCTGCAGAAGCTACATGATACCACGAGTCGGAAGTAGTGGTTTTGAGGATTTCAGCCACTCTATTGGCGACGAACATTTTAAGTCGGAACTGAGGAGTCCTTAGCCAAGCCAGCACCACTGAGGAATCAGTGAAAAACGCAGGCTTCATGGGAGCTTGTGGCAACGATTCCCGAAAAGGTGAGATGAGTTGGTAGAGTTGACTCAGAAGTAATGCTCCGCAAAGTTCAAGCCTTGGAATCGAAACCATTTTAATCGGCGCCAATTTGGTTTTGGCTATCAGTAAGCTGACTGAAATACCAACGTCAGAGATCGTGCGCAGGTACAGAGATCCTGAATACGCTTTTCCTGAAGCGTCAGAGAAACCAACTATTTGAAACTGGGATGAAGAACAGCAACCCACGAATCGAGGAATTTTCAACGATGAAAGATCGGGAAGTTTTTCGAGTATTTTTCTCCATCTCGTAGCGAGTGACGACGGTAATGGATCATCCCAATCTAAATTTTCTTTCCACAAATCCTGCATGATAAGTTTCATGAGAATTATAGTGGGTGAAAGGAAACCCAATGGGTCGTAGAGCTTTGCTATGGTAGAAAGGACTGCTCTCTTGGTGCACGTAAGAGTTGGTGCGGAAAATGTATAGGAAAAACAATCGTTGGAAGGTTCCCATTGTAATCCCAAAATCTTAATAGAATTTACTGAGTCTGAAGACAGTGTGATAGGATCATTATCAGGATTCGATACTGACGTGAGAAGTTCAGGAGCGTTACTTGCCCATTTACTTAATTGGAAACCACCCCTTTGTAGTAGAGATATAAGTTGATCTCTTAGTTCGATGGCTTCTTTAATGTTGTCGGCTCCGGTCGCTACATCATCGATATAGATGTCGTTTTGTAGCGTTTTTGCTGCAAGCGGGAAATGCTCACCCTCATCGAGAGCGAGTTGCTGAATCACTCGAAGTGCTAAGAAAGGACTTGAGGTGAGGCCATAAGTAAGTGTTGATAATTCATAAGTTTGAATGGGATCCTTTGACTCGAACCGCCAATAGATATGTTGGTACTGTCTGTCGGGCAAATCGATCAAAATTTGACGGTACATTTTTACGATGTCCGTCACGAAAACAACAGCGTGTTTTCGAAAATTTAGTAGGATCTTTCGAACATCCTTCTGTAATTTGGGGCCGATCATCAAAACATCGTTCAAGGAATGCGGTTGACAATGAACAGACCCGTTGAAAACTACTCGAAGTTTCAATTTATTTCGATCCATTTTAGTCACACCATGGTGGGGTATGACGAATTTGGATGGATTGGTTGTAAGAGCCATATGCTGCAAGGATAGATATTCAGAGATGAAATCAAAATACATATTTTTCATTTCTTCATCCTGCTGTAGTTTACGTTCGAGCGACTTGAATTGTTTCAAGGCTGTGAATGATGAGTCCCCTAACTTCAAATCCAGATTTTTGAATGGCAATTTTACAACGTAGCGTCCCTCGGTAGTTCGATAGTGAGTGTCAACGAAGAAATTTTCGCACTCTATATCCTCCTCTGACATCGTAGAAGCTGCACTGGAAGACTCCTCTAGTTCCCAAAACTTCGTTAACTCATCGTTCAAGTCATCGGGTGGAGATGAAAAGGCAAGAAGAGATACACCATTCATAGTGTTTGAAGGTTGTGCAAAACGACCAATCACCACGTGACCGAAGATGGAAGGGAACAACTTTGGAAGTCCCTCGGCAATATTCACGACACTCCCGGTCCATATGTCGCCATATAAATCGGCACCAAGAAGAAAATCTATTGATGATGACTTCCAAAAGGTAGGATCGGCTAATTCATAGGAGGAGTATTGTGACGTCACTTCTGACGGTAGGGTCGATGAAGGCAAAAACGAGGTGATATCCCTCACCACCATGGCAACTGTTGTCAAATTAGGAGAGGATCGGTTTCGCGGGCGCAGAGTACATGAAGTTTTGCCTTTGGCACCCTCGAAAATCGACTGACCAATACCCGAAATCCTTCGAGGACAATGGGTGTAAGATATACCCAGTTTGTTCAAACATCTCTCAGTAACAAATGAGTAGTGGCTACCAGAGTCAATAACTACTCGAAAAGTTTGAAACTTTCCTCTGGCATCCATGAACTCAGCCAAAACAGTACCCAGAATCACGTCCACCTCTCTATCATAAGTAGATTTGAGAGAAACTGAAGTTAGAAGAGACTTCTGAAGCGGCGATGACGTACTGGAATTACTAGACCGGGCCGTTGACGACAACATGGAAGAGGATTCAAGGTGGAGCATAGCGTGATGTCTCCGATCACAAAACCGACAACTCCATTTGGAAGTACAATCCGAAGTTTTGTGTTCGTAACTAAGGCAGTTACGACACCCCTTGAAATCTTTGAGACCTTGTAGACGAGCCTCAGGGGTGATTCTATAGAATTTTGGACAACTCAAAAGTTGGTGTTTGTCTCCATTAGAACACAATATGCACGAAGGATGAGGTTTTTGTGTTGAACCTGTAGATGCTCTCGATTTTGACGAATTCTTGAATGCACCCAAAATAGGTTTATTTATAACTCTATTATCATTTCGATTCCTTTTGTCGGAACCAATATGATGTCTCGTAGTAGACGGGGAAGGATTTGACGAGGAATTAAGATTACCAGCAACCAATTGTAAGGCCAAACATCTTTCACGCACAAATTTCTTCAAATCGTCATGAGTAGGAAATTCGACATTTTTATGACTCATCTCGAAACTTTCTCGAGTTCGTGGATCTAAGTGCCTGATTGCTAAATGAAAGAGGATAAATTCGGATTCCTTTTCGATACCCAATAATTGGAAAGCGGATATGTTATCGCAAATTTTACTTTGGAATAATTTAAGAGAATCAACATCTGGTGTTCCTTTCAATGAGCTAAATTCCATGATGTTGTTCAAGTAAAATGAAGCAAGAATTCGTTTGTTGTTGTAAGCATCAGTTACGGCTTTCCATGCGATTTCGTAATTGGTTTCTTCGAGTTTGATACCCTGAATTACGGATAAAGCAGAATCAGACAATGATGTTACCAGATAATGAAATTTTTCCATAGTTGTGAGTGAATTTGATGTATGAACGAGAGACAGAAAGGTATCTCTAAATTGAGGCCAAAAAGTTAAGTTTCCATCGAATTTCGGCAGATTAATTTCTGGCATTCGGGGAGAATGACTTTCAATGTACGACTCATCCTTGACAATTTGAGCAGAAGAATACTTCGCAATCATCTCTTCATACATGGTATTTGATTGGTAATAACATTCACGGATATTTGAAAGAAGACGTTTTTCAGTGGAACTAGGAAAGTCAGATTTTCCAGCATCTTCATATACGTCCGCTAGTTCTTCCCAGGTCGACTCAAATTTGGAAAAGTATTTTTCCAAAGCACGAAACATGCCTTTGAATACTGAAGCTTTCGTAGGATCCGTGGTACTCATCTCTTTACCAGCTTCGAAAATAGACTCCACTTCCTTAGCTGAAGAGGCGAGTTTCCGTCGGAGAGATTTCACGGTCTTTTCGAATTCATCCATGATGAAGGAAAAATTTGGTGTTAAAGGGTTAATGAATAGGTGTAGGATGAGGAATTAGGAAGTTTGATTCCTATTTATAGTCAAGTTCACACGGAAAAATGATTCCAGTTAGAATGAACAAGTTAGGTAGGTACCCACTTTTTTTATGAAGCTATTGTGAACGGCGCTAGGATAGGCAATTTACCTGCACGACCGAGCAATCATCAATAATGGTATAACTAGAACGCCGTAAAAATGAACCGGAAGTAGAAAAGTACACCGAGAAAAAATTCAAATATCTCAGAAATCGGCAGAATATGAATAATAATAAGCAATTAGCATGTGCTATAAACAAAAATGCATGAAATATTATTTAAGTTGTCAATATAGGAAATACCATGAACCTATATGAATGAATAGATGAACTATTGACCATGTAAATGTATGGAAACGAAGAAACACAACGATCACATAAATAAGGACGAACAATAATTTGTATACCTACTGAAACTTAGATGACGAACAATATTTACAAATGCAAGTGTAGACTTGTACGTACAATGACACTATAAGCGTACCATGAAATGAGCACGTGTATCATAACACAAAGAAATCTAGTGACTCGAATGAATTTTCAATGCCAAAAAATGAATAACTTGAGTAAATAAGAACCACGCTCTGCTACCAAAATGTTTGAGATGATACTCAATTGATGCTGTGAATCGGGCGATAAGAATAAGACGGCATTGAAATTACGGAAAGACAAAACAACTTTATTTTCTGAAGTTAGGTACGTACCTACCTAATCGAGAGCTCCGGAAAATTAAGGTGGATTAAACTTATTAGCCTTTTCTTTGGCGCAGTGGAAATGATGAGTGGTAATACAGAGAATAAAGGTGAAGTAAATTGTTCGACCTTAATCTTGAGTTCCTGGTGGTGCCGATGACGATGGCTTGGCCTGTCCGGTAGGTAGATACGAGTACCTGTCGTATATTCCGCTCGATCAAGTCCTCGGTGCTTCAAGGGATGAGAGATCCGTTCCTGCGTAAGTTGACAGAAACTATTCCTGGCAGGGTGCTCCGAACGAATTCATTGTGGCGATTCGTTAAAGCAGAAAAGATGGTTTCGTTTGTTTCGGTAGGTGACTCGTAGGAGACTCGATTGTTACTGAAGCGACAGGCGGTGCAAGCGGCGAGCGGAGCGATAAGGAGCGGCGAAAGTTCAGGAGCGGAAGACGAGATTAACAAATAACTAATAACAACTTAGATCTAATAAAAGAAAACAAAAACAAACATTGTGAGCTGCACGGCTCCAACACCCCGAAATCACATCTTTTCTACGTTGAGAATCAGTTTTTCGTTTAATTAGAATAAATATCATGAAATTGACTTTTTGTAGCAGAAGAATAACTTGAAGAGTTTCATTGACAATAATACTTTTTCTTTACAATACAAATCATTGTACCTACCAACACTTTCTACCAACGTTACAATGACAATTTTTTTCTGCTAATCGTTCTTTAATTTTATTTTAGTTCCATTTTTAAAATCAAAATGAACGGGTTTTCCGTTGAGTGGCCCACGATAGCACTACTTATTCCAGGTTTACAATAAACCTAAAAAATGGTAATTTCTAAAAAAAATTAAAATTTTGGAATTTTATATTGGAAAGTTAATGTTTTGACTTTGATTTTTATGGAGAAAATCGCCGAAAATTACATCGAAATCGGACAGTAGCTTCGTATTGCTTTTGCCATCTACAAGGACTTTCAGACAGACAGACCGACTGTCAGATGGACAGACACGGTACCAAAATTGTTCAAGAAGGGCCAAAACGTAAAATACGAGTGGAAATTTAATTTAGTGGACTTTTTAATGCAATCTTTGAAAAGTGAAGGCAATAATATGGTTTTCCCACTAAATGGAAAGAAAATTTAACGCTCTGTCCAACGGTGAACTCAGATTTGAAGTAGCATGAGAAATAAGGGAGTTATGACCATTTTAGTGCTGCAAGGTTGAAAATACGATTAAAAACTTTAAAGTGGAAAAAAAAGAATTTTAAGTGGGTTACGAAAAAATTGCTATGAGACATTTTTTTTTGCAAATTAGTTGTAGAATCGATCCTTGAAGTTTGGTCCATCCAAATGGTAGACGCCCTGCATATTGGTGAAAAGGAAAGTGCAGCGTAAGGCGGACGGACGGCAAAATTCGTATTCGAGTTTCGTATTCTACGTACCTTGAAACGTAAACCAACAAATTTTGAGGGGGGTTAAAATTTTGTTTTTCTTGGTCGATTCCAAAGGTTTATTATTGTAAATAATAAACCAGAAATGTAAGAAAGGTATGCTGCCCATCCAATGTGGATAACTCTTTTTTTTGAGAGAGAGAGGCGTCCTCAATAAGAGCGCGTCAACAGGTGGGTGACGTATTTTTACGTCTCATCAATGGAATATCTAGAGCTCTCATGGGGGCTCATTCTGCTTCATATTCCAAGGGAGAAGGGACGACGGCTCAAGTGCTACCTGGCGGATGGACCTCGAATTAACTTGATGTTGAGGAACGCCGCTAGAGGAACCGCGTCCACTGTTTCCCCGGGAGAGTGCTGAGTGCTGAGTAGGCGAGACACATAGCATTGACACGGATTCGCGACTGGAGCAGGAAAAACCGACTTCCTTTAAATATCGATAAATGTATGGCAATGTCATTTACCCGGAAACCAACCACGATCACTTACCATTACAACATCGAGGGCCATTCGCTGGCTAGAGTCCGTAAAGTGCGCGATCTGTGGGTGATATTCGACTCTGCCCTTACCTTTGAGGAACATGTCAGCCAGGTAGCCCTTAAGGCCTCTGGTATGCTGGGATTCGTGGTACGGAACTCGAGAAACCTGAATGACGTTGCTACGATCAAATGTTTGTATTATTCGCTTGTCCGTTCTCAGTTAGACTTCTCAAGTGAAATATGGAGCCCATCACAAGAAAAATATATCACGCAACTTGAGAAAATCCAGAAACGATTTGCGAGGTACCTGGAATACAAGGACTCGGGCACATATAATTCCAGGGCAAACTACGCTGTACTCTGTCAAAACTACGAGTTGGTTCCCTTGGTAGTTCGTCGCCAATGGTCGGATCTGGCCTTTCTGTACAAAGTGTTGAGAGGTGGGATGGACTCACCAGAGTCACTGGCCAGCATTCCGATAATGCGCTCTTTTTGCAGTCGGCAGACAGATCTGTTTGATCCAACCATCAGCCGTACAGTAGCGCACCGCAACTCATTGCATCAACGGTCGCTAATTGCTTACAACCAGGTCTCTGCGATTGACTCGGAGTTAAATGTCTTCCATGACACACTTGGAACATTTAAAGGGAGATGCATCCGCGTGTTGAAGCAGATATGGACAGAAAAACTAAGCAAGAAGTGAAAAGTTAGTAACAATATGTATGTATATCTGGAATAGTTACCTTACTTATTATCTTTTATTGTTATTTTAATCTGTAATTTTCGACCTGTGATATCAATGTAATTAGGCATATTGCCTGTATTCATATATCACTAATTAAATAAACATTATTATTATTATTATTATTATTATTATTATTATTATTATTATTGACACATAGCATTGAGTGTGCAGAAAGTAGCGGAGTGAGTTCACCTCTTCAAAATGGTTCACATTTCTAGCTATACAGGGTGTCTGCACTTAAGATGGGCATAACTTCAGGGTTCGATTCTACAAGGTATATCCAACAAAAAATGTCTCTTAGCAATTTCCTTTCAACCCACTCAAAATTCCATTTTTTTCACTTTAAAGTTTTTTTCGCGTTTTCGACCTTACGGCACTGATATGGTCATAACTTCCTTATTTCTCCTGAAAATTCAAATCTGACTACACCGTGAGAAAGAGCGTTAAATTTCTAAGCTACCTAGTGCAAAAATCAAAATATCTCAGCAATAATTTAGTTTAAAAAAATCAAGTCAAAAAGCAAACTTTAAACAATTTTCGAAACTTGACTTTCTTTGACCAAAGTTTTCACTCTAAATCCCTGCCCATTTCGATGGGCGCTCTTCGGAGAAAACATGCTCAAATAGTCAGCTTCCCAACGGTATATCAATTTTTCTTTTTAACATTCAAATTGGAAGAGTAAATGAAGTTTGAATGCGAGAAAACGTGTGTTTTACAAGCAAATCAGTGGTTTAAGCGGTTTATGATCCCCCTCGACCTCAAGATGGCTTGACGATTTTGGTATAAATTCCTATGTAATTTTTTATGCTGAATCCAATAGTGATACTTCCGAATGATTCCGACTGCTAGAAAGTGGATTTTTTGAGGAAAACCTTCGTTTTTCGTACATAAAATACGCATTGTTCGTAGATATAGTCGTGAGCATAAAGTAACACCTTAGAACTCAACAAAAACACCGAATTTCTAGGTGATTGAAGTTTTTGTTGAGTTCAAAGGTGTTACTTCATGCTCACTACCACATTTACGAATAATGCGTATTTTATGTACGAAAAACGAAGGTTTTCCTCAAAAAATCCACTTTCTAGCAGTCGGAATCATTCGGAAGTATCACTATTTGATTCAGCGTAAAAAATTACTTAGGAAATGATACCAAAATCGTCAAGCCATCTTGAGATCGAGGGGGACCATAAACCGAATAAAACACTGGATTTGCTTGTAAAACACGTTTTTTGACATTCAAACTTCATTTACTCTTTCAATTTGAATGTTAAAATTAAATGGGCGGGGATTAAGAGAGAAAACTTTGGTCAAAGAAAGTCAAGTTTAGAAAAATTTGTAAAGTTGGCTTTTTGACTTGATTTTTTGAAACTATTTTAGTGTTTTTTGCACTAGGTAGCTTAGGAATTTAACGCTCTGTCTAACGGTGTAGTCAGAATCGAATTTTCAGGAGAAATAAGGGAAGTTATGACCATAAACCAGAAAAAAACCAGAAAAACAGGTTTTCGGAAGTTGAATCAATCATATTTCCACATAATACGCAGACTTTTTTCATGCGGTTATTGGAGAATGATTTGATTTCTGAGGTTTTATTGACATAATTTGATCGGACGAGATCAATGAGGCTCTCATTAAAATCACTTAAATTCATATCCAGCAAAGCACAATGCAAAAACGAAAATGAAAACCAAATAACAACACGGAATCCGGAATCGGGAATCGGATTGTTTGGTCAATAGGGATGGCAACGATATATCGATATATTTAATATATCGATATATTAGGTTTGATATATCGATATATCTATATCGATATACAGAACCGATATTATCGGTAAATATCGATATATTTACCGATATATTGCGACTTGTTTTCAACAAGTAAAAATTAAAAATTAAATAGGTATTAAAATGGATAGATGAGAAGGACGCCTTCACCTGTAAAAACATCAAGTAATTTTATTCCAAATTTTGTAGGTACCTACGTGATGGGTTGATTTCAGATTACTGACTTCAGCTCAAACATGATGGTTTACTCTACAGTGGCGCTCAAGTCTCAATTATTTGACTTGAGTCAAAAGTAATGGAGGCGTGTCCAGATTAAAACGACCAAAATTTGGTCGTAGATAAATAAAATTGCTTCAACTCGTATAAGTATTTAATACTTATACGAGTTGAAGCAATTTATAAATTAATGAAAAATTGCTACGGTGAGGGTATCTATGATTTTTAATATTATGTTATAGGACCCCTGAGGGTAGTTTATCCCCAAATTTGCAACCCCAAAAACCCTTTGCTACTGACCTAGTGCTCTGATAACCATGACATTTTCGAACTTTTTCAACTAGGTATGATAACTTCGATAATTCATTTTTTTAAAAAATAAACTCCCCTCAAAGACAAAATGTCTTGTGTGACGGAGGGGGCACGCCATAAATGAAAATAAATAAATAAATCAAATATAATGGGGAGGAAGCCCAGGACTCACCCGACGCCGGCCCTGGGGATGAGGGAAGATGAGGAAGGTGGGGGTGGGAGAGAGGGATGAAGGGAAGGGGGAGTAACTTTTTACACTGGGTTAAATACTTACTTCAGCTGTTTTTCCAAGTAGATCTTCCGATATTTTTCACTCGATTTGCCATCCCTACATATCTTGTAACGTAAACCATCAAAATTTTGAGAGGATTAAATGCTAACTTCAAAGAGTTTTTCCATGTAAATCTTCCGATTTGTTGAGTATATCCATAAATTTCTTCCAAAATGATGTTTGTATAGCTTAAAACGTTTTAACTCACGTACTTATCTACAACAAGATTTTCCAAATTAGATCTTCCGATACATCGAAATATCGATATATTTTATCCGATATATCGTAGGAATCGATATCTCATTGACGATGTATCATTAGATCAGTATATCGATATATTTCATTCGATATGCCATCCCTATTGGTCAATAAACCAAAAACGAGACAGAGTCAACGACGAACAGCTGAACGATGAACAGACGACGAGAGCTTTCACGAAGTTTGCCGAAATTTATCGAAGTTCATCCGTTCATCCAATTTTACAAAACGATACACTCCGCTCCAAAAGTCTTCGTCCGCAAAGATTGCTCCCTGCCCCTCAATTTGCTCCAGCCAATAGCATCCAATTACGCACTACGGATTACGGACATTACGCACCTATGTGAACCAAGCTTGAGTGGTCACTGATCAGCTGAGTGAGCTCATCATTTAAATTGCCATCATAAAATATCCATATCCATATATAGATGTATCTGCATGCAGTGTTGATACTCGTTTTCTTGATTACAAATCCATTTTTAAATAAATTTTGGTATATTATTTTTAATAATGAACATTTGGAATCGACCAGGAAAAATCGAAATTGAACGGGAGTTTCTACCTCACTTTACTGGAAAGTTGGAACTTCCCAAACCATGAAAAGAAGGCTTTTTTTATGCTCGAACGGAACCTAGGACTTCAATTATTACAATATATCTAACTTACCTTGATGCTCTGTGTTGGATTCTTCATTCACGACAATTTCTCCTCGGGCGATTTGAAAAAGGCTGCGTGAAGCCATCCAGGTAAGCTCAGAAATCCTCTCAACATTATCGCAACAAAAATGTATGTATTTTAAATCCTATCTTAAATGTTAACACTAAACTTTATTCAAATAAAATAAAATAATACCTAATAAGAGATGAATATTAATAAATACAAGCTAGAAACTTTACGAAGAGACGCCATGAAAATCCAAAATAAAATGGACGATCTCCTAATGAGAAGAGTTGCTTTGACACGGATAAGTGATACTCGTACTTGAAAAATCGATGCTACATCGTTAATTTCATCAAAAATAAGTTTTTTAAAGCAATTTGGGTGAGCGCTTAATATTTTTAATTGTATTTAATAATACTTTCTAATTTTACACTATTTAATAATCAACATTAATAAGCGTACGTCTACTGTTTTTGATTTTAAACCACTCAACACTTACACACATAAGAGATACCACCTATTTCGTCATTTTTGACCGACTTCAACGCGCCGAAGGCGCGCGAAAGAGGAGGTACTCAATTCGGGTTGTCGTGGGACGACGATTTTCTTTTTTTTTTTTTTTTTTTTTTGTATGTCCGAGTCGCTTGCATTTCTTTATTCTGGTACCAATCTGTCTGGTTCTTTTTGAAATTTGTTCTACAAGTATCCGTGGTGGTCCCGTTTCAAACAGATTTCATTTTGCTTTGTTAGAAGTATCGAAAATTTGTGAATGAAGTTGAAAAACGTGGGTCCCGTTTTCGGGAATATCGGTCCGCATTCACTCTTCTTGCCCTGTGACTTCCGACTGAGTCGATGGAGGACCATTTGTGTATAGTCAAATTAAAGGTCTGATTGTAAGCTTTAAAATGATATACTATATGAGGGGGGTTCCGATAACTAAAAGGTGCTGCGGTGATGAGAAAGGGGGAAATTATACTGGGTTATTCGCTCAGAACCTGCATGAGCCATATCAAACGTGTTTATCAATGCTCGAGTATGGGAGTTTTCCTACCAAATATGAAGGATAATCATAGTACTGTTAGTTAGGTAATCTACCATGTGGGTGTAGCACATAGCTCTCTCAACACAAATAACACGATTGGGTAGGTAACAGTGTAGGGGATCGTCAGATCTGCATAGTGCCGTACCAAATATTAGGGATATAATTGAACAGTTAGGTGATGAGAGGGTATTCTACCAAGTGGGTGTAGCACATAGCCTCCTCCTCATCCATAATGTAGATGGGTAGGTAATAGTATAGGAGATCGTCAGAACTGCATAGTGTCATACCAAATTTGAGGTATATAGTACAACTCGGTAATGAGAGGGTATTCCACCAAGTGGGTGTAGCACATAGCTTCCTCGTCATCCATAATACAGTTGGGTAGGCAATAGTATAGGAGACTGCCATAACTGCGTAGTGCCATTCCAAATATGAGGTATATAGTACAACTCGGTGATGAGAGGGTATTCTACCAAGTGGGTGTAGCACATAGCTTCCTCGTCATCCATAATACAGTTGGGTAGGCAATAGTATAGGAGATTGCCATAACTGCGTAGTGCCATTCCAAATATGAGGTATATAGTACAACTCGGTGATGAGAGGGTATTCTACCAAGTGGGTGTAGCACATAGCTTCCTCGTCATCCATAATATAGTTGGGTAGGTAATGGTATAGGAGATCTTCAGAAGTACATTGTGCTGTACCAAATATGAGGTATATAGTACAGTTAGGTGATGAGAGGGTATTCTACCAGGTGGGTGTAGCACATAGCTTCCTCGTCATCCATAATATAGTTGGGTAGGCAATGGTATAGGAGATTGTCATAACTGCATAGTGCCGTACCAAATATGAGGTATATAGTAGAACTCGGTGATGAGAGGGTATTCTACCAAGTGGGTGTAGCACATAGCTTCCTCGTCATCCATAATACAGTTGGGTAGGCAATAGTATATGAGATTGTCATAACTGCATAGTGCCGTACCAAATATGAGGTATATAGTAGAACTCGGTGATGAGAGGGTATTCTACCAAGTGGGGGTAGCACATAGCTTCCTCATCATCCATACTATAGTTGGGTAGGTAATGGTATAGGAGATCTTCAGAAGTACATTGTGCTGTACCAAATATGAGGTATATAGTACAGTTAGGTGATGAGAGGGTATTCTACCAAGTGGGTGTAGCACATCGCTTCTTCGTCATTCATAAATAGTAGGGTAGGTAATGGTATAGGAGATCGTCAGAACTGAATAGTGCCGTACCAAATATGAGGTATATAGTGCAGTTAGGTGATGAAGGGTTTTCTATCAAGTGGATGTAGCACTTAGCTCCCTCGTCAATCATGTCATGGTTGAGTTGTTGAATTGTGTTGTCAGAACTACCAAGTACCTACGATATATGAGGGAAGTCGAACAGTTAAGGGATATGAGAGTAGATGGCTAAGAAGGAAAGTGACCCCAATACCTCCTGAAACTGATCCATAAACGGAAACTCATCTACACGTATGGAAATTGATCCGGATTACAAAATGTCGTCCACCCTATGGCTTCTAGTTCACCTTACTGAAATGATGCACAGTATTGAAGTAGATCTACATTGCGAAAACTGATCGAAAAACTGCGGGTAAATTAATTCCTGATTCAAATTGAGGACCACTAAAAAGTGAAAAATAAAAAATAGTATAAAATGGAAAAATGATAAAATAAAAACCTTTTTAACAAAAAAATGGACCGACCTCAAAAATGATGTTCGTGAACACCAAAAAGGAAAAAATAATAATCTCAGCGAAAACACACTGATGTATTAGGTTGTTGGATATAAATATCTTGTCAACAGATGGTATATTGGAATACCAACAATTATTTGTACTTAATGTGATTCACACTCATTGTCACACTCATATTCTCCATCATACGATAGCAGTGACGTACTACCCAATAGTTTTGGAACACTTATCTCTACTCGTATTCATGTTTTGTAATACTCACCAGATCATGTGAGTATTACTTAATAACCACAGTGTATCCAGATAGGTAGGTAGGTACGCATTGAAGTCGCCGCCGTGCCCACCTGTAGACACAAACGTCTCCTAGATGTTCTACTTACCAACATTTTATTCGTTTTTGGAAATATAGGTACATACCTCCCATACCGCAGACATGCTTCCACACCGAGTATGAACGTATATATCTTTTGTCTAAAATTGTGGACGGTTTTGAACGTTAATTAGGTAACAACGATTCCGAAGGTATGTTGCTACAATATAATATATCCACCAATAAAATAAACAGTCTCATGTAATACCTAATAGAGTCTCAAATTACTCGTCACAACCATTCCTAGGGAGGTTCACACTTACTATCATACTCATATGGCAGTAGAGACGTACTAGGTACCTGATAGTTTGGGGAGCACATTGTAACTCAATGGTAGGTACTTACTCTTGTAATGCTAACCAGATCATCGAGTAAGGAAGGTGATTAGTGTGTCTACAGGTGGGCACGGCGGCGACTTCAATGCGTACCTACCTACCTATCTGGATACACTGTGGTTATTAAGTAATACTCACATGATCTGGTGAGTATTACAAAACATGAATACGAGTAGAGATAAGTGTTCCAAAACTATTGGGTAGTACGTCACTGCTATCGTATGATGGAGAATATGAGTGTGACAATGAGTGTGAATCACATTACAAATAATTGTTGGTATTCCAATATACCATCTGTTGACAAGATATTTATATCCAACAACCTAATACATCAGTGTGTTTTCGCTGAGATTATTATTTTTTCCTTTTTGGTGTTCACGAACATCATTTTTGAGGTCGGTCCATTTTTTTGTTAAAAAGGTTTTTATTTTATCATTTTTCCATTTTATACTATTTTTTTCTCGTTACTTATCAAAATACGATAAATTACGTTATTAAATAACGTTGATAAATTTTATCAAAATGCATTTCCTACAAAAAATAGTTTATATGTTTGCAATTTGGGTGAGTACCAACAAATTTTAATTTTATCGATCGATAGGTACTACCTACAAACTTTCTGCGATTTAGATACTGTTTAGTATTTACACAAATAAGAGATACTTACTTCATCGATCTCAAACACTGAATTGTTATGAACTATCAATAGGTCAAACTTCAGAAATTCATTCTACAAAATTAACTTCCATAAAAAAAAAACTACGGACGGTAAACCTAAGGTTTCTAAATAATGACAATTTTAAGCTAAATTTCTTATAAATGCAGGTGTAACGAAACTATTTTTCTAGCCTCTCTATTTCTATCGTGATGTGACGCTCGCTAACACCACAGTGACGTGATGCAATTTCTCGAGCCATGAAGTGACGCGCGTAACGTTCACATCAGGAAACGTCCTGTTAATCATTATTAAAAAAATGATAAAATAAGTACATATTACTTGGAAGTTGGGTGAGTACCAACTGATTTTCATGTTTTCTAGTACCTTCTACAATCAGGAATTTACTCCACATCGTTTATTTACATTAAAAATTGATTGTTTAAGGTTTCGATTGTTTTAAGGTATTGATTGATAAGCTTGTTGTGATAAGGTTTCGATTGTTTAAAGGTATTGATTAATAAGCTTAAAACGAACTCAAAGACCACAGCAACAGTTTTATACCACCAAAAAGCGTATTATTTCGGTTCAATCTCGTGACGGTTACTGGTCCACCACCTAACTTTATGCACAGGGTACATTTTGAAAATTTTAGGAATCCATTATCATTTTTTTACTCGTATCAACGAACTCATTGAGTCCCCTCTCGGCTATTGATGAACACTGGAGATCCCCAAAATAAAAAAATTCACCCACTTTCGGAAATGGTTAGATACTTAGAATGATACTGTAAGCTTGTATTGATCGTCGTTTAGTTTTATGAGAATAAGAAACGAGTTCCTAGGCTCAAGATGGATGCTCAGAAGGAGCCAATGGTAGCGTTCTAAATTGACGAAGAAAACCTACAAAATGACACCTTTGGGGACGAAATAACGTAAGCAACTCACACAAAGTACTGTTAATAAAATTGTATTTAAATGAAAATAAAGAATGTCACAAAAATATAGGTATGAGTACCTTATGTACCTCAATTCAAAATATGTTCATATACTTCAAAGACTTAGTATAAGGTAACTAGAAATAGGTACTGAACGCGTACCGATAAGAGAGTCAAAGAATATCGTACCAAAATGCGTACCTAGAAAATAATATGACTCGAAATAAGACTTAGAAAAGACGTTCCAAATCGCGTACCCTTTGATGATTGTAAACAAGGATTATCTGAAAGAATTCGGCGTACCAGAATGCGTACCTCTACAGTGTTAGAAGTTACTACTGAGTACTGAAGGTACCAAATGCGTATCAATTTAAGTAGCAATAAGACAGTTACGTTTGTATTACAAATACTGACTTTAACAGACTTGAAAATGATTACTTGAGTACCTAGTTTCGTTTATATCAAGAATAAAAGGTGAATCTGGAATATAACGAATCATACTGGTGCGTAGCAAAACAAATTGGAAGTATAATGGTTCGGGAAATTACCGTAGTACTAGGATCTAGGAGTCATCTTGATGGGTGTGGTACTTGGAGTACCCGTAGCAGAGGCGCCTTGGTCCAGTACTGGCAGTCGGTAAAATACAGCAAGCCCGAAGGGAGTTGCAGGCGTTTTGAGATAGAGGTTTGAAGTTAGAGTACCGATAGTGACTTTAGGTACGCAAGGAAGAAGCAAACTGTGACAACTGATACACCACTCTTGGCAAAAATACGACGGCCTGGTGCAAGACAACTACTCTGGTCCAGCGTGTATAGCTGACTGACCAAGGGGGAGCTTGGCTGAGGGTGACTGGCCGTTGCTGGGGTGGGGGGAGCCGACGACGCCCGACGATCACCAAGGAAGTCCGAAGCTTCAGCACCCCTCCTCGGGCTGCTCCGACGTGGAGGCCCGGCTGGCTTGACTCGCCCGCTGGGACATCGCTCGCTCCATCGTCCCATCCCCCGACTTACACTACTTACCTCCTTCAGAAGCTATGCGATAATTCCGAAAAATAAAACCATGTATTACAACGATTAAGACCGTAATTTCCACAAGAAAACGGAAGAACAAGTTTGACTGTTTTTCCAAAATTTTGACTCATGTGACCTAACGAACTCGTCTTTTCATTTGTTATTGTGAACATTTTGCACATCTAAACTTGGAATGAACAGAGGAAAAACTTTGGAAATCGTTTTAGAATGCTCCAAAAGGAATTTCAGTGAATAAAATTCTCCATACTAAAAATTTTGACTCCATTACCTACAATACGTTCATTCCTTCGGAAATTCGCTAAAAGATGGTTTGAATTTCAGGAATCGTTTTAAAACCAAAATAGCTGAATCTATCATTTAAATTTTTAAAGAATTCTTTCTATAAAAAAAGATTTTTATTTGGATTTTAAAAATAGTTTTGGAGCCCTTTTTTTTCGGAAAATATACATTTTTACTAGGAAGGGAGGTAGATATAGTGTTTTATCCACATGATAAATAGGAATCACAAAGAAAAAATCGCCTTTTACAAAATAGAGTTTATTGAACAAGGAAAATAGGGGGTAAGTTTACCCAAGAACACACAGCTCACGAGTTGACATTAATGGTAACTTCAAATAGCGTAACACTGAAAATAAAACATTTTTTCCACCCTACGATAGCTTTATTTTTCTGTCAACTACGAATTTATCTCTACACTATCAACGATAACAGTTTTTCGAGGCTATTTACACAAAATAAGTGAACCAAATACGAAAAATAGGTTCATTTTGGGAAATTACGTGGAAACAAGCGAAAGAATACGAATATGAAAAATATAGGAACATTTACAAAGAGTCACAGATACATCGATATAAGTAGTTTTGTAGCGTTTCAAAAAGTGATACGTGAGACATCGTAGGCGTTTAGGGCGTAAGGAGGGATTGATTAAACGAAATATTACGAATATCGAACACATGACGATAACACTCAAGTGTTTAAGTTGTAATAACATAAAAGGGGTATTCACGGTTGAGCTTATCGTGTTAAACGTGTTAAGTGGTAAACTTGTTAAACAAAAAAACCGTGAACAACCCCAGTCGACTCGTGTTAAACGTGCTAAAGTTGTTGAAGTCTCATCACTCCTTCTTCTTCGATTACCTGGCTAGATCGCAGCCATTAGGGTCGTATGTTTATTGTGTGGCATGATTCGGTGGAGGAAGTGTGAACGAGAAGGGGAAAACGCCATAAATTCGGTAAAAATGAGGAGAAAAAAATCTACAACGTCCATCATTGTTTGTTCCATGGCAAAGAAACAAGCAACGTTTTTTTACCACAGGAGACAACTTTTATACCACCTATATTGTTTACAGATTTTTTACTTTTTACACTGAAAATTTGAGGATTACTCACTGCAGTCATGTCGAAGAAAAGTTATAAACAAGAACTTGTTGATGATGAAGTGGTCAAGAAAACAGTTTTTCGCATTTTTCCTTCACTTTCATTGCATCTATTTGTTCCTCCCAACTAACTTTCTCTTCCCTCCATACCTCCAAGAGACCTCCGTACCTTCAACTCCAACTCAAATAACTCACAAAATAACCGAGACAAACAAACGAACTCCAACTCAACAGACTCCAACTCAAAAAAACTAAGACGAAACTAATTAACTCACTAGTAAACTGACTGAAAAACAGCTGGCAAGTTATCGGCCATTTTCTTTCTGATGTTGCGACGGATAACACGTTTAGCACACACTTTAACACACCATTCGGGTGTGTTAACTTACAACGACTGATAACACACTTTGATAACATGTTTACGACCGATTCGTTCGACTTTAAACACGTTCTCGACGTATAACACGTTAACACGTCGAGAACGGCCCGACCGTGAATACCCCTAAAGAGGAACTATTGTACAGGGTGGTCCATGTTGTAGACCGTAAAACTTCGGGAGTCGATTCTTCAATTAATTTCAGCAAGAAAATGTTTTCTAGAAATTTTGTTTTTACCCCGTGTTTATCAAAGTTTTTTTTTCAATTATGAGATTTTTTTATGTTTTCGACTTTATGTTACTAATATGAGCTCCCGCTCACTGGTGGTCTCTTCCCAGTGACGGAGCTTAATTGGTTTATCAATTTCCTTCCTGACACAGGATCAGCATAGCCACAGGCGGCCATTATTGTACTGGTCCTGAAGTCATAAGGTCCAGCTCGGAGATGACGTCACCCCCCCCCCCCCCCCTCTCACCGCAGACGCCACCTCCACCTCGAGTGACGCTCCATCGGAGTTGGGAAGCCAGCTGCTTTCCCCACCTTCAAGCCGCCCTACTCATCCTCCAGTGGAGTGGAGGGGGAACATACCCAGCAGGACCAGAATACCGAGCCCCCACTTCAGTCCCCTTTCAACCGCCAACTAGTGATGATTCGATGTACCTTTCGATGCGATATTTAACATCAAAATAATATTGGAAGGCAGTATCAATATCGATAAAATATCGGAAGAAAAATATCAATATCACTGATATCGATAGAATATCGAAAAAAATTGATGAAATTGTCACTAATATCGAATGTTTTTGCATACACATATATTTTTTAAAATCAATATCAGTAATATCGATAGAATATTGAAAGAAAATACTAATTTCACCTATTTCGAAGATATTTTTGTATATTTTTCAAAATCAATATCAGTGATATTGATAGAATATTGAAAGAAAATACTAATTTTTTGTAATTTTTTTATCAATATCTAAACATAATGCCTGTTAGAATTTTACTCGTAAAAAGTTGTAATAATACATAATATAATAAATTAATACAAAACAGAAATGGTGAACGCGGAAAATGTGAATTTTAAAATAATTCATATTGACGTTTCACGGTAAAGTTATGGTAATTTTAGTGACGTAAAGTCAAAAACACGAAAAAAAATCATTAAATTGAAAAAAAAATTAGGGGAAACAACGGGTCAAGAAAACATTGCTAAGACACTTTAGCTGGAAACACACTGCCCTCATGCGGAGTGAGCTCACATCAGTGAAGTGCGCTTCACCGTTCTCCCATAAGAACAGAAGGTAAATCGTTGGCCACACTGACGGTAGCTCTCGTCCTCACGCTCACGCTGTCGTGCACACGCGTGACCTCACATGAGACAAAATTTGGACAACTACATTTTGGCGTAACGTGAGTTGAGATTTGACAACATTTAGAACAAAGAAAACTCATTGAGAGTCCGTTTAGAGCCCGTCAACTTACAACTGATGATTGGCCATAATACCAACTGGCCATGATATACACTGGTGTGCCTACCCGCATGAGGTCACGTGAGGTGAAACTGCATGTGAGGTAACGTGAGAGCACTTTACGTGAGGGCAGTGTTTCCACCTTTTCTTACTTAAATTAGCTGTAGAATCGACTCCCAAATTTTTGCGGTTCTTAACGAGGGACACCAGTGAGAAATGGCAAGGATGTGCTTCTTGGTTTCACTGTTCTGGCTTCAGCCATACTGGACATAGGTAGGTGGAGAAAAATTGTCGCCAATGCAGCCTTGAAAATTCCTGATGCTTTGTGTTGCTGCAGTTGAGTAATCATCGTTGTAAATCATTTGATCCAGTATCAATTGTATAGATACTTACAAAACAACGAAATCGAGGCATTTGAGATGAGGCAGGCCTTCCTTTCTTCCTTAACCCTGATGATGTCACTAGTGTCACCGACATCATCCCAAGAACTCCACGGCTGACCCAAAGTGTCACTGGAGTAACCAAAATTAAATTGCAATTTTAAATTTAATGAAGAACGGAATTTTTGAGGGCTATCGGAAGTCTCAACTTGGGGGCTTAAATTGGAAATGCACTAAAGAATTTAAATACCTAGGTGTCCTGATATCCACAGACAATGATCATCCTAGAGAAATTCGAACCAGACTTGCTGCTGGGAACCGTGGATATTTTGGACTGCAGGGCCTCCTAAAATCCAGGATCCTTTCTAGGGACTTAAAAGCAAGGATTTATGAATTGATCAAAAGATCTATCGTCACGTATGGCTCTGAATGCTGAGTTTTGACCAGCCAAGCCATGAGAACCTTGCAGGTTTGGGAAAGGCAGTTTCTAAGGAGAAGGAGTTTGGAGGATAAGGAAAAAAAGCCGAACTGCAGGATCTTTATAGGAGGCAAGGAATAGTTGGGGTCGTTAAGAGTAGCAGGCTGCGCTTACTAGGCCACATTAGGCGAACTAGCGCTGACAGCCAAGCAAGAAGGTGTTGGACGGTAATCCTGGAGGACGAAGGGTTCGAGGAAGACCAGGCAATGGAGAAGGAAACCACAGGATCCTTCAGCTTGGAGACGGATTGCTGAACAAGCTAAGACTCTCAAAGGGTCGCAAAGCTATGAAAAGAATTGAAAGTCTCAGAATACAGTTACAATAAAAAATTCCAAAAAAAAAAAAAAAAATAGATGAAATTTTTAAAGAAATTATCGTCATAACATCATTTTTTGACTTTTAATAACATTCAAAGAAATGGTTCAAAAAATTCAGCACTGACCATTAATTTTTAAATCTAGTTATCTGGTGGCACCTTGGGACAGCTCTGGAATTCCTAAGGGATCTAGGTGGAACTAGTGACACCATGGTCCAATTAGGGTAAACTCAATCGAAACTCGATTTATCTAACCGAAAATTCTCCAATTTTTACCACAGTTCAAGAAAGATTCAAGAAATCAATATCGGCCTCATAGAAGCCGAAATATTGGGTGCCCACTTTTATCAGATTTCAGTTAATTTTCTTTAATTTTCGGTACTTTGCAATCCAAAACTACTCGGTCAATTTTAATTTGTAGTCCCCCCTCCCTCAAAATTTTTTGGTTTAGGTTTCAAGGAAGGGAAAATCTAATAATGTTTCCATCCATCCAGGACTCTGATTTTGATGAAATTTGGTAAATTTTGGCCTGGGTTAGTTGTGCCGAGAAGATTTCGGTTGATGTCAGTCACTTCTTAGGGGTGAAAAATAAGAGTTGAAATTTTCAAAACGCCCAAGCTCAATAGGCTAATCAGGTACCGCCAGGGGGGGAGACTTGGGACTTGAAGGGAGAGTTGAGACTTCCCGCCAAAAGTTATGAATAGGGTCACCAGGAGAGCTGATGTCGAGTTAGCGAGCTCTTGTAGAAACTTCATGTTATTACCTTTCAGACGATTTCTTCAACTAAATCGTTCACGAATCGTGCGAACCTCATTTATAGCATTTCCAAGTCAAATTCAACCTTTTCCAAGTCAAATTCAACCTTTTCCAAGTCAATTTCAACCATTCCCAAAACAAATTCAACGTTTTCCAAAACAAATTCAATCTTTTCACCATTATTAGGGAAATGACGAAAAATACCCACAAGCCCTTAATGTAGTACCAAATGCTTGTCTGTGATTGGGGACTGGGCTGAAAACAATACTCGAAACGCAGTAGGTAGGTAGTACCTGTACATAAAACACAATCATGTTTTATTAAAAAAAGAAAACAACAAAAAATGTATTTTTAAAAAATCGATATTTCTTTGAAGAAAAACTTTTATCACTTCTTTACGTATGTAATTACTATTTTAAAAGTCCTAAAATTAAAAATCTTACTTGTAAAAAGTCTATCTTTGATTTTTTTCACTTAAAAAAAAGTACAGGTAGGTACTTTTGTGAAATACGAGTAGAACCTATTTGTAATAAATTGACAAGAAATATGACATCAGTGGAGAGGCTGTCGAACTCACGCTTGAGGAAGCAGGTTGAAGAAGGTTGAATTTGACATGGAAATAAAATAATAACTATATAATAAATAAAACATGATTTTGTTTTATGTATAGGTACTTACCTACATAGGTACTTACCTACAACGTTTGGAGTATTGTTTTCAGCCCAGTTCTCAATCACAGACAAGCAGTACTCAGTACTACATTTAGGGCTTGTGAGTATTTTTCGTCATTTCCCTAGTAATGGTGAAAAAGGTTGAATTTGAGTTGGAAAAGGTTGAATTTGACTTAGAAAAGGTTGAATTTGACTTGGAATAGGTTGAATTTGACTTGGAAAAGGTTGAATTTGACTTGGAATAGGTTGAATTTGACTTGGAAAAGGTTGAATTTGACTTGAAATAGGTTGAATTTGACTTAGAAAAGGTTGAATTTGACTTGGAAAAGGTTTAATTTGACTTGGAAAAGGTTGAATTTGACTTGGAAAAGGTTGAATTTGACTTGGAAAAGGTTCAATTTGACTTGGAAAAGGTTCAATTTGACTTGGAAAAGGTTGAATTTGACTTGGAAAAGGTTGAATTTGACTTGGAAAAGGTTGAATTTGACTTGGAAAAGGTTGAATTTGACTTGGAAAAGGTTGAATTTGACTTGGAAAAGGTTGAATTTGACTTGGAAAAGGTTGAATTTGACTTGGAAAAGGTTGAATTTGACTTGGAATAGGTTGAATTTGATTTGGAAATAAATGATCACAAATGAATCTGAAAAGCTGCATTGGTACACAATTTTCACGAAAATACCATAATTCGAAAATGACACCAAATCAGGTCGGCCATTTACACACAACAGCAAGAGTTCATACATTAAAACTAGGTACTTTCTTCGAAAAAACTTTTTAAAAATCTAACAAAAATCATTAAAACCCGTAAAATTGTACAAAATATGAGGTATTTGGTCAATCGTGGTTTATAAGTAACAAAAAGCGTTGAATAACTTGTACAATCCGAGGGTGCCTGAATGATCACTTTTTGATTCGATTTCGCTTATTAAAGATACACAATTACAATGGGGTATTTCGGTGAGTCGGAAATTCAGGTTTTTGACCTTAAATTTGGATTCAGCACCATTGAAAACCAATACACTCCTATACTCCAACGTTGTGCCCAACGTTACAATAACATGTGGTACAAAAATTAATATAAAGAGATCACACGTTTGAAAAAAAGGCGGCCCCGAAGGCGAGCAACTACGTCACGCCCTGCTGCCGCAAATCTTCAACTTTTATTAGCTTCTCTAATTTCTTCTAAACATTTTCTTGAGGAACAGACCAGATTAACGTCAATCCTGAGCCATACTCTTTTGAAAAAAAAATTTTTTTAATTGACTGAAATACCCCATTTTATTTCAATACGGTAACTTCATAACATACATAAATAAGCTTGGTTTTATATTATCTCAGGGTATATAATAGTAGTCAATATTCTTCATTTGTTAATTCGTTATGTACATAGAAAGTTGCATACATCCTATTTTCGTATTGTTTCTCTCTTTTCCTTGCATATTGAGCTGTCAACAGATTTTTCACGGTGGACCGTTACACACGTTTTCATAATTTCAAGAGGTAATTTTGATCTATTCGGTGTAAATTGAATGAATTTAATATTAAAATATTTAAGAAAAAACAAAAAGCATAACAAGTGGAACTTGCTAAGCAAGTCAAATGGGATTATTAGGTACTTAAACAGGTCAAAATTAATTTGGAAAATTCGAGATTTTAGGCTCGAAATTTTCCATTATTACGAGGGTCATTCAAGTGAGGTCTCCAAAGTAATAGCTGTAGGAAGATGTGGAATTAACATTGGAATAAGAGTTATTCCACGAGTATGAATCTCCGTTCAAATTATAGCTGACCGAAATGCGATCTATATTTTTCTTCAAGTTGATTGATGGTAAGAATGGCAATGCCGTGTTGTTTGCAGACGAGTGATCTATATAGAAAAATAATAAACCTTTGTGTAATAATTTGCAGCGTTTTTCCTTTGGCCCGATTTCAGCGGAATTTGGTTTTGAACAGTTTTTGATCATTTAAGCGCCTATTTTCAGATTTTTACTGGGATTAATTTTCGAGGGAAGCAATGTTTTTCCGAGACATCAATAATTTTTTTTTAAATCGTGATAAGTACATGTTAATATTTATATATAATTTGTTAATCGTTGTTATCAGCTTATTTGATAGTGGTTAAGCTATTTTAATCGACAAACAAAGAGAAGAAACAGTTTTTGATTTTTCAAACACGTGGAGACCTTACTTGTTGAGTGACCCTCGTATTTTCATAGAAATCACAAAAAATTGAGATCATTTAGAAAATCATGAGTTAGACGAGGTACGTCGGGTTAGATCGAAATTTAGATCTGATTCAAACATAATCGTAACAGTTGTTATTTATAAAGAACACAACCATGAAATATAACAATCATGTACGTACGAGCCTTAGAGTTTTAAAACCATTTCGTTCTTCACATAAATTGTCGACTTTCCAGCAAAAATAGTGAATTACTTTCGGCTTTTTCAATTTCATTAGAAAAATAAAATACGTAACCCTGAAACACTCCTTTTGGTCCTCATATTTTCACTCTTACTTGAAAAACGTCAAACACGTAATACTTGATTGTAACATTTACTCGATTAATAAGTTAATTCAGGTAAATAAACACGATAGGAGGCGTTGAATTCGATTTTAGGCGGGCAAAATTATCGGGCGAAGGTACGATGTAAGTTTTTACGATCTAGTTGACAATGGGGTCGGAAAAACTGTTTATAATTTATTTTTAATGTAAACTAGACCTCATTCTGAGAATTTTGACACCAACCGCGACCTTCTAGCGTGAGAAGAACTTTATCTATGATTTTTCAAAGTTTCGAATGTTTATGACGTCACAATGGGCTGGGGGGTCCCGCCCAGGTGGGAGAGGCGCTTGACGTCATAAACATTCGAAACTTTGAAAAATCATAGAAAAAGATCTACTCATCCAAAAGAGAACGGCTGGTGTCAAAATTCTCAGGATGAGGTCTACTTTCGATTGAAAATTGAAAACAAATCAGGCACACCCCCCATTTGGTCGCTGGAGGCCATTTTTGAGTAAAACTTTGTTTTCCAATGAAGTCCAGGTTTTCGATTTTCATGTGGTTTCTGTGGCCTAACTAGTGAGAATTTTCTGAACTTATCTTCCTATCTAGGGGCTGATAATGACTCTCTAGGAAGTTTTCTTTTGGAAAAGTAGGTTTCAAATGAGTTAATCTAAAAACTCCTTCCACTGCGTCCTAACGTGGAGTGCCTCCAGGCTAAGTTAGCCCACTAAAAAGGATTTACTAAGCACCCCTTCTCTCCACTTTTTAGTAAAGCAGAGAAGATCGGTGTAGGCCACCTTAGAGATGGTGTCAGGAGCTAAGACATTACTTCCGAAAATTGTGTATCTAGATTGTAGATCGTAGCTGAATCCGCGGATCAGGGTGATGGGAGCACAAAGCACTGCAGCCTAGTGGCTTATTGGGCTACTTCGCGGATTCTGTTCCTAGTCAAAGAGTCCCAGCCCTTTGGTAAGGGCCAGTAACGGTTAGGCCAGATTTGTGGAGAGGAAAGCCTCCATGAGTGTAGGTGACCCGAGGAGGTGAAACCTGCGATTTGATAGCACTTTGCAATCGAATATTATGTGGGAGGCTTTCTCTTCAGCCTCTCCACACAGCCTGCAGAGGGTGGTGTTCCGGAGTTGAGGTGGAATCGGAGTGGAGTGAAGCCTTTTACCAGGCCAACAACTAACCTGATTTCCTTGCAGCTAAGCCGCAGCAGCTCTTCAGTGGCGCTGGGATTGAGTTTGGCCACCATGCGCTTACTTAGAGCGTGCCTTCAAGGTTTGACCATCCACTAGTGGTTGCATTGGTGACCCACCGGTTCATGGTCGCCCTAAAGGAAGATTTGGGAATGCCGATGGCTGGCTCCGGACCAATAAACGGGGTTAGTGAGCCCCTTCTGGCCAGCGCATCTGCTTTCTCGTTTCCCATTACTCCGCTGTGTCCTGCCACCCACTCCAGAGAGGCTCTGTTGTATTACGACAGGGAACTGAGAGTTTGGAAGCAGTCCCACACTAACTTTGAGTTAATGGAGGGAGCAGCTAAAGCCTTGATCGCAACCTGGATGTCAAAGAGAATGCGGACATGTACACCTCGGTGTTCCCTCCACAGACTTTCCCCAGCGCAGACCCTAACTGCAAGTACTTCAGCCTGAAATACCGAGCATACAATCCTGGAGGAGCTGAGAGGCTCCATCAGGGATCAGCCCCGTAAATTCCAATCCCTGTACCATTCCCCATTTTGGATCCATCTTTATACCAGAATAGGTCGGTGTAGGCCACCTTAGAGATGGTGTCAGGGTATGGGAGCAGAAGTGTGGGCAGACTCCCTTAGGTACCAAAAGTACCGGGCACGTATGGAAGATGTACAGAGGAGAGGAGCTCTGAGAATCAGTAGTGCATTTAGAACTGTCTCAGGTCCAGCATCACAAGTGATAGCGGGAACTATCCCAATATACCACCAGGCACTGGAGCGCAAAAGGATAAGAATGAGGAAGGCAGAGACAATTACCATAGTAAAGAGGGAAGAGCGGGAGGAGACCATCCGTAGGTGGCAAGCAGACCTTGTCTGTGAAACCCGTGGAAGGTGGACAGCCCTCATAATCGACGATCCAAAGGCTTGGTTGGAGAGAAAACACGGAGAGGTGAACTATTACCTGACTCAATTCCTCTCAGGGCATGGATACTTCCGCTCCTTCTTAGTAAAGATCGGGAAAGCCACTGACCCAGAGTGCAGATACTGTGGGATAGAGGAGGATGATGTCTGCCACACCTTCTTCACATGCCCTCAATGGGAGGGTATGAGGGGGTGTGCTGAGGAGGTCATCGGAACATTGCGTCCACATACAATCATACATGAGATGATTAAGAACAAGTCGAGCTGGGACGCAATGGCAGTATTTGTCACATCAGTCCTCAAAGCAAAAAAGCTGGATGGAAGATGGGAGGAAGAAGATGAGGAATAGAATTGAAGGAGACCAGAAGTAGGAGCAGCCATTTGGCACAAAAAAAGGGCTCACCCTGAAGTAATACTGTACAAGTGGTCCCGGGGTGAGTCCTAAGCAGAGGGAGTGGGGTTTTAGTTGGTAGCCCCAATTCATGGGGAGTCCAACACTGTTGGGGTGAACTTCCCCTTCGCTCTTAAAGAGTTTCCCCACTTCCGTAAAAAAAAAAAAAAAGAGATGGTGTCAGGAGCTAAGACGTCACTCCCGAAGAATGTGTACCTAGATCGACCCAGTTCTTCACAGTAGCACATGATATGTTCGGCATCTTTCGTTCCCAAATTGAGGAAGCAGCAGATGTTTAATACTTTATTTCCTATCTTCTTTAGATGATTTGAAGGGGGCAGTGACCTGTTAACAGACCCACGAGTATTCTGGCGTCCTTTTTAGGCATGAGTTCGTTAGCCCGTTTCTTTGAGAACGTCTCAAATAGTCAGGCCTGGGAGGTTCTGCCAGCATCTTACTACCTCATTTCTTCCCGACTTTCTGTAGGCAACTTTTGGTTGCCAGGATAGGTTCTGGCGTATTGGCAGGGACTGATCCTCTTTTGGCAAGATATCAGCAATTTCATTACTCTCATGACCTTCAAGTCCGGGAATCCAGAGAAGGGTGACTGTTCTGAGCCACGGTTTTGAGGGTATTCAGACATTCCCAGACCAGGTTCGAAATTATGGTGTATGAAGCAATGGCCTTCAAGGCTGTCGGACAAAATGTATGCTTTGGCTCTGTTGAGATGCATATTCAGAATTTCTCCGGCACTCAAGAGAATTGCATGGACCTCTCTCTGATAAATTGTGGCATTCGTCCCGAGAGACTTTTCGAGGCTTAGCAAAGGGCCTTTAATGCCAATGCCAGATCTTCCACACATGACTTGTTTTTCTATCATAAGATCATTGAGAGCCAGAGCCATTACTCATTCATCTTTCTCAGGAATGTTGTGGTGGCTGACCCTGGATCCTGGTCTTACGTATCCCAGCCGCAGCATCCTTGCTGGTTTAGAACTACTGTCGTACGAGTCAGGAATGACCATATTATGAACTCTTTAGTAACCTTGTAAGTTAGTCAGTCTCGGTTTTGCTGTTTTCCCCATCCTCCGTTACCGTGAACCGCGTTCCACTTGAGCGGGTGAGTCAATCGTCAGAACCAATTCTGATCTTCCCTTTGGAAGACAGCTGATGACGTCCAAGACGCCATGAATGGCAGTGGGACAAAAATTCAACCTGAATCGGTTGTTGAACACTTACTTTCTTTACCATAGCTTAATTTCAACAATCTCTTGCAATAATTTTCTTATAGGGGACCATCTACACAATGCCTGAAATACAAAATGGATACAAATTGTCATACAAATTGGATGGAAAATGCAGAAGTTATGGCGGTTACAAGGATTTAACGTTTGTGCATGCGCACAAAATACTTTCCATTCGGGGGCCATGATTCCCATAGGGGGCACAATCCCTGAAATTTTCATCGAAATCGGACAGTAACTTTGTATATTATTAACCTTTTTAAGGATTTGCGCCCAACCTTGTTCCAAAACCAAATTGTTCAAAAAATTTATATTTTGTAAAACCTTTTTTTCTTTCACCTTGATAAGTTAAAACAATGCTTCTTCTATCTTGGTGGAACTCTGACATCTGGCTTTAGATGTTTGGAAGAGAAAAATCAACACTTTTCTTTCTTCTTTGGCACTCTTTCGCTTTACTTCCCTCCTGCTTTGGTATTAATGGGGGATTTATTTTAAAAATTAATGAAAATCAAAATTAATGAACTTCTTCAAGTACTGCAAGTGCAGGCCATCATACTTCTCCGTTGTTATTTGCAGCCAATTGGTGTATGGTTTGGCCCGAAAATTGTTGAATCTAGAAACGCTCTTAACTCATTACGGCCCAAAAATGAGTTAGGTCATGTTGCCTCGCTATATAAAGTTTTTGCGTTCAATTAAAATCGTTTTAAATTAACCTTAGAAGATACAAGTTGGAAATTTTGTCCACCTAAAATCGTATTTGAGCCCAATGTGCGTCTTCTGGGCGCCTGTTCTACAATAAAACAAATTAACAATCCTGTAGAGGTTTATTGTACAAATCGTAAGTAAATCATTTGGAGTGAAACTTCCTTCTAAACCGAACCAAATATTGAACTTATTGATATCAGCTTTCAGCAAAACTCAGCCATGATTTGTATATTGATTAGAGGATCAGCGATAGACGCTTAGGGCCGGTTGATCCTCGACAACAAGATACGGTCTTATCAAGGTTCATGATGGCCTTATCACGACTTAAACCACCCTTCCAGGGTACATATTGAAACCGCGTGACCTTCGGTTAATCCATGGATGAAAATCGTTTCTTGAAACGGTAGAATTCTAAACCGCGGATTTAATTTTTATTCTGGAGAAACCGGCCCTTATTGGGTGGGATAATTACATCCTGTAGCCTTCATGGATACCGACGAGCAAAATGAATCATTCTTGCATAGGCTTCAGTAGAATTCCGTAAGGGATCTCTGACATGAGTTAGGTTCTACAGCTTAATTGGGTAAGTAAGGGATAATTTCCATACCTAATGATCCTCTTGAGCCGAGGAGGTGCGTCGTGGAGAGGCTTTTTGAAAATTGATTCTAGAGGTTTATGATCAGTCTCTATAGTTAAATTTTGTGACCCCCAAATGTATTCATGAAATTTCTTGCATGCAATTGAAACCGCTAGTGCTTCCTTTTTTAGCTGACTATATCCTTGCTGTGTTTTAGTCAGTGATTTGGAAGAATATGCAACGGGTTGGGACTCTTGAATCAGCACAGCTCCTACTGCAAACGAACTTGCATCTACTGACAGTCTGATGGGTAGGTTAGGATGGTAAAAGCGTAGTAGAGGTGGAGTTGCCAGAATATTTTTCAAAAGTTCAAATGCTACATCTTGTTCTGTGTCCCACACCCAGGCATTTTCTTTGGACAGTAGTTTACGTAATGGGGCAGTTAGGTCCGAAAAACGTTGAATAAATTTTCCAAGGTAAGTAACCATTCCTAAAAATCTTTGCAATTCAGTTACGTTTGTTGGTCTCTTTAGTTGGGTTATTGAACTTAGGTTTCGTCAGAAGGATCCAAAATATCCAAATCACCAGCGAAGACTCCAACATTTTTCAAGGCATAGGGTGTTTGAAAAATTTCGAATACGATCTTGATGTAGTTGAAAATCCTAATTTGAAAATATTCCCACCTAGAAGAGTTCCGTATAGCATTCGGGAGGAAGTCAAACGGGAACTAGATTCAATGGTCGAATTAGGTATAATAAAACCTGTCGTCGAACCAACACCAGCCGTCTCGCCCATGGTAGTAGTCCGCCAAAAAGATAAAGTCAGGATTTGTTTGGACCCGAGTGACCTTAACAAGAGCATTAAGCGTAGACACCATCCCTTACAAACGCTGGAAGAAATTGCAGCGCGTATCAGTGGCTCTAAGTTTTTCACGCTTTTCGATTGCAAGAAGGGCTTTTGGCAGTTGAAAGTGTCCGAGAGAAGTTCAAAATACTTGACTTTTTCCAGTCCTTGGGGAAGATACTCTTACTTGAGACTCCCATTTGGGGTCTGTTCAGCTCCGGAGGTATTCCAACAGGCAATCAATACAGTCCTTGTAGGTCTAGAAGGGGTTGAATGTTCTATGGATGACATTTTGATTCATGCTCCGAACAAAGAAACGCTGGAAACCCGTACCCAAAAAGTTCTAGCAGCCATAAACAAATCTGGGCTGAAATTAAATAAAGATAAATGTATTTTTTCCGTACCTGAAATCAAATTTCTTGGCCATATTCTAACAAGCCAAGGACTTCTACCTGACCCCTCAAAAATTGAAGCTGCAGTGCCTAACTTATGTCAATCTCAATTCTTCATAATTGATTGGTACATTTTAATACTTGACCATCAATTTCCTCAACCCTAACAAGTATCAAACCTTCAACGTTGCGCAAAAGAATCACTTATACAGGAATAAATTCAAGAACATAAAATCTACCTCATCCTTCAAACCCAATCGTCGCCAAAACTGATTTATCTTCTATCCATGCCGACCAATTCCATTATTGCTGTCGATTCCACTCACTTCTGGCCTACCTTTCCCTGCGAGGAACGGTAGCTCAGCGGTGGTGTTCGAGCGGTCCTGGGATCGAATCATTCGGTCGCTCCTACATTTTTTTGCCCACTTATTCCTCCATTTCTTCGTGATTTCACCAGGAACTTGGAGATCGTAACTAATTGGGTGTCTTGAGTTTAGGGCCGTCCAAAAAGTACGTGATCATCTCACCCTTGCCTTTGACCTGGATTTTCCCCCGTAATGTAACGGGGTATCCTTTGGCTTGAAGGATCTCCCCCATCTCTTGCGTCACCTGAAAAATATACCGGCCATCATTGAAAAAAATAATGATACAATGATAACGAAAAAATGATAAATAATAACAAAATCAAGATAAATAAAAATAATAATACAAAATTATTGATTAAAAAAAAGTCAGGTAATTGATACAAAATTTCAAGTTTTGAAGTTCAAATTTCAATTTGATCGGAGATTAGTCTTAGCAGGAGCGCTGATTTCATTGGAAAAATGCACGTTTTTCCGCGTTCAAACACAAATTTCTGTAAGAAGCCCCACTTTAAAAATAAGACTAACTTGACCGTTGGAAAGCTGAGATTTCGGCGCAGTTTTAACCGTTCTTGCATCTTGACAAAACATTGGTTCTCGTAGTTCAATTTGCGATTGAAAAAATTCGGCGTGTCCCAAATTACGTAAAATTTTCTTTTAAGAGGACTTTTTCATGTCTCAAACCTTGACTCAAAAAAAGGGTGAGGCATCTATCCGATAGGAAATTCAATGCTCTATTGGTATCCTTAAAATGTAATTTACGGAGTAAATGCAAGGAGTTGTGACCGATTTAATGACGTAAGATCAAAATCACGAACAAAAACTTTAAAATTGAAATAACTTGGAAACGAAGCCTCTAAAAAAAATTGCTAAGAGACGTTTTTTGTTGCAAATTAGTAGTAGAATCGAGTTCTAAAGCATGGCTGACCAGTTTGGCTTACACTATGTATAGATGATATAGATAAGAGAAGTCCATTCATGCAGCATGAATTAAAGAGCGAATTTTCAAAGAAATCTTTTAGTTGAAGATATGGTTAAGAAAAGGAACAATGGTGTTGCAATTTCTTTTGGAAAGTTTTTTTTACATGATTCTTAGTGATTTTTACACGGAGAAAAATTTCTTATTTTGTGGGATAATGAAATGGGTTTTTAGAGTGGGAAGCATGGTTTTTCGGCGGTTTTCGTGCTCCGAATGAGTAAAAACCGTGCTCCAAAGTAATAAAAGCATGCTCCAAGTAATGTTATTAACACGGAGAATGAAAAAACCATGCTCCGTGTACTTTTTTACTTATTTGGTGCATGAATTACCGTAGTCCACGGTTATAAATTAGTTCTCCGCGGAAATAAAGTGATCAAGAGGAGCATGGTTTGTCAGCGGAATCATGCTCCCTAACAATTCAGTTTCCCGCCAAAACATGGCCGCCGTAGTGCCATGACTCAAAACCATTGTCCGCGAATGAAATCCGTAGTCCCATATAATGAGGTTTTAAGGTCAATAATGGAAATCATAGTCCCATTAATCAAGACCATGCTCCGTACAATTCAAAACCGTACTCCCATAAGATGAACGGTTTGATGGGACTATGGTTTTCGGCTTTAGTAGTCCCATCACAAATGGACAACCGTAGTCCCATCAACTAACAATCGTTATCCGATTAATAAAATCGAGCTCCGTGGGAACATGTTTCATAGTCCCTTTCATAGGTATTATCACGGAGAATGAAATCAAAACCGTAGTCCCATTACAAAGGCCATATGGGAGATCGGTTTTCATTAATTGGGAGCATGGTTTATTAAGTAATCGGAGCATGATTTTGTTTATTCTCCTCGGAGCACTGTTTTTATTTAATGGGACAATGGTTTTTATTTAATGGGATAATGGTTTGTATTTAATCGGAGAATGGTTTGTATTTATTGGAAGCATGGTTTTTATAAACTAGAAGCATGGTTTTTATAAACTGGGAGCATGGTTTTTATTTACTGGGGACCACGGTTTTTATTTAATGGGATAATGGTTTGTATTTAATCGGAGAATGGTTTGTATTTATTGGAAGCATGGTTTTTATAAACTAGGAGCATGGTTTTTATAAACTGGGAGCACGGTTTTTATTTACTGCGGGGACCACGGTTTATATTTAGTCGGAGCACGGTTTTTATTTAATGGGATAATGGTTTGTATTTAATCGGAGAACGGTTTGTATTTAATGGAAGCATGGTTTTTATAAACTAGGAGCATGGTTTTTATTTACTGGGGACCACGGTTTATATTTAGTCGGAGCACTGTTTTTATTTAATGGGACAATGGTTTTTATTTAATGGGATAATGGTTTGTATTTAATCGGAGAATGGTTTGTATTTAATGGAAGCATGGTTTTTATAAACTAGGAGCATGGTTTTTATAAACTGGGAGCACGGTTTATATTTAGTCGGAGCACGGTTTTTATTTAATGGGATAATGGTTTGTATTTAATGGGATAATGGTTTGTATTTAATGGAAGCATGGTTTTTAATCGATTTTGTATTTAGTGGGACCATGGTTTTTATTTACTGGGAGCACGGTTTTCTCTCAAAATGCTGATAATCTTTATGGGTTGCCATCCGCCCCGATAAATCGGGACATGTCCCGATTTGTGAGGTGTCCTGCGGGCATCCCGTCCAGAGTTTTGAAGCAAACCCGAAAGTTTCCTTCGCTTATTTATTTTCAATCATCCCTGCCTAAATATATACGGTTTGAGCTTGAAATATGGAACTGACAGATGGAAAATTTGTTTTGTTATTTGGCTCGTTTCCATCAAGCTTATACTAGTTGAAGGTTGAAAAATATTTCAAGGTTTTTAAGGATGAATAAGGATTGTAGTTGTTTGCGTGCTCTTCCACAGAACGCAGGAGTCTGAATCTTTAAGAGGCTTATCCGCCGCAGGTACCTATCCGCTTACCTCGCTATCGTATTCAGCTGAGATAACGTTACTGAAAGGAAACTACCTTATTTTGGGATGGGAATGACGTTATTTCCGTGGGAAAAACAACTTAATTACACGTCAGACGTCAACCAGCACTTCAAATAACGTGATTGGAATATTATTGACGTCAGGTCTGGAAATAAACCTGTGTACCTGGTGTACTCCCGTAGCCCCCAAGCAGTAACAGAACCTAAAACGGAATATTGGAAAACATGGGCGGAACGTTGCTATACTTACATATCAACGATATTAATCATTAAATATAGGAATCAGAATAATACTTTATGCGCTCAATAAATGTCATGCTTCGCAAACAAAAAAAAGGTAGTCCCAAAAGGCGGAATTTCATTCTCCAAAAAATGTCGGAGAATGAAATTCCGCCTTTTTTTTTGTAATGCCTGGCAAATTCATGCTCCTCGAAAATTAAAGAGCGTAGTCCTACAAGTCAAACTCGCCTTGTTACAACAAACCACCAACAAATGAGGGTATGTGGTTGTCCGTTAGACATGGAAGAAGATCGTTATGACACATCTACTCAATAAATCAAATTCAATCCGTTGCCTTGTTATCCGTTAATTAACAACGAAATTTCCAAGAGGTACTTTGCTCATAAAACTGGCTTTTCTATTGCTTACAGCAAAGAAATGCACCACAAACCATGACTTTTTACATACCATCCTACCTCAAGTTGGTACCTACCTACGAAACTATTAAATTCCTCACGTTTCCGACGGTTAAACGACAAATTCCCATGCCACCTTTTCGTTTTGGAATTATGTTTTATGAGGAAAACCACGAACAGTACAATTTTTTTTTTTTTTTTTTTTTTAACTAAATTTTTAGCTTCCACGCTCCTCAAATCAAAAATTTCTAGGACGCAATTTCTTCTTAAAAATATTTTTTCTGCATAGTATGACCATCAAATTGGAAAAAAATTCAAATTTTTTATCCAGTACCTACCTTTTACTCGGGGCATAAATCAATTAATTGCGGGTTCCCTGGTTTTTTAATCGAAAAATGCTAAGAGTCTTTTTTTCTTTCTAATAATTTGTTCTATTGGAAATGATCACAAACGAAACAAAATTTTAACTTTTTTGCAACACGAAGAAATTCACAAACACCTAAAATCAAGTCAAAAATTGATTTTTCCTGCTATCTACCCTATTTGCGTCAAAGTAATCGTTAAGTACATACCTCTTAAGCAAATTGTGAAGTGTTAGTAAAATTAGAACGTTTAAATTCATGGTTCGTCAAAGAAATGAAGATAGAGCAGAATCTGTAACTTGTTCAACAAACTTGTGGAAGAAAAAGACTTTGAAGAAAAAAAAATTAAAACCGTCAATATCTTCAGATTCCTTGCTTTAAATCGAAAATTACAAAGAGGTATTTCCTTTTCAAAATCGATTTTCCTTATACAATTCACGTAAAACATTGCAAAATTTTGAAATTTTCGCTCATTTGTTGCGATCAACGATTGCAAAATAGTGCCTCATAATCCACCTGGTGTGTGATAAAGTATAAATGCATCAATGCATATACGTAATTATGTATTATGCATGATGATTAATAGATTATATAGATTCTCCGGAACACATCCCGTCCGCCTTTCAGAGGTTTATTAATCGGCTTTGATAGGAAAAAGCAATTAATGGACTCAGTGTAGACATGGTATCCTATACGATACTGCACCACGTTACCCTTTTTCCTAATGATGGGTGCATCAAAAACCACTCAAAGCTATCGTGATTCGCTTCGGTGAAATGTAAACTTTTGAAGACAATCGGTAATTATTTCCCAATTAATGGTATATTATCCAAATAAGTAATAAAATGCTGGCAAGTGGGCTAAGATACCGTGTTGGGGCGAGCTACACAATTTTCTTTCATAGATTTACGGGGTAATTACACAGTAGTAGGTGTTTTAATTGTTTCATTTCGCTTTTTGATGATGTGATCTTGTGAAAATGATAAACATTTTTATCTGATATTGTCCTACAGTTTCCAGCGAATCAATACAATTTCGAAGTGTACAGAAAAATTGGTAGGAGTTCACGGCAGTGAGGTACGCCATTAGGATTTAATGCTCCGAGAAAATAAAACACATAGTCCGATCACATCAAAGCGTAGTCCCTTCAGTTATTTACGGGGAGCATGGTTAGAAATAATCGGAGCATGGTTTCAAGAAATAGGACTGCTATTTGAAGACATGGGACTACTATTTTATTGTAGCGGACTATGGTTCTACTGCGTGGGTCTACTCTTTTGGGGGGAGTGGGGCGCTGTCCCGCCATTACACTCCACTCTCAGCCAAGTGAATGTCGTGTTGCTCTCGCTCCGCTCCTGTTGTAATTTTTCATTTAAAACTGTTTCATTTCAATCATTTCGTGTACTTGTTACCGAGGTGCATATTTCAGTGGGTATAACTGTGGTAAAATAGTACATCATTGCAGCAGTTGTCCGTGAAATAATGTCTGAAGAAGTTGGCCAGTACCTCCTCGCTTGGGGAATGCATCAAAAAACCATCGATCTACTAATTGGTAAGTAATAAATTAATTCAATTTTTAAATTTGAATAGCAACCCTTGAATATTACATGTAGGTTCGTGGTGTAGGGTCGGTGAATGCAATAGCTAGTTCTGTTATCGGATAATTTGAACATGCCTACAGCTGATATTCCATGGTACCGATTTGGGGAAAGATCGCACAGGGAACATAAGATGAATAAGCAATTTAATGTTAGACGAACAGTTTTACCAGATTGAGGGATAAAACCCAATTTTGCTGTTGCCAATCATACCTATGTGATGTGAAAATGTAACGTTACCATCCTCATTAGGTTGTACCTATAAAAGTAACTACACTATTGCATGATGTATACCACACTTTGATGTTGACACTTTTCTTTAATTTATTACTATAGGTGGACAAGTACTATGATGTGCTGATTGATATTGATTTCGGAGTGCACCCCGCTGGTCGGACGTGACTGCAATCCGTACATAACTTTAGGAAAACAGGGTAGGTAAATAGATATAAGGGATAATATAGTTTAAATACTGGTTTGTAGATCGTAACCTGGGTACCCCATAACCCCCCCCCCCCTCTCTTCAGGGTACTTTATGAATTCAATGTTCCGCGCACAAATTTATTTTCCAATTGTGGAATGCACCCCGCTGGTCGGAGCTCCACACAGTATGTTAAATTTATGAAATATGTATTTTATCGGCTCTTCCGATTTGGCCCTTATTTGGCATTCGTCCTCTGGGCACTGTGGTACACCTCTCCACGTATACATCTCCAATTTCATGTAATAATTAACCAGCATTTCATTTATGCTCATTGCAGCTGCTGGATTAGAAAGTGTCGCTGACATCGTGCATGCAACACCTTCCATAGTAGTAAACTTGGATGGTATTCCACCGTTGCAAGCACTTATTTACAAGAAAAAGTGGCAAGAGTCTTTTGGGGAAGAAAGCGTAGAGAAATTGTCACAACCATCTCTGCTATCACCACCAGTACGTCTTATTCCTTTTTCTTTTTGTCGTTATTCATAAATTTAATGATCATTAGTCAGTATATAGGGTGTCCCATAATGAATGGATATGCTCTGGAATGTCGTTATTTTCCATGGTAAAAAAATACATGTATGTTTTCAATCAACATGTTTTTTTTTGTAAGGAATTCAATAATGTCAAAATTGTTCGTTGCGCACGTACACAAACGTGGGCAACGCGCACAAACTTCGTTATTTCGAATGAGAACTCCTATTCCTTATTGCAGATTCGGATTCTACGTACAATTTCATGAATATTGGACCCTTTCAAATATTTTTTCGACTGCGCGCAACCCGTTAATCGATCGCCCACATTCGCGCAATTGCAGGATTTGGCCAAAAGTTGGTTGTTGGGTGGCACATTAACTTTGTTTTTTTTTTCTTTTCTTTTTTTACCAAGGAAATTAACGATTTTCCAGAGCGTATCCATTCATTCTGGGACACCCTGTATAGGTAGAGACTGAATGTAGAATATTTTACTGAGAAATAAAGTAGTGTACTTGAGTTTTTCAAATAGTTACTTCATTGCAGGCGCTCTTTTACCCTGAGGTCCAACACTCAGTTGATGAACCCGATCCAAGACCACCATCAGGTATTGCGTCGTACAGTAATGTGGGTCTGAAGAAGAAAGTTTTTGAGTTGGTCAAAGAGGCTTCCAAAGGCCACGGTACAAAGAAATTGTTGTTGCAGAAATTGGAAAGTCTAGACAATACGTCAGTAGCCGATTTGCCGGTCCCTTCAACACTTTTTTTGGAGAAGGAAAAGTGGTTTTTGAGCAGGACTGTAATCAATTACCTCCTGGGATTACAGGATTCATCAAAAACTGCCAAACCCCGTCTAGCATACTCAGATATCAGACCGTATGCCCAAATTTGTGCTGACCTTTTTGGAGATACCTCTCAGTACTGGTTCGACAACGCAGTATTAAAGGTGAAATAAAGTTCCAAAACATTACTGATTGCCTAACACAACTTTTGACTAAGTATTCAAACAATAGGGGTAAGATTTCATTTCATTTTTTTTATTTGTTTTCATTTTAGGTAGGTAAGCAGCGCGCCAAGAGAACAGCTACTGGTATACTTTGGCGTAGGTACAACCGATGTGTTGCTGACTGGGTTAATGATAACAGAGAGCTAAACGAGAAATTGAGAGAGAAGGAAAAAGAAAGGGTTACCCTAAAGAAAACCTTAAAGGCACAGTTACCGAGGAAACGAACACCCAAACTGGGAACGTCGTTGGGAAGAAGAAAAGGTGTTGTTGTGATACCATTAGCACCTGGAGTCACAGAAGCAGGTATATAAATATTTAGTTATAACCTATTGTAACAATCGCATTGCATAACCTGTACTTATTAATTTTAAATACTGTTCTAAATAATGATGAATTATTGCATACATATTTGATGTGACGATAACGCAGTGTGTATATTGTGTTTCAGCTCTGTGGCAGTCATTGTTAGAACACCCTGATATACAATTGTTGGTGAAATGGAAAAATTACTCATTAATGACTACCGAAATCGAACATGCATTTCGAAATAGTTTATCGTTGAGGCATCAATACTTGAGTCACCCTAACGGAGAGTTAACTAAATATCTGGATACTTTCAAATTTATGACCTCAGCCGATCAGGGCCAAAAATTGGTAAGTGCATGTGGTGTATTGTATAATGCATCATGTATCGTTTTTTCAACCTTGTACATGTAACTTGTTGTTCTCTTTAGAAGTTAGAAATTCCTGTCGTACTAAATTTTTAATTGGTAAACTAAAGTAGGTAAATTGTCATAGGTTTTTAACGTGTGATGAAGTTCATTCAATCTGTTCTCATTGTTTGATTGAGCGATTTAGCGCTTCATGTAGGTGTAGAAATTCCTGTCGTACTAAATTTTTAATTGGTAAACTAAAGTAGGTAAATTGTCATAGGTTTTTAACGTGTAATCAAGTTCATTCAATCTGTTCTCATTATTTGATTGAGTGATTTAGCGCTTCATGTATAGGTGTATACCTTGCTTGCATCGTCGAATATTTAATGATACGTCTGGTAGTAAATAATATGTAATAACATGTTTCAGGTTGAGGCTGATTACCAAGCTCGTTACCCCAGCAACACTGACGGTGATTTTTATTCAAAGTGTTGCATAGTTTATGGAACTGTAGTATCTTTGTTGGAATCCGCTGACATTGAGAGGAGACCCCCTTTCCTTGATTTAATGAAACATGCAGGTAATTATCATAGTTTGGCTTAACGTTGTTGATTGATCATTTCTTTCATTCAGTCTTTCATTTCTTCTTTTTTTGTAACATTGTAATATTCTTGGAGAAATTAGCATCCCGTGCCTGATGAGCCTTTTTTTGTTGGGGGGGACTTAATATTATAGCAGCACCCTAGCAGCACTGACTTCAGAAAGGTCAGAGCCAGAATTTATCGAACGGATATTAATACATATATTGTAGGTGCCAAAAAAAAAAAAAAAAAAAAAAAAGACTGCAAACTCCTTACTTATTTGCGAGGAATCTGACCAAAATGCGGATGTTGGGGTGTCCCTCAATAACTATTTCATGAGCCATACTTTAGGAAGATTCCTGGGGCTGCGGAACTTTGACTGCTCGCTAAGCATGGTTACAAATATGAGGTTTTCATTTGAAATTACTAAGTATTGCCGGGAAATGATGGCTCACTTATCAGTGTATACATTTTATTGTGTTTATCCTTTGTTGTCTAGCTGTTGTGGCGGAGATGTAACTTGTTGCTATTTGTTGTCTTCCAGTTGATGAATCTGACAAAGTGAAACTACTACTTCTGTCACTACCCTACGCAACGTACAGCCGCAGCGTGACAAAATCAACCTCATCGACTTCTCACGTCAAACCGATATCGTCCCAGGCTGTGATAGCCACTTGGTTAGTGATTGTGGAAGACGAAATTGCATTGGAGGCATATCACCTGAAACTGAAGCAGAGAGGCGACGGAGTTGTGCAGCCGTACGTAATCGCTGTCGGAAAAGACTCCCTGTCACTAGAGAGGGTGCAGGTCAGATTACTAGATTACAGTTTTCCTGTTTCAAACGTTATCGAGGCTTACACGTTTTGTTTTAAACTGTTCTTTGTGTACAACATCCACTACCCAGTGGAGGTGTTTCATTTGTGGGAAGTCATCCAATTTTTGTACGGCATAGAGTTTTCATCTTGCCATAGGAGCCGTTTTGGTTCTGGCAATCTTATTTCAAAGCTGGAAAGTTGTTTACGTATTCGAGATACAGTACCATCCCTAACTGGGGCATCAACAACTGAGGATAGTAATGCTGAGAGCCAAAGTATTGTAGATTGTTCAGATTTAACTTGTGTAACAGATTACTTCCAATCATCATCTGATTTAGAATTGATTCTGTCATCCTCAGTTTCCCATCATTTTGGGGAGGAACCTGGTAATATCTCGATCGTTCCTTCGGAAAAACCTTTGGAGGAACAGCCTTTAACCACTCCACCTCCTCCTTCACCATCACCGTCACCATCACAATTTCCGTCTGCTAAGACTCCTTCTTCCAAAAAGAGAGGCGTTAGAACGAGGGGGGGGGCAGAAAGTATACCCAACATTGTAGCAAGTCGCTTTTTAACTCCCCTCCCACTCCAACCAACCTCGGTGGTACTGCTGCAACCGAGCTCAACTCTCCAACTGACGTCAGCACCCCAAATCCAAATGAGCCTTCCCACCTTCTGCTGTATCCGACAGACCCTAATTTAAGTGTAGCAGCAAATTACTCTCCCGAGTCCACTTCGGAAAATTGAAAGTTGGTTTTCTATTTCTAAAATTGAAACGTAGTGTGACTTTTTTTTCTCGCACTCATTACCGTTTTTACTCATTACGTTATTATTTTAACTTGCTACTAGTTTATGATATTCGTTGCTATTTTCGCTATTTTCACTAGTAATCTGTTTATGCAGTCTTTGAAATTTTTAGTAGTTGTACTTACTATTTTTTGATACTTATTTTCTAAATAATTTTCAATACTTTTTCGAAAATCATGTTTGCTTTGTTAAAGTGCCACTACTGTCCCGGGGAGTTTAGAACAGTAGTACAGCTTATGGACCATTATAGAAGGGGCGATTGCCCTAATCGCAGCACTTTAACGAATACCGGGGGGTTCACTTGCGGCAATTGTCTTTCACAGCTTTCCAATGTCAGATCTTTCACAACTCACGTTCACAAGTATCATAAAGGTGCAGTACCACCTTCCCCTAGCTCGCCAGCATGTAGACATACCCCTGATAGGACCCCTGTACTTCGTTCCCTTGAGGATGAAAGAACACCAGTAAAGGCCAATGCCCCACCCCCACCACCCCTTCCTCCTTCTGCAGTACCATCAGTCAAAACCATGAGTGATGAAGCAGCTTGTGCATATATGTGTACTATTGGTAGCACTTTTATAGCTGACTTCCATCGCAACACTGCTGCGACTAACAAGTCAATTCAACAGGCAGTAGTATTTACTAGAAAAACTATGGAGGAAATGGCTGGAGTACTGGATCACCTTCATGATGACTATGTTACCCGCAAGTGTGGTGGTGAGAATTGTGACCATATGAAGGAGTTTGTCGCACTAGCTCAACAAGTAATGACGAACTGGATGAAGCCTCTTTCAACTGTTCACAAACGATGGAATTACTTTGTCGAGTCTGGTGCCCTTATCCCCCCTGAAATTGTAACTTTGAATACCAGGAAAGTTGTCTGCGGAGATGAAGTCCCCGAACTTATTAAAGACATGTCCGGACAATACGTTTCTATCACTAAGACTCTTAAAAACGTCCTGGAACTTCCCGGTTTGTTAGATGAAATAAACGATTACAAGGCATATTGTGAGGATCAAACTGGTATTTTCAACATCTGCCAGGGTTCCGCCTGGTTAAACGGTGTTTCCAACGCACCAGATTGCTTGACATTGCCTGTTAACATTTACTTTGATGATTTTGAAACCGGAAACCCACTCGGCTCTCATAGTGGGGGTGCCAATAAATTGGGAGCGGTTTACATGACGTTACCTTTCCTCCCACCTCGCCTTCAGTCGAAATTGGATTTCATATTTCTGGTTATGATTTTCTCTTCTATGGATAGGAGGGAGAAGGGGCAAGACGCTGATAACTACCGCATATTCAAATGGGTTATTCTCGAGCTGAACGAACTCGGGAGGGTGGGCATTGAATTGAATTTGCCTGGAAGAAAGACTGTCATAAAATTTGCGTTGGGGTGTTTGGTAGGTGATAACTTGGGGCTCAATGACATTTTGGGATTTACAACGTCATTCTCCGCCATCCGCTGCTGTCGTTTATGTCGTGCTACCAAAAACCAGTTTTCTCAACTCACTGTTGAAGACGAATCGCTAATGAGAAATTCAGTCAATTACCAACAAGACTATGAGAAATGGGAAAAGGGGGAAACTGACACTGGGATAGTGGGGGATAACGTTTGGGAAAAATTAGACAACTTTTCGATTGACAACAAAGTTTCTGTTGACTTGATGCACGACATGTATGAGGGTGTTGCGAGATACACTATGCAAGTAGTTTTGAAAGGCCTTATTGCAAAAAATTCACGCTTCACACTCGAATACCTAAATTCTAGAATCAAAAATTTACGTTACGGTCCTGATCGCTACTCAAAGCCTACCCAAATCGGTCCCTCCAAGAAAAGAGGGGGAAATTTCAACATTAGAATGTCTGCTTCTGAAATGCGAAACTTTGTGGCTTATTTCGGCTTGTTGGTTGGCCACAAAGTTGATCCTTACGATCCTGACTACCGTACTCCTACTGCCCCTCCACCTGCTAAAAAACGGCGTTTAAAAGAGAAGGATGATGACTCCTCATCCTACTTTCATCTGTATAACCTCATGTGTGCAATATTACGTATAATAACCTCGGACCGCGTTGTTGATGAGGAAGTGAGAAGGTTACAACTCTTGATAAAAGATTTTCTCATGCTTTACATGAAACTATCCAATCGCCTTACTTCACTCGTTGCCCACTCGAGTGGGGTCCATGTGACGGAGGATGGTGATGGTGATGACTCTGATTCAGAGTTCCTCGAGGGTAAATTGCAGCCTAAATTTCATTTATTGACCCATTACCCAAGTATCATGTTGAAACTTGGTCCACTCGCTCCTCTTTCCTCAATGCGCCCTGAGGGGAAGCATAAAATCGTTAAAAAGGCTCTCACCTCTATCAGTAACTCTATCAACCCCCCACTTTCAGCTGCTAGGAAGGTTCAACTCAGTAATATGTCATTAATAATGAGAAATGAACTTCCCTCTGCTCTACCTACTGTCTCAAAAATGGTAGTTATTGAAGATATTAAAGACCACTCTTTAAAATGTACTGTATCCGAATCCGAAAACAAACTTAGGGCGCACTTTTCTATTGAACCCAACGTTCAAATTAGATACATTAAATTCGTTGTAACTTCCCAAGATGTTAGATTTGCTATTAATGACACCGTCTGTTTGGATGTGACTGATGATGGATATCCTAGGTTTGGTGAAATTCTGAATTTGTTTTGTACAGCGCTCGACAACACTGTTGTTTATGTCGAGACCTTGAATTTACAAACCCTTTACTTCTGTGAACATTTCGGGGCGTACCGAATCGGTTATACACACACCACTTGTTTCCACAATTTCAATGAAATTACAGCCCTGTATCCGTTTCCCAACAATTTAGTGGAGAGCGTTGGTAAGGGAGTGTACGTCCTTTCTAGAAACCCGGGAATTTGATAGGTATATTTCTGTAAAATAAATTTTTGTATTATTATCATTATTATTATCATCATGTTTCGCGTACTCTCCAATTGCTGTTATTATTGATATAATCCCATTGACTCATAAATTGAATTTACACCTACATATTACAACGCATGAGTGTCTGTGCATTTATTTGATAGTATATTGGACCTATTAAGCTCAGTATGTGTGTTTGCATATTTATTTAATTGTATGCTGGAACTATTATACAATGATATATTTCATAAAATACACTGCATACGTGCAAAATTTCGTCTAGCCTCTCAATTTCAGACAAACTCCTTATTACCCCCTAGACTTGGTTAATAATTACAAACTCATTAATAAATAGGAGATATATAGGAAATTCTATATTAAAAAAATGTTGCGCAACATATTACAAAATTTAGGCTACTATATGTTAAGTTTAGGAACATCAAGGAATATTCACTTATCATCACTTCAGCATCAGCGTTTGCTAAATTAAAAAAAAAAAAATAATAATAATCTAATGAAAACGCATGAGGTATTATAGTTATACTCATTCCACAACAAACCCCCATCCTCATGAAGGTAAGTTACTATACAATACACTGCATGACGCATGATTTGAATGTTATTGTTCCTTTTAAATTATATATTCATTTTTGTACATGTATTGTGAATAATTTTCTCTTTTCAGGTTCCCAATGAGTTACACTCATACTGAAACAAACAAATAAAAATTTAAAATATTTTCAGTATAGTGTATCTCAATTGGTAGGTTGCCCCAACATTTAAACAAGTCCTTCAAACGTACCAAAACTTAATCCAATAGAAACAAATTTGTCCCAAATTTCAAGTCCTGTTCAGGATAAATATGAGGCCCCGCTTAACAGTAATAATAAATTATCGCGGAATTTTCCTCCTATATCATAGTATCAAAAATGACTCCAACAGAAAACAAAATTGTCGCGAATTTCAAATCGTGTTCAAGATGAATATTAGGTCCTGCTCAACATAAATAATACAATAATTTTTACATCTTACCATAAAAAAAACCGAGGTCCGATAATGCAAAACCGTAGTCCCATTAATAACAAACAGTTGTCCGAAAAATAAAAAGCGTAGTCCCAACAATACAAACCGAGGTCCGATAATGCAAAACCGTAGTCCCATTAATAACAAACAGTAGTCCGAAAAATAAAAATCGTAGTCCCAACAATACAAACCGAGGTCCGATTATGAAAAACCGTAGTCCCATTAATAACAAACAGTAGTCCGAAAAATAAAAAGCGTAGTCCCAACAATAAAAACCGTGCTCCCAAATTAAAAAAAAAGCGAAATTTCGTGCTCCCAAAAATACATTGTATTTTTGGGAGCATGAAATTTCGCTTTTTTTTAAATACTATTCCAGAATTTCATGCTCCGCAAAAATAAAAACCATGCTCCCAAAAATAAAAACCGTGCTCCCAAATTAAAAAAACAGCGAAATTTCGTGCTCCCAAAAATACTTTGTATTTTTGGGAGCATGAAATTTCGCTGTTTTTTTAATACTATTCCAGAATTTCATGCTCCGCAAAAATAAAAACCATGCTTCCAAAAATACAATCTATGCTCCGATTAATTACAAACCGTGCTCCGAACAATACAAACCGTAGTTCCAAATATTAAAAACCGTGCTCCGAACAATACAAACCGTAGTCCCAAATATTACAAACCGTGCTCCCAAATAATATATACTATGCTCCGAAACAATAAAGTTTCCCGCCAAAACATGGCGGCCGCTCTCAGAGGTGAGTATAGTTATTAAATGGGACTACTGGTAACGGCCATAGTCCGCGTTCATAGGCTTTTTAACGGAGCATGAAAACGGTGGTTGGCTGTTTAAAGGACTACGAAATTGATTTCATGCTCCCAAATAATATTATTTCTCGGACTACTGGTAACGCCCATAGTCCGAATTAATTCAAAACCGATGTCCAAAACGCCCGAAATTTTTCTCCGTGTAGCATACCATACCAACATAATGTAGGTATGCTTTGAAGATGTTAGGAGTCCATATTCACTTTCTACTCGTCTCCACGAACTCGTAGAGTACCCACACGGCTATTGTTGGTATTTTCGATTTTCTGTATGCAATGGGTATGCTTTGAAGATGTTAGGAGTCCATGCAGATGATTCCCCATCTTCCACATCTGAGTCACTTGACACATCAACACCAACCCCCTTGATTACACTAGATTACAAAATTTAGGGGTGGTCTGGCTGCCTTGTTCTATCACCACTTTTCTTATGGTATTTGGTGCGCTGAATCCGAATCTGACGTCAGTTTTTTTTTTCCACGTCGGATTTTCAAGATATAGCTAGTTTTACGATTTTTCTAGTTCTCAATTTTCTTCATTTTTTAGTGAGCACTCATCTTGCTCAAATCTCCTCAAAAAGTACTCAGACTTATAGGAAATTTTATGTAGAATCCGAATATGTACTTAGTTTTTAAGTAAAGTTGTGTTAAACCCCCTATTTTCCACAAAACGTATCAAAAAACACCGGTTCTTAACGTTATTTCTTCGGGTTTTCCCTTACATTTTGCCACTTGAAAAAAAAATTAAGGCTAAAAAAAATGTTCTCGGGCCTTTACTTTGTAGGGGGGACACCCCAGAGGAGAATGAGACCAATCGCAGCCTCCTAAACCCATTAATATCGAAGGAATGAGCTTTTTTTTCATGGCACTGAGATGAAAATTCACAAAAACCGTTAATTAATTTTTCGAGATATGTATGTGCGTTCCTAAATCTGTTTTCCTCAAATGGATTTTTCTTTCTTATACATTGTTTATACTTGTCACCTGATAAGAGTAAGATCGAAAATAGGTACTCATAGGGGGAGTAAATCATAATTGGGAAACTCTTGTGATTTTAATTCAGTTTTACAACATAATTAACTGCAGAAAAGTTAACGGTGTAAATCTGTTGCATGAAGGCTCAGATGAATCAATAGTTGGTACAATGTTTGGTTATTCCTCCACCTCAGAGGTTTCACCAAGATATGAAAACCATGGAAGAACGGTACAAGGTATTGGGAAGTTCACATGATGGCGGACTATTGTTGGACCTTAAAAAGAGATTTACCTCAGGCGGCGAAGTTTTCTCTACATAGATGCCGGCGATGGAACCTCTGAGGTGGAGGAATAACCAAACATTGTACCAACTATTGATTCATCTGAGCCTTCATGCAACAGATTTACACCGTTAACTTTTCTGCAGTTAATTGTGTTGTAAAACTGAATTAAAATCACAAGAGTTTCCCAATTATGATTTACTCCCCCTATGAGTACCTATTTTCGATCTTACTCTTATTAGGTGACAAGTATAAAAAATGTAGAAGAAAGAAAAATCCATTTGAGGAAAACAGATTTAGGAACGCACATACTTATCTCGAAAAATTAATTAACGGTTTTTGTGAATTTTCATCTCAGTGCCATGAAAAAAAAGCTCATTCCTTCGATATTAATGGGTTTAGGAGGCTGCGATTGGTCTCATTCTCCTCTGGGGTGTCCCCCCTACAAAGTAAAAGCCCGAGAACATTTTTTTTAGCCTTAATTTTTTTTTCAAGTGGCAAAGTGTAAGGGAAAACCCGAAGAAAAACGTTAAGAACCGGTGTTTTTTGATACGTTTTGTGGAAAATAGGGGGTTTAACACAACTTTACTTAAAAACTAAGTACATATTCGGATTCTACATAAAATTTCCTATAAGTCTGAGTACTTTTTGAGGAGATTTGAGCAAGATGAGTTTTCACTAAAAAATGAAGAAAATTGAGAACTAGAAAAATCGTAAAACTAGCTATATCTTGAAAATCCGACGTGGAAAAAAAAAACTGACGTCAGATTCGGATTCAGCGCACCAAATACCATAAGAAAAGTGGTGAAAGAACAAGGCAGCCAGACCACCCCTAAATTTTGTAATCTAGTGTTATAGATACTACCAATGAGCCAGGAGTCACTCAACGCCTTTGCAACTCGAAAACGCCGTCTTGGGAATTCATCAGTTACTGCCCCAGCCAACAGCCAGACCACCACAGACTTTGGAGACTCCTGGGTTTACACAAAAGGAAGAATACAGTAAAGGCTTGCTTCGCTAAATGAGAGGGTAAGCCGTCTTTAATCAGTCTGCAGAAGGCCCACGGTCATCTTTGCATCTCCTCCCGGACTGGCCCCCAATGTAAAGCACACTATTTTGTGGATGACATTATATTTCAACAATAGTCAACTCAATAATCTCCGGAATTCCTCTGACAGGAGAGTCTAGCCCCCAGAAAGTGTTGTCGGGTTTCAGCGCTACCTACCGCCACTTCAACGAACTACCATTTCTGATATCTTATCAGGTGATCACGCTCGCGACCGCATTACCATCGCTCCTCTAACTTTAAGTTATCCTAAGATTACAATGTAGCGAGAACATTTAATTTTTGAGTTTTACAATTGATGCAACAATAAGTTCCTGTTGTTGTACATGGATGCAATAACAAGTTCCTTTTCCTCGCAATTTAAAAAGGCAGGGAAGTAAAGCCGCCAAACTTGGAAATTTGAGTGGTAAAATCGAGGTAAACCTACTTTTCAGAAATGCCTCTTGACCACGCTCACATCGAGCTGAAAATGATGGTAGTTCGCTGAAGTGGCGGTAGGTAGCGCTGAAACCCGACAATACTTTCTAGACTTTCTAGGGGCTAGACTCTCCTAACACAGGAAACCAACTTTTTGGAATCAGCAGACTAATCCTAACAAAGCAACCAAAACTCGTGTTTCGTCACACTATCACATTTAGTAGGATAGATTTTGGACTAATTTTTCGGGAAGCTGCATGAATACCAAGCTTCCCAAAACAACAAACAAACTTATCAAAACAACAGTTTACTTGGATCTTGTCGACGATGCCAGTCGAGTCCATTCTGCTCGCCACGTTGACGGCGTTGCCCCAAATGTCGTACTGAGGCTTCCTCGCGCAAATCACGCCCGCCACAACCGGTCCGATGCTGATACCTTTAGAGAAGCATATGAAATGAGATAATTCAGTTGAAACATGATATCATTCTAGTCTCAGTGGAGCTTTGCAACAGAATTAGAATCTACGAACCGATTCGCATTTTGAAGTTGTTGAAGGAATGCTGGTTGACGTATTCTAGTTGCTCTTTGATGCGCAAAGCGAAATTGGCCATACAAGTCACATGTTTCAAATCCTTCATGTCGCAAGTCGCTTTGGTCAGTCCTGAAAAAAAAGGGAAAATTTATCATAAATTCAAATTGGAGTATATCGTCCCTATACCTGGTAAACCATGTAAGTCGAGTTTATCAAATTTTACAGGGGACACTAAAAACTGAATCATTAAGTTTTCATTCCATATGCAACAAGTTTTTTCGTTCCATTTCATAAAATATGTGGTAACAGTATAGTATTTCAAAGAGCCTGAGACTAATTTCATCAAAATTTACTTCAGCGAACGAAAAAATGGACTTACATGCTTTTATCCAGCCTTTGACACCCGACTTACATGGTTTTCAATTTGATTTTTTTGAAAATATACCCAGCTTGGGTTATTTTATTATTAGGAATTACCCAACTCGATGCAAAAGGAAAATATTTAAATGAAAATTCATAGGCGTTGACTAATTTAAGGCTCCTAGAGTCAGAACGATAGTCTTCAGTTTAAGATATTACTAGTGTTGAGCAATAAATTATTCAATAATATTGAAGGTAGTATAATATTATTATACTACCAATTCCTCAATTACCATTTCTTTAATTACAACCATTACTTAAAGGAACACTTTACCTATCACAACCGTAACTAGGTAGGTATGCATGTGAAGTGTTAGGCAACTAGGTACCTACTTTTGTTTAATTAAAACAAGGGATGAGCTAACTCATGTGTTAGGGATGAACTGGATATGGGTTGAGGATGGGTTAGGGATGGGATAGGGGTTAGGGATAGGTTGGAGATAAGCTAGGGACGGGTTAGGGGTGGGCTGGGTATAAGTTAGGGGTTGGGATAGGTCAGGGCTGGGTTGGGTTACGAGAAATGGACTAGGGATGGGTTAGGAATGGGATGTGTTAGGAATAGGTTGGAGATGGACTAGGGATGGATTGAGGATGGCTTAGGTATGAGTTAGGTTAGGGATGGGATAGGGGTTAAGGATAGGTTGGAGATGGGTTGGGACGGGTTAGGGGTTGGGATAGGTCAAGGCTGGGTTAGGGATGAGCTGGGGATGGGTTATAGATGGACTAGGGGTGGATTGAGGATGGGTTAGGGATTGGTCAGAGCTGGATTTCCTTAATTATTATCTCTTGTATCATTAATTTTACAGAGTTTCCTGTAAAACATAAGCAGACCAATAGCACACTACTAATCTCTTGTTGTTCTTTCTGACATCAGCATTTAAGCTAGGTCAAACAGCCAACAAAATCAATCAATTCATCTAAAATATCCTCCTAAATAATGTAAAAATAATTTAGAAACAATGAGGAAAAACACGTGATCTTAGGTAGGTAAGTAAAAAAAAAAACACGTAGGTAGGTCGTAATCTTAAGGTTGGCCACAGTATGGAAAATCACGTGTCTGCAAAACACAAGGAGTGGAATTTATTGCTGAAATTGAGCCTTATAAAAAGGTTTCTATTTATGATCACTTTCTCCGAACTCCATTTATGAATTTTGTAAACTTTTACATGAAAAAAATGAAGAAAAAAAACTGACTATCTTTGATGGAAACTTGCCACCAGCGTGAGCTGCTCACTTTTATGAAGGCATACACAGGACTTACATGGTTTTCCGGCGAAAAAAGAGGTAACCGACTTACACGTTTTTTTAATGCTTTCTGGATAAAAAACTATTCTTCAGATTGGAAAACGGCTTCACTAAATGGATCACGAGACCCTAATTTACCCGAAAAGCTCAAAACCTTATTTTCGAAAAAATACCGACTTACATGGTTTATCAGGTATAGGGACGATATAAAAAAACAATAAATAATTTTAAAAACTTCTGTCAAGTGGGTGTGGCAGATAACTTCCTCGTATCCATAACCCGATGTATAGTAGTTAATCTAGAAACATCAATCACTACCCTCATAGGGGACCATCTACACGCTAATTTGAACAATCCTGAGAAATTTCGTCGAAATCGGATAGAAAATGTGGAGGTTATGGCTGTTACAAGGAATGCGCGCATGCGCAGCAACTACTATTAGTCCGGGGGAGATGATTTTTTAGGGTATCATCTATACTCCAATCTGAACCATCGTAGAAAATTTCATCAAATTCGGATGAAAAATCTAAGTGTTATGGATGTTACAAGGAATTCACTTTTACGCATGCGCAGTAGCTACTATCAGTCCGGGGACGATGATTTTCATAGGGAACCGTTTACAACTTAATTCGCATAATCCCTGAAAATTTCATCGAAATCGGATAGAAAATGTGGAAGTTATGGCTGTTACAAGGAATTCACGTTCGCGCATGCGCAGCGGCTACTATAAGTCCGGGGGTGATGATTTTCATAGAGGACCGTCTACAACCTAATCCCTAGTCCCTGAAAATTTCATCATTTTCGAGTTATGCCGTTTACAAGGATTTCATGACAGACAGACAGACACGGAACCAAATTTGTTCAGAAAGGTCTGAAACGTAAAGCGAGTGGAAATTTCGATTTTGGAGAACTTTTTTTTTCAACCTTGAAAAGTGAAAACAGAGCTTCCGCTACCTTGGTAGACTCGGAAGCAAAATGTCTCATTAAAGTTTCTTGTAACCCTCACCATAGAGCTCCTCTGTAGTTCGGAAACCGAGTTCGAGAAAAAATTCCGAACACCAAAACCGTGTTCTGAACGAGTCTGGAACTTGTTTGGAAAGTCACTGCGAACAGCGAACTTGGAATTCCTGCACTGCAAACTCGTTAAGCCCTACCGAACATGGATGGACTGTTCTAGAACTGTCCCGGACAGCACTACGAAGCTCTACATACATACCATGCAGATTTTCCAGGTACCAACCTGCGGCGTACATGTAGGTGGCGCCAGTGGTTTTGATCTTCTCGATGTAAGAGTACTGTGGCTCAGCCACGATCTCGTCGAAGTCGGCGATGATTTCGTTGAGGAGTCGCAAACACTCGACGCCCTCGTTGTTCCCTTCGAGCTCGATGTAGAACTCTGAGAAGTTTGGGATGGAGGCGAACATGATCGCCACACAGTCGCACTGCTCGTGGTAGAGATCCTGTTATACAGGAAATTCGTGTCAATTTAAAACTCGTGTGGAGCAGGACGTTTGTTTCAGTTGATAACTTTCTGAAGAGTTTTTGTCGCTTCTTCTACCGAATCTGCAATTACTGAAATTACCGTCACTCCTGATGCCTTCCCCATACAGCTCACCCCTGTTCTTTCGTAATCTCGAGGTCCTATTGTAGCAAGCAGCTCCATAGATTCGCCCAGGTTTGCAGTATTTCATGTTCTTTTGAGTGAGAACACATTTTTTTTAAACCAAAATGTGTACATCATTGACGATTTGAACATTGACTGAGCAGCATAAAAGGTAATTTCGCAATACCAGCCGTATTATACTCGTACTTTATTCTGAGGTTTCTGAAGGTTATTTATTCAAAATATTGTTATTATTCTTATCTTTTTTTCGAGCAGCAGAGGAATATACCTAGTACTCTCGCTTGCTAATTTTTTTATTATTTCATGTTTAGTTATCTAGTTATAATCAAGTGGTCTTAGATTGACTATGATTTTTATACCTCGGCTGTGATATTGGGAAAGACTTTGAATGTGTTTATATGTATGTGTGTGTGTGTGTGTGTGTGTGTATAAAGAAAAAAGTAAGGAGTGCCAGGAAGGAGTGCAGTAGGAGTGTCACAGGGAAGTACCTTATCTCCCCTGCTTTTTCTTATATACATAAACTCCATCAACAACCTACAATTATACGGAAAGTTGTTTACTTTTGCAGATGATACCGCCCTCGTCTATTCCGTGGCTCAAAACTGCGACGTATTTACGATTATAGAGCACGATTTGCAAAGGCTAATCATCCAATTAACCAGCATGAACCTGATGATAAATGCATCTAAAACAAAGTTAATCCTGTTCAGGTATACCGAACATGGAATACAAGAAGGGGTACTACAGGCCATAAAGATACACGAAAACTCTTGTCAAATAAATAACACCTGTCATTGTGAAAGAATTGAGGAATCAAGCTCAGTGAAATACTTGGGACTAACAATAGACAGAAATTTGCTGTGGAACCAACGTGTAGTGGGATTGAAGAAACAGTTGAACCGTGCAAATTTTTGTATGAGATTTCTCAAGGATTACTGCTCCCTAGAGGATCTTAAAAGAGTATTTGAGGCTCACTTCCAGGCAAGAGTGAGATACGGTGTAGTTTTGTTTGGGGGAACCTACCATGAAGTCCTGGACCCAATAAATCAGTCCTACAATTTTGCAGCAAAGTTACTGAGAGCAGAAGGAAGGAATCTGAAGGCAGAGAAATTACTTCCCTTCAGAGAACTCTATTACCAATCGGCGGTAAGATATGGTACGAAGAACTTGAAGTGGGAGGAAACTAAACTCACTGATCCGAAGACGAGGAGGCAACGGTTCCCGACCATCAAACAACTACGATTCACCTACGATCACAGTGTGAGACAAGCTAGCTATATGGTACCGGCAATTGCAATCTAATTATACCTAAAATATATAAGGAAAATGAAAGCATAGCAAGATGTAACACAAAGGCAAAAAAATACCTGCTTGAAAACGAAGTGCCCTGCACCAACATACTAGCTGGAAGAACCACGTGCAGGTGTACCTAACCTTGGACACATAAATACAGACCTACTCAAAACCCGCTACCCAACAAACAATGAACTCCAAATCGTATAACCATTATGTCAATGTATAACCAATCGGAATGAATGTTTAGAATGAAGTTCAAATTGTATAACCAGTATATCCTAAGAAATTATTTAGTTAAGAACCTAATTAATTAATGAGAACTGTTAAATGCAACAACTCGACAGTTTGTCGCTATCTTACTATACATTTTTTCGTTTATTTATGAGGACTATTTTATTTGATTGTATTTTGCTACTTAAATAAGGATACTTGATTCATACCACATCAAAGCCCCGCGCGACTCCTGGTCTTGGGGCTTAACCACAATGTAATTCAATTTGGTTAATAAAGAAACTTGTAAATTGTAAATTGTGTGTGATGAATGCTTTCGGGCGTTAGTCTGGGGTTCTTGGGGATGGGTGGTTTGCCTCTATGTTAGACCGCGCTGTTTGTCATGGCTGCCTCTCCAGAAATGGATTGGTAGCCCCAGGAGCCGCCATGGTGGGTGGGTCCGGGCCGGTCGGGGCGCCCCGGCCGGTGCGGTGGCATTCCACACATGCCTTAGTTCCTATTCAGTCCGATCACTTAAGTTCCTAATCCACATATGTTCCTGTTTCACGTCTTTTTTATTTTTTCAGTGTTAAATGAGTTTTATTTACTTCTTGGTGTATACCTTAAATTATTAGATTGTTGTAGTGGTTCCCACAACCTTGAAGGAATGGGTGCGGTGCTTAAATGATAGAAAGTGGGTGGACAGCTTGGCGAAGATTTTGTTAGGTTAGAGAAGTACGGTGCATGAAGATTTTGGAGTATCTTCGGCTGAGATGGTTTACGGAACATCAATTAGACTGCCAGGTGATTTTTTTGGTGAAGCGGGGAACGGGGAGCCCTCATCCTACGTAAAACTGTTGAAGGCCTTGGTGGGAAGTCAAGAGATGCCACGTACGAGGACCCAAACTCCACGCATTTATGTACCAAAAGACTTCGAAACAGCCACCCACGTTTTTTTACGGATTGACCGACCAAAGGCCTCACTTCAACGGCCTTACGAAGGACCTTTCAAAGTGGTCAAGTCAGGAGAGAAGACGTTTGATATAGAGAGAGCGAACGGGATACAGACTGTCTCAATAGACAGATTGAAACCCGCTTACTTTTCTGCATTTTATGGGGAAGGAGAATCATGTAGTGGTTCCCACAACAGAAATGTTGCCGTTTGGTTATTACGTTACATAGTGATGCAATTGTTTCCTTTTTTCTAATAAAATATTCATTCCTTTGTGTGACTTGATTCGATACTTGTCATTTACTAAAAAAATTTGCTTTAGTAAGTACTGAGTTGAGAACGGGCACGAAAATTATAACCTAACTAAATATTAGACGATTGTTTTATACTTACTGTACGATAACAATACAAAAATATATTGATTGAGCATGAAATTATCAAATTTACCTGTATGAATGATTGGAAAAGAGATTCAAAAACTATCCTATCTGGTGCTCTTTACAAAACAACACGTGAGAACGAGAAGCTTCGACGGCGCACGAGGTCTACCCCGCCATCAAAACCGACCTGTCCTGCAGGTTATAGCGAACTCTGCGCCCGTTTTTGCAGCATAAACGTGGCTCGAGCAAATTTAGTTGACGAATCATTACACTGTAATGATGAGGTTTACGTGGAAGTTGTTAAAAAACGGTCTTATAGCCGAACACCTCACGTTAATTTGATATCGAGCAGTTCAGGGGTTTATGAATTATAAATCAAAATCTCCCGAAATTTAAATACGAAAAAAAATCAAAATACGAAATTTTCCTTCCATAGGTTGACATAGCTGTGACTTACGTCGAAATTCATGTCTGAAGTCAAAAAGTGCTCGCATACGTGGGCAGGGAGTATGTTCGCTAAGAGCTTACGGTTGTAGGCCTCAAGATGCTCCATGTCTTCTTTCTCTTCGGTTGCCTGCAATGATCCAACAAAATCGTAAAGAAATTACATTAGGTGATCATCCAACACAAAATCCCTCAACTTATTCAAATAAGGCGAATAATTCCAGTTTTGACGTGAGTCAAGGCGACCCAATTTGACTTTTTAAATCGAAAAATGGTTTTAAAAAGAATAAATAAAACAACTTTTTATCTGAACTGAAAACATGTCTACGACCAAATTCAAACTATATGTTTATAATATAATGCCATTTCTTAACGAAACATCTAATTAACTAAAATCTAGAACGGAATAGGAGGGTACTTAATGAGCTGAATCAATGCAAACACTTCGGAAACTTCCGCCTTATCACAGTCGTCGTCCGAGCAGTACCAATCAGCTGAGTTCTAGAATGTTAGTTTCTGAATTGAATTAGTAAGTAAAGTAAACAACCATTTCAGGTTGGATTTTCGTCCGACTGCCATTCTTGACGTCGCGGACGTCATCAGCTGTTTTCCTAAGGGAAGATCAGAATGGGGGGGGTGCGCCTTGATTTTTTTTTAGATTTTTAATCGAAAGTAGACTACATCCTGAGAATTTTGGCACCAACCGCGACCTTCTAGCGTGAGTAGATCTGTTTCTATGATTTTTCAAAGTTTCGACCGTTTATGACGTCACGCGCCCCTCTCGCCTGGGCGGGACCCCCCAGCCCACCGTGACGTCATAAACGGTCGGAACTTTAAAAATTCATAGGAAAAGATTTACACACGCTAGAAGGTCGCGGTTGGTACCAAAATTCTTAGAATGAGGTCTACCTTAGATTAAAAATAACAATAAACGGTTTTTCCTACCTAGGCGCACACCCTATTGGTTCTGATGATTTCGCTCGTGGCTTCCCATTGGTCTCACCGCCCTGGGTTGGGACGAGAGGGAACTGCGACCGACTAGCCCGAAAATACGCTCCCGAGGCGAGCCTCGAACTCACGACCCCTGCAACCGGTCCGAGTCTCGTCTCCAGAGACACATGCTGTAGCTCGCTCGGCCACAGCTGACACTTTTGAATTGAATTATATCCTGTTGCCAAAACTGTCAACAACTTCCGTAGCAGTAGTTTTTTTTCGAGAAACTGACTTCTCTAGTCGGTCCGGCGCGAAAATGTCTACGAGAAATGAAGCCTAACCCATTTTGGCCCAAAATTGACTTATAGCATTGCTGATTCACTAACGATATAGTTACTACTCTCACAAATTTGAATCTGTTTTTGAAATTCGCGAATTGACCTTTGAAAAGCTCTTTTTGGTTTATTATTTTCAATAATAAGCCTTTGGAATCGAGCAAGAAAAAAAAATTTTAACCCCCCCTCAAAATTTGATGTTTAACGTTTCAAGGTACGTGGAATACGAAAATCGAATAAAATTTCCGTCCGTCCGCCGTACGCCGTACGCGGCACTTTTCTTAGCAACACTGGACCGATTTGGTTCAAATTTGGTATATGGGCTCCATTTGGGGTCTAGTTGTGCCGCGAAGTTTTTGGTTGATGTAGGTCACTTCTAAGGGGTGAAAATTAAGGGTTGAAATTTTCAAGAGTGCCCTAGCTCGAAAACTCTCGAAATAAAGGTATCGTTTTTTCACCAATTTTAAATAGTATTGAATTTTTAAAAATTTTTGAGACCACCCGGAGCTCTGTAGGACAAACCGTTCGGTCCCTACGAGTACTTGAAGGTTTTCCTTCGATAAAACAGAATCATGAGTGTGAATCGCAAAAGAGGTCTAATCTCCATTCAAATTTTATCGGACTAAAATGCGATCGCTGTTCATTTCTTCGATTTGTATACAGTTTTGCCTTCTGCGTAACCAGTAATCAAATTTCCATACGAAGCTTTCTATTTTTCCAATCGAGTGTGAAGCGTTTAGTTCTTTCTAATAAACTTGATTGTGAAGGTGTGAAGCCAGTATGGTGTGGTAGGTAGTACCTAGCTGGTAGGTAAAAAAAAGTTGGTAGGTAACAAAAATGTTGGTGGATGAAAAACGCTGCAAATCATTGCTCAAAGGCTTCTTCACTCTTCAGATCACTGATCAGCTGAGTGAGCTCCGAAGCCATTTTCAATCCTATTGAATGGAAGTGCTCTTCCAGGCGTCTCCAGCATTCGAGGAGATCTTCTTCACTCCTCAGATCACTGATCAGCTGAGTGAGCTCCGAAGCCATTTTCAATCCTATTGAATGGAAGTGCTCTTCCAGGCGTCTTCAGCATTCGAGGAGATCTTCTTCACTCTTCAGATCACTGATCAGCTGAGTGAGCTCCGAAGCCATTTTCAATCCTATTGAATGGAAGTGCTCTTCCAGGCGTCTTCAGCATTCGAGGAGATCTTCTTCACTCCTCAGATCACTGATCAGCTGAGTGAGCTCCGAAGCCATTTTCAATCCTATTGAATGGAAGTGCTCTTCCAGGCGTCTCCAGCATTCGAGGAGATCTTCTTCACTCCTCAGATCACTGATCAGCTGAGTGAGCTCCGAAGTCATTTTCAATCCTATTGAACGCAGGAAGCTGAAATTTGAGAGGGAAGGTCAAGGGAGAATACAGATGGTGGTAGGTGCTATTGATGGAGAACCAGTGATCTATACAGAAGGATGATCTATACAGAAAATAATAAACCTTTGAGCAATATAATAGGGATCTCCTACGTATATTTGTGTTTGGTTTTATGAAAACAATATTCAAGGTTAGTTGGAAACAACACAGCTTAGTAGTCTTCACTGCGCGTCCCGTTGCCAGCACCGCCGCCACCGCCTCTGTAGCCGCCGCCACGGCCTCCTCGGTAGCCACCGCCGCCGCCGCCGTAGCCACCGCCTCCTCTGTAGCCGCCGCCTCCGTAACCACCGCCCCCTCTGTAGCCGCCGCCTCGGCCGCCGTAACCTCCGCCTCCTCTGTAGCCGCCGCCGCCGTAACCACCGCCTCCTCGTCCTCCGCCGTAACCGCCGCCTCCTCGTCCTCCGAAACCGCCGCCGCCCCAGCGTCCTCCGTCTCCGCCCATTCCAGCTCCTCTACCCATTTTCGGCCTCAGCGGAATGCAGGCTCTTCACCACTTTCCGGCGTGAATCCCGCATCTCCGAACGTCCTCTTTTTCCTTATCATGTCATACTGGTTCAGGTTGTATCGGCCAGCGTTCATGGAGCAGAGTTCGGCGATCACCTCGATGACCTCCTTGTCGACGTCGGAGAGCCCCAGCAGACTCTGGGTCTTCAGCAGTTCGCACAACCAGGCTCTCCAGGGCGGGTCGCAGACTCACGATGGCGGCTGCGTGGGAGGGCTCCATTTTGAAATTCACCCAGTTGTCGAGACGTACGCAACCGTCCACTAACTCGACTTTTCTCGATCCAAAAAGCAACAGATGTAGCGGAGTCACCATCGTCGTTTGTTTACAAGACACTGCTCTGGTTCGGATCTTTTCTCCAAAAACGAAAAACGGTGACTGGAAATTCGTATCGAATTTCGTGCAGTTGACGGAAGTTTTGTGGATCAAGGCCGGTTTCGACTCTGTCGTCAACACCTTCCTCTTGTCTTTGTGGAAGCACACGTTGGGGTAGAAGCCCATGCAAAGAAGAGCGACGATCATGTCCAAGTTGGGATCTTCGCCGTTGAAATTGTAGAACATCGGCAGCAGGCATTCCTCACTGAAGCCACAGGACATGAGTAGCTCTCTCAATTGAGTCTTGGCGTCAGCAGTGACTTTGAGCGTGGGCTGGGAAACTTGTTTCGACTCGCAGAAGAACTCTTCAGCCTCGGGGCCTCTGTTAGAAGCGCTGGCTCACTGAGTGAACACGTTGAGCATGGCGATGTGGTCGGAACATCGCGAACCAGCAAACGACCTTTGAAGACCCGTCAGTCTCCGATCTGTAATGAATACTTCTGGCATTGTGGAGCTGTTGGCAGCTATGGTCGCCAAACCGTCGGCAACCTTGAATATGGAGCCGAGGATCATCATTTTACCCAATCTAGGCTCGATGGGAAGTTTAGCGAGAATTTTGCCGAGCGGAGTCAACTCGTTTTCTTTATCCAAACACCTCATTTCTCTCAGTAAGACTTCAGCTTCGATGACAGCGTCGATTGGCGGTGGTTCGAGGGCTTTGCTGAGGAAATGTCCAATATTTCCCAGTCGCAACAGTTTGATGGACAAAGCAAGTTGGTGAAGAGGAGTCCTGAACATTTCAGGGGTCTGATGTTCATCCAGTTTCTCAAACCTTGCCTTACTGAGGAGGTGGAAAGCAAACCCGGGCCTCACTCGCCCCGCACGGCCCTTCCGCTGCTCCATGTTAGTCCGGGAGCACCAAACTGTGGCGTAGTTCGTCATATTGTTATGCGACGTGAACAATTTCATCTTCGACTTGCAAATGTCGATCACGAAAACGACGTCATTGATGGTGATCGAAGTTTCAGCTATGTTGGTCGACAAGATGATTTTCATAACATTTTCAGGAACACTTTCAAACACTCTCCGTTGGTCCTCTCTTGGAATTTGGGAGTGAAGAGGTAGAATTCTGTAATTAGGCCCGCTGAAGACTGGATGAGTTTGCAGGTACTTCATGATTTGCAGCGTTTTTCAGCCAATTTTTGGTTTTATTTTCAATAATGAACCTTTGGAGTCAACCAAGAAATTTTTTTTTTATACCCCCTCAAAATTTGTTGGTACACGTTTCAAGGTACGTAAAATCCAAAAATCGGATACAAATTTGGCCGTCCGTGGCATTATCCTTAGTACCAAAGACCGATTTTGATGAAATTTGGTGTATGGGCTCCATTTGGGGTTGTTGATGGGTACAGTAAAGTAATAAACCTTTGTGTAATAATTTGCAGCGTTTTACATCCTTATAACATTAACCTAAAAGGCAATTTTTGCACTTTAACTAACCCACAAAGTAGTTTGAGTAACATGAGAACGGGTATTGCAGAATGTCTTGTAACGCCGTCAGTCCATTCGGCCGACGTGAGTCAATATTAACCCTCGCTCGGCCACCAAACCACCTCATTTCACTCCTTTAGGTCAACAAAACGTTTTCAATGGGGACCCTCCTAATTAATTTTCCCGTTATCTGCAAAAAGGGGTTTCCAACTCGATGGGGACGCCTGGAAAATTACGGAAGGAAGAAAAGTAAACCGATGATTTCAGAGAATATCGGAGCTCCCGTGTAGTAACCCACAGAAAGAAGATTTCATGGTCTGCCACAGACGAAGATAGGAAAACGTTGTAATTACGCAGCAAGTCAGAAAACTGTGGGTCTTCCAAAATCGAAAAATTTGCATTCATGAGCTTTTTGAACCTTGTTTAGGGCCCAACCACCCAAAATTTTGAATCTCAATGGTCAATCTTGAGCATCTGCGCACGCGGAAACTCACTTTTCTGAAAACATCAATTTCTCACGATTCCGTTGTCAGATTTTGCTCGAATTCGGAAGGTGGTTTGAGGCTCGGTTTGCTTATACACAACGGATGGCCTCATTCGATTCAGAATTTAGTAACATGAGGAGTATTGTTAACTAAAAAATTGAGAAAGTAGTTAACTAAAAAAAAAACGATAATACGCGCGGTATCTTTTGAAAAAAAAACGGTTGTTTGGAGGGGGAAAGGGTTACGAGAAACAGAAAACAGTTACGACTGTCCAGACTTTATTGTACAAGAAAAACCAGCTTATATGCATAGGAACTGCGTAAAGTAAACTCAAAAAACAAAATTTGGGAGTTGAAACCAAAAAAAAAAAATCTCAAAACATCAATCTCTAAGTGCTTTCTACCACCCTCATAGGGGACCATCTACACGCCAATCTGAACAATCCTAGAAAATTGCATCCAATTCGGATGAAAAATGTACCTAAGTGTTATGGGTGTTACAAGGATTTTACGTTTGCGCATGCGCAGAGGCTACTGTCCGTTTTAAGGCCTTGATTTTCATAGGGGACCATCTACACGCCAATCTGAACAATCCTAGAAAATTTCATCGAATTCGGATGAAAAATGTAAGTGTTATGGCTGTTACAAGGATTTTACGTTTGCGCATGCGCAGAGGCTACTGTCCGTTTTAAGGCCTTGATTTTCATTGGGGACCATCTACAACCTAATCCGCATAATCCCTGAAAATTTCATCGAATTCGGATGAAAAATGTAAGTGTTATGGCTGTTACAAGGATTTTACGTTTGCGCATGCGCAGAGGCTACTGTCAATTTTAAGGCCTTGATTTTCATTGGGGACCATCTACAACCTAATCCGCATAATCCCTGAAAATTTCATCGGAATCGGACATTAACTTCGTATAGTTATGCCGGTTACGAGGATTTCATGACAGACACACAGACAAACACGGAACCAAAATTGTTCAGAAAGGTCTGAAACGTAAAATGCGAGTGGAAATTTCGATTTTGGAGAACTTTTTTTCAACCTTGAAAAGTAAAAACAAGTTTCCGCTACCTTGGTAAACTCGGAAGCAAAAAAAAAACTTAAAAAATAAGTTAGGCACTTATTTGTGGTGATAAATTGAATCGAGCTGAGTAATATATTGGTAACATTTCTCACAGATAAATTCCGATTTTCTGAACATTGATAATTTTTTCAAGAAAACCCCGCTTTATAAAAAAAAATTCCGGATGATTCCTTAATGCGAGCGATTGATTGACTGATGAAAATCAGAAGCTGACGCTACAGATGGCTCCTCTGATGGGTCGAGGTCAACTTAGTATGAAGGAGACTCGAAGTTAGGAAGGTAACGAGAAGGGTATTTTTCCTATCCACAAGCTAGGGAACACAGCAACCTTTCAAAACTAAATTTTGTATCAATTTGATACCTCGCGTATCGGCGGTTTAAGGGTCCATGAGTATTCATGGAACTTCATTCTTCAACATTTATCGAGTGTTGATTCGTTGAAGAGAGATCTCTAAAACAATACTCATGTTACCTAATTCTGAATCGAATGAGACCAGCCGTTGTATAAGCAAACCTAGCTTCTAACTACTCTCTGGATGAAGGTAGAAAAAAAGCTCCATTGATGCGGATATTTCCCTGAAGTAAGTAATGCTGGAAAGGCAACTCTGGGAAGATATCATTAAGGAGGAAGGGCTTGAGGGTTTAGTAGGTATTCCAATGATAGGCGTGTCCAACACTCCCTTATCGCGACAGGAATACTCAATATGGGGTCCGTAAATGGGTCACCTCACAACTCTCAGTATGGTTAGTGTGAGCCCCAGCTCACTGAAGTAACACAACAGAGAGGAGGCCGAGTGGATACCATCCCCGCTCCCAGACAACCAAGCACCAACTGTGACGCCCGCCACCAGAGGCGCTCGCTGCACTGTGTAACAATATAGGTTGAATTTCAATTTGTACAACAAATTTGAAATACACCTAATTGCCCATATATGAGTCACAGGAGGGTGTGACGACCGTACCCCTTCAAACCAGTGATTAGATTAATCAGCCGGCCTGAAGAGAATATTGATTCATATCTCTATGAATCAGATATCCCTAAAGGCGTAGCTCCAACAAATCGGGAACAAACCAATTGGATTGTCCCTTATAAAAAAGTAGGATCGTCACACTCCTCTCCCTAAAACATACTTCTGGGTTTCAAACAGAAGTATGTTTGAAAACAAGTCAAAGGGACTGAAAAATAGTATGAAGCCCAGGAAAGGACAGGAGAGTCTAGCCCCCAGACAGTATTGTCGGGTTTCAGCGCTACCTACCGCCACTTCAACTAACTACCATTTCTGATATCTTATCAGGTGATCACGCTCGCGACCGCATTACCGTCGCTCCTCTAACTTGCAGTTATCCCAAGATTACAATGTAGCAAAGAAGAACAACACAACAATTGAAAACAACACAAAAATGCGATATCAACTTCCTTTTCCTCGCAATTTAAAAAGGCAGGGAAGTAAAGCCGCCAAACTTAGAAATTAGAGAGTGGTAAAACCGAGGTGGTAAAATCGAGGTAAGCCTACTTTTCAGAAATGCAGCTTGACCACGCTCTCATCGAGCTGAAAAAGGATAACAGTTCGCTGAAGTGGCGGTAGGTAGCGCTGAAACCCGACAATACTTTCTGGGGTCCAGACTATATTGAAAGGACGTCTGGAAGCTTCAAGGGGATTCCTCCATCATAATGGTACTATTGCAAAAGAAGAAGAAGAAGAAGAATGCCACGAATGGGTCATTTATGCCATGAATGGGCCATTCATACATAAAAGAATAAATCAATGGAGCTGAGGAGAAAGCAAACTAAATAAAGAATACGAACGATGGAACATTCAAGTGAAATGATTGAAAAGGCAAATGCAGAAAAGGTTTATATGAAAGAAAAACGTAATTGAAATTAATAAAATGCCAGATTGGCAAAGCCTAACAAGAGACTGAATTTAATTGCCGGATTGGCGAAGTTTAATGAATGAATTTAATTGCCAGATTGGCGAAGTGGAAGAAAGGAATGAATTTTATATAGAGATTCCTTCTGGATATCTCTTTGAGTAATTCCTTCTGGAATACCCAAGAAAAAGTGGAGGGGAAATGATGAAATAAATTCAGTGCATTTCCACCGAACCACGCTCTGCTACCATGTAACAATATAGGTTGAATTTCAATTTGTACAACAAATTTGAAATACACCTAATTGCCCATATATGAGTCAGAGGAGGGTGTGACGACCCTACCCCTTCAAACCAGTGATTAGATTAATCAGCCGGCCTGAAGAGAATATCGATTCATATCTCTATGAATCGGATATCCCTAAAGGCGTAGCTCCAACAAATCGGGAACAAACCAATTGGATTGTCCCTTATAAAAAAGTAGGATCGTCACAACTGACGTCACTTTCCACCAATGACGATCAGCCCTGGGCACCCTGCTGGACGCCTTGAGCTTGAGGGTGGGGGCACCTCTAATGAAATCTACTTTTAACGGCGTGGGGCGGCCATTCCCCTGTCTGTCTTTGACGCGTCTCTTTGAAGCTATCATCCACCCCCCTTGCCAAGTTGAACGTTTTTCATTCCCCCTTGAAACTCTCAATCGTGGATTTCCCCTCAAATCATGTCCGCAGCGAGTCAGAATACCCACGAGTCTTGTTTGAGTCTATTCCCCTCATCGTCCTCAGCTGGAAGACCTCGGACATCCAGTTGAACGATCTCCCTGAAGCTCTCTACAAACACCATCCAGGATTTCCTTCGGGCTCTGACGATGTGAGTGTTATAAACTAAACCTATACAATTGGCCAATTTTTTAGGTGTTCAAATTGTGTAGAATTAACCGTCAGTTTGAGAAAGTATAAACATTTCGAGTCGAGTCAGTAAAGTAAAGTAAACTATTTTGTATTGTAAATTCGTCAACTAAATTGTCTAAACTAAAAGCAGGAAAGGAGGTGAAGAATAACGCACTGTTTGTTACAAGTATGATATTGTCATTCATATTTTCACATGTACATGTTTTGAATCGAGTCAACCTTGCAACAGTTAAATCTCATTAAAAGTTCCTATTAGTTGTAAAATTGCATTTCTCTTTTGAACTACCTAAATTCCGTAACAGACAGGTTGAACGTGCACAACTTTAGAGTTCGTGCACAGCTACAAATTTCGTGCACTTGGCTTCACCTCGTGCACCGTTATATATTTCGTGCACTGTTCATTTTCGTGCACATTTACCTTTTTCGTGCACTTAACATTCCCTTCAGGAAAAACATCATAAGTCCTTCAGACCGAGACACACTCAGTGATCTCACAGTAGTTAGGCCCTTCAGGTTTTATTTTGATCTTAGAAAATATCACGTACCTTCGAGCCGCTACAACCACCTACCAGGTAATTATCCAATTTTAACTTCATTTCATTTTCATTAGGACATACCTTACTTATGTCAGTATATCTTCTCAACCTTTACTTGGGTTGGTTTCCAACAGAATTTCTAGTTTAATATTCAGAATAATCAGTCAGAGCCCTCAGCTTACACATCAATAAACCTTAATTTAAATTAGAAACCTGGAGCTTACATTAGTATGTTATAATTGGGTGTTATAAGTTTCAGTATGGCGTTTGCTATAACTTGCCTACCTTCCATCACATTGTAATCGTACCTGGAGCTTCCATAGGAAATCCAGCCTTTTGGTCGCTTCAGTCTGCCGACCGTGAATGACCAGAGCGATGAAGAAACCCACCAGCGTGATGACGTCATACGCCACCGAGTAGTTCCCCAACGTACTGCAAAGAAGTAAATGAAACTTACAAGTTTTCAAAAATTTTGAATTTTGTAGTGTTTATTGTAGTTTGTTATACGTCCATTTCGCCCAGGGACCATCCGTAAAAGCTGAAGGAGGTATGATTGCAGCCGAGAGGTCCGAAATTCATAATTAATGCCCGATGTTTAATTTACCTCTCAAAACTAGCTTCATTACGATTTCAACAGGGTTCGGAGAGATAAATTGAAGCATTGTTTTCTGTAATCCCATTAGACTGAGTGTGCTGGGAGCAACGGCGGGATTCAGAGGTCAAGTTTAGATTTGTCCCGGAATACGGGAATAAAATTAAGCTCGGCATGTTCATCATGCATTAAAAGATGTAATCTGCGAGGGATTGAGAAAATCGATGATTCATTTTACAGTGGAATAATGATGGATGGAAGAGCGAGCGTGCTGTAATAATAAATGCTAGTACCAACCTGGACAAATCCGTGCAGAAGAACAGCAAAAGGAAGCTGAGGGTTATGGAAGACAAGATGAAGACTTTCAAGATGCTCGTCAGGATTTGGAACGCTGCGGTGACAATCATCACAAGAATCACGCACATTAACGTGAACTGAAACATTTTGAACAGTTATTCAACATGAAAGTTTAATCGGAATCCCTATTTTCATTCAAGGTACAGCATTTGATGAAGTTAGAGGGAAACCTAGTCCAGAAGGGCAATGATCGATTCTGAACATTGAAATCTTCTTATACCTATTTATTCAAAATCCTATTTAGAACGTTCCTGAACTGAGGAGTTTTGATAATGTCATCCCTTAGTTCCCACACCTAGAGATGGCTGGAAGTAACGCCAACCCAGATGCACTACTGGACCTACACTACTGGCTACCTAAGATTTTGGAACAGGTGGTCGTCTATGTTAGCAGGTATACCCTTTGAAAAATTGGCCAGCAGCATTCTTTCTATCTGCGAACAGTACTTATATAAAATAAAAACATTTTAAACAAAAACGGACATACAAAACTGTACCTCAAAACTGATGTCGGTAAAACACCAAACAAGAGAAAAATAATAATCATCGCAAATCCAGATAGGTCCTAGGTATGTAGGTAGGTACGCATTGAAGTCGCCATTGTGCCCATCAATAGACACAAACGTGACTAAAATTAAATCTTTTAGTTTTTCGATTCCCTACACCCATGCAGTAATAAATTTCGAAAATCCTTGAACATTTATAATTTAGGTACAACTTTTAAAGTTTGAGCCCCTGCAACTTAGGGAAATACTGACTCGGAACGAAGAACAAACGGCGACCGACTGAGACCCCCTGGTTATATAATCAGGGTTCGATTCCACAACGTATTTCCAACAAAAATGTCTCTTAGCACTTTTGTTTTAACCCCTTGTTTTTTCAATTTAAAGACTATTTTGTGTTTTCGACGTTACGTCATTAAAACTGTCATAACTCCTGTGGTTAACCAGGTAAATTCCAATTAAGGGATATATTTTGAAAGAGCGTTAAATTTCCAAGCCACCTAGTGCAAAACAAAAATCTATGAGCAATAAAACATTTTTAATTAAAAATCAAACTTTGAAATGTTTTTGAAATATGACTTTTTTTATCAAAGTTTTCTCACTGAATATCTGCCCGTTTCGATGTGCGTTCTTCGGAAAAAACATGCTCAAATCGTCAGTTTTCCAACAGTCTATCAATTATTTCCTCTAGAATTCAAATTGGAAGAGTAAATGAAGTTTGAATGCCTTAAAACGTGTTTTACAAGAAAATCGAGTGTTTTACAAGGGCACCCTCATCTCAAAAGTCAAATTTCAAAAATAAAATTTTCAACTTAACTTGATTAAAAAAAAATGTTTTATTGCTAAAAGATTTTGGTTTTGCGCTAGGTAGCTTGGAAATTTAACGCTCTTTCCAACGATATCCTCAAATTTGAATTTACTTGGTAAATAATAGGGGTTACGATAGTTCTAATGACGTAGGATCAAAAATACGAAATCTTCAAACTGAAAAAAGCAAGTAGTTAAAACGAAATTTCTAGTAGGAAATATCTTGTAGAATCGAACTCTGAGGTTATGCCCAACTTACATCGACCTCTACTTTGATATTCCTCAACCAGTGAATTCCCCCTCCAGGCTTGTTTACCCAGATACCCCAGGAAACTATAGGATGAAACAGCTAGACCTGTTTCTCCAACAGGGGACACTGGTATTAAAGATGTTACTAGGAAACTGATACATAGCTGCTTCGAATTTACTCCTTAGAGTTCCTTACTCTCAAGACAAGCTGCCGTGACTATGGCAATATCGGCCCTAGGAAGAAAACTGGTGTCAAGCGACCAGGATAACAATTGTTTGTACTACAAGGAACTATATCCACCTCTCCTGTTATTTATCCTCCAGAAAATAAGGTTATGAAACCATCCAAACGATGCAACCTTGGCTAAAGTTGAAAACACTTCTCTGGGTTTGGAATGAGGTGCTGAACAGAGGAAAACCTTGAGCAACTTGCAGGGTATGCAGGTTCTGAGGATGAATAATTTGATCAAATCAGGGCAAAAATGAAGGTTAATTCCCCCTTCAGGCTCATAAGACCCAAGGACCCGAGTGATGTAACTGGTCATTGAACTTCCAAAACAGAAGAGACATTGGTCCAAACCTGCCAATGGGAAATCAGCAATGCTTCCATAATGGGTATGAGGTACTTTACCAGACTGACTTTCTGTGGTGAAATCAATCTAAGGAAAGGAGCATGTTCAGAAATTGGCTTTAGACCAGTTTAGCCCATTTCCATTTATTCACAGGGTTACTTACTTCAGAAATTATGTCGAAATCCGTGAGGTCTTCTTCAGCTGTGAGGAAAGACGTGGAGGCATTGGTAGAGTTGGAACTCGTGGAAATGTTGAGCGTCACGTTTCGTAAAGTTGCATCAGTCAGCAGCACGTAGCCCTGAGAATTCAAATGTATGAAACCAAAATTACGATTCCGCAGGTACCCAAATAAGTAAGATTTGATAACCAAGAAACGGATGTGGAGAAAAGCAAAATATCGCCCAGAAACTCAATGGCAAAAAGCAGCATGGAGGCAACTTTTTGGAACACTCAGCAATCGAATGAGAGTTCAAAATTCCAATTAGATTCCATACCTCCAACAAAAAATTGGAATTCACGTACTCAAATGAATCTACTTGTTGAATTTTTCGGAGTAGTTGAAAGGAACTCAGGAAAAATAGATCAGTTGTTTGAGCAAATTTTCAAGAATCTTAGTGGATTTAGATCAATTCTGATGAGCTGAAGTGCCTTTTTGGGTTTCCATCAGTCGGGATGAAGGAGGGAGATCTGCTATGTGAGCAAATTTCAAAAATCTGAGTAAGTACGTAGATCAAGGCTGGCTTACAGAGCAACCAGTTCTCTCCTGTTAAGCTAAAATTTGGTACCTACTTACCCTCTCTGAAAAACAGTACTTGTGGCTTCAAGAAATGAATACTCAAAAAACAGGTATATTCTGTGAGATTATTACATGGTTGCAACGATAATAGATACCTCCCATCGTATCAATACAGAGACCAAGTAAACACATTTGGTTAAGATTTTGTGAATTTTGTTGTCATTTTTGATACTGTCGAATGGCCAGCATTTCGGAAGAGTGGAGTTCGGATGGGGGAACCCCTCGTGCTAGTAACAGGTGAGGAATCAAAATGTCGGTTTGAGTCCTACCAAAGGTATCAAAAGAACTATCATTTTCAGACTTTAAGTCAAGCAGCTCACCATCGTTTCTCTGAACTACCATTCTCACTCATTTTTTGATGACAGACGATGTTAATAATACGAATTTGGATCGATTTTCAGGAAACGTGAACGACAGACGAGTAGTTCAGACGAGAGCATCGAAGGTGTCACGAAGAAACACAAAATTAAACCACTTCCAAGGTAAAATGAATGATTTTTCACGCTTGAAAGTAAAAACTCGAAAAAAAATTACACGGCGCCAAGGGTTTTGATGAAATTTACATGGTTCATGTGGGTTTGCCCAAAAATGGTCGTCTAGGAGTTTCAAGATCGTTGCACAAACGTGGTCCAGCGAGTCCCCGAAAAAGTTTTTCAGGTTTTCCAAGGTCAATTTCAACTTTTTCCAGGGTTCAAAATCATTCTGAATATAAATAAATGTGATTATAATTTGTCAAAATTCAGTTTTTAAGGACTATTTTGAAAGGAAAAAGCATTAGAAATATAGTAGCTTATTTCAAAACATCAATCTGTAAGTACCTATCAGTCCGGGGCGATGATTTTCATCTACGTTTCAATCCGCACAATCCCTAAAAATTTCATCGAAATTGGATGGAAACTATAGAAGTCAAGTGGAGTGGTCAGAGGGTAAATATTTTCATGGGGACCATCTGCAACACTATTCACTCAATTCCCGAATATTTCACCGAAATCGAAGAATAAATTCGAATAGTTTTGCCCGTTACAAAGAATTCATGAAAGACACAACAGAGACTTAGACTCTTGGATGAAGTCGAGAATCAACTCATGAGAATTTGTATAAACAACAGACTCGAGAAACAACCACTTCGAAGGCTCATTTCTACCTTCATTTCTTCAAAATAGTCGTGATAGAAGGTTGAAAGCACCGAAACTTGTTGGTTTACTCGAGAGAAACAACCACTTCAAAGGCTCATTTCTACCTCCGATTCTTGAAAAAAGTCGTGATAGAAGGTTGGAAACACCGAAACTTGTTGGTTTATTCGAAAGAAACAACCACTTCAAAGGCTCATTTCTGCCTCCGATTCTTGAAAAAAGTCGTGAGAGAAGGTTGAAAACACCGAAACTTGTTGGTTTACTCGAGAGAAACAACCGCGTCAAAGGCTCATTTCTGCCTCCGATTCTCGAAAAAAGTCCTGATAGAAGGTTGAAAACACCGAAACTTGTTGGTTTACTCGAGAGAAATAACCACTTCAAAGGCTCATTTCTGCCTCCGATTCTCGAAAAAAGTTGTGATAGAAGGTTGAAAACACCGAAACTTGTTGGTTTACTCGAGAGAAATAACCACTTCAAAGGCTCATTTCTGCCTCCGATTCTCGAAAAAAGTCGTGATAGAAGGTTGAAAGCACCGAAACTTGATGGTTTACTCGAGAGAAATAACCACTTCAAAGGCTCATTTCTGCCTCCGATTCTCGAAAAAAGTCGTGATAGAAGGTTGAAAACACCGAAACTTGTTGGTTTACTCGAGAGAAATAACCACTTCAAAGGCTCATTTCTGCCTCCGATTCTCGAAAAAAGTCGTGATAGAAGGTTGAGAACACCGAAACTTGTTGGTTTACTCGAGAGAAATAACCACTTCAAAGGCTCATTTCTGCCTCCGATTCTCGAAAAAAGTCGTGATAGAAGGTTGAGAACACCGAAACTTGTTGGTTTACTCGAGAGAAATAACCACTTCAAAGGCTCATTTCTGCCTCCGATTCTCGAAAAAAGTCGTGATAGAAGGTTGAAAACACCGAAACTTGTTGGTTTACTCGAGAGAAATAACCACTTCAAAGGCTCATTTCTGCCTCCGATTCTCGAAAAAAGTCGTGATAGAAGGTTGAGAACACCGAAACTTGTTGGTTTACTCGAGAGAAATAACCACTTCAAAGGCTCATTTCTGCCTCCGATTCTCGAAAAAAGTCGTGATAGAAGGTTGAAAACACCGAAACTTGTTGGTTTACTCGAGAGAAATAACCACTTCAAAGTCTCATTTCTGCCTCCGATTCTCGAAAAAAGTCGTGATAGAAGGTTGAGAACACCGAAACTTGTTGGTTTACTCGAGAGAAATAACCACTTCAAAGGCTCATTTCTGCCTCCGATTCCCGAAAAAAGTCGTGATAGAAGGTTGAAAACACCGAAACTTGTTGGTTTACTCGAGAGAAATAACCACTTCAAAGGCTCATTTCTGCCTCCGACTCTCGAAAAAAGTCGTGATAGAAGGTTGAGAACACCGAAACTTGTTGGTTTACTCGAGAGAAATAACCACTTCAAAGGCTCATTTCTGCCTCCGATTCTCGAAAAAAGTCGTGATAGAAGGTTGAAAACACCGAAACTTGTTGGTTTACTCGAGAGAAATAACCACTTCAAAGTCTCATTTCTGCCTCCGATTCTCGAAAAAAGTCGTGATAGAAGGTTGAGAACACCGAAACTTGTTGGTTTACTCGAGAGAAATAACCACTTCAAAGGCTCATTTCTGCCTCCGATTCTCGAAAAAAGTCGTGATAGAAGGTTGAAAACACCGAAACTTGTTGGTTTACTCGAGAGAAATAACCACTTCAAAGGCTCATTTCTGCCTCCGATTCTCGAAAAAAGTCGTGATAGAAGGTTGAGAACACCGAAACTTGTTGGTTTACTCGAGAGAAATAACCACTTCAAAGGCTCATTTCTGCCTCCGATTCTCGAAAAAAGTCGTGATAGAAGGTTGAAAACACCGAAACTTGTTGGTTTACTCGAGAGAAATAACCACTTCAAAGGCTCATTTCTGCCTCCGATTCTCGAAAAAAGTCGTGATAGAAGGTTGAAAACACCGAAACTTGTTGGTTTACTCGAGAGAAATAACCACTTCAAAGGCTCATTTCTGCCTCCGATTCTCGAAAAAAGTCGTGATAGAAGGTTGAAAACACCGAAACTTGTTGGTTTACTCGAGAGAAATAACCACTTCAAAGGCTCATTTCTACCTCCGATTCTTGAAAAAAATCGTGATAGAAGGTTGAAAACACCGAAACTTGTTGGTTTACTCGAGAGAAACAACCACTTCAAAGGCTCATTTCTGCCTCCGATTCTCGAAAAAAGTCGTGATAGAAGGTTGAAAACACCGAAACTTGTTGGTTTACTGGAGAGAAACAACCACTTCAAAGGCTCATTTCTGCCTCTGATTCTCGAAAAAAGTCGTGATAGAAGGTTTAAAACACCGAAACTTGTTGGTTTACTCGAGAGAAACAACCACTTCAAAGGCTCATTTCTGCCTCCGATTCTCGAAAAAAGTCGTGATAGAAGGTTTAAAACACCGAAACTTGTTGGTTTACTCGAGAGAAACAACCACTTGAAAGGCTCATTTCTGCCTCCGATTCTCGAAAAAAGTCGTGAGAGAAGGTTGAAAACACCGAAACTTGTTGGTTTACTGGAGAGAAACAACCACTTCAAAGGCTCATTTCTGCCTCCGATTCTCGAAAAAAGTCGTGATAGAAGGTTGAAAACACCGAAACTTGTTGGTTTACTCGAGAGAAACAACCACTTCAAAGGCTCATTTCTGCCTCCGATTCTCGAAAAAAGTCGTGATAGAAGGTTGAAAACACCGAAACTTGATGGTTTACTCGAGAGAAATAACCACTTCAAAGGCTCATTTCTGCCTCCGATTCTCGAAAAAAGTCGTGATAGAAGGTTTAAAACACCGAAACTTGTTGGTTTACTCGAGAGAAACAACCACTTCAAAGGCTCATTTCTGCCTCCGATTCTCGAAAAAAGTCGTGATAGAAGGTTGAAAACACCGAAAGTTGTTGGTTTACTCGAGAGAAACAACCACTTCAAAGGCTCATTTCTGCCTCCGATTCTCGAAAAAAGTCGTGACAGAAGGTTGAAAACACCGAAACTTGTTGGTTTACTCGAGAGAAACAACCACTTCAAAGGCTCATTTCTGCCTCCGATTCTCGAAAAAAGTCGTGATAGAAGGTTGAAAACACCGAAACTTGTTGGTTTACTCGAGAGAAACAACCACTTCAAAGGCTCATTTCTGCCTCCGATTCTTGAAAAAGTCGTGATAGAAGGTTTAAAACACCGAAACTTGTTGGTTTACTGGAGAGAAACAACCACTTCAAAGGCTCATTTCTGCCTCCGATTCTTGAAAAAGTCGTGATAGAAGGTTGAAAACACCGAAACTTGTTGGTTTACTCGAGAGAAACAACCACTTCAAAGGCTCATTTCTGCCTCCGATTCTTGAAAAAGTCGTGATAGAAGGTTGAAAACACCGAAACTTGTTGGTTTACTCGAGAGAAACAACCACTTCAAAGGCTCATTTCTGCCTCCGATTCTTGAAAAAGTCGTGAGAGAAGGTTGAAAACACCGAAACTTGTTGGTTTACTGGAGAGAAACAACCACTTCAAAGGCTCATTTCTGCCTCCGATTCTCGAAAAAAGTCGTGATAGAAGGTTTAAAACACCGAAACTTGTTGGTTTACTCGAGAGAAACAACCACTTCAAAGGCTCATTTCTGCCTCCGATTCTCGAAAAAAGTCGTGATAGAAGGTTTAAAACACCGAAACTTGTTGGTTTACTCGAGAGAAACAACCACTTCAAAGGCTCATTTCTGCCTCCGATTCTCGAAAAAAGTCGTGAGAGAAGGTTGAAAACACCGAAACTTGTTGGTTTACTGGAGAGAAACAACCACTTCAAAGGCTCATTTCTGCCTCCGATTCTCGAAAAAAGTCGTGATAGAAGGTTGAAAACACCGAAACTTGTTGGTTTACTCGAGAGAAACAACCACTTCAAAGGCTCATTTCTGCCTCCGATTCTCGAAAAAAGTCGTGATAGAAGGTTGAAAACACCGAAACTTGTTGGTTTACTCGAGAGAAACAACCACTTCAAAGGCTCATTTCTGCCTCCGATTCTCGAAAAAAGTCGTGATAGAAGGTTGAAAACACCGAAACTTGTTGGTTTACTCGAGAGAAACAACCACTTCAAAGGCTCATTTCTGCCTCCGATTCTCGAAAAAAACCCTGTGTTGTTGCCTGTAAAGTCGGTATACGGGCGAAAGTTTTACGTGACAACGACTTTGAGTGGTAAAATAATTGTAATGTTAATAATATTATGAATATTATGAATATTATTCATTCGTATAGTAGGAAGAAGGATAAAATAAAATTCTTTGTCAAGTTGCACAGAGTAGGTATTTCCCATGGGTGGGGGGGGGAGTGAGTGCCAGGGAAGGGGGGCAGGGCGCTCCCGCTTTTGTGAGGGGAAGAGTGAAGGGAAGAGTGAGGGGAAGGGGAGGGGCCGCCCGCCTTTAGGGAGCGCCGAGCTGCACCCCCTCCGTGAGCGGAGCGTAACGCAGTTTCTTGAAGTGTCTCCCGGTAAACCAATTTATAAGACGTTATCACGTCAAAAGTCGTGATAGAAGGTTGAAAACACCGAAACTTGTTGGTTTACTCGAGAGAAACAACCACTTCAAAGGCTCATTTCTGCCTCCGATTCTCGAAAAAAGTCGTGACAGAAGGTTGAAAACACCGAAACTTGTTGGTTTACTCGAGAGAAACAACCACTTCAAAGGCTCATTTCTGCCTCCGATTCTCGAAAAAAGTCGTGATAGAAGGTTGAAAACACCGAAACTTGTTGGTTTACTCGAGAGAAACAACCACTTCAAAGGCTCATTTCTGCCTCCGATTCTTGAAAAAGTCGTGATAGAAGGTTGGAAACACCGAAACTTGTTGGTTTACTCGAGTGAAATAACCACTTCAAAGGCTCATTTCTGCCTCCGATTCTCGAAAAAAGTCGTGATAGAAGGTTGAAAATACTGAAACTTGTTGGTTTTCTCGACAGAAATAACCACTTCAAAAGCTCATTTCCGCCTACGATTCTTGAAAAAAGTCAACAATAAATACCTACTGAATTCGATTATTTTCAGATTTGTCCTTAGAGACTGTTATCTACGTGAATATGAAATCATTGATCGTTTTTGATTGAATAGGAAGCGATGCAAGAAGGCGAAGAGAGGGAGCACCAGCAGCAGGTCCAGCAGCAGCAAGACGGATCAACATCATAAAAGCGGATCAACATCTACTGATTCTTCTCTGAGGTAGTAATCCCATTCATGAAACAAATTTACACTAATATTCGCACAGTGGGTACTAAAAATGTCACAACATTACGATTTTTAATACAATTTTTAGGAATTTGAACCCTTAGAGTTGTCCAAGAAGTACTTACACAAATTTTTTCGAATATACCAGCCATTTATTATAAATGTAATTCGTCTGAACATTAATATGCCAAGGATTTCTACTAAACCTTCAAAATATTTAGTTTTGGTTAGAATCAGCATTTGAAATTGAGCAAAAATTTTCATTTTGGAAGAAAAGAGCGATGTGCTCAGTTTCAGACGCCTTTGCGTAATGTGTTAAGCCCGAAGTAATGTGTTAAACGGTTCTGGGCTGAGCTTCAACGTGGGAGAAAAGGAGGTGTTTTTTTAGTGGGGTTGAATCCCAGATAACCGGAAGATGCGGATCCTTCCAGGTATCTTACGAGATCCAACTCCACCTATGGATCTTAAAGATTGTCTCACCAGCCTGCCGAAAAAAAGACGCTTTTGCGTATCTGACAACCCTTTTCAGTTTTTGATTTGGTTATTATTTCTTATGTTGACACTTAGGTTGATAGTTACTAAAGGTGCCTTAATGGAAGTATAAATTGAGAGAATCAACGTCAAAAGTATCAGGTACCATTAGGGGTGTTCGATGGCACGTGACTCTGAATGAATGATCCTTAAAAGGTAGAGTGTATTCCTCACTCAGCTTTCAATCAATAATTTTCAACATTTGTATTTCACACCGAGAATCCCTTCTCTGTTTTCCACTTGATATTTCACTCTCCATTCAACCCAAATCATATCTTATCACTCGAATATTCAGCTCACCATCGAGTAGTTATTCGTCGGAATTATTCTTCCCATTTTCTGCCATCTACGGGAAGACAAGTAAAAAGTAGAAAACGTAAAGTAAACAACCATTTCAGGTTGGATTTTCGTCCGACTGCCATTCCTGGCGTCGTGGACGTCATCAGCTGTCTTCCCAAGGGAAGATAAGAATTTGTTGTGAGGGAGGGCAGAGCTCGGGACGAACGAAAACACATCCCTGCGGCGAGATTCGAACTCACGACTTCCCCGCAGTAGCCGGAGACTCGTCGATAAAAGACGCGTGCCGTAGCGACCGCGGCCACAACTGACCCCCTACTGGAAGACAAAACTGTTTTGCTTCCGAGTCTACCAAGGTAGCGGAAGCTTAGTTTTCACTTTTCAAGGACGAAAAAAAAAGTTCTCCAAAATAAAAATTTTCACTCGCGTTTTGCGTTTTAAACCTTTCTGAACAATTTTGGTTCAGTGTCTGTGTGTCTGTGTGTCTATCTGTCTGTCTGTGTGTCTGTCATGATTTCCTTGTAACGCGCATAACTATACGAAGTTATTGTCCGATTTCAATGAAATTTTCAGGGATTGTGCGGGTTGGTGTGTAAAAGGTCCCCTATGAAAATCATCATCCCCGGACTGATAGAAGCGACTGCGCATGCGCAAACGTGATTTCCTAGTAACGGCCATAACTTCCACTTTTTCTACCCGATTTCGATGAAATTTTCAGGGATTATGCGGATTAGGTTGTAGATGGTCCCCTATGAAAATCACCACCTTCGGACTGATAGTAGCCACTGCGCATGCGCAAACGTGATTTTCCTTGTCACGTCCATAATTTCTACATTTTCCATCCGATTCCAATGAAATTCTCAGGGATATTACAGATTAGTATTTAGATGGTCCCCTATGAAAGTCATCACCTTCGGACTGATAGTAGCCACTGCGCATGCGCAAACGTGAATTTCCTTGTAACGGCCATAACTTCCACTTTTTCTACCCGATTTCGATGAAATTTTCAGGGATTATGCGGATGAGGTTGTAGATGGTCCCCTATGAAAATCACCACCTTCGGACTGATAGTAGCCACTGCGCATGCGCAAACGTGAATTTCCTTGTAACGGCCATAACTTCTACATTTTCTATCCGATTTCAATGAAATTTTCAGGGATGTTACACATTAGTATTTAGATGGTCCCCTATGAAATTCACCACCTTCGGACTGATAGTAGCCACTGCGCATGCGCAAACGTGAATTCCTTGTAACGGCCATAATTTCTACATTTTCCATCCGATTTCAATGAAATTTTCAGGGATGATACAGATTAACTTGTTTTGATGTTTTGAGATTAACCACTATGCATCTGATCATCTATACAATCGGGTTATGGATACGAGGAAGCTATGTGCCACACCCACTTGGCGGACGTTTTTTAGTTTTTATCGATTGGTAGCTGATTTAACTGTAAAAATCTAAAATGCCTACAGCGTTTTTAAGGGTACTTAGTTTTTTGCATCTTTCAGCACAAAAGAAACACCAAAAACCTTACAAACAAGGTACATTTGAGCAATGATCTTTCAAATATTCGTACATCAACGGGTTGATAACGAAACAGCTGATTCCAAGAGACGAAGATGTGTTATTGGGAGCATCTAGGAAAAGAGGGCTGTGGAACAACCCGAGCGCTGCCTAGCGAAAATTATATGAACCTTTCCTTTTTCTCTGGTAAAATTGAATTCACCTCCATTGGGTCTGTACACTCTGAAACTCTGAAAACTTGTCTTCAATGAAAAAGGCATTCTAATATATTTGAGGCATCATCAACAAGGCATTTGCCCACTGCCTAGTGGGTGTGGCACATAGCTTACTCGTATTTAAAACCCGATTGCACAGATGATCCATGCGTAGTAGTTGATCTCAAAACATCAAGCTCTAAGTACCTCCCACTACCCTCATAGGGGACCATCTACACTCCAATCTGAAAACGTCTGCCAAGTGGGTGTGGCACATAGCTTCCTCGTATCCATAACCCGATTATATAGATGATCCGATGCAAGTTAATCTCAAAACAGCAATCTTTAAGTAACTTTCACTACCCTCATAGGGGACCATCCACTCGCTAATCTGGTCAATCCTAGAAAATTTCATCAAATTCGGATGAAAAATGTAAATGTTATGGCCGTTACAAGGAAATTCCCGTTTGCGCATGCGCAGTGGCTACTGTCATTCCGAAGGTGGTGATTTTCATAGAGGACCATCTAAATACTAATCTGTAACATCCCTGAAAATTTCATTGAAATCGGACGGAAAATGTAGAAGTTATGGCTGTTACAAGGAATTCACGTTTGCGCAAGCGCAGCGGCTACTATCAGTCCGGGGGTGATGATCTGTATAGGGGACCATCTACAACCCAATCTGCAGAATCTCTCAAATTTTCATCGAAATCAGGTAGGAAATGTGGAAGTTATGGCCGTTACAAGGAAATTCATGTTTGCGCATGCGCAGTGGCTACTATCAGTCCGAGGATGATGATTTTCATAGGGGACCGTCTACACACCAACTCGCACAATCCCTGAAAATTTCATAGAAATCGGACAATGACTTCGTATAGTTATGCGCGTTACAAGGAATTCATGACAGACAGACAGACACACAGACACGGAAGCAAAATTGTTCAGAAAGGTCTAAAACGCAAAACGCGAGTGAAATTTGATTTTGGAGAACTTTTTTTTTTCGTCCTTGAAAAGTGAAAACAAAGCTTCCGCTACCTTGGTAGACTCGGAAGCAAAAATCCTGAGAAATTTCGTCTAAATCGGATGGAAAATGTAAAAGTAATGGCTATTACAAGGAATTCACGAATTCGCATGCCCAGCAACCACCATTCGTCTGGGGGTGATGATTTTCATAGGGGACCATCTACACACCAATCGGAACAATCCTAGAAAATTTCATCAAATTCGGATGAAAAATGTAAGTGTTATGGCTGTTACAAGGATTTTACGTTTGCGCATGCGCAAAGACTACTGTCAATTTTGAGGTCTTGATTTTCATAGGGAATAATAATTCCTGAAAATTTCATCGAAATCGGACAATAACTTCGTCCTGTTACAAGTTATGCCTGTTACAAGGATTTCATGACAAACACACAGACAGACAGACACGGAACCAAAACCGTTCAGGAAGGTCTAAAACATGAGACGCGAGTGAAAACATAGCTTCCGCTACCTTGGTAGACTCAGAAGCAAAATTACTCACAGTCAACTTTTTTTCATAATTTGATAATTCTTGTAGAAATTTTGATACGTTCAAAAACTCTCCTAGAAGAAAGAACTCTCTTGTAGAAAGCTTTTAGCCAACATTTTTTCGAGAAAAAAATACAAATTTACCGGTTTTTCAGTTGGAAGGTCATAAAAATATCATTTCCCTTAGTTATTTGAGCACGGAATGAGATGTCAAACGTTGGACATTTTAACACAGTGATTGCGTATGTTTGCAGTTCTTCGAGTTCTCCGCGTTCTAAACCGGTGCGTCGAGTGAGTTTCACAGATAAACCAGCAGAGTCCAAATCCAAAAGCTTGTACAGACGATTCTTGAGGTCAGTCGTGGTGACTCCGTCGAAACCTCACTTCGTAATATCAGGATCAGCACGTTTGCTCGTCACAGGCCTTTCGAACGGTGAGCGAATAATCGTTCAAAAACAGCGAAATGAAAGCGATAGGGGTTTCCTGGTACACTCATACTCATCACTGGTTGTCTGATTTTCAGGCGCGACTGAAGAAGACGTTGCGAATATTTTTGGCAGTTACGGCCAACGTCAGTTAGTCAGGGTCCACTACAACAGGTAGGTGTACACCACTAAGTTGATGAGGCACAAAGCTTTAGGAAATTTTTAGGGAAAAAGTCTGATTCATGCAGCATTGGTGGGTAGAAGGATCAAAATATGGGCCTCTACGACACACTAATTGGCCGTCAGGCCTATCTGATTGGGTTGGCTGATAGAATGTACTTGAAGACCTCAGGGAAAAGTCCTTTCATCATAACTACATCATAACAACACCTCCTAAAGACGTAGTTTCATAATATGACTTCAATGGCACAGCCAGAATAGCCTATCCAAGATCTGAAATACTTAAAATAGAAAGAAGGAGGAAGGTCCAAATACCGGGGAAAAGAAAAGGAAGTTTTGAAAAAAAAAAAAAAAAAAAAAATTGAAAAAAATTACACAACGGTTTGTTATTTTACCGTGAAGATCACCCGTCTGCGAAGAACACGGCTTTTCCCGACCCTTCTACAGAGATGGGTGAATTCTTATTCATAAATACGATTATGAATACAAATCATATCTGCGACTTTATGATTATGAATACGAATACAGGTATGAATATGAATATGAATACGAATACAATCGTATTCACACTTTGAATACCATTTTCCCCTTATTTGTATTTTGAATACGATTTTATGATTTTCTCTATGATTTCCCTAAAAATCGATTTTTTTAACGATTTTTCCTGAAAATCATACTTTTTTAACGATTTTTCCTGAAAGTCATACTTTTAAAAATTATTTTCTCCCGAACTCTGGGCATATTTATGACCTAACATTGTCAAAATAATCAATCAAAATTCGAAACGCTCACAAATTCTTGTAGGATTTTTCACGCAGAATCGAATGAGACTAACACCAGGTCGCTACGACCAACCGTAAAGAAACTACGACGGAATTTCCGCTGAAAATCGCATTTTTTTAAAATTTGTACTGAAAATCATAGAAGAAATTATGATTTTAACCGGAATTTCGGTCGTATTTATTCCCTAAAATTATCAATACAAATTCGAAACGCTCGCAACGACCAACCGTATTGAAACTACGACGAAATTTCCGCTGAAAATCGTATTTTTTTCACAATTTGCACTGAAAATCATTTAAAAAAATTATGATTTTTACCGGAATTTAGGTCGTATTTATTCCCTAAAATTGTCAAAATAATTAATAAAATTTCGAAACGCTCACCAATTTTTATAGGATTTTTCATGTCGACAGGATCGGAATGTGTACAGGTACGGCTGAAGTTCGTTTGGAAAGCAAATTTTTAGTTTGCAGAGCGCGCCAGGATTTCAATAACGAAAAATACACGTTCAGGGGACGTCGCATTTTCGTTCAACAAATCTCCACAATTCCGAGAAGATATGAAGAAAAACGCAGTTCATTTGAAGATGACGATTAATATTATCGTTATCTTGTCTAAAAGTGAATAATTCTCTTATAAACAATATACTATTGTCTCAATATATTAATATTGTATCATCAAAATACCTGGCTGTTGTTTGAAGAGTTCTTGAAATAAATAGTGAAGAGATGACAATTATACAGGGTGTAACACTATAAGAACGTCAATCCGAATAATTTCGATTTGGATTTCGAGTTTTCCCAAGTTTTTTTTTCAATTTCAAGATTTTTTCGAGTTTTTGACATTGCGACACTAAAATAGCCAAAACTTCCAAAAATTGTGGAAAAAAAAAAAAAAATAGAAATTTGATTACAAAGTTGGGAAGAGCGTTAATTCCCTAATCTCAACCCAATTTCATAAAATGTAGACTCAAGGATCGAAAGTAACCTTAAAGATTGAACTTGTCTGATTTGAAGCAATTTGATTGTAAGAGATGTGATTTTTCTCTCTGAACCGAATGATCGCCTTCCCAAGACTTTCCGAATGATTAAAAGGAGAGTAGGAGGGAAATAATATAGAAAACATAATAAACTCAAAGGAAAAGAGAGGAAAAAACAACAACCTCCTTACAAACACAGGAAAGAGGAGAAAAATAATATAGAAAATATAAATTGTATATTTCGTAGATTATGGGGGAAAACCAAGTTTTTTTCAATGTTCGTCCTTACGTTCAACTTTGAAAATTGTTTCGAGTAGTCCGTTAGAAAGTTGATGTTCAGAGAAATTTTGTCCCTCGTTGGAGAGAGATTGAAGGGTAGCTATTGAGACCCAAAAAGGATCAAAGAAAGTAATGATTTGAATTAATCAGATAATGTCAATCTTTGGGGTTGGTTACTCCTGGCCTTTGAGTTCTACTTTTAAAATTGGTTACCTATACAATAAGGAGACAGGGAATTCAACGCTCTTTCCAACGTTGAGATCAGATTTCGATTTTCTGAAAAACTGACGAGAAATTTTTTGTTGGAAACACCTTGTAGAATCGTAGATTGAAATTTGAAGAGTCGAGTCTGATAAATGTAGAAAAAATTAATCTTTACCACGAGGTAGGTTGATTCAATAATTATTATTAGTTGTTATTATCACCTTAAAAAAGTTTCTATATCCAAATTCCCTAAAACATGTCCAAAACAATAAATATGTGAGAGTATTTTTGTCACGAACCGCTCAGTACATTACGGCTCTGAAATTGGACGGATAATACGGCTTTAATATACTTGATTGGATGTATCAACTCACCAGTGGGGTCAGGGTGATGAGAAACGTGACGGATATAACGAGGAAAGCCAAGACCTGCGCCAACTCCCGGTTTTCGTGGATTTTCTTTGAGAAACGCTTCAAAATCGGTACGGGATTCTGAAAATTGACAAATAATTAATTCTATATGATTAAAAACATCGTAGGGTTGTTCTTGTTCTTGTGAGAACAAGAACAATGTATAGCTACATCCAATTCGGAGTATACACATTTACGTAATAATCAAAGAGCAGCAGGTCCGTATGAAATGTATGTAGACATCCATGATGGGGGAAAACTTGAGAAAAATGGTTATACAAAATGTAAAAAGACGTTAGAGATGACTCGGAAAATCTATGTTTCAACTTTGAAATGATGAATTTGGAAATGGTAAAAAGTTAATTTGAAATCCTAGCACCTACTGAAGTGCTAGGATGTAAGTTTTAGAGAGGAAATGTAAGAGGCAATGTAAGTTTTAGAGAGGATGTAAGAATTAGAGAAGGGATGTAAGTTTTAGAGTGATGTGAGTTTTAGTTAGGATGTAAGGTTCAGAGAGGTGATGTAAGCTTTAGAGAGTGATGTAAATTTGAGAGAGGTGATTCGAGTTTTAGAGAGGTGATCTAAGTTGCAGAGAAGCAGTAGGTTTTAGAGAGGCTGTACGTTTTAGAGAGGTGATGTAAGTTTTAGAGAGGTGATGTAAGTGTTAGAGAGGCTGTACGTTGTAGAGAGGTGATGTACGTTTCAGAGAGGTGATGTAACTTTTAGAGGGGTGATGTAAGTTTTAGAGAGGTGATGTAAGTTTTAGAGAGGATGTACGTTTTAGAGAAGCGATGTAAGCTTTAGAGAGTTATGTAAATTTGAGAAAGTTGATTCAAGTTTTAGAGAGGTGATGTAAATGTTAGAGAGGTGATGTAAGTTTTAGAGAGGAAGTACGTTTTAGAGAGGTGATGTAAGTGTTAGAGAGGTGATATAAGTTTTAGAGAGGATATAAGTTGTAGAGAGGATGTACATTTTAGAGAGGTGATGTAAGTTTGGAGAGTATGTACGTTTTAGAGAGGTGATGTAAGTTTGGAGAGGATGTACGTTTTAGAGAGGTGATGTAAGTTTTAGAGAGGAGATAAGTTTTAGCGTGGTGATGTAAGTAATAGAGAAGAAAATTGCCAATCCGTCTCGAAACTAAATTAATGATAATTTGTAGGGTTGACATCAAAGATTCTACCTAATTAGACCCGAAGGCATAACTAGATAGGGGTAGTAATAGATAGGAAGGAGGAAGCTCGGGCCGAAACCGGATAACTTCTTGGAGGGTAAGAAAAGTAAGCAGAACCTAGGAAGTATCGAGAAGAGATGAGACAAGGGTTCTTATTGAATGAGTAGAGACGAAGGTTTGAGTAATAATGCATGAGGGCTGATTCTGGAGCCTAGAATTTATAGGGGCGAATGTCACGTGACCATTCTTTCCCTCTCCTACCTGAGGTACCTCCAGAATCCGCCTCTCCTCTTTATTTGGAAAGTCTAAATCATAAAATGATGTAGCCGTGATAATACTTGAAGATATTGCAGATATCTACAAGAATACCTTCATAATAGGTGAAATTAGTTGTACAAAAATATAACACATAAGTACCAAAAACAAGAGAATTATATGAATTTTGTAGGGAACCTTCCTAAGCCTCAACTACACAATCTAGAAATCCCATCGAAATCGAATGGAAACTGAAGAAGGATTTTATAAGGATTTCACGTTTGAGCCTGGCAGAGGCTACCAACTATCATTCGATCACGATGAAATTGAAAGTTGAAGGGGTCCCTAAAAATTTCATCATATTCGGATGGAAAATGTTTAAATTATGGTATTTCTGTAAAGTAAAGGTTTCTTGCCTTGATATTTTCGGTGACAACTAACGCATTGACGAGAAGTACTATTGTAATAGAGACGCTGTACAAAACGTAGAGAGTGGTCGAGCTGTAAATAGAAAACACAATAATTCAAAACATGAGAATACGAGGTGATAACGCATTTTATTACATTGTTTTACTTTCGTATTTGAATTTTTACCTGAAGATGCTTGTTATGGAGTTGAAAGCTAGAAACTGCGCAGGTGGCTCACCTTACCAACCTAATTTCTATGTACGTTGGTGAGTGTTTGGTTTGATCATATTGCGTAGAGAATTTTGGAGTCTAGTTTTATACAGGGTCGATTCTACAAGTAACTTTTAAGGCGGTTCATGAGTCAAAATCGAAAATTTTTCGACTTTTTCGTTTTTATTTTTATGAAATTCCGCGGGTTTTTTCAGACATTTTGGTATATAAAACTATTAATTTTGAGCAGTGGAAAGCAGAGATATGAATTTTCAAAGATTGAGGAGCTAAACTCTGTTTCCGGGGAAAAGCTGTTTCCCGCTTCAGATTCATAGTTTCTGTATTTCTGTAACTACCTACCGTTCTTTCGCTGTTCATAAGTTCTGGTTGATATACTACGTCCTACTCCATGGTTCCAGCACTGGTTCCCATGCCACCAAACAGTACAAAAATAGCATAGTACTAGACTAATGAAGGAATCAAGTGAACCAATAGTGTATAACCATTATTCTTATCAGTACTAAAGGCTCGATTACACAGGGCTAGTTTACTGGCCCACAATCTCACTAGCTAGCGAGTAGCTTGTAAAGTAGCCGGGTCGTCAACTTTTCCAGCAGCTCGCCAGCTAGTCTGCTAGTCAGCTAGTGAGCCGATGACACGGGGAGAGTTCACTAGCGGCTAGTGAATTCGCTAGCTAGTAGCTAGTAAACTCGCCCTGTGTAATCGAGCCTTAAGTGACATGAAATAACCTTACTTAACCGGTGCAAATACTGACTGATGAAAATCATAGATAAGGAATAATCAGACCTAATTTTCAATTTCTTCAAAATGAAATAATTACGAACTATCGATCAAATACCTCGAACAACGGTAACCTTTCACAAATCACGGTTTTTCTCCAAACCGGAAAACCCTTGTTTTTCATCATTTAGGTACCTGTTTCTCGGCAGCCAATAGAGCTGGCAACTTGAATTTTTTTAAAAATATTGTCGAGAGGGGTTTATTACAGCCATTGAACAAGTTTGGACGGAAAATTCCCAACAGAAACATGGCTAGAATTAAAAAATCATAAGCATGAAAAATATGAAAAAACTGTTTTGCTATATTGTCTCTAGATAAAATAATATCTGCGCAACAGAGTTGAAACTCGCTCAGTGGATACATGAAGAGTACATAAAGATTTTTTTCTAAAAGTATGAAGATATCATGAATACATCCAGAGAAATAGGTACATGAAAAAGTGTTAAATTAGAACCAACTCATGAACCCCCTTAACAAAAGGTGTAACGTAGATATTCTAGCATGGAACATGCTTTAGCCATCACCTAACTGGGCAAAAACGTGACGAAACCGTGGGACGGAAGTAGCGCGGGATTTAGTAATGATTTTTACTTACAACCGACCCGTTTCTAAGGAAATGTATCGCCGTTAGTTTTCATTCCACGAAAATCGTTCGCCACTCGTTGAAAAGCCCTCAATTTACGCGTAAATTATATACTGCCAAAACAGCTGTAAATACGAACGAAGCTAAGATAATCCTCTGATTTCAAAGAACTGTAAACAGCATTCGCGGTGAAAACCAACATCGATTGGTTATAATAAACAATCAATGTTGTTTATAACAAACATCAATAATTGATGTTGGTTGACTTGGTTTTTACGAATGTAATCAAAGGATCTTGAAACCTAGACGAGATTTGTTATGAACCCGAGCTTTTAGTTGTGATGTGTTCTTCGACGCTTTAGATGTTTTCGATTTCTTAATAATAACAATACCTTTGGAGCATCAAGAGGTGAATGATATGACGAGCAATTTGAGAGGCAGGCCCATAGAGATAAATTAAAACAACAACAAATTCCTAGTAAAACAGCAAACAAACAAAACACGGCTAAAGCATGTTCCATGTTTCTTGAATTTTAGCCGAAGGCTCTAAGCAGGGAGTATCCGGGGGTCCAGGGGGCTTGCCCCCTGGCGAGGCACGAAGTTTTTTAAATGCATTGTTTTTGAGTTATTTCACTTTTTGAAAAATTTTCGTATGTTCGACCTTGTCTCACTAAAATGACTATAGCTCCTTTAGTCTTCATGCAAATTCAAATGGGATTACACCGTTGAAAAGAGCATCAAATTCCCATTAGATGAGCTGCAACAAACATTTTTTAAATTGCATCTAGTGAGATTTTATCTACTCCAAACTTAAAATTTAACAATTTTCGAGTTTTTTGACAAATTTCTCTAGAGATTTTCCCCCATTTCCTGAAGATGAAAATCAATGCGGTTTTCAGCAAAAACATCCTCAAAATCTCAGCTTTTCAACAGTATAATTAAAAAATGTTTTACAATGAAACTTAGGGGAGAAATTCGTGTTCTAACTCGAAAAACGTGAATTTTTAAACGAAATTGTTTTGATGGGAGGATTTGGTGGTATCCTCCGCCACCTCTCCTCTCATCCAATCCCAAGTCTTCCCATCAAAACGTCAATTTCGTTGAAAAAAAAAATCGCGTTTTTCCGCGTTAGATCACGAATTTTTCCCTCAAGTTCCATTGTAAAACATTTTTGAAAGAAAAAGAAGAGAAGAACGGATTTTACGAACCCTAAACCATACAATTTTTAGGGGGAGTGGTATATTTTTTTCTTGCTCGATCCCACAGGTTCATTATCAAAATAATAAACCGAAATAGGAACCTGTGTTTTCCGTTTCAATTTACTCAGTAATCATCCTCCGTAATATTCTCGATAGTGATCTACGAATAATGACGTAACCAAACCGACTGATGTCGATTCGAAAATTCGATATTTCGTCTTGTTTCCTTCGAGAATCGGATTATTATAAAGGAATCCTCTTCACAACTCCCGTTCGATAGTTTGGCAGTGAAACATCGTACCCGATCCGATTTAATTGATCTCTAACAACTTGATACCTGCCGGGAGAGGAATTTAATCAACTAAAGTTACTTCTGCCCCTACAATTGAACTTCTCGAGCTGACAATTCTCAATTATACTTCCTGTAATTACCTTTCATTCTATTTAAACGATAACGTCGGAACAGTGGAATTCAAACACCGAACGTTCATCATTGATAAGTTCATATTGTTTTCTAAAGAGGACTACACCCATCTATTTTGGTGGAAGGTGCTCAGCTTTCCAACGGTATGGTCAGAATTGTTTCCAATATTTTTATTAGAGGATAAAATCTCGCTTGAATGAGAAAAACGAGATTTTTTAAACGAAATCGACGGTTTGACGGGAGGTCTCCTCCGCCGCCGCTCCTCTCACTCTCCATCCAACCCCGAATCAAACCGTCGATTTCATAGAAAAAATTACGTTTTTTCCTCATTCAAGCGCGGATTTCTCCACTTATAAAAATATTAGAAACAATTCTGACTATACTGTTGGAAAGCTGAGCTTTTGGGTCAACTTTTGGGGTTACAGTGGGAAATTAACCGGCAGTTTCATTTAGACTTACGAACGTTTGAAAAAACTGTACATTTCCAAGATTTTACTATTCGGACTCATTTTTCAACATCTGAGTCTTCTATTAAAAGTTTTATTTAGCACTAGGGAGATAAGAAATTTAACGCTCTTTCCAATGGCATCGTCAAATTTGAGTTTATCTTGTATATTGTAGGAGTTATTAACATTTTAATGATACAAGGTCGAAAACACGAAAAACTTTTAGATGTGAAAACGGATTTTAAGGGGGTTAAAAAAAGTCAAGATACAAAAAAAGTCACAAATTAGTGGTAGAATCAATCTCTAGGCTACGGCAGGAACACTGGTGTTACACCCTGTACATATGATAGGGTGTGCGCCTGGGTAGGAAAAACTATTTATTGTTATTTTTAATCTAAGGTAGACCTCATTCTGAGAATTTTGGTACCAACCGCGACCTTCTAGCAGGTGTAAATCTTTTCCTATGAATTTTTAAAGTTTCGACCGTTTATGACGTCACAGTGGGCTGGGGGGTCCCGTCCAGGCGAGAGGGGCGAGTGACGTCATAAACGGTCGAAACTTTGAAAAATCATAGAAACAGATCTACCCACGCTAGAAGGTCGCGGTTGGTGCCAAAATTCTCAGGATGTAGTCTACTTTTGATTAAAAATCTTAAAAAAATCTAGGCGCACCCCATTTTGTTGTTGACATTTTATGTCACGGTAGTATGACCCACATTTAAACATTCTAAATAGTTCTTAAATAAAGAAGTACAAGAGAATCCCTGAGTGAGCCACCACCCACAAGGGAGGGACGAGGTACAGGGAGAACTCGACAACATGACGTCACTCTTCCACCTCTCTCTCCCTCAACTAATCTCACAAAGTATATAAGCTCACTCAGGGATGCTCCCGTATGCCTCCTAGTCCACTCAATCGTCTTGTTCATTTCGATCTCTACCTTCTCCTTCAATAAGGGATCTCCTCAAGTAATAGGCTCAATAGGTAAATCTCCCACATCCCATTGATAGTTTCTATGAAACGCCGGGGCTGTCGGGCTAGCCTGAACTCCCTGCACTCCGCACGTCGGTCTGGCTAATAAGCCGCCGGTGCGACAGTGCAGCAGCTAGGATAGGGACTTTTCTCTCTTCATTGAGTAGGGGTTAAAGAAAACACAAACGCCGCATCGAGAAGACATTGCAAACATAACAATATCTATGATTTGTTTTTGCCTGCTTCTAGCAGGCTTTTCAGCTAGTTGAATATAGTAAACCAAAACATGATAATATATTGCTATATTCTTTAAAATGCGATTCTGTTTTTAAAATTCTTAATGTGCAAACGACTTCAAAATGACAATATCGGGAGTATAATATAACTTACTGGGGGAAGACGAGAAGAAGAACCGTCACAATCGCAACGATGACTCCCAGAGAGCATAAAAAATATATGTGGAGCATTTTATCTCGTTCTCTCGAGTACTGAAACAAAAATGACAGATGGAATAGTTATAAAGAATAACTAAATTAATTACGAATTAATTTTGACCAAGTTGGTTGGCGTTGGCGGAGGAGACTCAAAGGTCGTCTCTTGAGTAGGTTTGAAAACAACGAAGTTCTTCAGTGTAGATTCTGAATCGATTTTGAACAGCTTTTTTCTCATAACGACACGCTCTTAGCCTCTTATATTGTTGAGCTTCTTTCCATCTCTTGAACGTCTTGGGAGTTCCTCACGTTTCGAGGGACTTTTTCTCATTAAAAAATTATCAAGGAATCATGGAGTCATCACAAGACTACTTTCTGTCAGTTTTATTCCACGGTGGCAGCTTTCTCCGAGCATAATACATTATTTCTCGAGTTTAAAGAAACTTTTATGTAATTCTATTAGATTTCTACTCTTTCAAATACTGAGATACATTTTATATGAAATACATGAAAAGAGAAAACAAGGCGAGGGGGTTTTTTGAAGTTGGCATTCAAATCCTGCAGGCGTTCTGAATTGGTCTTCAGTGAATATGAATGACGCGGCCTCGAAGTTCATATGAGGCTCCAATATTGAGAGAAACTCGGATCTTCAGGGAAATGAAATCCCTGGGAAGCCAGTCGGTTTCTAAACTTTAGTTTGCGAGACAGGACGCATCAAGAAAGTCGAAACTCACACAATAGGGTGTTGGGCGAAGTTGAATTTTATTGTCAACATCAAAACCGAACCAGGGGAGCTCGAAAGATACGGGAGAAACACTTTGAAGTTGAGTTCGCTCATAAAATTTAGGTGGAGTCAACAAGGTGACATTGAATCACCCCGTAGTAGCAAAACCTATTGATTATCCATATTGTTGTAAGAGTACAGAACGGGGAATTTTATGAAATCGAGCTGTGGATACAGAAGCTATGTGCCAAAACCTTGACTTCTTTCTGTGTACCTTCAACTACTAGGTCATTAACCTTGCAAACTGTTCAACGTACCCGAAAGTTACGATCCTGGGGACGTGTCACCCCAAGTTGAGAGATACGATCCTAACTAAATTGGTAAGTGAATTAAAAAGTTATTCGGAGCCACGCATTTACACCTTGACGTAATAGAAGGTTGTAGCAGGCAGAAACTAACTCCACCAAAACAAGGTTTCCAACTCCGAACCGGAGATTTGACGGTCAGGCAAGTTCCCGAGTAGAAAGTCTTTGGGCGTAATCAAAGTGGATAATTTTCCAGCTTTCCGAAGGAAATTCTCAGGGTGAACTTCGGATCATCCGGGAATCGGTAATATGAAATAGATATGGGACGAAGTTGTTTCAAAGGGCAGGTAATTTGACCGCGATAGTTGAAGGGGGTTGATAGTATCATGAATGTATTATTATGAAGAGGAACATTGTGGAGGTTCCACGCATTCATGTTAGGTTTCGTGTTACTGGTGATTCGAGGAATCAACGGCAGTTGGCTGGTTTAATGAACCGGTTCCCGTAAGATCACTGAAGGCCACTCGGCTCATTGTCTGGATTGGTGACCGCTCGAAGGCGGTATCGCAGGTTTTGATAATTTTTTGGGTTGGGCCGTTGGTGAACCCCGCTCCAAGTGAGCGAGTGAGGCAATAAGTAACAATGAGCGAAATCATCGGGATAAAGTCGGATCTTTGGAAGGCAGCTGATGGCGTCCACGACGCCAGGAATGGGATATGCGGATTGGGGTGGAGATGGTCCCCCATGAAAATCATTGCCCCCGAACTCATAATAGCCTCTGCGCATGCGCAAACGTGAATTTCCTTGTAACAGCCAAATATTCTACATTTTTCATCCGATTTCGAAGAAATATTCAGAGATTGTGCGGGGCTAACGAGTAGATGGTCCCCTATGAAGGTAGTGCAAGGTACTTAGTGATTCGAGATTAGCTACTATTCATCGGATCATCTATGACTGGGATTCCAGCACAAACTTACACTGAAGAGCGTTTGAGTTAATTTTGAAGCGCAACGTGGTGGCTGTTTCTGGAACTATTCCTGGGATGATTGACCTTAATCAGAGACGTCATGTTTTTTACGAACTAAAGTCTTAATGGAGCTAAGTACCTACTTTCTAAAATAGGTAAGTTCTGAGAATTCAAATAAGCCTGTCATTTGTGGACCAGTTCCCACATAAGGTTTCATTTGGACCTGGAAACACTATTCCTACAGCAACTTTTCATCCAAGCCCAGACCAATTTCCAGATTCGGCACCTAATAATATGTAAGCTCTTCGTAAAACTCTTTCCACCGTGGAGAAACTGGTCTAGTCCTACTAGCTGCCATTTTTAGACCAGTTTTCCGACTAGGTTTCTTCTGTATGTGGACTTGGAAGCACTATTCTTATGGCCACTTTCCAACCCTACTTACTGCCATTTGTGAACCAGTTTCCCTTCTAGTTTTCATCTGTATGTGGATATGGGAGCATTACTTTCAATCAAACAGTCTCCCCATATGGGAAAATTATCCAATCCAACCACTCTTAGACCAGTATACCCGTATGTGACGAGTACAGTCACATTTAACGGAGTTCTCTAACAATACTACGTTGAAGATTGACTAAGACTTACTTTGACTTCCACTTCTGGCTGCTTGAAGTGCATAAGTATGGGCTTGCAGTGTTTGGCGCGAAGCTGATCGATACTCCTGGCGTCGATCGCTCTCATCAGGTAGTCGTTGACTTCATCTTCAGGGTCTTTTCGCGGCGAATTCTCTTCGCACATCCCCAGCCTGAAACCAGAAGAATCCGGTTGGGAAAGAACAAAAATATAATACAATATCGTTGAGTGATTCATATTTAATTAATTAGGATTTAAAAATAACCTGATTTTTCCTAGGTTGGAACTGTTTTCATTCCAACTAGAACAGGACGAAAGTGATGATGAATTGCTGGAAAAAGATTATATCGAAAACCCCTTCAATCCTCTCTTCCATTTCATCCCCGTTCTCTCTCGATTGTTTCTTTTCCAGCTTCGCGAGAAAATCGAATCAAGTCCTAGAAAAACTTTGGAGAAAAAAAACTTCATTTACCGAGTTGACAACGCAAAAAGGGGGGTTGGGGTCTTTAAACTTAATATCCTTTATTAGATGAAGCGACAGAAGACATTTACATTCAGCCACTGAGTGGATAAATTAATAATCCAGCTCTGAAGTACACGGGTAATGATTTCTGGGAAAAAACTAAACTTTGGCATTCGAAATATTTTTGAAGGATCATCCAGAGGGCAAAATTATTGTTAAAAATAGTAAATTGAACGAATGGAAAGTAAGGGGAAGATGGGTGAGACTCCAAAATCAACTTTTTTGCTCCCATTTTGCGTTTTTAGAATGAGTTTTGATTGTTGAGGATGTGGCTGCTGGGAGGAGAATGGAGCACCCAGCAGATGATCGCCATTAGGTGAAACCTAGGTTGAGATATCCAAACTCTCGTCAGGGATTGGCCAGACTCAGTCAGTTTATCTCCCCCATCTCCCTACACTACACGGTATCCCAGAACCAATCAACAATACATCAGGAATCGATTCTTCAATCAATCTGCAACAAATTCTCCCTCTTTTGAGGCGTGAAGCGCCGAGCTTTTCAATGCACTTTAGATAAGTTGCTAGGGATAATATAACTTTTGTATTATACCTACCGATGAGATCTGAAGCCACGACCCCCGCAAAAGTCGGTCCAAATTCCACCGCCCAACAACGCTAGCCTAAGCGACCGTAAATTTCTGTTTCTATTATTATTTTTTTTCCCCAAAAAATGTTGGTGTTTTTTCTTCTAAAAGACGAATTTTTCCAGATGCTCTCGAAACATTAAAACATGCTCCATTCTATCATCTTTCCAACGGTAACCCATTTTTTTAGGTTTACTATGAAAAAATCGCCGATTCTTATGCTAATTTCAAGAATTTATGTCAGTTGGCAAATAAAGAAGGCTTCCTTCAAAATTCATTTACCGCTTACATGCATACAGATAAATTAATTTGTTCGCCTATACATTTTGATGATACTTGTGACAGAGCAACAGTTGGTCTGACACCTGATTGATGATTTGATGGAACAATTCCTTTGTTCCCCCAAATCACAGTTCAGAGATTTGCAGAAATCCAGTCTATTTGTATCCAGGGAGGGACTCTCCAGTCTATTTGTATCCAGGGAGGCACTCTCCAGTCTATTTGTACCCAGGGAGGCACTCTCCAGTCTATTTGTATCCAGGGAGGCACTCTCCAGTCTACTTGCATCCAGGGAGGCACTCTCCAGTCTACTTGCATCCAGGGAGGCACTCTCCAGTCTATTCGCATCCAGGTATGCACTCTCCAGTCTACTTGCATCCAGGGAGGCACTCTCCAGTCTATTTGTATCCAGGGAGGCACTCTCCAGTCTATTTGTATCCAGGGAGGCACTCTCCAGTCTATTTGTATCCAGGGAGGCACTCTCCAGTCTATTTGTATCCAGGGAGGCACTCTCTAGTCTACTTGCATCCAGGGAGGCACTCTCCAGTCTATTTGTATCCAGGTAGGCACTCTCCAGTCTACTTGCATCCAGGGAGGCACTCTCCAGTCTATTTGTATCCAGGGAGGCACTCTCCAGTCTATTCGCATCCAGGTAGGCACTCTCCAGTCTACTTGCATCCAGGGAGGCACTCTCCAGTCTATTCGTATCCAGGTAGGCACTCTCCAGTCTATTCGCATCCAGGTAGGCACTCTCCAGTCTACTTGCATCCAGGGAGGCACTCCCCAGTCTATTCGCATCCAGGTAGGCACTCTCCAGTCTATTCGCATCCAGGTAGGCACTCTCCAGTCTACTTGCATCCAGGGAGGCACTCTCCAGTCTACTTGCATCCAGGGAGGCACTCTCCAGTCTATTCGCATCCAGGTAGGCACTCTCCAGTCTACTTGCATCCAGGGAGGCACTCTCCAGTCTATTTGCATCCAGGTAGGCACTCTCCAGTCTACTTGCATCCAGGGAGGCACTCTCCAGTCTATTCGTATCCAGGTAGGCACTCTCCAGTCTATTCGCATCCAGGTAGGCACTCTCCAGTCTACTTGCATCCAGGGAGGCACTCCCCAGTCTATTCGCATCCAGGTAAGCACTCTCCAGTCTATTCGCATCCAAGTAGGCACTCTCCAGTCTACTTGCATCCAGGTAGGCACTCTCCAGTCTACTTGCATCCAGGGAGGCACTCTCCAGTCTATTCGCATCCAGGTAGGCACTCTCCAGTCTACTTGCATCCAGGGAGGCACTCTCCAGTCTATTCGCATCCAGGTAGGCACTCTCCAGTCTATTTGTATCCAGGGAGGCACTCTCCAGTCTATTTGCAGACATCGATCGTGTAAGTATACTTTCATACAAGACCACTTCCCTTACCTTAGTGGTTCAAATCCGAAGATCTAATAGGTAAACTCTATCGATACTTCTCCCCCCCCCCTCAGATATAGATACAAGCCTCATTGATTGTAGGATAATATGTCTATTTATCTTTCCTAATCCAATTTGCATCTTTCATTCATCATCCCTAGTCCTAGGTTGATCTCCACCAAGGAATTTCAAACGAAACTAATAGGTAAACTCTATTGGTAAAAACTAATAGGTAAACTCAATCGATACTTCTCCCTCCCTCAGGTATAGATACAAGCCTCATTGATTATAGGATAACATATCTATTTATCTTTCCTAATCCAATTTGCATCTTTCATTCATCATCCCTAGTCTTAGGTTGATCTCCACCAAGGAATTTCTAACGAAACGTATAAGTTCGCTGAGGGTAGAATACAGCAACCATTTAAATGATTCTCATTAATTAATCAGATTCTCCAGATCCCCTAGAAAAATACTGTTTCATACTCACTTATTGTACTTGCTACCCTTCGAACTGTGTCCCATCACTCGCAGCTCTTTAGCGATGTTTCCGTTGGACATGTTGCCCGTTTTCTTCACAGTGGGCCTCGTCTGTAACATTACAACATGCATTACAAGAGTGGATGTTTAAAGGAGATTTACACCAAGGTACTCTGGAATTGGCCGCAAATGCATCTTTCCAACAGAATTAACGGTCTGATTAGCTAAGTTGCACTCTTGTACCATTTCTATTAGAAAAAGTCACGGGGAATCTAAATCCCATCGTCATAAATGTAGGATAGAAAATTTACATTTCGAAGTTTCTTTAAGTCGAAAATGTTCATATTTGTTGTTGAACGTCTAGTATTTTTGAAAATTCATCACCTTCAGCCTATTTTGGAATAAATATCACGCACATTTTGTTTGGAGTTGAAATTTTTTCTTAACCAAAATATCGCAAAAAACTTCTGCCAAGCGGGTGTGGCACATAGCTTTCTCGTTCCCATAACCTGATTGTATAGATGATCCGATTTTGTTTTCTTTAATTTATTTTATTTTCATTGAAATTGCCATTCAGTCATGGTGGTATCACAAATATTTATATCGACGATGTTACGGCAACATGTCGTATGACCATATATGGGCATATTGAGTTTTTCATACCACTGGATTCGTATTTTCGTGGGGAATCGATCGGTATTATTAAAAATTCGGTTGGTAGCCTTGAAACCGCCGATAATAGCGATAGAGCATCACTGCGTATGAAGAGGTATGTTAGGCCTATCAAAAAGTCGTATCAACCCTAGAATTTCAGACAACATGTCGTATCTTGCTGATTTTCCTAAAAATCGGATTTTATTCTAAAAAATTCATGTGGAAGGCTTCGCTACTTATACTGAAGTACCTAGGAAACAAAATTGATCATTTTGAGAATAATGGTTACGTTGTAAACAGTTTTTTGTGTCTCCTGAAAAGTTGCCCCAAACTTGATAGGACATGTTGCCGTAACATCGTCGATATTATGTGTTATTTTTACATTATTAAGTATGCAATTAAATATGTCCTCTACACGTCAACCCGCGCAATTTCTGAATAGTGTTGGAAAATTAAGAAGTTACAAGGATTTCACGGTTGCGCATGCGCACAAAATACTTTTAGTTCAGGGGCCAAGATGTTCATAGGGGGCCATCTCCACCCCAACTCGCATGGTTCCTGAAAATGCATCTGAGAGAGTCAGACACATCCAACATCATATGTACAGACTCCCTGAGTGTTCTGAAAAAAATTGGTTCATCTTCCTCCTAGCGCGTTTCCAACGGACTGACAAAAGAACTTCTACATCTGCTACATATGTGCCAAATCTACAGCATAGAGATTCAATTCTTATGCATAAAAGCACAAGCAGGCATCAATGGAAATGAGAGAGTCGACCGATTAGCGAAGGAGGGCTCGTATTAACGATGACCGCTTTTATTATTACGAACTTTGAGAATTTTTGTTAGTTAAAGCGTCTTAAAAGGACTCCCACGGTGAAAGTAATGGATACAGAGCGAATCTGTAATATTTATGGATAAAGACTAGACTAGACTAGGACTCCCACGGTGATAGTTGCAGATACAGAACCCGCAAATACAAGGCTGTAATCCTTGTATTTGTCGAAGAAACCGATTTAAATTCAAAGTACGCAATTAGAACTCTATGAGACGCCTTTCGATAAGTCTTGAGAAAATATATCTAGCTCCCGAAAAAATACAATGAAATCGTAGTAAGAAGTTGAAGCTTTCCAGTACGGATAAAGAATTTGTGGAGCCTAATAAGATCTAGAAATTCAAAATAACACTGAAATAGATTCTACTACATAATGTAGAGTACACAATAATGATAACTACGTCTCATTTTTGCGCCAAAAATGTTGATAAGAGTAAGGTTAATCTCACTTCCACCAACCACCACTGCCCACTTTATCACATCTATCAGAAGGAAGGTATCTCATCTCAATATAATGACGAAATGTCGAGCAAAAACAAAGAAGAAGTAAAAGCCCTTGAAAAACGGTATCTCTTTTGTGTTTAGAAACACACAAAAAAAAGAAAACCCCCGCTCCTAGGGAATAAATACGTATATTTTCTGTAAGGAAATATTTCGAATCGCAGTTTCCACGTTCCTTTTAGAAATCAGATCTTTTGTGAGAGGCAAGCAAAACTTTTCCAAACAAGTAAACCCAATTATGAACGAATTCCTTCTAACGAGATATCTCTTGATTCTTTTGACCAGTTTGGAAAGGAGGAAATTCTTCCATGAACCCGTTTTTTTCCCATTCCGATGGTCGGTTTGTGAGTAAAGAAGTAAATTAGAAGGTTTAAGCGACGATGTTAATTCATTGAAATTTATGATTGGGGATTTTACGTTGGCTTTTTGAAAACACACGAGGTAGGAACCTACAAACATATTTTGCTCCGTCTTGATCATGATTCATCTATACTGAAAATTTTAGGTTGGTTTTTGAGGGAAGACATCGGAAAAGTAATCATCAATGATCGTGAAGTGATGAAATCATTCTATTCCATTGTTGGGTGTTTCAAATACTTTCTTTATGACATCTAGGTGCTTCATCATTTCAAATGAATTAGTTCTACAGAGAGCCCTAGTACAGAGGAAGTTCGTTATCACCGTGAAGTGTCGAAAAATTGCGTAGGGGAGACCGGGGCAGGTTGGCATAAGGGGCGGGTTGGCACAGTGCTTTTAAAATGAAAACCGAATGGCGGCGAAACCTTCCCTCTCGGTCACGTGATCTCCTGTTGGGTCCCCAGTCGTCAACAAAGTTTCATGGAGGTTGGTCCTTCGCTCGAAGAAAGAATTACAAATTTCAGATTTTACGACAAGTAAGTAACTTTTCACACTCCTACTATTTGGTTTTAAGCGCATTGTGTGTTGAAGTTTTTGTAAGTTTGAAAGTTTAGACCTATTTTACTGCATTTGATGAACATAATCCGTTAGTGAACGTTTGGAAATCACTGTTTGTGAAGCTAATGGTGGCCACTGTTGTCAGTGAGCCCTGTCGGGGCGGGATGGCATTTTTTGGGAGGGGCGGGTTGGCATAAGCCAATTTTTTGTTTTTCTTAAGCCAACCCGCCCCTCCTAGGTTTGTCATTGACACCTAATGAACAAAAATTTCATATAACTTATTTTAAGAGCTCTATTGCTTGTCACAGGGATGCGAACTTGGAAAAGGACCACTGTTTTCTGTTTCGTTCTCACCACTGTTCTGTTTTCATTGAGGTCCAACCTAAAAATACTTATGCCAACCCGCCCCAAGGGCCATGCCAACCTGCCCCATAAGGGGGGCAGGTTGGCATAGATTGACTAGCTCTAGTTGAATCGATCTGAGCCTTTTTGTAGTTCATTATGAACATCGAGGATGAGGGATTTTGTAGCCCATGAGTTATACTTTCACTGGGTAGTTTAACTTTTATGATTGTCTGATCACAACTCCTAGGAAACATCAAAAACGAAAATCTATGCCAACCCGCCCCGGTCTCCTACTTGGGGTACATATTGGGGGAAAAAGTACAGTCTGCTTCAGTTGATGCTGGAAGGCTGAACAACCTGAGAAAGTGGACGGGTATACACGGTGTCCCATAAGTTATCCACCAAACTTCGGGAGTAGTTTCTACAACTAATTTGCAATAAAAAATGCCTCTTGGAGTTTTTTTAACCCCCTTAAAATCCGAATTTTTCGACTATTAAGATTTTTTTCGTGTTTTCGACCTTATACCATCAAAACGGTCATAACTCCCTTAGATTACACTCGAAAATTGAAAATAAGGATAAAATTGGAAAGAGCGTAAAATGTGAGCCGTGAGCCGTGAGCGTAAAATGTGAGCCGTAAAATGTGAGAGCTTTAATAGATGAGCCGTTGACCAGTCGGAAAAAACTGAACGCAAGAGTTGTATTTTCATCTCAACCTTAAAAATTTTTCAATTTCTGTTTTTTTTTTTAATTTTGATGATTTTTTTTCCCCATTAAAACAAGGTATTTTTCAGAGGGCTAAAAGCTTAAAAACTGCTCCATTTCATCAGCTTTTCAATGGTATGATAAAACATTTTACAATCGAATTTAAGGGGGAAATTTATGTTTGAACGCGGAAAAACGTGCATTTTTTTCGACGAAATCGACGGTTTGACGGGGAGACTCCGAGAGGAGTGGCGGCGGAGTAGACTCCGGATTCCTCCCGTCAAACCGTCGATTTCGTTGAAAAATGCACGTTTTTCCGCGTTCAAACACAAATTTCTTCCTTAAACTCGATTGTAAAATATTTGTTGATTATATCTTAGGAAAGGTAAGATCTTGGCGCAGTTTTTGGAGATGAGGTACACGAAAAACCATGGGGAAGAAAAAACTCTAACCAAAAGAAAAACAAGTGGGTGTGGCACATAGCTTCCTCGTATCCATAACCTGATTGTATAGATGATCCGATACACAGTAGTTAATCTCTAAACATCAAAACAAGTTAATCTGTAACATCCTTGAAAATTTCATCGAAATCGGACAATAACTTCGTATAGTTATGCGCGTTACAAGGAATTCATGACAGACACACAGACACGGAACCAAAATTGTTCAGAAAGGTCTAAAACGCAAAACGCGAGTGAAAATTTTGATTTTGGAGAACTTTTTTTTCGTCCTTGAAAAGTGAAAACAAAGCTTCCGCTACCTCGGTATACTCGGAAGCAAAAAGGAAAATTTTCTAATTTGACAAATCGACTCCCGAAGTTTTTTGGCCTTGTATATCAAAAATAGGATTTCTCTCTGACATTGTGCGAGAACTTGTGAAATATGACCAATGAAAAGCCTACTTCGGTTTTATATGGTTCATCTGCAGCGTCCTTTTCTTCAAAAGCGAGGTACGACAAAGTGGGACATGGTTCTCAGAAGCTTGGACGATAAACAAGAAAAGGTGCATAATGATGAACTTTGTATCTGCGCGAGAAACGAAGTGAACTTGCCGCCCGAATCCTTCAAGCGACTGTGTTTCCGACTAAAGGGACGTCTACCCTTTATATATCATTACTATACATAATTATATATATAAATTTCAACTTATGGTATCAATTCGTTATTGAAGACAAAGGTAATGAAACAGAAAGTAAGAAAAAATATAAAATTCAACGTTTTTCATTTTATCTTTCTACCTTTGACAGGAAATGTGTTAGGACACTTGTTAATCATACAGAGGAGATATAATTATATGCTTACAAAATTTTCCCTTCCTGATTGAGGTAGGTAGGAAAGTAAAAGGATGAATACAGAACAATCGAACGCAGGAAGAACTGGACAGAAAATATGAGAGAAGCAGTGTATGCAATGACCCGCACAACACTCAGGTCTTGAAGGTGGGGTAGACCTTGTGCGCCGTCTTGCAAAAAGGAGTTAGGTACTGATTTACAGTCGGAATATTGTAAAACTAAGGGGGTTGATTTCCATTCACTCATTCATTCATCTTTTTTCCACGGATGTTGTTATACTTTGTTTACCTGCCTCGAGGTTTCTGGAGGGATGATCAGGTAGGTTTGGATGCTGTGGTCTCTGAGGTAGGCGTTTCGCTCGCCACCGTGTCCAGGCTCAACTTGGTAGTCTCCGTTGAGGTACCTCAGTGTGTCTTCAGTTATGTGAACCCTCCTGAAGAAACAACGTGTTCTTTAAAAGCTTTAATTGAGGGTTAAAACTAGTCGAAAGCTTTGTTATTTACAACAAAAGGTATCTAATTTGAAGATACGGATAGTGACGAACTTTTTATTTGTCCAATTTGATGACACTTAACCCATATTGCAGAAAGTTACGAAGCAAAAAAGTCAGCCAAGTGGGTGTGGCACATAGTTTCCTCTTATCCATAACCCGATTGTATAGATGATGCGATTCAAATCAAATCAAATCAATGAGTTTTTATTCGTAAAGAGCCTTCGCAGGCAATACAAACGTCAGGTATTATGGTATTAAATTAAACTTAAGGTATTAGCAATAAAACTAAATAAAAAATTTGAAAAATACAAAGATAGAAAAATAGAGAGATAATCTAGGTCAACATTTGAATTTTTGGTATAATAAGATCAACTATCATTGATAGTTGATGTCGAAAAACTGTTCCACTCTATACAGTTCTCTATCAACTAAAGATCGTTTCACGACCGTCTTGAATTGCGCAAAGGGCAGCTCTCTCGTCGCTGGATTCAGGTGATTGAAGAGACGACATCCAATTTGGTATGGGCTCGTATTAAGCGATGAAGTCAACCTGGCTTGAGAAGGACAGAGATTGGTTCGGTTCCTTGTATAATAATGGTGCTTATCCAAACCTCTGCGCAGGATATTTAAGTTATTTTTCGCAAATATGAGGCACTGGAAAACGTACAGGCTAGGGAGCGTCAGGATTCCGCGCTCGCGAAAATGCCCCTTACAGCTCTCGCTCCAACCCAGCTTTCGCATAGTACGTACAGCTTTTTTTTTGGATTTTGAATATGCCGTTAGCGTGACTAGAGTTTCCCCATAAGACCACACAGTACATTAATCGACTGGCAAAACAAGCATGATATACCATGAGCAAAACCTCAGACGAAACAGAATGAACAAGTCGTCGAAGCAGAAAGTTGCTGGCCAGCTTAGAAGACAGCATCTCAGTGTGGCTTTGCCAGGATAGTCGGTTATCGACCAATAATCCCAGAACGCTTACCAAATTTTCGAGACGACCATCTAATTTGAACTTTAGGTATTGGGTTTTTTCAGCATTCATGAGGAGAGCATTAGCCGAGCACCACTCACTGACAATTGATTCAGAGCGTACTAAACTATTCTGGAGTGTCTCATTAGTCGAACCAGCAGAAACCAACGAAATGTCATCGGCAAACAAAACCATGCGACCACGATCTAGTGGCTGGTAAGCGAGATCGTTCATGAACAAAATGAACAGACAGGGTCCCAGAACTGAACCTTGCTTTAGATTCATAGTAGCAAAACATCAATCTCTAAGTAGGTACCTCGCACTACCCTCATAGGGTACTCTACACGCACAATCTCTGAATATTCTTGGAAAATGTAGAAGTTATGGCTGTTACAAGGATTTCACGTTTGTGCATGCGCACAAAATACTTTCAATTTGGGGGCCATGATTTTCATAGGGGACCATCTCCACCCCAATAATTCCTGAAGATTTCATCGAAATCGGACGAGAATTGTGGAAGTTATGGCTGTGAAAGGAAATACACGTTTGTGCATGCGCAGTGGCTACTATTAGTCTGGGGGCGATGATTTTCATAGGAGACCATCTGTACGCCAACCCACACAATCCCCGAAAATTTAATCGAAATCGGGTGAGAAATGTAGAAGTTATGGCTGTGGCAAGGATTTCATGACAAACAGACAGACAGACACGGAACCAAAATTGTTCAGGAAGGCCTGAAACGTAAAACGCGAGTGGAAATTTTGATTTTGGAGAACTTTTTTTTCAACCTTGAAAACAAAGCTTCCGCTACCTTGGTAGACTCGGAAGCAATTATTGAAATTACCCAGGTACGCCTCCGGACTCCATGTAATTCGCCAGAGTGACGTCATTCGACCAGACGTCGAATTGCCACTTTCTGAGTCCCAGAACACCGCAGTGAACGCGGCCTGTGTGGATTCCAACCCGCATGTTGACGTTGACTCCCATCACCTCTCGAACCAACCTGCAACACAGTTAGTCCTGACATTATTCTGCTGTTCCTCTCCTGTTTTGTTTCGTTTTCATTCGTACAATGAAAATATTAGTCTCTAAATAGTAGTCTATTGTCAAAGAATTGATGAGATCCAAATGTTAAACTTTATTTCGATTGTATAGCATTTACAGACTTATTCCAACCTTTTACAAATTCAATTCAACCTTTTACAGTTAATTTTTGATGATTCAACAATATGGCGCAGTCAGTAGGACCCGAATGGTCTCCTCGGCATTTCTCAGAGAAACAATAATTCATTAAGATTAGGTCATCAAAACAACTCCCTCCCAAGACACGAGTCGAGCCACTGCCTATTCGGACAAACGTTGAGGTCAGCAGATCCCCTGCCCCGTCAATAAGGAACAATAACAAAAAACTCCGAAGCCAGTCAAATACACCGTCAGATAACAAATTCATAACAATGTAACTAAAAGATTTAAAAAACATAAAATTGACATCCATTCTATCTCAAAATTAGAGCTGACCGAAATGCAATCAATAGTTGGTGATTTTAATTTTTTTTTTAAATTTTTTTTTTGATTTTTTTCCCCCCTTAATATTGGATGGTTGGTGATTTTGTAGACGAGTGATCTATATAGAACACAAACGGTGGATACAGCTTTCGTACAAGTACGCAACCACGAGAGACATTTTATGTCTTTGCGCCCCCTTTCCCCTTCATATAAAACCCCGTATTGTACTTTTGTTTGTGGAAATTTGATTGTGCTCGTTGATGGTTGCGATGTAATGTACGTCATCATTTAAACCCGCCCTCTCAAATTTCAGGTTCCTGCGTTCAACAGGAGAGGAAATGGCCTTGGAGCTCACTCAGCTGATCAGTGGCCACTCAGGCTCCTTCAGCTTTCTCCTTTGACCCTGCCTCCGTAACGCATCAAAGGGATCTGTTGGATGACGATACCTATTTTCCTCTCACGATCATGTTGACATCTCATTTGTTACTCACGATCACATGTTACTAAACATGCGCATAATTCAGCTTTCCGTACAGGTACATTCATATTAGGGACCATGTACCATGTTTAATAAATTGAGAGCTTTCCAATGAGTGGTGAACGATTTTTGTGGGGTGGAAAATGAGGAAGTTAGTTTTCCCTAGGAACGATTGGTTGTACGTGAAAATCATCAGAAATTTTCGCGTAACGCTCCCCGCGTGACGATTTTTCATTTATGTGCCATAGTAAAGACATAAAATGTCAAAAGACGCGTTCTCAATGGGTTGTAAAACGCCGGCCAAAGCAGCCTCCCTGACTAGGTAACGGAGTAACCTAAGATTTCCAAACGGGAGGGGGGGGGAGATGTTGTGATCAGCTACCTCTTCGCATTTCAGTCCGTTCGCTTCCTTAGCTCAGTGGTATGAGCTCCGATTCTGAACCGGACGATAGGAGATCAATCCCCGGTCGAGGAAAGTTAATTTTTGATGATTCAACACTACAATTAGCACCGCGGCAGGAAAAATTACAATGCTCAGAAAACCTTCTTAGAAATGTCACTGTTGATGGCTCGAAACCTGCTCATGAGAAAAGTTACACTTACGCTTTCTAGCCTTCGTTTTAGAAAATATCAAAATAATTCCATTCCTAACCGCTAGAAGGCAGTCCAAGATATCATATTCAAGCCTTAACTCAAAATCGACAATTTAGCAGAAGTGACACTTTTCTCGCCGGGGTGCGAATTGATTATGCTGTGTTGGTTGGTTATGAAAAGTGTCTACAAAATCAAGCAACCAACCTATTTTTTTTTCTTTTAATTTTATGTCTTTACTTTGGCACAAAAACGAAAAAACGTCACGAGAATTGCTCACAAAAAAAAAACGTCTCTTTACTATTTTGAAAAAAAAAACCTCTATTCAGGGCTTTTTTTTATACAACTCACAAAAGCCCTCGGAAAGCTCTGTTTTTGGTTTAATATTTTCGATACTGAACCTTTAGATCGAGCAAGGAAAAAGTTAACCCTTCCTCCTCAAAATTTCATAAAGATTTTGAATAGTTGTGCCCGAGACAAGAAATTTACCTCAGAGACCTGAAGATGGACAAGAATCCAGTTTCTTCAGAAAGCTCTAAAACAACCATCGATAGTAGAAACGCTGCAAATTATACGTAAAATCCTAAAATCAAATTAATTTTTTTTTCGTCTATCTACGGCATTTTTCTTAGTTATGAGCAGATTTCGATGAATTTTGTTAAACAATAGATCATTGTTTATTTGTCATATAGATCAGTGTGAATCCGTGGAAAATCTCAACTGGTGGTTTTGTCAATCAGAGTCTCTACAATGCCACAATCGCCACAGGAGACTGGTGAGATATTATTAGCTCAAGACTCTTAACCTTATTTAGAGAGGTTTTGAAATCAAGACCATCTAACCCTTCTAACCCCCAAGAATTTCCCACTGCCGTTCCATTTCCTCCGGATCATCACTCATTGTCGTCCCCACTCGTTTTCAACCTCCCCATAAGGAAGAAAGGAAAATTCCTTCCGGAAAACAAATGGATCAGGTGAAACAACAATTAGCCTTCTTCTCCGAGCAGACGGAATGAGAAAGAGCACAAAAAGAACAAAATTAACAAACCCATCTCCAACGAAATTCCATTTATCTTGATCTCTCGACTGTATACCCCCCCCCCCCCCTACCCATCCATTTCAACCAACAGGTGATGCCCTAAAAAATTGAGGTAGGTGTGAAAAAAAGAGGAAAAAAACTCAATTGAGCTCCGTTGAATAATTCATGAAGGCAGAAGCCTTGAAATTCGTAACGCAAAAAAAAGTTCATCAGAGAAAGCTCATCTTAACTGAAGTGTCCGACAAAATTTATTTCGCGTAATTTGAGATGTGATGTTGGCTGATGTGGGATCGTTAATTGGCTTTGCAGTTCACTGCGAGTACGAAAGCTTGCCAAGTTGGGTGGGCAGTAAAGCTTTCCCAAAAAGAATTACATGGACGTGGGGAATCTAAAAGGTTCCAATTTTTACAGAACCTTCTTTGTTTGCTATTTACCTACTCAGAATTTCCTAGCAGATTCGATTGCTGAAATGTATCAGAACCTATTATGGAACCTACTTCTAACTACTCTCCAAACTACGGGAAACATTTATTTAAGGATTTTTCAGTTTAAAATGATTCTTTAGGTACTATGCATATTTTGCTACTTACCGAATGAAATTAAAAGAATTTTCAGTGATAAATGGTAGTAGATATAGTTGTCTTGTGGGTGAGGTTGAGGCACTATTAGCGATGGAATAAATTGAATCGTTTATTTCAAGAACCCCCTAAACGCCACAAAATGCGAAATTGACTTTTTTGCATTTTTGGTTTATTATTTTCAATAATGAACCTTTGGAATCGAACAAGAAAAAAAAATTTTAACACCCCCTCAAAATTTGATGGTTTACGTTTCAAGGTACGAAGAATCCAAAAATCGAATAAAAATTTGGCCGTCCGCCGTACGCGGCATTTTTGCCACTTAGCATTGACCGATTTTGATGAAATTTGGTATGTAGGCTCCATTTGGGGTCTAGTTGTGCCCCGAAGATTTTGGTTGAGGTAGGTCACTTCTAAGGGTTCCAAAATCAATTTTGAAATTTTGAAAACGCCCTAACTCAAAAAAATGATTGGTTTTGTTTTTCCTTCAATTTACGATTCTATAGAATTTTTAAAATTTTTTGAGACCACCCGGAGCTCTGTAGGACAAACCGTTCGCTCACTACGAGAATTTGAAGTTTGAACGTACGATAAATCAGAAACACGAGCGTGAATCGCAAAAGAGGCCTTATCTCCGTTCAAATTAAAGCTGACCGAGATGCGATCGATTTTTTTCTTCATGTTGGTTGGTGGTAACAATAGCAAAGCCGTGTTCTTTGCAGACGAGTGATCTATATAGAAAAATAATAAACCTTTGTGTAATAATTTGCAGCGTTTTTCTCTTGCAATTATTGTGCAATTTTGATATGAAATAATAAAATGAAACCTTTAGGTTTTCTATTCCTCTCGTAAATGCACTAATGAATTTCGAAAATCCTTGAAAATTTCAAATTTAGGTACTATTTTGAAACTTTGTGTGCCGGTTTATGAGATATTAAACTAACCCTATGTGTCTTGAAATGATGACCACGTAGCAACTTGAAATGATCACGATCATGTTTTTTTTTCAACTTTCAAAATATATATATTTTTAGCAACTTTTTTGTCGCTTTGAATTATTCGTTCATTACAGGAACCCACTAAGCGCCAGCACATTCGGGCTATCTTTGCGGAACTAGCGCCCACTAGCCACTTTCACAACAGCCCGATAGAGATCGCTCTCCACGTTTTTCATCTGTGTTGTGCGCATGACAAACGAAAGGGAACTTGGCAACTGCCCTCCCGGCAAACTGGCCTCCTACCACTTTAGTCAGTTTAAAATAATAGGTCAGTTTAAAACCCCGGTTTGAAACTGCCCTCCTAGGCCATCTCGAGCAACTGTCCTCCCAGTAAACTGCCCTCCTGTTTTAAGAGGTCAGTTTCGAACCCCGGTTTTAAACTGCCCTCCTAGACCACCTCGAGAAATTGCCCTCCAAACTTCCTGCTTCCAACTTTTGAGGGTCAGTTTCGAACCCCGGTTTAAAACTGCCCTCCTAGACTACCTCGAGCAACTGCCCTCCCGGTAAACTGCCCTCCTGCTCGGAACAGATCTCCTCTACCTGTGCGACTTCTCATTTCTGGGACATGGGTCTCTCAAAAGTATGATGAGCTGCCAATGATAATGGATCTTCAGTCACGATCATCAGTATATATTAGGAATAAAATAATTAGAATATCAATTTCATGGAGAAATCGAGTTTTTACGCGAAAATCAAGTTTTTTTCCATTAAATCGGCATGAGACTTGAGGGTTGGATGGTGGGCAGATGGCTGGAAGGGGGTGAGCTGTTGCCTCCGAGACGGTGATTTCGCTGAAATCGACAAGGAATCGCAAAGTTACCATACTATTAGAAAGTTGATTAAATTTGCAAGTTTTCCTGAGATTAGACAGTTTTCAGCAAGTTTTTATTGGAAATGTAGTTAACGTACCTACGTACAAGTTATTTTAGGAACTTTATAGAAAAATGTTTAGAAAATTTTCAATGTTTAAACTGCAATTGCGATCCGTTCTTGATTATTTGGGAGGAGTGTTTTGAGCCCAAAGTTAAACTTTTTCGATTTTCACATTTCTTCAAAAATTTCAATGGAATTTTAAACCACCATTTTCGTTTTCCCAGCCGTTCTCGACGGAAAAAATATCTACGTTTTCTCAGCTTTCCAATGATACAGTCATTTTTATTTGTTGAGGAGGACATTTTTTGAGAAAATTGAATTTTTATGCGAAAAAACGATGATATTTTTCAAAGAAATTGGTGTCTCGGAGTCTCGGAGCGGGCCCGCTGACGGGGTTGGACAGCGTGAGGATGGCTGAAAGGGGGCGGGCGGGCGCGCTCCGAGACTCCGAGACACCAATTTCTTTGAAAAATATCACCGATTTTTCGCATAAAAATTCAATTTTCTCAAAAAATGTCCTTCTAAACAAACAAAAATGACTATACTATTAGAAAGCTGAGAAAACGTAGAAGTTTTTTCCGTCGAGAAGAACGGCTGGAGAAACGAAAATGGTGGTTTAAAATGCCATTGAAATTTTTGAAGATGTAGAAATCGAAAAAGTGTAACTTTGGGCTCAAAACACTCCTCTCAGAAGCCACTTTTAAAAATCGGTCTGATATAATTCTTACAGGAAATGTAACGCTCTTTCCAACAGTACCCTTATTTTTAATATTTGAGTATAATTCAAGGGAGTTATGGCCGTTTTAATGGTGTAAGGTCGAAATCACGAAAAAAATCTTAAAAGTCAAAAAAGGCGGATTTTAAGGGGGTTAAAAGAAAATCTCTATGAGACATTTTTTGTAGCAAATTAGTTGTAGAATCGATCCTTGAAGTATTAGCATAAAAAACTTGGACACCCAGCAATGCCCGTGTAATCTACATTAGCTTGTTGTAATGCCAACATTATGTTTCGTGTTCTGCAGGTATAATATCTAGTCGGGATTGTAAGGGCTAGGAGGCCAGTTTACCGGGAGGGCACTTGCCAAGGAGGCCACTTACCACGGAGGTCCATTTGTAAGGACCGATTCGATGAGAGGGCCCTTCTAATACGTGGTGTGAGCAGGAGGGGAGTTTCTCCTGACGCACAGTAAAAACTGGCCTCCTCGGAGGGCAGTTTACTGGGAGGGCAGTTGCCACGGGGCGCACATTTGTGTTTCGGGTTGAAACTACCCTCCCGCAGGAGGGCAGTTTGCCGGGAGGGCAGTTGCCACGGGGGGCACATTTGTGTTTCGGATTGAAACTACCCTCCCGCAGGAGGGCAGTTTGCCGGGAGGGCAGTTGCCACGGGGCACACATTTGTGTTTCGGGTTGAAACTACCCTCCCGCAGGAGGGCAGTTTGCCGGGAGGGCAGTTGCCACGGGGGGCACATTTGTGTTTCGGATTGAAACTACCCTCCCGCAGGAGGGCAGTTTGCCGGGGGGGCAGTTGCCACGGGGCGCACATTTGTGTTTCGGGTTGAAACTACCCTCCCGCAGGAGGGCAGTTTGCCGGGAGGGCAGTTGCCACGGGGGGCACCTGCCCTAGGTCCAAACGAAAACGTGCAACCTAGGTTTTATTCAACAAGTTTTCAGGTTACATTCGTGATATACTCACAACTCGGATTATGAAGAAGGATTCTACTTGATAGCAAAAAACTTTTCATAAGAGACTACCTACATTGTTCAACTATTTTGAATCTAAAGCTTCCGTTTCAAATGTTTCATAATTTTCCATTTTTGCGAAGTTATTTTTGACAATTTTATTTTTATTTCCATGTTCCAATTGAGTAAACAACGTTTAACTGTTCAATTTTCATTACTTGCCTCTTAATATGAATTTTTATTGAGTTACGTGTCAACAAATTAAAAACCAGTGTGTGCTGTGGACGTTTATTGTAGAAACCCCCTAAGTGCAAGTGAAAATAAGCCCCCCCCCCCACCTACATCATACCGCTGAAATAACTAGGTGATCTGATAGAGTACGAGGACTAGTATTTTTATGAATTTTTGGGGACTTAAAAAACAATAATTACATCACTGGTAAGTTTTTCTCGATTATCTCGGAATACAAGAAAGTGGACAAAGGGGGTTTCTGAAATAAACGATTCAATTGAAATATAATATTACTAGTAATACTTCTTCAAACCGAGATGATGAACCGAGATGATTCAGCTTTGAAGTCATCTTCAGTCTCTCCTGACGGCATTAAATTGAAATTATGAAATATTCAATCAACTTTTACAATGTTAATGGACTTTAATTAAGGAACTCATTATATTAAACGTTATAACGTATCCTGGAGGTGAAGTCTCTATCTTCTAACCATTATTTTCCTCCTGGTAAATAAGGAAAGATGCTCGAGCCTGACGTGGAAAATTGTCTCTTTTCTTCCCCCTTCTAACTCGGGGGTTTCAAATTAAATCTCCGAAGTAATAGAGCTGAGATCAAACAAAACACTCTGTTATGAAGTTTTACGAGTTTTATTTCTCGGCCGTGACATTAAACTTTGATGTTCAAAGAACAACGAAATTCATAGGGGACGGTTAGTATAGTACAGTTAGCATATAACCTTCGAGCGGCTGAATCTTGAAAATATCGTTGAAATCGGGTGGGAATGTATTGTTTCTAATACAAATAAATCAAAAAACAAGAAAAAAATTAAAAATTAAAAAGCAGCTTCACTGATACAAACTGACCCCAATACGAAATTGTTTGATTTTCACGATGGCGTTGACAGTTTTCTGAGTAGACAATCAGCAGAACAATTTTGAAGTCGTTCGCAATGGGGTATTTCGGTGGGTCGGAAATTCAGGTTTTTGACCTCAAATTTGGATTCAGCACCCTTGAAAACCTATATACTACAACTTTAAGCCCAATGATACAATAACATGTGGTAGAAAAATTAATTAAAGAGATCACACGTTTGAAAAAGGCGGGCCGCTATAAATGCACACACACTAGGCAAGGACTACGCCGTGGACTACGCCGCGCGCGTGTGTGAGTAGAATTTTGTAGTATCCAAGGGTTTCTGTGCATGGATACTTTTTTCAAAGGCAGTTGGCTAGCTACGTCACGATTGGCTAGCTACGTCACACCGTTCAAATCTTCAACTTTCCTTAGCTTCTCTGATTTTTTAAAAACATTTTCTCGACGAACAGATCCAATTACCGTTATTCCTGAGCCTTACTCTTTTGAAAAAAAAAAAAAAAAAAATTGACTGAAATACCCCATTATGTTGATGATTTTTCACTTTTTCACATATACTGTGGATCCTATTGATTGGATTGCGATGATATCCATCTCCAAATTACACTCTACTACTCGGAACGATGCGACGTTGCCAAATCTGGTAATTGTTTGCTTTGAGTGGCTGAAGGAATTCAGATGTCGATGCCACCTAGAGTGCACAAAACGAGAGCGACCTTCAAGCGCCTTTTTTCAAAATCGCAGAAAATTGTCTACAAATGTTGTCAGTTATTCTATTAGTTAAAATCGTTCCCCATGAATTTTCAGTGGTATTATTCTTCCAAAGTTTTACATAAAACGTCAAGTATCAATACGATGCGACGTTGCCAGATCTGGCAACTGTTTGCTTTGAGTGGCTGAAGGAATTGCAGATTTCGATGCCACTTAGAGCGCACAAAACGAGAGCACCCTTCAAGCGCCTTTTTTTCAAAATCGCCGAAAATTGTCTACAAACGTTGTCAGTTATTCTATTACCTAGTTAAAATTGTTCTCACTGAATTTTCGGAGGTATTATTCCTCCAAGTTTTACATAAAACGTCAAGTTTCAATTCAAAATAACTTGTTTTTTAAACTAAAAGTTCAATTTTTGATTTTTTGAAATTTTATTTTATATTAAAAAAAAAATTAGGAATTTTTTCCACGAGTGAAAAATGTTTCCCTTAAATTCGATTGTAAAATATTTTTTGATTACACCATTGGAAAGCTGAGATTCTGGCTCAGTTTTTAGGCATTCCAGCAATAGTTCATTATCTGGAATCCTTCGGACATTATAGGCGTTGAAAAACGGAAATTTTTCGAAAAGTTACTAAGTTCACTTTTTAGGTTGCTTTATTCCCCGTAAAATTCAACTAGAAATTTTTTATTTGGTGTAAGGGAGATAGCGAATTTAACGCTCTTTCCAACGGTACCCTCAAATTGTAATTATCACAGCAAATTGAAGGAGTTATTACCAGTTTAATCACATAAGGTCAAAATCACGAGAAAAAACTTTAAAATTGAAATAACTTGGAAAAGAAGCCTCTAAAAAAATAGTTAAGATACATTTTTTGTTGTAAATTAGTTGTAGAATCGACCCCTTGAAGGAATGGGACTTGTTTTGTAGACACTCTGTATAGCTTTATGAATAATTTAATAGGAATTTTGAGAACCTCAGGTAGGTACTAGAAGTTAACTTAGAAATTTTGTCACTTACGCTATCGCGTCTATCATGTCGAGGGCCATTTCGACGCAGCATTGAGCGTGGTCAGGGCGAGGTTCTGGCAGGCCGGACACACAGTAGTAGCAGTCGCCCAACAGCTTGATTCTCAGGCAGTGGTGCTCGTAGGCCAGCCTGTCGAACCTGCGGACACACCGTCGATTTGAAAATTCATTCACGTAAAATACAGCATGAATTAATGAGCGAATTTTCAAAAAAATCTTTTTTGACATTTTCATGTCTGCTTTGGCACATAAATTGAAAAATCGTCACGAAAACTAAGCAAGTCTTGCTCACGCGACCAATAAATAAAATAGACTCACCATGTTGCGTAGAGAGCAATCAACTGTTTTCTTATTTTGATGCTTGGGTACATGAACTAACAACCTTACTTCACTACCTTGTTGTGTAGTGATTGACATGAAAATGTCCCAATGTGTTGCAGACTCGTATGCAAGCATTTTTTCATTCGTGATAAAATTATCCGACTTTATGCATTTCATTTCGATATCTCGTACCTTTTTCTATTTTCGTACCTTTTTCGGACTTTTTTCTATTGTTTTCCAGTAATTATCTGGTTATTTAAAGTGATGATTGAATGGTAGGAGGTGTTGCTCTAATTCCAAGTAAATTCAATGAAGTTATCTGGTCTGGAACTGGATCAGACAATTTCCTCGACATATCAATATCATCGGACCGAAACATCGCTGTTTTTTTAGGGATCGTTGCAGAATGTTCTAAAACGGATTTCTGTGAGGACGTTTTTCGAAAAAAAAAAAAAAAAATCACGTGCTATGGTCTGAAAATGTTAGGAGTCATATTCACATCCTACTCGTCTCCAAGAGCTGATAGAGTACCCACACGGCACATTCTTGTTGTTTTTTCGATTTTCTGCATACCATACCAACATACTGTATGCACAGAGTACGCTTTGAAGATTTTCGGAGTCCATATTCACGTTCTACTTGTCTCCACGAACTCATAGAGTACCCACACGGCTATTAGTATTTTTGCTTCCGAGTCTACCAAGGTAGCGGAAGCTTTGTTTTCACTGATAGAACTGACTGATAGAAGCGACTGCGCATGCGCAAACGTGAACTCCTTGTAACGGCCATAACTTCTACATTTTCCATCCGATTTCAATGAAATTTTCAGGAATGTTACAGATTAGTATTTAGATGGTCCCCTATGAAAATCACTACCTTTGGACTGATGGTAGCTTCTGCGCATGCGCAAACGTTAATTTCCTTTTCCGTTAATTTCCTTTTCCGTTAGTTTCCCTTTTCCTTTCGTTGGTTTCCATCCGATTTCAATGATATTTTCAGGGATGTTACAGAGTAGTGTTTAGATGGTCCCCTATGAAAATAATGGAGAATGATTTTTCATAGAGGGATTCTCATTCATAGAGGGATGGTCCCCTGTGAGAATCTCAAATCCTATTCGATACATTAGTAGGCCTCAATAGCTCAGAGGGTAGAGCATTCAACTGTCCCCCAGAGATCGCGGATTCGAATCCCAGACGCGGCTAACTATTTTTTTGATTCAATCACATACATCTATAGTTCCCCTATGAGGGTCGTGAAAGGTACTTAGAGATTGGTGTTTTGAGATTATCTACTATGCATCGGATCATCTATATAATCGGGTTATGGATACGAGGAAGCTATGTGCCACACCCACTTGGCAGTCGTTTTTAGGACGTCCCACAGTAAGACTTGGGCGTCCTTATGCGATCGATCTGGGGTGAAGTTGGACAACACTCAACAGAAAAATAAATAACCACACAGTAATCCGTTTTAGACCATTCTGAATCCAAATCCGCGAAAAAAACCATAGGTGTATGTCTGTGTGTGTGTGTGTGTGTGTATGTGTGTGTGTGTGTGTGTGTGTGTGACAAAATCTTGTGTCGTCTGCCCAGGCCTTAGTACTCAACCGATTTTCCTGGTTCTTTTTTTGTTCGACGCGGAAAACTATCTAGTTGTGCACTACGTCGCCGGAATTTCGAATTTTGCCTTTTAAGGGGGGGAAAGGGGGGGTTGATGCTCAAAAAACGTGCGTTTTTGGGCATAATCTTGTGTACTCTGCCCAGGCCTCAGTTCTCAACCGATTTTTGTGGTTCTTTTTTTCATCGACGCGAAAAACTATCTGGTTGTGCACTACGGCGCCGAAATTTTGAATTTTGCTTTTTAAGGAGGGGAAAGGGGGGGTTAATGCTTAAAAAACGTACGTTTGCGGGCATAATCTTATAAACTCTGCCCAGGCCTCAATTTCCAACCGATTTGTGTTTCTTCTTTGTTTGACTCAAATAACTTCCGAGTTGTACATAATTTCACCTGAGTACCAAAATTCGCAAGGGGAGGGGGCAAGTGGGGGATAATATTCATAAAATAAACGATTTTTCAATATTTCGGTTCCTTTACTGCTTACTAATAATTAGTAAGCAGTAAAGGAACCGAAATATTGAAAAACAATTATTGTACCCAAGCTTTGAAATTGAGGAAAAATTCTCATTATAGCTCCGTATTTTCATGAATTATTCTCTGTACCACCATGGAACTAATAGTGGTGCCAACATGGTGCCAGGACACCATAAACCGCATATTTTCGTGGTTTGTTTGTGTTTCACCTTGAATACGGATGTGAACCTCGACGGACCGCCTACTAAAACTAATAGATGAAAGTTCAATGTTACGACGTATTCCCGCTTTGGTGCCAGACTGGCGCCATTGGTGCTGGGGGAGGGGGGGGGGTTGAACTCGAATTCGCATGTTGGGTATCGTAGATCATGGATTTTAAAATGCTCTTCAGATTCGAGGCTCCCATGCCGCTAGAAATGTTTTGTTAGATAATGGTGAGGGGGGGGGGGTGTCACTATTTCTTGCCTAAACTAATAAACCAAATTACATCCAGTGAAACAGTTTTATCGCTTACCAACTGGTTAAACTGATCTAATGCTTATCCAATGGGACGTCCCCTGGAATGCATGCATTACTAAACAATATGTTTGTTTTATATTCCGTTTTTCCGTTCGTTTATTTCGTATTTATTCGATGCGAAGTGGGTTTTTTTCTCTCTCGATTGAATGAGTGGAGCTGAGCCACCTAAGCGGCTAAGGAAAAACGCAACCATCTGATGGTCTGCTGGAGAAGTGGAAATGTCGCAGACGTTTTTCGATTTTCAGCATAGTACCACACTAACATACTGTATGCACAGAGTACGCTTTGAAGATTTTCGGAGTCCATATTCACGTTCTACTTGTCTCCACAAACTCATAGAATACCCACATGGCTATTAGTATTTTTTTTCGATTTTCAGCATAGTACCACACTAACATACTGTATGTACAGAGTACGCTTTGAAGATTTTAGGAGTCTATATTAACGTTCTACTCGTCTCCACGAACTCATAGAGTACCCTCATGGCTAATGCATTTCTGGGTACAACAAATTTAACTTAATATATAAATATATATATTTTTTAAATTTTTGGACGATTTTCATTTTTGGGAAGTGCATCGGTATCAGAAATTTTTGCTGAATTTCTGCAATTTCTGCACAATCGGGGGGGGGGGGGGGGGGATAAAAACCCGAAATCACGATCAATATTTAAAAAAATTTAATAATCATAATTTCAGATACACAATTCCCCAATGTTTGAGGTTCTGTCCCATTTCTCCCCATTTCATTATTTAATTAAAAATTTACTCGCGTAAATAGTTCTTTTTCAACTAGTTTTTATAAGTTTTATCGTCGTTTCTCCTCTTTCTTTCTTTTCATAACGTGAAGTGGAGGCACGAGCAACGAAAATTTCGATATATCAGTCATTTCAAGATGCAAATTTTGTTTAAAAAAAAATAATAATATTTTCTATTTAGGTGATTTGGACTTAAAGGTTGTAACTTTGTAGATGTAGGTTGTAACTGTAGATAATTTACTACTTGAAAGTACCTGAAGGTAGGGTTAGACTTGATCAAGTTTAATCTGACTTCTTCACTAGCAATTATTGCACTAATTTATACAGCTTACATCGTACAGACAAACACCCAAGGTTTCAAACACGCAGACTTTCTATAGATTCGCTGACCCGAGGTAGTGCAGACCCCATTATTCATAGAATAATAGCTAGATAAAGAGTTTTGATTAATTATGATGTTAGTTTACTTTGGTCACAATGAAGCTTAACGGAGTGAATTGTGTTTGATAGAAACACGGCGGAAAACAGGTAGGTAAATCTCGTATAAACGTCCCACAATGAAATTCATGTACATAATTGAAAGGACTTAAGAGGAGAGGTGGAGTAATTTACTCGGTTGAAACGGCCCCCTTTCCATTAAAATTTCAACATTTCTGTTCTTTCGTCCTCCAGTCTTTCCAGGGAACGAGGGACCTAAATCTACAGTTTTCGAAAGACACGCATGGTGACCCAAAACTGAAGTTTATGGTCTCCATATGCGTAGTAAATCGGGATGTGACGCCTTGAACATGAAAAATCAGAGAAAATACCACATTTTCGAATCGAAGAAAGTCTGCAGGGTTGGGTGGGAAGTAAAGCTCCTTCTGATGGTTCGAAAATGATTACGTTGATACCTAAATCGTATTATATTAAATATGAATTTTACGATCAAATTTATGGACTCCTTCCATTAAGAAACAAGCAACAAAATGATAGAGAATTCTTTTCTATAATTGACGATTTTTTCAGAAAACTTCACAATCCTCTCAGAATATCTTCATGAAGCGTCAACTCCGGAACTTTCAGAAAACTTCACAATCCTCTCAGAATATCTTCATGAAGCGTCAACTCCGGAACTAACTACCAGGGATATTGCTGCTATCGGACTCTCTAAGCGCAATACGGAAGCTATCCCACGTCACTGCGTCCTCCCGAGTTACAAAGGTTGACAGAAAAGTAAGATTGTGTTGGGTAAGAGGCCGCTCAGCGATAACAGGTAATAAGAAAGTTGATAGAGAAGCGAAAAGAGCAGCCTTGATGCCCGAGCCACCACCAGAGTCAATTTACCCCTTCACGGACCTCAGGAAAACAGCAAACCGTAACCTATGGGCCCAATGGTGCGCTGAATTTTTGAAATGCACGGCCGGTAACCGGTACAAGCAGCTATTTAGACGCCCCAACAAAAATTCTTGGTTCCAGAGTATCCGCATCCCACAGCCTTCTATAGGATGATATCCCGGCTAAGGAGCGGCCATTGCCTAACCAATCAAATGCTCCACAAATGGAACCTGATCGAATCACCACTATGCCGACAGTGCCGCCTCGCAAACGAAACCCCGGAACACATCCTTTTGGAATGCCCAGCCTACCATACCGAACGAGTTCAGTTCCTAGAAAGTATAAAAAACAAAGTGACGTGCCCATTCAATTTAGATTCTACCCTAGTAGAAGGAGACACTTCAGTTTATATAGCACTGTATAATTACTTTAGTCAAGTGAACATTTCAATTTGAACGATTTAATATAATCTAGTTTCTTGTACTTATACGGCTGTATGAATATGTTTTCGAAGCCAATAGAGGGGGGAAAAAAACTCCGGAACTGACATATGGGGAACGGAAATTTTCAAAAAGCTCTGATTAAGATTTCGCAAGACTCAAATTATTGGACGAACGTTCTTCAATAAATTGTCAGTAGTAAGAATTCACAATCCTTCAAGTCAAACCGGTTTCAAGCTCAGATTTTTTCGAAAGCAGAATACTTTCGGACTTATTTTCCGAGTCGTCGAGAGGGTTTTTGCATAAATTCGGATTATAAGGCCGCTGTAAAGTTGAGAGAGATTTTCGAGGTTAAAGCCATCTTTAAAGGCGCCGCACCTCTGAAGATAGGACGGGTAAGAGACAAGCTTGCAAATATTTGAATATTTTAATCAAAATACGTCTAACGCCGGGTTCTAATTTCTACATTATTATACGTCTTGGGTATTTGCTTATATAACACAAAACCCGTCAGATTATATAGGGAAAGGGAACAGTGCCAGTGGTGCAAACAGTAGGTAAGTATCTACTCAACTTGTAGCCGGTTGATTCGGAAAATATCCATACGGTCTGGTATGGATTCCGTTTTCCATGATCACTCTCTTGTTGTCTCTAAAGGTTAAAGATTTCTTGCAAATATTCAATCAAAGAAAAATAAATTTCTTTTTTTAGAGGAAAATATTGTTTTGGTTTATTATTTTCAATAATAAGCCTTTGGAATCGAGCAAGAAAAAAAATTTTTTAACCCCCCCCCCCTCAAAATTTGATGTTTTACGTTTCAAGGTACGTAGAATCCGAAAATCGAATAAAAAAATTTCCGTCCATCCGCCGTACGCCGTACGCGGCACTTTTCTTAGCAACACTGGACCGATTTGGTTCAAATTTGGTATATGGGCTCCATTTGGGATCTAGTTGTGCCGCGAAGCTTTTGGTTGTTGTAGGTCACTTCTAAGGGGTGAAAATTAAGGGTTGAAATTTTCAAGAGTGCCCTAGCTCGAAAACTCTCGAAATAAAGGTATCGTTTTTTCACCAATTTTAAATAGTACAGAATTTTTAAAAATTTTTGAGACCACCTGGAGCTCTGTAGGACAAACCGTTCGGTCCCTACGAGTACTTGAAGGTTTTCCTTCGATAAAACAGAATCATGAGTGTGAATCGCAAAAGAGGTCTAATCGCCGTTCAAATTTATCTGACTAAAATGCGATCGCTGTTCATTTTGGTTTATTATTTTCAATAATAAGCCTTTGGAATCGAGCAAGAAAAAAAAAAAATTTTAACCCCCCCTCAAAATTTGATGTTTTACGTTTCAAGGTACGTAGAATCCGAAAATCGAATAAAAAAATTTCCGTCCGTCCGCCGTACGCCGTACGCGGCACTTTTCTTAGTTACCATGGACCGATTTCGACGAAATTTGGTATATGGGCTCCATTTGGGGTCTAGTTGTGCCGCGAAGCTTTTGGTTGATGTAGGTCACTTCTAAGGGGTGAAAATTAAGGGTTGAAATTTTCAAGAGTGCCCTAGCTCGAAAACTCTCGAAATAAAGGTATCGTTTTTTCACTAATTTTAAATAGTACTGAATTTTAAAAAATTTTTGAGACCACCCGGAGCTCTGTAGGGCAAACCGTTCAGTCCCTACGAGTACTTGAAGGTTTTCCTTCGATAAAACAGAATCATGAGTGTGAATCGCAAAAGAGGTCTAATCTCCGTTGAAATTTTTTCTGACTAAAATGCGATCGCTGTTCATTTCTTCGATTTGTATACAGTTTTGCCTTCTGCGTAACCAGTAATCAAATTTCCATAATCAAAAGTCAATGGAGAATACTGAAGGCGCCTGAGTGGTCACTGATCAGCTGAGTGAGCTCCAAGGCCATTTCCTCTCCTGTTGAACGCAGGAACTTGAAATTTGAGAGGGCGGGTCAATTGAGAATGCTGAAGGCGCCTGAGTGGTCACTGATCAGCTGAGTGAGCTCCAAGGCCATTTCCTCTCCTGTTGAACGCAGGAACCTGAAATTTGAGAGGGCGGGTCAATGGAGATTGCTGAAGGTGCCTGAGTGGTCACTGATCAGCTGAGTGAGCTCCAAGGCCATTTTCTCTCCTGTTGAACGCAGGAACCTGAAATTTGAGAGGCAGGGTCAATGGAGATTGCTGAAGGCGCCTGAGTGGTAACTGATCAGCTGAGTGAGCTCCAAGGCCATTTCCTCTCCTGTTGGACGCAGGAACCTGAAATTTGAGAGGGCGGGTCAATGGAAAATGCTGAAGGCGCCTGAGTGGTCACTGATCAGTTGAGTGAGCTCCAAGGCCATTTCCTCTCCTGTTGAACGCAGGAAGCTGAAATTTTAGAGGCAGGGTCAAAGGAGAATGCTGAAGGCGCCTGAGTGGTAACTGATCAGCTGAGTGAGCTCCAAGGCCATTTCCTCTCCTGTTGAACGCAGGAACCTGAAATTTGAGAGGGCGGGTCAATGGAGAATGCTGAAGGCGCATGAGTGGTCACTGATCAGCTGAGTGAGCTCCAAGGCCATTTTCTCTTCTGTTGAACGCAGGAAGCTGAAATTTGAGAGGCTGGGTCAATGGAGAATACAGATGGTGGTAGGTGGTATTGATGGAGAACCAGTGATCTATACAGAAGGGTGATCTATACAGAAAATAATAAACCTTTGAGCAATGATTTGCAGCGTTTTTTCGATTTGTATACAGTTTTGCCTTCTGCGTAACCAGTAATCAAATTTCCATATCAAGCTTTCTATTTTTCGAATCGAGTGTGAAGCGTTTAGTTCTTTCTAATAAACTTGATTGTGAAGGTGTGAAGCCATTATAGTGTGGTAGGTAGTACCTACCAATAGTTGGTAGGTAAAAAAAAGTTGGTAGGTAAAACAATGTTTGTAGGTAAAAAACGCTGCAAATCATTGCTCAAAGGTTTATTATTTTCTGTATAGATCATCCTTCTGTATAGATCACTGGTTCTCCATCAATAGCACCTACCACCATCTGTATTCTCCCTTGACCTTCCCTCTCAAATTTCAGCTCCTGCGTTCAATAGGATTGAAAATGGCTTCGGAGCTCACTCAGCTGATCAGTGATCAGAAGAGTGAAGAAGATCTCCTCGATTGCTGGAGACGCCTGGAAGAGCACTTCCATTCAATAGGATTGAAAATGGCTTTCGAGCTCACTCAGTTGATCAGTGATGTGAGGAGTGAAGAAGATCTCCTCGAATGCTGGAGACGCCTGGAAGAGCACCTCCATTCAATAGGATTGAAAATGACTTCGGAGCTCACTCAGCTGATCAGTGATCTGAAGAGTGAAGAAGATCTCCTCGAATGCTGGAGACGCCTGGAAGAGCACCTCCATTCAATAGGATTGAAAATGGCTTTGGAGCTCACTCAGCTGATCAGTGATGTGAGGAGTGAAGAAGATATCCTCGAATGCTGGAGACGCCTGGAAGAGCACTTCCATTCAATAGCATTGAAAATGGCTTCGGAGCTCACTCAGCTGATCAGTGAGCAATGATTTGCAGCGTACCTACCTATTGGTAGGTACTACCTACCACACTATAATGGCTTCACACCTTCACAATCAAGTTTATTAGAAAGAACTAAACGCTTCACACTCGATTCGAAAAATAGAAAGCTTGATATGGAAATTTGATTACTGGTAACGCAGAAGGCAAAACTGTATACAAATCGAAGAAATGAACAGCGATCGCATTTTAGTCAGATAAAATTTGAACGGCGATTAGACCTCTTTTGCGATTCACACTCATGATTCTGTTTTATCGAAGGAAAACCTTCAAATACTCGTAGGGACCAAACGGTTTGTCCTACAGAGCTCCGGGTGGTCTCAAAAATTTTTAAAAATTCTGTACTATTTAAAATTGGTGAAAAAACGATACCTTCATTTCGAGATTTTTGGAGCTAGGGCACTCTTGAAATTTTCAACCCTTAATTTTCACCCCTTAGAAGTGACCTACATCAACCAAAAGCTTCGCGGCACAACTAGACCCCAAATGGAGCCCATATACCAAATTTGAACCAAATCGGTCCAGTGTTGCTAAGAAAAGTGCCGCGTACGGCGTACGGCGGACGGACGGAAATTTTTTTATTCGATTTTCGGATTCTACGTACCTTGAAACGTAAAACATCAAATTTTGAGGGGGGGTTAAAATTTTTTTTTCTTGCTCGATTCCAAAGGCTTATTATTGAAAATAATAAACCAAAACGCTGCAAATCATTGCTCACTGATCAGATCACTGATCAGCTGAGTGAGCTCCAAAGCCATTTTCAATGCTATTGAATGGAAGTGCTCTTCCAGGCGTCTCCAGCATTCGAGGATATCTTCTTCACTCCTCACATCACTGATCAGCTGAGTGAGCTCCAAAGCCATTTTCAATCCTATTGAATAGAAGTGCTCTTCCAGGCGTCTCCAGCATTCGAGGAGATCTTCTTCACTCTTCAGATCACTGATCAGCTGAGTGAGCTCCGAAGCCATTTTCAATCCTATTGAACGCAGGAGCTGAAATTTGAGAGGGAAGGTCAAGGGAGAATACAGATGGTGGTAGGTGCTGTTGATGGAGAACCAGTGATCTATACAGAAGGATGATCTATACAGAAAATAATAAACCTTTGAGCAATGATATGAGATCGTGGATATGTCCATTGTTGTAGGTGTAATTTGAAAATGAAAATTATGAAATAAAATACACAAAAGATATTTTATGAATAATATGTTCTAATAATATGAATCTACCTATTTTACTTTTTATATGAAAATACAGAATTTTTTTTTCCAAGTAAAAACTCTCCGATTGCATGTAATATAATATATTACATGCAATCGGAGAGTTTTTACTTGGAAAAAAAAATTCTGTATTATTATCGATATTATTATTATTATTTCGATATTATCGAAATTTGCTTCATAGCTACCGATATGTAGCTATGATTTTGTTTACTGGTATTGCGTTGCATTTTTTGTGGCAAAAAAAGTGACAAGAAAAATTCCTTGACAGCCAAACGTCGCATTTTTCGTGACAAAAAAGTGTCGCGAAAAATTCCTTGACCTCCAGCCAAAAGACATATCCATGTCAAAAGTCGGAGAAAATAATGAGTTTTCAGTGGAAACCCGGAAAAAATAGAGAAACCACTGATTCGGCTCATAGGCAGATTTTGAACCTTTTGAAGCAACACCATTGATCTGAAACATCTTCTGCTACTCCGGCGAGGCACTTACGACTCAAAACACACTGCAGGGTGAGCCACGGAAACTTACTTATTTAAAAGGTCAATTAAAAAGGTTCACATAATTCCAAATGATCTCAAACACAAACGGTGGATACAGCTTTCGTACAAGTACGCAACAACGAGAGACATTTTATGTCTTATGTTTAATAAATTGAGAGCTTTCCAATGAGTGGTGAACGATTTTTGTGGGGTGGAAAATGAGGAAGTTAGTTTTCCCTAGGAACGATTGGTTGTACGTGAAAATCATCAGAAATTTCCGCGTAACGCTCCCCGCGTGACGATCCCCGCTTGACGATTTTTCATTTATGTGCCATAGTAAAGACATAAAATGTCAAAAAGGCAGCAAAGTTGGATGGGCAGAATAGTTACGTCACACAGAATAACATAGACCTAGCAACATTGATTGATAAAATAATGAACAGTCACGAAGCTAAGCGTTCAATCTCCCGCAATTAGCAAACAGAGAAATGGAGGATCAAAAGGATCGAGAGTACATGCAGATTTCATCCACTCAGCCAAGGACTGCCCTCTCTCTCTGGGTTCTTGAATACTCTGCTGAGAGTTGTCGCCAGGGGATGATTCACCCTCAAAATTTTGACTCACTATTCCAGTGATTCAGCAGCTGGGAAACGATCGAAGTCGGTCCTGGCGAACGAAGTTCCCGACCCACCAAAAACAAAGCTTACCTCATCGGCGATGACGCCCCATTGGTGACTCTTCTGCTATTTAATTCTCTCTACATTGAACATTGACTTAGGAAAATTGAAAATTTCTAGGCCTTCAGGAAAATATTTAAATAAATATTAGCAACAATTCAAAAAATCATTTTTTTTTGTTTTGTCAGAAATAGTACTTATATTGTCAAAAATTAGTTTTCTTTAGACTGAAAACACGTATTCCCAAAGCTCCTAGTAAGTGACTGATTCCAATTGTATACAGTAAATAGTATAAAAATTATTACCTCGCAAAGAGTTCGTTGAGAAGCCGAACGACTTCTTGAGCTGTACACTGGTCAGACAGGCTCGTGAATCCACAAATATCTGCGAATAATATGCTGGAAAAATACGATAAAAAGTCAGGATTGATGGTGTTGTAAACAAATTGGGAGCAATTAAAGTGAATCTCAACATTTATATACTTGTTTCAACCAATGATCTTATTCCCTCCCAATCACTCAGTGGTCGACAGAGGCATGCCATTTCAGCGCTCTGGTAATAACAGGGAGGAAGTCAGTTTACTTGCTCGCATTATACAATCCAATCTTATCTACTCATTAAACAAACTACCAACAAATTGAATGTGAAATTACACGAATCTCCTCAATTTGCAAACTTTTTTACTCAAAGGTCGGTTTCATGTTGAAAGAATTAGAGTAAAGATAGAAGCAGCATCTTAGCAGTAACTTAGCCATACATTATTTCTTAGAATATCATTGAAATAGGTGCAATTCGTGTCACATACTTGATTACATTGGATTTTTACCTCACGTTTTCGTGTCTCTGGATGTAGATTTTGTGGAACATGGTGTCTTGGGGTTTACCGGCAATGTCCGCTTTCATCTCCATCGCAACGTGGCGTGGGAGAACGGACAGCAGGAGTCTTTCCTGTAGTCAAAAAATATGAAATATAATTAGAAACTAAATATCTGCCGATGTCATTGAATTTTCTTCGTTTTCCAAGCCCATGAGGACATTTCCAAGGGACCGTTTTTGAGAGTAATCCAGGAATTTCCTGCTTTCATACAATGTGTTGAGTATCGATACTTTTGGGACATCCCTACTGCACTCTATAGGGTGCATTGGGAACTGGAGGGTTAATAGCTAAATTCTAAGGGACAGGTAGTCAGTAGATACTTTATTCTTCGCGTTATTCAGAGTCGATGGTAAATACCCGGTAGAAATACATTTTTCGCCCTGATGAGCTCGATGAGCCACAAAACCAGCACGATTCTGCGATTCAGGTGGCTCTCCCTTCCGAAAACAATGGACCGAGTAAACGAGCCGCAATATCACGGGGCCGATGTAATGGTGGAAAAGGTATTTGAGTCTGGTCAGAAGCTTCGAGGGAGTCACCGTCCGCCAACGCCAACCAGTTTAATCAATGGCAATTTACCTTTGTTACGTCCCCGTTCATCAGGGCCGGCTTATTCCGTTGAAATTGACAGTTTGCTTCGGGTTTATGTGTTGACCTCTGAATCTGTTGACGTTACTTCAACTTCCAATAGGAAACACGCTGCAAATTATTACACAATGGTTTATTATTTTTTATTTTTCTATATAGATCACTCGTCTGCAAAGCCACCAACCATCCAACATGAAGAAAAATATCGATCGCATTTCGGTCAGCTTTAATTTGAACGGAGATTAGGCCTCTTTTGCGATTCACACTCGTGTTTCTGATTTATCGTACGTCCAAACTTTAAATTCTCGTAGTGAGCGAACGATTTGTCCTACAGAGCTCCGGGTGGTCTCAAAAAATTTTAAAAATTCTATAGAATCTTAAATTGAAGGAAAAACAATACCTTTATATCAAAATTTTTTGAGTTAGGGCGTTTTGAAAATTTCAAAATTGATTTTGGAACCCTTAGAAGTGACCTACATCAACCAAAATCTTCGGGGCACAACTAGACCCCAAATGGAGCCTACATACCAAATTTCATCAAAATCGGTCAATGCTAAGTGGCAAAAGTGCCGCGGACGGCGTACGGCGGACGGACGGCCAAATTTTTATTCGATTTTTGGATTCTACGTACCTTGAAACGTAAACCATCAAATTTTGAGGGGGTGTTAAAATTTTTTTTCTTGGTCGATTCCAAAGGTTCATTATTGAAAATAATAAACCAAAATCGAGCCTTTTCCTTCAATGCATGACTTTTGCGGGTTCGCAGTGGAAAATTGTTTCATCGAATTTCAAGATGCCTGATAAAGGGTAAAATTCGTTGCTGCAGTTCAACGAAAATTGCCTCCTCCGCGAATCAATTTCTCACTATACATAAATAGTCCGATTTCGTCAAAATCTGGAGGGTAGTTTGGGGTTGGACCCGTAAAGAATGCAAATTGATTTAATCAGAAAATGTGAAAAATCATCATCTTGATCGCAAACGCCTTCACAATCGTGTTGATGTTAGTCGACTCAGAAAACCATCAACATGATCGTGACATTTTCCCTAAAAATTTAACTTCATCACTAGCGAAGATGGAAGAGGAGAAAAAATGTATTCGAGCAACTAATCGATAAAAATTAGACTTTCTTTATTTCGGACGATTTCGGATTTTGCGTTTCAGAGCATTTTGAACAACTGGTTACGTGTCTGCCAGTGGTCAATTCCTTGTCAGTAACCTGCGCAAGTCAAATTTTGATGGAATTTTCGGGATTTTGTGCGTGGGTCCGAGACGGTCCCCAATAATTTTATGGCCCTCGGATGGATACTAGCCTCCGTGAATGCGAAAAATCGTTGTAACAAGTTTACTTTTACAATTTCCATCCAAATTCTACAGGAATTTTTAAAAAAGATAGCCCTTTATTAATTTCATTGTGATGGAATAATCGGTACATTTCATTGTGGTGGAATCATCACTTCTTAAAATGTTCTTATCTGATATAGGTATGTTTTGGAACATTCCTAAACAATTTCTGAAGTTTAGCACTTATATAAATATATAGCTATGTAAAAAACATATATTATACCTTAATACTACATGGTATATTTGGAACCAGTGTGAAATTTCCTATAAGAGTAGCTTTCTTATGAAGTTAAAACGCTGCAAATTATTACACAATGGTTTATCATTTTTCTATATAGATCACTCGTCTACAAAATCACCTACCATCCAATATGAAGCAAAAAAAAAAAAAAAAAAATCACCAACCATCGATCGCATTTTGGTCAGCTCTAATTTGAACGGAGATTAGGCCTCTTTTGCGATTCACACTCGTGTTTTGATTTATATATATATTTTTCAATATAAACCCTTAAACTTTCGTAGGGAGCGAACGGTTTGTCCTACAGAGCTCGGCGTGGTCTCAAAAAATTCTAAAAATTCTATAGAATCTTAAATTGAAAGAAAAACAATACCTTTATATCGACATTTTTTGAGTTAGGGCGTTTTCAAAATTTAAAAATTGATTTTGGAACCCTTAGAAGTGACTTACATCAACCAAAAGCTTCGGGGCACAACTAGACCCCAAATGGAGCCTACATACCAAATTTCATCAAAATCGGTCAATGCTAAGTGGCAAAAGTGCCGCATACGGCGGACAGCGGAAGGACGGCCAAATTTTGGTTTATTATTTTCAATAATGAACCTTTGGAATCGACCAAGAAAAAAAAATTTTAACACCCCCTCAAAATTTGATGGTTTACGTTTCAAGGTACGTAGAATCCAAAAATCGAATAAAAATTTGGCCGTCCGTCCGCCGTACGCCGTACGCGGCACTTTTGCCACTTAGCATTGACCGATTTTGATGAAATTTGGTATGTAGGCTCCATTTGGGGTCTAGTTGTGCCCCGAAGCTTTTGGTTGATGTAGATCACTTCTAAGGGTTCCAAAATGAATTTTGAAATTTTGAAAACGCCCTAACTCAAAAAATTTTGATATAAAGGTATTGTTTTTCCTTCAATTTAAGATTCTATAGAATTTTTAGAATTTTTTGAGACCACGCGGAGCTCTGTAGGACAAACCGTTCGCTCCCTACGAAAATTTAAGGGTTTATATTGAAATATATATATAAATCAATCGCAAAAGAGGCCTAACCTCCGTTCAAATTAGAGCAGACCAGCAGATTTTTTTTTTTTTTTTTCCTTCATATTGGATGGTTGGTGATTTCGTAGACGAGTGATCTATATAGAAAAATAATAAACCATTGTGTAATAATTTGCAGCGTTTTATTCGATTTTTGGATTCTACGTACCTTGAAACGTAAACCATCAAATTTTGAGGGGGTGTTACAATTTTTTTTTCTTGGTCGATTCCAAAGGTTCATTATTGAAAATAATAAACCAAAAATGGTGTCAAAAATGGATGAAATTCTGCTGAAAATTTCTATGAAAATCAGCTGTTTCACCAATGCTACAAGTCAGCGAATATTCGGAGTACAGGAAGACACTGTTTTATCGTGTAGGTTCAGGGAGTAAATAAGTTTACATGGTAATATGTGAGCGGTCTAGCACGTCGGAGTGTGAGTTATACGTCTAAGGAAGGGCACACATGTCAACGCTTCCCGTCCGCCGCGTTTCGAAATTAATCGTTTTCCCGCACATCCTTGGAAAACGCAGTAACGCCAGGATGAGAGCGTCGGGTGTGATGGATAGCTGTATTAAATATGGAAAGCAATACGGGGAGGGCTTATGGGGTCATACGAGAGGGGTCAATAGATTACAGGTGGTGCAGGTGGGCTATAACCAGGACTAGGCGTTAGTGGGTATGATACTACCAAGGTTCATTTACTGGGATGAAGATTAAGCAGATTGATGACATTATAAACACGAATTGCCTATCAAAACACTCCGGGAATGACCTCGCGACAATTAATTTTACCCATGGACCACATTGATTGCCAATGGCAGTATGGAATATAACTTTATGAGATGACTTGAGGACTAGTGACGTCAACTTACCATATGACGTATCAGAGGTAGAATCACTGTTAGATCAGTTTAATTTGGCAATTGCCTCTAGTATACTCCTCGAAGAACGCAGGAAGGGAGCCAGTATGCCAAAAATAATGGTCTACTTGTGACGTTGCGTGTCAAAAACGCTTTCGACTCAGTTAGCTGGAAGAACATGCTAGAACCTTTAGAGAGACTCTGGTACCACATGACCTTCTTGAGGTAATGGAAAATTACCTAAAAGAAATCTTCATTTTATGACAGCCCAAGGACAGTGGAGAGGAGGGTAACAGCAGAATCTGCTCAGGGATCCATCCTCTTGTTTTTCCCATTCCAAACTTCCATGTAGCGTGGCAGTAATACACTGGGGTACGTAGGTTGTGAAATGTTATTAGTGTTCCAGAAAAAATATACAAGGGAATAACAACATTAGAAGTGACCAGAAATTAAGAAAGCCTGGAAAGGACAACCTGACGAGCATGAAATGTTTCAATGCCCTCATCAACGTTCACTCGTTCAGACATGCAGTGAATTTTAAGCAGTTCTTCAATTCTATTCCTTTGTCAATTTTACATGCAAAATTTTTGATCGGCCAAATATCCTTTGGGATGACAAATTCCTAAGTTGGTCCAGTACGAAAGATTTTATGGATCAAAATTTGGTTCAAAACCTATACTTCAAATTTGAGACATTTTTGAGATTTTCTTCAGGAGACTTTCTAAGATATCCTTCAGGAATGGAAAATTCGTGACTAAGGAATTGACTTAAACGTGTTACGCAGAGAAAATCGTTAGAATGGCGTTAATCCGGATTTCTGATCCACACTTCGAGGGCAATAAAGTTTTGGTCGATCCTAAAGTCCAACACAGAGTTGAAATTCATAGTAATAGCTGTAACACCGAAGTGCCTTCTCCTTCTTCGTTCTCAAAGCACCGCTCCAGTCGACTCAACTCAGAATGTGTAACGTCAACACGTGGGGATAAAGAAAAGGAAACGGTGGACAAGTCAAACACGAGTTTTAAGTTGAGGGAGGGCTCAGCAAACACCGAGAGAGGTGGTGACCCAAACTTTCCTCTTCAGCGTTTCATACAAAAGATTCTCGAGAAGTTGAAACGAAAGAGGAAACACATCACCACTTGTTCGAGCCCTCTTGTCGATTTCTAGAATCGAGGAAGTAGGTGAGAACCCGTCACATCCCTGGGGGGATTCATACGGCCCCGACCATAAAAGTTGTGAAAAAAAAAAAAAAAAAAAAAAATCGACGGATGGCGGACTTTTTTTCAGAAATAGAGAGGGAGTGTATAAACATTTGGGTCGTTCGAAATAAAAATTTGCACTCGCACTATGCGCTTCTCTGAGGAACTTTGGTTCAAGGCCTATCTACAGGGTGTCTACAAAACAGTTGTAAGAAATTCAAGGGGTCGATTCTACAACTAATTTCCAACAAAAAGTGTCTCCTAGAATTTTCATTTTAAACGCCTCTTTAACCGACTTTTTTCACTTTCAAGTTTTTTTTCGTGTTTTCGACCTTACACCATTAAAACGGTCATAACTCTCTTAAATTACACTCAAAAATTAATAATAAGGATACCGTTGGAAAGAACGTCAAATTTCCTATCTCCCTGATACCAAATAACAAATTTTCAGTTGAATAACACGGGGAATAAAGCAACCTAAAAAGTGAACTTAGTAAATTTTCGAAAAATTCCCGTTTTTCAACGCCTAAAATCTCCGACTATTACCAGGTAAAGTTCTGTTGCCGGAAAGCCTAAAAACTGCGCCAGAATCTCAGCTTTCCAACGGTATAATCAAAACATATTTTACAACCGAATTTAGGGGAGAATTTTGTGTTTGAACGCGGAAAAACGTGCATTTTTTCAACGAAATCAGCGCTCTGGCCTCCTGTTTCCGGAGGCCTCGCAGTCTACTGCGGCGCCGTCCCACCCACTGCTGTCGTCCGACCCCTCAAATCGACTAGGCGGAGCGCTGATTTCGTTGAACAACTGCACGTTTTTCCGCGTTCAAACACAAAATTCTCCCCTAAATTCGGTTGTAAAATATGTTTTGATTATACCGTTGGAAAGCTGAGATTCTGGCGCAGTTTTTAGGCTTTCCGGCAACAGAACTTTACCTGGTAATATTCGGAGATTGTAGGCGTTAAAAAACGGTAATTTTTCGAAAATTTACTAAGTTCACTTTTTAAGTTGCTTTATTCCCCGAGTAATTCAACTGAAAATTTGTTATTTGGTATCAGGGAGATAGCAAATTTGACGCTCTTTTCAACGGTATCCTTATTTTTAATTTTTGAGTGTAATTGAAGAGAATTATGACCGTTTTAATGGTGTAAGGTCGAAAACACGAAAAAAAAACTTGAAAGTGAAAAAAGTCGGTTAAAGAGGCGTTTAAAATAAAAATTCTAAGAGACACGTTTTGTTGGAAATTAGTTGTAGAATCGACGCCTTCAATTCCTTACAACTGTTTTGTAGACACCCTGTATAGTTATTCTGTGGTGCTTCCATTACAATTTATTTTTATTATTTTATGATGAGTTAGTTGTTGGTCACAACAACAGGTGTTATCTATACAGGGTGGTCCTTAATAAACGTACCACCCTTTCAATTTCGTTGGTTGTGGAGAAATCAAAAAACTTGTCGAAGTAACTCCCCTTATTTTTTTTTTGTAAAGAATTCAGGAAAAAAACTTTTACGCAAAAAAAAATGCGCGCAATTGTGCGCAATTGACACTAACTTTGTTTTTTCAAATACGAACCCCCATTTTTTATTGCAGATTCAGATTCTACGTCAAATTTCATGAGAAATTCATACCTGAATCGATTTTTTTCATTGCGTGCAACTGGTACTTTTCGCGCGCAAAGTGACCTGGGTGCGCAAAAGTGAGTTTTTTTTAACCCCAAGTGTGGCACATTTTTTTTTATTATTTTTGACGCAGAATCACGTGGTGAGGTCCATTCTTCGATTTTATCGTTATTTTTCCAAATTTAGAAGGACAAAATAATGTTTTTGGACTTTATTTTCCCTCCCCCTTTCGCGCCACGTTCTGGGGACCGGCTATGGCAGGATTAAAAATAAATGCCTCACTTCTAAATTAGAAAACAAAATATTGGAAATTAGATAGGTACTTACCTACTTTAATGTAAAAAAAAAGCTTCTCATCTCAAAATTTTCAAAAAAAAATTAAAAGTTACAAAATCTCCGAAAAAGTAGTAATAAAAAACTAAGATAGTAATAATCAAATTAAAAAATCACAGCAACTGCTCGAAATCACCTCTTTTTGCCTGCAGACAAGTAACAAGTAACTTTTAATTTTTTCAAAGGTTTTTAGCTTTTTGATTTTTTTTTACATTAAAGTAGTAAAGTAGTTCCTACCTATTTAGAGGAGAGCAATTTATTTTTAATCCTGCCGGTCCCCAGCCCGTGTCGCGAAAGGGTGAGGGAAAATAAAGTCCAAAAACATTATTTTTCCTTCTAAATTTGGAAAAATAACGATAAAATCGAAGAATGGACCTCACCACGTGATTCTGCGTCAAAAATAATGAAAAAAAATGTGCCACACTTGGGGTTAAAAAACACTCACTTTTGCGCACCCTGGTCACTTTGCGCGCGAAAAGTACCAGTTGCACGCAATGAAAAAAATCGATTCAGGTATGAATTTCTCATGAAATTTGACGTAGAATCTGAATCTGTAATAAAAAATGGGGGTTTGTATTTGAAAAAACAAAGTTAGTTTCAATTGCGTACAATTGCGCGCAATTTTTTTGCGCAAAAGTATTTTTCCTGAATTCTTTACAAAAAAATAAGGGGAGTTACTTCGACAAGTTTTTTTATTTCTCCACAACCAACGAAATTGAAAGGGTGGTACGTTCATTAAGGACCACCCTGTATACATAAAACCCCAACCGTACGTACGTATGTCGTCCGAACGTGGGGGACCTGGGTTCGATTCCAGGCCGTGACATAACATTGTTTTTCTTCTAATAAATTACTTGCTTATCTACGATTTGTTTTTGCCTGCTTTTAGCAGGCTTTTCAGCTAGTAATTAATGAAACCAGTTAACAATTTTCTTCAGATCAAAAAGTTAAGTAACTTTATACTTTAAAAGTTGGAAACATATTTTGTAATTTTAAGACCAGAGGTACACTTAAGTAGTAACCCCTACCGCTGAAAAGGTACTTGAGTATCAAGGAACATGTAAATGAGAGACTAGGACCAAGCGGAGATCGAAGACCTGTACCAGCTCGAAGATCAGCGAAATTATCGATTCCACCTTTCTGGAAGAGAAATGTTGCTCTCTGGTTCTCGCAGGTTGAAGCTCAGTTCAGAAGGATAAATGCAACCATGTGTTCGTGAGAAATGACATCATCCGGAGGCCACTCCAGCCACCGTACGATGGACCGTTTCAAGTGATTGAGAGGAAAGAAAAAACGTATACCATCAAAATAAAAGGCAAAGATGTGAGCATCGGCGTCGACCGGCTCAAACCTGCTTTTACTGCAAATGAAGTAACAGAACAACTACCTGTAACAATTGAATTAACTAGGCAAGAACAGACAAGACCTGCAGAATCATTGCGAAAAGAGCTATTGCCTCAAGATACAGCTCAGGCCACGCAAGATCAAGACAGGAATCCAAGAAGACAAGACCCTTGGATAATCCAGCGAAAAATCCCTTTGCGAGGAAGTCTTGTTAAACCTCCTGTTCGTTTTCAAGATCTAATCTTCTTTTTTATTAGGGGAGGGGGGTAGTTGTGGTGATTCCACTACAATTTTGTATTATTCTATGATGAGTTAGTTTTTGGTCACAACAACAGGTGCTAGTAATTAATGAAATCAGTTCACAATTTTCTTCGTATCAAAAAGTCTAGTACTTAATTTTATATTTTACAAGTTGGAAACATATTTTGTAATTTTAACACCAGAGGTAAACCAAAATACCTTGACCACGGCAAAACTACACGAAACCATTGGCCAATTTTGTTGGAATTTCCGAATAGAAGAGACTTGGCCATACGAATTTCATCAACATCGCACAAACGCGATGTAACCCAACACCACTTACGATTCAATTACTTCTCACATTTTGAGGGTAGTTTAGAGCTGGAATCAAGGATGCACGATGATTTCGTCACTATGTGACCTTAGGAGCCAAGTGAAGTTGTGGAAGTCATCAACATAACCTCTCTTGGCAGACGGATAAGTCGTGAGAAGTGAACCCGTAAAATTGTCTTAATTGTTCCTTAACTTTTTCCAAATAATCATTCCTAGCCTGGTTTTTCAATATTATTGTGAGCTCCCGCTCACTGAAACACCATCATCAGTGGCGGAGCTAGGTTAAGTTAGCCTCCCTCATGAGACTCCCTAGACAAGCGGGACGCCACCTCCACCAGCGCGTCCAACTCCCCGACGAGGGAAAACAGCTGACGTCCCTCATCCAGCCAATCAGAACCCTCCACGAACAACATCTTAGTGGAGGGTGGGGAGTCGCACCGGAATTTCCAGAAGGCTCAACGGCTTCGCTTCATTCCAGTATCAGCTTTCAGAGAGATTGGTAGCCGCGAGCCCTGCCCACTGCCAAGTCTGCTCTCCCCCCCCCCCCCGTCTAACCTTGTGCGCACAATTTCACCACAAAGTCGACTCAAATCTAAACTGTTCTCGCCGTGAAGTCCCTGCTGCTCCAGCGAAGAACGACCCTTACCTTCCTCGCCACGAATCTGCGCAGAATTCCTTCGGGCCCTGTCAGAGTGAGTGCACAAACCTAACATACTAAAACCTTTGGCCAAAGTAGTGCTGTGATAGAGTAACCATACTAGTAACTGTAGGACACAAAAACGATACAGAACTTAACAATAAACCTGAACTGCCTCTTTGATGATGATAATGGAACTTGATTACTGATAAATGAGAATGGAAACGATTTTGTAAAGAACGCACGGAACTTGTATAAACCATATTTATTTTGTGACTATTTCATGTCGATTTTGATTCGCCCTTCAGGCTTTGTTTCTCTTTTGTGCTTCACACACCAATAATTGATCTCTTTAATAAATCAAAGCTAGTAGTTGTAAACCTTGTAGTTTTTCTTGACTTTCCCTGGTTCAGATAACTAGTACGAGGAACGTGCATCGACACACCTCAGGTATCTTTTGCATAATCCCTTCAGGATCATTTATTAAGCCCCTCAGGCCAGACACATTTGTGATCTGTTTCAATTTCATGCGCCCTTCAGGCTAACACAGTTTCGACACAACATCGCCACAGAGCTTCAAAATTGTCTACGCCTTGCCACAGGTAAATATAATCACGCTACCCTTTAACTTAAAATTAGTCATAAGTGTTTTTGGTATTTGCTTTTTCTCTTCCCCACAGAACTCGTGCCAAAGTTGTTCAACCATTAACGACACAGTCGTCACTCGTTGAACGATACGCTCATACCTTGGTGACAGTGGTAGGTTTAACCCCCTCCCTCTGTCCACAACGTGTGAGCACACAGAAGCCTACATTATTACAAAAATATATCCGCTCATCTCATAAAATATATTTAGCATTTTCACTGTCTATCGACGCCTTCTTAGAGTGAAGAAACGGTCGAAAGAACTTCGGTGTCCGCTAATCAATGGGCAAAGGAGTGTAATATACTGCGCTCCAAGTTTCTGTCAAGCATCGATCCCGATCCACCTAATCAAGGGGACTAAAAGACCCCAAAATTACAATTTGATCGACGGTACAAACAACTTGGATTCAAAAGTTTCTTCTAGATGAGGCAATTACTGGGAAGAGAGCTGCTTTCCAAATATAACCCTCGCCGAACTTTGGACGTTGAAACTTTTCTTCATCATTAACTTACTACTGTACTTTAATGAGAAACCTTGAAACTTGCTTAGCAGTACCTACTGTTCTGAATAAGACGTTTTGAAGTTGAGTGCAGGTAAAAATATTATCCAAAAAGTACTCGGTCTGTTCTTAATTGAATTTCCATGGAATTAGTCACAACTAAATTATAATAACTAAAAGCACTGGAAATCATGAAAAAGTTTATTCATGCAACATGAATTAATGAGCGAATTATCAGAGAAAAATCTTTTTTACATTCTTCAGGGATCGTTTTAGAATGTTCCAAAACGGATTTCAGTGAGAAATGTTTCGAAAAATTCCATTCTAAAAAATTTTAGGTCATCGCAATTGCTTCATTTTTCTTAAAAATTCGCTGATAAGGCTGTATGCTAACATTGCACGGGATATGTTCTGAAGGTGTAAGGAGTCCATATTCATATTCTACTCGTCCTCACAAACTCATAGAGTACCCACTCGGTTATCGTTGATTTTTTTTTCGATTTTCAGTATACCATACCAACATACTGTATGCACAGGGTATGATTTGAAGATGTTAGGAGACCATATCCACATTCTACTCGTCTCCACAAACTCAAAGAGTACTCGCACGGCTATTGTTGGTTTTTTTCCCCAAACTTTTACACCAATATCTGTTGTCAGCAAGAAAGTGAAAAAAACTGGATTCTTGCAGAAGAATCACACAGAGCATCCTGAAAAGGAATATGTGCCTAGAATGGATGAGAAAGAGAATAGAGCCTCTCGTCTACCCCCTAACGTACACCTGACGAAGCACTATGGGGCGCAGGCCTAAGTAATGTGTAATACGGTTCCGGGCTGAGTTCCAACGTGAAAGAAAATAAGGTGTTTTTATAGTGGTTTTTAAATACAACATAAACCTGAAGAAGCGGGCCCCTCAAGTATCTTAGGAGATCCAACTCAACCTGTGGATCTTACAAATTTTCTCACCAGACTGCCGGAAAAGAAAACATATTTTTGACCATAAGTATCTTATTGCAGAGCTGACCTTGAGTAATGGATCTTAACCTTCCTCAACACATGCAAAGGATGAAAAGGAAAACGTTGTCACATCAATTATCATCCTGGATAATGTTATCGAGCATTCGTGTAGGCTCTTGTGTTTGAAACTGCACCTTCGACTTCAACGTATGTCAAGACGAAAACTCTCAAAGTCAAACAAACGGAAAACGTCGGGCAAAATAGCCCAAAGAGTTCTCTCTCCCGGGAAATAGGGGGAGGGGAAGAGTTTACTTCAAAACACAAACAAAAGCGACCGCAAATGGATGGGCGGGGACAGCAAAAGGCGATCTAGAGGGACAGCCATTGTTTCAATGTCCCAAGTTGTCCCGCTTTGCCTTCGATTGTCCTTTTCGTTTTGTCCCTCCAAACAACGGAAAACGATGTGTTGGAATCTCGTCGGATCCTAGAAACATGAGACAAGTTAATTGTAAGAAATCGGGAGATAAGTCTGGTTGACGGTAAATCTAGATTTAGAAAACAATGAATCTTGAGAAAACAATGTGGGGTCGCTTTATACATAGAACAGTGTCAATTCGCGAAATTCAACATTTTGTGAGTTGTGACTTCATCTAGCACTAAAGGCCTTTTTACAGGTTTACGATCAAGCACCATTTGGCAGAGCTGAGCAATTCAACACTTTTCTTGGTCCCCTTATCCTCCCCTTATCTTGGTCCCTAAAGATCAACTAGATTATTTCCACAAAAAAATCCGCATAGAACAGTCATTAGGGGTCTTATTAATGGGTGTGTACCTAGAATAATATTCGTCAATTCATTTCTGGATTCAGGATTACACTACTTCTTTTGCATCTAGGTATGCAAGACGGAGGGATCGCCCAATTGCTAACCAAGTTTGGAGGACTCAGTTGGACATGGATAGCTACCAAAGCAGCTCCAAGTTATCTCATCCTGATAAATAGAATCCGGAATAAAACCCTCTCCAAACCATCCTCAAGCGATTCCATAATTGGACATCCCTTTGAAAACCTGACTTCAGTCGAAACATAATTAGAAGATCAAGTAAGTAGTTCTTAAAGGTATTGCTACTAGTCGAAACGGACGTACCTTTCGAAGACCGCAACCTTCTAGTGCCTATTCGGAACTATTCGTACAGAAAAAGCCAAGAAACATTTCAAGATCACCAAATGTCGTAATTTCCCGCATGAATACTTAACGAGTAGTTTTCCTCGTCCTGTCACATAGGTATGTTTACAAATTTGGATTTCTACCATGAAAATCTACCTTGAATATTACTTAAATTATTTATCTTTGGAGAAATATAAACTATATCTCATTATTCTCTAATCGAAATCGGAATCGAGCATCCCACAAGGAGACTTACCTTGCACGAGGCCTTCCCTAGCTTTAGAAAAAAAAATTCAAAAAATTGAACTCCAATGAATTGTTCACAATAAGACCAGCTAGAAACGCTGGAAGTTATTACACAAAGGTTTATTATTTTTCTATGTAGATCATTCGTCTGCAAAGAACTCGGCTTTGCCATTATTACCACTACCAACCATAGATACTACCTACCTACCACATACCTACAGCGATCGCATTTTGGTCTGATACAATTTGAACGGAGATTATGCCTCTTTTGCGATACACACTCGTGTTTCTGATTTATCGTAAGTTCTCCAAGTTCTCGTAGGGAGCGAACGGTTTGTCCTACAGAGCTCCGCGTGGTCTCTAAAAATTCTAAAAATTCAATACTATCTTAAATTGATGGAAAAACGATACCTTTATATCGAAATTGTTTGAGCTAAACGTTTTCAAAATTTCAACCCTTAGAAGTGACCGACATCTACCAAAAGCTTCGGGGCACAACTAGACACCAAGTGGAGCCCATACACCAAATTTCATCAAAATCGGTCCATGGAAACTAAGGACAGTGGATACGGGGGACGGACGGCCAGATTTTTATTCTATTTTTGGATTGTACGTACCTTGAAGCGTAAACCAACGAATTTTGAGAGGGGTTTAAAATTTGTTTTCTTCATTATTGAAAATGTTATACAAAAATGAAAGGAAGTGGTCAAATCATGGCTTATTTCACTTTCTCCTGAGACCTACCGAGGTCGACGATTTCTCTTTCCTTGCCACCTATCTGGTTTTACTAAAACTGGTGAAGCTATCATTAAATTTTGAATTTTAATGATCAAATTTCGATTGTGGAAAACCTGTTTATTTTAATTATTTTCACTCAAAATCAAGAAACAAACGATAAAATGGATGGTGGTGCTGTAATTTTGAGCAGGAGTGTAGTGTGATTCTGAGATTCTAGCACTAGCGTCGCCGAAACGATCTTCCAGCTAATCTACACTTGAGTGAACTTTTCTCCAGCTTTTTCTTTTTGAACAAGTCAACTTCACAAACAATCATAAAACACGATTTAAAAAAATCAAGTTTTAATTACTTTATGTAGAAGACTGTGAGATATTTCATTATAGAAGGCCGAAGTTTCTGGACATAGGTAGTCAAATTAAAGTGAGCTTATTAGCAATGTTCATATTGCTAAATTGGGTTTTAACATGCCTTGACCCACATTTGCAGAAGCGCAGTATTTGCGTCAAAATATCTAGAACAACTACTGAATCTTGAATCCGACAAAGGATTTTTGGTACTTGAGTATTATACGGAGGCCACCATTACGAAACGTGCCGCGGCACTTATAGAAGGTTAAATTGTTATAGATGTTGTAGTAGAACTATTCTAGTATTGTTGTGAGTCGAGCGTTATCAGATGAGTCATGTGTCTACTCGCAGAATCCTCTCTACTGCAGAAGTAGGCCAAGGTCAGGGTCGTTGACCGGAGCGCGCGCACTTACCTGTCATCGCCTGTCACTGTGTCTGGTCAGTGTACTGAGTGATTTATTGCCGTGCGTTACTACTGCTATACGTTTTTCAATAATGAGTGACGTGATTTTGTTGTGGGATTTACCTCGAAATGAAGAGGATAGTGTAAGTTTCTTACAAGAAAGGCATCTGATGTGACTGCTAGCGGCGGCGACGCTTTTAACTCCATCCTGACCAACATTGCTGCGTTCTGGGTTGCAGAACGTCAGAACCAGGCGTCCGAATAATTCAAAACTTCACGTGTAAGTCTATTAATGTGTGTTCTTTCCAATTATGTAGTTATTTTTGGTATCCGGTACGAAATATTTCTACAGGTTAGGTGGCCTCCGTATAATACTCAAGTACCGGATTTTTCGTTCATTTGGTTTTGTTCAGAAATGTGCAAATAGGTTATCCAACCGAATCTGGTATCCGAACGGACGCAAGCCAATGAAACAATCTATTTCGCAGAGTATGCAGTATAAAGTTTTCCCGGGATCGATTTCAAGGGAGAAACGACCTTTTCCTGGTAACTGTCCAAAAAAGATCTACTCAGTGTTTTTGGCGTCACTCCAAAAGGAAGGAAGTTTGTTAAGTACGATGGGAAGCAGTTACAGCTGGCCGACTCAAGGAATAATAGCCGAAGATTCGGAGATAATCCTTGTTCGGAGGGTATTAGCTTGTTGAAAATACTGGAGTCTTCGACTTGAAGGATGCTCGTTTTAGTTTGTTCGAAACAAAACTCCTAGGTACTTTGCTAATTATTCCACTGATATCAAAATTTCGCTACGGTTTATTCAAATCAATTTCATTTGCCTCACAATAAATTATTTGGTTTACGTCAAAACATTATCAAAAAGGGATGAATCAACCGAAACACATTATTATTTATGAACCGTATTGGAGAATCAGTCGTAACCAGTAAGTCGAGTACAGGAGAGTAGCGCTTTCGATGTAAGGACATCATCTTCGGGCCCTCGAGAGAGTACAATTAGCTAATTGGCTTAGTTTTATCCCTTCCTTTCACTTGACACAACAGACAAACAACCTTTCATCACGTGGTCTGGTTACCTCATGATTCCCTTTCCTTTCTCATCCTTTCACCTCCCCGTCACCCAAACAAAGTAAATAAAACAACATTGTTCTGTATTCCTGCTGTAGTCATTTTGGAAAGTCTATGTGGAAGATGAAGCACAAGGACTCAGTTTCTCCTTGAAAGAAAAGAATTTACAAGGAGAAACTGAGTCCTCCTGCTTCATCTTCCACACAGACTTTCCAAAATAAAACTACAGACTGACAAACTTTAGTACTCTCTCGACGGCCAGATGACGATGTCCTTACATCGAAAGCGCTCGCCTCCTGTACTCGACTTGCTGGTTACGACGGATTCTCCAATACGGTACGTGAACAATAATTGTACTCGTATATTAACCCTTTTCCAGTTTTTGTTCCTTCAGAGGAACACCTACTTTAAAGATACCTGGATACTTCCCATGTTTTTTTCTTCTATGGAGTTTCGGTTTGTGTCATGGAAATCAAATCAAACTTGAAATCACACAAAGCCTAGTAAAATACTGCAACGCCAAGTGTGGTGATATTTATCCACTCTAATCCTATCAGCCATATGTTTCACTTATTGACACATGATTCCATCTTCTAATTTTACTTTATTATTTAATTATTGTATCATTCTAAATGTCATCAATCCCTGAAAGTTTCATCGAAATCGGATGGAAAATGTGGAAGTTACGGCCGTTACAAGGAGTTCACGTTTGTGCATGCGCAGTCGCTTCTATCAGTCCGGGGATGATGATTTTCGTAGGGGACCATCTACAACCTAATCCACATATTCCCTGAAAATTTCATCGAAATCAGGTGAAAAATGTGGAAGTTATGGCTGTTACAAGGAAATTCACGTTTGCGCATGCGCAGTGACTACTATCAGTACGAAGGTGATGATTTTCATAGGGGACCATTTAATCACTAATCTGTAACATCCCTGAAAATTTCATGAAATCGGATGGAAAGTGTAGAAGTTATGGCCATTACAAGGAATTCACGTTTGCGCATGCGCAGTCGCTTCTATCAGTCCGAGGATGATGATTTTCATAGGGGACCGTCTGCACATCAACCCGCACAATCCCTGAAAATTTCATAGAAATCGGACAATAACTTCGTATAGTTATGCGCGTTACAAGGAATTCATGACAGACGGACAGACACACAGACAGACACACAGACACGGAACCAACATTGTTCAGAAAGGTCTAAAACGCAAAACGCAAGTGAAAATTTTGATTTTGGAGAACTTTTTTTTTCGTCCTTGAAAAGTGAAAACAAAGCTTCCGCTACTTCGGTAGACTCGGAAGCAAAAATGTACTTGATACAAGCGACAAAATTATTTAATCTTCAGGTTAACTTCGTCTCATATTCATCTATCCAGTTATAATAATTATAACCTAACCTGCTGCAGCTCTAGATCTATTAATTATTAATAGATCTAGAGCTGCAGCAGGTTACTAGTACGTACATATTTTTAATGGATAACCTCAAAATCCTTCCTACGGTAAGTAACTCGCATATCACCTTCACGTGATATCCTTGATAGGTAGATTCCTCTACCTCTCCTTGGTAGATCCTTCAAAGAAATTGATTGTCGCCAAAAACCTTGAGTTTGGACTAAATTTTTGAAATAATACTCGAAAATCAATGGACATAAGACATTTTAAGCTAGCGTCACACTGTTACAAGCTGTCCTATGTCCATGGGTACTAGGCTAAAACGTCCTATGTCCAAATGTTTTCCATAAATGACCTAATACAGGCCAGGCAACGAGTTTTCAAGATTTGTTTATACACTGGCAAAACAGGGGAATAGATTTGAGAGGTGATGGTCAAAAAACGATATCTCAAGCTTCAATGGTTTGGGTGGCGCAGAAGCCGAAACTAAAACGCGATTTTCTCGAAACTTGAAAAATGGACATACGACGTTTTTGCTAAGGAGGGCAGATATCGCCTCGGCTTTTGCAATTTCGTTTATTGGCGAGTAATTCACATTGTTCTGAAAGTTACTACGCCTGAGAGGCTCTTAACTAGTATTAGATGAAAAATGTTTTAGTCAGCGATTGAATTTTTTTTTTATTTTGAGTTTTTGAAAGCATCACTGATAATGACTTACTATGATAAAGTAATCATGATGATACTTAATGATGATAAAGCTTCCGCTACCTTGGTAGACTCGGAAGCAATAGTGTGATTGTGGGGTGAATTGCTGAGTGGGTCCTGGAAAATTATACGTCTCAGAGGCGCATGGTTACTATTTCAGGGTTAAGTGACGATAGTATTAGGTGCTTCCCTACCGCCCCAACTTAGTAGACGTTTTTCATGGCCATCATCTCATCCATCATAAAATTAAATATATGTCCAATTGTACAGCATAAATAATCAAAGATAGGTCACAAAAAACGCAACCATTCAAAACTGCTTTACAGTTTAAGTCAAGTGCAATCCACTTGATAGTGGGAAAGAAGGGGAGGGGGGTGAAGAAAGTTTAAAACCACCCTAATCAATTCCCCACTCGACTACTAAGGGGGGATGTCGGAGATGGCGCACACCTGTTGCCCTTCGAGGTCGCCCCTTCGCCTCATCCTTCTACGGATTGGATGGGAGGGGTCTTGGATACTTCGGAGGGATTTTTATAGCATCCACGGGGCATCCTCCAGTCGCGACTGTCATGGTAACGCGAGGTCACGGCCTCAGTCGTCGTGAGGGCTCATGAAATCGCCCCCCGTCCGGGGATCGTTTGATCCGATATCTACATTCCATTGCGGGTTACTATGGAAATAAAAGTCCAAAATTTTCTCATGTCTCCCAATTTTTCAAGACCATAGTAGGTTTTGATGTGAGTACCCAAGGTTCTTCATAACATTCTGATCATACATCAATGTAATAAGAGAAAGTTGGTTAAAAACCATGTTTTAGTACTAAAAAAACTACAGCCACAAGGAATGTTTCCAGCTAACGATTCTTTTGGTATTCTAAGCTTACCTGCTGTTGGTTTTGAGCCTGAGTCGTGAGCCTGGCGCCGACGCAGCGCCTGGTCTCCAGGAAGGCCTCTCGTTTGGCTACCTCGCTGGGGTAGTGAGTGAGGACGCCGGCGAAGTTGGTGGCCAGGACGAGGATGAGGTTCCCAATCACGACCTGCACAGATAAAAAGAAAATATTTAACATGCAGTCATTGATTGCCGTAGCAGGAAGCAACAAACATTTGGAATACGACAAATACAAGAAATTAAATCAGCAACTGTGGAGAGGATGCGTGCAGGGTTAAACAATTACAGAACAGGTAATTAGACATGACGTTCGTTATTTATCCTAGCACCATGCTAGGTAGCCCATTCAGGGTAATCCAACCATGGTATTCAGTCACAATGAGGAATTTCACTATATCGGAATTTCCTATTTTTGACCCCAAAATCGGATTCAGCACCTCGAAAAACCTCCTAAGGCAAACTTTCAGCCCGAACTTCCTAATTTACGAATAAACAAAACAGTGTAGAAAATAAGAATGTTTAAAAAAAAACCGGGAAAATGACGTCATCCTGGAATAGTTCATTTATGGCCGCTTGAAGCGCTGAGATCGAGAAATCTATAGTCCCCAGATGCAAAATTTCACAAAACAGTAAAGTTCGAAATCGAAAAACTGAAGAAAAAAATAGAAAAAGCAAGATGGGGAAAATTAGGTTTCCCCTGTTTTTGTTTGATAACTTTTCTCTTAGAAAACACGATTTCGTCGTCCCAATGGGCAACACTGGGAGGAGACGGCGATCCGAACAGCCCAATCAGCGAGCGTTCCCACTTCACGTCCGTTTTCCCGGTTAGTTTTGAAATCAAAAATTTTGATTGTCTCCCAAAAATAACAGGAGACTTATTTTCCGAAATCAGCCCGATTTTTATCTATCCCACACCATTAACTACCTATTCAGGAAAAATGCAAACAGAATTCGGTGAAATTCCTCATTCCAGGATGATTTGATGATGACACTTTCAGTCACAGCCACGTGGCGACCAGGAGATTGATTTCCATCCACAATCGAAGTCGCATACTCAACAACATAAATAAAATAGTCCGAATCTCTGATTAAACGTAACAGTCATAAACTTGGGCTCATAAATCACCACGAGGTTGAGGAAGCACCTCTGGAAGCGTGATTGCTCGTCCAACTCTACCTACAGACAGCTAGGCAGTACTGGGTAATCCTACTCCTGATCAGGACATGGTAATCAGTCACAATTCCTGTTGAATTTGATCACAAATGGAGATGCACCGTCAAAATCTCTTGAAACGAAAGAAGTATGCACTTGGCTCATCAATCACCTAGAGATTGAGGAAGCAGCTGCGAAGATGTGATAGTCACAAGACCAGTTGCATTGTTCCACCGGCATATCAGCTTGCTTTAGACTGGTCATCAAATTCGGTAGGAATATTTTTCATCCATGCAGTGTCTTCTAACTGGCTTCCAGAAGATAATGCACATCTATAACACCCAGTTGCATTTTCAAAATCTCTCGTTTTGTTGTCTAGTTGAATGCTCGTTTTTGTTGGGTCTTCAAACAAGCATGAACTTACGCACATCAATCACTTCGAGGTTGAGAAAGCCGCTGTGAAGGCGTGATAAGGCTAAGTATAAACTCCACAGCTTCCTGAAGGCCTTGCAACGCGGAAAACCCGAACTAGTGGAAGGGACTTAATCCTTTGAGCACTTTGGAAAACTTTTCATCCCTCCTCCTCCCTCTCTTTCTGTCATGTTCCCGATTAAATAAGTTGGGAGACATCGGTGAGCTTTTCACGGATGTCGAGGAGGTTTTCCGTGTTTAACCTGCCCTTAACAAACACGTTAAAGCGTTTTCCAGACTTCGATCCTCACAGAGTACGACGGAGATACAGAGAACTGTGGATTTGTACAAAGCTGTACAAAGGTACTGGATATGAACGGTATTATCTGATTGTATCTGAGGAACTACTGTAGGTAAAGTCTTTTGTCACACGAATTCTATTCTTTGAAAGTAAATACCTTTGCTCCGCTACATTTCTGTGGTAGTTTGCTAGGAGAAATGGGAAGATCAAAGGCACCTGGCAACCCGCAATTTTCTGCAAATTTCGTAAAAGTTTAAGAACAGTTTCGTATGATTTTGGCTGATGGTGAGTGGTTTTACATTGGACAAACAGAACACTCAAGAAACGCAAATCGTTCAGGAAACTGTACAAAATGGGGTGTTCAAACTTCCTCCTTTTTGAATAGAATGGCATAATACGAGAAACAAGTGGTTAGGAACTTCTTGTTCTTTTCATAAATCGCTGACTTATTTATAAATATAAAGACATGAAAAGTAAAAGTTTCTCCAGGAAAAAGGTTTCTCATTCGATTTAGCCGTGAAGAAAATGTCCTCAATTCGTCTCCGAAATTGATCCTAACACCTCAAATGTGTCCCACAAGACGCACTAAGCACGTGAGAACCCTTTCACTCCTCTTATAGAACACACACAATAAAACTGAGGGAATTAGAAAGAATGTTATTGCTCCTACGATCAAACCGTCTGTGTGGTAGAGAGAAAATAGTCCTTGAAACCTCCCCAAAGAGGCCCTTTTGGTTCTCAACGTAAACAACCCGACCTTTGCAGAGTTTTCGGTTAGAAAGGAAGAAAATGGAGGCCGCAGGATCGCAAAAAGTTCCGATGAGGGGGAGGTTCTGATGGGGTTTTTCGACTTGGACAAACAAAGCTCGAGCGGTAAACGTTGAGAAGAACTAGGTTAAATTGGTACTGTCTTGAAACTGAGATATTCCCTTCATCGTGGCCGGGAAAAACAACCCTTCACTTATACCAAGGGGAGTATCAGTATAATAATGCTGGAAAGAAAAAAGTCCGCCAAGTTGAGTGGGCAGTTTAGCTTTCGCATACCGAATTACATGGGCATAATTGAGACCTCGTTGTTCAGGACAAGGCATTGACCGCAAACAGACTACCCAAAAGAAGATTTCCTTCGTATGTACCTACTGGTATTCAGATGAAGATCTTACCGATGTTCGATCTGAATGCTTCCTGCATTTTGATCGACTTAAAAACAACTAAAATCCAGAAGAAGAAGGTCTCTCAGTTTCGTGTGCCACGGGACATTTTTTAAAAGCAATTTCAATAACGTCAGGGCTTTTTATATGTTAAGGATTTAAAGAAATTAATTTTATTCAGAAAGAAAAGATTTTAACCAAAAATCAAGAATACTGCTGTAATGGATTCAAAATCCATTACCCTCTTTACAACCATTATCCTTCCAGTTTACTTCCATGAGCAACTCCTGAACCTACATCGCTGTCCGCCAACAACCGCCAAGCACAACAAATGTCCGCCATCAGCTGATAGAGACCTCGAGCGCGCCACCATTGGGACCCGCCAACGCCCAAATGCAAGATGGCCGAGGGGATAAAAGGGCCTACCCCCTCCCGCCGACCTCAGTCTGAAGCCACGCGTCTCGAAGGTACTCGAACCCAACTTCATGTCTCATCCCCTCTAATGTAGTGTCGCAGAACGAACTGAGAAACCCGCGGGACAGTTCCAAATAGACGTTCTACGAGTCCGCCAGTCAGACCCCCGTGTGATCTCGAGTAGCCAAGGTGCGAGACTCACGGATCTGCTACCAAACCTCCATTTTTGCCACATCGACGGTACGCCAAACGAACCCGGACCGAGGCAAATCTGCCCCGATCCCAGGCACCCCCCTACAGCATTACGAGGAAGAGGCCCTGGATGCAAGATACTAGCCACGGAGATCTCACAGTGGATCCAAGCTCGGCCAAGGGTGAGCCCATTCCCTCTACACCACGTAAGCGCTACACTCATTCAAATCTGGCAAATTTTCCCCTCATAATAAATAACGTCCTGTAAAGTAAAGTAAAGTAAAGTAAAGCAAGAAAAGAGAAATTGTAATTGAGTAAGAGTAAAGTGAAACTAAGAGTAAAGCATATTGTGAAACTAGTAAAGACATTAATACGAGTATAAGAAGGAGTTGTAAAATATTACATAATTTTTGTTACAATAATAATTTTTCCAGTCAATGATTCTAAGTCATATCTTAAATACTAAGAATCCAATTTATTGCAAGTTTTGTGCATTACTTATTTGCGTCAAGTGTGACATATTTTCGTTCAAGTACTTTTTCTTATTTGAAGTGGTTCCATCTGAACCCTTAAAATCCGCTTCACGGTAAAACACTTATACATTTCATGAATAAAAACCCTACGTGTTTTTCAAATTGTGATCTTCATTTCAGAAGGTAGAAACCTTTCCAACTCTAAAGGACTCAGGTATTTTGCAAATATTTGGCTTTTGGGTATTTTTCCTGAGGTCAATACTCGACCCAGGTGGTGGCAGCAACCCTAGGTATCCCTCAGGTAAAACCATTTATCCTCTGAACCCTTGGTCCAAGATAACCTCTACCTGGAGATCCCTAGCCTCACATAATTATAGTTTTCAGCAGTTTTGAAGGTATTAGGAATATTTCGTAAAAGTAACAATCAGTTTATCAGAAATCTTTTATTTCGCATAATATCATTTAGCAGCAAATCAGTTTCCTTATCCTCATGGTCACACGCAACTACCATATATAGTAAAGTCATCTTCACCTTCAGCAGTTTGCTCACGTCAGTAAGCTCTGGTAAGTATAACAACCTAATTCACCTTTTTGAAAACTTTAATTTTAACTATTGTAAAATTGGTAACCTAATTCAACTTAAACATACGTTACCCAAAAACAAATTTACCACACTGCAAAAACTACATTCAAGCTACAACGTGGAAAAAAATCGTTAGCAAATAAAAGTTTAATTGTGTTCTTCTTCACACATTCTTGGTTGTGATTTTTATTCAAAGTCAAGTTCATTTAATCTACTGAAATTGATTTCCAGTAATCATAACAATATTGGACATTCGCCAAGATTCGCAATACGATACGCCAAAAATCGAGAGAAAACAACCAGGTGGGGACGTTTTTCCAGGACAGATCAACCGTTCTTAATTTCCGATTGTTGACGAAATTAGAATGAATTTTACGAACAAAATTGGTATAATTGTTTAAACTTACATTCTAAGTTGATTCAAGGAACATTCATTCTAAATATTCTAAGCTAATCTCTGACTTGTAACCCTGAACAGTTCGGAACCAGGTTTTTCAATGCTCTCCCTCACGATGTTAGACAGCTCTCTTCAGCGACATACCGTCGGCGAGTAAAGTAGATAACCCAAGTAAAGTAAACAACCATTTCAGGTTGGATTTTCGTCCTACTGCCATTCCTGGCGTCGTGGACGTCATCAGCTGTCTTCCGAAGGGAAGATCAGAATTTGTTCCGATGATTTCGCTCTTGGCTTCCCATTGCCTCACCGCCCTTGGTTGGGACCACGGAGCGATGAGAGCCCCGGCCGCCGAAAACGCACGCTGCAGGCGATGAGCCTTGAACCCACGACCCCGCAGAAGTCCACTGCCAAACAACGACGCCCCAACGACCGTAGCCACACCGCGAGTGAAGAGTCTTTTGATCGATGCGGAAATCTATAGTATCAAGGATTATTTTACTCTATTTTAATGACTTGTTTCTTTAACACTGTTATTGTTGTTGTATCTATAAATTGTTATTTTTTGCTAGATTAATAGTATATTTATTTATGCATCATATATTCATTCTGACGTAGTCATGAAGAATTCACCTATTCTTAGGTTCCTACAATAAAAACTTTGATTGATTGATTGAAATTAGAACACAATTTTTTTCATGAAGAATACGGATTTCTGAAGAATACGGATTCTGAAGTAATGGATATCAACGTCGCAGATATTATATTTCGAGTGAAAACCTATGTCTACTACGTTCGGTAGGTAGTTTCCAAACGTTATGGTTCGATTACGGATCATCTATATTTCAATAGCTAGTTACAGCTAGTTATAATAACTAGTTAACCTCGTTTTCCGGATTTCCAAGAGTGGGAAGGTGAGAGGAATATCCCTCCAGGCTTAGATCGTTGATTAAAAGCTGCGGACTATGAATTAATCATGACCCGACTGGGGCTTGTTGACATCAGGGGAGGGGGGGGAGGTTGCTTGAACCATCCTGACGTTTTGATCTAGAATAATTAATTCAATTACTGGTCAAACCTTCCACGACCCTTCGGCTTTCAGCTTAGGTTAGTCTCAGAGTCTGAACGCGTTATGAACGGAAAGGAAAAATTCTGCAACGGAATATTCCAGCGGGGTAAATCCATTATTCATGGAGCGAATTTCAGGTGCACGGAATAAGATACTACCAGGAAAATGAAGAGGTAAAGAGTACCCAGTTTAAAAAATAAAAACCGGCAGGTACAGGGTGGGCACTTCTGACAATCAAAGTCCACATTTTGCAAGGCATTCATTTTTCTTTGTAGTAGAGGTGTAATGGTGACCGTTCTCTTCAAGTACTATTTCAAAGTGAGATTCAGTACTTCAGTTATATTTCCACAATCAGACAGGATTACAAACAAGACACAATTTATTCGCGGATTCTTCAAGTGAGTTGCGTTAATCGTTTCCTGTCAAGCATACCAACAATTCTTCTGTACTCTAATATTAAATGATCATTTTGGGTTGATGGTGAGGAAATGACGTGACAATCGTCTTGTTTCTTCAAAAGCGCTTTCGTTTTTATTCAAAAACATCTTCAGAATTTTATATTTATTATATATTTCCTTATTGCTTCCGAGTCTACCAAGGTTTTTCAAGGTTGAAAAAAAAGTTCTCCAAAATCGAAATTTCCACTCCCATTTTACTTTTCAGACCTTTCTGAACAATTTTGTTCCGTGTCTGTGATGAAATCCTTGCCAGAGCCATAACTTCTACATTTCTCATCCGATTTTGATGACATTTTCAGGGACTGTGCGGGTTGGTGTGTAGACGGTCCCCTATGAAAATCATCACCCCCGGACTGATAGTAGCCGCTGCGCATACGCAAACGTGAATTCCTTGTAACAGCCATAACTTCCACATTTTCTATCCGATTTTGATGAAAATTTCAGGGATTCTGCGGATTAGGTTGAGAATGGTTCCCTATGAAAATCAAGGCCTTAAAATTGACAGTAGCCATGAGCATTCCCAAGCGTAAAATCCTTGTAACAGCCAGAACACTTACATTTTACATCCGAATTTCATGAAATTTTCAAGGATTGTTCAGATTGGCGCGTAGACGGTTTCCTATGAAAATCATCTCCCCCAGACTAATAGTAGTTGATGCGCATGCGGAAACGTGAATTCCTTGTAACAGCCATAACTTCTACATTTTCCATCCGATTGCGAAGAAATTTCTAAGGATTGTTCAGATTAGCGTGTAGATGGTCCCCTATGAGGTTAGGGGAAGGTACTTAGAGATTGATGTTTTGAGATTAACTACTATGCATCGGATCATCTATACAATCGGGTTGTGGATACGAGGAAGCTATGTGCCACACCCATTCGGCAGACTTTTTTTGTTTTTATGGGGTAGTGTATCTCCATTTAATTCTATATAGTACGCAGACACTTAGTTTTATTTTATATTTACTCTTTATTTTTGACCGACTTCAAAATCGCGGTAGGCGCGAAGGAGGAGGTTCTCTATTCGGTGTCATGGGTCGATCATTATTATTATTTTTTTTCTTTTTCTGTACGTCTGAACATCTTGCTTTTTTCTGGTACTGATCTGCCTGATTCTTTTTGAAATGTGTTCTACCAGTATCCGTGGTGGTCCTGCTTCAAACGAATTTCATTTTGATTTGTTAGAAGTGTCAAAAATTTGTGAAAATAGTTGTTGTTTATATAAGTTAGTTCATCCTCATTTAGCTTTATGTGGCATGATGGTACTCAATTCTTCTTAGTTATAAGGTCCATTGGTTTATTTTCATCTTTAATAGGACCTTCACTAATACAACAGTTTTAATCGTGTAGTTTATTTTTTTAAATACATATAAACAATACATATACAATAAAACCCAGAAAATATTTTTGAATAAAAACGTGATGGCTAAAATATCTTGATTCAGCTCAAATAAGGAGGGTAGTTTGGAGATTTAGAATTTACATTAATATCATCGGATCAGGATCCAAGATGCTTACGAAGAAGAGTAGAATGATGTACATAATTGCCAATAACTCATAATCCTGTTGGTGACTACCAACATGACATATTTCGTACTGGGGAATATATCCGAGGTAGGTATTGCTCAATGGTACAGTACAGCATTTTACAAGTATTTCTACTTGTATATTCTGAACATTGAATGCAAGCAAGCGACACAACCCAACCATCTTGGCAAACGATTTTTTTCTGATGGAACGAATCTGGTAGAAGAATAGACCGAAATTGCTCAGCCCTGATATTTCCTCTGAGATATCTTGAAAAGCGGAGAATAGTCACGAAAACGCTCGCCTTTTTGGGTAACGTTGGGAAATGGAGAGACTCTCTGAGAGATTTGAAGAGGGATAATGAATATATAACAAGGGTCTTATTCAAGCGAAATCCGGGTAGAGGGAGGGCACCAAAACGGCGTTTTACCGTTGACAGTTTCTTGGGTGAAACTGGAGAGGAAAAGGCAGTCAAACAAGGGGGCTATAGGGTTACACCGAGTCATCTCCTCGAGCTTTTGGTTCTCAACTTGGACGAAGGAGGTGGTTTAATTTAGTCTTGAGCAAATTATTATCAGCTGACGCCATGATAAAATACCGTCATCGCTATTCTCAGAATAGTGACACACAATAGCTTTTACTCAGCAAGAGTTTATTCTCCATTCATAGACATTGAATAGAGACCACGTCCTCGACCTCTAAAGAAAATAGGTCCCCATTAAATAAAATCCGTAATATCCACGTGGTGCCAGCAAACTTCTCTCTGGTTTTTGCTAGAAGCGGCCAGTCAAAGAATCCCGTGTAAGTCCAAAAACATGTATTTTAGGCCACTGAAGGTTTTTTTGGACTAGATATAAAAGGATTTATTCGTTTTCTTCATAGTTATGGATGAATTAATATAAAATCTTGGATCAGTCCTTGGCCGCCCACTGGGTTGGCGCTATTAGTTCCGATATACATGCATACATTTCCACCCCTTTCTTCTATTTTCTTTCAAATTAACTTATTATTTTTCATATTAATGATTAACTTTTATACATAAATGAATAAATGCATAGTTGTCAATTGGACCTCGTTATGCAAATACCTGGTAAGCGACAAAAGTCGATTTTGAGAAAAACGCGTCCAAAGTTTTTACGAGTATACACGTTGTTTTGGTAGTTGGCATGGGAATTAAGAGGTCAAACTTCGTCTCTGGGGGTTTTTTGGTGTGTTCTTTCCAGCTATTCGGTCAAAATGTAAGAAAAATGTCTGCAAGTATCATTTTTATGCTTACCTGGTTTTTGAAAAAATCACCAAGAGCTAAAACCTAAATTGCAATAACCTGGTAAGCACCAATTTGTCGCTTACCTGGTTTTTGCAAAAATCACCAGAGACCGAATCTAAATTTTGAAAACCTGGTAAGCGCCATGTGTCGCTTAACTGGTAATTGCGAAATTAATCGAACAGAAAATAGAACATTGATAACAGGGTAAGTGCCAGTTTGTCGATTTCCTGTTTGTTGTCACATCAAAAAGAACAGAGACTTTACCAGGAAAATGTCACTCCTAACCTTCTACTGAGGGTGCACGAAAAAAAAAGAAAGCATGATGGTCACCGAATTCATGTAAGTACCTACTTGTACTTACTTGAAAATGTTTATAAAAAGATAGTAGATAATAACAAAATAAATTTGGTTATAACTAACAGGTTCTACGCCATTGATATAGTTCCCTCTCCCTCGATTGATACGTTTTGTGATAGTCAGGGCATAGCTAAATCGTGTTCCTCGTAGGGATGGGTATCGATACTCGATATTTCAAAATATCGATACTTTCGTACCGATACTCGATATTTTAGTATCGATACTGCATGTTAGCGCCCATCCAGTGAGAACTTATTCTGTAGGAGTGGTGGTACCATACCCCTTCCCCCAATCGCCTCTGCTGAGGGGAGAACACCTGTGTGCTCCCCTTCTCTCTCTCTCTCTTCTACCTCCGCTTACAACCGCAACATCGCTCTCTTAACTTTCATTAATAACCCGCAAATCTTATCTTAAATTTACTCTAAATCTCTTTAAAATTCAGTATTTTATCTTTTCCGCTCATTTAGTTCAGTTTAAATCATAAATATCGCGATTTCTTTCACTTCCCTCGGGCTCTATCCATTTTGCATACCTCTTCCTTCATCAAATCACCATCTTCATCGTCCAGGAAGCTGTACTACCAGACTCTACGACCAGGGGCCCCTGAGGTATGCAGCGCGCTGCCCAAAGGTACGAGTGAATACCATTTCTCATTTCCTTTATTCCTATACCTTCACTGTTCAATTTGAAACAAACCCTTTTTCTTACGATTTTATCAGCCCTATAGATTTAAATTAATAACAAAAATACAGTCCACTAAAACCCGCCGCTTCATTTGGTCCTTCTCAGCCAAATATTAAATTAACTTCTATGATATTTCGTTTGAAAAAGTTTTCAATTCATTCAGTATAAATAGGTGTAGCCGCTCCCTCTGCTTTGTGTTGTTGGGTCGACGGGGGTACCTACCTGCTCTCAGAATCTTTGAACTCCTTTTGCGGACCATATGGTGTTTTGAATAGACAGGTCCCAGACAACTCCGTTTGCTTGGATACTTTCTTTCATATCCACCAATGTTCCCATCACGTACATGGATATTTTTCCAATATCCACGCTAACCTCCTTGTTTACAGTCTGTCAATCAAACGTAACAAGGAAGTGCCTCCGTATTTCAAGCCTATTAGAGTAATTTCGATAGGTTTCATCTTGTTTATCGCAGTTTCAACTTCTCATACCTTGAAGCTTCTCATTTTAATTCAAAATGGTTATGACAAATGAAGAAAAATTGTCTTTACTTATAAGTCAACGTGATCGTTACTTTCAATCTATGCAATCTTGTTATGATTTAGCAAAGAAATGTGACAATGTGTTGAAAGCTGTTGATAGCCCTGCTACTGACGTAGCTTTTATCAACTTATTCATGTCTCGTATGACAAATATTCAAAGAACATACGACTGTTTTGAAGTTGCCTTAGCTTCCATAGAAGAAATTAATATTAAGTTAACAGAAAAGGAAAGATCTGATACGCTTCAGCCAATGAATGCATTTGAAGAGTTGTATTTCTATTCTCAATCAATAATGACAAAAATTGAAGAATCAAAAAATCCAAAAACTGTTAATTCTAGTTCAGAGTCACAACTTGCTCCTAATAGAACATCACAGGTTAAACTTCCACGCATCAAGATTGAACCATTCACTGGTGATCTCCAAACCTGGTGTGCGTTCTACAGCTTGTATAAGTCGCTCGTTCATGAAAATTCTCACTTGACTCCCTCGGAGAAATTTCATTACTTACGCAGCTTACTTATTGGTCACCCGCTTGAACTCATTCAATCCCTTCATATTAATGATACAAACTATTATATAGCTTGGGATACCCTCGTGGCTAAATATAATGACACACGACTGCTGTGTGCCCATTACATTGAGTCATTACTGAATTACCGCCCAATTCAAGAGGTTAATTACTCAAATCTTTCCCATTTTCACCGCACCTTCAAGACTGCAGTTGCTGCAATAAGTGCACTCAATGTCAACCGCATCGATGACCTCTTACTTCTTCATATTGCATCTCGCAATTTGGATCCTGTAACCCGTAAAGAATTTGAATATGTAAATTCTGCTAAACAACTCCCATCTTTTTCGGATTTATTGGAGTTTGTTGATGATCAATGCAAGGCTCTTCAACTTTCTAGCTCTATAACTAAAACGAAACTGCAGAAAGGTAAACAGCCACAGACAAGCAAAACCTATATAGTTTCTTCAGTCAATGCAGCCACGTCTGACAACTCCAACCGCTCTTGTCCTATGTGTGCAGACGATTCTCATAAACTTTATAGATGTGATAAATTTAAATCATTATCAACATCGGACCGCTTTAATTTTGTAAAATCTAAAAATCTTTGTCGGAATTGTTTAGGTTTCCATGCCACTAATTCTTGCAATTCTACATATAATTGTACTCATTGCACGGACGCACAAATAACTAGTAGTAAGCATCATTCGCTCTTGCATAGATTTCTTGATATTGGCACTCATAATTGTACCAATTCTAGCCCCTATGTTAAAATTAATGATACTGCTATTCCCAAAACGAAAATAGCGAGTGATGATACTGGTCCACCTACATCTTCCAATAATCACGCTTGTAGTGTTTATAATACTAATGACATTTTACAACCAAATGTAATTCTGAGTACTGCTGTTGTATCAATTTTAGACAAACACGGTAATCCGCAATCTGTTAGAATATTGATTGATCAAGGTTCGCAGATCAATATTATCACTAAGGCTTGTGTTCGTAGACTAGGGTTAACTACGTATAAAAATTATCATACTATGAAATCTGTTGGTGGTCTTACACGTGCTAGTGAAGGATATGTCTCTTGCGTTCTCCAGCCTAGTGACTCTGACTCACCATCATTCGCCGCTAAGGCTTTCGTAATTTCTAATATTACTGATAAGCTTCCTCAAACCGCAATCGATCCAGCTGTGTATTCGCGACTTCGTGGAGTAAAGTTGGCCGATCCAGACTTTTCTAATCCAAGTGAAATAGATTTTCTACTTGGCGCTGAGCTCTTCCCGCTTATTTTGAATGTTTCTCACAACATCATTGTTGGAGAGCCATCCGCTTTATCTACTTGTTTTGGTTGGATTTTGCTTGGTAGATTACCAAACCAATCAGTTACTCCTGCCTCTTCCACATTTCTTACGACGAGTACTTGTTGCGAATCTTTAGACACAACTCTTAAAAAGTTTTGGGAATCGGAAGAGATTCCAATTTCTGTTCCTAATGATCCTGATGATGATATTTGTGAATCGCTCTTTGTCCGGACTCACTCCCGTTTGTCGTCAGGTCGCTACATGGTTCGCCTCCCTTTCAAGGATAGATCTTCTCACCTTCCCAATGGTAGAAATACAGTACTCAACCGCTTCACATCTCTAGAGGCACGTCTAATCCGCAAACCTGATCTCAATCAGGAGTACCACAAATTCATGCTCGAATACGTTTCTCTTGGACACATGTATCCCGCTTCTTCTCCAGCAGATTATGTGATTCCTCACCATATTGTCTTAAAACATGATAGTTCAACTACGAAATTGAGAACTGTCTTCGATGCTTCATTCCGCCCAAAATCAAATTCGCCTTCCCTCAATTCCTTGTTGATGGCAGGCCCCAAGCTTCAACGTGACATCGGCGATATATTATGTGCTTTTCGACTTCACACCTTTGTTTTATGTGCAGATATTAAACAAATGTATAGGATGATCCTGATACGTCCTGATGATCGAGGGTATCAGCACATATTCTATCGTAGTTCTCCAGATGATGATATTCAAGAATACGAATTAGCTACTGTCACCTATGGTATGAAACCATCCGCTTTCCTAGCTCAGCGTTGCCTTCTTCAATTAGTCGAGGACGAAGGTAATCCATATCCTCTCGCATCAAACGCCATACGTCAACAACTTTTTGTTGATGATTTTGTAACTGGTGGTCACACCATTGATTCAACTCTAAAACTCAGAGATGAATTGGTAAATTTGCTATCTCTTGGTGGTTTTGAGTTACGAAAATGGTCGAGCAATCATCCTGCCTTACTCGAAGGCATTCCATTCGATCATCGGACTAAACCCTTGTCATTTTCACCCTCTGATGACAATACTTTGAAGATTCTAGGAATTCTATACAATCCAGAAAATGACTCCTTCTCTTACAATGTATGTCCTAATTCAATAAGAATCACTAAAAGGGGCGTTTTGTCTGAAATATCAAGAATTTATGATCCGCTTGGATGGTTGACTCCCGTAACTTTTTATGCCAAATGTCTTATGCAAAACATATGGCAACGAGGTTTGCACTGGGACGAACTGCTACCAGATGACTTGGCTGAAAACTGGCGACATTTCACTGAAACCTTGACTACTCTACGCGAACTTCGGATTCCTCGCTTCATTCCTTCGATCGATTCTTCTGTTCATCTCTTTGGTTTCTGTGATGGCTCCACTCACGGTTTCGCAGCTGTCATATATCTTGTAACATTCTCCAATGACAAGATAACTACTCATCTTGTCAAAGGGAAAAGCAAAGTTGCACCCTTGAAAACCATGAGTGTCCCTCGGTTGGAACTCTCAGGCGCTGTTCTTCTTACCAAGCTACTAGCATCCATCCGCTCTTTTCTGGATCTCATGCATCCTGTTTCTATTAATTTATTTTCGGATTCATCAATCACGCTCTCTTGGATTCGTACACCACCTCATCTCCTCAAGACATTCGTAGCCAACAGGGTAGTACAAATCCTTGAGCACTCGTCTCCGCAAGATTGGCGTCATGTCAAGTCATCCCTTAACCCAGCAGATCCTGCTTCTCGAGGTTTACCCGCAGATGAATTGTTGAATTGCTCACTTTGGTGGAATGGTCCTGAATTCATTCATAAACCACTTGAACCTTCTTATAATAATGTTGACACAATCAGTTCTAGTGAGTACCAGACAGAACTCAAAACCTCATCCATTTCCGCTTTGATTTCTTCTGATAAATTTCAACATTTCATCGACTCATTTGATCATTATTCTTCGTATCTCAAATTGATCCGCATAGTAGCCTATCTACACCGCCACATACATAATCGATTTTGTGTCAGGGAGGAACGTCAGATAGGACCTCTTTCTCCTGAACATTTAAAAACTGCTACAGCTTCTCTCATCTTCATTTACCAGAATCATTAGTACCCAGAAGACATTCGTCTCATACGAGAAGGGAAATCTCCATGCTCATCCGAGCTTCAATCGCTCACACCTTTCATTGATGACCATTGCATTCTACGGGTTGGTGGTCGCATCGATCGTGCTTCCTTACCCTTCGATGTAAAACACCCCATTATCATACCCCATAAAGCACATTTGGCTAAGGTGATTTGTGATTACTATCATAAATTTACTTTACATGGTGGAACTCGCCTGGTAACCTCTTTAATACAAAGAAAGTTTTGGATTCCATCGCTAAGGAAACTTTTACGTCAACGCATTCATCTCTGCATTAAATGTTATTTGCCCAAGGCAAAACCTCTCCAACCCATCATGTCTGAGTTGCCATCTGAGCGTCTTAGCACTCTTCGTCCTTTCACTAAGATTGCTATTGACCTTGCAGGACCCTTTCTAATCAAGTCTGGCCAACGCCGAAATGCACCGACTTCCAAGTCATATTTAGCAATTTTTGTGTGCCTCGAAGTCAAGGCCGCTCATCTTGAACTTGTGCCAGATCTGAGTACGTGCTCTTTCCTTAGAGCTCTCGATAGATTCATCGCTCGTAGAGGTCTTTGCAGTGAAATTTTTAGTGATAGAGGGACCAATTTTGTTGGAGCCGCTCGTCAACTCTCTGAAGTTTATGAAATGCTTCAAAGTTCCTCTAGTCATATCCAAAATCACCTTTCATCTCGTCATATCTCTTGGCGCTTTCACCCCCCCAACTCTCCGCACTTCAATGGTATTGCTGAGGCGTGCGTTAAGTCAGCAAAGCATCATCTTCTTCGAGTTGTGGGTAATCACATTTTAACTTACGAGGAACTTCTAACAATCATTGTGAGAGTCGAAGCTATTCTCAACAGCCGTCCTCTTGGTGTAATGACTGCGGATCACAATGATCATGACTATTTGACTCCGGGACATTTAATCGTTGGTGCTCCTCTTTTGGCAGCTCCTGAAGAAGATATCCTTTCTGTCAACGTCAATCGGCTTTCTCGTTATCAACTTCTCACTCAAGCTATTCAATCATTATGGAAGAGATGGGTTGCTGAATACATCCCCACTCTTCTACCTCGCAATAAATGGAAGGATGCTCAGGATAATATTGCTATTGGTTCTGTTGTCTTCATTCGTAAAGAAGGTACTCATCCTCTTCAGTGGCCTATTGGCAAGGTTGAAGATGTTTTCATCGGTAAGGATGGAGTCATCCGCGTCGCTCGCATCAAAACTGCTTACGGATTTTATGTACGCTCTGTTCATAAGCTCGTACCACTCCCCAATATTCAATAGCACTCTCCATTTATAATACCATTACTCTAGAATTTAAGTTTAATGTTCTAAAAATTGTACATACTTATGAGAAGTTGAAACGTATACATATATCAATTTTGTTTTTCTGAATTATTCACTATTTTTCGTATCATACATACGAGTATGATACCCATTTTTTCTATATACATTCTTATTGCGAAACTTGATAGTTTCACCGCGGCGGAGTATGTTAGCGCCCATCCAGTGAGAACTTATTCTGTAGGAGTGGTGGTACCATACCCCTTCCCCCAATCGCCTCTGCTGAGGGGAGAACACCTGTGTGCTCCCCTTCTCTCTCTCTCTCTTCTACCTCCGCTTACAACCGCAACATCGCTCTCTTAACTTTCATTAATAACCCGCAAATCTTATCTTAAATTTACTCTAAATCTCTTTAAAATTCAGTATTTTATCTTTTCCGCTCATTTAGTTCAGTTTAAATCATAAATATCGCGATTTCTTTCACTTCCCTCGGGCTCTATCCATTTTGCATACCTCTTCCTTCATCAAATCACCATCTTCATCGTCCAGGAAGCTGTACTACCAGACTCTACGACCAGGGGCCCCTGAGGTATGCAGCGCGCTGCCCAAAGGTACGAGTGAATACCATTTCTCATTTCCTTTATTCCTATACCTTCACTGTTCAATTTGAAACAAACCCTTTTTCTTACGATTTTATCAGCCCTATAGATTTAAATTAATAACAAAAATACAGTCCACTAAAACCCGCCGCTTCACTGCACTATCCGATATTTTTGGATATCGATACTTTGGATTCGATATTTCTAAATATCGAATATCGATACAGTTCTAGAAGAAAATTCAACATGATGGCTAAAAAATGAAGAAGGTAGAGAGGCTTTTGGGTCATTAATCTTAGGTTGCACAAAAAATGTTTATATCGAGGAGAAAATCACTCTGATTGGACTCTTGATAGTAAAAAATGAATAACATTTTTGAAAAAATTATTTTTCTTGAGAATATTGGATAATATTGATAGTTTGTGACACTAAAGTATCGATACACGATATTTTAAAATATCGATACTTATGCCCAACGATACTAGGGATATCGATACTCGGATACAATACAGTATCGATACAAAATATCGATACTTTTGTAACGATACCCATCCCTAGTTCCTCGTGAACTATGTAATACCTATAGGTACGTAAAACCGGTCGCTCGCCACAATCAACAAACCTGGCGGTTACCAGGTGTTTGCGTAACTACTGTAGTGACCAATTGGTGCTTACCTGATATTTGCAATGAAACCTAGTGGCGCTTACTAGGTATTTGCGAAATAAAATTCAACATTCGGCGCTTACCAGGTTTTTTTTACAGAAAATAATAAACCTTTGAGCAATGATTTGCAGCGTTTTTGGACTATTTCCCCCCAATTTTTGATGCCATGTTGCTCAGGAGGCTTGCCTCGCTAGTAATACACGAAAAATGGAGATTTTTGGACACACCGGGATATGAGTGAAGTTGTGAGCTAGTATTACACACGGTTGTCTCAGTCACGCTAACGGAGAAGAAGTTTCAGAATCCATTGCCTCCACGATTTTGCTTATAAATTAACGGTAACAATTCTGAAATCAAGACCTCACATTCAAATTGCTCAAAACTCTACTCTAAATAACGATTCTTTGTAAAATTTGGTCAATAACTCGCGCTGCATGACTGAAATTTTCCGTTTATTCTCGAACGCTCGTAGGAAATCACAACACTCGGAGTCTCCACCTCGTTAGCGAAGCGAAGTTCCTTCGGTGGAAAAAACATCCTTTGATGCTGACTGTAACTTCCTTTGCGCTCCTTTACATCTCTACCGAAGTGAAACTATCAATCTACGAAATTCAACGATAACTTTGAAAACTGATTTAGAACGAATCCATGGAACCTGTAAACGCTGGACGATTTTCACATCTCATCCCGAGATTGATTTCTACGAGATAAAAATATTTATTTGCGATCGTTCTATCGCGGAATAATAAACCAAGAAAATCGAATGTTCTAGATGGACAATGGAACGGGAAAATGTATTTTCTGTCGTCTATGTAAACCTAGGAGTTTGCCGCTATTGTTTGTGTCCCATTGAATTACGATCTTATATTTCCTTTTCAGTCTGTAAAAGTTGGAACTCGTTCCGTACGATTTCGTGATTGAAAATGACTGTTGTTGGGTCTCAACCATTTTTTTTCTCTATTTACCCGCTAAAACTCTAGGGGAAAACGGTCGTGTTACTCGGAACTCATCGAACTGTTGTTTGTCGTTGACGTCGTGATTTCCCGGAGGGCCGATCTATAATAAATTCAACGTTTCAATACCAATCTGCACGAGTCACATCGGTGACAGAACTGTTCATGTTCAAACTTGTTCCAAATGAGTTTTCATTAAGAAATATTGGCTCCTTTGCAACACCAAATGCCGATTAAGAGCAGATTGTTTGCCTTTTAAACCAACCATTTCTGTAGCGCTAGGTATGTTATTTCATGTGATAAAGCTTTATTTCCCACACAACAAGACGTTTTGGTTTAAATTTGTTGCATTACGTTTCAAGGTTACTAACGTTAGGGATCATTTCTCTGCATATAACTTTTATTTTGGTTTATTATTTTCAATAATAAGCCTTTGGAATCGAGCAAGAAAAAAAAATTTAACCCCCCCTCAAAATTTGATGTTTTACGTTTCAAGGTACGTAGAATACGAAAATCGAATAAAAAAATTTCCGTCCGTCCGCCGTACGCGGCACTTTTCTTAGCAACACTGGACCGATTTGGTTCAAATTTGGTATATGGGCTCCATTTGGGGTCTAGTTGAGCCGCGAAGCTTTTGGTTGATGTAGGTCACTTCTAAGGGGTGAAAATTAAGGGTTGAAATTTTCAAGAGAGCCCTAGCTCGTAAACTCTCGAAATAAAGGTATCGTTTTGTCACCAATTTAAAATAGTATTGAATTTTTAAAAATTTTTGAGACCACCCGGAGCTCTGTAGGACAAACCGTTCGGTCCCTACGAGTACTTGAAGGTTTTCCTTCGATAAAACAGAATCATGAGTGTGAATCGCAAAAGAGGTCTAATCTCCTTTCAAGTTTTATCGGACTAAAATGCGATCGCTGTTCATTTCTTCTATTTGTTTACAGTTTTGCCTTCTGCGTAACCAGTAATCAAATTTCCATATGAAGCTTCTATTTTTCCAATCGAGTGTGAAGCAATTAGTTCTTTCTAATAAACTTGATTGTGAAGGTGTGAAGCCAGTATGGAGTGGTAGGTAGTACCTAGCTGGTAGGTTAAAAAAAGTTGGTAGGTAAAAAAAATGTTGGTGGGTAAAAAACTCTCATTGCTCAAAGGCTTCTTCACTCTTCAGATCACTGATCAGCTGAGTGAGCTCCGAATCCATTTTCAATCCTATTGAATGGAAGTGCTCTTCCAGGCGTCTCCAGCATTCGAGAAGATCTTCTTCACTCCTCAGATCACTGATCAGCTGAGTGAGCTCCGAAGCCATCTTCAATCCAATTGAATGGAAGTGCTCTTCCAGGCGTCTCCAGCATTCCAGGAGATCTTCTTCACTCCTCAGATCATTGATCAGCTGAGTGAGCTCCGAAGCCATTTTCAATCCTATTGAATGGAAGTGCTCTTCCAGACGTCTTCAGCATTCGAGGAGCTCTTCTTCACTCTTCAGATCACTGATCAGCTGAGTGAGGTCCGAAGTCATTTTCAATCCTATTGAACGTAGGAAGCTGAAATTTGAGAGGGAAGGTAAAGGGAGAATACAGATGGTGGTAGGTGCTATTGATGGAGAACCAGTGATCTGTACAGAAAGGTGATCTATACAGAAAATAATAAACCTTTGAGCAATGATTTGCAGCGTTTTAAAATTGTATGGTTTTTAACGATTTCTTCAAGAAATTTGGAAAATATTTTGGTTCGTTGAAAATAATCCGATTTTATTTTTTTCTGTATATTTTATTTTTAATTTTGGAAATTTTAGTTCATGTTTCTTCCTATTCTGCCGTTTGTTTTTGGTAATAAATGAACTTCTGCTACTAAAACTCGGCGCTTTGCGCCTCGGCGGGGGGCTCCGCCCCCCTGCACCCCCCGGTTTATTTCTTTTTCCATACCCTGTATGAAATCATAGGAACACAGAATGTGTTTTTGCGATACTAGTCATCCGTTAAATAAAAAACAACAATAATAAATGTGGAGTTGACATTAACATGACAACCAATAAACATATCACCAGATGTTTTTTCTGTCGCTTTTTCGTGACGATTTTTTTTCGGTAGGTCATCGCAAAAACACATTCTGTGTTAAAATTGTATTTTATGAAAATGCTTGATTGCTTGTCGGTACCTACTCTTATTTCGCAATTAGAATGTTAGACCTTTTTGAGTTGATTTCGCCTTACTACTGAATACTTCAAGAATTTGCAGCCCAACTGAGATGTCCTCTAAGGGTCAATTAGTGAAGCAACTCCTTTTAAGCTCAATGTAACTCCTTTCATCATACACATGTGAAAAAAAATTTACATTTTTGTCGAAGAGGCAATAGTAATAGAGAGCTGCGTTTTCTCCCTCCATTGTAACCACAAATGTTCAACTAATTTATACTATATTATATTCTCAAGTTATTTCCAACCGTGCTTTACTTATATTGTAAACCAAACACATAAGTTACAAAGCCGACGAAAAACAAAGGAAATTTATATTTATAAATATGTCGTCTCTTGCAGTGGAGAACAAGAAAGACTGGCTCATCTCATCTTTGTGTTATTTTTGGTTTATTATTTTCAATACTGAAATTTCGGAATCGACCAAGAAAAAAGTTGTTAATCCCCTCAAAATTTGCTGGTTTATTTCAAGGTACATAGAATCTAAAAATGGAAGAAAAATTTGGCCGTCCGTCCGCCGTACGTCGGCCTTTTTGAGTTCCCGTGGACAGATTTTGATGAAATTTGGTACGAGGGCTTCATTTGGGGTCTAGTTGTGCCCCGAGGCTTTTGGTTTATGTCAACCACTTCTCAGGGTTGAAAAATAACGGCTGAAATTTACGTCCTAGCTCAAAAATTTTGATTGAAGGTGTTGTTTTTTCATCAATTCAAAATATTATTGAATTTTTGGAATCGAATGAGACCATCCAGAGCTCTATAGGACCAATTGTGCGCTTCCGATGAGAACTTAAGGGTTGGTAGGTAGTGGCAATGTCAAAGCTGTGTTCTTTGCAGACGAGTGATCAATATAGAAAAATAATAAATGTATGTGTAATAATTTGCAGCGTTTTTTTTCCAATCCTTGTTTTCTAGATTATGAGGGTTTTCAAGAAAATGAGTTCCGTTTTGGTCTGTAGGGTAGTTGTAGGGTGGAAGTTGCTAAATCCGGCAACACCGTTCGAAAGAGGGGAGCTTTATGAATATAATGAGAGGTGAAGGGCCTCAGTAGCTCGAAAAATAGGGTCACGGCTGACAGTTGAAATGTAGTAGTTTGTGTCGCGAATGCGACGATTTCAGACTTCAGTAACTAATTCTAATTCAGACAGCGAAGTTGTTGACTGTTTTTGATCTAATTCAGAAATCACATGAGATGATGTGGCAGTTCTGTTCAATAAAGATGGAACAAGCACAGGATTCCGATCCATGAACATGTGAAGTACTTATGTACATTCTCGTACCAAATATTCATTTTTGTGCAGAATAAATATCGGGGTATACTTATCTTGAATTTTCTGTACTACTTCTACTCAAGACTACCCTAGACTAATCTCTATACTAAAACTTCGAGACTAATTATTTTGATCATCAGGAAAGGGTTGTAAAGGGTAAAGTTGACGGATTCGTCTTCTCAGTTGTGTGCATGGTCGAACCTCCCTGCTTAGCATCTCATGGCAGTCTCGCTTGATTGTGAATATAAAGGTTGCAAAAATGAAGATAATGTGAGAATAAAATCGGTAAAACGAAAAAAACAATTTGAGAAAAGAGGGGAGAAAAAGTGAAATAACCTCAAGCGAAGAAAATTACCCATAAAAATCATAACCGACCATAACACGGTCAAAAGAGTGTTGATGGGGGTGTATAGCTGTATAGCGGGTTATTCAAGAGGATCGTTAGTTGTTCTATTCACCCCTCAACGAGCAAGTTTGCCTCGCGGGATGGGTGATGAAATACCGCCTTTTATTCCGAAAAAAATAGAGGGAAAATGTTCACGTCGACGACAGTAACGATGAGGAGTGCTGAGGGGAAATGGGGAACTTTGAGAAGATGGGTACTTTGAGGTAAATGCTTAAATTCTTCCCAAGACCACTTTCATCAACCCACCTATTAGAGGATAAAAAAAAGAAACTATTGTGGCCCGTAGAAAAAAAGTATTTGAAAAATTGCTCTAAAATGGCTGAGCTCAACAACCGATCAACTTCCACCATTTATTGTGTGCGCAAACGTGAAATCCTTGCCACAGCCATAACTTCTACCATCATCCGATCTCATCCGATTACAGGGATTGTGTGGGTTGGCGTGTAGACGGTCCCCTATGAAAATCATCACTCCTGGACTGATAGTAGCCACTGGGCATGCGCAAACGTGAATTCCTAGTAACAGCCATAACTTCTAGGTACATTGTTCATCCGATTTCGACGGAATTTTCAGGAATTATGCGGATTAGGTTATAGATGGTACCTTATGGGAATCAAGGCTTCAAAATTTGCAGTAGCCTCTGCTCATGCGCAAACGTAAAATCCTTGCAACAGCCATAACACTTACATTTTTCATTCCAATTAGATGAACTTTTCTAGGATTTTCGGATTGGTGTGTAGACATTCCCCTATGAAAATCATCACCCCCAGACGAATAGTAGTTCCTGCGCATGCGCAAACGCGAATTCCTTGCAACAGCCATAACTTCTACATTTCGCATCCGATTTCGATTAAATTTTCAGGGAAAATCCGAATTCGGTTGTAGATGGTCCCCTATGAAAATCATTGTCCCCAGACTGATGGTAGCTACTGCGTATGCGCAAACGTCAATTCCTTGTAACATCCATAACTTCTAGGTACATTTTCCATCCGATTTCGACGGAATTTGAAGGGATTGTTCAGATTGGCTGTAGTTGGTCCCCTATGAAGGTAGTGGAAGGTACTTAGAGATAGATGTTTTGAGATTAACTACTATGCATCGGATCATCTATACAATCGGGTTATGAATACGAGGAAGCTATGTGCCACACCCACTTGGCAGACTTTAAATTGCTTTACCTTCGGCAGTAAGAGAACAAAATGAAAATGTCTTTTGTTGAGTCTCGGCTGCATATAACCATCAAGAGTAGGAATTCTCTAAGGTATCGTATGCGTGAGTCCTTTAATATAAAAGAAAATCTAGGTACCTCATTTAAAAATAAAAAGTTATTTCTGTCGAATCACGACTCGATACGGATTTCCATCATGTAGATCTACACGAGGTTTCTCGTCCGTGTCTGATGGAGTTCTTTATAAGTTCATTAGTATGCCGCAGATGTGTCTGAGGATGAAGACCCGCCTCGTAGGTACAAGTGTGCAAGAAAATCCTTGATGCATCACGGAGAAGAGATCCAACCGCATTTACCTCGAAGGAGACCCCATGATTTATTCTCTCCGTTTCCTACACTCCTGCCACCTCCATCTAGGTGCCCGACGCCCCAAACCACTGGCTGTGCCTTGCTTACAGTCAAATTGCCTCGTTGTGTATTCAAGATCCTTGGTGTGACACAGTTGGAAAGAGTGAGGTGGGGACTTTCCTAATTTAAACATGAGTTAAGATACGGATCGGAATGCGGAATTGTGGTTTTAAATCACGTACATAGCCGGCTTTTGGGAGGGAAATTGTGAGTCTCCTTCAAAAAAGCATTTGATAGGAAAAAACAAAATATTTGATGGTGGAATTGAGCAGTACCACTAATAAATTCATAGTACGAAACTTGGTCTTCACTTCCATGTTTCAATTTTAACAATTTAAAAAAAATCGTCTTATATCCAAATTTAATGAGCATTACGATCGATTTTGAAGTTCGTCATTCAATAAACATCGGTACAAATTAAAGGATTTTTGAGTTTTTTGAATGTTAGAATGAAAACTTTGAAAATTCTCTCATTTAGTCAAGCTGTAAAATTAGATTTTCTTACCTTCTGGAAGAAGGAAAAACCTACGATTAAAATTCTGAATTTTAAATAGGTAATTAAACACACAAAATCAGGACTTTTGTTTGCGATTTTAAAGATTAAAACCTGTAATGGTACTTAACTTACGAGTATTCTCCTCTAAGAGCTTTCATTTTAATGTTTCATTAGGCGGATCTCATTAATGCAGTCACGGGGATGTGGTAGGGGCGTTTCAGAACCCACATCCTTCAAGCATTTTTTTAGCGTAGGCAGCCCATGAAAAATGCAAACTCCCCCATCTGTTCTTTTCGCCGTTCCTTGAAGCTTATAACGAACCACCGAACCAGCCTTGTCCGCTCGCACTACACTCTATTATACGTATCGATCCTGGTACATTCTTCATGAAAATAAAATTATTTACCTGAACACTCGCTTCACCGCCGAATTGGCTTGATAAGTGAATTATGGCCAGAAGTACCGCCCCCAGGACGGCTTGTTGAATTCCAACCGCCAGTAGGGCGTAGTCCAGGTATGTGAACACCAGAGGGGGTTGAGATCTGAAAAATATCCGAACCTGTTACTGCAATGTCATTTTAATACCTGGTAAGTGTAAAATGGATGCTGATCACATTACTCTATAGAGGACTATAATATAGTCCTATAATAATCCTAATATAATCCTATAATAAAGATATTATCTTTGGCTGAACATGATAACTTCGTGGTTTATTTTGAAGGATATAAGGTAGGTGCCGGGATAACATCTTTCAGCAACGAACTGGACAAACTCGAGAGAAGAATTTTTTTTTCCAATATTCTTTATTGCACCAAGTATAACTTATTAACAATATTATTTTCAAAATATGAACATACATTCAAAACTAAGATACCTACATCACTGAGTTTTGTTGATTATGGTGGATGTTTCACTTCACTGCTTCACAAGTAAGCTAGGTCAAGTGGTTTGGTTCGCTTCAATCTTCTGATGATATCACTTGTATCAAGGAGTTGGACAGCTTCCTCGTTGATGTGACATCTTAGCCGCTGTAGGTGTCTCACAGCTTGTCGCTTTATAGCATCGTTCATTGTTTCGATCCGAAGCTCATGATGGAGACGTTCGTTTCGAAAGTACCATAGTGCATTGACCACCGTTCTTAGCACATTGTTCTGGAATCTTTGGATGATGTCTCGATTTGACTGAGCCGTACAGCCCCAAAGCTGAGCTCCGTATGTCCAGACTGGTTTAAGGACTTGGTTGTACAATGTAAGCTTGTTCTGGATTGACAACTTCGACCGTCTCCCCATTAGCCAATGCATTTTTCTGAATTTTAGAAGGAGTTCTTCCGTCTTTTTTTTTGACATGGGCTTTCCATCTAAGTTTGGCGTCTAGTGTCATGCCTAGGTATTTGGCTTCATTAGCATTCGGAATAACTTTTCCCATGAAATGTACCGGAATATACTCGATTCTCTTGTTAGTGAAATCGACATGTACCGACTTAGTTTCATTTATTTTGATTCTCCATTTTGCTGTCCACTTTTGTATGCTGGATATTGATTGATTCAACTTGTTGGTGGATTCAGTGTTACATTCTCCGACTGCCAAAATCGCTGTATCATCTGCGAAGGTGGCTGTGGTGTTCATTCCAATTTCTGGGAGATCACTGGTATAAAGGACATACAAGAGCGGTCCAAGAACACTCCCTTGTGGGACTCCTGCATTGATTAGCTTCGGCTCTGAGTATGCGTCTTCTTGCTTTATTCTGAAGTAGCGATTGGTGAGATAAGACTGAAGCAGCTCAGCATACTTTATTGGGAGAGTTTTGCGCAGCTTTTAGTTGAGTGCCAAACTTTGTCAAACGCCTGAGCGACGTCAAGGAAGACGGCTGAGCAGACTTTCTTTTCCTCAAGGGCTTGTTCAATTATATGTGTTATTCTATGGACTTGATCGATCGTGGAATGTTTCTGTCGAAAGCCAAACTGGTGCCTTGGAAACAGCTTACGTTCTTCGATTATGGGTACTAGTCGCTTGTGGATTAGTTTTTCAAATAATTTAGATAATACTGGTAGAAGTGAGATTGGTCTGTACGAACTTGGCTCCGTGGGAGGCTTTCCAGGTTTAGGAATCATTATGACCTCGGCAATCTTCCACAACTGAGGAATGCAACGGTGTTTTATAATTGCATTAATAATCATGGTTATTTTAGCAATGGCTTTACGCGGGAGATGCTTGAGGATCTGACCAGTGATAAGGTCGTAGCCAGGAGCCTTTTTTGGACTGATTTCCTTATCGATTATGAGCTTAATCTCTTTGATAGTAACGGGTGGAATGTCAACATCTTGATCAATACCATCGAGAGAAGAATGAAATCATTCATTCAAAAATGAATCTCAAACTAAGTACCTATCAATCAGTATACAACAAAATAGATCCAAAACGTACTAAAAGAATTTGAAACCACAGGAACTGGGCAAAGTGCCAGGGTTTGTTCGACTTTAGGCTTCTGCTTACTTTGAAACAATAATCATCTAACTATGAGGGAGGTTTAAATTTTCGAAAACAATCTAACTCACCTCGTGAGAAATCCTTGGACAAGTAGGGCAGTACCAAGGATGCCCAAAGATGCCCAGGAAAGGTCCACTTCGTTCACTCGACCGCCTGATCTCTCCAGCCACCATATGAGACCTGCAACATGGAAATAATTCAATGTTTTGAGGATATCGATCAGGGTGTAAGCCTAACTGGTCTGCCATACGGTACCAGTCGATTCTACAACTAATTTGCAACAAAAAATGTCCCTAAGCGATTTTTTTTAAACCCTTCGTTTTCGAGTTATTTTAACTTTAAACTTTTTTTTCGTGATTTTGACCTTATGTCATTAAATTGGTCATAACTCCGTTAATTAGCTGTGTAAATTACAATTTGAGGATACCGTTGAAAGGAGCATTAAATTTCATATCGGATAGATGCCTTAACTTTTTTTTGAGTCAAGGTTTGAGACATGAAAACGTCCTCTAAAAAGAGAATTTTACGTAATTTTGGAAACCTTGCATTCTTTCAATTTCAATTTGAATTACGAGAACCCATACTTTTTCAAGATGCAAGAACAGTAAAAACTGCGCCAGAATCTCAGCTTTCCAATGGTATAATCAAAACATATTCTACAACCGTATTTAGGGGAGAAATTCGGGTTTGAACGCGGAAAAACGTGCATTTTTTCAACGAAATCGGCGCTCCGCCTAGTCGATCTGAGGGGTCGGACGATAGCAGTGGGTGGGCGGGCGCCGCAGTAGACCGCGAGGCCTCCGGAAACAGGAGGCCAGAGCGCTGATTTCGTTGAAAAAATGCACGTTTTTCCGCGTTCAAACACGAATTTCTCCCTCAAATTCGGTTGTAGAATAAGTTTTGATTATACCAGTGGAAAGCTGAAATTCTGGCGCAGTTTTTACTGTTCTTGCATCTTGAAAAAGTATGGGTTCTCGTAGTTCAATTTCAGATTGAAAAAATGCGAGGTTTCCAAAATTACGTAAAATTCTCTGTTTAGAGGACGTTTTCATATCTCAAACCTTGACTCAAAAAAAAAGTTAAGGCATCTATCCGATAGGAAATTTAGTGCTCTTTTCAACGGTATCCTCAAATTGTAATTTACACAGCTAATTAACGGAGTTATGACCAATTTAACGACATAAGGTCAAAATCACGAAAAAACAGTTTAAAGTTAAAATAACTTGAAAACGAAGGGTTTAAAAAAAATCGCTATGGGACATGTTTTGTTGCAAATTAGTTGTGGAATCGACTGGTACCGTATGGCAGACCAGTTAGGCTTACACCCTGTATAGATTACTCTGTGGTGTAGGTAGGAACCAAAAATGTGAACTGTTCAGAATAACGCTAAAATATTCCTCAAAATACCACACAGTGACAGTACTAACGTTTATAGTTCCCATACACCGCTTATCTCTAGGAGTTTTAAAAAATATACTCTTTTCTACCCTTTACACGATTTGAGTCGGTCAGACCATGAAACCGTGAAATTACAACTTGAAGGAGTCGGTAATGACGTAACCGCCCGTCAACTTTATAACCCGAAATAAGTCGTCAAAACCGGGCTCTCAGTTACGTAATTGAGGTTTCCATCGATAAGAGATTGCGTGCTTTCCACGATAAACTTCCCTGTGAATACGAAGGACCGACAACAAAATAATAAATACGAACTCTACCGCCGCTCCTTCAGCCAATTGGGCAGAATTGACTAGAATGTTCACATTTAGTGTTAATAATAATCGAAAGTATATGAGAAAAATAACATATTGTTTAGTAATGCATGCATTCCAGGGGACGTCCCATTGGATAAGCATTAGATCAGTTTAACCAGTTGTTAAGTGATAAAACTGTTTCACTCGATGTAATTTATTTATTACTTTAGGCAAGAATTACTGACCCCCCCCCCCCTCTCACTCTTATCCACCATAACATTTCTAGCGGCATGGGAGCCTCGAATCTGAAGAGCATTTTAAAATCCATGATCTACGATACCCAACATGCGAATTCGAGTTCACCCCCCCCCCCCCCCACCACCGCCAACACCACCAGTGGTGCCAGTCTGGCACCAAGCGGAAATACGTCGTAACATTGAACTTTCATCTGTTAGTTTTGGTAGGCAGTCCGTCGAAGTTCACATCCGTATTCAAGGTGAAACACAAAAAAAAGACACGAAATAAGCGGTTTATGACATCATGGCACCATGTCCTGGCACCATGGTGGTACAGAGAATAATTCATGAAAGTCTGGAGGTATAATGAGAATTTTTCCTCAATTTCAAAGCTTGGGTACAATTAGTAAGCAGTAAAGGAACCGAAATATTGAAAAATCGGATATTTTGTGAATATTATCCCCCACTCACCCCCTCCCCTTGCGAATTTTGGTACTCTGGTAAAATCATGTACAACTCGGAAGTTATTTGAGTCAAACAAAAAAAGAAACACGCAAATCGGTTGGAAATTGAGGCCTGGGCAGAGTTTACAAGATTACGCACGCAAACGCACGTTTTTTAAGCATTAACCCCCCTTTCCCCCTCTTAACCTTCATCCGCTCGCGTGGGCGGCAGATTGGCCGCCTTTTCGAATTTTCCCGTGTATGCTCGCTCTTAGTACCGTGATAGCCCCAGAAGCGCCATGTATTCTCTAGTTGATATGTAACCCTCTAGATTGCGTTGAATTCCGATCGTGGTGGACGCGTCAGTTGAGTCAATACTACTCCAAAGTCGGGCGCATCGGGTTCGAGCCAATTTGCCGCCTACGCGGGCGATAACGTGAGAATTTTCGCATCGCTCGATTTGGAAAATGTAAGTAAATATCAATTTTCCTTTCGCATGTATTTTCGACTGTACTACTTTCACAGTACTCTAGAATACGTGTAGGACTTCTCATAGATATTTCTTGTCGTACTCTGCTGTATTTTGAACTGAATAATGAATCTTTCGCATCTCGATTTGGAAAATGTAGGTTAGGTAAATGTTTATTTTTCTTCCGGGTGTTTTCTCGACAGTACTACTTTCGCAGATCGGCTCTAGATTATGCGTTGGACTTTCAATACGTGTTTCTTATCTTATTTGGAAATATTTTGAACTGAAAGCTAATAATGAATTGTTCATATTTTTCAGGGATCGATTGTATTCCACAGAGGAAGAAATTGCCAATGTCCTGGCCCAGTTATATATTCAAATTTTATTATATTTTATATTCATTTATATTATTATTTTATTCAAATTATTATATTCAAACTTTTGTTACCTCCTTTCATAGAAAAAGTAGCGAACTGCAGAATATTATTTTAGTGCAGAAAACCTTCAAAGACTGAAAATGTGATTTTGATATAAATATATTCACCTTCTTATTGTGATTGCGATTATTTGAATAAAGAATTTATTATAAAAATGTTCTTGTAATGTTGTGATGAGTTCCCTGGTCAAAACTGATTTGAAACACCCAAGTTGAACGGAGAAAAGTGGTGAAATCAAGGGCGGCCAATTTGCCGCCCACGCGATCGGAAGTGTGACTTCAGGAGACGCGAGCGGATGAAGGTTAAAAAGCAAAATCCAAAATTTCGGCGCCGTAGTGCACAACTAGATAGTATTCCGCGTCAAAAGAAAAATGAACCACGAAAATCGTTTGAGAACTAAGGCCTGGGCAGAGTACACAAGATTATGCCCAAAAACGCACGTTTTTCGAGCATTAACCCCCCCTTTCCTCCCCTTAAAAGGCAAAATTCGAAATTCCGGCGACGTAGTGCACAACTAGATAGTTTTCCGCGACGAACAAAAAAAGAACCAGGAAAATCGGTTGAGAACTAAGGCCTGTGCAGAGTACACAAGATTTTGTTACACACACACACACACACACACACACACACACACACACACACACACACACACACACACACAGACATACACCTATGGTTTTTTTCACGGATTTGGATTCAGAATGGTCTAAAACGGATTACTGTGTGGTTATTTTTTTTTTCTGTTGAGTGTTGTCCAACTTTACCCCAGATCGATCGCATAAGGACGCCCAAGTCTTACTGTGGGACGTCCTAAAAATGAGAAAAAGAACCACAGCGTTGTTACATTCTGTTGTGTATTAGTGATAATTTTTTAAACCAAAACTGAGGTTCGAATTTCTTCGCTCTATATTCGTTTACCTTCAATATTTCGAGAGATCCAGATTTACGAATGATCGAGATGACATATTTCGCCGAATAAATACTAGTGAGATCCGACTCAGTGATCCGTGTTCCGTGGCTCGATATTTGTCCACTTGAAGCAAACATGCACGCGTAAGGTATACGAGAACCGTCCGATCTCTTCACGGTGGCTGCGTTCAACTCCCACAGCCCTCTCTGCGCGAATACTTCAGAATACAATTCCCCACCAAAAAAATCTCAAGGGTTTAGGTATTCCGAGATATTCAATGAGGAGGAAATATTGCGCCTCGAACTCTAAGTTATGAGAAAAGCCACATATGTCTGCCGAGTGCTCGTTTACCTACCTTCCTCCACATATCTACATGTTGTGAATAGTGACGATTCGAAATACCTTTCGATGCGATATTTAACATCTAAACAATATCGGAAGACAGTATCGATATCGATAAAATATCGGAAGACAAATATCGATATCAGTAATATCGATAGAATATCGAAAGAAAATTTTTGATGTCACTGATAACAAATGTTTTTCAAATCAAGATCAGTGATATCGATAAGATATCGAAAGGAAAATTTTGATATCACTGATATTGCATATGTTTTTGCATAGTTGTTAGTAAATATCATTGATATCGGTAAAATATCGGAAGTAAAATACTGTCACTGAAATCGAATACGTTTTTGACATTTTCATGTCTTTCATATGGCACATAAAAAAAAAATCGTCACGAAATTTGATGCAACGATATTTGTTGCAACGATATTTGTTGCAACGATATTTGTCCCAAGTCGCCACAATGATGATTATGACCATCAGAAGTGAAGTTGTTAGGTAGGTAGGTACTTTACAGTTTGATATTACCAGGGGGGCATGAAAATGTTTCAATGTGTTGCAGACTCGTATGCAAGCGTTTTTTAGATTTGTTTTCTAAAAGATCGATTCGATTTAAATCGATTTTATTTTCAATAATGAACCTTTGGAATCGACCAAGAAAAAAAAATTTCAACACCCTCTCAAAATTTGATGGTTTACGTTTCAAGGTACGTAGAATCCAAAAATCGAATAAAAATTATAATGACCGTACTAGTGACCCCTCAAAACGAATTGAATCACTGACGACACTACACACTTAAGGAAATATCTCAAAGTTAAACTTAAACAGAAAATACGAATCTTTTCCGCCAAGAAACTTTTACGAGAATTATATTTTCCTGTCGCTTTTTACTGTTTCATAAATATCGGTGATATCGGTAAAATATCGAAAGAAAAAGATTGATATCACTGTTTTTGTATCGTTTGTTATCGATATCGATAGAATATCGAAAGAAAAATATTGATGTCACTTTTTTTGCATCGTTTGTTATCGATATCGGTAGGATATCGAAAGAAAACTATTATGTCACTGATATCGAATATATTTTTGCATCGATAGCCATTGGCAGATTCCCTAATGAAATTTATTTGATGAATTTTATCGAATTCAAAACAGCCTTCCGATGTTGGATATCCTTTGATGTTGAATATCGCATCCAAAGGTACATCGAATCGCCACTAATTTCAAAACAGTAATAGCGAACGCGGAAACGAAAAGAAGTCTTGTCTTGTCCCTCCCTCTCCGCATATCGAGCATGGGGACATAGTGGGTTGGCATGTTATGTCAACATTGTTGTTTTCTTCCGTTTCTATTTACTTATTTTGTTTTTTATTATTTTTTTTAATTAGGGGGAAACCGATAAATTACAGTATGATAAAAATAACCTTAACAACCGATATTTTCCTTTCGATATCGATATTTTTCTTTCGATATTCGATAATATCGCAAGAAAAATATCGATACAAATATCGGAACAAAATATCTATATCAATAAATATCGGAAGTATCGAATCGTCACTAGTTGTGAATCTTCCCACACCTACAACGTTATAGAATTTCATAGAACTGTGAAACGTTGACTGAACTAGGTGTCGAGACCCTCTTATTAGAACTTAATAATAAACAGCGTGTGCGTGTTATCTCGAGAAGGTGTCCGATTCTAACGGATAAGACCACGGGTGCTCTTCCCTTCATCTCGCCAATCTCTCTTTTGTCCAGTCTAGCCTCTTTTAAGTGTATGAGGCCCTCTAGAGGAAGCACAGCAACCCATTCTAGACCAAAACTCTGCTTAGTTCACTTCCAACCTCACCTCCTTCTAAAACGACAAATTTAACGGTTTCGGGCATCACCTCTCCTTTGTTTACCAGAGGTCTAGTCAAGTCAGACTTTTTGGTTTATTATTTTCAATAATAAGCCTTTGGAATCGAGCAAGAAAAAAAAATGTTAACCCCCCATCAAAATTTGATGTTTTACGTTTCAAGGTACGTAGAATACGAAAATCGAATAAAAAAAATTTCCGTACGTCCGCCGTACGCCGTACGCGGCACTTTTCTTAGCAACACTGGACCGATTTGGTTCAAATTTGGTATATGGGGTCCATTTGGGGTCTAGTTGTGCCGCGAAGCTTTTGGTTGATGTAGGTCACTTCTAAGGGGTGAAAATTAAGGGTTGAAATTTTCAATATTGTCCTAGCTCGAAAACTCTCGAAATAAAGGTATCGTTTTTTCACCAATTTTAAATAGTATCGAATTTTTAAAAATTTTTGAGACCACCCGGAGCTCTGTAGGACAAACCGTTCGCTCCCTACGAGTACTTGAAGGTTTTCCTTCGATAAAACAGAATCATGAGTGTGAATCGCAAAAGAGGTCTAATCTCCATTCAAATTTTATCGGACTAAAATGCGATCGCTGTTCATTTCTTCGATTTGTATACAGTTTTGCCTTCTGCGAAACCAGTAATCAAATTTCCATATGAAGCTTCTGTTTTTCCAATCGAGTGTGAAGCGTTTAGTTCTTCCTAATAAACTTGATTGTGAAGGTGTGAAGCCAGTATGGTGTGGTAGGTAGTACCTAGCTGGTAGGTAAAAAAAAGTTGGTAGGTAAAAAAAATGTTGGTGGGTAAAAAACGCTGCAAATCATTGCTCAAAGGCTTCTTCACTCTTCAGATCACTGATCAGCTGAGTGAGCTCCGAAGCCATTTTCAATCGTTTTGCATGGAAGTGCTCTTCCAGGCGTCTCCAGCATTCGAGGAGATCTTCTTCACTCCTCAGATCACTGATCAGCTGAGTGAGCTCCAAAGCCATTTTTACTACTATTGAATGGAAGTGCTCTTCCAGGCGTCTCCAGCATTCGAGAAGATCTTCTTCACTCTTCAGATCACTGATCAGCTGAGTGAGCTCCGAAGCCATTTTCAATCCGATTTCAGGAAGCTGAAATTTGAGAGGGAAGGTCAAGGGAGAATACAAATGGTGGTAGGTGCTATTGATGGAGAACCAGTGATCTATACAGAAGGGTGATCTATACAGAAAATAATAAACCTTTGAGCAATGATTTGCAGCGTTTTTTTTTTTCACTTCGGTTTCCTAATTGCTTCCGAATCTACCAAAGTAGCGGAAGCGAAATTTCCACTCGCGTTTTACGTTTCAGACCTTTCTGAACAATTTTGGTTTCTTGTCTGTCTGTCATAAAATCCCTGTAACAGCCATAACTCCCACAGTTTCAATCCGATTCCGACGAAATTTCTCAGGATTGTTCAGATTAGCGCGTAGATGGTCCCCTAGGGGGGTAATGGAAGGTAGGTACTTAGAGATTGATGTTTTGAGAATAACTACTATGCATCGGATCATCTATACAATCGGGTTATGAATACGAGGAAGCTATGTGCCACACCCACTCGACAGACTTTTTTTTCACTTCCAAACCTATGTGCCTGTAGTGTTTTGCGTTGAAATTATACAATGATGGATTCAGTAAAAGAACCCTGGACCTTGCAAGCTGACGTTGTAGTGTAAAATTAGTGTGGTGCCTGCTAGTGAACATTCGCCATAACAGACTTTGCGGTGATATATTAGAAATAAATAACTAGATAGTTACTTGTAAACAATACAGTTTGTAACTAGTTGTTATAATAAATAAACGCTTAAAAACAAAAGTAAAAGAAAAAAGTTTTGCAAGGATCCTGAGCAAATGGTAGGCGTTTGAAAATTTAAATTATGTTACCTCTTTTGTTACGCCATTTGTACCTAATCAAAACGCTTCAATTTATAATAAGTTCACTTTTGAACACGAACCAGAATGTATTCAAAATACTAGAATACTTTCAAAAACTAGATTATTAGGGGTATTCACGGTCGGGCCGTTCTCGACGTGTTAACGTGTTATACGTCGAGAACGTGTTTAACGTCGAACGAATCGGTCGTAAACATGTTATCAAAGTGTGTTATCAGTCGTCGTAAGTTAACACACCCGAATGGTCTGTTAAAGTGTGTGCTAAACGTATTATCCGTCGCAACATCAGAAAGAAAATGGCCGATAACTTGCCAGCTGTTTTTCAGTCAGTTTACTTGTGAGTTAATTAGTTTCGTCTTAGTTTTTTTGAGTTGGAGTCTGTTGAGTTGGAGTTCGTTTGTTTGTCTCGGTTATTTTGTGAGTTATTTGAGTTGGAGTTGAAGGTATGGAGGTCTTTTGGAGGTATGGAGGGAAGAGAAAGGTAGTTGTGAGGATGAAATAAATGCTATGAAAGTGAAGGAAAAATGCGAAAAACTGTTTTCTTGACCACTTCATCATCAACAAATTCTTGTTTATAACTTTTCTTCGACATGACTGCAGTGAGTAATCCTCAAATTTTCAGTGTAAAAAGTAAAAAATCTGTAAAGAATATAGGAGGTATAAAAGTTATCTCCTGTGGTAAAAAAACATTGCTTGTTTCTTTGCCATGGAACAAACAATGATGGACGTTGTAGATTTTTTTCTCCTCATTTTTACCGAATTCATGGCGTTTTCCCCTTCTCGTTCACACTTCCTCCACCGAATCATGCCACACAATAACCATACGACCCTAATGGTGCGATCTAGCCAGGTAATCGAAGAAGAAGGAGCGATGAGACTTCAACAACTTTAGCACGTTTAACACGAGTCGACTGGGGTTATTCACGGTTTTTTGTTTAACAAGTTTAGCACTTAACACGTTTAACACGATAAGCTCAACCGTGAATACCCCTATTGACCGATTTAAGCGAAAATTGTACAGAACAAAAAATTGTGTACTGAAAGTTTTGTACAAAGTTTGTACTGAACAATAAATGTATGATTTTTGTCGTGACCTCCACCTAACGTAGATATTTTACAATAAAGCCACTCGTGTGGTGGCCACCTGAGGAGCTCGTTGTCCAGTAAGTAAATAGCCTCTCTTTACCTGTAGCCTATCTGCCTATGGTGCACTCCTGATACCTTCCAGGAGTATAGCATTAGGCCATCTCAAGCGGCCACCACAGGCCATTCTAGTCTGAAACTCTGTTCTGCCACTCGCCTCACAGCCTCCTTAAACGATCAATTATTGGTTTTGAGCTGGGGAGATCAACCTAATCATCATGACCACATCATTTAACGGTGCAAGGAAGCGTACTTGGCTCGTCCCACATATATATACTAATGATCTACCTGAACATGAGGGGGATACCCTGGCATCGTTTGCAAATGATACTGCGGTCCTTGCCGCTGGTAAAGACAATCGCCAATCGCCGGCCCTAACTCATTTTTGATCCATTTGAGATGTGCGACGATAGTTCTTAAGCTTCGATATACTCGTAGGTACCCAATGATACACAGCTAATTGTTACTCCAGGTTTCATACGAAATTTTTGTTCGGCACGACATAACAATAACTTTCAAGTTTGAGAACAAACAAGCAACCGATGAATGAAGCGAGAAAACGAACTCACAAAGCGTGAATGTAATTTCCATCGAAATCATTTGAGTTGGAATATTATACACGGGGGAGACTGAAACTTTCCAATCTGGTGTTCCGTTCCCCGTTTGGCATTGAAAACTCGTTTGAATATTGACGAATCGTCTATTTATTTAGCGAGAAACTTCTCTTTAACGGTCTCATTAGAGGATATGAAGGTAGTTTAAGTGTTCAATGATCGCGCGACTGTCAGAAATGGTCGCAAATCAGTACTTTAACGAGGGCTATGTTGAGAGAAGCGATACAACTCGCTCCTTAGTATTCTTGCAATCAGATAACTGGCAGATTCAATGACAAAGAGAGAATAGGTGTAGACCGGTGAAAAAATATAAATACGCTGCAAATTATTACACAATGGTATATTATTTTACTGTATACAGGGTGTCACCCTTTCGGGCGCACCACCAATACTTGCGCCCGGGCAGGGTTCGATTCTACAACTAATTTGCAACAAAAAATGTCTCTTAGCAATTTATTCTTAGAGGCTTCGTTTTCGAGTTATTTCACTTTCAAGATTTTTTTTCGTGTTTTCGACCTTACATCACTAAAATGGCTGTAACTCCCTCAACTGATGAAGTAAATTGAAATTTGATTATATCATTGGAAAGACCGTCAAATTTCCTAACTACCTGATGGGGTTTCAGAAAATTTCAAATGAAACGAACGGATGTAAAATAAGCCAAAAGTAAAAAATTGGTAAAGTTTCGAAAATGTTCACTTTTTTCAAAGCTTGATTCTCGAAACGTCGTGAACGGAAATTTCCATGCTGTAGGCCTAAAAGTTGCATGGGAATCCCAGCTTTCTAACGGCGTAGTCGTTTTTTTTTAAACACCGCTTATTCAGTTAGAAAACAACGTTTTTAGGGCAGAAAACGTTCATTTTCGGGTTGTAAATCGGCGTTTTTTACCAGAAATGCTTTCCAACTTAATAAACCATTCGACATGAAATTTTACGTACCTACTTTTGACTCTGAATCGAATGGTAACACTAACCGATCTCCACGACAAACAAAAAGTACTTTTCAAGCCCTTTCTGGGTTAAACAGGGTACAACTGAGTCCTCGACTCCCAACTTGTTATCTATCGAAAAGATAAAGCTTCCCGCAAATGATCGGGACGATATTTTCAAGACAGAGGGCCAATATTGGGTACCTAAGTCAACAAAGTGGAAGGAGTGCGAGTCATTAATAACCCAGACCTCCCTTAATGACAATTTTGGATAAAACGAACTACGAGATTGAGCCTTTCGCCCAAAAGAAAAGGCTTGAAAAGTACTATTTGTTTGTCGAGGAGATCGGCAAGTGTTACCATTCGATTCAGCGTCAAAAAGTACGTAAAATTTCATGTCAAATGATTTATTAAGTTGGAAAGCATTTTTGGTGAAAAACGCCGATTTGCACCCGAAAATGAACGTTTTCTGCCCTAAAAACGTGGTTTTCTAACTGAATAAGTGGTGTTTAAAAAAAATGACTACACCATTAGAAAGCTGGGATTCACATGCAACTTCTAGGCTTACAGCATGGAAATTTCCGTTCACGACGTTTCGAGAATCAAACGTTTTTGAGAATCAAACAAGAAAAAAGTGAAAATTTTCGAAACTTTACCAATTTTTTACTTTTGGTTTATTTTACACCCGTTCGTTTCATTTGAAATTTTCTGAAACCCCATCAGGGAGATAGGAAATTTGACGGTCTTTCCAATGATATAATCAAATTTCAATTTACTTCATCAGTTAAGGGAGTTACAGCCATTTTAGTGATGTAAGGTCGAAAACACGAAAAAAATCTTGAAAGTGAAATAACTCGAAAACGAAGCCTCTAAGAAAAAATTGCAGAGAGACATTTTTTGTTGCAAATTAGTTGTAGAATCGAACCCTGCCCGGTGGTGCGCCCGAAAGGGTGACACCCTGTAGATCAACCGTCTGCATAGATCGCGGGGTTTCCATTATTAGCAATAACATCGCTATTCGGGAGTTGTAGGTGCATTCATCACAAAAGTTCTTGGTTGCTAAGAAAGAACAACTGATAACAACACGAAACTTTGCTCAAAGAAACGAATAATTTTAGCTTTCAATCTCGGCGGACGGACGGATTTTTAAGCATTCGATTTTCGGATTCTACGTACGTTGAAACGAAAACTATCAAATTTTGAGGGCGAGGGGGTTCACATTTTTCTTGCTAGATTCCAAAAGTTCGTTATTGAAAATAATAAACCAAAATCAAGTCTGACGAGTGGTTGTGGCACTTAGGCTCTACTTTCGATTAAAAATTTTGAAAAAAAAATCAGGCGCTCCTCGTGTCTCGTGTTTCTGATTTATCGCAAGTCCAACCCGTAGAATCCGAAAATCGAATAAAAATTTTTCCGTCCGTCCGTCGTAGTTTCCATGAACCGATTTTGACGAAATTTGGTATATGGGCTCCATTTGGGTTCTAGTTGTGCCCCGAAGCTTTGGGTTGATGTCAGTCACTTCTAAGGGTTGAAATTTTCAAAACACCCTAGCTCAAAAAATTTCGATGTAAAGGTAATGTTTTTCCCATCAATTTAAGATAGTATTGAATTTTTAGAATCGAATGAGACCACCCGGAGCTCTGTGGGACCAACCGTTCGCTCCCTATGAAAACTTAAGGGTTGGACTTACGATAAATCAGAAACACGAGTGTGAATCGCAAAAGAGGCCTAATCTCTGTTCAAATTTTAGCTGATCAAAATGCGATCGCTGTTCGTTTCTTCGAGTTGTAGTCAGGTTTGCGTCCTTAGCAACCCTTTTTTTTAAATTGAGTGTGAAGCGTTTATTTCACAAAATAAACTTGAATGTGAACCGAAATTAGGTTGGTAGGCAGTGACAATGGCTAAGTTGTGTTCTTTGCTGTCGAATGATCGATCAGAAAAATAATAAACCTTTGTGTAATAATTTGCAGTTTTTCTCCGGCAATTATTGTTTGATTTTGATGATTCCAGTGACAATCGTTTATTTTTTCAATTCCCTAGATTGCTGCACTAATGAATTTCGAAAATCCTTGAAAATTCCAAATTTAGGTACAATTGTTAAAGTTTGAGCGCCTGTAATTTACGGAAATACTAACCCGGAACGAGGAACGAACTGAGACCCCATTAATAAGGTACCCCCTATGTTGTACTTGATTATCACTTGAAATTTGATTTATTAACTAGTAAATCGGTAACTATGAGAATCTAATGTCGATGATCACAAATGAGTTTGGAGCTCTGAACTACCTACTCGAGGCTCTAAGCCCGCTTTGAACTAGTTGAGTTGATGAGGTATCACCAGGTGGCGTCACTATCGTGGCCATTCCCACCGGGACAGTTCGACAATCACAATCAACGTTTGAATAGCCCATTGTCGTCCATCACGGTAAACATTTGCGCATCGTCCTGAGCAGCTCCCTTTGTTGAGTCTATTAAAAACATTCGCTCTGTATTCACCCTAGCGGATGGTTGGTCAGGTTTTCCTATAAGCGGATTCACTAAGCAATTTCGCGTAATTTTGTGCTTCACCGTTTACGTTCCACAAATAAATTGTTTTTCGATTGGGAGGCCGGAGAAATCGTTTGGTTTTATCTCGTCGAAAAGAGAAAAACATAATGAGATATTTACGTTGAAAGGAGATTTCGTTGAGTCTTGGGTAGCCAATTTTCGAGGTGAAATCCTCGTAGCCGATTGGGTAGGTGCTTCCAAGCGTCAACTCAAAGGAATTGTATAGGTTAGGTGGTAATCGTCAGGTTTTTAGTCTCAACATATAATTCCATGAAAATTCCTTCTATTCATAGTTTATCCGCAAAATAAACCTTAAATTGTAGTACCGCTATTTGAAAGAAATCTTTTCTTTTTTCAACCCACTTGACCTCGTTGAATGAGTTTCATCAGCGTTCGATCCGAATGTTCTCCTTGTCAATAATTGGTCAGGGAAAACATCAACAAAGCTACAAATCAAGGAAGTCGGACGTTTTGAGCTTTCATTGCCAAAACACTTGCACAAACACATACTTAGCATTTTTCTTATTTTTTCAAATACAAAATGTTTTGCATAATTCTGTCAAGTTTGGTGGACAGTACAGTATTCGACCTATGGAAATAAATCCAAAAAAATGTTGAACAGAAACTGGTATTTGGGAGTTTTCAAGAGTGCTGAATCCGAATTTGGCATCGAAAATAGGAAAAGTTGCATTCATGAAAAATTACCCCCAATACTCAATGCATTCATGGTTATATGTATACTCAAACTCTTCCGATGTTCGTATCACCTCAAAATTCCACCATATTTGTACAAAACTTGACTTAACTGTCAATTTACGTTTTGAGTATTAGGGAGCTGCTAATGAAATCACACACGATCAAGATGGAGTGTCTTTTATCTATTGGTACATCATGGATGCTACAATATTAACCCTGTACCTACTTGGCAAAAGTGTATCCATGGTGATTCTTTAAATTTTTCCCCCCTAAAGTGTACTTTAGGCCCTCCAAAAACATATTTGTTATGTCAGTGTGTTGTCGAGTGAAGGCGATGGCCTTCTCGATGGCTTGTTGATTTCTATTGGTCCCTACTCAACAAGGATGCAGGAGATTTACCATACACTGGCTTCCCGGCGCATTACTGTCTACCTAGGGAAGGAGTATTAGGAGAAGCTACGGAGAAGAGACAGAATAGGTGCTTTTCTCTGCCAAATAGAAATTTCAACGATAGGTATGTTAAAAAAAAGACATTTTGTCTTTGAGGAGAGTTACAAAATAAATAAATAAATGGGATAAATCTTGGTACTTAACTTTTTCATCTTAAAATTGCAAACGGTACTAAAATTTAGTATTTTCTACGTATTTAATACGTAGGTGCAATAGACACGAAAAATAATGTTCTCTAGTGGTTAACAGAAATTCTGAAATACTTAATCATCAAAGGTCTAAACCCAAGAAATGCATCCATCTTATTGCAAAGCTGAAATGTGTATTTGCCCGTGACGATTCAAAACATCGTCCAACTCGGAAGAAAAATTGACGATGATTCGAGACAGAATGTACCTATTTTTGTTAACCGTTTTGGTTTTTTTGCATCAGATTAAGATGATATGCACTGTCGAGTTGTTGCATTATATTTTGACGACCAATATACACAAATCTACCAGAGCGTTTTTATGGGAGACAGCCAATGCGTTTTTTTGTCTAAATGGGAGATCACTTATGCCGTCTTTAACCCAAGCCTCATTTCGGTTGGTAGAACAAAGTAGGCAAACAAATCAAAATAATTTGTTAGCCACTTCACACCTGCAAAGCCAATCTACCTTCTTGTAATAATATTATAAGAAGTCGAATATTATTTGAGATTAAACTTACGATACGAATCTGCACGATTTTTAAATTCTAACGTCTGCTGGAGTCCAGGTAGAGACGGCAAGGGGCGGCCAGTTTCTGGAATGTTGCACTTTTCCACGACCGACAAACACGAATAGTTTACGTTAATGTAATGCACCGAATTATTCATATTACCTCCAACACTCCTAAATAATCACAATACTTAGAACAAAACGGTGGACCGAAAACGAAAAACGGGAAATGCCCTTATCAGTTCTGTTTGTTTACGATAAGGAAACCGGGAAACCAGTGAGGAAGGAAGACAAAATAATAAAATTTGAGTTCCACTCACTCACACACCCCAAGAGCACGTCCTCCAGGCTGCTCATCAAGGTCACATTTCGTGCTCTCTGGCTGGTCAATCTCACGTGCCTGCCTCCCTCGAATGACGTCACCCTAGTCAAGACCGGCGCATAAAACTGGATTTGCGCGATCCGCCGCTGATTGGTCAGAAAAGAGGGAGCTCCCCGCCAATGTTTTCGCGCGTAGATTCAACTAGCACAGTACCTACGATCGTGTCTTCTGTCACAAGCCAACTTACACTTCAAACCCAGAGGAACTAACTTTTTTTTCTATTTTAATTGGCTGGGGGTGCACATGCGCCTATGCTCCTATCAGCAGCCGCCCCTGAAAGATTGCTCTAACCACGGACCTCGGCGCGAATATCGCAGACTGGTGGGAGGCGGAGCATTTACCTAGTGGTTAGTTGGGGAAGACAACTCCAAGGTAAGATGGGAGCAGAGGCCGGCGCCCTGACAGCTACCGATGCTTCTAAGGAACTTGGGCTTGTAGATAAGACAAAGGAGAGAGAAATGATCAAGTGGAATTGTTGAAATAAACTGCATGAAGGGCAAGCCCTTAGTCTCCCTTTTATACTACAGGTAACAAGGTAAAGTGAGAGTAGAGGAGGGTGACGTCAGTCCGACGTGTTTACCTCTGTACCTCACTCTTCCTACCGTTTGGTGACTCACTCAGGGGTTCCCCTTTGTGTCTTTTCATTGGAGAACTGAAATAGGAAATGGAAGTAAATGGAATATCACAATGTTAAAATGAAATAGCGGCTAAAATGTTGAAATTTGAACAGGTTGTGTACAGTGAGTTCCTACATGTCATACACTGCTGAGTCACCGATGAATGAGATTGTTATTGAATAAAATGTATTTCGTTCTATTTCAATCAGAATACAATTAAAAGAAAAAAATGGGGATTGAAATAATCCATAAAGTAAATAATGAAAGAACCGCTAGTAATAATTACCTACCTAATCACTAGCTAGGTATACTTATTATACATACTTAGTATAGAGCTCAAACAGTTTGATAAAGGAATAAACGTGAATGTACACAAATACAACTGAGCAGTCTCTATAAAAGACGTAACGAGTTTACCTACGTATTATAAAAAGTTTTGGTAGTTTTCCTATGGGAATTTGTTTCAATTTCTCCCCTACAGTGTACCCTTGGCCCTCTTAAAACATGGTAAAACTGTAAAAAGCTTCTGTAATGTTAAAATATAAACAGGAAATACGTATGGTATATTAGACGTTGTGAAGTACAGGGTTAACATCATTAATTGGATTGATGCGACTAGAGAAGAATGACAACGACAGGACAGGTGATATAAGCTAAGTATTTGATAAAGCTCGAGATAATGCGAAGAAGTTGATTCAAGGGAGAAATGGAATCGAGCCCTAGCGGAGGATAGATGAACTAATGCTGCCGGTGCTTTTTAGAAGTTTGTCAAAATTCCAACACCCCCAGAATCATCCACTCCCGTTATGGCCACAACAATCAAATTCATATTGATCGATATTGTTGCATTTACGAACCGAATTATCCACTCAATCGGATTACTTATGCCTTTGTAAACTTCGATTCAATGAGTGGTAATAATGCCTCTTCAACCGTGATCATCCGTTACCCTTCAAAGTTTAATTAGCCCAAAAAAATTCTCGAAAATACGTCTAAAATGAAGCGATAGGAACCCGAGAAAAGTGAAAAGGAGCAAACTTTAATTGAAATGTCAGGGGAGAGCCAAATACGTTTCAACCCGGACGATCCGTCTTCAAATACCCATTTGGAAAGAGAGGGAGTTTTTCAATGCATATTTAAACGAGTGGACGTAATTTTTTTTCACCCACTGTCTCGTTCGTTCAATTTCAACCGATCGACGATCCAAATGAGACGATTCCGGCGATTATTCGAATGAATATAAACAGTTGTTACTTCGCCTGATGTTTTCTCATGAAACAAAAAAACGCTGCAAATTATTACACAATGGTTTATTATTTTTCTATATAGATCACTCGTCTACAAAATCACCAACCATCCAATATGAAGAGAAGAAAAAAAATAAATAAATAAAAAAATTTTAAAAAATCAAAAAAATCAAAATCACCAACCATCGATCGCATTTCGGTCAACTCTAATTTGACCAAACCAACCAAAACTACGAAATACTAATGAGGGCGTTAAGGGTGGGATACGTTATACGTTATACTTTATGTTTTACAATTAATATTTTTATAATGAATCGAAATTTGACAATTAACGTTTCATGGTACGTAGAATCCAGAAATCACTCATTTAAAATAGAAAAGAATTTTTAGAATCGAATGAGACCACTCAGCGTAGAACTTGATAAGGGTTGATCGTGAAATTAATTAGATAATATAGTAGTTTCTAGTTCATAGTGGTCTTGCTAGAATGTGATATTTATAACTGGCTGACACCCCGCAGCAATAACAAATCAACAGTCAACAATTCAACAATCATTATCAGATGATTTTTTCCTCTCTTTTTCGACTTAAGGTTCCTTGCGAGCTTCCCGAGCAATGCAGAACCAAATTTCGTTATTAAGGCACCCACTAATCTTAGATCGACGTTTTTAGAATCAAATGAGACCACTCAGAGATACGCCTATAGAAATAATTATAATAAATCAACTTAACGTTATTTCTTGATGAAAATGAACTTTCCGAAAGTATGGTATAGCAGCACCTAATATTAATGTTCTCCGCTTTATACATGATGCTGATATTCATCATTCTTTAACACTATCTTCGGTTACTAAATTGGACTCTGCGAAAAACTCAACAAGCCACTCCGAAGCATAGACGTCAGCCTGAAGCCTCGGATTGAGATATTCCCCTAATAATAAACGTGTTTTTTCTGAAAAGAAAAGTCAGTACAAGAGCTCTCCCTTATTATATTCGAACATATTATTGCGCCGGAATTTTCATCAGAGTGAAACGAGCAGTGGAAAATTGGACGGTTGTACGAGGCAACCTCAAGGCAAGCTCTGTTTTTGAATAATAATTGAAGGGAGGAAAAAGATGAAACCCAGCTTCACAGATTTTTCTTCAACCTAGATTGCTGTAGGACTTTCATGCACCTAATCATCGTCACGTACGAGGGACGATCAAAAAGTGAGAATACAAACGCTCTAGCTCACTCAAAAATATTTTTATTTTGACAAAATTTACAGGGTGGGTACTTTAGGTATATAACTACTTTTCCACGTAGTCGCCGTTCAAATCCAAACATTTTGTATACCGAGAAATGAGCTTGGTAATTCCTGAATTGTACTCCTCTCCCGCCAGCTGTTGAAGCCAAACAGTAACGTCATTCTTGAGGTCCTCGTCTTCGGAATAGTGTTTCCCCCCCAAAAATTCCTTCAGTTGGCCGAACAGATGAAAATCACAAGGTGCAAGGTCTGGGCTGTGCGGGGGGTGGGCGAAAATATCCCAACCAAATGACTCCAAGAGAGACTGCGTTTTTCTGGCAGAGTGAGGGGTGGCATTGTCGTGCAAAAGAGTGACTCCCTTACACAACATGCCACGCCGTTTGTTCTGAATTGCAGGACGCAATTTTTTCTAAGTTTCACAATACGCGTCGGCGTTGATTGTGGTCCCCTTAGGCATAAATTCAATCAGCAGAACACCTTTTCTGTCGAAAAACACCGTTGCCATGATTTTTTTTTTGCCGATAAAGTCCTTTTGAATTTTTTTTTGGATGGTGAATCATTGTGACGCCACTCCATAGACTGTCTCTTGGATTCAGGTATGTTTAGGCAAACCCAAGTTTCATCGCCAGTGATTATGGAGTCAAGAAAGTCCTGTCCCTCGTGTTGAAAACGATCCAAAAACATCCGGCCAGCAGCACGCCTTTTCTCCTTATGCTCATCACTCAACATTTTTGGAACCCAGCGAGCGCAAAGTTTGCGATAACCAAGGGTTTCTGAAATAATGTTTTGCACAGTTCCATATGAGAGATCAGGAAAATGCTCATTATTGTCCACTACTCTTCGTCGGCGATCCTCACGAATCAAATTGTTGATTTCTTCCACAATTTCGGGAGTCACCACAGACGGACGGCCACTTCTTTTTTCGTCATGAACATCAGGTCTCCCGTTTTTAAATTCCCTACACAATTTGGCGACGTTATTGGGGTTCATTACCTGCTCTCCATAAACAGAAACAAGCTGACGATGAATTTCAGCTGGTTTTTCACCTTTAGCAAATAGAAAACGAATCACTTCGCGCACACAGCATCGGGCCGGCGAGGGGTTCACGGCGGGGGTGGCGGGAACGTTCGCGGAAGCGCACATTTCAAAAGGCTCTCAAGGGCAAACTAACGGTCGCAATTGAACGCCGGACCTCTTGTTTTGTTCACAATGATCCCGCCCATAACGCAGGGGTGCCACATTTGGAAACAAAAATTCCCCTGCTGCGCAAAACGTTTTGTATTCTTACTTTTTGATCGTCCCTCGTACCTGTCGAAGGACTTGAATATTGTGTAACATCAAGGCCAGCTTCAGCAGAAGGTCAAGATTTGGCAATGTTGCACTTATTACACCGTTTAGGCCGACCGCTGCTAGCAACTAAACAAATAATCTGCCACCGCATTCTTATGGAAATATTGGCTTTAGTATATCAAATGAACATTCAGGAATAGGAAGTCCGGTTCCTGTGGACGAGGGCACACGTTGGAGTGAAGAGAAACGAGGTAGCTGACTCATTGTCTAACTCTGCTCGGCAGAATGGCGTTACCTTACACATTTGTTTGCCATAAGGCGATCATTAAATTGTCGCATATATACAGTTGAAGCACCAATGGCCAATGATGTACAGTGCTACGATTGAAAGAAAGTGGCCGGCCGATTTCCAACAGGGTATACCTCCTAACATAGACGACTACCTGTTCCAAAATCTTTGGTAGCCTGGTGAGTCAGACTGGGAAAGGGTCGAGCCTCCGTACCTCTGACCTTCGTTATCCGGGTATTGAGCAAGTCGAGTCATAATCAGGTGTGTTCAGGCTGGGGAAACCACCACGCGCACACAGAAATAAGGGAGTTATGACTTAGTGCCACAAGATCGAAAACACGAAAAAAGTTCATTTTCAGAACTAAGGAGTTGAGGAGGATTCATTGGGAAATTTGAATGCTGGTTGCTAATGGAAAACGGATGGGAAATTTACCGCTGTTTTTCAACGTTGTAATCAGGTTTGAATTTGCATGAGAATTAAGGGACTTATGAAAATTGGTAAGAGGCATTTTTGTTGAAAATTAGTTGTAGAGCTGACCCTTGAAGTGTGGTCCATCTCAATAGTAGATATCTTGTATACAGGGTGTCTACCATTTGGATGGACCAAACTTCAAGGATCGATTTTACAACTCATTTGCAACAAAAAATGTCTCATAGCAATTTTTTCTTAAACCACACAAAATTCTTTTTTTTCGACTTTACAGTTTTTATTCGTATTTTCGACCAAGCAGCTCTAAAATGGTCATAACTCCCTTATTTCTCATGCTACTTCGAATCTAAGTACACCGTTGGACAGAACGTTAAATTTCCTATCCGTTTAGTGGGAAACCCAGTTTTTTAAAGCCATTTGTACAAGTAAAAACGCTGCAAATTATTACACAATGGTTTATTATTTTTTATTTTTCTGTATAGATCACTCATCTGCAAAGCCACCAACCATCCAACATGAAGAAAAACATCGACCGCATTTCGGTCAGCTTTAATTTGAACGGAGATTAGGCCTCTTTTGTGATTCACACTCGTGTTTCTGATTTATCGTACGTCCAAACTTTAAATTCTTGTAGTGAGCGAACGGTTTGTCCTACAGAGCTCCGGGTGGTCTCAAAAAATTCTATAGAATCCTAAATTGAAGGAAAAACAATACCTTTATATCGAAATTTTTTGAGTTAGGGCGTTTTCAAAATTTCAAAATTGATTTTGGAACCCTTAGAAGTGACCTACCTCAACCAAAATCTTCGGGGCACAACTAGACCCCAGAAGGAGCCTACATACCAAATTTCATCAAAATCGGTCAATGCTAAGTGGCAAAAGTGCCGCGTACGGCGGACGGACGGCCAAATTTTTATTCGATTTTTGGAATCTACGTATCTTGAAACGTAAACCATCAAATTTTGAGGGGGTGTTAAAATTTTTTTTTCTTGGTCGATTCCAAAGGTTCATTATTGAAAATAATAAACCAAAATAAACCAAAGTCAACATTTATAATTTCTTCGAAATTGCCATTTTTTAGGCTAACGATTCCCCCGTGAAAAATACCGCTATCGTGGTGCACTTGACGGGAATAACTACCCCAAGATCTCACCTTCCCAACGGTATGTCAGTTTCAAGGTTTAAGAGGAAAGTTTCTTGAAAAAATTGAGTTTTATGCGAAAAAACGTGCTTCTTTAGGCATATTCCGCTAGTGAGTCGACCAAGTTTTGTTGCCTTCAATTTTCAAGGATTGCAATAAAAAGTCCTTCAAATTAAATTTCCACTCGTATTTTACGTTTTGAACCTTCCTAAACAATTTTGGTACCTTGTCTGTCCATCTGACAGTCGGTCTGTCTGTCTGAAAGTCCTTGTAGATGGCAAAAGCAATACGAAGCTACTGTCCGATTTCGATGTAATTTTCGGCGATGTTCTCCATGAAAATCAAAGTCAAAGCATTACATTTTAAAAATTAAATTCTAAATTTTTAACTATACAACTGTACAACTGTGCAAGCGTCGTGTTCAATACCGAATAATGAACCTTCGAGTATCTGTGAGGCCTTGGTTCTCTCAGTTCGAATTGAGTAGACCGGAGATTCGGCTGATCGACAGAATAAGATCAAATCATGGGCTATGTGGGGCGTACCTGCATCGCATTGGCCTGCGTGATTCACCTAGTTGTGAGGATTTTGGCTTGGAGGAGACGCTGAAACACGACATCCTCGAGAGTCCAAGAAACAGGCGGGCGAGACAGGCTATGCTGAGTTCAGTGGCCCAGTACTTGGACAATCCAGTCCATTATGAGCAGATAGTTCATTCGAGGTCACAACGAGTCTACAAGGAATTGTGTATTTTCACTAAAAAAAGTTAACTACCAAAACATTTGATTTTCTCTAAAAAATGCGAAATTTTCTTAACGTATTTATATTTATTTATTCATTTTTTTAAAAGATTGGAGCAGATAGTTAATTTTGTATTTTTTTAAATAATTGCTTCAAGGGTATGGCCCCGGGCTAATGCCAAATGAAGGAAAAAATTTAAAAAATTGAAATAATCTGCTTGCTGAATAAATTATTTCGAGATGTTCGTTAACTTTGATTACCTACTTATGGTACCTTCCTAATGTACAGGGAGATAAAAATAACAATTTATCGAACTAACTAATACTTTGATGGAATATAATAATGTAGAAGGCACAAAAAATCGTGAAGAAATAAAATAGGTAGGGTAGTGTCGCCAGTAGTTGAACACTTAAGTGAACGTCCAAGTTTGACGATCTGTGCTGCGGTCCAGGAACCAAATGTTTTGTCAGTTTTTTTATTGGGTGCCTATATATCTAGAGAACTCTTTGTTATAAAAAAAAAAAAAAAAAACTTATGGGTTTTACCGATTATCCGACGAAAAAAGTCAAGTTCCCCAATAGTTGAACACTTAGGAATAAGTCTCCGAACACCAAGTCCCCATGGGGATGTACTGCAGTACATCATTTCCTGGTTGCAGCTCTGACGACAATAAAAGTGGTTTTCTTGTTAAAATACACCAGGTAACTGTTCACTGTTTTCTTCTCTGGTTCTTAAGTAGAATTCATTTTGCTTCCGAGTCTACCAAGGTAGCGGAAGCTTTGTTTTCACTTTTCAAGGACGAAAAAAAAAGTTCTCCAAAATCAAAATTTTCACTCGCGTTTTGCGTTTTAGACCTTTTTGAACAATTTTGGTTCCGTGTCTGTCTGTCATGAATTCCTTGTAACGCGCATAACTATACGAAGTTATTGTCCGATTTCGATGAAATTTTCAGGAATTGTGCGGGTTGGTGTGTAGACGGTCCCTTATGAAAATCATCATCCTCGGACTGATAGAAGCGACTGCGCATGCGCAAACGTGAATTCCTTGTAACGGCCATAACTTCCACATTTTCAACCGGATTTCGGTGAAATTTTCAGGAATGTTACAGATTAATATTTAGATGGTCCCCTATGAAAATCATCAGCTTCGTACTGATAGTAGCCGCTGCGCATGCGCAAACGTGAATTCCTTGTAACGGCCATAACTTCTACATGTTCCATCCGATTTCAATGAAATTTTCAGGGATGTTACAGATTTGTATTTAAATGGTCCCCTATGAAAATCATCGCCTTTGGACTGATAGTAGCCACTGCGCATGCGTAAAATCCTCGTAACAGCCATAACAATTACATTTTTCATCCGAATTTGATAAAAGTTTCCAGGATTGTCCAGATTAGCGTGTAGATGGTCCCCTATGAGGGTAGTGAAAGGTACTTAGAAATTGGTGCTTTGGGATTAACTATTATGCATCGGATCATCTATATAATCGGGTTATGGATACGAGGAAGCTATGTGCCACACCCACTTGGCAGACGTTTTTTCGTTATTTTAGGAAGGCATTTTCTTTGAGTCGACTCTTAGCGTCTCCGGAGAATCTCGGCTGCGTCCGAGCTGCATCTACGCTGCGTAGACTCAATTTTTGCAATGAATCTGGTGTGTTGCAGGCAAGTATTTTCGGAGTCTTTTGAATCCCATCGAAAATTGGATTCTTTGACTCAATGTTGCGCAACAATGCCAGTGCGAACGTGAATCTCAGCCTCGAAGGTATACAAGAGGCTTCCGTATGAGTCTCCACTAACTAGGAACAGGAGAGTGGCATCTAGTCTGTTGCTCGGTGAAACAAATTCCCGAAAGTTCGTATTTTTTTCGAAATTCGACCGCCAATTTTCGTTAGAATTATTACAAAATCACTTGGGGACATCCTCATAAAATTCCGGAACCCTGTGCTATCATTCAATCTCAAAGTGTTCAAAAAGTCTTGATCATGCTGATTCCCGCCGTGAAACAATTTGCGGACCTGGGTCGTTTGTTATTAATGTCCTCCGATTGGATGCATTACGTGCGATAAAAAAAAAGAGCGACAGATTTTCTCGAAAGATATCCTCCGACATCGTGAAGAGGACTGAGTCTTGGTGTGGACACGATTCTTTGTCGCGGAGAACAATGAATCTACGCAGCACGGATGCAGCTTCGCAACATAAATCGACTCAATGAGTCCCAGAAAGGGACGGCACGATACTCCAAAGTATCGATACTCCTTTCGATACGATATTTGTCAGGAAGTATCGATACTCGATATATTTTCGATACCGATATTATTAGATATCGATACTTCGATAATATCGGCTCAAAGTATCGATACTATCGATACTTCAAAATAACCCACAAATGATTTCGCAAACCAAATAAAAACTCCATTAATCAAGAATTATAAATTTTAACATTATACTTAAATATATTAATAAAAGTCAATAATTTAAAATGTAGTTAGTCAGTAATATTTTAAAATATTATAAAAGTCAATAATTTAAAATTTAATAAAAAATGAATGATCATTTCATTTTATTCCAATTTTTATTCCCAGGAATTCTCCGTTCAATGAAATAATTTTTTCATTCACTACAAATGGAAAGGATCAAGTAATAAATCAGTTACTTTACAAATTAATAATATTTTTTATCGAATCAAAAAAAATTTAGCGTGAAGTGTATTTTGACTTGAATTTAAAAAAAAAGTAAATCAAAAAAATTGTTGTGAACCGGAAAGTAAAACAATGGTCACAAGGAACTCGGACTGTTCAAGAAACCCAGAGAAATGAAAATCCATGGACCTAGTATCCTAGGTCCATGTGAAAACCGCAAAAAAATGCGAGGTTACAGGGTTACTGTGGAAAGTTTTTGAATATCGATGAAGGATATTAGAAGCGATATATCGTTTCGATTGATACTATTCTGAGTATTATTCAGTGGCAGATATAGTATGGTCTCTAAATACTTGATATTTGGTTTTTTTTCTCACAATTCCCCTTTGGCAACATTATCGATAATATCGTCAAGAAAGTATCGATACCTCCGATATTTCAGGCAAAAGTATCGATACCAATATATCGGTATGAGTTTTTTGTCAAAAGTATCGATACAAATATCGGTATCGATACCAAAAAAGTATCGATACTCCGATGTATCGGTGGTATCGTGCCGTCCCTAGTCCCAGAACGTACTAAGCTTAACTAGCAGACCAGGGAGCAGGAAATGAAAATATGAAAATGTTGAACCAGTAGGTAATAAACAGTTTTTGATGAGAATGATTCTCAACATTTCCAGTCTCATGAGAGTGAGCGAATTTTACAACCATTTAACCGATTTTGGTGATTTTATAAAGAAAATGAAGCCACTAATACTTGTTTATTGTTGTCTTCTAAAATGTTGCTCTTGTCTTCTAAAATATTGCTACACTCATGTACATCACACTTCATCGACAAGTGTTCATCAGTATGATAGATAAGTCACTGTATGACACTGATAATTTTGAACATCAAGTAACAGAAAAGGTGATGTACCTATCTTCTGCCAAGCGGAGAGTATAAATAGACAGACATACAGAAAATTGACCACTAAGATCTTAAACGCAAAATCAGAGGAGATTTTGATTTTGGAGGACCCAAATTTTGTGTAGTATTACCACGAAGAGATAAATGTGCCTTTTCTACGGTATCTTGGCGGCATATTCGAAAATACGAAAATAACACCGTGCTGAAACCAGACTCCCTCCTCTCCATCTTTTATACGACATCTCGTTAGTTTTAACCTGAAAAGCCGTTACGATTGTCGATCCTTCATCTGCCCACCGGAGACTTCCGTCCTCGCATGGGCTCTGTCGGCTGTGTAGTCTATTAACGACCTCTAAACCCGCTGGAAAAAGAGGGGAAAAACGCTAATCACCCATTATCCCTCGGCTCGGATTGGTGGCGAGCCATCAGAGTGTGGAAACCTCATCTAACGACCTATTATTTTGTTTCTGTCTGCGGCAACTCCGGAGCCCAAAGCACTCGCCTTTCAGAGGCTATTATTCTCAAAGCCTATTCGACCTTCACGAGAAAAAAATTCAACGAATTAAAAAAAAACTGTGTGGCATTTATTCCTTTTGGTCCAAAAGCATTCTTTCCCCCTATATTCATGATGAGGCGTCTCCTGAATTACCTAGTATCAAACTCCCAGCACCTACTCCATCAATCTGAGGCCACAAAATGACTGTTTGGGGTTTCTCAGACCATCCACTCATACCTGTTTTCTCTATCATTTTCATGAAACTTCGCACCCAAGTGGATGAAAGTTGACAAGCCGAAGAGCCTTTTGGTAATTTTGAACAGCTGGGTGAGCTGTAAAGCTCTGGACACAGCGATCACATCTCTCCTGTTCATCCTACACCACATCCTATGTATATGGCCTCAATGATTACCGGGAGTGATTCGAAGCAATACAGTAAATTCACATCAGCTGAGTGAGCAATCGAGCTTCTCTCAGGCAATCTGAGCTTCTCAACGGCATCCTTGGATTCCATAGATGCAAGACTGGTGGCAGCGTAAGCGTGAAATTGAGTTCCTTGAAAATACGATCACTCAGTTTCTAACAGTCAAAATTCACCCAAAAAAAACCGTTCATGTTTTGACTTTAGGCTCCTAGAAGATTGTCCTCAAATATGTATAGGGTGTCCCATGTTAAGCACCGAAAAACTTCGGGAGTCGATTCTACAACTAATTTTAGTAAGAAAGTGTCTCATAGAAATTTTTCGTTAAACGCTTAATTTCCGAGTTATTTTAATTTTAAAATTTTTTTCGTGTTTTCGACCTTAAGCCATAAAAATGACCATAACTCGCTCAATTTACAAGCAATTCAAAATCTAATTACACCGTTGGACAGGGCGTTAAATTTACCATCTTTCTGGTGATTATACAACAGTTTTTGTGAGGTCGTGATGGGTGAAAAATCAACTCGTAAAGTCATTTTTGTAAAATTGTCAAAATTTCCCTCTTTTTCTTTTGATTGTTAAGGTTTTACTTCCACATGATTTTTCACGTACCTCTACATCAAAAACTGCGCAAAGATCTCAGCTTTCTAATGGTATAATTTGTTTTAATTTTACTCCGCTAATTAGGGGTGAAAAATACGTTTGAATGCTAAAAAACGTGGCTGCGCTCATGGAAATCAAGATTTCTGGTTCGTTGGGCCTCGGGCAGGTTCGACGAATTAGGGGTGGAATTCCACGTCATTTTCAACGCTATTAGACTGATTCCATCACCGTTGGTATGTGAAAGCTCAATATTGAATTTTGGTAGGTCCGAATCTTTTTTTTTTTTTAATTTACTTGGTATTTATGCAAGAATTGAATGTTCAATTCTCGCAACTTTCTCGATTGTATGAAAAAATAGATATCTCATAAAGAATAGCGTGTAGATGTGGAATAACAAATAAAGATAAATAATGATATTTTAGAGAAAGTAAAAATGATATTTATGAACAAAAATAATCTTTATCTTCTTCGAAGTACGTTATTCACTAAACATAAATGAGATAATAAATTATCCTCTACTCCGTCTTTGACTTCTTTTATCATTCGTCCGGCTACCTTTAAACACAAAGCAAAGTTTTTAACACCCAAGTAGAAGATAATTGAGGAATGAGCTGTCAGGAGACGATGCACTTTATGTACTGAAGAAGGAAGAGGTCACATTGAGCACTTACTCTGAATCGGTAATATGATGACCACTGCTTCAAATTTTGACATTCCTTAATTATTTTCTACTTGGCTGTTAAAAACTTTGCTTTGTGTTTACAGGTATCCGGACGAATGACAAACGAAGTCAAAGACGGAGTAGAGGATAATTTATTCTCATTTATGTTTAGTCAGTAACGTACTTCGATGAAGATAAAGATTATTTTGCTCATAAATATCATTTTTCTTTCTCAAAAATATCATTATTTATCTTATTTTTTATTCCACATCTACTTGCTATTATTCACAAGATAACTCTTTTTTCATACAATCGAGAAAGTTGCGAGAACTGAACATTCAATTCGTGCATAAATACCAAGGAAATTAAAAAAAAAAAGATTCGGACCTTTCAAAATTCAATACTGAGCTTTCACATGCCAACGGCGATGGAATAAGTCTAATAGCGTGAAAATTACATCCCTAATTCGTCGAACCTGCCCGAGGCCCAATGAACCAGAAACCTTGATTTCCATGAGCGCAACCACGTTTTTTAGCATTCAAACGTATTTTTCACCCCTAATTAGCGGAGTAAAATTAAAACAAATTATATCATTAGAAAGCTGAGATCTTTGCGCAGTTTTTGACGTAGAGGTACGTGAAAAATCATGTGGAAGTAAAACCTTAACAGTCAAAAGAAAAAGTAGGAAATTTTGACTATTTTACAAAAATGACTTTACGAGTTGATTTTTCACCCATCACGACCTTACAAAAATATTTGTATAACCACTAGAAAGATGGTAAATTTAACGCCTTATCCAACGGTGTAATTAGATTTTGAATTGCCTGTAAATTAAGCGAGTTATGGTCATTTTTATGGCTTAAGGTCGAAAACACGAAAAAAATCTTAAAACTGAAATAACTTGGAAATTAAGCGTCTAACGAAAAATTGCTAAGAGACACTTTCTTACTAAAATTAGTTGTAGAATCGACTCCCGTTTTTCGGTGCTTAACATGGGACACCCTGTATACAGGGTGTCTACAAAACAGTTGTAAGGAATTCAAGGGGTCGATTCTACAACTAATTTCCAACAAAAAGTGTCTCCTAGAAAATTTTTTTAAAACGCCTCTTTAACCGACTTTTTTCACTTTCAAGTTTTTTTTCGTGTTTTCGACCTTACACCATTAAAACGGTCATAACTCTCTTAAATTACACTCGAAAATTAAAAATAAGGATACCGTTAGAAAGAGCGTCAAATTTCCTATCTCCCTGATACCAAATAACAAATTTTCAGTTGAATTACACGAGGAATAAAGCAACCTAAAAAGTGAACTTAGTAAATTTTCGAAAAATTCCCGTTTTTCAATGCCTAAAATCTCCAAATATTAACTGGTAAAGTTCTGTTGCCGGAAAGCCTAAAAACTGCGCCAGAATCTCAGCTTTCCAACGGTATAATCAAAACATATTTTACAACCGAATTTAGGGGAGAATTTTGTGTTTGAACGCGGAAAAACGTGCATTTTTTCAACGAAATCGGCGCTCCGCCTAGTCGATCTTAGGGGTCGGCGCCGCAGTAGACCGCGAGGCCTCCGGAAACAGGGGGGAAAGCGCCGATTTCGTTGAAAAAAATGCACGTTTTTCCGCGTTCAAACACAAAATTCTCCCCTAAATTCGGTTGTAAAATATGTTTTGATTATACCGTTGGAAAGCTGAGATTCTGGCGCAGTTTTTAGGCTTTCCGGCAACAGAATTTTACCTGGTACTATTTGGAGATTTTAGGCGTTGAAAAACGGGAGTTTTTCGAAAATTTACTAAGTTCACTTTTTAGGTTGCTTTATTCCCCGTGTAATTCAACTGAAAATTTGTTATTTGGTATCAGGGAGATAGGAAATTTGACGCTCTTTCCAACGGTATCCTTATTTTTAATTTTTGAGTGTAATTTAAGAGAGTTATGACCGTTTTAATGGTGTAAGGTCGAAAACACGAAAAAAAACTTGAAAGTGAAAAAAGTCGGTTAAAGAGGCATTTTAAAAAAAATTTCTAGGAGACACTTTTTGTTGGAAATTAGTTGTAGAATCGACCCCTTGAATTCCTTACAACTGTTTTGTAGACACCCTGTATATCTAGGATCCACAAGGAAAAAAATCCCTCTAAATTGCTCCTAAAGTACCGTTAGCACGCCCTAACTAAACAAACTTGATTGCCCTACAACCCTACAGTTGGGGTTAAAATGTGGTTCCTAAGGGTAGTTAAAATCTGGTTCCACAATAATTATTGCTGATGATCATCAGGAACTACATCACAAGGAATACGTCCTCAATCGTGATGATGTTTCTGAACGTACGTAACCAGCAACTTGATTGTGAAGTGTTTTTTTTATGACAAAAAGTTATGATTTAATTTGAACAGATTCTTCATAAATTGCGTTATGAAAGTTTGATTGGCATTATTATTCTAGGTTAAGCATTATAGTCTCTAAGGCATAAAATTTTATACTCTTACCGGAGTAGGCAAGAAGACAGGTGGCCAGAATGACTGACGAGGTGAGGAGAGACACTGAAGGGATTTGATGAAGGATGACTGCAACCATCGCTCCGGAACAGAGAATCAACAGCAACACTAGGAGAGACGTCGTTTGACTTCTGTTGTATCTTAGAAAATATCTTTGGTACAGCATTTCAGTCTGAAAAAATGAATCAGAAACGTTTAATATTAGACTGTGTCCTTGAAATATCAACAGTTATGGACAAATTCAGTTCATGAAGTCACCATAATGGGATATTTCCGAATAAACAAATAATATTTACTCATTAAAAATATGACTAGAGAAAAATTACTTAACCCTTTGGGGTCAGATATGGGGGACAAAGTACCCCAGAGAAATTTTTCCCGATATACGAGCCTACTGGCTAGTGATTGTGGGAAAACAAAGTTAGTGTATAGCAGAACCCAATCTGGCCTCAATAGAGTATTTTTGTACTTGCCGTTTCGTTTTACACGTATCTACTCCCACACGCGAAAAGTTTCCATGACGCCAAAAGCCAACTTTTGGCGTTTGAAAAAATCGGATGTCTACGCGAGGGTGTCCTACGTGAGGATAACCTCAGAGTCGATGGCATTGTTTTTCTTCTTCCATGGACTACCCAAGGCAGAACACAGCAAGTTTAAGGTTGAAAAGACTATTTGTTTGTACCTAGGTACCATTCTCCATATCCACTTCGTCATTAATTTTGAAGTTATTTTAATTCAATTCTAATTATTGTTTCATTTACTATGGGTTCCAATTTTTCTCCTATAGTTTTTACTATCAGTTTGTATGTACTATTATACTTCTTTATTCATTTTACTGGTATCCATATACAAAATAAACACGGCAACTCTTCTCAAATTTGCACAATATAATATTTCACTTAAACAAAAAACTGAGAGCCAAAACAATAAAACCGGGAAAGTAACAATAAATCGTGCTTATTCAGGTCTACCAAAAAAACTAGGACTGCAACATGCCCTAAAATCGGTAAATTACCGTCAAAACCCACAACTTATAAATGCAGTTTATTATTGGTAACTATTAAATAATATCTATAATATAATATCAATAATGATAAAAAATAAAAAGGTAATAAATTTAAAAAAATATATCTATAATATAGTAGGGATTTCTTATAATATTTATAAGACATCGAAAAACATTATTGAATAATCAAACTTTCGAAAAATTTGGTCTGTAAGGGATTACCAGATTGTTTAAGTGGTTATTTTAAATCCTAAAGTCAGTTTCGGTATATCCTGGGGTTTGACAAGAACGTCCTCTTCTACCATGCATGAAAACGCCCGAACTTATAATTTCTGAAATGGGGTGGTTTTTCTCTAGCAGAGACCTTAAATATATATAGAATAGGTACTAATACATAGAATACTTGCTCAAGTTCCTCATCAGTGGAGGAACTCTGCCATAGGGACTCTCCTCATGGACTCTGCCATAAGCTCCATCCAATCATCCATAACTTTTATCACGATATTAGGATCATGAAAACGAAAAAATATCCTATCTAAAAGGGGAACAAAATTTGAATTGGACAAGGAGTAAAAACCAGCCAAAGTAACCTTGCCAACTTAACATATAAGCGTCACGTTAAAGTCACTACAGGAGTTTACTTTTCACGATTTCACGGAGGAGATCTGAAAAAAAATGACGTGGAAAGTTAGCATTTACGAGTGCTCGCGCTAGCTGCTCTTTTTCACGTTTCGCGTTTTGTCAACACGGGAAGTACAAAAATACTCTAGTAATGTCTCAACGCCCGTCTACCCGACCGATTTCATAACGTTTGTGCTATTGTTCATTATTCTGATTTATTGTGACTTCTGTTATTCGTTTTTACTGAACATTTAATGTTTAATTTAATAATTAGTATTTTAGTTTATTAGGTAGGTACTTAGCTACCTATCGTTCGGGTGTCTCGAGAGGGCTTTGGTCAATTTCTGTTTGAGGTGATTTGGGTGTGAAATTTTCCGTTTTCCTTTATTGGAGCATGCATCAGTCATTGATAATTCTCATCATTCATCGAAATAGGCGTAGGTATCTACTAACATGGAAATAAGTGTCAATGAAATACGTAGGTAGGTACACCAACTTCTTGAATCATAATGGAACAACAAACAGGAGACAACAAACATAAACTGCTAAGAAAACAACGTTTTGAATCAAAACTTGGTCAAATAACGAGTAAAACACCTAGAATACGACACTTAATAAACGCAGCATGGAAAATATCCTTCCTGTCTGGTGGCAAAATTCAAAAAGAGTATGAAAACGCGGGAGCTTGTCGGACGACAGCACCACACACGAGTAAGGATGCAAGGAGGGGGTACACAGCCGGACGGTCGTCAAGGCCGTCGTGATGCTCGAGCATCCCGACATGCCGACGGTCGTCAAGGCCGTCGTAAGCCTCCACACACCGCCCGACGCCGTCCCAATCAGAGGAGGGAGGCGCCTTTCGGTTACCCCCTCTCCTGATATCCTTGGTCGGGTCGGCCCGTGTATGGGCAGCCTTGAAAGTTTTGTTCCAGACTTCCGAGAAATATTCCCATTTTTGCTAGTCAGCAGCTAGGTATATTGCGATTTTCATTCTAAGTCGTAGAAACTCATATTGCCTCTTTTTCTCTTAATCTCTTGTTCGAAGTTTTTAAATTTAAAAATAGTTCACTTGAATCTCATTACACCATATTACCTTCTGTTAGTAATACAACAAAAGAATGTAGGCTAGAGTCGACTTATATAGTATAATTCGCTCTAAAAGGGATTGGGGTACGTCGCACACCAATCAGGCCTCAGCTATCTGGCCCCCAAGGGTTAATGAATTAAGGGAGTCTCAGTCGGTCGCCATTCGTTTCTCGTTCCGAGTCAGTATTTCACAAAATTGAAGGCGCAAAAACTTGAAAAGTTGTACCTACATTCGAAAGGATTTTATAAATTCGTTAGTGAACGGCCTAGGGAACTGAAAACTGAAATGTTGTCGCTGGAATCGTCAAAATCGAACAATAATTGCCTGAGAAATATGGAAAAAACAGTTTTTTTAGTAGTTTTTCCCATTTTTCTTTGGCAATTATAGATCGATTTTGATGATTCCGGCGGCAATATTTCAGTTTTTCAATTCCCTAGAGCCGTGTACTAATGAATTTCTAAAATCCTTTAAAATTTCAAGTTTTTGAGCCTTCAATTTCGCTAAATACTAAAAACGAACGGCAACCGACTGAGATCCCCTAATGAATGTATTCGAGCGGTGTTTTCCGCAAACTATCATCTCGGTCCACAGTGCGGAAGTACTTGATGATTTTTTTTTTCGAAGTTTTCCAACGCCAAAATAGTGTAGAGTATCACACATCGGGTAAAACCTTGAAACAAAGTGATTTATTGCTCGAATCACAACTTCTCGGACTTGAGTTCAGTCCTGGGGCTGTTTACCAGGGAAACTTTGTTCCTCGATAACTCATCCATCACAGCATCGTTTCCGAGGCAATAATTTCACTTCCAACCACGAGTGTTGACGAAAGTTTGTTACATAGAAAACAATCTTGAGGTAAATTGAAGGAAACCTTCAATTACGAATTATACCTGGTACTGTCAGGATCAGAACCCACTTAAAATCAAAAATTAGGTACCTACCTACGAGTAGAACACATAAGTGACGTTATTAATTATTTTCTTCTAGCTGTGAATTCTGTATTTTAAATTGAATGGATTTTGGTTTATTATTTTCAATAATAAGCCTTTGGAATCGAGCAAGAAAAAAAAAATGTTAACCCCCCCTCAAAATTTGATGTTTTACGTTTCAAGGTACGTAGAATACGAAAATCGAATAAAAAAATTTCCGTCCGTCCGCCGTACGCGGCACTTTTCTTAGCAACACTGGACCGATTTGGTTCAAATTTGGTATATGGGCTCCATTTGGGGTCTAGTTGTGCCGCGAAGCTTTTGTTTGATGTAGGTCACTTCTAAGGGGTGAAAATTAAGGGTTGAAATTTTCAAGAGTGCCCTAGCTCGAAAACTCTCGAAATAAAGGTATCGTTTTTCACCAATTTTAAATAGTATTGAATTTTTAAAAATTTTTGAGACCACCCGGAGCTCTGTAGGACAAACTGTTCGGTCCCTACGAGTACTTGAAGGTTTTCCTTCGATAAAACAGAATCATGAGTGTGAATCGCAAAAGAGGTCTAATCTCCATTCAAATTTTATCGGACTAAAATGCGATCGCTGTTCATTTCTTCGATTTGTATACAGTTTTGCCTTCTGCGTAACCAGTAATCAAATTTCTATATGAAGCTTTCTATTTTTCCAATTGAGTGTGAAGCGTTTAGTTCTTTCTAATAAACTTGATTGTGAAGGTGTGAAGCCAGTATGGTGTGGTAGGTAGTACCTAGCTGGTAGGTAAAAAAATGTTGGTGGGTAAAAAACGCTGCAAATCATTGCTCAAAGGCTTCTTCACTCTTCAGATCACTGATCAGCTGAGTGAGCTCCGAAGCCATTTTCAATCCTATTGAATGGAAGTGCTCTACCAGGCGTCTCCAGTATTCGAGGAGATCTTCTTCACTCTTCAGATCACTGATCAGCTGAGTGAGCTCCAAAGCCATTTTTACTCCTATTGAATGGAAGTGCTCTTCGAGGCGTCTCCAGCATTCGAGAAAATCTTCTTCATTCTTCAGATCACTGATCAGCTGAGTGAGATCCAAAACCATTTTTACTCCTATTGAATGGAAGTGCTCTTCCAGGCGTCTTCAGCATTCGAGGAGATCTTTTTCACTCTTCAGATCACTGATCAGCTGAGTGAGCTCCGAAGCCATTTTCAATCCTATTGAACGCAGGAAGCTGAAATTTGAGAGGGAAGGTCAAGGGAGAATACAGATGGTGGTAGGTGCTATTGATGGAGAACCAGTGATCTATACAGAAGGGTGATCTATACAGAAAATAATAAACCTTTGAGCAATGATTTGCAGGGGTTTAATTTGATCATGATATTTTTGTCAAGTTGACCAAAAGGGTGAATTATCACCACATACCAAAAATACCTTTTTTTTTTCAAAACCAGGAAATCTGAACTAAAAATCGTATTTTCAAGTTTTGTGCATAAAGATGAAGACGTATTACCATTCTAATTCCATTCTTCTTCCGCCATTCAATTTCTTGCTTTTGTATCATATTATATTGTAGGCTCAAGTTGTACGATATGACGATGACTTCTTGAAAAGTGAGGGGGAGTCTGGAGAACGGAGGAAGGAAGACCTTTGTGCATGATTACGAGAACAAGAATATTTCGTAGGTTTGGTGGATTAAAAACTGATAGTGTGCCATATTGGGACATCTTACCCTACTTTGGAGTTCTTTGGTCATGGCTCCTTGATCCCCAGAGGCAACTGATCTCATCTGGACCAGTCTGCCTACCCAAATTAGATTTGGAGCGACAGATTGGAGTTTACGAGGCCTTCAAAAATTCGAATTTGAAATTTAAGATCAAAATTCCAACGCAACGGAATTCCTCCACTAATAGAAACCAAATTGTAGATGCAGAAGGATTGAACAGGTCACAAGTTGGTTCTCCTAGAATACAACCGTCCAGTAGGATGGACTCCAGTTGAAAGAGACACCAGAGGGGTTGAAGGGGGCCGTGATCAAACTAAACAAACAAGACGTCCGTGCCCCAGAGGGTTTGAAGAGAACACCTGAGATGTCTCCCACGTGTGCCGAAGCCCATCTCTACTCTGTGGAGATCAGCATAGGGAAGAGTTGAAGGGGGTGGAGGAAGCTTGGTACCTACCCTATTGTGTTACGGCTGGTTTCCATTCAACCGGGAGGCTTATTTGAGAGAGAGAATGGGATTTTCGGGAAAAATCATAAATCCCACGGTACCTACTATGTATTGCGATACGGCCTGGTGGAGTGGGACTTATTCGATTCTCCACATGGAAAAATTGATTTCAATTGAGGCTGAAGGCGTATTTCAATAACTGCTTATCAAACGTGTTCTGCTGCGATGTTTACTAAGAGATATTTTATATTTCATTAAGACTTCATAGACATATTTTCCTCTATCAATTTGGAGAAAGAAAAAAACTTCATTTTTTGACTTCAGAAAAAATCAGTTTTTTCGACTGAGAAGTTGTGTTGAATTCTGAATTGAATGACACAAATTCTCGGATTTTCGTGTATTTTGTGATACCTGCCAATCATTTGAAGATGGATTGAAAATTTTGAACTTTTGAATCGTGCGTAAGTAGTGATGTGTTACCAAGCTTGGTATTGTTTTTATCCCACAGGTAGGCACCTACATCATTCCCTTGACCACGCAATATCCTCATACCTTCAATTAACCACACAACCCATATAAAAAGATATTTCCCTCTTCAACTTCCCGGAAGAAGACCCATTGAACTCTCCAGCCAATTTAAGTCTTTTTTCATATAACTCCAAAATAAATGTTGAAAAAGAGCTCTCTCATTTTTCATCAGATAATTTTTTTTTCTCCATCGGTCCACAACAAAAGCTGTAAGGGTTAATGGAAAAATAATAAACTCAGATGATTTGAACCCGGTTCACTTCATTTTACCCATCAGTTCATCGCAAACGAGTTCGCTGTACCTAAAAATCTGTATTTGACGTTATTGAAGTTGGTTACCTATCTCATAATTTTACTGTAGGTTCCAGTCAATGAAATGCCAAAGTTTTTGAAAATGTTCCGCTTCATTAAAATGTTCGTATCGTTTGCTTTTGATTAAATCTATTTTTAACCAATCAACCTAATATCTAGGTACCTAATAATACAAAAGGCAACTGTAACGATAATACTATGTACGAGTACTATTTTGATGATTTTAGCGAATTTTTGAAGAAAATTAAGCTTGCATTAGACACATCATTTTTAGCGTGGAAAATTTCGAAACTTTTCCTCACAATAATCTGTTTTGGAATATTCTAAACCGACTTACGAATATTAACTCTTTTTCATATTGTATTCAATAGTTTAAAAAAAATGAGGTGTTTGATGAAAAAAGATTTTTTTTAAATTTGCTTATTCTCACATGTTGCACGATTATAAGATTAATATTAATCTTAGAATACTAAAGTTATGACCACATTTTGACTTCCTCTTCAAATGTAGGCGCAAAAATGTTTCGTAGTTATCATTATTCTTTATGTAACTTTGTAAAAATTATTTAGTCCAGGAAACGAAGGCTTTGAGGTAAAAAAAAATAATAAAACCCAAACCAAAATTGGCAGACTTAGGGTGGAGGGGATCCTAATTAACATGCTTAAGGTCCTCGTGGGTGAGGTACGAGCTCGAGGAGGGGGGGGGGGCTGAAGACCACATTTTGGGGTTTTTCATGAATATCTCGAAAACTGTGCATTTTTTATAAACTATATCCTATAGTAAATGAAAGCTGATGAAATTCTCTACAACTTTGATTTTTTACATTTTATCGAAATTCCGAACCGTTCGCCTTCCTCTTTGCCATCTTCAGTCAGACCAACTATTTCATGCAACAAAATCAAACATATCTCATAGTAGGTATTTCTTCTTTTCATAATAACGTTGGAGGGAAGTGTAGTAATTTACTTTGGGTTCATATTGATGAGAAAAGTAGAGCAAAGCCTGGCACAGATGTTTTTGATGTAGGAACGAATTATTAAAGGATAGTATAATTTCGTTTAGGGAGGGAGGCAAATTAGTTTAGCATGTAGCGGGTAGGTTGAAGCACGTAGAGGCATCTAGAGAGAGGGTGGACGATATTAGGGACACGGCCGACATTAGGCTCACGTCGGGTCATGGAGAAAATCTGAATCAAGAACGGAAGTTACAGAACTCAAAAATCCCTCACATACGGATACAATAACACGGACATCTTACAAATTTAGATCGTGTGGAAATGTTGCACCATATGAGTCGTTTATTGAGTCGACAGCAACACTATTGTGAAGTCGTTCACGATCATATTGCATTTCTTTACTGATTCACATTCACCGTAGCTCCAATAGATCGTATCGTTGTTGAACCAGTATACCAGAAGCCCCAAACTACCCCCAATTCAAGCAAAATCGAATTATCATATCTTAAAAAATGAAAGGTTGAGTCAAATTAAAGGGGGTACAGAGAACGACCTCTTCGAAAGCTTGTTTTCACCTCCAATTCTTGGAAAATGTCGGGAAAGAAGGTTGGAAACAAGAAAACTCATTGATTCACTCGAGACAAACGACCTGTCAATGGCTTTTGGTTTATTATTTTCAATAATAAGCCTTTGGAATCGAGCAAGAAAAAAAAATTTTAACCCCCCCTCTAAATTTGATGTTTTACGTTTCAAGGTACGTAGAATACGAAAATCGAATAAAAAAAATTTCAGTCCGTCCGCCGTACGCGGCACTTTTCTTAGCAACACTGGACCGATTTGGTTCAAATTTGGTATATGGGCTCCATTTGGGGTCTAGTTGTGCCACGAAGCTTTTGGTTGATGTAGGTCACTTCTAAGGGGTGAAAATTAAGGGTGTAACAATATAGGATGAATTCCAGAATGAGATTCACCTTATTGCTCATAATTAGTCAGAAGAGGGTGTGACGACCCTACCCCCTTCAAACCAGTGATTAGTTTAACCAGCCGGCCCGAAGAGGATATCGATTCATATCTCTATGAATCGGATATCTCGACAGGCGTAGCTTCAACAAATTGGGAACAAACCAACTGGTTTGTCCCGTAAAAATGTAGAGTCGTCACACTCCTCTCCCTAAAACATACTTCTGGGTTTCAAACAGAAGTATGTTTGAAAAAAGTCAAAGGGACTGAAAATAGTATGAAGCCCAGGAAAGGACGTCTGGAAGCTTCAAGGGAATTCCTCCATCGTGATGGTACTATTCAAAAAGAAGAAGAAGAAGAAGAATGCCACGAATGGGTCATTAATGCCACGAATGGGCCATTTATATATAAAAGAATAAATCAATGGAACTGAGGAGAAAGCAAACTAAATAAAGAATACGAACGGCGAAACATTCAAGTGTAATGATTGAAATGGCAAACTTAGAAAAGGCTTATATAAAAGAAAAACGTAATTGAAATTAATAAAATGCCAGATTGGCAAAGCCTAACAAGAGATTGAATTTAATTGCCGGATTGGCGAAGTTTAATAAGGGATTGAATTTAATAATATAATTAAATAATATAGAGATTCCTTCTGGATATCTCTTTGGGTAATTCCTTCTGGAATACCCAAGAAAAAGTGGAGGGGAAATGATGAAATAAATTCAGTGCATTTCCACCGAACCACGGACCTCTGGGTTATGGGCCCAGCACGCTTCCACTGCGCAGAGTGGCGCAGTGGAAGCGTGCTGGGCCCATAACCCAGAGGTCCGTGTTTCGTAACCACGCTCTGCTACCATGTAACAATATAGGATGAATTCCAGAATGAAATTCACCTTATTGCTCATAATTAGTCAGAGGAGGGTGTGACGACCCTACCCCCTTCAAACCAGTGATTAGTTTAACCAGCCGGCCCGAAGAGGATATCGATTCATATCTCTATGAATCGGATATCTCGACAGGCGTAGCTTCAACAAATTGGGAACAAACCAACTGGTTTGTCCCGTGAAAATGTAGAGTCGTCACAAGGGTTGAAATTTTCTAGAGTGCCCTAGCTCGAAAACTCTCGAAATGAAGGTATCGTTTTTTCACCAATTTTAAATAGTACAGAATTTTTAAAAATTTTTGAGACCACCCGGAGCTCTGTAGGACAAACCGTTCGCTCCCTACGAGTACTTGAAGGTTTTCCTTCGATAAAACAGAATCATGAGTGTGAATCGCAAAAGAGGTCTAATCGCCGTTCAAATTTTATCTGACTAAAATGCGATCGCTGTTCATTTCTTCGATTTGTATACAGTTTTGCCTTCTGCGTAACCAGTAATCGAATTTCCATATCAAGCTTTCTATTTTTCGAATCGAGTGTGAAGCGTTTAGTTCTTTCTAATAAACTTAATTGTGAAGGTGTGAAGCCATTATGATGTGGTAGGTAAAAAAAAGTTGGTAGGTAAAAAACGCTGCAAATTATTGCTCACTGATCAGATCACTGATCAGCTGAGTGAGCTCTGAAGCCATTTTCAATCCTATTGAATGGAAGTGCTCTTCCAGGCGTCTCCAGCATTCGAGGAGATCTTCTTTACTCCTCACATCACTGATCAGCTGAGTGAGCTCCAAAGCCATTTTCAATCCTATTGAATGGAAGTGCTCTTCCAGGCGTCTCCAGAATTCGAGGAGATCTTCTTCACTCCTCACATCACTGATCAGCTGAGTGAGCTCCAAAGCCATTTTCAATCCTATTGAATGGAAGTGCTCTTCCAGGCGTCTTCAGCATTCGAGGAGATCTTCTTTACTCTTCACATCACTGATCAGCTGAGTGAGCTCCGAAGCCATTTTCAATCCTATTGAATGGAAGTGCTCTTCCAGGTGTCTCCAGCATTCGAGAAGATCTTCTTCACTCTTCAGATCACTGATCAGCTGAGTGAGCTCCAAAGCCATTTTCAATCCTATTGAATGGAACTGCTCTTCCAGGCGTCTCCAGCATTCGAGGAAATCTTCTTCACTCCTCAGATCACTGATCAGCTGAGTGAGCTCCGAAGCCATTTTCAATCCTATTGAATGGAAGTGCTCTTCCAGGCGTCTCCAGCATTTGAGGAGACCTTCTTCACTCTTCAGATCACTGATCAGCTGAGTGAGCTCCGAAGTCATTTTCAATCCTATTGAATGGAAGTGCTCTTCCAGGTGTCTCCAGCATTCGAGAAGATCTTCTTCACTCTTCAGATCACTGATCAGCTGAGTGAGCTCCAAAGCCATTTTCAATCCTATTGAATGGAAGTGCTCTTCCAGGCGTCTCCAGCATTCGAGGAAATCTTCTTCACTCCTCAGATCACTGATCAGCTGAGTGAGCTCCGAAGCCATTTTCAATCCTATTGAATGGAAGTGCTCTTCCAGGCGTCTCCAGCATTTGAGGAGACCTTCTTCACTCTTCAGATCACTGATCAGCTGAGTGAGCTCCGAAGTCATTTTCAATCCTATTGAATGGAAGTGCTCTTCCAGGCGTCTCCAGCATTCGAGGAGATCTTCTTCACTCTTCAGATCACTGATGAGCTGGAAAATTTCGAAACTTTTCCCCACAAAAATCTGTTTTGGAATATTCTAAACCGACTTACGAATATCAACTCTGTTTCATATTGTATTCAATAGTTTTTAAAAAATGAGGTTTTCGATGAAAAAATTAAGAATTTCTACCTTGCGAGGGAAAAACATTAAATCATGTTTAATGTTTTTCCCTCGCAAGGGAGAAATTAGATTAGACTTGTGGATTTGATGCCGTTTGATATTAACATTAAAGGCATAATCGTCATCAAGTTGCCGATCACTCAGCTGATCAGTGACCACTCAGGCGCCTTCAGCATTCTCCATTGACCCTGCTTCTCAAATTTCAGCTTCCTGCGATGAATAGGAGAGAAAATGGCTTTGGAGCTCACTCAGCTGATCAGTCACCCTTCAGGCACCTTCAGCATTCTCCATTGACCCTGCCTCTCAAATTTCAGCTTCCTGCGTTCAACAGGAGAGAAAATGGCCTTGGAGCTCACTCAGCTGATCAGTGACCACTCAGGCGCCTTCAGCATTCTCCATTGACCCTGCTTCTCAAATTTCAGCTTCCTGCGTTCAACAGGAGATAAAATGGCCTTGGAGGTCACTCAGCTGATCAGTGACCACTCAGGCGCCTTCAGCATTCTCCATTGACCCTGCTTCTCAAATTTCAGCTTCCTGCGTTCAACAGGAGAGAAAATGGCCTTGGAGCTCACTCAGCTGATCAGTGACCACTCAGGCGCCTTCAGCATTCTCCATTGACCCTGCTTCTCAAATTTTAGCTTCCTGCGTTCAACAGGAGATAAAATGGCCTTGGAGGTCACTCAGCTGATCAGTGACCACTCAGGCGCCTTCAGCATTCTCCATTGACCCTGCTTCTCAAATTTCAGCTTCCTGCGTTCAACAGGAGAGAAAATGGCCTTGGAGCTCACTCAGCTGATCAGTGACCACTCAGGCGCCTTCAGCATTCTCCATTGACCCTGCTTCTCAAATTTTAGCTTCCTGCGTTCAACAGGAGAGAAAATGGCCTTGGAGCTCACTCAGCTGATCAGTGACCACTCAGGCGCCTTCAGCATTCTCCATTGACCCTGCTTCTCAAATTTTAGTTTCCTGCGTTCAACAGGAGAGAAAATGGCCTTGGAGCTCACTCAGCTGATCAGTGACCACTCAGGCGCTTTCAGCATTCTCCATTGACCCTGCCTCTCAAATTTCAGCTTCCTGCGATGAATAGGAGAGAAAATGGCTTTGGAGCTCATTCATCTGATCAGTGATCTGTCAGGTGCCTTCATTACTGTCCTTTGACCCACCCATCTCGAATTTCACCTTCCTGCGTTGAATAGGAGAGAAAATTGTTTCTATACAATGAACATTAATTTGTGATTCACACTCATATTTCTGATTTATCACTAGTCCAAACTGAAGGACCTCCGAGGGAGCGATCTGTTGGTCCTACGGAATCTCCGTGTAGTCTCATTCGATTCTAAAAATTCCAGTCTATTTTAAATTGATGAAAAAACAATACCTTTATATTTAAAGTTTTCGAGCTAGGACGTTTTGAAAATTTCATCCCCTAGTTTTCACCCCTTAGAAGTGACTGACAATAACCAAAAGCATCTTGGTACAACTAGACCCCAAATGGAGCCGATATAACGTGGTAACTAAGAAATCGGTCCGTGGTAACTAAGAAAAAAAAACGTTGCAGATTTGCGTGTCGGAATTCACAGAACGACCCCCAGCCCTAAAACATTAAACATGTTAAAAGAAATTTTTTAAAATTTGCTTATTCACACATGTTGCACGATTATAAGATTAATATTAATCTTAGAATACTAAAGTTATGACCACATTTTGACTTCCTCTTCAAATGTAGGCGCAAAAATTTTTCGTAGTTATCATTATTATTTATGTAACTTTGTAAAAATTATTTAGTCCAGGAAACGATGGCTTTGAGGTAAAAAAATTCTTTACTCCTCACATCACTGATCAGCTGAGTGAGCTCCAAAGCCATTTTCAATCCTATTGAATGGAAGTGCTCTTCCAGGCGTCTTCAGCATTCGAGGAAATCTTCTTCACTCCTCAGATCACTGATCAGCTGAGTGAGCTCCGAAGTCATTTTCAATCCTATTGAATGGAAGTGCTCTTCCAGGCGTCTCCAGCATTCGAGGAGATCTTCTTCACTCTTCAGATCACTGATCAGCTGAGTGAGCTCCGAAGCCATTTTCAATCCTATTGAACGCAGGAGCTGATATTTGAGAGGGAAGGTCAAGGGAGAATACAGATGGTGGTAGGTGCTATTGATGGAGAACCAGTCTATACAGAAGGGTGATCTATACAGAAAATAATAAACCTTTGAGCAATGATTTGCAGCGTTTTTTCTGTACATACCCAGTTACGAAACAACAGGTATACAGTATTGAGTTTCGATAAACTGGAAAATTTTCCGAGAACCTGACGGTAGTTGGTAAATCCACCAACGTAAAACGTACCGTATCCTATATATACGGTACCATTCCATTATATGAGTACATACCAGGTCTCAGCTGATTAGTAGGTTGAACCATCATGAGCGTTTCTTAATTAATAATTCCTTCAATTTCCGTTGAGATAGAACTATAATATCGTAAACGTGCATATTGGAATGCTCGGAACATGGAATTGATTATTTAGTTAATGTAGTATCTCGGAAGAGATATTCATAGATAGTTGTTTTGCACCTGTACAACTAAGTTAATGAAAATTATGACATGTGTAACCTAACTAAGCTTCAAATTTGCGATGTCTCGAGTGAGTGACGTATTGGAGAACTTTCACGTAGAATTCAATTTTTTCAAATATTTGTCATTATTTGCACTCTCTAATTTTCCAATATTCAGAGCGTTTGAAGGCAAGAAAAAATTGGCACTTCGACTATAATAATCAAAGTTAACATGACGCAACGGTGGGAAGAAATATATCGGAAAAGCCTCCATTGGGGCACCGGAGTTAGATTCGCGTGATATCATCTAATCGAAAAGTACTGGAGGGTAAAAATACGGAATCTAAAACGGAAACTGCTAGATAGCTGTCGGATCGCATTTGGGATCCCATCAGATCTATCAGGTTGAAATGGGACGACTGCTAGGACCATCCAGATTGGCTGTAATTGGCTTCGTAGTTATAAGAAGCACGTATCACGAGGAAAAAAAAAACGGATTTAGACCATACAAGTAATATCCGACGGAGATGTTCCTCTTTGCAACTTTCGTATACGCCCTCGTTTCAGTGGTTTTCCTTATTGTAGAGATTATTTTCATTTCTCATTACAAGTAACGTGATCAAAGAAACCAGAAGAAGGCTTGCGGAAGCTTCAGTATCTAATTAATGCATTTTACGTTTCACATACGATTCTATAATACTATATTCTATTAATACTTCTGTTAATTCGGTTGGTCACTCCAGAGCCACTCCAATCGCTCTGGAGGGGCCAGCAGCACTCGAGTGCCTTCTATAAATTCCAGCCTAGGTCTGCAAGACTTGAAGAACGAATAAAGGGTTGCACTTTGGTAAGCTAAAAGGCCTCTTTTGCGATTTACACGCGTTTTTGATTTATTGTAAGTCCAACCGGTTCTCATAGGGAGCGAACGGTTGTTCCTTCGGAACTCTGGCTCGTCTCATTCGATCTAAAAATTCAATCCTAGATATGTTGAATTGAACGAAAGACAATGTCTTTATTTCGAACGTTTTTGAGCGAGGTCGTTTTGAACATTTCAGGCGTCGTTTTCACCTCTTAGAAGTGACTGACATCAACCAAAAACTTCGGGGCACAAATATACCCCAAATGGGGCCCATAAAGGGAACAAATTTTAAGAGGGGTTAAATTTTTTCTAGTTCGATTCCATCATTATTGAAAATAAGAAACCAAAAACAGAACCGTACCAAAATATATGAAAAAAATTTGGAACAAGGATTTTTGAATTGTTTCTTTTAAATTTAGGAAGTAGTCACCTGAGGAGTCGGGTGAATTGAAACAACACAAAAATTCCGTTGTTTTTCAAGTCATAATAGCCCATGACGATTTGAAACAGTATGTGGAGTTAACAATTTTTTTGTCGATTCTAAAGGACCATTATTGAAAATAATAATATTATTTATATTATTTTATTTTATATTATTTTCGTATTTTATACCAAAAAGTCTGTCCTTCCAATGTCACACACTATAGGTTGCCAAATTCAATCACCCTGGAAAAGCCAGTTCATTGCATTCAAATTTGATATTTTCCGTATCGGCATATTTTGGTTTCCATAGAATAATAATATTTTTTAACGGATAGAAAAGAATCCTCGAAGAAAAAACGAAACTATGGTTGCTTTGCACTACTTATGTCCTATAAAAATTTTTGAGACCACCCGGAGCTTTGCAGGACAAACCGTTCGCTCCCTACGAGTACTTAAGTGGTTTCCTCCGATAAAACAGAATCACGCGTGTGAATCACAAAAGAGGTCTAATCACCGTTGAATTTTGGTTTATTGTTTTCAATAATAAGCCGAGCAAGAAAAATGAACCTTTGGAATCGACCAAGAAAACGCTTGCATACGAGTCTGCAACGCATTGGGACATTTTCATGTCTTTACCTATTGCTTTTTACCTCACTATAGGATTTTATAACCCACCCTCCGTTGTTGTCAGAATGTGAAACGAATCATTAACATAATAACTATCTATAGCTATTTGTTGTATTTTTCAAACCTCACAATGCGTTGCTGTTGTCTACTCTACTTAGCTTTTATCTCACTGGCTGTTTACCGAAATTATTGAACGTCACATGTACCTATGTTGCCAAAGTTTTGACAGACGAGTGGAATGTCGGAAGACAAGTTGGACAATAAGTCTTCGCTAAAAGGAAAAAATATAGAGCCGGATGGCCAACTTCCTCAACAAGGCGGATCCGAATCATTTCAATATGAAGATGTAGATTCATGTAGTACCATGTAAAGAGGTAGGTACTACGAAAGAGTGTAGATATATTATGTTACAAATTGACACAATTATTAATATTAAGAGGTAGGTACCTAATTTCAATAAAATAGACGATTCCGGATTAATTATCTTCTACACTCACGATCATTAGTTTGTAAACAAAATATGAGAACAGTTATGCCCATAGCTCCGCTATTCGTATAGTCAATATGTTATGGAGAACATGAAAATGTTCGTTAAATCGAGAGCTTTCCAACGAGTGGTGAACGATTTTTGTGGGTTAAAAAGTGTAGAAAAGGAACAAACCTAACAACGGGGTCGTTGTAAGCGGAAATCATTATAAAGGCACTGTAACACAATTTCGTTACGCAATTTTGTGACAGTAACTGTGACATAGTAACAAAAAACTGTTTTTTGTGCTATGTGCCAGGGCAAAGACATGAAAATGTCAAAATTAATTTTGGATTTTAGAATTTAATTTTTTTTTTTAATTCAAAAACTAAAAAACTTTTTTTTGTTTTCAAACGCCGTTTACAACAATAATAAAACAACAGATAATGATAAAACACCAAAAACCATAACTGCAGGGTTGACAATCAGCATAATTGTTTCGTGTCATGGTAATGAAAAAATCAAGATTTTTTTTTCATATATTCTAATTAAAATAATAATAAATTTATGACGTTGTAGTCGCTCTCTCTTCTTTGGTTTGTATAAATAACGGACAAAATTCTGTTGTCTCAGCTAATTATTGTGCAGTTTGGCCAACATACCTCAAAAAATCTATAGTAATATAATCTAATAACTATAAATCTAATAGCTACTCGAGATCAACTGACTATTCGAATGAAGTGGAGGCCGAGTGAGAACTATAAATTCCAATTTCCAACTCGGATAGCTCCTCCACTTCCGAGACCCCAAGTGGAGTAGCCATTCGAGTCCCGTCTATAACTCCCGCCCCTAGACTCTTAGGGATTATAGAAGACAGGAATCTCATCAGTTCGGTTTTAGGGCCAAGCATTCTCTCTTTGAACAGGACAACGCTGATATTATAATTGAGGATGAGCTAGAAAATAAAAATGACTTTTTCTGCGAAAAACTGCCCTCCAGTCATTCTTGGCATGTCACAAGCTTTTGATAAAGTTTGGCACGAAGGGCTGATCAATAAACTATATGGGTTGCTCCCTCAGCAACACCGCCAATTAATTGCTTGCGAACAGATACTTCAGAGTAAAAATAAAAGATGAATACTCTCAACTCGAGAATATCGATGAAGGTGATCCCAGGGAAGACTCCTGGGATCACTGCCTTAATGTATGCATGTAAAGTCCCAGTCACTGTTGCAACATGCAAAGCATCCTTTGCAGTGGACAGCGATTTTAGAGGTTGCAGATTCAGTGGAAGTTACCTTCAGTTGATCACGGCGAAGAAATGGAGACTAAAATTGAATGAAACCAAGACTACACGACTCAACTTCATGTAGAAAAGAAATTCCTCTGGAGCCCAATCACAGCATCATTCCGCTGAGAGAGCAGTATTCCGAGGAGGAGAGATAAATAAATTAAACGAATAATTCAAAAATTAGCTGGATTTATTCGCCAACAGGTTGAGACTCGAGACAAGCGAGAGGTAGGCATCAAACTGAAGGGCGAGAGGAGTGAGGGGAGGGAAGCTACAGGCTCACCAACCCTCACTCTAAACATCTGTAGTCTACGGACATTACATCTTTCCTTTTTTCGGCGGGCATGTGAGAAAATCTTCAAGATCCATAGTTGGAGTTGGATCTCGTAAGATACCTGGAAGGGTCCACGTCTTCAGGTTATGTGGGATTCAAACCCACTAAAAACTAAACCTCCTTTTCTCCCAAGTTGGAACTCAACCCGGAACCGTTTAACAAAATACTTCGGAGTCCTGGGGCCTTTAATCAGTTCTGGGTGAGGGGGCGGACCAGTTGCTCTCTCCTCTCTCTTTCTCGTTTTAAGAGAATCTTCCTTGCCAGGATGCTTTCTGTATACTCTGCCACAGCAGTCCAGCTCCTTTTTCCTTCCAGCATCCTGCTGACAACATCCTCTGGTGTTGAACTCTGGGGAGCTAACTCCAGGTTTGCCATTAGCTGATCTGTGTTCTGGCAGTGTAAACATGTTGGGGCGAATACCTTCCCCGTTTTATGCAAATAGGTATAAAACTGTCCATGTCCTGTAAAGAACTGCGTAAGAAAGAAGTCTTGACATTTTGGATCACGTTGAAAGCAAAGATTAAGTGGAATGAGCATGTGAAGAAGAAACAGAAAATGACCAGCATGTTCAGGATGTCCTTCATCACGAGTTTAGTATGAGATACATTGAGCAAACGGTGTTGCTGGACAACTATTTCCCGAGATGACGCCATTATATTGCCTTCTTAGGGCATCGAACGATGTTGAACGATCGGATGAATTAATTTGAGAGGACCCACAACTTCAGGACTCAAGGGACCTGCCACAGGCATTCCTCGACATTGTCGGCGTGACGGACTCTGAGGCAGCTCTTCCCTCCCTGACTTGTCCGCCGGAGTATTTCCGTAATTACGCCGATGGGAGGTTCAGCAGAACTTTTAAGAAGAGTTGGCGTCTAAGAAACTCTGGAGGCATTTGTGAGAGCCTGATCGTCTGAACACTACCGATTAACGAACACATTTAAAACAACACAGAAAAACTCTATTAGGGTTAACAAAACGGATATGGATATATATCCATATATACAGTATATATACTGTAAACCCACCTTGGCAGTCGTTTTTCCATGCTGAACCCCGTAATGATAGTTTTTTTAATTCATAATCATCCTACCGACTTGAGTAATAATTTGGGTGGAAAATAAGAATTCTTTTGTGTCAGCCCTATTTCACTCTTCAAATAGGTACCTACTTTGAAAGCCAACGAACATTTTTTTTTTCGAGCAGTCTGTAATTTGTTAGAAGTCAAGACTGACGACGTTAGGGAAGATCGTGTCGAGTTCCACTGAGGGACATTTATTTCGGACGTGAGCTGAGTAGAGAATGAACATTCTCTTAATCCTTAATCATACTAATAAATCGAGACAAGAAAGTCTATCGAGCGTTTGCTTGATTAGGTTTGCTTTCAGTTTGTTCAAATCACTCAACATACTTTTTTTTTTAAAGAATTTCAACCATTCTCTGCTTAGTCCACCTATCGCTTGGTACTTCTGTAGAGACTGGGAGGAATTCAGCAGCGTGAGCCACTGTAGCATTCTCATCAAAGAGCGCAATCAGCATCTCAGGGGCCAATGGAGATTAGGGGAAGATGATCTCCATCATTCAATTCAAACTCAGCAAGTACCAGGGTAGGTGTAGGCTATCAAAAAACGTCTGCACTAGCAATAGGGTATTCAAAATTTCTGTACACGAACCACTACGACGAGAATGTAGCCTTATTTAGCTGCTTTGATCAAGCATACATTCCGTACCCACGTCTGGCCGTCACCGTTACTCATCAATACTTGTACAATTTTAGTTCCTTCATTCTGAAAAATACCACTTCGAACAGCGGCAGTTTTCAGCGTGCTACATCAATTCATCAAACATCTCTGCTCCACAATTAAAACGCTGCAAATCATTGCTCAAAGGTTTATTATTTTGTGTATAGATCATCCTTCTGTATAGATCACTGGTTCTCCATCAATAGCACCTACCACCATCTGTATTCTCCCTTGACCTTCCCTCTCAAATTTCAGCTCCTGCGTTCAATAGGATTGAAAATGGCTTCGGAGCTCACTCAGCTGATCAGTGATCTGAAGAGTGAAGAAGATCTCCTCGAATGCTGGAGACGCCTGGAAGAGTACTTCCATTCAATAGGATTGAAAATGGCTTTGGAGCTCACTCAGCTGATCAGTGATGTGAGGAGTGAAGAAGATCTCCTCGAATGCTGGAGACGCCTGGAAAAGCACCTCCATTCAATAGGATTGAAAATGGCTTTGGAGCTCACTCAGCTGATCAGTGATGTGAGGAGTGAAGAAGAAATCCTCGAATGCTGGAGACGCCTGGTAGAGCACTTCCATTCAATAGGATTGAAAATGGCTTCGGAGCTCACTAAGCTGATCAGTGAGCAATGATTTGCAGCGTTTTTTACCTACAAACATTGTTTTACCTACCAACTTTTTTTTACCTACCAACTATTGGTAGGTACTACCTACCACACTATAATGGCTTCACACCTTCACAATCAAGTTTATTAGAAAGAACTAAACGCTTCACACTCGATTCGAAAAATAGAAAGCTTGATATAGAAATTTGATTACTGGTTACGCAGAAGGCAAAACTGTATACAAATCGAAGAAATGAACAGCGATCGCATTTTACTCAGATAAAATTTGAACGGCGATTAGACCTCTTTTGCGATTCACACTCATGATTCTGTTTTATCGAAGGAAAACCTTCAAATACTCGTAGGGACCGAACGGTTTGTCCTACAGAGCTCCGGGTGGTCTCAAAAATTTTTAAAAATTCTGTACTATTTAAAATTGGTGAAAAAACGATACCTTTATTTCGAGAGTTTTCGAGCTAGGGCACTCTTGAAAATTTCAACCCTTAATTTTCACCCTTTAGAAGTGACCTACATCAACCAAAAGCTTCGCGGCACAACTAGACCACAAATGGAGCCCATATACCAAATTTGAACCAAATCGGTCCAGTGTTGCTAAGAAAAGTGCCGCGTACGGCGGACGGCGGACGGCGTACGGCGGACGGCGTACGGCGTACGGCGGACGGACGGAAATTTTTTTATTCGATTTTCGTATTCTACGTACCTTGAAACGTAAAACATCAAATTTTGAGGGGGGGTTAAAAATTTTTTTTTCTTGCTCGATTCCAAAGGCTTATTATTGAAAATAATAAACCAAAAGTGCACATTATTGCAGTTTTCTCCGACTTGTGACGATTTGTTTTTAACTCCCTGACTTTTTATGGCTTTTACACCATTCCCTGACTTTTTCAGTTGAGTCAGGAAGCAAAAAACCCCATCGACGGAACGAGAAGCGGAACTGAAATCGTAGCTGCGAACACAGAAACTCTGACTTTATCCATTCTCGGTCGACTATAGCAAGCAACTCCAAGGTTGGTTCTGGGATACGTTCTCATTCTCAGAGGACAAATACCTCCAGGGTGGGCGCTCGGTGTTGTTGATAGCTCTGAATGAAATGTGACTGGAGAGAGATAGCGGTTCGTCATGCGAAGCCCGCTAACCTGCTACATGGTGAGGCGGCTCTTTTCATTTTCCCGGTCTCGTTACCTGAGGTTTTCCGCCACGGCAAAGTTACAAGCGGAGGTCGGAGTTGGAAAAAAAAGTAAAAAGCGTTCACCTCGAGCCATAAAAAAAAAAATAATTGAGATGTGACCACGCTTTTTTAACGTACCCCCAGTATTTCTTGTCATAATTACACAGATCCCATCCCTCATGGATGCTATAGTTATGGATCTCGGCTCTAATAGTTCCCATAATCATGGAGCCCATCTCTTATGGATGCCATAACCATAGGGATTCCAACCCTCAGTTGCCATCTACGAGTACCAATGGGGAATTTTCGTCTCAATTTTTTAATTTTTTTTTTTCGAAAGAGGGTTCACTGATATAGAAGAAAACCGTAGTGTGCTGCTCGAAAACGCATCCAAAAAATTTAGAGAATTGAAGGAAGATGGAGATTTTAAATGAACCGGGAGTCTGTGACGTGACAAGTTTCCCCTTACGACAGCAGCGCTACCTCTGATAGCTCACATCAAACAACTAGCTTATGTGATCGAACACAAGAGTGCACCGCAAAATGGCAGAAAGAACCCAGACACGAAAGTGACGAAAAGAAGCAATTTTACTCACTCTTTTTTACAATACGATTCTACCTACTAGTTCAGGGGTGCTCAAACTTGAACTGCTGGCGATCTACCTCAATATTTTTAGACTACATACGATCGACTCTGAGAGACTGCAAGTGTGTGTGATGCAGGGTTGTCGTACATACACGATACACCCTACCTACCTAGGTAGGGCGTACCGTAGCATATAATATATATATATTATATGTACCGTAGCATATAATATAGCATATAATATAATATCTATATTATAGATATTAGCTTTCTGCCCAATATAGGTACATTATTTTAGTCAAGGTTTGGGTTAGGTTTAGTTAGGTTCTTCTCTACAATATCAATGAAAAAACTCATAGTTATTCAAAATTGCGAGTTTATTCGTTGTTACAAAACAAAAGAGTTACGTATGGTGTTAAACTTAACTAAAGAATGGCTTTGGATGTTGAAGCGTGGCACTGCATGTCCTCAGCATACTTTTCATAAGATGGTACGTAACCACTGAGTGCTAATCGCAAGCATGATGACATAATATGATCATATTATGATCGTCAGTTAGTCGATTGCGCTATTTTGACTTAATTATCTTCATTTCAGAAAATGCAGACTCGCAAAAGTAAGTTGACCCAAAAAAATGCCTTCAGTTGAAGGGCAATTTGCCTTACATTCGGATATTTATCTTCAGATATAAAACACCAGAAATTTGTATCAGATGCTGCAGCTTTGAGATGTATATATGATATAATCTGCACCAACTCATTTTCAACAGAACATGAGTTCATATTGAACTGACTTGCTATTTCAGTAGCTAATTCCTCAAATGTTTTTACATGAAAAAGGATAACTCATAAATGATCCTATATTTTCGAATTTAATGCAATCATGAAAACGCATTTTGAATTCAACTGAGGAATCCTTGCTTTCAAAGACGGACAAAATGTACTGTGTACTGTCTGGTCTAGAAACAACACGGCCTTTTCTTTGAAAAGTGCCGTGCGTTCCTTTGATAAAGCCACCTTTTGCCGCAAGCAGTGTTATTTTATTACGTAATACATTTTTGTAGTTTAGTTACCTACCTACTTATTAAAATTTTTTTTCTTCTCGAGATCTACCCAAAAAGCACTCGTGATCGACCAGTCGATCGCGATCGACCGTTTGAGCACCCCTGTATTAGTTTATCAAGCATTATTAGTCTTCGCCTTTTCTTATTTAGTTTCTATATTAATATTAAGTATTGATATTTGAATCACATTATTTGAGTGGTACGTTTCATGAGGTCACGAGGGCGCCTGCAACTGTACCTGTTGACATTATCTGACAATATTTGCCGAAACTCCTTTTATGCTTCGCCAGAGCACAGTTTTGCGTGAGGAACCCTGGGGAATGACGTAATCAGTTTTCCTCGTGTCAGTGTTTTTTTGACACCGCTTCACTTGTTTAGGCATTTTCTTCTACGGTAATTTTTTCCCCTTGGGTATTCCTGGTGTTAAACGTTATTCTAGGGTCCTATTATAGGATTTGACTTGAAATTCCAGAATCTAAAATTGAGGCAAATTCCCCATTATGGATATCCTAAGGGTTGTTACTTGAATTCCACGTCCAGCCCTTTTATACTCGGTATTGGCGACACCTAGTGGACCGTGGGTCACCTGGCTTTGAAAACATTGATCCTATTACTTTGTTAGACATCCACTTACTTCGTTGAACGTGACCTCCATCGGTCGAACTGAAAGTTGTCAAAGTCCTGAGAACAAGTCATGAGGGAGCTCGAACGATCCGAGAACTTCTTCTGTAGACAAAAGCCGAAGACGTCTTCCTACGACAGCTTCACCCGAATACAGATGAGTCGATTCGAGCTCTCACAACCTACTTGTGAATTATTATAAGTTGAACTAGTTTTTATTCCACGGTAACTTGATAACGTAGAGAAAGAAGCGGAACCCATATTTTTTCGAAAAATGAGGGGAATGAGCCCCAAGTTTTGCAAGTGATAAGAATCTTAGCTTATTCTGGAAATATTGTTGAATTATTTTATCAATAGAAACTTTATGGGAGTGAAGAATAGATTCCACATTACATATTGTTACATAACGTTTGCGCATACTAAATAGCTACCATCAGTCTGAGGACAATGATTTTCATAGGGGATCATCTACAACCGAATTCGCATATTCCCTGAAAATATCATCGGAATCGGATGAAAAATGTAAAACATCAAGCTTTAAGTATACCTTCCACTATCACAACAATCAATCTGCACACTCTCTGAATATTGTTGGAAAATATAGAAGTTATGGCTGTTACAAGGAATTCACGTTTGCGCATGCGCAGCAACTACTATCGTCTGGGGGTGATGATTTTCATAGAGGACTGTCTACACGCTAATCCGAACTATCCTAGAAAATTTCATCAAATTCGGATGAAAAATGTGTTATGTATGTTTACGAGGATTTTACGTTTGCGCATGCGCAGCGGCGCATCAGTCCGGGGGTAATGTTTTTCATAGAGGACCATCTACACGCCAAACCGCACAATCCCTGAAAATTTCATCGAAATCAGATGAGAATTGTAGAAGTTATGGCTTTGTCAAGGATTTCATGACAGACATACAGACAGGCAGACAAATACGAAACCAAAATCGTTAAGGAAGGTCTAAAACGTAAAACGCAAGTGGAAATTTCGATTTAGGAGAACTTTTTTTTTTAACCTTGAAAAGTGAAACCAAAGCTCCCGCTACCTTAGTTGACTCGGAAGAAAAAACGTACAAAATGTAGTGTACATGTTAGCATTGTTTAGTAATTTACTTATTATTGTATGAATAGTATACGTATCAATTTATTTACCGAGATGGAGCGATTTTGCAAAGATCGAAGCCTAACGTCGGGTAAGACATTTGAGAAAATTATCTTATTGTAAAAATGTACAAAATGGCGCCAAATAAACAAATATCTATCTATCTACATCTATTGAATAAATAATAATAATTTTTTTAAGAATTAGTAAGAAGAAATAGTAAGCATTTTTCGGAGAAAGTATTTCCTAAATATCTGAGAAGATGCTATGAAGCCATTCCAGCCTTCTGCGTGGAGGCAAAACGGTTATTTTTAGAGAGACATTTGCCATACCGGCACTATATCCCTTATTCACCCGGATGTGGTCGTTCTCCCCTTGGAATGCTCTCCGGAATAACGTTTCAGGTTGGAACATCTGTTTTTCCTTCTCTACATGTCTTCAAGTGAACGAAACACGTGACCAACAGCTATTTAGAGACGGCGACAACGTGCAAAGTCGTCCCGAATGATTACGAAAACAAGGACAGTAAAGCTCCCTAACAAATAATTACATCGAAACTAGGTGTAGACCAGATCTGTGACGATTAGCATTCGAAAGATATTCTTCGCTGGACTCACAGCCAATTTGCTTTGTACGAGTTGAGTCGGAAAGTAGAAACTGGTGGACGTGAAAATTTCATCTAAATTATTTAGATGAAATTTTCACGTCCACCAGTTTATCGTCCCCTCTTTCATCAAGAAAAAGGCAAGACGTTTTTTTTCCCTCCATTTATATTTAAGCAACGGTTTCGCTTGTTTAGCTTTCCAGCATCTTCAGGCTAAAAAATAAATTTTAAATAAAATTAAAATTAATTCAACAATGAGAAAAGTCGATAACATAAAATAAAAATACCGGCACATCAACCTGGTCAAACACTTACATTAAACTGTACAATATTAATCTCATTATAGGATCGTTACAATACCTCATTCATTTTATGCTTTTTATGATTTTTTTATGCGTTATTTTATGACTTGGGAAAGGAAAGGAGAACCAGGGAGGAGATTTTTTATGAAAGAGGTATTGTAACAATCCTATATTGAGATTAATATTGTATAGTTTAATGTAAGTGTTTGACCAGGTTGATGTGCCGGTATTGTTATCGACTTTTGTCATTGTTGAATAATTCAACAAATAATAAAATTAATAAAATAAAAAATAATAAAAATAATAATAAAATAATAAAAATAAAAATAAAATAATAAAAATAAAAATAATAAATATAAATAAAAAATATAAATAAAATAAATAATATAAATAAAATAAAAAATAAAATAAATAAAAATAATAATAAAAATAAAAATAATAAAATAATTATTATTTTATATTTTATTTAAAATTATTGGTTTAGCCTGAAGATGCTAGAAAGTTGCCGAAACCGTTGCTAATATACGTGGAGGAAAAAAACCATGTCTTGCCTTTTGGTTTATTATTTTCAATTATAAACCTTTGGAATCGACCAAGAAATTTTTTTTTAAACACCCCCTCAAAATTTGTTGGTTTACGTTCCAAAGTACGTAGAATCCAAAAATCGAATAAAACGCTGCAAATTATTACACAATGGTTTATTATTTTTCTATAGATCACTCGTCTGCAAAGCCACCAACCATCCAACATGAAGAAAAACATCGATCGTATTTCGGTCAGCTATAATTTGAACGGAGATTAGGCCTCTTTAGCGATTCACACTCGTGTTTCTGATTTATCGTACGTCCAAATCTTAAATTCTCGTAGAGAGCGAACGATTTGTCCTACAGAGCTCCGGGTGGTCTCAAAAAATATTAAAAATTCTATAGAATCCTAAATTGAAGGAAAAACAATACCTTTATATCAAAATTTTTTGAGTTAGGGCGTTTTCAAAATTTCAAAATTCATTTTGGAACCCTTAGACGTAACCTACATTAACCAAAATCTTCGGGGCACGACTAGACCCCAAATGGAGCCTACATACCAAATTTCATCGAAATCGGTCAATTCTAAGTGGCCGATTCAGCTTTTTTGGCCGGTTATTTGCCCATAACTTCTATACGAATTAAGCGATCGGAATAGTTCGACGTTAGGACCAACTAGACCCCAAATGGAGTCTATGTGCAAAAGAACGGGTTTTTTAGACCGATTCTAAGGTCTTTTATGGCCCGGACGGCGGACGGGGGACGGCGGACGGACATTGCAAATTTGGATTCTACGCACCTTGAAACGTAAAGTGACAAAGTTTGAGGGGGGGTTATAAAAATTTTTTGCGATACGATCACATAGGCTTATTATTAGAAATAATGAACCAAAATTTGGCCGTCCGTCCGCCGTCCGCGGCACTTTCCTCACTTAGCACTGACCGATTTTGATGAAATTTGGTTTGTAGGCTCCATTTGGGGTCTAGTTGTGCCCCGAAGATTTTGGTAGATGTAGGTCACTTCTAAGGGTTGAAAAATAAGGTTTAAAATTTTGAAAACGCCCTAACTCAACAAATTTTTATTATATAAAGGAATTGTTTTTCCATCAATTTAAGATAGTATAGAATTTTTAGAAACCACACGGAGCCCTGTAAGACCAACCGTTCGTTCCCTACGAGAATTTAAGGACTAGACTTAAGATAAATCAGAAACACGAATGTGAATCGCAAAAGAGGCCGAATCCCCGTTCAAATATAGAAAAATAATAAAACTTTCTGTAATAATTTGCAGCGTTTTCTTGATGAAAGAGGGCCCTGAATCGTTTCGACCAAATGATGCTACAACATCACACGACTCTACAAGTTTCAACTGTCAGGTACTCCATTCCTCCTGGAAAAACGAACGGGGAAACAACCCGATTTTTTGGTCATTATTGACCAAATATACCTAATACGGTACTTCACACTACATTCACGACCCGTACAATCCTGAAAATTACCGAAAAATATTTTAAGATCAGAAATTACTCTAGAAAGGCTATAAACGGATCAAAAATATGACCACAAACATCACAGGAAGAAGTTTCAAAAATTTGATTAAAACAAATTTTGGATAAGTAAGATAAGAAACAACAACACCAATGTTATTTGGTGTTGACATATTAGTACATATTTTTCAAGTTCTTTCATCAGGTACCAACAAGATGGGGTTTAACGTTTACTTTTAGTTGTTTTTATTACCGAGTAGTCAAAATTCATAAGGTAGGTATCAAAGAGGTTCAAAGAGCGCTGCTTAATTAAGTAATTCAACAGTTTTTCGGTTTGATCAAAGAGCCAACTCATTTCTGATTCCTGGAACACATTTTCCCTCTTTTCGCGATAGAAACTCCATTACCTTTGGTGGATTACGTCACTCGTATCCTTCGTGACATAACGTCCTTACTCAACAGAATACGTGATGAAAATACGTTTCTGTGCTGAGGAGGGGGAAAGAGCCAACAGCGTTATGAAGAGGACTGGGTCGATTGAAATAAGACTCAAACGACTTTAGAAGCTGCTGACGATCAGCAAGTTATACGTTTTTATCTTTGAAGCTCCAGCAGGTGACTGAAGAACTAGTTAACGCTTATAAGGAATATACAGGGTTTATTAGACAATGTGGTCAGCACTTCGAGGGGGTGATTCTACAATTTCCAACAGAAAATGTCCCATAACATAACATATTGCTTCCGAGTCTACCAAGGTAGCGGAAGCTTTGTTTTCACTTTTCAAGATTGAAAAAAAAGTTCTCCAAAATCAAAATTTCCACTCACATTTTACGTTTTAGACCTCCTTGAACAATTTTGGTTCCGTGTTTGTCTGTCTGTGCGTCTGTCATGAAATCCTTGCCACAGCCATAGCTACTACAATTCTCATCCGATTTCGATGACATTTTCAGCGATTGTGCGGGTTGGCGTGTAGATGGTCCCCTATGAAAATCATTACCCCCGGACTGATACGCCGCTGCGCATGCGCAAACGTGAAATCCTTGCTACAGCCTAACTTCTACAATTCGCACCCGATTTCGATGAAATTTTCAGCAACTGTGTGGGTTGGTGTGTAGATGATCCCCTATGAAAACCATCACCCCCGGACTGCTAGTAGCCGCTGCGCATGCGCAAACCGTGAAATCCTTGTAACAGCCATAACTTCTATATTTTCCAACAATATTCAGATATTGTGCTGATTGATTGTTGTGGTAGTGGAAGGTACTTAAAGCTTGATGTTTTGAGATTAACTACTATGCATCGGATGATCTATACAATCGGGTTATGGATACGAAGAAGCTATGTGCCACACCCACTTGGCATACTTCTTTTTTTTTAACTCAACTTAAAATCCAACTTTTCTCACAATCAAGATTTTATTCCTGATTTCGACCTTGTTATCATTAAAACGACTGTAATTACATAATATCGAGTGCGCACAATTCATGAAAATCCGGAGGTATAATGAGAGTTTTTCCTCAATTTCAAAGCTTGGACACAAAAAGCAAGCTATAAAGCAACAAAAATATTGAAAAATCGGATATTGTGAGAATATTATCCCCACTCGCCCCCTCTCCATGCTAATTTTGATATTCTGGTGAAATAGTGAGCAATTCGGAAATTTTCTGCGTCGAGTAAAAAAGAAACACGGAAATCGGTTGGAAATTGGGGCCTGGGCAGAGTACACAAAATTATGCACGAATAAATACGTTTTTTAAGACTTAACGAGGCTTTCCCTCTCTTGAAGGGTAAAATTCGAAATTCCGACGACGTAGTGCACAACTAGATAGTTTTCCACGTCAAAGAAAAAAAGGAACCACGAAAATCGGTTGAAAAATAAGGCCTGGGCAAAGTACACACGATTTTGTCATACACACACACAGACATACACCTATGGTTTTTAACGGATTTGGGTTCAGAATAGTCTAAAACGGATTAGTGTGTGGTATTTTTTTTCTGTTGAGTGCTGTCCAACTTTACCCTAGATAAATCGCAATAAGGACGCCCAAGTTTTACTGAGGGACGTCATAAGAAGGACTCACAATCAAAAAATATAAATTTCACGTAATATCCCATTTCTAACTGATTCGACTAAAATCAAGAAGGTAGTTGGAAGGTGACCCTAAGATGGCCTGTCAATTTTATCATAATTAGAAAAGTACCTAATTTCTCATTAGAAATTGAATGGAAAACCAAACAATGATGAAAAAATCTTAATAAACAAATATAAGATTAAAAATAGGGTTGTATTTTAATACTGTTTACTCTGAAACATCTAAACCTAGAGGGAAAAAACTATACCAATCAATTCAACTGGTAAACGAAAGCTACGATCGTGAAACAACGGAGAAAAAATGCTGTAAAATTGAGAAAAACACGTGAAACGATAGAATCTCGGAGCAAACCGAAGTAAGATGAGATTCTACATACTAATTTAAAACTCGAAAAGCTTCAGAGTTCGTTTACATGACCCACCCGAGTCGGAACATATTATTGCAATACGCGGGGAGAAGAGAGGAAAACATGCCGCTGAAACGTTTATATGAAGTTCCCCGAGATTTTCATATCGCAAACGTGAAGGAGGGCAAACATATTGGATTCCCTACGGTGTTAACGAATACAATTTCTAGAGATATTATTTCTATTTGAGCAATCTCAACGGGAAAAACTGACACCGATGATTTTAACTTATTACGACTACGATGGAAATGAAAGTAAGTACCGTAGACTGGGGTGATAGTGATCAATTTCTACAGTTTTTCCTTGAAAACTACCAGTGTAATAGGTAATTCAAAAAAATCTGAAAAAATAGTTTATATTCTCCCACATCTTACGAACAGTATCATATATAAAACTTTGAAATTTTGTTCAATTAAGCTCATTTAAAAAAAATATTAAATTGATCAGTATCACCCCCCACATAGGGGGTGATAGTGATCACTAATTTAAAATCGAACTTGAACGTATTAAAAACAATTAAAAATCGAACTTGAACTATTAAAAATTGTTTTTTAGTACCCTGAGGTAAAAAAAACCACTAGCAACTCATTTCAGAACAATTTTTGTTGAAAAACTAATGAAAACCAACTCTTTACTTATAAAAATCAGAATCAAGCCGAAATTCAAGACTCGTAATATCCTCTTCAGTATTTTTTATTATAATAAGACAATTTGTGGGACATGTTTGGTAACTGAAGAAACAACTTATTTTAAAGCACTTGTTGCCAAAAATAATGATGGACCAATCACGTTTTGATAGTTTCGGGGCATTTCGGCCGTGATCACTATCACCCCCTGGAAATGAGTTGTTTTTGTTTTTAACAGATAACCAACTGTAGTAACACGGAAAGAACAAACTAATTGCAAATATTTCATGCTTACCTCTAGTAGAAACAAAATCTTTTCGCTAGAACTTCACCACACAACACCCAACACCGGCACAACAGAAGTTACAATCACAATGTCAGCTGGGCCCGATTTTGAGATTTGTTTATTTCCTCATCAGCTACCATGGTAACCTAGACTATTGGGCGGGAACGATATCTCCCCAGAGAAGACATTGTTACGAACACATAATAGGGATGGGTATCGTTATAAAAGTATCGATATTTTGTATCGATACTGTATCGTATCCGAGTATCGATATCCTAAGTATCGTTGGGCATGAGTATCGATATTTTGAAATATCGAGTATCGATACTTTAGTGTCACAAACTATGAATATTGTCCAATATTCCCAAGAAAAGTAATTTCTTCAACAATGTTTATTCATTTTTCACTATCAAGAGTCCAAGCAGAGTGATTTTCTCCTTATATAAACTTTATTTGTGCAAACAAAGAGTAATGATCCAAAAGCCTCTCTACCTTCTTCATTTTTTCTGCCATTATGTTGAATTTTCCGCGAGGAGTGTATCGATATTCGATATTTAGAAATATCGGATCCAAAGTATCGATATCCAAAAATATCGGATCCAAAGTATCGATACTAAAATATCGAGTATCGGTACGAAAGTATCGATATTTTGAAATATCGAGTATCGATACCCATCCCTAACACATAACACGACCTAACTTTCTAATTTAGGACTGTGTGGAGTTCTGCAATCGCATGTATATGAAAAAAGGCGTGTTGATCAGTATCACCCCAGCATATCGGTATCACCCCAGTTCACGGTACTTATAGCCGGAGATATATTTTCTTGAAAACCACTTTTGATAGGGTTTGATCAGAAATTCCAAATTAAATATCATTAAAAAATCAAAATTTCCACTCGCGTTTTACGTTTTAGACAGATAGTAGCCACTACGCATGCGCAAAAGTATATTTCCTTGTTACAGCCATAACTTCTACTTTTCCAACAATAGTCAGAGATTGTTCCGGTTGACGTGTAGAGTCCCCTATGAGGTTAGTGCAAGGTATTTAGAGATTGATGTTTTGAGATCAACTACTATGAACCGGATCATCTATACTCGGATTATGGAAACGAGGAAGCTTTGTGCCACACCCACTTGGCAGAATTTTCTTTCTTGCTGCTGGGGGTAGAAAAGTTTTGTGTTCCCCAGCTCAGATATGCCCTTCTAAGATCTAGGCGTGCCCGCTAATTAACCTATTAGACGGCTATGCTCGTCGTAAAGCCGATCCATTGGAGACACTAAGAGGAGCCTTTATTATTGATGTCTCGGAGATCTCAGAACAGAGATTAATTAAAGACATCAATGCTGCCAAAATTAAGAAATATGTTGCCGCTCCACAAGTTGGTCTACTTTTCCGAACCCCGATCCCTGATCCCAACTCTTCTCTATTGTTCCACTGGTACCTACCCCCTCCAGGTCGTTCAATCCTTCAGTCTACACCAAGCTCTCGTTGTGTTCTGTGACTGTTCAGACCTCCGATCTTCAGCTTACTTCAGACATTAATTCAGACATCCGATTTATTTTGATACAAAATTGAACTAATTCTTTACGATGAAAATCGGTTTTTTCAATTATGAATATATACGTAACGAAATACGACATTGATGTACTGTTAGAGGGAATAGCAACGCTTGCCAACATACAGCAACATCAAATAAAACCCCATTGAAAGAAGAAGCGTCTGCTGACGGCATAACCAGAAGAGGCACAATCCTCCCTTCATCAACTCATGATCACGCCAATTCAATCTCGTCCTCCACTTCTATATCCTGGGTTGGATCTCGAACCCTGAAACCAAGCTGCCAGGTAGATCATGGCTGCCAAGTGCTGATGTAATTACTTTGATGTACGTATTTACGTGCAATATCTACATTTGTATAAGTAGACCATTTTTTCGAAAATAATATTGTTATTAAAACAAGCCCAAAAAAAAAAAAACCAAAGCCACCAGATACAATTTTGATAGATGATCGTAACATTCGAACTAACTTTAGTAATAACTTTCCAAATAATTATTAATTTTGTAATAAATTCTAAATTTATCAAATATCTCAATAAAATTCAGAAATGACTATTAAACTAACTTTTCGCCCCTTAAGAATAGGACAGTGACAAGTCGAAATGCACTTCTATGGGGAAAACGCATTTGAAGTTAAGTTCCGAATTCTTAATAAAAACGTCAATTTTTTCTAGTAAAAATGAGGTCCTCTCAAGATATTATCCAGTTGTCCTCTCCACCAAAAAATTCGAGTCAAATTCTTACAAGATTTTTGAAGAACAAAATAGTCATCACGGCAGAATTGAATTGTTAGCTGTCAGGGTGTTGGGGCTATTTCTTTTTTTTTAATAGTAATTTCAACAAAAATCCGTATGAATTATTACATTTTCTGGCAATGTTCAACATTTTGGAAGAATAGATTAATGAATTGAATAGTTAATTGAAACGGTACTTCGGAATGTAATGTCCCCTATCGACTGGCCACTGCCGTCCCTACCTCATCGTATTGCTGTAACTACTGCCCTCATGTGTTAGCTATAGATACTACGATTGTAATTATTATATGCTGTATTCTTGTTAAGCGCGACGAGATTTTTCGGTCTTGTCACACTATTATTTATATATATAAACTTTTGTGATAAATTTCAGCTATCAGATATAATTCCAATAGAAGATTGAAAAGCATAGTAATAACTTTTGTAATATTTCGAACTGAGGTCAATATGCGGTCACGTTGAACTCAGATCTGCGTTTCCGTAGGTCGGAGTTCATGGATTGTTGGTGAAAAAGCCCCTTAGAATCAAAACAGCCGAAAACATCCCCAACAAACCCTAGTCAAGCTCACGTAATGGTGAAGATTACTTATAATTATTCGAGTTGGTACGACCTCCAGTTTTCGAGAAAAATCGATTTTAATGTTTAAAAAATCGCATTTTCAAATTCAACAGTTTTCAGTTTTCAACTTTTGACCATGGTTTCTGATAGATGTTTTCACGCTGAATCCAACGCCGCCAACCAAAATGCTCTACGACCTCTAGTTCTCGAGAAAAATCGATTCTAATGTTTAAAAAATCGCATTTTCAACTTGGTTTGTTGTATTGTTTGTTGTATATTCCCACCTATCTAAGTTTTGGCTTTTTCCACTCACGTAGTTTTAAATTGTAATTTTATTCACACAATTATTATTATGTGGTAGAGGGCCTCCTCCATCTTGCCTTGATCGTCGAGTCTTCTTTTGCTTCTTGTTCTTTCGTTTTTCATTTCTATCACTCGTTCCGTCTTCGTCAAGTGTCCACCTCTTCTCTTCACGCTGAGGACTCTTTTCTCTTGTTGGATCAGTGGAGTTGTCTAGGCTGATACTTCTGGCATCATTCGTCCACGTCACTAGCTCGTAGCTTCCACTTACACTCCGTTTGGCGTCAACATATTTGCGTTTTTGAACTAAATCATCCTCTCCAGCCATCAAATTTCCTCTATCTTCACCAATTGTAAGGTGGATTCAATCCCCATTGACGTCACTCCTGTCCTTCAACCCAATGGCTTCATCTTCATCATCCTTACTCTCATTTTCTTCAATTTCTTACATATTATTTTTTTCTCCAAACAAGACTTGAAGATCATCTCTTTCTTCGCTATCTTCATCGATTTTCTTATATCTTTCAGGAACATACAGGAAGATATATCTGCATAGGTAAATCTATATTACGTAGTCCCCTATCTTTAATTGAAGATGAAATTAGAAAATCCTCAGTCCTAATTCCTTCTTCTATATTAAACTCTCCCTCCTCCCAATATACACTGTCAACAGCAATATCTCCCCCACAGTTAATGAGCTTGCAAATTCGCAACTGCACCGGACGTATGCGTAACAATATTATCACAAAGATCTCCCACTTTTTGCAACAACGATGTTAACAGTAATTAACAAAGCATACGCGTGTAGTATCTATCAGAGGAAGGGCTTAATTTATTGTCATCTCGCTCCATATAGGTTCATTTTCATCGTCCAAACCCATCAGTGAGAGGCAACGTGACGGAAAAGGTTCGGATGGAAAATATGAGGGCTTTCATCGAGTTTTCAGCCTGTATTATCCAATCGGATTATCGTCCGATCCAGTCCCTACGTCGTTTGTCTTCATCAAGTGTCCCGTGAAAACGTATATCGTAACATGCAACTGATTTTTCGATAATAAAACGCTGTCATGCGCTCCTATATTCTATATATTTTCCAAATGAACGAAAGGAATGCGGGTAGCTGGAGCTTGCTGAACACTAGCAAAGGCGACGGTCGAGACTGAGGACATCCATTTTCCGTCTTTCACTTACCCTACTAGTTCATGAGGGCAGCTCGAGGGACCACCTATCCTATTCTATCCAAAAATCATATCTAGTTCACTTCCTTGCCTACCTGCCTTACACGATCATTATCGGTTCTGTGCCGGGTGATCGTCCTAAACCCTACACCAACATTCTGGTAGGTTCTGCGTGCCAGTTAGATCAACCCTCACCCATACTTAGTCTTCCAGGTATAATTATTAAACAAGAGTAAACGCGCATAGCCACCGCTCGAGAAACAACTGTGATCTGACATTAAATTTCTCGATATTAAATAAATCGAGTAATGCAACCACTTTTTGGGGCCCTAAATTTTATAATGAACAACCCAAAGAATTGACTTTGTCATTCTTCTGAAAAGCAGCAAAATGCGTTTTTCTCTCTTGATAGTGAGAAAAAACACTTTATTGAACATTGCAGAAGTAAAATAGAACTGTTTCACTCGATGTAATTTATTTAGTATTTCAGGCAAGAAATAGTGGTCTCTCTCTCTCATTACGTTTCTAGGGGCATGAGAGCAACGAATTTGAAGAGCTTTTGAAAATTCATGATCTACGATACCCAACATGCAGATTCGAGTCCCCCCCCCCCCACAATGGTGCCAGTCTGGAACCAAAGCGGAAATACGTCATAACGTTGAACTTTCATGTATTAGTTTTGGTAGGCAGTCCGTCGAAGTTCACACTCGTAAAACACACAAAAAAAAGAAATATACAGGATTCGGATTCAGAATGGTCTAGAACGGATTAGTGTGTAGTTATTTTTTTCTGTTGAGTGTTGTCACACTTTACCCCAGATCGATCGCATAAGGACGCCCAAGTCTTACAGTGGGACCGATGGATTTGCCCAAGGTTCAAATTAATTTTCTCTTTTGATTAGTTTTTTGAAAGTGACAAGTCGTCTATCCTAGTCTAGTTCTATACTAGTACCTTTCTGTTGTTTTAAAAATGTGTGTATTATTGATAATGAGATCTACTTAACTCGTTTAATTTTTAAATGTTTTCGTAGAAGCTCAATAGATAGATTAGGTCCGATATTTTATGACAAAACAATATTGCAGGGAAATAATTTTTAAATAATACTCTTGGTTTTTGTAATTTATTATTCAGTATCTTATTTATTATATGTACTTTTGAATTGTATGCTTTTCTTGTTTAAATTCGTGGGGTGCGATTGTAAATTATTGATTGAATGGGGTCGCGTGTGTCTGTTGGTGTGTGGGCATCTATTAATCTTTTTATGGGCGGCATCTCTTTCATATCTTCTATGCCATCAATCCTTCCACACTATTTTCTGCTGGTGCTATATTCTATCCTTACGATCTAGTTTTTATTCACATAACCTCACCTGCAAGTTATTGAATCTTCGGGGCACGAACAGCCGCCTTATGAGTTTGGTCCAGGCTGTTTGCCTGCCTCTGCCGTGCGCCTTGCTCGCCAGGACCACCCGAGGTTTCGAGGACTCGTCCGCCAATAGGAGGGAGTCCTGAGCGCCGCTCCCATCCTCGTCTTCTTCCAGGATCGAGTCAGCATTGTGGCTCTGGAATTGGAGAAATGCAATGTCAATAACAATTTGGAAAATAAAACGTCAATTAGAGAAAGAAGCGTTTGAACAAATCGGTTGTCTACGCGAGGATGTGCTACGTGTGTGCTAGGGTGTGCTACTATGGGTTCCAATTTTTCTCCAATAGTTTTGACAATAGTTGGTAGGTACTACTAAACTTCTTTATTTATTTTACTGGATCTATATATATGTAGTTGATTATTGATAAATATCTATAATATAACATCAACAATAGTAAAAATGAATCATACATTTTTTAAAAAGATAAATAATATTTATATGTTATGGATTTTGTATAATATTTATAATCGAAAAAATATAATAAATATTAATTGAATTGAATAATAGAACCTCCGGAAAATTTGATCTGTGAGGGAGTACTTGATTGTCTAAGTGGTTATGTTGAATCCTCAAGTCGAATTTGGTATATCCTGGTGTTTGAACCGGAAGTGGACAAGAACTTCCTCTTCTGCCACGGTCTTCAATTGAAAATGCCCGAACGTAGAATTTCTGAAATGGGGTGATTTTTCTCTAGCAGAGACCTAAAATAAACATCGAATACTTGCTCGAGTTCCTCCTCGGTAATAATGGACTCTTTCATAAGCTCCATCCATTCATCCACAACTTCTATCATGATAGGAACAAGAAAAACAAAAATATCCTATCTAAAAGGGGAACAAATTTTGAAATAGACAAGGAGTAAAAACCCGTAAAAGTAACCAACTTAACATATAAGGGTCACGTTAACGTCACAGGAGTTCACTTCTTCATGATTTCACGGAGGAGATCTGAAAAAAACGTCTGCCAAGTGGGTGTGGCACATAGCTTCCTCGTATCCATAACCCGATTATATAGATGATCCGATGCATAGTAGTTAATCTGAAAACACCAATCTCTTAAGTACCTTCCACTCCCCTCATAGGGGACCATCTACACGCTAATCTGGTCAATACTAGAAAACGTCATCAAATTCGGATGAAAAATGTAAATGTTATGGCTGTTACAAGGATTTTACGTATGCGCATGCGCAGTGGCTACTGTCATTTCGAAGGTGGTGATTTTCATAGAGGACCATTCAAATAAAAATCTGTAACATCCCTGAAAATTTCATTGAAATCGGACGGAAAATGTAGAAGTTATGGCTGTTACAAGGAATTCACGTTTGCGCATGCGCAGCAGCTACTATCAGTCCGGGGGTGATGATTTTCATAGGGGACCATCTACAACCTAATCCGCGTAATCCCTGAAAATTTCATCGAAATCAGGTAGGAAATGTGGAAGTTATGGCCGTTACAAGGAAATTCACGTTTGCGCATGCGCAGTGGCTACTATCAGTCGGAAGGTGATGATTTTCATAGGGGACCATCCAAATACTAATCTGTAACATCCCCGAAAATTTCATTGAAATCGGATGGAAAATGTAGAAGTTATGGCCGTTACAAGGAATTCACTTTTGCGCATGCGCAGTCGCTTCTATCACTCCGGGGATGATGATTTTCATAGGGGACCGTCTACATACCAACCCGCACAATCCCTGAAAATTTCATAGAAATCGGACAATAACTTCGTATAGTTATGCGCGTTACAAGGAATTCATGACAGACAGACAGACAGACAGACTGACAGACAGACAGACAGACAGACACACAGACACGGAACCAAAATTGTTCAGAAAGGTCTAAAACGCAAAACGCGAGTGAAAATTTTGATTTTGGAGAACTTTTTTTTTTCGTCCTTGAAAAGTGAAAACAAAGCTTCCGCTACCTTGGTAGACTCGGAAGCAAAATTGCGTGAAAAGTTATCATCTACGACTGCTCTTTTTCACGTTTCGCGTTTTGGCAACATGGGGAGTACAAAAATACTTCATCATGTTGAAATAATGTAAGGTGCGTCGGGGGAAGTGCAGAGTACAATTTGCATAGTTCAACTTTGGTAGATCCTGAGAAACTCATTTTTAAAGCTAGATTTGTTTTCCTTCTTTCATTACACACCTCGGACTATCCTCTTACCAGTTTTGTAGTTATTTTAAGGTTTTTGTTAGTTATAGTGGGTTTCTCGAGCAATACTATAATTTTTGTCCGTACTCCTCACTTACCCCGCCTAAATGGGGTTAGTGCAGAGCATTCCTTCATTCCTCATGTCGTTGGAGTTACAAATGCGAAGGGTGTGTGTGGAAGAGCTCGTTTCAGGCATTATTTTGCTTTTTGCAAAGTTGAAATCGGACAGAAATTGGTGAAGTTACACAGTTTTGAAAAGTTAAAAACGTGGTATAGAGAAACACATAAAAATCTTGCAAAATTCAAACTTTTGAATCTTCATTAAAAATTGTTTAAATCACTGTAAGTCATCAGTCTTACGAATAAGAACGTTTTTTTACAGTCTTATACTACAAATGGTTATTTCGGCCTCAGCCGAAGGTTTGAACTAACCGCCGCGTTCAGTTTGAATTTCCCGCTACAGACTTCTCTCAGCTTCCGCTGCTCGCTTGAGCGCTAGCATCGTCGTTCTGTTCCTTGATTAAATAAATGAATCTTTTGATCCGACATTAAGTTCTTATCGTAGATAATTATTTAAATTTATTCTTGATCGGAACGCGTCTTGTCACTCCCTTTTTGAGTGAGATCGTTCTTGGTGAGAAAATTATAATTTTTCTTGAGATGGCTCATTTTTACCGTCCTGCGTCTGTCGCCATCTTGTTCATTCCGCTTTTTCCGTTTTCCTATGAAAAAGTACCGTCTTATTGTTCCAAAAAACCATTAAATTCGATCAATTTGGAAGGCTCCAAATCATTCGTTCTTACTTGTGAAGTTCAAGTAAAGTGTTACGTTCTTGTAAACAAGTTTTAATACAAGATCCTTTACACCAGTTTGATAAAAGTGTGTTCGTTCTGTTCAGTTCCGAGCCCGGGGTTTTGTAGACTAATCGGACAATAGCCGGTCCAATTTTTCGCTAAAAATCGTTCAGGGCTAAACAGTTATTTTAACATTGCAAAAGTTTGCATAAAACTTCGAAATGAAAAAAGTCTGCAAAGTGGGTGTGGCACATAGCTTTCTTGTATCCATAAACCGATTATATAGATGATCCGATGCATAGTGGTTAATCTCAAAACATCAATCTCTAAGTACCTTGCCCTAACCTTTCAATTTGGGGGGGGGGGTGCATGATTTTCATAGGGAACCATCTCCATCCCAGCTCAGGACGTCATCTTTCGTTCTCCCTCTTTACTGGAGCGAATAAAAAAGTTCCCAGTTACATTAAAAGTGCCCAAGTTCACAAGAGTAGATGAAAAATACATAGTATTATGCTTGAGTGTACACTCCATACTTCCCTTGTTCATCCATTTAGGGGGAAGTGCGGAACTCCACACTTGCCTATGTTTCTTACTCTGCACTTCCCCCCATAGGAGGAAAAAACGGGGAAAGTGCAGAGGAGGTCTTATTTTCAAAATAACCAAAGTTAGAACAAAATGTCATACGTACAACGAAACTGCAACATTTAAAGTGTATAATTACCTTGTCAGTCGTTAGCAATACCCAAGTTGAGGCAGGTTGAACTCGGGTTGAAAAATAGTTGATCAACTCTACCTCACAGATGAAAACACACGTGGTACATCGTAACCTCACCGTGAAGGTTACAACCGATATGATCACACTCTAGTGGTGTTTTGTGAAACTTAACGTAGTTCTCTACAACACCCAAAAAGGATATTCGTGTCAGCCCTTATGTTTGCTTGTGAAAGGCATACTCCCCACTTACCCCATTTCTGCACTTACCCCGACGCACCTTACCTACTTGCATTATAATTTGTAACTAAAAAAATTCAAATCAAATCAAATGTCCAATTTCTAGAGGGTATGCCTAACGCTTACTAAGTACTGTGAAAAACGCTACAATTCATTTCAGAGTACCTGTATAATTACCTTGTCAGTCGTTAGCAATACCCAAGTTGAGGCAGGTTGAACTCGGGTTGAAAAATAGTTGATCAACTCTACCTCACAGATGAAAACACATGTGGTACATCGTAACCTCACCGTGAAGGTTACAACCGATATGATCACAATCTAGTGGTGTTTTGTGAAACTAAACGTAGTTGTCTACAACACCCAAAAAGGATATTCGTGTCAGCCCTTATGATTGCTTGTGAAAGGCATACTCCCCACTTACCCCATTTCTGCACCCCGACGCACCTTACCTACTTGCATTATAATTTGTAACTAAAAAAATTAATCGAATGTCCAATTTCTAGAGGGTATGCCTAACGCTTACTTAAGTACTGTGAAAAATGCTACAATTCATTTCAGAGTACTGTAGTTGATGAGGGAACTTACAGCGATAAGACTGGCTGAGCGAAGACGCTGGGAGCCGCCTTGGCCGTTTGGTCCTGTGAAGTGCTCGATGACCTCCCAGTTGGTCTTTCGAGGAGCTGTCGGCGTAGGGGAGGTCGAGGTCTCGGGCGGAGTGCTCCGTCCCCTCAGGGAAGCGCACCTGCGGGACCATCCTCCCCTCACTGGTCTCGTATCCTGCAGACAAGTTGAAAGGAAAAGTTAGACTTCTGCCATTTCATGTTGTTTCCTTACAAAACACACATCTTTATTTTCCACAGACTGCGCAAAAATTCTCCTCAGGATTATTTTTTGCACAAAAATTTCACGCTTTTTCTCTCGGAAACACACATTTTTTTGAAAAATGAAAGCATTTTAAAAAATCTGAATACACCGTTGGAAAGGTTTTTGGACCAACTTTTAGGAGTACAGCAGAAAAAAACGTACATTCAGTGGGGCTAGCAAACGATTGTAATAACTGAAAATTTTCAATAATTTACAAATCTTTGTCTTCCAGCATATTTCCGGAAATTTTCAAGAGTGCCCTACCTCGAAAACTCTCAAAATAAATATATAGTTTTTTTTCACAAATTTTAAATAGTATTGAATTTTTTTTAAATTTTTGAGACCATCCGGAGCTTTGCAGGACAAACCGTTCGCTCCCTACGAGTACTTAAGAGTTTTCTTTCGATAAAACAGAATCACGAGTGTGAATCACAAAAGAGGTCTAATCTCGCTGTTCGTTTCTTCGAGTTGAATTCAGTTTCGCTTCCTTAGCAAACAGTAATCAAATTTCCATATGAAGCTCCATATTATTCGAATAGAGTGTGAAGCGTTTAGTTCTTTCTAATAAACTTGACTGTGAAAGTGTGAAGGCAATATGGGTAGTAGTAGAAGTAGGTAGTACCTACCGATGGTTGGTAGGTTAAAAAGTTAGTAAAAAAAAAGCGCTGCAAATCATTGCCCAAAGGTTTATTTTTTCTGTATAGATCACCCTTCTGTATAGATCCCTCCCTACCAACCGTAGGGAGGGCCAATCAATTGGGCCAATTGGGCCGTCAATTTTTAACAGCGGGATTACACTTTCATCAACAAATTCGGACACTATTCCACTCAAATTCATCAGCTCTTGGGCAGCTGCACCCCCTGCGATGTACTCAGCCTCCATGGTAGATAGGGCAACGCAGTCCTGTTTTCTGGAGTACCATGAGATCGGATTCCCATCTAGGTAGGCGATAAATCCACTGATGGATCTCCGTGTTTGACGGTCGCCACCCCAGTCAGCGTCCGAGAATGCTTGGAGTCCCGTTGTTGATGAACTTCTGGTGAACCGGAGACCCAAATCTTTGGTGTGACTGAGGTACCTGACGATCCTTTTTGCTGCCTTCCAAGTAGACTCGGTGGGTCTGTCGAGGTATCTACTTAGATATGACACCGAGAATGCGATGTCCGGGCGAGTTGTGATTGAGACATACATTAGTGAGCATACCAAGTGTCTGTAAGGTATGTCAGTTCTGACCGTGTCCTCTTCGTATTGGAATCCGGTTTCCATTGGTGTTGATACCTTTCGACATGTTTTCATGTTGAACTCTTCTAGGATTCGTTCGATGATGCGGGGTTGTGTGACCGTGATTTCGTCATCATTTCGCTCGATTGTCATTCCGATGAATGAAGACGCCTCTACAATTGTTTTTGCCTGAAATTCATGTTCCAGTGCTGAGATAACGTCATTGATTTCGTCCACATTCCCGGTAATTATTGCATCATCCACAAATAAGACGAGGTATACATTATTTTTGACGTATAAGCAGAAATCATACTCGGATCTTCTGAAGTTTAGAGACAACATCATTTCATTGAAGCGATCATTCCAGCATTTTGGTGCTTTTCTAAGACCGTACAATGCTCTCTCAAGTTTTTGAGTTTCCGACTTGCTGTTCACTCCAAGCGGTGTATAAATGTATACATCGTGGTCGAGAAAACCATTTAGAAATGCTGTGGGGACGTCGATTTGTTTCAGTGGCCAATCATTTCTTACAGCGACGGATAGTAGCGTTCTTACAGTTTGCATACGACATACTGGTGCGTATGAGAATTCTCCCCCTTCCTCAGTAGGTTCTTGAAATCCACGAGCTACAAGGCGGGCTTTTTTCGTCCCATCCGACTTTATAGTAAATACCCATTTCGTCTCGATAGGTACTATGCCGATAGGAGGATGCTCAGGTTTCCAAGTACCCAGGCGTTTGTGTGAGTCCAGTTCTCGTTGAATTGCCAGACTCCACTCGGATGACTTCGTAGCTTCCTCGAAGTTTCGTGGTACTTCTGTACTCGAAGTAAGCATACAATATGCTTGATAGACATCATAGTCTTGTAGATATTTCGGTTGACCGATAATTCTTCCTGATCTAGTGGTCATTTGTAGCTTAGGTTTCAGAGAGTTCTGAGGAGTAGGTGATGACGGGCTTGTCATTGGACTTGAGTATGGCGTTGACGTCGGACTAGAGGATGGCATTTTAGTTGGCGTCTTCACAGGACTAGGAGGAGATGGTGGTGTTAAAATCGATGTCGTATTCTTTTCTGGAATACCTTGAGAACGATAAAACTCGGAATTTTCCGGTATTTCATTTTTGTTAGAATTCAGTAGGTACTCGAATACGTGTTCATCGAAAATTACATCACGTGATTCCACCACTCTCTTTTCGTCGGGTAGCCAGATCCTATAGCCGCCTCCACAGTAGCCGCACATCACTCCTCTTGTTGCTCTAGCGTCAAGTTTCTTTCTTCCCTTTTGGTAGACGAGTAATCCAGGCACGACATCCAAATATCCTCAGCTTCGAGATGTCATTGCGTCCGTTCCATATCAATGATGGTGTTTCGCCTTTCTTGAGTGTAGTCGTTGGTGACCTGTTCAACTCGTACACGGAGCTTTTTATGGCTTCTCCCCACAGAAACTTCGGCATTCCGGAGTCTATGAGTTTTGTCCTCACCATATTTTGGATTGTACGATTCATTCTTTCGGATTTTCCGCAGCTCTGAGGGCTGTAAGGCATAGAGTATTGCAGTTCTATCCCTTTTTCTAGAGCATAATTTTTGAATCGATTTGAGCTGAATTCTCCTCCGTTATCCAGTCTGAATTTGTGGACTTTAATGGCATTCTGGCGTTCCAGCATGCTGACGAAATCGATCAAATTTCTCTCTGCCTCATCTTTGGACTTCAGGAGTTTGACTACGAGAAAATGACTATAGTCGTCAAGTATCACCTGAAAATATTTTTGTCCAAGATGTGTTTCTGGAGTTACGGGACCTGAAATGTCTGAATGTATCAATTGTCCAATTCGAGACGTACATTTTTCCTTCTTAGGAAACGGTTGTCGGGTGGCTTTCCCCTCGACACATGATGAACAGGTTCCCTTCAGGGTAGGCAGTCCGAGTTGCTGGAGCCCTTTGTTGCTTAGATGACCAAGGCGCCTATGCCAGATGGCATTTTCTTCTATGCTGGTGGTATGGCACTGCTCTTGCGTAAATGTGACGTCAAGGGAGTACAAACCATTTACGTGTCTGCATCTGAGGGTATGCTGAGGGCTACATATAAGCATTTCGGCTTTTTCCATGATGATGGTGTGCCCTTTTGATGTCAGAGTCCCTGCTGATAGTAGATTATGCTGAAGGTTGGGAACTATCAATCCTTCTATCGTTATCGGTTTTCCTTGGCAATAACAGCTGAGCGTGCCTTTCCTCTCTGCGATCATGCATTCACCATTGGCAATGTGAATCATGATTTTTCGATCTAGCTGGACAATGTCTGTCATTAGGGGTTCCAAATCAGACTTGAGGAGGTTTGACGTCGCACCAGAATCTATCAGAAAAGATTCAAGATTTTCATTTGCCTTAATTTCCGAGGCTTCCAAGGCAATAAATGCAATTGCATTATTAGTACCTGTTCGGTGATCATTCTTGGTCTCTGATTGGTACGATTTCTGGTGATCATTATTATACACTGTGCTGTTATGGTGGCTGTATCCTCTACCACGACTGCCTCCTCGTCCCCATCGTCCTCGCCCCCGACGTCTCCTGTTACCATAATTTCCCCTATGATGTTGACCAGTATTATGATGCTGACCGGAATAAGATGCTTTCAAGGAAAGCTCCTCAGTGGCTGCGTGATTCCGATTTTCAATTTTACTTTCCTCATCAAGTAGCTTCGCTTTCACAAAATCCAGTTTTACTGCGGCTTGAGTATCGAGAGCTGTTATTACAGTATCGTAGTCTGAGGATAGTGACAAAAGAAGCAGACAGATACGATCAGTTTCTTTTAGAGTCGTACCGTATTCCTGTAACTCACGTACCACGGAATCGAAGTGTAATAAGTGGTCGTCAAGTGCTTCTCCTTTACCGAGCTTCAAAGTGAAAAGCTTACGCCACAAAGATAGCTTCGAAAATGTGCTATCTCGAACCAACACAGCTTTTAGAGCAGCAAACATGTCCTTTGCTGTGCAGCAGTCTTTTATAATGTCAAGGTGTTTATCAGATACTCATTGAATTATAATAGCTCGAGCTTTGGCATCTTTAGTAGAAAAATCTTGTGCTCCATCAGCAGGTAGTGATTCACTTTTTCCATCGCCCTTTGAAGATGAAGACTTCGGGAGATCGTCCGAGAAGCCGAGAACATTTTCAAGTCCTTCTTTTGCCAATAATGCGCGAATTCGAAATTTCCAGTTGGTAAAATTTGTACTAGTCAACATTGGGAATTGAACTAGAGAACTCGTAGTCATTTTTCCGAGTAGATATGACAACACGTGTTGATGGTAACGGGAAACACGACGATACGGACGCAAAGAGAGGTTAAATTTTGATGATCGAATTTATCCGAATTCATCTAATTTTTGCGCGCACTGAATTTAAAATTTATCGCGTGAACTGAGCCCAAAACCTTTCACTGTGTAGATTAAATGGGCTGAATAACTTTTAACGCACAAATAATTAATCAATCTGGAATAAACTTTTATTAGAGAACAACAACACGGTCACAGCAGGGAAGAGAGAAAAGATACATGTTTTAACAAGGTTGAGTGGGGCGTGAAGAGAAGGTGATAAGCACCCCACCTACGACTCACAACACCTACTACCTACTAGGGCATTTTGGAAAATTGCAACCCTTCATTTCCATTTGGTTGGTGTTTGGGGTTGAAATTTCCAAAAATGCCCTAGTAGATAGTAGGTACCTACGGTTGGTAGGGAGGGATCTATACAGAAGGGTGATATATACAGAAAATAATAAACCTTTGGGCAATGATTTGCAGCGTTTTTTACCCGTTTCGCCAATTTAAAAACGTTCTCCATCAGGGAAACAGTACATTTAACGCTCGTTCCAATGGTATCGTCAAATTTGAGTTTATCTAGTATATTGTAGGAGTTATTAACATTTTAAGGATAAAAGGTCGAAAACACGAAAAAAAAATCTCAAAAGTGAAAAAAGTCGGATTTTAAGGGGGTTTTAAAAAAGTCAAAAATTAGTTGTAGAATCGATTCCTAGGATATGACAGGAACATAGGTGTTACACCCTGTATATTACACATTTGTTTAATAAAAATTCATTCATTCAAAATTCATTTTCAAAATTCGCATGGGAATCTGCTGCCCGACATAATCCAACCCAACAAATCCACATATCTCGGTTCTCCTCAAGAAATTAATGCCACCTCGGTGGAAATTCTTGAGTGCGAAAAGCCGCAATCGAGTGTTTGACCTTTATCGCCCCCAAAGGGGTTTGCAAACCCTTCTCAGGCTCTTTGTAGCCGTTTCAAAAGAGCCGCTCTTTTGCCAAATGCCAAGTTACACTGAGTTTTCTGGAATAGGAGTTTAGGAGGGTTGTTTCCCCTCTTCCCAACCAACCATCGATGACAAAAGACGCCCCAAAGGCCCAATTTTCGTTCGGAGTTTTCTCCCGTATAGAGTTTATCCGGCTTCGATGAAAGCGGACGTCACGACCAGACGAGACGTTTCAACTTTTTTCGGCCGACTAAGAAAAAGGAAAGTATAGGAATCTGCAGAAACCGGATTTTTTTTAAATACCACCTTAGAATGAGTCGGATCAACATTTTAATCATCTTTCTCCGCGCTTCAAACAAAATTTCCGTTTTCTTCGGAGGCTTCATCAATGAGAAGCAAACCTAAATCTTCATTCATTAACTTGGAAACGGCATGTTGATCATGTTCTGAATACAGGAGAAAAGTATTATAACATACTGCAAATGATAACAAATCAAAAATGGGGAGCAGATCCGGATATCGCTCTGTTGTTCTACAGAGCAACTATAAAAGCAGTGATGGATTACGGCAGCATATTTTATGGATCAGCCGCAAATACTCATCTTGTTAAAATAGACAGATTTGGTTACAAAGCCCTACGAAGATGCTTGGGATACCTACCGTCAACACCGATTGATGTGATTATGGCTGAAGCTAATGAAATGCCATTTTCTTTGCACCGACAGTTACTATCTGATAACCATGCGCTGAGACTGAAGATTTGCGATTCGCCAATACTTAATCATATTAGCACTTTGAGTGTCGAAGTTTTGACTGAAGCTCGATGGACTACTAAGTCCCCACCACTATTCGTAACAAGTTTCATCGATGCCCTCCAAACATGCGACAACTTATTCACCAGTCAGGTTCCCATTCTATTCGCACTCGAATTTAGAACAATAATGCAGCAGGTCAGTGTAACGTACACCAAAAGATATGACGAGGACATTAATAAGCAATTTTGGGAATTTATACACAACCGGTGGCCAAATGCAACAATTGTATTTTCCGACGGGTCCAAAGATAAAGTTAATGGCGTAGGTTGTGCTTTTCTCAATGTGACTAACAGAAAACAAGGTATGTTTCAGCTTCGTAGAGAATGCAGTAGCTACTCAGCAGAATTAGCTGGCATAATAAAAGCTATAGAAGGGAATGTGTTAGACGAACCTCAGACTTTGGTTATTTGTACAGAATCAATGAGCTCATTACAAACGATAGCTTCACCTAAACCCAGTCGGATCAAACACCACTTAATCGCGCAGTTGCTGAAACTTTTGAATGAGCAGACCGAAAACGGGAACAGAATTCATTTTGTGTGGGTGAAGGCACATCAAGGTCTCCGCTGGAACGAAAGAGTAGACCTTCTTGCAAAAAGAGCGACCTCTGAAGGCATAGTATGGAACTGCCAAGTAACCAGACGAGAGTACACTCGCATACTAAAGACCAAGTTGATTAAGAAATGGCAAACAAATTACAGCGAAGCAACGACAGGGAACTCTTATAAGCTATTACACCCCTACGTTGGCTTGAGACCTTGGTTCAGTGGTAATCATATCCACAAGGAATTTTGCACAATCATATGTCGGATTCGTTCAGGACATACAGCAAGCGACAGCTATCTTCACTTCATCGGGAATAAAGAGGACCCCTCTTGCACCAAATGTGGCGATGAAAACGGGAGCACACAACATTGCATTATGGAATGTCCGGCATACGCGACCGAAAGAGAAGTATTTTTTAAGGACCTGGTTCAGATGCTCGACAATCCGCTCAATTATGAACAAATCATTTCGGCAGGAATGAGTGCATTAAAAAGACTCTATGATTTTGTAAAAACTGCAAACATTATTATTTGAATAAGAATCGTATGTTATTTTATATTACAACACCAAACTTATATTTCATAATATTCTAAAATATGTAATAATAGTGGTGTAAATATGTGTGTAGTGTGGCTGTATAGAATAATCTAATGCCAATAATTAAAAAAAAAAAAAAAATTTGGCCATTGAATTTTGAAACAGACGTTTTGGTCTCAGGATTAAATTTCTAGGATCAGAGCTGATGAGAAGATTTTTCAGAATATCCACTCGTAAGTCACATTTGTTCATACATATGAAAAGTCTAAACCGGGACGAACCGGGCTATTTATACCGTATTTATACCATGAAACATCAAGCGGATGCCCCTTTAAAGCCCGTTTTTCGGAACGTTTCGGAACATTTTTTGTTAAAATAATTAAGTAAAATAATAATTTAAAATAAAATATACATAAACATATATAAAACATAAAAAATAAAATATAAAATATATAAATATAAAATATAAAAAATATAAAATGTATATAAAATATAAAATAATAAAGTAAAATAATTATTTTCAAAAAATGTGTACTAAAAACCCGTGTTTTTTGTAGTTATTTCGATTAGAAAAATATCGATTTGACAGTTTTTTTTTCTTTTAAAATTCATCATAGTATTACTACAATACCATGACAAATGTGTGGTTTATTGATCTTGAGCATAAAATTTGATATGGACGATGTCCATTCCCAATAAATTCATCTTGCATCTTCCCGAAAACTTTCGATTTTCAGCATTTTTCATTGAAAGCCTACGGAATGACTAAGTATTGGGCATCGAAAGTACTTTTCTGTGTTCACCAGTATCTAAATAATAAAGTTTAGTTCTTCAGGAACCCTTGGGATGACTTTCAAATTTTGGCAAATATCCCTATCTTAGAAAATACGTTATTTTTGTTATAAGAACACGGAGTATATTCGAAATCAGCCCAAAATTTCCTAGTTGATAACATTGCCAAGGTTTTAGTTACTCAGTATGGTCCTGCGATGAAAGCATGTGTGATGCCGGCTTAGAACAACGCCGTCTGGGCCAGCCAATTGAGGAGGTCTGCACGAGCTGGAAAAGTCCTCGTCAAAGGCCAAAGACTCAAAAAGGATTAGCGTTGTTTAATTTTCCCAGGAAAAAGACATTGCTGGATGTGCTGGGGAGCAAATTGCTTTTCCCCACTCGCCTCGCCGAGGGGAAAACGCGCTGTTTTGCGCTCTAAACAACCATTTATGAAAGTTGGCGAAACTCGTCCTTCCCCTGAAGTTGGAAGTGGGTGGTGGAGACCCAATTAGTGTAATGGAAAGGAAATGAATCTTGAGGGGAAATGAGAGACTGAAAAAAAAACAGGAAAAAAATGATGAACTAACGCTGGAAGAAGTAGGCGCTTCCACCGCATATGGGGAACCAATTAAGGGGTATAAGAAGAGCTCATGAAGGTGTTCTTGGTTAGCCGCGGCGTTTCTTACTGATGGAGGCAATTTTAGAAAGCACTCATGAAGACGAGAGCATCTCAGACTAGCAGAATATTGGTAGTTGAGGTACATTTGTCATACACCCACCCTTCAGCCAAAAGAAAATATCCTGACTTTCTAAACTCATTTTTTGGCACTTTGTCGTCTCTAAAAATAACCCAATGATACATCAAATTTATATAAAAAATGCCTTCTTAAGGATGGAAAGAATTTTTTGAAAAAAAAATCGATTTTTTCAAAAAATTAATTTACACAATGTACTGAATCGATTGCTTCAAGAATTATTTAAAAAGGACATTGGGAAGTAGGCTAAAAATACGTTCAAAGTCGGGTATCTCAATATACATCCCATGTTAAGGACCGAAAAACTTCGGGAGTCGATTCTACAACTAATTTTAGTAAGAAAGTGTCTCAAAGCAATTTTTCGTTAGACGCTTAATTTCCGAGTTATTTTAATTTTAAGATTTTTTCGTGTTTTCGGCCTTAAGCCATAAAAATGACCATAACTCGCATAATTTACAAGCAATTCGAAATCTAATTACACCGTTGGATAGGGCGTTAAATTTACCATCTCTCTAGTGGTTATACATAAATTTTCTGTAAAGTCGTGCTGGGTGAAAAATCAACTCGTAAAGTCATTTTTGTAAAATCGTCAAAATTTCCTACTTTTTCTTTTGATTGTTGAGGTTTTACTCCACATGATTATTCACGTACCTCTACATCAAAAACTGAGCAAAGATCTCAGCTTTCTAATGGTATAATTTGTTTTAATTTTACTTTAAGCTCAATATTGAATTTTTGTAGGTCCGAATCTTTTTTTTTTTAATTTACTTGGTATTTATGCACGAATTGAATGTTCAATTCTCGCAACTCCCCTTGCACATTATTCTACAGGATTGAATTATGAAATAATTTATTCAAATCGTGTGTTTCATATCGTGTTTATGTTGTTGTTTTTCATGATTAGCTTCAAGGAAAGTGTTGGTATTTGAAACGTACGTCTGACGTTGTTTTCAAGAGGAAGGTCCTAAGATTTCCAACACTTTCCTTGAAGCTAATCATGAAAAACAACAACATAAACAGGATATGAAACACATGATTTGAATAAATTATTTCATAATTTAATCCTGCAGAATAATGTGCAAGGGGAGTTGCGAGAATTGAACATTCAATTCGTGCATAAATACCGAGTAAATTTAAATAAAATAAAAAAAAATAAAAAAGATTCGGACCTACCAAAATTTAATATTGAGCTTTCACATACCAACGGTGATGGGATCAGTCTAATAGCGTTGACAATGACGTGGAATTCCACCCCTAATTCGTCGAACCTGCCCGAGGCCCAGAAACCTTGATTTCCATGAGCGCAACCACGTTTTTTAGCATTCAAACGTATTTTTCACCCCTAATTAGCGGAGTAAAATTAAAACAAATTATACCATTAGAAAGCTGAGATATTTGCTCAGTTTTTGATGTAGAGGTACGTGAATAATCATGTGGAAGTAAAACCTTAACAATCAAAAGAAAAAGTAGGAAATTTTGACTATTTTACAAAAATGACTGTACGAGTTGATTTTTCACCCAGCACGACTTTACAAAAGTTTTTGTATAACCACTAGAAATATGGTAAATTTAACGCCCTATCCAACGGTGTAGTTAGATTTCGAATTGCTTGTAAATTAAGCGAGTTATAGTCATTTTTATGGCTTAAGATCGAAAACACGAAAAAAATCTTAAAATTAAAATAACTCGGAAATTAAGCGTCTAACGAAAAATTGCTATGAGACACTTTCTTACTAAAATTAGTTGTAGAATCGACTGTCGAAGTTTTTCGGTCCTTAACATGGGACACCCTGTATAACAGCGCCATAGGCAGGGCCGTCTCCCTCCTCCACAGCAAATGCCACATACTTTGCAGCTCACTAGCTTAGAAAGGGCGTCTCCGAAAGGTTCAATATCAACGTAAAGTCTGTTTTTAGTCTCATAATTATCATAATCAGCAATAGTTAATGATAAATGTTTCGGAAGATGATGGTGTGGAAGCTGAGGCAAGTAACCATACTAACTTCTAGATTCACATCAGGGACAAGCTCCACTACAGAGTTGTCTAGGTCCTCCTGAGAGGTTCTTGGAGGATTCTATAGAAAAACGCCTACCTGGTGGTTTTCTAACAATTTTTTTGAAAATACCTTTTGATCTCGGAATTTTGTAAGCAAAAATAACGGAAAACTAGTTTACTACACAACAAAAAATCACACGGTAATGTTTAAAAAGCAAGGTTATGATAACAAAGCCACTCAGAAGGTTTCTTTGAATCATAGAAGGTTTATGGATACTCGAAAACCACAGTTTTTCGATAGAAACAACGACACGTACCTAATCATTCTTCGAACGTATATAATACATGCAAATTACATGATCAATTATGGAATCTTATTTTACCAACCACTGGTGGCTTTCAAAATATCGATATTTCCAATTAACCGTTTCAATATTGAAAAACGATCGTCACAATATACGAGTTGTCAGAGTTAATTGTTTCAATGGGATCCAGTGAGCGGCACCGTTCTTTTTTCGAACCTAATTTCCGGTGTTTTCCGTGCAACAGGTTGTTGGCCTCAATTAGCACAATTATTTCTGAAGGAATGAGATGGCGAGGAGTGAAAAATAAAATACCAGCTTCTCTCGCCGCTTCTTTCCGGAATGAAGGAAAAGTTGCACGCTGCGTTTGTGCGAGCGAATTTTTGATCAACTCCGTTTTCATTTTGCACAGGCTTTGTATTTCATGATTGAACGAGTTTTTGGATGCTGTACTTCATCAATGGGCAGGACCGAAGCAAATCATAAATGAATATGCCAGTGGTGAATGGAACTAAGTGCGAAAACTCCACTTTTCAGGTGAAGCAAAAAGCTGCTTCAATAACCGAACGCTGCAAATTATTACACAAAGGTTTTTATTTTTCTATATAGATCATCCTCTGCAAAGAACTCGGCTTTGCCACTGTCACCACCTGCCTACCAAGAACCTACAGCGATCCCATTTTGGTCAGCTAAAATTTGAACGGAAATCAGGCCTCTTTTGCGATTCACCACGTTGCGCTTCAAAATGAACTAAAACGTAGTTCACGTTTTTCTCCTCGCCTGTTCATCCAATTTTCAATCTGAAAGTTTTATTGTACTCAGAATACACAAGAGAATGGCGCTCAACCATTAACTTTTGTTAATTTTTGAAATTGTACATTTTTTGAAATTTTATAATTTTGAAATATTTATTTTGGTCTCTTAAGATGATTTTTTTTGTTGAAAAACTGAGATTATAGCGCATAACCGCAATTAAGTTAGAGTAAAAAAATTGCACTTTTGAAGATAGTGTTTGCAGCGCGATCGTAATGCGTCGGGGCGGCGAATGCTGCGACTTCACAAAAACGCTGCAAATTATTACACAAAGGTTTATAATTTTTCTCTATAGATCACTCGTCTGAAAAGAACACGGCTTTGCCATTCTTACCACCAACCAACAGAGATTAGGCCTCTTTTGCGATTCACGCTCGTGTTTCTGATATCTAAGTCCAACCGGCTAAATTTTTATTCTGGATTTTGTAAACCAACAAATTTTGAGGGGGGGGGTTAACTTTTTGACATTTTATGTCCTTACTATGGCACATAAATGAAAAATCGTCACGCGGGGATCGTCACGCGGGGAGCGTTACGCGGAAATTTCTGATGATTTTCACGTACAACCAATCGTTCCTAGGGAAAACTAACTTCCTCATTTTCCACCCCACAAAAATCGTTCACCACTCATTGGAAAGCTCTCAATTTATTAAACATAAGACATAAAATGTCTCTTGTGGTTGCGTACTTGTACGAAAGCTGTATTCACCGTTTGTGTTTTGATGATTTCTCTATTATAAGAGTATCAATACTTTCGAGTTGTGGATACGAGGAAGCTATGTGCCACACCTACTTGACATACGTTTTTATTATTTTTCTTGGTCGATTCCAAAGGTTCATTATTGAAAACAATAAACCGAAATGGCTATTACAAGCGTATTCAATTTTCATAAAATTCAAAAAACTACGAAGGTCTTGGAGGGTTGCTGATTTGAGGGCTTCAGGTATATCGGGGATTTCTTGAATTACGTTGAAGGATCGGCGTTCTTCGGCATGTAAAGGACAGTAATATCTTGTGCTCCATGTCTTCTGTTTCGTCTTCACAATAATCGCAAGTTGGGGAGTCAGCCAATTCAGTGAGGTAACGGCTCCGATTTATGTGGCCCAGTAAGAAGTCGTCTCAGCTGTACAACATGTATCCTAGGAAATCGAAGTTGGACAACGTTGGGCCTCTTTTTAATTTGTTCCGTAATTTGGAAATGGTACATCCCTTTGAGGGTTGATTGGTGGTTGTACAAGTCCTGCACTTCCTTCATCATTATATTTTTTGTGATTATCAGTGTATGTGATAGCCGGATGAATGGTATGGTAGGCAATTGACGTGCTCCGATCTTAGCGACTTCATCGGCTCTTTCATTTCCCAGTACGTCGATGTGAGCAGGAATCCATTGGATAGTTGATGAGTCGTGAGTAGGTGCTGGAGTTAATAATACGCTCGCTATATAAGAACGTGTGACCAATCGAGGGACGAGAAATCTGATCTCCGCCAGGAGAGCTGGTGCATCCACCGATCCCCGAACCAATCCCAACAGGAATCCCACATCCGCTTGGCATCTGCGAGCTGAGGGACTCATCAGGCCAATCTCAGCCGCCAGGGAATTGTAATCAAGGTCCTCCCGCGCAATACGAAGCTTGTATGCCACATACCTTAAAAATCCACGGTTAACCCTCTCAAGTTGGCTGATGTGGCACTGGTAAAATGGATTCCAGACAACCGAGGTATACTCCAAAATTGGAGTCACCAGCGCTTTGTAGAGTGTCATTATAGCTGGTATATAATCGAAATCTCTGGTGTTCCGCTTGATGAATCCCAAGACTCGCATTGCACGGCCAGAGATTGCCGAAATATGGTCCGAGAACGATAGATGACAGTCGAGGAGCACTCCGAGGCGCACACGGCATTCACCCGCCTTAATGGCTCATCGCCTATCATGAATAGGTGGACAAACGGAGTCTGGGAGCGGTGGAATGTCATTACTGAACACTTCGACGGGTTGAGAGGCAAACCACTCGATGGGCACCAACGCATGAGGGAGTCAAGACTCTCCTGCAGCACCAAACAGTCCGAGGATGAGGCTATGGTGTGAAACAGTTTCAGATCGTCAGCGAACAGAAGAAACCTAACCCTCTTGAACATGGTTTGAACATTGTTAATGGCCAATAGGAAGAGCAAGGGACCCAAATGGGAACCCTGCGGAACTCCTGATGAGGCAAAGAAACGTTAATCGTATCGGTTAACATCATACACGCTGATTGTGAGGATAACAGTATCCTTGTCTGGAGTCCTGGAGCTGGTTAGTGCAATTTTAATTCAGCATTTTCAACAATTCAGCACTGTTGATTTGGAATGAGGAAGGAGTCGCATAAGATAGAGAATGCTTTGACGAAGTCTTCTTGACGATGAGTCTTCCTGGAAACATCAAAACTGCAATAAAAAAATTCCATTGATTTTATTCCTTAAGTTGCTTCATTTTGCAAATAGATTTGGATTGATGTTTTGAACAAGTACTTTGTTTCTCCTTGTAAAATTATGTGGTTGGATGCTAAAAATCGGCGATGAAGTGGAAGTTATTTAAGAACGGTGAACGTGAACAAAATAAAACCTGTCCCGAACTAATTTTAATTTCCCGAGTTCACGATACGCAATAATGCATGGCTTTCCTAATTTTCGTCAACATTAATACGCACGACTCAATATTTATTGGAACACAAAACACGTGTTTAGACGTCAATTTTTCCCTCTCTCTCTCTCTCGAATGAAAAAAAAAAAAAAAAAGAAAACAAGTTGACATTTAATTATTTTCCACGTCGTTGGAATACCCTTGTTGGTAATTAACAGAGAGGAGGAAAAAAAAACAATTTTCCTGACACCAACGGTGTAGTAATTATACTTCTCGATCTCTCTTTTGTTTCATGGTGGGAGAGGAATGAATCTGGCAAACCGGTCCCTTTCCAATCAATGGCGTATTGTGGGGAACACGAGCGGGTTCATGTAATTTATATCGGGCCAGATATAGATTTATCTCTACCATGATCGCCCGTACGTCGCCCGGGAAAAATTCACGAGCGATGAGGTGTGGCTGTCGGATTTCTAGAGCAAGATGGTTTCCTCGCGATGTTTTCCGATTGAATCACTTCAGTTGCAACGGTGACGTCATTGGTAAATTTGAAAATTCATCGATACCTAATTACCGATAAAAAGTGCACAACAATGAAAAAAAATGAAAAGAATGGTTTACGATTCAACAAAAATTCAAATCAAAAACCTCATAATCAAAAAAATTCAAATAAAATCATAATCCGCGGTTGAGAATCTTAAAAAACCCAAAATTCAAATTTCAAAATCAAAAATAAACACACTTGTTACTTTTCAGGTCGGTAACCGCGCCTAACCGACGCTGAAAAATCTCTCACTCGAATGACAAGGTTTGGCACGTGGGATTGGAGTACAAACTGCACAGAGATCTCCCAAAACAGTACTACTTACTGCTAAAATCCTACCTTGAAAACATACATTTCAGGGTGAAGCAAGATAACCAATACTCTGGCTTGAAGCCAATAAAAGCAGGGGTCCCGCAAGGGATTGTCTTAGGGCCAGTCCTTTATCTTCTGTACACACGAGACTTACCCCATCGAGAAGGTACAAGTGTTGCCACCTTTGCAGATGATACGGCAATCCTCTCCGTCGATGATATCGAAGCTGCGACTAGTAATCTACAGACGTCAATAATTGACGTCTACAGACGTCAGTAATTATTACTGAGGCTTCTAAGAGGACCAAGACGTGGAGAATAAAGTTGAAAGAATAACACTCAGTTCACATCAACTTTACTAACCGAAAAAATCCAGTCATGGATGTTGAGATCAATTCAAATAAAATACCCCATACCGATACAGTTACATGGGTATGACCCTGACTACAAATTAAACTGGAAAAATCATATAGAAAAGAAAAAAAGAGGAAACTAAAATCAAATTCAGAAAGATGAATTGGTTGATGGGAAGGAACTCTGGTCTCTCTCTCTCCACAATAAACTGCTTATTTATAAGCAGATCCTTCGCGCTATATGGACCTTTGGAATTCAGTTATGGGGCTGTGCCAAAAAATCAAACATTAACAAAATCCAAACCTCCCTAAATAAAATACTGAGAAGTATAGTGCGTGCACCTTGGTACATGAAGAACGATGATATTCATCTAGACTTGAGGATGGAAACAGTCCACGAAATTATCGCAAGGTACTCAAAGAGGCACGAACGACGCCTCCAAAATCATGGAAACCTGGAAATGCTCTACGTTTTGGACAATGAAGACGAACACCGGCGACTCAAGCGGAAAAACGCTGCAAATTATTACACATAGGTTTATTATTTTTCTATATAGATCACTTGTCTACAAAATCACGAACCATCCAATATGAAGGAAAAAAAAATAGAGAAAAATAATTTTTAAAAAAAATTAAAAAAAAAATAAAAATCACCAACCATCGATCGCATTTCGGTCAGCTCTAATTTGAACGGAGATTAGGCCTCTTTTGCGATTCACACTCGTGTTTTGATTTATATATATATATTTCAATATAAACCCTTAAATTTTCGTAGGAAGCGAACGGTTTGTCCTACAGAGCTCCGCGTGGTCTCAAAAAATTCTAAAAATTCTATAGAATCTTAAATGGAAGGAAAAACAATACCTTTATTGACCGACTTCATGCGCGGCGAAGCCGCGCCGAAGGAAGGAGGTATACAGTTCGGTGTGTCATGGGACGACGATTTTTTTTTTTTTTTTTTTTTCTGTATGTTTGTACCACTAGCAGTTTCTTATTCGGCCACCAATCTGCCTGATTCTTTTCGAAAAGTGTTCTACAAGTATCCATAGTGGTCCCGTTTCAATCAGATTTCATTTTGCTTTGTTAAAAGTATCAAAATTTTGTGAAAATAGTTCAAAAAACGTGGTTTTCGGGAAGATTGTTCCGCATCCTCTCCCCCCGCCCGACTCTTCGAAGCCACCCACCCGCTCGTCCCACCCCCCTCCCTCCCCACCACCCACCGCCACCCGCCCGTCCGCTCCGGCATATTCTCGGACGCCTGCCGCCCCTCAACAAATTCAAGGGGGACCACCCTCCCTTTCATTGGGGACCATCCTCCCTATTTAGAGTGAAACGCTTATTTCTTCAAGATAAAGTGGATTGTGAAGCAAAACTTTAATTTCAAAAAATGATATTGAACTCAATTTTGAAATTAACTTAACATTTCATTGAAAGACGAGTTTCCCGACTGATCATACATTTTTTGTAGATGTTTGTGTACATTCAAATTTAAGGTCCGATTCTAAGCTTTACAAAAAATGAGATGCTTTATGAGGGGGGTTCCGATAACCATCAAATTCCGGTGGACTATCGAGTGGGTCTAGCGCATAGCCTTCTCATCATCCAAAACATGTTGCAGCGGGATAAAATATGAAGTTCTAGTCCGATTCCGATTAAATTTTCAGAGATTGTACGAGTTGGCGTGTAGATGGTCCCCTATGAAAATCATTGCCCCCGGACTGATAGCCGCTGCGCATGTGCGAACGATAATTTCCTTGTAGCAGCCATCATTTCCACATTTTCCATCCGATTTCAAGAAAATTCTCAGAGATCATGCAAATTGGCATATAGATGGTCCCCTATGAAAAGCATTGCCAAGGAACTGATAATAGCCACTGCGCATGCACAAACGTGAATTCCCTGTAAGAGCTATACTTTCTACATTTTCCATCCAAATTCGATGGTATTTTGCGCGGATTTGAGTGTAGATAGTCCTCTACGAATATCATCGCCCCCGTGTCATTTACGTTGAGTGAAACAGTTTGGTGCAGGAGGAAGCGAAATAACAATGCGTGTTTTTTCGCTCACCAACAGGTTCTAATTGACTTAATGCTTATCCAATGGGACGTCCCCTGGAATGCATGCATTACTAAACAATATGTTTAATAATTTTTTGGACTCGCTAATAACTACTTTAAACAATAATACTGTAGGTATAGGTACTAAAATAAAATTTAAAAATTAAACAATAAAGTTACCCACTACCTACATAAAAAAAACCTCAAAAAGTAATAAGTAATTCCACATTAAAAAAAAAAAAATAGTAATTAAAAAATACAAGTGAAAGATTTAAAAAGAAAAATGTAGAAAAAAGGTTAACGGTCGGTAACTCAAAGAATACCGACTTTAAACAAAAGTACTTGGTAGTAGGTAAATTAATAAGTAAAATTAAATTAAATTAAATTAAATTAAAATTAAAATTAAATTAAATTAAAAATTAATAAGTAAAATTAAAACGAATGATTTAAAAATTTAAACAAAAGTACTTGGTAGTAGATAAGTAATGTAAAATAAAATAATTGAGTCAAAAAAATTAATAAGTTAAAAATTAAAACAAATGATTTAAAAAATTAAATTTTAAAAATAAATTTAAAAAATCACTAAAAAGTAAAAAATAAAAAAATTATGAAAATACAAAAATAGTAAAATAAAAAACTTTTTAACAAAAAAACGGACCGACCTCAAAACTGAAGATGGCATCCCACTAAAAAGGAAAAAATAATAACTACAACTTATTCAGATAGGTTGGTAGGTAGGTACGCATTGAAGTCGCCGCCGTGCCCATCTGCAGAGACAAACATACGCAAGTAGATTCCACTTCCATCTGGTTAGTATTACAACATGGGTCGATAGTGCAATACAAAACATGAATGAGAGTGGGTACCTATCATTGAGGTAATAAATCTGTTCCAAAACTATTAGGTAGTACGTCACTGCTGTCGTATGAAGGAGGATGAGAGAGTGACAATAAGTGTGAATCTCAGTAAAAATATTTCCTTTGATAACAGCTGAAGACGTCTGCGTCACCAAAAATGGCAGTTGGATAAAAATTCAACATGAGAAGGTTGTTTACTTGCTTACCTACCCTTACTCCTGTTTTGTATTGCACTATCGACGCATGTTGTAACACTAGCTGGTTCATTTGAGTATGAACCCATATCACAAACCCACATCATGATCTAGACAATGGGGGGTGCGCCTTGATTTTTTTTTTAGATTTTTAATCGAAAGTAGACAACATCCTGAGAATTTTGGCACCAACCGCGACCTTCTAGCGTGAGTAGATCTGTTTCTATGATTTTTCAAAGTTTCGACCGTTTATGACGTCACGCGCCCCTCTCGCCTGGGTGGCACCCCTCAGCCCACTGTGACGTCATAAACGGTCGAAACTTTAAAAATTCATGGGAAAAGATTTACACACGCTAGAAGGTCGCGGTTGGTACCAAAATTCTCAGAATGAGGTCTAGTTTAGGTTAAAAATAACAATAAAAAGTTTTTCCTACCCAGGCGCACACCCTATTCTACTTTCAATATGCCATACATGGAATATAAGATTAATTAGATATTATGTAATCAAACATTGATCGCATATAATTAGATAAATAACTATTAGATACTATCTAATCAAGAGATGGTTTGTTGGAATCCCAACATTTAGTACGGGGATTCACACTTATTGTCACTCTCTCATCCTCCTTCATACGACAGCAGTGACGTACTACCTAATAGTTTTGGAACAGATTTATTACCTCAATGATAGGTACCCACTCTCATTCATGTTTTGTATTGCACTATCGACCCATGTTGTAATACTAACCAGATGGAAGTGGAATCTACTTGCGTATGTTTGTCTCTGCAGATAGGCACGGCGGCGACTTCAATGCGTACCTACCTACCAACCTATCTGAATAAGTTGTAGTTATTATTTTTTCCTTTTTAGTGGGATGCCATCTTCAGTTTTGAGGTCGGTCCGTTTTTTTGTTAAAAAGTTTTATCGAAATTTTTTGAGTTAGGGCGTTTTCAAAATTTCAAAATTGATTTTGGAACCCTTAAGAGTGACCTACCTCAACCAAAAGCTTCGGGGCACAACTAGACCCCAAATGGAGCCTACATACCAAATTTCATCAAAATCGGTCAATGCTAAGTGGCAAAAGTGCCGCGTACGGCGGACGGCGGACGGACGGCCAAATTTTTATTCGATTTTTGGATTCTACGTACCTTGAAACGTAAACCATCAAATTTTGAGGGGGTGTTAAAAATTTTTTTTTCTTGGTCGATTCCAAAGGTTCATTATTGAAAATAATAAACCAAAAACCACTGGACTTAGTTCTGATAAAGTGCAATTTTAATAATTATAATTATTATAACGCTATAATTATTATAGCTCAGTGTTGAAGATACTGTTAAGAGAGAGGGGGGTTTTACTGTAAACGGGCTCTCAAGGAGTGTACAAATTATATTTAATATTGTTAGGTGGATTGCATTTAATATTCAGTTGCAATAATAACTAACTAACTAACTAAATGGCGCTACAGCCCAGGGTGGGCCTTGGCCTCCTCTAGGACATCTTTCCAGCTTGAACGATCTTGTGCCGTTGTCATCCAGTCGTAGCACCCGAGCCGTGCTGTGTCTTCTTCTAAATTGTCACTCCATATTAATCGTGGCCTTCTTCTCTTCCTTGTACCATTCGGGCGAGTTAACAGGAGCTGCTTAGCCGGATCGTTATCGTCCATTCGGAGAACATGGCCGGCCCATCTTAATCTCCCCAACTTCACGAATTTGACAACGTCAAAATCATCGTACAGCTGGTAGAGCTCTTCATTGTGGCGCCGTCTCCATTGTCCATGGTCGAACACTGGGCCCAGTATTCTCCGAAGAATTTTTCTCTCAAAAATTCTAAGGGCATTCTCAGATTGCTTTGTCAAGACCCACGTTTCTGAAGCATATGTCAGGACGGGGCGAAGCAGCGCCTTGTACAAGGTGAGTTTAACCCTCCTGGAGAGTACTCGGGATTTCAGGAGCGGCAATAGTCCAAAATAGCATCGATGAGCAGCTAGTGTTCTTGATTTTGTTTCGATCGTACAATCATTATTTTCGTGGACAGAGGAACCAAGATATTTAAAAACATCAACCCTTTCGAAGCAGTACGGGCCCAGGAGAATGTCTGGCGTTCTTATTTCATTATAGTTTTTACTGGAGACCATGTACTTTGTTTTGCCTTGATTAATGGTTAGCCCCATATTTGCCGCTGCCAACATTAGCGATGAGAGAGCACGCTCCAGATCCCTCACAGTTCTAGCCATGAGATTGATGTCATCTGCATAAGCCAGAAGCTGTACGGGACCATGGAATATATTATCATTACTTTGCAAATGTGCGTCTCTCACTACTTTTTCGAGAGCTATGTTGAAGAGCAGGCAAGCAAGGGCATCACCTCATCTCAGTCCAACCTTTGTTTCAAACAGCTCAGACAGTTTCCCCCGGATTCGCACTCGGCAATGGGTGCTTCTCATGGTAAGCTCCACCATCCTACAGTGTTTATCGGGCACTCCGAAATCCCTCATGGCAGTGTAGAGCTTTTCCCTGATGATAGTATCGTAGGCAGATTTAAAATCTATGAAGAGATGATGAATTGTAACCTGGAATTCGACGCTCTTCTCCAGTACTTGCCTCAGGGAGGAAACCTGGTTTATTGTCGAACTTCCAGGCATGAAACCCCGTTGATAGCTTCCAACTATGTTGATAGCATGTGGCTGGAGGCGAGCAAACAGTACGTTAGACAATATCTTGTAAGCGAGGTTAAGCAAAGTTATTCCTCTGTGATTGCTACACTCCAAGGGGTCTCCTTTTTTGTGGATCACACAGATAACACACAGACCCGCGTTCCATTCCTGGGGAATTTCTACTTTACTCCAGATTTGTGTGATCAGAGAGTGCAACCGAGATGTAAGCTCCGCGCCACCTGCTTATACCATTTCAGCGGAAATCGCATCACTTGTTGTTTTTGAGGCAGGTTATAGCACGGCTTACCTCTTCTATTGAGGGTGGGTCTGAAACTTCATTTTGATGAACTGCGCCTTGAATTACCTCAGACCTGGCAGGTTCAATTGGGATTGTACTACCCAGCAGTTCCTGGAAGTATTCATTCCACCTGCCTAATATTTCATTATTGCCTGTGATAAGCTGGCCGTTCTTGTCCTTGCATATACTGGTTATCTTGTTTTGATTTATATATATATATTTCAATATAAACCCTTAAATTTTTGTAGGGAGCGAACGGTTTGTCCTACAGAGCTCCGCGTGGTCTCAAAAAATTCTAAAAATTCTATAGAATCTTAAATTGAAGGAAAAACAATACCTTTATATGAAATTTTTTTGAGTTAGGGCGTTTTCAAAATTTCAAAATTGATTTTGGTACCCTTAGAATTGACCTAAATCAACCAAAATCTTCGGGGCACAACTAGACCCTAAATGGAGCCTACATACCAAATTTCATCAAAATCGGTCAATGCTAAGTGGCAAAAGTGCCGCGTACGGCGTACGGCGGACGGACGGCCAAATTTTTATTCGATTTTTGGATTCTACATACCTTGAAACGTAAACCATCAAATTTTGAGGGGGTGTTGAAATTTTTTTTCTTGGTCGATTCCAAAGGTTCATTATTGAAAATAATAAACCAAAAAGAAATAAGTTGGTACTCAATTTTACATCCTTTTCGTTCTCACTGACTTTAACACATAAGTTCTTGTACTTTTGGTGTCATGATGGTCTCAACGAACCGCCGGTTTTCCTGGACCCCTCTCAGAAACTGATTAGCTCGCAACCTGTTGAGCTGTAATCAGCGTTTCCCAATTTAAGTGGACCCCTATGACCCCTCGATGACCACCCATTCGAAGGTTTCCCGACGCTTGGAGGTAGTTTAATCTAGATTACACCTATTTTAAGTCAGGAGCCCGCAAGGTTCGCATTATCGCCCCAATCAGATTGAACCAGCCTTCGACCCGTCAAAGGGAGGGAGAAGGTTCCGGAAGGCGGGAAGGCCGGATTTGCCTCTGGTCAATGATCTGGTCCATCTATTGTTCCCTGATAATTACTTCGATCCTCAATCCTATCTTCGCTCATTGAATTCCCCATGAAATCCTCAAAAGCAGGACGAAGCTTGCTCAAGATCTCATTCGGCCGTGCTCAGCTTGAGTAATCGACATCCAAGATGGTTCTGTGTTATCTGATTTGGTACGTTTTCCCTCAGAGAAACCAAGGCTGGAATTTTGCAAGTAAGTAATGTTTGAATTCTAGCTTCGATAGTTTCTGTATCAGCTCTTCTGACCAGTTCCCCTTTCAGTGGAAAGCTTGTCTAATCCAAGTAGCGGCCACTTTTCGGTCAATTTTGGATTATTATTTTCAATAATAAACCTTTGGAATCGACCAAGAAAAAAAAAATGTTTAAACCCCCCCCCCTCCCTCTCCCTCAAAATTTGTTAGTTTACGTTTCAAGGTACGCAGAATCCGAAAATCGAATAAAAATTTGGCACGCCGTACGCGGCACTTTCCCCACTTAGCATTGACGAATTTTGATGAAATTTGGTATGTAGGCTCCATTTGGGGTCTAGTTGTGCCCCGAAGATTTTGGTTAATTTAAGTCACTTCTAAGGCTTGAAAAATAAATTTTGAAATTTTGAAAACGCCCTAACTCAAAAAATTTTGATATAAAGGTATTGTTTTTTCATCAATTTAAGATAGTGTATAATTTTTAGAATTTTGTGAGACCACGCGGAGCCCTGTAGGACAAACTGTTCGCTTCCTACGAGAATTTAAGGGTTAGAGTTACGAAAAATCAGAAACACGAATGTGAATCGCAAAAGAGGCCTAATCCCCGTTCAAATGCTAGCTGACCGAAATACGATCGATGTTTTAACATGTTTAATGTTTTAGGGCTGGGGGTCATTCTGTGAATTCCGACACGCAAATCTGCAACGTTTTTTTTTCTTAGTTACCACGGACCGATTTCTTAGTTACCACGTTATATCGGCTCCATTTGGGGTCTAGTTGTACCAAGATGGTCACTGATCAGCTGAGTGAGCTCCAAGGCCATTTTCTCTCCTGTTGAACGCAGGAAGCTGAAATTTGAGAAGCAGGGTCAATGGAGAATGCTGAAGGCGCCTGAGTGGTCACTGATCAGCTGAGTGATCGGCAATCTAATATCTCCCTTGCGAGGGAAAAACATTAAACATGATTTAATGTTTTTCCCTCGCAAGGGAGAAATTGATTTAAAAGGGGCAGTTTTCTTCAAGTTGGTTGGTTACCAACAGGTAAAAATGGCAATGCCCTGTTCTTTGCAGACGAGTGATCTATATAGAAAAATAATAAACCTAATAATAATAATTTGCAGCGTTTTCCCCTTAACTGACCCTCGTTGGTTGGTTCAAGTTACCACCAGGTAACAATGGCAAAGCCCTGTTCTTTGCAGAATAGTGATCCTCAGGGCTCAAAGAATGTACGAGTATTACTGTGTGAGCATCCTGCAATTGTTCCCAAGTTCATTTCCCACCAACTATGGTGGAATCTCTAGCTGGTTTTTTGATTGACGATGATTTGATGCTCACACAGTATTCCATCCTTTGAGCCCTGAGGAAGGCGATAAATTCACCGTAAGCTCGGCAAAAGAGGAGTTTGATTCTGAGGACCCCATTCCCAATCAGTTGACTGATAATAGTCCTCAGCAATGTTTTTATTAAACGTTCAATACTTTCTCCACCCATTCCTCGGACCAGTTTTTCTTCCAGTGGAGAACATGTCCATTTCAAGTAGCCGCCATCTTCTGATCGGTTGTCGTCTGCAACAACCTCAATATAGGAAAATCAACTAAAGCAGGGCAAAGCTTCTTCAAGACCTCCGTCACCTACGCGTTTGGTTCAAAAGTAGTGTATAATGTGATTTGACCAGTTTTCCTTGTAGGGAAACCTAAGCCTAATACAAAAAGTTACTCCAAGCAATGTTTCCAATGTAAATATTGAATCAGATTAGATCCCTACAAGGTTCTTGAGAATCAAATCAAATGCGTCAAAAGGGAGATAGTGGACCACTTTCCCAGTTTTCAATCAGACGAGATTCCTCGAGACCTGTTGATGTTTCCTGGATCTTCCTGTCAATATTGTCAGTGCAAGTCGGTTAAGATAATCCTCGTAAATGTCGTTCGAACGGAGAACAGGCTGCTGTGAATTGCTGCCTCCAAACATGAAGAGGTATTGCTGGGAATCACCGTATTACGAGTATTTTCCTACGCCGTACAATTTGCTCGAATCTGTTTGCGATGTTCGAAATGCACCGCTCGCCGATGAGGCCTGAAGTTGTTCCAAGGTAGATTAATGAGCTTTGCGCCTCTCAGTCCGTTCTATGCAGGGTGGGTGGCGAGAGGAGGGCAAAACGCATTATCGGGGTTCAGTTCATCGCGATATGGAAATGAAGCTTGTTCCTCCCTATAGAATGCCTCCCTGGAGTGTTCTTCAGATTCCTCTGTGTACATTATCACGTTACCGTACCGAATATCTAATACAACGTGTTGTCGATTTACACATGAGTGCTCTGAGAGTACACGCGTGTGAATAGTGATTAAGATCCATTAAAGCTCCTTATTATAGCAATTGCTGGATTCAGTGAGTATGTACTGGCGCTATTCAGGTTGGCCTAGCGCAACGACAAATTAGTATTAGAATCCCTGTGAAGCAGATATTCAACATCCATCACAAGCAGTCGCACATTTTGTACACTATCCCCAACTATATGATAGAGATGATCCCTACAATCTCCAAAACATGTCATGAAAATAGGATTTGGTTAATGTATACCCAAAGTGATCATTAACTTAGAACCAAAATCGTTCACCATGACAGAGAAAATACCAATCCTGGCTTCACGGAAGTCATCGTCTGTCTTCCAAAGGGGAGATCAGAATTTCGTCCCTATACCTGGTAAACCATGTAAGTCGGTATTTTTTCGAAAATAAGGTTTTGAGCTTTTCGGGTAAATTAGGGTCGCTTGATTCATTCAGTGAAGCCATTTTCCAATCTGATTAATAGTTTTTTACCCAGAAGGCATTGAAAAAACGTGTAAGTCGGTTACCTATTTTTTCGCCGGAAAACCATGTAAGTCCTGTGTATGCCTTCATAAAAGTGAGCAGCTCACGCTGGTGGCAAGTTTCCATCAAAGATAGTCAGTTTTTTTGAAATTTTTTTCCATGTAAAAGTTTACAAAATCATAAATGGAGTTCGGAGAAAGTGATCATAAATAGAAACCTTTTTATAAGTCTCAATTTCAGCAATAAATTCCACTCCTTGTGTTCTGCAGACACGTGATTTTCCATACTGTGGCCAACCTTAAGATCACAGCCTACCTACGTGTTATTCCGCATTGTTTCTAAATTATTTTTACATTATTTAGGAGGATAATTTTAGACGAATTGATTGATTTGTTGGCTGTTTGACGTAGCTGTAATGCTGATGTTAGAAAGAACAAAAAGAGATTAGTAGTGTGCTATTGGTCTGCTTATGTTTTACAGGAAACTCTGTAAAATTGATGATACAAGAGATAATAATTGAGGAAATCCATCTCTCACAATCCCTAACCCCTTACCCATCCCTAACCCATATCCAACCCATCCACAGCTCATCTCCCACCCAGCCCTGTCCTATCCCTACCCCACACCCAACCCATCCATAACCCATACCTAACTTATCCCTAGTCCATCCCTAATCCATCCTCAGTTCTTACCCTACCCAGCCCTGACCTATCCCAACCCCTAACCCGTCCCTAGCTCATCCCCATCATACCCCTAACCCATACCTACCTAACTCATCCCTTGTTTTAATGAAACAAAAGTACCTAGTTACCTAACACTTAAATTCAATGCATACCTACCTAGTTACGGTTGTGATAGGTAAAGTATTCCTATACGTAATGGTTTTAATTTAAGAAATGGTAATTGAGGAATTGGTAGTATAATAATTTATTGCTCAACTCTAGTAATGTTAAGACTGAAGACTGTCTTTTTGACTCAAGGAGCCTTACAGTTGGATTGTGTCAACGCCTATGAATTTTCATTTAAATATTTTCCTTTTGCATCGATTTGGGTATTTTGTGTAGGTAACCTTGAAACCTGGAGAGAAAAAATTGAATAATATTCCTAATAATTGAATAACCCAAGCTGGGTATATTTTCATGAAAATCAAATTGAAAACCATGTATGTCGGGTGTCAAAGGCTGGGTAAAATCATTAAGTCCATTTTTTCGTTCGCTAAAGTAAATTTTGATGAAATTAGTCTCAGGCTCTTTGAAATACTACTGTTACCACCTGTTTTAAGGAATGGAACGAAAAAGCTCATTGCATGTGGAATGAAAACTGAATTATTTAGTTTTTAGTGTCCCCTGTAAAATTTGATAAACTCGACTTACATGGTTTACCAGGTATAGGGACGATTTGTTCCGATTATCTCCCTCCATTCCCATTGCCTCACCGAAGGTTGGCACTAGGGGAGTGGGTAGAGCCCGGGATGCACGAAAACACGCCTCCTGCGGCGAGACTCGAACACTCGACCTCCCCGCAGTAGCCAGTTCAAGACTCATACCATTTCGATAAATAGTATCTGTCTTTTAGTCTGATAACGAAATTTTTAATTCAAATACATGTATAAAAATCACTTTTTTAGTTTAAAAAAATTGATACTCACTTTTGAAAATTATAGTTGCGATAGAATTGGGCTGAACATTACTGTTACATCATTCCCAACTAATGGCATTGTGAGTCTCAACATCTTCTGTTTATATGTCCTACCTCTCTTATGAATTTCAACATCAACTGGAGCGTTTCATAAATAACGTGGAAACTCTCACGACGAAACCTCCGAGATTCCCTTCCATCCAGAGCTACAAGAGAAGAATCCTTTTAAAATTTCAGCACGCCGTTATCGGAGATAACCTCCCATTTCCCTTCAACGGTTTTTTTATTATTTGATTTTCTCGTCTCCGTCCTTTCTCCATTCCTCTATGGTATTTTGCTTCCTCGTTAAAACCATCGACGCGATATTTTCGTCAACAACTCAATTCCCCAGCTGAGTTATCTCTTTTTGCTTCACTATCTAGTTCTTCGTATTTTCTTCGGAAGAAGGGGAAGGGGAGCTGAGATCGTAAAAGACTCAAGGGCGTTATATCCGGGGCTTTAGTGGTCTTTTTTTTCTCCTACCGCTCGGTAGTAAAAAAAAGAGCTTTTAGGGAGTTGCAGAGGGTTATCTAGGGTTGTCACAGCGTTCACTGATCTAACACAATATTCCATCGAGATCCGAGTAAATAGACCGTTCCTTCGACTGATTAAGTAGCTGTCGACAATTTAAATGAGCGATCGTCGATTCCATACTCAAAATCAATCTCGTAAATCCATGCTGACCCAGACAAGGGATTGTCCTTCAAATAAAAACATTTCTTTTGTGCTCGCACCAATTTTTAGTGCAAAATTCCTTCTTGTTTTGTCGATAATTGGAGATTATAAAACCAGCGATTCCCCGAAAAAAAATTCCCAGAGTTTTCCAGGGTCAATTTTGGTCTTTTTTCAAGGTTTTAAATAGACTAAAATATTAATAAATGTGGACATAATTTTGCAAATTCAGGTTTTCAAGGACATTTTGAAATGAAAACGCACTAAGAAAAAAAAGTCTGCCAAGTGGGTGTGGCACATAGTTTTCTCGTATCCATAACTGGATTGTATAGACGATCCGATGCAAAAAAAAAATCTCAAAAACACATTTGCTAAACACCTTGCACTACCCTCGTAGGGGACCATCTACAAGATAATCTGAACAATCCTAAAAAATTTCGTCGAAATCGGATGGAAAATGGAGAAGTTATGGGTGTTACGAGGGATTCATGTTTGCGCCTGCGCAGTGGCTATAATCAGTCCGAGGGTGATGATTTTCATAGGGGACCATCTACAATCTAATCCGCATGATTCTTGAAAATTTAATCGAAATCGGATGAAAAATCTGGAAGTTATGGCTGTTGAAAGGAATTCACGTTCGCGCGTGCTCAGCGGCTACTATCAGTCCGAGGGTAATTATTTTCATAGGGAACCATCTACACGCCAACCCGCACACACAATCCCGGAAAATTTCATCGAAATTGGACAATAACTTAGTATAGTTTTGCCCGTTACAGTATTTCATGACAGATAGATAAACACTAAACCAAAATTGCTCAGGAGGAAAATTGCTCATACGTAAAACGTGAGTGAAAATTATAAAGAAATTTTTTTTTTGTTCAACCTTGAAAAGAGAAAAAATGTTTCCGCTACCTTGGTAGACTCGGAAGCAAAATTTCAAGCACAAGGTAAGAAACAGAATCAGACTAGTAAGTTGAGGATCCTCAACTGTTTCTCGAGAAACATAGGAACGCGGTGCGGGTTAGCATTCATTAGCTGCAGGCCGTCTTGAACACTTTCAACAAAATTAAGCAATTGCAACGGCATTATGAATTGTAATAACAAAAAATGTTTAAATTTTCAAAAATAGAAATGTAGATATATTTAAATATTATAGTTGAAAAAATTGACTATTTATTTTTGGAACATCTATAGTTAAAAAGTACTAAGTACTAAAACTTCTCCTTTAGACTGCCGGAACTTCCAACAGAAATGTTGGGTGCGCATGGTTTTCTCAGGTTTTTTCGGGAGAAAAACGAAATTTCCTGAGTTTTCCAGTAGAGTAAATTCCCTAAGTAATCCAGGTTTTCCAGGTTGCTGGACACCCTAAAACGGTAAAATGCGGTGTAGGCGCTAAGGAAAACCAATGAAGTGGTGCAAAACATCCGCAGAGCAGATCAAATATTTACAAGGGAACTTCCAAAGAATCCAATGATGTTTCCCTTGTGAGTTTCATCGCCATCAGACCGATGGTACCAATCGTCTACACATTCGAAAATCCACTTTTTAGCAGTGAAAATTATTCGGAAATATCACCATTGGATTCAGCGTGAAAAATTACACAGCAAATGATACCAAACTCGTCAAGTTATCTTGAGATGGAACTCCGCGTAAAACACTGGATTTTCTAGTAAAACTCACGTTTTCTAGCATTCAAACTTGATTTACTCTTCCAATTTGAATTTTTTTTTTAAACTTGATAGATCGATGGAAAGCTGACAATTTGAGCATGTTTTTCCGAAGAGCGCCTATCGAAATGGGCAGGGATTCAGAGTAAAAACTTTGGTAAAAAAAGTCGTTTCGAAAAAATTTCGAAGTTTGCTTTTTGACTTGATTTTTTGAAACTTTTATTGAGGAGCATTTTGGTTTTGAACTAGGTAGCTTAAACATTTAAAACTCTTTCCAACGGTGCAGTCAGATTTAAATTTGCATGAGAAATAAGGGAGTTTTGACCATATCAGTGCCGTAAGGTCGAAAACGCGAAAAAAAGGAATTTTGGGTGGGTTGAAAGAAAATTGCTAGAGGACATTTTTTGTTGGAAATTCCTTGTAGAATCGAAGCCTGAAGTTATGCCCATCTTAAGTGTAGACACCATGGGCCGTATTCACAAAACGCACTTAGTGAGGCTTTTTACTAAGTGAAGCCTGAAATCTCCACTTAGAGCCGTACTTTAGAGAAAACGCTATTCACAAACCGAACTTTAGAAGAAGCGTCACTTCAGCTCCACTTTACCGGAGCAGTACTTTCGTCAAGTCACACTTTCCAGGTAAGTTTGGCTCCTACCACACTTTACTGGCCCTTAGTACAGCTTTTGACAAAAAGTGCGTCTATTTTGCTTGCTTCGACAGCCGTTTTACGAAGTTTTTCCGTTCGGATTTAAATGGAAAACGACTACATGGAATATTTGCAGTATCTACGGAAAGGAGACGAGTACAAATCGTGCCAAGAAGGCGAAGAGAAAGCGAAAATGGATTTGCGTGTTCGTCAGAAGAATTTCCGCGTACGTCACAGGTAAACAATTTCCTACTTTTCCTTTTTACAGCTACCTTTGAGCACGTATAATTGTGCTCAGTTCATTTCAATTTGAGGACATTATCTATTTCAAAGAACCAGTAGGTAAGACCAAATTAACCTTTCACGTCGGCCCTTCCTCAGTTTTCCATCAACGATCGTAAAAACAATCCTTCCTATCCAAAATATTTTCTTTGTGAATATCAACAACTGATCTAATTTACTATCCCTACACATTCTTGTAGATATCTATCTAGTTATCTAACTGAGGCGGTCGTTCTGTCACTGGATTAAGAAGTCGAATGACAGACTCCAGTGACAGAACGATCGTTTTGTGCCTAGATTCTCGAAATGTTTCATTTTCTAACTTCATTATAAGAATGGAAAAGATTGGAACATTATTGTTTCAGACAACGAACAACAACTCACCTAATCACAGTTTCGGTTTTTCAGGAGGGGAGACAACGAACTCGAAAAGGAACAAGAAATCATGTACCTACTTTCTTATCCAATTCAAAAATAAGTCACTACCTATATTTTTACTCAATTCCAATTATGTGATGAAGAATTTCAATAAATTTACCGGACCACTCAACTGGGTGTCATTATTCACAACTGACCATTTTCATGTACAAATTACTGTGATGGCGATTTTTGTGAATACGGGCCCATGTATTCTCATCACTAGCGGAAGTAACCCCATATTTCTTCAACATAGATAAGTGACCAAAGGGAATTTCCTTTATGAAAAAGAGTATCTCGCCTGATCCATGTACTGCGCATTCTCTATGTCTATACACTTGATGTACTTCCCTTTCTTGTACCTAACGTAGTTTTACCGTCAGGCAAAATGTCTCTAAGGGCATCTTGTATGCAAAACTGACAACAGGATCATGAACAAACACGTTGAAGTTCCCCAGGGTGATAAACGAGCGGCGAAAATGCAATGTAAACAAGCTTTGAAATCCACCGTTGTTATCCTGCTTTTGAAGGACTGCAGAGATACGAAGGGAATACGGATTACGTCAATATACAACTAGGAGGATCGACTCCATGTTTACACGAGGAGGTCTCGTGTCTCGCAACATAACACCCTTTGAACGAGCAAAAATGACAGTTGCCATTCATTTAATTCATGACATGAAAATGGTGATCCACTGACTATTTTCTAACATCCTGAAGATACTAGGGTTCTCTCGGCATACTACTCCCTACATATAATTATATAAGAAAACTTTCCCCCTAGGTAAATTATTGAAAAATTCCATTCATGTAGCATGAATTAATGTTCGAATTTTCAAAATCTTTCAGTTGAAGGTATGGTTAAGTAAAGGAACAATGGTGTTGCACCAGGTATACTTTGAATATGTTAGGACTCCATATTTATGTTCTACTCGTCTCCACGAACTCATAGAGTACCCACACGGCTATTGTTGGTTTTTTCCGATTCTCAGTGTACCTTATGCACTGGAATAATTGGGTATGCTTTGAAAATGTTAGGAGTCCATATTTATGTTCTACTGGCCTTCACGACTTCATAGAGTACCCACACGGGTATTGCATTTCTTGGTTCAACAAATATACGCACGTTTTCATTATAATAATATTATAATATATTATAATATTATAATATATATTATAATCACCAATATACACTCCTGCTCAAAATTAGCGCACCACCATCCATTTTTTCGTTTATCTCTTTCCTTCTTCCCTTATAAATTTTGTATCCTGGACTGGCCACCAAGGAGCCTAAACATGAATCCGATAGAGCATGTTTGGGACATGCTGAAAAGAAGAATTCGAGCCAGAGATCCACCATCAGACAATCTTCAGCAGCTGGAACCAGCAGCGAAAGAGGAATGGGACAATATCCCCAGGAAGGTATCCAAAACTTGATTAGAGGCATCGGTCGACAGCTGCAAGCCCTCATCCTAGCTAGAGGAGGTAATACCAAGTATTGAAAAGCTAAACTGGCATAATTCAAACCTTTTTTATCAATTTTTATAATTTTACCACAAGAAGTACATTTTTCTATAATTCATTAAAAACATATTTTTTTCTCGAATTTGTGCCTTTTTTGGTTACATTTTTTTTCTGAGTTTGCAAACAATGTCTGCAAATAGATAAAAACTTGATAAAGGAACAAATAAGGGGAAAAACGAACAAATAGATGGTGGTGCACTAATTTTGAGCAGGAGTATATTTATATATATTATATATAAATACATTCGTGATTTGAAAAAAGCTTGATTTGATTTGGAAAAGGATTAATTTGGTTTGGAAAAAGATTACTTTGACTTGGAATTGCTATATATCACCACACAGAAAGATTGATCACATTCTGAAATTGAAATGGAAAATTCTGAAATAGTTTTGAAAAAATCTGATTTTGAATTGGAAAATTTTGTATTTGATTCGGAAAGTTCTGAAATTGAATTGGAAAGTTCAGAAACTGGATTGGAAAATTCTGAATATGGTTTGGGAAATTCTGAATATGGTTTGGAAAATTCTGAATATGGTTTGGAAATTTCCGAAATTGGTCTGGAAAATTCCAATTAGACTTGCAAATCCTATATAACAAATAAATACATGGAACATGGGAAGGAGTTGAAGTCCATTGTCTTTCTCCTCATCTAATAATATAAAACGCCAACCGTACGTACGTACGTATGCACGGAGGGGTCGTGGGAGAGGGGAGAGTTGGCGGCTGGAGGGGTTGGGGGCGGGAGTAGTCGGAGGGAGTGGGTGGCGGGAGGAGAGTCGGAGGAATCGTCTTTGCCTGCTTTTAGTAGGCTTTTCAGCTAGTAAATAAAAATAAATAAATAAATTGAGTTGTTATTTTAGTTTCACATGAACATGATTTTTTTCATTGCTGATTGTTGTCGTGGGACGTGACGAGCAGATCAGTGTCTTCAGAAAAAAGTGTCGCGAAAAATTCCTCGACCCAGTCCAAAAGACATAATATTACATAAAAGACATGAATATTATTCATGTCAAAATCGAAGATTTGGACTGTTGATTAACATCTCGAATCGAAATTTAAAAACGCTGCAAATTATTACACAATGGTTTATTATTTTTCTATATAATCGTCTATAAAGCCACCGACCATCCGGAGATTAGACCTCTTTTGCGATTCACACTCGTGTTTCTGATTTATCGTACGTTTATTATTTTTATGGTTTATTATTTTATCATTTTAATGGTTTATTATTTTTCTATTTAATCGTCTATAAAGCCACCAACCATCCAACATGAAGAAAAATACTTGGAAAATGTCACCCCACGCATATTTAAGCAAAAACCTCTTTTTTGGCCGGTTATTTGCCCATAACTTCTATACGAATTAAGCGATCGGAATAGTTCGACGTTAGGACCAACTAGACCCCAAATGGAGTCTATGTGCGAAAGAACGGGTTTTTTAGACCGATTCTAAGGCCTTTTATGGCCCGGACGGCGGACGGACATTGCAAATTTGGATTCTACGCACCTTGAAACGTAAAGTGACAAAGTTTGAGGGGGGGTTATAAAATTATTTTGCGATACGATCACATAGGCTTATTATTAGAAATAATAAACCAAAAGTTGACGATGAGTTACCCCAACCAATATAATTCCAGTAAATTGATGAACCAAAATCCTCTCGAAGTATTAATAAGAGACGGACGAGATTTCCAATTAACTCCCTTAAATGCCTTTTCATTTAAAGAACTTTTTCTTCCCGGAAAATCGTTTCGCTTTAACTTCATTCTACTGGCATTGAAAACGAGCCATTCTTTCCCGTTTTCAATATAACGTTAAAGAACAAATAATGTTAAAATCTGTTTGTAAAGCAACAACGCGTAAACAAGGCGAAACGAAGTTTCGAACACTTCTTTTCAATAGTAAAATCGAAAAACTTTTCAATTTTGAAAAAAAGAGGAAATTATACAACGGAGAACAGTTCGGAACTTTTGTTTTTCCTTAAAACGCGATAATGAGCCGTTTTTACTGGAGGGTTTTCGGTCGGCTTTGTTAAACTTGGAGGTTTTGTAGGGAGACTTTGAGTTCGTTTACATGCCCGCAAATGAAAAACGGAAATATACGGATTACGGCGGGGGAAATGTGGAGAGGGGGGCGAATGAAAGGTATTTTGTCCGGAAGAGAGATCCTTTTCATTTGGCGAGTTACTGGAAGAAATAAGTCGAGGGACTCAATTAAAAGGGGATTTCCCGAGATGCCTCCACATTGGTTACTTTTCCGATGAAAAGTGGGGTGGGATAATAAAAAAAAAGGAAAAAAATACACACGAATTCCGCCGTTGAGGTCGTGTTCACGCAATTGTGAAAGAAAAAGTTCGCAAAGGCGACTGAGCATGAGACACGTGTGCCCTTATTTTCAGTCCACTCGTTGTTTCAACGAGGGCTTAAAACATTTTTTTTTTTTTTTTCAAAAAAAAATGTTTGACAGAGTCCTAAATTTTGCTTTTTGGAAAGTATTGGTGTATTCATCATAACAATAATTGTTGTTATTCCTTCTGAGAGTTTCAGAAAATTTAAAAATAAGAGATATTTTTGGACAAGTTCAAAACACCCAAAACCCCGAAGAAGGAGGGACCACAATTCGGTGTAATTTTTGCTTCCGAGTCTACCAAGGTAGCGGAAGCTTTGTTTTCACTTTTCAAGGAAGAAAAAAAAAGTTCTCCAAAATCAAAATTTTCACTCTCGTTTTGCGTTTTAGACCTTTCTGAACAATTTTGGTTCCGTTCCTGTGTGTCTGTCTGTCTGTCTGTCTGTCTGTCATGAATTCCTTGTAACGCGCATAACTATACGAAGTTATTGTCCGATTTCTATGAAATTTTCAGGGATTGTGCGGGTTGGTGTGTAGACGGTCCCCTATGAAAATCATCATCCCCGGACTGCTAGAAGCGACTGCGCATGCGCAAACGTGAATTCCTTGTAGCGGCCATAACTTCTACATTTTTCATCCGATTTCAATGAAATTTTCAGGGATGTTACAGATTAGTATTTAGATGGTCCCCTATGAAAATCATCACCTCCGGACGGATAGTAGCCATTGCGCATGCGCAAACGTGAATTCCTTGTAGCGGCCATAACTTCTACATTTTTCATCTGATTTCAATGAAATTTTCAGGGATGTTACAGATTAGTATTTAGATGGTCCCCTATGAAAATCACCACCTCCGGACGGATAGTAGCCATTGCGCATGCGCAAACGTGAATTCCTTGTACCGTAAAACCGTCAAACTTTACCCCAAGATTTACTCCAAAACATTTCCAAATACAATTTCTCCCCAATCGAAATGGGTTAAATTGATTTTTTTAATAAGTGAATTGATCTTCAGGGCTTCCTGAACATTTTGAGTGGTCGAGCTCATTGATCAGATAATTTTAACCCCCCTATTTAATTGTTTAAATGTTGGAGTGCAGTTACCTACGAGTGCGTCTATCTTTACTCCACTCTGAAAAACTCACGGTTATCGCTACAGAAACGGGCAGTGGTGCAATGTTACTAGTCGGGATTAAATTCATTACCCCAGAAATACTTGATAATATCAAGTATTCATAATATTATTATAAATATATTCTCAAAAATTGAACTTTTTAGCTTGAAAAATACAAGTTATACCTAAGAAAAATATAAATTCCAATGATCATTTATTCATCATTTATTTCAACGAATTTGCTTGAAATGCAATATTTCTGGTTAAGAGATCACAATTTCAGTCTTCCAGTATTCCAGTCTTATGTAGGTAATCGAGCAAAACTTTCTACAAGTAAAGAAATATTGAAGGACAATAAACGATAAACGAATGACTTAACAAAATCACAGAAAAAGTCTGTTTCACATTCGATAACTTTCGAATGAATTGCAATGGTAAATTTCAAAGTTAACCCACGAGTAAATAATATTGTAAATCACAATTTATGAGACCAAAGCACGTTTATGTTCATATCATAAAGCAGGTGTTCAGTTGTAAAGTTTCGGTAGGTGCGCGTACCAAGCTTTTTCTCATTTCTTCTCCCCATCTCTTACTTCTGACATGAGAAACACTAGAAACCTTGCATTCAACACTGCAAAAATTATAAAACTGAAATATTTTTCGAGATTAAATAAGAAAAATATGAGTGAGGCTACCCTTACCCCAACCTTTATCGTGGAGTAAAGATACCTGGTTTTTGGAGTAAAGTTACCATCAAATTTTTGGTAAACAAAGGCATAACTAAGAAAACACTTTTTTGAGAATTTGATTAGTGTATTTTGTTCAGAATAAGATATTGAAAGTGATATGATGAGCGCTTGCCTGGTAAATCCACTCCAAACACCTGATATGGAAGAAATTTTGGAGCACAAGAAAAAGGACAAAAACAGCTGAACAGGAAACTATGACTGATAACAGCTGATAACGTGGATAAAGGAGCCATCACAAGCCACATCGATTCTCTGGGATGTGGAGAATAACGAAAACACAATAGCTAACTTTTATCTAAGTTCTACCACGCTTACGTCACAATTGAAGATTCTCACTTTTTGGGGTAAAGTTACCCCTGGTGGGGTAAAGTTTGACGGTTTTACGGTAGCGGCCATAACTTCTACATTTTTCATCCGATTTCAATGAAATTTTCAGGGATGTTACAGATTAGTATTTAGATGGTCCCCTATGAAAATCACTATCTCCGGACGGATAGAAGCGACTGCGCATGCGCAAACGTGAATTTCCTTGTAACGGCCATAACTTCCACATTTTCAACCCGATTTCAATGAAATTTTCAGGGATGTTACAGATTAGTATTTAGATGGTCCCCTATGAAAATCACCACCTCCGGACGAATAGTAGCCATTGCGCATGCGCAAACGTGAATTCCTTGTAGCGGCCATAACTTCTACATTTTCCATCCGATTTCAATGAAATTTTCAGTGATGTTACAGTATTATGTACAGTAGTATGTTACAGTATTTAGATGGTCCCCTATGAAAATCATCATCCCCGGACTGATAGAAGCGACTGCGGATTTTTTTGATCTAATCACATACACCTACTCACTTAATTTTTCATCCGAAGTTGATGAAATTTTCTAGGATTGTCCAGATTAGCGTGTAGATGGTCCCCTATGAGGGTAATGAAAAGTACTTAGAGATTGGTGTTTTGAGATTAACTACTACCTATGCATCGGATCATCTATACAATCGGGTTATGTATACGAGGAAGCTATGTGCCACACCCACTTGGCATACTTTTTTTTTGATTAATTGAATCTCAAATTGATCGGAACACAAATAAATGCCCGATGTGATTGCTATGAAATTCATCACTACAAGCGATAATATTCTGGAAACAACTTACAATGAATCTTAGATTTCGAGCACAATCAGTGAAAGACACATCACATTGAGTGAAATTTAGTATTTTATGTAGGGACATGCGAATCTGTAACTTTTGGTGGAAGAGCGATGCAATTCAAATCAATCCAATCCTTGTGATGGCTAAAAATGTAATCACAGCTTCCTCGTATCCATGATAACATTGTACAGATCCTAGTGCCTCTATCCTAGAATTGAGACTTAATCTTGAATAATTGGGTAGAAATACGAGTTGATTTTAGAATGGAACATGCTTTAGCAATCACCTAACTGGGCAAAAACGTGACGAAACCGTGGAACGAAAATAGCTCGGGATTTTGTAATGATTTTCACTTACAACCGACCCGTTTCTAGGGAAATGTGTCGCCGTAAGTTTTCATCCCAAGACAATCGTTCGCCACTCGTTGAAAAGCCCCTAATTTATGCGTAAATTATATACTGCCAAAACAGCTGTAAATATGGACGAAGCTGAATTATACCTCTGATTTAAAAGAAGTGTAAACAACATTCACGGTAAAAACCAACATCGATTTAGTGGATTATATTGACGTTGTTGATTGGCTTGGTTTTAATCAAAGGAGCTTGAAACCTAGGAGAGATTTCGTTATGAACGCGGGCTTTTAGTTATGATGTGTTCTTCGACGCTTTAGATATTTTCGATTTCTTACTAATAACAATACCTTTGGGACAACAAGAGATGAATGAAATGACGAGCTTTGAATGGAGATGAATTTGAAAACCAGGTCCATAAAGAGCTAAATTAGAACAACAGACAAAAAATTCCTAGTGAAAGGAAACAGCAAACAAACAAAACACGGCTAAAGCATGTTCCATGTTTCTTGATTTCTAGCCGAAGGCTCTAAGCAGTAACCAGTTTTCCATCGAAATATTTCCACCTTTATCTCAGGCTCAACTACACAATCCCCATCGAAACCGAATGGAGAGTGAAAAGTACCAGTGAATCGATCAAGATTAAATATAGAAGGGACTAGTATGGTGTCCCATAAATATAGAGTGTCTACAAAACAGCTGTAAGGAATTAAAGGGGTCGATTCTACAACTAATTTCCAACAAAAAGTGTCTCCTATAATTTTTTTTCACTTTCAAGTTTTTTTTCGTGTTTTCGACCTTACACCATTAAAACGGTCATAACTCTCTTAAATTACAATCAAAAATTAAAAATAAGGATACCGTTAGAAAGAGCGTCAAATTTCCTATCTCCCTGATACCAAATAACAAATTTTCAGTTGAATTAAACGGGGAATAAAGCAACCTAAAAAGTGAACTTAGTAAATTTTCGAAAAATTCCCGTTTTTTAATGCCTATAAATCTCCAAATATTACCAGGTAAAGTTCTGTTGCCGGAAAGCCTAAAAACTGCGCCAGAATCTCAGCTTTCCAATGGTATAATCAAAACATATTCTACAACCGTATTTAGGGGAGAAATTCGTGTTTGAACGCGGAAAAACGTGCATTTTTTCAACGAAATCGGCGCTCTGGCCTCCTGTTTCCGGAGGCCTCGCGGTCGACTGCGGCGCCGACCCACCCACTGCTATCGTCCGACCCCTCAAATCGACTAGGCGGAGCGCCGATTTCGTTGAAAAAATTCACGTTTTTCCGCGTTCAAACACGAATTTCTCCCCTAAATTCGGTTGTAGAATATGTTTTGATTATACCATTGGAAAGCTGAGATTCTGGCTCAGTTTTTAGGCTTTCCGGCAACAGAACTTTACCTGGTAATATTTGGAGATTTATAGGCGTTGAAAAACGGGAATTTTTCGAAAATTTACTAAGTTCACTTTTTAGGTTGCTTTATTCCTCGTGTAATTCAACTGAAAATTTGTTATTTGGTATCAGGGAGATAGAAAATTTGACGCTCTTTCCAACGGTATCCTTATTTTTAATTTTTGAGTGTAATTTAAGAGAGTTATGACCGTTTTAATGGTGTAAGGTCAAAAACACGAAAAAAACTTAAAAGTGAAAAAAGTCGGTTAAAGAGGCGTTTAAAAAAATTCTAAGAGACACTTTTTGTTGGAAATTAGTTTTAAAATCGACCCCTTGAATTCCTTACAGCTGTTTTGTAGACACCCTGTATACACAATCCTTGAAAATGTCATCAATTTGAATAGAGAGAAAGTTACGGTTATTACAAGGATTTCCGTATTTCCTTGGGATTTTGCCCAAAAATTTCACCTAGGACTGAGACAGACAAACCAACATTGACCAGAAAGCTCTAAAACGCCAAATCTGAGTTAAAATTTCGGTTTTTTAAATTATAGTTTGAGGTGCGAAATCGGATTATAATTCGTAAATTTAGTAGTGTTGAAGAGAAAATATCGACAGTAACAATGTAAAACCGCGTAAAAAAACTTCTAAATGACTTAAAAATATAAGTTTTTTACGTCTTCTGAAAAATTTCGTTTTTTCAACTTACGCAGTTTTACATTGTTACGGTCGATATCAAGTTTTATTGAACAGGACTTTGGTTCTAGTACGTTAAACCAAACTCGAAATTAGACATTCGGAGATGGAAGGTTTGTGAAGATACGGTAAATCCAAAGTCGATTATATTTTTTAAAGCGGCAACTTGCAACTCAGTTCGTTGTTTTCTAGTTATTTCTTGTTAACCCTACCGAGTTAGAAACCCATTATTTTGAAATTTTCTATACTTGCACTAGCTTTCGTCGTGTGATGAAATTGTGCTTATGCGGGCAGACATAAGCCCTCTAGAGCTTTTCCGTATTAACGACGAGAAAAATCTATTTCAGGATAGTTTAGCTTCCAGCGCTCTACCTAGATGGAAAGATCGTAAAATTTATTCAAAAGGAGGTTTTATCCTACTACCCACAACCACCAACGGCCTCATACAACCGTACTTTGCAACTTAGTTTACGACGGTTTTCATCCCAACACTCAGCGAGTTATGATTCAACGCTGTCTTGGCCTACGAGAACAGTAAACAATGTCAACTCTAAGAAATCTGGTAAACTGGTCCATATTCTGGAATAAAAGATTTTCCAAAAACTTGATGAAACAGGAAAATAATGTGTGAATAAAACGTACAAACAAAATATGAGCGAAATTGGTAAGTAAATTATTTTCAATTCTTCTATTGGAATTGTAGTTTCCAATACATGTTTCCTGTACACGTACGAGCAATTGTGAAGTTACCTACGTAGTGAGAAAATCAGTCGGTCGCCGTTCGTTCCTCGTTCCGGGTCAGTATTTCACGAAATTGAAGGCGCAAAAACTTAAAAAGTTGTACCTAAATTTGAAATTTTAAAGTATTTTAGAAATTCATTAGTGCACGGCCCTAGGGAATTGAAAAACTTGAATATTGCCGCTGGAATCATCAAAATCTAACAATAATTGCCAGAGATAAATGAGAAATACCGTTATTTCAGTTATGTTTTTCCCATAAAATGTAGCTAAACTTGAATCATCAAAATCGAACAATATTTTCCAGAGAAATGTGGGAAAACATGGGAAAAAAATTTTATTCAGTAGTTTTTCCCATTTTGATTTATTATTTTCAATAATGAACCTTTGGAATCGACCAAGAAAAAAAAAATTTTAACACCCCCTCAAAATTTGATGGTTTACGTTTCAAGGTACGTAGAATCCAAAACGCTGCAAATCATTGCTCAAAGGTTTATTATTTTCTGTATAGATCACCCTTCTGTATGGATCACTGGTTCTCCATCAATAGCACCTACCACCATCTGTATTCTCCCTTGACCTTCCCTCCCAAATTTCAGCTTCCTGCGTTCAATAGGATTGAAAATGGCTTCAGAGCTCACTCAGCTGATCAGTGATCTGAAGAGTGAAGAAGATCTCCTCGAATGCTGGAGACGCCTGGAAGAGCACTTCCATTCAATAGGAGTAAAAATGGTTTTGGAGCTCACTCAGCTGATCAGTGATCTGAAGAGTGAAGAAGATCTTTTCGATTGCTGGTGACGCCTAGAAGAGCACTTCCATTCAATAGGAGTAAAAATGGCTTTGGAGCTCACTCAGCTGATCAGGGATCTGAAGAGTGAAGAAGATCTCCTCGAATGCTGGAGACGCCTGGAAAAGCACTTCCATTCAATAGGAGTAAAAATGGTTTTGGAGCTCACTCAGCTGATCAGTGATCTGAGGAGTGAAGAAGATCTCCTCGAATGCTGGAGACGCCTGGAAGTGCACTTCCATTCAATAGGATTGAGAATGGCTTTGGAGCTCACTCAGCTGATCAGTGATCTGTGGATTGAAGAAGATCTCCTCGAATGCTGGAGACGCCTGGAAGAGCACTTCCATTCAATAGGATTGAAAATGGCTTCGGAGCTCACTCAGCTGATCAGTGATCTGAAGAGTGAAGAAGCCTCTGAGCAATGATTTGCAGCGTTTTTTACCCACCAACATTTTTTTTTACCTACCAACTTTTTTTTACCTACCAGCTAGGTACTACCTACCACACCATACTGGCTTCACACCTTCACAATCAAGTTTATTAGAAAGAACTAAACGCTTCACACTCGAATGGAAAAATAGATTGCTTCTTATGGAAATTTGATTACTGGTTACGCAGAAGCCAAAACTGTATACAAATCGAAGAAATGAACAGCGATCGCGTTTTAGTCCGATAAAATTTGAATGGAGATTAGACCTCTTTTGCGATTCACACTCATGATTCTGTTTTATCGAAGGAAAACCTTCAAGTACTCGTAGGGACCGAACGGTTTGTCCTACAGAGCTCCGGGTGGTCTCAAAAATTTTTAAAAATTCAATACTATTTAAAATTGGTGAAAAAACGATACCTTTATTTCGAGAGTTTTCGATCTAGGGCACTCTTGAAAATTTCAACCCTTAATTTTCACCCCTTAGAAGTGACCTACATCAACCAAAAGCTTCGCGGCACAACTAGACCCCAAATGGAGCCCATATACCAAATTTGAACCAAATCGGTCCAGTGTTGCTAAGAAAAGTGCCGCGTACGGCGTACGGCGTACGGCGGACGGACGGAAATTTTTTTATTCGATTTTCGTATTCTACGTACCTTGAAACGTAAAACATCAAATTTTGAGGGGGGGTTAAAATTTTTTTTTTTCTTGCTCGATTCCAAAGGCTTATTATTGAAAATAATAAACCAAAATCGAATAAAAATTTGGCCGTCCGTCCGCCGTACGCGGCACTTTTGCCACTTAGCATTGACCGATTTTGATGAAATTTGGTATGTAGGCTCCATTTGGGGTCTAGTTGTGCCCCGAAGCTTTTGGTTGATGTAGGTCACTTCTAAGGGTTCCAAAATCAATTTTGAAATTTTGAAAACGCCCTAACTCAAAAAATTTCGATATAAAGGTATTGTTTTTCCTTCCATTTAAGATTCTATAGAATTTTTAGAATTTTTTGAGACCACGCGGAGCTCTGTAGGACAAACCGTTCGCTTCCTACGAAAATTTAAGTGTTTATATTGAAATATATATATATATAAATCAAAACACGAGTGTGAATCGCAAAAGAGGCCTAATCTCCGTTCAAATTAGAGCTGACCAAAATGCGATCGATGGTTGGTGATTTTGATTTTTTTTTTTTTTTTTTTTTTAATTTATTTTTTTTTCTTTTATATTGGATGGTTGGTGATTTTGTAGACGAGTGATCTATATAGAAAAATAATAAACCTTTGTGTAATAATTTGCAGCGTTTTCTCTGGCAATTATTGTTCGATTTTGATGTCGGCGGCAATTTTTCAGTATTTCAATTCCTTAGAGCCGTGCACTAATAAATTTCTAAAATACCTACTTTAAAATTTGAAATTTAGGTACCACTTTTTAAGTTTTTGCCTGTCTGGACTTATGGAGTGTAGATGTGGGGCTGCACTGCTCAAAGATACCTATATATAACACAGCGGTTTCAAAATAATGTGCTACATTGTGTCAATGCGTACCGGTACACGAAAAATGTCCGACTGCACACAGAACTTCGCATTCCAACCGTAAAAGGAAGTCATCAAGAAGCAAGCCATAGCCCACCACAAGAGGCTACATTCGCACGTCAGTGAAGAAGCAGTACTGGTACATTACGTGTACCAAATTCCAGGCTATGTACGAATTTTGGTTTATTATTTTCAATAATGGACCTTTGGAATCGACCAAGAAAAAATTCCAACATTTTTGGTACATGGGGATGTTTGGTATTTGGGGTGTAGTTGTGCCCCGTAGCTTTTAGTTGATATCAGTCACTTCTAAGGAGAAAATAAGGGGTGAAATTTTCAAAACGCCCTAGCTCAAAAACCCCTCATACAAAGGTATTGTTTTTTGATATATTTAAGGGGACACGGAACCCACCCCCCTCCCGCCTGTAATAGAGGTGTTTTCTGGTCCCATTTTTCTCAGTCCCTGTTCAACCGAATCTTCTATTTTTTTTTGTTTTGTAGGATATATTCTCATCTTGCCTGGGCCAGATCCTTTTTAGATTATCTTAATTACTTTTTATTTGAGATTCTGTTTTATAAAATAGAATTATTTTCTACCTTCGTTACTCTTTTTGGAATAGTTGGAATTGGAAAATTGGTTAAAGGATCCGATACAGCCTTCGTTTAGGTGTCTTCTTTCATTAAAAAAAAAAAAAAAAAAAAAAAAGAAATAGAGGATAGGATTAGTAGTTCCTGAGAAAAAGGAACATTTATCATGAAAAAGTGAACTATTCAGGAGAGCAATTTGAAGTTGAGCGGGAACAAACGAGGGCGCTTGCAGATGAAACTATCGATTCTCACCTCACGTTTCTCGAATTTTGATTGGTTCCTCGATTTTGAATTGTCTTTGCTTATTGGTTGTTCAACCAAAGACAATTCAATATTTGCCTTCCGATTTATAGTATCGATTTTTCAGTATTGCATTGAAATAGTGTAACAGGTTGGTAGGTTAGTTTCGTTAGTTTCGGGGCTACACTAGGTACGCAAAAATTAATTTCCTCGTCATTTGAGACGGAATTTTTCGGTAATTCTTGTTTAAATCTATTCTCAGCATGTTCAAGAATGATTTTCAATTTTTTAAAAAAATCGAAATTTTCATCATTCTTTGGGTTCCGTGTCCCTTTAAACGAGTATTGAATTTTTAGAATCGAATGAGACCACCACGAGTACTTAAGGGTTGGACTTACGATAAATCAGAAACACGAGACTGAATCACGGAAGAGGACTAATCCCGAAAATCCCAAATTTTAGCTGACCAAAATGCGATCGTTGTTCATTTCTTCGTGTTGTACTGAGCTCTGAAGCCTTGGCAACCAGTAATCAAATTACCTACTCAAGAGAGAGTTCCTAGTAGGTGTGGTTCGTCTTAAATACGGCGTGACTTATTCTCAATCCGGCGCCGTATTGTCGATGAGGACTTGCCGTATCCGATCCAGCGCCGGATTCTACCGTAATATTACGGCGCCGGATCGGAAACGGTGCATTCTTATCAAAATACGGCGCCGGTTTGAGAATACGTCACGCCGTATTCAAGCCGAATCACACCTACTAGGAACTCTCTAATGAAGGCACCCAGAACTCTTCAATTCTTCGAATTGAGTGTGAAGCGTTTATTTCTTCAAATTAAAGTTTAGTGTGAAGCGAAAATATGGTTGGTAGGTAGTGGCAATGGCTAAGCTGTGTTCTTCGCAGGCAAGTGATCTATAAAGAAAAATAAACCATTGTGTAATAATTTGCAGCGTATTGCTTTTGGTTTATTATTTTCAATAATGAACCTTTGGAATCGACCAAGAAAATAAAAATTTTAACACCCCCTCAAAATTTGATGGTTTACGTTTCAAGGTACGTAGAATCCAAAAATCGAATAAAAATTTGGCCGTCCGTCCGCCGTACGCCGTCCGCGGCACTTTTGCCACTTAGCATTGACCGATTTTGATGAAATTTGGTATGTAGGCTCCATTTGGGGTCTAGTTGTGCCCCGAAGCTTTTGGTTGATGTAGGTCACTTTCAAGGGTTCCAAAATCAATTTTGAAATTTTGAAAACGCCCTAACTCCAAAAATTCCGATATAAACGTATTGTTTTTCCTTCAATTTAAGATTCTATAGAATTTTTAGAATTTTTTGAGACCACGCGGAGCTCTGTAGGACAAACCGTTCGCTCCCTACGAAAATTTGAGGGTTTATATTGAAAAATATATATATTTAAATCAAAACACGAGTGTGAATCGCAAAAGAGGCCTAATCTCCGTTCAAATTAGAGCTGACCAAAATGCAATCGATGGTTGGTGATTTTGATTTTTTTTTTTTTTTTGATTTTTTTTTTCCTTCATATTGGATGGTTGGTGATTTTGTAGACGAATGATCTATATAGAAAAATAATAAACCATTGTGTAATAATTTGCAGCGTTTTTAATCAAGTTGGATAATTCTATTTTTTGAAAATTTCTACATCTGAGTGACATGACTGTATAATTAGGTCTATTCTTTACATTCATTCTTCACTGTATTTTCAATTTAGGCTTTCTTAGAAGATGTTTAGCATAATCAAGTACAATTAACGGTAACCGTACATCAAAGAGCGAATATGTCTGAGCTACCTCCAAGGAATTCAGGTCTCCTATCATGCCCTGGCGCCGACACCTCAAAGTAAAGTGCTATCAGGGCAAAGACGTAAGGAATGGCTGACTGTACGGCGCCCTTTGATCGTAGGTAACCACTCCTACGCGTACAGTGGTATAGATGCATCATGTATGAAGGAGGTTTAGAGAGCCCTGTGTTGACGTTAATGAGAAATATGCTGATGTGATTGCCTTCGAATGACTAATGAAGGCATTTGCTCTAAGCCGTCTGGTACACGGTGCATCCAAACGGCTCTATAGGAGGCGAATCTAAAGGATTTCTCTTAATAACACACCTTAAAGAATGGAACAAAGAGGCACTATTGACAAAGTCATTCATTAACCCTATAAAGGTAGCGCTATCCCATAGCCCTGTGAAGGTAGCGTGGAGTAAATTTTACACATTAACCAAAATCATTTTTTTGTCATCGCAACAGGCTCTAAATGAATAATATCTAAACTGGAGAAATATTAATTTGTCCGAGTGGTACACCTGTCGTCAGATAGTTCTCCTCTGTACGTCGATTTCGCTCTGCTCTCTTCGCCTTGTATCTGTGCCCCACTCTCAGGAAAATTTAAATATGGGCCTGATTTGCTAATAACTTGCAAGTAAATTTTCTCTGTCGTAGTACTTCATTATTCAAAATTAAAAAGAAAGTGAATGGTTTCCCTCAAAGACGAAATCGGTCCTCATCTTTCCCATACACATAACTACTTACCACATACCATACTGCACGACTGACTGTCCCCTTCCCTCTAATTCCCTTTAATTATTGAAAATCTACAATTTTAAGAAGGTAATCTGTTAATAATAGTCTGTTAAATTAATAGTATGCCAATATCTAGATAATGTGTTAGGTGCCCATATTTTCCCCTTTGCTATCGTTACCTATTTAAAACGCAATTTTCCTAACTCGAAATAGTAGGTAATAGTAGGGTAATAACTAAGGTTATTATTCATACAAAATGCTCTATTTTGATTGAAAACGTCTTTTTATTTTAGAAAAAACTATTTAAAATACAGTCCGCTTTAGTAAAATTATCAAAGCGCATATCACTAAAAAGGCATGCAAGCTGATTGTTTTAAAAAAATATGAATTACAAAATCAGTTTGAAAATACTGTTTGTATATTTTACTATATCACATAATGTAATTCATTATCACATAAAAAAAAGAAAGTACTAGTCGAAAAGAAAAAAAAATTATAAAAAAAAATATTTATAAAATAATTTGACTTCATTTCCTACAGGTTTCTTCACAAACATCACTAAAGAAGGCCAATTTCAAGATGGAAGAGAAGGATTTATCACCCACTGTAAACTATAACCTTCCACGGAACTTTGACGCCGTATTGCAAAAATCCCTATCGAAAGCGGTTTTAGCGTTATTGAGTAACAGACTGACAACATACAAACAATAGAAAATTACATAATAGGATAGAAACGCTCTGATATTATACCTAACATTCCAATATTCAACACAAATTCAACTTCCCTTTTTAACCAAAAAGAACTTTTTTATCTTTTTTTTCAAAGCATACATATTCATACATATCACACATTCGTCGTTATTCGTCGGAGCACTATATTTTAACAAAGCCGGGCGGGATCGCTTTGTAAAATGTATTTTCCATCCCGGGGAACACGTAGGAGGGAACGGAGGAGAGAGATGAAACAGTGACAAAGGGTACCTCGTCGAATGTAGTCCTCGAAAGCAATTTGTACGGTGAAATTCGGATTCTCCCCAATACTGACAAACGCGACTTTTATAAGCTTTGCCCCAGTAGCACGGGACGTCCTTATGTAATTGATCCACGTCGGAAAGAGTCAACGCTCAACTGAAGGAGAAGAGTTTCAGAACAGCCCAAAATCTTGGTCTCGTAAGCCAAATAATTATTGAAATGATTACTTTCCTCGGAAAAATTGAAACGAAAAGTAGTGAAATCGGCAGAAACCTGACTTTAAAAAAAAAACGCTGCAAATTATTACACAATGGTTTATTATTTTTCTATAGATCACTCGTCTGCAAAGCCACCAACCATCCAACATGAAGAAAAACATCGATCGTATTTCGGTCAGCTATAATTTGAACGGAGATTAGGCCTCTTTAGCGATTCACACTCGTGTTTCTGATTTATCGTACGTCCAAATCTTAAATTCTCGTAGAGAGCGAACGATTTGTCCTACAGAGCTCCGGGTGGTCTCAAAAAATATTAAAAATTCTATAGAATCCTAAATTGAAGGAAAAACAATACCTTTATATCAAAATTTTTTGAGTTAGGGCGTTTTCAAAATTTCAAAATTCATTTTGGAACCCTTAGGCACGACTAGACCCCAAATGGAGCCTACATACCAAATTTCATCGAAATCGGTCAATTCCAAGTGGCCGATTCAGCTTTTTTGGCCGGTTATTTGCCCATAACTTCTATACGAATTAAGCGATCGGAATAGTTCGACGTTAGGACCAAATAGACCCCAAATGGAGTCTATGTGCAAAAGAACGGGTTTTTTAGACCCATTCTAAGGCCTTTTATGGCCCGGACGGCGGACGGGGGACGGCGGACGGACATTGCAAATTTGGATTCTACGCACCTTGAAACGTAAAGTGACAAAGTTTGAGGGGGAGTTATAAAAATTTTTTGCGATACGATCACATAGGCTTTTTATTAGAAATAATAAACCAATAGGAACCACTTTTGAATGGACAATCGATCAAATTTCTCGACGTTGTAAACAAATTATTGTAAGATGTTTGTGAAATAGATCCGAAAATTTCGGCATTTCCGTTGATACGCAATTTTATTAATTTTCGTGAATTAGGTACCTCTTCAGTTTTTCAAATGGAAAATTTCAATCTTCACTCAAATAGATGAAGTTGATGAACATGCATTAGGAATAATATCATTAATTTTTTTTTTTTTTTTTAAATCACTTTTCAATGTTAAAGACTTTTCAATGTTGCTCCAAAGTCAAAACTTCCACTCGCATATCGTGTATTGGGCATTCCTGAACATTTTTGGTTTTTGGTCTGTTTGTCCGCAATTTCTTGAAACGGCCTAAACATACAAAATCACTGTCGAATTAAGATGACATTTTTATGGACGGTTATTGTTTTAAGGGAGGGGGGAAGATGGTTCCCTACGAAATTCATCGCCCCCGGATTGATGACAGTCTCTCTGTATGCGCAAACGCTGTCGAAGAAGCTATGCCTCCTTGGGAGCAGTTCACGGCGCACAAGTTATACCTGGCCTTCAAGACCGTTGAGTCGTGCGGGTTTAGCAAACCAACTCCTACCAACATCCAATCGTTAGCGGCGAAATTAGCAAACTGACTCATAGCCCGATCAATTTTCAAAACGTCTTCAAACTTTGAAGGGCAGTACATCATTCTCACACAATTAACATAATATAGAATATTTATTGTTATGTGAAAAAAAAAGGAATTGAATATTGCAGAGCAGTACTAACTACAGTTATAAAATTCAATTTCCACAATCATGTTAATAGTAGTTTTTTTAACAGACAAACATCAGCATGATTGAGAAGTAGTCCCGAGTAATGTTGTGATTTTTTGCATTACAATATGTCTACCTTGGCTCCTACTGATTGGTCCGTAAGATATCATTGTGGTCCTCTAAATGAAAGCAATGTAGCAAGAAATCAATGTTTCAAGAAATCACGTTTTCGAGTGCGAAGACGATATTCGTAGGCCGGATATCTAAGGGCTAACCGGCACCAAACTCTGAAAAAACATCTTAAACTCAAAAATCAAACCATTATTTCGAACAGTTATGCAAATTGACCACCACGGAGGGCAGACATGAAACCAAGCTTGTTTCTGAAGCTCTAAAACATTAAAAAAACCTGAGGACCCACAAATACAAAATTGTCTAATTTTCATTAGTGAAGAAGCGAATTTGGAACAATTTATTATAAAAAAATAATATTATAGGAAAATTGAAATATCTTACGATTTTGATTAATATAACTCGTTTACTCGGATCAACGAGATTTCTTTACCATTTTTTAATATGAAACGGAAAAAGGGACGTTCAAGGCTTGGAATACCGGAAAGGGTGCGTAGTTGACAAAGGTGAATAAGATCAAAGACCTTCTCGAATTAACTTCTCGTTATAATTACCGTGTTTTTCTTTCATGTCTTACAGAAAGTCTCCGTCGCGTCGAAACATCTCAAAAACATGGCAACTTTTTTCCTTTCATGGAAAGACACAAAAAGGTGCGGAATCAAAAAGAAAAATCCTAAAAGGGCGCAAAAATTGGCGGAATGGACCAGAAGATCAGAGAGGAAAAGGGCACGGAACATTACTAGATATTGGCTAAGAAACTCGCTTCAAGACTGAGTTTTGGTACATTTTTGTTTAATGAACCTTCAGAATCGAACAGGAATAATGTCTGTCAAGTTAGGTGGGCAGTAGAGCTCACTCACATACAATAACATGAACATATAGAATTAGTTAATTGCTGTGTTTTGAGTATGTAATGACGAGATGTAAATTATAAGGCTTTTTTTAAAGATTGAATTCGTAGAATATTATATTTTCAACTGTAAACATTTGAAACATGAATAGCAACGTTTGCGCGTGGTAATAATAACTAATGTTTTTGGATATCACAATCTCCCCCACTTTTCTTCAACAACAAACATAATCGTCCAAATAACGCGGCGGTCTTCTGTCTCTGTGTGAACGTCGTGTCGTGTTGTTGTTGAGATACTGTTCTTGATGTTCATGTTCCTGATCTTCTTCCATGTTGTCGCGATGTAGCTCCCTCTCCCCCACTTGTGGTCTCGTGTTTGCTTCTTCGACTTGTGGAGAATATGAAAGTAAATCTAATTGAGTATGTTGTTCAGAAATTGTTGAATGTTGTTGCGTTGTATGTACTTGGTTGTCGTTGAATCTGACTTGTTTCTTCTTAGATTGTGATTTTATCAATTGATTAATGTGTCGTTTCAGTGATCTTCCTTCGTCTAATTCGATTATGTTAATTTTCCTAATTTCTTTTTTACTGTTCCAAATTTCCATGTTGGCTTATTGTTAACGAAAAATTTGGATTGTACCCTGTCTCCTTCCTCAAGGTTCCTTGTTCTTGGCTGTATTGGTTGCGTCGATTTCTCTTCCTGGACAGGACGCATTGCATCTAATTTTATCCTGATTTGTCTGTTCAGGTACATTTCGGCAGGAGATAGTCCATTTGCTAATGGTGTAGCTCTGTAACGTAGTAGAATAGTTTGAATTTTGTTGTGTATTGATGTATTTTCTTGTTCCATAGCTTTCAGTCGGTTCTTGAGTGTTTGTACGTTTCTTTCCGCTAATCCGTTAGTAGCTGGATGTCCTGGTGCTATGTGCTTTTGTTTTACTGTATTATTGTCTATGTCGTTCAAATTGATTTTTAGTCTTCTGACCCAGACTCGGCCCTATAGAGGTGTATATCCTTTTGGAATGATGTACATTTCTTCATCCGATGTATTTGTTCCATATTGAACTTTCGCGTGCACCTTTCCCAATGGTAGGAAAACATTTTCTGTGTATGATCAAAACGCAACTTTTGTTGGGAGAATCGGATTCTTAATGTTTAATTTGTCGAAATGGTCTTTTGGAATTAACGTGTAACCAGCTCCTGTGTCAACTTCAAAGTTTTGTGGAACATCTTCAATTTTTACGGTTGTGTAGTATTTTTTTGAGTCTGCAGTTGTTTGGTTCGAATTGATTTGATCGTATATGTCAACGATTTTGTGAATACCAATATCTTCGTAGTGGTTTATTTGATTAGTCCTCATTTTGGTATTATTTAATTTTGTTCGAGATTTGATACATACTTTTTCTACATGTCCATTTAGCTTACATGATGAGCATTTCAGTTTCGTCTGGTCTATTCGACAATTTTTCGACAAGTGATTGTCTCGACCACATCTCAAACAAATGTTATGTATTCCAAGCTTCTCTAGATCGATTCGTGATTTAGATTTAGATCGGTTGTTATAAAATTTAGTGTTAGATGTTGATTGATTTTGATGTGAAGACGTGTCGTTATTTTTCCGTGATTTGTATTCTCGCCTGGAAATTCGATGGATTTTGTCAGTGGTATTCATATTTGCAGATGTTTTTGATAATTGTACGCTGTCTAATTTTGAAGCTTCTAGAGCAATTGCTTTCGCTACGATTTCTTTGAAATCTATTAATTCCGATTGTAAGATTTGCTCTCTAATCTAACTGTCCTTGATGCCTCGAATGAACTGAGCTCGAAGGAAAATGTCTGCAGCTGACACTGTTTCTGCACAAGAACATTTTACATTGAATTCACAATTTGCGATGTCTCGTCTTAAATCTGTAACAAAATCTGTAATATTTGAATTTTCTTTTTGATATGTTGAGAGAAAGTATTGCTGTGAAACTAGAGTATTCTGTTTAGGTTCTAGATGCTTTTCTAATTCAGTTATTAGTTCGTCATATTCAAGTTCTGTTGGAATTGTTGGTGCTACTAATGCTGCAAGTGTATTATAGTATGTTGCTCCTATTGAATTTAACAGCATTTGTCCGCTTCTGATTTTGTCGTGAAAAATGTCTTTCATCTTAAAATAATTTTCGATTCTTTGCCGATAATGCTTGAATTTCTCCTTCTTTGGATAAAAATTTTCGAATGGTGGAATGTGTGCGAGTACTCTCGAGTTTGATGGTCCATCTCCAGCTCCTGACGCGGCTGCTGGAATGGCTCCACGTAGACCTTCTGAAATGGCCCTTGTGATGGATTCCATGAGTCTCATGAGCTGTTCTTCGTTCATTGTAGGTAACAATTTTGTAGATGTAGGTATTGTATATTACGTAATATGTTTTGATTAGTGGTACTGTGTGTACTCACGATGTATTCGTTATTTCTTGTTTTCCTCTGTCACCACTTGCTGTGTTTTGAGTATGTAATGACGAGATGTAAATTATAAGGCTTTTGTAAGATTGAATTCGTAGAATATTATATTTTCAACTGTAAACATTTGAAACATGAATAGCAACGTTTGCGCGTGGTAATAATAACTAATGTTTTTGGATATAACATTAATATAAACATGAAAGCTGATGAGTAAAATAAAAATCTTAGGATTAAAAAGAAATCTTAATCGTTTTTGTTTTCCAAATCAAAAACCATAAACATGATCGTGAAAGTCAAGTTTTATAAAAGAATATTATTATATAAATATTATAAGATAAAAGTTGACTTTTGGCGTCAAAGGAACTTTTCACGTGTGGGAGTAGATACGTGTAAAACGAAACGGCAAGTACAAAAATACTCTGTGTCCATGTTATTTTACTTGAAGAAGACTTCTTGGCAGTGAAACTCCAGTATTATTTCGTTGCCCAGTTACAGTAACCTAGACATATATGTGTATCATAACTCGAACATCATCATTGATTATTCCAAAATTCGATTCAACCGCCAAAATTTGGATTTAATTTCGTAATGTAAATAACAGAAAATTTCAAGCAGTGAATTGATGCCGAATGGTCATTGAATCATGTTTTGTTCATAAATTCGATAATGAAATCATTATCGCAAATTTAGTGAGAATTGAATATTGGAATGGAGGTTATAGTACTCCTTGTGATGTTATTTTGTACCGTTGGTCCGTGTGTTTCTAAGGATTCCGATCGCGTACCGTCACCGAACGACGTCGAGCGTATCCTGATGGTCAAAATGAACGAATCCGACGTTTTCCCGTGCGTGTCGGCCGCTCGGACGGCGTCCGTCCGGAAGACGTCCGGCAAACGTCGGGAGCACGAAGAGATGAAGGGGTTTTGGGAAGGGCCGAGCATGTGCTCAAAATGCGTGGCGTGCGCAGCCTTGGTTTTCGGACTACTCGAGGAATTTTCAAAAGTAAGACGCCAATTTTTATGTAAAATGTTATCAAGAACTGACTGTTTTACGTTGAACATTCAGGACAAACTTAGTTTTCTTCAAAGATCACAATTTCACCATTAGCCCACCATCCTTACTGGTTATCAAGATCAATAATAGTAAAGTCACTGTTTACAGACAATGGCCCAGTAACAGACAGTCAAAGGTTTAACTGAAATAATAAATAAAACATAAGTGCAGGTTATGGACGAGTCAGGCGAGTGATTTCAACTAACATTTTCTATTACTGAATTTCGACATAAAGGCATTATGGGTGTATTTGTTAATATTAAAACTCTGCGCTATTCGTTATTTATCTAGGGTAGTCGCACCAGTAGTTGACCATTCCTCCGGGTTTTACTATACCTATCGATTTTATACTCTTTTTATAGAAGACTGTTTAATAAGATTGCAATGTTATAAAAACTATTTTCAGTTCCTATCTGATTTATTGTATTACAGAGTTTAGTAAAAATGTTTATTACCTACAGTTTCAAAATTTTTTTATTTTTATTTTCTGATCCCTGGTCTGCTAGTTAAGAGTAACGTAGAATAACGGAACAATGAAACATATTGTTTAGTAATGCATGCATTCCAGGGGACGTCCCATTGGATAAGCATTAGGTCAAGTAATACCAGTTGGTAAGCGAAAAAACTGTTCACTCGATGTAATTTATCAAGTATTCTAGGCAAGAAATAGAAATCCCCTCCCCCCTTACCCTTATCCACCATAACATTTCTAACGGCATGGGAGCCTCGAATCTGAAGAGCATTTTAAAAACCATGATCTACGATACCCAACATGCGAATTCGAGTTCACCCCCCCCCCCTTCCCTCACCAATGGTGCCAGTCTGGCACCAAAGCGGAAATACGTCAAAACGTTGAACTTTCATCAATTTGATGTAGTAGGCAGTCCGTCCGGCAGTCAGTTCATTTCCGTATTCAAAGTGAAACACAAAAAAAAAAAAAAACATGAAAAATGCGGTTTATGGTGTCCTGGCACCATGGTGGCACCACTAATAGTTCCATGGTGGGACAGAGAATAATTTCATGAAAATCCGAGGTATAATGAGAATTTTTCCTCAACTTCAAAGCTTGATTTTACAGCAGATTTTACAGGATTATGCCCCAAACGCACGTTTTTGAGGATTAACCCCCCCTTCCCCCCCTTAAAATTCAAAATTCGAAAGTCCGGCGACGTAGTGCACAACTAAATAGGTTTCCACGTCTAATAAAAAAATAACCACGAAAATCGGTTGGAAATTGAGGCCTGGGCAGAGTACTCAAGATAATGTCCAAAAATGCACGTTTTTTGAGCATTAAACCCCCCTTCCCCCCCTCCCCTTTAAAAACAAAATTCGGAATTCCGGCGACGTAGTGCACAACTAGATAGTTTTTCGCGACGAACAAAAAAATAACCACGAAAATCGGTTGAGAACTAAGGGCTGGGCAGACGACACAAGATTTTGTCACACACACACACATATATATATATACACACACACACACAGACATTCATCTATGGTTTTTTTCGCGGATTTGGATTCAGAATGGTCTAAAACGAATTAGTGTGTGGTTGTTATTTTTTCTGACGTCCTAAAAACGTCTACCAAGTGGGTGTGGCACATAGCTTCCTCGTATTCATAACCCGATTGTATATGCATGATCCGATGCATAGTAGTTAATCTCAAAACATTAAACATTAGTACCTTCCACTACCCTCATAAAGGACGATCTACACGCCAATCTGAACAATCCTGAAAATGTAGAAGTTATGGCAGTTACAAGGAATTCATGTTCGCGCATGCGCAGCAACTACTACACGTCTGGGGGTGATGCATTTCATAGGGGACTGTCTGCAATAGAAAATTTCATCAAATTCGGATGAAAAATGTAAGTGTTATGGCTGTTACAAGGATTTTACATTTGTGCATGCGGAGAGGCTACTATCAATTTTGAGACCTTGATTTTCATAGAGGACCATCCACAACCTAACCCGCACAATTCCTGAAAATTTCAACAATATCAGATACAAAATGCTGTAAATTATTACACAATGGTTTATTATTTTTCTATATTGATCACTCGTCTACAAAATCACCAACCAACCAACATGAAGAAAAACATCGATCGCATTTCGGCCAGCTAAAATTTGAACGGAGATTAGGCCTCTTTTGCGATTCACACTCGTGTTTTTGATTTATCGTACGTCAAACCCTTATATGAGATTGTAGGTGTCTGCATTACAACAACAAACTTTTTTTAGTCCAGTAAATTTGATTTTATTTTTACCTGTACGTTTTGAGGCATTCATTTAATGTGAAAGAGTTATTACTACAGAGCCACCAGGTGGGAACTAATAACCAAGAACTCCATTAGGTAAGTAATTTCTGTATTTCTCGAGCATTCTGTTTGCCGCTGGTCGGCAACAATTTGCGTTTGACCGCCCCTACTCGAGCGAAAATGCAAACTCATCCTGATTCTCTTCCCTCAAATTCAATTATTCAGTTTAACTTCATTTTCTAAACGGTTGCCAGACCCCGTTCCCCCGTTACCATTAGCGGGTTAATTCTAATGCAATTTCTACTAGGGATGTGGATTGTAGGGGAGCATGTGGATGATTTTGTATTATGGAGGCCTTCTGATGAGGAAAGGAAATGGCGTAGAACAATGTATGCAATATACAGAACAGAAATTACGTGCTTGTGAAAAATGCACACTGTAATGGTATCGAGGTGAAATCAATCGCAATTATCGACTATTCGTGTTTCAATAATCGAAAACTTGAGACTAGTTAGACGACTCGACTGAATTGAAAAATCGATTTGCAATGATGCCAGTTTGCAGTGATGTGGAGATAAGTATACCAAGTTGGTAGAAAGTACAACTTCCTCTCGGAGAACTCCTTTCAATAATGTAAATTTATGAACTCTGAAGATAAGAAAATGAATAATCTGACAACAAGGAACTCAAAGAGGACTGGAACACGCAAGGTTCTTGAAAACACCATTAAACTTGTAGTTTATAATTTAAATTAATTTAATTTGTAGTTTAAGGGGGTCTCAGTGAATAAACAGTTTTTTTTTCACTTTTCTCTGGCAATTATTGGTCGATTTTGATGATCAGTCTTTTAGTTTTTCAATTTCCCAGGTAAGTGCACTAATAAATTTCAAAAATCCTAGAAAATTTCCAATTAAGGTACGACTTTTTACTTATTTTATTACTTTTGGAATTAAACAAGTGAATAAGTGTAGAGATGTAAAAACGCTGCAAATTATTACACAATGGTTTATTATTTTTTATTCTTCTATATAGATCACTCGTCTGCAAAGCCACCAACCATCCAACATGAAGAAAAACATCGATCACATTTCGGTCAGCTTTAATTTGAACGGAGATTAGGCCTCTTTTGCGATTCACACTCGTGTTTCTGATTTATAGTACGTCCAAACTTTAAATTCTCGTAGTGAGCGAACGGTTTGTCCTACAGAGCTCCGCGTGGTCTCAAAAAATTCTAAAAATTATATAGAATCTAAAATTGAAGGAAAAACAATACCTTTATATAAAAATTTTTTGAGTTAGGGCGTTTTAGAAATTTCAAAATTGATTTTGGAACCCTTAGAAGTGACCTACATCAACCAAAATCTTCGGGGCACAACTAGACCCCTAATGGAGCCTACATACCAAATTTCATCAAAATCGGTCAATGCTAAGTGGCAAAAGTGCCGCGTACGGCGGACGGACGGCCAAATTTTTATTCGATTTTTGAATTCTACGTACCTTGAAACGTAAACCATCAAATTTTGAGGGGGTGTTAAAAAAAAAAATTTTCTTGGTCGATTCCAAAGGTTCATTATTGAAAATAATAAACCAAAATAAGAAGAATGCAACAAGATACATGAAAATTGGATGATTATTTCTTGAGAAAACTGGGAAAAACTGTTGATGAAAACTGACCAGCTATGAGAAGGCTGGTGGAGGGGGGAGGCACTGGGAAAATTGCTCCTTCAGACAAGGGTGGAGGGGGTAGGAAGGGGCAACCGAGCGCTGGTTCGTAAGAGATTAGACTAATCCGGAACTATGAAGGAACGGCGACCGACTGAGACCCCCTTAACGTCTACAGAATACACAGCAGTGCTTTCGTAAAACATTGTCCTTCAAAATCTCATATTTTTCCAACTATTTACACTATCCTTCGGACTTGCAGTGACTAATTTATTTTTCTTTACAAACAAATATTAGAAACAAAGAAATCAAAGAAAAATTCGATAATCATTTCTTTGAAATACTTTCGACAATTGAACATAGATTTCCCGAAACCCACAAGCTTCCACGATACTCTGGGGTGGTTAGAAAGATACTTGGCCTCGTATCTTCTGTACCTGCTGAACTTTCTGTCACGACACGAACATGGGAGATGAGGATTTTCCCGGACTCTTCTTTGTCAAATTATTCCTAGGAAATAGACAAAACAACCGTTCAATAGTCAAAGAAAAATTACCCTCGCTATTAACGACGTCAGTATTTTCCATGAAAAAGCGCCATTTCCGCTAGCGAAATGAACTTTTTATGTGAACTTGTTTAAAAAGATGGAAGCATTTCCAAACAGAATTGATAATTAGAGCTGCCGCTCTTTCGTTTTTAGAGCCCTCGTCTCGTCCATTAGGTTTTTTCCAGGCACCCCCAAAATGCGTTTTCAGTCGTTACGCTCGGTGAAAATTAGGTCGTTGAGTACGACGGTATTTTCCGCGAAAGGGATTCAAATCTCATTATTTATATCGCTCAATCGTATTATAACGAGAGAAATTAAAGAATGATGAAATTTTTGACAATTTAAATACAAATGAATGAGAGAATTTACGTTCGTTTACCGGTTCTCAAACGATGGACAGGTAATGGAATCCACGTAGTGTTATCGAATACAGAAATATATAAACGGTTATGAGTCTAATTAAAATCGCCAATTTTTTTTCAGCAATTCGGACAGTAAGATTGACATTTGAATTTCCTTTGAAATTATCAAAGTAATTTTCTTTGGACCAATACTAGTTACTATCAAAGCTAAGCTACGAAGATTGGACATATTCAATAAATCGTTGATCATCAGAAAATCGGATCATTTTGATCGAAATCAGACACTAAGTCTAAGTTTTTTATCTGTGTATTTAAAAAACCTTTGAATTCACAAAAAAATTCCGATATTTTCTTCAATTTTTCGAGTCGATGAAATTTGAGGCATAATTGTCTAATATTGATTGTTGTAGGGTTTGAAACTTTTGATTGTCAACATTCCTTGAATAATTTCAGATTATTCAGATACCTTAAAGGTTTATAAATTGGTGAATTTGCCTTGTATTCCAATTTACCACCTTTGTTATGTGAACGTCGACAAGACTAAATGACCCCAATGTGATTAAAAGAAATATCGTCCAAGTATAGGAGGGCTGACAATCCTGTTTTTTGTTCAAGAAGGGTCGTCAAAATTTGGGGACGTCGCACCACAAAACTCAAGAAATTAACCCATTAGTGCCCAGTGATGCCGTTCGGCATCGCTGAAGTTGGGGGTCACTCTGGTGAGTTTTGTGACTACAATTTGGACTTTTTCTTCATTTTCTTACTTGTTTATCTCTCTTGGAGGGTTTGTTTATTTATTTTTCACCTCAGTGATCAGTGTAACTTCGTGTAGTGCAAGCATAACAAGTTTGAAGATGGGTCAAATTTTCGACCTCGACCCCTTGAGACATTCTTTGTCGTAAGAATAAATTTTTAATATTTCGGCGGAGTACGAATACTTTCTAATCATCCTGAGATATCTTCTGGGCTTAGTATGAAGTTTTCGGATCGAATAAATAGGATATCCGGCTATGGTGGCCGTGTTCATCTGTGCGATGCCAAACGGCATCGTTGGGCAGTTACTGACAGTTTTTTGAATTCGTTTTGTCCACGACGCCTTTTTTTTTACTCATAGCGTGCATTCATAACTAGTGGTTTTCCGTAGATGATTGAATAGTATTTTTCATTTTTGCTCCTAATTTAAGACCTGGATTTTTCCTTCAAGATGCTCTCGACATGAATAGTGACTCAGACATTTCAGTTGATATTTTCATCGAACCTCCCAATCCAGCTGATTTGTCAGATTCAGGCAATGAAGAAAACGAAATCCAAGAACTATCCGGAATTTGTCATGTAATAAATTGTTCGCCTCTCTCACATTGTGATTGGAAATGCACGAATTGGCACCGATTGAAAGAGACTGGTCCCTGTAAGAGCCCTGCACAATGGCTTGATGGTGTTTTTGTTGACGTCAAAGTGCTAATAAATACAAAATGGGTAGGTACCTAATTTTCCTTCTATAAACTATTCACAGTTCAGTTATTTGATGAAGAAGCATAAAGTACTCACCCGAACAAAGTAGGAACACCACGGTTCAAATGTCTCAAGCAATTTACCAATACAACATATCAATGGGTGGAGCGGATCTGATGGATCAGAATATAAACAACTACCTTACTGGTACGCGGATGAAGAAGAGGTGGTGGTCTCCATTCACTTCTCTCCATAAAATAACAAAAACATATAGCAACTAGAATTCAGAAAAGGTATTGTCGAGGTACGCCGTTGCTAGAAGCCGTCCTGACCCATCAGACAAGTAATCTATTTCATCGGCTAGAGTTTTGGACGATATTGGTTTAGATCGTGATGATCATTATGTTACTCATACACCGGAAAAGAATTGAAAACGCTATGCAGGGACCTCCTATAAGTCCCAAACCCGAACAATGTGCTCAAAAATACAAAGTTGGGCTAGAGGGTGTTTTATTCTCTTTGTGACTAATATAAAATTGTTCCAATTTTCAATGTAACCCTCTATTTGAAAATAAATTTGTGATTGTTCTTTTTTATTCACAACGTAGTATTATCCAAATCATTTTATTTCCCTATTCTAACGAGACATACTTCGGTCGCGCATTTCAATACTGTTTTAGGCGCTGTGTGCCCAACGATGCCATATGGCATCGGCCAATATTGACAAATTGGCTACAGATAGAATTTTTTAGATATTTTCCCCTGATCCTCGGGTCAAAATATGAATATGGAATTTCACAAAAAAATTCGAACAAAAATAATTACGGGCACTAATGGGTTAATATCTCTAATTTTTCGACTTTGAACCTGGGCCATTGTCAAACTATTGTCTATTCGCTAGTTTGAGACTTGGGGTTGTCGTATAGACCTTGAATATTCTCTAGATTCTACAGATTCTTAAAACGTGAATTCGCCTGAAAGTTTACCAATCAGTTTACCAACTTGTTTTGCGAACGTCGATAACACACTTACAAAATAATTTTCCCCACTTCCAAATAAAAGAAATGTCCTCAAAATTCGGATCGGTTGGTAACACTGATTTTTTGTTCCAGAGGGAATCGTCAAAATTGAGGGACGACGTGTTGAACGTCGTTTGCGATGTAAGGATGCCTATGTACAGGATTTGGGACGTCGGCGGAATCAGGTACTTCGGGGAGCCTACCGTCAACGCTCGACACGTTCTGAAACACGAATCTTTGGTCCCTTCAGTTCAATGTAATCATGATAACTATCGAAAATACTTACATTTTCAACTAAATCCCAATGTTGCTAGGCCCCTAGTTGACAAATTTTTAGGCCTTTTTTCGAGCAAAATTGTGTTTATGGATACATGGAAACTCCGTCAACCTTTCAGATCAAAATCTGAAATGAAACAGAAAAAGAAAAAAAAAAAAAAAAAATAGGGGACTTGGTGGGTTGAAGAAAGTAACAAAGATTACGCAAGTTCTTCACTGTGGAGAAGTTTTACCACCGGAGAATAATTTATTAAGAATACATTCAAGTTTTGAAATGAACGTGTCGATCCATTGTGAACAGCTCATGCCATATGTAAATATTCAAAACCCTACCTACCGGTTATTTCACTCCGAAGGTAAATCTTTCCAACACGCAACTCTCAAGCTTCAACTTTCTTCCCTAAATTCGACCGAACTTTTTTCTTGTCTCTTCATCGCGTAAATATGTAAAAATTCAAGGAGGAACTGCACGAGGTAGCTCTCGATTTACTTACGAAAAAGGAAAGGAAAGTTGCCTGAATAAGCTTTCGTAATAAGTCGGAGCGCTGCAAACTTTCCTTGTTCACGGGTATTACAGGGTTTTAGGAGAGTATTACGATCTTTAAGAGTATAACGTTACGGAGGGCTGAATCTTTGACAATTTTCCACCGCATCATCAAACAGCTTGGAAGCATTTTGAGCGGAAAAAGAACCCAACCCAATTAATAGTGAAGAATTGAGCGACAAATCTAATTTGCATGAACACAAGATAACAGTTTTCTACGCTGCAATGCACATCTACAGGGAGATCCAAATCCAAGCCGAATATGAAAGCCTCACGAAGTATTTAAGGCTAATTACTATCATACAGTTATAACTAAGTAATAAACTAAGGGCCCCTGAATGCTGTTGTCATATTTTCCAGAGTGAAAATTACGTAATCTTTAACTACTTGAATTGTAAAAAAAAACCTCGAAAGTTCGAAGAAAATTGAATTCTACGACGAAATTGGTATCTGGAGAGCTACTTCGTTCTTTATGACATCCATCGATTTGTATTTCTAAGTTTCCAAATGAGTGTTACTACTATTCAGAACGTTTTCCAAGCTCGAAGGAGATAGCCCAAGGAACGTTAATTGAACTTAATTGAAGAACGTATTGCAAATGAGCGTTTACCAAGTTTCCTGATGCAGAATTGACGCAAAAAGCGATTTTCAAAAAGAGTATAGTTGGAGTAGGTTTTCATAAAAAGAGTTGGAAAATTAGCCCGAAAATAAAACCATTGTGTGCCAACTTGCAGTTTTTGCATGGATATGAAACAATTAACGTTTTCTTACTCATCAAGAAGTATTTTCGAGTTCATAAGCCCACCTGGAACAAAGGGAAAAACTACAGTTAGAAAAAAAAATAAAAAGTATTTCTAGGAATCATATTTGATTATTTATATTTTCATATTTTGCACGTTCAACTTGTACACTGTAATACAAGTACTTTGGGTAATATAGCCGAATTCCCCAACTCATAACACTCAAATACCAAAAATAGTACAAAAGAATAAATTTACTCAAAAATACACTAAAATGTTGAAAAAATACACTCAAATATGTTTGAAATAGTATAAAATGTTATAAGTTCAAGAGAAAATTTCGATTTATCTAGCAAAGAGAAAGGCTGATTGAAACGACAAGATTATTTAAATCTAGTGAAAAAATTAAATGATTGAAAAATAGAATATCATCTATGGGAGTATGAAATCGAACATCACGCTAAATGAGGTTTTCTCTCAGGGAAATGGAGGAATTTAGAATTGTTTGCTTCCTCACTATCGAAGATAAGGGAATGTGTATTCGAGCAGCAGGTCAAACAAAATTTGGTCCTCCAATATCACAATGTCTACTCTCATTTACCTTTACAGAGTTTTCCCAACCTAAATAAAATCCGACGGTTTAATTCCAGACGTATGCAGAACAATGAAAAACATGACGACAGGGCAAGAATTGTACAACCTATGGAGCCAAGATCGTTTGAAATTCATGAACAGACTCTGTTTCAACGCGTACTTCCATCCAGGTTTATTCAATTATTTCATATGCGTCTTATTATTTCGTAGTTATAATTGCAACCCTAGTTGCAATTACTAGTTACTACACTAAATAGGCTTTCGACCACACTGAATTATACAGGGGATATCCAGAAAATAAAGTTACAACTCTCTTGGAGGGTGCATGGAAGAGGGTTCCTATCGGTCAAAATGAGCTCAGGCCTGAGTCTGTCACTATGCTGTCGCTGCAGCCGTTTCTATCAACATTTCAAGGCCCTGTTTTAGTCATCAAGTTCCTCATAATCACGAATCTACCTCCAAAATCCAACGTCAGGAAACTTATTTACCTGAGGTAATGACACGTTAGGTTTTCAAGGGGATTAGGCTTTTTAAAGCAGGTCGTCACGACAAACAAAGGAGTGGGAAGCCGTCACTCGTTTCAGAACAGAACAGCTAGCTTTTTTTGCAGCAGGTTGATGAAAAAATTCGCAGATCGTTGAGTGTCCGTCCACTATACATGAAATGTTTCAACGCTTTTGAGACCTTATAGGTACAATCGTCTCGGAAAAACTGGATTATAGAAAGTTGTGTGCAAAATGGGTAAAAATGTTGACTCTGGAAAATCTCGTTTTGGTTACATGCGAATTTCTTAAGAGAGAGGAGCATTCCTTGGCTCGATTGTGACTGGGGACTAAACTTGCGTACGTCACGATACCCGAGGGACAAAAAGGCAGTCCCGAAAATGGCGCCATATTCAACGCTTTTGAGACCTTAGGGTAGGTGGTGGCAAAGGGTCCCAGTTTCGATATTTGGCATTCTTCTGGTCTCCCAGTACGTCAAAGAAACCTGAAAACTGGCCTGCATCATAGTTGAATATCTTCTCTAGCTATAGTAAAACGCTGCAAATTATTACACAATGGTTTATTATTTTTCTATAGCTCGTCTACAAAATCACCAAGCATCCAATATGAAAAAAAATCAAAAAAAATCAAAAAAATCAAAAAAAATCACCAAACATCGATCGCATTTCGGTCAGCTCTAATTTGAACGGAGATTAGGCCTCTTTTGCGATTCACACTCGTGTTTTGATTTATATATATATATTTCAATATAAACCCTCAAATTTTTGTAGGGAGCGAACAGTTTGTCCTACAGAGCTCCGGGTGGTCTCAAAAAATTCTATAGAATCCAAAATTGAAGGAAAATTAACATCTTTATATCGAAATTTTTTGAGTTAGGGCGTTTTGAAAATTTCAAAATTGATTTTGGAACCCTTAGAAATGACCTACATCAACCAAAATCTTCGGGGCACAACTAGACCGCAAATGGAGCCTACATACCAAATTTCATCAAAATCGGTCAATGCTAAGTGGCAAAAGTGCCGCGTACGGCGTACGGACGGCCAAATTTTTATTCGATTTTTGGATTCTACGTAGGTACCTTGAAACGTAAACCATCAAATTTTGAGGGGGTGTTAAAATTTTTTTTTCTTGTTCGATTCCAAAGGTTCATTATTGAAAATAATAAATCAAAAGGAAAGAAATTTTCCCGAAAATTAAGTTAGCTAATATCTAATTTTTCTAACAAACCTCTTTGGAACCTCTTGCCCCATGGAGTGGGGCAAGAGATCCCACTGGTAACTTTTTGCCATATCCACACATACACACACACACACCATCATCTAAAAAATTCAATGGTAGGTATCTAATCTCTCTAGCGCATTTATCTATGAGCGTATTTCAGGACTCGCGAGCTGCAGAGGTCTTTTGAAGCAAACGAAAGGGATCGATCGAATGAAAGTTTGCCGGAAACCGATTTGGGCTTACGTTCTTGAGCGGATTTTCTCTTGGAACCAGATAAGTTACAAATACTGCGAGGAACAAGAGTATCGTAAATTACTTTCTTGGTATACTCTGGGTAATCACGATTACAACGAATAAAATCGATTCTTTCTTATTAATTTTAATTCGGACCGAGTCCATATAACATCTTTAATTCAAAACTAGAATTGAGAGATAGTTTGTGTTAGTTGATTCAGGTTCAACGAGAAACTCAAAATACTCAATTGAATTCAGCAGCGCATTGATCTAGTAGTTTCCGTGCTCTTTGAGAGTTAAAAATAAGAAGTGTCCCAACTTGGATGGACAGTAGCTTCCTCACTCTGAATAAAGAGGAAATAAAGAATTCATCGATGAAAAACTACACACATAAAAAAAAGTTTTGCATCATCCTGATTCATTCAGAAATATGCAAAAATTTGGGCTTTGGTTTTTTGAAAAGTGCATCTAATCACCATATAAAAAAAACGGAAAAAACTTTATTTGGATAATTTTCTTTACCTAAACTCCTTGTCTGAACTATCGACGATGAGACCAAGTCAACAGCTCTGGTTTTTCAGGATTCACGACTGATCATGTTCTGGTGTATCATTCTGAATTTCTTTAACTTTTTCCTTATGGCCTGACAGCAATAACAAACCTGTTGGTCGATATTCCGATTATTTTTTTTTTTTACAATTTTAAAAAAAGTGAGTTTTTCAGTTTTTTGCCTCTTTCTAAGAAAACATTTCTTTAAATAAAGAAAATCATCCAAATAAAGTTTTTTTCCGTTGTTTCTATTTGGTGATTAGATACCTACACTTTTCAAAAATCCAAACCCCAAATTTTTCCTGTGCATATTTCTGGATGAATCAGAGTGATGCAAAACTTTTTTTTGCTTCCGAGTCTACCAAGGTAGCGGAAGCTTTGTTTTCACTTTTCAAGGACGAAAAAAAAAAGTTCTCCACAATCAAAATTTTCACTCGCGTTTTGCGTTTTAGACCTTTCTGAACAATTTTGGTTCCGTGTCTGTGTGTCTGTCTGTCTGTCATGAATTCCTTGTAACGCGCATAACTATACGAAGTTATTGTCCGATTCCGATGAAATTTTCAGGGATTGTGCGGGTTGGTGTGTAGACGGTCCCCTATGAAAATCATCATCTTCGGACTGACAGAAGCGACTGCGCATGCGCAAACGTGAATTCCTTGTAACAGCTATAACTTCTACATTTTTCATCCGAATTCAATGAAATTTTCAGGGATGTTACAGATTAGTGTTTTAATGGTCCCCTATGAAAATCATCACCTCCCGACTGATAGTAGCTACTGCGCATGCGCAAACGTGAATTTCATTGTAACGGCCATAACTTCCACATTTCCTACCTGATTTCGATGAAATTTTCAGGGATTATGCGGGTTGATGTGTAGATGGTCCCCTATAAAAATCATCACCCTCGGACTGATAGTAGTCACTGCGCATGCGCAAACGTGAATTCCTTGTAACGGCCATAACTTCTACATTTTCCATCCGATTTCAATGAAATTTTCAGGGATGTTATAGAATAGTGTTTAAATGGTCCCCTATGAAAATCATCACCTTCCGACTGATACTAGCTACTGTGCATGCGCAAACGTGAATTTCTTTGTAACGGCCATAACTTCCACATTTTTTACCCGATTTTTATGCAATTTTCAGTGATTATGCAGATTAGGTTGTAATTGATCTCCTATGAAAATCATCATCCCCGGACTGATAGTAGCCGCTGCGCATGCGCAAACGTGAATTCCTCGTAACAGCCATAACTTCCACATTTTCTACCCGATTTCGATGACTTTTTAGGGATTACGCGGATTAGGTTGTAGATGGTCCCCAATTAAAATCAAGGCCTTAAAATTTACAGAAGCCTCTGCGCATGCGCATACGTAAAATCCTTGTAACAGCCATAACATTTACATTATTCATCCGAATTTGATGAAATTTTCTAGGATTGACCAGATTTGCGTATAGATGGTCCCCTATGAGGGTAGTGAAAGGTACTTAAAGATTGGTTTTTGAGATTAACTACTATGCATCGGATCATCTATATAATCGGGTTATGGATACGAGGAAGCTATGTGCCACACCCACTTGTTTTTTGATGTGTGTATTTAAACGCTTGTCTCCTCATTATCAAAGATAGGGAAGCTCTGTATTTTAGCATGATTAAAAAAACTTGGATCTCCCGGAATCGGAATTTTTACCAGCATCTTTTTTGAGTTTTTCCTACAATTTTGGTTCTGTATCTGAGGTCGATTCTTGAGCCGATTTTGATGAAATTGCAGGGTTTGTTTGGGTTATCCCTCGTGAATTACATCATTTTCAGATCCTCGTTTTGTCATTGACCTGAAATATTTCCCACCTTCTAATTTCCTTATTATGCTCAAATTCGATTTCAAATTATCTCAAGTGAGTCCTGAAAATCGGTATCAGGTCGATACGAAACCGTTCTCGTTGAGTCTTTCGGCTTTACAAGTTACACCTCCTCCCGCGAATGAATCATTATCGCTGGCACAGCCCGACACCCTGACGTTGTGGACTCGAAGGCGTCGATTAATTTGCTCGGATTTAATTAGTGAAGTTGGGGGTGAATGTAGACGAGTTCGCGATAACCAATCAATCATCCGAGGACGCTTTCGAAGTATTCGATGGCGTGTAGTGTTTCCCCTCTCAAGGCGCAACACAACCGGGTAGCTTTCGTAGGTTGGAAGAAAACGCTGCAAATTATTACACAATGGTTTATTATTTTTCTATATAGATCACTCGTCTACAAAATCACCAACCATCCAATACAAAGAAAAAAAAGAAAAATAAATCAAAAAAAAATTTAAAAAAATCAAAATCACCAACCATCGATTGCATTTTGGTCAGCTCTAATTTGAACGGAGATTAGGCCTCTTTTGCGATTCACACTCGTGTTTTGATTTATATATATATATTTCAATATAAACCCTTAAATTTTCGTGGGGAGCGAACGGTTTGTCCTACAGAGCTCCACGTGGTCTCAAAAAATTCTAAAATTCTATAGAATCTTAAATTGAAGGAAAAACAATACCTTTATATCAACATTTTTTGAGTTAGGGCGTTTTCAAAATTTCAAAATTGATTTTGGAACCCTTAGAAGTGACCTACATCAACCAAAAGCTTCGGGGCACAACTAGAACCCAAATGGAGCCTACATACCAAATTTCATCAAAATCGGTCAATGCTAAGTGGCAAAAGTGCCGCGTACGGCGGACGGACGGCCAAATTTTTATTCGATTTTTGGATTCTACGTACCTTGAAACGTAAACCATCAAATTTTGAGGGGGTGTTAAAATTGTTTTTTCTTGGTCGATTCCAAAGGTTCATTATTGAAAATAATAAACCAAAATGTGTGCGTTCTATTCAAATTATATAATTATTCCCAAAAAATAGTGTATATTTAATGTCTTTAGTTTATATTATAATTTTTTACTTGTTCAAATATTACATATTTTTAACTTTTTTAATAATATAGGATTTTCCCATCTCTACCCAATTGTACCCTTTCCCATTCTAATTGAGGTTTCTCCAGTTTTCCTTTTGAGTTAGAGGAATCTTTTATACCAGTTAGAGGAATACGAATTGATTCGAGTCTGGAAATTGTAGAGAGTTATATGACACTGGAGAGGAAGTGACTGTACATGGAAGGTACGCCCTCTAGCTGGGATTGGGATTCCAATTAGGATGGTATCACGACTACTGGGAGTAGGATACAGTTGAGACAAGTCCATCATTTCCGTTCAAAACGAACGTTCGAATCTCGTATTTTCCCATCGAGAAGGAATAGAGAGAAAGATCTTTTTTCAACTGAGCGTCGAGTGTTTGAGTCCACGCACACCCACGGGCTACCTCGCAATCATTCTTTTTTTTTTCCTCGCCTCGAAAATCCAAGCAAACAAACAATACCGTTAGTAAACAAACCGCCGCGCCGACATAAATAACCACCTCTACGGGCTTTTATTCACATTTGCTACCCTCGTGTTCGGCATTTGAATCCGTGGAGTTAGATCGAAGGTTGAGCTCTGAAATGCTTCAACGAACGATAATCTGTCATTGCAAGGTCCATGAAATCAAAATCGAGCTACAATTACGAACTACATCTGGAAATTCACTCAGTCGAAACTTTTCATGAAACTGGCGCTGATCAGGTTTGACTGTCTTTATGGGGTTTCAGTCAGCAGGGCAACAACTTCTTCACTGTTCATTCTTAAACTGAAATTTAGTCCACCGCCTCCTGATGACCGCAGGAAGTGATCAGTGTTGCCAACATGCGGCCACCAAAATCCCCTGAGCTAACCTCGAAAAAAAAACCAAATCCCCCCCCCCCCCCCCCCCAAAAAAAAAAGAAAAACCCTGAAAGTTAAGGATGAAATAAAAATATCAATGAATACAATACAATTATTTTGTTAGCAATATGTCGTTTTTCGCCATACTAGTTAAACACTGAAACCATTTAAAAAAGATAAACTAGTTTCTTCAGTATAGGTAGGGTACTTTTTTGTACAAAAAAATCAAAATATCAAGGTCGCATTCGACCGCCATCCCTAAAACCTCCTCAATTTCTTCAAAACTTCAAGTTCGCTAACAATAATGAGCACGAGCGGACGAACTTCAAGAAATTATCAAAGTGACAAACGACAAGCGGGCAAGCTTGCTGACAACAACTGATGAGACTCAATCAAGGTGGTGGTAAGTTTTTCACTCCATTGAATATATTACCTGTATAATATACCTGTAAGTAGAGGAAGAATGTATGTTCTACCCCATAACTATTAATACTACGACCTTTTGACCTTGACCCCTACCCCCCACCACCCCCTCCCACCCCCTGACCCCTACCCCCACCACCCCCTCCCACCCCCTAACCCCTCCCGCCACCACCCCCTCCCACCCACCCGTACTCCTCCCGCCCCCGTGCTCCTCCCGACCCGTACTCCTCCCGCCCCCGTACTCCTCCCGCCATCCTACTCATTCGCCCCATACTCCTCCCGTCCCGTACTCCTCCCGCCCCCGTACTCCACCCGTCCCGTACTCCTCCCGCCCCCGTACTCCTCCCGCCCCCGTACTCCTCCCTCCCCCGTACTCCTCCCGCCCCCGTACTCCTCCCGCCACCTCACTCCTCCCGCCCATTACTCCTTCCGCCCCCTTACTCCTTCCCGACCCTGACCCCTTCCGCCCCCTTACTCCTTCCGCCCCCCTTACTCCTTCCGCCCCCTTACTCCTCCCGCCCCCTTACTCCTCCCACCCCCATACTCCTGCCGCCCCCTTACTCCTACTGCCCCTGACCCTATCACCCCCTCCCCCCTACTCCTACCGCCCCCTTACTCCTACCCCCCCACCTTTCCCCATACTCCCCCACACTTACCCCATATACTCCCCCATACTTACCCCTACACATCTACCCCCATACTCCCTCTCACCTACCCCGTCCCCCCATACTCCTCTACACACCTACCCCACATACTTCCTCATACTCCCTCATACACTCACCCATACTATACCCCATATACTCCCCCATACATACCCCCACACACTCCCCCATATACCCCACAAACTCCCCCTCACTCTCACCCCTCATTCTCACCCTAACTACCAATGCCATAAGGTAAAAACTATAATTTAAGCTAGGTTGAGAATGGAGCTTCATGATAGGTTAACTAGATGGCACTATGGTCGATCTATCCTACCTTGTAATCATGTTTCAATCTCTATTTTAAGTTTCAAAGTAAGGTGAGTACAACTAAGAGAAATGACATTTATTGTCCTGAAAAGGACAGTTCAAAGGATCTAAGGTAAGTACAACTAATTTCTTTACCATTAAGATTCAATTAGTACCATTGTTCGACCCTCTTGGTCGTTGGAATTACCAACTAAGCTCTATCACCGCGTCAAGGTGGGGTCAATCGATAGAGGTTTTTTTTTTTTTTTTTAAATTTATTTTTTTTTCAACATGATCTAATATAATTTTATCAAACAATATACAATTTTTTTTAAATAAACAATATTTGAACATGAACGATAAACATAATGTATTAGCCTAATAGTTTGAGTCATCATTTATATTGTCTTTTTCCCTGCCGACCCTCTCTCCCGAAGGGATTTTCACCGCAACCTTTGAGAGGGTTACTCGGCCGGTCCTCACTACTAGCACCATACAGGATTTACCGTTCGGATACTTGGACCAAAGACAATAAAGGATGTTACATCTCAACTTTTTTTTTTTTCTTCAAATTTTTATTACAATTTAAACAAAATTAACAAACGATATTCAAACATAAACGTAAACACAATTTTTTTTAACATTTCAACTTTAACTATTAATTATGAAAAACATATTTACAAACAATCATTTATCATCCAGTCAGCTATTGCTCTACATTTATGGAATGCACATAATGTTGGTGCCGAATTATGAAAAATGCAATGCGATCCTATCGCTAAAGGTTCAAGTAATGAAGATATTTTGGGGCATCCAATACTTTCAACGTCAACTATTCGTAGGTTTCTTGGAACCAGCTGTTGAATGAAGTCAACCTTTTGCTTTCCTTTCACATATATGATATCATAATTAGAAGAGATGCGATGAAAAATATTTGATAGCTGGCTGTATTCCACATCTCCTTCATCCCACGGAATTCTATGTACGTGCTTTACGATCCAATTATTAGCTTTTCGAGCCTTTGGAACGTAAATGTACAATCCCTTGGGTGGTTTGAAAATCCAATGTTGTGCTGAGAAAACATTGTGATCACTCAACGATAACTCTTTAACGATATGCTTCATTTCATTGTTGAAGAACCAGTGGAGATCCAGAACAACCTCTCTCTTTGACGGCATGATGATGACTGAAGGACAATCGATTATGGTACTCCTTTTATATAGGCTTCAAGTGACAAATGTCAGTGGTGAAGTGGTCCAGCTGCTGAGGTTCGATGATTCGCTAAATCTCCTTCAAGACGTAGGATTCATACCTACATGCAGTCTGACAACATTTTTATACCATTCGACGAACTATATTGGTCAAAGGGTTGTACTCCACTGATCGGTCGTGAATGATGAGGCAATACGCTGTTGTGTCACCGGGAAATGCTACGCTCGCTTCAAATTCCAACATCACATCTATAGGTCCAGATTTGATGGATTCGCTCTGTTTTGAACAATCCAAAACAACCAAAGTTCCTCTTTCCTTGAATTGGTTGAGTGAAAGTAATGGATGATTGTATTCAACCCCGTAGTAACTTTGTTGAAATGTGGCATACATTCGGTAGAGGACAGAAAATTGATTTCTTTCAAAGTTGATATTCAGATCATCGTATGGGTATGATTTTGAGTTCAAAAATAACTTAACATTGATCAGATTACAATGGTCGAAACGGCATGACAGTTTCCTCACCGTGTTCTTTCTTCCAGTTTGAAAAGCTAATATTACGTATCTAGGTTTTTCAACTTGAGACGACGTCTTGACGTTCCATACATGCTTCTGGGTGGTCGGAAGTAGAGGATACTCGTAGAGCTCCAAGCAGCGGAAATCCATTCTTATTGCCTTTTCTTTTTGAAGATGACGATGAAGTTCCAGTCGATGATGGTTGTCGAGTGTGAGGTAGGGTACACGCCAGGAGAGGTGAGTCAATTCGATTTTGGCCCGAGCTGGTTCGGCTCCTGCAACTCCTTGAGACAAATAGCAGTTTTCATCTCTTCTCGATCGTAGAAATATCAGTTCTTGCTTGACGTTGATCACTACTTTTTGATAACTTTCGAAGAATCCAAGTAGCATACTGAGGGGTAAACAGACGTTGAAATACCCTTCAGTTGATACGTTGAGAGTATCAGTCACTACCCAACCATAATTTTCAATCTCGTTCTCGGTGCCTTTCATGAACGATGTGTAGCCTTTCATCGATGATGTTATGCCGGGATTCCTCACTCGGTCGATTTCTGTGGCACATATTTCGTAGCGTATCTCATCAAAGAGAAACGGGAAGGCGTTGCTAGTCATTGACATAGTAGCTGGCGGCGGTGGTCCTGATCCATCTTCCTTCAGGAAACGTCCTTGTAGCTCCAGGAAACTCTGACTCGGTAGGGTGAAGAGGTCTTGATGCTGTATGGCGATCCGTATCTCCTGTCCATAGTCCAAGGATGAACCGTAGGGGTAGTGAGTATGGTACTCCACCCGTTCAACTCCTTCCTCCTCATTAGATAGGTGCTCTTCAACGTTTAACATGTTGACTATTCGAGATCCAATTAACAACTGACTGATTTCAGGGTGTGCAGCTTCTTATATACTATCTTTACTGAGCGAAATTCTCGGTATTGATCCAACTATTATGTCTCGAGTCGAATCCCAACCATTTCACGTACGCTCGACCCTCTCCATCTCGTCTCAGTATCTTCTCCACAAGATATACTCTTGGGTACTTGGTCAATTGTAGTTCTTCTTGATAAAATCCTCCGACGACTTGTTTCTTCTCACTATCCTCCAGAATGTAGGTGGGTGGTACAGTCTTCTTCACTCGAATGATCTTGAATATTTCAGTTGACCACGAGGGAGTGTATCCCTTTTCAAATTCTGCTTTCCTCTTGGATATCCTCACGTAATCGTCAATCTTGAATTTTGGCTGTTGTTTCTTCCTCTTCTTCGGTGCGAATAAGGTCTTGAGTGCCAACTTCTCTTTTCGTTTTCCTTTGACATCTGCAGGTGCCATCTTAATCGAACTGTTTCCAAAGCAATGTCTTCAGAGTGCGAATCACTCGTTCCACTATTGATGCTTTCAGATTGGTGAAGGTAGAGTAGTGGTTGATGTTATGACTGTTCAGTAGCCCTCTCACAGTGGCATTATAGAATTCTTTTCCACGATCAGTTTGTAAATGACGTGGTAAACGTGGTGCTGACTTCTCGAATATCTGCTGGAATCCCATACTGGTTGCTGTGGCTGTCTTGGATTTGAGTGGAGCTATCCAAACGAATTTCGATAGGCAATCTATTACAACGAGTATGTATCGATTTCCTCCATTGATTCTCGAATACGGTTGAAGTTCCAGTAGATCTGCTTGCCATAAATCGTCTATTCCTTTCAGAATCACTCTTCTTCTTTTATAGTTCTTTCTGGCTGGTCGATGAAGCTCCTCAATGATTTTTCTCTTGACGTCTGTCATGTTTCGAGGCTTGACACTGAATGATGATGTATTCTCAGATACTGATGTTTATATAGGTTGAGAAAATCACGTTATATGCTGACCCTCCCATCCGAAGGGATTTCCACCTCAACCTCAAGGAGGGTTACTCAGCAAAAAATTAGAGATTTTCTTTTGATACCGTCTATTAAAAACAGGTCCTCACTACTAGTGCCTCATAGGACTTACCGTTCGGATACTTGGACCCAGACGATTATGAATTATTTTCAGATGAAGTACTGGGCTTCTTTCTTGGGTAGAATTTCCTAATAATAGCCCATTTCGGATGTTTCCGTTCAATGTTGAAATTCTCTGTTGAACTAAATCTTTTCTTATGTGCATTGGTCGCATCCAGTATCTTTTTATAGGATTGAAGATCATGGTCCCTGATCATTGTCTTGTCCGGATTTTTCATGAAGAGAAGTTCTAATAGTCCAAGGGTGCAATGGATTTGCATGTCTGTTCCTATTCGCATCACATCATCTCTGATAGTTACATAACTATCTCCCAATGTGAAGCGGTCAGATTCTCTGTGGTAGTGGATTCCATAAAGGTCATCGAATCCTGGTTCTCTATCAATTTTCTTCCTGACGTACTCTGATGCATAATGTCCATATGATGGCTCAACTGGTGATGACGATGCAAATGGTTCTTGAGGGGTTGGAATAACTCTCACGTCTTCTTGCGTTGTCGATCCAGTAGGTGGTTCCTCTTTAGGTGACATGATGTATGGTATCGCAGTAGAATCTGATGAGATATCGGTTTCTTCTACTTTCCTTCCGAATAAGTCAAAAATACGTCTTGGTCTGGTTCTTCTTCTCCTCCTGTTAATGTACTTCCATGGATCAATTGTAGATGACCCAGCTGTCTGCTCCAATTTCGGCTTCTTGGGTGATGGCGGATTCAGAATAGCTTCTCGAATGGGTTCAAACCTCTTCTTGAGATGTTCTTCTGTGTCCTCCCTGCTCCTCCTTATCTGGTTATACCTCGCTCTAATGTGTTTACGAACCTCAGCGATCTCTCGCTCAATAGATGTTACTCCTTCCATGGTTTGCAATAGACTAACTGATTTATCCTAATTCAGGGTATTATATAGGTATCGAAACCTAGCCTATATCTCCCACTGCTGACACCACACTCTTTGTCTATGACCAAAAACCCATACCTACTAGTTTCCCAACACCTTGAACAAATGTCTTTGAATTTGACGAATGACATATCCATGTTCACATGGTCCTCGTATATCTTTTTCATATTTAACGTGTCTTGTCTAAATACAACGATTAAATTGGCACAATCCCTGACCAAATGTTTAGGTATACGACAATAACTTTGGGCTAAATAAAAGCTATCTGTCTTACTATGTCGACCCATGCTGAAGAACATCCTAATCCTATCTTGTTTGTCGCAAGCTACGTCATCAAAAATCATTACGGAATTTGGTTTAGTTTGAGAGGGTAGTGGTACTTCATCACTATTTTCGTATTTGAAGAAGCCGATTTCTTTTAGGGGTTCCATGATTCTAGTCAATTGGACGTATTGAGGTTGGTGGAGGGTTCTACTAAAGAGATAGATGTTTTCAAATCTCAATCCCTGAGGAGAGTATAATAGATTGAGCATCAAATTTGTTTTGCCACCATTCGAAGTCGCACACATTATGCACCTTATACTATTGGGTAGCAGTGAGCTATGCCTTGTTCTATCGGAGGTATTCCCCTCTAACTTTGCCAAATTGTGGACTGGGAGACCGACACCTTGCTTCACCAACTGCATGTTGAATACTGAGGACGTTTGTGAGAGGACCAGCCCTTATATACTATTTGCAACCCACTATTACCACCACCACAACTTAAAAATTTCATCAACGCCCTCCCAAATTCTCATCACAAGTCCATTGCAATAACTTTCACCCCTCCCTTTTTGAGAGACAACGACCTGGTTGCGTACCCCGGGCCCACCCTCGCGTAATGGAACGAGTAAACCAAACATAGGTTATTACAAAACAAATATGAAGGATTGTGAATAAAATCAAAGTGGAAAATAAAAAGATAAAGAAAAAATAAAAGCAATCCTTTACATAGGTTCCGCTAACCATTGGTTGTTTTACTCGTTCCGCAACCCCCGGGAAATCCCGAAAGATTTCCAGCTACAGTGTGTAGCTTTGGTTGCTCCACTGGTACGCAACCAGGTCGTTGTCTCTCGTACACATTTACTTACCCACCCTTGTGTACATTCGATGATGAGAATTTATAACAGTGATGAAAATTTGATAACCTAAGACGGTGATGAAAATTTGATAACCTAAGACGGTGATGTAAATTTGATAACCTATGACGATGATAAAATTTGACAGGACCAGCCTGTTTAAAAATTTGATAACCTAAGACGATGATAAAATTTAAAAGGACCAGCCTATTTAAAAATTTGATAACCTAAGACGATTTTACAGGACCAGCCTGTTTAAAAATTTGGTATGGTGATAATTAAATAAAATTGGATCACTCAGGAGCCAGCCTGTAGTGTCCTAAAGCTAAGGTGGTGATGCCATCATCTAAAATATGTCTCTTATCGTCATTAGGGGACAGTGATATTTTATTGGTCACAATGGACTGTAAATTGTGATTTTTCGATCTAATACGACTACATATGTCTCTTTTAATTGACAATGATGACAAGCAATCAAGATAGTGGTCGACAGTGATTTTCTTTTCAACTACACATCTTTGCACCCCTTTTGCTCTCTTATATTCTTTTCCATCAATGATCATGGCATATATTTTTGGTCTCAAGCCAACAAATAAATTAATAGGTTTACCCTCTGCTTCGTCTTTGAACTTTCCCAGAACTTTTTTATTTATATTAGAGTAAAGTGGGTGATCTTGGGGGTAATTTGATGTATCTAAGTGATCGAGTAGATGATCTCTCATGTCTTTATACCAATCATTGGTTTTTATAGACATGATGAAGCTATCAGTGTCCATATATAAGAGATTAAGTGCATTCGGGTAAAGGGGTTTTAGGACATCATAAAAATAGTTATACATAATTGTTTTGGAAAGATCTAAAATTGCTTGGCCTACAAATATTGGACGATTGAATGTAAGGGTAGTTTTTCTCATTAAAATGCCGACTAGATTTTCATTAAAAATAGTTGAATCTACGAAATTAGACTTGGCAATTAGTTTCTCAGCCTGCTGATAGCTAGTTACAAGTCTAAAATCGATTCGATTTCTAATACATTCCATTGTTTTTCCATATACTGCGTTATTGTATAATTTGAACTGGTCTTTATCAAAATCGTTGGTGGCTTTCTTTCTTAACTCATTATTTAGTTCAATGTAGGGTTTTAACCAGTTTGACTGTCGGAATTTTAGTGCTCTGTTTATTTTTACCAATTTCATATTTTATCATCGTCATAGGTTATCAAATTTACATCACCGTCTTAGGTTATCAAATTTTCATCACCGTCTTAGGTTATCAAATTTTCATCACTGTTATAAATTCTCATCATCGAATGTACACAAGGGTGGGTAAGTAAATGTGTACGAGAGACAACGACCTGGTTGCGTACCAGTGGAGCAACCAAAGCTACACACTGTAGCTGGAAATCTTTCGGGATTTCCCGGGGGTTGCGGAACGAGTAAAACAACCAATGGTTAGCGGAACCTATGTAAAGGATTGCTTTTATTTTTTCTTTATCTTTTTATTTTCCACTTTGATTTTATTCACAATCCTTCATATTTGTTTTGTAATAACCTATGTTTGGTTTACTCGTTCCATTACGCGAGGGTGGGCCCGGGGTACGCAACCAGGTCGTTGTCTCTCAAAAAGGGAGGGGTGAAAGTTATTGCAATGGACTTGTGATGAGAATTTGGGAGGGCGTTGATGAAATTTTTAAGTTGTGGTGGTGGTAATAGTGGGTTGCAAATAGTATATAAGGGCTGGTCCTCTCACAAACGTCCTCAGTATTCAACATGCAGTTGGTGAAGCAAGGTGTCGGTCTCCCAGTCCACAATTTGGCAAAGTTAGAGGGGAATACCTCCGATAGAACAAGGCATAGCTCACTGCTACCCAATAGTATAAGGTGCATAATGTGTGCGACTTCGAATGGTGGCAAAACAAATTTGATGCTCAATCTATTATACTCTCCTCAGGGATTGAGATTTGAAAACATCTATCTCTTTAGTAGAACCCTCCACCAACCTCAATACGTCCAATTGACTAGAATCATGGAACCCCTAAAAGAAATCGGCTTCTTCAAATACGAAAATAGTGATGAAGTACCACTACCCTCTCAAACTAAACCAAATTCCGTAATGATTTTTGATGACGTAGCTTGCGACAAACAAGATAGGATTAGGATGTTCTTCAGCATGGGTCGACATAGTAAGACAGATAGCTTTTATTTAGCCCAAAGTTATTGTCGTATACCTAAACATTTGGTCAGGGATTGTGCCAATTTAATCGTTGTATTTAGACAAGACACGTTAAATATGAAAAAGATATACGAGGACCATGTGAACATGGATATGTCATTCGTCAAATTCAAAGACATTTGTTCAAGGTGTTGGGAAACTAGTAGGTATGGGTTTTTGGTCATAGACAAAGAGTGTGGTGTCAGCAGTGGGAGATATAGGCTAGGTTTCGATACCTATATAATACCCTGAATTAGGATAAATCAGTTAGTCTATTGCAAACCATGGAAGGAGTAACATCTATTGAGCGAGAGATCGCTGAGGTTCGTAAACACATTAGAGCGAGGTATAACCAGATAAGGAGGAGCAGGGAGGACACAGAAGAACATCTCAAGAAGAGGTTTGAACCCATTCGAGAAGCTATTCTGAATCCGCCATCACCCAAGAAGCCGAAATTGGAGCAGACAGCTGGGTCATCTACAATTGATCCATGGAAGTACATTAACAGGAGGAGAAGAAGAACCAGACCAAGACGTATTTTTGACTTATTCGGAAGGAAAGTAGAAGAAACCGATATCTCATCAGATTCTACTGCGATACCATACATCATGTCACCTAAAGAGGAACCACCTACTGGATCGACAACGCAAGAAGACGTGAGAGTTATTCCAACCCCTCAAGAACCATTTGCATCGTCATCACCAGTTGAGCCATCATATGGACATTATGCATCAGAGTACGTCAGGAAGAAAATTGATAGAGAACCAGGATTCGATGACCTTTATGGAATCCACTACCACAGAGAATCTGACCGCTTCACATTGGGAGATAGTTATGTAACTATCAGAGATGATGTGATGCGAATAGGAACAGACATGCAAATCCATTGCACCCTTGGACTATTAGAACTTCTCTTCATGAAAAATCCGGACAAGACAATGATCAGGGACCATGATCTTCAATCCTATAAAAAGATACTGGATGCGACCAATGCACATAAGAAAAGATTTAGTTCAACAGAGAATTTCAACATTGAACGGAAACATCCGAAATGGGCTATTATTAGGAAATTCTACCCAAGAAAGAAGCCCAGTACTTCATCTGAAAATAATTCATAATCGTCTGGGTCCAAGTATCCGAACGGTAAGTCCTATGAGGCACTAGTAGTGAGGACCTGTTTTTAATAGACGGTATCAAAAGAAAATCTCTAATTTTTTGCTGAGTAACCCTCCTTGAGGTTGAGGTGGAAATCCCTTCGGATGGGAGGGTCAGCATATAACGTGATTTTCTCAACCTATATAAACATCAGTATCTGAGAATACATCATCATTCAGTGTCAAGCCTCGAAACATGACAGACGTCAAGAGAAAAATCATTGAGGAGCTTCATCGACCAGCCAGAAAGAACTATAAAAGAAGAAGAGTGATTCTGAAAGGAATAGACGATTTATGGCAAGCAGATCTACTGGAACTTCAACCGTATTCGAGAATCAATGGAGGAAATCGATACATACTCGTTGTAATAGATTGCCTATCGAAATTCGTTTGGATAGCTCCACTCAAATCCAAGACAGCCACAGCAACCAGTATGGGATTCCAGCAGATATTCGAGAAGTCAGCACCACGTTTACCACGTCATTTACAAACTGATCGTGGAAAAGAATTCTATAATGCCACTGTGAGAGGGCTACTGAACAGTCATAACATCAACCACTACTCTACCTTCACCAATCTGAAAGCATCAATAGTGGAACGAGTGATTCGCACTCTGAAGACATTGCTTTGGAAACAGTTCGATTAAGATGGCACCTGCAGATGTCAAAGGAAAACGAAAAGAGAAGTTGGCACTCAAGACCTTATTCGCACCGAAGAAGAGGAAGAAACAACAGCCAAAATTCAAGATTGACGATTACGTGAGGATATCCAAGAGGAAAGCAGAATTTGAAAAGGGATACACTCCCTCGTGGTCAACTGAAATATTCAAGATCATTCGAGTGAAGAAGACTGTACCACCCACCTACATTCTGGAGGATAGTGAGAAGAAACAAGTCGTCGGAGGATTTTATCAAGAAGAACTACAATTGACCAAGTACCCAAGAGTATATCTTGTGGAGAAGATACTGAGACGAGATGGAGAGGGTCGAGCGTACGTGAAATGGTTGGGATTCGACTCGAGACATAATAGTTGGATCAATACCGAGAATTTCGCTCAGTAAAGATAGTATATAAGAAGCTGCACACCCTGAAATCAGTCAGTTGTTAATTGGATCTCGAATAGTCAACATGTTAAACGTTGAAGAGCACCTATCTAATGAGGAGGAAGGAGTTGAACGGGTGGAGTACCATACTCACTACCCCTACGGTTCATCCTTGGACTATGGACAGGAGATACGGATCGCCATACAGCATCAAGACCTCTTCACCCTACCGAGTCAGAGTTTCCTGGAGCTACAAGGACGTTTCCTGAAGGAAGATGGATCAGGACCACCGCCGCCAGCTACTATGTCAATGACTAGCAACGCCTTCCCGTTTCTCTTTGATGAGATACGCTACGAAATATGTGCCACAGAAATCGACCGAGTGAGGAATCCCGGCATAACATCATCGATGAAAGGCTACACATCGTTCATGAAAGGCACCGAGAACGAGATTGAAAATTATGGTTGGGTAGTGACTGATACTCTCAACGTATCAACTGAAGGGTATTTCAACGTCTGTTTACCCCTCAGTATGCTACTTGGATTCTTCGAAAGTTATCAAAAAGTAGTGATCAACGTCAAGCAAGAACTGATATTTCTACGATCGAGAAGAGATGAAAACTGCTATTTGTCTCAAGGAGTTGCAGGAGCCGAACCAGCTCGGGCCAAAATCGAATTGACTCACCTCTCCTGGCGTGTACCCTACCTCACACTCGACAACCATCATCGACTGGAACTTCATCGTCATCTTCAAAAAGAAAAGGCAATAAGAATGGATTTCCGCTGCTTGGAGCTCTACGAGTATCCTCTACTTCCGACCACCCAGAAGCATGTATGGAACGTCAAGACGTCGTCTCAAGTTGAAAAACCTAGATACGTAATATTAGCTTTTCAAACTGGAAGAAAGAACACGGTGAGGAAACTGTCATGCCGTTTCGACCATTGTAATCTGATCAATGTTAAGTTATTTTTGAACTCAAAATCATACCCATACGATGATCTGAATATCAACTTTGAAAGAAATCAATTTTCTGTCCTCTACCGAATGTATGCCACATTTCAACAAAGTTACTACGGGGTTGAATACAATCATCCATTACTTTCACTCAACCAATTCAAGGAAAGAGGAACTTTGGTTGTTTTGGATTGTTCAAAACAGAGCGAATCCATCAAATCTGGACCTATAGATGTGATGTTGGAATTTGAAGCGAGCGTAGCATTTCCCGGTGACACAACAGCGTATTGCCTCATCATTCACGACCGATCAGTGGAGTACAACCCTTTGACCAATATAGTTCGTCGAATGGTATAAAAATGTTGTCAGACTGCATGTAGGTATGAATCCTACGTCTTGAAGGAGATTTAGCGAATCATCGAACCTCAGCAGCTGGACCACTTCACCACTGACATTTGTCACTTGAAGCCTATATAAAAGGAGTACCATAATCGATTGTCCTTCAGTCATCATCATGCCGTCAAAGAGAGAGGTTGTTCTGGATCTCCACTGGTTCTTCAACAATGAAATGAAGCATATCGTTAAAGAGTTATCGTTGAGTGATCACAATGTTTTCTCAGCACAACATTGGATTTTCAAACCACCCAAGGGATTGTACATTTACGTTCCAAAGGCTCGAAAAGCTAATAATTGGATCGTAAAGCACGTACATAGAATTCCGTGGGATGAAGGAGATGTGGAATACAGCCAGCTATCAAATATTTTTCATCGCATCTCTTCTAATTATGATATCATATATGTGAAAGGAAAGCAAAAGGTTGACTTCATTCAACAGCTGGTTCCAAGAAACCTACGAATAGTTGACGTTGAAAGTATTGGATGCCCCAAAATATCTTCATTACTTGAACCTTTAGCGATAGGATCGCATTGCATTTTTCATAATTCGGCACCAACATTATGTGCATTCCATAAATGTAGAGCAATAGCTGACTGGATGATAAATGATTGTTTGTAAATATGTTTTTCATAATTAATAGTTAAAGTTGAAATGTTAAAAAAAATTGTGTTTACGTTTATGTTTGAATATCGTTTGTTAATTTTGTTTAAATTGTAATAAAAATTTGAAGAAAAAAAAAAAAGTTGAGATGTAACATCCTTTATTGTCTTTGGTCCAAGTATCCGAACGGTAAATCCTGTATGGTGCTAGTAGTGAGGACCGGCCGAGTAACCCTCTCAAAGGTTGCGGTGAAAATCCCTTCGGGAGAGAGGGTCGGCAGGGAAAAAGACAATATAAATGATGACTCAAACTATTAGGCTAATACATTATGTTTATCGTTCATGTTCAAATATTGTTTATTTAAAAAAAATTGTATATTGTTTGATAAAATTATATTAGATCATGTTGAAAAAAAAATAAATTTAAAAAAAAAAAAAAAACCTCTATCGATTGACCCCACCTTGACGCGGTGATAGAGCTTAGTTGGTAATTCCAACGACCAAGAGGGTCGAACAATGGTACTAATTGAATCTTAATGGTAAAGAAATTAGTTGTACTTACCTTAGATCCTTTGAACTGTCCTTTTCAGGACAATAAATGTCATTTCTCTTAGTTGTACTCACCTTACTTTGAAACTTAAAATAGAGATTGAAACATGATTACAAGGTAGGATAGATCGACCATAGTGCCATCTAGTTAACCTATCATGAAGCTCCATTCTCAACCTAGCTTAAATTATAGTTTTTACCTTATGGCATTGGTAGTTAGGGTGAGAATGAGGGGTGAGAGTGAGGGGGAGTTTGTGGGGTATATGGGGGAGTGTGTGGGGGGTATGTATGGGGGAGTATATGGGGTATAGTATGGGTGAGTGTATGAGGGAGTATGAGGAAGTATGTGGGGTAGGTGTGTAGAGGAGTATGGGGGGACGGGGTAGGTGAGAGGGAGTATGGGGGTAGATGTGTAGGGGTAAGTATGGGGGAGTATATGGGGTAAGTGTGGGGGAGTATGGGGAAAGGTGGGGGGGTAGGAGTAAGGGGGCGGTAGGAGTAGGGGGGAGGGGGTGATAGGGTCAGGGGCAGTAGGAGTAAGGGGGCGGCAGGAGTATGGGGGTGGGAGGAGTAAGGGGGCGGGAGGAGTAAGGGGGCGGAAGGAGTAAGGGGGGCGGAAGGAGTAAGGGGGCGGAAGGGGTCAGGGTCGGGAAGGAGTAAGGGGGCGGAAGGAGTAATGGGCGGGAGGAGTGAGGTGGCGGGAGGAGTACGGGGGCGGGAGGAGTACGGGGGAGGGAGGAGTACGGGGGCGGGAGGAGTACGGGGGCGGGAGGAGTACGGGACGGGTGGAGTACGGGGGCGGGAGGAGTACGGGACGGGAGGAGTATGGGGCGAATGAGTAGGATGGCGGGAGGAGTACGGGGGCGGGAGGAGTACGGGTCGGGAGGAGCACGGGGGCGGGAGGAGTACGGGTGGGTGGGAGGGGGTGGTGGCGGGAGGGGTTAGGGGGTGGGAGGGGGTGGTGGGGGTAGGGGTCAGGGGGTGGGAGGGGGTGGTGGGGGGTAGGGGTCAAGGTCAAAAGGTCGTAGTATTAATAGTTATGGGGTAGAACATACATTCTTCCTCTACTCCTGTATAAAATTAAATTGTATAATTACATGTATAAAATATTATTTTAATTGCTGATTCATTTTCATCCACCCCGATCCCCCCCCCCCCCCAACTCGTCGGTAAAAACCCCAATAGATCCCCCCCCCCCCATCCGCGTCAAGAAAGAAAACCCAAATTTGGGGGGAAAACCACCAACTTGACACCACGGGAAGTGATGAAAGAAATTCAGGGAAGATAAATCAGCTGTGTGACGTTGAGAAGACCTTCAGTTACTGACCCGTCGAAACCGATTTAACTTGTAACTCATTATTTTTGTGGAAATAGATAACTCTCAACTCCATTTTTATCAGCTGTGTGAGCTATAAAGTTTACATCAGACCGAATAATCGACAGCTACAGTAGCTATCGATTATTCGGTCTGATGTAAACTTTTGCTCATCCGCAAATATTGCTTTTATCCGTGTGACGTCACACAGAATGGATGTATCGATTCTTCGACTAATCGAACGGTTATTCGAATCTCGCTGAAAGGCGGCCATGTTGACTCCGTTGTAAACAAAGATTGTATGGACGGTTTTTCATTATGCCAATTTATGCGGTTATTAGTTGCTCTTCTCGTCTCGGAAGCGGTATTTAATTTTTTGGTTTGCCAAAAGTGATTAGAAACAGTGTGGAAAGACAAGAGAACTTTCCGAAAAAATAAGAATATCAGCCTTTTGGCGTCACTGATTCCCAGCATTCCTGACAACCATGTTTGAAGAACTGACTGAATTCCCATCTTTGTAAACAAAGATTTTTTCATTAGGCATGCCGATTTGTGCGGTGTTTGGCTGCTCTTCCCGTCACGGGAGCAGTATTTCGTTATTTGGTTTGCCAAAAATAATTAAAAGCCAGTGTGAAAAGACAAAAGACTCATCAGAAAAAAGAAGAGCAAGGTGGCTCGCTCGAATCAATCGCAATTGGAGAGGGCGACAACTTAACTCCAACCAAATACTAATTTGTTCTCGGCATTTCATCACCGGTAAGAATAAAAATACATCATATTTTAATGTGCTTACGTTACTTCAGTCATCAATAGTTAGGTAGTAATAATAGAATACCTATCCTCATTGGACGAGCTTCACGAAATGTTTTTGTTTGTGTCCAAGTGTTTTGATTTGTACGAAGTTCCCGGGAAGATAATTTCGAACCAATTTGCGTAATTGTTTTGAAGTTCAATTAGTAAATGATCGATGTAAATATGCACTTCATCTCCTGAATTTTAAAATTCATGTGCAGGGAGAGGAAGTAGGAAAGTGAGGAACGTGATGTTTTGGGAAAGATGTGTAGTTACGTTGCCTCAACAAATTCTGTTGACTGGTTTATTCGTTTAGTTAATTACCTTCTTAAGTGGGCATTTAAGTAGGAAGTTAATACGTATCTTATATTCATACCTTCTCAGGTCGTCACCTGAGAGTGAACACACATACTGAGTATGGAATTTCTTGTCAGACATCTAACCCACAAGGGAGACATAATAATAACGATTACATAATTGCTTTTGAAGAATATTATCACCATCATTCTGTTTACATACCACGAAACTTGGTATGTAAACAGAATAACCTTGCTGGATAGGAGCGCAAATGGCGCCCCTTCACGACCAGCTGATCGGGTCAGAGAAAATTATGTTGAGAAGGTTATGTTTGATATCGAAAATAATCGATTATTGAGTCTCGAGGATAAAACGAATAAATCCTTAGTTACCACATAATCTCCGCAATTTTAATCAAAATCGGTTGAGATTTTCAAGTAGGAGTCTTAACCAAGCAAATACAAGGTAGGTAGCTGATTGGATTAAAGATAGAAGATAGCTTTGTAATGATAATGTAGAATACATAGGAGAAATATTAGAAGTCTGATAAGGTTACACGGATTGCAGATTTTTTTTTTTTTTTTTTTTTTTGGATGACGACTTCACTACCAACGTAAATGATCTATAAGCTTAATTGATCTATAAGCTATTTTCGATTCAGATGTTCTTAGAGCCAGTGGAGAGGAGTTACGATATTTTGTTTCATGTTGATAGTTGATTTTATGATGGTCTGATATGGATTTGTACAAGGTCTTCATTGTGATTTATTTCTGACCCAGATCGAAAACATTCCTTGTTACTGACAAAGAACTATCAAGTACCAAAAACGTTGAAAATCAAACACCATAACGGAGGAAAATTTCCAACGGAGGTTTCCAATGACCCCCTTCTTCGTTATCAGTGTTTTAAAACCAAATTGACCATCGACACGGCATTTCGCCTGGCTCATTAGAGATTCACGTCGAACGTGCCAGGTCGCGCGGCATAATAATGAATATAAAAAAAACCTCCGGACCGTTGATTTTACCATCGGAATTTCTATAGCCATCGATTTCTGATCGCTCTCCTAATAAATCCCGTTCACCGTTGTATAAATCTCCATGGAAAAACGAGCAGAGATGTCGATAACATCAATTATTTAAATACATTTTATGAGACGGAAAAGAAAAATTCCCCTTATATTCGCAGTACATGATAAAACATTACAACAATAGCGATTATTAGAGCCAGTATTACCAATTGAACCAACAATTAAGCATCCAAGACTAAATTGGGAGGCTATAGAAATTTGAGAGTGCTGGCCCAAAATCAACCAAGCGCAAAGTGATCCAAAATAATGTTTGGCCAATCTGATCGGGCACATTCTGTCAGATTCAAAAATTGCCAATTTTTCATACCCAGAAAACATTTCTTTAATGGATCTCTCCATTTGAGACATGGATACACAATTCGATCTAATCATAGTATCCACTATCGTCTACCGAAGGACTATTTCCTCTTGAACTAATAGAGAAAGGGAGAATAAGGATCGGCTGGATAAACTGCCAAATCCGGAGAAGGGTAGAGGTCCTGCGCTGTTTCAAATGCATGGATTACGGCCACTTTGCCAGGACATGCAAGGGCCCAGACAGGACAGGAACTTGCTAACCACAGCGAGAATTGAGAGATCTATACCTAAGAATGTGGATGGACAGGAAATCATCACCTCTCCAGCCATTCGCTACCTTGGTGTGATGCTGAACGGGAAACTAAGCTTCTGGAGGCACATCAGTGGAGCAGCAGATAAGGCTGCAGGTATTGTAAATAAGCTGAGCCGACTGATGGCAAATCTAGGGGGCCCATCACCCGCTAAGAGGAGACTCCTTATGCGAACTGCAGAGGCAACTGTATGGAGCAGAAGAGTGGGCAGACTCCCTTAGGTACCAAAAGTCCCTGGCACGCATGGAAGCTGTACAGAGGAGAGGAGCTCTGAGAATCAGTAGTGCATTTAGAACTGTCTCAGGTCCTGCATCACAAGTGATAGCGGGAACTATCCCAATATACCACCAGGCACTGGAGCGCAAAAGGATAAGAATGAGGAAGGCAGAGACAATTACCATAGTAAAGAGGGAAGAGCGGGAGGAGACCATCCGTAGGTGGCAAGCAAACCTTGTCTGTGAAACCCGTGGAAGGTGGACAGCCCTCGTAATCGACGATCTAAAGGCTTGGTTGGAGAGAAAACACGGAGAGGTGAACTATTACCTGACTCAATTCCTCTCAGGGCATGGATACTTCCGCTCCTTCTTAGTAAAGATCGGGAAAGCCACTGACCCAGAGTGCAGATACTGTGGGATAGAGAAGGATGATGTCTGCCACACCTTCTTCACATGTCCTCAATGGGAGGGTATGAGGGGGTGTGCTGAGGAGGTCATCGGAACATTGCGTCCACAGACAATCATACATGAGATGATTAAGAACAAGTCGAGCTGGGACGCAATGGCAGTATTTGTCACATCAGTCCTCAAAGCAAAAAAGCTGGATGGAAGATGGGAGGAAGAAGATGAGAAATAGAATTGAAGGAGACCAGAAGTAGGAGCAGCCATTTGGCACAAAAAAAGGGCTCTCCCTGAAGTAATACTGTACAAGTGGTCCCGGGGTGAGACCTAAGCAGAGGGAGTGGGGTTTTAGTTGGTAGCACCAATTCATGGGGAGTCCAACACTGTTGGGGTGACTTCCCCTTCGCTCTTAAAGAGTTTTCCCACTTCCGTAACAAAAAAATAACAAAAAAAAGGACTATTTCCTCTTTCGTTTTTCTGTGTATCGGGTAAAATAAGGCTGAGGGAAGATGAAACAAAACATAAATTTGTAACTCTTCCCAATGGCCTACATGGGATGGTGTCAGACTCCATGGAAACTGGTGCAATCCATGAGGTTGCTGTTGCTGAACCAGATTCAGCAGATACGATTTAGTACCATCGCAGACAATCCAACCTCTATCGACAACTTTGGTACTGAGTAAAACTTGCTACTATGATGTACTTGGAACGATTGAACAAACTTGTAAACAAAAATTCAGCTTGTTAGCACGAACAACAATGAAAATCTTCATCAGAGAATCATGATTTATAATCCAAGTAAATCTCCTTTACAAGACTGCATCCAACTAAAGACTCCCTAAATGTGCGAAAATCTCACCCCGAAATACCTTTCCAAAGGTGTGCAAACAGGAACGTCGGAGCGGATAACTAAATTGATCAAATTAACTCTTCCCTTTGAAGTTACATCTCATTCACAAGTTTAAACCAAAGGAACCCTCTTCAGCAACAGCTACAAAACAGCCCTGGAAGCCAGCCCATTCCACCATCGCCCCCACTTCAGCAGGTCCCCCACCACTAACCTATCCCCACTTCATCAACTAACCCACCCCGCCTTATCTACTACTCACCTTTATGTACCTCTCAAAGGCTTCACAATAGTTCTATTACTTTCTCTCAAAGTTAATCAGAGTAATGTACTAATCACTCAACGAAACTTTTCCTCTGGGTTCAGCCGAGAGAGGATTTGGGATTCCAAAAACAACTTTTGTGGCAGCTAAGTAGTAAATTTCTATGTGATTAAGTGAGAAATATATGGTAAAACCTAAACCCTCATGAAACATAACTTTGTTTTGAAATTAAAGGAAGAAATAAGTAGGATGGTATGAAATAATGGAAACAATTTTATAACAAATTTCCGGAACACTTAATAACCACTCTTCTGGACATTATTGACATTTTATGTCTTTACTATGGCACATAAATGAAAAATCGTCACGCGGGGATCGTCACGCGGGGAGCGTTATGAGGGGAGCGTTACGCGGAAATTTCTGATGATTTTCACGTACAACCAATCGTTCCTAGGGAAAACTAACTTCCTCATTTTCCACCCCACAAAAATCGTTCACCACTCATTGGAAAGCTCTCAATTTATTAAACATAAGACATAAAATGTCTCTCGTGGTTGCGTACTTGTACGAAAGCTGTATCCATCGTTTGTGTTTTTATCGCAATCTACATAATTAAAAATTCGGATTCTACGTCAAATTTCATGAAAAATTCATACCCGAACCATTTTTTTTCTTCTTTTTTTAATACAAAATTATTTCAACGAGGAATTGAATGTCAAATTCAAATTTAAAGTTGAGTGTTTTCATTCTGATCATCCTTCAAGAATCAACCAATTAATAGTATACCAGAATAACCCCTACAGAACCTAAAAAAACGTGTTTTAGACTTTATTTTATAGATTCAGAAGATTTAAGGAGTTCTGATGAAATTTAAGGATATTTCTATTGGTAAGTATAAGAATTCGATACAGACAGTTACAGTTTTGAGTCAATGCAATTGGGTAAGGAAAGATCCCATATTTTTTGAGACATGCAAGTACTGGATAGGAACTCATACACAAGATAAATATCAAACCCTAGAACTCCTCAGGGACCGCACTAACTGCTAAAAACATTTATTACGCTCAAAATAAGAAGACAAAAAAACTTTCTGTCTCTATTCCGTTCCATTCATCACGTTTCTTTTTCTCCCCTCGTTCGTGTCCCCTTATTCTTCTTCATTTTCTTTTTTATATACCCCCGTTCGGAAATTCCCCTTCTCAGGAAAGACGAATGAACTTTCTTGTATAATCCGTCAGGGAGTCGACCTAAACCGTATAAATCGACCTCTTGAAGGTTCGTGCGTTTTTACTCAGACGTGATGAAGATAACAAAAACGCTGCAAATTATTACACAACGGTTTATTATTTTTATATAGATCACTCGTCTACAAAATCACCAACCATCCAATATGAAAAGAAAAAAATAAAATAAATAAAAAATTTAAAAAAAAATAAATGAAAAATAAAAAAAAAAATAAAAAACTCGGCGCTTTGCTTTATTTCTTTTTCCATACTCTGTATGAAATCATAGGAACACAGAATGTGTTTTTGCGATGCTAGTCATCCGTTAAATAAAAAAACAACAATAATAAATGTGGAGTCTTTGGCAATAATAAAATAAATAATTGTTAGACATTTAATTTGGTCTAAAACCCTATAAATGTTATATAAATAAATATGTAACTACAAGAAAAATACTATATAAATTGAGAGCTTTCCAACGAATGGTGAACAATTTCTGTGCAATGAACACTGCGGGAGTTCTATTTCCTTACCAACGGCTTGGTTGCACGTGAAAATCATTATAAAAGGCGCGTAACGGTTTTTTCTATCGCTTTTCCGTGACGATTTTTTTTCGGTAGGTCATCGCAAAAACACATTCTGTGTTAAAAAATCAAAATCACCAACCATCGATCGCATTTCGGTCAGCTCTAATTTGAACGGAGATTATGCCTCTTTTGCGATTCACACTCGTGTTTTGATTTATATATATACATATTTCAATATAAACCCTTAAATTTTCGTAGGGAGCGAACGGTTTGTCCTACAGAGCTCCGCGTGGTCTCAAAAAATTCTAAAAAATCTATAGAATCTTAATTTGAAGGAAAAACAATACCTTTATATCGACATTTTTTGAGTTAGGGCGTTTTCAAAATTTCAAAATTGATTTTGGAACCCTTAGAAGTGACCTACATCAACCAAAAGCTTCTGGGCCCAACTAGACCCCAAATGGAGCCTACATACCAAATTTCATCAAAATCGGTCAATGCTAAGTGGCAAAAGTGCCGCGTACGGCGTACGGCGGACGGACGGCCAAATTTTTATTCGATTTTTGGATTCTACGTACCTTGAAACGTAAACCATCAAATTTTGAGGGGGTGTTAAAATTTTTTTTTTCTTGGTCGATTCCAAAGGTTCATTATTGAAAATAATAAACCAAAACGGAGGCAAAATATTTCAAATTTCGAATTTTTTATAGAATGAACGTTATTCAAAAAATACATACAGGGTGAACTGATTATTTTTTTATTAAATTCTTATGGCACATTTCGTACTAACTAAATTGGCTTTTCTGCAGATTCTAGTCTAGTGAGATAATGGAAGGAATAATTAAGAAGGGAGGTCCAGGGGGGACTGCCACGTAGAACCACTGCACTGCCTCACGATCTGACATGATCACTTCAAACTCCTACTATTCTCTCGTATACTTTCCCTACCTCACTAGAGTATTATTAGTTTCAACCTGGGTGCTCTCTCCCCTAACCACCACACACACATACAGTAACTATAGCTGTATGCTACGGTTAGATAGTTCTCAACCTCACCTAAAAAAAGGTTTATGTACACTAAAGTCGCCAAGTGTACTTAAACCATTTTTTATGTAAGTTGAGAATTATCTAACCGGTGCATACAGCTATAGTTACTGTATGTGTGTATGGTGGTTAGGAGAGAGAGTACCCAGGTTAGAACTAATAATGCTCAAGTGAGGTGGGGAAAGTATACGAAAGAATAGTGGGAGTTTGAAGTGATCAAGTCAGATCGTGAGGCTGGACTGGTTGCATTGCCACCTCGAGTTTAGGTATTAATACAAGAGGAAGGTGAGAGACGGGTGGAAGCACAGGTACTATAGTACAGCTGAGGATGGACCCTTCCCTGTCCGACCATATGACGGACACAGTTCTACTTGAGCTACGAATCATCCCTACTTTATTGGTGAAAACTATTTCTCCAAGAAGGAAGTCAACAATCTTATTGTAGTCCAATATTATGTACCATAATATGTTATGGCGCTTCAACCCATGTCACAGCTGAAACATAAGAAGAGGAAACCTCAACACATCGCTGCTGGACAGCTCAACAGCTGGATAGCTACTTAAAATCGAATAAATAAATATGTCTCCCACTGAATTACAACCCCTACAGGCCCCTACATGAAGAGCCTTGATTGGCAAATCGTTAACTGATGCGAGGCTCCAGGGAGTCCAGTATTGTCGAACACATCATAGTACAGGTGCTACTGTTGCTGCCAATAATACTCGACAGCGAATCAGGATGTTAAACAGTGGTAGAGATTAATGTCAGAACAGAACGGCTCGTGTTTACCCATCGGATCATAAGGCGTTGAAGTCGAACGTAACCGCAATTCAACTGTTCGATTTTGGAAGCTCAAATAAAATCAACGTTGTATCCTAATTGGCTGCTGTCATTGTATCATTGTTTTGTTTCTATTAACTGCATAATTTTGCATTATTCCCAATCTGGTTTTATGAGAGTAGATGTTTCATCGAAAATGACTAAAATAAATGAGTAAATAAAGTCGTACTGGAATATCGGATGAGATCACAAGAAATTCGATTTTTAAGGATAATGGTGATTTAAAAAGCTATATTACGACCAAACCAACTAAAAATAATGCATTACTATGAATTTTTTCTTCTTTGTGGGGAAACAATACTGCCCACTGACTTGGCAAATTATGTTCAAATTCGTTCAAAAAGACACATTGAAGCTTCATCTTTTATGGCGCCCGAAAATTCCCTTTTGTTTACTACTTTCACACTCCAATTGTATTACTTCCCTTTCACCTTTCGGACTTAGGTGGAAAAAGTAAAAAGGCGATCCCTTCCCAGAAATACCTCATCCAGAAAGTTGTTTTTCCAAAAGTGTCGACGAAAGAGGTAGTTCTGATTATGAATTATGTATACCACAAAAAGCAGCGAGGTTTTTTCTCCATCTCCAAGTGGTTCCAGATTTACGAGGGGAATGGAGGACGAGCTATAGAAGCAGAGACGCAGAGAGGGGTAAACAAAAAGAGGACTTTTTCCTTCAAAGTTTTGCTGAAAAGACTTGTGTCAGTTTGTTTCTGCCTCGTGAAAAAAGATTTTCTAAATTTCCCATTTTTTGAGGGGGTATAAAAGCCGAAAGCTGAATTACAGGCTTCACCTCTTGGGATCGAACCGAAAAAGTTTAATTGAATAATATAATGATATAGGTAATGATCGACGATTAAACGGAGTAATGTTGTTGGAATAATTTTGACGGTTCAAATCACTGAGAAGAGAACTTTTAAAACCTTTGCATGAAGATTTACCAGCATTTTCTGAAAAATTGACTCCTGAGTCCTCAAAATATTCCGGAGAAATATTTTGAGTCCATTCAATAGCTACATTTTTCTTGAAGATTGTATTACAAATTTAGTAAACCAGGTTTTCATTTGAAAAACGCTGCAAATCATTGCTCAAAGGTTTATTATTTTCTGTATAGATCATCCTTCTGTATAGATCACTGGTTCTCCATCAATAGCACCTACCACCATATGTATTCTCCCTTGACCTTCCCTCTCAAATTTCAGCTCCTGCGTTCAATAGGATTGAAAATGGCTTCGGAGCTCACTCAGCTGATCAGTGATCAGAAGAGTGAAGAAGATCTCCTCGAATGCTGGAGACGCCTGGAAGAGCACTTCCATTCAATAGGATTGAAAATGGCTTTCGAGCTCACTCAGCTGATCAGTGATGTGAGGAGTGAAGAAGATCTCCTCGAATGCTGGAGACGCCTGGAAGAGCACCTCCATTCAATAGGATTGAAAATGGCTTTGGAGCTCACTCAGCTGATCAGTGATGTGAGGAGTGAAGAAGATATCCTCGAATGCTGGAGACGCCTGGAAGAGCACTTCCATTCAATAGCATTGAAAATGGCTTCGGAGCTCACTCAGCTGATCAGTGATCTGATCAGTGAGCAATGATTTGCAGCGTTTTTTACCTACAAACATTGTTTTACCTACCAATTTTTTTTACCTACCACACCTACCTATTGATAGGTACTACCTACCACACTATAATGGCTTCACACCTTCACAATCAAGTTTATTAGAAAGAACTAAACGCTTCACACTCGATTCGAAAAATAGAAAGCTTGATATGGAAATTTGATTACTGGTTACGCAGAAGGCAAAACTGTATACAAATCGAAGAAATGAACAGCGATCGCATTTTAGTCATAAAATTTGAACGGCGATTAAACCTCTTTTGCGATTCACACTCATGATTCTGTTTTATCGAAGGAAAACCTTCAAATACTCGTAGGGACCGAACGGTTTGTCCTACAGAGCTCCGGGTGGTCTCAAAATTTTTTAAAAATTCTGTACTATTTAAAATTGGTGAAAAAACGATACCTTTATTTCGAGAGTTTTCGAGCTAGGGCACTCTTGAAAATTTCAACCCTTAATTTTCACCCCTTAGAAGTGACCTACATCAACCAAAAGCTTCGCGGCACAACTAGACCCCAAATGGAGCCCATATACCAAATTTGAACCAAATCGGTCCAGTGTTGCTAAGAAAAGTGCCGCGTACGGCGTACGGCGTACGGCGGACGGCGTACGGCGGACGGACGGAAATTTTTTTATTCGATTTTCGGATTCTACGTACCTTGAAACGTAAAACATCAAATTTTGAGGGGGGGTTAAAATTTTTTGTTTCTTGCTCGATTCCAAAGGCTTATTATTGAAAATAATAAACCAAAAAATTGGTATTTTCAAATGTTGACAAATAATGAAACTTGCAGTAGGGTTTGTGGTTCTTTACCGCTGAATCGAAGATATTCTATATCCAGTTCTATAGTAGGCGACCTACCGACTCTCAAGAACTGGATGATAGAACATAATGAAACTTGATACTTTCTTGCTTTAATGCCTCATGTTCGTTGATTTTTTCGTACAATTTTTCTTTTGCCTATGTTCTTCATAACTTGATGTTGTTTGACATAAAACGTAGAAAAAAAACGAGAAAAAATTTCATATAAAATACAAATTTTGAGGGCATTGCAAAAGCTTCATTTTCGTCAAAAATTAGCTAAAATTTGAAAATAACTTTTTTGAAAAGTTGAGCCCAAAAACATTGGACAAATATTTTTGAGGCCATAACAATTGATAGCTTCATTTTCTTAAATAAAATTTGCAAAAAGTTAACAAATGTTCTAAAAAGGATTTCCAAGAAACAAAGAGGGTATGGTTGGATATGGTTACAAGGGTTTTACGTGTGCTCATGCACAGAGGCAACATCCGGAGGCAATGCTATTCATTGGGGACTATCTATACGACAACCCGCTCTGAAATGTGTCGATTAAAAGTGGAATGGCCCTGAAGTGATGGCAAATGATAGGAGAATCCCCTCTCGTTTGAAGGAGAGACGGACCACTCATGCCCGACTAACGCGTATGACCCCTGAACTGAACCTTACCGGGGAAAATCTATTCAGAGCGCAGACCTCGGAGGAAAAGCAACCCCTTTTTAGATACCCCCCTCTTAGTTACCCCCTTCCCGCGATGTACCTTCTCCATTTGAAGGGGTACAGGAAACGGACGTCAACCGATAAGAGACACAATACGAGTGAGCTCTTTCAAAATATCCGAAACGACGCAGAAATAGATTTTGTAAACGTGTATTTATCAACGGAAGATTTCAAAGTCACGATGGTGACATTTTGAAGGTCACAAGTAAACGATATTAGAAAAATTTGAGTCTTACAGTTCGATCTAGATTTGGACCTTCAGAGTAGAAACGGTCAAACTTGTTCTATACATATACAAAATTGAATGAAAATCGGTCAAGAAGAGAAGGTAGACATGAATGGCCGAAGAATCCTGTGAAAAAAAATGCTGCAAATTATTACACAAAGGTTTATTATTGTTCTATACTGTAGATGGGTCATTTCAAAATTTGGGGTTATTTCTTGTCACGCAGCTTTTGTGAACACTCTATTTGTCTTGGAAATTCAGAATTTTTTCAGGGAGATACAGCAGGTTGGTGTCTACAAAGATCACATAGAATGAATTTCACTAATCAATTAACTCAGATAATTAAAAATCATTAATGATCCCAATTCTCTCTCCCTACACCTGTCACAGAGGGTAGGTTGGGAACTTTGAAAATTTTTGGAGAACTCTATATTCATATTTTAATTTAAGTGAAAAACGTTATTGGTCCAGGATACTCTCCTCTTCAGGAATAAATTAGAAACGAACGAAAATTCCATGAATTGGAAGGGTTTTTGCTATGTTTTGATGCTGTCACAAGGTTTTACTCTGTCTCCCTACAATTTTTTTGAAATGCCTGCCCACTCCTGGAAAACGATTATTTTGTGTCATGAAAAACAAAAGTGAACACTGCTGCAAGATGGCTTCCGAAGCTACTGAAGTTTGTTGAATTTCCAAGCTCCCAGTTGTGTGGGTTATGTTGTGAAGTGTTGAAGCTTTGAGAGTAGTTAGGTAAATACATTCCCTCTCCCTACAACCACCTCACTCATCAGGGTAAGTGTTCAACTAAGTTTAATTAAACTCAAATTACAATTATGAATGCCATAGTGTTATGTATTTTTTCTAACGTTCAGAATCAATAATGGTTAGGCCAGTAGAGAGTGATAACCTCACAAATTTCTCTCCCTACAACCTCTCTACCTACAACTTCTGGGAAGAGGCTGGTTTGTAGGAAGAGAGATGGAATTGCAGGGAGAGAAGTTTTTTTTTTCAAAGCCGTTTACATTTTTAAGAGTTACCTGAACTATTTACACCGCTGGGTCATATAATTCTGACTTTTCATTAACCCACATTTTACGAAAGATTAGACTGATTGAAAGACTTGAAGAATCTGATAATTCTGATGTACCTAGATTATAGCTTCGGACTGTGATTGCGATAAGTAAAAGAGACTCCTAAACTAAGATTCTCGTATTTTGAAGGAATAAAAAGGTTTCATGAGTTCAACTCACACTTGGTTTTCTCTCTCCCTACAAAGTCGAAATTATGGAAAAAAATTCAAAATTCTATAAATTTGAAACTACTTGATAAAGTGTGCGCCCACTTCAGGATCTGCCTCAGTGGCCAAAACAAAGGACGTTTACGGGAGAAAAAACTTAAAAACTTCAACAATAATTTATGGAAAAGTTCGAGGACAAAATAACCCAGATCACTCGTCTGCAAAGAACACGGCTTTGCCATTGTTACCACCAACCAACATGAAGAAAAACAATCGCATTTCGGTCAGATAAAATTTGAACGAAGATTAGGCCTCTTTTGCGATTCACGCTCGTGTTTCTGATTTATCGTAAATCCAACCCTCAAGTTCTCTTAGGGAGCGAACGGTTTGTCTTACACTCCGCGTGGTCTCTAAAAATTCTAAGATTTCAATATTATCTTAAATTGATGGGAAAACAATACCTTTATATCAAAATTGTTTGAGTTAGGGCGTTTTCAAAATGTCAACCCTTAGTTTTCAATTCCAATTTTTCGACCCCAAATAGAGCCAAATTTCATCAAAATCGGTCAATGCTAACTGAAGAAAGTGCAGCGTACGGCGGACGGACGGCCAAATTTTCATTCGATTTTTGGATTCTACGTACCTTGAAACCTAAACTAGCAAATTTTGAAGGGAGAAACTTTTTTTTTCATTGTCGATTCCGAAGGTTCATTATTGAAAATAGTAAACCAAAAGTGGTTCTGAAATAGGGTGTCCAGCGATTTCCCGAAAAAAAGTCCCTGAGTGTTTCAGGGTCAATTTTTGTCTTTTTCCAGGGTTATTTTATAAAGTTATAATATAACTTCATAATAATATTATATCATAGTTAATTTATAATTATATTATAAATTAACTAAAATGTAGATAAACGTGATGATAATTCCTCAAAATTCAGGTTTTCAAGGACATTTTGAAATAAAAAAACCAATAAAAGTCAGGCAAGTGGCATGTGTGTACATAGCTTCCTCGTTTCAATTAACCAATTGTCTAGAAAGATGATACGATGATTGTAGCTAATCTCAAAACCTTGCACTACCCTCTTAGGAGATCATTTCCACATCAACCCGCACAATTTCTGAAAACTTCTTCGAAACCAGGTGATTAGTGTAGAAGTTAAGTACGGCTGTTACAAGGTTTTTACGTCTGCAGATGCGCAAAGGCAACTGTCAATTCAGGGACGATGATTTTCACAGGGACCATCTACACCCCAATCGGCATAATCCCTGCAAATTTCATCTAAATCGGACAATAACTTCGTACAGTTTTGCCCGTTACAAGAATTTCATGACAGATGGATAAAAACCAAACCAAAATTGCTCAAGAAGGCCTGAAACGTAAAACACGAGTGGAAATTTTGATTTTGGAGAACACTACTTTTGCCTTGAGATAACTGCCTTGAGGCGTGAGTCAAGTATGTGTCACGAAATTTTGCAATGATTTCCACTCACAACCAAGTCGTTGCTACGGGACTTTACCTTCGTGAAAAATCGTTCAGCATCCGTTGGAAAACCCTAAATTTATGCATAAATTATGTACCGCCAAAACCGTTCTAATTATGGAAGAAACAGAGATACAGCCCTGAGTTAAGAACTGTAAACAACATTCGCGGTAAGGACCATCATTGATTTTTTGATTGAGGGTTTTATAATGAAGAATTGCAGCAAGCTTAAAATCGTCAAGTTGAAAAGCAGGCCCAAAGAGCTAAATGAAAACAGCAGACAACGAATTCATAGTAAAAGGAAACATCAAACGAATAAAACATGGCTGAAGCATGTTCTTAAAGCGAGGTCCGAAGGGCCTATTTTTTATCATTATTATTAATTTTTTTTCAACGTTGGAACGAGAAAACAAGGCTTTCTTACCTTGGTAAAAAAAGCAAAATCTCATTATGAAAATGAATAAGGTAACCAGAAACAGACTAGTAAATTGAAGAGAAACATAGGAACGCGGTGCGGGTTAACATTCAGTAGCTGCCTGTTAATCAACACTTTTAGCAAATTTTCGAGAAACAAAATCAAGTTATTGCAAAGGCATTATAAATTGTAATAAAAAAAAAATTATAGTTGAGAAAATTTTTTATTTTTGGAACATTTATACCTAACTGAAAAATACTACTAATATCGTACTTGAACTTTTCTCTCTCGGACTGTCGGAACTTCCCACAAAAATGTTCGGCGCTCAAGCTTTTTCCAGGTTTTTTCGGGAGAAAAATGAAATTCCCTGAGTTTTCCAGTAGAGTAAAATTCCCTGAGAATTCCAGGTTTTCCAGGTCGCTGGACACTCTGTAAAATATGAATTTTGAGGGTTCCAATAAAATGATTTTTTAGGGGAACTTGAACCAAGTTGTCGGTGACAGGCTACTCAGAAGGCTTACCCAAACAAGATAACAAACAGATATTTTTTTGACCAACAAGGAGGGTCGGGTGAAGTTGGGGGATTTTGTGTGACGCCAATCTCGAACTGTACGATCGTTGATGACATTGAGAGACGACCGCTTCACTTGACTGCGTGAGGAAGCTATACAGCCCACCAAAATTGGTAGAATTTTTGTATTTTAGTTAAGCGAATGCGAATGGGAAGAAGTACGAACACTGCAATCCATGTTTAGTCAAATCGTCACGCCTCTGCTGAGTACTGACCGTTACCACAATATTTCCACCTCATCATCCCCAGACCGACGTTACATAAACGGGAAATGGCGGAAAGAAACGGCATTCTTAGAGGGAGTGTATATGTAGGAGATTTTCTTAAGGCGATTACAACCCTCCAGAGCTCGTCTTTCCAGGAGACCTTTCCTCTCGACTTTATCTACTTACACAGCGCATTTTTATACGCCCCGGTCCTCTCCGGAGATGCCTCAAGAGCAACGTAGATGAGAGGAAAATCGTGTTATTCCTTTAGGGAGTATATGAAAGAAATTCTATTTATCTAGCTCTAGCGAACTAAGCACTATTTGCATTTCGATCGTATTCAGATAGCGCACGGGAAGAGGCCGAAACTAGGCATTTTCCCATTACGAATCTTCGACAAAAATAAAGTATTGCTGTCATACTAGGAAAGGCCGTGAAATGCCGAGAAGGCCTGCTTAACCCTCCAGTACTGTGGTTGGGTCATAATGACCCAGGTGGCTGCTCTGCCCTTTGTGTTTCGTACCTGAAACGTTGGTTCCCTCTCTCATCTCCCAATATCCTCAAGCTCATTCAGTTCATCTTTGGCCATTGTGGTATGTATTATTACCAAGAATTTTTTTTTTTTTTTTTCGTCAACAGAATCATTTTTTTGCTGATAAATAAGAATAAGGCTGACTAATCAGAAGATCAATGAGGTGAGCAGTAAATTCAAACAGAATTATGTCCCCAAAGATATGGACGATGATGGGATTACAGATCTGATTGGGCTGCTGATCACGTCTAGGGAGTACAAGACTGCTCACACAAACACTAAAGATTTATGGGGCATCGAAGGACCTCAAAATAGAATAACTTCCATAAGGTGGGAGAGATTCCATCTCCTCCTCCGATGCATCCGTTTTGATGATTTTGGAACAAGAGAAGAAAGGAGAAAAGTTGACAAGTTGTCTCCCATAGGAGATTTGCTAACCATGTTGGGAGACACATTCCTCACGAGTTTCTTACAGTTGCTGTTATAAGGGGTTAAACCCAAAAAAATGCATCATTCATGAGTCACTTAATTTTTATTGCGGTTTTACCTAAAATGAAATTCAGTTTTCTATTAGGTTCACCAAAATGAGAGCCTTTTTTAAAAACATATTTAAACTAGGTTTGGCACTTCTACATGAGCCTTACATGATCATTCAGGCTTTTATTTCAGTAAATTACAGAAAATTGAAAATCAGACCAGTGTTCACGTGAAGAAATTCACTACAGTGCTCGCTACGAGTGTATAAGCGAGGGTAGGTGTTTTGGTCCCGGTAATCCAATTATTGAGCACGCTGAACTTACCACAAGACGAAATAGTTAATGTCATTGTTGACTGCCCGGGGATTAACAGACATTTCTAGAAAATTCCATCAAAATTGTACAATATTTTATTTGGAACGGTTTAGGCCGAAAATTTGCATTTTCTTCGGGCAAACATACGTGGAATCAAAATTGATCAGCAAGCTCCCCAACCGAAATAGAGAGTCAATATGCGGTTTTGTAGAACTCAAACGTCATTGACCTGCTAGGTGTAGGAGTCAGTGAACCTTAGAAATGGGGTACCGATGGACGGCTGATGAAATGGAGCATGTTTTAAGCTTTTGAGAGTCTTGATATTTTTTTAGGACTGGTCAAGAGCTCATCATACGGTAAATTTAACGCTTTCTCCAACGGTGAAGCCAGATTCGAATTTCCATAGAAAGTGAGGAAGTTTTGATCATTTTAGTGCCGCAAGGTCGAAAACACGAAAAGAAAATTAAAGCGAAAAAGTGGCATTATGGGTGGGGTAAAAAAGTGCAAGGAAGGGAAAATTTTAGAATTGATTCCTAAAGCATTGTTGATTGGTTCTGAAACATCCTGTACAGCAAGAAGTCACCCATAACACAAGAAACTCCTTCTTGTTATTGGACCTTATTAGAAATCCTTAGAAAATATAGAACCACAGAAATTGTCCAAAATTCGAATCCATCCTTATTCCAATTAAAACTTCGAAAAACAGTAGACAAAAAAAATCCTATGGGAGATTTGAGGTTCATGTCAAAATTCACAGGATCGTCGGGTTTGATTATTTAGGATTGTGAGACAATGCATGAACGTAATTACTTGTCGGTGGATACATCACAACGAGAAACCTAAAAGGCTAAAGGGACAAAACACAGAGGGTGGCCTACTGGAGACTGTCAACCTGAAAGTTCCATTTTCCAAGAGAATCAATCCCTTCACAATGACAGGGCCCATTTACTTCGATACATTTCTACGGTTGATGGGAAAGGAGGAAAGGAGATGTCATCAAAACGATCATTTTGAATGTGTCGAAGATGTTCAAGACAAGAAGATGAAGCCCGTCATGAAAGGGGTCCATCAATGCAATTGCCAAACGTTTCATTCCGATCTGAGACGGGAGGAAAGACGTTTCGCCCTGAAAACTCCTTTCCAGAAACAGGATCAACCGTTCGCTTGATGAGAAAATTGAATACCTAAATTATGAATGTTTCATGACTTTGTTCATCAATTTGAAATAGTGCTAGATTTCAAAAAATGAATGATACCACTCAGACGATCAATGTAATTTATCAGAAAACTTGACCCAGGACCCAAACCCCACTGGTTCCCCTGGTCCTTAGAAGGTAGTAGATGGGTAAACTTTACAGACAAAATTTGTCGGTTTATTATTAATTAATAAACCGTAGTGTAAAAATTTTCAGCGTTTATTCTACATGAGGGAACTGAACTATCTACACAACTTGACATACATTTTTGCATTTCACGATACCAGCGGGTCAAAATAAATTTGGGTCTTCCAAAATCGAAATTTTCTGTTGAATTTGGCTTTTTGTGGGTTTTTGAACAACTCTGTTTCCTCATCTTGATTTCCGTGGTTCAGATGAATGCAAATTAACCTATAAGATCGCTATTTCATAATTTAAGTCAACAGTCAAGCCAAATTACCGTAAAGTCTGGGAGAAACTTTGGATTCTGGATTAATAATATAAATCGGTGATAATTATGTTGGAGGGGTATCGCAGGGAGGTGTAGGGTTCCAGAAGTGTAAACAGAAATTCGAAGTTTCTCGTCCACGGAGTTGACATAAGTTTATCAAACGTTGGCAGGTTCGAAACGGTGGAGTTTTGAAAACTTGGCGCTGCAGGGAAAACTCAAACTAACTCCGGTCTTTGAAGGTTTCGATAGACGAGAGCGTTCAACGGATGTGCCTTGTATTATGGTGGATAGAACAGTGTATAGAAACTCCATTAGAAATTCGACAACTTGGATAAGTTGAGGTGTCGTGTTTACTGACATAATAGTATGGGAGTGATGGCCTAGAAATCCCTCGGAGTTTGAAGATTCTACTCGCTCAGATAGCGAGTATTCAATCAAACACGCGTTTTGAACACCCATAAAATTCGATAGCAGGGTCTTTTATCCATGAAATTTTGCGATCATTCGGAGCGTAAATTCGAGAAAAAACGCCCGAAATTTGACCATTTTGGACAACCAAGAATTGAGAATTCGTAGTTATAATGAATTAACACGTTTCCTGAAAATTTCATCTTTTAGTATGGTTTTGTTTTTGAAAAAATGGGGTTTACACTTAGACGTACAGACCGACAGACAGAAACAGAAATGTTGTTCAGAAAGCTCTGAAACTCAGAATGCAAGATAACATCCCAAATTTTGTTGACCTCCTCAAATACAAAGCCACTCGACTTATCGCTCATATACATGGTGAGCAATCACCTGGGAAAGAAACCTGTAAATCACAGGTCCTTCCAGATTGATAAATACCTAGTAAGTCTGTGTTCCGCCATTGAGGAAGGTGTTGCTCCCCGCTGGATTTGGAAAAAGTAAGTATTATTCAGAGTTAAACTACTAGTCATGTACTTATATTACATTTCTATAGACTATTTTACCAAATCTATGGAGCCTATGCGTCAGGAAACGTGGATTTAGGGTGAACGAACGAGAAAAATCCATAGAAACTAACTAGGAATTCCATTCCATGCTGACTTTCGCATTGGAAAATGTGAAATTTTCCTCCTATTTATGGGAGAAGAACGAAGACTATTGTTTTATTTCTGAATTATTAACATAATGATTTAAAAGATTGTCCACTGTCTCATTTGAAACTGCTGTTTTCTAGCTCGTACTTAGATAACATATTGAAGACTCCACAAAGGAACTTACCTGAAGATTTCCCCCCCCCCCCCCCCCCCCTAATTCTAAAAAATAGAAATGCATCAATTTTAAATACCCTGTGACACGATTAATTTGATTTTGTAATTGCTTCCTTGCTTTTAAAAAATTGTAAAGGTGTAGCGAAGTATGTGATTACTTTGGAGTGCCAACCAAGTTTTGATCCCCATAATATCAATGAAGATTGACATATTTTGTAGAAAAGTGTTGAAATTTTTAAAAAAGTATGCCAGCAGTTTTTAGTTTTAACCCCATTAGTCATCAGAAATCTAACAGAAAACATTAAGTCCGCTGTAGGGTATGAGGAAAAACTCGTATGACTTAAAATCGGCTTCATATAAGTAATGCTCTCTATTCAAGCTGCTTAAGCCATTGATTCTTCAGTCGATCAATACTGATCAATACATGATGGTCGATTGCTCGCCTCACTCATTTGGATCATTTTTATGAAGTTTTTTATGTCTCTTGAAAAGTTGACCACTTCGGACTTGAGAGGTTTTCCAGGTAAGGTTGATTCAGGAACACTCGATATACTTATTTTGTAATTAACAATAGGTACCTAATTGATGCTGAGAGAAAGCTTGATGGAAGAATGGAAATTTACCTCATCTGAATCGTCGGACGAAGATGGAAATAACCCTTCTATGTCCTTTATGTTCACTTTAATAATCGACATAGTCAGCGTCTAATAGTCAACCCACGAATCCGAAAAGCTCAAATTTGGAAATTGCCACAACTCAAACGACACTGCACCCTTCGACGAGAGGTACCTACAGTTGCATGGCAAGACTGAGCCTGTAACAATGAATGAGAGCCTGATAATGTTAGCAGGCCTGCCCTTTTCCCCCCCATTCAAGTTGGCACCCCTGCCCGATATCCGGTTCCGCGGGAATAGAACCCCACACCTCTCCTCTGGCTGCCTACGTACGTCAAAGTGTTCGGAATGACACGACTGACAATCACGTTTGAGAGAGGGGAGGCTGAAAGGAAAAGGGTGGAACCTATCAGACTCCTCCGCATAATGTATTTTCCGAAGAGTGAAAGTGGAAATCGATACATTTTGATAATTTATCGGCCTTGGAGATTTTATTGAGTGCATAAGCTGGGAGACAGCTAACAGATCAGCATAATCTAACGGCTATGAAGAAGAAGCGGTAGTAGGACGTAGACGGTAGAGGAGAAAAGGGGCCTTGTTTACTTCGTTTTTACAAGCTTTTATTTAGGTTCACCTGTACCGTTGTCTGTCTGTCTGTCATTAATCAAATCTTGCAAGTTAAATTTTATCCACTTCCCGGTACCCGATTGAGCTGAAATTTTGCATGCATGTATAAATCGGATGACAATGCAATATTATTCACTTTTATTCACTATTATTATTCACTATTATATTCTTCACTATTATTCACTATTATTATTCAATATTATTATTCACTATTATTCACTTTCTGAGACCATCTTTCAATTCATAGGGGACCATCCTCCATCTCTTACATAAAACCCCAACCGTACACGAATGAAATTTCCATATGAAGCTCGTTATTTCTTCGAATCGAGTGTGAAGCGTTTAGTTCTTCATAATAAACTTGATTGTGATGGCGTGAAAGCAGTATGGTGTGGTAGGTAGGTAGTTGGTACCTATGGTTGGAAGGTAAAAAAAAATAAATAAATATTAACAATGGCAAAGCTGTGATATTAGCAGATGAGTGTTTCGAATCGAGTGTGAAGCGTTTACTCCTTTCTAATAAACTTGATGAGTGTTTCGAATCGAGTGTGAAGCGTTTACTCCTTTCTAATAAACTTGATTGTGAAGGTGTGAAGGTATGAAGGTATGTAGTAGGTAAATATTTTTTTTACCTACTACCTACATGAGTTTTAGAGCTAGGGCATTTTTCAAAATTTCAACCCTTAATTTCCATTTGTACCGCGAATTTTTGGGTAGAAATTTGCAAAAATGCCCTAGCTCTAAAACTCTCCTATGGTTGGTAGGTAAAAAAAATAGTGACTAAGACAAAGCTGTGATCTTTGCATACGAGTGATCCATACAGGAAAATGATAAACCTTTGTGAAATAATTTGCTGCGTTTTTTCCCAATAATGAACCTTCGGAATGTGTTAACTCTTCCTCAAAGTTTTATGGTTTCAAGGGACGTAGAATCCGAAAATCGAATAGAAATGTTCCTAGTTACCACACCACTTTTCTTAGTTACCATGTGTTGTAGAACATGAACAACAACAACAACACTGATAAGAGAGATAACGTTTACTTCGGAGTGACCAATTTTACCATTAAAGTTAGATGTTATTTTAAATTGTTTTTATTTAAACAATTGACACCAAAACATGGTGACAGCGGTGTAGGATCACTTGTTTAGTCCACACCAAAGTCAGGGGTCACCAAAGGCTCGAACAGTCGTTGCTCAACAAGTAAAGGGGATGTCACACGAGGTCAAGCAAGAACCAAAGGAAGATCTCCTTGTTGACGCAGTAATGAAACGAAATGGTCGGAAGTTTGGAGGAACAGGGACTTCTGATAAAGTGGATGAGCAACACAGGGTATTGGGTGACAAGCAGAAAGCGACCAGTGACAAGAAATATAAGAAAATTGACTGTAAATTTTGTGGATATTCACATTTTTATGGAAATTGCCCAGCGTATGGAAAAAAGTGTGTCAGATGCCGCGAAAAAAGCCATTTTGCTTCTGTTTGCCCAAGGCTCAAAGTGAATGAACTTGGTGAGGTGCAGGATAGTGATGACAGTGATACGTCGGACTATGTGGTGGGCCTCCTGGAGGTGGCTACGGTTGATCAGCAGCCCTCATTGTCCCGTCTGAAGGAGTGGTACACTGTTAGCTTGGGTACACTGTTAGCCACAATCAGGGGTCACCAGTACCTGGTCCTGGTTGATTCATTGAGTAACTATATAGAGGTTGCCCCCCTGAGTAGTCTACGAAGCTCGGAGGTGATTAGGCACATGAAAGCAATTTTTGCACGTCATGGTGTCCCCTTCACATTTTGTTCTGATGGTGCTCTGTATTTTGATTCAGAGCTCTTCCGGAAGTTTGCATCAGAATGGGGTTTCACGCATATACGATCAAGTCCTCACTACCCGAGGTCAAACGGGCAGGCTGAAGCTGCGGTTAAAACAGTGAAGGGGATTTTTCTCAAGGCTCTTGATGCTCATGAAGACCCGTACTTAGCTCTTCTCAACTATCGGAGCACTCCACGAGGTGAAGTTCACTCACCTGCCTCAATCCTCATGGGCCGGACATTGCGCACGAATATATCTTGTCATGTGGATCGTCTCAAACCGGCGTTGACCTACGAGCAAGACCAAGGGGTACTGCAGAGACAAAAAGAGCGCACCAAAGTGTTCCATGATCGTACAGCTCAGGCTCGTCCTCCGTACATGGTCGGCCAGCCAGTCTGGTTTAGGAAAGCTCCAGATGCTGCATGGTCCACGGGCGTCATCACTCGTGATTTAAGACTTGCATCTTATCAGGTGAAAGGGGATGGAGGAGAATACAGAAGGAATGAGAGTCACATCAGACCAAGAGTTGTCAGGGCAATGGATTCAACCAACTCATTGTCAATTCACGAGGACTCCCCTCAGTGTGGCAGCGAGCCTACCATTGCTGCAACACCAGAAACATCACCAGGAACATGTGGGTCAGTGCCAGCTGCATCGGGAGAAGCTCAGGATTGTCAGACGCCCAAACCCAAGACACCAGAACTAAGGACCAGATCAGGCCGAGTTCGGAGGATACCAGAAAAGTTCAAGGACTATGACTGTTCTACATAAATTACGTAATATTCCCGGCGAAATGGTCCTAGGTGGATACTGTTGTTAATAATGTTTGTACTGTATTTTGACAAGGTATTTTTGTACTGTGATTTTGTGTACAGGTAGAATACTGTAAGTAACATACTGCTGTTGATAATTTTTGTAACTAGAAAGGGAAGGTGTTGTAGAAAATGAACAACAACAACAACACTGATAAGAGAGATAACGTTTACTTCGGAGTGACCAATTTTACCATTAAAGTTCGATGTTATTTTAAATTGTTTTTATTTAAACAATTGACACCAAAACACCATGGAACGATTTAGATGAAATTTAGAATATGGGCGCCATTTGGGGTCTAGTTGTGCCCCAAACTTTTGATTATTGTCAGTCACTTGTGAAGGGTGGAAATGGGGTTGACATTTTCAAAACGCCATAGCTCGAAAATTTTTGATTCAACTGTACTGATTTTCCATGAATTTATTTAGTATAGTATTGAGTTTTTAAAATCTTTGGCGGCTTTTGCTACATGATGATACCTCACTGTACATAGTGCTCGTTTTTGTACATTTAGATACCCAAAATGGCAAGTGAAAAAAGGCGTTTCCTAGATATTTATTGGTAACCTGAGCGATTGGAAGTATATCCTTCATATATATACTTCATAAGTATATCCTTTCATCATCAAAAATATGACATGGGGAACAGTTTCCTCTGCTAAGCGGGTTCTCAAACAGTGCTTAAAAAATGTCGCATATCTGTAATATACATGTCAATTACTGAGCGGAAAACGTGTCTCACATCTGAATGAGTTATGAATATTCATTTTCAGGGAAAAAAGGGAGATAAAATACCCAAAAAAGAGGAAGAATCATTGGGAGGGGTATGAGACTTGAAAAACTATAATATTGTTCCTACTAAAAATTTGCATTTTTGGAGATCTATCCCCAACCCAATTTGGCTGACGTTTTTTTTTAAAGGGAGGTAATGTATTTTAATGACGAAGGGACAGTGAAACGAGTCGAGTCAAGCGAAGACAAATGAACCGAGGTGAACCCTCATCCGCGGGGGTGGACAGCTAGATAGACGTAAGCAATATCACGTCCCTTCAACGGTTCCTAACCTTTTCCCAGGGAAACCGCTCCAGAACCTCCCTACGACCCCCTCTTCGAGAACAGGAGAGGAAATCCTTAGTGAAAGAAACCCTCGAGAGACCTGTGATTCGCGAGATTTCCCTTTTCACTTCTTATTTTGTGAAAGAGTCGACCTAAAATGCGAAAGGTAAGGTCTCGAGAAATCGCAGAGATTCACAAAGCGGTCGTTTCGCGAAGTGTAGCCAACGACACCGAGGACAACCCGAAACATTATTACACAACGGTGTTATAACAGAACAACACTTCGAGTAATCCAGCGAAATTCTTCCGACATCCAACCTTATTTCCCGTCTAAATTTCATCGCCATCGTCTCCCTAACAGCAATGAATATTTGAATCCCATAAACAACCATTTCGCAATCAAATTTTGTAAAACTCCCGCACGGAATCAAAGTGGGTAATTACGATCGGTAGGTTGTGAGAAAGCAAAATTACTTCCATTAAAATCCATGTTTTTGATACCAACATTGCTTTTGGTTTATTATTTTCAATAATGAACCTTTGGAATCGACCAAGAAAAAAAATTTTAACACCCCCTCAAAATTTGATGGTTTACGTTTCAAGGTACGTAGAATCCAAAAATCGAATAAAAATTTGGCCGTCCGTCCGCCGTACGCGGCACTTTTGCCACTTAGCATTGACCGATTTTGATGAAATTTGGTATGTAGGCTCCATTTGGGGTCTAGTTGTGCCCCGAAGCTTTTGGTTGATGTAGGTCACTCCTAAGGGTTCCAAAATCAATTTTGAAATTTTGAAAACGCCCTAACTCAAAAAATTTTGATATAAAGGTATTGTTTTTCCTTCAAATTAAGATTCTATAGAACTTTTAGAATTTTTTGAGACCACGCGGAGCTCTGTAGGACAAACCGTTCGCTCCCTACGAATATTTAAGGGTTTATATTGAAATATATATATATATAAATCCAAACACGAGTGTGAATCGCAAAAGAGGCCTAATCTCCGTTCAAATTAGAGCTGACCAAAATGCGATCAATGGTTGGTGATTTTGACTTTTTTTTTGATTTTTTTTTGATTTTTTTTTTTTTTTTTTAATTTTTTTTTTCATATTGGATGGTTGGTGATTTTGTAGACGAGTGATCTATATAAAAATAATAAACCGTTGTGTAATAATTTGCACCGTTTTTTAAAAGCTTTGATGCGAGAAATAGAAATGAAATTAGCGATTTTCTATTTTATTATTATACAGGGTGTCTACACAATAATTGTGTAGACACCCTGTATAATAATAAAATAGATAATAATTATTATCTACATCTGTATAATAATTATTATCTACAGACTTCTACAACTGATTTCAACAAAAAATGTCTCAAAGAAATTTTTTCTTAACCCAATCAATTAGCTTGAAAGTTGAAGTTTTTATTGAGTAAAAACTTGTTACTTTATGCTCACTACCATATCTATGAAAAATGTGTATTTTATGTTTAAAAAAATAAAAAAATAGAATGAAGATTTTTTTCGAAAAATCCACTTTTTAGCAGTCAGAACTATTTGGAAGTGCCACCCTTGGATTCAGCGTAATAAATTACATTGGAAATGATACCAAACTCGTCAAGTCATCTAGAGATCGAGGGTGACCCTACACCGCGTAAAACACTCGATTTTCAAGTAAAACTCACGTTTTGTTGCCTTCAAACTTGCTTTACTCTTCCAATTTGAATTTCAAAAAGAAAATTGATTGACCGTTGGAAAGTTGACAATTTAGCATGTTTTTTCCGAAGAGCACCCATCGAAATGGGCAGAGATTCATAGTGAAAACGTTAAAAAAAAAAAATCAATTTTCGAAAAAAAATTGTAAGTTTGCTTTTTGACTTGCTTTTTTAGAAATGGTTTATAGCTAAAAGATTTTGGTTTTACACTAGGTAGCTTGAAAATTTAACGATGTCCTCAAATTTGAAATTACTTGGTAAATTACAGGAGTTATGACAGTTTTAATGACAAAAGGTGGAAAACGCGAAAAAAATATCAAAGTGAAAAAAAGGCATTTTGAGTGGGTTAAGAAAAAGTTACTATTAGACATATTTTGTTGCAAATTAGTAGTAGAATCGATCCCTGAAGTTATGCCTATCTCAAGTGTAGAAACCTGAATAATTATTGTAAATTATATTATATAATTATTATTTACTATTATCCTTTTTTTTATTCCGAGTTTGTGCCTACAATTTTATAATAACAAACGAAATCACAAATTCGTTAGCCAGGAATTTTGAACAACTTCAAATTTTTCAACGTCAAATTTTCGGAAAAGACGTGTTTTTAGGATTTTTTCGCATTTTTAGTGGAAATTACCGTCTTAATAATAATGAAATGACATGGTATAAATGAAGTGGTATAAGGGACCAATATTAAATATTAAACAAATTAAAACAAAATTAAACAAATGTTGTTTGTCGTACAACTTCAGAATCTAAAAATTGTCCAAATAAAACCGAAAATTGGTCTTTTATGTACCAGCGACGCGCGTGAACTGTCTTAAGCGAAATCGTAAAAGCTTAATACTATCCGAATGGGTACTAAATGAGTTTGTGGAAACGAGTAGAGTGAGGATATTGACGAATATCATTCAAAACAAATTTTTGCATACAGATTGTTAATATAATTTACTGAAAATCGAAACAAGCGACACTTTTATGTGGATACCTACTCTTTACAAGGTATCTGAAGTCAAAAATGGCTCAAAATATTTAGTTAATAATTAATTAGATTTAATTGATTTGTAATATTTAAAATATAAACGAAATGTTATGGCCTTTTTTTTGCATCAATAACAGGTGTTTTCACTTACAGCGGAGAGGGAGCGAAAATATAACGCTTGTCACTTCCGCTTCTGTTCGATTCAACTCGATTCATTCTGACCAAAATCTTACTCGCGATCGGAACGAAAATGGTTCCTGGGGATTATTAATAACCGGGCGTGGCGTGGGTTCGTTGGGACGGGTAACGCCAGGTCAATCATTCCGCTACTGCAGACAGGGCGAAAGGACGTACCGATGCAGGGCTGAGACAGATTTTGAGAAATTCGCGATAGATCAACCTTCCGGCTCTCAGGGTGAGATTTCAAGTTTTTCAAGCCTATTCAACGGGAAATATCAAGGAAATTTCAAATATATCTTGTTACTCTCATACATTTCGCACAGCGAGAATACAAGGGACGCAACTCCGAAAATCCGGTTTTGAGTTCGGTCCATTGTGAGATACTTCAAGACGAGCTCTTCACGTAGCTACACGTAATCCTATCTGCTGTAGTTGCCCGTAGAGAGCACGTTTAGGCGCTTTCACTTTACGAAAAATGGTTGGTTAACATACGAATAAAATCATTCGTGTGGAAAACCATTTTAATAAAAACGGAGTTGAGTAGAACGTTGTCTATTTCCACGAAAATAATGAGTTACAAGTTAAATTGATTTCGACGGTTAGGTCATCATCAGTAACAAACAAAACTGAAGGTACATCACAAAGAGCGTAGCTTATATAGTCACAAGTGAAAGGGAGGTTGAATCCCATTGGTCAAGTAAGTGAAAGTCATACCCAATCAGATAAGTGAAAGGAGAATCCTATTGGCTCAGAGAAGTGAAGGGACCTGGGAGGATCATCAAATACCAATCAAGGCAGACAAAGTGAAAGGGAGCTCAAACATTGGTGAGGGTAACATTGTGAAGGGGAGACCAAGCTATTGTAGGAAGGAACCTATCAATGGTGAAACATGTTGAGGGACCACCTCATTCAGACATTTACCAGACCTATCACTCTTAAGAATCTCGAACTTTTCAAGCACATCCAACATACCTCCCTTCGGGCAAAAATGAGGAAATTCTATGTACCGTCCGTTTGTTAGATCAAAACTAAAGTTATGATTGGATTCTCTTAGGTGATTCGCAAAAGCAGAATCACCTTTACTATCCCTGAAATCCTTCTCATGTTCTTTTATTCTTTCCCTAAATTTCCTACCAGTTTGACCACAATACTCAAGCCAACAAGAACATTTCAGCTTATAAACCCCACTTTTATCTTGAACGCTAATTTTATCTTTAACAGAACCCAACGAAGCTTTAAGATTATTTTTATTTTTAAAACCTACTTTGAAACCTCTAGATGATAACATTTTGCCAATTTTGTCAGAAATCTTTCCATAATAAGGTATACTTATCCACTTTTTCTCTTCTAATACAACTTCTCTAACCAAATTAGAAACCCCGTCTCTACACTTTTTCCTAAGAACCTTGTTCCATATGGAATCAATGAGACATCCCCCATATCCATTGCTTGCGGCTATACTCTTGATAATAGTTTTTTTCTTTAGATACATTTTGATCACTCATTGGTATTGACAAAGCTCTATTGATCATACTATGGAAAGCAGCATGTTTATGAACTAAGGGATGATTTGATGTACTATGAATAGTGATGTCACAGTAGGTATCTTTTCTATAAATGTTTTCTAAATAAATCATGTTTTCTGTTAATCAATGAGATGGACAGATCAAGAAAATTAAGCTTATTTCCACCTAGTTCAAGAGTGAACTTTTCACTTTCTTGACCAATGGGATTCAAGCTCCCTTTCACTTGTGACTATATAAGCTATGCTCTTTGTGATGTACCTTCAGTTATTGTTTGTTACTGATGATGACCTAAACGTCGAAATCGATTTAACTTGTAACTCATTATTTTCGTGGAAATAGATAACGTTCTTCTCAACTCCGTTTTTATTAAAATGGTTGGTTAAATTCATTTTCCCAAAAAATTGTTTATGGAGCTGCGTATTTTCGCAGCGCGATTTATCTAGTATACTCGTAGTTCTATTATACTCTAGTATACTCGTAGTATCTAGTATACTCGTAGTATATAGTATACGTAGTATCTAGTATACTCGTAGTTCTGACACAAAAATTGGAGTCAACCAGTCTAATCAATGGTCAATAACGTGATTCAATTAACTATTAAGATCAGGAGCGGAGTCAAAGATGATTTCTAATTGATTCCGTCAAAATCAGGTTTCTTAGGCCGTCCCACTTGAGACTTGGGCGTCCTCATGTGATTAATCTGGGGCGAAGGAAGACATTACTCAACTGAAACAAAATAACCACGTACTTACACCGTTTTAGACCATTTTGAATCCAAATCCGCGAAAAACCCATAAGTGTATGTCTGTGTGTGACAAAATCTTGTGCTCTTATTAAGGCTTATGTGACCCAAGCTTAAACTCCCGATTGCAAAAAAAAAAGTCTGCCAAGTGGGTGTGGTACATAGCTTCCTCGTATCCATAACCCGATTGTACAGATGATCCGATGCATAGTAGTTAATCTCAAAACACCAATCTCTAAGTACCTTTCACTACCCTCATAGGGGACCATCTACACGCTAATCTGGACAATCCTAGAAAATTTCATCAAATTCGGATGAAAAATTAAGTGAGTAGGTGTATGTGATTGGATCAAAAAATACACAGCCTCGGCTGGGTTTCGAACCCGCGACCTTAAGAACTCTAATCAAGATTCTATCCTCTGAGCTACCGATGACCTGCAATTAAAGGGATTCAAGATTCACACAGGAGACCATCCCTCTATGAAAGAATCCCTCTATGAAAAACAATTCTCTGTGATTTTCATAGGGGACCATCTAAAGACTACTCTGTAACATCCCTGAAAATTTCATTGAAATCGGATGGAAAATGTAGAAATTATGGCCGTTACAAGGAATTCACGTTTGCGCATGCGCAGTCGCTTCTATCAGTCCGGGGATGATGATTTTCATAGGGGACCGTCGACACACCAACCCGCACAATCCCTGAAAATGTCATAGAAATCGGACAACAACTTCGTATAGTTATGCGCGTTACAAGGAATTCATGATCGACGGACAGACACACAGACAAACAGACACACAGACACGGAACCAAAATTGTTCAGAAAGGTCTAAAACGCAAAACGCGAGTGGAAATTTTGATTTTGGAGAACTTTTTTTTTCGTCCTTGAAAAGTGAAAACAAAGCTTCCGCTACCTTGGTAGACTCGGAAGCAAAAGTTTGAAGACAGTTGAACAATTAAGTAATACGAAAATCGTGTTGAAGGGGATTCGGCCACAACAGCCCGGATGGCAACGCACGTCTTCATTTGATTGCCAATCAAAAAGTATCGCCTCTATCGTTTCGAAACTTTTACAACATATTCTACATATCTGTATTTAGATACTGTAAAAATTTGAAAAAATAAATTTCAGAAACGAACATCATAAAAATTGTCAAAATCGGATTTCCAAACTGCAGAATTCGCTATTTTAAAAGACATTTTCTCTGAAAATGTTTACGCCAGTAAAACTATGTTTTGAAACAATGTAAATAAAACGCGTAAAAAAATAATGGCGCAATTAGTTTGACGAAAAAAAATTCCGGGGGGCAAGGGACAATAAAATATTTAAAGTATAGAACTATTCGATTTTTTATGGATTCAAACGGCCGTTTTAAGGAAAATATATTGGAAAACTAGCCGTCCGGATTGTGTGCGAAGACTAAACCTAAAAACCAAAATCAAAAATAAATGGATACCTCCAGTAGTTTCCGAGGATTCGTGTACCCAGGAGTAGAAAAAATAAGGGACGTTGTACCTCACCCACCCCCCTCTCCCACACTGCGGGGGGGTGAGGGGGCGAATAGTCCCTTAGGTGGTATCCAGCCGCCACCTCCTCGCCCCTGCAAAGGCCTACGTTTCAACGTGTCCACGCCGGCCTTTTGGAGTGGCGTGTAGACCCCTCAACTGGTTAGCACTGGAAGCCTGCTAAGGCAGCTGATTTTCTGAAGGCATGCATTTTTGCAAACTAGCGAGTTTGCGGCTACACTCTCCTGTCTTATTTTCCATTCATGCTTAGTGTAGATATTTATTGTTCTATTTAGTTCCGCTACTCCCATTCGTATATGTCCATATTTCAAAATCGATAGGTGACATTGAAGAAGAATAAAGGGATGTTTTGATTTTGAGTAGGTAAATAGTAAAGGCTTTGTTTTGGTTCTTGTTGTTCTTTATTGTGATTCAAGTTTCTGAACTTTTTAACATGTTTAATGTTTTAGGGCTGGGGGTCATTCTGTGAATTCCAACACGCAAATCTGCAACGTTTTTTTTTCTTAGTTACCACGGACCGATTTCTTAGTTAGGTACCACGTTATATCGGCTCCATTTGGGGTCTAGTTGTACCAAGATGGTCACTGATCAGCTGAGTGAGCTCCAAGGCCATTTTCTCTCCTGTTGAACGCAGGAAGCTGACATTTGAGAAGCAGGGTCAATGGAGAATGCTGAAGGCGCCTGAGTGGTCATTGATCAGCTGAGTGATCGGCAATCTAATTTCTCCCTTGCGAGGGAAAAACATTAAACATGATTTAATGTTTTTCCCTCGCAAGGGAGAATTTTTTGTGACTTGTGGTCAAAATTACCAAAGCAAATCTCCGTTGGCATCAAGACATTGACGTTTGAGGCTCACGAAGCTGTCCTAACATTTTACGAGGAAAACATTGGAAAATGCAAGTTGCTTTTGGCATTGGGTTAGCAGCCAGGTCATTTCTGCTTGAAATATTGCAACGAAAAAAATAGAAGGAGGTTGCTTTACGATTTTGGTCCCTTAAAGCAGCTCTAGATATGACGAAAGAGAAAGAGTCTAGGCAGAAGAGTCTAGAGCTATGAGATCAGTGGCAGCAGGAAGAAGGCGACACACCGTCCTACGCTCTGGGCGGACTCAAACCTATGTTTGGAAGGTTAGGGAAAAGTCTTCCAACTGGAATTTTGCGTTGCTTTTTTTTTTGCAGAATAAATTCAATTTTAATATAAAATTAAGAAACGAAAATCGAAAAAAAATTGTTTGCGGTCGAACCCCCTAAGAGGCTTAAAGTTTTCGATTGGTCGAAAGATATTATTAAATCAATCAAATGTGATACCGAAATATTAATGTAACGCTGAATGCTGAAGTTGGAGAATTCATGGAGAATTTTTGGGACCCCAATTTCAAAAGATGCCAATGGGTGAAGTCGAGCAACGAGGCTTGACTGAAATTGTGATGTTCAAAGCCTTTCAACGATTCACGGTAGAAAAATGACGGATGTTGAAGAAAAAAAATGTCTGATAGCAGGCAGATGGAAAATCAAGAGATCCCCCGGTGGCTCCCCAAGGGAACAATCAGCCTAATCGTTGCTTTCTATTCATCTCAGGTTCACTGCCAGAAATTCCAATCGTTCCCGGTGTTTATTGAGCCCAAGGTATGTACAATCAGGGTGGATATGAGCAGTTCCCATCTTTATTCACTGTTTGGTTTCTATCGGAACAATCAAAATTTGCATGATAGCAGGGTAAATTTCGGTATCAGTAACTTACTAATCCTAAGCCAAGAAACGTGGACAATATAATCAATATGTTCGTACTAAAGGTATCGAGAATCGCGAATATTCTCGAACGATAACTTGAGGGCGAAACTGTTTTATGCAGCAGAAAACCAATTATTAATTAATTATGTTTTATACATTTCTGCTTGGAATTAAACTTTGCTTCTCATCCACAGAGACTACTCCTGGAATGCTGGAGCCAAATTTCATGAAATTTTTATAAATCCGTCGAATAAGGATGTTTACCTCGTCCAACGTTGCTTTGCGAGTCACCTTGAGAGATAATCGTTTTTTCCACTGCCGCTTTCCGGTAGGCGGTGAATCCATGCCACATTTCAGCCCCTCACAACCTGCAAAGGAATGGAAACGTTGAAAAAACGTCTGCCAAGTTGGGTGGGCAGTATAGCTTCCTCACTCATTGTAACATGGACGTATAGAATCAATTGGCGAAAAAATTATGATTCAAAGAGTTATTGAATACCAAAATATTGGCGATAATATGCGGGATAGGGTTGCAGGTATTAATGTTTATAATAGTATTGTAAATAGTTGTGGTAACCCACACAATCCCTGAAAATTTCATCGAAATTGGTTGAATAGTTGCGGAGTTTTGGTTGAAACAATAAATTTAAAGTTCGCGCATGCGCAGCGGCTATTGCTTGACCAATTGGATTGAAACTTATAGGGTGTCTCTTAGAAGTTAGTCCCTAACTAACCTCCAAATTTGAGCAAAATCGGTTCATTAGAAACCGAGGTTCCAGGAAATTCACGTTTGCGCATGCGCACTCGCTCCTATTGGTCCGAAGGTGCTGAAATTGATAGGGGACCGTCTAGGACCTAACCCGCACAATCCCTGAAAATTTCATCAAAATCGGACCACAGGTTAGTATAGTTTTGCCCGGGACAAGGATTGACCACAGACAGACCGACAGACAGACAGACACGGAACCAAAATTGTTCGGGAAGCTCTAAAACGCAAAAAGCAAGTGGAAATTTTGATTTTGGAGGACATTTTTTTTTTTTCACTTCTTTCATTAACAATTTATATTTGGAAAAAATACTTCACCGCTACAATTGATGGTATTGTACATAAATAATTACATCACAGTATTGTATCAGCACTTTCAGCACACAGCAGTCATGTCCATCTGGCTGCTTGTTATCAGGGTCCGAGATCCGACCCCGGACATTGGGGTGAGGGACAAGGTTGAATCACCTTATCCCACAAATGATGGAGGGAGGATTGTGCCTCTTCTGGCTATGCCATCAGTCGACGCTTCTCCTCCCCATGGGTTTCGAGTTCAGCTCCAAGTCCCACGGGGCCCACTTGCTCGAGCCGTGGCACGCCGTCGTGTGGCCGTAGCCCTGAATTTAGACCAGATGAATGATCCTCCTGTTAGGACTCGGGTGGTCATCCACTCCAGGATAAACAGTGGGTAACCAGCCCGAATCAGATCCTTGGCTGACTTTCCATGCCATATCCCTCTCCAGGTGATCGTTGCTCCAATCACCTTCAGTTGGTTTCGCTGAATGTTTGCAAGTGCTGCTGCAGCATCTAGTAATGCGTCAACTTCATATTTTTGAATTTTGGAAGCATTGATGTCTGCGAGTGATCTTGATTTTGGAGGACATTTTTTTTCACTTCTTTCACGAATACAAAGCTTCCCTACCTTCGGTAGTGAGGAAGCAAAAGTTCATGCGAATGAAGCTCCCTTATCGAGATGTAGAATCTCGGCTATCGAGACCCTCTACGGATCAGAGAAATTTGTGATTCATCAAATCAGACAATTTCAATGGTTACGATTTTTGGTTTATTATTTTCAATAATAAACTTTTGGAATCGACCAAAATAATTTTTTTTTTTTACCCCCCTCAAAATATGTTGGTTTAGGTACGGTTCAAGGTACGTAGAATCCAAAAATCGAATAAAAATGTGGCCGTCCGTCCGCGGCACTTTCCTTAGTTCCCATGGACCCAATTTGATGAAATTTGGTATATGGGACCCATTTGAGGTCTAGTTGTGCCCAAAAGGTTTTGGTTAATGTAGATCACTCACTTCTGAAGGTTTAAAACTAAGGGCTGAAATTTTCAAAACACCCTAGCTCAAAAAATTTCGATATTAAGGCATTGTTTGTTCTTCAATTTAAAATAGTATTGAATTTTTAGAATCGAATGAGACCAACCAGAGCTCTGTCGGACTAACCGTTCGCTCCCTATGAGAACTTAGGGTTGGTCTTACGATAAATCAGAAACAAGAACGTGAATCGCAAAAGAGGCTTAATCACCGTTAAAATTTTAGACGACCTAAATGCGATCATTGTTCGTTCCTTTGAGTCGTACTCAGTTTTGCGTCCTTAGCAACCAGTATTCAAATTTTCTAATGAAAGCACCCGCAACTCCCTATTTCTTCGCATTGAGTGTGAAGCGTTTATTTCCTCCAAATAAACTTGATGATGAAGGTAAATGGTTGGTAGGTAGTGGCAATGGCAAAGCTGTTTTCTCTGCAGGCTAGTCATCTGTACAGAAAAATAATAAACCTTTGTGTAATAATTTGCAGCGTATTGACCTTTGAGTCCTACTTTTAAAAAATTGGTTAGACATGAGAGAAACGGTTTTGATTTTGATTTTCTCAAAAATTGAGGGAGTTATGAACATCGCAAGGTCAATAACACAAAAACAATCTTATAACTAAAAACGCTGCAAATTATTACACAATGGTTTATTATTTTTCTATATAGATCACTCGTCTACAAAATCACCAACCATCCAATGTGAAGGAAAAAACGCTGCAAATTATTACACAACGGTTTATTATTTTTATATAGATCACTCGTCTACAAAATCACCAAACATCCAATATGAAGAGACAAATTAAAAAAAAAAAAAAAAAAAAAAAATTAAAAAAAAAATTTAAAAAAAATTTTAAAAAAATCAAAATCACCAACCATCGATCGCATTTCGGTCAGCTCTAATTTGAACGGAGATTAGGCCTCTTTTGCAATTTACACTCGTGTTTTGATTTATATATATATATACCTATATTTCAATATAAACACTTAAACTTTCGTAGTAAGCGAACGGTTTGTCCTACAGAGCTCCGCGTGGTCTCAAAAAATTCTATAGAATCTTAATTTGAAGGAAAAACAATACCTTTATATCGACATTTTTTGAGTTAGGGCGTTTTCAAAATTTCAAAATTGATTTTGGAACCCTTAGGAGTGACCTACATCAACCAAAAGCTTCGGGGCACAACTAGACCCCAAATGGAGCCTACATACCAAATTTCATCAAAATCGGTCAATGCTAAGTGGCAAAAGTGCCGCGTACGGCGGACGGACGGCCAAATTTTTATTCGATTTTTGGATTCTACGTACCTTGAAACGTAAACCATCAAATTTTGAGGGGGTGTTACAATTTTTTTTTTCTTGGTCGATTCCAAAGGTTCATTATTGAAAATAATAAACCAAAATTGGTTAGACATGAGAGAAACGGTTTGATTTTGATTTTCTCAAAAATTGAGGGAGTTATGAACATCGCAAGGTCAATAACACAAAAACAATCTTATAACTAAAAAACGAGGGTTTTTAGCGAGAAATAAAAATAATGTTAGGGGACAAAAGTGGTAGTAAACTTTTAGTAAGAGAATCCCTGAAGTTTGGCTAGTCAAGTCTGAGACTACAGAATGAGGCCTTTTTCTTGCACTCTACCAAATAAATCCTCCAAAAAGATAACGATTTCCATCTCTACTTTTAGGAACACCCTCGTTAGTTCTCGGTCTCCTTCATTCTCCGCGATCTTGTTCCATAACCGAAAATGGATAGGAAATACCTTTTTTCGGGTCTTCAGGAAATGAGAGGTCCGTCCCAGCAGAAAATCGACTGCTCCGGGATATTGACGGTCGAAACGTCCGAAACGAGAAAATATCCCGTTGAAGCAGAAACGTTCTACAAGACAGAGCAGGGAAAATCAGAATAGAGGTGAAGTCGAGAAAAATGAAAGTCAATTTCCTGTCATACATGAAGGAGGGATCTTCTCGCGTTATTGATCCCAGTGAATAGCATCATTAATCAGGTCGTGTCTGCAGTCGTGAAGTATTTCACAGGTGTGCATATAGTCGGGAATACGAAGGTTCTAAATTGAAGATCCTAGAATTACCCCCTTCAACCACACCAGAAATGAAAAGCAAGATTGGAACCGGCTGAGATCTCATTAGAACATCTGTGACCATTTTCTCATCAATTTTCCCTAGACTTTAAGACAAAATTTATCATTTCCAAAAATGTTAAGCAGTGGTAAATCGTTTTGGAGAGAAACTGAGCAAAATAGCATTTCCATCATTTTTTTTCTAAGTTTTTGAGGATTTTACAGGATTTTTACTCTTGCAGTAGATATAAACAGGCCTAAAGAAAAACGTAGATTTGTACTTTGTGACGATCCTACTTTTTTATAAGGGACAAATCGATTTGGTTTGTTCCCGATTTGTTGGAGCTACGCCTTTGGGGATATCCGATTCATAGAGATATGAATCGATATTCCCTTCAGGCCGGCCGATTAATCTAATCACTGGTTTGAAGGGGTAGGGTCGTCACACCCTTTTCTGACTCAATATATGAGCAATTAGGTGTATTTCTCATTTGTTGTACAGATGGAAATTCAACCTATATTGTTACATGGTAGCAGAGCGTGGTTTGGTGGAAATGCACTGAATTTACTTCATCATTTCCCCTCCACTTTTTCTTGGGTATTCCAGAAGGAATCACTCATAGAGATATCCAGAAGGAATTTCTATATGAAATTCATACCTTTCTTCCACTTCGCCAACCCGGCAATTAAATTCATTCATTAAACTTCGCGAATCCGGCAACTAAATTCAGTCTCTTGTTAGGCTTTGCCAATCTGGCATTTTATTAATTTCAATTACGTTTTTCTTTTATATAAGCCTTTTCTGCATTTGCCTTTTCAATCATTACACTTGAATGTTTTGCCGTTCGTATTTTTTATTTAGTTTGCTTTCTCCTCAGTTCCATTGATTTATTCTTTTATGTATAAATGGCCCATTCGTGGCATAAATGACCCATTCGTGGCATTCTTCTTCTTCTTCTTCTTCTTCTTTTGCAATTAGTACCATTACGATGGAGGAATCCCCTTGAAGCTTCCAGACGTCCTTTCCTGGGCTTCATACTATTTTTCAGTCCCTTTGACTTGTTTTCAAACATACTTCTGTTTGAAACCCAGAAGTATGTTTTAGGGAGAGGAGTGTGACGATCCTACTTTTTTATAAGGGACAAATCGATTTGGTTTGTTCCCGATTTGTTGGAGCTACGCCTTTAGGGATATCCGATTCATAGAGATATGAATCGATATTCCCTTCAGGCCGGCCGATTAATCTAATCACTGGTTTGAAGGGGTAGGGTCGTCACACCCTCCTCTGACTCAATACATGAACAATTAGGTGTATTTCTCATTAGTTGTACAGATGGAAATTCAACCTATATTGTTACAACTTCATTTAACCTAGCTACAGAGGTAAATTAATAGAATTTTTATTATTAAATTTTCTAAAAATATTAAATTAATATCTGACACTGATGATCTGGCTACCCTTAATAACTTATGAGGTCTCCAGCCACATTTCAGTTCTGTGGGATGAATGGGAGAAAAGTTAGCTTTATCGCTTACACAGCTGATCTGATTCCTTGACTTTCTTCCATTCATGTCTAGGGGCTGTTAAGAAGCTGAGTAGCAAATTACAAATGCAAGTAAAATAACAAAATTACAATCTACAAAGACTAAAAGAAGGGTTAACTTCATATCTAACACAGCTGATCCAACTGCTAAGACTTTTTCTCAAGCACTTACATTGGTCTCTAAGAGGCTGTGTGCCAATTTGAGCGCTTTGGGTTGAGCTGGAAACAAGTTAGATTTATTGCTCACATAATGGCTTTCTCTCAATAGATTCAATTGATATCCGAGTGATCCTTCCCAAATAACCATCACTCACCTCTAAATATGGAAATTCACATGCGGGAAGTTATCTATCTAGTTTTCAGTTCTCCATCGTTCTAGAAACTCGAAATTATCTCTTCCCCACCGAAAAATAAACAATATAATACTCGGCTCAAAAGCTTCAACTCCATCAATCGGCTTCTGAGAAGCTTTCATTATAATCCGGGACAAAACAAATGCCAGAGGCCCGCATGTGGGTCCCCGATGGGCTGCCACTCGACTAATACGGTTATATCGGAACTCCAAAAGATTACAGCCGTCTCACGTTGGTATCAAGTCTAATTCTGAATGGTACGTAAATTAATTTATTTTTACAGATCATATACATGCTAAACGAAGCAGAAGACTTTCTTCATTGAAAATGGGCAAGTTCAATACTTATTAGAACAAAACGTATTACCTATTAATTAAATAATAATTAATTCCTTATAATTCCATTTAATTAATTATTAACCTTCGATCATTCGATCAAATCAGTCGGAAGTTGTGAGGGGTGAGCCTATAGGATAGGAAGGAGTGAGCCTTCGTATACAACCATCGATTCGTTTTGATTGATGCGAAAACTTTATTCTAGTAATATGTTCAAGCTATGTGCCAAGTCCACTTGACAGTAGTTTTGAATTTATTTACTCAATAGTGGAGTTCTGCTGTAAAGAACTTCAAGATTGAAACCGCCCTGCTGGTATGGTTATTATTATTCTGAATCAAAACGAAATTTCCATGAAGGGAAACCGCAATTCTTCTTGCCCTCTTTAGTGGGCAAAGAGGGAGAAAAATCTCTATGATGTACAACCCCTTTGGGCCAAAAAGGGCTGAACCGACGTCAGCAACCTCGCATTAGGGTTCTGTCAGCCATGACTTAAACATGATGCCATTTCCGAGAGCTTCTGTAGACGCTGGTCCAAGTATGGTATTCTCAAAGTGGAAGCCCTCTGGTTTGCAAGCATGAGAGGGGGAAATAGTGATGGAGGTATCATCGCTATATTTGGGTCGGAGTGAGTTAATCCCAAGAGGCTCTGCGTACATTTGGGGTTAAATTATTTAGGAGATCCCTTGAGTGGATTTCCGCTACGTCTGCTTGATTTATAATGATATTTATGAACTAAATCACTCAAGACGCAATTTCGAAAACCCAATTCAATCAAACATTTTGTCTATTTCCACGAGAATGTGAGAATGTACACCACTGACAAACAAAAACTGGAGGAATATCAGAGAAGCATAGATTATACATGTACTGTGTACGAGGATTATACTAATGAAAGGAAACTTCCATGAAACCAAAGGGAACTGGCAGCCGTGGAAATGAGAGCGGTAAACATACAAGATTTTTGATTCTCTCTTGAAAATTACTTCATAAGGATTACATAAATCATTGAATTCGGTATAAATCATTGAATTTGGTCACGTACAGCTGAATCAAACTGGCCATCAAGGAATGAACATGTCATTGGAGAAATATGATACGGAAACAGGACAATGACGTTTAACTTATTTCACTTCGTCTGCATTGATTATCGATTGTAACGACCGAACCCTTTCAATTCTCTCGTCAAATGGAATTCAGTTCACCTTTCCTCCTCATCTCTTCGCTCTTTCAACTCCAACTTGTGATTTTCTTCACCAATCACTGAAGGAAGAATATAGCGGATTCAACTGATACATATCAAAGAGTGCGTTAGGTCTACAATGTTGCGTAGATACATTTTTTAATGGAGTGAATTTCTCTTCTTGTGGTTTGGGAAGAAAACCGCAAACTTCTATCTAAATTGTGAATATTGTTCGAAAGAACACTCCTCAGCATAACAAGTTAGAGAGAAATGAAGTAGCGAATTCAACTGACTCATCAAAGATTGCATTAGGCGATCGATTGGGGGGTAGAAAGTTCGAAACCCAATAACCCCCATAATCCAAGACTTCTTAACGAGCTTCTCCAGAAAAACGCAGAAACCCATGAAAAAGGAATCCAGACTACTTTTTGCCCCAAGGAAAAGGGATGTCTCAGGGACAAAACCTTCTTTCTGTTGCAATGTTTGATTATAACGTGAAGAAGAAGATCAGATAAGAAACTGCTTGGAAAAAGGAGGGGAAGGATCTTGGAGAGAAGGTTTCCAATCTTTTGGGTAGTAAATCCGACCTATCTTCCGTTCGGTCTAGACATCAATTATTGGTTTTGCGCCGATTCCTCATGTTAACCCTTTCAGACCTGTAGGAGATCAAGATGGGGGACCTTGAAAAAAGACTTGTCTTCATTCCGGTTACGTTTCTGGGAATGGATTTTTATTTTCCTCAGCCCACAAAATAGGTGGAGAAAAGTATAATTGCTTTTAGTACCCTAAAAATACCACAAACAATGGGCAAAAACAATGGGCTGTGAATTGATGATTCACAACCATTGATCAAACGGGGATGAAAATCCGAAGTACCAATCGTAGTAACTACCCAGTAGTTAACACAATACCCTTATTTTATATTAAAAACGCTGCAAATTATTACACAATGGTTTATTATTTTTCTATATAGATCACTCGTCTACAAAATCACCAACCATCCAATATGAAGAGAAAAAAAATCAAAAAAAAAAATCAAAATCACCAACCATCGATTGCATTTCGGTCAGCTCTAATTTGAACGGAGATTAGGCCTCTTTTGCGATTCACACTCGTGTTTTGATTTATATATATATATATTTCAATATAAACCCTTAAATTTTCGTAGGGAGCGAACGCTTTGTCCTACAAAGCTCCGCTTGGTCTCAAAAAATTCTAAAAATTCTATAGAATCTTAAATTGAAGGAAAAACAATACCTTTATATCGGAATTTTTTGAGTTAGGGCGTTTTCAAACTTTCAAAATTGATTTTGGAACCCTTAGAAGTGACCTACATCAACCAAAAGCTTCGGGGCACAACTAGACCCCAAATGGAGCCTACATACCAATTTTCATCAAAATCGGTCAATGCTAAGTGGCAAAAGTGCCGCGTACGGCGTACGGCGGACGGCGGACGGACGGCCAAATTTTTATTCGATTTTTAGATTCTACGTACCTTGAAACGTAAACCATCAAATTTTGAGGGGGTGTTAAATTTTTTTTTTCTTGGTCGATTCCAAAGGTTCATTATTGAAAATAATAAACCAAAAAAGGACAATATTTGATTAAATCATTGCATGAAACGGAATTGACCACAAACGGGCCTCCAAACGTACAATCGTTCAGAAAGTACTGAAACGTTGAATGTGTTTAGTTGCAAATCACAACAAACCGATAGTGTGGAAGCAAAAATAAGCTTTGTTCTACCAAAGACAATTTCGCACTTCAGAAAATGCGAGAGAATAAAGTTATTAAATTCCCTATTTATTCAGCTCTGAAATATTTAAGAAGCAATAGACTGTAAGGTAAGAGGATTCAAGGCTTAAAACTAATGGGGAGGTAGGTAATGGGTTCGCAATAAACGCGCATTATTAATTAATCTTGAGATGACTTGGAAGGTTCATAATTATTCAAAGGCCAGCTACGATGTGAATCCTTGAGATCGTTCCTTGGTTCGCATTATCCGTAGTACACGCGATCAATGAGCTAAAGACAATATTCTGACAATATTTATTGATTTGATAATTATTAAAAGATAAAAACTTTCGCCAGGTTAGGTAGGCAGGGTAGGTTCTTCACATCCAAACCACAGCTTTCAAACCCATTAGTACCCATTTTTGACAATTTTTTACTTTTAATTGAGTGGAACCTCATTTTAAAGAAATGTTAATGCTGATTCCGAATATACTGTAAAATTTGTAGTAAATAACAATATCCACCCATAACCTCGAAAAACAATTTTTAAGGTATTGTAAAAAGACAATATTTTTCAAAATCGGTGAATGAACTTGGCCTATCTTCTGATATTATCAACTTGGCAGCGTTTTGGATTCCAAAATCATTATTGAAAATAACAAACCAAATGTGTAGCTGAGTCTTCGTGAAATTTGATAACAGAAATAGTTTTCATTTTAACCTTTAGTCCGTAGACCTACTAACCGCCTCAATATGGTAGACACCGTCCCTTGGACCGCAATGTTGATTTTTCCCAACCATGTGTCGATATTTTTATAGTCATCATCTCAAATCAGGATTAGTTCAGAATTCCAGTTATATAAACACTTTTTTCATGAAAAACATTTATTTCAGCCTACATAAATGAACGAAATAACAGATTTATAGGTACTTTCCTCAGTCCAACCAATCCAGGTAACCCACGAATAATATTCGCAGCCTCAACTCTTACACGATCATGGTCTGGTTCGGAATTCCATTCCATATCATTTTTTTCCCAAAAATGTGGGGGTATTTCCTGAGGAACATCAGCACCATAGAGTTGAGGAGGTTTGTTAGCTAGGTGTATGTCATCTAAAAATACCTCATCTGATGACTCAATATCACTGGAATAGTCAAGATCACTATCAGAAACTACATAATCCGGATCATTGTCCGAATCATCAAACTCGACTTTTTCTATTTCTTCATCAATATCATTGATTTCGGGAGAAAAGGATCGAGGTTCATGAAAATGAACCTATATGAACCTAAATGAGGCTATATCGTCATATTCATCTAAGAGAGCTCGGATTCTTCCTCCAAAATCGGGATCCTCAACTCGGAAACGACGCCCAGACATTCTGGAAAGCAAATAAATCAATCTTCAGAAAAATGTAGACATGTCCCTGGGACCGCTGGTCTGTTCCCGGTAGACGCGGTCTGTGGGACCCCAGTTGTTGGAAAGAGTTTTGATGAATACTAGGAAAACAAACAGATGGAGTGAAACGGACGTACTCTCGTGGTGTTCTTCAACTCGAGCCAGGAGGGTACTGAGAAGCGGAACCACCACCACACCCCTTAAGACCCCCTCCCATCCCTTAAAAGGTTCCATGGCGGTCCCATGGACGGGTCTACGGACTGAAGGTTAATCTAGTGAACAAATCGCACTATGAATTACTGTTTATTTGACAGCAGGGCTTAAATAAAAAGGATTGACGACCAAGTAAATAAACTAGGTATACCTCGTTAGTTGAAAGTACACAAACTATGAGTAAATTAGAAGATCTTTGTATGAAATGTATTATACAATTTACGCATCTAGATTCTGTTAGATAAAGTTATTTTATCTATGATTAAACCCTGTAGTCCTTAATAATTTTGATTAATTAAAATCCAATAATTCCATAATGAAATTTATGCAGAAGTATATGAGTATGTATATAAGAGTATATGAAATTATCTTTGAATGTAGGAAGAATTTCTATGGAAAAATAGCGTTTTTCAAAAATTAATTTTAAAAAAATCGACATTGGGAAAGTTCAAATAATTCATGATCAATCCGTGAAAGTAAGTTCATAGATCCTGGTGGACATCAGGACGAACTTATCCAGCAAAAAGGGAATAATCGACAAATCATACGAAAGAGTTATTGTTAACGTTGGATTCGCCTCCTCAATCTGTATCCAATATTATGTGTAACACTAATAATTGTAGTGTGACGCTAATTAACAAAATGAAAATAAATAACGAGTAAGAAGGTATAAGAATTAGTTCAAGCCAACTTGAGATGCAAGTACCCTTATTTTACATACCTTATACCTTTTATTTACTCATCTTTATTATGCTTATTTATACTTTCATTTAACCGCAAAAACCTTTAGAAGTCCCTAAAACCAAAATAAAATAAAAGAGCTCCTCGATAAACATTTATGTAAGCCCATTTCCTACAAGATATGACCGAGAAAGTAACAATAACATAATTCTGACGCAAAAAAAAACTTTGATCGGCGATTTCCGAAAATTTTCGGATTTCGATTACCCTCTTTTTCCATAAGTCCGTCTAATTTACCGAACAAAAAAACGGTTCATTATCGTGTTTCTGACCACTGACAAGCAAGTGATCAGAACGTGGTCGTGAATCGCTTCCAATTTTCGTCAAAAGACATTTTCCAAGGTACTGAAACCTCATAATGGTTTTGCATATTATGTAACACCATTTTATGAAAGATAGAATTACAACAAAACAATAGCAACATACAGCACTAAAAACCTGATGAAAATGTGGAAATTCAGGTGGAAAGTTCGAAGAAAACTGTCATGCAAAATAGCGATTCACTAACGTGTTTCTGACCTTCAAAGAGCGTATGATCAGAACTTGATCGTGAATCGCTCTCAATTTTTCCTTTCCTCAACGCATCTGAAAGTTTAAAAGTATTGGAATCGGCAGACAATATTTTACCTAACTCTGGGGACTATAGATTCAGCTGATAGCCGAACACACCCAAATATTTAGAATCTTAACATTTAAAATTTAAACATATTTCAATCACCTTCTTCCGTCGGTTGTTCGGGGCCATCGCTGGCGAGAAGGGTGGAAGAATCAAAGCGGGATTCGGATCCAATTTCACCCGAGAGTTCCGTCGTTGATAGAATTTTCGAAAATAATTTCTAAAATCTGTTAAGAACGCGGTGATTCTGTTAATACGCGGTCAAATTAGGAATAGAATATTGTCGCGAACGCGCGCGGAATTTTAGATTCGGACGATGGTGGAAAAATTAATTTTTTGAGATTTATTGGGAGGATTTTGGTTGATTTCGGGGGTAAATTTGAAGTGCGGGGTCAAACGAAAGACGCTATGCGGGATTCAGAGGGTCGGATTCTGATATCCAGGCGGTAGCGGTACCTGAAGTTGAACTGAGCGAGGAGGCGGCTTGGAGGCGGTTAGTTGACAACTTGGCCGCTGGGAGTGCCACGTCACACAGAGCCTCAGATAGGCGGTTTTCTGGTCGAAAATCAATTTTGGGTACCTATTTTTGGTTTATTATTTTCAATAATAAGCCTTTGGAATCGAGCAAGAAAAAAAAATTTTAACCCCCCCTTAAAATTTGATGTTTTACGTTTCAAGGTACGTAGAATACGAAAATCGAATAAAAAAAATTTCCGTCCGTCCGCCGTACGCCGTACGCGGCACTTTTCTTAGCAACACTGGACCGATTTGGTTCAAATTTGGTATATGGGCTCCATTTGAGGTCTAGTTGTGCCGCGAAGCTTTTGGTTGATGTAGGTCACTTCTAAGGGGTGAAAATTAAGGGTTGAAATTTTCAAGAGTGCCCTAGCTCGAAAACTCTCGAAATAAAAGTATCGTTTTTTCACCAATTTTAAATAGTATTGAATTTTTAAAAATTTTTGAGACCACCCGGAGCTCTGTAGGACAAACCGTTCGGTCCCTACGAGTACTTGAAGGTTTTCCTTCGATAAAACAGAATCATGAGTGTGAATCGCAAAAGAGGTCTAATCTCCATTCAAATTTTATCGGACTAAAATGCGATCGCTGTTCATTTCTTCGATTTGTATACAGTTTTGCCTTCTGCGTAACCAGTAATCAAATTTCCATATGAAGCTTTCTATTTACCAATCGGGTGTGAAGCGTTTAGTTCTTTCTAATAAACTTGATTGTGAAGGTGTGAAGCCAGTATGGTGTGGTAGGTAGTACCTAGCTGGTAGGTAAAAAAAATGTTGGTGGGTAAAAAACGCTGCAAATCATTGCTCAAAGGCTTCTTCACTGTTCAGATCACTGATCAGCTGAGTGAGCTCCGAAGCCATTTTCAATCCTATTGAATGGAAGTGCTCTTCAAGGCGTCTCCAGCATTCGAGGAGATCTTCTTCACTCCTCAGATCACTGATCAGCTGAGTGAGCTCCAAAGCCATTTTCAATCCTATTGAATGGAAGTGCTCTTCCAGGCGTCTTCAGCATTCGAGGAGATCTTCTTCACTCCTCAGATCACTGATCAGCTGAGTGAGCTCCGAAGCCATTTTCAATCCTATTGAATGGAAGTGCTCTTCAAGGCGTCTCCAGCATTCGAGGAGATCTTCTTCACTCCTCAGATCACTGATCAGCTGAGTGAGCTCCGAAGCCATTTTCAATCCTATTGAATGGAAGTGCTCTTCAAGGCGTCTCCAGCATTCGAGGAGATCTTCTTCACTCTTCAGATCACTGATCAGCTGAGTGAGCTCCGAAGCCATTTTCAATCCTATTAAATGGAAGTGATCTTCAAGGCGTCTCCAGCATTCGAGGAGATCTTCTTCACTCCTCAGATCACTGATCAGCTGAGTGAGCTCCAAAGCCATTTTCAATCCTATTGAATGGAAGTGCTCTTCCAGGCGTCTTCAGCATTCGAGGAGATCTTCTTCACTCTTCAGATCACTGATCAGCTGAGTGAACTCCGAAGCCATTTTCAATCCTATTGAACGCAGGAAGCTGAAATTTGAGAGGGAAGGTCAAGGGAGAATACAGATGGTGGTAGGTGTTATTGATGGAGAACCAGTGATCTATACAGAAGGATGATCTATACAGAAAATAATAAACCTTTGAGCAATGATTTGCAGCGTTTTTTGTTCTAAAATTACAATGATAGTTACAGTACAGTTGAAAAAAATTAATAAATAAAAAAGTAAATAAATAAATAAACTTAGGGAAAACTTCAAAATTAAAATTTCAATTATATATTATTATACACTTGTCATTTTGGTTTGGCATCTCGAGACAATCAAAACGAGTAGAAATTTCGATTTTGGAAGATTTTTAGGAACGAAGAAATCTATAAAGACCTTGAAGAAACCCGATATAAGACTTTAAAAAGAACTCTTAAATCTCCACGCGCAGCTATTCATCAAAACAAGAAGGAAATATGGGGTTTCCAACCAGATGAACAGTTTGATCCCTAATTGCAATTAGGTCAACACTCTTTTGCAATCAATCGCTCTTCCAAGTTGAGTCTGATCAAAATGAATACGAAGAATGTAATTAGACTAGCGACTTCCCTTTCCAGCAGTTCCCATGACGATAATGGGCGCCCAATCACGGACAAAGCCTTTGAGTTTCATCTTCCGTCTTTTTCGACGACTCCGGAAAGTTTGATTGGTTTCGTTTTTACAGCTTCCGACGTCGTATTATTGGAGGAGACGTCTTTCAAGTTGCAAGACCGGAGGAATCCCCGAGAATGGAATTAGGGGTTAGGAAACTCTTCGAATTATGGACAGGGGAAGTCGTCGACATGATGTGCTTTCAAAATCTCTTCATTAGCTTGTTGAAGGTAGGATGTCGGTCAATACCTGTTGTTCCAGGTGCCATAAGTAAAATTTCACACATCATGGAAGTCAAAAAACGCTGCTAATCATTGCTCAAAGGTTTATTATTTTCTGTATAGATCACCCTTCTGTATAAATCACTGGTTCTCCATCAATAGCACCTACCACCATCTGTATTCTCCCTTGACCTTCCCTCTCAAATTTCAGCTTCCTGCGTTCAATAGGATTGAAAATGGCTTCGGAGCTCACTCAGCTGATCAGTGATCTGAAGAGTGAAGAAGATCTCCTCGAATGCTGGAGACGCCTGGAAGAGCACTTCCATTCAATAGGATTGAAAATGGCTTCGGAGCTCACTCAGCTGATCAGTGATCTGAAGAGTGAAGAAGATCTTCTCGAATGCTGGAGACACCTGGAAGAGCACTTCCATTCCATAGGATTGAAAATGGCTTCGGAGCTCACTCAGCTGATCAGTGATCTGAAGAGTGAAGAAGCCTTTGAGCAATGATTTGCTGCGTTTTTTACCCACCAACATTTTTTTTACCTACCAACTTTTTTTTATCTACCAGCTAGGTACTACCTACCACACCATACTGGCTTCACACCTTCCCAATCAAGTTTGTTAGAAAGAACTAAACGCTTCACACTCGATTGGAAAAATAGAAGCTTCATATGGAAATTTGATTACTGGTTACGCAGGAGGCAAAACTGTATACCAATCGAAGAAATGAACAGCGATCGCATTTTAGTCCGATAAAATTTGAATGGAGATTAGACCTCTTTTGCGATTCACACTCATGATTCTGTTTTATCGAAGTAAAACCTTCAAGTACTTGTAGGGACCGAACGATTTGTCCTACAGAGCTCAGGGTGGTCTCAAAAATTTTTAAAAATTCAATACTATTTAAAATTGGTTATAAAACGATACCTTTATTTCGAGAGTTTTCGAGCTAGGGCACTCTTGAAAATTTCAACCCTTAATTTTCACCCCTTAGAAGTGACCTACATCAACCAAAAGCTTCGCGGCACAACTAGACCCCAAATGGAGCCCATATACCAAATTTGAACCAAATCGGTCCAGTGTTGCTAAGAAAAGTGCCGCGTACGGCGTACGGACGGAAATTTTTTTTATCCGATTTTCGTATTCTACGTACCTTGAAACGTAAAATATCAAATTTTGAGGGGGGGGTTAAAATTGTTTTTTTATTGCTTGATTCCAAAGGCTTATTATTGAAAATAATAAACCAAAACGTCAGCCGAGTTGAGTGAGCAACATAGATTTAACATAAATTTAACTGTATTTGAACCAGTAAAAGCAAAAGAGCACGGAAAAAAACGCTGCAAATCATTGCTCAAAGGTTTATTATTTTCTGTATAGATCACCCTTCTGTATAAATCACTGGTTCTCCATCAATAGCACCTACCACCATCTGTATTCTCCCTTGACCTTCCCTCTCAAATTTCAGCTTCCTGCGTTCAATAGGATTGAAAATGGCTTCGGAGCTCACTCAGCTGATCAGTGATCTGAAGAGTGAAGAAGATCTCCTCGAATGCTGGAGACGCCTGGAAGAGCACTTCCATTCAATAGGATTGAAAATGGCTTCGGAGCTCACTCAGCTGATCAGTGATCTGAAGAGTGAAGAAGATCTTCTCGAATGCTGGAGACACCTGGAAGAGCACTTCCATTCCATAGGATTGAAAATGGCTTCGGAGCTCACTCAGCTGATCAGTGATCTGAAGAGTGAAGAAGCCTTTGAGCAATGATTTGCTGCGTTTTTTACCCACCAACATTTTTTTTACCTACCAACTTTTTTTTATCTACCAGCTAGGTACTACCTACCACACCATACTGGCTTCACACCTTCCCAATCAAGTTTGTTAGAAAGAACTAAACGCTTCACACTCGATTGGAAAAATAGAAGCTTCATATGGAAATTTGATTACTGGTTACGCAGGAGGCAAAACTGTATACCAATCGAAGAAATGAACAGCGATCGCATTTTAGTCCGATAAAATTTGAATGGAGATTAGACCTCTTTTGCGATTCACACTCATGATTCTGTTTTATCGAAGTAAAACCTTCAAGTACTTGTAGGGACCGAACGATTTGTCCTACAGAGCTCAGGGTGGTCTCAAAAATTTTTAAAAATTCAATACTATTTAAAATTGGTTATAAAACGATACCTTTATTTCGAGAGTTTTCGAGCTAGGGCACTCTTGAAAATTTCAACCCTTAATTTTCACCCCTTAGAAGTGACCTACATCAACCAAAAGCTTCGCGGCACAACTAGACCCCAAATGGAGCCCATATACCAAATTTGAACCAAATCGGTCCAGTGTTGCTAAGAAAAGTGCCGCGTACGGCGTACGGACGGAAATTTTTTTTATACGATTTTCGTATTCTACGTACCTTGAAACGTAAAATATCAAATTTTGAGGGGGGGTTAAAATTGTTTTTTTATTGCTTGATTCCAAAGGCTTATTATTGAAAATAATAAACCAAAACGTCAGCCGAGTTGAGTGAGCAACATAGATTTAACATAAATTTAACTGTATTTGAACCAGTAAAAGCAAAAGAGCACGGAAAAAAACGCTGCAAATCATTGCTCAAAGGTTTATTATTTTCTGTATAGATCATCCTTCTGTATAGATCACTGGTTCTCCATCAATAGCACCTACCACCATCTGTATTCTCCCTTGACCTTCCCTCTCGAATTTCAGCTTCCTGCGTTCAATAGGATTGAAAATGGCTTCGGAGCTCACTCAGCTGATCAGTGATCTGAAGAGTGAAGAAGATCTCCTCGAATGCTGGAGACGCCTGGAAGAGCACCTCCATTCAATAGGATTGAAAATGGCTTTGGAGCTCACTCAGCTGATCAGTGATGTGAGGAGTGAAGAAGATCTCCTCGAATGCTGGAGACGCCTGGAAGAGCACCTCCATTCAATAGGATTGAAAATGGCTTTGGAGCTCACTCAGCTGATCAGTGATGTGAGGAGTGAAGAAGATATCCTCGAATGCTGGAGACGCCTGGAAGAGCACTTCCATTCAATAGCATTGAAAATGGCTTCGGAGCTCACTCAGCTGATCAGTGATCTGATCAGTGAGCAATGATTTGCAGCGTTTTTTACCTACAAACATTGTTTTACCTACCAATTTTTTTTTACCTACCAACTATTGGTAGGTACTACCTACCACACTATAATGGCTTCACACCTTCACAATCAAGTTTATTAGAAAGAACTAAACGCTTCACACTCGATTCGAAAAATAGAAAGCTTGATATGGAAATTTGATTACTGGTTACGCAGAAGGCAAAACTGTATACAAATCGAAGAAATGAACAGCGATCGCATTTTAGTCCGATAAAATTTGAACGGCGATTAGACCTCTTTTGCGATTCACACTCATGATTCTGTTTTATCGAAGGAAAACCTTCAAATACTCGTAGGGACCGAACGGTTTGTCCTACAGAGCTCCGGGTGGTCTCAAAAATTTTTAAAAATTCTGTACTATTTAAAATTGGTGAAAAAACGATACCTTTATTTCGAGAGTTTTCGAGCTAGGGCACTCTTGAAAATTTCAACCCTTAATTTTCACCCCTTAGAAGTGACCTACATCAACCAAAAGCTTCGCGGCACAACTAGACCCCAAATGGAGCCCATATACCAAATTTGAACCAAATCGGTCCAGTGTTGCTAAGAAAAGTGCCGCGTACGGCGGACGGCGGACGGCGTACGGCGGACGGCGTACGGCGTACGGCGTACGGCGTACGGCGGACGGACGGAAATTTTTTTTTTCGATTTTCGGATTCTACGTACCTTGAAACGTAAAACATAAAATTTTGAGGGGGGGTTAAAATTTTTTTTTTCTTGCTCGATTCCAAAGGCTTATAATAATTATTGAAAATAATAAACCAAAACGTCCAATTCCTTGTCCTCAGTCCATACCTCTTCGAGGAAGATAGACGGTTTTCGTTTCAGGCGGGACGAATTGAAATGAATTCACTACAGCACTGGTTTGCCAACAGTTGCTCACGCTGAGCTCAAGAAAAACTTAATACATGATGATAGGAAGCAAAAACGATCCAAGTGAAACGATTGATAAGGACTTATATGCACAAACTGTAAAGTTGTAACCCGCTCAAACAGGTGCCACGGTACAGATACCTACCTCGGTAATGTCACCGACGAGGGATTGACGTGTGTTGTTTCTTAATATGTTAACTACCTATCTACATATTCGTGAAGTTCATTATTCATAAGAGGCTACCTCCTTCATAACAACAGTCGCCTCATATCGCTCAGCCCATAACATCTGGAAATAGGAACAGTTCGCCGGAAAACGTTTTGGATTTACGAGGAAGTTAACGAAGATGACACCGAGTGGATCAGCGAAGTGGTAGCAGATTTCTATGAAGAGGGCATTTCGAAAAAGTATTCGAAGTGCATCGAGGTGTCCGACGATTATATAACCCTTGTATAAAAGAACTTGGAGGATTTACCAGTAAGTGCTCTGATGAACGCAATCATTTTCGAGCCAGCAAATTTATGAGTGTCTGTGATGAAGTTAGTGTTAAGTTGGCTAGTTACAAAAGAGAACTTAAGATGCGAGAGGCGACTAAACAGCGCATTATATCGACACCTGAGCGCCCAAAGGGCCAAACTGCTTTTTCTTGTTCAAAGGGCCAAACTGAAATCGGTTTCAATGTCAGAAGTCCGAAGGGCCAAACTGGAATTTAAACGAAAAGTTATTAGGGCCAAACTGCATCCATCTACGTGATTCATAGGGCCAAACTGCTGAACTTACCAACTAAAACGCAGCCACAAACTACTCTGATTGCTATTTGCGTGTCAGAGACAAATATAATGGCACAGAACCACAATAACTGACTAGAAAATCGATCTCTAACCCTTTACTATGTTCACGTCCACTACCTACCTACTTGTTGCATCCTGTGTATTTGGTATATTATATTCAATAATGAACCTTTGGAATCGACCAAGAAACAAATTTTTTTAACCCCTCCCCCCTCAAAATTTGTTGGTTTACGTTTCATGGTAGGTAGAATCCGAGAATCGAATAAAAATTTGGCCGTCCGTCCGCCGTTTTCGACACTGCTCAGTTAGCATTGACCGATCTTGATGAAATTTGGTATGTAGGCTCCATTTGGGGTCTAGTTGTGCCCCGAAGCTTTTGGTTGATGTAGGTCGCTTCTAAGGGTTGAAAAATAAGGGTTGAAATTTTGAAAACGCCGTAACTCAAAATATTCTGATGTAAAGGTATTGCTAAGCTTTATCAAGATGGAGTCGCAGAAGGCCTGGAGATCGAGGAAGACGATGTGTACCACACATTCTTCCAGTGTCCTAGATGGGAGAGAATGCGGAGTAGCCTGATTGACGAAGTCGGTGAACTTCAGCCAGAGACCATCGTTAATAAGATGATGGAGACAAAGGAGAACTGGGATGCCATCAATACCTACGTCATCGCAGTTCTCAAAGAGAAGGAAAGAAATAGGGATTGGGAAGGCCTAACATCATAAACGCCCCATCCCCTAGCGAAGCCAAGGAGGAGCCTAAAGACATTAGGCCTCACGAAGAGGAAGCCCAGCAACAGCCGGGCTGAAAAAGGGGCTGTCCCGAAGTAATGCATCAACTGTAGTCCCGGGGCAGTCCAGACGAACAGAGGAGGTTTTAGTGGGTAACCAGTTGCTTATAGCGGCCGGACCCCCACATAAAGGGCGGTGAGACAAACATCCCTCTCCCGCTGTCAACCAATAAACGGTTTCCTCCTCTATAAAAAAAAAAAAAAAAAAAAAAAAGCTTTGTTTTCACTTTTCTAGTTTGAAAAAAAAATGTTCTCCAGAAACAAAGTTTCCACTCGTTTCAGACCTTTCTGAACAATTTTGGTTCCGTGTCTGTCTGTCTGTCCGTGTGTCTGTCATGAAATCCTTGTCGCACCCATAACTTCTACATTTTTCATCCGATTTCAATGAAAATTTCAGGGATTGTACGGGTTAGCGTGTAGGTGGTCCCCTATAAAAATCATCGCCCACAGACTGATAGTTGCTACTGCGCATGCGCAAACGTGTATTTCGTTGTACCCGCCATAACTTACACATTTTCAAAGCAAACGTGAAATCTTTTTAACTGTCATAACTTCTACTTTTTCATCCGATTTCGACGAAATTTCTCAGGATTGTTCAAATTGGAGTGTAGATAGTCCTCTATGAAGGTAGTGAAAGATACGTAGAGATCGATGTTTTTTGAGATTACTACTATGTATCGGATCAACTATACCTACAAACGGGTTATGGATACGAGGAAGCTATGTGCCACCTCCAATTGGTAGGCGTTTCTTTTGATTGTCTTTAGTTCAATCTTTTCTCCATCCACTCGTTCTTTTTCGAATGTGGTTTTGGAAAAGATGATTTCAAACGATGGCTAGAACTCGAAGGGGGAAGCAAGGGAAAGTGTTCTCAACCAGAGAGAACAATAAGCTCATGGGTTTTCGGGCCTTACAACAACTGAGAGAGGTATATAATGATGATTCGAATAGTTTCGATTAAATTGACTAGAATATTTTTTATGACTTATGGCTCTAGAGTCAGTAAGATTTGGCAGAATCGAGTTTGTTCTTTCAAGTAAATCAATCAACTTGCATTGAATCAATTGAGTTGAAGTTGAGCTCATTGAGACAAATGAAGAGGACAGTGCTGAATAGATGACGATATCTTACTATTCATCAATGATTATTAGATTTGTTTCAAACGCTATGGTGTTCATTTACTATTAGAATAATTAAAATTTCGTTATCCGTGTTTCAGAAATGACTTAATTGCTGTTTTTTGGTAATAGAATGGCACTATTCAACCATACCTACGTGAGTTAAAATCGGGGTTTCAAAGAAAGACAAAAACATAAGTGATTGGACAGGTACCAAATACCCAGAGAGTTGTAAAAATGGGTAGTTAATTATAATAATTTATTAACGTTTAATTTCAACTGATGTATTAATTGAAGAAGAAATTGCAGATTGACCAGAGCAATTTCCAGGTGAAGGAAAGTCGCAAACCTTAGGGCCAAACTGGCAGTTTGGCCCCTTGTCGCTCACAAATCTCAAGGTCAAATTATGCCCATAGGGCTAAACTTCCCAGTTTATCTTTTTTTCTTAATATTACAAATTGCGGATGATTCAAAAACGGTTTGGAATTCAAACTTACGTAGATTTTGGACCAATTAAAAAAAAAAACCTAGTTGACTTCATGTACACTGGCCTCGCTACAATCGCTTGCGTTTTAGAAATAGTAGTTCCGGAAGCAGTTTGGCCCTTTGGGCGCTCAGGTGTCGATATGTATATTAAAGCTCAGGTGTCGATATGTATATTAAATTGAATTGGGGGTTGAATTTAACGATTATTTTTTACTTCCCATTTGCTCAAGTAGATCAATAATGATTATATAAATTGAATCACACATAAAAATTATTACCCGAGCGATATAATTTTCACTCTGGGAATAACGATTACTCTTGAGCGATATTAATTTATTTTTATTGTCGCCAGGAAACGATTTAACTTCTAATATGGGTTGTTTTCATTTTTGGTGAGCGGAACTTGCTAGTACACAATGTTGAGGGACAATAAGATGTCTATCTTTTAGTATTGTCATCGCTGAATCGAATGAGAACAACCGCACCTCGATAGATATTATGCTAGTGATTTAAGACCTTTTTGAGCGATATATTGAGTGAAAAAATATTTCGCTCAATAATAATCGTTATCCTCTGAGCAAAAATTATATCGCTCAAGAGTAATCGTTATTCCCCGAGAGAAAATTATATCGCTTGGGTAATAATTTGTATGTCTGATTCGATTTATATAATTATTAGTGATCGATTTGAGCGAATGGGAAAAATACAAAATAATCGGTAAATTCAACCCCTGTTAAATAGCGTATCCATGTGTGTAACCTAGGTATCAAGTAATGTGTAACAAATTTATTATCTTGTTTAGTAATTTACTTATCACTGTAATGTATAGTAGGTATCAACTTATTTACCGAGATGGAGCGGTTTTGCAAAGATCCTACTCTACAGTGCGCACCCCTTCACGCATTGTTTTCTTCTTCTTCGTGTAAAAAATAAACATAATCTAACAATCTAAGCTATACTGCATGCCTACTCAACTTGGCAGATGTTTCTAGTATAAAGATGCGGAGGGATGCCCCCTTATAACCTGTGCACTGTTGATTTGTAATCTGTAGTCTTGTTGATTAGGCTTTCGCCAAACAAAGCAAGGTGTTCCGGCCTAAAATCGAGCTATTCCGAACATTTTTTTTTTCCTCCTCAATTTTCAGGTCGATCATCTTCCCCACGATTGAGGTTTGCAACGCTGGGTTGGATATTGCGGTGGAAACCCTGGTGACAAGGGATGAACAAGCGGAGAGAGGAGGAGGTCCATATACGGCAGCCCTTAGGGCCCATGTCCCTTAATAACACCGACCCTCTAAAGGTTTGTTTGAGCCCTTCTGGGCAAAAGACTTTTTTTCCCCTTTTATTTTTTATTTCTTTCCTTTTTCTTTATTTTTCATCCCAGGTTCCCTTGATCTTCCTCTCGATACGACGAGGATGGTCTCGGATATGCGTGGATTCCTTCTCATAAAGACACTTGGATCTTCGTAAATCATACGAATGACGCAATTATTGCATGAGAAAGAATACCATTGGCTATTTAATGGCTTCACATAACATAAATGCTCCAATAATAGTCGTCACCTTGGGTTCTACAACCAAATATTGAAAGTTTTTTAATGTCTAAAAAAATCTCTAAAATTTTGGAAGACCTAATTTTTTACAAATACACAGCTACGTTACATTTTTGGTTTATTATTTTCAGTAATGAACCTTTGGAATCGACCAAGAAAAAAAATTTTTAACACCCCCTCAAAATTTGATTGTTTACGTTTCAAAGTACGTAAAATCCAAAAATCGAATAAAAACGCTGCAAATTATTACACAATGGTTTATTATTTTTTATTTTTCTATATAGATCACTCGTCTGCAAAGCCACCAACCATCCAACATGAAGAAAAATATCGATCGCATTTCGGTCAGCTTTAATTTGAACGGATATTAGGCCTCTTTTGACAATCGTGTTTCTGATTTATCGTACGTCCAAACTTTAAATTCTCGTAGTGAGCGAACGGTTTGTCCTATAGAGCTCCGGGTGGTCTCAAAAAATTCTAAAAATTCTATAGAATCTTAAATTGAAGGAAAAACAATACCTTTATATCAAAATTTTTTGAGTTAGGGCGTTTTGAAAATTTCAAAATTGATTTTGGAACTCTTAGAAGTGACTTACATCAACCAAAAGCTTCGGGGCACAACTAGACCCCAAATGGAGCCTACATACCAAATTTCATCAAAATCGGTCAATGCTAAGTGGCAAAAGTGCCGCGTACGGCGTACGGCGGACGGACGGCCAAATTTGTATTCGATTTTTGGATTCTACGTACCTTGAAACGTAAACCATCAAATTTTGAGGGGGTGTTAAATTTTTTTTTCTTGGTCGATTCCAAAGATTCATTATTGAAAATAATGAACCAAAATTTGGCCGTCCGTCAAATCAAAAAATTTTGGTATAAAGGTATTGTTTTTCCTTCAATTTAAGATTCTATAGAATTTTTAGAATTTTTTGAGACCACCCGGAGCTCTGTAGGACAAACCGTTCGCTCGCAACGAGAATTTAAGTTTTGGACGTACGATAAATCAGAAACACGAGTGTGAATCGCAAAAGAGGCCGAATCTCCGTTCAAATTGCAGACGAGTGATCTATAGAAAAATAATAAACCATTGTGTAATAATTTGCAGCGTTTTTATAGTAAATAATTGGTTCCCCTATTCACTGGAAATCAACCATTTGGGTAATAATCTAAAAACGCTGCAAATCATTGCTCAAAGGTTTATTATTTTCTGTATAGATCATCCTTCTGTATAGATCACTGGTTCTCCATCAATAGCACCTACCACCATCTGTATTCTCCCTTGACCTTCCCTCTCGAATTTCAGCTTCCTGCGTTCAATAGGATTGAAAATGGCTTCGGAGCTCACTCAGCTGATCAGTGATCTGAAGAGTGAAGAAGATCTCCTCGAATGCTGGAGACGCCTGGAAGAGCACCTCCATTCAATAGGATTGAAAATGGCTTTGGAGCTCACTCAGCTGATCAGTGATGTGAGGAGTGAAGAAGATCTCCTCGAATGCTGGAGACGCCTGGAAGAGCACCTCCATTCAATAGGATTGAAAATGGCTTGGAGCTCACTCAGCTGATCAGTGATGTGAGGAGTGAAGAAGATATCCTCGAATGCTGGAGACGCCTGGAAGAGCACTTCCATTCAATAGCATTGAAAATGGCTTCGGAGCTCACTCAGCTGATCAGTGATCTGATCAGTGAGCAATGATTTGCAGCGTTTTTTATCTACAAACATTGTTTTACCTACCAATTTTTTTTTACCTACCAACTATTGGTAGGTACTACCTACCACACTATAATGGCTTCACACCTTCACAATCAAGTTTATTAGAAAGAACTAAACGCTTCACACTCGATTCGAAAAATAGAAAGCTTGATATGGAAATTTGGTTACTGGTTACGCAGAAGGCAAAACTGTATACAAATCGAAGAAATGAACAGCGATCGCATTTTAGTCCGATAAAATTTGAACGGCGATTAGACCTCTTTTGCGATTCACACTCATGATTCTGTTTTATCGAAGGAAAACCTTCAAATACTCGTAGGGACCGAACGGTTTGTCCTACAGAGCTCCGGGTGGTCTCAAAAATTTTTAAAAATTCTGTACTATTTAAAATTGGTGAAAAAACGATACCTTTATTTCGAGAGTTTTCGAGCTAGGGCACTCTTGAAAATTTCAACCCTTAATTTTCACCCCTTAGAAGTGACCTACATCAACCAAAAGCTTCGCGGCACAACTAGACCCCAAATGGAGCCCATATACCAAATTTGAACCAAATCGGTCCAGTGTTGCTAAGAAAAGTGCCGCGTACGGCGGACGGCGGACGGCGTACGGCGTACGGCGGACGGACGGAAATTTTTTTATTCGATTTTCGGATTCTACGTACCTTGAAACGTAAAACATAAAATTTTGAGGGGGGGTTAAAATTTTTTTTTTCTTGCTCGATTCCAAAGGCTTATTATTGAAAATAATAAACCAAAAATACCATCTTGGGAATATTCCCGGTTTTCTGACCGTTGTGTAAAAATTAGCATCGTTTTTGTTACGTTGTGGGTAAAAGTCGCCTACGAGAGACGGGATACATCCGGTAGGCCGTATCTTATAAATTATTACTGATAACTGTGTTTACCGTACGGTTTTTTTTTGCGGTAGCGTTTGGATCATCGATGTTATTTTTGTGTCTCTTCGGAGACTTTCATTCAGAAGTTATATAAAACGTGGTTTAACGTAAAGACTGAGATTATAGTATCTCGACAATTGAGAATCCGTGGCGCCTAAAGCAAAGAACGTCGTGGCATCTTTTATGGTCCGTAATGATTAAAAAGACGCTGCAAAGTAATCACTATAACCATTATTCGGCAAAAACAGTAGTTCCTATTACTATCCAGGCTCATAAAGCGGCTACACCTAAAGTGTAATACCTCAGTTTTGCTCCAATTTGGATAGTTAAGTGTTGGATCCAGTATAGAATTTGAAAGGATTGCCAGTCATTGTTAAAGCGCAATGTAGCAAACCAGCAAGTTGATCGTAAAGTTCATTTTTTAAATCAAAGTCGTAATGAGTTCTGGTCACCTCAATCGTTTTCAAACCCACAGCTTCTAAGAGTTCACTTCATTTGTTGAGGAAGAGACTTTACTGCCTACCCAACTCCAAACTGCTGGTTGCCTCGTTGTCATGGAATACAGTGTATGCTTGTAAAGATGCCAATTTTGCTACCTCTTCCTTTCTTGAACTTTTTCTTTCTGCCCTTGATATAGCTTGCCCATGGGTTAGATTCAAGGCTCGTAATGACTGCCGTAGAGTGAGGTTGGTGTTCAATAGGGAACTTTTGCACCTTCGTAACGTTTTCCACTCAATGAGAGACCTGGCTGCCTCAACTCGCCAACCTGAATTGATTGAACGCTACAGAGTTTGCAGAAATGTGTATAGAGCAGCCTTGGCGGAATCGTCGAAGTTTCACAATAATTCAGTAATCAGCTCCTCATCAAACAAGTCCAAAGCTGCGTGGCAGGTTGTTAACTCTATCCTAAGCCGTAAATATAAGAAACTGCTCTCAGCCTCTTCCGAACTCACTGCCCAGGGCTTTGCTGACACGTTCTCTGGAGTATTCACCAAATATCGCTCAGCTTCTGCAACCCAATCAAGCCCTACTTCAGCAGCTCCACAGTTTTCGAATGAATTTAGCTTGCGTGAGGTATCGGTAGAAGAAGTGTTTGCAACGATAATGAGGCTGAAAAACACTAGTGCTGCTGATGCCTTTGGATTTACAACGGAAATGTTTGAGTGTACGGCGTTCTTCTTGGCTGAGCCTCTGGCTTATCTATATAACTTATATTTTTTCTCTGGTGATTTTCCCGACTGCCTTAAGTTCTCGGCTGTGAGTCCTATTCCAAAGAAAGGGAAAAGTACTGCTTATGACGGTTATCGCCCAATAGCAAAACTGCAGTTGCCCGTCAAGATTATAGAACATCTTGTCATGGTCCGAATTCGAGAATATTTGAACAGAAAGAATATCCTCCATTCCCGCCAATTCGGATTCCAACTTGGTAAGAGTACCGAAATTGTAGCCAATGCTCTGGTTTCTGATATTCTGTCTTGCCTGGAGGATAGAAGGCGTACTTTCATTCGTCTACACGATCTCAGTAAGGCATTCGATATGGTTCTTCATGATAAGCTCCTATCAAAGCTTTCAGGGTACGGCTTCGATGACGTTGCAGTCTCCTTCTTTGAAAAATTCTTTTCTGGGTGGAGTCAGACGGTATTTTTAACGGCTCAGCATCTGGTTCATTCCCAGTACCCTGTGGGGTCAAGCAGGGGTCAGTACTTGGTCCGACACTTTTCTTGCTATTTATAAACGACCTTGCTTATCAGTTTGATCATTGCCCAGAAAAGGTGTTCTTATTTGCCGATGATGTGACGGTTTTGGGTTTTGGCAGTTCTAGCCCTGATCTCTGCAACAGTATTGGAAGGGCGGACCGGCTGGTGAAGTCCTGGTGTCATGCCAACTCCCTCCATCTCAATGTTGATAAAACGCAGGATCTTATCTTTTCCCTCAACGGACGTTCTGTGACCTCAATCAATTTTCTGGGACTACATATGGACAACAGGCTCTCCTGGAAGTCGCACATCAACATGCTTGCTGATAAGTTTGCTTGCGCCAACTTCGCACTTCGACGCCTTCAAGGTTACGTTTCTCTTCCAGTGATCCGCGAAGTTTTCTTTGCACTCTTCATGAGCAGGGCTTCATATGGCATTAGTTTTTGGGGGTTTTCTGATGGGAAAGACGTGATTTTCAAGCTGCAGAAACCGGCAATCAGAATAATGCTGGGCCTTGATTACGTGGAGAGTTGCCGTGGCCGTTTCAAAGAGCTAAATTGCCTTACAATTCCAGCACTATACGTGTACAAGTGCTTGTGTCTGGTATTCAGAAACTCTACCGTTCTCCAAGGTGGAATTGACATCCATTCCCACAATACGCGTTCTTGCAGAGACTACTTAACGACTCAAGTACGCCTCTCTGCATCTGTGCGTAGTGACCCGTTACAGAATGGTGTTAGATTTTTTAATCATTTGCCTGTTAGTTTCCATTCCTTATCTGTTGATTCTTTCGAACGTAGAGTTAAGCTTTTATTAATTGACGCAGAACTTTACAGCATAAGTGATTTTTACCATATAATTTTTTAAGATACAAGTCAACCAGTTATTCATTTGTTATGTATTCATTCTTAATTTTTGTATTTTGCCTCTTATTTTGTTTTTGTTGACGATTGTATTGCCATTCTTGGCCTTTTCAATAAAAAATATTTGATTGATTGATTGATTGATCAGAGTGGGGGGGGAACATGTCAACGTCATACAGAAAATTATAAACCATTGTGATGATTTACACCGTTTTCGTTTCTTAGAATAGAACTTCATGTCACCCATTTGTGTTTCTTTAGCAACCAAGACCCAAATTTCATATTGATGGTACGCACAACATTGAGATAACAATGTTTTACTGGTTACATTCTGTCGAAATAAACTTGATTGCGCGATAATGAGGAATTTCAGTGATTTGTTATTTTATTTTTTCTCGAACGTTCATGCAAATATACGAGCAAAAATCGTGGTGGAATCGAAAATTCTCCTTTCTCTAAATTTTTAGAAGCATCTCAAAATTGAGATTTTGAATATGAGCTGAGAAAAAAAAAGTAAAATTTGGCGATGACGTGGTGCGGATATGTACTGTGATTGGGCGAGATTAGTGCATTTGGCTTATTTGGACGTTTACCCCACATTCCAGCCAATGGGCGTCCATTTACAGCACCTCGTCACTGAGCGGTTATTTCAAATTGTAAAATCATTCAGATCAGTTTATTATTTCCAATAAACAATACATTCCTCAACTATTCAACTTTTTCACGGTTTTAGGGCAAGTTGAATAAAAATCCAAAATTAGACGAGATTTTTCTTACACACTGAAATTGTCCATTCGGTTGGTAGATACTAATAATGGAAAAACCGCGTTCTTCGTAGACGGATAGTCTTGTCTCAACAAAAAGAAAAATATATTAAGGAGTACTATCGCAACATTTACAACCAACGGCGAACATGATATTCTTCCAAGTTATATTTCTATATCGTATTTTTATTTTGCCCCTCATGTAAATAAGTTTATCAAAAACACATTTCCACACTTTCAATTTCATTAAAGACGATTCAATTTGTTCCAGGAACATGAAAAATAAATATTGTTACTTGATACCTACTATTCGTCCGGTGTTGATGTCGGAGTTACATTCCTAGGGCATTGTAATACCAAAACAATGCTCTCACAGATTGTCACAATGGAAGCTCAACTGGTAATATGTGTCGCACTGTTTTCAACTTCGTCGGTCATGGGAGACTACTTAATCTTCAAATTTTGTAATGTAAGTAGATACCTATAGATATGTATTTGAATTCACATTTGAAGACCACAGGGGAAGAACGCACCAAGTCGATTTTTTGCCAAAAATAGGTTATGATGGTTTCTTATAGATTTTTTCACGGCGGACTCGATGGTGACAACCAAAATGGTCAAAAACGATCCAATAGGAGAAAAATGCGAGAAACGAAACACCGTACAGGGGAAGAACGCACCAAGCCGAGCGCAACCGGGGAAGAACGTGCCAACTTTCGGGCTCCCTCCCCCAGGTCGTATTCCCCTACCTGATGGATCTCTGTGATTCACGCATTCATGCGGTTTTCCTGGGTTTCACAGTATTATTTTCGATTTTAGCGGCGATCATTATTATTTTCTTCATACCAATAAGTTTATATGAGACTAGTGTTTGTTTTCTTGAAAACGGTGAAACGAAAATGAATTTCCTGGATTTTATTCTATTAAAATATTTTGCAAAGCTTCTTCATGAGTGAACTTTTGAAAATACCAAATCATTATATATATTATTAAATGTCACGAAACCGTTATACCCTGATAAAGAGAGAATTGTTATGGTAGGATACTATGAATAAAAGCAGCATTACACGTTCATGGTGCGTTCTTCCTCTGTACAGATGGACCTTTGCAACTTTGGATAGCAATATGGAGTTTTAAAATACTTTTTGCAGTAGTTTTGATTGTACCACCGCATTCTACAGTACGCTGAGATACAAATTGCATTTTTTTTAAATTGTATCGACCAATATCGAACTAATATTGGGTTTTTGCCGGAAAAAACGATTTCCTGAAAAGTTTACAAAATGGGACATGGTGCGTTCGTCCCCTGTAGTCTTCATTTACTAAAATCGCATTTTTGCTTCCGAGTCTACCAAGGTAGCGGAAGCTTTGTTTTCACTTTTCAAGGACGAAAAAAAAAGTTCTCCAAAATCAAAATTTTCACTCGCGTTTTGCGTTTTAGAGCTTTCTGAACCATTTTGGTTCCGTGTCTGTCTGTCTGTGTGTCTGTCATGAATTCCTTGTAACGCGCATAACTATACGAAGTTATTGTCCGATTTCGATGAAATTTTCAGGGATTGTGCGGGTTGGTGTGTAGACGGTCCCCTATGAAAATCATCATCCTCGGACCGATGGAAGCGACTGCGCATGCGCAAACGTGAATTCCTTGTAACGGCCATAACTTCTACATTTTCCATCCGATTTCGATGAAATTTTCAGGGATGTTACAGATTAGTATTTAGATGGTCCCCTATGAAAATCATCACCTTCCGACTGATAGTAGCCACTGCGCATGCGCAAACGTGAATTTCCTTGTAACGGCCATAACCCCCACATTTTCTACCCGATTTCGATGAAATTTTCAGGAATTATACGGATTAGGTTGTAGATGGTTCCCAATGAAGATCATCACCCCCGGACTGATAGTAGCCGCTGCGCATGCGCAAACGTGAATTCCTTGTTACGGCCATAACTTCTACATTTTCCATCCGATTTCGATGAAATTTTCAGTGATGTTACTGATTAGAATTTAGATGGTCCCCTATGAAAATCATCACCTTCCGACTGATAGTAGCCACTGCGCATGCGCAAACGTGAATTTCCTTGTAACGGCCATAACCCCCACATTTTCTACCCGATTTCGATGAAATTTTCAGGAATTATGTGGATTAGGTTGTAGATGGTTCCCAATGAAGATCATCACCCTCGGACTGATACAAGCGACAGCGCATGCGCAAACGTGAATTCCTTGTTACGGCCATAACTTCTACATTTTCCATCCGATTTCAATGAAATTTTCAGGGATGCTACAGATTGGTATTTAGATGGTCCCCTATGAAAATCACCACCTTCGGACTGATATTAGCCACTGCGCATGCGCATAACATTTACATTTTTCATCCGAATTTGATGAAATTTTCTAGGATTGTCCAGATTAGCGTGTAGATGGTCCCCTATGAGGGTAGTGAAAGTTACTTAGAGATTGATGCTTTGAGATTAACTATTATTTTATATTAGGTATTGATAAAACCAATTTGGCAGGAAGTATTTTTCTACTTGTGAACTGAACGTAATGAGGATATTATCATTGTGTGTATATTATTAAAAGTATGTACTTTTCTCAACGCACAAAGGTGAAAAGAAACAGCAGATCATATTAGCAATAAAATGCCCGAAAATAGACATTTTTTAAAAGGCATTACAGGTTAGAAAAGTAGTGTGAAGTCTCGCGCTAGATGAAATCCTTCTTCTTTCAGTGCTCGCAACCTGCAACTGTGCCTGCATGGTGTGATCCTTGCAAAGAACCCAAATCAACCCCTGGACTCTTTCTTGGTGGTAAGTTACCTAATTATTCTGCTTTGACCTACAATATAAAGATGCACTCAATAATACCCTGTCATACATGGCTCAAAATCGATTAGCGTGTAATTTGAAAATTTGCTCTTGCTGCATGACTTGAACTCTCCCCATCTTTTTCTTTCAGGTAAACCTTCAGGTTGCCAGTGCAATTTATGGAGATAGCTAGAGCATTGCGATCTTTCCTGAACCTTTTTGAAGGAAATCTGAAAGATAGCAAATTCACAGTACCTCGTCAAATTGAGATACAAACTAGGGTAAGGAATGTTACTGAGAAATTTAACAATTTAAAAAATGTAATTTTGTATAACTGCTTTCGTACAATTTGTTATCCCAAGAATCCTTTTATAATTTTTGAGTCATCAGGTTTTCAAATGACGTAAGACCACATCCGTAGGCTCATCATGAATTGTTAGTAAAATTAACGCATTCATTAACGAAAGGAAAAACGCTGCAAATTATTACCAACGGTTAGAGAGATCATTAGCGATCGGTTGGTCCCACAGAGCTCTGTGTGGTGTCTATAAATTTCCAAAAATCGTCAGCTTTATTTTTAAAAAGACCCCAAATGGAGCTGATATACCATGTTTTATCAAAATCGGTCTACGAGAACTGGGGAAAATGCCGCCTATGGCGCATGCACAGAAATTATTTCTAATTTTTGGACGTACCTTGAAACGTAAAACATAAATTTTGAGGATAGAGATAGTTTTATTTTGTTTTGTTTTACTTTTTTGTTGCTCAATTTTTAAGGTTGAAAATAATAAACTAAAACACAATTCTGATTTGACGTCATTTCGTGATTTTGATAAATCCGTCAAATACTTCCCTCGCGTTGGTACAAGATTGATAGGAAATTACAACAGTGAGACGTGATAGACGGTATGACAGGTGTTGATAATCCTATTGGCGGGGTGGCGGATTGAATCTCTCCAGATAGCATTTACCTCGTGACGTTCGATGGAAGGAGACTCCGAGGATTTGGCTCGAGGGTGACGGCAGAGGGATGTGCAGCTCAATCAATCATCCGGCCGACTGGAAATAGGGAAACATAATTCCTCACATTTGAGGCCCTGTCCTATTTGAAGTGCAAATTCGAATTCGAAGTAGGTAAACAAAACGACTAGGACTCCAGACAAGAATCCATACGCATACCGAACTCTGAGGGTACATTTTTACAGAAAGGAAGTGGCCACAACATTTCTATATTTCGTCTAAGACTCACCGCAATATTAGTCATAGATTTGTCGGAAATTTTTTTCTTTTCTTTCGTGGGAGTTATGAGGGAATCAATTTATTGAACCCATATGCCTGTCGTGATACGGGAGTTTTGGACTCGCCTATTACTAGAATACCAAGTAAACCCTCACAAGCAATTCCTCTTTAAGAATATCTTCCCAGAACCTTTTCAGCACTACTGTCCGTAACATTGGCGCTTTTTAAAATATATTCTCTCGACACCCCACACTCACCTTACGATCATTATCAGTTTCGGGCCGGGTGATCATCCCAACCACCACACTCACATCTATTAACGGTTCTGCGAGCCAGTTGGATCTACCCTAACCCATATCTTACGTCGTTCAAAGATTCTGGGCTGGTCTACAAACTCCATTTTCAATCACTCCTACTATTATTCTCACCTGAGTAGGTTCTAGAGAAAAATCAGTTCAGACTCAGTTAGTTTATTCAAATTCTAAACTCTGAACACAAGCCGAACTAGAATCGTAACAATAGATGAAAATAGGTAAATTGATATTTTTTCATTTAAAATATTAGAGGGCTCCAAAAAATCATTATTAAACCTTAAAGTACTACTAATTTTAAGACTTCTCTATAGAGGAAATGCTGGGTAAGTCGCAATATTCCCAAGAATTCAAATATTGAATTCTACAAAATCTTAAAATTAATGTAAGCTTCATTGTGTAAAAGCCACAAGCTGTCTCAAACATGAGGCCAACCCTCAAATCTCGTATTTTTTGGTTAATTCGATTTAATTTGGATAAGGGCTTGTTCTAATCTTAAGGTTAGTAGAGAGAAAAGGGCGGTTCTGGCACATAACTATTAATACTATGACCTTTTGACCTTGACCTCTACCCCCCACCACCCCTCCCACCCCCTGACCCCTACCCCACCACCCCTCCCGCCCCCTGACTCCTCCCGCCCCCGTACTCCTCCCGCCCCCGTACTCCTCCCGCCCCCTCACTCCTCCCGCCCCCTGACTCCTCCCGCCCCCGTACTCCTCCCGCCCCCGTACTCCTCCCGCCCCCGTACTCCTCCCGCCCCCTTACTCATTCTGCCCCCGTACTCCTCCCGCCCCCTTACTTCTCCCGCCCCCTTACTCTCCACCCCCTCACTCCCCCGCCCCGTACTCCTCCCGCCCCCGTACTCCTCCCACCCCCTTACTCCTCCCGCCCCTCACTCTTTCCGCCCCCTCACTCTTTCCGCCCCCTTCCTCCCCCCCCCGGACTCTTCCTGCCAGGGACTCCTTCCTACCACTCCCCCACATACTCCCCCATACTTACCCTACATATTCCCCTTCCTTACCCCTTCACAGTACCCCATACTCCCCTACACACCTCCCCCCCCATACTCCCTCTCACCTACCCCCACATACTCTCCCATACTTACCCTTAGACACTCCCCCATACTTACCCCTACACACTACCCCATACTCCCTCTCACCTACCCCCACATACTCCCCCATACTTACCCTCACACACTCCCCCATACTTACCCCTACACACTACCCCATACTCCCTCTCACCTACCCCCACATACTCCCCCATACTTACCCTTACACACTCACCCATACTTCCTAACACACTCACCCATATTCCCTCTCACCTACCCCTACATGTTCCCCCATACTCCCACGTACTCCCCAAACTTACCCCCACATACTCCCCCATACTCTCCCCATACTTACCCCACACACTCCCCCTCACTCTCACCCTCATTCTCACCCCACCTACCAATGTCATGAGGTAAAAACTATCATTTAAGCTAGCTTGAGAATGGAGCTTCATGATAGGTTAACTTGATGGCACTATCGTCCATCTACCTTGTAATCATGTTTCAATCTCTACTACAAGTTTCAAAGCAAGGTCAGTACAACTAAGAGAAATATTTATTGTCCTGAAAAGGACAGTTCAAAGGATCTAAGGTAAGTACAACTAATTTCTTTACCATTAAGATTCAATTAGTACCATTGTTCGACCTACTTGGTCATTGTAGTTTCCAACTAAGCTCTGTCACCACGTCAAGGTGGGGTCGATCAACAGAGTTTATTTTTATTCAGGTGTAAATTTAACATCTTGGTCCTCCAAAGGTAAAACTTATACTTCAACGAGAAATTTAAAAGTTTGTTGACCCTCTTGGTCGTTGGAAATTTCAACTAAGCTCTTCTTTTATGTAAATTTAACATGTTGGTATTCAAAAGGACCTTTGAAAAAACTTATACTTTACGAAATCACACACTTTTTTTATAATTATTTTTATTCAGTCTTTCCTTATCTTGTGTAAATTGAACTTGTTGGTCCTCAAAAGGACCGATGAAAAATTTTAATTCAAGAATAAACGATACAATGAAATAGAATAGAAAAATTAGTGTTCGTGGTCAGTTAAACATTGGGAACACCACGAAAGAAACCCTGAATCTAAGCTGTTGTTCAATAGCGGCTGGTCGTCTTCTGGTACTGGTGAGTATCTATCAACGGACGGAGATGGAGGTAGTAGATGCAGAAGAAGGTATGAGGGAGAAAGGTATGGGTATTCGACGACAGAGTAGTCTTCAAACGAGGGTGTAGGAAATGGGCGGTAAGTTTTCATCTTCTTCCTGGGCGGCGATTCTCTGGAAGATGGCATCACAGCATACGTCTGGAAAATAACCATAAAAATTATGTAAGTAAGCAGTAAAAATTAAAATTGGTACTTGAAAGTATCTATGAAACTGAATCTACCTTATTCATGGGGTCAGAATACTCCTCTTCATCAGTGGATGGCGTTGAGAATTCGTGATTTGTAACCCACATTGATGGAGAAGCAGGACTGGGCGATCTTTCCCGTGGAGAGGCCCGAGTGCAGGATAATTCGTGGAGCTGGCATGCTCTTACTGTGACAAAGTTGGCACCACAAATTGAACACTGCTTACTGGAAGAAGCCATCTGAAAAGTTCCGATGAAACATTTATATTTTCGATAGTTGAATATGGATAAAACTCATAATTTAAATGAGGTAAATGATAACTTACCTTTCACATAAATTGCAAGTCGTGCTGTCGGTTGACAAGACCTCTGTAGATGAGGTTGACTGATCTGATGACCTTGTTGTTGTACTTCTGAATTTCGTTCTCGGTGAGTACGTCGTTGAACCGTTTTGGTAGGAAGACTCTAATGGATGCTTCTTGAAGACAGCCAATGGGGATCAATGAAGCCACGATAGTGTCACCAAACCGACTTTGCAATCTTTGAAACGAGACCACTTCGTAGGGAACTCCAATGCGAAGGTCTGAGAGACGGCAGATTCCGTTGTTCTGGTTGTTGGCTGCGTTGAGTTGAGATGAGAGAGAGTTGATCATCTTGAAGGGCAGGAGCAGAATGAAGAGCCGCCTCCAAGAGCAGCCCCTTATATACCCAAGATCAACCACCCCCTTTCCCCCTCCCACCTCCCACCAGCCCCAAGGTGAAATTAATTTGTGCATTACTACTCTATGAATAAGTATTCCTTCTCAATAGGTAGGTAATTTTTAAGGTTATCCTTCTTAACAGAATTCTATCGCTTCTCAATGAAATTGTATTCCTTCTCAATGCACCTTCAGTCAACCCCCAACCCAATTCAAACTTTATTCATATATTACTACTCTATGAATAAGTATTCCTTCTCAATAGGTAGGTAATTTTTAAGGTTATCCTTCTTAACAGAATTCTATCGCTTCTCAATGAAATTGTATTCCTTCTCAATGCACCTTCAGTCAACCCCCAACCCAATTCAAACTTTATTCATCTATTACTTCTCTGTGAATAAGTATTCCTTCTCAATAGGTAGGTAATTTTTAAGCTTATCCTTCTTAACAGAATTCTATCACTTCTCAATGAAATTGTATTCCTTCTCAATGCCTGAAGTCAAACTCCACCCCAATTCAAACTTTTTTTCTTGTATTACTTTTCTGTGAATTAGTATTCCTTCTCAGTAGGTAGGTAATTTTTAAGCTTATCTTTCTTAACAGAAATTCTATACCTTCTCAATGAAATTGTATTCCTTCTCAATGCCTATAGTCAAACACCCCCCCCCCCCCCCCCATTCAAACTTTATTCATGTATTACTTCTTTGTGAATAAGTATTCCTTCTCAGTAGGCATTTTTAGGGTTATTCTTTTTAACTGAATTTTATAACTTCTCAATGGAATATATTCCTTCTCGAAGGAACTACCCCCCTCCATTCCCACCGTATATAAGGAGCTGCTCCTCCTCTCCTCCTCCCACTCTTGCTCGTGCTTTTGTAGTGTTCACTAGTTTTCCAGTGCTCTCCTTCAAACTCCAGCTCTCATCTTCAGCTCTAGACCTGCTCTTCAGCTCCAGACCTGCTCTTCAGCTCCAGACCCGCTCTTCAGCTATCGTCCCCTGCTCCTCTGGGATAAGTGAGAAACCTCATTCGTTTACCTCCTGGTTTGCAATTTAGGTCTACCTCTCCCCCAAAACCCACTCTTTTTTTAAATCAAGTTTGACCTTGATTAGTTCTTTTTTTTCCCCAATCACTTGATTGGTTTTTTTTTTTCGTTCAAGTTTGACCTTGATAAGTTTTTTTTTTTTGTTCTCAATCAGTTGATAGTTTTTTTTTTCTATTTTGAAATTAATTTCGTAATTATTTTTTTTGTTGTCTGGGTTTTTTAAAACAATTTTTGTTTATTAGCTAACTTTTTGAAGTAATTTTTTCTTTTCAATCTGTTGATTGAAAATTTTGTTACTATTCTTTTTTTTCTCTCAATCAGTTGATTGTGATTTTTTTCTTTCTGTAAGTAATTTCATAAAAATTAATTTTTTTGTCTTGGTTTTGGTTATTGGTTTTTTAAAACAATTTTAGTTCAATACTTTTCTAAAAATTTTTTCTTTTCAATCCGTTGGTTGAAAATTTTGTTATTATTCTTTCTTTTTCCTCAATCAGTTGATTGTGTTTTATTTTTTCTCTATTTTGCAAATAATTTCATCAAAAAATCAACAAAAAAAAATTTTTGTTATCGCTTTATCTATTGGTTTTTTAAAGCAATTTTCGTTCAATACTTTTCTGAAATTTTTTCTTTTCAATCCGTTGGTTGAAAATTTTGTTATTATTCTTTCTTTTTCCTCAATCAGTTGATTGTGTTTTTTTCTTCTCTATTTTGTAAATAATTCCGTAATTATTTTGTTGTTTTGGTTTTTCTAAAACAATTTTTGTTTAATAGCTACTTTTCTGAAGTTTTTTCTTTTTCAATCCGTTGGTTGAAAATTTTGTTATTATTCTTTTTTTGTCTCAATCACTTGATTGTTTTTTTCTTTTCGTGAATCATTTCATACAGAATTTTTTTTAGTTTGATTTCAATTCAGTTTATTTTGCATTTTTCTCTTGAAATTTTGTTTAGTTTCCAATTTTTTCTGATTAATCAACTTTGATAAAATTTAATTTGTCCATTTCTCAATTTGAACTAAATTGAAACTCACAAATTGTTCACCTAACAGATTCATTCATTTCGATTTTTTCTCTTGCTTGCAAGGTAGAGTTTTGATTTTTGTCTTTCGTGATGGCGGGTATTTCAAGAGCCTGTTCTTTCTGTAAGAGGGTATTCCAATGTGCCAATGAATTGATAAAGCATGAAATGAGATGTGGACTGGGTAGAAGTGAAAACATGAAAAGACCTGCATCCCCTTCATCGTTGGATGAAAATGAATCCTTGTTTTCCAATTTGTGTGGCCACTGTGGGAAGTACTTTCCTTCAATAGAGGAGAAAGTAGCACATGAACAGACTCATACTGATTTGTGTTCACCTTCTCCTGCCAAAAAGAGGAACACACCTCCCATTGATGATGGAGCCACATTCTTTGACACCGTGTGTGCATATTGTGGAATGGATTTTGTTTCGAGGGAAGAGAGAGAAACCCATGAGCAAGCCTTACATGTACGGGATTTCTGCACCAGATGTGGACTATTTTTTGATGACAATACTATGCGATTGGATCATGAACTTGATTGTTACTTAGATTTAGAGTGTGACAAATGTGGTGCACGATTTATGAATGCTCACCTCTATGCCACACACTACAATTATTGTACAACAAGAACTAATACTATCCATAATAGAGGGGATCCAAGCGTAGGTCAAATAGTTGTAAATGCCCCCGATGATGACCAAATAATTCCGTACAACTCAGCATTCCTCAATCGCATAGCATCTTACTTCATACAATCTAATTATGCCTTCGACTTGCCATCATTCCTTATCGATATTAGACCCAAATTGATAAAAATTCCGAAAAAATCTCTGGCTGAACATGGTGCGATTAAATTCAATATGCTTATCGATATTCAGGTCGTCAACTCCTTAGGAGAGGAAATGGATTGTAACCTCAAAGTAAAAAACGATATATTGTTACATGAAAACGAAATTGATTCAATCCTCAAATCGATGGGAAATAGTTTGAATAATGAACTTTCTGAACTTGAAGTGAAGAAAAGTGGGTGGAAATTGGAAGTAATTCATGGCATCAGAGTAAGAATAAACAAATACTCTCCACTCCGAGGTGGCATGTTCATTGATCTCCCAGAAAAAATTAAAAATAGAAAAGCTTGTATTAATGTGATAAATCAAGACAATTTTTGTTTCAAGTATGCCATATTAGCTAATTTGGTTCATATTAATCCTCAAAGAGCATCTACCTATGTAAATCTGAGACATAACTACAACTTTGACTGCATAAGATTCCCTGCCACAATGTATGACATCAAAAAATTTGAGAAAATCAATAATATTTCAATTAACATATTTAAATTAGACGAAAATGACAACATATACCCCAAGAAAATTGTTGAGCAGGAACTAGAGGACCATAGAGATTTATTATTATTAGAGAAAAAATTAGGAAGTGGTGAGATCATAAACAACCACTAGGTATATATTAAAGATTTTAACAAGTTAGTTCGTTCACAAGTTACAAGAAAAGAACATAGAATCAACCTCTGCAAGAGGTGTCTTTGGTTCAAGCAGACTGATAACTCTGGTGACATCAAAGCTCATGAAAATCTATGTAATTCCAATAAACCTGCTGTTCCAAAGATCCCTGAGAAAACGTACGTAGAATTTGAAAAAGTGGGTAGGTCTATGACAGTCCCCTATGTAGTTTATGCCGATTTCGAATCCATGTGTGAAGATATCCATACTGTCCTCCCAAACCCTGATACATCTTATACCCACCCCTACAATCAACATACCCCCACTTCTGCGTGTGCATATGTCCATATTCAAGAGGAGTTCTTACCCATCAGTGATCAAATACCAAAAAATTTGTTTTTATATCGAGGGGAAGATGTTGTTGAAAAGTTGTTGGAATTTTTAAATCAAGTAGCGGAGGAAGTCAGTAAAATATATAGTTTAAATAAAAAAATGCCAATTCTGACCCAAGCTGAGAAAAATCAATATGAGAGTGCAACAACGTGTTTCATGTGCAATAAAGCCTTCAGTTCCCCGGAAAATCCCAAAGTTCGTGACCATTGTCACATACTAGGGACTTACCGGGGAGCTGCCCATCGTAATTGTAATATTCAATATCAACCCCCCTCCTTCCTCCCTGTCCTGTTCCACAACCTCTCTGGATTTGACGCCCACTTCATAATTCCCAAATTAGGCTACAACAAGAAACAAATTGATGTCATAGCATCCACTTCTGAAAATTTCATCACCTTCTCCAAAAGAGTAAATAAAAAAATATCATTGAGATTTTTAGATAGCTTCCGATTTTTATCAAACAGTTTAGATGGTCTCGCCAAAACTTTAACTAATTTTAATATTTTACCTAAATTTTTCAATAATAATGAATTAGATCTTGTGAAAAGGAAAAGAGTATTCCCTTACGAGTATATGAACTCATGGGAGAAATATAATGAAACCCAATTACCCCCAATTAATGAATTTTATAGCCAACTGAAACATAGTGGTATAACCAATGTAGAATATGAACATGCGCAGAAAGTGTGGGAAGTATTCAATTGTTCCAGCATGGGGGAGTATAGCGATCTCTACATGAAAATCGATGTACTCCTCCTTGCTGAAATATTTGAATCATTTCGCAATATAACAATCAAATCCCATTCCCTTGATCCTGCTCACTACTTCACATCACCAATGATGACCTGGGATGCGATGCTCAAATGTACTCAGGTCAAAATTGAGCTTCTGACTGATTATAATCAGATTTTGATGGTAGAGGCTGGCATTAGGTGTGGACTAGTTCAAGTTCCAGGAAGGATGGCCGAAGCAAATAACCGCTTTATCGAGGGCTACAACCCTGATAAAGAGGACTTGTTTCTGGCCTACCAAGACTGTAATGCGCTCTATTCCACCGCAATGACCATGCCTCTACCCATTGGAGAATTTTCATTTGTAGAAGATCTAAATTCAATCAAACTGGAAACCCTCACTGCTGACGACCCATATGGATATCTTCTTGATGTTTCTCTTGACTACCCAGATGAGCTACACGATCACCATAATGATCTCCCCTTCCTTCCTGAGAAGTTGGGAAGTGTTGGTGGAAAGTTGGTGGCTCATCTCGGTGGTCGGAGAAACTATGTCGTACACTACATGGCTCTCAAGCAAGCATTAGATCATGGCATAAAATTAGTAAAAATTAACAGAGCACTAAAATTCCGACAGTCAAACTGGTTAAAACCCTATATTGAACTAAATAATGAATTAAGAAAGAAAGCTACCAACGATTTTGATAAAGACCAGTTCAAATTATATAATAACGCAGTATACGGAAAAACAATGGAATGTATTAGAAATCGAATCGATTTTAGACTTGTAACTAGCTATCAGCAGGCTGAGAAGCTAATTGCTAAGTCTAATTTCGTAGATTCAACTATTTTCAACGAAAATCTAGTCGGCATTTTAATGAGAAAAACAACCCTTACATTCAATCGACCTATATTTGTGGGGCAAGCGATTTTAGATCTTTCCAAAACAATTATGTATAACTATTTTTATGATGTTCTAAAACCCCTCTACCCTGACGCACTTAATCTCTTATATATGGACACTGATAGCTTCATCATGTCTATAAAAACCGATGACTGGTATCGAGACATGAAGAACCACCTGCTCAACCATCTAGACACCTCAAATTATCCCCAAGACCACCCACTTTACTCTAATATAAACAAAAAAGTTCTGGGAAAGTTCAAAGACGAAGCAGAAGGTAAACCTATTAATTTATTTATTGGCTTGAGACCGAAAATGTATGCCATGATCATTGATGGGAAAGAATATAAGAGAGCAAAAGGGGTGCAAAGGTGTGTAGTTGAAAAGAAAATCACTGTCGACCACTATCTTGATTGCTTATCATCATTATCAATAAAAAGAGACATATGTAGTCGTATTAGATCAAAAAATCACAATTTACAGTCCATTGTCACCAATAAAATATCATTGTCTCCTAATGACGATAAGAGACATATTTTAGATGATGGCATCACCACCTTAGCTTTAGGACACTACAGGCTGGCTCCTGAGTGATCCAATTTCATTTAATTATCATCATATCAAATTTTAAACAGGCTGGTCCTTTTTAATTTTATCATTGTATTAGGTTATCAAATTTTTAAACAGGCTGGTCCTTTTTTAGTTTATCATCGTCTTAGGTTATCAAATTTTTAAACAGGCTGGTCCTTTTTTAGTTTTATCATCGTCTTAGGTTATCAAATTTTTAAACAGGCTGGTCCTGTCAAATTTTATCATCGTCTTAGGTTATCAAATTTTCATCACCGTCTTAGGTTATCAAATTATCATCACTGTTATTAATTCTCATCATCGAATGTACACAGGGGTGGGTAAGTAAATTAATGTGTACGAGAGACAACGACCTGGTTGCGTACCAGTGGAGCAACCAAAGCTACACACTGTAGCTGGAAATCTTTCGGGATTTCCCGGGGGTTGCGGAACGAGTAAAACAACCAATGGTTAGCGGAACCTATGTAAAGGATTGCTTTTATTTTTTTCTTTATCTTTTTATTTTCCACTTTGATTTTATTCACAATCCTTCATATTTGTTTTGTAATAACCTATGTTTGGTTTACTCGTTCCATTACGCGAGGGTGGGCCCGGGGTACGCAACCAGGTCGTTGTCTCTCAAAAAGGGAGGGGTGAAAGTTATTGCAATGGACTTATGATGAGAATTTGGGAGGGCGTTGATGAAATTTTCAAGTTGTGGTGATGGTAATAGTGGGTTGCAAATAGTATATAAGGGCTGGTCCTCTCACAAACGTCCTCAGTATTCAACATGCAGTTGGTGAAGCAAGGTGTCGGTCTCCCAGTCCACAATTTGGCAAAGTTAGAGGGGAATACCTCCGATAGAACAAGGCATAGCTCACTGCTACCCAATAGTATAAGGTGCATAATGTGTGCGACTTCGAATGGTGGCAAAACAAATTTGATGCTCAATCTGTTATACTCTCTTCAGGGATTGAGATTTGAAAACATCTATCTCTTTAGTAGAACCCTCCACCAACCTCAATACGTCCAATTGACTAGAATCATGGAGCCCCTAAAAGAAATCGGCTTCTTCAAATACGAAAATAGTGATGAAGTACCACTACCCTCTCAAACTAAACCAAATTCCGTAATGATTTTTGATGACGTAGCTTGCGACAAACAAGATAGGATTAGGATGTTCTTCAGCATGGGTCGACATAGTAAGACAGATAGCTTTTATTTAGCCCAAAGTTATTGTCGTATACCTAAACATTTGGTCAGGGATTGTGCCAATTTAATCGTTGTATTTAGACAAGATACGTTAAATATGAAAAAGATATACGAGGACCATGTAAACATGGATATGTCATTCGTCAAATTCAAAGACATTTGTTCAAGATGTTGGGAAACTAGTAGGTATGGGTTTTTGGTCATAGACAAAGAGTGTGGTGTCAGCAGTGGGAGATATAGGCTAGGTTTCGATACCTATATAATACCCTGAATTAGGATAAATCAGTTAGTCTATTGCAAACCATGGAAGGAGTAACATCTATTGAGCGAGAGATCGCTGAGGTTCGTAAAGCTATTAGAGCGAGGTATAACCAGATAAGGAGGAGCAGGGAGGACACAGAAGAACATCTCAAGAAGAGGTTTGAACCCATTCGAGAAGCTATTCTGAATCCGCCATCACCCAAGAAGCCGAAATTGGAGCAGACAGCTGTGTCATCTACAATTGATTCATGGAAGTACATTAACAGGAGGAGAAGAAGAACCAGACCAAGACGCATTTTCGACTTATTCGGAAAGAAAGTAGAAGAAACCGATATCTCATCAGATTCTACTGCGATACCATACATCATGTCACCTAAAGAGGAACCACCTACTGGATCGACAACGCAAGAAGACGTGAGAGTTATTCCAACCCCTCAAGAACCATTTGCATCGTCATCACCAGTTGAGCCATCATATGGACATTATGCATCAGAGTACGTCAGGAAGAAAATTGATAGAGCACCAGGATTTGATGACCTTTATGGAATCCACTACCACAGAGAATCTGACCGCTTCACATTGGGAGACAGTTATGTAACTATCAGAGATGATGTGATGCGAATAGGAACAGACATGCAAATCCATTGCACCCTTGGACTATTAGAACTTCTCTTCATGAAAAATCCGGACAAGACAATGATCAGGGACCATGATCTTCAATCCTACAAAAAGATACTGGATGCGACCAATGCACATAAGAAAAGATTTAGTTCAACAGAGAATTTCAACATTGAACGGGCACATCCGAAATGGGCTATTATTAGGAAATTCTACCCAAGAAAGAAGCCCACTACTTCATCTGAAAATAATTCATAATCGTCTAGGTCCAAGTATCCGAAAGGTAAGACCTATGAGGCACTAGTAGTGAGGACCTGTTTTTAATAGACGGTATCAAAAGAAAATCTCTCATTTTGCTGAGTAACCCTCCTAGAGGTTGTGGTGGAAATCCCTTCGGATGGGAGGGTCAGCATGTAACGTAATTTTCTCGACCTATATAAACATCAGTATCTGAGAATACATCATCATTCAGTGTCAAGACTCGAAACATGACAGACGTCAAGAGAAAAATAATTGAGGAGCTTCATCGACCAGCCAGGAAGAACTATAAAAGAAGAAGAGTGATTCTGAAAGGAATAGACGATTTATGGCAAGCAGATCTACTGGAACTTCAACCGTATTCGAGAATCAATGGAGGAAATCGATACATACTCGTTGTAATAGATTGCCTATCGAAATTCGTTTGGATAGCTCCACTCAAATCCAAGACAGCCACAGCAACCAGTATGGGATTCCAGCAGATATTCGAGAAGTCAGCACCACGTTTACCACGTCATTTACAAACTGATCGTGGAAAAGAATTCTATAATGCCACTGTGAGAGGGCTACTGAACAGTCATAACATCAACCACTACTCTACCTTCACCAATCTGAAAGCATCAATAGTGGAACGAGTGATTCGCACTCTGAAGACATTGCTTTGGAAACAGTTCAGTATGCAGGGACATTACAAATGGGTGAATGTCATAGAAGAAATCGTTGGACTGTATAACAAGACCAAACATTCCTCGATCAAGATGGCACCCGCAGATGTCAAAGGAAAACGAAAAGAGAAGTTGGCACTCAAGACCTTATTCGCACCGAAGAAGAGGAAGAAACAACAGCCAAAATTCAAGATTGACGACTACGTGAGGATATCCAAGAGGAAAGCAGAATTTGAAAAGGGATACACTCCCTCGTGGTCAACTGAAATATTCAAGATCATTCGAGTGAAGAAGACTGTACCACCCACCTACATCCTGGAGGATAGTGAGAAGAAACAAGTTGCCGGAGGATTTTATCAAGAAGAACTACAATTGACCAAGTACCCAAGAATATATCTTGTGGAGAAGATACTACGACGAGATGGAGAGGGTCGAGCGTACGTAAAATGGTTGGGATTCGACTCGAGACATAATAGTTGGATCAATACCGAGAATTTTGCTCAATGAAGATAGTACGATAGGATTCTCGTATATAAGGAGCTGCACACCCTGAAATCAGTCAGTTGTTAATTGGATCTCGAAGAGTCAACATGTTGAACGTTGAAGAGCACCTATCTAATGAGGAGGAAGGGGTTGAACGGGTGGAGTACCATACTCACTACCCCTACGGTTCATCCTTGGACTATGGACAGGAGATACGGATCGCCATACAGCATCAAGACCTCTTCACCCTACCGAGTCAAAGTTTCCTGGAGCTACAAGGACGTTTCCTGAAGGAAGATGGATCAGGACCACCGCTGCCAGCTACTATGTCAATGACCAGCAACGCCTTCCCGTTTCTCTTTGATGAGATACGCTACGAAATATGTGCCACAGAAATCGACCGAGTGAGGAATCCCGGCATAACATCATCGATGAAAGGCTACACATCGTTCATGAAAGGCACCGAGAACGAGATTGAAAATTATGGTTGGGTAGTAACTGATACTCTCAACGTATCAACTGAAGGGTATTTCAACGTCTGTTTACCCCTCAGTGTGCTACTTGGATTCTTCGAATGTTATCAAAAAGTAGTGATCAACGTCAAGCAAGAACTGATATTTCTACGATCGAGAAGAGATGAAAACTGCTACTTGTCTCAAGGAGTTGCAGGAGCCGAACCAGCTCGGGCCAAAATCGAATTGACTCACCTCTCCTGGCGTGTACCCTACCTCACACTCGACAACCATCATCGACTGGAACTTCATCGTCATCTTCAAAAGGAAAAGGCAATACGAATGGATTTCCGCTGCTTGGAGCTCTACGAGTACCCTCTACTTCCGACAACCCAGAAGCATGTATGGAACGTCAAGACGTCGTCTCAAGTTGAAAAACCTAGATACGTAATATTAGCTTTTCAAACTGGAAGAAAGAACACGGTGAGGAAACTATCATGCCGTTTCGACCATTGTAATCTGAGCAATGTGAAGTTATTTTTGAACTCAAAATCATACCCATACGATGATCTGAATATCAACTTTGAAAGAAATCAATTTTCTGTCCTTTACCGAATGTATGCCACATTTCAACAAAGTTACTACGGGGTTGAATACAATCATCCATTACTTTCACTCAACCAATTCAAGGAAAGAGGAACTTTGGTTGTTTTGGATTGTTCAAAACAGAGTGAATCCATCAAATCTGGACCTATAGATGTGATGTTGGAATTTGAAGCGAGCGTAGCATTTCCCGGTGACACAACAGCGTATTGCCTCATCATTCACGACCGATCAGTGGAGTACAACCCTTTGACTAATATAGTCCGTCGAATGGTATAAAAATGTTGTCAGACTGCATGTAGGTATGAATCCTACGTCTTGAAGGAGATTTAGCGAATCATCGAACCTCAGCAGCTGGACCACTTCACCACTGACATTTGTCACGTGAAGCCTATATAAAAGGAGTACCATAATCGATTGTCATTCAGTCATCATCATGCCGTCAAAGAGAGAGGTTGTTCTGGATCTCCACTGGTTCTTCAACAATGAAATGAAGCATATCGTTAAAGAGTTATCGTTGAGTGATCACAATGTTTTCTCAGCACAACATTGGATTTTCAAACCACCCAAGGGATTGTACATTTACGTTCCAAAGGCTCGAAAAGCTAATAATTGGATCGTAAAGCACGTACACAGAATTCCGTGGGATGAAGGAGATGTGGAATACAGCCAGCTATCAAATATTTTTCATCGCATCTCATCTAATTATGACATCATCTATGTGAAAGGAAAGCAAAAGGTTGACTTCGTTCAACAGCTGGTCCCAAGAAACCTACGAATAGTTGACGTTGAAAGTATTGGATGCCCCAAAATATCTTCATTACTTGAACCTTTATCGATAGGATCGCATTGTATTTTTCATAATTCGGCACCAACATTATGTGCATTCCATAAATGTAGAGCAATAGCTGACTGGATGATTACTGATTGTTTGTAAATATGTTTTTTCATAATTAATAGTTGAAGTTGAAATGTTAAAAAAAATTGTGTTTACGTTTATGTTTGAATATTGTTTGTTAATTTTGTTTAAATTGTAATAAAAATTTGAAGAAAAAAAAGTTGAGATGTAACATCCTTTATTGTCTTTGGTCCAAGTATCCGAACGGTAAATCCTGTATGGTGCTAGTAGTGAGGACCGGCCGAGTAACCCTCTCAAAGGTTGCGGTGAAAATCCCTTCGGGAGAGAGGGTCGGCAGGGGAAAAAGACAGTAAAAATGATGACTCAAACTATTAGGCTAATACATTATGTTTATCGTTCATGTTCAAATATTGTTTATTTAAAAAAATTGTATATTGTTTGATAAAATTATATTAATTCATGTTGAAAAAAAAAATAAATTTAAAAAAAAATCAAAAAAAAAACTATCGATTGACCCCACCTTGACGCGGTGATAGAGCTTAGTTGGAAATTCCAACGACCAAGAGGGTCAACAAACTTTTAAATTTCTCGTTGAAGTATAAGTTTTACCTTTGGAGGACCAAGATGTTAAATTTACACCTGAATAAAAATAAACTCTGTTGATCGACCCCCACCTTGACGTGGTGACAGAGCTTAGTTGGAAACTACAATGACCAAGTAGGTCGAACAATGGTACTAATTGAATCTTAATGGTAAAGAAATTAGTTGTACTTACCTTAGATCCTTTGAACTGTCCTTTTCAGGACAATAAATATTTCTCTTAGTTGTACTGACCTTGCTTTGAAACTTGTAGTAGAGATTGAAACATGATTACAAGGTAGATGGACGATAGTGCCATCAAGTTAACCTATCATGAAGCTCCATTCTCAAGCTAGCTTAAATGATAGTTTTTACCTCATGACATTGGTAGGTGGGGTGAGAATGAGGGTGAGAGTGAGGGGGAGTGTGTGGGGTAAGTATGGGGAGAGTATGGGGGAGTATGTGGGGGTAAGTTTGGGGAGTACGTGGGAGTATGGGGGAACATGTAGGGGTAGGTGAGAGGGAATATGGGTGAGTGTGTTAGGAAGTATGGGTGAGTGTGTAAGGGTAAGTATGGGGGAGTATGTGGGGGTAGGTGAGAGGGAGTATGGGGTAGTGTGTAGGGGTAAGTATGGGGGAGTGTGTGAGGGTAAGTATGGGGGAGTATGTGGGGGTAGGTGAGAGGGAGTATGGGGTAGTGTGTAGGGGTAAGTATGGGGGAGTGTCTAAGGGTAAGTATGGGAGAGTATGTGGGGGTAGGTGAGAGGGAGTATGGGGGGGGAGGTGTGTAGGGGAGTATGGGGTACTGTGAAGGGGTAAGGAAGGGGAATATGTAGGGTAAGTATGGGGGAGTATGTGGGGGAGTGGTAGGAAGGAGTCCCTGGCAGGAAGAGTCCGGGGGGGGGAGGAAGGGGGCGGAAAGAGTGAGGGGGCGGAAAGAGTGAGGGGCGGGAGGAGTAAGGGGGTGGGAGGAGTACGGGGGCGGGAGGAGTACGGGGCGGGGGAGTGAGGGGGTGGAGAGTAAGGGGGCGGGAGAAGTAAGGGGGCGGGAGGAGTACGGGGGCAGAATGAGTAAGGGGGCGGGAGGAGTACGGGGGCGGGAGGAGTACGGGGGCGGGAGGAGTACGGGGGCGGGAGGAGTCAGGGGGCGGGAGGGGTGGTGGGGTAGGGGTCAGGGGGTGGGAGGGGTAGAGGTCAAGGTCAAAAGGTCATAGTATTAATAGTTATGTGCCAGAACCGCCCTTTTCTCTCTACTAAGGTTGTAAGGCGGTTATTAAGGTTGTAAGGACTTTAGTGCAAAACTTCAAGGAATCAGCTCTCCATCACATAGGGTGCTAAACAAACAAAAAATTGGAATATGATGACGTCACTTATGCGGACACACCGCTAATCTCCAATTCAGCAAAAAAAAAGACGTTCCTTCTTCTTAAAGAATTTTTCAAAATGGATTCAGAAGGCCTGTCTCCGCCCCCACCAGTGCGATACATTTTTACCCTTGATACACTTTTTGAAATTTCGTTGACATATTATGACAAGACAAATGTCTCCATTCTAAGGACTTTAAGCCTAACTTGAAATACTATATATTTATTTATACTTAAGGAGCTACCGATAGTCATATGTTACGTAATTAATGGTCAAAAATAAAATTGTCAAAAAAACAAAAAAGGTGGATTTAGAATTGACCAACCCACCAATAACAAAGGACTTTTGATCTTTAATGAAAAATAAATATTGTGGACGATAAAACTCCACTTAATGCTACGAACAAGCATATAGGAGAGATGAACGTTCAAACGACTGGAAACTCGAGTAGAAGAGAGGCTCGTATGAATGCATCACAAGTGGACGATGGAGATCTTCACTGAATTTCGCGCTGCAGAGGGATAAAAGCCGCCTATAGAACGGTGAAAACGTGATGAATTCAGAATCGCAAATTCCTTTGGTGAATGCAAAAGTCGAATATTTGAAAAGCTCGGGCTTTTCCTCGTGTTTCAAAGTTTATTCGAGATATTTTCCACCCTCGGATATCAACGAGAGCGCACGAACCTAAAATACGACGTAATTAATTGACGAACAATTGTATCCGGGTAATACAGATTTTTCACATACCAAAAGTACAATGAAGCTACGTGCCACATCCCAGCTCCACTAGAGGTACAAAAGGTTGTTGAAATAATGAGAATCCGTGATCCACTTTTACCGGATAAATTTCCTCCCTCTCACCACCCATCATCCTTCTCATCTACGAGTCCAAAGTATTAACAACACAAAGTATCAGAATATCTAACGTATAAACATTTTCAACGGTTCATAATTTCCATCTTATTAAGCTATCCAGTGTATCAAAATACCCAAGTATCAGAATATCCATCGTTTCAATATGTCCAACGTATCAAAATTCCAATGTATTGAAATGCCCAAGTATCTGAATATTCAACAAGCCAAAATGACTCACGTACCCAAATGTCTAACGCATATCCTGCGTGTCAAAATTTCCAACGAATTCAAGTTCCAATGAACCAGAATGTCCAATGAATCCAGATTCCTGAAGTATCAAACATTGTCCAACAGATCAACATTTCCTAGGTGTCAAAAAAGTCCAACGAATCCAATTTCCAGTGTATCGAAATGTCCAATGAATCATAGTGTCCAACTTATCCAAATTTCCGAAGTAAAAAATGTTCAACGCAATGCTGCTTTTTTAACTTTTAGGTGGGTTGAGGGAAGTAAAAAGTACGAAAAATGAGAAAGAAGGATTATTTGACGCCATGAAACATAAATTACTGCAGAGCAATGTGACAAAAGAGGGGTTAAAACCGTTGCATCATGTTACTCAATGATCGAGGGTAGTCGTATTTCATGCAGTTAAACGCACATTCCTTCGAGAGACTAAAATCCTCATTTTCAGAACTCGTTGGTCGTTAAAAGTTTCGTCTCAACCTTTGATATTCGAGGAGGTTGTTACGGAGTCTTTTTACCATCTTTTGAGCTGCTATCGAGAACCTTTTTGCGAGAACAAAACTAAATTACAGCGCACATCATGGCGAGAATACGCTTAAGAATCCCAGTTTTTCTGCAAGAGCGGAAAAAAATAAAAATTTGAGGGGAAATTAGCCAACTAGCGTGGTAAATTGAAATTTGCATTACAAGAGCGTTGAGGACCCTCGGTCTAATACCATCGACTCTCTCAAGGTATAAGTCACCAAGTGTATTTTTGAGAAGATTGATTTTTTATCAGAATGTTCATATTTTTTGACGCGAATCCATGGTTTTGGCGTCAAATAAAAATCAATAAAAATGCACCTAGCCGGGAAACGTTGAAAGGTGAAACTCACAGAGACACTCTTCGAGTGTGAAGGGACGTGGGAAGCAAAAATTTGATGCAGTTTTTCATTTTATCAAGAGTTAATTTTACTATTGTTCAATAAAAACCAGAAGTTCCCAACCTACTTATAATGTTTTAATAAATTATTTGATTTTGCGTTCGATTAGACTGATTTGACTGATCGGTAATGGGGTATTGCAATGAAAATGAAAAACACAACAATGAACATTAGGGGAGGAGAGCAAGAATAAAGACAACTGCATTTTTAAAACATCCCTGTGCATACAGTATGGTATACCTACTGAAAATATCAAAACAATAACAATTTACGTGTCAGTCGAAAAAATAAGATTTTGAAAATTCGCTCATTCACCCATGCTGCACGAATGGGATTTTTTAGTTTTTCGAGTAGGAACCCGCTTTACTCACGAAAGGCTGTTGAATGAATCATCGTTGTTATGCTTCGTACCTTCATTTTAGTGACACTGAACTGCTTCCGAGTCTACCAAGGTAGCGGAAGCTTTGTTTTCACTTTTCAAAGTTGAAAAAAAAAGGTCTACAAAATCGAAAATTTCCCCTCGCGTTTTACGTTCCAGACTTTTCTGAACAATTTTGGTTCCGTGTCTGTCTGTCATGAAATCCTTGCCGCAGCCATAACTTCTACAATTCTCATCCGATTTATATGAAATTTTCAGGAATTATGCGGGTTGACGTTTAGATGGTTCCCTATGAAAATCAATGCCAGGAGTGAAACATTGACAGTAGCCTCTGCGCATGCGCAAACGTAAATCGTTGTAACAGCCATAACACTTACATTTTCCATCCTATTTCGACGAAATTTCTCAGGATTGTTCTATGAAGGTACTTAGAGAATGATGTTTTGAGATTAACTACTAGGCATCGGATCATCTATACAATCGGGTTATGGATACTATGTTATTTTTTTATCTTACCTTCAGAGGCACAATTTGTTGTATCAAAACCAGTTCGGTTTCAGGAAGGGGAAAAGTACCCAAGATGCAACTTGTTTATTAGCAACCAAAATTACCAATGATTTGGAGAAAGATATGAAGCCCATTGCCGTATTTTTGGATCTGGCTAAAGCCTTTGAAACCATTTTTCATGATAAATTATTTATTAAGCTACAGGCTGTTGGCATTATTGATGAGGGTTTAAATTGGTTGAAAAGTTATTTAAGCAATAGAAAACAGTGTACTCGTGTAAATGGAGTTATGAGTGAGGAAGTAACTTTGGGAAACTATGGAGTTCCACAGGGTACAGTTCTAGGGCCTTTACTTTTCATCCTTTATATGAATGACATTGCCAAACTAAGCATTCTTGGTACTCTGATAATCTTCGCAGACGATACTGTTTTTTACACAAGTGCAAGTACCTGGGAGGATGCTTTTGCCAAGGCTGGTTTGGGAATGAGTATAATAAACGAATGGTTGTTGTGGAATAAGTTAACGTTAAATTGGGAGAAAACGAATTATTTAACTTTTAGTTTAATCCAGAAAACCCAACCAGTAAATCCCAAATTAATTGTTCATGGATCAAATTGTGAATGTCATTCCAACTGTCACACCTGCCCTGTAGTGACAAAAGTTGCACACACAAAATACTTAGGTTTGGTGTATGATGAGCAGGTGAAGTGGGAACTCCAAATTCGAGAATCAAATAAGAAACTCCGAAAAATGATTTACGTTTTTGCAAAATTAAAAAATATTGTCTCCCAAAAGCTGATGAAAATAATATATTCCTCTCTGGTTACCTCTATTCTCCTCTACTGTCTGCCTGCGTGGAGTGGAGGGTATAGATCCGCTTATAAAGCTCTTGAAACTACCCAAAAAGCCATCATACGTGTCATGTCCAATGCTCTCTGTAATGCCCCATCCTTTCCGATTTTTAGAAAGCTTGCCATTTTACCTTTCTCGCAAATTGTTGACGTATGTTGTATAAAACAATTATTTAAAGATACGTTTACTTTTCCAACACATGGATTGAATACCAGAACTATAGACGACATGACTATGTCTTTGCCGCTGTACAGAACCACTTTTACACAAAATAATTACCACTATCGTGCTATAAAAATTTTTAATCAACTTCCTGTGACTATAAAAAAAGAAGTGATAAACACAGAAACAAAAAATATATTTAAATTATTAGTTGTTCACATGATGGAGAGCCTATGATGCGGCCCAAACGATCAAGATTTGTTAATTTTAATTCTATTTTTTCCAACTAAGTATATAAGTTTATAATTTATCATGGAAGTGCAGATATTTAAATAGAGATTTTTGAGATCGACTCATCACCTAACACGGGCTGTTAGCCCATATTGGAGATTAATTTCCACCTATATATCAAGCGACATGTAAATAATGCGTTAAGTAACTACTTATTATGTTTGTACACATTACTATCATGTATCTATCATACTTTTTGGAAATAAACTAAATTAAAAAAAAAAAATGTGCCAGTTATGTGCCACACCCACTTGGCAGACGTTTTTTCGATGGACTACAAGCTTGGTTATTTTGCTTCCTCACTACCGAAGGTAGGGATGCTTTATTGCTTCAAAGAAGGGAATCACCACGTGATAATTCGAGCGTGATATGCTTTTGGGTCGATCTAGGATTACAAATAATACGTATGTATAAATATCTCTTGTGTTTCGGTCATCCCGGTTCAGTGTTGGCATCAAAGGTGACCGACGTTATATCGAAAAGGTTTATCCCGGGAAAATGACGTTCAAAAGGGTAGGACGAAAGGGGGATCATTAATTTCATCCCTTTGGAACAGGTTTTGATGGAGTAGATAGGGTTTCCCAACTGGAGAAGGTTATAGAAGGCCCTATATTGGGCACCTCCTGAGGGTTCATCTCCAAAACGCCCGTGGAATGGGGAAAAGGGACCTCCGTACAGAAGAGCGACTCTAAACACCTCTGTACAGTGTGCCAGGTTGCCGGATCTCTTGTAGGGAAGGATACAAGGGGTTAATCAAAGGGACTGGGTTTCCGCAGGTTCAAAGCAAATCCTCTCCGCGGGTCATTTTAAGGGGTACGGACGCGGCCTTCGCATTACTGACGGCACCACCTTTGGCTCAGTAAGCCACCTGCGAAGCAGGATAATTGCCTCTTCCAACAGAGTCACAGAGTTAACTCTGAATAACTTCCACAACATGGTTTTAGTTACTGGGCCACCGCTACCTTAACTACCCCTTATCTCAGGGAAGGAGAAGAACTGATTTTGGAGAAACGGATCCATAAACATATTGTTAACAAATACATACATTCCAGGGGACGTCCCATTAAATAAGCATTTTCGGTCAATTTAAACCAGCTGGTAAGCGATAAAACTTGCATTTTGGTTTATTATTTTCAATAATAAGCCTTTGGAATCGAGCAAGAAAAAAAAATTTTAACCCCCCCTCAAAATTTGATGTTTTACGTTTCAAGGTACGTAGAATACGAAAATCGAATTAAAAAATTTCCGTCTGTCCGCCGTACACCGTCCGCCGTACGCGGCACTTTTCTTAGCAACAGTGGACCGATTTGGTTCAAATTTGGTATATGGGCTCCATTTGGGGTCTAGTTGTGCCGCGAAGCTTTTGGTTGATGTAGGTCACTTCTAAGGGGTGAAAATTAAGTTAATTTTTCGGGAATTTCAAATTCGCGGAGGGCAGCATAAAGCTTTTCTCTTCGTATACTGTCATACGCTGCTTTAAAATCTATGAAGAGGTGGTGCACAGTCATCTGGAATTCCACGCTTTTTTCTAATACTTGTCTCAGGGAGAAAATCTGGTCGACTGTGGATTTCCCTTTTGTGAACCCACGCTGGTAACTTCCCACCACTCTCTCAGCATGAGGTAGGAGGCGATCAAATAGGATGTTTGATAATACTTTGTAGGAGAGGTTAAGAAGGGTAATACCCCTGTAGTTCCTACACTCAAGAGGGTCTCCCTTCTTATGAATTACACAGATTATGCCATTTTCCCAGTCAGTAGGCATCTTCTCACTGTTCCAAATTCTGTAGATCAATCTGTGCAAACGGGTCGTCAGCTCTTCACCTCCACCTTTGATCATCTCTGCACAAATGGAGTCATTTCCCGGCGCTTTGTTGTTCTTAAGCCGGGATATTGCGCATCGAACTTCATCAATTGTTGGTGGTTCAACCAATTCCTGGTGACCTTCAGGCTGAGCTGAGTCGCACCCGCTTTGCTGCTGGGTATTAAGCAATTGGTCAAAGTGTCTATTCCAGCGATCCAAGATATCCTGCTTGTCAGTGAGGAGCTCATCATTTTCATTTTTGCGCATGGTGTTTTTAGGCTGAAACCCTCTTCTCTTCTTGTTGATGCCCTTGTACAATTCCCTAACATTACAATTTTTGTAAGCCTTCTCAATATTTTCAACCTCCCTCTGATCACTGATTCTCTTCTTTCTGCGGTGCATCTTTTTTTCAGCTCTTCTTCTGTCTGAATACTCCTTCGCAGACCTACGTGTGTTCTTCTTCTGAATCATGTTTCGGTTCGCCTTATTTTTCTCATCTGTCAAAGCCTTACATTCCTCATCAAACCAGTCATTCCGTTTCGGAGGTTCAGCTGTTCCCAGGATCTCGTCAGCTGCTGACTTAATAGCGTGCTTTATGGCTCCCCATTCAGATTCCACATCTGTATCTGGCAGGACATCAGGGGGAGTCTTCAACAACTCTTCTACCTTTTCAATGTATAATTTAGCAGTTGTCTCGTCTTTGAGTTTCAGCAAGTTGAAAGGCTTACCTGTCTTCTGGAATTTCGCTTTCTTGGCATTAGAGAGTCTTGCTCGAACTTTTGCTTGCACCAGGAAGTGGTCTGAATCAATATTAGCCCCTCGATACGATCTAACGTCAAGAATATCTGAGGCATGCCTAGCATCAATCAGGATATGGTCTATCTGATTACAGAAGGTTTGATTACAGAAGGTTTTCTATCTAATTACAGAATCTTCATATCAATTGTTTGAAAAATCGCAGAAAAAACATCGACTCCTGGGATATCTTGGTAAGATCGTCAAATGAGTACTCACACAATTACTACTGTTCATTTTACCACTTTTTTTTTTTTTGTAAATACCGGCAGCTTTTGGTGTATCTTGGTACAACCTCACTATAGACCCCCCTCCCGAGGTAGGAATCCAAAAAGATGCCACCCAGTTTTCATCGGATAAGAAAAATTTGTCAAAATACCCCAAAATTTGGGGGGAAATCCGTTAAATAAAAACAAATGTTTTGAACAAGTGGGAAATTAAGGGTTAAAGAACCGAAATATATTGTGAATATCGAGGCTTGGGCAGAGTTTACAAAACGCACGTTTTATGAGCATTAACTTCCCCTTTCCACCTCTTGAAAGGCAAAATTCGAAAATCCGGCGACGTAGCGCACAACTAGATAGATTTCCGCGACGAATAAAAAAGAAACACGAAAATCGCCCGTCTTACTGTGGGACGTCCTAAAAAGTTGGCCCTACTCATGTTAGACCAGTTTCCCCTCGAAGTAGTAAGATTACCTCTTCCTGCAAAGCGAAACAGAAACTTCCACGTCATGGTTCTGAGAGGCTAAAATAGCGGAGTATAATACAGCGTGTAACACCTATGTTCCTGCCATAGCCTAGGGATGGATTCTACTACTAATTTGTGACTTTTTTTGTAATCCCCTTAAAATTCGACTTTTTTCACTTTCAAGATTTTTTCGTGTTTTCGACCTTGTATCATTAAAACGTTAATAACTCCTCCAATTTACTGAAAAAACTAAAATTTGACGATACCTCTGGAAAGAGCGATAAATTTCTTATCTCCCTAATGGAGAACCAAAGTTTTTCAAATAGGCAAAACGGGTGAAGAATGAACTTGAAGAGAAAAAATGGTCAAATCTTGTAAATCTCAACTTTTTTCAACGGCTCATAAATCCCTGCTTTCTAGCGTATGAACTCTAGGCCTGTGAGCCTAAAAGTTGACCCAAAAGCTCAGCTTTCCATCGGTATGGTCAGAATTGTTTCCAATATTTTTATTAGTAGAGAAAACCACATTTGAATGAGAAAAAACGGGATTTTTTCCAACGAAATCGAAGGTTTGACGGGAGGATTTGGGTTTGGATGGATAGTGAGAGGAGCGGCGGCGGAGGCAAGCGTTTACACCCTGGAAAGCAGGGACTTATGAGCGGTTTGAAAAAGTTGAGATTTTCAAGATTTGACCATTTTTCTTCTTCAAGTTCATTTTTCACCCGTTTCGCCTATTTAAAAAAACGATGGTTCTCAATCAGGGAGATGGAAAATTTTAACGCTCTTTCCAATGGTATCGTCTAATTTGAGTTTATCTGGTGAATTAAGGAGTTATTAACATTTTAATGATACAAGGTCGGAAACACGAAAATCTTAAAAGTGAAAAAATTCGGATTTTAAGTAGGTTACAAAAAAAAGTCAAGAGACAAAAAAGTCACAAATTAGTTGCAGAATCAATCCCTAGGCTATGACAGGAACATAGGTGTTACACTCTGGTTAACTATCAAGTTCCGCTTACCCCCTCCCCCAACTTCCTTTCGAAGGTAACAAAACTTCGAAATAGATAATTCTTCAAGATATTTCAATCTTGAAACAGTTTTCCCTTCTTCAAATGTTACCCTCACCACTGTTGGAGCACTCTTTCACTTTGTTTGTATTGATTCAATTGGTTATTCCTACCGGCCACCTCCACATCTCTGAGCCAATAGGATTCAGTATCCCTTTCACTTTTAACTACTTGCACCTGATTGGGGATGCCTTTCACTTTCTCGACCAAGTCCAAGTTCTCGTTCAAGTTGTTTCTTTGATGTATTCGTACTTTCAGTTCTTGTTTGTAATCAATGAAGACCTCACCGTCGAGATCAACTTGGTACCTTTTTTTCTTCAATATAGAGCGTTTTAATTGAAATCTCCTGCGAGAATATACCAACTAAATGAATTTTTCTTGTCAAAGTGGCACTACGTGTGGTTAGGTAAACCTAACTTCTGTTTGGTTTGAGGAAATCGATACGTATTTTCCCGTTACCCATCAGAGAGCGAGTGAGAGACGAGTCGAAGAGGGTTTTTGAAAAGCTCATTTCAATCGGGGAAGCAAAACCGACTCAATCACGTTAATAAGAAAAGATAGAACCGTTCGGAATGGGCGAAGAGTGGATACCACAGACCATATGGAGGGCGGCGTATTGATGTGCCTTGGATGAAAAGGCAAGGGGCGGTTAGGGGGTATGCCGGAGTATGATGGATTAGTTTCTTGCCTCATCCGCTTGACAAAAGCCTCTTTTTATTCCTGGGAAAGTGGAAAAAAGAAGAGAGAGGAAGGGGAAAGTGAACCGTGATTGAAGAGGACACAAATCGCATACTGTAGGTATACGTAACAGGACGGACGTGGGAATGAAAATCAGAGGTAAATGGAAAGGGAATCTCGTATTATAGAGAGAATTGTAAATGAGAAGGGGAATTTCCCTCACAATGACGAGACTATTAATAGTCCAACAGACCTAATACTGATCCAGTTGTTAATAGGCAAATTTTCTAATAGGCAAATAGAGCTCATTTAAGCAATTTCAGCGATATTTGACAGGGAACGTAGAGGAAATTTTTAGATTAGAGAACAACTGTGCATTCTATAGAGTCTCTCTTAATGACACCCCCTCCTAAGTAAGTTTCCTTCATATGTTTGGTTTACTAGTCGACTTTATTACAACTGTGACTAAAAGGAAGTTGTCCTTCAACAAAATTATTATATTTTTGGATTACTTTTATCATCTACACATCTACATCTAGAGCACGGCTTGCTTTAGTAGAATGCAACGGCAGTGAATGAGGAATTGCCAGGCGTTTGATGAGAATAAGATGGTCCCTACAATTTCCATTATTTCCCTTTCTTCCTTTGATCCCCCAGTGCAGCGCATGCCGAGCAATGGGGTGTGCACCTATTGCTTCCGAGTCTACCAAGGTAGCGGAAGCTTTGTTTTCACTTTTCAAGGACGAAAAAAAAAAGTTCTCCAAAATCAAAATTTTCACTCGCGTTTTGCGTTTTAGACCTTTCTGAACAATTTTGGTTCCGTGTCTGTCTGTCTGTGTGTCTGTCTGTCTGTCTGTCTGTGTGTCTGTCTGTCTGTCCGTCTGTCATCAATTCCTTGTAACGCGCATAACTATATGAAGTTATTGTCCGATTTCGATGAAATTTTCAGGGATTGTGCGGGTTGGTGTGTAGACGGTCCCCTATGGAAATCATCATCCCCGGACTGATAGAAGCGACTGCGCATGCGCAAACGTGAATTCCTTGTAACGGCCATAACTCCTACATTTTCCATCCGATTTCAATGAAATTTTCAGGGATGTTACAGATTAGTATTTAGATGGTCCCCTATGAAAATCACCACCTTCGGATAGATAGTAGCTACTGCGCATGCGCAAACATGAAATTCCTTGTAACGGCCATAACTTCCTCATTTTCCACTCGATTTCGATGAAATTTTCAGGGATTATGTGGATTAGGTTGTAGATGGTCCCCTATGAAAATCATTATCCCCGGACTCATAGAAGCGACTGCGCATGCGCAAACGTGAATTCCTTGTAACGGCCATAACTTCTACATTTTCAATCCGATTTCAATGAAATTTTCAGGGATGTTACAGATTAGTATTCAGATGGTCCCCTATGAAAATTGCCACCTTCGGACTGATAGTACCCACTGCGCATGCGCAAACGTGAATTTCCATGTAACTGCCATAACTTCTACATTTTCCATTCGATTTCAATGAATTTTTCAGGGATGTCACAGAGTAGTGTTTAGATGGTACCCTATGAAAATCATAGATAATTGTTTTTCATAGATGGATTTATTCATAGAGGAACGGTCTCCTGTGAGAGAGACGAGGCTTCAATAGCGCAGAGGATTGAGTCTTGTTTGTGCTCTAAGGATCGCGGGTTCGAATCCCAGTCGAGGCTAAGAATATTTTTGATCCAATCACATACATCCACTCACTCAATTTTTCATCCGAATTTGATGAAACTTTCTAGGATTGTCCAGATTAGCGTGTAGATGGTTCCTATGAGGGTAGTGAAAGGTACTTAGAGATTGGTGTTTTGAGATTAAGTACTATGCATCGGATCATCTATACAATCGGGTTATGGATACGAGGAAGCTATGTGCCACACCCACTTGGCAGACGTTTTTTTTTTAAATTTTTAATCGAAAGTAAACTTCATCCTGAACTTCATCCTAAACTTCATCCTGAACTTAAAGGGCTAGACATAGCATTTGAAAAATCGGTACTCGTTCCATTTACCCGTAAACGACGTTTAGGTCTGAACGCTACTGTTGATTTGGCAGGTCACTCATTCAAGGTCGAACATAAATTTAAATTCCTGGGATTGTGGATCGATAAAACATTGACTTGGAAAGCACATATTTCATATATAATTGGCAAATGTGAGAAATATTTAAATGTACTAAAAATGGTAACAAATAACAACTGGGGAGCTGATCTCTTAACTGCCTTGCTGTTTTACCGTTCCACCATTAGAGCCATTATGGACTACGGGTCATCGTTCTATGGCCAAGCAGCTGTCACAAATCTTAGAGCATTATCCATTCTCCAGAATAAATGTATCAGACAATGCATGGGATATCTAACGTCAACACCTATCGACACTATACTTGCAGAGTCATCTGAATTGCCATTGACCTTAAGGAGACAGTTTTTAACTGACAAATACGTCATTCGCCAAATATCTAATAATGGTGTACCAATACATGCCGTAATGGAACTTGCTCACACAGTGGCGTTCATAGTAACTGGTCAAATGAAGTAATACCACCTGTAGTTACAAGTTTTCTGCAAATGTCGACAAAATGTAGCCATATCGTAATAAATAACCCCCTCCCAATATTTTCCATAGAATATTCGATATTGTTCACTCCAATACAACTCCATCAGTTCCGACCCACCGATGATACGATAGCAATAAATGCTCAATTCGTAGAATTCGTCGAGCATAGGTGGCAGCAATATAAATTAGTGTTCACAGATGGCTCAAAAACAGGGGATATGGTGGGTTCGGCAGTTTTGGATGTTGACTCTGGGGTAGTCATGAGATACAAGCTACCAGAGGAGACAAGCAGTTATTCCTCCGAGGTGATCGCAATAATTCAAGCACTAAAACTCCTACTTTCTTTAACTCGGCCTTCATTCCGGACCGCCATAATTTGTACAGACTCCCTCAGTGCCTTACAAACACTCTCCTCCCCTTTCCTGGCTAAATTCAAAAATCATCTTGTTGTTGAGGCAGTAAGTCTAGTCAACAGTTGCAGGACCGCTGGGATGAATATTCAATTCGTGTGGGTCAAGTCTCATGTAGGTCTACTCCACAACGAACGTGTAGATCAGGCAGCAAAATCCGCCGCGCGTGAAGGAGAAACAATGACCCCGAATCTGCCAAGGGAAGAATATTATGCGATATCCAAAGGATGCATTCGTGCAAGTTGGCAGCAGTTTTTTGATCAAGGGTCAAAAGGAAAATTTTATAAAAATATAAATCCAAAAATTAGTTTTGTACCGTGGTTCAAGAACTTGAACAAACCTAAAAGGGAAATTAGAATTATATGCAGACTCAGAGCCAACCACGGAATCTGTCCAATGTATCTTCATCGAATTAGACTTAGGGAGGACGAATCTTGTGACTGTGGTCACCCAACTGGAGATCTTGAACATTTAATAATGACTTGTACCCTATATAATAATTCAAGAGAAAACATGTTAAATAAAATCCATAAAAATATAAAAGAAAACCCATTCAACTATCAGACCTTACTTAACCCTTCAGTGGTAGACGCCGGAGCGCGGCGCTCCCTTGGCCCATTATTCGAATACTGTGGTTCACAGTGGCTATTTTGAAGGCTGTTATTCACAGTTCCCTCCTAGATACTACCTCCATACAAGATCTCACCCTCCTCTCTATCCCCCAACCCGCTCAGGGGTTAATATGAGTCCCTTTCTTGTCGCCTACCCTTTGTGTACTTTTTTAAAATCTTGTATAAAATGACTGAGCACTACTCTAATCCCAGTTAATGGCTACAGTGGCTTGGGGTTAAATTCAGAATATTCCAACCCAAATTGAGACTTTTCCAAATCAAATTCAGACTATTCCATTTCAATGTAAATATTCATCATTTCAATATCAAAATTCTCAAATTTTTGTACCATCTTCCTCGCCACTGATAAATGCAACTCTGGGATATAAAAACAACTAGTGTTCGATGGACACAGCAGGACACAGCATGGACACAGCATTCTTTTGGGTTGAAAAAACTGAATAGTAAAAAAAAAAAACGATTTTTACCATTTCGTATTTCTGTGTTGAATGAAAAACTGTTTTTACCATTATGTTTTTCAATGATCACCTTTAGATACACCAGGAGATGAGTTGAATATCACATTCAGACCGATAACTATTCAAAAATATGATAAATACTGATTTATTCGGGAGGCAGTACCGAGAAAGCGCAGCGCTCCGGGGTCTACCAGTTGCGGAATGAAAAGAGGTCTACCACTGAAGGGTTAAGAGAGAAAACAGTGAAGTATGGGATGAAATTTGTATATTTTTAAATGAGACCGGTCTGCAGATTTGATTTACCTATTCAATTTATATATTCCTTATTAGTAAAAGTTGATATAATATATTATTGTTTATTATATTAATAATAGAAAATTAAATTTTGCTAGTTATATTATTTTATTAGAAAATTACCAAGTTTGTCATTATTTTGATATAATAATGCATTGATTATAATTTTGGAAAATTGTTGTACTATGCATGGCTTAATGTAAATAAACAATGACAAAAAAAAAAACTTCATCCTGAGAATTATGACACCAGCCGTTCTCTTTTTGGATGAGTAGATTTTTTCTATGGTTTTTCAAATTTTCGAATGTTTATGACGTCACGCGCTCCTCCCTCCTGGGCGGGACCCCCAGCCCACTGTGACGTCATAAACATTCGAAACTTTGAAAAACCATAGAAAAAGGTCTTCTCAGGCTAGAAGGTCGCGGTTGGTGTCAAAATTTTCAGAATAAGGTCTAGTTTAGAGTAAAAATAACAATAAACAGTTTTTCCGACCCATGCGCACACCCCATTACCTACTTGTTTCCTTTCGTCGGCAATAGCTATTGGCGAACTGATGAGGTTCGGATGGCCTACCAAAAGCAAACCTGAGTAGAACCGAACAAATGTGAAGACGTCTGTGGGGTATTCCACGGTGACCGAAACCGAATTGAATCTTTACGTGCCGAATGAAACCGTACAAGTGTGAAGAACCATTCTTCATTCCCTCAACATTGAGGTAATTCAACAATTGACTTTAACTTTCGAGCCTGGTGTGTATCTCGAAACTCAAAGGATGTTGAAAAAAAAATGAAATAAGACCAAGAAAAAAGTAGCCCAATTTACGAGAAAAAGCAATATCCCGTAGACAGGAGGTTAAACAAACCCGCTTCCTTTCTCTCTTTCTTTATTTTTGTAGTTGCAAGGTTCTTTCAGTTCCAGTCCCCTTTGAAATTGTTCCACTTGATGAAAAGTTTCAGGTGCTCTGTGCGTTTTCCAATGTTTCATTCAAGCCATTTGATACGTCTTGTTTTCGTGATCTGCTTTCTTAGGAGCTCCATGTTTCTCTTCTAACTTTACCACACCAACGATGCAGATACGAGAAGTAAAGAAGTAAAGTCAACTAAAATCCATTTCATTTTTTTTTTTTTTTTTTTGTTTTTTTTTGTTTAAACAATCTCCCCTCAAAGACTAAAGGTCTCTCTGACGGAGGGGGCACGCCGTAAAACAGAATAAATAAATAAATCAAATATAATGGGGAGAACGCCCAGGACTCACCCGACGCCGGCCCTAGGGATGAGGGAAGTTGAGGAAGGTGGGGGTGGGAGAGAGGGATGAAGGGAAGTGCCTCTATAAAAAGACCACCAGTTCAGATATGAGCCGAGCAGGACGCGTCTGGTGACACCATGGAGTACGCCCACCGAGATGCCCAACTCGCGCAACTCCGTGGCACTTTTCCCGCACCACACTCCGCGCCACGACAAGGTTGCAGCCATCACCCTGATGTTGTTGGGTTCCACTCCTTTTAGCTCTGACACTGCTTGCCGTAAATCATCTCTATCATACTTTCTTATCTTAGCCCGCCATGGTCTGCTCCATGTCCATGCTGCCATTAACAACCTGGACATCCAGGATAATGCAAGACCTGTCGGGCTTGACAGCAACAATGTCAGGCTTCTTGCCCTGGTCACTTGGCATGTGGTATAATCTCTCCCTTTCAACATCCCAGCCGCTGGATGACAAGGCACCTGCTATCTGCTTGGCGACTGCATCATGATGTAGGATGCGGCCCCCATGAGTTCGTGGACACTGCTGCACTACATGGTACAGGTGTTCATTTCCACTCCGACAGGCACGGCAAAGGGTATCTGTCATCCCACAACTACCCCTAGAACACCGTACCGCTGTTGGCAGTGTTGCCACGCGGACAGCGTGGAAGTTCCGGTAGTCGCGGGCCCCAATGCCCTCCGAAGCCCAATCCACCCATTGGGATGAGATAAAGCTTTCGGAGCACTGTCGGAGTTCTTTACCATCTACTGACTCATGCTGGGCAGCAGCGAACTCAGCAGACGAACTGGGTTTTGGAGCAGATGGTGTTGCTCGGTCGCACCATGCTAACTGCTGCCTGACAAAATCAAGACCAGCAGCAACACGGGCGACCTCCCAGCTCGACCCCTGAAGGGCTAGCAGGCGCTGGCGGCGCAGAGAAGGGATACATGCGGAGAGAGACACAATACCAAGCCCACCGGATTTGACCGGTGCATGGACATAGGCACTTGGGACACCAGGTGGGAACCTCAGCCAAGAGCGCACAGCAGAGCGGACTTCTCGATCTAATTCCTGCAGCCTCCCCGCCGTAAGCCTACCGAAGACCAACCCGTAAGTTAGCTTCGGCAGTAAGTATGTTGGCGACCCGATGGGACCAAGGAGATCGACCCACATTTATCGGGGTTTACCACGAGTCCACACCTGGATAGCTGCTTTGCAAATGCATTGAGGGCAATCTGCAAGCCCTCGCGGGTTTCTGCGAGTAGGATAACATCATCTGCAAAGGCCAATGCTCCTACTCGCACCCAAGGGGCGAGATCAAACCCTACTTCTGTGGGCAGCTTACCCAAGGCCGTATCCACGACCAGGTTAAAGAGGAGTGGTGATAGGGGATCCCCCTGGCGTACCCCACGCCCTATCCGTACATCCCCTGACACCTCACCTCCTGCCTCGAGGACTGTCACGCCTTCATGGTACAGACAGGTCACATACTCAATTAATCGAGATGGGGCCCCGACACCACGAAGGCAATCGGTCAGGGCAAGGTGACTGACTGTGTCAAAGGCCTTAGCGACGTCCAGAGCGGCGAGGTGGAGTTGCCGGCGTTTAATGTTTCTCTACATGTTTCTCTACTAACTTTACCACACCAACGATGCAGATACGAGAAGTAAAGAAGTAAAGTCGACTGAAATCCATTTCAGTCCATTTCAGTTTTGTTTTTTTTTTTTTTTTACTTGGAATTAAATCCTACTCCCGCGGGCCCTACTGACATGACACTCGTTAGTGTTGCCAGACGCCATCCAACATAAAATGGGGCAGAAAGGGATGTCCGTGTTTTTCATAAAGTCCACTCACGCACCATAAGTTGATGAGCAAATTTTCAAAGAAATCTTCAAAGGCTCATCAGGTTGAGGTAAACGAAATGTTAACTCATGGAGTACCCACTTGGCTGTTGCAATTTTGGGTACAACAAACATAAGCAAGTTTTCATTATTTATATGCATTGTTTATATATGAGTAGGCCAGTTCTAAAACGAGCTAAATCGTTTTCTTTTTTTTTTTTTTTTAATGAGTTATTGGTATCGTTGGATTCAGAATGGCGTCAGCTACATCCTTGAGGAAGTTTCCAATGTCAAAACGAGGCAAAACCCATCGAAAACGAGTAGAAAGTATGAGTGATCTTCCAAAATGCGCTAAAAAGGGTTATACTCCGAAGGGGTGCGCCTGATTTTGTTTCAAGTTTTTAATCGAAAGTAGACCTCATCCTTAGAATTTTGACATCAACAGCGACCTTCTAGCGTGAGAAGGCCTCTTTCTATGATTTTTCAAAGTTTCGAATGTTTATGACGTCACGCACCCCACTCGCCTCGGCGGTACCCCCCCCCCCCCCCCAGCCCAATGTGACGTCATAAACATTAAACTTTGAAAAAATCATAGAAAAAGGTCATCCCACGCTAGAAGGTCGCGGTTGGTGTCAAAATTCTCAGAATGAGGTCTAGTTTAGAGTAAAAATAACAATAAACAGTTTTTCCGACCCATGCGCACACCCCATTCCAAAATGAGTCCAAAACATCCCAGGAGCAGAACTCGCTAAAAGCCCTAAAAAAGATGAGGGCAATGGCCACTGAGCGTAGTTCAAAAGCAAAACGCGCTAAAAATAAAGGTGACTTCTTTCAATCTTATTTTTTCAGACTTTTCTATTAAATAAACTCCTGAATTAATTTAATTTAATTTTTTTATAACCAGATTTTTTGTTTGGCAGGTTGGTACGACTGTAAAGAGGGAAAAATTGTTTGTAGGAAAGTAAGGTTATGAGGTTTGTTAAAACAATCTCAAATTCCAAAACGCGATAATTTCTCATTTCAAATTGAAATAACTAATTTTTCCTCGAAGAAAAATGATACAATTTTGCATCAGAAATTTAGTGAACTTTTGAAACTTTTAGAAAAAAAACCATAAATGTAGGCTGTTAGGTTAAAATGCAGCAGTTTTTTGAGTTTTTCTCCGTTTCGTTTGGGAGTCTTTTAGCTCGTTTTGGAGTTAGCCTACTCATATATTCACAATTTCCGAAATTTTTTTGGATATTACAATTATGATTATGATGGTAATATCCACAAAAAAACTAATGACACGTTTTAGCAAATCTTCAAAAAATGAAAGTATCCCAATACTCAAAATTTTTTGCAAGGAATTTCTTTTTTTTCACTGAAATCAAGTTGCAAAAGAGTTGCCCCGTGTGCGAAGGGCCCTATGGGTTAAAAATGAAGAAATGGATTTATGAAATTAATTGGGCTCTGTGTCACTGAAGAAGAGTGTAACCAGCATCTAGGAAGTTGTATTTTTGTTGATTCATAAGTTTTATTACAAATAGTGCAGAGCCATTTCTGTCCCACTCCCAACTCTTATGGATTATAAGTTATGCTCCCCGCTCTGGGATCGATCCCTTCATTATATGTATTATCTACTATACCTATCTATCTACCTAAAATGGATTGTGGACGCTGTACCAAATAAAAACTCGGTTTCTCGTTATGGAATGAATTTCACGGCATGTCAACCTTTTAGGGAAAGGGAGTTGCCCTTAGAAGATAGAAGTGACATTTCAAGTGTACCCGTCGTAGTTTTTGATGAGGAATCTCGTACCTCAAACGTAACGGAAGCCCGTGAAAAGCGAACCGTTTCTCCGGTAGCGGAATCATATGAAAAGGACGTATCTCTCAGCGACAAAGACTTCTCGTCGTGCATTTCCATTTCGAGTTAAGTGCCGAAACGGGGTGGCTTTTTGCCAAGCATCTGACGCTTCTCTAAAGTGGGAGGGGGGGAAATGAATTAGGCGGGCCCTTCCTGAGAGGAAACTCAATTTCAGGCTATTGAAAGAAAACACGGCTGAAGGGGTAACTTTTGGGGAAAGAGCGTGAAACGATGGTTGTTAGGCGAGGGAAGGGTTCATTCAAGGAATACTTTGAATCAACTGAAGCTCTGCCTGGCATTGGTTCATTTACGAATTAAAAGTTAGTAAGTACCTACCTACATACCTATCGAGTGAAATCGCCAACCATGAAAAGGTCTAATCATCTCTTTAGACCTACTTCTATACACTAAATAGTGATGGGTGAAAGTGAGGTACTTACGACAAACTTTTCGAAAAGATTGTTGACGCAATAAAACTGATCTAGATACTAACGGTTTTCTTTTTTGTTACAAAAACGCTGCAAATTATTACACACTGCAAAATGTCCGTGAATAAACAGATTTTTTTTCTAAAAATATTTGTCCCATAGAAGAGAAAAACAATAGATCATTTTTTTTTTTTAAATTACGCCGTATTACGTGGCTCCAAGGCCATACGTGCACGGGCAGCCCAGTATAGTTCTGATGTCTTCCACCAGATGGTGTCTTCGTCGGTAAACGTATCTCGTATGTCCTGTAGCGTTGGACACGTGTCAAGGTGAGACGCGGTCATGTCCTCTTGGTGGCACAAAGTACAGATCGGGCTGTCATATATGCCAATTCTAAATAGGTGTTTTGCCAGGTAATCATGCCCGGTTCGTGCCCTGAAGCAGGCGACACTTTGTTTCCTGGGCAGGTTTTTTGGCAATGGGTTGTCAATGAGTGGCTCCCAATTCTTCCCCACAGCAGCTCTCTCGTGCTCCTTCCGGACAACGAGGTTCTTGTGGGCATCAATGAGGCGTTTTGCTGAACTGTACGGGAGTGGGGTGTTAGGTTGGGTCATGGCGGAGCCTCCCTTGGCTAAGACATCAGCCCTTTCATTACCCTCAATTAGGCAGTGAGAGGGGACCCACTGCAGCACCAAGTGAGACCCCCTTCCCAACAGCCGCTCTATTCTCTTTCGACACTCAATCACCATAGCCACGTCAGTCGTAGAGTTCCGAGTGAGGGCAGAAATGGCCGCATGTGAGTCCACGAGGATCACGATACGGGTGTCGTTTCTCTCGAGCAACCGATCCACCGCCAGCTTGATGGCAAACACCTCCCCCTCAAAATTGGTAGCCACCTGCCCTGCCGGCTCAGAAATCTCAAAGAGGGAGCAATGGACACCAGCTCCAGCATTTTTATTTGCCCCCATCGCTGATCCATCTGTGTAGACGTGGAGCCATTCGTGAGCCGGATACCAGAGGTTTAGGGTCTCCAGGAATATGCCTTTCAAAATGGGCGCTGGAGTGGTTTGCTTATCGACAGGTTCAGTTAATGACAGGGAACTTAGGGCCAATTTGCAGGGGACCAGATCCAGAGCAGTTGGGAGCATCTGCCTGTTGGCAGTGCCAAGTGCCTCAAAGTATGGTAGTTCTCGCACCTTTGATGAAAAAGTATGCTGAGTCTGAAGTCTCTCCGCAGCTGGCTGGTAGTCCTGCCAGTACGACGTGCCACTTCTTGCCAGGCGTTCATGCAGCCTCACGGCAGCAGCCTCCCTTCTCTGTGGCAGTGGGTCAATGTTGGTTTGCACCTGCATTGCCGCAACTGGGGTGGACTTCGGAGCTCCCAAGATAAGTCTCAAGGCTTTGTTCTGCGTAATGGTCAACTTGTTTAGGGCAGAACCTGAAGCGGTTACAAGCAGTTCCGATCCGTACTCCATTGAGGGGCGAACATACGTCTTGTAGGCTGTTGAGAGAATGTCCTGAGAAGCTCCCCATTTCACCCCTGCCAGCCTGTTAAGCAGTAACATTCTTCGGTCGCCCTGGCTGGAGAGTCTGGCAATGTGTTTCGACCAGGTCAGACGGGTATCCAGGTCAACACCCAGGTAAGTCGCACAATCAGTTCTCTCAATATCTGAATCCCCAAGCTTGAGAGCAACATCATGGGGTCTGGTGGACAGGGAGAACAATTGGCATATCGTTTTCGAGGCATTGATTTGCATTTTATTGTCCACTGCCCACGCGTGGATGCATGCCAGGACCTTGTTCATGCAATCATTCAGGGCCTGTACGTTACTGGAGGTAGCCCGCACGACTAAGTCGTCCGCATACAGCAAAGCATCAACGCCATGAATTTCCTTTATACTCCTGATTATGTCATCGACCATAATGTTGAAGAGGGTCGGACTAAGGACTGATCCCTGAGGCAGGCCCTGTCGTGTTTGTCTATACTGGGAAATGCCACCCTGGTAGTTCACCCGAATAAACCTCTGCGCTAGGTAGGATCGAACTGATTCAAAAAGCCTGCCACTGATCCCGCTTTCACCAAGTTTCTGCAGCAGTCTCCCTCTCCAAACCCGGTCAAACGCTGTTTTGAAATCGACCAGCACGGCGAGGGTGCTCTGTTGTCGTTGGTAGCCATCCTTTACACATTGGGTAAGCTGAGCTATCTGCTCCATTGTGCCACGGTTCCGTCTGAAGCCAGCCTGCTCCTCTGAAAGAATACGGTGGGTTTCGAGGTAGGTCTCAAGGCGGCCAAGAACCAATCGCTCAAACAGTTTCGAGAAGGCGCTTGTGAGCGATATAGGCCTGTAGCTGCTAGCTACATCAGCTGGCTTGCCTTTTTTCAGAATCGGCACGATTTCCGCTTTTCTCCATTCACAGGGATAATGACTCTCCCAGACTAGATTCAGGAAGCAGAGAATCACTTTTAATGCCTGTGATCCCTGGAACGCACTAGTGCACTAGGAACTCTGGCAAGATGTCATCAGGTCCCGAACTTTTGTTACCGGGTGTACGTTGCAGGGCAGCTCCGAGTTCTGCCTCATCAAAAGGAGAATTGAAGAGCCTGTGCTGGTCCTCTGTAAGGCATGTCGGGCGTAGTCTCGAGAAACTCTCCGAACTTTTCACCTTGTAGTCTGATGTCTTTTCTAGATGTTAGCCGTTTGTTCCTTACATGCCACGATTTGAAGCAGGAGCCGCGCTCGTTGTTGAGGTTTGAGATGTATTTGTGTGCCTTAATACCATCCCTGCGGAAGTCCAAATTTTGGAGGAATGTTGACACAGAGTCGTTTTTAGCTTCCACAACCCTCAATTTCAGGCGAGCCGTTTTGTGGCTGAGATCAGCCCTGTCATTTGCGTCTCCACTTCTCTCTGCAACGTCCCTAGCCTGATCTCGGGCCTCCTTCAGTTCTTGTAACTCCTCGTTCCAGAAAGGCCGATAATTTTTAACTATTCCTTTCGGTATAGTGTCACGTGCAACTTTCAGAATGGCGTTCTGAATCCTATTGCATGATTCATCAACCTTGTCGCTAAGCAATGACATTGTGATTTGCTGGTCAGAGAGAGCTGCAAATTTCTTCCAATCTGCCTTCTTCAGATTCCATCGGGCTCTCTGGCGTTCGTGGGCCTGTTGTTCAGTTGGCTTCCTCGCGATGACTCCCAGGATTGCTCGGTGTCCAAAGCCACTTGGTGCTGCAAGTAACTCAGTCCTGATGAGTGGTGCTATTGCTGAATGCGAGATGACAAGGTCTGGATGTGAGGAGCCCGCGCCATTATACGAGAGGAAGGTTGGGCCTGACGAGGCGTTTACGCAGATTGCTGGGTTTGTGTCAATGAAATCCTCCCATATGCGGCCAACTGTATCACTGTCACGGTAACCCCAGCGTGTCGAGGGCGCATTCATGTCTCCCAAGAGAAGGCTCCTTCCATTCCAGTTGAATTCAAGGCATTCCAGGGCAGGCTTGTTTCTGGGCGGGTTGTATGCAAAAAGAAGGCGGTAGTGGGTTCTGCCCTTCCAGACTGTCGCTTCTACCATTTCCAGTCGATCAGTTGCAGTCATTTCCTTGATTACGCGGAAGTCCATGCATAGGGAGTCCAGTGCAGCGACGATGATGCCTGAGGAATGGGATCTAGCACGGGGGAGGGCATAGGTCTGGTAGCCAGGGAGTTTGAAGTCTGATAAGTTATCGCTAGCGGCGCCTGCTTCCACTATGCCGAAAACCTCAGCTTGTACGTCCTTCAACATCTTGGTGAACTCAATGAACTTGGCTGTTGTAAGTCCGTCCGCATTCCAGTATACTGTGCGGAGTGCGCAGTCGGGTTGGCCTTTAGAAAGGCCGTTGAAAGACCGGCTCTGCATATGCCGAGTCATCATAGGTCGCTTTTGATTTTTTGTGTTTTTTCCTTTTTTACAATTCCTTGATTTTGGGCTGCTTTTGGCGACGGTGCATACGTTCAGTATCCTCGATACTTGCGAAAAGTGCTGAGGACGTCCAGGGGCACGACGAGGACGAGTATGCTTCACCCACCAACAATAGATCATAGATATAAGTCCATTGTTTCTATGAATAATCTCGTACACTTGTCTCGAGTACTCTGTGATCTCGTACTATCAGTTGATATCATTCCAGCCGTATCCAGCGGCGAAGAAATCAACTTGCTAGACAATGATTTATGTTTGGATGGAAAGAACCTTGCCGTGAGTCCGGTGTGGGAAATCTCAAATAAAAACGCTGCAAATCATTGCTCAAAGGTTTATTATTTTCTGTATAGATCACCCTTCTGTATAGATCACTGGTTCTCCGTCAATAGCACCTACCACCATCTGTATTCTCCCTTGACCTTCCCTCTCAAATTTCAGCTTCCTGCGTTCAATAGGATTGAAAATGGCTTCGGAGCTCACTCAGCTGATCAGTGATCTTAAGAGTGAAGAAGATCTCCTCGAATGCTGGAGACGCCTGGAAGAGCACTGATCAGCTGAGTGAGCTCCGAAGCCATTTTCAATCCTATTGAACGCAGGAATGTAACTACGGTTTACTATAGTTATAACAATTCACTCGGTTGCTATGATAACGAAAACACAAAATAGAGCAGAAATAGTTTTAGATTTGAATGATATTGAAGTTTTAATTCTAGAACATATATTTTTCAATTTAAATGTAAGGAAACGCTTACATTTTGGCGCAGTCTGGATTCGAATCACTTGGTGAGTCACTTTACAGCATTACTCTACTTGGACAATGTCAAATCCACGTTTAGAGAGCCAGATCTCGCTGGCACCAGAGACTGTTTCCCAGTTTCAAAGGATTTTGCTGCACCATCAAACCACAAATTTGAATATGTTTCAAGAGCTGATGAATTCAATGTCTGGAACTTTCAAGAATATTATTGAAAGTATACCAACGGACTCGCAACGTTTGAATATCCCATCTTTTGATGGAATGAATGAAGATCCAACAATGTGGATACGGTTATATGAAATAGCATGTCATACCAATCATTGGCATACTGATAGTTTGAAAATAACCAATCTAATTTCGTATCTCTCAGAAGGCAGCACATCGCAAAAATGGTTTTACTCCCGTTTGCTTAGTGATGAAAAGTTAGATGATTGGGAAAGTTGGAAAAGGTCTTTTTCAGAGTCCTTTGGTCAGAAGTTGCCATGAATGTCAGATTCATAAGTTTAAATTCAGAACAAAACCGGACACTATGATCATTCAAGAAAAATCCCAGATCCCATTTGAATGTATACACCTTGATTTTGGAGAAAGAAGAAAGAAATCTGAGGGAACGGCTAAAACGCAATCATTTCTCGTAATTGTCGATGAAGCCTCCAGATTTATGCATGCAAAAGCTATGAAAGAGAGCTCAATAGCCGTGATCAACTATCTAAATAGTTACCCACATATTGGAAAAGTGAGAAAAATAGTCTCGGACAACGGCTCTCAGTTCATATCGGAACAAATGAAAAAATTCGCAGCCGACAGAGGAATTGAATGGGTCACCTCGGCTCCTTATCACCCTGAAAGTAACGGTTTAGTTGAAAGAAAGATGCGAGACATCAAACAGTTCTTTGCCTTATACCCCAATTTCAAAGGCTGTTGGAAGAAGTGCTTAGACGCTGCAGTTAGTCATTCAAACAGATCCTATTGTATACCGGTTGGATGTTCACCCAAGTTCAAAGCTTTCAAAATCAAGCCAGTGTTTCCAGCAGATGCGAAATATGGTATCACCGAAGATATGATTGAAGAAACAGAGAATCCACCACATAACTACAACAGTTCTATGAAGAGGCAATTCGATCGGAGGCATTGGCAAAAATACCATCATTCAAAGAAGGAGGCCGAATTCTAGTTCAATGTGGATTAAAGGACAAACATCCATTGATTAAAGGGCCATTTCTGATCAAAAAGATTTGTTGGATGAATGGATTCCCGAAAACCATTATATATCAAGACGATGAAGATAATGAAAGAGTGGCATCCTGCAAAAACGCATTACCTTATCACTGTCGGAGCAGTGATGGAACTTGAGTGGGGGGATGTAACTACGGTTTACTATAGTTATAACAATTCACTCGGTTGCTATGATAACGAAAACACAAAATAAAGCAGAAATAGTTTTAGATTTGAATGATATTGAAGTTTAATTCTAGAACATATATTTTTCAATTTAAATGTAAGGAAACCCTTACAAGGAAGCTGAAATTTGAGAGGGAAGGTCAAGGGAGAATACAGATGGTGGTAGGTGCTATTGATGGAGAACCAGTGATCTATACAGAAGGGTGATCTATACAGAAAATAATAAACCTTTGAGCAATGATTTGCAGCGTTTTTTACCAACCAACATTTTTTTACCTACCAACTATTGGTAGGTACTACCTACCACACCATACTGGCTTCACACCTTCACAATCAAGTTATTAGAAAGAACTAAACGCTTCACACTCGATTCGAAAAATAGAAAGCTTCATATGGAAATTTGATTAATGGTTAAGCAGAAGGCAAAACTGTACACAAATCGAAGAAATGAACAGCGATCGCATAAAATTTGAACGGAGATTAGTCCTCTTTTGCGATTCACACTCATGATTCTGTTTTACCGAAGGAAAACCTTCAAGTACTCGTAGGGACCGAACGGTTTGTCCTACAGAGCTCCGGGTGGTCTCAAAAATTTTTAAAAATTCAATACTATTTAAAATTGGTGAAAAAACGATACCTTTATTTCGAGAGTTTTCGAGCTAGGGCACTCTTGAAAATTTCAACCCTTAATTTTTACCCCTTAGAAGTGACCTACATCAACCAAAAGCTTCGCGGCACTAGACCCCAAATGGAGCCCATATACCAAATTTGAACCAAATCGGTCCAGTGTTGCTAAGAAAAGTGCCGCGTACGGCGGACGGACGGAAATTTTTTTTATTCGATTTTCGGATTCTACGTACCTTGAAACTAAAACATAAAATTTTGAGGGGGAGTTGAAATTTTTTTTCTTGCTCGATTCCGAAGGCTTATTATTGAAAATAATAAACCAAAACCTAGTATCAAGCCACATGTTAATGACATTGAAATCCAACTGGGAAAGCACCCGTGATTATGATCATGATCAATGTGCCGATGAAAGTAAGAGAATAGCGGGTATTCAGAGGGCTCTTGAAGAACGGACATTGCGGTTCAAAAGATTGAGCCACAAGGAAGGAAGAGCAAGGATGAACATCACCATACTAAATAGAATTTTGATAAAGAAATAGAAAAAGAAAAAAAAAAGAAAAAGCAAGGAAGAAATCGAATTTATTCAATAAATTTGTGAATTTTGTGGGGGGGGGGGAAGTGCCACGAAAAATTCCTTAACCCCCAGCCAAAAGACATATCCAAGTCAAAACACCGGTCCCAACGATTTTGGATGGTGATCATACAAGTAGTGCTAACTTACCGAAGGTCTGAGAGATGAACATGTTTCCCTTCTCGTAGGATGTTGGGATCGTGACGCGAAAGCTTCTTGAGCAGACGAGAAACCTTGTCTCCAAAACTCAGTGCGGGAAAGCTTGTCTCTACAAAACTCTGTGCGAGAAACGAAACAAAGCTAAACGGTAGCATAGTGAAACGAGGTTGGTAGGTAAATGCACAAAAGATGAATTTTACAGAAGTAGGAACATCAACATAACACTACATTCCCGTAGAAAACAAAATGCCTAACAACAAAAAGAAAAATGGCAACTGACCACAATTTTTTTGGGAGGGGGGAAAAAAGGAAGACACATTAGGGAGGAATACAGCGGAAGGAAAACGAAGAGAAGAGATTGTTCGGCTTCGGCGCAAGAAGTATGGATGGTTTACATCATGGATGCTATTACCTCCCGCCTAATGAGCCTCCTCCATCGATTACCAATCTTGGATGTAAGCTTACCTTGGTGCAGCTCAATTACCAAACAATGAAATTATATTAATTACCTCCGACCTGGAAAAGTACTTGTTCGTGACATTTTTCTTTCTAACTTCAAAATAACTTCAAATTTGAATTAGATCAGAGTATGATTCGAATCATGGTTTCTACTCATTCCATGTATTTATATTTTTCATTATCCTTATTGTAATCAATGATAGTGTGTTACAAGTTTGGCGCAGTCATGTCATCTGTCGACCTACGGTTAACCCCAATCAACCCAAAATATATTTGAATACACCTTGTCTTTAACGATTTTTAAAAAGCAGCGGGAACTGTTTTTGCTTCCGAGTCTACCAAGGTAGCGGAAGCTTTGTTTTCACTTTTCAAGGTCGAGAAAAAAAAGTTCTCCAAAATCAAAATTTTCACTCGCGTTTTGCGTTTTAGACCTTTCTGAACAATTTTGGTTCAGTGTCTGTGTGTCTGTCTGTCATGAATTCCTTGTAACGCGCATAACTATACGAAGTTATTGTCCGATTTCAATGAAATTTTCAGGGATTGTGCGGGTTGGTGTGTAGACGGTCCCCTATGAAAATCATCATCCCCGGACTGATAGAAGCGACTGCGCATGCGCAAACGTGAATTCCTTGTAACGGCCATAACTTCTACATTTTCCATCCGATTTCAATGAAATTTTCATTGATTGTGCGGGTTGGTGTGTAGACGGTTCCCTATGAAAATCATCATCCCCGAACTGATAGAAGCGACTGCGCATGCGCAAACGTGAATTCCTTGTAACGGCCATAACTTCTACATTTTCCATCCGATTTCAATGAAATTTTCAGGGACTGTGCGAGTTGGTGTGTGGACGGTCCCCTATGAAAATCATCACCTTCGGACTGATAGTAACCACTGCGCATGCGCAAACGTGAATTTCCTTGTAACGTCCATAATTTCTACATTTTCTATCCGATGTCAATGAAATTTTCAGGGATGTTACAGATTAGTATTTAGATGGTCCCCTATGGAAATCACCACCTTCGGACTGATAGAGGCCACTGCGCATGTGCAAACGTGAATTTCCTTGTAACGGCCATAAATTCTACATTTCCCATCCGATTTCAATTAAATTTTCAGGGATGTTACAGATTAGTATTTAGATGGTCCCCTATGAAAATCACCACCTTCGGACTGATAGTAGCCACTGCGCATGCGCAAACGTGAATTTCCTTGTAACGGCCATAATTTCTACATTTTCTATCCGATTTCAATGAAATTCTTAGGGATGTTACAGATTAGTATTTAGATGGTCCCCTATGAAAATCACCACCTTCGGACTGATAGTAGCCACTGCGCATGCGCAAACGTGAATTTCCTTGTAACGGCCATAACTTCTACATTTTCCATCCGATTTCAATGAAATTTGGGGGATGTTACAGATTAACTTGTTTTGATGTTTAGAGATTAACTACTATGCATCGGATCATCTATACAATCGGGTTATGGATACGAGGAAGCTATGTGCCACACCCACTTGGCAGACGTTTTCTTACTCCAATGGTACCAATCGACTCGTTAGGATCCCCTGCAAAGGTTGGCAACATTGATTACTTGTTGGTCAGCGATCTCCCGCGCGTTTTGTTACGTTTTCTTATTCCAGTCCCGCCGGAGTCCAGCCATGGCGAACCGCAGCTCAACAGTTAGTTTGATTCCATTTTATACCATGATAACGTAACAATTGTGTGCTATTTCTATCATAATTTGATCAGTCGGTTTCTAAGCTATCGTTTGATATAAAAATATGTGGGGTTATGAGCAGTTATCATGCTGATATCTCGATTTTAGTGGAGGTACTTAGATACACTTTGGGCTCTTATGGTAATGTAACATAAATTAGGTACCATAAGAGCTTTCTTGAGTGCCTTGTTCTTCAAGACATATTATGATTTCTTACTTCTCGTAAGTCATTCCAAATAAGTAATTGATTCCATATTTTTGGTATTGCAGAACAATTTGAAGAGCAAAGGGGCATACAATGTATGATAAAATGTCATTTTATCTCTCGTCCCTGGACCCAATATGCCGTCGGATGAGGAGGAAGCTGTGGATGATATTTTTTTCATTATTTATCAAAGTTACCTACATAATGTATTATTACGTAACCTTTTTCCTAAGTAAAATAAGGTATTTTGTTGAGACCGTATTTCCTAGTCAATTTGTGACTTCATTCCAAATAAAAGTAGGGTAAGTACCCTGTAAATACGATTTTTCTAAATCAATGTAACTCTTGTGCCTTACAAAACTAGAATATATATCGGATTGATCAATCCGTGACAGGACAATAATGATCGTTTTTCATAATGTCTCACCCCCTCCGCCGCCATCCTTCGGTCACCCCCCCCTTGGATGGGTCGGCAGGGGTGACATCAAAGTGGGGAAACAGAGAGGAGGAAGGGGTAGGTAGGTATTTGGATCCGAAGGGAAGAATTCTCCCGTAGGACAGTCACCAGTCAGTCGCTTTCCCTAGTTTCAAGAGAACTGTATTAAACCTTTTCACTACCGTTCTCAAATAGATCTTTTATTTTCACACACTCACCCATCCTGAATCTAGAAGTAAACTTTACCTACCATTTACCGATATATATAATATATATATCGGTAGATAGTAGGTAAAGTTTACTTTACATATTATACATAAAACGCCAACCATATGTACCTACGTATGCACGTCGCCGATCGCGAGGAGTTGGAGGGGTCGTGGGAGTGGGGAGAGTCGGAGGAATCAGAGATGGGAGGAGTTGGGGACGGGAGGAGTCGGAGGGAGCGGGTGGTGGGAGGAAATAGGTGGGGGGGGGAGAGTCGGAGGAATCGTGTTTGCCTGCTTTTGGTAGGCTTTTCAGCTAGTTTATTATAAACAATGACTTGTCTAAAGTTGAAATGTAACAAATGTAATTGATATTATGATTTATACCTCACTTAGTAGGTAATAATTATAATGAAGTTTTAACCCATTTTTGGCCATTGGTAGAAAAAACATAAAAATTTGATTTTTTTTCCTGAAAAACTCTTCAATTGGATGTTTAGAACATATTAACACTTTCCGTGCGGACCTAAAAAACTGGTTTTCGCCTGTGGCGGACGACCTTTTTGTCAGGAATTCGGTAGTGCAAACCCGCAAATCTTAAAGATAACAGAATCCCCAGAAGTGAAAACGGGGCACTCTCGTGGCGACTAGAGGACCTACTGAGCACGAGAAAAATCCGAAAGAGGTTCTTAAGTCATCCACTAGGTAGCAGAACGATGAACAGCTCGGAGATATGCTTAGAGCTGTGATGGTATAAACCATCATACGCCACTCGCGAAACTCGGCATGATGGTTATTACCATCATCCGCACGGAAAGTGTTAAAGGCAGCAAAATATTTTAAATGTACTTCAATTAGAAAATAGCAATTGTTGCGTTTACGCAACAATGGCAGGAAGTGGGATCACACGTGAAATTGTTTGAAACAGTCCGGGTGAAGGTGAATATCACATTTTTCACACTTATAAATCTTTGGATTATTGCAGTTTCGACATCTTTTCCATACAGTTTGGTTGCTCCGTATTATGAGGTGGTCTTTGCCATCAGATTTTGTAAAATTATCGATTAATTTGCTGGCACCGCGGCCCCTCTGCTGAAATCCTTCCTCTGACTCTGAATCTACACCTCCTGAGGCCTCTTCCTTGGATTTTATAAGTTAAATGGTGACTGCTGAGCGAAATTCGATCTTCGATATTTTTTTGTCGTCCACAATTCGATGGATTTTTCATGCGTTTACCAAACAGCTGTCAACGGCATCTATGAACAAGGGCTACCGCCATTTTTTTCCTTTGATTCGAATTCTATAGTCAGCGATGCCATTGTCATGTAAGTCCACGAAATGCTGAAGTAGGCGAACTCACAGCGTATGGCAAACACTGGAACAAATACCCCTCTGAGGAGCACAAACACCATAATTCGAAGCCAAACCTTACAGGCTTGCCTCGGATGAAATGTTTGGCAGTACGACGTCCGAAATAAGGGTCCATTTCTTCGTGGATTGATAGATGAGCAGCGAATATCGCAAATTGCAAAAATTTGCCGTTCAGGTGAGTGAAAAGGGGGCATCAACTTCATTCGCTTCTTCATCAGGAATGTCATTTAGAAATATTCCCTGGATTTCCGCCAGTGTCCACGCGGTGTACTATATCAGGAATGAGAAATAACCACCGTTCGCTTCACTCGTTTATTATCAACTCCCCTCTCGATACATTCCATTCTCTCGATACCTCCATATCGATTACTATATCGATCTATTACTATCGATCTGTAACATCGAACAGTACACTCATTCCCCTTTTTTTTTTTCTTGACAAAAAACAAATCTTATAGTACCATGAAATTAATGAACATTTTTCTAATGAAAACCTAATGAATAATCGATGAACATAGTAATAACTATTAATGCTTATTTATCAAAATATGAACAGAAAATTATGTGTTGGTAATGTAGTCATTCAAATATAATGGTTTCTTCTTCGAGCGCTGGCTGCGACGAGGGCCTGGTGTAAGATTCGTCTCATTTGGTGCCTGGACTGTTTCGTCGTGAGCCTCTGAGGAGGAATCACTCAGTGGCGACCCACCTTCATAAGTCTCCCAGTCCGAACCACTAGAAAAATTATCTTCGTCGTTTTGAACAAGAGGCTTGAAGAAAGTAGAATTGCGCTTGACAATATTCCCGTGAGGCCCTTTAACCGTCACCGAATTTCCAACCTTGCTGATGACCTCCATTGGAGTATCCCCGAAATTCGTGGTGAATTTGTTTCGCTTATGTTGTTTCATCAAAACCATATCTCCAGTATGGAACTGCTTTTCTTGAGCTCTTCTTCGCTGGTTAGCATAATCACTCTTTTTAGTTTTCTCAATGAGATCTCGTTCCTTCACTTCTTCAGGATGCTTGGATGATTGCAAGTGGTTAGGAAGGCAAGGGACTTTATCTTTTAGCTTGCGTCCAAAAAACAATTCCGCAGGACTAGCTCCTGTAGTCTGGTGTTGGTGATTTCTATACATTAATAAGTATTTGTTCAACTCCTGCTCCCAGTCGAGTTTGAGTGCATTGGCAATCTGCAGGCGTCGTGATATTCCTGGATTCAATCTCTCAACTGTGCCGTTTGCTGCAGGATGTAGAGGGGTCGTCTTGTGATGAATGATATTGCAATCATTGAAGAAGGTCTCAATCTCTGAGCTCACAAAGTTAGAACCATTGTCAGTAGTGAGGCTATCAGGATATCCATAGCGAGCAAAAATTGGATCCAAAGCCTTTATCACTGATTTGGAGTGCATATCCTTTAGTTTCACAACCTCTATAAACCGACTGAAATAATCCACTATCACCAAAAACTGCAATCCATTTGGGAATGGTCCCAGAACATCCATTGCAATTTTTTCCCATGGTCTCTCTGGTAATTTTGTGGAAGTTATTCTTTCAGGCAATTCAGCTGTTGCTGTCATTTGGCATCCCAGACAAGCTTTTACGGTTCGTTCTGCTGCTTTGTCTATTCCTGGCCACCAAACCTTGGATCGCAACCTAGCTTTCATCTCCACAATACCTGGGTGACCTTCATGGGCTAGCTTAAGCACGTGTTTCTGAAGTGTGGCAGGGATGACAAGTCTAGTTCCCTTCAAAAGCATCTCATCATAGTCACACAGTTCTGACATCATAGTCCTATATGGAAGGACTTTGGAATTCTTCTTATCCCACACTCCAGAGTTCATTGACTTACGAACTTCTGAAATCACTGGATCTGCTGCCGATTCTCGCTTGATTAGATCCAGAGACAGGCGTTTTGGAGCCAGGAAACTGACTAAGTGAGAAATGTAATCATCACGAATCCTCATAGGCGTGGAAGTCACAGCAGACAATCTGGATAATGGATCTGCTATGTTATTTTTCCCTTCAATGTATTGTACTTCAAAGTCGAATGATTGTATCCTGAGTAACCAACGCTCAATCCGTGCACATGGTTTATGTCTTCCTCCAAAAATGACTTCCAAAGGTTTATGGTCTGTCAGAAGTGTGAACTTCTTCCCAATCAGATAGATTTTCAACCGTTCACAGGCCCAAACTAGGCTCAGAGCCTCTTTCTCAGTTTGAGAATACCTCTTTTCCACATCTGAGAGGCTTTTGCTAACATAGCAGATAACGCGAGGAACTCCATCTTTGTTCTTCTGGACTAACACAGCCCCAAGTCCAACTGGACTAGCATCAGCCATCACAACAGTCTCATCAGTAGGGTTATAACATCCCAACGCTAAGTCGGATGACAGCAAGGCCTTCACCTTTTCGAACGCCAATTGGTGCTGAGACTCCCACTTAAACACATTACCCTTGTGTGTCAATTCTCGCAAGGGTCCAGTCAGGGTAGAAACATTTGGCAAAAATTTGCTTATGTAATTTAATAACCCTAGGAAACCCTGTAATTCTGCCAAGTTTCTTGGCTCTCGGCAACTCTTTAGGGCCTCAACTCGGTCAATTGTTGGTTTGATGCTATTCTTGGAGATGATGTGTCCAAGAAATGTTACAATTTCTTTCTGAATCTCACACTTTTCCTTGTTGAGTAAAATTCCTCTTTTCTTGAGAATGATCAACACCTTCTGGAGACGGATATCATGTTTGCAAGGTCTGGCCCATAAATCAAAACGTCATCAATAAAACAGAAGACTCCTTCACAACCTCTCAACAAATTTTCCATTATTTTCTGGAAATCCTGGGGAGCTGAGTTAACCCCGAACATGAGACGCTTGAAGCGATAAAGCCCCATGTGTGAACAGAAGGTTGTAATGTCCCGTGATTTGTCAGTGAGCTCCACCTGATGAAAAGCCATTGCAATGTCCAATTTGCTGAAGAACTTCGCATCTCCCAGCTCTGGAAGCAAATCTTCGATATTTGGAAGAGGATGATTCGATTTCTGGATTGCTTTGTTGGCCTGTCTCATGTCAATGCACAACCTGACCCCATCTCCTTTTGGGATTGGGACAATGGGAGACACCCACTTTGATGGACCCTTGACCCTCTCAATGATGTCATCCTTCTCCAGTTGAACAATCCGTTCTTCAACCTTTTTTTTCAATGGTATTGGAATTCTCCGTAATGGTTGCACTACTGGACGAATTGACTCATCAATCTGCAGCTCTAGTTGAAAATCCGTCAATTTCCCAACTTTTGAATGACCTGTACTGATGTGGTTGACTTGGTTGTGGAGGTTGAGGACTTCCAGCCTCATGGCGCTTGATTTACCAAGTAGTGGGGGCCCTCTTCCCTTGACAACAACCACAGTCGACGTTATTGTCTTATTGTTGGCCGAAATCGTGGTCTCAAATTGACCAAGTGTTTCCAACGGCACGGAAGAGCCATAAGGAAATAGCTCTCTGGAACACTGAGAAGATTGGTTAGTAACCCTGATTTTCTGGCTTTTCAAAAATGTCCATGTTTGTTCAGTGATCACATCACACGTTGATCCTGAATCAATCAAAAAATTCAATTTTACTCCCCCTATGAAGCAATCAATTCTGCCTTCTAAACAAGTAGGACCAGAAAATCCAAGACTAAAAACATAATCTGAATCCTCACTCTCTACCAGTTTGTCTCCCTCTAAATAGTATGATTTATTTGTTGAGGAGTTTTGAGGATCTCTTGATGAGGTAGAAACTAGTTTGGAGCGACAAAATTTCGAGTAATGTCCAATTAGAGAACATTTTGAGCATGTCTCGTTCCTAGCCGGGCAATCTGATGCTCTCGCAAGATGGGATGGGCTTCCACATCGATAACACTCTAATTTTGATGAGGAGGCTGATCGAGAAGAACGTATACGGACTTTCGGAGGTCTGTTGGTAACCCTGTTGATGGACTCATCGGGACTACGGATATCGGAATTGTGAAAGTTGGCTGCCTGTTGTGTCACTATCTCGAATGAGCGCGCGATATCTGCTACGTCCTTGAGTGATAACGTATCCCTTTCAAGGTACCTTTTTCGCAATGTATCCGATGAACAACCCTCTACAAACTGGTCAATTAAATTTACCTCCATAATCTGTTCCTTTTCGATCTTATCAAATCCACAACGAGAAGCTTGTTGACGCAACCGACTGATGAATTTCTCACTCGACTCCCCTGTCTCCTGTTTCATTAACCGAAACAGATGCCTTTCAAAAACAGGGTTGCTTTTAGGAACGAAATGAGCATCAAGTAACTCTAGGGCGTATTCGTGTTTAACCTTTCCCTCTGGTACTTCATTATGAGCGGGAATGGAGTAAAAAATATCTTGGAGTTTAGGCCCTCCCAAATATAAGTACGTAGCCAACTTACGGCCGCTGTCCGTTATTCCCTTTGCCAGTAGATAAAGTTCGACGTTCCGCTTCCATTTAGTCCAGCGGTCTGCGAGTAGGTACTGTAACGTCTGCATCAGGATCGAAGGGAGGAATATTTGACTCCAATTCCATTTTACCGACCGCGCCAATAATTGTACTATATCAGGAATGAGAAATAACCACCGTTCGCTTCACTCGTTTATTGCTTTTATCCGTGTGACGTCACACAGAATGGATGTATCGATTCTTCGACTAATCGAACGGTTATTCGAATCTCGCTGAAAGGCAGCCATGTTGACTCTGTTGTAAACAAAGATTGTATGGACGGTTTTTCATTATGCCAATTTATGCGGTTATTAGTTGCTCTTCTCGTCCCGGAAGCGGTATTTAATTTTTTGGTTTGCCAAAAGTGATTAGAAACAGTGTGGAAAGACAAGAGAACTTTCCAAAAAAATAAGAATATCAGCCTTTTGGCGTCGTTGATTCCCAGCGTTCCTGACAACCATGTTCGATGAACTGACTGAATTCCCATCGTTGTAAACAAAGATTTTTTCATTAGACATGCCGATTTGTCCGGTGTTTGGCTGCTCTTCCCGTCACGGGAGCAGTATTTCGTTGTATGGTTTACCAAAAGTCATTAGAAGCCAATGTGAAAAGACAAAAGACCTATAAGAAAAAAGAAGAGCAAGGTGGCTCGCTCGAATCAATCGCAATTTGAGAGGGCGACAACTAAACTCCAAACAAAATTTGTTTTGGAACTCAGAACAAACTAGTATTTAATACTAGTTTGTTCTTGGCATTTCATCACCGGTAAGAATAAAAATACATCACATTTTAATGTGCTTACGTTACTTCAGTCATCAGTAGTTAGATAGTAATAATAGAATACCTACCCTCATTGGACGAGCTTCACGAAATGTTTTTGTTTGTGTCCAAGTGTTTTGATTTGTACGAAGTTCCCAGGAAGATAATTTCGAACCAATTTGCGTGATTGTTTTGAAGTTCAATTAGTAAAATTTACTAATCATTTAATGATCAATGTACGATTGATCGTAAATATGCACTTCATCTCCTGAATTTCAAAATTCAAGTAATGACTCCATTGCATGTTAATCTATCCATATTCGAACCATAAAACGGAGTAAACGTTTAGGTCAATATGTACATATATGGAACCTAATTTTGAAAAATTGCTCATACAATAGATACTGCTTCATGGCTCGAAGTAGGGTGCGTGCTAGAGTCGGGAAAGTGGTTTATTATGATTTTTACTTGAAAGTAGAGCCCTCACTGAGAGTTTTGGTATCAACTGGATTCTTCTATCATGAGTAGATCTTTTCCCATGATTTTTCAAAGTTTCATAACAATGTTGACTTAGCAATGGGCAGGGGATGCTATCATAACATTATTTTCATCAAACGACCGTTGTTGAATCTACTACCTGCCCAAAACATGGCATACATTGTTATTATTTCAGTTAACCTAATAATAATTGGATAACATTTGAATTACTTACCTTTCCAAACACCACCACCTTGTCACCTGGGAGTGCCTTGCATGAGACGGATTTCATATGCCCTGAATTAACGAAGTTGTGCGGATCCAAAGATTTGCAGCACTTCAGTTGCTTCAGGGATATAAAATCCGTCTTCAATACAAGATACTCCACGAGATCTTCGCGAGTTATGTCAGGAAAATCGTCGTCACACTCAACAACACTCTGCTCAAAGGGGTCTAAACCACCACAGAGACGTATCTTAAGACACATACTGAGTATGGAATTTCTTGTCAGACATCTAACCCACAAGGGAGACATAATAATAACGATTACATAATTGCTTTTAAAGAATATTATCACCATCGTTCTGTTTTCATACCACGAAACTTGGTATGTAAACAGAATAACCTTGCTGGATAGGAGCGCAAATGGCGCCCCTTCACGACCAGCTGATCGGGTCAGAGAAGATAATGTTGAGAAGGTTATGTTTGACATCGAAAATAATCGATTATTGAGTCTCGAGGATAAAACGAATTATCAACTCCCCTCTCGATACATTCCATTCTCTCGATACCTCCATATCGATTACTATATCGATCTATTACTATCGATCTGTAACATCGAACAGTACACGCGGAGATTTTTTTCTTTGAATCACTCATCACTCTGGCCCGGAAGAAAACAAAGCAAGAACTAGAAAACTCTTGCGGAAACCGACCTGATAACATCCCCTCCCCCTGAAGATTTGGCCCAAATGCTTATCAAAATGGTTTCTGTCCGAACATGCATCAAAACATTAGCACTCCTGCCTTAAGGCCATATCACACGAGCGATTTTTCAGCTTTTTTCCGCAGAAAAATCGCTGGAACGTGAAGAGGAAGAAGTACAGTGATTCAAGTATCCATGCAAGGGAAGAAGTACAGTGTTTCAAGTATCCATGCAGCGGGTTTTTAATTCCACTTCCCCACCCCCCCATAGCACAGCCTGCACCCTGGTGGAGCGATTTTTCTAGCTTTGGAATATTTAGAACGCGTTCTAATTTTTCTAGTCCGCCATTTTGTGCGGGAAAAAAAGCTGGAAGGAAACCATTCGAAGGTTCTCCATCGATAAGTAATTTGTGGTTGTAGCATTCCTTGATCTACTAGTCGACGTCTGTTCAGTTTTCTGCAGTTTTCCGAGAGAAAAATTAATCAGTTCTTCGTTCATTTTTACAATGACGATTTTTAACAATGAACCATCAGATTTCAGTAATTCTTTCTGTACAAATACTTACATGTTTGACAGACAAAATACTGGACAGTGGTACATAATTTATATACTTAAGTTAAGATATTGTAGTTGGTAGGTACTCACCACTAATGATCAAGGAAATAGGGTCCATTTTGAAGAATAATATGGCAGGAGCACAAAAACTGAAGAAAACGAGATCGTAGTGACGCCACGGAGACAAGTAAAGTTGTTGGCGAGTGAAAAAAATAAAGAAGCCAAGTTTTCAATTAATTAATTACCTACCAGGACCGAAAATCAAGTTTAGTTTCCCACCCATCAATTACCTAAACAACAGGTGATTCCTATTTTACAATTTATTGTTGAATAGGAAAATACATTCTTCTCGTGACTTTTGCTCAACACACTTATTTTTTATTTAAAAATAATAATTGTAGATTTAGGTCCTATTCTGACTAATACCTCTGCTATCACCCATCTTTAAAAAAAGTGATTACTTTTTCTGGGAGTGGGAGCGACGCTAAAACGTTGCTTCAAAATTCCACACTACTATAACCTGATCCAAAACTTGTAGAGTGAAAATCGCTGGCCGCCAGAATGCGCTCTATTCGCAGTTTTCTGCGGTTATTCTTCTTCAACTTCGCCTAACTTATTCTAACTTCCTCTTCACGTTCCAGCGATTTTCCAGCGGAAAAAAAGCCAAAAAATCGCTCGTGTGATATGGCCTTTAAGGCCATATCACACGAGCGATTTTTCAGCTTTTTTCCGCAGAAAAATCGCTGGAACGTGAAGAGGAAGAAGTACAGTGATTCAAGTATCCATGCAAGGGAAGAAGTACAGTGTTTCAAGTATCCATGCAGCGGGTTTTTAATTCCACTTCCCCACCCCCCCATAGCACAGCCTGCACCCTGGTGGAGCGATTTTTCTAGCTTTGGAATATTTAGAACGTGTTCTAATTTTTCTAGTACGCCATTTTGTGCGGGAAAAAAAGCTGGAAGGAAACCATTCGAAGGTTCTCCATCGATAAGTAATTTGTGGTTGTAGCATTCCTTGATCTACTAGTCAACGTGCGATCAAACGGAGAAATGACACGTAGAAAACTAGGATTCCTAGAGCATTTCAAGGGCTTTTTTGTTAGGGGATTTCAAGTGCATTTTGTCCAGTACAAATTCAAGTATATACAGGATGTACCCTGTAAAAGTGCTGATACTTTGGACTCGATTCCATGCACTGTTTGGAACAACAACAAAATGTTTCTTTAACAAATTTTGGAAAGCCCTGTTTCAGAAATATTTCACATTTACCGGTTTTCGTAACGTTTTTCTACAAAAAACTAAATTTTCTTAAACTCAATTTTGTTTTATCGAATTATCAAAAAAATGAAGCTATTGCGATGGCCTCAAAATTTTTAGAATGGACATTTTTGAAATTTGAAACGATTCTTGAAGTTCGATTCACTAGTCTTAACACTTTCAATGCGGGAGCCTCTAGCCGTCCAACGCCACCCACTGCACGCTACCTGCCCGACCGAGCGTCAACGTACAAGGGTTGCCTCGAAGGTACGACTGAAACTTGTGTTCAAACCTTCCAATCTGCTTCCGACGCTATCTAGCATGAAGCCAGGAAGGTATTGAAGGAATTTTCCGCCCAACTGGCGCTTGTAACGGTTATTTCGGTAACTTACTAACCTTGGAATGCGATGAGTCAATGCAACGGGCTCAGTCTACCCGAGTAGACGGCAGTGGGCTGGGGAAGACTCTCCGTCTACCCGGGTAGACGCCCGCACTGGAAGTGTTAAGGGAAATGTAATGGTGATTCCGAAACTATGGTCAATGTTTGAAAAATTGCGAGTTTAGGTAAGTGGTGAAAATTGACATTTACAGATGTAACAATATAATATATCAATACAATATAATATATATATGTAACAATATAGATATTATCTCGTGTAATTTTGGATTTTTAATCAACTCGCTCTAAAAACGCGGTTTTACTTTTTTTCCGTTCATATTCAAAGTCTTATTTTTGAGATGCTTCTCAATATTTAGAGATGTGTTGACGATTTTTGCACGTATATTTCCATAAACATTCAAGCAAAAAATGAAATCACCAATCATTGAAATTCCTTATCGAGTTATTCTGTAGAAAAACACCACTTTTTTGTTCCAAACGGTGAACAGAATCGACTGGTACTGGACTCCTGAATCATTTCTGATTTAGGTAGTTAGTATTCAGGTGACATTATCGTAGTATTTACTCTCGCCACTATGTTCGTAAGTTACTTCTTGTTATGTTCAAGATAGTAATACCTAGTACAAGGACAGAAAACTGCGAAGTAGAAGAGTAGGGAGTGGGAGCGACGCTAAAACGTTGCTTCAAAATTCCACACTACTATAACCTGATCCAAAACTTGTAGTCACGTTAGAGTGAAAATCGCTGGCCGCCAGAATGCGCTCTATTCGCAGTTTTCTGCGGTTATTCTTCTTCAACTTCGCCTAACTTATTCTAACTTCCTCTTCACGTTCCAGCGATTTTCCAGCGGAAAAAAAGCCAAAAAATCGCTCGTGTGATATGGCCTTTACACCTCGGGCTGCAGCCCAAGAGGCCTGACCTCACTTTCCGCCAACGTTGCGCTCATGCAACGTTACCGCGTTTTTGAATCTTCCCATCTTCTGAAGTAAATTATGACAATTATTGAAGTGTCCTTATAATCTGGAGATCCCGAACGACTAAGGTATGGGGGCATTATGGATCCTGATGAGCAGCAAGTGGACTAAAACAGGAACTGAAATAGCTGAATTTGGAACGATAGAAATTGACTAACTTCAGAACTTTCCTAGTTGGGCAGAAGTCTCAACGGGCTTTGTTAGGATATTTCCGAAGTTAGTTCTGCTTCTAAATAATGGATTGCAATTGGAAAATAAGGTAATTTATTTATGAAGTAAGAGATGAGAAATCCTCAAAGATAACGTTGCGTATACGCAACATTGGCCAAATATGGGTTAATAAAAAGTTTGTAACCTAAGTCGTTCACCATCTATTACCATGAGAGCCCAAAGTGTATTCAAATACACCATTTACAAATTTGCACTTTTTGAACACCTAAAATTTTTTAAACATCTTTCATTGTCATTTTCTTTTATTTTGAGGCATTTTTAGCTAAAATAGAGGAAAAAGTTATAGTTTTGGCGAAAATTTGGATCCTTGGGTTCATTAGGGTTAAACAAAACCAGTGGAAAGTTGATGATCGATGCTTTCTGCTTTGAACAGTCCCCATCAATTTTTTGTCTCAAAAATGTTACCTTAATTCGACAGAACTCACTTTTATCCAGGTTCAATTGAAGTTCCTCACGAGTAGGAACATCATTGAACGTTTTTGATGCACATTCATATTCTGAGTATCCTCCCACGATGATAATATCATCTATATTATTTATATACCGTCTAATATCGTCATATATATCATCTATATATCGATATTATCATCTATATACACCCAAATTAATGGATCTTCTAAAAGGGATCCAAGGGCTTCTGTCATACATCTCTAAAATTTTTAGGGCGCACTCTTCCATCCAAAGGGTAGCTTATTGTATTCAAATTGTCCGAAAGGTAAAACAAATGAAGTGTAATGTTTGGTATCTTCTGAGAGTGAGAATTGGTGGAACCCGTCTTTGAGGTCCAATGGGGAATTTGCCTCACATTTTTTTTTTTTTTTTTTCGAATGAGGGTTTATTTTTATGGAATAAAACCATAGTGAGCTGCTCGAAAACGCATCCAAAAAATTTAGAGAAAAAGGGTATTTCAGTCAATTTTTTTTTTCAAAAGAGTAAGGCTGAGGAATAACGGTAATCGGGTCTGTTCGTCGAGAAAATGTTTTTAAAAAATCAGAGAAGCTAAGGAAAGTTGAAGATTTGAATGGTGTGACGTAGCTAGCCAATCGTGACGTAGCTAGCCAACTGTCTTTGAAAAAAGTATCCATGCAAAGAAACCCTTGGTGGACGTCTTGGATACTACAAAATATTACTCACACCCGGGTGCGGCATAGTCTGCGCCGTAGTCCTAGCCTAGTGTGTGTGCATTTATAGCGGCCCGCCTTTTTTTTAAACGTGTGATCTCTTTAATTAATTTTTCTACCACATGTTATAGTAGCATTGGGCTCAAAGTTGTAGTATATAGGTTTTCAAGGGTGCTGAATTCAAATTTGTGGTCAAAAACCTGAATTTCCGACCCACCGAAATACCCTATTTAAGGAAGATGGAAATTTTAAATGTGGTGGCAATGTGTAAGAGGCAGCCATGTTTGAAACGTAACAGATATTCTACCAATCTGACTTCAAAGGAGGTTCTGTGGCGCTTACCACAGAAGTGGAACATACACGAACTTTTAGCTTACAAGCAGTGCACACAAGAGTGTGCCGCGAACTGGCAGAAAGAACCCAGACACAAAAGTGACCGAAAGAAACAATATTACTCACTTTTTTACAATACGATTCTACCTACTAGTTTATCAAGCATTATTAGTCTTCATCTTCTCTTATTTAGTTTCAAGATTTGAATCACATTATTCGAGTAGCCATTTCACTGGATTGTTTTGTGTGGCGGTGCTAGAACTCTGTCTGTTGTCGGAGTTGTTTTCGCGTCGTTTTTTTTTTTCGTATGACGTCAACAATATTCCTCGATTTTCGCGGCGTTTTGTAACAGAGGCTTCACTTGTTTAGTCATTTTCTCCTACGGTAATTTTTTCCCCTTGGTTATTCCTAGTGTTAAACGTTATTCTAGAGCCCTATTATAGGATTTGACTTGAAATTCCAGAATCTAAAATTGAGGCAAATTCCCCATTTTGAGAAATGACTACTTAGTACATCCTCCAAGACTAGAGATAGTGACTGATTGACTGTCATCTATCAACGGCAACGGTCTCACTCCGTAAATTCGTTATTTTTTCTAAAATCTTGGCAGAGCCTTTTTCCCCCATTTCCTTTTGGGGTCCCATTTTCTTTGGGTAAAATGGCACAAGGTGAAGCATACGAAGATTCAGAGCGTCTTATTGTTCTCTTGACCAAAAGTTCTCTTATTTTTTCTAGTGCTCATCTAAATTTGTCCTTACTAAGTCGGTAAGGCTTCAAATTGACAGGTGGAGTGTCACGTATTAGATCAAAATGAATGTCTTTCAATGGAATGCTGATTTATGAACAGTCGGATCACATCGCTCCTGTCATATATTTGATTTTTGGATCTAACATTAAACACTAACCTAAATTGATGAACAAATTTCAGCAATTATGTATTAATTCATTGAATAATTAATCATTCTCACAGGAAACGAACGGTTGGTCCCACAGAGCTCTGGGTTCGTGAAAATCTTCTTTATTTTAAATTAACAAAAGAACAAAACCTGTTCATCGAAAGTGTTCATACTAAGACGTTTCCCCCACTTTATACGTGGCCAAGTGAGAATTTAATACTACTGCAGTTGTTACTTATCCAATGATCTTAAAATTACAGTATTTCCACAATTTTGTTGGTTTTTTCGTAAATTGGCTTACTAATGTAATATTTACCTACTTATTTGTTGACTTACCTATCGAAAAGTAAAGTTTATAACGTAGTGGTAAAATAAGTCAAAATGAACCAAATGTTTTCTCTATAAACTCTGCAGTGTTTTCCGAACGAACCTTGAATTCGTTGAGCACGAAAAAGGAATGAATTCGGTCATACCCCGGGAAAACAAACCGGGAGTCGGATGAAATATTTATTGGACTCGTTGCCACCACTACCTTTAAAGTTGATTCAGCTGTACCGAAATCTTAACCTTTTAAACATTGCAGCCACTTCAAACATCGGAGGATGCCACCACCCGACAGAACTTGTTAACTGAGGTAAAAAAATCCCTACTCCTGTAGTGTTGTTCTTTTTTATTGCCCCCTGGATAAGCGGTTTTACGTGTACCGTATTGTCGCCAAGTCTGGGTGAGAGGGTTTTTTGAAAGGTTCGTTAAATAAAAAATAAATTGGGGTCGAATCAGGAATACGTGGCTGCAGAGGTAGAAAAAACACGAACGATATCTCACTTTCCTAACATGCATGTTCCAGCAAGTACCAATTTATTTTTTAAAATTGGCACTTGCCAATTGATACCTATTTTAATTTTATTTAAACTCCTAAAGAACCAAACCACAAATTAGGTAGGTGCCTACCTACATCACTGAAAGTTGTCGTTAAGAAGTGAAGTGAAACAGTGACCCAACAGTGATAAATAGTTAATAATAAGCAAAGGTCAGATGTTCAAGGTCATCTCCAGTCCTTCCATCACTTTTGCCCACAAGGTCAGTCTTTCTGAGTCCTTTGTACGACCAACCTTTTTCCTCTTGTGAGCCTCCGCTCACTGTGGGCACCTTCCCAGTGAGGGGGCTAGATTAATTTATTAATCTCCTTCCGACCCGAAGCTGGCATAATCACCCAAGATCATCATTGCTCAGTTTCGGGTCCATGGTCAGCTCAGAGGTGACGTCACCCCCCCTCAACTTCAAGACGCAGTTTCCATCCAGAGCATCCCTCCCTCGGCGGAGGGAGCCAATCAGGCGTCTCCACCTGGCCGTTGCCCGTCCGTCGAGGGAGCAGAGGGGGAACCCCCTGAACAAAACCAGCGAGCCGCCCCCTCCACCGTCAGACCCCCCTAGATATTCAGTAGAAAGTCATTGAGAGCCCTGCCACCCGTGAACTTGAAAACTGTTAGTCATCCCCCAATCTGCCTTCGCCGACACAGCCCTGTACGACCCCTGGCTATCAGAAGCTGCTGTCCTATCTTCTCGCATCGAATCGCCTGGTTGCACAGATCCCTTGGAATCAACCGGACGTCCAACGCCACAACCACCACAACCGCCACATCACGCTTGGAAGGTTACCTACGGGCCCCAACACGTGTGAGTGAACTAAAACTTACCTTTTATCCATTGGCCAATGATATTAGGAGACAGTGCATAGAAGTAAAGCAATAACGTTTGAACAGAATCAGTCAGAGATAAATTGTACACTTAAAGCTAACCTATACTTACCCATACTCACCTTGGTTTGATGATCTAGAACTTTACACGGAAATTACCTTTGGAAACCTGAAACGGAAAAGTCAATTGGAGTTAATGAACATTGCAGTTGTAAATTGAACAATCTTGCCGCATTCATATATATATACTTGAATATTACTTGTGCCATACTTACCTTTGTTTGTTCCGCCCATCAGGCTTCCTTTCGACACACCGTAGGTGTGCCTAGTCAGAAACTTGAACGCTTATATTAATAAAACTTCATTATTTGTTGTAACCTTGCAGTTGCTCTTTCGAGTTCTACCTGGTTCCTCAGTGTGCCACGCGGAGCTTGGTGCGTCGTCACACTCCGCCATCTTTTCCGAGATTCCCCTCAGGAATCCTCGTAGGCCCTTACGGCAAGAACCACACTTTGTGTTCTATCTTTTCTCTTTAGGACGCCCATCAGGCCAACCATTTCAGCTTACCTTCATTACGAACTTCCGGCTAGCCGCTTCACTGTCACGCCACAGGTAATTATCGCCCGCTACCATTGTAACTTTAAATTTCTCTTTGTTTCGATATTTGTTTGTACTTTTCCCCCACCTGAGCTCGCCACATTGAGACTTATAACAACCGGGAAACTTGGGATCGGTACGTGGCGTCACAACCTCGGACCGTTACCAATTTCACCGCGCAATAAGCCCTCAACCCTGTCGAACGTTCTCCCGTTTACGACTGGTGTGTCAATCGTCACAACCGCCACGAGTAGACGGGACCCTACCTCTGTGGTCTCGACACAAGCCGCCACAAGTAGGACGCCTACACTCTCTACATGTTTCCTTCATGAAATGGACAATTTTTCTGAAGTGAAGGTTTGAAATTCCGCGAGTGGTTCTCAGTAAAGTTGAATTGGTGGCCTCTGCGAGGTTCCAGTTTCACATCAGTGCCAGTGGACGCCCTGAGGATTTGCTGCAAGCTGGCCAGCTTCTCCCTTGGTTGCAACCAGGAGACACCTGCGTACCCTTTCACCATTCCATTCGGCAAAAACTGTAAGTGTCTTTACGACTAAATTGATCATGAAAATAGGAGTGAAGTTCATCAGATAACTTCCAAAACACAATCTCAGTTCCACGATTAGAGTTGTGTTCTGCATTGTTTTTAGCGAAAACTTTCCAGTCATTGGCAGAATTCGTGAGTCTTCTTCATGGTACAGTGTTTCCACCTATGTTTTCGACCATTGCCTTGGCTTGGATTAAAACACCATCCTACAAATTGAAGGTTTTTGTAGCTAACAGGGTGACAGAAATCAATCGATTTATTTGTCATTTAATTTTCTCTCATCATTTTCATTTTGTTTTAATACAACTACGATTTCATTCAATTCACTGTTCTTATAACCTTTCATTCTTTCTTTTCTTTAAAATGAGATGATAAAGTCACCAATGCATCATTCGTACACAACAAAAGGTAAGGTAAAGAACAAAAAAAATCACGTTTTAATAAGATTTGACGTATTATATTTAACGTGACATTTATTTTTGTCAAAAGAAATCAATACTTTGATAATAAATTAGGCATTTACTTCAATTTGACACTCTTGCTGACGAACTTGTTGATACCGGAGATCTCGCCAGCGTACTTGCTGATTTCTTTTCTTACTTCTCTTACCTGAAAAATGAAAAGTGTTTGTATAGAAATCACAAAACTCAAAATACCTGCTCATTCTGGTGAGTTAAACTTAGATTGAAGTGGTCTTTCTGCTAAAGCTATATTTTTGGATAACAATAATTTGGTATCTTCCACGATTGAAACTGATCTGATTCAGCTGAAAACCTCACATTTCAGCTGGGATCGAATAGCAGAATATCACTCTTTAACCCATAATAGCCCAATGTTGCACCCATGCAACATGAACTTCCGTGATTTTTTGTACAAAGGCGGACTATTATTTCCGGCTGATGAAGGTTTTATTTTCATTAGACAACCTTCAAGAGCTCGTGCATTTTTTTTATTTTTTTTTGGTTATATTGGTAGAATTATGATAGCTGATAAAGAGGCTTTTATCTCTGATTCCGTGATACCGCTCTGAACATGGCGCTGTGACGCGCGAAGGCAAGTTTAACACCGCATTTTACCTATTTGAATAAATCTATTTTCGATAAATTCCATCTTTCGTCGTTGGGATAGTTGTAAAGATCACGTAGCACCTAATTCTGGCAAGTTTTCTCCATTTTTAACTTTGCTAGAAGTCAAAATAGGTTTGATGCACCCATGCAACATTGGGCAGCCGGTGATGGTAGATTGTTGCTCCTGGCCAACAGTGGGCAGTCAGTAGGTACATGGGTTCAAGCATACTAATTAGTTGAGATGATTTTGCCTCATTAGTGCAAAAGCCCCGTAAAATGAATAATTTCGCGATATTGGGGATATTTAGTCCATAGATTTGGACAGAAGTAGTTACCTAACTACTAGAAACATTTATTTGAGCAATAATTTGTTTTTCCTATTCTCATAGAATCACAATCATTTGTTCACATCAAGATCAGACATGATGAAGTTCTGCAATTACACGATGATGACGAAAGTTAGGTACGAAAATGAAAAAGTGGAATGTCCTATTGTATCGCCATCAAAAAATTGTTTTAGAAGTTCTCATGAGGGAACCAATAATAATTTAATGATTTTATTTACAAAGTTGGCCGTGCTTGAACCCTTTGTATTATCCACACTGTTCAATTTTTTCACGTTCCATTTTTCAATATGACTTATACATTTTCAGGAGGATGTTACATTTTGCACTTTGAGTTTCGCTGAAATAAGTACCCACTTTCTGAAAGGGGGGGGGGGGGGGGTGGGTGTTGGTACCAATTGCCTTCTTTGGGGGGTTCAAATTGAAATTCCTAATTCTGACACTTTGTTTCATTATTCTCAGAATAAGAAACTAGTGGCTTTTGTTCATTATTCTTTGAATATCACATCTGTTCTATTTGTAAGAAACAATTCCTTATCTGGATATCCTTTCAATATTAGCGTCATCTATGATGCATTTTGACGACTGCTAGTTTAAAATTATCCGTTTGCTGTCGTTAGCTAACTATAATGTTGATAGAGTTCCAAAACACCTCATTTTAGAGGTCCAATCATATGAGCAACTTATGTATAAGTGATCGTTTGGGGACCAGGTAGGTATGTGATATTCGACAACGATGTAATAAAAATATTGTAATGAATTGGTCATAAGATTGATCATAATAAATGGCGTATGCATTTGTCTAACTGAGTCGAGTTCCATAGTCAGTACGGGAATGAAAAAAAATATATATTTTTTTCTAATACCTACCTACTGATTGTTGGTGAAGACGCCTGCAAATAATGATTTATGGAATCATTTCGTGGAATGTGTACCTCTGAAAGCTCTACTATTCCCAGTATTGCAAACAATTCTTGACTATCACAGCCCAATGTAGCAGCCGAGCAACAAGAAATACTATACGGCTGCCCAACGTTGCACCGGAGCGATAAAATTTTAAAATTTGATATATGAGCAAATAATTTTTTTTTTTTTCACTTTCACGTAGCAAGAGCTGTTTTAAAAGAGAAATCAAGAAAAAATCAGAAAATTTCGAATTATTTCATGTCTTGGGCTATTAGGGGTTAAACATAATGATAATTTGTTGGAAAAACAGTAGGTAAGTAAAGTAAGAGAGTCTTCCAAAGGGAAGATTGGAATCGGTTCTGATGATACCGCTCAAGCCTACTTATTGCCACACCGGCTTAAGTGGAGGCTTAAGTAGCCTCTAAATTTCTTTATAACCTACGTTTAACTGGAATAATTTTCTCGCAAATAGCAAATATTTACACATCAGAAAGATTTCCTGCTTTTCAACAAATAACTTATCATCACCTATCTATAGGTCTATCAGAGAAACTTTGCATCCCTTTGGCGCATTCTGCCGGAGAACATAGAACTACTTATCTCTTATCATCAAGCAAATTCCCGTGTGTACGATAATTTTTCGGGAATTTCTCCCCTTAAAAGTGACATAATTTCCTTCCTACTGCAGATTGAAATTCGTGCATTTCGGAATCTGTTTTGAAGCCTAATTCCAGGATAATTTATTAATAGGTAGGTACCTAAACGAATAATTCACAAGGATATTGTCTATAATAAAATTAGTAATTACTCAAGGATCCATAAAAATACAGTAGGCACTCTCATTCGATTCGGAAAATGGAAAACTGTTAAAAATTGGAAAATAATAATAATAATAAAAGTACCTCCACTATCGTATTATTAAGATTTCTGCACAATTTTTTTGATGCATTATTAGATGAAATTCAAATTTTGTTTAAAACTGATTCTAAGTATTTATTTTTTGGTTGCCGAACGCTACCCATCACAAAGCGAAAATTGCTGAGAACGAAAAAAGGTAGGTACCTATAATTTATTATCTATTAGATAAAATTAAAATTTTGTTTAAAATTGATTCTACTATTTACTTACTTGCTACAATAATCATGTATGACCGATTAGGTACCAAAAATAAAAACAGGAAACAGGTATAAACAATAACAGAGTAACGAAGACAAGGAGACGCCCTTTCGTTCACAGTGCAGCCACTACACGGACTTCAAATTTCTCACCTCGCCAATTTCCCTGTCAAGTTTTCACCATCGAAGGTTGACTCGGTCGTTAGTTCGCGGATCCGCCACCTAGGGGGCGCCATACGGATGCAGTTTCTCTGGTAGACCTATAGGAATTATTTACCACACCCCCTAAACAATTGTCTAACAGAGCACACAACAACTACAAGAGCATTCCATCGTGTAATTGATAGAATCGTGTCAGAGGCTAACTCTGCTATTTCCTGAATGCCCCAAGTTTTCCAGATTGGACCCAAGGGAATCCGAACGGACAACTTCGAAAATTGTGGATTCAATTCCAAAGCACAACTTACTTGTCCTCTTCTGTTCTTCACGGCTTTCTTGAACTTATTCTTGTTGCGAACTCTGGGATTTCTGACATCCTTTTTCCTCTTGGGAGTCAATCCTTTGTTCTTCATCATCTGGTAAGTGATCGGCCGTTTCTCTTCTTCGTCTTCAGCTTCGTCTTCTTCGTCATCCTCTTCTTCTAAAAAGAGAAAAAAATAATCAAAAAATTAAAACAGCTAAAGTAACGACAGATAAATGTGGAAAACAGGCAAGAAATCGAAAGGTGTGATAAAACTCCCTGCCAGAATCCAAAGGATCGATTTCTATTGAACAGTTCAACGTCAGCATTGCAACTGGGAGCCTACCTACCCACATCTACCATAAAGGAGTGCGTGGAAACAGGAATTCTGTATCTTGTTAAAGCCGAAGAAGCTGGTCTTAGGCTCCTCCCGCTAGGGAACAGCTGGTGTGATAAAACTCCCTGTCAGAATCCAAAGGATCGATTTCTATTGAACAATTCAACGTCAGCATTGCAACTGGGAGCCTACCTACCCACATCTACCATAAAGGAGTGCATGGAAACAGGAATTCTGTATCTTGTTAAAGCCGAAGAAGCTGGTCTTAGGCTCCTCCCGCTAGGGAACAGCTGGTGTGATAAAACTCCCTGTCAGAATCCAAAGGATCGATTTCTATTGAACAATTCAACGTCAGCATTGCAACTGGGAGCCTACCTACCCACATCTACCATAAAGGAGTGCATGGAAACAGGAATCCTGTATCTTGTTAAAGCCGAAGAAGCTGGTCTTAGGCTCCTCCCGCTAGGGAACAGCTGGTGTGATAAAACTCCCTGCCAGAATCCAAAGGATCGATTTCCATTGAACAGTTCAACGTCAGCATTGCAACTGGGAGCCTACCTACCCACATCTACCATAAAGGAGTGCATGGAAACAGGAATTCTGTATCTTATTAAAGCCGAAGAAGCTGGTCTTAGGCTCCTCCCGCTAGGGAACAGCAAAAAGCCCACCTACTACAGCCACCACGAAGATCCTGGATTTCCTTTGCTATCCAGACACGAATGTTTTTTCAACCTATCCATTGGCCTGTGATCATAGGTGAGAAGTTAAGTTAAGTAACAGAAATACTAGTTCAGCTCCAACCCTTATGGTCATTGTTTTTTTGCATTTCTACCAGAGACTCAATGCCTTCTAAAGTAGTTTGTTATCGGACACGTTTCCAGGCTACTAGAGAGTTTATGACAACCACTAACGGGCCCGTGGAACCTCTTCACAAAGCTCGGAGTTCTCGGGTGATGATGAATTTGCCTCCCGACAACAGCGGGCGACGATGAAAGGGTTCCACAGAGAGTCACCCGTTCCCTTCCCCCCCCCCCCCCTGTCAGTTAACGGGCCTCCTCCTTCAACTGGGTAGCATCCTCTGTTGCTAGCGCTAGACTCCTCCTAACGGGGCCTGTCAGATTTTGGCAGCAGAAACTCTCTATTCTAATATTTTACTATTGTTTTGTAATATTATGCTTCCGAGTCTACCAAGGTAGCAGTAGCTTTGTTTTCACTTTTCAAGGTTGAGAAAAAAAGTTCTCCAAAATCAAAATTTCCACTCGCATTTTACGTTTTAGACCTTCCTGAACAATTTTGGTTCCGTGTCTGTCTGTCTGTCTGTATGTGTGTCTGTCATGAAATCCTTGTAACAGGTATAACTATACGATGTTATTGTCCGATTTTGACGAAATTTGCTAGGATTGTTCAGATTGGCGTGTAGATGGTCCCCTAAGAAAATCATCTCCCCCAGACTAATAGTAGTTGCTGCGCATGCACAAACGTGTTTTTTTTTCGTAACAGCCATAACTTCTACATTTTCCATCCAATTTCGAAGAAATTTCTCAGGATTGTTCAGATTAGCGTGTAGATGGTCCCCTATGAAGGTAGTGGAAGGTATTTAGAGATTGGTGTTTTGAGATTAACTACTATGCATCGGATCATCAATACAATCGGGTTATGGATACGAGGAAGCTATGTGCCACACCCTCTTAGCAGACTTTCTCGATGGATTACTTTTAGATTGACGCTTTATTGCTTCAAAGGAGGGAATCACCACGTGATAATTCGAGCATGATATGCTTTTGGGTCGATCTAGGATTACAAATAATATGTATGTATTAATGTCTCGTGTTTCAAATGCAATTTGAAGAACATCTTTTTAGGCTAACTAGACATAGAGCTACTGAGGTGTGGTCAATGATGGCGGACATTCTAGGGAGGACGGATCCGAGCCATATCGATAATCTGGGATGTCATGCACAAACCATCTTCAGTACTGAGATGTAGCTTCCGAGCGGCTTCATTGGTGCTAAACCGTCAACTTTCTAGGTTTTTAGATGATTAAGAACATATTAATACCTTCTTGCGGGTTTTCCAGCTCTTGGATTTTGTCCGCCAATTGTTTCTCCATCTCTTTGTTGAGGTTGCTGAGTCCCACTTCGTCCTTCCACCGGATTTTCTTCTCTTTGTCCTCGATCGCCTTCTCCAATTTTTCTTTCTTCTGCAGCAACATCAATTTTTTCTTCCTCCTCTCTTTCCTACAAAGATTTTAATTTTTGCATACAACAACGTTTACAATATAAGTTCCTACTGTACATCATAATAGTAAGTCAGTTCAAATCAATATTATGTTGGGCAGCGTGCATGGAGTGCTTTTGCCAAAACATGCCGCCTCGCTGGCTCCGAGTGGGGTATTGGATTCAGGGAATTGCGTGAGCTCTACAAGAGTTTATTCCTTGGAATACTTCTCTATGCCATCCCAGCTTGGGGGCATAAGCTCAACTGCAAGCACAGGGCCAAGCTAGGTTCACTGCAACGCAAAGCCCTGATCAAGGTGAATAGGGCATACAGAACAGCTCCCACAGTAGCCATGCCAGTTTTAGCTGGAGTTCTCCCCATACACCTTGAGGGCTGGCGTCGTTGGGCCGAATACCGACTGACTAAACGTACTCGTTTCAGAATCCCAAGAATATTTGAGTAGCTGGGTAATTCTGGCGAACTGACTGTTAAGGAGACAAAGAAAGCTAGACATGACTTGAACGAGACCCTACTTGACGTGTGGCAGTTTGAATGGGATAATGCCCCTAAGGGAAGGCTCCCTCACAGATTCCTCCCCAGTGTAAGGTTGAGAATGGAGAAGGGATGGCTCGTGCTGACGCACGAAGTCACTCAGTTTTTGGTTGGTCATGGTGAATTTGCTGGCAAACTTGCTGAGCTTGCACTGGTAGAACCCCTACCCTGTGTGTGTGGATCCGAGGAACTGGCAGACCACGTTCTGCTGGAGTGCCCCGGATTTTCTGACATCAGGCAGCACTGGAGTCTGGAGGATGCTTCCATAGGTAGCATTTTAGCAAGTCCTGCTGGGCTATCTCGACTGCGAGGATTTGCCAATGAAGCAATACCCAGACTGAGAGATAGACCCAAGACCAGAACCAGAAAAAGTTAGAGAGGACTCCTGTTACGATAACTATACTGGTTTGACCGAAATCTGACATCAACTGCCACTAGAGTGGCATTGACCAACGATACCTTGGACCATATCCCAATCAGTAACTGATACCACAGACGGACTGAACAGTGATCGACGATCCCAACCCATGGAAAATGGGTACTCATTGGAGGACGTAGGTCTTGACCATCCTGCATGAGGCTCCCGACAGGGAGTAATTCCTGTCCAAGACGGAGGCAACATTGCCACGTTGGGTTAACCTTTGGACGGTTGGGTTCGTACAACCGTCCCCAAACCTTTGACCAGTTGGGTTCTATACAACTGGTCCTCATATGGGTACCGATGTGCATCATGCCTCCCTCTCCTGTACCCCCTTAATGTTAGGGCACCGGCTCATGCCTCTGACAGGAGTAGAGCGGTTAGGGAGCAGGTACAAATTCTCTGCTTCCGGGCCTGTTACCTGGTCGGGCTTCTGGGGATAGCAGTAAGGCCGTAAAAGGCTCATTACTCATCTCAATTACCAGTACCACGGGCGAGGGGAGCCCCAGGCTACAGATGCGCCGACCTCGGTCAAAGCATCACCTGCCTGCCCCTCAGTTGAGGTTGGATTCGTGGTGGTCGTGGTTGAGCAAACCCTACTTCATGGGCTTGTACCAAGAAGGCTACAAGGGGAGAGATGGCCTCCTCAAGGGCTTGCCCCCTGAAGATGTCTCTCGGCATGTGAGTTCTACCAACCTGTCTAGTTGGTAGAACCTTAGCTAGAAGGTTCGGCCTAACCTGTGGTGTTAATACAAACAGGTACCTAGAGGGGCTGATAGTCATGACTAGCTCCCCTAGGGCTCTCGTGTGGTGAGTTCCTTCCACTCCCTCGATCACCCTTCTAGGGTTTTTGGGGTTTCATCTATCTGCTTGCAGATGGAGGGGGTTGCGAAATCCAGTTTGGATCGGCTCTCCTTGAAATCAAATAGTAGTTATTTGTACATCATAATACTGATTTTGCATAATAATTATTATCAACATTGTATTCGTGCATTTCTCGACGAATGAACTCCTGGTCGATTCCAAAAAGCAACTTTGTATTATATTCATGACAGAATTTATGGTAATCTCGAGTTACGCAAACTTTCAGTACAGCTTATGGAGGTTTTAAGATAGGAATACGTAGTTTGGAAAAGAATTTCATGGTAAGATGAATCTGAGGGCTTCAGGGGGCCATTGAAATGGCAAATTATCCATTTTGTTTCAACAGGTGCGAAAATTACAGTCTCTGTAATTAAACGCACTTCTGAGGTCCTTGTTACTCATAGTATTGTATAGTTATTATTAGAGCTCGGAATTTGCATACTTTGCATATCTTTTATTATGCGGTATATCTTTGTATTTGAACGTTTTGAAGATTTTTGAAGGGTATGCGGTGGTTTAAATTGAAATTGAAACTGCATATTTTTGCATATTTCGGTCATTTTGGGGATTTTTGCATATTTTGCAGCATATTTTACCAGTTTTTTGCGTATTCTGGATTTTTTTAAAAGTCAGTGCTGGAAGTTGACAATATTCGAAATCGAATGTTGGAATGGTTTGTCCCCTCACTCACATCACCCCAGCAGTTAATGGGCCATTACCTGCTCTAATGAATAGATGAGTGACAATGCAAGTGAACGGTGCGTGCTCAGAGCCTTGAGACTAATCCGCTTACTGAACCAGTGATTCAAATCGTGGAAATTCTCAAAGGAGAAGACAGCTCATGGGACTCTCCCTACTCTCCAAAAGAGATTTCCACTTTTAAATTTTTGCCTATTGTATCTTGCCATGTAGAGAGATCGTTTTCTGCATTGAAAGAAATTTTAAGTGACAGGAGACACTGTTTTACACCTGATAATTTGGGGCGTGTATTTGCTGTCCAATATAATGCTTATGTAGTTCATCTTTACATTTTATACCTAGTTCGTATAAATGTATAAAAGTAAATAAAAAATGTATAACTGATTTTTTGAATTGCTTGTTTACTTTACCTGATGCTTCATAACTTTTTTCTAGGAGAAAAAAGGGCTAAAAAAATGTAATAATATGGAACATCCTTTCTTAAAATACTGAAATTTCAAAGTCGTATGCAGTTTTAAGGGCAAATGCATATTTTGCATATTTTTCCTGTTTCCGGTGCATATTTTCGGGAAATTTTCGTGCATATTTTCCGAGCTCTAGTTATTATCATTAACCAAGACCTTCGAACCTGTGTGGTTTTTCCAAGATTAGTTATGACAAATCGTCATGGTTGGCCAATTTTTATTGGAAGATTGAATGGTTTTGCTTTCGTATTTCCAACAATCAACCAATCACTAGTCATAAACAGGAACTTGAATAGCTAACACAAAAAAATCCTTCATAATATTGCCTGCTACAAACCTAGAGAAGGTGCGAAGTAAAAATACCTTGTAAATTGGCTGGCGGGGGAAAAAGTACAAAAAGAAGGAATTTTACAGGAGAGCATTTTAAAGTTTCAAATTTTATTCCTAATTCAGGAATCTACAATAATTGATACTTAAAACTGTCATTTTTTTCTCGAAAGTATCCTGAAACCGAAATGATAGCTCGAACTGACCCTCAAATTACATCTTAATGGTAAATTCAATAATTGAATTTATTATTAGTTGAACTAATTATTAGTTCATTTAATTATTAAATTGAACTAATTATTAGTTAGGTCGAGTTACCTGGTTACGTGCAGTCTAATTTCCATACTTACTTGGTTACGAGCTGTTGTGACCCACACATCAGCAATAATTAGTTCTTAAATACGACTCGTAAATACGATTCGTAAAGAAGCAAACGGGAGGATCCCTGAGTGAGTCATCACCCACTGGAGGAGACGAGGTACGGGGGTTACGCCAACATGACGTCACCTTGCCACATCTCTCTCTCCCGAGCTAATGACATGAGTATATAAGCTCACTCAGGGATGCTCCCTTATGCCAATCTAGTCAAGTCTATCGTCTTCATCATTTCGCTCTCAAACCTTCTCCTCGAATAAGGATCTCCTCGAAGTACTAGGCTCAATAGGTAAATATCCCGTCTTCCCGTCGGTAGGTTTCTCTGAAACGCCGGGGCTGACGGGCTAGCCGCCCTCCTCAGTACTTAGCACCACGGTGTGGTTATGAACCGCCGATGCGACAGTACTGCATGCTAAGATAGGGACTTCTCTCTCTTCGTTGAGTAGGGGTTAAAAGGAAAGTCAAAACGCCGCAGCGAGAAGGTCAGCTCCTTCACTCGCCTACACGCAAACATAACACGAGCAACCAAATTTTCAGACTTGTGCTCACCCACCATAAAAAAAACCTACTTGCCTGGTTAAGCACAATTTAGTACGAAGGGAAAAAGTGGGAAAATTCAGTTACCAGAGAGGGTGGCGGATGTGTGTTATACTCCAGGGGATATTCTCCACCCGTCCACCTCATCCCTAATCCGCCGAAAAGCGCGGCTAAAGCATGTTCCATGTTTCTTGGATTTTAGCCAAAGCCTATAAGCAGTAAGGCGAGGCCCGAAGGGCCGAGTTAAAACTCACTTTTCAGGAATTTTTTTCCAATCTTTTAGGGAAAAAACTAGCAACAGGGGAGAATATCGTGAAGGACGCGAATATTGAAGAGGAATAAGGAATAACCTTCCCAAGGATTAAAGATTTTTACTTCTTACCAGCAGGTGTTGTCTTCCGAGGAAAAACCAAACGTATTCTAATTTATGAAGGGATTAAGTGTATTTCTTTCTCTTCTCGCAGAGTAATAAGAAAACAATGCAAATTATGACACAAAGGTTTATTATTTTTCTACATAGATCACTCGTTTGCAAAAAACTCAGCTTTGCCACTGTCACCACCTACCAACCATAGGTACTGCCTACCTACCACATACCTACAGCGATCGTATTTTGGTCAGATAAAATTTGAACGGAGATTAGTCCTCTTTTGCGATTCACACTCGTGTTTCTGATTTATCGTAAAACCAACCCGTAAGTTCTCATAGGAAGCGAACGGTTTGTCCTACAGAGCTCCGCGTGGTCTCTAAAAGTTCAATACTATCTTAAATTGTAGGAAAACAATACCTTTATATCGATTTTTTTTTAGCTAGGGCGTTTTCAAAATGTCAACCCTTAAAAGTGACCGACATCAACTAAAAGCTGTATCAATATAGGTTGAATTTCCATCTATACAACAAATGAGAAATACACCTAATTGCCCATATATGAGACAGAGGAGGGTGTGACGACCCTACCCCTTCAAACCAGTGATTAGATTAATCAGCCGCCCTGAAGAGAACATCGATTCATATCTCTATGCATCGGATATCCCTAAAGGCGTAGCTCCAACAAATCGGGAACAAACCAATTGGATTGTCCCTTATAAAAAGGTAGGATCGTCACACTCCTCTCCCTAAAACATAGGTACTTCTGGGTTTCAAACAGAAGTATGTTTGAAAACAAGTCAAAGGGACTGAAAAATAGTATGAAGCCCAGGAAAGGACGTCTGGAAGCTTCAAGGGGGTTCCTCCATCGTAATGGTACTATTGCAAAAGAAGAAGAAGAAGAATGCCACGAATGGGCCATTTATACATAAAAGAATAAATCAATGGAACTGAGGAGAAAGCAAACTAAATAAAGAATACGAACGGCGAAACATTCAAGTGTAATGATTGAAAAGGCAAATGCAGAAAAGGCTTATATAAAATAAAAACGTAATTGAAATTAATAAAATGCCAGATTGGCAAAGCCTAACAAGAGACTGAATTTAATTGCTGGATTGGCGATATTTAATTAATGAATATAATTTAATATAGAGATTCCTTCTGGATATCTCTTTGAGTGATTCCTTCTAGAATACCCAAGAAAAAGTGGAGGGGAAAAAGGGTGAAGTAAATTCAGTGCATTTCCACCAAACCACGCTCTGCTACCATGTAACAATATAGGTTGAATTTCCATCTGTACAACAAATGAGAAATACACCTAATTGCCCATATATGAGACAGAGGAGGGTGTGACGACCCTACCCCTTCAAACCAGTGATTAGGGTAATCAGCCGGCCTGAAGAGAATATCGATTCATATCTCTATGAATCGGATATCTCTAAAGGCGTAGCTCCAACAAATCGGGAACAAACCAATTGGATTGTCCCTTATAAAAATGTAGGATCGTCACAAAGCTTTGCGGCACAACTCTACCCCAAATGGTGCTCATATACCAAATTTCATCAAAATCGGTCCATGGGAACTAAGGGAAGTGCCGCGAACGGTTTTTGGATTCTACGCACCTTGAAACGTAAACCAAAAAATTTTGAGGGGGGTTAACTTTTTTTTCTTGGTCGATTCCAAAGGTTCATTATTGGAAACAATAAACCAAAATTGCCCGAGACGCATGGTAGTTACGAGTAAAATCAATTTGGAGTGACTTTCAATTGAGCCCAAGCTCAGTTACAGGTTGGCGATCTGTATGTTACAATCTAAGCTTATTTTTGTGGCTTATCCAATAGTAAAACAATTCTCAGATGATACATTTCTTATGGTACAATATTCAGATTAAAAAAAAAATCAATAAAAGTAGCGTCTGACCTGTTTTTGCCAGTGATTTCCTCATCTTGTCCCTCTTCGGAGTTGGGAACTGAGGTCGAAACCAAAGTGACGCCTTTCGCGTCCTTTTTGACGAGTTTCTTCATCTGCTCCAACATCCCCTTTTCCTTCATGAGGTTGTCCATCATCCTCAGCATCGTCAGATACTGCCCAATGATTTTGACGACGGGATGGGAGTCCGAGTTGGGTACCTGGGTCAGTTTGATGTTTATGAAGAAAGACACGTTCATCATAAATCTGAAGGGAGGAACATAGAGAAACAAAATTATAATTCTACTACAATAAATGATAAAATTTGAATGGGTGAAAATTAGTAAAACACAAAAGCATCTGATAAACATGGAAAAACGATAATACAGGGTGTCTACACTTAAGATGGACATAACTTCAGGGATCGATTCTACAAGGAATTTCCAACAAAAAATGTCTCCTAGCATTTTTTTCTTAACCCACTCAAAATGTCTTTTTTCTCACTTCACAGTTTTTTTTCGCTTTTTTTACCTAACTTCATTAAAACAGTCATAACTCCTGATATTTACCAAGTAAATTCAAATTCGAGGATATCGTTGGAAAGAGCGTTAAATTTCCAAGCTACCCAGTGTAAAATCACAATCTTTTAGCAATAAACCATTTCTAAAAAAATAAGGATAATAGCAAATTCAAATTTTTTCGAAATATGACTTTTTTTACATCGAATTTTTTACTATGAATCCCGGGTTATTTCGATGGGCGCTCTTCGGGAAAAACATGCTAAGATTGTCAGCTTTCCAACGGTCTATCAATTTTTCTTTTTTAAATCCATATTGGAGGAGTAAATCAAGTTGGAATGCAAGAAAACGTGTGTTTTACAAGAAAATCCAGTGTTTCACTGAATCCAATGATGATAATTACGAATAATTCTGACTGCTAGAAAGTGGATTTTTCGAGGAAAACCTTCATATTTTGACAATAACAAACGCATTATTCATAAATATGGAAGTGAGCATAAAGTCACGCATTTCTACTCAATAAAAACATCAACTTTCAAGCTGATTTTTGTTTTTATTGAGTAAAAAGGTGTTATTTATGCTCACTACCATAATATGGTGAAGATGGTTTCTAGATATTATCTAGAAATGATGCGTATTTTAAGTACGAAAATCGAAGATTTCTTCGACAAATCCACTTTTTAGCTGTCAGAACCAATCGGAAATATCACCATTGGATTCAGCGTGAATAATTACACAGGAAATGATACCAATCTCGTCAAGCCATCTTGAGGTCGAGGGGGACCATAAACCGCTCAAAACACTGGATTTTCTTGTAAAACACACGTTTTTTGGCATTCAAACTTAATTTACTCTTCTAATTTGAATTTTAAAAAGAAAAATTGATACCGTTGGAAAGCTGAGAATTTGAACATGTTTTTTCCGAAGAGCGCCCATCGAAATAGCCATAGATTTAAAGTGAAAACTTCGATTTAAAAAGAGTCATATTTCGAAAAAGATTTGAAGTTTGTTATTTGCCTTGATTTTTTAGAAATGGTTTATAGCTAAAAGATTGTGATTTTACACTGGGTAGCTTGGAAATTTAACGCTCTTTCCAACGATATCCTCAAATTTGAATTTACTTGGTAAATATCAGGAGTTATGACAGTTTTAATGAAGTAAGGTAGAAAACGCGAAAAAAAAACTGTGAAGTGAGAAAAAAGACATTTTGAGTGGGTTAAGAAAAAATTGCTAGGAGACATTTTTTGTTAGAAATACCTTGTAAGTAAAGTAGAGTAAAGTAAGCAACCATTTCAGGTTGAATTTCCGTCCGACTGCCATTATTGGCGTCCATCAGCTGTCTCCCTAAGGGGAGATCAGAATTTGTTCTGATGATTTCGCTCATGGCTTCCCAAACATCACCGCCCTGGGTTGGAACGAGAGATTGCCGATCGTCTAATAGACAGAAAACCTTTCTGCTGGCGACCAGATTCGAACTCGCATCCCCGCTAGACGGTTCTTATCCTATCACCGCAGTCGGGTACACTGTACACTAGACCACCGACGCCCACTAGAAATACCTTGTAAAATCGAACTCTGAAGTTATGCCTATCTTAAGTGTAGACACCCTGTATAATGATAATGGAGAAAACACACTTACATGGAACAACAATCTTTGTAGGCCTTGAGCATATTTGTGGCCTGACATTCGGGAACTTTGAGTTTTTCTATGAGCCTCGTCATAGGGAGTATGTGTTTCTTCATTTTCTTGCAATAATCTAGAAAATAACGTCAAAAACTCGATGCCAATCAATGCTTGAAACCAAATAAAATTCAACCATAGGAAAACTAATGATAGATAACAACGCTCAATATTGGAGATTTTTATACAGGGGGTCCCATATTAAGGACCGAAACACTTCGGGAGTCGATTTTACAACTAATTTAAGTGAGAAAGTCTTTTAGTAATTTTTCGTTAGACGCTCAATTTTCGAATAATTTTCATTCTAAATTTTGCTTCCGAGTCTACCAAGGTAGCGGAAGCTTTGTTTTCACTTTTCAAGGACGAAAAAAAAAAGTTCTCCAAAATCAAAATTTCCACTCGCGTTTTGCGTTTTAGATCTTTCTGAACAATTTTGGTTCCGTGTCTGTCTGTGTCCGATTTCCACTCGCGTTTTGCGTTTTAGATCTTTCTGAACAATTTTGGTTCCGTGTCTGTCTGTGTCCGATTCCGTGTCCGATTTCGATGAAATTTTCAGGGAATGTGCGGGTTTGTGTGTAGACGGTCCCCTATGAAAATCATCATCCCCCGGACTGATAGAAGCGACTACGCATGCGCAAACGTGAATTCCTTGTAACGGCCATAACTTCAACAATTTCCATCCGATTTCAATGAAATTTTCAGGGATGTTACAGATTAGTATTTAGATGGTCCCCTATGAAAATCATTACCTTCGGACTGATAGAAGCGACAGCGCATGCGCAAACGTGATTTCCTTGTAACGGCCATAACTTCCACATTTTCCACCCGATTTCGTTGAAATTTTCAGGGATTATGCGGATTAGGTTGTAGAGAGTCCCCTATGAAAATCATCATCCCTGGACTGATAGAAGCGACTGCGCATGCGCAAACGTGAATTCCTTGTAACAGCCATGATTTCAACTGTCCCCCAGGGGTCGCGGGTTCGAATCCCAGCCGAGGCTAAGTATTTTTTTGATCCAATCACATAGGTACATCTACTCACTTAACTTTTCATCCGAATTTGATGAAATTTTCTAGGATTGTCAAGATTAGCGTGTAGATGGTTCCCTATGAGGGTAGTGGAAGGTACTTAGAGATTGGTGTTTTGAGCTACTATGCATCGGATCATCTATATAATCGGGTTATGGATACGAGGAAGCTATGTGCCACACCCACTTGTCAGACGTTTTTTTTCGTGTTGTCGACTTCAAGCCATAAAACGCTGCAAATCATTGCTCACAGGTTTATTATTTTCTGTATAGATCACTCATCTGTATAGATCGCTTCCTACCAACCATAGGTACCTACTACCTACTAGGGCATTTTTGAAAATTTCAACCCCAAACTAAAACCAAATGGAAATGAAGGGTTGTTTTTCAAAAATGCCCTAGTAGGTAGTAGGTACTTATGGTTGGTAGGGAGGGATCTATACAGAAGGGTGATCTATACAAAAAATAATAAACCTCTGGGCAACGATCTGCGGCATTTTTTTTACCTACCAACTATTGGTAGGTACTACCTACCACACCATACTGCCTTCAACACCTTCACAATCAAGTTTATTAGAAAGACCTAAACGCTTCACACTCGATTCGAAAAATAGAGAGCTTCGTATGGATATTTGATTACTGGTTGCTCAGAAAGCAAAACTGAATACAAATCGAAGAAACGAACAGCGATCGCGTTTTGGTTAGCTAAAAATTCAACGGAGTCTCTTTTGTGATTCACACTCGTGATTCTGTTTTATCGAAGGAAAACCCTTACGTACTCGTAGGGAGCGAACGGTTTGTCCTGCAGAGCTCCGGGTCATCTCAAAAATTTTTAATAATTCAATACTTTAAAATTGGTGAAAAAAACGATACATTAATTTCGAGAGTTTTCGAGCTAGAGCTCTCTTGAAAATTACAACCCTCAATTTTCACCCCTTAGAAGTGACCTACATCAACCAAAAGCTTCGCGGCACAACTAGACCCCAAATGGAGCCCATATACCAAATTTGAACCAAATCGGTCCAGTGTTGCTAAGAAAAGTGCAGCGTACGGCGGACGGACGGAAAATTTTTTATTCGATTTTCGGATTCTACGTATCTTGAAACGTAGAATTTTTTTTCTTACTCGATTCCAATGGCTTATTACTTAAAATAATAAACCTAATTTAGAATTAAAATGACTTGAAAATTGAGCGTCTAACAAAAAATTGCTAAGATACTTTCTTACTTAAATTAGTTGTACAATCGACTGCCGAAGTTTTTCGGTCCATTATACATCAATCGGTTTTTCGGTCTTGCATCAATTCTCTTCAACAATGGGGAATTTGCCTCAATTTTTAGATTCTAGAATTTCAAGTCAAATCCTATAATAGGGCCCTAGAATAAAATTCAACACCGGGAATACGCAAGGGAATTTTTTATGATGATTTTAACATTTATTTCCGACTTTTTCGAACAATCGAAGGCGAAAACAAGCCTTTGAAGAGGTCATTTCTCTCGAGTAAATCAACAAATTTCGAAGATTTCAACGTTCATTCCCGACTTTTTTGAACAATCGAAGGTGAAAACAAGCCTTTGAATTGGTTATTTCTGTCGAGTAAACCAACGAATTTCGATGATTTCGAAGTTCATTTCCGACTTTTTCGAACAGTCGAAGGTGAAAACAAGCCTTTGAAGAGGTCATTTCTCTCGAGTAAACCAACGAATTTCGATGATTTCGAAGTTCATTTCCGACTTTTTCGAACAATCGAAGGCGAAAACAAGCCTTTGAATTGGTTATTTCTCTCGAGTAAACCAACAAGTTTCCATGATTTCAACGTTTATTTCTGACTTAATCCAAGTATTGAAGTCTCTGTAGTGTCTGTCATGAAATCTTTGTAACGGGCAAAGGTATTCGAAGTTTTTCTTCAATTTCGGTTAAATATTCAGGAATTTAACGAATTGGGTTGCAGATGGTCCTCTATGAAAATAATCACCCTCTGAGAGCTGTAATAAAGCGAGAGAAAATACCTTCTGAAATGAGGCTTTATTCAGCGAGAATTACGCAATGAACAAATTATAAAAGAAGAACACGTAGTTTAAGGGGTTCATGACAACATAATAACAGGTGATTATAATAGTGGTGATGTAGTGCATCATCGCATTCTTCCCCTCTTCATAAACATAGTCCTGTAGATGAGCAGGCAGTTTCCGGTTGCGGCCACTTCGTCTCAGGGGTGTTGACTGGTCAGCTCCAGGCTGCTCGTGGGAGTGATTAGGTGGATCATTATTTGAAGGTTCCAGTTGAATCCCTGGATTATCTGGTTCCAACTGGAGGTGGGGTTCGTCAACGGGATCATGGTGAATTCCTGGCTTCCCCGATTCAAACTGAAGGTGATGACTTTCATGACCAGGATCCAACTCTAGAGATTCATTGTGAGTCCCACCACTAGGAGCTAAGTGTCTGGTTGATACCGTTGTTTCTCTTCCATCTGGTAGTCGGATTTGGGCATAATCGGCGTTCGCTTCTATTAGATCCACTTCCTCAACTAGTGGGTCATACTTGCTGCGTCGTTGAAACTTCCTCAACAGTACTGGCCCCGGATGGAGCAACCATGCAGGTAGTGACGTACCACTAGAGGATCTTCTCGAGTGGAGAAACATGCGCTCGTGTGGGGTTGTATTCGTTGCTGTACATAGTAAGGATCTCATGCTATGTAATGCATCGTTTAGAACGAGTTCCCACATGCTGGTTTCCATTTTGTGCGATCGAAGTGCCAATTTGATTGTATCCCAAATTACTCCATTATACCTCTCACATTGGCCATTTCCTCTTGGGTTATAGGGGGTAGTTCGGCTTGTGGCCACTCCTCTAGTGTGTAAGAATTGCTTTAGTTCTTCAGACATGAACGCGGAACCCTGATCCGAGTGTATAAAAGCTGGTAGGCCAAATAACGAGAAAAGATTAGTAAGATGATTCCGTATAGTAGCTGCTGATATGTCAGTGCAAGGAAACGCAAACGGGAAGCGGCTGTATTCGTCGATAACTGTCAGGATATAGCGGTTGTTGCTAGATGAAGGAAGAGGCCCCTTGAAGTCTAAGTTCAGACGTTCCCAGGGTGAAGTAGCTTTTATTAAATGAGTCTGCTGCTTGTTGTGAAACCGGGGTTTGATCTCAGCACAGACCTTGCACGATGAAGTCATTGTTCTAATTTCGTCTAATGTATACGGCAAGTTCTTAGATCTCACCCAATGATACATTCTTGTAATACCCGGATGACACATTTTCTCGTGCCAGTCAAATAAAGTTGTGGAATTTATGGGGGCACATACTCGTGATAAAGTGTCAGCTGCAACGTTTTCTTTTCCAGGTCTGTACACTATATCATATTTATATGGAGCTAATTCAACCCTCCAGCGCATAATTTTCTCGTTTTTAATTTTGGATGTTCGGTGGTTGTCAAACATGAACGCTACGCTCTTCTGGTCGGTTATTAGACGGAAATGTCTTGAAATTAGGAATTGTCACCATTTCCTCAATGCTTCCACTACAGCATAGGCTTCCTTTTCAATAATGGCATGCTTCTGCTCAGATGGAGAGAGCGTTCGAGAAAAAAAGGCTACAGGACGTCCTTGCTGTGAAAGTGTAGCAGAAATAGCAAACTCTGAAGCGTCAGTTTCGACGGTAAAAGGTAGTTTGTCGTCAACAGCAGACACGACAGATTGAGCTATGTTTTGTTTGAGTTGTTCAAAAGCAGAAACAGCAGCAGAGCTCAAAGGAAATGTTTTGGATTGAACCAATGGTCTAATTTTTAATGAATAATTTTGGACCCATTTGGAGTAATGAGAGAAGAAGCCAAGCACTCGCTGGAGTGATACGCTGTCTTTAGGAATAGGGAGGTCAACTAAAGCTTTGATTCGATCAGGATCAGGTTTGATTGATTTGTTCGAAATTTCGTAGCCAAGAATTTTGATAGAGGAAGTGCGGTAATGGCATTTGTATTCATTTAATGTCAAATTATATTTGTTAGCTGCTTTGAGAAAATCGGATAGGTTTTGGTCATGCTCTTCATTATTCCTACCACATATAGTCACATCGTCTAGGTACGCATAAGTTCCAACAAGATTCTCATTCCGGATCACATCGTCCATTACCCGCTGAAAGGCAGCAACCCCATTAGTGACTCCGAAAGGGATTCTTGTGAATTGGTATAATTGATTATTCGCCTGAAATGCTGTTAATGGTTTATCCTCTGACCTAATGGGTATTTGGTGGTAGGCACTACGCAGATCAATGCTACTGAACAAGGAGTATTGTGAGACATTATGTACAATGGTTTCAATACGTGGAAGTGGATATGCATCAAGGAGCGTGAAGCGGTTAATAGTTTGAGAATAGTCAATCACCATTCTCTTTTTGTGATTAGCATTCGACGTAACAAGAGCTTGTGCTCTCCATGGTGATTGGCTAGGTTCAATTATCCCTTCTTGCAGCATTCGGTCAGTCTCAGTTTGAATGAATTTGAGGTCATCAGCCGAGTAAGTGTGTTGTCTCGATTTGGTTGCAATAGGCTTCCATCCCCCTGTGAGGGAGGAAAACAATGACACGGGGGCTATGGTTGCGATGGCCAGACTACAGATCCTCAGAGGTTCCCTCGGACCACCAAATTGCAACTCCACAGCAGAGTGGTGTTTGAGAATGTCATGGCCCAAGATGAGATCTGCACACAAGTCCTTCATAACAGAGAAAATTACGTTTTTGTAGTGGTAACGGTCGATTTGGAGATCCAACGAGCAATGACCAATTATGTGGGATATAAGTGATGTAGACGCCATTGAAACTTTTCCATGCTGGGGACTGAAGGATAGCTGAAGTTGAAGAGCTTTATTGTAGTTGATAAAGCTCAGAGAACTGCCTGTGTCGATAAGGGCATGGCACGACTTCCCGTTCACCAACACGGATTTTACAGCTTTACTGACGCAAGGAGGAGAAGCTGCTGACAAAATTGAAGCAATGAGGTTGGTTGCAGCTGTAGTTTTATTTGGAATTTCCTTGGACGACCTATACTTGGATTTACAAGCCTTCTCAAAATGACCGACTTTGCCACAACCCTTGCAGGTAGCCTCTACAGCTGGACAAAGAGATCTTGCATGTAGGGAGCCACTACCACAGAAATAGCACCTTCTATTAAACGATCTAGTAAGAGATGCTGTTGTCGGGGATAATTCAGCCTGAGGATCCCTAGCGGGAGTTGAGGCAGCATTAAGATCGGATGGAGGGAAGTCGTAGGTTTGCGAATGTTTCTGAGCCATTTCAAGTGAAAGGGCCTGTTTGTATGCGTCGTCTAATGAAAGAGTAGCATTCTCCAAAAGTCTTTGGCGAATCATTGAAGAAATCAGACCACTAATAAAGGAATCGCGTACGCAGTCTTTGCGGTTCTCCTCGGCGGTAACTGCTGTAAACTGACAGTCTTTGCTTAGTAAGTTAAGCGCTTGCAAGTAAGTATCAATGGACTCGTCAGAACGTTGTTTCCGCGTAGATAGGGAATGCCTAGCATACACTACGTTCTTGGGTTTCACGTAGAGATTGTTCAATGTCTCTATAGCAGTAGCAAAAGTAGTACACTCGCTGAAATAAGGAAAAACTGTAGGGGAAACGAAATTAACCAAGAGTCGACGCTTCTTTGCATCGTCCAGCGAATCATCAGCGGCTAAGAAATTATTGAAAGTTTCATACCAGTGGTTCCAGTGTCTATCCGCGTCTGGGGAGGATGGGTCCACGTCTAGGCGATCAGGCTTCAGGAACTTGTCCATTCTCGCTGAATAAATTGTAATAAAGCGAGAGAAAATACCTTCTGAAATGAGGCTTTATTCAGCGAGAATTACGCAATGAACAAATTATAAAAGAAGAACACGTAGTTTAAGGGGTTCATGACAACATAATAACAGGTGATTATAATAGTGGTGATGTAGTGCATCATCACAAGAGCCACTTCTACAGTTTCCATCCAATTCCGATGAAATGTTGAGGGATATCGCAGATTGGAGTGTAGATGAAAATCATCGCCCCAGACTGATAGATACTTACATACAGATTGATGTTTCTTGATAAGCTACTATATCTTATGCTCTCTGACCGACTTCAACGCGCCGAAGGCGCGCGAAAGAGGAGGTACTCAATTCGGGTTGTCGTGGGACGACGATTTTTTTAATTTTTTTGTATGTCCGAGTCGCTTGCATTTCTTCATTCTGGTACCAATCTGTCTGATTCTTTTTGAAATGTGTTCTACCAGTATCCGTGGTGGTCCCGTTTCAAACGGATTTCATTTTGCTTTGTTAAAAGTATCGAAAATTTGTGATAGAAGTTGAAAAACGTGGTTCCCGTTTTCGGGAATATCGGTCCGCATTCACTCTTCTTGCCCTGTGACTTCCGACTGAGTCGATGGAGGACCATTTTTGTATAGTCAAATTGAAGGTCTGATTGTAAGCTTTAAAATGATATACTATGTGAGGGGGGTTCCGATGACTAAAAGGTGCTGCGGGGGATGAGAAACGGAGAAATTATAGTGGCTTTTAGGTCAGAACCTGCATGAGCCATATCAAATTTGTCTACGAATGCTCGTGTATGTGAGTTTTCCTACCAAGTATGAGCGATAATTATAGTAGTGTTAGTTAGGTATTCTACCAAGTGGGTGTAGCACATAGCTCCCTCGTCATTCATAGTATAGTTGGATATCTAATGGTATAGGAGATCGTCATAACTGCATAGTGCCCTACCAAATATGAGGTATGTAATAGTACAATTAGGTTATGAAAGGGTATTCTACCAAGTGGGTGTGGCACATAGCTTCCTAGTCATCCATAATATAGTTGGGTATGTAACGGTATAGGAGATTGTCGGAACTGAATACTGCAGTACCAAATATGAGGTAGGTATATAGTACAATTAGGTGATGAGAGGGTATTCTACCAAGTGGGTGTAGCACATAGCTCCCTCGTCATCCATAACATAGTTGGGTAGGAGGGTGGGTGCCATACAGGAGATTGTTGGAACTGAATAGTGCAGTACCAAATATGAGGTAGGTATATAGTACAGTTAGGTGATGAGAGGGTGTACTACCAAGTGGGTGTAGCACATAGCTCCCTCGTCATTCATAATATAGTTGGATATCTAATGGTATAGGAGATCGTCATAACTGCATAGTGCCTTCCAAATATGAGGTATATGTAATAGTACAATTAGGTTATGAAAGGGTATTCTACCAAGTGGGTGTAGCAAATAGCTTCCTAGTCATCCATAATATAGTTGGGTATGTAATGGTACAGGAGATCGTCAGAACTGAATAGTACAGTACCAAATATGAGGTAGGTATATAGTACAATCAGGTGATGAGAGGGTTTTCTACCAAGTGGATGTAGCACATAGCTCCCTCGTCAATCATGTCATGGTTGAATTGTGTTGTCAAAACTACCAACTACCTAGCAATTATGAACAAAGTCGACCAGTTAGGGGATAAGAGAGTAGATTGGTAAGTAGGAAAGTGAACCAAATACCTCCTGAAACTGATCCTAAAACGGAAACTCATCTATATATATGGAAACTGATCCGGATTACAGAATGTGGTCCACCCTACGGCTTCTGGTTCACCTTACTGAAATGATTCACAGTATTAACTAAAACTGTTCGAAAAACTGCGGGTAAATTAATTTCAGATTTATATTGAAGACCACTAAAAAGTGAAAAATAAAAAATAATATAAAATGGAAAAATAATAAAATAAAAACCTTTTTAACAAAAAAATGGACCGACCTCAAAAATGATGTCTGTAAACACCAAAAAGGGAAAAATAATCATCTCAGCGGATACATACTTGATGTAGTAGGTTGTTGGACATAGATATCTAGTCAACAGATGGTATGTAGTAATACCAATAATTATTTTTAGTGTGATTCACACTTATCGTCACACTCATATCCTCCATCTTACGATAGCAGTGACATACTGCCCAATAGTTTTGGAACACTTATATCTACTCGTATTCATGTTTTGTATTGCACGATCGACGCCTGTTGTAATACTCACCAGATCATCTGAGTAGTACTTAATAACGACAGCGTATTCAGATAGGTAGGTAGGTACGCATTTAAGTCGCCGCCGTGCCCATCTGTAGACACAAATGTCTCCTAGATGTTCTACTTACCAACATTTTATTCGTTTTCTGAAATATAGGTACCTCCCATACCACAGACATGCTTCCACACCGAGTATGAACGTAGATATCTTTTTGTCTAAAATTGTGGACGGTTTTGAACGTTAATTACGTAACAACGCTTCCGAAGGTGTGTTGCTACATTATAATATGTCCACCAATAATAATAGAGTCTCAAAATACTCGTCACAACCATTCCTGGGGAGGTTCACACTTACTATCATACTCATATGGCAGCAGAGACGTACTAGGTACCTGATAGTTTGGGGAGCACATTTTAACTCAATGGTGCTTACTCTTGTAATGCTACCCAGATCATCGAATAATGGAGGTGGTTAGTTTGTGTCTACAGATGGGCACAGCGGCGACTTCAATGCGTACCTACCTACCAATCTGGATATGCTGTGGTTAATAAGTACTACTCACATGATCTGGTGAGTATTAAAACATGCGTCGATCGTGCAATACAAAACATGAATACGAGTAGATATAAGTGTTCCAAAACTATTGGGCAGTATGTCACTGCTATCGTAAGATGGAGGATATGAGTGTGACGATAAGTGTGAATCACACTAAAAATAATTATTGGTATTCCTACATACCATCTGTTGACTAGATATCTATGTCCAACAACCTACTACATCAAGTATGTATTCGCTGAGATGATTATTTTTCCCTTTTTGGTGTTTACAGACATCATTTTTGAGGTCGGTCCATTTTTTTGTTAAAAAGGTTTTTATGTTATTATTTTTCCATTTTATATTATTCATTCGCATTCAAGGGCATTTGATCCTTAAAAACCCGAATTTTGAGAAATTATGATCACATTTTTTAATATTTTATTTCATTTAGAACCCTGGAAAAAGTCAAAAATTGACCCAGGAAAACCTGGAAAACTCAGGGAATTTTTTTCCGGGGAATCGCTGGACACACTGAGAATAAAAATGGTTTGCTCTTCAATGAACTTCAAATTAAAACTCTAATGCGAAGGAATACATTTACAAACCTTTTGTGATATTCATAAGCTCCAAGAAACCGGGAGATTCCCTCTTGAGAATGTCCAGGAGCTCCTCTCTGCTCAGCTTGCTCAAGTCTTTGGTCACCTTCTCCTTCTCTTCTTCCGGGTCCATCGCAGCTCGACGGTCCATCTCTTTCTTCTTCTCCTCAACAGACTCGAGGAGTCCCAAAGTGAAGTCCGCTCCTTCCAATTCAGCCAGCAGCCGTTTCTGGATCTCGTTGGCTTCGCGTTCCTCCATCAGTGCGGCTTCTTCGTCGTCAAAACCTAATCAGCAGAATTCAAACTCGAGTGAGAATGTCAATCACAAATAAACCAACAATAACCTACACAAGTTGGTTAGGCTTAGAGCAGCACAATAAATATCAATACCTTAAAGCGACCCAAAAACCGACGTCCAAAAACGGACTTTTGAGAAAAACGCAAAAGAAGTTTTTTTTTCAATGAATTGCTTATTCCAATAAACTCTTTAATTTCTTATAAGCAAAAGCTTTTATTTCTTTTTTTTTCTTATGTCCGGACAAACCTCCAGAGACCACAATACGATTGAATTTTATAGCTTTATTATTGGGACATACTCGTAGAACGATTTTGCATTCCTTTTTTGGACAAAGCACCGAATGGCATTTACGATTATTCGAGAGAGGACATAGAACCCTGCCAATTTTTCCGTTTTTAGCCATTTTCAAAGTTTTTAGAGCTGCAATCAGTGTCAATTTATCTCAAAAGTTACATTTTTTAAAGGTCAAAAAATAGGTAGTCAAAAAATTTCAAAAATTTCATTTTTCAGATTTTTTAAAAATATCATTTTACACATTATCCCCTACATTTTGGTATATAAAACTTTCATGTTTGAGTCCGGAAATGTCCTGCAATCGTTGCCTGAAGTTGAGTATCTCCGAACCGCTTTTCGGTACCAGTGGAGTTACTCTGCTACTGCTTGTTCAACATTTGCACAAGCCATTTTTTCCACTTTTTATGCTTATGGAAGTTGCTGTGAAGCACATTATTCATGTAGCAATAAAAAAAAAGTTTGGTGACGAGGTTTCATAAAGGTTCATGGAAAAGAGAAACAAGTTGGCACGCATCGTGACGTAATCTTCGTAGTAGGTACCTTTTCAGTTTATTGCGTTTTTCTCAAAACTATGTTTTTCAATGCGTTTGACCCATTATCTCTGGAACTACGCATGATATCGAGATGATTCTTTTTGTGTGTTATGAAGGAATAATAGTTCTACACATTAGCATATGCTTTTTGTAAACAAAATACTTGGAAGCCGAGAAATTTTTTTTTGTTTGACTCAAAAAAAGGGTTATCTAAAATAGCTGTACAAAAAAAGTTTAAAGATATTTTTGGAAAGCAATATGCTTATTTGTTGTCCTTGAGTAGCTGAACAACATGAAACAAAAAATCATGCAGATCGAACTTACCGTTGTCTAGATAATGGGTCACGAAAAATGTTATTTTTACCCTATGACTACCGAACCCCCTTAAAATAACGCCTTTGTGCTTTAAGGTATCGATATACATCATCTGAGGCCAAAGAAAAGATCTTTCAGCCCCACCGAAAAATCAGAGAAGAAGCCCTTTCCTTCAGCAGAGAATAAAATTACACACAGAACGAATGAGCATGAGCAAGCTTAATAACTCCCGGCTTTTCTTAGGACTACCGCTACAAGCGCTAATTGAGGTTCTTCAGTAATTACCTAAATAATCCTGGTCGACGTAGTCAGTGCTATAATAGTCGTGTTTCTTGGAGCCCCATGCTTTGGAACTCGGAAGCCCGCTGTCTTTGTCCTTGTCTTCTATGTCGGAGTCCATTTCGCTGTCAAGGCTTCCTCCTTCGTCGCCTTCGTCCTCTTTTTCGTGTTCGTCATCCATTTCCTCTTCATCCTCGTCGTCATCGGACGATTGATGGACTCTGTACACTTCTTCCTACAAATAACATACAATAATTATGAGTCAAATTTAGAGAAATTATGACTGATGAAGTTGATGGGTGGCTATCAATTCACTCGCAAAAACTAATCATTTAACCCAGTTAGCCTTGACGTCCTTCTGGAAGGATGAGGGACTTAGATCGACTTTCTGAATTTTCTCTCCTGTATTATGATACCGCTGTGGTCTAGTATAGCTTTGAACTGTTGTTTACATCCTAACGGAGGGATGGGGACCGATTTTGTCTTCAGTATGCGACCAACAGGTACTCAGTGCAGTTTTTCCCTAGCAGCTTCAATCATGAGCGGTCACCCAGAATTCATAGTTGATGGGTAAGTACCTATTCATTTTTTATTTTTATTTCGACGTTGATATTCTATTGTTCCTACTCTCTACTAAGGGTATGACATGTTATTGATGTAATTTTGCCATTTTCGTCTCCATTATTACCACTTTTCATGACGATCCTTCTGGAAGCACGTCAGTAGAATACTCATTCAAAATCGTTCCGTCCCTATATTTTTTCATTTGTTGATTTTTTTGGATTTCTCGCTTTTTCTGCAAGAAGTTGCTTTTTTACATCAAATAACATAATATGTTATATATCCAATATTATTGGATTTTTCGGAGGGAAATGATGATGCAATAAGTCAAGGGGAAGTCGATATATCTTTATTACCTCCAACAAACGCCCTTCATGACCTCACCGGACGAGAGCCCTGTTATTGATAATTTTCTCCTGCAATTTTTAATAGCATTCCTTCTCATGATAAAGATGATCAAAGCGATGATGATCCCCAACCATCAACTTCCAATGAAAATATTTCCAACAAGAAGAGGGGGAAACATCGAGTCCGTAAACCAAAACCGCCCAGAAAATAGTACAAGTGGACAAAAAACCAGTCTCTTTCAACTGCACTTAGAGAGTTGAAAGACCAATGCATGGTCCCAAACAAAAGTTGTCATCCCTTGAGTATTTCGATTTGTTTTTTTTTTTTTTTTTTTGTTGATAAAAACATCCAAGATTGACTGACGGTGAATGAAAATCAAAAACTTGGACACATGCATTGTACAGTTTGCAGCCATTCAATCATTTTCAATGATTATTTATTATTGAATTTATTTATCTTTTTTTTCAGATTCGATAAGAAAGAATACTAAACATACGAAAAATTTCAAAAAAATTAGTCAAAAAAAAAAATTTCAGAGTTATCTGGGTTAACGGTAGAAAACACGAGTCTGCCAACCTCTTTCTCCGTCCCTTTACAGGCAGAGTTGATAAAATTTCTTCAAATTAATTCAATTTCAACCAATGAGCGATAAAACCACTTCAATTAAACCCCACTCAATGTAATTTAGTCCCCCAAGTCTTACTGTGGGACGTCTTAAAAATGTCCAAATTTTCCATATTAAACATATTGAAGCCAATGCAATAGCTAACCGGGGGTGTGGACTGTCAGAAAAACCCATAGTTTCAAAGCTGCGGATGAAGACCACAACAGTCGGGTCTTGCGATGAAATCCTCGCGCCTGGGCAGTCAAAAAATTGATTGGATTGGAGACGGTAAAATTGAAGTGGTGTCCGACATCACAAAAGTGCCAGAAATGGTGTACTTACCTCTTCATCGTTGGTTTGTCGTCCTCGGGCATTGTCGAGTAGAATCCTGCTGTCCTCATCCAGCCCGTCGTCAGATTCTGATACATCGTAACCGTCAACGGGACCTCCCAGATCCGCGTTCGGGTCCTTCTGCTTCTTTCCCCTCCTAGAACAGAAGGAGTTCGACAATTACAAGGCCATGTATCACGGCCGAAATGCCCCAAAACTATCAAAAAGTGATTGGTCCATCATTATTTTTGGTAACAAGGGCTTTAAAACAAGTTGTTTCTTGTCAGTTACCAAGCATGTGCCACGAATGGTCTCATTATAATAATAAATAGTGAAGAGGAGATTACGAGTCTTGAATTTTGGCTTTATTCTGATTCTTATAAGTTAAGAGTTGGTTTTCATTAGTTTTTCAATAAAAATTGTTCTGAAATGAGTTGTTAGTGGGTTTTTTTTACCTCAGGGTACTGTAAAACAATTTTTAATTGTTTAAGTTCGATTTTTAATTGTTTTTAATCTGTTCAAGTTCGATTTTAAATTAGTGATCACTATCACCCCCTATGTGGGGGGTGATAATGATCAATTTAATCACTTTTTTAAATGAGCTTAATTCAACAAAATTTCAAAGTTTGATATAGGATACTGTTCGTAAGATGTGGGAGAATATAAATTATTTTTTTCAGATTTTTTTGAATTATTACACTGGTAGTTTTCAAGGAAAAACTGTAGAAATTGATCACTATCACCCCAGTCTACGGTACTTGGAAAAACGGTATTTCCAAACCTGTAGTTAGGTACCTAAGAAGCGGAAATAACATAACCTTTAAACCTGAAATGGGGCAGCCTAGTAAACAGGGATGGACGACAAACAGCAGAACACACATCAGTTGACACTCAAGAATTGATTCAGATGGTGGTGTTGCAGACAACTTTTTCGTTGGCTGTCGCCCCAACCATCACAACAATTTGGTACAAGATACCTATACGTATAACAAGCAATTGCAGGAATCATCTACAGACACACGGTTTGACGTAGGTGATTGGTACTCTCCACGGTCTTTCACCGACAGTTGCTAATATGGATTTATTTTTTGGGATGACACTTCTTCGACTTACCTCCCTTTCTTCTTCATACTTCCAAGAATGAACTGCCTTTTCGAATAAGTTCAAACTTGACGATCCGAAACAGTTAACTAAAGATATTTACAATGAATTTACTGAATTCCTAAATATAATTATATTCTCAACTCTAACAATCACAACTTCAATCACTCGCAAAATTTGCGAATCCAACACTCCAAACGGCGTGGCCCAAGTTGGACGTTAGCGTGACTTTAGTACGGATTGTTATCGACGGCAACCTCACGTCACCTTTTAGTGAATTTTTATGGAGGAAGACATTTCATTTTCATATACCACAAAACCGTGATTTCTCTTGACTTTGAACATAGGGAAATACTTTCAACAATAAAAAAACATCTATGAATCATAAAAGAACATAATCAACTCATCATTCTCGAAAATCCGAGAACAGTACCTTCATGGAAGAAGATCTTCTTCCATGGTAGTTACGACATGGGGAACCACCACCCTCAGTCGAACCTTCGTAGTACGAGTAACCAACGAGTAGGTTTCAATTCCGATCCATCCCAATCTTAAATTTTCTTCCTAGTTTTTCAATTTATTTTGATTTTGCATCTTTTCAGTTCTCTTCCAAACTATTCGTTGTATTTATGAGTAATGTGTGAAGGAATATTTGGGGACTGTTGTGTTATTCGAAGTGTCCGTTTAACGATGTAAACACTTACACGGTGACTCCACATTTTGATTCTTTGGACAATTAATTATTTACTGAAATATTTTCACTTATATATAGGGGTCGTTCAATATGAAGTTCCTTGCGCCTGAATTTAGGAGTCTGATCCTTCGCTCTGCCAGGAAATATTGTAGCGAAGCACTGCCCTCTACGAACGCTGCAGGTTTGACATGAATCTCATCTTTGGTCACGATAGCTTTTGAACGTTTGAATCAAGAAAAACCAATCGAATTATCGTGTTTTTTAATGTAAAATTTTAGGTGCAACGCAAACTTCAACCGCTGTGGCCGCTATAACCCAACGAGATGTTCCTATCGTCAATTTGGGCGATCGAAAACTTCCTTTCCTCTCCGGCTATGAAAGACCCCGACAGGTTTGTTACCTAAACGACTTACCTTACACCAATCAAAAAATAATTGCACAGTAATATAAATAATTAAACTGCATGGTTTAATACACTGTGCTGTGGGATCGCTAAACTTAGAATAAACTTTATCAAACTACACCATATTAATAGCTCTGAATTAATACAAAAATATGTCCTTGTTACATCTATTACTTACTAAGTAATACTGGTAATCATTTTGGCAAAAGTATACCAAATGAAGACTACAGGGGAAAAACGGGCTATCTGCTGATTTTCTACTTTCGAGATAAATGAAGTTGAATGCGAAAAACAAAATAAAATCAATAGTTAGCCATCAAAAAATCTGAAAATTTGAAGTACTTGAGCTGTTATACTGGTGCATGTGTTAAAATAGTCGAGATACCTCCAAATTAAGTTTTACTCAAGTTAAAACGGTACAAAGTGTCTAATGTCCCGAAAAACAGCGAAAAACGAGCTATCTCTAATACGCGATGAGGGGAATGATGCAAGAAATGTTGCTAGTTGTCTGCTTGTTGTTTCCTCAACTAGTAACCACCGTTTCTACAATGAGTTGGCACCTTTGCGGTCAAATCATAAACAGGGTATTCCATCAGAAAACAATAAACAATGCTCCAGGAAAAGCGATTTTATTGATACATCTCGCTGGAAACTTGCAACTTGAAAAAAAAAAAAAAAAAAAAATTTACATCAGGTGACTTGAAAATAAAAATTGATGTCAGGCGAATTTTCCTGGTTTTGGTAGGAAGTTACTCCTTATTTGTGCGGTAGCCGCTCATAATAGTCCTTTGCCCTCTGCTCACAAAATTTCGTCAAGTGATTCACATCATTGTATTTTTCGGTCGAGATCGGGATTCGTTTTCTGTAGGCCCTTTGTGGAAAATAAAACTCTGATGCAAGCAGGTTGCGAACAACAACAACAGGTACTCAGGAAGAACACTGTGGAGCACAGGAAACGCCCTGTGAATCACATTCTGGACTCTGATTGGGTTCGGTGGGGAGAGCGACGGCTCGACGTTAGCCCGTTCTTTCGCTGTACTGCTCGGATAAACACGTTCTTTCCCAGCATACGAAACACTCACCTGCGGTTTTGATGCCTTTAGACCCACTTTTTCGCTGTTTTGACCTGATGGCCGTGTTCGACGTCCAAAAATACATATGGAGCAGCGCCTAACTCGATTTCGAGGAAAAAGGCAGTTAGCCCGTTCTTCCCCTGTAGTCTTCAAAATTTGAAGACGCATTTAATGCGTTAGCTCTACAAGCAAGTTCCCTCTTCTGATTGATACAATTAGATAAGACCTCGTTTTTTACTGGCAGAAGGTAATTTGTGTAGTGTGAATAACCTTTACCTGAAATATATAATATACCCTTTTGTTTCACTGTTTCAGGCGTGGGTAGAGAGCTTTGACACTCTCGAAGAAAAGAAATTGGGTCTGATCGACCTCCACCCTTCGATTTTCGGAGAGATGCCCCGCATAGACGTGATCCAGGATAACGTCAAGTGGCAGCGCTATTACAAATTCGTATCTTTCGCCCACACTAAGGTATAAGCGTGGTGTCAGCTGATGTCAGTTTTCTGTGGATAGGTAGGAGTACTATGCCCATGAATTGAGGGGTTTCCTACAAGAACAAGATAAGTCCAAAGTTTGAAAAAACCCGGGTTAAGGCGCCATTTTGTTCCTGAATGTGTGCGATATCTAGTAACAAGTTCATTTTGGCAAGAACCAAACAGGTCCAAGTCTACGGGAGGCTTCAAAATGTGCGCATTTTGCAGGAGAATTCTAGTCCTCTCCATTTCAGCAAGAACGAAATAAGTCCGTGCGCGCGTAGCAACACTGCGCCTGAAGGTCAGGGCGTCGCATTCCCAGCTGTTTGTTTCCCATTCTTACTCGTATTTCTGTTTTCGTCTTTGCCGGTAACTTTTTTTCCCTAATAAAAGTTTTTGATGAAACGACTGCTTGTCTACTTATCTATTCATTCATTTTTCAAATCCTTAAGATAGTAGGAACTATTATTTTCTCCTTCATGTTACTGATGGTGAAACAAAGAAAACATGGAAATTGAACCAGCAACATAGGCATCTAAAAAAACATTTTAAATGTTCTAGTTGTCAGTTTTTAAACACAGTTCGGAAATAGCTTCATTATTATTATAAAAACAGAAAATTTGATTACCGTCATAAACATGCAAAACGTGTTCACGTCATAAACATGCAGTACTTGGGCTTCGATGAAAATTCAGCAAGAACCAAACAAGTCACGTTTTGCAACAGGAGGGGGAAAATTCAGGAAAAGGCCTTTCACAAAATTCAGCAGGTTTAGAATTTTCGATTTCGGACTTATCTTGTTCTTGTAGGAAACCCCTCAATTGTATGTATCCTATCGCACGTGTCATTCTTAATTGTTTTGGTTAATCATACGAGTGTAAACGTTTCTTTATTCTAAAAATTTGACAATTATTTCCAGGTTCGGGCAGAAGTTCATGGTGGTGGACGGAAACCGTGGCCTCAAAAGGGAGGAGGTCGAGCCAGGCATGGGAGCATCCGATCGCCGTTGTTCAAAGGAGGTGAGTTACGTCTCTACTTGCTCTTAATCTTCTGAATAGCACCTATTTCATACGTTCTTCTATGCTCCTTAGACTTCCAAGACATTTTTCACATTGATTATGCCGATGTTTCAGGCGGAGTTGTTCACGGACCCCGGTCACCAACGTCCTATTTCTACATGCTGCCGTTCTACACGCGAGTTCTCGGGCTGACCTCAACGCTCTCCATCAAATTGGCTCAGGATGACCTTCACATCATCCCCGATTTGGAAATTCCAACGGACGACCCTGAGTTCATTGAGGTTAGAATAAGGATGTAATCTCGCTTAATGCCGTATTTTTCGAAAAGTAACGGATCTATTGGCCCTGCAGGGATGAGGCCTAGAATTTCCCTGACGTATCTCCTGCGTGTCGTAAGAGGCGACTAAAAGGGGTCCTTCCTTCCTGTAACCTGAAGGGGTAATGCGATCACCCATCTCAGGCAAGTAGGAGCCGTGATTCCATCTCCAGCTCTGAAGCGGGAGGAGAGAGCTGCCTGCAGGTCCGAGGGGGCTAGCCCTCAGCAGGCCTGGCCCTCCAGGTTGGGGGTTGGGCATAGGGCTAACGACCCTATCCCGTAAAAAACTCATTGTTACGAGACCTCGAAACAGAAAGAGCCGGACTGATTTTAACGGTGATCGACTTTGGCATGGAAACGGACAACCATTGAGTTTGGCCACCTGGAACGTCAGAAGTTTGTTTAGCCCAGGAGTGAGCCGATCTCTGATGAATGCATTAACCACCTACCGGATTGATGTTGTTGCACTGCAGGAGCTGAGGTAGAGGGATACGGAAATGACTGATCTTGGGGATTTTCTCCTCATTAACAGTGGGAATAGAACAAATCGCCTAGGCACAGGATTCATGATTGGAAGAAAATGGAAAAGTGCGATTTTGAGGTATGAGGCAGTCAACGAAAGATTGTGCACTTTACGCCTGAGGGGGAGATTCTTCAATCTGTCGCTCGTTTCTGCGCACGCACCAACGGAAGATAGTGAGGAGGACGCCAAAAACCAATTCTATGGAGAACTTGAGAGAATTTATGATGGCCTGCCTAGATATGATGTGAAGATTATCCTAGGAGACTTCAATGCCAAGGTTGGGCGAGAGAACCAGCTGAGGCCTACCATTGGGGCGCACAGTTTACATGAGCTTTGTAATGATATTGGCCTGCGAGTTGTGGACTTTGCTGCTGGTAGAGGCTTGTGCGTCAGTAGTACCTGTTTCCCTCATAAAGATATCCACAAGGAGACCTGGATGTCCCCGGACGGGCGAACAAGGAATCAAATAGATCACGTTCTCATTGATAAGAGGCACTCAAGTGATATAATGGATGTGAGAGCGTATAGAGGAGCGGATTGCGACTCCGATCATTTTCTTGTTAAGGCCAAATACAAGCAGCGACTTGCCGTCAGAACTAGAGGTGAGGTAAACAGAATCCCAGCTTTTAATGTCGAGAAGCTTAAGGCTGAAGAAACCAAACTGCGGTATCAGGCCGCTGTCACTGCAAAGTTAAGCGAAAACGATGACATTGAGGATGTTGAAGGCCAGTGGAATCGAATAAAGAGCGCAGTTAAGACAGCTGCAAAGGAAGTGCTTGGTATCAAGAAGCCTCAGGCAAGGAATGGATGGTTCGATGATGAGTGCATCCAGGCTGTAACAGAAAGGAATGCCGATCGGGTAATAATGCTCCAAAAGAAAACACGTGCAGCACGGCATGTGTATTATGAAAAAAGAAGAATCGCGAAAAGAATCTGCAGGAGGAAGAAGAGACAATTTGAGATGGCAAAGTTAGAAAGATTGACAGAAACTTATCATTGTGGTTGCCCAAGACGTTTTTTCCTTGGAGTGAGAAATTTCAAGGAGGGCTACAAGCCTCGCATGGAGTTTCTGAAGAATGCTCGAGGAAATCTACTTACCGATAAGAAAGGCATATAAGAAGAATGGGTAAGGCACTTCCGGGAGCTTCTTAATAGATGCGAGACAGAACAGGAGTCCCATGACCGCCAGTTTCTTGACCAAATACTGCATGATACAGAAGAAGATGATGAAGACCTCCCACCAGATATGGATGACATTGTAGAAATTATTGACAGTCTCAAAAATAATAAGTCACCCGGTGTGGATGGGGTGGCGGCAGAACTTCTGAAGCAGGGTGGAGAAGGGCTGACCCAGAGCCTTTTTCGGCTGATCTGGGATATTTGGATGAGCGAGAAGATGCCTGAAGAGTGGAGCCTGGCCATGATATGTCCAATCCACAAGAAAGGAGACAAGCTCGTATGTGATAATTATCGAGGAATTGCGCTACTATGCGTGGCATACAAGGTCCTAGCTATTGCCCTCAGCAAAAGACTCCAGCCATATGCAGACCGAGAGACCGGCGAATATCAGTGTGGTTTTCGCACTGGCCGGTCCACAACTGATCATATTTTTGCTTTAAGACAAATCTTGGAGAAGGCCTACGAGTTCGATGTCACCTTGCACCATTTGTTCGTGGATGCCAAACAAGCATATGACAGTGTGAGTCGAACTGCTCTTCTGAAAGACCTTCTGTCCTTTGGTGTCCCAAAAAAGCTAGTGAGACTCGTCAGAACGACCCTACATAACTCCAAGTGTCTTGTTAGAGTTCAAGGGGATCTGACAGAGAGTTTTGATGTGAGCAATGGACTGAGACAGGGGGACCCAGAGGCGCCAGGGCTGTTCAACTTCTGCTTGGAGGGACCAGTAAGGGCTATTCGAACCAATCCTGGGGGCACTATCTTCAACCGAATGACCCAACACATGGCTTATGCAGATGATGTTGAGATAGTTGCAAGATCACTCTCTGCACTCTCTGGGGCGTTTGAGAAGTTTGAGCAGGCAGCGAAAGATAGGGGCCTGGTAATCAATGACCAAAAGACCATTTATATGAAGACGGCAAGAAACCGTACTACGCAGCACCCTGGAACAATTCAGATGGCTGGTCACCATTTTCCGATCTGCAAGGAGTTCAAGTACCTCGGCTCGCTGGTAACAGAACAAAACGATGTGCCCTCAGAGATCAAAGCGAGAATTGTAGCGGGTGATAGATGCTTTTGGTCCCTCCATAAGGTCCTCAGCTTCAGTGCTCTCCCTCGAAAGGCAAAAGTGATGTTGTATAAGACCACGATTCGCCCAGTTGTCACCTATGGGTCTGAGACGTGGGTACTCACGCTAGAATGGGAACAGAAGCTCCGGGTTTGGGAGAGGAAGATCCTCCGAAGAATTTACGGTCCAGTGTTTGACGCAGAGAACCAAGCCTGGAGAATAAGAACAAATGAAGAGCTGAGAGAACTGTATGGTCAGCCGGACGTAGTGACATTTGTCAAGAGGAACAGACTCCGATGGTTGGGTCACGTTGAACGGATGGAGCCTGAAAGAGTTCCACGCAGATTGCTCTACGGACATCCGGGTGGCAGTAGATTGAGAGGAAGACCGCGTATGAGATGGATTGACGACGTGGAGGCCGACCTTAGGGCCCTTCAGGTCAGGCGATGGCGGATGGCTGCCTTGGATAGGGATGAGTGGCGGCGGATGATCGAGGAGGCCCAGGTCCTTTAGAGGACTGTTGCGCCGCGGAAAAAGAAGAACGGATCTATAGGCTGCCCGATCAAGTCCATAAAACGAGAGTATCCAAGAGATTATTGTTTGGTAATAGGGCGAAAGAATTGACCATTTTAGCCATCCTAAAGTAGAAACATCTATTTGAAAATAGTTACGAAATTATACTCCAGTTCAAGGAGCTCGTAACTAGTACCTATACTCTTGCCTTTATTTGAAGAGCTCTGGGATTTTTGAAGGCCCCGAAGGTTCGGCATCGCTGCAAGAATCCGAGCCCCAGCTTTGAGCCCCAGAAGGTCGAGGTAGGTATACCTGCGCGACCCCTCCGCCCGTGAACCCCCCCAACCCCCCAACAGTTTACCCTCTTATGCAAATGCACACTTGATTCACAAATTATTTCGATCATCCCATCACCAAAATCGTGATCAGCGAGAAAAATTGAACATATCGAGGCAGGTACGATTAAAACTCAGCAGCCCTCTCCCGGCCAATCCACCCAAACGAATTACGCCCTCTTCGCCGAATTACAGGAAATTTGGACTCATTTTCATCAGAATAATTAGTACGTTACGAATTTAAATTACAAAAAATGTTCACCGAACGATAAATAATTAAATTGTATGTTGATAGAAGAGGAAGAAGGAAGAGGATGATGGGTTTTGACCGCGAAGGGTTGTGAGTTGAGACCCCAAGGTGAGCACCTTGCAACGTTGCCACCTTTTGGCAGGGAAGGGGTTTTGGAACCCTCGGTCCAGAGCTCTTCAAATAAAGGCAAGAGTATAGTTCGATTGCTTGTAGGCAGCCAGAATACATCAGCTGATTTTGTCCTTTAGAAGTCAGGATGTGCGTCGCGTTAGTTTAAGGTTGAAGCTGCTTCTGATGCGCCAAAACTGAAGGAGTTAATCAGTTGAATACTGATGTGCCAAATTTTACTAAACATTCACATTTTAGTAAACTAATTTGTTGGACTTAGTTGAAAAAGCACAGAATGCTGACTACTGGACGCAGAATGGAGTGGCCTGTAGAGCTGGATTTACATGGGATGGAAAGGTTGGAACGACAGAAACACGAGAAAACCTGTGGAGCGGGTAGGTGGAAGGTTCACAAGGATGGAATGGATGGAATGATAATCTTCCTTCTGGAAGCCTTGCCTCCTAGTGCAACCTCCACTAGTGGTTATCAGCACGGAAAGCAGAAGACGGTATAAAAATTTCTTCCACCGTTCCGTTAAGATGGCCTCCACCATTCTCCACTGAGGAAAGTCAGCCATTCAGATTGCGTTATTTCTTTCCGTCATTCCAAGGCAACAGATAGGTTAGCTTTAAGATTAGACGAAAGACTGACAGGCAAGTTCCTGGATCCTCGCTACACTTTCACTGAATTATTCAGAATTCACATCTAATCTTTATAACGATTCACCATCTTTTGAAGGTTTCAACTAGCTATGTCGGAGTGCAATTTATTCCAGTTTCATGATTGCTTTAGTGACCAATCCGTGGTACTCATGTTGCGTCCCTAATTGCATCAAGGCCTCTGGCTCTGCACGATGAACCCCACAGAGCATTTGGCCATAGGCCCCAACAATTATTGATAAGTTTCTCCGAATGCTCGCTTTTGAAAGAGTTAGGCCTCCTTACGATTGAAGATGGGTAGTGAAAATATCGTCCCCGTTCAGCCAGAAGGGCGTATTATACGTGTAATACAGCACAACCCAAATTTTTGGGAAATCGCGATTTTCTCTAACGACTCTCAATTTTAAACCAACTAGTGTTTAGGTAACCAACTAGTGTTAGTTTTTGGTAAGAATAAAACCTGTATTCTATGCAGATTCTATTGATATGTTTGCATTTATTCTAACACCAATTCAAAATAAGTTATGCCTCAAAAACAAAATTTGAATGCCATATTCGCCCTTTTGCTGTAAACTGGCTCAATACCTCTAGTCATATTCGCCCTTTCGCTGTAACATCGCTCCATTTTATAGTCGTATTCGCCCTTCTGCCTGTGAAGTTTTTTATTGTTCTGAACCCCTATTCCCCTGTCCCCATTTATTTCCATTACCTACTCAAAGCTGTAAAGTAAACACAATCATGGACATCCTCAAATTTTAAATTTTACTACCGAACTGTAAGTCAGCAATTCAAAGTTAGGCAGGGCTTAAAAGTACCTGCATGGATCATTTTTGAAAAAAACGGTACTTTCATAAATATATAAAATAGGTACACAGTCATTCTGGTGTCATTCGTTAAAAATGCAGCCCACACAGGATTGAAATGTAGCCAAAGGGAGGTTTAAAAACAAAAATTTAACTTTTCTTTAATTTTTTTAAGAAGTAATCACAATAGAAGAAGTACCTAAGTAATCACAATGGAACTGGTAACTCACATGATTGAAATTATTTGCACTTGCCCAATTGAGCACTATGTACTTGAAAACCCCCTACCTAATAAAATCCGTCAATTCAGTTCAATTCTCTTCAATGGTATGTGTTATCAATCATCGTCTTCTTGGTCCGTTTCTGGGAGAGCATCTGGCGTTTTATTGGAAAAAGGAAGAGAGAGATATACCCATGCTGTAATCTTCACTTTACTATAGATCTAAGATTGAAGCAAATAAACAATTAGTCACAAACCTTGAGTATTAGGGTCTAGCTGTTTTGCAGAGAAAAGCTGTTCTGTAAAACACTGCGGAAGACACCCGTCGACAATATCGTAGACCTCAAATGCTTCCTCTTCTTCCATTTTAAGCAAAGAAAGAGGAATAAAACACGAAATTCGGAAAAAATTAAAGTTTTACATTCGGCAACTGGCTGCTAGAAGTGAAGGCAACTACCGGTAAAAAGGTGACACGATAACACTGACAGCGTTAACCTTCTCACATTATTCCACTTGTCTTTTCCGATAGTGTTTAGGATGTGAACCACTTTTTCGGTGGTGTGGGCTACAAATAAGGGTGGACAGCAACGTTTTTAAGGCTACTTCCAAGGGTTTTATCCTAGATTTCAGTCATATTCGCCCTTCTGGCTGTCAACTTGTCATATTCGCCCCAAACGTTTTCTCTTTGACTTCAAATATCTTCTTCCTGATTGGTTGGATCTTCGCGCGCTTTTCAAATTTGAAGAGGAGAAAAAAAAACGAAAAAACCCATATCTAAAACTCGAGAAGTGCGTTTTTGCTATATTCGCCCTTCTGCCTGGAAGGGGACGATATGTAGGTACTATTAAGAGCATTATCTTATTCTTCATTCGTTCACTACTGAAATAAACTTTCTATTTCTCAGGACCTCATTCGAACTCGCAACTGGGGAGTCAGCGTTCTAATCGTCGATGCTGATGACGTCATGCCACGCAACATTACAATCGCCACTGACGACATCAAACATGTCAACCTGATGCCCGTTTACGGCCTCAATGTCTTCAGCATGCTCAAACATGAAACGCTTGTCCTCACGTTGTCTGCAGTGGAAATGCTCGAGGAGCGTCTTCTCTACCAACTCAATCGCAAGGACTCGAAAGAAATTTGTAAAAAATTCAAATTGAGCCAAATTTGAATATGTCGCATTTTTAGGTAGGTAACTCTTTCATATTAGTAAGTTTCGTACAATAATATTAATTGTTGACTAAAAAACGTGTTTCGTTTCAAATCCCTTCACTCGAGGTACCCAGTTGTTTCAGTACCTTTTCTAAAATAACGTGCGCAGGTATTGGATGCATCAAAGGTAAGAGTTCTCCTACAAACTCTTTCTTCCACAAAATGAAGTACTCGCGATATATGCTTACAGTACCAGGTGGAACTAATTCGCCAAATGAGGAATTTCACCATGTCGGAATTTCCTATTTTGGTTTATTATTTTCAATAATGAACCTTTGGAATCGACCAAGAAAAAAAAATTTTTAACACCCCCTCAAAATTTGATGGTTTACGTTTCAAGGTACGTAGAATCCAAAAATCGAATAAAAATTTGGCCGTCCGTCCGCCGTACGCGGCACTTTTGCCACTTAGCATTGACCGATTTTGATGAAATTTGGTATGTAGGCTCCATTTGGGGTCTAGTTGTGCCCCGAAGATTTTGGTTGATGTAGGTCACTTCTAAGGGTTCCAAAATCAATTTTGAAATTTTGAAAACACCCTAACTCAAAAAATTTTGATATAAAGGTGTTTTTTTCCTTCAATTTAAAATTCTATAGAATTTTTAGAATTTTTTGAGACCACCCGGAGCTCTGTAGGACAAACCGTTCGCTCACTACGAGAATTTAAAGTTTGGACGTACGATAAATCAGAAACACGAGTGTGAATCGCAAAACAGGCATAATCTCCGTTCAAATTAAAGCTGACCGAAATGCGATCGATGTTTTTCTTCATGTTGGATAGTTGGTGGCTCTGCAGACGAGTGATCTATATAAAAATAATAAACCGTTGTGTAATAATTTGCAGCGTTTTACCCCAAAATCGGATTTAGCACCTCGAAAAACCCCCTAAGGCAAACTTTCAGCCCGTACTTCCTAATTTACGAATAACTAAACAGTGTAGAGAATACGAACTTCAAAAAAAGCAGGAGGATGACGTTAACCAGCAATAGTTCATGGGCCATTCTCACGAAAACGTCGGATTTGAGGTAGATTTTTCCAGATTTCAAAATGTTCTTATTTTCACCCAGGAAAATTTATACAACTTCTTCATTGTGTGTACTGTGAAATGAGATTGTCAGCCAAGCAGGAACTTTCTTATTATTTACATAATAAATAAAAATATAATCCGAGGATGGCAGGGACTGACTTTATTGTATTCTGGGACTGACGCTTTAAGGTAAGTAATGTTAGGTAAATGTTAATTCATAGACCCATTTAATGCAGTCTCATAGAATCTTAATACAATATTTCAATTTCAATAAATGACAGATTTGAGTTCTTTAGTCTTAATCAAAATACTTAATATCACCAAATTTTACGAAGAACTGTTGCCTACAATAAAATTAATTTGGACCTTTACTTTACAAAATATTTAAAAGAAATCACGCATCATGATCACGATCATTAATTAACCTACAGGTACCTAATTAATACTCTGATGTATTATAATACATTTGTCTGACTAGTCTGTTCCAAAATCGAAATTTTGCGGAGCCACGAATAAAGTCATGGAAACGGGCTACGTCACCTATTGTCCTCTTCTCCAGAAAATTATTATAAGATTCGCAGGTTCTCGTAATAATAAGTTAAATAGAAAGTCAATTTAATTTTCAAATACGAGTTCCATAAGAGTTTTTGAACATACAAGGATTTTTTCATGTTGTTATCAATAGTTACGAGGATTTGTACACTAATTTAAACACTAACGTGGTAAAACCTTTTATTACAGTGTAATATTATCACAATTATTGAGATCACATCAATTAGTATCACATAAAATGTATCAAATTATAAGTAGACGTATCACATTAAAACTCTCATAACTCATAAAATCTCTAAATTACCACAAAATCATTAAATCTCAGTCTCACAGTCTCAGTCAATTACCATGTAAAATTCGAAGTATCACGTTAAAACTCTTAACTTATTTAAAACCTTTCAACTCCCAAAACATTATTGAAACAGTCTCATTATCAGTCTTATCATGTAAAATCCTTAGCAAACTAAGTTTAATCACTCATAAAAAATCACAATTACAGTGTTATTAATCACAGTGTGGAAGGCAGCTACCTAATTTGCACAAAACTTCTTAATATTTTTTTAACTGAAGTAACTGTGCCATCCTAATGGGTGAAGGTCATCATAGAAAGTCTACTGTCTACAGATTAAACAGACTGATACAATTGCGGCAACAATCGAAGGGTGGCTGTTCGTCACTCGAGGAACAGGAGTCCACCAGTTTGCATACTTCATGAAAAGCAATTTTGTCACATATCTCACATTTCAGTCCTTTTTTCGCCAATGTAATTGAGCCTCCACAGTGGAAACATAATCCCGAATGGACAGAAAAGGTCTTCGGTGGAAGATCATCGGGGTTTTTCGTTTCAGCTATTCCAAGACTGTATTGGGAAGGATGATCGTGGGCGGAGTCAACAGGATTTTCTTGAAGTTCAGTGGGAGGGTTGGTGTCTCCAATTATTTCGTAGCAGTCTTCCAAAGGTTGATTCCTGCCGAGGTCCATGAACTCTTGAAGATATGGAATTCCATCTGCGGCCATCATTTGGGTTAGCAGAGCTTCTTGCTCTGACACACAGTAACTATGCTGCTGGAGAGGAGGCTCAACAGGAGAGGCGGTTGTTGGTTCAAAATCATGATAATCGTCTTCAAATTCGCTGGGGCGTGAAACGTGCTGCCCAATTGTGTGGTGCTTGCACTTACGTTTATACTGACAGACAAAGCAGCTGAGCATCTTCATTTCGAGGTGTTTCACTCCTCTTCTCCAAACAACCTGATGAACTTTCATCGAACCTTTGAACGATGAAACATTCTGAGGCAATGACTTTATTGAATCCTGTATGGAAGAGCTCTCGACTTGGAACAGGACGACATTTTCCAATTTCTTCGACAGCGCCTCAATAAAAGATTCCACGTTGAGAATATCGTTGCCTTGAGCTACGAGCTTGTCAGCTGTCCTCTTCACTGTTCCTCCAATTCCATCAGGAGCCCCTTTCCCGTGGCCAGCTTCACTATAATTCCAGGAGGCAAATTTTAGGTAAGGAAAAAAGTCTTTCAAGCGATACTGCAGCAAATAAAAAATGGTCTTGTTGCGATATTGTGTTGAAGGTCCATCTGATAGAAAGTGTACACGTGTTGCGTGGTCAACTTGTAAATTCACAAAAGTGAATACTGGCTTCAGATGAGCCCAAATAGCTCCTGCACCGTGTTCCAGATTGGGAGAAACCGTGCAGAGACAGAAGGGGTGGACGTCAGATCCGCGTTTCATATACACTACAACAGTGTGAAGCGATATTGATTGACGGTTTCCTCCAAAATGGATTGCCTGAATTTCACTTGAGTATTTTGTGGCGTAGTTTTCGGAAAAATCACAGTGGATAAGGATTTCGTCCGGTTCAAGGGTGTCTTTCAAGTATTGTATGGCATGGTATTGATGGAATATATTGCCTTCGTGCTCAAGAAATGTTTCGATACTGTTTTCCAATTCTCGTATGACTTCAATGACCTGTTTTTCTGTAGCCAGCTTGATTGTTCTCTTGGTTTCTTTCATTTTTTTTGTCTTGTGGTCCATGTATTTCACATTAGTGGTGATCCACTGCTTAAGGGTTACAATTTGAACGCCATCGAATTCACCATCTTCTCCATAAAGGATGTGATAGTCCTTGCACGTAGAACATTTGCGATGGTAACATTGAACTGTTGGAGGAATACAGCAAACCTGCTTTTTCACTGCTTCTACTTTGCTACTCCTCATAACTTTGGCGCGATTTAAAGATTCCAAAATTAACCCGTAGTTAGCATGGGTCCTGCAAACACAAGTGTCTCTTTTGGTCACATCTGGAAACACTATCCAAAATGGCCTGAAACGACAGAAAGACGAGTAGCTGATCTCGTAGCCACATTCAGCATTAAACTTTGAGTGAAGTTCTTTCATGTCAGCAAGGAGCAACCGCTTTTGTTTTTTTTCTCCACGTCGTGAAATGTAGTCCTTTTTTCCAGGTAAACACTTCGAGTTGACATCCTCTTCCAGAAATCTTGCCACGTCTTCCTTCACTCGCCTGTGAATCATGCCCATCGTGCTCGGATTATTAGGAGAATTGCCTAGAATTTTACTGAGGGCTCTAGGAGGAAGGACAGAAGCGCATTTGCTTATCAGGCCATATTTTCGCAAGTTTATACCGTCCCCTATGAGAACACTGGTGAGCTCACGTTTGGATTTATTGGTCTTCAAGCATTTAGCATTTGTTGATATCTCCCGTTCCAAGACCTCTCCAAATAAAAGTTTTTTTCTCAACATTTTGGGGTCATTTTGTTTCAACATATTTTTAACAACTTTCCCAGGAGATTTGGAATTGCTGGCAATGGAGGACTTTAATCGGTAGTTTTTTTTCTTTTGCGCTTCTATCTTCTTTTCGAGCAAAGAAATCCTTAATTGTAGAGCTTTAAACATTTGGTTTTTTCTTCTTCGCTCGTCGGTTGACCTCTTCTTTCCTGTCAGAGCTTGGTGAGAAGCTTTGGGAGTTTGGAAAAGGGGAAGCTGAAGAGGCTGAGGTTCAGGCGATTCTTGACTGGATGAGTTATTGTTCCCCACCACATCATTTTTCTTTTTCTTTTCCCGATACCTTTTTGAATGGTCCCTCCAGGTTTTCCTTACGACCCTCAGTTCCCTCCCGGACATATCATTTACCAATTTCCGCTGCTTCTTCAGTTTTTTCTGCTCATACTTTTCCTTCTCCTTTAACTTCATTAGAGCCGCAGTTTCAGGATCTTCCTTTTTTGCCTGTACCGATCTGCCTTCCGGATCTTGGCTGCCATCTTCTTCTCCGCTTCTGATTTTGTTTTTTTGGGGGCCATTGATGAATCATGCACTCTGCAAAAAATTACTTTACGTTAGTATTTACGCTCAAAATGTACTAGGGACCATTTACACCCCAACCCGAACAATCCCTGAAAATTCCATCAAATTCGGAGGGAAATTGTTGTAGAAATGGCTGTTGCAAGATTTTCACGTTTGCGCATGCGCAGAGGATACTATCGATCCGTGGGTGATGAAACTCATAGGGGACCATCTGCACGCCAACCCGCACAATCCCTGAGAATTTCATCGCAATCGGACTGTAACTTCGTCTAGTTTTGCCCTTGCAAGCTATGACAGACAGACAGACAGACAGATACGGAAACAAAATTATTCAGGAAGGTCTAAAACGTAAAACTCGAGTGGAAATTTTGATTTTGGAGGACATTTTTTTTTTTCATCCTTGAAAAGTGAAAACAATGCTTCCGCTACCTTAGGTAGACTCGGAAGCAATAATTAAAACAGCGTAAAAGAGGGTCGATCAGTCCCTGACGACGTCCATCAGTCCCTGCCACATCCCAAAAATGGATTCGTGGCAGGGACTGACGAAACAACACATTTCCATATATTTCTCTTGCCAAATAAATCTCTCGAGAAATTTGCAAATATCTTTGTAAACCTTGACTTCCAACTATTTCGAAAATGAAAGACCACAACAAAAAAGAAAGGATACTAACCTGGGAAAGTGTGGCAGGGACTGGTTGACACGCTTGACCACGTGCGGGCGCCGGCTCGAAACACACTCTCCACTGTTTTGTTGTACACTGATCACCCCCAATCAACCCTTGAACACCATGAGGAGGAGTGGTAGAACAATGGTGGATGAGGCGCATTCCCCTCCAGAGAGGGGAAAGGGTCTCAAACTATCAAGTTCCAATCGTGGCAGGGACTGAGCGTAATCCTCAGGACACACATATTTTCCTTACAAACGTGTACAGATTTTTCTTTCTATGAGATTCTGTTACAGGAACTGCAAATTAGGAACGTAAGGGTTGGAACAAACTCCAAAAATAATTTTAAAATAACCAATTTACTACTTTGAAGGCTGAGCAAAGTTGACAACAACGGCTCAGGACATGCGGCAGGGACTGATTTTTCTGTGTTTAATGAATTATTACGTAATTAATTAATTAGTTTATAATTTTAAAAATATATGGGCTGAAAAGAGCGCGTCGATTTCTTTCAGAAGGAATAATTGAAACTAGCCGAAAAAATTATGATTAACCTGATAATCGACCAGACGCTGATTCCGACGTTTTCGTGAGAATTGAAGGGTTTTTATTGAATAATGGGAACAAGAAACTTGTAGAAAACTATTTATTCAAATAACGAAAGGTACGAGAGCGGTATGACTAGGCAGATAACGGACAAAACAAACTAGTAGGTAATTAGAGTGGGGGAAACTTCTTCTTGTTCACTTTCAAATGTTTATTCACCCGAACAACACGCCCCCATGAATAAACAATAAAACCATTTCAAAAACGAAAATTTCAAACCATAAGATAGAAAAATTGACATCACATTGCCTACAACTTAAAATTTCACAAAAACAAAATTCAACATTAAAATGTGGGTACTTACGTTAAAGAACAGTCTTAAATTTCAAAACAAAATGTTAAAATCAAACATTTTTATTTAAATTCAAATTATTATTTCAAACCAAATTCACGACATATTCTTTCATGTTTTTCTCTAGGCAATGCTTTGGTGAGCAAATCCGATATTATTTTTTCAGATGGCATATATTCAACAGTAACATCTTTATTTTGAATGTGATCCCTAATAAAATGGTGACGAATGTCAATATGTTTGGATCGTTGGCTAGTGACACAATTTTTAGCTAGGTGTATAGCACCAGAATTATCACAGAAAACCTTAGTGGGGTGATTATCAACAGAAGGTTCAATTTCTCCAATCAAAGTACGAAACCACAAAGCTTCCTGAATTGTGAAAGATAGTGCACAATACTCAGCTTCTACAGTAGATAATGCTATAGTAGCTTGTTTCTTACTGTACCACGAAATAAGACCTCCCATATACTTGAAACAAGAACCAGTAATCGAATGTCTCGAATTTGATTCATTACCCCAATCACTATCACTAAAACATTCCAAATTTGAATTACCATTTCTTTCAAAAATTAATTTCTTATCAATTGACCCTTTGATAAATCGAAAAACTCTTTTTACTGCCATCCAATGTTTAAGTTTAGGATTCTTATTATACCTACTCAATGCATTTATAGTAAATGAAATGTCTGGCCTTGATAATTGTGAGAGATACAGAAGACAACCAATAGCCTCTTGATAGGGTGTTCCAGGGCTGCACTCTTTGTCCTCTTCAGAAGGGGCCAGTTTCAAACCAGGCTCCATCGGAGTCAAAACCGGATTGCAATCGTCCATCTTGAACCGCCTTAAAATCTTCATGATGTAATCCGATTGTTCAATGGCAATCGAACCATTCTTCAAATCTTGGGTAATCCGCATACCTAGGCAATTTTTTATCTCTCCCAAATCCTTCATGTCCAATTGGGATTCCAACTGCCTCTTGACACGTTTTCTGGCTTCTTCATTATTCGTGAATAAAATTAAGTCATCAACGAAGACAGCGAGTAAGATAGTTTCTTTCTTGGTTCTCTTGAAATAAATACAGGGGTCTGCTTTCGACTGGGTTAACTGAAGCTTCACCAAGATACTGTGGAGTTTCTGATTCCAGCAGCGACCACTCTGGCGTAGACCATAAACTGCTTTCTTCAGCTTCCAAAAATTCCCTTCCCTAGGTGATTTGTCGTCGATTTCCTCTGGAGGTGTGACAAAAATTGTCTCATCAAGATCACCATGAAGGTAAGCCGAAACAACATCCATGTGTGTGACTTTTAAATTCTCCTTCACAGCCACAGCAAGCAAATATCTCAAAGAAGAATACTTGATGACAGGGGAAAATGTTTCCTGAAAATCAATCCCATGGCGCTGTGAACATCCTTTCACAACCAACCGGGCTTTGAAACGTTTAATTCCGCCTTCTCCTTGTTTCACTTTGAAAACCCACCTAGCATTTAGGGGTTTGACACCACTTGGTAAATGTGTCCAATCATAAGTTTCATTCTTGACAAGCGAATCCATTTCTTCAGACATGGCTAATTTCCATTGCTCAGAATTAGAGCTGCTAAGTGCCTCACTAGCAGATTGAGGCTCTTCTCCATCAGTCATGGCAATGTAAGTGATAAAATTGGTCATCACTTTCGGACAATGTGGGCGTGACGATCTTCTAGGTTCAACCTGCTCCACATTTCCACCAGTTTCTGTGTCCGATGAGGGAATTTCGTCGGGTTGCTCATAAGAGCTGTCTCCGGAATCATTAACATCTGACTCATCATCACAATTACTTGAATCACTGTTGCTGGATAGATTATCGTCATCATCCTGCACTAGATTGAGCTCCTCATCTTGTGGGGTTTCTTCAGGAGAGAAAGATAAAGGTTCAACAACTTCCACAACTGACTTCAAGCTTGGTTTTGATTCAAAAAACTCAACATCGCGACTTATTGTGATGTGTCCATTTTCGGGGTTCATCAACCTGTACCCTTTTACATTGTCGCAGTATCCAACAAAAATTGAATTTTGAGATTTAGGATCCCATTTCTTCCTTTTCTGAGATGGCACTTGGTACATAGCTTTGCAGCCAAAAACTCGCAAGTGTTGGAGATTTGGTTTCATTCCATTCCAAATTTCATATGGTGTCTTGAAATTACTATTGGCTCTGGTGGGGGACCTATTATTCAAATAAACCGCAGTAGCGACTGCTTCCGCCCAAAATTTCTTAGGCAAATCCGCATCAGCAAGCATGCTCCTTGCTTTCTCAACAATAGAACGTATTGCTCGTTCAGCCACTCCGTTCTGGGAAGGTGAGTAAGGAACTGAAGTTTGATGCTTGATTCCTTCTTCAGCAAATCTCTTCTTCAACTGCTTGTTAACAAACTCTCCTCCTCCATCAGAACGTAAAATCTTCATCTTTTTCTCAGTTTGCCTTTCTACCATTGATTTGAATTCTTCAATGAGTCCACTAACTTCATTTTTGTTGCTCATGAAGTACACATGAGTATACCTGGAAAAATCGTCAATGAGTACTAGGAAGTACCTACTTCCGCCTATGGATGTCTCTTCCATGGGGCCACAAACGTCTGCATGGATAATGCCTAGAAGTTCCTTTGACCTGGAGCCACTCGTCTTGAAAGGACGACGAGGTTGTTTTCCAATCAGGCAAACTTCGCATGGAACCTCACATGCAACCTCTCCAGATACTCCTCCAGCAAGATCCTTGAGCGCCAGCATACTCTTCCTGTTCAGATGACCCATTCTTCTATGCATGAGGAATTTGTCCTCACTAGCTAGGAAAACTGGTTTGACGTAGTCGTCATGGTTAGGCTCACTTTTAGAATTAGGCATCATCAACTTGTAGATCCCATTTGACACACAGGCTGTAGCAACAAGATCACCATCGCTATCTACAATCCTTCCACCTTTTGCGTCGAAAACCACTTTGTAGCCTTTCTGAGTCAATCGACTCACAGACAATAAATTTGTTGCCAAATTCGGTAAATAATAAACATCATGAGCAGTGACTTTGCCGACCTGATCACCTGTTGACAAATGCAAGTCAACTTTCCCAATGCTCTGAGAAACTAGTTTGGCATTATTAGCAGCCGTGATTCGGAAATCTCTACTAGGAACTAGGTCGTGCATGATGTTATCATTACAACATAAATGTACCGAGGCACACGAATCAAGGAACCATTCATCTGTTCGGTTCTCTGAGAACAAGCATGCAACAAAAGCTTTTTCTTTTGAAGTTTGGTCAGGGGTTTTATTGGGTAATTTCTCCGTTTTCTGCTCAGTTTTCCTATTTCTACAATGAGAAGCATAGTGTCCATGTTTTTTACAATGGAAACACTGAACGTTCCGAAATTTAGAATTTTTGGAACCCTTGGAATACAGAGCAACATCAGAATCGGAAGATTTACCCCCTGGATGCCATTTCACATCCTGCAATAATTTTACTTTAATTGCATCCCCAGTAATGGCAGTACCTGAACTCTCCAAACCCATTATCATTGGTTTATATTCGTCCGGTAATCCCGCCAACAATAAAGCACCAATAAATTCATCACCTACTTTAAAGTTAAGTTCGCTGAGCCTGTGAGACGTGGAAATGATTTTGTTTACATATTCCTCAATCGATTTACAATCGTCCAACTTTGTGGTAATTAACTGTCTCAACAGACCTACCTTTCTTGTGAGTCCTGAATCCTCAAAGACTTCTTGAAGCTTATCCCAGGCTTCCTTGGAGGTATCACAACCATCTACATGCGCATAATTGATGGGACTAATCGAGAGAATAATCTTTGCTCGAGCCTTTTTGTCTTTGGCAGCACAATAATCCTCATCAGTGGCAGCTTTTGTACCTTCTACGTACTCCCATAAACCCTCACATTCTAAAGTTAAACCCCTTTAAAAGTTTAAACCCTCTGGCTAAAGTTAAACCAATGCCCGTAGTGCGTTTCATATGCGGGACATTGGCCGAAGAACTGTATTTAGCTAAATATGCTTCTTCGTATTGATTGACGTAGTGCAACACGTATTTCGAATAACACGTCGTCAATGTTTTGAATACAGACTGAAACTCGTTATAACTCTCGCAGTCTAAATAGGCTTTTGCGGCGATTTTCCACGTCGTGTAGTTTTCTCTACCGACAAGTTTGTCGATCGCGGGAACTGTCGCCGACATCGTGAGTTCAACCGGCCAAACCAAAACAACAAAACGGCCGAAAACGGAACTCGCGCAAAAACGAACACAAACCTATTCGGATTCGCGAACTATTAAAGCCAATAACGCACTGGGCCCATAACCTGAAGGGTTTTTATTGAATAATGGGAACAAGAAACTTGTAGAAAACTATTTATTCAAATAACGAAAGGTACGAGAGCGGTATGACTAGGCAGATAACGGACAAAACAAACTAGTAATTAGAGTGGGGGAAACTTCTTCTTGTTCACTTTCAAATGTTTATTCACCCGAACAACAAGAATGGCCCTCATGTATGGCCGCTTGAAGCGCTGAGATCATGAAATCTCACTTTGTATAGTTCTCAGAGACAACATTTCACAAAACCAGTAGGTAAAGATCGAAATTGAAGAACTGAAGAGACAAAATATGATGGGAAAGAAGGAGAAAATTGATAACTTTTCTCTTAGATAACACGATTTCATTTTTCCATCGGGCAAGAAGGGAACGGCATGGAATAAGTATTAGGAACAGTCATTCCATAGGGGGATCTGTGCTGCTTGCTAAAGTACCGCCACCTCTGAAAGAGTAAATGAACCATTAGCTTACGTGGCCAAACGCAGAAGTGCATGAACTAGGGGGGAGGGTAGAACGCAGATGTGAAAGTGAGAAGAAGCAATTTTACTCACTCTTTTTTTACAATACGATTCTACCTATTGAGTAGTTTATCAACATTAATTAACTTCATCTTCTCTCATTTAGTTTCTATATAATGTTAATTTCGCTATTTTTTCACATTTCATCATGATATACATAACAGTGTACTTTGGATTTGATCACATCTGAGAAGTGTAGTTGTTTGAAGTGGCGTAGCTGTGAAAACGTATTTAAATGTTATAGGTACGTTGAAAGCCACGATGTTTTTCCTATGTGTTCTTCCTTCCGATTAGAGGAACTACCTCTTACTAGACCTTCCTCCTTCCGAGTTAGACGTAATTAGTAATAACGAACAATAATCGGGTTCTTTGTCAATAGGATCTGATTGCTTGGTTCAGGTTACCTACATTCACCTAAAAAAAAACCGTATTTTCAACGAAGTGGGTGACTATAAAAAACAAAGTTGTTGACTATAAAAAAAAGGTACCTACTTCAGTTTTAGGTTACTACCTCACATTTTTTGGCAACATGCGAACTCAAAAGAAAAACACGCTCAACTATTTCTTTTGGCTAATAAATGTGTTTTTTTTATTTGTCTTGAGATATTGCATCATAGAAAATTTGTTGATTGATTCCTCTTTGAACCGAGTAGTACTTCATTTACAAGATTTGTATCAAATTACGGGTAGAACCGGTTAAGAACAACTAGAAGGATACAATTTTTTCAGAGAGAAATCGAGAAGCTAGCGTGGCTAAGCGCGTTAGAGCGCCAGTATTTTGCGCTAGGCTCTAGAGGTCTCGTGTTTGAAAGACTGAATTTGTTGACTATTTTTTCGAATGTCGTGCGTCGTTGTCCACATTAATTTAAATTTTGGTCACGAGGGCACCGATACCTCTAAGTTAAAGATCGTGGATCGAAGATCGACTTTTTAAAAAGAAACTTTATTTACAAAACCGACGGATTACACTGTCTGAAGAGAGCTAACTGTTGCGACGAGCTTCAGGAACGAAGTGCGCCGAGTCCAGGGGGAACTCACCGGTGGTTGAGTTTCCACTGGAGGGGAAAAATGAGATTCAGCTTTTTATTTACAAATTCAGCGAAAAGAGCGTCTATAACTCTATCGCCCTATCGGCGTTCCCTGATACTATTTCCGAGATGCTTAATTTACGCTTCGCCAGAGCGCAGCAGTAGTAGAGGATTTTTCCAGCACACTTTTTAACCTTGAGTGACTCTTCCTAATACTTCTTCCATGGGGACGGCTATCCAATCAGCGAGCGTTTCCGCTTCATGTTAACCTTCTGTCCGGACCCACGTCCCTGGGACGGGTGCTAGGGGCTTTTCCCCACCCTGAGCCGACCCCTTTCCTCTGTGTGGGCTCATATCCTCAGTACCCTCCTGTCAGGCCCTGCGGAAGGTCAGGTAAGTGTCCTTTTTTTAATGTTTTATTCTTTAATAAAGGAATAAAACTTTTTATTCCTAGTTTTTATGTTCTTGGTACCTACGTAGTAGACTCCTAATGATTCTAGAGGTTTTGAATTGGAATGTTTCCTCCAATTCTACGTAGAACACGTCATTTTGAGCGTGAATTGAGACTGAATTTTTTATCTGAGTAGTCAAAATGATGTGATACCTAAGCTGGATGAAATCCAGGAAGTGAAAAATAAAAATAATGTGTAATCTTATTTTTTATATCGATAAATTGTGATAAAAACCAATTCATTTGATGTTATACACGAAGAAAGACGTTGCAATAGAGATGTTTTATGTTAGTTTGTGGTATTTACAACGAAATCCTGTCATATTTCAATAACAACCATGAAAAAAGCGAGTCGGTGTCCCACGGACGGGGGTCCTCATTGCAACGAGGGACAACGGTCCGGACAGAAGGTTAAAGAGGTTTCCCTCTTTATTTTTTGAAATAATAAATTTTGAATGTCTCCCGAAAATAACAGGAGATTTCTTTTCCATAATCAACCCGATTTTCATCTATCCCACACCATTAACTATTCGGGAAAAATGCAAACAGAATTCGGTGAAATTCCTCATTTTGTATGGATTTTATTGAGGGATTGGTACTCTAGTAATTTGTCTGTGTTTACTCAGTGCGAGTAGCTCGGACAGTTGAATGTGTGTACAAACCGTGCAATTTTTCCATTTGAAGGGTCCAGGTGAAAAACCGACTAAGTCACTTTTTTTCACAAATCGAGGTTTTTATATCGTTGAATTCAGAAAATGATGCTTTTCATTTTAGTAACTAGAAAAAAAGGAAAAAAGTCCATTCATGCAGCATGAATTAATGAGCGAATTTTCAAAGAAATCTTTCAGTTGAAGCTATGGTTAAGATCTTAACCACTGCATTGACCAAACCACTCCATGTCAACACCACATCCTATTGTTGGTTTTTTTCTATTTTCAGTAGGGTCAGGCGGGGTAATTGTGAAAAGGGGGTATTTGTGAACAAGTGAGCTCAGCAACCTCTTTTGAGGTAATTTGGAACTGTTAATGGTGGACATCGAAGATGAGACAACCTTCCAAGTTTCTAGACCGCTTCCCGCCATTTCTTCCTTCCTCCTCGTTATTAAAACTGATAATAGATAAGGTGATAACAAAAATTGTGTTTTTCAGTTTTCCCATTCGGGTTTTTTTGCTCTCCTCATTCGTTCTAGTGAAAGGTAAGTGGCTATTTCTTGACGATATTATCAATTTAGTGTCTCAGCTGTGAGAAACACTCATATTTTTGCCTGTGATGTTTTTTTGGGAATCACCATACCTTGTTCACAATTGCCCCTGAATATGATATCATTGGGGAAATTGTGAACAAAATATTTCCATTCATTTAATCCGTGATAATACCTCAGAATAACTTATTTGGTATAATAAAGTGTTTCAAAATAGTTCATTTTTGTATTCCAGGTTAAGATGGTTTGGAACTACGTTAAGAAGAATGGAGGACCGCGGTACGACATTGACGCACTCAACAATGCTGTTTTTGACGTGACAAATGGCAATATGACATACAGGCAAGCAGCGGAACATTATGGTATTGCTATTTCGGTGATATGCTCAAGAATCAAGTGGCGAAAAGTAAGTCTGGATAAAATGGGAGCAGGTCGGCCAACTCAACTCTCACAAGAAGTGGAGAAATGTTTGGAGAAATGTATCTTAGCTAGAGCTAAGATGGGCTATCCGTGTGCTAATGCAGCCACTTTGAGTCCCATCAAAGGAAAAGGATCTCGCCTAAAATCAAAAAGATACGGAGAAGTTCTAACAGTTGACGAAGTATTGATAAGGCTTAAAGATGCAGAGGAAGCGAAATCAACCAAAACTACCAAAAGAAAGAAAAGTGAAAAAAAAGGAGGGAAACAGCCCAAGAAGAGTTGTACTAGCGTAAGAGTGGAGGAAGACAGTGAAGAAGAGGACGAACAGGAAAACGAAATTGAAACAGCACGACAGGAAGAATTTGATGCAGCAGAATTAGAAGACTTTCTACAGGATATGGAGTCTGAAGAGTATGAAGAGGTCGCTTACATAACGCCTTGTCCAACCAATCTCATCCCTAACAATTATGTGCTAGTTGATATTGTAGGAGGAACCAGGAAAACGACCAAAATTGAGTCCAGGACATCATTGATGATGATCTGGAGGTCACTGGTCTTAAGAGCGTCGACGGAACAAAAACCAAATTTGTTTTAGTGGACAATGACTGTTTTTCGGTTGGAAAAGATCAAGTGAAAGCCATTCTTCCCAACCATCGGTGGAAAAGGAGGGGAGGAAGATTCTGCTCAAGTTTCCAGGTAGTGTTAATGTTAAGGAAAAGTGAGTGATCTATTCGTTATCCCATGTTTTGACAGTTCCTAGTTTTAAAACGCAGTTCCTGTTTTTATATGCACCGTCCCAGTTGGAGATTCTTATTTTTGGATGAGTCTGTTTTGCAATAATACAATATTTTAAGAGCTGATGTAGGTATATTGATTTACCACCCTGTTATACGTTATTGATCATGAGATTTTTATCATCTTGGCTATAATGCATTATCAACAAAATGTCTTTCAGGGTAATGGTGAACATCACGTAGGGGTATTTGTGAACAGTTGGTTTTTGGACCAACATTAGAGCTTGAGCATGAGTTAAGCATCCATGATCTCATTACTGGCCTGATTATTAATTGATGATGCTTGTGAGACCAAAATCTATGTTCACAATTACCCCATTTTTCTGGGGCAAATGTGAACATGAGGGGAAATTGTGAACAGCCTGATGTACAGCGAGAACATTAACATATTCAAAAGTTATGGGTGGAATCTGAAAGAGCACACGTAGGAGAGTAAACTAGGTCTGGTTCTTGTTTTTTTTCAGTCTGATTTACTGACAATACATAAGATTCAAGTCAACGTTGAAGAAATTCGTTCACAATTACCCCGCTTGACCCTATACCATACCAACATACTGTATGCACTGGGTATGCTTTGAAGATCTTAGGAGTCCATATTCATGTTCTACTCGTCTCTACGAACTCATAGAGTACCCACACGGCTATTGTTGGTTTTTTTCTATTTTCAGTATACCATACCAACATACTGTATGCACTGGGTATGCTTTGAAGATCTTAGGAGTCCATATTCATGTTCTACTCGTCTCTACGAACTCATAGAGTACCCACATGGCTATTGTTGGTTTTTTTCTATTTTCAGTATACCATACCAAGATACTGTATGCACTGGGTATGCTTTGAAGATCTTAGGAGTACATATTCATGTTCTACTCGTCTCCACGAACTCATAGAGTACCCACACGGCTACTCCATTTCTGGGTACAACAAATATACGCGCGTTTTCATTATTTTCTATTTTCAGTATACCATACCAACATACTGTATGCACTGGGTATGCTTTGAAGATCTTAGGAGTCCATATTCATGTTCTACTCGTCTCTACGAACTCATAGAGTACCCACACGGCTACTCTATTTCTGGGTACGACAAATATACGCGCGTTTTCATTATATATATGAATATATCCATGTTTTCTTAATTTTTCTACAATTTTCATTTTTGAAAAAAGCATTATATCAGACATTTTGTGCTGAATCCGAATATACCATTTATTATGATGATTGTGAAAGTATTACCCACAAAAAACGGGAAAAACTCGTTTTTTTGGACTTATTTTTCACTTTTTTTGAAATTTGGACCACTTTGGATTGTCCAAAATTTCTGGCTAACGAACTAGACCTTTTGTTTGTTGTTACGTTTGTTATATATATATATATATGATTTTTGGCGAAACTTCAGGGATCGTTTCAGAATGTTCCAAAACGGATTTCAGTGAAAATTTTTTTCGAAAAAGTCGATTCTAAAAATTTTGAGGCCATTGCAATAGCGTCATTTTCTTCGAAAAATCGCTAAAACCGACATAGTCGGAAGTTATAAGGCTTAGAGTTTTTGGTGTACTGGGGAAGAACCGACTATGTCACTGTTGATGAGAAAACACAAAAAAATTGCATCAAAAACGATATATTTTTTTTTCCGTCCTTGGTGGATTAAGAGATTCTATGTTCTAGGTGGAATTCTGTTTACAAGCTGAATAACGAAGTTCAACAAAACTGGTGGTTTATTGCAAACGATTTTTCGGAACAATTTTCAGTGGATCACTTTCATAGTTTTTACAGGTCACCAAATCCTGCAATGAATAGCGTGGATAGAATTTTATTTTATGAAATACAGGAAGCACCAAAATTATTAGAGATGGCTGAAAGTACGATTATAATTGAGACCAACTAGTTAAATGAAGTTTACAACAGTTAGCAGAATCCACAGCAAATTATGATATCATACAATATTATGACCCTGTGCAATGAAATACTTATCTAGAGGTCCCTACTAGTGAAGGGTATCGACTAACTAGTCTAAGGCCAATTAATTAGGGCATTATACATTGATATGGAGCTCAGTACTTCACCCACGAAATCCATAGTAAGTTTGCAAAATAAATCACCTCGTAGAATATCTTTTACTCAACTAAAACCCGAATTTTTCACTTTAAGATTTTTGTGTTTTCAAAGTTGTCGGTAAAACGCCCTTAACCCTTAATTTCCTACTTGTTAAAAAAAGATTTTTTTTAAACAATTTTTAATCAAATTTTGATGTATTTTGACAAATTTATAGAATATTTGAGCAGATGGTACCTACCTCAAAGGCCTATTACAGTTTGACAGCTCAAGAATTATCTTTTCAAGGAACACACTAGTGCTATCTGCGTCAGCAGAATCTATCTAGAAACCCAGTTTTGTTGGAGGAAACTTGGAAAGATTCCTGGGTGGGATGTTGGATTCCGTTATTTCTCATAAACTACCTAAAGAACCAAGGAATAACATGAAGGTCCATTTGAAGGAGGGATCTGTGCTGCCTTAGACAGTGGCGCCATCTCTGACGAGGAAATTAATTAATAGCCAACAAGGTGAGAAATGAGGGTAGAAGATACCTATTAAAGTCTGTCAAATCGAGAGTTATTTATTGTTTTTATGTTTTCTTACACAATCGATAGTATCAAGATAGCCAACGGCAGTTGCAAGTAAAAATCGGACTTCCAAAAAGATACTTTAGGATATTAAGGGTTAAGGGAGTCTCAGTCGGTCGCTGTTCTTTCCGGGTCAGTATTTCCCCAAATTAGAGGGACTCAAACTCTAAAAGTGGTACCCAAATTTGAAATTTTTAAGGATTCTCGAAGTTCATTAGTGCAGCAGTCTGGAGAATTGAAAAACTAAAAGATTGCCGTTGGGATCATCAAAATCGAGCAATAATGGGGTATTTCAGTGGGTCGGAAATTCGGGTTTTTGACCTCAAATTTGGATTCAGCACCCTTGAAAACCTATATACTCCAACTTTTACCCCAATGATACTACAACATGTGGTAGAAAAATTAATTAAAGAGATCACACGTTTGAAAAAAAGGCGGGCCACCATAAATGGACACACACTACGCTGCGCGCGTGTGTGTAGTATTTTGTAGTATCCAAGAGGTCCTCCAAGGGTTCCATCTCTTCTCTGTGCATGGATACTTTTGTCAAAGACAGTTGGCTAGCTCCGTCACACCATTCAAATCTTCAACTTTCCTTAGCTTCTCTGATTTTTTAAAAATATTTTCTCGACGAACAGACCTGATTATTGTTATTCCTGAGACATAACCTTTTGAAAAAAAAAAATTTAAATGACTGAAATACCCCTTTGCCAGGGGAAAATGGGAATAACCAAACTGAATAAACGGGGTTTCCCATTTTTCTCTGGCAATGATTGTTCGATTAAGTTCAAGTCCCTGTAATTTAGGGAAATACTATCCCGGATCTTAAGTGAACAGCGACTGACTGAAACCCCCTTAGCTCCCTGAACTAAAATAGTAACTTCACATTAAATTATTTTCCTCTTTTTTGCTCACTTTGAATTTGGGAAAAATTACCCTACAAAGCAAACTATGAACTTTTGAAAAATATAATATTTTCATAACACGTTCATGCCTCTGTAATCCAGCATGTGATTACTGCCCATAGCCTAAAAATCTATGTAATGTATGTCCATTTTGAAACTTCCAAAAGCCCATAAAAAAATAACTTCCGTCAAATTTGAAATTGCAATTTAATTTTGGTTACTCCAGTGACACCTTGGGTTAGCTTTGGAGTTCCTGAGATGTTTTCGGTGACACTAGTGATACCATGAGAGTCTGAGAAATTGTTGTGCCAAGCAAGAATTAGTTGTAGAGCCAGATCTCCCGCAGAACCCGTGGCACGTCGAGGGAGAAACAAATTATGAGATTTCATTTAAACTTATTGTATAACGTATATTTTCCGGGTACAAGGCACATAAAAAATACCTACATTCATCCATTAATCAAAAAAAGCATCCATTACATCATAATATAAATTGCTATTTACAAAATGTATGTTATAATGTAATAGACAAGTTTAAAAATAGGCAAAAATTCAAAATAAAGCGGGAATAACACCGAAGCAAATAAAAGGTTAATTTCAAGGGTGCGAAAGATATGTCGGTACCAACGACGATTTCATGTGTTTCGATGGCAATGGAGTGACCTAGTTGGGTTATTGTCACAGCCAACGGGTACGATATACTGAAAAATCAAGATGGCGGTCACACGTATAGGTTAGCTAAGAGAGCACTTCCAACCTCCGCAGCTGGGTTCACTCTCGTTATTATCACCATCGACCGAAATGGTGTTTTTGCTTCTCATTGATTCCCAAAGGCCTGGTGTTTGTATTATCTAAAACCAAAGACGTTGGTTAATAATGATTATACAAATTATGAAATTCAAAATAACGTGAAACAACATTGTGATATGAACGCGTATTTTTCAGCGCCCACTCAGACTAAATTTGTTGAATGATTTTCAGCAAATCAAGGAGAATTTCCTTGATATTCTGGGTTCGATAAATTCAAATTTTATGTATAACTGTATCCTTAGCTAAAAATTCACCTTTTGAACCAATTCTTCGAACGCACATTGGACGCCATCTTGGGTTTTAGCGCTCGATTCAATGAACAGTGTCGCGTGACGACGGGCGAATTTTATCCCTTCATCCCTGCTCACTTCTCTCCCATCCTATAAATTAACAAGGAGGTTATTAAACTTGATGAAAAACTAAACTCTTCAATCCTGGTCACTGGAAAGGACAAAGTAAATCGTCTGCCAAGTGGGTGTGGCACATAGCTTCCTTGTATCCATAACTCGATTGTATAGATGATCAGATGCATAGTAGTTAATCTCAAAACATCAATTTCTAAGTACCTTCCACTACCTTCATATGGGACCATCTACACGATAATCTGAACAAAAATAGAAAATTTCATCAAAATCGGATGAAATATGTGGAAGTCATGGCTGTTACAAGGAATTAACGTTTGCGCATGCGCAGTAGCTACAATCAGTCCGGGGGTAATGGTTTTCATACGGTACCAACTCGTACAATCCCTGAAAATTTCATCGAAATCGGATGAGAATTGTAGAAGTTATGGTAGTGGCAAGGATTTCACGTTTGCGCATGCGCAGCGGCTACTATCAATCTCAAGGTCATGATTTTCATAGGGGACCATCTGCATGCCAACCCGCACAATCCCTGAAAATTTCATCGAAATCGGATGAGACTTGTAGAAGTTATGGCTGTGGCAAGGATTTCATGACAGACAGACAGACACGGAACCAGAATTGTTCAGGAAGGTCTGAAACGTAAAACACGAGTGAAAATTTCGATTTTGAGGGACTTTTTTTTCAACCTTGAAAAGTGAAAATAAAGCTTCCGCTACCTTAGTAGACTCGGAAGCAAAATTATTAACGTTATCAACTATATTCGACAGTGAACTTGCAAAACCATGTAAGTCCGATTTTTTTCAAAAATAAGGTTATTAGCTTATTTGGATAGAATGAGACCCCCTTGATCCATCAAACGGAGCCAAACTGGCGAAAACTCGACTATCTCTTCTCTATGCGTCAAAAGCAACAAATATGAACCAACGTGTTAAGTCCACTTTGAAGCAAGTTTTCTCGTTCCCTGTAAAATTTCTGGAAAACGACTTACATGGTTTTGCAAGTTCTGTTAATAATATATTATATTAACTTGAATTATTTACCTTATCAATTTTGTTGCCCACGACCATTTTGACGATGTTGGATTTTGTTGAGAAAGTGTCGAGCTCTGACAGCCAAGTGTCCAATTTCGTGAAAGTCTGTTTGGAGGTGACGTCATACACTAGAATGGCGCCTTGCGCGTCTCTGTAGTAGCTGGGAGTTAGAGTTCGGAACCTTTCTTGCCCAGCTGTGTCCTGAAAAAAAAAAAAAAAAAAAATCAGATGGTATAACTCAATAGTTGGTATAGTGAAAAGTCACACTCTAATCTAATTAGGGATGACATATCGAATGAAATATCTCGATATATCGGAGAAAATATATCGATATTTTGATGTATCGGAAGATCTACTTTAAAAAACATGTGAAGTAGGTAGGTGAATATAATAGTTTTAAAACAATATAAAAATCATTTAGGATGACATTTATGGACATATCGAACATACTTGGTATCTAACATATTGAAGTATCTAACTTGAAGAAGTAAGTAGGTAGGTGAATTGAAAAGTTACTAACATCATTTTGGAGGAAATAATATAAGGAAATGATATAATATTATTATCGACATACTCAACATATCGGAAGATCTAATTTGTGATGATCCTACTTTTTTATAAGGGACAATCCAATTGGTTTGTTCCCGATTTGTTGGAGCTACGCCTTTAGGGATATCCGATTCATAGAGAATCGATATTCTCTTCAGGCCGGCTGATTTATCTAATCACTGGGTTGAAGCGATAGGATCGTCACACCCTCCTCTGACTCATATGAGCAAATAGGTGTATTTCAAATTTGTTGTACAAATTGAAATTCAACCTATATTGTTACAAATTGGAAAAACCGTGTGAAATAAGTATTAACCTACTTTCAAAAGTTACTGGGTATGAATGATCGAAATTCATTGTTTAAAAACTGGAAAAAAGTGCGAAAATGTCATGGCAATGTTAAATTAATTTATAAATTGACAGGGGTATAGGTACTGTGGACGATCATGATCCTTCAAAATTGAAAATAATTGTTGTGAAAACCTGCTTCACTTCGTATAGTAGGTAGTTTTAATCTAAATGAGCCTCCATTACTTTTGATTCAAGTCAAGTTAATTTAGTCTTGAGAGCCACTGTAGGTGTAAACTATGTACACAATGTCTGAGCTGAAGTCAACAGTCTGAAATCAACCCATCACTTGGTACCTACAAAATTTGGAATAAAATTACTTGATGTTTTTACAAGTACAGGCGTCCCTTCTCGTCCATTCATTTCAATATTTAATGTTTACTAAAAAAAAAAAAAATTTTCACTTGAAAACAGGTTGCGATATATCGGTAAATATATCGATATTGACCAATAATATCGGTTCTCTATATCGATATAAATATATCGATATATCTAAAGTAATATATCGATATATTTCATATATCGATATATCGTTGCCATCCCTAAATCTAATAACTACTCACCTCATGGGGCGATATAATATGGCGGTAACCGTATTTTAGGACCTAATGACTAACTTAGGTGCATCTCAATGGTGAATTTGCCTCAATTTTAGATTCTGGGATTTCATGTCAAATCCTATGATAGGGCCCCAGAATAACGTCTAACACCAGGAATACCCGAGAGGAAAAAATACTGTAGGAGAAAATGCCTCTGTCAAAAAACATCTCAAAAATCGAATGAGGCTGAGGGCCAGCAGCTATGTCACAAGTCATATTTGCCGCAGTGACTCGTTTCTGGCCCTCAGGATTGGTTGGCCACCGAGCAATATTGTAGATTGTAGCTGAATCCGCAGATCAGGGTGATGGGAGCCCAAAGCGCTGAAGACTTGTGGCTTATTGTGCTACTCTGCGGATCACCAGGCAATGTAATCAGATTGGTTAGCCAGGCAGATACGTCACAACATGGCTGCCCCCACATACAGATTGCCGCTATATTTCAAACTTCCATCTTCCTTGAATTCTATGGATTTTTTGGATGATTTTTCGAGCAGCACACTATGGCTCTTTCCCATATCAGTGAACCCTCTAACGAAAAAAAATTTGTAAATAACGTGAGAGATACTAAATGTGAGACAAATTCCCCAGTCAATAACAAAAAAATGGACCGACCTCAAAAATTGTGTCCGTAAACACTAAAAAGGGAAAAATAATAATCTCAGCGAAAATTTACTTATCTAGTATGTTGTTGGACATAAATATCTAGTCAACAGATGGTAGGTATGTTGGAATACAAACAATGGGGTATTTCGGTGGGTCGGAAATTCAGGTTTTTGACCTCAAATTTGGATTCAGCACCCTTGAAAACCCACATACTACAACTTTAAGCCCAATGATACTATAACATGTGGTAGAAAAATGTGAGAGTTTGTTAAACTGTGGAGTCTAACTATTAACTTAGTCAAGACAAACGTGGTGATCTTCCGAGCTAAAGGAGGGAAACCTAGCAGGGAAGAGAAATGGACGCTGGAAGGAGAAAGGATTGTGATCGCGCGGGAATACAAGTATCTGGGTGTTTGGTTTTCGTCGGGCCTCTGCCTGAAAAAACACCTTCACGAAAGAGAAGCAAAGGAAGTTCCCCTGGACACAAAATTCAAAGTTTTCGAATCGGTAGTACAGGCCATACAGTGTTACGGTTGCCAGGTTTGGGGGTTCCGAAAGTTCGATCAGATCGAAAAAATACTCCGATTCTTCATAAAAAAGATATTCAACCTCCCAGCAAACGCACCCAACTATGTATTATTTCTAGAAACGGGACTCGATCATATGTACCCCACGCTACTCAAACTGAATGGCGAATATATAGTAAAGACATTGAAGTCACCACACTCGAGACTAGCGAGACTATCAGCTGTACATGCCATAAACAGGAAGTTAAGCTGGGTCAAAACGTGGGAAGAGTATGCCGTGAAATATGGGAGCAATACACCCTTTGATTGGGAGAGAATTAATGGATTGACTGCCGTTCTTCCGTGTATTGTGGAAGGTATTAAGAGAGAGAACAAGCAAAATTTGATCCAGCGATGTAGTGAAGGCCAGTACCACGATTTATACAGAGAGCTACGCCACGACATTAACATGCTGACACAAGGACTGGAACTAGAGAAAGTAAAATGGATAATTAAGTGTCGATGCGAGCTACTATACCTAAATTACATCCCTTGGATACCAGATAGAAACTACCTGTGCTCTTTATGCAACATGAAGGCGACTGAAAATATGGAGCATTTCCTGGCAATATGCCCAATATTAGGCCATAAACGAAGGATTCATTTTGGCAAGACCTCCTTAAGTCACGACGAATTGATCTCGATACTAAATGGAAAAGACTGGGACACCCTATATGAATTTGCTAAATCTGCTTGGACCTACAGAAGATCGCTGATTCAGGAATTTAACTACAACTAAATAAAAATACAAAACAAGTTAAATTAAATAAATAAATTTAGTTATTAGGAGAACAATATTTTGCAGTATTATACAACATAATATTATATGTGAATAAATTCAATAACTAATAGTTCCAATAATTAAAATACATAGATAATAATAATAATATTAACATGCATACAAGTAATAATCAAAATTATGATTAACAAGAAGTTATTTAATAACAATAGAAAAGAAACTATCAGTTAAACCCATTAAGTGGTGAACTCCGGCTGATGGTGAATCACCAAAGCCCATCATATTGTTAATTTGTAAAGATGATGTTATTGTTGTAAATAAAAATATGTTTTCATTCATTCATTCATTCATACTAAATGTGAGACAAATTCCCCAGTCAATAACAAAAAAATGGACCGACCTCAAAAATTGTGTCCGTAAACACTAAAAAGGGAAAAATAATAATCTCAGCGAAAATTTACTTATCTAGTATGTTGTTGGACATAAATATCTAGTCAACAGAAGGTAGGTATGTTGGAATACAAACAATGGGGTATTTCGGTGGGTCGGAAATTCAGGTTTTTGACCTCAAATTTGGATTCAGCACCCTTGAAAACCCACATACTACAACTTTAAGCCCAATGATACTATAACATGTGGTAGAAAAATTAATTAAAGAGATCACACGTTTGAAAAAGGCGGGCCGCTATAAATGCACACACACACTAGGCAAGGACTACGCCGCGGACAGCCCCGCGCGCGTGTGTGAGTAGAATGTTGTAGTATCCAAGAGGGGTTTCTGTGCATGGATACTTTTTCAAAGACAGTTGGCTAGCTACGTCACGATTGGCTAGCTACGTCACACCATTCAAATCTTCAACTTTCCTTAGCTTCTCTGATTTTTTAAAAACATTTTCTCGACGAACACACCCGATTACCGTTATTCCTGAGCCATACTCTTTTGAAAATAAAAATTAAAAAAATTGACCGAAATACCCCATTATTTGTAATGTGATTCACACTTATCTGTACTCGTATTCATGTTTTGTATTGCACGATCGACGCATGTTGTAATACTCACCAGATCATGTGAGTAGTACTTAATAACCGTAGCGTATCCAGATAGATAGGTAGGTACGCATTGAAGTCGCAGCCGTGCCCATCTGTAGACACAAACTAAACACATTCCTTACTCGATGATCTAGTTAGTATTACAAGAGTAAGTACCATAGAATCCAAATGTGCTCCCCAAACTATCAGGTACCCAGTAAGTCTCTGCTGCCTTATGAGAATGATAGTAAGTGTGAACCATCCTAGGAATGGTTGTGACGAGTATTTCGATACTTTATTATCATATGAGACTGCATATTATATTGATGGACATATTATAACATACCTTCGGAAACGTTGTTACCAAATCAACGTTCAGAACTCCCACAATATTAAACGAACTGATATTTACGTTCATACTCGGTGTGGAAGGATGTTTGTAGTATGGGAGGTATGTATATTTGCGAAAAAGAATAATATGTTGGTAAGTAGAAGAGCTAGAAGACGTTTGTGTCTACAGATGGGCACGGCGGCGACTTCAATGCGTACCTACCTATCTATCTGGATACGCTGTGGTTATTAAGTACTACTCACATGATCTGGTGAGTATTACAACATGCGTCGATCGTGCAATACAAAACATGAATACGAGTACAGATAAGTGTGAATCACATTACAAATAATTGTTTGTATTCCAACATACCTACCATCTGTTGACTAGATATTTATGTCCAACAACCTACTAGATAAGTAAATTTTCGCTGAGATTATTATTTTTCCCTTTTTGGTGTTTACAGACACAATTTTTGAGGTCGGTCCATTTTTTTGTTAAAAAGGTTTTTATTTTATTTTTTTTCCATTTTACTTATATTATTTTTTATTTTTCACTTTTTAGTGGTCCTCATTTTAAATCTGAAATTAATTTACCCGCAGTTTTTCGATCAGTTTCCGTAGTGTAGATCTATTTCCATAGTTTGAATCAATTCAGTATGGTGAACCAGAAGCCAAAGGGATTACATTCTGTAATCCAGATCAGTTTCCAAATGTATAGATGAGTTTCCGTTTTTGGATCAGTTTCAGGTGGTATTTGGTCCACTTCCCTACTTAGCAATCTACTATCATATAACCTAACTCTTCGACTTCCCTCATATTTAATAGGTACTTGGTAGTTCTGACAACACAATTCAACAACTCAACCATGACATGATCGACGAGGGAGCTATGTGCTACATCCACCTGGTAGAAAACCCTCTTATCTCTTAACTGTACTATTTCTCTCATATTTGGTACGGAACTATTCAGTTCAGACGATCTCCTATATCATTATCTACCCAACTATATCATGGATGACGTATCATGGATGACGAGGAAGCTATGTGCTACACCCACTTGGTAGAATACCCTCTCATCACCTAGTTGTACTACATATTTCGTATTTGGTAAGGCACTATTCAGTTCTGATTATCTCTTATACCATTACCTACCCAACTATTTATGAATGACGAGGAAGCTATGTGCTTCACCCACTTGGGAGAATACCCTCTCATCACCTGATTGTACTATAATATATAGGTATATTATACCTCATATTTGGTAAGGCACTATTCAGTTCTGACGATCTCCTATACCATTACCTACCCAACTTTATTATAAATGACGAGGGAGCTATGTGCTACACCCGCTTGGTAGAATACCCTCTCATCACCTGATTGTACTATAATATATAGGTATATTATACCTCATATTTGGTAAGGCACTATTCAGTTCTGACGATCTTCTATACCAATACCTACCCAACCATGTTAAGGATTACGAGGAAGCTATGTGCTACACCACTTGGTAGAATACCCTTGCATCACCAAATTGTACTACATATCTCATATTTGGTACTGCACTATTCAATTCCGACAATCTCCTATACCATTACATACCCAACTTTATTATAAATGACGAGGAAGCTATGTGCTACACCCGCTTGGTAGAATACCCACTCGTCACCCAACTGGACTATATTTCTCTGTATCTAACTGTACTATACTATGGTAGGGCACTATGCAGTTCTGACGATCTCCTTTACTATTACCTACCCAATCATGTTATTAGTGATGAGGGAGCTATGTGCTATACCCACTTGGTAGAATACCTAACTAACAGCACTATGATTATCCTTCATATTTGGTAGGAAAACTCCCATACTCGAGCATTGATAAACACGTTTTATATGGCTCATGCAGGTTCTGAGCGAATAACCCACTATAATTTCCCCCTTTCTCATCCCCCGCAGCACCTTTTAGTTATCGGAACCCCCTCATATAGCATATCATTTTGAAGCTTACAATCAGACCTTCAATTTGACTATACAAAAATAGTCCGTCATTGGCTCAGTCGGAAGCCACAGGGAAGAAGAGTGAATGCGGACCAATTTTCCCGAAAACGGGATCCACGTTTTTCAACTTCTTTCACAAAGTTTCGATACTTCTAACAAAGCGAAATGAAATCTGTTTGAAATGGGACCACCATGGATACTGGTAGAACAAATTTCTAAAAGAACCAGACAGGTTGGTACCAGAATAAAGAAATGCAAGGTGTTCAGACATACCAAAAAAAAAATCGTCGTCCCACGACAACCCGAATTGAGTACCTCCTCTTTCGCGCGCCTTCGGCGCGTTGAAGTCGGTCGAAAATAATAAACCATTGTGTAATAATTTGCAGCGTTTTAATTTCGCTACACACTCGTGGGCTTATACATTCAGGTACATTTGGGAATTGAAAACTGGCTTACCCATATTGCCAAACGAACGGTATTTCCTTCTGTCGTCAATTTCTTGGTTTTGAAGTCGACACCGATGGTGATTGATTGATCAGGGTTGAAGCTGTCCTCGGTGAAACGAAGAAGAAGGCTGGAAATATGAAGAAATTCATAGAATGACGATTGATGGAAAGAAATCAAGTTCTGACTGAGCCAAAAAGAAAAGAAGAAGTGAGTTCTTGTCCAAGATATTACTAAAGAAGGTAGGAAACTTAGCAGAGGAATATATTAATAATACTTTTAATTGACTAGGTAACTAATAAGACAGTTTTCTAAGATCTAGGTTTACTCATAGGTTTTTTTTGTAATACCACAAAAATTTTTTGTAATACCCGCAATACCACAAAACATTTTGGGGAAAAAGTCATTTCGAATAGTCATTGTTTGTGTAGGATGGAAAAATGTCGTAGACATGTTAATTAATCCCTTACTTTACGTTCTACTACTTATATCCCACTTGACATTGAATTTTTTCATTACTTCTCACATACATTTCATACCAGTATTTGACAAACGAATTTAATAATATTTTTTATATATTTTAAGTGGCATAAGGGGGCTACCGTACGATCTCATGAAATCGTACTAGACAGATCGTTCACAGATAACTCGAATCGGTAATACCTATAGTTCTACTGTTAAAATCAATTGTGGTGTCCCTCAGGGAACTGTTCTCGGGCCAATACTTTTCGTTCTATATATTAACCCATTCAACCCCGATGACATCATATGATGTCAGGGCGGAATTTCGGTCGGCCCGGTGACAGCATATGATGCCATGGCTCACAGGTTACCTCTATCTCTTCAAAAATGTTGGCTGAGGCCTGGGAAGGTTGTATAACCTTGGCCTGGCAGTTTTCCCGTTAGCACCCTTTGCTCGACCTAGATAACACGATGGATTGTGGAAATCAGCTGTTTTTACCAGCCTCCTGTTGCATGGCCCTCCAGTTCTCCCATTCTCGCAGCATGGGCCATGGGGTGGGAGCGCGTATCAGGCTCGGGGTTGAATGAACTGATGAATTTGACTTGGAGGGTAAAGTATTTGGGTTTGCTGACGACACAGCAATCATCTGTATTCTAAAAATAATAATGATTTAGTAAGGTTGGGATGCCAGGTTTTGAATATAGTTCGAACTTGTATGGATTATAATTACTTGTGCCTCAATATAGATAAAACTTCAGTTATTAGATTCACAGGGAACTCACGAAAAGAATTTTCATTGGATGAAGTAATTAAATTTCATTCTTACAGCTGCCCACCCATTCCATTTTCTCAATTTACCAAGTATCTTGGTGTATTTTTCGATTCCAAGTTGACTTTTGACCTGCATATTACTTCATTAGCCAAAAAGCTGCGTAAACTTTTTTATGTTTTTAAATCTTTGGGTGGTTTCCTGAACTCTTATTATTTAAAAATGGTAGGTATATTATGGCCTTGTTTCTTCCTTACTGAAGTGTGGTATTATTGTTTGGGGGGGGGTGCTTTAAAAACGCGGTTAAGGGTCCTTCGGACAGTTCAAAATATTTTTATTGAAATTATATTAAGGAAGCCCTCCAGATACCACACAAGTTGGTTGTAAGGTAATGAGTCAGAAGTCGACACTGCACTAATAGTCGACACCCTCTTCAAAAGTGGGCAAAAGCTAAGGATAAGAACATGGTTTGAGGTTTTTAATTGTTGCTTCCAATTATACTATGTCTTTTCCATGTAGAAAGATAAGGTTGCCTTAGAAACACGTAGGTTTAAAGGACGCTTGATCGCTCAAAGTTGCCATCGTTCGTTTGACTACGTTTCTATGCTGATTGTTGGCGTTTTGGCTAAGGACGGACTGGAAATGTAAGAGTATTTCATTCTTATCACCTGACATCTAATAATATATTTTAAATTTCTTTGTCGTTTATTGCTTCTAGGCAACATTTATTCAGTTTATTTGCGTATCGTATGATGATTTGATTGGTTCGAGGAGGGTGTCGACTACTGACACAAATTTCGGCTCATATTTATTAGTCGACAGGGGGTGTCGACTTCTGAAAAATTTCAAAATTTGCTGTGCATCAGTAGTCGACACTAGCTGTATTTTCTTCGAAAATATACCAACTAAGTTCATAGAATAGTCTGGAGGTTTATAGAATGGAATCTTATAAACTTTGTATATACTTTTCTTACTTCGAAAAAAGTGAAAACAATGGAATGACGAATCTTGTCGACTACTGACTCAAGAGGTACTGTCGACTTCTGACACATGTAGGTCGACTACTAGTGCAAAACCATGTCGACTACTGAAGAAAATGTTGTTCACTGGTGTCGACTACTAGAGCATTGGGATTTTTTACAAAACTCATTTTCCCATTCCAAACCATGTTGAATAATATTTCCCGCTGCCAGGTCTTTTAGGGAAGGATCTTGGACACAATGAACAGGTTTGCAATGAGAATAAACTAATTTCCCTACATGAAACGTAAGCTGAAAGTTCAAACTTCCTTTAACGTGTCGACTTCTGACGCATTACCTTATAGAGACTTCGACACATTGTGTATTTCTGATTTATTTATTCGAGAGGCCTGTACTTTTGTTTATAAAACGGGAGTGGACGTGGAAGATACCTGTACAGGCACTTATGTCACAAGAAATACAGAAAGGTCTAATTTAAGACAACCGAAGATACATATTGAACTATATAGGAGAAGCGCTTATGTTGTTGCTCTGAATTTTTTCTATGAAAATAACATTAGTCTAAGTGAATTTAAAAACGTATTGGCCTTAAAAAGGCATGTTACGGACTTATTTATGAAATCACATCATTAGGACTCCTGTTTATATCTTTCATAGTGCCATTGACAGCAGGAATAGTTAACTAACTTTCCGTGGGCACATTATATATTTATTGAAGATATTAACATTAATTTTCGCAGATGTTTTGTAATTTCTTTTTTTATTTTCTTCTCATGATTCTTATGTGAAATTTTTGTATTGTGCCAATAAATAAATAATAAAAATAATAATATTGCTACTTCACCGTATTTCTTGGTTTTGGAGGTATAAGTAGGTATGTAGGAATACGACTATCTCCACTGACGTGTTTGCTACACAAGAAATCCCGCCTAAACACAGGATCAATCACCCGTTAATTCTAATCTTGGCCGCAGACAGATTCAGGAGAGCGCAATTAGGCGCATTTCTGCTAATAGGTAGGAAGTATAATAAAGGTTCAAGGTGACTCGAGTTATCTCTGATACGTCATGTACCTATCCTCAACCATAAGCAGACAACTACAGCGTCGAATTTAGGGAAGATGATCGCGGCCCTACGAAGCGGTTTCTTTACCGAAACCGTATGGTGAGAACGAATTGAGGAATGCTCGTCCCGTTCGACCTGGACTAGAAGAAAAATTCACAGTTACATCTACCTAGTTGAAAGAGTATGTACCTGGATTTTCCAACGCCGCTCTCGCCAATTATGAGGATTTTCAGAGTAGTTAACACGTCTTCCTCCATTGTTCGTAGGACTTGCGGTAACACCAGCTAATTATTTTAGGAAAAGAAGGATAGTTTTCAATATGAGCAACACTAAATACGAATGAGAAAGAACCACAACAGACAAGATGAAAACTGCAACGCCATGAAATGAATCCTTCTCTCCCCACCACCAACGTTTCATTGATAACATCTGATAACGTTTTACATCAAATGAAGCAACAACAAACTCGAAATACGCTATTCCCGGACATCGAGTAATTCCTCGGGTTTCTCCTAATATTTTTATGAGTGGAATTGAAAAATCGTATTTTATCGAAGAAAACACTGCAACTTTTCAATCACTGGAAAGCCAAGATGTTTCCTTACTTTTCCTTACTTCTTCCATGCAAGCTTTCAATGAATGATCTCTTCTCTATGCTACTTTCCCGCGTTCGAGTTCAATTTCAGGTTCTTTTTCGGCAGTAGGTAGTTGGAATAAAGAAAAAATCCATAATAGTTTAGTTTTAAAACATGCACTATTATTTTTAAAATGAAACTAATCAGTTTTAACAAAAACTCACGATTAAAATGTTTAATTGTAAGTCACTGCCTTTTAAATCGAGAGTCGCCATTTTCCGACAGGTTCGTTCTTTTCGATCCGTTCGCACGTGAAGTTGATCTCGCGAACATTTTAGGATTAATTTTTTCCTCAATTATTTAATCGAAACCCCTTTCAATTTTTCTCAAACACCGCACCTAAATGCCTCCATGGTACCCTGTAAATAAAATCCTGTGAATAGACGTTCCTAGTTATCAAATTTCGACTCGCTGTTTTCGTTATTTTCGGCAAGTGATTTCTCTTTCTTCGTCCGCGCAACCTGTTTTGCCTTTTCGCTTGTACGTATAGTTTTCCGTACAATTTCCTATAATTTAGTTAATTTCCGAGTGTGATATTGCGGTTTTATTCGACTGTAAAAGTTCGGTGAAGTTTTCGGTGTGTTAAAATGCCTTCGGACGCCAAAAAGAAGCAAGCGGCCAAGAAGAAGGAGCAGGCAAAAGCTAGGCAAACAGGCAAAAAACCCACCACGAACGACAAAAAGGACGAGAAAGAATCTAGCCCAGTTTCGACCAACGGGTCAGGGGAAGGACCTAGCAACGGAGTGGAACTATCCGCAGAAGGTGATCTAAATTGTTTACTTCCTCATTGTTCGATTTCTGCTCTAACCTAATTCCTTTAGTTTTGGCACTTCGCCATTATTTACATTATTTTTCAGAATTATTTTGATTCGTGGGTTGTTTGTAATAATCCTTTCAATTATTCTGTTGGAACGTATAATTGGTTCGTTTTGACCATGAGATTTCCATTGGAAAACGTGGCTTTCATCCGACCAGCAATCAACTCCGGCCATTACATTCGTCATTCGATACGGACGGCCTCTTATGGGCGGAAAACCGTATTGAATTACCTAAATTAACGTTTTAGAACTACCGCTTTGAACACTTTGAAATTTGATCAAAATTAGTAGTTGATTAATAGTTTGATAAAAATTGTAGTTCTTGCGTGAGGTCTGTTACTTATGTAGATGGGTAACTGCTTAGCGAATGTAATTTTCCGATTTACCAGGACTTTCTCTCTACTTTCCAATCACATTTCACCGTATTTACTTGGTCCTTCGCGATCGGTTGTGGTCCGTTGTCTTGTCAGCCTGTTGACTTTGGTCCATCGGTCTGTAATGCCACGTTTCGGGTCCCCCCATTATGCATCTCAGTTCTTCAGAAATGAAGAAACTAGAAATAAATATCTATTGTAAAATTCTTCCATTGACGTATCTGTTTTTCTTATCGAGGTAGCCATGAAACCCAGTGTTCAAACACCACAGTTTTATGTATAATCGTTAGCAAGGCAGTTCTACAGTTTTTTTCCGATCAAGATTCGCTGTGATTCGATCGTATTGGTTCAAGGTCATGAGTTTCCAAAGCTGGGCTTTCTGATTTCCAATGGAATTTTGATTGATTGTGTTGCAGCTCAATGTTAATTACTCATAATGACGAAACAGGAGATGAGTCTCAGATGGTCCCCTATGGATTGCATCACCACTGGTAGAATTGAAGCGTCTGCTCGCGCTTACACATGATTTTCCTCGTACAGTAAATACTCACGATTTAGTAGTCCTATTCCGCTCGAAATTTGAGGGTAGTTTGGGGCTGGCCCAGAGTTGTTTGCTTATTGATTTCATTGAAATTCGATCTGTAGGAAAGTTTTGAGGAAACCTAAACGTTTATTTTCATTCAATTTGAGAACATGAAATTACTCATCACTGTTCTATACACTGAGTACCTACCATATTTTTCTTCCTCTTCGGATTCCTTCTCTTTGTTGGGTTGATAGCAGATGGGAAAGAGCTTGAAATGTGCTATAAAATCATAATTCCGGGGTGCCACTAGGGTAAATGTACCAGTAGTAGACACTGCACCGAAAATAGACACTTGAACTTTAACTTGAAAAAAATAAGAACCCATCATCAAAAAGGTTTGTAATTGGGACCAATTTAAACAATATCATCTGCTGCGTTCCCACCAGAAAGACATTGATCATCAAGTCAGCCATAGAAGAATAATAGAGCATTTGTTAACGCGGCTTAGTTTGAGGTGCTGTTATTGCCACATCTGCTAAGGAGGTAAGTTTGGTTTTATGAAGTTCTTAATCAGTTTTTACATATAATCTGCACCAATTTGATTTCTACGTGCTATTTCATGTATTTCCTCCACAGTTGCGATGTTTATTTTGGTTAATATTGTATAATTTCGTTCAAACAGAGACTGTCTACTATTGGGTCATTGATAACTCGTCCTTTCCAATAGTAGACATTCGTGTCTACTACTGGTTTTTTCTCTGCTTTTTAGAACTTTATTAAAACTTATTCGTATTTCAATTGTGAACACGAGGATGCTTGAGTTTTTGCCGGGAAATGATTGGTTCCAGTAGTAGACAGGGGTGTCTACTACTAGTAGACAGGGGTGTCTACTACTGGAACCAGAAACTTGTGATGTTACCTACCTAAGGAAGAAATTTATTGTGAAGGTTCTGGTGCTTTGACTCATGTTTATCGTTGTTTACAGAAGCACAGCCATGCCACCTGTGAAGGGGAAAATGTGGAATTTTTGGAAAACGCTGCAAATTATGAACGCTAAAATTTGAACGGAGATTAGGCCTCTTTTGCGATTCATACTCGTGTTTCTGATTTATCGTACATCCAACCCTTAAATTCTCGTAGGGAGCGAACGTTTTGTCCTACAGAGCTCCGCGTGGTCTCAAAAAGTTATAAAATTCTATACTATCTTAAATTGATGGAAAAACAATACCTTTACATCAAAATTTTGTAAGTTAGGGCGTTTTTAAATTTTTACAATTAATTGTTTGACCCTTAGAAGTCACTTACATCAACCAAAATGTTCGGGGCACAACTAGACCCCAAATGGAGTCTACATACCGAATTTCATCAAAATCGGTCAATGCTAAGTGGCAAAAGTGCCGCGTACGGCGGACGCCAAATTTTTATTCGATTTTTGGATTCTACGTACCTTGAAACGTAAACCATCAAATTTTGAGGGGGTGCTAAAACTTTTTTTTTTTTTTTTTTTGGTCGATTCCAAAGGTTCATTATTGAAAATAATAAACCAAAAGCGCTCATAGCAGTAGTACAATAAATTTTCATTTTTTTCTCCTTTTAGCTTCTACAATTCATTTTCACATTTACCATACTTGAGAAGCTGTGATTAAAGTTACCTAACAACCATAGTAGTTAGCACCATAACGCGTTGTTTTAGTTTAAAATAAGTAGTACCTGCCTAAGTAGTTTGTTTTGTCTAAAATAGGTAGGTACCTACTACCACTATCATGTATTTTTTGGTCCAAAATATACCTAGGTAAGTAGGTAGTTTGTTTTATATTAGTATGAAAAGAAGGTAGCTGAGTAATTAAAGACTGAAATGAGATTCCTAAACAATAATTACAAAGCTGTGATTAAAGCTGGGTTCGTTTTTAATGATTTATGAAATGCAAAGTTTGTATTAAAGTGAACCGTCTACTAGTGGTGTAAAACTCTGTCTACTTCAGGCAAACTGGTGTCATCTACTGGTGCAAAAACCTGTCTCCGAAGATTAACGAAAAAACGTTTTAATATAAACTTACAGTGACATTTAAAAAGGTATTTACGTAAAGGAAGAGTTATTTTAGTAAAATAAATTGAAAGAAAACCAATACAATAAAAATTAACGCATTGCAGCCAGAAAAACGAATTTTTTTTAAGAGTGTCTACTACTGGTGCATTTACCCTATGTTTCTTGTAGCAAAACCACACCTTATTCTTTCCCTATCGAATTATCTTGCTTTCATTTGAGTAAATCGGCTATTTCCATCGTTTCAGAGGCGCTATGTTTAAAACTCGAAGCCGACGCCAGGTTGAATGCTGAGGCACGGTCGTGCACGGGTGCTCTGGCCAGCCACCCGCGCTCTCGAGACATCAAGCTGGACAACTTCAGCATCACATTTCACGGCTGCGAGCTCCTGCAGGACACTCGCCTCGAGCTGAATTGCGGTCGTCGCTACGGCCTTATCGGCCTGAATGGAAGTGGTGAGTAGCACACTATTACCTATTTTATTCATATCTAGAAATTGTATTTAGAGGGACGCACGTGCATCCATCATGGAACATGGTGTAGCCATGACATTACGACCATAGGAAGGCGTTTGATGAGTGAGAAATATCGGCCATTCTGAGTGGTTGTTCGCTGTATGGCAGTATTTTGGAGGAGGTTCCTACCTAGGTTAAGTTTGGTGGAGCAATAATTTCCAAGGATAGTGTGTAACAATGTCCTTGGAAATTATTGCTCCACCAAACTTAACCTAGGAGATGACCTAGAAAATTCTCAGGAGGATATTCGGGCCGGTATGTGATCAGGGAACATGGAGGATCCGGAAAAACTTGGAGCTACTGGAGCTTTACCAGAGGCATGGAATAGTCGGGATTGTGAAGAGCGCGAGGCTGCGATGGTTGGGACACGTGATGAGAGCTGATCCAGAGAGTGCCTTAAGAAAAGTATTAGATGGAAACCCTGGAGGACGTCGAGTTCGGGGAAGACCGCGGAAGAAGTGGTTGGAGGATGTGGAGAATGACATTGAGGAGCTGGGAGTGAGACAGTGGAGAAGAAAATCACAGGAAAGATCAGTCTGGAGACAAATTACTGAGCAGGCCAAGGCTCTCAAAGGGCCGTAGAGTCAAGAAGAAGAAGAAGTGTGTAACAATGTAGATTATGCACGCAAAAGTTAATTGTTGGTTTCTTCGTTTTTAGCAGACTGTATGATGGAAAATTGTGTGCGTAACAATCCTAGTGCATTCCAAAAACAAAAATTTCGACCAACAAAAGCAAAAATATTGTTACAAAAGAACTGATGGAGGATAAGTTATCTTACAGACAAGCAACATACATTTAAGGAAAGTATGAAAAGGTATTTTGCGTGATGTGTTTGCGTCTTTCATTGATTTTGAGAAAGCGTTTGATACAGTGAAACATGATACTCTAGTCCAGATTTTAGAACGCACTGGTTTGGACTATTAAGGATATCAGATTCATCAAGAACTTGTATTGGAACCAGACAGCGCAGGTTCGGGTGGATGGGACACTGTCCGATCGAGTGATTATTCAGAGGGGGGTGCGTCAGGGTTGTACGCTGTCCTCTCTGTTGTTCAACCTGTATTCCGAGCATGTGTTTAAGGAGGCTCTGGAGGACTGTAGGACCGGTGTTCACGTCAATGGTATCCCTATCTCCAACCTCCGGTATGCAGATGATACGGTGCTCCTTGCTCATACTGCTGTGGGGTTGCAGTCTATCCTGGATCTGGTGGTGCAGGCGTGTGAGAGGTAAGGCCTGAGACTTAATGTTGGCAAGACGAAGGCCATGTCAGTATCAAAGACAGGTCGGAAGCCGTGCGCCTTGGTTGTGGGGGCCCAGCATATTGAACAAGTGGCCCGTTTCAAGTATTTGGGTCAATGGTTGATGGAGGAATGGGCTTTGAGGGACGAGCTGAGGACCCGTATTGAGGTGGCACCTCAATAACAAAAAACGGGTTTTGTCCAGTCGGGATTTGAGCTGTGCCTTGCGGTGGCGGATGGTTCAATGCTACATTTTCTCCATTGTCCTCTATGGCGTGGAGTCTTGGACTCTGAAGGCGGCAGATATGAACCGGCTAGAAGCCTTTGAGATGTGGCTTATCCGCAGGATGCTCAAGATTCCTTGGACCGCCAGGCTGCGCAACGACTTCATCTTGCAGTCTAATGGTTTGACCCGGGAGTTGTTGCACACTGTGAAGATCCGGAAGGTCGCCTACCTGGGGCATATCATGCGTAACCCAAAGTACCAGCTGCTGCAATCCATCATGATGGTGAAGATTTCTGGAAGAAGAGGCGTGGGATGAAAGCGAGCTTCCTGGCTCCTCAACATTCGCCAGTGGACTGGGGTTCAGGGAGCAGCAGATCTGTTCCAGTTGGCCAGAGATAGGGACTGATTCGGTGAAGTGATCGCCAACCTTCGTTAGCGGAGAAGGCACCACAAGAAGAAGAAGAAGATGATGATGAAAAGGTATCTTTTCAAGGAAAGGAAGACCATCAATAACTTTTTTTAGTCTACGCTGGACGGAGGCCATCAATGCCATCTCCTTCCTGGTAGCCCATTATAAATTGCTTTTTTTCTCCACTTGGAGTCTTCATCATTATGTCTACGTTGAGGGATTGTTGAGCAATGTTCCAAGTGCCTGGCATCCATAGCTGCATTTGTATTTTACGAGGGGCAACGCCAATTCTGAGGAGATGACTGGAGGAAGTCAAGTCCGGTTGCTAAAACTCGCTACGAAGTCCCTTCGGGGCAGGTTTCCAGGGATGGGTTGAACGATGAGCGATTCCCATTGTTTACCTAAGGCCGCATTTCGGTGCCGTTCCAGTCGGGTTTGGGTTATTCTCATCTCTGCCTTGTTCATTGCCTGGTTGTGAGTGATGGGGTCGTCAGTGGGTGGCTTATCACTTATATCACTTCCTAAACTATCAATAACTGATGCACTAAAACATCCGAACTTGGAGGTGAAATATTAACGATGTTGGAGTCGAAGACACAACTCTTGGAAAGAAGCTCAGGGAGGAACCTGTGTATAAAGGAAGAGAAGGGGGAGTTCGCGTTGGTGTCTGAAAACGGCCGATTCCACATAGTAAATCTATGTTGTTTATAATTTCAGGAAAGTCGACTCTACTGGCAGTTTTGGGCAATCGCGAGGTTCCCATCCCAGACCACCTCGACATCTTTCATCTGACCAGGGAAATGCCTGCGTCAGACAAGACGGCCTTGCAATGCGTTATGGAGGTCGATGAAGAGAGAATTCGTCTTGAAGAGCTCGCCGACAAGCTCGTGGCTTGTGAAGACGATGGTAAGTCTGTCGATTGTTGAGGACATTGCAGCGCTTGAGTATACTGATGTTTCGTAGATTTATAATGAATAATATCAAACATTCTGAAATTCGATGTTTCACAGAGTCGCAGGAGCAACTGATGGACATCTACGAGAGGTTGGACGACCTGTCAGCTGATACAGCCGGAGCCCGAGCTGGCAACATCCTGCACGGTTTAGGTTTCGACAAAAACATGCAGAATAAGATGTGTAAAGACTTCTCCGGAGGTTGGCGTATGAGGATCGCCCTCGCTCGTGCCCTCTACGTCAAACCTCATCTTCTGCTTCTCGATGAACCAACCAACCACTTGGATCTGGACGCTTGCGTGTGGCTTGAAGAAGAATTGAAAACGTTAGTTAAAAAACCGTGGAATTGAAGCATTTAATCGATAAGTAGTTGTTGGATAGGTATTTTAGGTTGATTGCTGTGGCTCAGGTTACCGCTATTTGTAACTCTACCCAGAGATCACTCCTCTTTATATCTGACCAGGTCATAATAGAATAGATATAGGTAATAGGGGTATTCATGATCTGATTCGATCGTCGTATATCGAAACTGAGGTAACTCGAGGGTTTCATGAGGCTCCCACATTTTTCCCCGTCGAATCGTCGAAAATCGAAATGTGCATAGTGCTCCTTGCGGCATCAGACGATAACCAGGTCAATGTGAAAAGAACAACATAAATTTCCTTTTAGTTAAAAAATGATATTACACCAGAGGTTCCTAATGAAATCCTATCACAAAGTTCCTTCAGACTTCTGAATAGGTACCTGGGAGTCTTGTCTCAGAAAAAATCCCTTGCTACTTCCGTCACACAATTTTGAACGTATTTTGGTACCTACTTAGCTCATGGCTGAAACATGTTCGATGCTAGAAAGGAGAATGTGCTATGCTCGCTTTAATGCCAGCAAGCAACATTTCCACTTCTCCAGCACACCATCAGATGGTTGCCTTTTTCCTTAGCCGCTTAGGTGGCTCAGCTCCACTCATTCAATCGAGAGAAAAAAAACCCACTTCGAATCGAATAAATACGAATAAACGAACGGAAAAACGGAATATAAAACAAAAAAGGTGTTGTTGAAAGTAAAACTCAAAATGAAAGGACGAGATCTGTTTGTTGATGTTATGATAGTTGCTTCGCACAACTGCCGCTAGCGCCAGGATCACATTTTGTGATTCCGAATCTCTGTTTACGACGCCTTCAGCCCGTGGTAATTCGACGTCGAATCTCCCAGACCATGAATACCCCTAATAGGTTGTTTATTGGTTATAATAGGTTATCGAATTCGCCCATTGGGCCGGGAAGTGTGAAGGACTCGTAGTTCCGACCTTATATGGTGTCCCGAGTGCCTACATCCATGCACCAGTCAAATCTGGTGGGCTCGGTATTTTGTCTCTCTCAGCAAGCATCCCTTCTCTGCGCCGCCAGCGCCTGCTAGCCCTCCGGGGGTTGAGCTAGGGGGTCGCCTGTGCTGCTGCTGATCTTGATTTTGTCAGGCAGCAGTTAGCATGGTGCGACTGAGCAACACCATCTGCTCCAAAACCCAGTTCGTCTGCTGAGTTTGCTGCTGCGCTGCGTGAGTCAGTAGATGGTAAAGAACTCCGACAGTGCTCTGAAAGACTAATCTCTTCCCAATGGGTTGATTGGGCTTTGGAGGGCATTGGGGCCCGCGTCTACCAGCACTTCCACGCCATCCGCGTCGCTTCTTTGCCAACTGCGGTGCGGTGTTCGAGGGGTAGTCGCGGGACAACCCTACCCCTTTGCCATGCCTGTTGGAGTAGAAATGAACATCTGTATCATGTAGTGCAGCAGTGTCCTCGGACTCATGGGGGCCGAATTCTACATCATGATGCGGTCGCCATGCAGATAGCAGGTGCCTTGTCATCCAGCGGCTGGGATGTTGAGAGGGAGAGGTTATACCACATGCCGAGTGACCAGGGTAAGAAGCCCGACATTGTTGCCATCAAGCCCGGCCAGTCTTTCATTATCCTGGATGTCCAAGTTGTCAATGGCAGCTTGGACATGGAGCGGACTTGGTGGGCTAAGATAAGAAAGTATGATAGAGATGATTTACGGCATGCAGTGTCAGAGCTAAAAGGAGTGGCACCCAACAACATCAGGGTGATGGCTGCAACCTTGTCATGGCGCGGAGTGAGGTGCGGGAAAAGTGCCACGGAGTTGGGCATCTCAGTAAGCGTACTCCATGGTATCACCACCCGTGTCCTGCTAGGCTCATATTTGAACTGGTGGTCGTTTTATAGAGGCACTTCCTCTCTCCCACCCCCGCCTTCCTCAACTTCCCTCATCCCTAGGGCTGGCGTCGGGTGAGTCCTGGGCGTCCTCCCCATTATATTTGATTTATTTATTTATTTTCATTTTATGGCGTGCCCCCTGCGTCTTTCAGGTTTTTTTTTTAAATCCAACCTTATATTCCTCATATGGCCCAAGCTTCAAACGCTCGAACTTGCGGTACTTTCCGGGCTCTCAACAATCCTGGCTTGCTGGAACTTCATTGTGTTCTATTAGGGCTTGATGTACACAACTAGATTAAGTGCACCCCTGCTTCCCGTAGAGAACTCTGTTGTCAGAACCAGGAAGAATCTGATCACTATGAGAGCATGAGGCTGTACAGCCTGACTCGCTTCTCCTATAGCAACCCCTAACAGTATGCTACTTCTGGACTTCCCTTAGAGAGCTCTATTATCAAAAACAGAAGAACTTGATGAATCTAGACTTCCTTCTAAAAGGGCCTTGAATGATTGAGAAAATCAGCCGTTAAAGCATCTGTAGTATCCATGATGTTGAATGTCTTATTCATTGTGGGAAAGTTGGCTACATTGTTTTCGGAGCCATCAACTGGTGTAATTCAAATAAATCTCTCTCTTTCGTCTGCTGTGCAGTTTCCTTCAAGCTATTTCCCCGTTTTTCTCTCGACACTTCATTGACGACGAGGATGGGGATTTTTTTTTTTTTTTAATGAAGTGTCGAGAGAAAAACGGGGAAATAGGTTGAAGGAAACTGCTCAACGGTTGCGAGATGAAAGAGAAAGATTTATTTGAATTACACCAGTTGATGGCTCTGAAAACAATGTAGCCAACTTTCCCACAATGAATAAGACATTCAACATCATGGATACTACAGCATCAAACTCTTTTCCAATGGCGATTCCAAGTAGTGAGTGAGTCCTGGACATCGAATGAATTCGAATATGCTGTCAAGAACTCTTACCATTAACTAATTCTTTTTTTTGATTAGGGTGGAGTGGGGCAATTGCGACCCAAAATGTCAATAGTTCAACTTTGATCCTCTGTAACTTTCCTTTGAAAACGCTATTATCACTTTTTTTTAGTGAGTAGCTTATTTTACGTAGATTACGATGCACTCTTCAAATTTTACAAAAGATTTACTTCTCATGGTCCAAACTGTGTTTTTTAAAATTCCGACCGACTTCCGCATTTGCCCCACTAATCGGGGCAAATGCGGAAACGGCCTGCGAATCCCATAAAAACATTTAGTTGCATTAATGGGGTAAATGCAAACAAAGCCGTCTGAAGAGCTAATCACTAGTGAGTCAGGATAACGTTAGGAATAAGCAGCTGACTGGCGAGAGCCCGCCTTTTCCGACAGGTAAGGGTTACCAACATAACTGGGTACACATTGAGAAGGTTTCTGAGGCAAGGCGCTCAAATGGCGCCATTTTCAAAACCATTTCCGCATTTGCCCCATTTCCACATTTACCCCAATCCACCCTACTCAGTTCTTGAAACAATTCCCTTTTTAATGGCTGTCAGAAAGAAAGGAAACTCGCTGTGATGGCTAAACTTTTTCTTAGATTCATTCTTGACGGTTCAAACCCTAGGCCACGCAGATATTCAGCCTGTTGAAGTTTTTTTTAATCTCCGCTGGGAGAAAATCCTACGGTTTTGTTTACAAAACATACTCTTAACTCACAGTCGTTTATATTTACAGGTATAAGAGGATTTTAGTGATAATTTCGCACTCTCAAGATTTCATGAATGGAGTATGCACAAACATCATCCACTTGAACAAGAAGAGATTAAAATACTACACTGTAAGTTCCTATTAGATAGTTTTCTTATTTCATTACGTAGCTCTGATTCCATCACGTTCTTTCGTTATTTGTCGTTCTCAATAATTTTATGTATTTTGTATTTATTTTTAGGGTAATTACGATGCCTTTGTTCGAACGAGATTGGAACTTTTGGAGAACCAAATGAAGCAATACAACTGGGAACAGGATCAGATATCGCACATGAAGGTATACATTTCACCAAGTTTTCATATATACGTTTCACAGTTTCATTTAAAATCCTTTAATGTAATGAGAAAATAGTACTTGAGGAGGCACCGAAGCCAGTGATCTAGACCTTGGTGTCACTACTGTCACTGAAAACATCTCTGGAACTCCACAGCTGTCCCCAAGTGTCACCTGAGTAACCAAAATTGGATTGCAATTAACATTTGGTGGACAGCAGAATTTTTTTGAGGGCTATTGGAAGTCTCAAAATAGAATTATGACAAAACATTTCAAAGAAATCGATTTTTTTTTATTCAAAATTTTGTTATTACATAATTTTTTGACTTTTAGTAATTTACAAAAAATGGTTAATGAATTCAGCTGTCCATCAGTTTTTAATAGGGTGTGCGCCTGGGTAGGAAAAACTGTTCATTGTTATTTTGAATCTATACTAGACCTCATTATGAGAATTTTGGTACCAACCGCGACCTTCTAGCTTGTGTAAATCTTTTCCTATGAATTTTTAAAGTTTCGACCGTTTATGACGTCACAGTGAGCTGGGGGGTCCGCCCAGGCGAGAGGAGCGCGTGACGTCATTAACGGTTGTAACAATATAGGATGAATTTTAGATTGAAATTCACCTTATTGTTCATAATTAGTCAGAGGAGGGTGTGACGACCCTACCCCTTCAAACCAGTGATTAGATTAATCAGCCGGCCTGAAGAGGATATCGATTCATATCTCTATGAATCGGATATCTCTAAAGGCGTAGCTCCAACAAATCGGGAACAAACCAATTGGTTTGTCCCGTTTAAAATGTAGGGTCGTCACACGGTCGAAACTTTGAAAAATCATAGAAACATATCTACTCACGCTAGAAGGTCGCAGTTGGTGCCAAAATTCTCAGGATGTAATCTACTTTCGATTAAATATCTTTAAAAAAATCAAGGCGCATCATTTGTAATTTGAATGTAGTTAATCTGGTGACACCTTAGGACAGCTGTGGAATTCATGTTTTCGGTGACGCTAGTGACACCATGGTCCAATTAGGGTTAAGGGGGTCTCAGTCGTTCGACGTTCGTTCCTCGTTCCGGGTTAGTATTTCACAAAATCGAAGGCGCAAAAACTTGAAAAGTTGTACCAAAATTTGAAATTTTAAAGGATTTCAGAAATCCATTAGTGCACGGCCCTAGGCAATTGAAATATTGCCGCTGAAATCATCAAAATCGAACAATAATTGCCAGACAAAACGCTGCAAATTATTACACAACGGTTTATTATTTTTATATAGATCACTCGTCTACAAAATCACCAACCATCCAATATGAGGAAAAAAAGAAGAAAAAAATATAAAAAAATAAAATTTTTTTTTTTAAAAACCCCCAAAAAAAATCAAAATCACCAACCATCGATCGCATTTCGGTCAGCTAAAATTTGAACGGAGATTAGGCTTCTTTTGCGATTCACACTCGTGTTTTGATTTATATATATATATTTCAATATAAACCCTTAAATTTTCGTAGTGAGCGAACGGTTTGTCCTACAGAGCTCCGCGTGGTCTCAAAAAATTCTAAAAATTCCATAGAATCTTAAATTGAAGGAAAAACAATACCTTTATATCGAAATTTTTTGAGTTAGGGCGTTTTCAAAATTTCAAAATTGATTTTGGAACCCTTAGGAGTGACCTACATCAACCAAAAGCTTCGGGGCACAACTAGACCCCAAATGGAGCCTACATACCAAATTTCATCAAAATCGGTCAATGCTAAGTGGCAAAAGTGCCGCGTACGGCGGACGGACGGCCAAATTTTTATTCGATTTTTGGATTCTACGTACCTTGAAACGTAAACCATCAAATTTTGAGGGGGTGTTAAATTTTTTTTTTCCTTGGTCGATTCCAAAGGTTCATTATTGAAAATAATAAACCAAAATAAGAAAAAATCGTTAATTCAGTTATGTTATCCCATTAAATGTAGCTAAACTTGAAATTTTCAAGGATTGTACAAATTCATTAGTGAATGAGCCTTGGGGATATAAAAACTGGAATATTGCCGCTGGAATCATCAAAATCGAACCATAATTGCTCGAGAAATATGGGGAAAACATGGGAAACCCCGTTTACTCAGTAGTTTTTCCCATTTTTCTTTGGCAATTATTGTTCGATTTATATGATTCCGGCGGCAATATTCCAGTTTGCCAAAATCCTTTAAAATTTCAAATTTAGGTACAATTTTTAGGTTTTTGCGCCTTCATTTTCGCGTAATACTAAAAACGAACGGCGGCCGACTGAGACCCCCCGACTGAGACCCCCTTGATACCAACTGCAATAAAGAGTGGATGAAGATCAATCGATGATGAACTAAAAGACAATTTCCTTCATCAGAATGGCCTAGTTAGCGTCGGAGTTGGGGAAACTGGAGGAAGGTTGCATTAGGTTTCCCTTTGGGAAAAGTCAACCTTATTCCCGTCAGTCGTCAAAGTCCCAGGTAGGAATCATTTGGGATATGGATTAAGGAGTGGCAGAACTTTGGATGTTGCTCAGTACGAAGAGGGTGTGGTGTCAAATTTGCGAGAAGTGGGAACACAGCAAAAAACCACTGAGCTTGCAGCCAGCGAGCAGCTTTTGATATCACTACCCAGTAGGCAACAGAGGACCATTCGGAGGACTAGGGAGGCATCACAATGGCTCAGCGTCCTCCCACTTGCAGCAGACAACTTCGACTTGTCGTCTTCCCAATTCCGTGACGCACTAGCCATTCGGTACGGTTGGGAACCAAGAGGTTTGCCAGTATGGTGCGACGTATGCGGGAGTCCCATGGATATGAACCACGCCCTCAATTGTATGGAGGGCGGCCTGATCAAACAGGGACACTACCTGGTTCGGGACGAATGCGCCAAAATAGCAAGCCTCGCATGGAACGGTGTTGTCACAGAACCGGTTCTTCGTGAAAGTGGTGATGGCAGCCCCAGGCCGGTGGCAGACATGAAGGTTCATGGTGTGTGGGACTGTGAGAGACCTGCGTTTTTTGATACCCGCGTTATAAGCGCTGACAGTCTCTTACACTTCCATGGACTGGCCAACCATCTCTCGCCATGCTGCCCAAGCCAAGCATGTGTAAGTTGTTTATTTAGCTTGCTTTGGTTGGCTATGGAGAATTGACCTAGCCGAAGGTAGCGAAATTTAGCTAGCAAAACGTTCCTACAAAATGACACCTTGGTGAATCGGGAACAAGAAACGTAGACGAGTCAGATCACAAATTACTGTTAAAAACATGTATTTAAATGAAAATAACTGACAAAATATATATATATATATATCCAAATATACGTATCGTTTTGTATATAGTACCTTTCCTTATATAAGTCAAGAAAGTAAATCTCCCGTCTTAGAGTAGGTAACTTAAAAAAAGTATTGACTGCGTACCGATATGAATAATGACAAGAATTGCAATGGTAAGAAAATATAGGAAAATTAAACAACGTACCAAAATGCGTACTGATTCTAGTAAATACAAAGAATTGACGAGATACTGACGTATTGAAACGAGTACTACGTGACAAGTAATTACTGACTTCGTACCAAATGTACTGAAATGTGTACCGATTGTACTAAAACGAGTATTCGTACGATTGTACAACTGAATTCCTAGTACTACATAAGTATTAAAGGACGAATGAAGTCTGGAATATAGTGAAGTTACTGGTAAGTAGTGAAACAAATGGAGACATAAGGGTATGGTGATTACCGTACTACAGTGGGATCTAGGAGTCGTCTCGAGGTAGGCACTTCGAGTACCGTTTGCAGAGGCGCCTTGGTCCAGTGGTAGATAATTCCAGGAAGAACTGTGTGCCCGAAGGGAGTCACAGGCAGCAGAATGATTGAAGAAAATGTTCGTACCGATCGTGACTTTAGGTACAGAAGTTAACTGACAAAACGCAACTTTAGCTACATTGTTGTTGGCAAATAAACGACGGCCCAGTGTACTCACAACCACTCGAGTCAAGCGTAGACAGATGACTGAAGGGAAGGGTTTCGTTGACGGGGCAGGTGGAGAGCAGTGGGTGGGAGAACCGATGACGACGGACGATGACCGATGACGACCGAGGGACCCTTCTAGGCCTTTATGGATCCTCCCCGGTCGGGTCTGCGATGGAGGGCTGGCTGGCCCAACTGTTCAGGCTGCTTCTCCTAGATGTCGCTTGCTTTGCTGCCTCCACCCCCGACTTACACATGCAAAATACGACAGAATAGCCGAAGATCTGAGAATTATCTGATTGCATAAAGAGTATGACGCTTTTCTCAAGAATGCCTCCCTACGCCTTGCCAACAAATGGTCCAAATCCTACGCTCAAGTGATGATGTGGACGCGAGTGAAAACTCAATTCTCCGTCCATCGAGCGGTTTCCATGAGGCTAAGAGGCCCAAGGAAACAAGTCCGAGGACTCGGACTGGAGGACGGAGCAGCAATTTGGCTCCCACAACACTAGCTCCTCACACATTTACGCATGCTTGCTCGCACGCTCGCAAAAAAAACCTTTGGCATTAATCTTGGCATTAACCGCAGGGCAGCCATCTTGGACCTCTTTGTTTTCTTCTGTTGATTAACAGCGTCACAGAGGTGTTCAGTCCCACGGTTGGGTGTCTGCTGTTCGCGGACGACCTCAAGTTATTCTGCCATGTCAGGACTCTGTCTGACTGTTAGGCTCTGCAGATGGCGATTGGTAGGCTGGAGGACTGGTGTGTCGCCAATCACTTGTACCTGAATCCTGGCAAATGCACAGTGGTGACCTTCCATCGGCTGACTGGGCCCACAATCTTCCCATACATTCTCTGCGGCTCCCCTCTTCAGCGTTCCACCCAGATCAAAGACCTTGGTATTTGGTGTGATGAGCAGCTCGGCTTCATAGAGCACGTTGAGGTGGTTGCGGGTAGAGCTATGCGCACATTGGGTTTCCTGAAGCGGAACACAAGGGAATTTACTAGTATTCCAGCCATCGTTTCCCTGTACAAAGCGCTCATTCTCCCAATTATGGAGTACGCATCTATTGTCTGGTCGCCCCATTATGCCGTGCACAGAAGTCGTTTGGAGAGGGTCTAGCATAAGTTCCTCCGCTACGTTGCCTTCAAATTGGGTATCCAATCTGCGGAGGTCGACTATGTTTCCCTGCTGGAGCGGTGTAAGCCGAGTACTCTTGAAGCCCGTCGTACATCCGCTGATCTCGCCATGCTGTACAGGGTCATAAATGGAACGATAAACTGTCCCTCATTGCTCTCAAGGATTTACTTCCATGTTCCAAGCGAAGCTGCCCGCTCATCTCCTCTCTTCTATGTTCCGTTTTCCCCCTACAATTACCAGCGAAATCGCCCTCTCTACCGTCTACCACGCAGTGCTAATCTTTTTTTGTCCCTTAACCCAAATTTTGACTTTTTTAACTCCTCCCTCGCAGTATTAAAATCACTAGTATTAACTCAGCATTAACTCTCTCGCAGTATTAAAGTCACCTCTCATGTCACATCTCATGTCTTAACGTTCAACAGTTTGTATAGTATTGTATTGAATTGGGCTTGCCCGTACATGATTAAATGAATAAATGAATTAATCAATTTCAATTTCTGGCAAACTTTTGTCTTACCAATTTGAACTTTTGGCAATTCATTTTGAACTTTCGGCAAATCCATTACGTTTCGACAACTCCTGGAGTCCTTGTCCACCTTCATTCCTTCTACAATGTTCAAAAAAGTGTTTTTTCTCTGTCAAAAAAGTACTACGTTCCTGCATTTCAATTTACCTGTATTTCGCGCTAGTTTTCGAATTTGATACCGTAAACAGCACAACGGTAGAAATCAGACATCTTCATCATGGTGGCTCATAAGTTTGAATTTAGATGTGGAACTGTCTTGTCCTTCTATCTCTCAGTGCTGCATTCAACACTCACTAGTAATTCATATCATCAACGATAAACCATACTTTTATTCCTGCAGAATTACATCGCGAGGTTTGGTCACGGATCGGCTAAACTCGCCCGTCAAGCTCAATCCAAAGAGAAGACTCTCGCCAAGATGGTGGCGCAAGGTCTCACGGAGAAAGTAATTACAGACAAAACCGTCACATTCTACTTCCCGTCCTGCGGTACCATTCCTCCGCCAGTCATCATGGTTCAGGTTGGTTTGTCTAATGTTTATCCAAATCTCCATTTTGAAAATTAATGTGAGTACATAACCACTTTATATTTGCCATTGTGTGTGAAAGTACCTACTTCACCATTTTATTTACTTTATTTTAAATAATTTTGTGTTCGACTTACAGAACGTGAGTTTCCGGTATAACGAGAAAACTCCTTGGATCTACAAGAATTTGGAATTCGGGATCGATCTGGACACGAGGTTAGCTCTGGTGGGACCGAACGGGGCTGGAAAAAGTACCCTGCTCAAACTCCTTTATGGAGATGTAAGTTTTGCCGTATTATAATTAGTTCTTCAATGCCGAGGAAAGTGGCACTGTGATGAGGGGTTCGGTACCCAAAAAAATTTGTCGTTTTTCCAAATGCTTTTTTTTTATTAAACTAGATTATATTGAGATAATTTTGAGACCAACCGCACTCAATTCCGACTCTGATATTTCGGAGGTAACAGATTTTCGAAGTAACCTCTGGAACCAAGGAATAAGGTAGAAAGAAAAGATTCACTCCATAGAGGGATCTGTGCTGCCTAAGGCCCACTTTCACCAAAAGTTGTTCTAAACTTGCTTAGCTAAGCTTAGCTAGTTAATCTGAAGGAATAAACCCGGCAAGATGGCGAGCGTCTTTCACCAACCCAAATCATCGTTAAACGTTGTTTAAGACAATCGAGTTTGTCTAAACTTGAAATGTTGAGCGAAACGAATGAAAGTTGGACATTATGACATATTTGGGCAATAGAAACGTTGAACAACAACCACAACCGCGCTTGATATCAGCAGATTGCCGCCTTGTTTATCTTTATCAGTGTCAGTTTTTCGAATTCCTTGTTTTTATTATTTGCTGATTCCTGCGGTTTGTTTCGAGTTTTCCGGTTCCCTTCGTTTTATTTTGCTGAATATTTTCATCACCTACCTATTGAGTTATTACACATCATCACTTTGAGCCACAACGAGCGCAATAACTCCAGTATTTCTCCAGACTCAAGTACCTTCCTTGATGTATCCTAGTGAAACACAGTGGCCGCCGCCTTGTTCTGAACGGTAGGAATTTACTTCGATAATTTGAATGATTACCGATGGATGTAAACTCGAAGATGAGGGCCCCCAATTTCACCTCAATAAAAATTTATTTCGGTCGAACTGGTCTTTTATGATGGTCAATTTGTATAACTGGTCCAAATAGAAACAACCAAGGAATGTAGGTTGCACTGTTATCTTATTGAAAAAACCATTATTCATTTTAAATTAACGTGTTGAACTTATTTGTATGACGGGAACTCGAGGCGAGTGTCAATCTAGTAGAGCACTTGGACGACTCGGGGCTTGGAAAGGCGGAAATTCAGTAACGTACATAATCTCGGAATGTGGAATCCGATCCAGGATTCGACTCGGACGTCGTCGTCATCGTCAGACGAGTCAAAAATAATTCGAAATGCAAAAATAATTCGCAATTTCATTTCGAAAACAATCACAAATCAATGCACGGCCATATTGCATTGGTAGTTAAACGAGGTTTCCTAGTTTATTCGGCCGATTTTCGACCGTTTAAACTCGAACCCCCCAAGATGGTGTTTAAACTCGTAAATCGCTCTGGTGAAAGACGATTTTTACTGAACGTTGTTTATCTCTCGCCTCGTTTGGTTTAAACTCGTTTTGAATGTTTGATGAAAGTGGGCCTAAGGCAGTGGAGCCATCTCTAACAAAACCCAACTAATAACCTGCAAGGTGATAAATTAAGGTAGAAGGTACCTATAAGGCCTTATTACAGTCTGTCGACTCAAGAGTTATCATTATTTTTTGAGCTATTATGTTTTTATTATTACGTTTTCTTACACAATCAAGATAGCCAACGGCTATCAAATTTGGTTTAAAAGTGGAGAAACTCGAACTTCCGGGAAGATACCTCTGGATATTAAGGGTTAACGAATTTAAATTTTGTTACAGTTGGTGCCCACTGAAGGAATGATCAGGAAGAACTCTCACCTCCGGATCGCCAGGTACCACCAGCACCTCCACGAGCTCTTAGACCTGGACATTTCACCGCTCGACTACATGTTGCAGAGTTTTCCAGACGTTAAAGAGAAAGAGGAAATGAGGAAGATCATCGGTCGCTACGGACTCACCGGAAGACAGCAGGTGAAATTCCTTGAATATTTTGATAATTCCGATGGACGTACCGGGCAGGGGCGTCTGGTGAGAATATTCGTGAGGCAAACAGCTTGGCCAGTCACAGAGGAATAAACAATAATGAAAAACGCTGCAAATTATTACACAAAGGTTTATTATTTTTCTGAAGATCAAGCGTCAGGTTTACCCTCGTCACTACCTACCAATCATGTTTTCGCTTCAAAATGTTGTTTATTTAGATGAAATAAACCCTTCACGCTCCATTTGAAGAAATAAAGAATTCCTTGGCTTAGAAATTTGATTACAGGTTGATTAAGGAAGCAAAACATGTATGTACAACCCAAAGGAACGAACATTGATCGCATTTTGGTCAGCTAACATTTTTAAGGTGATAAGGCCTCTTTTGCGATTCACAGTCGTGTTTCTCATTTATCGTAAGTTCAACCTTCAAGTTCTCATGGAGAGCTTATAGTTTATCCTCTGGGTGGGTTTATTGGATTCTAAAAATTCAATGGTAGGTACCTATCTCAAATTGGTGAAAAAACAATACCTTCATAACGAGAGTTTTCGAGACGGGGCCCAGGGAAGTTACAGCCCTAATGTTTCATCGCTCAGAAGTGACTGACAAAACCTTTGGGGCACAAGTAGACCCCAAATGGAGCTCTTATACCAAATTCCATCAAAATCGGTTCATGATAATTAAGGAAAGTTCCGCGATTTTTTTATATTCGATTTTCAAAATATACGTAGTAGCTACCAACCTCAAACGTAAACCATCGGGGGGTTCAATATTATGCAATTATTTCCATGTAGGTACCTATCAACAAGAAAAACGATTAGGTACAGTAAAATCGGGAACGGGACACCAGTCAGCACCAGGCAGCCCCTATTTGCGGTGGCGAAAAAACTAAGTTGTCCTTCCTTGAGATAATGTGGTTGGATGGATATGTTATGTCTTGCCATGCATGGGCTAATTAGTATCCATGGCTCATCTTCCAAGTTTCTCTGCTTTCAAGGTCACGAAACAGTTCTCCGATTGTTTGCAACAGCTGATAGCGTGGTAGTGGGGGTGTGGCAATACTTGACACCGCGATGACCCCCCGCCACCCGCTGATCGTCGCCTCTCACTCTAAACAGTCCCGAAAAATTCATTTTTTGTAACTGCTTGCCTTGCATCGCTTTGCCCCGCGCTAGTTCGCTTATCATCTGCAATCATCTACATTACCGACCTCTCCAATTCTATGATGTGTTGCGGGCTAGTATCCAAGGCAAAATACGTACTTTCTTATTCCATTCTCCTACTTCGTCTAATTTACTTGGTAATAATGAAGAAGTACCTAAATTATATTAAAATTTTCCAAAATTGGCTATTATATTACTTGCAAAAAATGGGAATATAGGAGAATCTCAACAAAAATTGATTTATTCATTTTGCTTATTTTTAGTAAGGCAAACAGTGTTTGCTATGTTTGCCTGGAGGAGGCGCCACTGGTACCGGGCAGAACACACAGTTTCTTCGTTTCGTTCACAAAATACGACTTCCGGGCTTGTTGAACTGAACTTGTTCAAACCAAATGGTGGTTCACCAAGATGGTGACCAAAGTCCCATCTACACTGAAACAAAACTACTGCCCGTTCTGCATCAAGAATGCGTTTGGGTTCTGTTACACGTTTCAAATTCATCTTACTTTCAGTGGTGATCGTTAAGTTTGGTTCTTTGTTTCGATCTTTCGGATCTCTTCAGCTAAGCGTTTGCAAACCTAGCCTCTTCAGGCTGAGCACTAGCTTAAGGGCCTTCGTGAGTCACTGTAATTTTGTATGATCGTTGATGTACCTTTTCTCGACAATCACTCGAGGTAATTTCATGATTTTTTTTTTATTCTGTACAGTCACATCCCCTCTCCAAACTGACATTTTTTTGCCCTTTCCACCCAGAAATTCAATTTATGGGACGAAGGTTCCCACACCCTCATTTTTGAATTCACACTCATTTGTTTTGAGGTTAGAAAAAACCGGATTTGAGGTTGAAAAAATGTCAATCTATTCAGCAACTGTTCCTCTAAAGAACAAAAAAAGAATCAATTCGATAAGTTGAACTCAGCCGAAGAAAATGTTCCTAACCTGCGCGAAAACATAGTTTTGATAAAACGGCGAAAGAAGTTACCTACCTCGAGTCTCTGATCTCAGCTCTGGTTTCTTATCGCAGCGCGCGCGGCGTTGATGCAGAGATTTGTTCTACTCATTGCTTTTCATCAACTTGTGAATGAAAATAAAAAGAAGAAGAAGAAGGATAGGTTTCAGAGGTTCAGGTAAATTGCAGTCACTTGATATTTTAGCGTGACTGCTTTCCTTGTGTTTTTGCATTTTCATTCTGTTACTTTTGAACATCGCTACTGTAGTTTTCATCCTCGTATATTGACTTTTCCGTGTTCTCGATTAGGTATAACAATATCATGCCTCGAAGTGGTTCTAAAGTTTTCAAAAAGAGGCAAAAACGAAGAAGTTCACGAAAAAATCTGGATGAAAACTTCAGAAAAGTCGATGATAAAGCTGGCCCTTCCTACGCTTCTGGTGCGCACTAACTTATGACAATGACATTCGTAAATATTTTGGCCTTTCACCTCTTGTATGAAGTTACCAAAATTATAAATAATTGATTTTTCAGAAGTGAATTTTCATATCCATGTTCGTGAATCCCACCCTGTCAGGCAGTAGGAGGGTTAGGCATCTAGCGCTCAGCAGACTGCCCAGCTCTTACGGCTTATTTCTTTCAATTTGGGACCCCTTTGGTTTCTGGAACTCCATAGTGTTGCATATCAAACTGATCTGTACAAAACGGAGATTTTAACAGTACCAAAAAATTTTTTCTTTTGGTCAACCTATTTTTTGACTCATGAAGGCCCTTAAGACAAAGTTGAGTTTACAAGTTTGAAGAAAGTCGTTTGACTAAACGTCGTATTGACAAAATGTCGTTGACCGAACGTCGTATGACAACAGTCGTTTGACAAAACGTCGTATTGACAACGAGTCTTTGACGAACGTCGTAACTTGCGTCTCGCCGCCGAAAGACGAGCAGCCGCTGCTGCGGCCTAGCGGCATTTGTGAAAAGTAGGTACGCTGTACCTCATTTTTACCGCTCATTCCAAAATTTGAAGGTTCTACTTTCCTGCCTCATTAAATTGTGAGGAGAAGAAACATGTAATTGAATTTGTGTGTTTTGGAGCGACGAATCAAGCAGAATGGATTATTGGAGTGGAGATTACCGCCTGCGGAACTTTTTACGAACGTATTGTTCGGAAAATTTCGCACTAGACAGCCGTAATTATTCGATTCGCACAAATTTCAAACCTCCACGATTCTATTATAAGTACCTACCTACCTAAGTACAAGGTATGTAAATTTCGATAGACCTTTGAAAATCCAAGAAATTTTATCAGTGTTTTATTGTTTTGCTACCAGTACCAAAATTCAGTTCTGTGACAACTTCCATCTGACATAAATTGTATAGGTATTGATTTCATTAATTGAAAATAGAAAATATTGGATAAGTAATGTAGTTACAACAAATTAGCAACAATAACATAATTATTTTTCACTCAACTTAAAATCCGACTTTTTCACATTCATGCTTTATGAAACGACTATAGCAAATACCATAATTCATTAAGTAAGTTGAAATTTGAGGATACCTTTGAAAATAGCACTAAATTTCCTTTCTCTCTGATGTTAATCACAACTTTTTTAATAGTCAAACTATATTCCTGTACCTACTTAGAATTTTCACGAGAATGAAAAATTCCTATTTTTATCCCTATCCGGCTGTTTCTGGGGTTTATTTTTGTGTTCTTTTACAGACTAGCTGTAAATCAAGAAGCTGCGAATCAAAAAATTGCAACCGTTTTGGACGAAATTTTACCTAGCAATACGTTCGTAAAAAAGTTACCTACGCAGAGGGTAATCTTCACGATAATAATCCATTCTGCTTGATTCGTCACTCATAAATTCAATAACAGTTTTCTTCCCCTTACAATAAATTTAATAAGGCAGGAAAGTAGAACCGTCAAATTTTTAAATGAATAATAATGTTGGGATGAGCGGTAAAAACGAGGTACAGCGTACTTTTCACAAATGCCGGTAGACCGCAGCAGCGGCGCTCGTCTTTCGACGGCGAGACGCAAGTAACGTCGTATGACAACAGTCTTTTGACAAACAGTCGTTTGAAAAATGTCTTAAACTCTTCGGAAACAAGCTTTTAGCCCACTACAAGCAGTTTGCTAAACAAACTTTTAGCTTATCACAAGCAGTTTGCTTAAATCCAAGTCGTTCCAACGCTACTTCGCGTTGCTGATGACCGTATGACGAAAACGATTGACCAAAGTCCCATTTACACTGAAACAAAACTACTGCCCGTTCTGCATCAAGAATGGGTTTGGGTTCAGTTACACGTTTCAAATTCATCTTACTTTCAGTGGTGATCGTTAAGTTTGGTTCTTTGTTTCGATCTTTCGGATCTCTTCAGCTAAGCGTTTGCAAACCTAGCCTCTTCAGGCTGAGCACTAGCTTAGGACAAAGTTGAGTTTACAAGTTTGACGAAAGTCGTTTGACTAAACGTCGTATTGACAAAATGTCGTTGACCGAACGTCGTATGACAACAGTCGTTTGACAAATGAACTTGTTCAAGGTTATGGAAAGCTTTCCACAAAAACAGGAACATCTTGCCTTCGCCTACCCTTGAACATTCGACAGCATTTTTTTGACTCTCGTTTTCTTAATGACTAATATTTCCTTCGTTTTCAGGTCTGTCCGATCCGTCAGCTGTCCGACGGGCAGAGATGTCGCGTGGTGTTCGCCTACTTGGCGTGGCAAGCTCCTCACCTTCTCCTCCTCGACGAACCGACCAATCATCTGGATATGGAAACCATCGATGCGCTGGCAGAAGCCGTCAGCGAGTTCGAAGGCGGTATGGTTCTCGTTTCTCACGACTTCCGCCTCATATCGCAAGTGAGTTCCTTTCTTTTCATACTCCTTGAAGTATCATTATAATAGCCAGGCGAGGAAATCTTTAAGATCCACAGGTGGAGTTTTATCTCGTAAGATACCAGAAGAGCTCAGCCTGGAACGTGGAACTCAGTTCTTGTTTGGTCCTCCCAGAATTGGCTCTTCTTTAGGAGAAAACTGACATTTCTGGCGGACTGATAGGCCCCTCATTTGAGGAAAAAATGCACTCATGGCTTTTCGAACCTTTCCTCCGAACCTCACGGGTAATTTTGCTGAAAGTCTAAGTTTGATGTGCCTCTGCATCAATCTGACACTCTCTGTGAGGTAGTGGAGGACGCTGATCTTCATATGACTCGTACTGCATTGATTGGTCTTAGTTACTTACTTTGTTGGAAATGGTTTTGTTTCCCTTTTCAAATGAAGAATGTACCAAACTTGAACCCAATAGTAGTGAGGAAGAAACGATTCCATAAAAATATTGTTAAGAAATTGTTGGAAGGAAGGTAGGTTATTCAACACTCAAGAAGCACGTCGTTGTTCAATTATTAGAGAGTTTTTGCAGGCCACTAACGTGCCCGTGGAACCTTTTCACAAATCGTAGTATCCAGGGAACACGTGAACTTGTCGATACGTTGAAAAATGGTGACGATCAAGCTGCCAATTTTTGCGGAGTCTGTTTAGAATCCCTGAACGTGGCTGGCCCGTGACTAACCTTTCTATTTATAACAGTACATTTTGCTTCCGAGTCTACCAAGGTAGCGGAAGCTCTGTTTTCACTTTTCAAGGACGAAAAAAAAGTTCTCCAAAATCAAAATTTTCACTCGCGTTTTGCGTTTTAGACCTTTCTGAACAATTTTGGTTCAGTGTCTGTGTGTCTGTCTGTCATGAATTCCTTGTAACGCGCATAACTATACGAAGTTATTGTCCGATTTCAATGAAATTTTCAGGGATTGTGCGGGTTGGTGTGTAGACGGTCCCCTATGAAAATCATCATCCTCGGACTGATAGAAGCGACTGCGCATGCGCAAACGTGAATTCCTTGTAACGGCCATAACTTCCACATTTTCCATCCGATTTCAATGAAATTTTCAGAAATGTTACAGATTAGTATTTAGGTGGTCCTCTATGAAAATCATCACCTTCGGATTGATAGTTGCCACTGCGCATGCGCAAACGTGAATTTCCTTGTAACGGCCATAACTTCCACTTTTTCTACCCGATTTCGATGAAATTTTCAGGGATTATGCGGATTAGATGGTCCCCAATGAAGATCACCACCTTCGGACTGATAGTAGTCACTGCGCATGCGCAAACGTGAATTTCCTGGTAACGTCCATAATTTCTACATTTGCTATCCGATTTCAAAGAAATTTTCAGGGATGTTACAGATTAGTATTTGGATGGTCCCCTATGAAAATCACCACCTTCGGACTGATAGTAGCCACTGCGCATGCGCAAATGTGAATTCCTTGTAACGGCCATAACTTCTACATTTTCCGTCCGATTTCAATGAAATTTTCAGGGATGTTACAGATTAACTTGTTTTGATGTTTTGAGATTAACTACTATGCATCGGATCATCTATACAATCGGGTTATGGATATGAGGAAGCTATGTGCCACACCCACTTGGCAACCTTTTTTTTATTGTCAATTGTCATTATTTGCCATCCGTTACCAAGGCAACATAACATAAACAAAGCACTCGACAACGCCAATGACAACGGATCAACATCTTTTCCAGCTGATTGCGCGCTCTAGGTAGACGTTCCCGGGCTCATTGAGCTGACGTTGTCCGTTGGCTGCATAAACTCTCTGTTGTAATTTAACTACTCATGAACGTTTGTATTTAGTTCATGCTCTCCAATGTTGAGAGATTTTTTTTTTTTTTAAATTATCGTTCAATTTGTTTCACGATAAACAATTACACATAACAAAGAATGAAGATGGAGGAATAATAACTCTCAATTAGACAAATACTAAGATAGTTGGAAATCATCAAGTAGGTACATAAACGGGTTACTTGAACACACTTATTTTATCATACGTTAACAAACTTTTTGAGGGATATACAAATTTAACGGAAGAGGGAGAGAAAACGTGCTCTTGCCAAGATAATAACTCGATGGATACGTAAAATAATAATAATCGAGAAAATCAAAGCTCACTATATATAAGACGCTCCTCCGCCCTGTCCAAGTTTATGGAGCGGAAACATGGGTAATGACCAAACAGTCGGAGAATAGGATCAGAGCCTTTGAAAGGAAGATTTTGCGTAGGATCCTCGGCCCAGTCTGTGACCACAGGAGTTGGAGGCGGAGAACGAATGAGGAAGTATACCAGCAGTACGACGATATTGATGTGGTCCATTTTGCAAAGCTGGGGCGCCTCAGGTGGGCTGGGCATGTTGCAAGACTCCCAGACGATGATGCCACTTTGGAGCAGAGGAAGGGGACGACCTAAACAGAGATGGGTCGACAATGTGGAGGAGGACGTTGCCAGGGCTGGATGCCGGGATTGGAGGAACGCGGCAAGGGATAGAGTGAAATGGAAAGCCGTCTTGGAGGAGGCCAAGGCCCACCCGGGGCTGTAGAGCCAAGAAAAGAAAAAAGAAGACTAAATACTAAGATAGTTGGAAATCATCAAGTAGGTACATAAACGGGTTACTTGAACACACTTGTTCTATCATACTTTAACAAACTTTTTGAGGGATATACAAATTTAACGGAAGAGGGAGAGAAAACGTGCTCTTGCCAAGATAATAACTCGATGGATACGTAAAATAATAATAATAATATGAACACTGCCGCACGCGGTGCAGGGCCAGGGAAGATCTCGGACCCGCCCACCATGGTGGCATCCCGAATCCAAAAACCATCAAAGATCACTTGCACCTTGTTGGCTATTAGTTCTGTTATGCTTCCAGAGATGGCACAACTGAATGTGGTATTTCAGTCAATTTTTTTTTTTTTTTTTTTTTTTTAAGAGCATGGGTCAGGAATAATGGTAATCGGGTGAGTTCGTCGAGAAAATGTTCAGAAGAAATTAGGGAAGCTAATGGAAGTTGAAGATTTGAATGATGTGACGTATTAAGTTGCTGGCCTTGGACCGAGATGTTCCACCGTAGATCCTGTGTGGTCTCGAACGTCTCTTGGCCTTGGATACTACAAAATTCTACACATTACGCGCCCGTGGCATAGTGTTTGTGCGTTCAGGGAGGCCCGCGTTTTTTTAAAACGTGTGATCTTTTATTTATTTTTTCTACCACATGAAGAGTACAGGGGAAGAATGATACATGTCCATGAAACCTGATTTCGAGAAAAACCATTTTTAAGGTTTCAAAACGTTTTGAGGCAAGGGTATGATCAAAATTCAAAAAATAAAAATACGAGCTGTACTGTAATACTTATTGAACTGTATTACAGAATGAAAAATTAAAAATAACTATCTGTTTTACTGAAAAAAAAAAGAAATGAACGGAAGGTACTGACAGCAACCATTGTTTCCTACATTTTGTTACCAATGATCACTTCATCACTGATCACGTCCTCTTCGCCTTCCTTGTCGTACTCTCTTTTCTTCTTTTTCTTGTTCTTCGGCTCTTTCCTTTTTGGTTCATCTATTATCTTAAGGTTTGAATAAAATTGTTGGGATGCTGTTTTCTTGAAAAAAGTGTTTAAGAAACTGCAAATCTCCGTATTTTGCTGCTTGTATGGGAAGCTAAGTGTTGTAAATCTTCTTCTTGAGGATGATTGGCTGTTTTTGGGGGATTTTTTGCTTCCCAGTCTACCAAGGTAGCGGAAGCTTTGTTTTCACTTTTCAAGGTTGAAAAAAAAGTTCTCCTAAAACAAAATTTCCTCTCGAGTTTTACGTTTTAGACCTTTTTGAACAATTTTGGTTCCGTGTTTGCTGTGTGTCTGTTATGAATTCCTTGCCACAGCCATAACTTCCACATTTCTCATTCGATTTCGATGAAATTTTCAGGAATGAGGAATTTTACCGAATTCTGTTTGCATTTTTCCTGAATAGTTAATGGTGTGGGATAGATGAAAATTGGGCTGATTTCGAAAAATAAGTCTCCTGTTATTTTTGGGAGACAGTCAAAATTTTTGATTTCAAAAGTAACCGGGAAAACGGACGTGAAGCGGGAATGCTCGCTGATTGGGCTGTTCGGATCGCCGTCTCCTCCCAGTGTTGCCCGTTGGGACGACGCAATCGTGTTTTCTAAGAGAAAAGTTATCAAACAAAAACAGGGGAAACCTAATTTTCCCCATCTTGCTTTTTCTATTTTTTTCTTCAGTTTTTCGGTTTCGAAATTTACTGTTTTGTGAAATTTTGCATCTGGGGACTATAGATTTCTCGATCTCAGCGCTTCAAGCGGCCATAAATGAACTATTCCAGGATGACGTCATTTTCCCGGTTTTTTTTAAACATTCGTATTTTCTACACTGTTTTGTTAATTCGTAAATTAGGAAGTTCGGGCTGAAAGTGTGCCTTAGGAGGTTTTTCGAGGTGCTGAATCCGATTTTGGGGTCAAAAATAGGAAATTCCGACATGGTGAAATTCCTCATTGTGTGGGTTGGTGTGTAGATGGTCCCTATGAAAATCATCACCACCGGACTGATAGTAGCCGCTGTGCATGCGCAAACGTGAAATCCTCGTAACAGCCATAACTTCTATATTTTCCAACAATATTCAGAGATTGTGCAGATTGATTGTTGTGATAGTGGAAGGTACTTAGAGATTGATGTTTTGAGATTAACTACTATGCATCGGATCATCTATATAATCGGGTTATGGATACGAGAAAGCTATGTGCCACACCCACTTGGCAGACGTTTTCTTCTTTTTTTGTCCCTGTGAAGGCTTGGCTGAAGAAACTCTTTGGTTGGAGATGGTTTCTGTCAATGAAGAAATGTTGAAGTTTCCAAAATCAGTTTTTTTCACAGAAATGTTTGGTATTTCTTTGTTTATATGGATGATCTTAACGGGCGGGTAGGGAATGGACATTTCATAATGTAAAACCCCGATAGGTGCTCAGTCTATTTGGAAAATTCCATGGGTAAAACTGAAAATGAAACGTAAATCACAGAAGCCATGAGACGCCACCTCCTAGTTGTGGGAGGGAGCACGGGACAAGAACCATTCTTTCCCTGGCGCGCGAGATGGAACCATTCTTCCGCAGTACGGCAAACCTTCTTCGTGTAATATCTTCGGAAAAGAACACTTTTCCCCTGTGACAATATTACAAGTTGCTAGCTACGTTGAATAGGCAACTCGTGGCGATCTTATCTCATTTTTCGTAAAAAGTGGACAAAAACCATTCTTCCCCTGAACTCTTCACATGTTATAGTATCAATGGGCAAAATTTGGAGCATAGAAGCTGGGCTGAGTGTAGAAACGGGTTCAGCGGGGGATTGTGAAAATGGATCCTCAGCTTGCTGCTAACGTACGACGAACGAAAATGGCGTCATGACAACACTTACCCATGTCCTTATTCTTTACACTATCTTACAGTACTGATCCTCCTATGAAATGACTCCTCTCCGTATTCCAAGGTATTGCCTCTCATCCAATACGGAATGCTTTACTAAACAACAAGTTCTTCTCTGTTCCAGGTGGCCGAAGAAATCTGGGTATGCGAGAAAGAAACAGTCACCAAATGGCAAGGCGGCATCCAAGAGTACAAGGGTCACCTCAAAGCCAAAATCGTCAAGAAAAATGCCGCCGAAGAGGCGAGCAAGAAGAAATAATAACGTTCTCTCTTTCTTTTTATATTCAAACCCGCGAAATAACTTGGAATTTAGAAAGTGTGAAATAATCAAACTTTCGATTTTCCCATCAAAATGATTTTCCCGCAATAGAAGAAAATTCCTGAATCGGTTGTTATATTTTGACAATCCTTACGAACGCAGATCTGTGCACGTTTTTTCAAGATCTCCATTTTGTTTTTCTTAACCCTTAGCATCGATTCTGATATAATCCAGATAGACAAGTAACCAGAGAGACAAACAAGTGCGTTATTTTGATGTTTTGCAAATTTACACTTCACGAATGATTTGACTGTAAAGGGATGCATGTGTTTTACCTACGAAGGATCAGATTATGTGGAATCCGCGGCCGATTATGACGATTTTAGGTGTGGCGGAGAGTGACGGAAAATGCGCGAGTTGACAAGTTTATTTTTCGTTTCAGTGATGTTGATGAAATTGTAATTATTTCTTTATGAATTCTAAGATGAACTAATAATAAATATCTATACCCGAGTTTTTGAGGAGAAAGTGGTATTTTTAATTTCTATTCAACCCCTTTTCGTTTTTTTCGGGGCAATTTTATGTGTTCAATGGGGTGTGCGCATGGGTCGGAAAAACTGTTTATTGTTATTTTCATCTTGTTATGACCCACATTTAAATTCATTATTAGTTCTTAAATAAAGAAGTACGAGAGGATCCCTGAGTGAGCCACCACCCGCAAGGGAGGGACGAGGTAAGGGGAGTAAACGCCGCATGACGTCACCCTTCCAACTCTCTCCCTCAACCAATTACACTAGTATATAAGCTCACTCAGGGATGCTCGAGTATGTCAATCTAGTCCAGTTCTCGTCTTGTTCATTTTGCTCTCCAACTTCTCCTTCATCAAGGTATCTCCTCGAAGTTGTAGGATCAACCAAGTAAATATCCCGTCTTCCCGCCGGTAGGTTTCCCTGAAACGCCGGGGTCGACGGGCTAGCCCGATTCTCCCAGTATTCCGCATGCTGGTATGGGTCTGACCCGCCGATGCGACAGTACTGCATGATAGGATAGGGACAGTCTCTCTTAGGTTGAGTAGGGGTTAAAGTAAAGTCAAAACGCCGCAGCGAGAAGGTCGTCTCCTTCACTCGCCGACATGCAGAACACAACAGTGGTGACCCCGACGTGACCCACTTAGTCCTGGAGCCGAGGCCGAAAATCGCACTTCATTTAGGGATACGATTTGACGACAAATTATGAAAATCTTGCCCATTCTGAGAGAGAAAATTCAAGTCTGCCATTCCAAAACGGTTGCTTTCAAAAATGGCGGCCATGTGAAATGTTCAAAAATCGCGAAAAATCATCATATCTCCGGGATGGATCAAAACTCCGTGAATGATAGATTAGGTCCAATCATGGATGTTTTCATCACACTGCCACTCTTTAACGGCTGTTAACCCTCGGCAGACTCAATTTTAAAAATTGTACACTTTTTGTGCTAAAATCCACAATGTTTGGGACGTCCCAACTAAACTAACAGTTCATTTCCGGGAATTGTTGAAAATAACTTGTTGTTTTGTATTGATCAATGAAAAAGAAGACAATTCAACAGGTTGTTCAAAAAAGCTTCATTATTTGAAAGAAATATGCCATTATATCGCGAAAAACAGAAAATTTACAAGTAGAGAAAGACCTTACAACTCTGGACGAAGCCAAGATAACCTCGCAAGGAAGGATTCTAGACGGGTGATGGGGAAATTTGCATTTTTTCAATTTTAGTCTGCCTTATATAAGCAATGGGTTACTGAAGGCAGACCAAGCTGTTTGAGTTTCAATAAAGTACTCGTAATACAGTATTGAGCAAGATTTGGAGTAACCCAAAATCAAAAAAATTTTCATCAATAAATTGATAATTTTTGAATTTGATTCTGCCTCTAGAAGACAGCGGGCTATCCAAGGCAGACGATGCTCTATTGTTTACATACCACTCATACTTCAACGTGTTAAAATGTGAATCATCCCAAAATTGTCTGAATTTTAAATCAAATTTGACAATTTTTCAATTTAACTCTGCCAGGACTTTACAGCTGCTTAGGTTTGGCAGACGAGTCTCAAACCCGTGAGTAGACTTTTAAAATCCAGCTGTAAAAATTTGGGACGTCCCAAACATTGTGGATTTTAGCACAAAAAGTGTACAATTTTTAAAATTGAGTCTGCCGAGGGTTAACAGCCGTTAAAGAGTGGCAGTGTGATGAAAACATCCATGATTGGACCTAATCTATCATTCACGGAGTTTTGATCCATCCCGGAGATATGATGATTTTTCGCGATTTTTGAACATTTCACATGGCCGCCATTTTTGAAAGCAACCGTTTTGGAATGGCAGACTTGAATTTTCTCTCTCAGAATGGGCAAGATTTTCATAATTTGTCGTCAAATCGTATCCCTAAATGAAGTGCGATTTTCGGCCTTGGCTCCAGGACTAAGTGGGTCACGTCGGGGTCACCACTGTTGTGTTCTGCATGTCGGCGAGTGAAGGAGACGACCTTCTCGCTGCGGCGTTTTGACTTTACTTTAACCCCTACTCAACCTAAGAGAGACTGTCCCTATCCTATCGTGCAGTACTATCGCATCGGCGGGTCAGACCCATACCGGCATGCGGAGTACTGGGAGAATCGGGCTAGCCCGTCGACCCCGGCGTTTCAGGGAAACCTACCGGCGGGAAGACGGGATATTTACTTGGTTGATCCTAATACTTCGAGGAGATACCTTGATGAAGGAGAAGTTGGAGAGCGAAATGAACAAGACGAGAACTGGACTAGATTGACATACTCGAGCATCCCTGAGTGAGCTTATATACTAGTGTAATTGGTTGAGGGAGAGAGTTGGAAGGGTGACGTCATGCGGCGTTTACTCCCCTTACCTCGTCCCTCCCTTGCGGGTGGTGGCTCACTCAGGGATCCTCTCGTACTTCTTTATTTAAGAACTAATAATGAATTTAAATGTGGGTCATAACACATCTAAACTAGACCTCATTCTGAGAATTTTGACGCCAACCGCGACCTTCTAGCGTGACAAGACCTTTTTCTATGATTTTTCAAAAATTTGAATGTTTATGACGTCACGGGGCTGAGTGGTCCCGCCCAGGCGGGAGTGGCGCGTGACGTCATAAACATTCGAAACTTTGAAAAATAGAAAAATATCTACTCGTCCAAAAAGGGAACGACTGATGTCAAAATTCTCAGGATGAGGTTTTCGTTTAAAAATTTTAAAAAAATCAGGCGCACCCCATTCTTTTGAAATGAGAAAATTTCAATTTTTTTTCGAATCCTGATTTTGTATTAATTTACTCATATTTTCGCACTAGGTTTTAAGTTGTGCTTCAATAAGTTTTGCGTGACTACTGTAAGCCTTTCGGCCCCACGCTTGATGGCAGCTGAATTTACTTTAGCCAACAAGCGGTTAAGGGCGTTTGGGGGTCGTGTTCGTTGGTTAAAACCAGCGAACACAAGCACCAAACTTTTGCACACGAGTTCGGGGGGTAGAATTGAAATTTAGGTAGCTGAAAACAAAATATCGAAACACACTTTAAATTTAGAATGGTAGTGAAATGTAATTACCTGTGGCGACGTCGGCGACTTCGTGGCGATCGTCGTACTGAAAGGTTGAAAGCCTGAAGGGCGAAAAAGGTATCAAGAGGTACACAGGTGTGTCCTTGCCTGAGGGGCTTACTATTGTCCTGAAGGGACCTAATAACCAGTTTGAGGTGTGGCGATGCACTTTTCCTCTTGTTCCTACTGAAACCAGGTATACTCGAAGGAAAACTACAGAGGTACAACTAGCAGGTAGGTTTATTCAAATAGGAACAGCTTTTAGGAAAAGTCCCACGAAGTGTGGCGATAGAGCAGAGGGCTTTAAAGGTAAGTACTTTTGGAATACAACTGGTAAATTGTCTCCTTTTCATCAATACATAACACTAGATTACAAAATTTAGGGGTGGTCTGGCTGCCTCGTTCTTTCACCACTTTTCTTATGGTATTTGGTGCGCTGAATCCGAATCTGACGTCAGTTTTTTTTGTTTACGTCGGATTTTCAAGATATAGCTAGTATTAAGATTTTTCTAGTTCTCACTTTTCTTCATTTTTTAGTGAAAACTCATCTTGCTCAAATTTCCTCAAAAAGTACTCATACTTATAGGAAATTTCATGTAGAATCCAAATATGTACTTAGTTTTTAAGAAAAACTGTGTTAAACCCCCTATTTTACACAAAACGTATCAAAAAACACCGGTTCTCAACGTTTTTTGTTCGGGTTTTCCCTTACATTTTGCCACTTGAAAAAAAATTAAGGCTAAAAAAAATTTTCTCGGGCTTTTAATTTGTAGGGGGGACACCCCAGAGGAGAATGAGACCAATTGCAGCCTCCTAAACCCATTGATATCGAAGGAATGAGCTTTTTCATGGCACTGAGATGAAAGTTCACAAAAACCGTTAGTTAATTTGTTGAGATAAGTATGTGCGTTCTTAAATCTGTTTTCCTCAAATGGATTTTCCCTTCTTCTACATTTTTTATGCTTGTCGCCTATTAAGAGTAAGATCGAAAATAGGTACTCAAAGGGGGAGTAAATCATAATTGGGAAACACTTGTTTTGTTAAGTGATTTCAATTCAGTTTTACAAACGAAACGCAATAAACTGCAGAAAAGTTAACGGTGTGAATCTGTTTCATGAAGGCTCAGATGAATCAATAGTTGGTACAATGTTTGGTTATTCCTCCACCTCAGAGGTTTCATCGCCGGCATCTATGTGGGTGATTCTCAGAAAAAGCTCAATTTTCAAGGCTCAAACTTTGAGAAAGTGAACCGTCTCCAAAAAATTCAAAAAAATTCATGAAGTTTCCTGGGAACGTTAAGAAGAATTTGTAATGCAAGACAGAGCTCAATTCACAGTTTTTAGTCTCAAATTTCAATTTTGAAAATTTATAGTGCGGCGGTAATGAGAACTTGATTTTTTTTAAGTCGTTGGTATTGAGAATAACGTATTAGTTTCACAATTCTGTGTGAAAAAAATTCATCAAGTTTCCTGGGAACTTAAAGAAGAATGTGTGACGCAACATAGATCTAAATTCACAGTTTTTAGTCTCAAATTTCCATTTTGAAAATTTTTAGTGCGGCGGTAATGAGAACTAATTTTTTTTAAGTGTGGTAATGAGGAGCGCAGTTGGTATTAAGAATATGGTATTAGTTTCACAATTCTGTTTCTACCTTTCAAGCAATGAGCTTGCCCAGTTGGTTGGATAAGATGATTATATTGAAAAATCTCCATTTTTCTCTTTTCTATAGATTGATAGGGAGGGAATAAATAAACTAAAATCAATGAAAATCAGAATAGTATCAATGTATTCCAAGTAGGTAAAGAACTGAAAAAAAAACTAAAACACTCAGTCAAATGACATTCAAAAAACTCTTATCAGTCTACGACATAATATATATCAATCTTCAACTCTTTATATTAATTAACTTGACAATTTTGTTAATATTCGTCATATAACTAACTTAATTACATCACAGATTTGTTTCATTAACTGGATACTAAGAAGGCAAATATTTTTTAAGAAACTCTTGACCATACTGTGCCTTCGATCAGCCTCCCTTTTTTGTTCACACAATTGTTCCGCTGTGTAGAGTGTAGGGCGAGTCATCTCTGAGGGTTACCTAAGGGAACGATAAGAATTTTTTTATTCTAAGGGCTTAGGGCAATATGGAGATAATAATATCAGAATTCGAAAACCTAAAATCGTTTTATTTTTAAAAACTGTCAATAGATACTTGACGTAGAAAATAATATTTATACTTCATCTTTAAAATACTCAACTAACAACATTTTCTCGTTACCACACGCCTATTATCATTACCACCGAACTTTATTAAGTTAGTGGTAATGAGATGGTTTGATGTGTGGTAATGAGAATTCAAAATTTGAGAGCTTGCCATTATCGTTCTGTACATACTATATTCCTCATTCTACGCCGTTTGAGAAGGCAATTAGTGGGCTACAGAAAAATGCGATCTAAAAAAATTAGTCACCAACATTGAAAGAGAATCATTGAACTGTGGTAATGATAACAATAAATATACGCACCTGACACGTGACCTTTAACAACCACCCCTGCTTACCAACTTACGAGGGAAATGGCGGAGGCGAGTTCCCCAGCGCTCTGCAGTATTGCCACTACGATTCTCGTCGAAAGTTTGCCAAAATGTCCTGTTGGTCGCTATGGGAGGGAAAATCTTGATTCTTGTGCGGTAATGAGACTTTTCACCATTACACTTTTTGAAATAAGTTATTGGCATCACCAAATAGATTTAAAAATCACACCACTCTGTTTTTAATGAGATCTACATGTAGACTTTCAGTTTCATTCGTTTTTTCACGCAATCAATATTTTCCAAGGCCTAGGAGAAGACTTTTGTAGGCAAAAATTAAATCATTACAGGTGGTGGTAATGAGAATTGAGCCTTTCAAGACAAAAGAAAAGGTATTAATTTCGGATAAAAGTAAATTTTTCAAGAGGTTCTAGTAGGCAGAGACAGGAATAAACCCAATGAAAAAATTAGAAAAAAAAAACTAGGACGCACATTTGGAGAAACCCTACCATAACACTATTATTGAGCTTTTTCTGAGAATCACCCATGTAGAGAAAACTTCGCCGCCAGAGGTAAATCTCTTTATGGGTAATTCTCAGAAAAAGCTCAATTTTCAAGGCTCAAACTTTGAGAAAGTGAACCGTCTCCAAAAAATTCAAAAAAATTCATGAAGTTTCCTGGGAACGTTAAGAAGAATTTGTAATGAAAGACAGAGCTCAATTCACAGTTTTTAGTCTCAAATTTCAATTTTGAAAATTTATAGTGCGGCGGTAATGAGAACTATTTTTTAAAGTGATGGTAATGAGGAGCGCAGTTGGTATTAAGAATATGGTATTAGTTTCACAATTCTGTTTCTACCTTTCGAACAATGAGCTTGTCCAGTTGGTTGGATAAGATGACTATATTGAAAAATCTCCATTTTTCTCTTTTCTATAGATTGATAGGGAGGGAATAAATAAACTAAAATCAATGAAAATCAGAATAGTATCAATGTATTCCAAGTAGGGTAAAGAACTGTAAAAAAAACTAAAACACAGTCAAATGACATTCAAAAAACTCTCATCAGTCTACAACATTTTATCAATCTTCAACTTTTTATATTAATTAACTTGACAATTTTGTTAATATTCGTCACATAATTAACTTAATTACATCACAGATTTGTTTCATTAACTGGATAGTAAGTAGGCAAATATTTTTTAAGAAACTCTTGACCATACTGCGCCTTCGATCAGCCTCCCTTTTTTGTTCACACAATTGTTCCGCTGTGTAAAGTGTAGGGCGAGTCATCTCTGATCTATGAGGGTTATATTATATTACGTAAGGGAACGATAAGAATTTTTTTATTCTAAGGGCTTAGGGCAATATAGAAATAATAATATCAGAATTCGAAAACCTAAAATGGTTTTATTTTTAAAAACTGTCAATAGATACTTGACGTAGAAAATAATATAATATATACTTCATCTTCATCTTTAAAATACTCAACTAACATTTTCTCGTTACCACACGCCTATTATCATTACCACTGAACTTTATTAAGTTAGTGGTAATGAGATGTGTGGTAATGAGAATTCAAAATTTGAGAGCTTGCCATTTTCGTTCTGTACATACTATATTCCTCATTCTACGCCGTTTGAGAAGGCAATTGGGTTGCTATCGAAGTACCCCGCGCCGATGTACCCCCCCGGGCATAGTGCCCCCCGTCATTGTACCCCGCTGAATGAAAACATCCCGCGGGGTACAATGACGGGGGGCACTATGCCCGGGGGGTACATCGGCGCGGGGTACATCGGCGCACACCCGGAGAAGGCCGCGATGGTGGCGCGCTCACTGTCCTCGGCCCACGTGTGGCGGACATTGGTCGTTGGGTGTTGCTGGCGGACATCGGTCTCATAGTTGCTTTCATGGAAGTAGTAGAACATGGAGTTGCGAAGTATTGTTGATTTAAATTGAAATGTATACGCATTTGTATTTAATGTTTTATTTTAATGTTGCGCATTTATATTTATATCAGTTAGATTCACGTTTCTTTATGTAGAATGACGTATTATTTTATTTTTAAAATGTAATTGGGCTTGCCCGTATTAACCTTCATCCGCTCGCGTGGGCGGCAGATTGGCCGCCTTTTCGAATTTTCCCGCGTATGCTCGCTCTTAGTACCGTGATAGCCCCAGAAGTGCCATGTATTCTCTATTTGATATGTAACCCCCTAGATTGCGTTGAATTCCGATCGTGGTGGACGCGTCATCTGAGTCAATACTGCTCCAAAGTCGGGCGCATCGGGTTCGAGCCAATTTGCCGCCTACGCGGGCGATAACGTGAGAATTTTCGCATCGCTCGATTTGGAAAATGTAAGTAAATATTAATTTTCCTTTCGCATGTATTTTCAACTGTACTACTTTCACAGTACTCTAGAATACGTGTAGGACTTCCCATAGATATTTCTTGTCGTACTCTGCTGTATTTTGAACTGAATAATGAATCTTTCGCATCTCGATTTGGAAAATGTAGGTGAGGTAGGTAAATGTTTATTTTTCTTCCGCGTGTTTTCTCGACAGTACTACTTTCGCAGGGCGGCTCTAGATTATGCGTTGGACTTTCAATACGTGTTTCTTATCTTATTTGGAAATATTTTGAACTGAAAGCTAATAATGATTTGTTCATATTTTTCAGGGATCGATTGTATTCCACAGAGGAAGAAATTGCCAATGTTTTATGAGTTTTAACTCACCTTCCTGAGTATATTTTTGTATTTTTGAAATGAGGTAGGTACCTACTATTATAATTATATTCAAAATTTGTTACCTCCTTTCATAGAAAAAGTAGCGAACTGCAGAATATTATTTTAGTGCAGAAAACCTTCAAAGACTGAAAATGTGATTTTCATATATATTTACCTTCCTATTGTTATTGCGATTATTTGAATAAAGAATTTATTATAAAAATGTTCTTGTAATGTTGTGCTGAGTTCCCTGGTCAAAACTGATTTGAAACACGCAAGTTGAACGGAGAAAAGTGGTGAAATCAAGGGCGGCCAATTTGCCGCCTACGCGATCGGAAGTGTGACTTTAGGAGACGCGAGCGGATGAAGGTTAAATAAATAAATAAATGTGCCTGAAGGGCATGGATGTCAATTCTGGCACATTACAAATGTGGATACGTCACAGGTTTGAACAAAGATGGTACATCATTATTCATACAACGCAATGGTTGTTTAGTTTTACTAGCCTGATAAGTAGAACCAGTGTTTGACGAAGACGACGACGGTGAGCACTAGAGATGGGTATCGTTATAAAAGTATCGATATTTTGTATCGATACTGTATCGTATCCGAGTATCGATATCCCAAGTATCGTTGGGCATGAGTATCGATATTTCAAAATATCGAGTATCGATACTTTAGTGTCACAAACTATCAATATTATCCAATATTCTCAAGAAAAATAATTTTTCAACAATTTTTATTCATTTTTCACTATCAAGAGTCCAAGCAGGGCGATTTTCTCCATGATTTAAACGTTATTTGTGCAACCAAAGAGTACTGACCCAAAAGCCTCTCTACTTTCTTCATTTTTTAACCAATATGTTGAATTTTCTGCGAGAGCTGTATCGATATTCGATATTTAGAAATATCGGAGCCAAAGTATCGATATCCTAAAATATCGGATAGTGCAGTATCGATACTAAAATATCGAGTATCGGTACAAAAGTATCGATATTTTGAAATATCGAGTATCGATACCCATCCCTAGTGAGCACTTGAAACCTACGCCATTGGTAGTCGGAGCCGTGTATTTCCGTTTTATCCCACAATTGACCGATTGTAACGCGACGTCGCGTCTTGTACGGTTAATAAAAAGTCTCCGATCTTTATAACACGCTTTCGACAATGGTATTTTCCCCGAAAATATTCCGAAATACGGCATGGCCCTGTCATTTTTTGCTTCTGAGTATACCAAGGTAGCGGAAGCTTTGTTTTCACATTTCAAGGTCGAAAAAAAAAGTTCTCCAAAATCAAAAATTTCACTCGCGTTTTGCGTTTTAGACCTTTCTGAACAATTTTGGTTCCGTGTCTGTATGTCTGTCTGTCTGTCATGAATTCCTTGTAACGCGCATAATTATACGAAGTTATTGTCCGATTTCAATGAAATTTTCAGGGATTGTGCGGGTTGGTGTGTAGACGGTCCCCTATGAAAATCATCATCCGCGGACTGATAGAAGCGACTGCGCATGCGCAAACGTGAATTTCCTTGTAACGGCCATAACTTCTACATTTTCCATCCGATTTCAATGAAATTTTCAGGGATGATGCGGATTAGATTGTAGATGGTCCCCAATGAAAATCAAGGCCTTAAAATTTACAGTAGCCTCTGCGCATGCGCAAGCGTAAAATCCCTGTAACAGCCATAACACTTACATTTTTCATCCGAATTTGATGAAATTTTCTTGGATTGTCCAGATTAGCGTGTAGATGGTCCCCTATGAGGGTAGTGAAAGGTACTTAGAGATTGGTGTTTTGAGATTATCTACTATGCATCGGATCATCTATATAATCGGGTTATGGATACGAGGAAGCTATGTGCCACACCCACTTGGCATTTTGCTTCCGAGTCTACCAAGGTAGCGGAAGCTTTGTTTTCACTTTTCAAGGACGAAAAAAAAAATTCTCCAAAATCAAAATTTCCACTCGCGTTTTGCGTTTTAGACCTTTCTGAACAATTTTGGTTCCGTGTCTGTGTGTCTGTCTGTCTGTGTGTCTGTCTGTCTGTGTGTCTGTCCGTCTGTCATGATTTCCTTGTAACGCGCATAACTATACGAAGTTATTGTCCGATTTCTATGAAATTTTCAGGGAATGTGCGGGTTGGTGTGTAGACGGTCCCCTATAAAAATCATTATCCCCGGACTGATAGAAGCGACTGCGCATGCGCAAACGTGAATTCCTTGTAACGGCCATAACTTCCACATTTTCAATCCGATTTCAATGAAATTTACAGGGATGTTACAAATAAGTATTTAGATGATCCCCTATGAAAATCACCACCTTCGGACTGATAGTAGCCATTGCGCATGCGCAAACGTGAATTTCCTTGTAATGGCCATAATCTCTACATTTTCCACTCGATTTCGATGAAATTTTCAGGGATGTTACAGAGTAGTGTTTAGATGGTCCCCTATGAAAATCACAGAGAATTGTTTTTCATAGACGGATTCATTCATAGAGGGATGGTCGCCTGTGAGAATCTCAAATCCCATCTATTGCAGGTTATCGGTAGCTCAGAGGATAAAGTCTTGATCTGAGCTCCTAAGGTCGCGGGTTCGAAACCCAGCCGAGGCTATGTATTTTTTTGATCCAATCACATACACGTACTCACTTAATTTTTCATCCGAATTTGATGAAATTTTCTAGGATTGTCCAGATTAGCGAGGGTAGTGAAAGGTACTTAAAGATTGGTGCTTTGAGATTAACTACGATGCATCGGATCATCTGTACAATCGGGTTATGGATACGAGGAAGCTATGTGCCACACCCACTTGGCAGACGTTTTTCGGGTTGTAAAGCGTCGATTTCGTCAAATTTGTTTTCCACTATCTGTACATAAGACAAAAATTTCCGGTTTTTGAAACTGTCGAGTGAGAATGCTCTCATTGTCACAGTCGACATAAATTTCACGTAAATGTTAGGATCGAACGTCGTCTCTACGTCGTCATTCGACGAAGTCAGGCGCAAAAGCGGAGAACCGTCTAAAATTTCGTATAGATACTCTGCCAATGACGAATTATCGAGTCCGTGTACTATTTTACCGGAACGATTTTTTATTTGTAGCGTACGACTGTCGGCGTCTTTATCGTAATTGACGAAAAACATGTGACCCCGATGATACTCCGTATCCGTCAAATAAAAGATGATGTACCCTTGAGCTGGCGCTTTATGGCAAATGTTATTCATAGTTTCCGAGCGAAATACTGGGCAATATAAATTTGGACTCAAAACACAATTAGATAAAACGTGTCTCATTTTTATAAAATCCGATGTGTATATTAGACGATTTATGTTGATTAATCCTTGTTCGTTAAATGTTTGCAGGAGACCGTTAAGAATGTATCTTTCGACTTCTGATCCAATTATAATAGGACACTGAGCGTGGACATGCACAGTAGAATCTTCACAACAAGCTGCGTAACATACTCCGTGCTCTGCGAAATGAGTGTATAAAGGTTGTATATCGTCGTCGTTAAAATTTGTCGAATTAATCGCTTCATTTTTTGGTTTTTGTCGACCATCGTCACCGATGTAAAAAATACAATCGTTCGATATGAGCGAATAAATGAATGCGTAAGTAGGCGATTCCTTGCAGACAACATATCGACACGGTCCAGTATATTTTCGATATGGTTCTCGATGTTGGAGATAATTAGCAATTTCCATCGAACTAGAGTTTCGAGCGCTCGGGACACCCCGAATGAAGGAGGCGACGACGTCATCACGATATTCGAGGTCATTGATATCCCACTTCATCCTCCCTACTTTTATCCTTTGTCGTCTTCGAACAAGAAAAAGAAGAACGAGAATCTGGGAAAACAACGACGTCGACAACGATGGTGTTGTTGGTGGCAGTGGTGGCGACGTCGGCGACGACAAATAGAAACCAAAAAATATTTGTCGACTATTTTAACTTTAATTTTAGCTTCGACTATTAATAATTGTTTACTTCAATGTATCGTTATGGTACTTCAAGTCATAATCTGTTTCTTCTGAATCGTAACCATATTCTATTTTCTTTTCTGAATTAAGACGTGTCGTCGTAGAAGTAGTCGTCGACGAATATGAAAAGATTGGAAAACCTCGATCATGTTGTTTTGGTGTTGTAGTGATGATGACTAGGTCGTTGTAATCTTCTTCACGACTTTCCGACATTATATGTAATGTTGGTTGTATAATCGTTGTCGTCGTTGTCGTCGATGATGATATCGTGTGATGTTTTTCTATGCTCAATTCCTCGTCGACCGTATCGATAGATGCATGAAATTTAGATGCGAGAAATTTGTCGAGTTTTTCGTTGATATCATACAACACGAAGCCGACAACCACTTGTGGTTGTTCATTTGTAAATGAAATGCAAACCATCACATATACGAGTGTCGTCGGGCACTTGCATTTACCCGCCAAACACAGGAGCTTATGTTGTGGTTGATCATCAGCTGCCGTTGTAGTATTATACGCTCGTGGACAAAGATTATAGTCATAAGGATCAAAATTTACTGTGGACGTTGACGGCGACGTAAATGGCATATTAGCTTCTGCTAAACAAGCTGTACAATCATTCATGCAAAAATTTTTGAAATTGCCGGAATGAATTTTGATGTAGACTGCAACTAGTGTGTTAACCGATTTTTTGTTAAAGGAGAAACAAAAAATAATAATGCGCGATAGCGATAAAAACGGTGGTCGGGACGGCGGCGAGTTGTGCAATCGACAAAGAACCGGATTCTGTTTCAGACAAGATTGTAAATACGTTTGCTCGAAAACACGGTAGAGTTGGAGCGTTTTATTCATTTTTTGTTTGCGTAAATATAGTTCTACATCCACTGAGAACCGTCGTCTCGTGTTATCGTTTCTGTTTTTGTTGCCATTTAGGGATGGCAACGATATATCGATATATGAAATATATCGATATATTACGTTTGATAAATCGATATATTTATATCGATATAGATAACCGATATTATCGGTCAATATCGATATATTTACCGATATATCGCGACCTGTTTTCAAGTAAAAAAATTTTTTATTTTTTTAGTAAAAATTAAATATTGAAAGAATGGACGAGAAGGGACGCCTGTACTTGTAAAAACATCAAGTAATTGTATTCCAAATTTTGTAGGTAACTACGTGATGGGTTGATTTCAGACATTAAATGTACACTATGTACACAACCATGTCTGAGCTGAAGTCAAATTTTGACTTCAGCTCAGACATGGTTGTGTACATAGTATTCACCTACAGCTCATTTACTTGACTTAAGCAAAAATTAATGGAGGCTCGTCCAGCTTAAAACTACCTACTATACGAAGTGAAGCAGGTTTTCACAACAATTATTTTAAATTTTGATGGATCATGATCGTCTACAGTACCTATACCCCTGTCAATTTATAAATTGATCTAACATTGCAATGACATTTTCGCACTTTTTTCCAGTTTTTAAACAATGAATTTTGATCATCCACACCCAGTAACTTTTGAAAGTAGGTTAATACTTATTTCACACGGTTTTTCCAAATACATCTTCCGATATGTCGAGTATATCGATAATATTTCCTCCAAAATGATGTTAGTAACTTTTAGATTCACCTACCTACTTACTTATTCAAGTTTTTCCAAGTAGATACTCCGAAATGTCCATAAATGTCATCCTAAATGATTTTTATATTGTTTCAAAACTATTAAATTCACCTACCTACTTCACATGTTTTTTAAAGTAGATCTTCCAATACATCGAAATACCGATATATTTTCTCCGATATATCGAAATATCGATATATTTTCTCCGATATATCGGAGGTATCGATATCTCATTGACGATATATCATTTGATCGATATATCGATATATTTCATTCGATATGCCATCCCTATTGCCATTAGATTTAAGCTGGGTTCACATGAGCGCGGTCAACGCGGTTGAGGCGGTTGCGGTCGACGCGTTCGGCCATTTGATTGGCGGCGCCTCAGCCGCCTGAGTACTTTTGGAGTGGACTGTCGCGTTTCAAAAATTCTGATATTCGACGCGTCGACCGCTTCGTTATCACGACTTGTTATCACCACTTGTTTGAGCAGTGAATTCAACTGGTGTTTTCAACTGTGGTCACAGAAGATTCCGCCGAATCTGACAAGTTTTATCGAAAATGACAAGTTTTAGCGAACTATTAATTGGATTTCCACTGAAGCGCGGGAAAATAGAAGTCGAAAAGGCGGGAAGCTGACGCGCAAACCGCGACCATGTGAACCTCTAGACGCCAGCCGCGTCCCGATCGCGTTGACCGCCTCCTCGCACAACCGCGTTGACCGCGCTCATGTGAACCCAGCTTTAGAGAGCATCTAGAACGCGTTACGCGGCCCGCAGGTGCTGCACGCGTTTCCTAGCGACACTAGAACGAATTTTTTTTCACGTTATCGACTTGACTAAACTAAAATGGCCTTCCTTAAATCACAACCCAAATCATATTGCACCGTTAAAAAAAGCGTTAAACTTCCAATTTTCTTTATTTGTTTCTCATTATTTCATTTAATTATTAGTTCGTCTTTGTTTTGACATTTTCATGTCTTTGCTTTGGCACATGAACTGAAAAATCGTCACGAAAACTAAAATAGACTCACTGTGTTGCGTAGAGAACAATCAACTGTTTTCTTATTTTGATGCTTGGGTACATGAACTAACAACCTTGCTTCACTACCTTGTAGTGTAGTGGTTGACATGAAAATGTCCCAATGTGTTGCAAACTCGTATGCAAGCATTTTACTCTAGGATGAACAATGGGTAACCTTTTCAGAGCTCTAGATGTTCTCTAAATTCAAACATCTAATCTAGAACTTAAACACTACTCTAAATTGATGTGAAAATGTCAGTAATTAATTATTTTGATGCTTGGGTACATGAACTAACAACCTTGCTTCACTACCTTGTTGTGTAGTGGTTGACATGAAAATGTCCCAATGTGTTGCAGACTCGTATGCTAGCATTTATTTGGATGTTTCAATACGTTTATGACAAAATTTCCACAAAAAACGCGTTTTTGAAAATTCAACTTTTCAGAATCCTTTTGATACTGACATTGAAACCCTAGCCCCGGAACTTCAAATGGAAATGATTGATGTACAGTGCAGTGATATAATTAAGAACAAATATCAAAACTCATCTTTGTTGGAATTTTATAAGAGTCTTCCACTGACATTTCATTATCTTTGCTCCAATTATCGGTGATCCCAATTATCCTGCGCTCCTCGTGGGGCCAGGGAGAACTAGCTCCGGTATGACACCTTCGTCTAGTCATCAGAGAGCATTAATTAGATAATTGAGAGATTCGCCGTAGTGTCGCTAGGAAGCGCGTGCAGCACCTGCGGGCCGCGTTCTAGATGCTCCTTTAGATTTATCCAACTTGTCTCCATTGTCTAACTTGTCTCCATTACTCTGTGGATTTATCTCAACGTCTACACAGACACTGGCGACGACACATGGTTCGCATAGATGTTAAAGGGAGTAACTATATTCAAACAAATAGACGGAGTACAATTTGAGCCACCCGCCGTCGGCGATGAAATTTTTACCGCCTTAATAATCTTCTCGTCGTGAGATGAGGGAATCGGGAATGTAATGCAACCAATCGTCGTAGTGCAAGTCGTACATTTTTTTGATATTATATTTTCACTGTGTGTCGAACGTTGGTTATAAATCTTATAGCATCACTCTCTGTTGTACGGCGCGGCGGAGAAAATGGTGGATACGAAAACTCCAATCCTCCGGTTTACAAAACTCAGTGAAAATGCGTTTCCACCGTCTAAGGATCTACAAGGATCTAAAGGATCTACAGCTGCGGCCGGATACGATTTGAAAAGTGCGTATGATTACATTGTTCCGGCTCGGGGTAAAGAATTGATCAAAACAGATCTGAGGATATATCTTCCTCCCGGTTGTTACGGGAGAACTGCTCCGAGATCCGGGCTCGCGTGGAAATATTTTATAGATATCGGCGCCGGAGTCATCGATGCAGATTACACGGGAAATGTGGGAATTGTCATTTATGATCATGGTCACGAAAATTTTACAATCAAAGCCGGCGATCGAATAGCGCAGTTAATATGCGAAAAAATTTCTTACCCTGACGTCGAAGAACAAGTCGAGCCTCTTCCCGAAACTACAAATCGTGGTTCAAGAGGATTTGGATCCACCGGTGTAAAGTAATAATACGAGGAGGATACAATCTGTACACGACACTCATATCGAGTTTATTCCGTACTAGTTATTTTCTGCTTCGGAATTTTCTATAGAATTTTCCTACCTTTTTTACACGATACGAGATTGGTGTAATATTATTGCTAACATTATTTTGTACTGGTGAGAGCGAGTATACGCAAAATGATATAAAAATTTGTAATGAGCTAGGTAATAGTAGCCTCTATTCCATCATCATTTAGCAGTTACTACAACTCTTTTATAACATAACATCTGTTTCCATAGTTACGAAATGACTGTAATGAGATGCTACGAATGACAAATACATCAGAGAGGTTTCTCAAGTACTTACTAAAATGTCGTGTTTTACATTTCATTTTACTCTTAACTATAATCATAGTTACTTTATGTAAGGGGCAAACCCTTACATTGGCGCAGGTCGGTAGGACTCGAGAATTTCGAGAGCCACGTTCGTCGAACAACGAATCAGAAAAATGACACATTCAAGTGGGGATTTCTCATGGGTTCTGCCGTTTTGGGACAAGATGCAGCGACAGCAACACGAATTCCTTGAACAGGTAATGGGAACTCTATTATCTACATTTGAGAGTACAGTTGCTGCTGCTCGTGGACCGCCTTGTTTCTTGGAAGTACCATGTTTTGATGGAACTTCGGATGATCCAAGGGTGTGGATCACATTGTACGAAAAGGCATGTATAATTAATAGGTGGAATGGTGATGAAATTAAGATTGCAAACCTAATTTCGAAGTTCAAACCTGATAGTATTGCATCCAAATGGCTTCATTCTCGCCTACTGTGTCATGAAGAAGAGGGGTGGACTGAATGGAAAGAATCATTCCTCGTAGCTTTTGGGCAAAACGAAATACAAGCTGCAATCAATGCCAATAATTTGGTTTATTCCAGTGGTCCCTTAATGGAATATTGGTATGAAAAGATCCGGTTAATTCGTTTAGCTTATGGTGAGATGCCAGATCGTGCAATGAAAATCATGCTACTGATGGGTCTTCCCTCGAAAATGCAAGATCAAATAGGGCTGCTAGATACCCCAACAGTTGAAGATCTGAGAATGGTGGTGGCGAGGATCATGCCTATTGAAGATAGTGGATCTCAACTATCAGTTCGTGACGAAAAATTGATTGTGAAAAAGCACGAGTTCACCCTGTATTCGTGTAGTACAATGAATCCTCAGTACCCACCCTGGAATTAAACGTCAATGGGGTGCCAATACGCTGCTTACTAGACAGTGGTGCATCAGTAAACATCATGAGATCGGATGTCGCAGACAAATTAAAGCTGATATTGAAAGAAGACAGAAACACTGCGAGGTTTCAACAGTGCAAAGGAAGACATCTTACACTCATCCCGAATCAAGTTACGGTATGGACATCGCTGCATCACGGCTAAGGTATATGTATGTAGTTCCATTGTATACGATTTGATTGTTGGATACAGTAGTTTGCGTGCATTAGGGTTTTCTCTAATCCACGAGAATCCTGGTAGCACTTCTTGTCACAATATTGTTCCTCGCAAGATTATCATGGACAAACAGGATATTCTGGAAATGTTCCCTGCCAACAAGAAACCAGTTGATTATTCGGTACCGTTTAGGCTTCAGCCAGGCACTCCTGTTGTAAGCCATAAACCTTACCGATTGTCTCGTGAGAAGCACATATGGGCTCAGGGAAAAATCAAGGAACTACTTGACTGTGGAATCATAAGGCCTTCCTCTTCTGAGTATGCTTCACCATGTGTGATTGTGCCCAAAGCAAATGGATCACTCAGATTATGCCAAGATTACAGAGCCATAAATAAGTATACTCAATTGGACCCATTTCCCTTCCCGATTATCGATGATATTATCTGCTGCTTTGGTGGATGCACCCATTTCACAAAACTTGATCTAAAGGATGGTTTTTATCAAGTCCAATTGGATGAGGAAACCAGAAAATTCAGTTCATTTGTTCTGCCATTCGGTCAGTTCGAATTCAATTTCTTACCGTTTGGTTGGAAAAATTCACCTCCTGTTTTTCAGAGATTTATGACGTGGGCCCTTGGTGATTTACTTAATGATCCAATGATATGGGTGTATGTCGATGATATTTTAGTGGGTGGAAGATCCCTAGAAGAGTGTTCTCACAAAACATATTCTGTCATCGAGCGTTTGAATAAAGTTAATATAAAACTCAATATTGAAAAGAGTGACATCAATAAGCCGGAAGTTACATTTTTGGGGCGCATCATTGATGGTAACACAAAAACAACCAAACAAGAGTCGATTGATAAAGTTAGAAACATGCAACGACCAAAGGATGTCCACTCACTTCGTGTGTTCACTGGCCTTACCGGACATTTCCGTGCTTTCATTCACCAATATGCAGATATTGTGAGACCATTGGATAAGCTCAAAGGGAAAGATGTTCCATTTGTTTGGTCAGACGAATGTGAACAAGCTTTCAAGAAGTTGGTTGAAAAAATAACATCAAACCCAATACTTCAACTTCCTGACTGGGATAAGCCTTTCGAGTTATGCAGCGATGCCTCCAACTTCGAATGTGGTGCAATACTGTACCAACGAGATGTTCAGATGAAAAAGAACCAACAACTAAGAGTAATTGGATATTTTTCACACACATTTACACAAGCCGAAACCAATTACTCAGTGACTGATAAAGAGGCTCTTGGGGTTGTTGCTGCCATAAAATACTTCCGATCGTATCTTGAAGGAAAAAGCTTTTTGGTGCACACTGACCATCAAGCCCTAACGCATCTATTGAACCTCAAAGATCCAAAAGGTAGGCTAGCTAGATGGCAACTATTCCTTCAAGGCTACAACATTAAGATTCAACACCGAAGAGGAAGAGATCTCGAAGATGCCGATGCACTATCCCGACTATGTGTGGAAAAACATTTGCGTGCGACTAGTGAAGTTTTTTTAGTGAATCCTTCCAGGGAGCGACTCAAAGTGGATCCAATCATGAAGATAGAAGTTCTAAGGTCCTATCATGATGACGCTGACTCAGGAGGTCATGATGGTTTCCTGAGAACCTATAACAAAATTCGCGCAAGATTCGTGTGGTCTAAGATGGAGAAAGAAGTTAAGGAGTACGTGAAAAGCTGCCACCAATGCCAACTTGTTAAATTCAAGTATAGGACAAAACCTGATGTCATGATGAATCCCACAAGATCGGAAACTCCTTTTGAATGCCTCCATCTAGACTTTGGCGAGAGGAAAAAGAAGTCTGAAGCGTCTGCTACTACTCAATCATTCCTGATAATTGCAGATGATAACACTCGGATGTTATTTGCAAAATCAATGAAGGAGAGTTCTGTAGCAGTTGTGCGATATCTTTCTAACTTCCCTCATATTGACAAAGTGCGTCGCATAGTCTCAGATAACGGTCCTCAATTCATTTCAAACGAGATGAAGAGATTTGCGCAAGAAAGAGGAATAAAATTAATTAATTCGGCCCCTTACCATCCAGAAGGCAACGGCCTTGCAGAAAGGAGGATGCGAGACGTGAAGCAGTTCCTAGCTCTCTATCCAACATTCAACGGGGGATGGAAAAGGTGTTTAGATGCTGCTGTAAATCATATTAACAGGTCTTACTGCTCTGCGATCGGTTGCTCACCCCGGTTCAAGGCTTTCAACGAAACAACTGTTCTTCCAGCGGACATAAAATTTGGGATTACTGCAGAAATGTTAAGAGAAGAAGCTTTTACATCAGATCAGCTCAAGCAGTACTCAGAGTCATTGAAAAAATACTTTGATATGCGACAGCCCAAAGGAGTTTCAAAATTTGTGGAAGGTGAGAAGATCTTGGTGCAGTGTGGCTACAGTGGACGTGAACCTTTAGTGCGTGGTCCATACAAGCTGAAAAGTATATTAGTAATGAAAAATTTCCCAAAAACACTTATATATGAAGATGAGAGTGTGAGAGAAAAGAAAGCTGCCGTCAAAAATTGTCTCCCTTATCATTGCAGGAGCAATGACTCCTCTTAGGTGGGGGGATGTAATGAGCTAGGTAATAGTAGCCTCTATTCCATCATCATTTAGCAGTTACTACAACTCTTTTATAACATAACATCTGTTTCCATAGTTACGAAATGACTGTAATGAGATGCTACGAATGACAAATACATCAGAGAGGTTTCTCAAGTACTAAAATGTCGTGTTTTACATTTCATTTTGCTCTTAACTATAATCATAGTTACTTTATGTAAGGGGCAAACCCTTACAAAATTCGATTCTTATTTTTCCCTATGCTCTCAAATGAAAAACAAAGGTGGAGGAAAAGAAGAACAAGAAGAAGAAGTAGAATAATACAAAATAATATTTTTGTATATATAAATATATATAATTAATATATTAAATTATATATAATATTTGAATTATATACTATATAATTCAAACCGATATTTGTGGTTTATCGTTCGAGGTATCTTGAACATTATTTTTCCAAAATACTGTTTGGTTCTTAACATCGTCTACTACTATACAAGGTAATTGGTTGTAGCTACTGCATCTGTCACCACCTCCGCTAACGTTGTCTGAATCGGTATCCGAATTATAATCGTCGATCGCATCGTTGGTCAATATCATTTTACTCAGTCTATAAAATCTGATGTGTAATTCGGTAATATCGTGAAATATCGGTCGGTGAAATTCGATCCGACGTGGTACCATTTTCATGTTCTTCCGACGATAAAAACATTTGCAAAATAAATTCCATAGACGATATCGAGTGACGTATACGCGATAAAATGTTGATATCACACAAATTGTCAATCGCTTCGTCGTTGAAACGTATAGTCCTCATTGCGTTACAAGATGAACATTGAACACTCAACGTAAGGTAAAAGCACCAATAGTGGACACTTTAAGGAAAATTTTTGCATTGAATTCTCAATAGATACGATGGATTTTGTTTGAGAACGATAAACCTTAATTTTTTACATTCTCCGACTCTTCTTCTTTTGATTCCACACCCAAAATCTCTAAATAATTCACTTTAAATATTTATAAAATAATAATTACAAAAAGCCTACTATGTGGGCAAAGTGGACACCAAAATTTCCTTTCGTTTCTATAGTGGACACTTTCTGCATGTATAGTAGTCATCATTTGTGTACTGCCTTTTTCGAGGGATTTATGCTTTAAATGGGGTCTGTAGGCCAGGATATTGAAAAAAATTGTTCAATTATAGAAAGTAATAGATTATTATCACATTTACAGTAGGTAGATAGGAAAAAAGTACAGATTTCACATGACTGTTTTCATCAAATTGATGCGGAAATCATTTTTCGATCACAAAAACCCACGAAATACTTTACTTTAGTAATAAATTTGTTGTTTACAACTGGAACAGGCTGTTGGTTTACATTTCAAGGTACGTAGAATCCAAAAATCGAATAAAAATTTGGCGGTCCTCCGTACGGGGCACTTTTCCCACTTAGCATTGACCGATTTTGATGAAATTTGGTATGCAGGCTCCATTTGGGGTCTAGTTGTGCCCCGATGATTTTGGTTGATGTAGGTCACTTCTAAGGGTTGAAAAAAAGGATAAAGGGTTGAAGGAAAAGGGGTTTGAAATAAGGGTTGAAATTTTGAAAACGCCCTAAGTCAGAAAATTTTGATATAAAGGTATTGTTTTCCCTTCAATATAAGATAGTATAGAATTTTTAGAATCGTTTGAAACCACGCGGAGCCTTGTAGGACAAACCGTTCGTTCCCTATGAGAATTTAAGGGTTGGACTTACGATAAATCAGAAACACGAGCGTGAATCGTCAAAGAGGCCTATTCCTCGTTCAAATGTTAGCTGACCGAAATACGATCGATATTTTTCTACAAGTTGGTTGGTGGTAACAATGGCTTTTACCGTGTTCTTTGCAGACGAGTGATCTATATAGAAATATAATAAACCTTTGTGTAATAATTTGCAGCGTTTTGCAGCTGTAGCCAATGGGGTGCCATTTTTGACCTGTATGATCACAGTTAGACTTGTTGTTTCAATAGTGGACATTTGTGATTCAAAAGATGACACCCCCTGTCCACTATTGGTCCCCATGAACAGAATGATCTCAAATTAACGTAGCATATACAGCAGTATATTGAGAACAGTCTGAACACAAATCATGGAAACTAATCTATACTATCTACTTGAACGTCACAAAAAAACCAGAAGTCGCTCGAGCAATTATAAATTCCAAAAATACTGTTGCAACAGACCTGTCTCCTAACGAGGTTCAGCAGCAAACACTACGTGCTAGTGACAGACCTCAACTACGCCACTTTCAAATGGTTATTATTCTTTCCCATGATGCTCTGGAGTATTGGTAGTTCTACAGTAGCTTCATAGATGGCACAACCTACAAATTCTATGGATTTCAAAGTAGTTTGGCGCCTATTACTCTTATTTTTCACATTTATGCAAGCAAGTGTCCACTATTGGAACAGTGTCCACTATACCCCCATTTACCTTAGCTGGGTAAGTCGTGTGTTTGTTTAATAATGCGGTCCACCGAACAATCTTCCTTAACCAAGACTTTCGAGTGGTTACTTGTTTGATCATCAGTTGAGTCGTCAACCGTTTAAATTGGTCTACCGTTAATCTAATTGAAACACGCGGCGAAAGTTGATCGATGATTTCGGTGAATTCGATCGCTACGGATATATCAAGGATATTACGACGGTCAAATGTATACGAGGGCATAATCGTATACAAGCGTCGTTCGAATAAAAAAAATGGGGCCGCTGTTGTAGCTGCCGACTTTAGTGGAGTCGATATTATGAGTGATGGGCGATGATGGTGGTGGTGGCGTCGGTCGTAGTGTCGCTGGCGGCGATTGCTGTGATCCACGCGAAGGACGTGTGATAATAGGTATTTTCCAACCACCCTGTTCGGAACTTGTTCAGAACACGGCAGTCCCGCGCATGCGCGACTAGAACTAGTTTCGAACAAGTTCGGAGCAGCTGCCGGTTGGAATGAGAATTTTCGAGGCAGGACAACTTGGTGCAGATAATCTGGCAGCACCTATCATCCACCTGAGTACATCCTTCATGCTACTACTGTTTTGGTTTATTATTTTCAATAATGAACCTTTGGAATCGACCAAGAAAAAAAAAATTTTAACACCCCCTCAAAATTTGATGGTTTACGTTTCAAGATACGTAGAATCCAAAAATCGAATAAAAATTTGGCCGTCCGTCCGCCGTCCGCCGTACGCGGCACTTTTGCCACTTAGCATTGACCGATTTTGATGAAATTTGGTATGTAGGCTCCAATTGGGGTCTAGTTGTGCCCCGAAGATTTTGGTTGATGTAGGTCACTTCTAAGGGTTCCAAAATCAATTTTGAAATTTTGAAAACGCCCTAACTCAAAAAATTTTGATATATAGGTATTGTTTTTCCTTCAATTTAAGATTCTATAGAATTTTTAGAATTTTTTAAGACCACGCGGAGCTCTGTAGGACAAACCGTTCGCTCCCTACGAAAATTTAAGGGTTTATATTGAAATATATATATATATAAATCAAAAAATCAAAACACGAGTGTGAATCGCAAAAGAGGCCTAATCTCCGTTCAAATTAGAGCTGACCGAAATGCGATCGATGGTTGGTGATTTTGATTTTTTTTTCTTTTTTTTTTCTTTTTTTCTTCATATTGGATGGTTGGTGATTTTGTAGACGAGTGATCTATATAGAAAAATAATAAACCATTGTGTAATAATTTGCAGCGTTTTTATTCCTACTACCGTTTCTGTTCTTGTTGCTATGAGATTTAACGTCTCAAAATTCATAATTTATTTCTCCTCTTTTAACACCTTAATTTTTGCTTCCGAGTCTACCAAGGTAGCGGAAGCTTTGTTTTCACTTTTCAAGGACGAAAAAAAAAAGTTCTCCAAAATCAAAATTTCCACTCGCGTTTTGCGTTTTAGACCTTTCTGAACAATTTTGGTTCCGTGTCTGTCTGTCTGTCTGTCTGTCTGTGTGTCTGTGTGTCTGTCTGTCTGTCATGAATTCCTTGTAACGCGCATAACTATACGAAGTTATTGTCCGATTTCGATGAAATTTTCAGGTATTGTGCGGGTTGGTGCGTAGACGGTCCCCTATGAAAATCATCATCCTCGGACTGATAGAAGCGACTGCGCATGCGCAAACGTGAATTCCTTGTAACGGCCATAACTTGTACATTTTCCATCCAATTTCAATGAAACTTTCAGGGATGTTACAGATTAGTATTTAGATGGTCCCTTATGAAAATCATCACCTTCGGACTGATAGTAGCCACTGCGCATGCGCAAACGTGAATTTCCTTGTAACGGCCATAACTTCCACATTTTTCACCCGATTTCGATGAAATTTTCAGGGATTATGTGGATTAGGTTGAAGATAGTCCCCTATGAAAATCATCATCCCCTGACTGATAGAAGCGACTGCGCATGCGCAAACGTGAATTCCTTGTAACAGCCATAACTTCAACTGTCCCCTAGGGGTCGCGGGATCAAATCCCAGCCGAGGTCAAGTTTTTTTTTGATCCAATCACATACATCTACTCTCTTAATTTTTCATCCGAATTTGATGAAATTTTCTAGGATTTTCCAGATTAGCGTGTAGATGGTCCCCTATGAGGGTAGTGGAAGGTACTTAGATATTGGTGTTTTGAGATTAACTACTATGCATCGGATCATCTATATAATCGGGTTATGGATACGAGGAAGCTATGTGCCACACCCACTTGGCAGACGTTTTCTTCATTGTACAAATTTTTCTTTTTGACAAATTTAAAATTCAGCCTTTTTTTAACGGAACCATCATGAATTGATTTTTTTTTGTCAAGTCTTGTCTTTAGATGCCTTTTGAAACTAATCAGCTGAGTGAGGTCTATAGCTGATTTCTTTGCTGATTAATCCACGAAGATCAAAAGGAATTTGACTTACCACCATACGTAAACTCATTTCATGTCTTTGAAAATAGGAAGATCAGCAAGGAAGGAGGTCCACAATTCCATTATTACCTACTAACTCATACTCAATTTCTCATATTGATAATTATAAAAGATATGTCGAGAAGATAAATATCCATGATCTTTCGTTTCTTTCGAACAAGGAGAAATTTCTTCGAGATTTTCTACTTTTTTATGGTTGGTTCATTTTATTTAAGTTACGGTTGATTTTCGGAACAAATGCATGACCTGTGAAACAATGTTAATAAACATTTTTTGCTGGTTAAAAATGATTGAAAACTTATTTACTATAATGGTATAAACTTCAAGTATTGGAATTAGTTTTCGATAAACAGGTTTTACTAACAATTTATTGTAATGTTTAAAAGTAACTTCTGGTTCCAAATTTTATTAAAAATATCTGCGTTAAGTATAGATCTGTTTTTTAACGTTTTTTCTGGATGTTTTATGAGCCACAGTACTGCTAACAGGTTACTGACAATAAAATCCGTCTGATCATACAAGGGAACCGTTGCTTAAAAAAAAAAACACGGAAGTTTTGGCCCTGACTCCATCCACAAAACCTGCCGAATCTTCTTCAAACCCATCGGATGAGCTCTCTTCATCCAAACCGCTTGAACTTGAATCAAATATCAGTGACATGACATGATAGAAGAGAGGAAATGCAAATGACGGAGAGAAGTTGACAGTAGGCAGTTGAAATTACGAATGAGGCAGGTTATTTATTGAAGAAGGTTACTGTTCGGGACTACCTACTCCTCCTGGAGTTCGGTGCAGGTTGGGGCTGCTCCGATCATTAAATTCATTAATTCATTTATTGGCACATTAACAAACAGAAGTAAAATAAATTGCTGGACAAATAAATTTCGTGCCCACAGGGCCATAAGCTCACAAGAGCTTGTAGTGCTCCGTGGAGTTGCACCTCTTATACAACAAGAAAAGAATTTCAATTGTGCCCCGACTCAAAATTAGGAAAAGAAAAAAAAAAAAAACAACCCCTAAGTGCTAATTAAATCTATCAGACGAAATAAACCAGAATATAGCGCTCTTATATTATATATATAAAACCCTTAAGTGATACAAGTATGAGACAAAATAGAAGAAAACTTTAGCTAGCGGAAATTAAATGCTCAATATAATTCTTAAAAATCTTAAAACCAGCAAAAGAACGTAAATCAATTTTATTACAATACAGAAAATTGAGTGCTGTGACGTAAGAATTTCTCCGATAAATCTCCATTTTAATCCTAGGTAGTATAATATTAGATCCTTCGGCAATTCTTGTTGACGAAGAATACGCAACATTCTCCTGATCCCTTACGGATTTATACCCTTACGGAATAAATGCAGACATGATTCTTCAAAAAGATAGAGTAGACCCTCAAGAGTCCAGAATCTTTATAAAGTGACACAGTTGGATATCTGTAAGGCTTTTTCAACATTATCTTCAAAATAGCATTCTGTGCTGTTTGGAGAGGCTTTATATAAGTCTTACATGCAGAACCCCACACTATTAAACCATATTTAATCAGGGAATATACGAGTCCATAATAAACCATTTTTAGAACATTCAAATTCAAAAACCCTCGCGAAGTTTTAAACGCAAAGAAAAGTTTCCTAATTTTTTTAACAACTGAATTAATCTGGAATTTAAAAGTTAAATGTTCATCAAACACCACTCCCAAATATTCAGATCAAGTTCGGAGCAAGTCCCCGAGGAGGTTGGAATACAGAACAAGTTGCTCCGAGCAAGTCCCGAGTTCGGTTGGAACGACTTCAATGAAACTCAGTTGACAGTGGTTGGACCGAACGTATCTCGTTGTACTCCTACATGTACGAATACAACGGAGATTATGGGAGGGGTAGAGTGCGCCGCGGATTCCCTTCCCTTCAGTCCGCTTCGAGACAAGATTCCGTCGGCGAGACGGTCTCGTCAGATCTATCGACACCGGCCATGGCCTCGGTAGTAGTTTCTTCCGACGACGAGCGTTTAAACGCGATCGGTGCGTGGTGGACAAAAAATGTGTTACCGATCGAAACAAAAATTGATCCCGATTGGTTAGCGTTAATTTATGACTCGTTGGTTTTCGCCTGTGAAGATTCGTCCGACTTCAAAACTATAATTGAATACAATACGTGGGTGTTGAAGACGTACATGGACCATGGAAAATTTTACACGGAAAATGGCATAGTGAAAATATGCCCGACGTTTGAAATTTACGCTCAATACGCTTTCGCCGTTTTATTTGGGTTCGAAATTTTGTACACGACGCGAATTAGACAGATAACTTCGCACCAGATCGCCAAAATAAAAGAAAATATAGTGGAATTTATAAAAACGTCGTTAAACTCTATAGCGGATAAGCGATCCAGAAATATTGAAGTATTGGGTGCGGAGGAATACAGAAGAATATTGCGATGCGGGACTCACTTTCGATTGATAGTTCGATATTTTATGTCGCACTCACCAGCAAATGAGTTTAAATTTGTTTGTAAATGCGGCAAATGTGTCAAACTGTGTACACCTATCCCGCTGAAATCGTTGGATAAAATTATGAATTTATACACGTTGACCAAAGTGTGCAATTACCAGGAAGGAATAAGACAACGCGTCGAGCAACGTATAAAGTCCAATGTTCGTCGTATTCGAAGTACACAGGATTTACTTAAATATTTATGGATCTGCAGGGAACTTAAACCGCCACCAACCACACAAACTTCACCGACGACGACGGCATTAGACAATAACACTACCACCGTTGCTCCTTCGGAATTAAGCTTGGTTCACATAGGTGCGTAATGTCCGTAATCCGTAATGCGCAAAAAGAGAAGGGGGGGTGGTCCGTAATCCGTAAAGTCCGTAATGCGTAAAAGAGCGTTCACATGGTCAAATGATTACGCGATTACGCAGAAGCGCGCAGTAGGTTCTGCGCAGAATTGTTTTCCCGCTCGCCTTTTTTCCTGCGTTCAGCTGGTTTGCTGTTTCGCCCTGTTCATCGATCGAATAATTTCTTATTAATTATTAACTTCGAAAAAAAATATTTTCATCGTCTTCTTGGTGATTTGCCTACTTGTAGGCCCGGTGAATGGGCAAAAATTAGCTATAGCTAACAGCTAAAAGCTACAGCTAAATTAGCTACGATTTAGCTGAAGCTAGCAGCTAAATATTTAGCTATTAGCTGTCGAGGAACAGCTAAAATTTCTAGCTAAATTAGCTATTAGTTGAAAAATTAACTAGCTAATAAATTAGTTAGCTAATGCCCAACTCTGGGTATACCCATTTCGGAAAACGAGGTAAGTACCTTTGATGTAAAAAAATAATGTTATTGAATTGTTGAAGAATCGCAATGTTCAAAACGACCAAATTCTCTCGAAAATGTCTTTTAACCCACGTTTTTGGAAGTTGAATCAATTGAAAAATAGATTTTCGGAAGTTGAATCAATTGAAAAATTGGTTTTTGGAAGTTGAATCAATTGAAAAATAGGTTTTCGGAAGTTGAATCAATCATATTTCCACATAATACGCAGACTTCTTTCATACGGTTGTTGGAGAATGATTTGATTTCTGAGGATTTATTGACATAATTTGATCGGACGAGATCAATGAGGCTCTCATTAAAATCACTTAAATTCATATCCAGCAAAGCACAATGCAAAAACGAAAATGAAAACCAAATAACAACACGGAATCGGCAATCGGATTGTTTGGTCAATAAACCAAAAATGAGACCGAGTCAACGACGAACAGCTGAACGATGAACAGACGACGAGAGCTTTCACGAAGTTTGCCGAAATTTATCGAAGTTCATCCGTAATGCGTAAAATATCTAATTTTACAAAACGATACACTCCGCACAAAAAGTCTTCGTCCGCAAAGATCAGTCCCGCCCCCTAATTGAGGGGCTATTTGCTCCAGCCAATAGGATCCAATTACGCACTACGGATTACGGACATTACGCACCTATGTGAACCAAGCTTTAAAGAAGAGAAAAATCTGTGAAGATTGCTCTTCGTGTTCTTCTTCGTGTTCTTCTTCTTCTTCCTCCTCTGCCAGCTCACGTTCAAATTTCTCATCGTTTATGGAGACGACAACACCTGCTACATCCACCATCCGATTGACTTTACAACCTTTTACCGCCATCGAACAATCAAAAAACGAACAACGGACAAACAGCGATAGCGGAGAAGGTGGTGACGTTGACGTTGAACAAATTATGGATGTTAACCCTGCTATTCAATTCTCTATTCCCGTCGCCGCGAAGAATAATTATGATAACAAGATAAGAAAGAATGAAGAATATTTCGGCGAAGAGAAGGAAACCATGAAAATTGATAAAAAAAAGTAGAAAGAATGAAAATCTCGAGGAAGAAGAAAAAATTGCAGATGTCAATCCTGCTACTCAACTCGCCACCGTCACCGCCGTTGTGAAGAAGAATAAAAATAATAATATCGAGAAAAGTAAGAATGATGAATGTTTAGGCGAAGAGAATGAAAACATGAAAATGGATAGAAATAAAGAAAATGGAAAGAATGAAAACCGAGAAGAAGAAATTGTGGATGTTAATCCTGCCACTCAACTCGTCGCCGTCACGAAGAAGAAGAAGAATAATAACATCGAGAAAATGAAGAATGACGAATGTGACGAAGAGAAGAGAAATATGGATATCGACAGAAATAAGGAAAGTGAGAAGAATGAAACCCGAGAAGAAGTGTCACGAGATTCTTCGCCCTCTCCTCTGACACACATAAAACAAATCGCGCACCTTTCTATGGGGTTTGACTACCAATTACGAACCGCTTTTCCTCCCACTGATAACGGTAATAATTTATCGAGACTGTGGTTAATTTCAGAAATAAACGTAGCAATCGAGAATTACGTAATAGCAAATTGTATAACTAAAAATGAAGCCACCAGATTTGGCCATGTACCAGATTTGGACGTTGAAAATTTTTTTTCGACAATTTGCCGATCGATAACACTACCGTCGGTCAGCAGTGTTCTCGATATTATCGCTTACGAATCGATTGCTCCTGTACTCGAAGAATGTGCATCTCAAAATAAAATTAACGTACGATTTATGCATTTAATTTTCATGTTTTTTCGAAGTGCAGTCCGCCGACAAACATCATACATTATCGATGCAATGGAAGAAACAATACGTTCCACTGATGTTTTCGAAAAACGTTTATTCTCTATATTCGTTTATGGTAATATCAATCTTTACCCCGAATATAAAAATGCGTTGATGCGCGGTTTGGAACTACCCCTGTCTCGAGAATTGCCGAGTTTACCAAACCATGTTATCATACCCGTATTTTACCACATATTAAATTTTGTGTTACCTAATGTCGTAAATTTTTTTGAAGCCGTAAATTCTGCGATAAAGAGTAATACTTAGTAAATACTGACTGCTAATACAAAATGTATAGTAATTATCCCCTCTCTCCATGACTGACATTGTAATATCGATAAGTTTTTATTTTTGTATTTTACCTCCAAGTGTTGTTGGTTGTCCAAATAAACTAATTTAGTAACGACGAACGAATATTCATTTTCCTTTTACTGGAAGGATGGTGGTGATGGTGTCGCCGCATCCGAGTACAGACTGTGGTGCGTAGGAAAAGATTTGGTATAACAATATTTCTTCATCAACATTGTCTGCAAGATTTTAGGATCAAAGTAATGTAGCGGATGTTCATTATCTTCAGTTTTTCGCTCTTAGATTGATTATTTTGACAGGAACTTTTTTAATCTCGAAACTTTTAACTCGAACGCTTTAACTGAACGTGAAATGATTAAAGAATTACTTCTAACGGACCTGAGGGAGAACCTTTACAAATATTTCGAGACGAGAGAGAATTTTAATGACTTGTTTTGTCGGAGTCGTCGCCGGCAAATTGCGTGCCCTTCTAAATATAGACAATTAGTTACGACTACGCTCGATTGATCGTTTAGGGATATAAGGGTAATTCTCAGAAAAAGCTCAATCTTCCATGCCCAAACTTTGAGTAAGTGAACCTTTACCAAAAAATTCAAAAAAATTCATGAAGTTTCCTGGGAACATAAAGAAGAATTTGTAATGCAAGACAGAGCTCAATTCACAGTTTTTAGTCTCAAATTTCAATTTTGAAAATTTATAGTGCGGCGGTAATGAGAACTTGATTTTTTTTTAAGTCGTTGGTATTGAGAATATCGTATTAGTTTCACAATTCTGTTTAAAGAAATTCTTGAAGTATCCTGGGAACATGAAGAAGAATTTGTAATGCAAGATAGAGCTGAATTCACAGTTTTTAGTCTCAAATTTCAATTTTGAAAATTTATAGTGTGGCGGTAATCAGAACTAATTTTTTTAAAGTGATGGTAATGAGAAGCGCAGTTGGTATTGAGAATATGGTATTAGTTTCACAATTCTGTTTCTACCTTTCAAGCAATTAGCTTGTCCAGTTGGTTGAATAAGATGATTAAATTGAAAAATCTCCATTTCTCTTTTCTATGGATTGATAGGGAGGGAATAAATAAACTGAAATCAATGAAAATCAGAATAGTATCAATGTATTCCAAGTAGGTAAAGAACTGTAAAAAAAAAAAAAATAAAACACTCAGTTAAATGACATTCAAAAAACTCTTATCAGTCTACAACATAATAAATATATCAATCTTCAACTCTTTATATTATTTAACTTCGCAATTTTGTTAATATTCGTCACATAATTAACTTAATTACATCACAGATTTGTTTCATTAACTGGATAGTAAGTAGGCAAATATTTTTTAAGAAACTCTCGACCATACTCTCTTCTCGTCGATCAGCCTCCCTTTTTCGTTCGCACAACTTTTCAGCTGCGTAAAATGTAGGGCGAGTCATCTGTGAGGGTTACCTAAGGGAAGGGTAAGAATTTTTTCAATCTAAGAGCTTAGGGCAATATGGAGATAATAATATCAGAATTCGAAAACCTAAAATCGTTTTATTTTTGAAAATTGTCAGTTGATACCTAACGTAGAAAATAATATTTATACTTCATCTTTAAAATACTCAACTAACAACATTTTCTCGTTACCACACGCCTATTATCATTACCACCGAACTTTATTAAGTTAGTGGTAATGAGATGGTTTGATGTGTGGTAATGAGAATTCCAAATTTGAGAGCTTGCCATTATCGTTCTGTACATACCATATTCCTCATTCTACGCCGTTTGAGAAGGCAATTAGTGGGCTACAAAAAAATGGGATCTAAAAAAATTAGTCACCAACATTGAAAGAGAATCATTGAACTGTGGTAATGATAACAATAAATGTACGCACCTGACACGTGACCTTAAACAACCGCTCCTGCTTGACGGGGCCCCCCTAAATGGAGGTGGCGAGTTCCCTGGCGCTCCGCAGTATTGCCACTACGATTCTCGTCGAAAGTTTGTCAAAATGCCCTGTTGGTCGCTATGGGAGGGAAAATCTTGATTCTTGTGCGGTAATGAGATTTTTTTCAGATACACAGTTCATTATCACTTGTTGAACCCCCAAGTAAACTTAAAAATAGGAAAAAGCTGTTTCTGTGGAGATTTGTTGGTAGGCTCCCAATTTCACTGAATCTTTTCAACATAAGGACATTTCCCAAGGCTTGGGAGAGAACTTTCATCAGTAAAACAAAATAGTTACAGGCGGTGGTAATGAGCATTGAGTCTTTCAAGACCCAAAAAAATGCATCCATACCACAAAAATAAATAGTTTTTTCAGCGAGAAGCGCAGGTAGTGGTGAGATGAACACAAGGGGAAAGAAAAAACAACCATAGGACTAGTTTGTATGAAGAAAACCTCGAGATACACTAGGCTTGAGCTTTCTGTGAGAATCACCCATATCAAAAATGGGAAAAGAGTGAACTTGAAACGATTTTTCAATTATTTTTTTTGCCAATTCACCACTTTTTCGCCTTGAAAACGATTCCGTTGAAAAAAGGGCGTACAAGGTAGATCGCAAATAAATATCGTTATTCAACGCGTGTCCCGATTCGACATCGTTGATCACATCTGGACGTGAAACTAGTAGTGCGCAAGACGACGACGGATATTTTTGATTTTTTGATAACAATTTAACTATATTGTTGTAGCGACGGTAGAAATCGTACCCGGCGTTGACGGCGTTCTCATTGCCGACGTCGCTCCCGACGTTCAAACATATTTTAAATAAAATGCAATCGTCTTCTGGACATTGCTTTAAAAAATTTCTGACGGTCGCGGGTTCTGCGAAAAGTTTCAATTTACTTCTTCCACGCAGCGACAAACGTATTCCGGTGTTGACGAAATTAACGCCGAATTTATCGGTCAATTTAATGATGTTTGCAAGTTTGGTTGTAGTCTGTTCGATGGTATTGTCAAACATAGTTTTATAACTTTGTTATAACTTTAACCTGTTATAGGGTTAATGAAATTCGCAAAATCGGTAGCGCCATCTTTGTCGGTAGGATTCCATGTAAAAATTTGTTCCACTCAGATGAAATACCGCTGCGCCCCATTATAGCGACAAAAATCGGGAAATGTTCAGACACGTAGGTAGCTTCAGACGTAACAACCCCGGGAATACCATACAGTGGTTTAGAAAAGGTGGTAAAATGAATAGAATCGGTGGAAGGGTTATATATAGTGCGGTTTATTGATAACATGGTTGAATCACCAATAATATAAAAAAGTATGGCTTCTCGTAATATTTTGAACTAACTCAAACACTAAACATATTTGTAGTAAAAAGTGGTGTACGTGATAGTATTAGTCGATCAAGAGGTAATAAAGGTGTTTCGTTTTTTCGATACCGCCGCCGTTGAATTTATCATAACGACAACGTTATCCACGACGTCATTTTTGGTTTATTATTTTCAATAATGAACCTTTGGAATCGACCAAGAAAAAAAAAATTTTAACACCCCCTCAAAATTTGATGGTTTACGTTTCAAGGTATGTAGAATCCAAAAATCGAATAAAAATTTGGCCGTCCGTCCGCCGTCCGCCGTACGCCGTCCGCCGTCCGCCGTCCGCCGTACGCGGCACTTTTGCCCCTTAGCATTGACCGATTTTGATGAAATTTGGTATGTAGGCTCCATTTGGGGTCTAGTTGTGCCCCGAAGATTTTGGTTGATGTAGGTCACTTCTAAGGGTTCCAAAATGAATTTTGAAATTTTGAAAACGCCCTAACTCAAAAATTTTGATATAAAGGTATTGTTTTTCCTTCAATTTAAGATTCTGTAGAATTTTTAGAATTTTTTGAGACCACGCGGAGCTCTGTAGGTCAAACCGTTCGCTCACTACGAGAATTTAAAGTTTGGCCGTACGATAAATCAGAAACACGAGTGTGAATCGCAAAAGTGGCCTAATCGCCTTTCAAGTGTTAGCCGACCGAAATGCGATCAATGTTTTTCTTCATGTTTGATGGTTGGTGGCTTTGCAGACGAGTGATCTATATAAAAATAATAAACCATTGTGTAATAATTTGCAGCGTTTTTCCAAGACGATTTGGTGGTGATTGACTACGACGAATATGATGTAGATGGGCGAGGCGGTGATGGTGAGGGAGATTTGCCGTAATTGTTGTCTGTCTGGGACCCTCGTGTAACATGCGACGGGACTCCCATCACCTTGTCGAGCATACGCACATAGCTCTCGGGTGAATCACCCCGACAATATATGACCGTTTTGATTTCCGTGACGGATCTTAGAGGGATTTCTCTGGGGTTTTCACCATCGCGAAATCCGTATCCATGAGGTGGCGAAACGGACGAATCCCGCTTCCGCTTGAAGTTATCTCCGAAAGACATTTCAAGAACGAATGACCAACACAACTCGTCATCAAGGGGTATTTATCAGGAAGGACATCAACCAATCCGCGGTATCGTCTCACATGTAAAACTGCATTCACGTTTTACGCGGGCCCCGACTCGCTATATATATGAGACGTATAAAAGTGGGAGTTTAGTTCACTCCCTCACGAGGTTCATCTATTACCTGATTATGCAATCATCTTCTCCACCTTCTTCTCGGGGAGGCGAAACGCGCCGCGACGTGGTTTACACAGTTTACAAGACATACAATGGCGTCTATCAACGGCCAGGGGATCATCACGCCCCTGTGAATGACGCTGGTATGACGGCAATTACAACAATGCGAACAACGTTTTACTGTAAAGAGGGTATGCCGAATACAGATATGATCGTTGAACGATTACAACAATACGGAGCTCCGAGTGCTTCAGTTACTTTGGGTCCAGACGAATCTTCTATTAATAAACGATTACAACAATACGGAGCTCCGAGTGCTTCTTCAACTTTGGGTCAAGACGAATCTTCTATTAACCCATTAGAGCCCAGCGGGCTAGTAGCGGAACGGCAAACCTGGTCTCACAATTCTCCCAATTCTTGGTGTAATTTTGATTGTATTGTTTACTTTTTGGTCTTACAAGCTACCTAGATTCAGTTTGCTGCAGTGCATTCATTGATGCATTCAGTGCATGCATTGATGCATTCATTGATGCAGGAGTGCATTCAGTTTGAATGAATCAGTTGCTCAGTGTGGTTTATTCAGTCGCCAAGATGAGTGACAATCTGGTCGTTGATGGGCTGCGGCATTTATTGCCATAAGTGCTTCAAATTTTTATTTTGACGGTATTTCTTTGCATGGTTTTAGATTATGGTTGTTACCCAACGAGAACAGTTCATAACTGAGTAAATATCCCGTAGTAGCTGCGTGAAAAACTAAGCTGTATCATGGTGTTCCCAAATTAGCCCTCTGGGCACTTGGCGACACTTTTGTATACACATAGTCATCAGAAGTATGCCGTGAATATTATTCCAACAGATTTGATATTTGATCGATTTTGATTTGAGATGACATTATTTCGTTCATTATTACCATCTGATGATTTTTACCATCTTATAATTTCTTATATTTCATTGTTTGTAGACCGGAGTGAACCTCCAAGATGCGATCAACCCTTCGTTGGGGAATAATGAAGTATATGAACCAAACTCACTTGAAATAAATTCAAAATATCCGCCAATTTCTGTTGAAGAATTTAAATGATTTGTGGATATTTCAATCCTCAGGGATTTATTGTTCTCCCTCAAAACCCCTTTTACTGGGAACAATTGCCGGACAAGTGCACGCTGCTTGCCGTGTTGGCATAAGAAACAAGAAATGGTGATATTTTCCTTGGGGATAGACGCATCTACCCAAAAAGGGTGGATATTGCCATAGAAGATGTGGAATATCAACTCCACTCTTACCAGCTCTTTCCATATGTTCTAATTTAACCAGTTGGCATATTTCTCGATTTTTCAATTTCATTGAACTTTAATTTTGCAAGTGTAAGAGAAAATTGTGTTCTCCTTTCATATAATTTTGAGTAGCACAAACCAGTAACAGAAAATCTCTGAATATAGGCATTTTGAAGTATTCTGTCATAGGGAAAAAGTTTTATAGGTACGAGTTTTCGAAAGAATAGTTCTAAAGTTTCTCAATTACAGTTCAGATGGAATTGGCCCAGACGTTTTTGATAGGCTATGTCGTCGCCCGGAAACATCCAGTGACTTCTGGAAGACCTATTTCTACATCTAGGGTCAGCGATGCAATGATAATATAGACCACCACATTTTTTTTACAGAGGGGAAGAAAATGAAGAGATACGCAGGAATAAACTGCACTGCTTGATTATGCGCCATGTGTGCAAGATGTTCAAGCAGGGAATGTGCATTGACTATTTCGATACATTCCACTCAAAATTTTTGAGATAATATTTTAGTTGTCCAGTTTTTTTAAATAATTCGACAAAATTTACGGTTTTCAACTTTTTTGACGGTTGTTTGGTTTTACATACTTCAATAAACTGTTAAAAATGATCGTTCATGACTGCTAGGGCTGAGTGCCCAGAGGGCTAATTTGGGCACACCCCTTCATACCACCTTTTCGCAAGCCGAAATTTTTAATATTATTTTTCCAGTGCTTCTAGACATAATATGAGGTATCTTACCAAGTTTCACCAGAAATTTTAGAAAAAAATAATTACGGTCACTAATGGGTTAATAAACGATTCAAGCAGAATGAATAACATCAATGTCGTTCTTGTCAACCTCGTCGTCATCGTCGCCATCAACATGAACATCATCACCATTGCCATCTATCATTAAATGATAACAAATTTTAAATTTTAAATGAGTAACAAATTTTGTTACTCCTTTCCGTTATTGTCGACCAAATCGTATTTGTCCAGTTGAATATATTTTTGGGTTTGTAAAAAATACACACGACTTTAATATAAATCGTCTTGTCTTTTTACAACACAGTCCAGCGCTTTTCGTTTGATGTCGAAATATAATAAATATTTTGCTGTTTAGGCATAGTGTAGGCAACTAGCGCTGATTCCCCACAATGTACCGGGTTGGGGTAATGTTCTGTAGACGGTCATCTGTAAATGTTGCAACGTAACTTTATCTACGATTTTATTTCGGCGATATCGATCGTTCGTTCGGAATGTTCCCAAGTCGCAGTAGCTAAAATAAAATACTTAGGTAAAAACGTCTGCCAAGTTGGGTGGGCAGTATAGCTTCCTCACTCATTGTAACATGGACGTATAGTATCAGTTGCCGAAAAAATTATGATTCAAAGAGTTATTGAATACCAAAATATTGGCGATAATATGCGGGATAGGATTGCAAGTATTAATGTTTATAATATTTGTATAATTTTTATAAGGTAGGTATTATAGTTTATAATATTTTGTATTTTCAACGTAGAATTTTATTTAGCGGTCCACCGTCTAGGACCTAAACCACACAATCCCTGAAAATTTCATCGAAATTGGTTGAATAGTTGCGGAGTTTTGGTTGTAACAATAAATTTAAAGTTCGCGCATGCGCAGCGGCTATTGCTTGACCAATTTGATTGAAACTTATAGGGTGTCTCTTAGAAGTTAGTCCCTAACTAACCTCCAAATTTGAGCAAAATCGGTTCATTAGAAACCGAGGTTCCAGGAAATTCACGTTTGCGCATGCGCACTCGCTCCTATTGGTCCGAAGGTGCTGAAATTGATAGGGGACCGTCTAGGACCTAACCCGCACAATCCCTGAAAATTTCATCAAAATCGGACCACAGGTTAGTATAGTTTTGCCCGGGACAAGGATTGACCACAGACAGACCGACAGACAGACAGACCGACAGACAGACAGACAGACACGGAACCAAAATTGTTTGGGAAGCTCTAAAACGCAAAAAGCAAGTGGAAATTTTGATTTTGGAGGACATTTTTTTTTTCACTTCTTTCACGAATACAAAGATTCCCTACCTTCGGTAGTGAGGAAGCAAAAATTTGTGCGTCGATGGACGAATCAGAACATAGAAAAGGTTGATGGTGATGAGACGAGATTTGGTCATATTTACAACATTTACATTCGTGTATAACGTAATTGTTGACGATGAATTCTCGTATTTGATGGGGAAGTTCGTTGAATCGCCTCAGATTAATCTTTAGGAATTTTGAAATGTGGATTCGTCGGTTCGAGGTATGCCGACCACGAAGTTCTGTCGCTACGGGTTTTGTCGCCGTCGTTGGCGACAGTGGCTGCGATTGAGTCCACAGTTGATCCTCCGCCATCGTTCGTAACTGCGGCTGCGGTTGTAATATTATTATTTTCCGTATCGGTTGTCGAAGTAGTATTACTCAGAGTAGTGGTAGCAGGTTTTTTTCTTGATCTACGCCGATACTATTGTGAAACGCCAATGCTGCGCCAGCGCGTAGTTTCTCTATGAAATTTGAACGTCGCACCGGATCGACGCCAAGTATAAGCCAAAACGTAATGACTATACTCAATAGCAGTACAACAAGACCGACAAATGTACAAATTTGAGCAAACGAGTAAGTTGTGAAGACGATCAACGCAATCGTTATATAAGTTGCGTACTTCAACGTCATTTTGGTTTATTATTTTCAATAATGAACCTTTGGAATCGACCAAGAAAAAAAAAATTTTAACACCCCCTCAAAATTTGATGGTTTACGTTTCAAGGTACGTAGAATCCAAAAATCGAATAAAAATTTGGCCGTCCGTCCGCCGTCCGCCGTACGCCGTCCGCCGTACGCGGCACTTTTGCCACTTAGCATTGACCGATTTTGATGAAATTTGGTTGTAGGCTCCATTTGGGGTCTAGTTGTGCCCCGAAGCTTTTGGTTGATGTAGGTCACTCCTAAGGGTTCCAAAATCAATTTTGAAATTTTGAAAACGCCCTAACTCAAAAAATTTCGATATAAAGGTATTGTTTTTCCTTCAAATTAAGATTCTATAGAATTTTTAGAATTTTTTGAGACCACGCGGAGCTCTGTAGGACAAACCGTTCGCTCCCTACGAAAATTTAAGGGTTTATATTGAAATATATATATATATATATAAATCAAAACACGAGTGTGAATCGCAAAAGAGGCCTAATCTCCGTTCAAATTAGAGCTGACCGAAATGCGATCGATGGTTGGTGATTTTGATTTTTTTTTAAATTTTTTTATTTTTTTTTATTTTTTATTTTTTTTATTTTTTATTTTTCTTTATATTGGATGGTTGGTGATTTTGTAGACGAGTGATCTATATAAAAATAATAAACCGTTGTGTAATAATTTGCAGCGTTTTTCTTCGTGGTTAAAAGAAGACATTAAATTGTCCATAATCATTTTGGTCGTATCAACTGACGGGAAATTTGGAATAGGATATTCGTAGGTGCTTTCCCCCACTGAGGAAGGTGAGGAGGAAGTTGTCATTATCGACTCGCGAGTAATACACCGTGAGATGGGTATCAAAAATTTTTCAGTCTTATTGTCAACGAAACAAGTTCGTGGGTTAGTCGAAAAAGAAGAATTTAATGACGACGATAGTACTCGAAACCTCGATAACAAACGTTCGGCGGTGGCATTGTTCGTCGATACTATTTCACTAATTTACCCACTTTTGTGCGTAGCCGCGTCACACACCGAATCGTTTAATGAAGGTATTTTACACAACATGACAAACGAGGTAGTTAAAAAAGTACGGATTATAATTACCTGTATCAATAAGCGTAAAAGATTGGAATATTTGTACTTGGGTCTCGATCACAAAGCTCCGCAAAACAAAAGATACACTCAACATATGCGACGGTCGAGTTCTTCTATAATTGTGCCGAACGAAATTCGTTTACAAGCATTTAAATTCGTATGCTTGGCAATTAGCAAATTATGCTCGACTTTGAGTATATCTTACGCCGATTCATACGGATATCAGTACGGTGAAGGCGAACAAATTGCACTATGGGCAGCCAACCGATGGTTAGAAGGCGATAAAAAGAATGTGAATAACGACGAGTACGACGAACGAATTGCATATGTTTGTGGCGTCGATTGGGATATTATAGTTGGGGTTCTCGCGACAAATTTTCGTTTGGCGTCTGAAAAGGGCAATCGACGGCGACGTGCGATCGAATTTTGGTTTATTATTTTCAATAATAAACCTTTGGAATCGACCAAGAAAAAAAAATTTTAAAACCCCCTCAAAATTTGATGGTTTACGTTTCAAGGTACGTAGAATCCAAAAATCGAATAAAAATTTGGCCGTCCGTCCGCCGTACGCCGTACGCCGTACGCGGCACTTTTGCCCCTTAGCATTGACCGATTTTGATGAAATTTGGTATGTAGGCTCCATTTGGGGTCTAGTTGTGCCCCGAAGCTTTTGGTTGATGTAGGTCACTTCTAAGGGTTCCAAAATCAATTTTGAAATTTTGAAAACGCCCTAACTCAAAAAATTTAAATATAAAGGTATTGTTTTTCCTTCAATTTAGGATTCTATAGAATTTTTAGAATTTTTTGAGACCACGCGGAGCTCTGTAGGACAAACCGTTCGCTCCCTACGAAAAATTAAGTGTTTATGTTGAAATATATATATATATATATATATAAATCAAAACACGAGTGTGAATCGCAAAAGAGGCCTAATCTCCGTTCAAATTAGAGCTGACCGAAATGCGATCAATGGTTGGTGATTTCGATTTTTTTAAAAATTGTTTTGAATTTTTTATTTGTACCTATTTTTTTATTTTTATTTTTTATTTTTATTTTTTTTCCTTCATATTGGATGGTTGGTGATTTTGTAGACGAGTGATCTATATAGAAAAATAATAAACCATTGTGTAATAATTTGCAGCGTTTTAAAATTGCAATCTCCGACTAGATTCCGCGATAATCCGTACGTTTTAATCAATTGGACTCTTCCTTCGCAACACGAATTCCTAGTCGGCGTGTTTATATCGTTCGTCACAGGTTCAGATTACTTTCCCGGTGTAGTACTGGAACCAAACGGCAATACATTAACATATATGATTCACTCAATCTTCAGTGCAACGAAAAAACTCGAAAGTCTATCGAAAGAATGCTTCGCTCGATGCTGTCAAACAATGTTGTACATACGGAAGACTTTAAACTTTTCGTAGCCCATATTATGAAATGTTTCGCCACAGACGATTTAAGCGGCATCGCACAAATGGCTTTAACTTGGCCAGCAACGACGATAACAACCAAAGTTGTCACAGACTCAAATTTCCGTGAAATAACTACTTATCTTTTACGATTAATCTGGAATTTTTTGTATTACGTCAACACTGTTTACGACGAAAGTTGTGAACAGTTTACTTCGTACGATTACAAGTTTCGTTACAATTTCTCACCCGACTCGGAATTTTCCAAATTAAACGGCACCTCAGCTTTTCACAGTAATTCGGTCGTCCAACCTCAAAATGTACGTAGTGTGTTGAAAAATGCCATTTACGAGTATGGGGAAAACATTGTAAACTACGTCACACAAGTTGTTTTTGAGACACGAGAAAATCTCAAATGTAACCACGTATCAGATAGTTCGATGGTTTCCATGTTATCCGGTGCGATTGTAGTTGATGCGAGATGTACGCGCGACGACGGTGTTGCCACAGACCGTTTTCGTTACCAAACTCCGATCGTTACAAACATTATTCGGCAAAATGACATTAGATTGTTGTATCGTTCCAATGATTCAAACACTCGAATTCTAGGTGTAGATTATCAGTGCGACCGAATTTATGTCACGACAAATATCAAAAATGACGATTCATTGGCCCTCGTCATAATCGGTAACGACAATGTGTCATCCATAGAATTATTGGTCGGCGACGAAAAAAATAAAGATGATAACGTCGAGACCCTCACCCTCATATGCAAGAAGATGGACGATTCAAAAATTGACAGAATGATTGGTAGTGACGACGTTGGTTATGAGGGTTCTTCACCCGAGACGGCGACAACGGCAAATTTAGAAGACAATTTTTATAAAATTAATTTACTGGCTAGTAAACGGTGTCAGATTTTCGACATTTATCTGGGTACCTTTGTGAAATGCCGGCGCTAATGGGTTAAACGCGTCAAGACGAACTACAGTGCCGACGTCTTTTGTTTGAGGGGCTACGTTTCCGTTTTGAAACCGCGCATGGTCTTGACGAAGAACGGCGACGGCGACGGGTTGAGGTTTGCTGACGTTTATTGCTACGACTGCGGCTACGACTACGTTTACGACGACTACTTCTTCGGGTTCCGACGGAATTTCTACTCGTACTTCTACTGAAATGAAATGAAATGAAATTGAATTTATTCCTCCAAATTTTCGAACATTACATAATGTGGCATAAGTAATTTATGAGTAAATAATATATAAAAAAAAGTATAAGAACACTATTTAAATTAACAGATCCACTTAAATACCTGGAATTTCCCCACACCAAAGAACATAGTTCCGTGCTGGGTGGGGGAGCCACTCCCGATTGTTACAACGTGGTTATAAGTTGCGGACTTGTCACGACTTGCGGACTAGAAATTATTCCTTCCTATGGATAAAGATTCACGAGAAACCTAATTCAACCTAATACCTAACAACTAAGAACTTATTACATTAACTTCGTGAGATAAAATTATTCCATATAAATACTTTTAAACATGTTTTCACAAATGAAATGTCCTTGGGAAATGAGCCAACTAAAGACAATTTTTTTGTACGCTGGACGTTTATAATTATTTGGGTTGGTTATAGTAGAGGGTGCTATTCGCAGTAATAGTGGCATACTATAGAAAATATGACGTGTAGTACCTTTTAAACGTGACTGAGGAGCAGGTATAATATTTTGCGTAGTGGGTCGAAAAGAATAAGGACAGTTGGATGTGTGTGAGTAATTGAACCAATCTGGATGCTTGTGCATAAACATGAGAGCAGACTTAACATATAATTGGCCAACAGAGAACACCTTAGTCAAGGAGTATAATTCTGCTGTCGGAAACCTTTTAGGTTTTTTATTATAATTTTCAAAATGGCTTTTTGAGCTGTCTCCAGGGGACGCAACAAAGATGGGAAGGCTCCACCCCATACCACTATGCCAAAGCTCAATAAGCTCTGAGTCAATGCTTTATATACAATCAAAAGGGAATCATAGCTGAGACTATTCCTGACACTGTAGTATACATAAACCATGTTCATTACTTTTTTAGCGAGGGACAGAATGTGCTCCTCCCATCTAAGGTTTTCATCCACAATGACGCCCAAGTACCTTGCAGACGCCACTCTTTCCAATGTCGGGCACAGACATGAATTTAAATCCTCATTACCGCAACTATGAAGCTTCAAGATATGATGTATTTGTGACCTACTTTTCGATTTCGAAATTACCAAATATTTCGTCTTGCCGACATTTAAGCTGAGGGTGTTGGAGGATAACCACTCTACTAAGACTACGACTACGGTTGCGTCGACTGCTACTATTGGATCGGGATCGGAGCATGACTACATCATCAGTACGCGCTTTTCTTCGATTGCCTACGTTCGATGAAGATACATTTCTTCTGCAAACCCCACCGCTACACGCGTTGGTTGCGATTTTGAACATAATATTTTATCGAGGGTTTTTTATTTAGTCTTACGAGTATATAAGAGATGGCCGACAATAACGTTTTTGTTAAAAATAACAATTTAGAATATACTTTACAAACATTATATAAGCATGTAAATATAATCAAACAACTTTCACGAAAACAAATTTCACTGCTACCTTCCTTACAACATTTACCTTTAGAACGACAAATTGCGTTGTTGATTTCTAACGTCGTCGTCGAAGCCATAAAAATACGGTTCACATCGAAATCGTTGGATTGTAAATATCGTGACAACTTTTTCAAAAATATTTACGTGTTAGACGGAAGTGAGTAAAATCGTCTCGACGTTACAGGATCGTCGTCGGTACGAACTGACGTCGTATGCAACCAGAACCAACACATGGGTCCGTATACGGAAGACCAATTGACAACGTCGGGAGTAAAGTACCGTTTCATATCGTCTAAACCGTGAGATGAATACATTTGATAGAAAATCGGATCGTACAGTAATTCGTCGGTTAAATTACCGATATTGATATCGAGAACAATGGCGCGAATAAGAGTTTTAAATATTCGTCGCGTGAGAGCGATCGTTTGTGAATCGGTAGTTGGACGAGTATCAAATGCCGTACTAATGGAAAATACAGGGTGTCACCCTTTCGGGCGCACCACCGGGCAGGGTTCGATTCTACAACTAATTTGCAACAAAAAATGTCTCCTAGCAATTTTTTCTTAGAGGCTTCGTTTTCGAGTTATTTCACTTTGAAGATTTTTTTCGTGTTTTTGACCTTACATCACTAAAATGGCTGTAACTCCCTTAATTGATGAAATAATTGGAATTTGATTATTTCATTGGAAAGAGCGTCAAATTTCCTATCTCCCTGATGGGGCTTTAGAAAATTTCAAATGAAACGAACGAGTGTAAAATAAGCCAAAAGTAAAAAATTGGTAAAGTTTCGAAAATGTTTACTTTTTTCAAAGTTTGATTCTCGAAACGTCGTAAACGGAAATTTCCATGCTGTAAGCCTAAAAGTTGCATGTGAATCCCAGCTTTCTAACGACGTAGTATTTTTTTTTCTTTAAACACCACTTATTCAGATGGAAAACGACGTTTTTAGGGCTGAAAACGTTCATTTTTGGGTGTAAATCGGCGTTTTTTACCATAAATGCTTTCCAACTCAATAAATCATTTGACATGAAATTTTACGTACTTTTGACGCTGAATCGAGTGGTAATACTTTCCGATCTCCTCGACAAACAAAAAGTACTTTTCAAGCCTTTTCCTTTGGGCGAAGGGCTCAATCTCGTTGTTCGTTTTATCCAAAATTGTCTTTAAGGGAGGTCTGGGTTATTAATGACTCGCACTCCTTCCACTTTGTTGACTTACCCAATTTTTGCCCTTAGTCTTGAAAATATCGTCCCGATCATTTGCGGGAAGCTTTATCTTTTCGATAAATTACAAGGTCGAGGACTCAGTTTAACCCAGAAAGGGCTTGAAAAGTACTTTTTGTTTGTCGAGGAGATCGGAATGTGTTACCACTCGATTCAGCGTCAAAAAGTACGTAAAATTTCATGTCAAACGATTTATTAAGTTGGAAAGCATTTCCGGTGAAAAACGCCGATTTACACCCGAAAATGAACGTTTTCTGCTCTAAAAACGTAGTTTTCTAACTGAATAAGTGGTGTTTTAAACAAAATGACTACACCGTTAGAAAGCTGGGATTCACATGCAACTTTTAGGCTTACAGCATGGAAATTTCCGTTCACGACGTTTCGAGAATCAAACTTTGAAAAAAGTGAAAATTTTCGAAACTTTACCAATTTTTTACTTTTGACTTATTTTACACCCGTTCGTTTCATTTGAAATTTTCTAAAACCACATCAGGAAGATAGGAAATTTGACGCTCTTTCCATTGAACAAATCAAATTTCAATTTATTTCATCAATTAAGGGAGTTACAGCCATTTTAGTGATGTAAGGTCGAAAACTCGAAAAAAATCTTAAAAGTGAAATAACTCGAAAACGAAGCCTCTAAGAAGAAATTGCTAAGAGACATTTTTTGTTGCAAATTAGTAGTAGAATCGAACCCTGCCCGGTGGTGCGCCCGAAAGGGTGACACCCTGTATACTAAAATCTACGTTGTCACCTGATTCGGCTGCAAACGGTATTTTAATTCCACGCGGATACGACAATTTAATTATTATTTCGGCGCATTCGTAAATTTCGTTGTATTCGTTTTCCGAAGGTTCGCGTTTATGTATAGCGTGAAAAGCTAAACATGCTACTTCGGTCGCTAATTCGGCCAAGTAGGTTCTATTTTTGAAATGATCCTCGTTGGAAAAAGAAGACGTCGATGTCGATGTTAAAGTAATGGGCGAAATGCACGCTGAAATAAATATCGAAATTGTCATATTTAAATATAATCGCAGAGGAACGTTAGCGTGTTGTAGGACATTTTCGATAAAAACTAAATTTCCGCATAACCAAGAAGTTGTTGTGGAATCCGATAAACATCGTTTTTCGAAGTAAGCGAAACGAATTGGACCCAAAATATTAATTAAAGTGTTGCGTTGTTTAGCGATTAGAGATGTGAGTTGATTTTTAAACCAAATTCTTCGTTGTTCGTCAGTAATAGTGATATTCGTCGCCGTCGTAGCGGTAGTATCGTCGTCCGATATCGTCGCACTCCCCATTGTCGCATTTAAGGAGTGGGGTGTTAGTTTTCCGCCTGAGAGCAAACCTGAGACAAAGGCGGTTGGAAGTCACACGGAAGTAGACAACGGCGAGCCTTAGTCCCATAACGAGCGTGAAAACGACAAATTGAATGGTCGCTAGGGGTGTTTTTGGGAGTAGCTGATCGAGAGCGAGGCTGAGACTGTCCATCCGGGCGGGAATGGTGGCCTGTGTGGTGCAGAGCAGCGATAGAAGCGGTTAATTGCGCAATCTGGGACTCTAAGCGATCAAAACGGTCGGTGGGAGCCTGACAACCTGAGGAAACGTCAGCATCGTGGATGGCATGGACGGGATACTGTATGGGGGACAGTTCGAGAACTTTGTCTGCCATGACAGCTAAATTATCGAGAGGGTCGGAGGAGGAAGCGAGAATCGCGCGGATGTGGACTGGCAGGCGTTGTAAAAACATTGTTTTCAGGAATTCGTCCTGAACCTGACTTCCAGCCAAAGAACGCATCTCACGGAGAAGTTGAGACGGCTTCCGATCCCCCAGATCGAGTTCTGTCAGGAGCTTGTTGACTTTGCGACCCTCGGATATTTCAAACTCAGCCTGCAACCGATTCATAAATTGAAACTAAATGAAATAGCAGAGATGTATGCAAAGTGTGCAGTAGAATTATATAGTTGAAAATAAGTGTGATAGAAAAAACTACAAGTTTGAGATTTCGTGAACGACTAACTTTTATTCAAAGATACAGGTAAATACAAAACAGTATCTTTGAAGCAACACAATCATCGGGTGAAAACCCACTGGATTAGAATCTCAACACTCTCCCTTAATCCTGGGTTTTCAACTCTCGCTTTGACTCTTCAAACGTAGTCCATTAACACAGATTTCAAATCTTTCATTTTAAAATGTTTCATCAGATCCGTTTTCAATTGTAACATAGATTTATCATTGTTATAAAATATCAGAAAATCGTTAACATATAGACCTGCAATTACCATCGACTTGCCAGAAATTTTGTAGTAAACACTACAGTCATTTTTGGATTGTGTGTACCCAATCCTTGCCAATACTTTGTTGACTTCCTTATTCCAAGCTCTTGAGGCTTGTTTTAGGCCATAAATTGCCTTATTCAGTTTGCAGTTTGCATCTTCTCTCCCTTTTACTTCAAAATTTTCTGGTTGTCGCATATAAACTTCCTCATCTAAAATTCCATTGAGTTTATCAGGCCCCGAGAGCGCTTCTTCCACAGATTTCGGTGAATCTCCAGTTTCCATTGGCGAATAGAAAACATAATCTCCGAAGCGTTCCGGTTGTCTCCTCTCACGTAGTGGATATCTTCTTTCTTCCTGATTTACATTAATTTCAACATTATTTGACTCTCCCTCAATCGAATCTTCTATATTTTGATTAGGATAGTTTCCATTATCAGAAGTCATTGATTGGTCACTAATATTTTGAGGAACACGAGGATCATAATAAATAGTACTGGGCGATTCTTGACTTTCACTGATTTCTATGTTATTCACTTCAGACTTGATTTCCTTATATTCATTTTCAAGGAATTCAACATCTCTGGCTTTTACAACTTTTCCAGGGTGATTCTTATCGAACAATCGATAACCCTTGGTATTTTCGCAATACCCAATGAAAATCAATTCTCTGGATTTAGCATCCCATTTAGTTCTTTTCTGGTCTGGAACATGCATGAATGCTCTACATCCGAACACTCTCAGATTGCTCAAATCTGGTTTTCGTCCAGCCCAAGCTTCTTCAGGAACCTTACCATTCACAGCACATGTTGGGGAACGATTCTTCAAAAATATTGCGGTACTGACAGCTTCACCCCAAAACTTACGAGAAAGTCCAGAATCCAAAAGCATACTTCTAGCCTTTTCAGTCACAGTTCTTATCGTCCTTTCAGCAACTCCATTCTGTTCGGGAGTGTAAGGAACAGTCGTCTGGTGTCTGATTCCTTCTGACTTCAAGTATTCCTGAAAAACTTTATTAGTGTATTCGGAACCATTATCTGTCCTCAATTTCTTGATAAATTTGCCCGTTTCTTTTTCAACAGCTATCTTGAATGCCTTAAATTCCTCAAAGGCGTGATCCTTAGATTTTAGCAAAATTCCAAATGTTTTTCTAGTATAGTCATCAACCAGAATCATGAGGTACCTAGCACCACCCCAGGTCGTTTCACTCATTGGACCAGCAATGTCTGAGTGGACAAGTTCTAATACATCTTCTGCTCTAGTTCCCTTGATACTTTTGTTGAAAGGCTTTTTAGTTTGTTTACCTTCCAAACACCTAACACAAGGCACTTTTTCAGATGGTACTGTAACATTGACTCCTGTAACAAGATTTTGTAACGTTCTCATTCCTTTACGATTTAAATGTCCTAATCTCCTGTGCCATAATTCGTGTGACAACATTAGAGCTGAGGATCTTTGATGAGTTGTATTCATTGAACGATTGTTCAAATTCAAACGATAAACACCTCCAACATTTGACGCAGTAACATCAGCTACTCCTTGGATAGTACATTTTCTGAACATCTTACAACCATCCGCATCAAAAATTACAGTTAAACCTTTTTCGACAAGTCTACTAACTGATATTAAATTCGTAGCGAGACCAGGAACGTACATCACATTAGTAATAGTTTTCTTTTTCCCATCAGCAACTATATCAACATTTCCAATAGTATTACAGTTCAGTTTTTCATTATTGGCTACACTTACTTCTTGGTCATCACAATTTTTCAATGAATCCAGCCAATCATTTCTCATAGTCATGTGAGAAGTGGCTCCGGAATCAACAAACCAGTCAGAATCATTGAAATGAGAAGAAGTGCCAAGAGCTGCTCGAAGTTTATCAGCAGCGGGCAAACCACCACTAGATCTGGATACCGGTAACATTGGAGCTTAATGTGGTCCACTTGAGCCAGGTAAAGAAGGAGGTAGGGTCACGTGACCAGTGAATGAACGCTTAGTAGCCATGCAACCATAAGCCGAGATTTACAAAAAGATTTCTGGTCTCCTAGGGCCTGAAACTTAACGACGGCTAGACAGTTATAACAATAATCTATTCCAGAACACAATAAAATTGTTATTTGTTGAAAAATGTGAAGCGAATATTGTAGAAATACGCTTAAGTGAAAAATGAGACAAACACCCAGTGAATGAACGAAGTTTTCCAGTGAATGAACAGGGGTATTTTCCAGTGAATGAACACACAGGTTGAACGGCTTGAACTTCTAGTTAACTTTTAATTGTTATAAAAAATAAGGCACAAATGCCAAGGAACAGTGGAACAAGGAACATAAATTACATATTCAGCCAACGATTATTCAGTCTTCAGATAGGTAAATTAGATATCACAATATTAGGAATAAAAATTAATTATCACAATTATCACATTTGAACGGACCATTTCCAGTGTAGTCCGTACACTTGTCGTGCCACCACAATTCACACTGGCAGCACTGTATCCAGTCAGTAACTGGTGGCTCTTCATATCGTTCATCACACCCCGGGCAAATGAATTCAGCAGCTGGCAAAGCTGGTAAAGAAGGAGGTATAGGTATTCTCCCGTCACCATCAGCCATGGTACAAAATCGGCGAACCTACCTACTACTTTCGTACCTAATCTCAAAACTATACTACTGTTTTCAACTACTACTCACGAACTCTGGGCAACATAACCAATTGAAACTAAATGAAATAGCAGAGATGTATGCAAAGTGTGCAGTAGAATTATATAGTTGAAAATAAGTGTGATAGAAAAAACTACAAGTTTGAGATTTCGTGAACGACTAACTTTTATTCAAAGATACAGGTAAATACAAAACAGTATCTTTGAAGCAACACAATCATCGGGTGAAAACCCACTGGATTAGAATTTCAACATTCATGAGGTCGGTGTAGGGCGTCGCTGACGGTCGTTTGAGCAATAAATCCGAGATGAGCTCGGCGACGTCGCCCTCGAGAGAGGCTAATACGTAGTTGTATTTTGTAATCTCTTGAGTTACGGGAGAGTTTGCGAATTGTGCATCGACTTGAAGTCGCCAAACCTTAACATTACGACGCCACAAAGGTGGAATTTTAATCGATACTTTAGCGACTTGCTCACCTTGGGTGCAGGATGGCGAGGGTTCCGGTCCTGGCGTGGTCATGTTGCCGAGGAAAATGCGAGAATGCGCGGCGATACGACGAAAACGCGAGAATTCGCGACGGAACGGTGAAAACGCGGGAATGCGCGGCGGAACTCGCGATCTATCTGAACGTCAAAGGAAAAAAACTTTCACGGGGTCACCAATGTATCCCATATTAACGTTAGACAGACGTAAGACCGGTGAACAAGCGTAGGTAGATTTTATTTAATACGGAACCGACAGAATTTTTGAAGGACATAAAAGAACTCGGAACAAAATCAAATTGAGATAATAAAAACACGTCAGCTAACATCAGCTGATGTTTAGCACCTGGCTACTGTAGTCGGCCGACACCCACAAACTCATTTATATATTTTTACTTTTACAGGTTAATTTTCTAATTTCGATAACAATAATGACACTATAAGCGACGAAGACGTTTCTGACGAATTATTGTTAAGCGGCATCTTACTTGTATCATTTACCAAGGACGATGCCGGCGACGGAGACGACATAATTGGACAAATCAAGTTTAACATTTGATTAGTATGAGTACTGTTTAAAATTTTCAACCAAACACTTTTGTCAGCTTCAATTGTAGCCGATAATTTGGTGACTCCTATATTCTTTAACGTTAATTCAAAAACGTTTACGGGAGTAACTAATCCCAATGACTGTGTCGCCGAAACACACATCCAAAAATCATTTGTGTTAACTTGTGTCAAAGATCCACTAGTAAAATCGTACGTAGGTAGTGATTGAAGACGTTCTTTTGTGCGCGTACTTAAAATGGTATACATAGCGAATACAGCCATTGTCCCAAATGACCCTCCATTTCGCATAAATAATTGAACAGATTCGCGAGTGGTGAGAGCGGTAGTATTCTCACCACCGCCCTCGTTTCGTGTGACCCATTTTTCAAACGAATCTCTAAAAAGTTGGTCGTATTTCGATGTCGTTCTTGACGTTGTTCAAGGGTTTTCGTGATATTTTGGTTAGGGATAAGCCTCGAAACCCAATCAGTTAATTTTCCGATATCTAGCGAAGCGATAGGCCACGTGACCGGCATTAAAGAACTTTTAGCTAGTCGAGGTTTATCGCACCAGTAAATAGCTCTAGCCGCCATAGATAGAGCGCTAAATGTTTTATCGTCGAGAGAAGTTAATAAATTCCTAACAGTAGGCCCGATAACGTTTTCAACGCAGCTGTAAGTATTTACCGCCAACCAATTATAATACATCATAAAAATTCTATTCGCTCCTATGTTTTCGAGTGCCCTCGATTCGTGCGTTCTCGTTCGAGTATCTAGTCGAGCGCACAAACTTTGTTGAAGGAAAATGTACACGATATACGTTGGACTAGCAAATTTTGGATAACGAAATAACATAAAATCGAATAATTGCATATGCAAAGAAAATACTTCTTGGTCGAGGGTATCCGATGAAACCGCCGTCGTTTTCACGCATGCTTCGACTAGTTGACGCAGTTCTACATTTATATCTGTCGATGACAAATTATTTAGTTCAATTAATTTGTGCGTAACTATAGCGTCGCTGTACGCGTGATCAAACATAATTTCCATTTCTTTGGATTTCAAAGAGAGACAAAATTTATTGAATATCGTAGAATACGCATCGCCGTCGTCGTCGTCGCCGTTACCGTCGTACAGTCTTTCGTTTCGTCCGTATTAAATACCGACGACGGTAACGGCGACGACGACGACGGCGATGCGTATTCTACGATATTCAATAAATTTTGTCTCTCTTTGAAATCCAAAGAAATGGAAATTATGTTTGATCACGCGTACAGCGACGCTATAGTTACGCACAAATTAATTGAACTAAATAATTTGTCATCGACAGATATAAATGTAGAACTGCGTCAACTAGTCGAAGCATGCGTGAAAGCGACGGCGGTTTCATCGGATACCCTCGACCAAGAAGTATTTTCTTTGCATATGCAATTATTCGATTTTATGTTATTTCGTTATCCAAAATTTGCTAGTCCAACGTATATCGTGTACATTTTCCTTCAACAAAGTTTGTGCGCTCGACTAGATACTCGAACGAGAACGCACGAATCGAGGGCACTCGAAAACATAGGAGCGAATAGAATTTTTATGATGTATTATAATTGGTTGGCGGTAAATACTTACAGCTGCATTGAAAACGTTATCGGGCCTACTGTTAGGAATTTATTAACTTCTCTCGACGATAAAACATTTAGCGCTCTATCTATGGCGGCTAGAGCTATTTACTGGTGCGATAAACCTCGACTAGCTAAAAGTTCTTTAATGCCGGTCACGTGGCCTATCGCTTCGCTAGATATCGGAAAATTAACTGATTGGGTTTCGAGGCTTATTCCTAACCAAAATATCACGAAAAACCTTGAACAACGTCAAGAACGACATCGTGAATACGACCAACTTTTTAGAGATTCGTTTGAAAAATGGGTCACACGAAACGAGGGCGGTGGTGAGAATACTACCGCTCTCACCACTCGCGAATCTGTTAATTATTTATGCGAAATGGAGGGTCATTTGGGACAATGGCTGTATTCGCTATGTATACCCTTTTAAGTACGCGCACAAAAGAACGTCTTCAATTACTACCTACGTACGATTTATTAATATATTTAAATAATATATTTAAATATATATATATATATTTCAAAATAAACACTTAAATTTTCGTAGGAAGCGAACGGTTTGTCCTACAGAGCTCCGCGTGGTCTCAAAAAATTCTAAAAATTCTATAGAATCTCAAATTGAAGGAAAAACAATACCTTTATTTCAAAATTTTTTGAGTTAGGGCGTTTTCAAAATTTCAAAATTGATTTTGGAACCCTTAGAAGTGACCTACGTCAACCGAAAGCTTCGGGGCACAACTAGACCCCAAATGGAGCCAACATACCAAATTTCATCAAAATCGGTCTATGCTAAGTGGCAAAAGTGCCGCGTACGGCGTACGGCGGACGGACGGCCAAATTTTTATTCGATTTTTGGATTCTACGTACCTTGAAACGTAAACCATCAAATTTTGAGGGGGTGTTAAAATTTTTTTTTCTTGGTCGATTCCAAAGGTTAATTATTGAAAATAATAAACCAAAATGAGGGGGGTTCGATGGAACCGATTCCGGTATTGGCGGCTTTTGTTGTGGCGAAGAAGAAGAATGTGAAGGAGGAGAAGAGGGAAATGGGGGAAAGGAAGGTTCTATGGTTATGGCAATGGGTGTCGACGGCGGTGAAGGTTGGTTAGTTGGAATTTCGTCGCGATAAGTTGTTGTCGGAAACGGTGGCGGCCCCGATCGTAGTAGTGCCGGTTGTTCCTCGTGATCTGACGATGAATCATCCTCGAGTGATTCATCGTTCGATGTAAATTGAGAAGTTGCGATAGTTGCACGACCGGTTTTTTCAACCGCAGATGTAGGATTAACGTTAGCGTTTTCCTCTTTACGGCGTTCAATCAATGTTGTACGATATACTACATAAATTGCGACCAATATAACAACAACAACCAGCATTACTACAACTTCCATCGTATCGTTTTCTTACCATCTAAAATTGTCGTCATTCGAATGTCTCGAATTCGAACAGTATTATCACAGTTTCACACATTTGTTGTCGTCTTTGAGTGTGCAAAATTCCTTGTTCTCCTCTCTCCCTCAATTGGAGGTAGAAAAATTCACTGCGTGAATCGAGCTACTACGATAGAACAACTTTTCAAGACGTGTTGTCACCATCATTATGATCGAAACCCATCCGTCTTTCACGACCTCGCCACGTTCAGTCCCTAATCAAATAGTAGCATCTTCCAACTCCGCTCTTCCGCTCTCGACAATTCAAAACCAAAGCCAAATAGCTTTACTTTACAGTACTTTTACACTGGGGCCGGAATCAACAGATGATGATCCCCTTAATCAAATTATTCCATTACCACCGTCATCGACAGATCAATTCAACGATCCCTGTACGTCGAGAACTACGCCATCAGTCCAAGAACCACCAGGTACTACCGAAACTTCTTCCGAAACGGTTTTATTCGTTCGACCTCCTAGTAATCCTTTACCATATCTACCTTTTCCGCCGTCGTCGCCGACCAATGATTATCAACTCGAGGGGTTGTCGGGATACGACGAGGCGGCGGTGTTGCAAGAGCTCCTAAATTTCACCCGATCGGTCTCGCAAAACGATAAACATTGACCCCATGACGTATTTTTCTCATTCGTCGACGTGCTAAGAACCCCTCCGTTCAATGACGACAATCTAAACGCCGTACAAAAAATGCTCATCAATCACGTCAAAAAGACACTTTTTTTAATTATCGCGTTGATTATCGTCGCGACGACGATAATCAAGTGCACGTTAGATGTCAAAAAAACGATGACTGTGTCTAACCTCAACAAAAATATAGACATGCCACCGTTATCGTCGGCCACTTCGGCAGCGTCGTACGCTTATTTTGGGCTGTCTGGTGCAGTCAAGAGTCGAGGATTTTCAAAACGTGAACACAAACTTTTCGATAAAACGTTCAACACGTCAGATTCTGCCGATAAAAATAGAATAATTAATAGATGCGAAGCTAGAGGATTGTATTTAGGCACCGAAGATTTAGGCGCGTATAATTTTTTTTTTTTTTAAATGGTTTATTTCCAACAGTTATTACAAAATACATCATGTGGTTAGTAACTTAGGAGGTGTTTTACACCTCTAACACCTTAGGTTTTATGATCACTATTACAAGTTAGGCTTTCAAAAGAAATTAATCTTCCATATGAGCAAGGTGCTCGTGGCGGAAGATGAGTTGAGATCGGCTGATAGAAGATATAAAATAAGAATTATGAATTAGATACATATGTTATGATAATTATAATTATGTTACAACAAGTATTAATGTAATTTTTTTTTTTAAATAATCCTACTATTGTTATTTATTTATTTATTTTATTACGTGTGCAGTAAGCACTCTCTGAGCTGGTCTTAAACAACTCGGGTAAACTTATTGTACAATAGATTCTTTCTAAGTGAGTTGGGCAAATTGTTGAACGCCAGAAGCCCGCTATACCTATAAGATTTTTGGGCAAAAGTTGTGCGGATGCATGGATACCCAATGTAATAATTATTACTAAACCTTGTGTTAGCTGTATGCGATGGAAGGTTGTAGTGCTTTGCTCTTATTATTTGCCTTATATTTTTCAGTGCAATCAGCTTATCGAATGGAAGGATCTGTAGATTTTGGAAGAGTTGAGCAGTATGTTCTAGTGTACTTTTCTTCAATATTTTCCTAATTATCGCTTTCTGCGTTTTTACTATTGGGTCCAAAACCGTTCCGTACGTACTACTCCAGACGGGGAGGCAGTAGGACATCACCGATTCCACCAGGGCAAAATAGACCTGTCTCAACATCTTTCGTTCCAGTATGGGCGTGAGCTTCGAAAAAACATATAATAATTTTCTAAGTTTCATGTTGGTGCTCAGTATTTGTTGCTGGAACTTCATATTGGAATCGTAAATTATGCCCAGATATTTAGCGGAGTTGCTGACAGTCACAGACTTACAGGCAGTACAGTTTCGAATATTGCACTCTGCATCGTGGATGGTGATGGGAGTCAACTGTGGGGGGTTACGATAGTCAAGGGTGAATGGGACAACTGAATTGTGGCAAGGCCTGCAATAGCCATAATTACGAATACGCGTTCATCCCGCAAGATGCGTCATTCACTTTAAATCATTTCGCACTCGAAAAACCTGGAGCATACTGTTTACCTACTGAAATGACCAAATGTAATCTACGTACAGGATCAATCATTCGAACAACGTCGGGTGGGTGGGTTTGTCGACCGATATGGCCACAATTTTCTAATGGTCGTTACGCCAACGAAATTCGTGTGTGCAACGGACAATTACTCGATCAAGCAAATTCTAAACTTTACGTCGATCTCATTCCAAATGATATATTACCGATAAACAGAGAAAGTGGTCCATTCTCAGAAAAACTCCCAAACGGAGATTTTCGATTTATATGCGCGTCCGACAAACAATCCGACGGCGCGACTATGATACCAAAATTTGGTACCAAAATTTATATTTAATATAATCGACGATATGTCTAATCCGTATATGCCCAGTAGTGAAATATTACATTTGCATCGAATTAGAAATGTATGCAACAATTTAATCTATAAAGGTCCACTCGAAAATAAACCAAATTTTTCCACTGGTCAATGTGACTGTTTAAATGAGTCGACGATATCGTTCGGACGGTTAAGGAGAGCCGTTGTAAAACGAGAAGACGTCGACAAAAATATAGAATGTTCGCCTTGTATAGTAGGACTCCTCAGGGAAGAAAGTGATGGTGGTGGTGGTGATAGGGATCACGGGAGGTTCGATGTTCCTAGACGCTATTTGAAATCTTTTCATTATAGTTCAAGATTAACTTCGATAGTCAGATACCCCGTCAACGGAGAGGCGCGAAAAACTTTCGAAGATTCGGTTTTATTTGTCGATTTGTCACCTTGTGGAACATTGAGTTTATCTAGACAAAGTAAAGCTTGCGTTAATTCCGTCATGTTCATTTCTAAAAATTCGAACCCTTCTCATTTTGCGAAACGAATGTTAATTTGATAATGTGCCATCCATATTTTTTTTAGATTGACAATATGGAGGACAACACTCGTATCGCCATCGTCACAACGGGTGCGACAACGACAACGACCGTTTCTGACAACGTACTCATCAGCGACGACGTAAACGTTGTCGCCGTTGACAACGACCACCTCATATGTACCGACGACGGAAATTATAATTATTACGACAAAGAAACCCTTTTAAATATCGTATCAGTCATTGTCATTCTTGTATCTTTATCGTACATTTGTATTTTGCTCGCCCTAATGTGGATTACTTAAATATGATATTTTCATTATTGTAGAATAAATGTTTTAACGCTTCTTGAAGTGTATTTATACGCCGATCGATTAACAATTCTCTGTCATAAGCGATACGTTTAGTGCTGTCCAACAACGTGATTAAAGAATTTTTCAACATTAACGAATTTCTGACGACGTTATATTGCAAAGAAGTTTCGTGTAATCCGAATACATCAGTAATCATAGTTTCTCGCAAATGAAACTGTTGGCGCTTTTGTTCTTTAACTGTAGTAGGATCTAAATCGTAAAAAAATAATATTCTCCGTATAACGATGGTTGCCATTCCAACTAAAAAAATTATTAAAAGGCAAACGTAAACGATTATCGTCATAATCATATTCTAATATCGTAAAATTTCTCTTTACCGAAAAAAATGTTCGACTCGCGAAACCCTTATCTTATTCGCAATCATTTTTTCACCAACGCATTTTTCGAGCCATATAGGGTTTGGTTCCAGTTTATAAAAAGAGGCGATCTACGAATTACGTGAGATATACAGGGTGTAAGCCTAACTGGTCTGCCATACGGTACCAGTCGATTCTACAACTAATTTACAACAAAAAATGTCCCTCAGCAATTTTCGTTTAAACCCTTTGTTTTCGAGTTATTTTAACTTTAAACTTTTTTTCGTGATTTAGACCTTATATCATTAAATCGGTCATAACTCCTTTAATTTGCTGTGTAAATTACAATTTGAGGATGCCGTTGGAAAGAGCATTAAATTTCCTATCGGATAGATGCCTTAACTTTTTTTGAGTCGAGGATTAAAACATGAAAAAGTCCTCTAAAAAGAGAATTTTACGTAATTTTGGAAAGCTCGCATTTTTTCAATCTCAAATTGAACTACGGGAACCCATACTTTTTCAAGATGCAAGAACACTGAAAACTGCGCCAGAATTTCAGCTTTCCAATGGTATAATCAAAACATATTCTACAACCGTATTTAGGGGAGAAATTCGTGTTTGAACGCGGAAAAACGTGCATTTTTTCAACGAAATCGGCGCTCTGGCCTCCTGTTTCCGGAGGCCTCGCGGTCTACTGCGGCGCCCGCCCACCCACTCCCATCGTCCGACCCCTCAAATCGACTAGGCGGAGCGCCGATTTCGTTGAAAAAATGCACGTTTTTCCGCGTTCAAACACGAATTTCTCCCCTAAATACGGTTGTAGAATATGTTTTGATTATACCATTGGAAAGGTGAGATTTCGGCGCAGTTTTCGCTGTTCTTGCATCTTAAAAAGCATGGGTTCTCGTAGTTCAATTTGGGATTGAAAAAATGCGAGGTTTCCAAAATTACGTAAAATTCTCTTTTTAGGGGACGTTTTCATGTTTCAAACCTTGACTCAAAAAGATGTTAAGGCATCTAACCGATAGGAAATTTAATGCTCTTTCCAACGGTATCCTCAAATTGTAATTTACACAGCAAATTAACGGAGTTATGACCGATTTAATGACATAAGGTCAAAATCACGAAAAAAAAGTTTAAAGTTGAAATAACTCGAAAACGAAGGGTTTAAACGCAAATTGCTTGGGGACATTTTTTGTTGCAAATTAGTTGTAGAATCGACTGGTACCGTATGGCAGACCAGTTAGGCTTACACCCTGTATATGGATCGCAATAAAGTACAAAAACAGATTCGTTTCAATTATAAATTTTTATACCACAAAATTTTTACGTTATAAATTGTGACAAACGCGTCACGCGAAGATTTCTCTTCATTATTCTTCGCCCAAATACCACCTAACGCATTCTCTCAATACTTTATATCTACCGGCGGTAGAATCACAATCGTGAGACGGCGACGGCGACAATGTAGCATCGGCGAGGGAACACTCTGGACATATTCCCCGAATGGTATCTTTCAAGTTGAGCGTCACATTATCATCGTGCAAGTAATGGTTAGGTCCGTACAATTTCATATCGCCGGTATCGACAGGACGTGTACTCTCGAAAATCACCCCCCAAAGTTTGTCGAAGATGGTCGCGTGTTCGGTTATTACACCGGATTCTTTGACAATATCATTCCCACCTTCAATCAGTACGGGTTGTGCAATTTTAATGTCCCGCGTTTCGAAAATCTTGCAAACACCGCCTCGGTGAAACATTGACGCATCTGCGAACGTAAATTGATGTTTATTACCAGTTCGAATACATTCACCGACGACGACGCTCCTTGGGTCAAGTGCAGACAAATCGCATCCCAATCTACGACAATATTTGCCCCGTCTGCGGTCCAACGAACTTTTTAATATATTTTGATTCTCCGCTTGTATGACGAGACCCTCACAATTATTGTACATGTCATACATGTCATATTTCATTGTACCTCACATGTATTATACATGTCATTATTCCAAAACGCGGTTCCGCAACAATTTATCATATCAAATTAAACGCCGTAACGTCCCAAAGCGATCCCGACGGTACGACCTCAGTCGCCGTCGCCTTCACCGCCACTCGCGCCATAATAAATTGAAATTCCGTCTGACGGATACTCATGTCGCCGACCAAACAACGGGTCTGAATGTCCCCATAAATCCGAGGTCTTTTGCAATACATGGTTATCCATTTGCCTAGTGAGTCATCACTGAAGATATTGTACAACGTTTCAGAGACGAAACGTACCAAGTTCCGCCAGTTATCGACGTCGCCACATTCTCCGTCTCCAGTCTTCCTTTGAACCAAAAAAATATCAACGGCTAAAATTGGAGTGAATGTGTTCCGAGAACCCTCCGGCACAACACGCCGATATCCCTAGTTTCTCGAACGCTGCGTTCACTATACGGAGAATCTGCCTGGTAAGAAGGAACGTTTTACGTGAATCTGCGTTTGCGTCGCTTTCTGTAACTTCCGTGTCCGCCATCGTTTTCAAGATTGCCAACGGTTGTTTGAGATGGTCATCATTCAAAAAGTTCGAGTAAATCTTGTGTCTGGTCTTTGACAACTCGACGAGTTCATTTAACTGGTCCATTGTAAAATAGAGAAGAGTTGGTCGTAAAAAATGAGTGAGAACGAATACTGCTCAGATACAGAAGAACTATGTATTCAAAACAACGTCGCTTCTTATTTTATTTAATTTGGATTCCAAAACAACATCAGCACGCAAGATGCACTATTCAAAATCACAGACGAGATGTACTACTCATTACTCGATAAAGGGAGAAAAGTCCTACTCACATGTCTTGATGTTGCAAAAGCGTTTGACTGTGTGTCAAAAAAAAAGCTCTGCCTGGAACTACAGCAATATGGAATACGAGGCTTACCTCTTAAATTTTTTCAATCATATCTAGATAACAGAGAGCAATCAATCTATGTGAATGGAATAAAGAGTGAGGATGCCATTATTAAGGAGTGTGGTGTGACACAAGGAACGGCTCTTGGACCTGTGTTATTTTTGCTCTACATAAATGACGTGATGGCTCAAAAATATGAAGGCATAATTTATCTTTTTGCGGACGATATTGCCCTCGTCAATTCAGGGAATGATTGGAAGGAGGCCTACGGAAATGCAGAACACGATCTACGCACAATCAGGAGGTGGATGGACACCAACACCCTAACTGTCAATGCCAGTAAATCTTCGCACATGACCATATACAGGAAAGAAGGCACAGATGAGATGCAGGACGAGAGATGTCTTCGATACCACGATTGTAGTAAAGATGCTTGTCAATGCCCGATAATTGAAAAAACAAATCAAATCAAATATTTAGGGATAATAATTGACAACAATTTGAAATGGGACGTACACATCAACAATCTGTGTCAAAAATTAAGAAAATGCTCATATATGTTATATTCAATAAAATATTTTTCTAAAGAATTACTTAAACAGATATACATAGCGCTATTTGAATCAGTATTGCAATATGCTATTATCATTTGGGGTAGTACTTTCAAATATTTGATAGAAAAAATATACCAACTTCAAAAGAAAACTCTTAAAATATTATTCAAAAAAAATATGAGACACTCATCTGAAAAACTTTTCAAAGAACTTCGACTTCATACATTACAACAAATTTATGGGAGAAGTATGTTAGCATTTATAAAAAAAGAAGAGAAATTATTTTTTGAGAATGTAAGAGAAAGAAGAAAAACAAATTATAGAATAAAATTACCAAAGGTCAAGAACTCATACGCGCAAAACACAACAAGGTATAAAGGCATCCAAATTATAAATAAATACTTTCAAATAATAACTGATTTGCTAAAAATAAACAATAAAAAACTATACAAAAAAGAAGTAAATAACTTGATTAACAATAGGAAATTTGATTATTTTATCAACTGAAAGTAGTTATATAATATACTCTTATCTACACTTATATACTGATTTTTCTACACTTATCTACTGTGATTTTGTTTACCTATAGTACGACGGCGTAACTTCAACCTTATATTAATTAACCGCGAGCGCGGCTAATAAACAACTCCGTGCTAGAGCTCAGCATTTTGTATGCTTTCTGGCACGGTCCATTACAATGTAAAAAAAGAAGATACTATTTTATTTTATTTCATTTTATTTTATTTGTTGTAAAAATGTAACTATAAATATGGACAATAAATAAAGATTCATTCATTCATTCTTATACTTGCGATATCCATTATCTTCTTTTCCGTCTCACTACGACTTTTGTTGTAGTAGGTGCCGCTATCATAAACGTACGATACGCCGTAGTCTCGAGAGCTGAAAAATAACGACGGCGGAGGAATCATCCCTTCTTTTAGAAATCTTTAAATCATTTTTATTTCGGCAGACGTTGGATGGGATGTCCAGGGGTGCCCGCGATGGGTATCCTTCTAATATTTAGCGTCGACAAATTACCGTCGCCAGCGACAAATTGCGGAGAGAGTTATTTCTTGACTCGTTTACGTGCGTATTTAGATTTTTGTTCCGTTTCAGACGTGGATGACAATTTTGCCTCATCTCTGACCGGTTCGTTGGCGACGACAAATTAATGTCGCCGTCGCCGTCGACAAATTAATGAGAGAGTTATATTTTTGACTCGTACGCCTTAACGAGTCGTCATGTCATTTTTATTGTTCCGTTTCGGGCGTGAACTACATTGTCTCATTTCCGACCTTTTTTTTCCATCCGGGAAGGATGGAAATACCATTCTATCTAATGGACATTTCTATTCCTACATGTAAACGTCGAATTAGCCGTTTTATCGGGTTTCCTTGAGGCTAGCGAGGTCGCGGCTGAGCTGTTTGTCGAGTTGTTACGTAATCCTTGTGAGAGGGGAAAGAATGGGAACATCATTCTATCTAGTGGCCACTTCTATTCCTACATGTAAACGTCGAGGTAGTCGTTCTATCGGGTTTCCTTCTAAACGCATATCTAGCCTTACAAGCCTTTTCCTACTTCACATTTGAACCCGTTTTTGGTTTATTATTTTCAATAATGAACCTTTGGAATCGACCAAGAAAAAAAAAATTTTAACACCCCCTCAAAATTTGATGGTTTACGTTTCAAGGTACGTAGAATCCAAAAATCGAATAAAAACGCTGCAAATTATTACACAATGGTTTATTATTTTCTATATAGATCACTCGTCTACAAAATCACCATCCATCCAATATAAAAATCAACAAAAAAAATCAAAAAAAAATCCAATAAAAAAAAAATCGAAAAAAAATTTTAAAAAATCTAAATCACCAATTATCGATCGCATTTCGGTCAGCTCTAATTTGAACGGAGATTAGGCCTCTTTTGCGATTCACACTCGTGTTTTGATTTATATACAGGGTGTAAGCCTAACTGGTCTGCCATACGGTACCAGTCGATTCTACAACTAATTTGCAACAAAAAATGTCCCTTAGCGATTTTTTTAAAAACCCTTCGTTTTCGAGTTATTTCAACTTTAAACTTTTTTTCGTGATCTTGACCATGTGTCATTAAATCGGACATAACTCCTTCAATTTGCTGTGTAAATTACAATTTGATGATACCGTTGGAAAGAGCATTACATTTCCTATCGGATAGATGCCTTAACTTTTTTTTGAGTCAAGGTTTGAGACATGAAAACGTCCTCTAAAAAGAAAATTTTACGTAATTTTGGAAACTTCGCATTTTTAAATCTCAAATTGAACTACGAGAACCCATACTTTTTCAAGATGCAAGAACAGTTAAAACTGCGCCAAAATTTCAGCTTTCCAACGGTATAATCAAAACATATTTTACAACCGAATTTAGGGGAGAAATTTGTGTTTGAACGCGGAAAAACGTGTATTTTTTCAACGAAATCATCGCTCTGGCCTCCTGTTTCCGGAGGCCTCGCGGTCTACTGCGGCGCCGACCCACCCACTGCTATCGTTCGACCCCTCAGATGGATTAGGCGGAGCGCCGATTTTGTTGAAAAAATGCACGTTTTTCCGCGTTCAAACCCAAATTTCTCCCCTAAATACGGTTGTAGAATATGTTTTGATTATACCATTGGAAAACTGAGATTCTGGCGCAGTTTTAACTGTTCTTGCATCTTGAAAAAGTATGGGTTCTCGTAGTTCAATTTGAGATTGAAAAAATGCGAGGTTTCCAAAATTACGTAAAATTTTCTTTTTAGAGGACGTTTTGATGTCTCAAACCTTGACTCAAAAAAAGTTAAGGCATCTATCCGATAGGAAATTTAATGCTCTTTCCAACGGTATCATCAAATTGTAATTTACACAGCTAATTAACGGAGTTATGACCAATTTAACGACATAAGGTCAAAATCACGAAAAAAAAGTTTAAAGTTCGAAAACGAAGGGTTTAAAAAAAAATTGCTATGAGACATTTTTTGTTGCAAATTAGTTGTAGAATCGACTGGTACCGTATGGCAGACCAGTTAGGCTTACACCCTGTATATACATATATTTCAATTTAAACCCTTAAATTTTCGTAGGGAGCGAACGGTTTGTCCTACAGAGCTCCGCGTGGTCTCAAAAAATTCTAAAAATTCTATAGAATCCTAAATTGAAGGAAAAACAATACCTTTATATCAAATTTTTTTGAGTTAGGGCGTTTTCAAAATTTCAAAATTGATTTTGGAACCCTTAGAAGTGACCTACATCAACCAAAAGCTTCGGGGCACAATTAGACCCCAAATGGAGCCTACATACCAAATTTCATCAAAATCGGACAATGCTAAGTGGCAAAAGTGCCGCGTACGGCGTTTGACGTTTTCTCAGCCAATCAGTGCCGTCCTTAGAAAATGCGAGGCCTGGAGCAAAACATTTTTGCGAGGCCTTTTTTAACTATGGATACCGGGGGGGGGGGGTTCCGGAAAATATTTGTCAAGCTATACTTGCAAAGTCGTAATTGTAAGCTTTTTGATAAACAAACCGTTTATCTCTTACACTCTAAAAGGGGGAGAGGTGGTGCAAAAATTTCAGGTTGGTATGTTTCGAGTAATTTCGTTTCAGGTTTCAGGTTAAAAAAAAAAACAATAGGAATCTCAGAAACATAAGCTAGAAAAATCAAAACAAAGTTTATTCTTTAAACAGTGCTTGTTAATGTTAAAGCCTTAGAGAGAGTATAATGTTACCTACTTAGTAGTTGTAGGTATTTATGAGGAAATTTCCCTTCGTCGCGTAAGAGCAAAATGGTTGCAAATTATCACCGAAATGTTTAGTTACCCTCAAGTAATTTGAGTTGAACAAAAAAAGTTCCACGTTTTTGTGGTTTGAGGTAATTTGTGAAAAAACGGCCAACTTGAAATTTCGAGGAGTGGTTGAAGAAAGTATTAAAAAATTGTCTTCTGGGTTTTTTCCATTTTTGAATATTTAATCTTGTAGTTGTTTTGTCACTTTTCTTCTTCTGCAAGAATTCTGCAGAGTTCTGAGAAAAAAACATATATTCTGAAAAATTGGAAAGAGCTCCTAATAGTATCAAATGTAGGAATTCCTGTTTCATACAATGAATTTGGTTACATTTTTGAGCTGAGATGAACTCAATCATTATTTTACCAATGGATTCGATATGTCCACATTATTCCATGTTGAGAGGAAGCTCTAATGCCCACCCAACTGGGCAGACTTTGTTTCATATTGAAATATGGATCAAGGCATAACAAAGACGGACTATAAGTTTAGGAACATCGCACTATACAGGGAGGCGCAACTTAAGTCAGCATAACTTCAGGGGTCGATTCTGCAACTAATTTGCAACAAAAAAATGTCTCTTAGCAATGTTTTTTTAACCCCTTGTTTTTCCAAGTTATTTTTTTCATTTTTAATTTTTCTTTCGTGATTTTGAGCTTACGTTACTAAATTGGTTGTAACTCTCTTAATTTGCTGTGTAAATTCAAATTTGAGGGATCCGCTGGAAAGAGCATTCAATTTCCTATCGGTTAGAAGCCTGATATTTTCTTTGAGGCATGATAAAGCCCTCTGAAAAGGAAATTTCGCCTTATTCGGGGAACCTTGGTTTCGCATTGGTCGCACATCAAGATCGCAGACATTTTTAATAAAAAGTGACCTGGAACAATATAGACAGTGTTTTTGTTTTATCTATCCAATAATAGAAAATATTGCGCGTATAATCAGACTTTATATTTTAAGCATGTATATCTTCACTCTGCACACTATTTCAATTCAACCAAAACTTTTACTTATTGTGATTTAGCGAGAGTAAGGCCTCGCAGCGCGAGGCTAAGGCCTCGCAGCGCGAGGCCTTCCTCAGCGCGAGGCCTGGAGCGGCCGCTCCACTCGCTCCACCCTAAGGACAGCACTGCAGCCAATGAGTACAGTTGTTGCATTTGTCCACAACGAAAGATTAGTGAGCCGTGAGACGTTCAACGGATACTTGACCACGGAAAGGCTTATGCCATTTACATTTAGCGCGGAAAAATTCTCTTGTGGGATGCAAATGTACGGGTGGAAAGGCCAATTAAAAGGTACGTATTCGACGACTCAGGAAATTGTCGATTGTCAGACTCGTAAAACTTGTACAGAAGAAAATCGTAATATTTGGAACTATGATTTCATAACGTGCGTTGGTAGTAGCGACGACGACGTCGCCGCGAGCTCCTCGGCTCGAAGACCTTGAATCTCCTGTGAGCCGCGCTACTTTGGATTCAGTGGCTCATCGTATAGCGTTCAAAGGCAAGAGCCACCGTACTATCGATCAAGGTTCGTTTTCTACCAATATGGTCACATTTAATTACACGAGTTTGACAAAAGAAGATTGGAAATGTTTCATCGCGTTAATCCCCAAAGAACCTAATGTTAACTGGTTGGGATTTTGTGGCGTGGAACAAGTCTATACCAACGTTGATTGCAACATGTCGTTGTTATCGTAGACGACGTTACGAGTAATATCGCAACTTTTGTAAATGGAAGAATTTTTTTTAACTCGCATAAAGTTTGGTTATAACAAACGACCAAAGTATTATAATAATTTCTATTGTAAATTGTTGCATTTTTAACGCATCAGTTTAGCGTATGTAAATAACATTTTAAATCTAGGAAAGGTCGACATGGAATTGAAATATCGCTCCATAGAAACAATGAATTGAAAACTGATACATTTTTTGTCTGAAATATATTTATAAGTTGACATTGTTACTGTGCAGTTGTCTTCTTCTTCATTTCCTATGTCATCTCCGTGTAAAAATATGCGCACACGAAGATCCACGTGTCGATTAAACTGGCAATCGTCACTGTAACATTCAAATCCGCGGATATAATTTCCATTTTGTCGCCGTCGTCGTTGGGATACTTTTTCGCATCTAATTAAACGTCTATCAATATCTTCGAGACGCTTATTTTGTCGTATAATTCTTAATGCTACTCGCCAATTTACTTGTTTAGGATCCATATATCGTTCACCAAATTGGATTACTGAAAAATTCTGATCAATTGGTTCGGGATATAAATCCACGATCACCGCCGAATCAGGATATGTCATATTTATAAAGTTACATTCGAACGAATCCGAGTAGATGGGTAACTGCAAACCATCGATTGTATAAAACCAAAGTAAAAATATTATTAATTCATCCCGTCGCCGCAACATGGTGATGGTTTTATACGAGATAGGTAGTGAATTACAAAATCTCGTATAATAGACACACGCTTTTTCGTATTATGCGAAAGGGAGTTCTCAGCCGCTGCTAGTGAAATTAGATTTTTATTGTCATACCTGCTACCGCTACTACTACACTACTACGAGACGGCGCTGAAATAACAACTATATTAGCATTCGAGTGCGGCTGGCAGCGGTGAGTTGGATCATACCTAGATGTCATTTACACTTGATTATTATTCGCTCGACACCACAGGTTTATTACAAAACTGTGCTCAATTGTCTTGCTCGAAGAGAACTAGTGAAAATACGATAGGATTGCGTCGAGAGCACGTTTGGATTAAACAGGATATCTCTCTCAAATCCTTTTTTCGTCCTCCTCCCCGCCTCCTCTTACTTTTCATCTGTTTAGAAAAATGACTACGACGTTGCATAGTGTCATTTTTCATTCCCTCGTTTCGTCGAATAAATATAAAGTAAATGAATACAGACATCATTCAAGAGTACACATGGTAAAAATATGATGATGTACGGCGACGGCGACGACTGTCTCGATTGTTTGTCAATGTCAGATTCAATAGAATATCGTTATTTTCGAGCGCAGGATAATCAATTAGGTCAGATGAAAGCCGAAAATATTTTATTTGACAAGTTGTTTGATATAGAAATCGTTAAAGCGGTTCAACTTTGCGAAAAAATTTTCACACCGCTAGACGAAGAAGTGATTTCGTTGTTATCAGAGGTAAAAGATAAACATATTGTTTAGTAATGCATGCATTCCAGGGGACGTCCCATTGGATAAGCATTAGATCAGTTTAACCAGTTGTTAAGTGATAAAACTGTTTCACTCGATGTTATTTATTTATTACTTTAGGCAAGAAATACTGACCCCCCCCCCTCACCTTTATCCACCTTAACATTTCTAGCGGCGTGGGAGCCTCGAATCTGAAGAGCATTTTAAAATCCATGATCTACGATACCCAACATGCGAATTTGAGTTCACCCCCCCCCCCCCCCCACCTTGTGACGCTCAACTTGAAAGATACCATTCGGGGAATATGTCCAGAGTGTTCCCTCGCCGATGCTACATTGTCGCCGTCGCCGTCTCACGATTGTGATTCTACCGCCGGTAGATATAAAGTATTGAGAGAATGCGTTAGGTGGTATTTGGGCGAAGAATAATGAAGAGAAATCTTCGCGTGTCGCGTTTGTCACAATTTATAACGTAAAAATTTTGTGGTATAAAAATTTATAATTGAAACGAATCTGTTTTTGTACTTTATTGCGATCCATATATATCTCACGTAATTCGTAGATCGCCTCTTTTTATAAACTGGAACCAAACTCTATATGGCTCGAAAAATGCGTTGGTGAAAAAATGATTGCGAATAAGATAAAGGTTTCGCGAGTCGAACATTTTTTTCGGTAAAGAGAAATTTTACGATATTAGAATATGATTATGACGATAATCGTTTACGTTTGCCTTTTAATAATTTTTTTTAGTTGGAATGGCAACCATCGTTATACCGAGAATGTTATTTTTTTACGATTTAGATCCTACTACAGTTAAAGAATAAAAGCGCCAACAGTTTCATTTGCGAGAAACTATGATTACTGATGTATTCGGATTACACGAAACTTCTTTGCAATATAACGTCGTCAGAAATTCGTTAACGTTGAAAAATTCTTTAATCACGTTGTTGGGCAGCTCTAAACGTAAACACACGTTAAAACATTTATTCTACAATAATGAAAATATCATATTTAAGTAATCCACATTAGGGCGAGCAAAATACAAATGTACGATAAAGATACAAGAATTACAATGACTGATACGATATTTAAAAGGGTTTCTTCGTCGTAATAATTATAATTTCCGTCGTCGGTACATATGAGGTGGTCGTTGTCAACGGCGACAACGTTTACGTCGTCGCTGATGAGTACGTTGTCAGAAACGGTCGTTGTCGTTGTTGCACCCGTTGTGACGATGGCGATACGACTGTAGTCCTCCATATTGTCAATCTAAAAAAAATATGGATAGCACATTATCACATTAACATTTGTTTCGCAAAATGAGAAGGGTTCGAATTTTTAGAAATGAACACGACGGAATTAACGCAAGCTTTACTTTGTCTAGATAAACTCAATGTTCCACAAGGTGACAAATCGACAAATAAAACCGAATCTTCGAAAGTTTTTCGCGCCTCTCCGTTGACGGGGTATCTGACTATCGAAGTTAATCTTGAACTATAATGAAAAGATTTCAAACAGCGTCTAGGAACATTGAACCTCCCGTGATCCCTATCACCACCACCACCATCACTTTCTTCCCTGAGGAGTCCTGCTATACAAGGCGAACATTCTATATTGCTTCCGAGTCTACCAAGGTAGCGGAAGCTTTGTTTTCACTTTTCAAGGACGAAAAAAAAAGTTCTCCAAAATCAAAATTTTCACTCGCGTTTTGCGTTTTAGACCTTTCTGAACAATTTTGGTTCCGTGTCTGTGTGTCTGTGTGTCTGTCATGAATTCCTAGTAACGCGTATAACTATACGAAGTTATTGTCCGATTTCGATGAAATTTTCAGGGATTGTGCGGGTTGGTGTGTAGACGGTCCCCTATGAAAATCATCACCTTCGGACTGATAGAAGCGACTGCGCATGCGCAAACGTGAATTCCTTGTAACGGCCATAACTTCTACATTTTTCATCCGATTTCGATGAAATTTTCAGGGATTGTGCGGGTTGGTGTGTAGACGGTCCCCTATGAAAATCATCATTCTCGGACTGATAGAAGCGACTGCGCATGCGCAAAATTGAATTTCCTTGTAACGGCCGTAACTTCCACATTTTCCATCCGATTTCAATGAAATTTTCAGGGATATTACAGAGTAGTGTTTAGATGGTCCCCTATGAAAATCATAGAGAATTGTTCTTCATAGAGGGATTTACTCATAGAGGGATTCTGTGAGAATCCCAGCCGAGGCTTAGAATTTTTTTGATCCAATCACATACATCTACTCACTTATTTTTTCATCCGAATTTGATGAAATTTTCTAGGATTGTCCAGATTAGCGTGTAGATGGTCCCCTATGAGGGTAGTGAAAGGTACTTAGAGATTGGTGTTTTGAGATTAACTACTATTCATCGGATCATCTATACAATCGGGTTATGGATACGAGGAAGCTATGTGCCACACCCTCTTGGCAGACGTTTTTAATTTGTTACGGGGCCACCATTTGTCGTCGTTGCGTTAGTAGACGATTCGTTTCCGTTACTGTTTGAATCGCCGCCAAACAAATTTCTCACTAAACTTTTGTCGTATTGAAGCCAAGCGTTGAACCCAACTAGACAACCGAGTATAACACCGAAAAATAATGTCGAGGTGTCTGCAGTTCTATAAGTAATCCAAGCGTGAATGACAAAAACTACTATTAACGCGGCAGCATTAAAATTTCTATACATTTTATAATTATTCGTTACTCGCGTTTTAATTTGACGAGCAGTTCGAATGGACGATTCTCTAAAACCATTTCGTCGCTTAAGAACCATCATGACACAACTAAAATTTTCACGTTTTCGGGTTTTTATCAATTTTTATGTGGAATTTCGTGCCGAATCGATTAGTGCTATTAGTTTTTCGATTTGACCACTAGAAACGCTAATATCGCCAGATTTTTTAACTAATTTTTGTTGACATCATGACATAACTCAGCAGTTCCTACACAGCTTAACATGGAGACGCGTAGAGAGCTTAGATCTATTAAGTTTATCACTATTTTTATATTTATTTCATTGATCTACCTCTCTCTACTTCATGAGTAGGGGCTTTGATATAACGTTTCTATGATTTCTGAAAATTTTCGTTAGAAAGCAACCTCACAATGTTGTAGAAAATCGAGGGCTTTGGGCAGGTTTGAATTTTGCTATGATTAAAAAGCTTTCCTCCCAAGCATAATGGTCCAATCCCCATCGCCAAGGACAAATGGGATGATCTTCAGTCCTTAAAATAGTACATCGATGAGGCTGTGTGGCCCTTCTATGACAATTTGCCCCATTTGGATAATAGCGTCAGGAAGGAAAAACAATTTTCAAAGAAAAAAGAAACCAACGTGGGTACAGGCACCAAGGGCAAATGAAGGGGACAACTCAACGTGAAAGACTGCTAGCGTACCTACCTCAAAACCTGACTATTTTAATAAAACGGAGTTGAGTAGAACGTTGTCTATTTCCACGAAAATAGTGAGTTACAAGTTGAATCGATTTCGACGGTTGGGTCATCATCAGTAACAAACAATAACTACAATAATAAGTTATTGTTAACCGTCAAAATCGATTTAACTTGTAACTCATTATTATCGTGGAAATAGACAACGTTCTACTCAACTCCGTTTTATTAAAATGGTTTTCCACAACCTCATCGCGAGTGATTTTATTCGTATCTGACTTTTTTTAAATTTGATTTCTAAGCATTCAACAGGAAAACTGAAACCTTCTATTATGTATACCTATTTTAAGTAAATACCTTCCATTTTGAAAGTGCCTTTTAAAAGATACCTGCAATATTCAATTTTATTTTGAAGACTCTGATTTAAATTCTAAGTCATTTTGGTTTATTATTTTCAATAATAAGCCTTTGGAATCGAGCAAGAAAAAAAAGTTTAACCCCCCCCCCCCCCCCTCAAAATTTGATGTTTTACGTTTCAAGGTACGTAGAATCCGAAAATCGAATATCATATTCATTATAGATCTCTCCCTACCAACCACAGGTGCCTACTACCTAATAGGGCATTTTTGAAAATTTCAACCCTTCATTTCCATTTGGTTGGTGGTTGGGGTTGAAATTTTCAAAAATGCCCTATTAGGTAGTAGGCACCTGTGGTTGGTAGGGAGAGATCTATACAGAAGGGTGATCTATACAGAAAATAATAAACCTTTGGGCAATGATTTGCAGCATTTTGATATATGTAGCGATTTCTTTTAACAAGCAATGATGATTATTTCATGTTTTTATACTTAACCACTTGTTACCTAATTTTCATTCTTACTAAAATGACGTACCTACCTATGTAATTCGTCTGTGATTTAAATTTAATTTGAGTTAACATTAAATCAACTTGCTACTTGCTTACCTCGACCCTGAATTTTCTTGAAGTACCTACCTATAGATAATCATGGCATAACTGGAGGAAATATTAAGTTATCATAGCACAACTAAGCTATTTTCTTTAACAAACCTCAGTCGGGAAAACTGCAGTACTGCATCTATTAAGGTAGCAAAATTGGTGCGGAAACAAAAAAGAAAGTCAACATAAGCGTTATTCTAAGGAAATTATAATGTTTTTTCGCTCTCCTGGAAACTGAGAAGAATTTTTTAGTTATGCCATGATGGTTCTTAAGCGACGATTTGCCACGTCTGCCATGACGATCGTAACGTATTTAAAATTATCGTTATCGTTACAATTTTATTTTCTTTCTTACTTTAACGAGCTTCATCTTCGATAAATTGGTTGACGTCGAATTGAACTTCAGGCCACGAATCTTGCGACGACGAATCTAAATTCAACTGTTCGTCGTGCGTTAATTGTTCGTAGCTCGGCGACTGCGACGGCGGAATGAATTGAAACGGAGGTTGATTATAATCGATTACTACGTTCGAGGATTGGGTGAAATTTAGGAGCTCTTGCAACACCGCCGCCTCGTCGTATCCCGACAACCCCTCGAGTTGATAATCATTGGTCGGCGACGACGGCGGAAAAGGTAGATATGGTAAAGGATTACTAGGAGGTCGAACGAATAAAACCGTTTTTTGTTCATTTGTTGTGCCACCCTCAGAAGGACGATTGATACCACTAGGACCGGGCATTGATGTGTATACACGTGTCTCCTGTACAATAAAGGGATTTGGACCAAGAATATTTAATATTTTCTTTGCATCATCATGCACTTTTCTTATGGGTGGTTCAAATAATGGTAGTTCAGCTTGGGGATCTCCAGCTTCGTCCACTTCGGGTATAGGACTTACAATGGCTGGTACATTATAATACTCACGAACTTTATTCAATTCATTCTTCGTTTGGGATTCAGCATTCAATTCGGTGGCTGCTCGTACGTCGGGATTTTCAGGTCGTGTTGGCTTACGCTGAATGTATTCAGAAATGTCGGAAACTATCGGTTCTACTTTACTATAATCGGTTTTAGATGACATGTCAGGTTCTCTCAACCTATCACGCGCAGGTTTGACCTTTACACTAGGGTTAACAGCATGGTCTCGTGGATCATATCCCACATTTTTATTATTCGGTATTTTTTTATCTTGTTTTATTACATTATTTTTGGGTTTTTTACTCGAAACATGGCGTTTGGACTGACTTGCACTAAAATTGCCGTTGCATGCGTTACGAAATTTAGTACGAGGAACATATTGGCCGCCCTGAGAAGGACGATTGATATTCAGGTCACTAGGACCAGGTGTGTAGTTCGACATATGTGTGTTGTTGCACCTCTCTTCTCTTATATAGAGGTTGGAAATCGACGGTCGTCAAGAGTATCTATGTGTTCTTATAAGGACTGGAAATCGACGGCTGTGATATGAAGGTCATGGCCAGACTCCAGCGGTGTACTGGCGCCTGAAGATGACGGAGCAGTCTATTTAAAACCTTGGAATCTACATGTAGGTACGAATAGATGCAGTGAGGCGAGCACGTGACTACCGCCTGTCGCGGTCAAGTTGAATGATGTCATGCTTTGCTACGTTATAGCGCAGTGCACCTTAGATGTTTGTGTACCTTCCATTGTAGTAGCTTTCTTATTATAGTTAGTTACTACGTGTTCTTATAGTGGTATACAATTATTATGTTTTCACACAAATGATGTCATGCTTAGTTTATTTTTTGTGTGGCGTTATCATTTTAAAGTTTTTTTAAAGTTTTTTTTTTAAAGTTTAGTTTAGTTTTAGTTTGGGTTCAGGGGGAGTGATCGGATGGGCGGGGTTATCGGATATCGAGCCTGGTATTACCGTCTAAGGTCATAATTTGGTTGATACCGCCTCCTTTTGACTTCTAGGCGTTGAAACCGCCTCACAACAAGCATTCAGTTGGGAAATGCGGCGAACTCAAAAAATTCATTATTTCTCATCTTCTTTGAGGGGGGGTAAATAATCGGGATTTCGTTCTGTTACTCTGATATCGAGCCTGGTATTACCGTCTAAGGTCATAATGTGGTTGATATCGCCTCCTTTTGCCTTCTAGGTGTTGAAACCGCCTCACAACAAGTATTCACTTGAGAAATGCGGCGAACTCAAAAAATTCATCATTTTTCATCTTCTTCTAGGGGGGAGGGTGAATAATCGGGATTTCGTTCTGTTAATCTGATATCGAGCCTGGTATTACCGTCTAAGGTCATAATGTGGTTGATATCGCCTCCTTTTGACTTCTAGGCGTTGAAACCGCCTCACAACAAGTATTCACTTGAGAAATGCGGCGAACTCAAAAAATTCATCATTTTTCATCTTCTTCTAGGGGGGAGGGTGAATAATCGGGATTTCGTTCTGTTAATCTGATATCGAGCCTGGTATTACCGTCTAAGGTCATAATGTGGTTGATATCGCCTCCTTTTGACTTCTAGGCGTTGAAACCGCCTCACAACAAGTATTCACTTGAGAAATGCGGCGAACTCAAAAAATTCATCATTTTTCATCTTCTTCTAGGGGGGAGGGTGAATAATCGGGATTTCGTTCTGTTACTCTGATATCGAGCCTGGTATTACCGTCTAAGGTCATAATGTGGTTGATATCGCCTCCTTTTGACTTCTAGGCGTTGAAACCGCCTCACAACAAGTATTCACTTGAGAAATGCGGCGAACTCAAAAAATTCATCTTTTTTCACCTTCTTCTAGGGGGGAGGGTGAATAATCGGGATTTCGTTCTGTTACTCTGATATCGAGCCTGGTATTACCGTCTAAGGTCATAATTTGGTTGATATCGCCTCCTTTTGACTTCTAGGCGTTGAAACCGCCTCACAACAAGTATTCACTTGAGAAATGCGGCGAACTCAAAAAATTCATCATTTTTCATCTTCTTCTAGGGGAGAGGGTGAATAATCGGGATTTCGTTCTGTTACTCTGATATCGAGCCTGGTATTACCGTCTAAGGTCATAATTTGGTTGATACCGCCTCCTTTTGACTTCTAGGCGTTGAAACCGCCTCACAACAAGTATTCACTTGAGAAATGCGGCGAACTCAAAAAATTCATCATTTTTCATCTTCTTCTAGGGGGGAGGGTGAATAATCGGGATTTCGTTCTGTTAATCTGATATCGAGCCTGGTATTACCGTCTAAGGTCATAATGTGGTTGATACCGCCTCCTTTTGACTTCTAGGTGTTGAAACCGCCTCACAACAAGTATTTACTTGAGAAATGCGGCGAACTCTAAAAATTCATTATTTTTCAACTTTTTCTAGGGGGGAGGGTAAATAATCGGGATTTCGTTCTGTTAATCTGATATCGATTCTGGTATTACCGTCTAAGGTCATAATGTGGTTGATACCGCCTCCTTTTGACTTCTAGGTGTTGAAACCGCCTCACAACAAGTATTCAGTTGGGAAATGCGGCGAACTCAAAAAATTCAGTTTTTCATCTTCTTTGATGGGCGGGGGGGGGGGGGAGAGGGTGAATAATCGGGATTTCGTTCTGCTACTCTGATATCGAGCCTCGTATTACCGTCTGAGGTCATAATGTGGTTGATACCGCCGCCTTTTGACTTCTAGATGTTGAAACCGACTCACAAAAAGTATTCAGTTGGGAAATGCGGCGAACTCAAAAAATTCAGTTTTTCATCTTCTTTGATGGGCGGGGGGAGGGTGAATAATCGGGATTTCGTTCTGCTACTCTGATATCGAGCCTGGTATTACCGTCTAAGGTCATAATGTGGTTGATACCGCCTCCTCTTGACTTCTAGGTGTTGAAACCGCCTCACAACAAGTATTCAGTTGGGAAATGCGGCGAACTCAAAAAATTCATTATTTTTCATCTTCTTTTAGGTGGGAGGGTAAATAATCGGCATTTCGTTCTGTTAATATGCTATCGAGCCTGGTATTACCGTCTAAGGTCATAATGTGGTTGATACCGCCTCCTCTTGACTTCTAGGTGTTGAAACCGCCTCACAACAAGTATTCAGTTGGGAAATGCGGCGAACTCAAAAAATTCATTATTTTTCATCTTCTTTTAGGTGGGAGGGTAAATAATCGGCATTTCGTTCTGTTAATCTGATATCGAGCCTGGTATTACCGTCTGAGGTCATAATGTGGTTGATACCGCCTCCTTTTGACTTCTAGGCGTTGAAACCGCCTCACAAGAAGTATTCAGTTGGGGAATGCGGCGAACTCAAAAAATTCATTATTTTTCATCTTCTTCTAGGGGGGAGGGTGAATAATCGGGATTTCGTTTTGTTAATCTGATATCGAGCCTGGTATTGCCGTCTAAGGTCATAATGTGGTTGATACCGCCTCCTTTTGCCTTCTAGGCGTTGAAACCGCCTTACAAAAAGTATTCAGTTGGGAAATGCGGCGAACTCAAAAAATTCATTATTTTTCATCTTCTTCTAGGGGGGAGGGTGAATAATCGGGATTTCGTTTTGTTAATCTGATATCGAGCCTGGTATTGCCGTCTAAGGTCATAATGTGGTTGATACCGCCTCCTTTTGACTTCTAGGCGTTGAAACCGCCTCACAACAAGTATTCAGTTGAGAAATGCAGCGAACTCAAAAAACGTCTGCCAAGTGGGTGTGGCACATAGCTTCCTCGTATCCATAACCCGATTGTATAGATGATCCGATGCATAGTAGTTAATCTCAAAACATCACAACATCAAAACAAGATTATCTGTAACATCCTTGAAAATTTCATTGAAATTGGATGGAAAATGTAGAAGTTATGGCCGTTACAAGGAAATTCACGTTTGCGCATTCGCAGTGGCTACTATCAGTCCGAAGGTGATGATTCTCATAGGGGACCATCTACAACCTAATCCGCATAATCCCTGAAAATTTCATTGAAATCGGGTAGAAAATGTGGAAGTTATGGCTGTTACAAGGAATTCACGTTTGCGCATGCGCAGCGGCTACTATCAGTTCGAAGGTGATGATTTTCATAGGAGACCATCTAAATACTAATTTGTAAATTCCCTTAAAATTTCATTTAAATCGGATGGAAAATGTAGAAGTTATGGCCGTTACAAGGAATTCACGTTTGCGCATGCGCAGTCGCTTCTATCAGTCCGGGGATGATGATTTTCATAGGGGACCGTCTACACACCAACCCGCACAATCCCTGAAAATTTCATCGAAATCGGACAATAACTTCGTATAGTTATGCGCGTTACAAGGAAATCATGACAGACACACAGACAGACAGACAGACAGACACGGAACCAAAATTGTTCAGAAAGGTCTAAAACGCAAAACGCGAGTGGAAATTTTGATTTTGGAGAACTTTTCTTTGTCGTCCTTGAAAAGTGAAAACAAAGCTTCCGCTACCTTGGTAGACTCGGAAGCAAAATTCATTATTTTGCTTTCGAGTCTACCAAGGTAGCGGAAGCTTTGTTTTCACTTTTCAAGGACGAAAAAAAAAAGTTCTCCAAAATCAAAATTTTCACTCGCGTTTTGCGTTTTAGACCTTTCTGAACAATTTAGGTTCCGTGTCTGTCTGTCTGTGTGTCTGTCTGTCTGTGTGTCTGTGTGTCTGTCATGATTTCCTTGTAACGCGCATAACTATACGAAGTTATTGTCCGATTTCGATGAAATTTTCAGGGATTGTGCGGGTTGGTGTGTAGACGGTCCCCTATGAAAATCATCATCCTCGGACTGATAGAAGCGACTGCGCATGCGCAAACGTGAATTCCTTGTAACAGCCATAACTTCCACATTTTCCATTCGATTTAAATGACATTTTCAGGGATGTTACAGATTAGTGATTAGATGGTCCCCTATGAAAATCATCACCTTCGGACTGATAGTAGTCACTACGCATGCGCAAACGTTTATTTTCTTGTAACGGCCGTAACTTCCACTTTTTCCATCCGATTTCAATGAAATTTTCAGGGATGTTACAGATTAGTGTTTAGATGGTCCCCTATGAAAATCATCACCCCCGGACTGATAGTAGCCGATGCGCATGCGCAATCGTAAAATACTTGTAACAGCCGTAACAGTTGCGTCTGAGGTGAGGATCTCAAAGCCATTCTACAAACCCCTCTGTAGATCAGTCGAGTCCGGTCCCAACCACCGTGGTGTTCACATCTACCTGTGCGTTGTACCTGAAGTGCCTCGAGTTCCCAGCTCACTCCTCTTCACCCCAAGTTCGTTTTAATTTTCGCCTACCCTCGTGTTCCTAAAAATCAAACCTGGGTAAGCCACCCGGGTTCAGTTTCAAGCCCAAACAGGGCTCGAATATTCTGAGACGTGTCAACAAACAGAAAGCAGATATCGATGAAGATCCTCATGAACTACAGAAGCGCGCCAAATTAACTATTGGCAACAAAACAACCCCAGCAACCATGCCCCGACATCGATCAACGAATTCTACTAACACCTCAAACACAATGGACCTAGATCCCGCAGTCCAGCACAACGTACCAGTGAAAAATGCGTACGAAGTACTAGCCCACCTCCCCCAGGATACTGGGCAGCACCATGAAATACGTAAGGAACGAGTCCCTCCAATTGTCTTAGATGGAGTACCTAGTAACACCAAAGAATTCATTACCGAACTTCGATCACTCACAAAGAACGATTTTTTCCTGAATCACAAAGGGAAAACAACACATATCTGCTGCCAATCCCGCGATGATCACTCCAGAGTAGTTACCCGACTAAAAGAGAAGAGTACCCCCTTTCACACATACGGATACCAAAACGAGCGCCAGAACCGATTTGTTCTACACGGAATACCTTCCTCCTACACCACAGACGAAGTTAAAGAAGATTTAGAAAAAAGACTACAGGGGTTACTAGGAGTCTTCCAACTCCACAAGACCGAAAATCAAGTTAAAATACCATTACCGGTATTCGTTCTGACAACAACACAAGAAGTTACACTCCAAACCTTCCGCAATATCCCAGCAATTCTCTACCACAAATTTAGAGCCGAAAAATACCGTTCAACAGGGGCCATAACTATGTGTTTCCGTTGTCAACGTTTCAACCACTCTTCCAAACATTGCAATCTCCGCCCACGATGTGTTCGCTGTGGGGAAGAACACGACGTCAAAGATTGTCCAAGAGAATCAGCACCAATAAAATGCGCTAATTGTGGGGAAACACATGTAGCCAGTTACCGCCAGTGCACGTCAAGGCTGGAAGCCACCCTTAAGAAACAGGTACCCAGTCGAACAACAAACACTAAACCCCAAGGAGAAATCCGATACAACCCGGCCCACTTTCGAACAATACCGGAAAACGGACCTACATTTTCCTCAGCCCTCGGAGGTCACTGGCCAAACCTAAATCCCCCTACACCTAGAGCCTCTAAACCGGTGCACCGACAAAATCCCCAAGACTCTCTTTCAATCATACAAGAAGCCAACGAAGTATTCCAAGAACTCAACGCCATGGGAATCCCCCAGATCATAAAAGACCTCCGGCGAATGGTAAGCGAACTCAAGTCAGTCTCCTCAGCTTTTGAAAAAATCTCCATAATTTCCAAATACTCCTACTTGTTTGATGACCAACACAAATAGTACCACTCTAAGTTCACTAAACGTAATCCTCTACAATGTCAGAGGCTTAAAGAAAAATCTTACAGAAGTAATACACTTACTACAGAACCAAAATACTCACATAGCAATACTAACTGAAACACAAATGACACATCGCACTAAAATCCACATACCAAATTTTGACATATACAGGTCTGACCGCGATAGGAGAGGCGTCCTAATAGCTATTAAAAGTGCGATTAACCATAACCTTATCGACACACCAACAACTGAAGGCATGGACATCATAGGGATCAGTATTACCCTTAAGAATGTACCAATACGTGTGATAGGCATATATAATCATATCAACAACAAAATCGATCCGAACCTGCTACTCTCTCTCATCCACCCACACCAACCGACGTTCCTAGCAGCAGACTGGAATGCTAGGCACGCTATGTGGAACTGTTTCCGAAAAAATGACAATGGTAAGATCATTCATGATCTTGTAACACAAAATAAAATAAACATAGCATTCCCCCCTACCCCCACATTCTACCCTGTCTCAAGCAGATGCAATCCAAGTACCATAGACTTCATTATTTCTAAACACACCCATCTCGTGCACAACCTAGAAACACTCTCCCAAGGCCACAGCGACCACGTACCTGTAGGACAGTTCAGCTTATCTTCCAAAGTACCTATCAAACCACCCAGGTACCGTTACGATTTCAAACGAGCCGATTGGAAGCTTTTTAGAACCCTACTAAATGACAGCATACCTACAACCAACCCACCCATGACTTCCCCCGAGACAATCGACGACAACGTAGGTCGCATTTGTAACATGATAACATACGCCCTCGAGGCTGCGGTACCCAAATCCCGTGATCCGACACATCTTAAAGCCCTCCCGTCGCGAATTGCTAACCTGCTCAAAACGAAAAATAGAGTAAGGAAGAACTGGCAACACTTCAGGTACCCCGAAGACAAAAGACTCTTCAATGAACTCCAACGCTTAGTTCACATAGAAATTGAAAAATGGACTCAATCCACTTGGGACGACAAACTCTCGAAAATGACGGTCAATGACAACTCAATTTGGAAATTAACCAAGTGGTTCAATTCCAGTAGGTCATATTCTGTTCCCACACTTAGAAATAATGACACTGTAGCCACAGGAGATCAGGAGAAGGCTGAAATGCTCTCAAACCATTTCCTTTCTGTCCACACTGACGCACTAGCTAGGGGCAACGCATCTTTCGTGTCAGAAATCAACTCAAAAACTCAAAAACTACTAAAAACTCCTATCCCAGAACTAGACCAACCCCTCAAATTTACAACACCCTCGGAAATTAAAAAACTCATTAAAAAATTGAAAATTAATAAAGCCCCAGGACACGATTCGATTCCCAACATAGCACTCAAACGTCTGTCTAAAAAAGCCTTGGTCTTCATTGTAAATATATTTAATTCTTGCCTACGACTCCATTACTTCCCCTCATCTTGGAGACTTGCAACCATCTCCCCAATTCCAAATCCTAATAAAAAAACCCTCTGACCCTGCCAGCTATCGACCAATAAGCCTCCTTCCTACAATGTCTAAAGTATTTGAAAAAATAATTCTTTCCCGACTCTCTCTTGAAACCACCCGGCTCAACATCATCCCACATTCCCAAATGGGCTTCAAACACGGCCATGCGACAACACACCAATTGGCACGAGTCGTTGAACACATAAAAACGGAAATGGCACAGCAACATTCTACCGCCCTAATCTTACTTGATTCAGAAAAAGCGTTTGATTCGGTATGGACAGAGGGCTTAATTTACAAACTGCACAACTATGGAATATCACTCGGGTTTTGTAAACTCTTATCCTCATACCTCTCAGAAAGACAATTCCGAGTGAAGTTGAATGGGTCGTACTCGTCATACCACACCATTCCTTCAGGCGTACCCCAAGGTTCCGTTTTATCCCCCGTCCTTTTCAATATTTATATCTCTACTGTCTTCGAAGGCCTCCCCCCTCACACACACATAGCAGGATTCGCAGATGACCTCGCCATCTACACTTCGAGTCCAAGCCCCCCAAAAGCTTCCAATCGGCTTCAAAACGCCACCCACCTCACCATGCAGCACTTAGAAAAGTGGAAAATAAAAACTAATGCCACTAAAACGGAAGCTATTTTATTCACCTCCAAAAGGAACATCCCTAAAAGTATAACTGTCAGGGGCACCACTATCCCCTTCTCGAACTCTGTAAAATACCTAGGCGTCCACCTAGACGAAAGGCTAACATACAGAGAACATGTTAAACTCATAAACAAGAAAGCTCTCTCCAAATTAGGTAGATACTACAACTTATTTAAATCCCGCGCCCTCAGCACAAAATTAAAACTACTTATTTATACATCAATAATCAGACCCACAATAACATACGCAGCACCAATATGGCACACCACAGCACAAACCCACCTTCATAAATTTCAGACCACGCAGAACAAATGTATCAGATTAGCCACTAACAGCCCCTTCAGAACAAACACCATCAACCTCCATAGAGAACACGGGATCGAACTACTCACCGAACACATCCGAAAACTGACAGAAAACTTTAATGCCAAACTGCCGACACACCCCAACATATTCCTGAATAGCCTGACCACCCTCACAAAACCCAAATGGGGTCCCCGATTGCGAAGGAGGCTGACTTGATTCGTTACCTCCCGACCCAATCCGCTGTAAATATGTAAATAACAAAAATTGCTCTCCCTTCTAGTCATAATATTATCATTGTAAATAGTAGAAATAGGTGTTAATTGTAGATAGCTAATCAAATTTAGATTAAGACTTACATCCTGATCTGTGGTTTTTTAAAATTTTTCCCACGTCTACATTATTCTGTATTATTTTTATTAGTTACCTAACTCATGCTATAATCTTTTACAATGAATTCACGATATACCAAATAAGGCCTTTCGGCCGGGGTTGATGTACTTACTTACCTTTCTAACACAATACCTGTATTGTACATAATTTCGCTCAATAAAAGTTCTGTATTCTGTAGATCAGTAAGCAAAGTACTGGACTCACATCCAGGAGTTCCAGGTTCGATTCCCAGTCTGGCTATGAAATTTTTTGATTCCAATCACTACCGCACTTACATTTTTCGTCCGAATTTGATGAAATTTTCTAGGATTGTCCAGATCAGCGTGTAGATGGTACCCTATGAGGGTAGTGAAAGGTAATAGAGATTGGTGTTTTGAGATTAACTAGTATGCATCGGATCATCTATATAATCGGGTTATGGATACGAGGAAGCTATGTGCCACACCCACTTGGCAGACGTTTTCATCTTCTTTTAGGGAGGGGGGAGTGTAAATAATCGGGATTTCGATCTGTTAATCTGAAATCAAGCCTGGTATCACCGTCTATGGTAGGCATGTGGTTGATGTCGCCTCCTTTTTAGGACGTCCCACAGTAAGACTTGGGCGTCCTTATGCGATCGATCTGGGGTAAAGTTGGACAACACTCAACAGAAAAAAAAATGACCACACAGTAATCCGTTTTAGACCATTCTGAATCCAAATCCGCGAAAAAAAACCATAGGTGTATGTGTGTGTGTGTGTGTGTAACAAAATCTTGTGTACTCTGCACAGGCCTTAGTTCTCAACCGATTTTCCTGGTTTTTTTTTGTTCGTCGCGGAAAACTATCTAGTTGTGCACTACGTCGCCGGAATTTCGAATTTTGCCTTTTATGGGGAGGAAAGGGGGGTTAATGCTCGAAAAACGTGCGTTTTTGGGCATAATCTTGTGTACTCTGCACAGGCCTTAGTTCTCAACCGATTTTCCTGGTTCTTTTTTTCGTTTGACGCGGAATACTATCTAGTTGTGCACTACGGCGCCGGAATTTTGGATTTTGCTTTTTAAGAGGGGGAAAGGGGGGGTTAATGCTTAAAAAACGTGCGTTTGCGTGCATAATCTCGTAAACTCTGCCCAGGCCTCAATTTCCAACCGATTTGCGTGTTTCTTTTTTTGTTTGACTCAAATAACTTCCGAGTTGTACATGATTTCACCAGAGTACCAAAATTCGCAAGGGGAGGGGGTGAGTGGGGGGATAGTATTCACAAAATATCCGATTTTTCAATATTTCGGTTCCTTTACTGCCTACTAATTGTACCCAAGCTTTGAAATTGAGGAAAAATTCTCATTATACCTCTGGATTTTCATGAATTATTCTCTGTGCCACCATGGAACTAATAGTGGTGCCACCATGGTGCCAGGACATGGTGCCATGATGCCATAAACCGCTTATTTCGTGTTTTTTTTTTGTGGTTCACCTTGAATACGGATGTGAACTTCGACGGACTGCCTACCAAAACTAACTGTTATGTATTAGACTTCCTTATTTCATTTCCAGAATATTCCAGAATATTCCTGACGCAGTCCTATATCTTATTGCTACCTGAAGGTCGTTCTCGAACCTTCAACTCTAGCATTTTCCGGACCCTTCTACCTGCTTTCACTGGTCCCTATATATATACGCACGCACCCTCCCTATTCATTCTTTCTCCAACCGGCTTCCTACATATTACACTACGCTCTGTGACAGTTTTGTTAATATACGTATTTTATACTTAAAAGTGCCGTGTTATTTATTTAACAAATCCCACGATTTAACAGTGGTGTCAGAAGTGGGATAAATAAATAACGTCGCGTGTGCAAGTGAAACCGAGTGAACAACAAGTAACATTTTAACCACCACGCAGTTAAGTGCACCGAACTCAGTTCATCGCCACGCGGGTTAGTGTTGTTCTCTACTCATCTTCACAATGGCCACGGCAGAGCTACTTCGAGAGTTTTCCATGCTGATTGCTCAAGCCTTGCAGCAGTCAAGGTCACCGGACACGAGTCAACCTCGTCCACCGCAGTTCTCAATGCAGCCATATCAAGCCACTGACGGAACAACAGTTGCTGACTATTTCACGCGCTTCACATGGGCGCTGAATTTGAGTAAGGTTCCCAAGGATCAACATGCACAATTTGCCCGAGTCTACATGGGTTCTGAACTCAACGACGCATTGAAAATTCTTGTAAGTCCCGAAAGTCCGGAAACTCTTACCTATGACGAAATCCAGTCCAAATTGACAGGTCATTTTGACGCCGCTCGCATCAAATACGCTGAGAGTATAAAATTCCGGAGTGTCATGCAGAAGCCAGGGGAAACGATCGCTAGCTTCACCTTGAGACTACGACAAGCTGCGACATTTTGTGAGTTTGGCACATTTCTCGATCGCATGTTAATTGAACAAATGCTCGCAGGCATGGAGTCCAGAGAAATGTGCGATGAAATTATCGCAAAAAAACCAGAGAACTTCACCGTGGCGTATGAAATTGCGCATGCACTCGAAGCCACTCGTCACACTGCTGACGAGGTCAAATCTGTCGCCAAGCCAGAGCCAACTAACCGCATAGGCTATGAGAAACCACTCTCCCGGAAGAGCAACACTCAGCGGCAGTCACGCAGCAAGTCAGCCCATCGAAAACAGGGGTCTTTCAACCAGTCAAGGCAGCACCAAGAGTCTCACCAGGCAAACCAGAGGGCAACCCAGGACAACCACTCGTCGTGCTCAGGATGCGGTGAAGCTCATCCTCGTAGAGAATGTAGGTTCCTGAACGCCGAATGCCGGACGTGTGGTAAAAAAGGTCACATCGCAAAAGTTTGTCGATCAAAGACGCAACAACGAACAAACCACGTGACCAAAGACGACCTTCCAGCAGAAGACCTTGACGTCGTGGAGTACCTTAGCAAAGTTGAGGTCATTGGAACAGCCCAGTCAATCCCCAAATCACTGATCAATGTCACCATAGAGGGAACCAACGTTAAGATGGAACTCGACACCGGCGCCCCCTGTTCGACGATCAGCAAATCGCAGTTAAGTATGATCAAGCCAGGTTTTGTGTTACAGAAAAACGACCGCAACTTCATCAGTTACACTGGGCACCCAATCAACTGCATCGGCAAGACGCCAGTTCGCACCACCATTGGGACCACAACAAAGAACCTGCCTGTCTATGTGATCGATGGTGAAGTCCAAACACTCCTTGGCCGAGAGTGGATATCAGAGTTTGTGCGAGAAATCGACTTTGGTCACCTTTTTGCAAAATCTGACCCAATCCACAAGCTCTCTGCCAAACAGTCGCTGTCCCCAGGGCAACAAAAACAACTCGACAACGTTCTCTCTCGCTACCAGAATGTATTCAGCAACATCCCAGGAAAGCTTTCAGGCCCTCCAGCAAAGATGCACCTGAAGGCTGGAGCCACAAATGTGTTCGCCCGAGCACGAGATGTACCAGTTGCACTTCAAGATGCCTACGCCAAGGAAATCGATGCAAAAATTGCATCTGGTTTTTACAAACGAGTGGACTACTCTGAGTGGGCATCAACAACGCACGTCGTTGCCAAGAAAAACGGCAAACTGAGAATCACTGGCAACTACAAGCCTACTCTCAGCCCACGGATCATCATCGACGAGCACCCAATCCCCAAGGTGGAACATCTGTTCAACCGGATGCGTGGCGCCACTCTCTTTTGCCACCTGGACGTCACGGATGCTTACACTCATCTCGAGGTCGATGATGAGTTCAGCCACGCGCTCACACTGAACACGCCAACACATGGCCTGATCCGCCCAAGTCGAGCGGTCCATGGTGCAGCTAACATCCCCGCTATCTGGCAACGTCGAATGGATACAGTCCTGCAAGGCCTCCAAAATGTCGTGAGTTTTTTCGACGACACAATTGTTTTCGCAGACAATTTTGAAAATCTTTTGCAGGCTCTCATCACAATCCTGGAGCGGTTTCGGACTCACGGTCTCAAGCTCAACCGAGCCAAATGTGCCTTCGCCCAGCCTGTCCCGGAAGCCCTGGGCCACAAAATCGACGCGTCAGGTATCCACAAATCTGATGCACACATCCGAGCTGTTCGAGATGCGCCAAAACCAAGTTCGCCAGAAGAACTCCAGCTGTTCCTGGGTAAAGCCACCTACTACAATGCGTTCATCCCGCATTTGTCCACAAGGGATCGTCCACTCAGAGACATGCTGCTGAGTGATCCTTTTACCTGGACACCGGAGGGCGAAAAAGCCTATAAGGACATCAAGGCCGCCTTGATCTCACCACAGGTGCTCATGCAGTATGATCCAGCATTGCCACTCTTGCTGGCAACTGACGCCAGCAAAACTGGCCTTGGTGCAGTGTTGTCACACCGGCTCAGCAACGGGTTGGAGCGCCCAATCGCTTATGCCAGCCGAACGATGACAGGCACGGAGCAGAGGTATCCCATGATCGACAAAGGGGCCCTAGCCATCGTGTGGGCTGTTCAAAAGTTCTTCCACTATCTGTATGCTCGCCATTTTACACTCATTACCGATCACAAGCCTCTCACCCAAATTCTGCACCCGGAGAAGTCTCTACCAGTCTTGTGCATCAGTCGCATGGCCAATTATGCTGACTACCTGGCACATTTCGACTATGACGTCGTCTTCAAGACCTCCAAGGCCAACGCCAACGCTGATTACTGTTCCAGAGCCTGCCCTCCTACAACAGTCAACCACATTCGCAACTTTTTTTCTCCATAGGAGGAAGAGACGAACAGTTTTGATGATTTCGATTTTTTTACAGTGAATCAGACGCAACAGCTACCAGTCAGAGCAGAGGCAATCGCACGAGAAACTAGGAAAGATCCACACCTGGGCCAAATTGATAAGATCTTAGAATCAGGACAAGATCTGACACGCCATAAGTACAAGGCACCCAAAGCCAAGTACACCCTCGCCGCTAACTGCCTGATGTTTGAGCAACGAGTTGTCATCCCTCTGCCTTTACGAGAAGCCATCCTCAACGACTTACACACAGCTCACCTGGGAATCGTGAAGATGAAAGGCATGGCTCGCTCTTTTGTTTTTTGGCCTGGAATCGACAATGACATCGAGACACTTGCCAAATCCTGTGCTGTGTGTGCAACCCATGCGCATGCGCCACCCAAGTTCCGCAATCATCACTGGGAGTACCCGGGAGCACCTTGGGAATGAATCCACATCGACTACGCGGGCCCAGTAGTAGACACCATGCTACTCATAAGTGTAGACGCATACAGCAAGTGGGTAGAGGTGAAACCTACGTCATCCACCACGGCCGCAGCAACCATTGCCATCATGGACGATCTGTTCACGGCGTACGGCGGACCAATCACAGTCATCTCGGACAATGGTCACCAGCTCCATAGAAACACCACCTAGACCACTCTTTTAAAAGAGGGAGGAAATGTTATGTATTAGACTTCCTTATTTCATTTCCAGAATATTCCAGAATATTCCTGACGCAGTCCTATATCTTATTGCTACCTGAAGGTCGTTCTCGAACCTTCAACTCTAGCATTTTCCGGACCCTTCTACCTGCTTTCACTGGTCCCTATATATATACGCACGCACCCTCCCTATTCATTCTTTCTCCAACCGGCTTCCTACATATTACACTACGCTCTGTGACAGTTTTGTTAATATACGTATTTTATACTTAAAAGTGCCGTGTTATTTATTTAACAAATCCCACGATTTAACACTAACAGATGAAAGTTCGATGTTACGACGTATTTCCGCTTTGGTGCCAGACTGGCTTCCAAACAGTTAAGTGTTTCCTTCACAGTAGCTTTCCCCATTGGACTAGTATGTTTGAATCTTTCAGAACCTGCTAAATCGCTAAGGATGAAACAGTTGACACAGTACTGATCAGTTTTGTCCACTTTACGGGTCAGAATTCTCAAGGTGAAAACACTATGGGATCGACTTGATTTTCGATTCAGCAGTGTTTCAGAAACACGCAGAGTTCTCTTTCCATATCGATACAAATCAAATGCTTCTTCTCATGTTGAAGCATTGATCACTTTTAGATCCTTAGGACGGTAGGAGTCGTTTTCCTCATCAAATTCTAACCTCAATGGATTCTGGAGACTTGTGGGGTTGAAGACCAGAAGGTCGAAAATCTGTTCATTATAAACCTCATAGAATGATATCCACACTGAGCACACTTCGTCATCTTTCAAACAGTTTGGAATACCAGGTGAGTCCTCGAGACCCATGCTCAAAGTGGCATGTTCCGACTTATTCCACTCAGTGATGTATTATGAGACTCAGTAAGTGAGCTGTGGAGGCTTTCGAAGATTGCCAACTTTTCATCGAGCAGCTCCTTCCTTTCTCGTTCATTCCTCGTTCCTTTCTTGTTAATCAATTTTAATTGGATTTTATCTTTCACAACAGGTTTTCAAGCCTTCAGCTTCCCAATCTGAGGTGTTCGATGAAGTCATACGCCCAAAACTCAACCACTTCTTCAAAGGAAACGATTCTCTTGTGTTCTCATATGGCACGAGCAACTCTGGGAAAAGCATCACTATGCAGGGTACACGAGATCAACCTGGCATTATACCACGTGTCGTCCATGTCATCTACCAGAGCATTCATGGACACACAGATACAGAACTCAAACTGAAGCCGTACAAGTCCTGTCAGGCGACAATTTTCAATGAACGAGAAAGGAAGGAGCTGCTCGATGAAAAGTCGGCAATCTTCGAAAGCCTCCACAGCTCACTTACTGAGTCTCATGATACATCACTGAGTGGAATAAGTCGGAACATGCCACTTTGAGCATAGGTCTCGAGGACTCACCTGGTATTCCAAACTGTTTGAAAGATGACGAAGTGTGCTCAGTGTGGATATCATTCTATGAGGTGTATAATGAACAGATTTTCGACCTTCTGGTCTTCAACCCCACAAGTCTCCAGAATCCATTGAGATTAGAATTTGATGAGGAAAACGACTCCTACCGTCCTAAGGATCTAAAAGTGATCAATGCTTCAACATGGGAAGAAGCATTTGATTTGTATCGATATGGAAAGAGAACTCTGCGTGTTTCTGAAACACTGCTGAATCGAAAATCAAGTCAATCCCATAGTGTTTTCACCTTGAGAATTATGACCCGTAAAGTGGACAAAACTGATCAGTACTGTGTCAACTGTTTCATCCTTAGCGATTTAGCAGTTTCTGAAAGATTCAAACATACTAGTCCAATGGGGAAAGCTACTGTGAAGGAAACACTTAACATCAGTACTTACTCGATACTTACTACTTTTGCCTTGCTCAAAGCTGATACCCAGAAAGTAATCAGAGGAAGTGAACATGGCACAGTTCTGCCTTATCGAGATTCTGAATTGACTATGGTCTTAAAAAAGTTTCTTAAAGGACAAGGGCAGTTGACAATGGTGGCCAACATGTCGCAGGAAAGCCACATGTTCTACCAGACGGAACAAATTCTGAAAATTACGTCCTTGGCATATAAGACGCGAGTAGACAAGAAGACCAACGATAACCTCGCATTTAGGTTACCACTGGTGATGCCTATTATGAGAAAAATGAAAAAAAAATAAAATCTATTTCCCGCTGAAGGGGGTTTGGACGATATTTACCCGCTCCCTCTTCCTCCCTACTCCCTTTAAAGGACAGCAGAAGGCCGAATACATCGAAGAATTTCTGTTGCCTGCAGGAAGTCGGACGTCCGTTGTAAATGTTGAAACTCTAGGATGCCCGAAATTGAGTGCTATGAAGGAGCCATTAGGATCGCACTGCATTTACCACAATTCCTACCCGACACTATGCTCATTCTATAAATGTCGAGCCATATGCCAGTGGATGATTACCTCTGATAAATAATAATAATAATCTGTTGTTCATTGAAGAAGAAGAAATAGTTATTGAGTTATGTAAAAATAAAAATAAAATATAAAAACGAAAAAAAAAAATTAAAAAATGTTTAAAAAACGAAAAAAAAAGTGTTTGAGTTATTAATTTTAGAATGTAAGCTTAATTTATGTCGACATTTTAGGGAAAACTGAATAAAATTTGGAAAATAAAATCGCTCTATACCGTTTATTGACTTCACACCTCATCCCATACATAGATTTTATATTGAATAGATCGATTTCATTCGAATAACACACTAATGATCAATAGTTTGAATAGTAATTAGTAGATTAATGGTTGAAATATTAGTGAATAATTAGCTGGGGGGTTCTCTATAAATGGGAGGGTCATTCCCTCTCCTCAACATCTTGGTGAAATAATAGTAACTAATTAGCATGGTTCAATATGAATTAGAAAAAAAAAAAGGGAAGGGTCGTGTATGTGTGTGTTTGAAAAAGATAGAATGATGAAAAGCAGAGTGACTATAGGCCCAGAGGTGGATCTGGCGTAAATGGTAAATTAATGAATAGGTGCGTGAAATAGGATGTATATATATTTGCAAAATTGCAGTGAATAGTAATAAATTCCTACCTAATCGGAGCGCTCCCCTTTAAGCATAAATTTCAGATAATTAGGTACCGATCTTATGCAATAGGTATAGATACTATCTTTGATAGGTAGGGATATACATAGATAAATAGGATAGGTCTGACCGGACGAGCTGAGAAACAGAGTCCTGATGCCAAGGCACAAGGCGAGTCCTATGGCTGTCGAGGCGATAGGTAGAGCTGGTACAGATGAGGTCGACGAAATAGAGGTAGAATCTGTTGAAGAGGCTCTAATAGGTCTGCCTTGGATGTCCTGGAACACTTTAAACGACAAATGTTCCTTTAGACATTTGTTTCCACAGTGCTGGTAGGTAGGCTCTGGGACAAGGTAAGCATGTAGGTACTCACGGATGAAATGTCGATGTTCAACAGACGAATTAGGCGTCACGGGATGCTGTGACCCGTATACAACAAAGACAGTAGAAAGTTAGGTAAAGAAGCTGCGAGCCACGAAATAAAGTTTGAGACTGCAGTGATGCGTAGGTTCCTATCCAGTTGTAAGAGGAGCACTGATGGTTCACGACGAAAAATGCGAGAGCCTGGAGGTGAAGGGGGGAATGAAACCGTAAGAGTCCAGGAAACATGAACGCACTTGCCGGTATTTAGTTAGCCACTTCACTGGTCGGCGGACCCTCTGAGCTGATAACACCACTAGTTTATTCTATTCTAAACATGCCGCCCACCAAATTTGCTCAGCAAATTTTCGGGATGCTGTTTGGGTATGCTGGATGGGATAGAGGAAGGAGTGGGACAAGCTTCACTGCAGGTCGCTTGAAGGTCGATTTGGCAGTCTTGACAGTCGCTACACGCACCACACCATCAGATCCAGGATGGGTCATCATAACCCTTGCCAGAGGCCAGTTGAGTGGAGGGGAGTCTTGTTTGAGGAGCACAAGATCTCCTGGAAGCAGATTGGTCTGTTCTCTGTTCCATTTGGTCCTCCTCTGAAGAGTTACCAGATATTCTGACTGCCACCTCTTCCAGAACCCCTCAGTCATACGAGAAAGAAGCTGCCACCGACTGAGTTGGTTCTCTCTGGTATCCAGTAGTGATGGCTCTGCAGGGATCACCATGGGACCGCCCACCAAGAAGTGTCCTGGGCAGAGGTAATCGTTCTCCTCAGGATTTGTAGATAGAGGGCAGAGAGGGCGTGAATTCAGCATGGCTTCGATCTTGGAGAAAACTGTGGCAAGTTCTTCAAAGGTGAGTGCTACATCACCAACAGTGAGTCGAAGATATGTCTTGACAGACTTCACGCCTGCTTCCCAGATGCCTCCCATGTGAGGTGTCAGTGGAGGATTAAAATGCCAGTTGAAAGAGGTCTTCATGGCATAGTCGTGAAGTTCTTGGGTTGTCTCTTCAGAGATCAACCACTGAAAGAGCTCTTTGAAATAGCTAGAAGCTCCAAGGAAGTTGCTACCACAGTCAGTGTAGACATCTGATGGAAGACCACGCCGAGAAGTGAATCGCTGAAAGCAGGCTAGGAACGCATCGGTTGTGAGCCTAGAAACAACTTCCAAATGAATGGCCTTTGTTGCCATGCACACATATAAGCATAAGTATGCTTTGCCGAGTGCTGCCTTTCGCCTTTGGGACTCCTTCAATGGAAATGGTCCAGCGAAATCAATTCCCACATGCAGGAAAGCCCGCCCACCATTGACTCGATATGTGGGTAGATCTCCCATGAGTGGAGTCATGGCCTTTGCCTTTGACTTGAAGCAGCGGCTGCAGAGGAATCCACGATGTCTGATCAATCGACGAAGAGATGGATTCCAAAAGCGCCTATTAATGATTGCTTGAAGGGTGTTAGGTCCAGGATGAAGATAGGTTCGATGGTAATAGTCTACCAAGATGTCAGAAAGATGACATTGATGTGGAAGGAGTATAGGATGTTTCTGGGAATCCTGTAGATTTGAATGCCTCAGCCTTCCTCCAACTCGCCAAATTCCTCGATCATCACAGAATGGCCTCAAGTCTGCATACTTGGTTTGCATGAAATTAACAGATGGTCCTTGGAAATAGTATTGTTGAACCTTCTTTATGCAGAATATGAAGCCTTCTTCAAACTCGAACCGCTTGAGATTTCCTGTGCGGAGTGGACAACAGCAACAGCCTACATGTTTGCAGTTATAAAGCCAGCGTTGGATCCATGCTGTAGCTCGAATGAGAGTGTAGTATGACGAGAATCGTCCCATCCACACTATGATTGGATCAATTATGGCTTGTGTTGTCACTAGAGAAGCTTTTGTGTTCTTGACTTCAGGGAGTATTTGTGGGAACTTGACGGAGCTAACAGGCCAGGATTCCTCATCAGATTGGAGCCATGGAGGGCCCTTCCACCATAGGGGGTGGTTAACCAGCTGTGAAGGTGTAATACCCCGAGATGCGACATCACTAGGGTTGTCCTCTGTTGCTACGTGTCTCCAAGCTGATATTTCAGAGAGCTCCTGAATTTTGGAGACCCTGTTAGCTACAAAAACCTTGAGATCGTAAGAAGGTGAATTGATCCATCCAAGTGTGATTGACGAATCAGTGAAAAATACAGGATTTTTCATACGAGATGGTATCGAGGATAGAAAGTCGGAAATCGATGAGTAGAGTTGAACCAATAACCAAGCGGCAGACAGTTCCAAACGAGGGATTGAAATGGTCTTCGTTGGGGCCAGTTTGGATTTGGAAATCAGTAAGTTGGAACTCCAAGTATCACCATTCCTAACTCGCAGGTAGACAACTGCAGCATACCCCTTTTGTGAGGCATCGGCGAAACCCACAACTTGGAATTCAGTTGAAGTGGTGGTGCAAAGATAGCGAGGAATTCGAATTCCAGCTAACATTGGTAGTTCGTTCAAGATAGAACTCCAAAGATCTTCGAGATGTAGGGGAATTGTGGCGTCCCATGGTAGCGCAAGTTTCCATAACTCCTGAATGAAACTCTTCATGAGTAGAGTAACGGGTGTCAGAAATCCGAGTGGGTCATAAAGTCTGGCAACTGCAGACAATATGCCACGTTTTGTAAAGATAGGAGTGGGAGGTGTGATGACAAACTGAAATGTATCCTTAGATGGATCCCACTGAAGACCCAGTATTTTAACGCAATGATCTTCATCAGCTACTAAGGTGACAGGATCAGAAGTGGCTTGTTCTGATACAGCAGACAAAATAGCAGTAGAATTGCTCGCCCATTTGCTTAGGTGAAATCTTCCTTTTTCTAGAAGGTCGATCGTCTGCTGCTGAACTTCCAAGGCTGATTGAACTGTTTCAGCTCCTGTAAGAATGTCGTCGACATAGATATCGGATCGAAGAACCTGGGCAGCTAGAGGGAATTGAGCACCATGATCCATGACTAGTTGCTTCAGCACTCGAAGTGCTTGGAAAGGTGCGCAAGCTAGTCCATAGGTAACAGTTTTAAGTTCGAAGGTCTGAACCTCATCCGCATCAGAAAACCTCCAGAGAATACGTTGATATTTCCTGTCTTGTGGATCAACGAGAATCATCCGGTACATCTTCACGATGTCAGTGGTGAATGCAACCTTGTGACGACGGAATCGGAGAAGAACTTCTTTGATGTCACTTTGAAGTTTCTCACCCACCAACAGATGATCATTCAGTGAACCTTGATGTACTTTAACACTGGCATCAAAGACGACGCGAAGTTTGACATCATTGTGATCTTGTTTCACAACACAGTGGTGAGGAATGACAAACTCGGAAGGTGTATTTGATAGAGCCATGTGATCCAGTTCAAGATATTCCTGCATGAACTGGTGATACTTCTCCTGAATGAAAGTGTCATGAGATAGCTTCTTTTCTAGATTGAAGAATCGACGTAGTGCAACACTTGAAGAATTGCCAAGTTGAACAGTGTCATCCTTAAATGGTAGACGAACGACGTACCTACCATCTGGCATCCTGTAGTGAGTATCACGAAAATGTTCCTCACATCTCATGGCAGCAGGATCCATAGAGTGCTGTGAAGGAAGCGGCTCCTCAATCTCCCAAAAGCGTTGAAGTTGAAAGTTCAAGTCATCCTGACTTTCCATAGCAAAGAGACTAGTCGATAGAGGCGTTTCTGATCCTCCAAGTTTACCGATCACTATGTGTCCAAATATAGAAGAGAATAACTTGGGGAGATTCTCTTGGATGGTGACAATAGAGCCTGTCCAGATTTCTGGGAAAAGGTCTGCACCAAGAAGGAAGTCAATATGGCCAGGCTTCCAGAAGCTAGGATCAGCCAGCTCAAACCCTTGGACCATTGAGAGTACTTCCCGAGGCAAAGTCACTGAAGGAAGGTAGGATGTGATATTGGAGATAACGAGAACTTCGGTTTTCAGTTGAGGATGATTGGAATTTCTTGGTTTGATGATGCACGTGGACATACCTTTGGCACCTTCAAATATTGTTTGACCAATACCCGAGATTTTCCTTCTAGCTTTGGTTACAGTGAGACCAAGTCTATTGAGGCACCTATGAGTCATGAAGGAATTTTGACTTCCAGAATCAATAACCATTCTGATGGACTGGAACTGACCACGAGCATCCATCACTTCAGCTACTGCTGTACCTAAGATGACGTGTTCATCATTAGGAGTCGCAGAGTTCAAAGAAGTCGAAGTAGATGCCTGAACGTCAGGAGAAGACGAATAGACAAGAGTTGAAACAGTCGTGTTGGAATTCACTGATGTTCTATGCAAGGAAGAATGATGCCTTTTTGGACAAAATCTGCAATGCCATTTAGACTTGCATATTTGAACAGTGTGAAGAGGATCCAAGCAGTTGAAACAACCTTTGAAACTTTTCAGCATGGTCCATTTCTCATCAGCAGATGCTTGATGAAACAGCTGACAACTCAGCAAATGATGTTGCTCAGTTTTGCACACTACACATAGAGGATATGCAACGGAAGTCTTACGTTCTATCGTTGAAGATTTGTTTTCGGCTAGTAGAGTCTTAGTCTTGAATGTCTTCGGAATATGAAGCCTAGACCTGGATGTATCGGAAGAATTCTTGTTAGAATTATGGGACTGGGCCATAGGATTGACGTTGGTAACCAGCTGCAAAGCTAATGACCTTTCTCGAACGAACTTCGATAACTGTTCAATAGTTGGAAACTGAACAGTATTGTGACTCATCTCAAAAAGGTCCCTCGTTGATGGGTCCAAACACCTGACAGCTAAGTGGAATAAGATGAAGTCAGCGTTTTGTGGGATGTTCAGCAGATTGAAGGCAGAAACATTGTCAGCAATCTTAGCCAGAAAAATTTTCAAAGATTCAGGAGTAGCTGTACCTCGAATAGGTTTGAAATTCAACAGCTGATCGAGATAGGCTGAAGCTAACAGACGTTTGTTATCAAAAGTGTCTGTTATCGCCTTCCAAGCCAGTTCGTAATTAGCCTCCTCTAGAACCAAGTGGCTTATTACACTGAGGGCGCAACCCTTCAATGCAGTTCGTAGATAGTGGAATTTTTCCATCGGGGATAGAGCTTCCTCCGAATGAACAAGAGATAAATAGGTATCCCTGAATTTTGGCCAATTTATTAGTTCCCCATCAAAAATGGGTAATTGGATTTTGGGAAGACCCTTGGATCTAAAAGTAGAACCACCAAGGGTTTGATTTTGGGAAGTGGAAGCACCGCCTTGACTGGAAACACTTTGTTGCGCCAGCAATTTTTCTGCTTCCGCTTCAGCTTTCAAAACTTCCATATTGCCGGAAGTACTATAATAGTAATTCCTAGCTGACTTCTTGTTGTTTTTATCAACAGCCGTAGGAAATTCAGCTTCAGCCCCAATGTTAGCGTAAAGATCGGATAATTTACCGAACAAATCCTCAAAACGGGCGTAATAAGTTTCATTCATTCTCGCCATACCTAGGAAAGTATTGATAATAAATGTACCCGGTGGTGGTGATTTAGTAACCGCCTTCCCTCCATAATCATAAACAAATTTCATTTCCTCCAAACATTCACCAATTTTCCGTCTAAAATCTGCGGCCGTCTTCTTAAAATCGGGATCGTTGATATCCACCATGATGAAATTAAAAGGAACGGAATGAACGATAAATGAGTATGAAAAGGAAAAATGATAATGGATTAGGAATCAGAAGACACGATCAAAATCAAATGGATAGAAGACGAATGATAGGAATACCAAGATGCAAGTGGGCGGCTGAGATACAACAAATTGATAGATGTACGTATGTGAGGAATTTCAGTTTGAAATTCAGAATACCTTAGAACATGTTAATTTAAAATCAACAAAATTAATCATAGTAAGTATAGCTTCTAAAAAAAATAAAATGAATTTTATGCCAAATTAAGCGTAAATTTAAATTGCAAAATTGTTCGATAACATACTTATTTAAATAAAAAGTATGTGAAATGTCACACAGAAGAAAATGAGACACTTTCGTGAAAGAGATTGTTTGAATAGATATTATAGGTACCTTTGAGGAATTAGAAATTCAGGTAGGTAAAAACTACTGATTATAAAAATTGAAAACAGGTGCCAAAATCAGTAGAAAGTAAGTACCTAATCCACATTCTAAAGTAAACTGATCGTAAATATTTCCTTACAATTAGAATATAGGTATAGGTATCGAATTTAAATTTCAAAATATTCTAGAGCGCCAAGTGGCAAACATTAAATCACTCCATGAAGAAATATTTTGAGAATTGTAGAAATAGATGCGCAGTGGAATTTATAGAATTTAATAGAATTAATAAATTGCTCAGAAACCACGCTCTGCTACCAGAAATAATATGTGTATGTGTGTGTTTGAAAAAGATAGAATGATGAAAAGCAGAGTGACTATAGGCCCAGAGGTGGATCTGGCGTAAATGGTAAATTAATGAATAGGTGCGTGAAATAGGATGTATATATATTTGCAAAATTGCAGTGAATAGTAATAAATTCCTACCTAATCGGAGCGCTCCCCTTTAAGCATAAATTTCAGATAATTAGGTACCGATCTTATGCAATAGGTATAGATACTATCTTTGATAGGTAGGGATATACATAGATAAATAGGATAGGTCTGACCGGACGAGCTGAGAAACAGAGTCCTGATGCCAAGGCACAAGGCGAGTCCTATGGCTGTCGAGGCGATAGGTAGAGCTGGTACAGATGAGGTCGACGAAATAGAGGTAGAATCTGTTGAAGAGGCTCTAATAGGTCTGCCTTGGATGTCCTGGAACACTTTAAACGACAAATGTTCCTTTAGACATTTGTTTCCACAGTGCTGGTAGGTAGGCTCTGGGACAAGGTAAGCATGTAGGTACTCACGGATGAAATGTCGATGTTCAACAGACGAATTAGGCGTCACGGGATGCTGTGACCCGTATACAACAAAGACAGTAGAAAGTTAGGTAAAGAAGCTGCGAGCCACGAAATAAAGTTTGAGACTGCAGTGATGCGTAGGTTCCTATCCAGTTGTAAGAGGAGCACTGATGGTTCACGACGAAAAATGCGAGAGCCTGGAGGTGAAGGGGGGAATGAAACCGTAAGAGTCCAGGAAACATGAACGCACTTGCCGGTATTTAGTTAGCCACTTCACTGGTCGGCGGACCCTCTGAGCTGATAACACCACTAGTTTATTCTATTCTAAACAGGTCGTCCCCTAAGAAATGGAGGATGATTTCTATTCTGCTCACCACCTGGGTTGAAACTATACTGCCCACCCTATTGATTAAAATTGTAGGTACCTTGGTTGAAATTAATTATAATAATGTACCCCTTTCCCTCCCCCCCCACCCCTATACCCCAGAAGGGTCCCCTACGAATTGTGAAGTTTGTTCCCTATGAATTGGGAGGATGGCCCCCTAAGAATCGGTAAGATGGTCCCCAATGAATTGAGAATATGGTCCCCTACAAATGGGGAAGATGGTCCCCTAAGAATTGGATACTGTACTGCCCATCCCTCTTGGCTGATACAGTAACAATGGAGTGCATGTACAAACAGGGAAAAAAGTAATACACACATTTAATGATGGTCCCCTACGAATTTTAGGGACGCCATGCATGCAAGAACATGCAGTAGGCGCCGGCAGGAGGGCGCCGTGCATGCCAAAACATGCAGAGGCGCCTGGCGGCCGCGAGATGGACGGGCGGGGGGGTGGGAAGGCCCGGCAAGGCGAGGCGGGGGGTGGGAGCGGTCGAGAGGGCGGGCAGGGCGGGGGGGGTATCCAGGGTGGGCGAGGGGGAGCCGTGGGGGGGGGGGGGTGAGCGGGAGGTCCGGGCGGCGCGGCGGGGGGGGGGGGGGGAGCGGGAGGTCATGGTGGCGCGGGGGGGGGGGGGCCGGCCGGTGGGCGAGGGGGAGCGAGAGAGCTGTGGGAGCGAGAGGGCAGACGAGCGGGATCGTGCAGGCCTGCGCCAGAACATACATTTTACATCTACTTATATTTATTTAAGAAATTTTATTTTTTTTGGGAAATCACTTGTGCCAATCCCCTAAAAGGTGCGTTTTTGACTGGATAATGAGATTCCCAAAGTTTTAGGTCGATCAGATAACATTAACCCATGCCGCATCGTGGTTGAAGCTCAGAAACTTACTTTTTTTCATACAAATATTCTTATTTTCCTCATAACATAGTAACCATTTGTCCTGGAGACTTGAGATTCAAATGAATCAATATTCCGTATAACAGAGTGATAAAGATACATCAAATCGCCTGGAGGTCGGTTTCATACACTGGAGTGTGGTTTCTAGGTGTATGCGTAAAAAGGCACATTTGCTAAAACGGACCACATTTTGAGATGGGAAAAGCTGAATAACATACCTAATTTTATTTACTATATTAATTTAAGAAATTTTATTTTTTTTTTTTGGAAAATCACTTGTGCCAACCCCCTAAAAGGTGCCATTTGACTAGAAAATGAGATTCCCAAAGTTTTAGGTCGATCAGATAACATTAACCCGTGCCGCATCGGGGTTGAAGCTCAGAAACTGACTTTTTTTCATACAAATATACTTTTTTTCCTCATAACATAGTAACCATTTGTCCTGGAGACTTGAGATTCAAATGAATCAATATTCCGTAAAACAGAGTGATAAAGATACATCAAATCGCGTGGAGGTCGGTTTCATACACTGGAGTGTGGTTTCTAGATGTATGCGTAAAAAAGGCACATTTGCTAAAACGGACCAGGTTTTGAGATGGGAAAAGCTGAATAACATAATTTTATTTATTATATTTATTTAAGAAATTTTATTTTTTTTTTTAGAAAATCACTTGTGCGTTTTTGACTGGATAATGAGATTCCCAAAGTTTTAGGTCGATCAGATAACATTAACCCGTGCCGCAACGGGGTTTAAGCTCAGAAACTCACTTTTGCTTCCTCACTACCGAAGGTAGGGAAGCTTTGTATTCGTGAAAGAAGTGAAAAAAAAAATGTCCTCCAAAATCAAAATTTCCACTTGCTTTTTGCGTTTTAGAGCTACCCGAACAATTTTGGTTCCGTGTCTGTCTGTCTGTCTGTCTGTCGGTCTGTCGGTCTGTCGGTCTGTCGGTCTGTCTGTCTGTCTGTGGTCAATCCTTGTCCCGGGCAAAACTATACTAACCTGTGGTCCGATTTTGATGAAATTTTCAGGGATTGTGCGGGTTAGGTATTAGACGGTCCCCTATAAATTTCAGCACCTTCGGATCAGCTGAGTGAGCTCCAAGGCCATTTTCTCTCCTGTTGAACGCAGGAAGCTGAACTTTGAGAGGCAGGGTCAATGGAGAATGCTGAAGGTGCCTGAGTGGTCACTGATCAGCTGAGTGAGCTCCAAGGCCATTTCCTCTCCTGTTGAACGCAGGAACTGATTTTTTTCGCCAACTGATTCTATACGTCCATGTTACAATGAGTGAGGAAGCTATACTGCCCACCCAACTTGGCAGACGTTTTTTTCATACAAATATACTTTTTTTCCTCATAACATAGTAACCATTCGTCCTGGAGACTTGAGATTCAAATGAATCAATATTCCGTATAACAGAGTGATAAAGATACATCAAATCGCCTGGAGGTCGGTTTCATACACTGGAGTGTGGTTTCTAGGTGTATGCGTGAAAAGGCACATTTGCTAAAACGGACCACGTTTTGAGATGGGAAAAGCTGAATAACATAATATTATTTATTATATTTATTAAAGACATTTTCTTTTTTCTTTAGAAAATGACTTGTGCCAACCCCCTAAAAGGTGCCATTTGACTAGAAAATGAGATTCCCAAAGTTTTAGTTCGATCAGATAACATTAACCCTTGCCGCATCGGGGTTGAAGCTCAGAAACTCACTTTTTTTCAGACAGATATTCTTTTTTTCCTCATAACATAGTAACCATTTTTCCTGGAGACTTGAGATTCAAATGAATCAATATTCCGTATAACAGAGTGATAAAGATACATCAAATCGCCTGGAGGTCGGTTTCAAACACTGGAGTGTGGTTTCTAGGTGTATGCGTAAAAAGGCACATTTGCTAAAACGGACCACGTTTTGAGATGGGAAAAGGTGAATAACATAATTTTATTTATTATATTAATTTAAGAATTTTTTTTTTTTTTTTTTTTTGGAAAATCGCTTGTGCCAACCCCCTAAAAGGTGCCATTTGACTAGAAAATGAGATTCCCAAAGTTTTGGGTCGATCACATAACAATAACCCGTGCCGCTTCGGGGTTGAAGCTCAGAAACTCACTTTTTTTCATACAGATATTCTTTTTTTCCTCATAACATAGTAACCATTTGTCCTGGACACTTGAGATTCAAATGAATCAATATTCCGTATAACAGAGTGATAAAGATACATTAAATCGCCTGGAGGTCGGTTTCATACACTGGAGTGTGGTATTTGGTGTATGCGTAAGAAGGCACATTTGCTAAAACGGACCACGTTTTGAGATGGGAAAAGCTGAATAACATAATTTTATTTATTATATTAATTTAAGAAATTTTATTTTTTTTTTTAGAAAATCACTTGTGCCAACCCCCTAAAAGGTGCCATTTGACTAGGAAATGAGATTCCCAAAGTTTTAGGTCGATCAGATAACATTAACCCGTGCCGCATCGGGGTTGAAGCTCAGAAACTCACTTTTTTTCATACAAACATACTTTCTTTCCTCATAACATAGTAACCATTTGTCCTGGAGACTTGAGATTCAAATGAATCAATATTCCGTAAAACAGAGTGATAAAGATACATCAAATCGCGTGGAGGTCGGTTTCATACACTGGAGTGTGGTTTCTAGATGTATGCGTAAAAAAGGCACATTTGCTAAAACGGACCACGTTTTGAGATGGGAAAAGCTGAATAACATAATTTTATTTATTATATTTATTTAAGAAATTTTATTTTTTTTTTTTAGAAAATCACTCGTGCCAACCCCCTAAAAGAGGCGTTTTTGACTGGATAATGAGATTCCCAAAGTTTTAGGTCGATCAGATAACATTAACCCGTGCCGCATCGTGGTAGAAGCTCAGAAACTTACTTTTTTCCATACAAATATTCTTATTATCCTCATAACATAGTAACCATTTGTCCTGGAGACTTGAGATTCAAATGAATCAATATTCCGTATAACAGAGTGATAAAGATACATCAAATCGCCTGGAGGTCGGTTTCATACACTGGAGTGTGGTTTCTAGGTGTATGCGTAAAAAGGCACATTTGCTAAAACGGACCACGTTTTGAGATGGGAAAAGCTGAATAACATATTTTTATTTATTATATTTATTAAAGACATTTTTTTTTTTTTTTTTTTTTAGAAAATGACTTGTGCCAACTCCCTAAAAGGAGCCATTTGACTAGAAAATGAGATTCCCAAAGTTTTAGGTCGATCAGATAACATTAACCCGTGCCGCATCAGGTAGAAGCTCAGAAACTCACTTTTTTTCATACAGATATTCTTTTTTTCCTCATAACATAGTAACCATTTGTCCTGGAGACTTGAGATTCAAATGAATCAATATTCCGTATAACAGAGTGATAAAGATACATCAAATCGCCTGGAGGTCGGTTTCATACACTGGAGTGTGGTTTCTTGGTGTATGCGTAAAAAGGCACATTTGCTAAAACGGACCACGTTTTGGGATGGGAAAAGCTGAATAACATAATTTTATTTATTATGTTTATTAAAGACATTTTTTTTTTTTTTTTTTTAGAAAATGACTTGTGCCAACTCCCTAAAAGGAGCCATTTGACTAGAAAATGAGATTCCCAAAGTTTTAGGTCGATCAGATAACATTAACCCGTGCCGCATCGGGGTAGAAGCTCAGAAACTCACTTTTTTTCATTCAGATATTCTTTTTTTCCTCATAACATAGTAACCATTTGTCCTGGAGACTTGAGATTCAAATGAATCAATATTCCGTATAACAGAGTGATAAAGATACATCAAATCGCCTGGAGGTCGGTTTCATACACTGGAGTGTGGTTTCTTGGTGTATGCGTAAAAAGGCACATTTGCTAAAACGGACCACGTTTTGGGATGGGAAAAGCTGAATAACATAATTTTATTTATTATGTTTATTAAAGAAATTTTTTTTTTTTTTTTTTCATTAAATGACTTGTGCCAACCCCCTAAAAGGTGCCATTTGACTGGATAATGAGATTCCGAAAGTTTTAGGTCGATCAGATAACATTAACCCGTGCCGCAACGGGGTTTAAGCTCAGAAACTCACTTTTGCTTCCTCACTACCGAAGGTAGGGAAGCTTTGTATTCGTGAAAGAAGTGAAAAAAAAAAATGTCCTCCAAAATCAAAATTTCCACTTGCTTTTTGCGTTTTAGAGCTTCCCGAACAATTTTGGTTCCGTGTCTGTCTGTCTGTCTGTCTGTCGGTCTGTCGGTCTGTCGGTCTGTCTGTCTGTCTGTGGTCAATCCTTGTCCCGGGCAAAACTATACTAACCTGTGGTCCGATTTTGATGAAATTTTCAGGGATTGTGCGGGTTAGGTCCTAGACGGTCCCCTATAAATTTCAGCACCTTCGGATCAGCTGAGTGAGCTCCAAGGCCATTTTCTCTCCTGTTGAACGCAGGAAGCTGAAATTTGAGAGGCAGGGTCAATGGAGAATGCTGAAGGTGCCTGAGTGGTCACTGATCAGCTGAGTGAGCTCCAAGGCCATTTCCTCTCCTGTTGAACGCAGGAACTGATTTTTTTCGCCAACTGATTCTATACGTCCATGTTACAATGAGTGAGGAAGCTATACTGCCCACCCAACTTGGCAGACGTTTTTTTCATACAAATATACTTTTTTTCCTCATAACATAGTAACCATTCGTCCTGGAGACTTGAGATTCAAATGAATCAATATTCCGTATAACAGAGTGATGAAGATACATCAAATCGCCTGGAGGTCGGTTTCATACACTGGAGTGTGGTTTCTTGGTGTATGCGTAAAAAGGCACATTTGCTAAAACGGACCACGTTTTGAGATGGGAAAAGCTGAATAACATAATTTTATTTATTATATTAATTTAAGAAATTTTATTTTTTTTTTTAGAAAATCACTTGTGCCAACCCCCTAAAAGGTGCCATTTGACTAGAAAATGAGATTCCCAAAGTTTTGGGTCGATCAGATAACAATAACTCGTGCCGCTTCGGGGTTGAAGCTCAGAAACTCACTTTTTTTCATACAGATATTCTTTTTTTCCTCATAACATAGTAACCATTTTTCCTGGAGACTCGAGATTCAAATGAATCAATATTCCGTATAACAGAGTGATAAAGATACATCAAATCGCCTGGAGGTCGGTTTCATACACTGGAGTGTGGTTTCTAGGTGTATGCGTAAAAAGGCACATTTGCTAAAACGGACCACGTTTTGAGATGGGAAAAGCTGAATAACATAATTTTAATTATTATAATAATCTAAGAAATTTTATTTTTTTTTGGAAAATCAATGAATAATCAATGAACAAAAATCAATCAACCCCCTAAAAGGTGCCATTTGACTAGAAAATGCGTAAAAAGGCACATTTGCTAAAACGGACCACGTTTTGAGATGGGAAAAGCTGAATAACATAATTTTATTTATTATATTTATTAAAGAAATTTTTTTTTTTTTTTTTTAGAAAATGACTGGTGCCAACCCCCTAAAAGGTGCCATTTGACTAAAAAATGAGATTCCCAAAGTTTTAGGTCGATCAGATAACATTAACCCGTGCCGCATCGGGGTTGAAGCTCAGAAACTCACTTTTTGCTTCCGAGTCTACCAAGGTAGCGGAAGCTTTGTTTTCACTTTTCAAGGACGAAAAAAAAATGTTCTCCAAAATCAAAATTTCCACTCGCGTTTTGCGTTTTAGACCTTTCTGAACAATTTTGCTTCCGTGTCTGTCTGTCTGTCTGTCTGTCTGTCTGTCTGTCTGTCTGTCTGTCTGTCTGTCTGTGTGTCTGTCATGAATTCCTTGTAACGCGCATAACTATACGAAGTTATTGTCCGATTTCTTTGAAATTTTCAGGGATTGTGCGGGTTGGTGTGTAGACGGTCCCCTATGAGAATCATCATCCCCGGACTGATAGAAGCGACTGCGCATGCGCAAACGTGAATTCCTTGTAACGGCCATAACTTCTACATTTTCCATCCGATTTCAATGAAATTTTCAGGGATGTTACAGATAAGTGATTAGATGGTCCCCTATGAAAATCATCACCTTCGGACTGATAGTAGCCACTGCGCATGCGCAAACGTGAATTTCCTTGTAACGGCCATAACTTCCACATTTTCCACCCGATTTCGATGAAATTTTTAGGGATTATGTGGATTAGGTTGTAGATAGTCCCCTATGAAAATCATCATCCCCGGACTGATAGAAGCGAATGCGCATGAGCAAACGTGAATTACTTGTAACAGCCGTAACTTCAACTGTCCCCCCAGGGGTCGCGGGTTCGAATCCCAGCCGACGCTAAGTATTTTTTTGATCCAATCACATACATCTACTCACTTAATTTTTCATCCGAATCTGATAAAATTTTCTAGGATTGTCCAGATTAGCTTGTAGATGGTCCCCTATGAGGGTAGTGAAAGGTACTTGGAGATTGGTATATTGAGATTAACTACTATGCATCTGATGATCTATATAATCGGGTTATGGATACGAGGAAGCTATGTGCCACACCCACTTGGCAGACGTTTTTTCATACAGATATTCTTTTTTTCCTCATAACATAGTAACCATTTGTCCTGGAGACTTGAGATTCAAATGAATCAATATTCCGTATAACAGAGTGATAAAGATACATCAAATCGCCTGGAGGTCGGTTTCATACACTGGAGTGTGGTTTCTTGGTGTATGCGTAAAAAGGCACATTTGCTAAAACGGACCACGTTTTGAGATGGGAAAAGCTGAATAACATAATTTTATTTATTATATTAATTTAAGAAATTTTATTTTTTTTTTTTAGAAAATCACTTGTGCCAACCCCCTAAAAGGTGCCATTTGACTAGAAAATGAGATTCCCAAAGTTTTAGGTCGATCAGATAACATTAACCCGTGCCGCATCGGGGTTGAAGCTCAGAAACTCACTTTTTTTCATACAAACATACTTTCTTTCCTCATAACATAGTGACCATTTGTCCTGGAGACTTGAGATTCAAATGAATCAATATTCCGTAAAACAGAGTGATAAAGATACATCAAATCGCGTGGAGGTCGGTTTCATACACTGGAGTGTGGTTTCTAGATGTATGCGTAAAAAAGGCACATTTGCTAAAACGGACCACGTTTTGAGATGGGAAAAGCTGAATAACATAATTTTATTTAGTATATTTATTTAAGAAATTTTTTTTTTTTTTTTTTTAGAAAATCACTTGTGCCAACCCCCTAAAAGGCGCGTTTTTGACTGGATAATGAGATTCCCAAAGTTTTAGGTCGATCAGATAACATTAACCCGTGCCGCATCGTGGTTGAAGCTCAGAAACTTACTTTTTTTCATACAAATATTCTTATTTTCCTCATAACATAGTAACCATTTGTCCTGGAGACTTGAGATTCAAATGAATCAATATTCCGTATAACAGAGTGATAAAGATACATCAAATCGCCTGGAGGTCGGTTTCATACACTGGAGTGTGGTTTCTAGGTGTATGCGTAAAAAGGCACATTTGCTAAAACGGACCACATTTTGAGATGGGAAAAGCTGAATAACATACCTAATTTTATTTACTATATTAATTTAGGAAATTTTATTTTTTTTTTTAGAAAATCACTTGTGCCAACCCCCTAAAAGGTGCCATTTGACTAGAAAATGAGATTCCCAAAGTTTTAGGTCGATCAGATAACATTAACCAGTGCCGCATCGGGGTTGAAGCTCAGAAACTCACTTTTTTTCATACAAATATACTTTTTTTCCTCATAACATAGTAACCATTTGTCCTGGAGACTTGAGATTCAAATGAATCAATATTCCGTAAAACAGAGTGATAAAGATACATCAAATCGCGTGGAGGTCGGTTTCATACACTGGAGTGTGGTTTCTAGATGTAGGTATGCGTAAAAAAGGCACATTTGCTAAAACGGACCAGGTCTTGAGATGGGAAAAGCTGAATAACATAATTTTATTTATTATATTTATTTAAGAAATTTTATTTTTTTTTTTTAGAAAATCACTTGTGCCAACCCCCTAAAAGGTGCGTTTTTGACTGGATAATGAGATTCCCAAAGTTTTAGGTCGATCAGATAACATTAACCCGTGCCGCATCGGGGTAGAAGCTCAGAAACTCACTTTTTTTCATACAGATATTCTTTTTTTCCTCATAACATAGTAACCATTTGTCCTGGAGACTTGAGATTCAAATGAATCAATGTTCCGTATAACAGAGTGATAAAGATACATCAAATCGCCTGGAGGTCGGTTTCATACACTGGAGTGTGGTTTCTAGCTGTATGCGTAATAAGGCACATTTGCTAAAACGGACCACGTTTTGAGATGGGAAAAGCTGAATAACATAATTTTATTTATTATATTTATTAAAGAAATTTTTTTTTTTTTTTTTTTAGAAAATGACTGGTGCCAACCCCCTAAAAGGTGCCATTTGACTAAAAAATGAGATTCCCAAAGTTTTAGGTCGATCAGATAACATTAACCCGTGCCGCATCGGGGTTGAAGCTCAGAAACTCACTTTTTTTCATACAGATATTCTTTTTTCCCTCATAACATAGTAACCATTTGTCCTGGAGACTTGAGATTCAAATGAATCAATATTCCGTATAACAGAGTGATAAAGATACATCAAATCGGGGTAGAAGCTCAGAAACTCACTTTTTTTCATACAGATATTCTTTTTTTCCTCATAACATAGTAACCATTTGTCCTGGAGACTTGAGATTCAAATGAATCAATATTCCGTATAACAGAGTGATAAAGATACATCAAATCGCCTGGAGGTCGGTTTCATACACTGGAGTGTGGTTTCTAGCTGTATGCGTAAAAAGGCACATTTGCTAAAACGGACCACGTTTTGGGATGGGAAAAGCTGAATAACATAATTTTATTTATTATGTTTATTAAAGAAATTTTTTTTTTTTTCATTAAATGACTTGTGCCAACCCCCTAAAAGGTGCCATTTGACTGGATAATGAGATTCCCAAAGTTTTAGGTCGATCAGATAACATTAACCCGTGCCGCAACGGGGTTTAAGCTCAGAAACTCACTTTTGCTTCCTCACTACCGAAGGTAGGGAAGCTTTGTATTCGTGAAAGAAGTGAAAAAAAAAATGTCCTCCAAAATCAAAATTTCCACTTGCTTTTTGCGTTTTAGAGCTACCCGAACAATTTTGGTTCCGTGTCTGTCTGTCTGTCTGTCTGTCTGTCTGTCGGTCTGTCGGTCTGTCGGTCTGTCTGTCTGTCTGTGGTCAATCCTTGTCCCGGGCAAAACTATACTAACCTGTGGTCCGATTTTGATGAAATTTTCAGGGATTGTGCGGGTTAGGTCCTAGACGGTCCCCTATAAATTTCAGCACCTTCGGATCAGCTGAGTGAGCTCCAAGGCCATTTTCTCTCCTGTTGAACGCAGGAAGCTGAAATTTGAGAGGCAGGGTCAATGGAGAATGCTGAAGGTGCCTGAGTGGTCACTGATCAGCTGAGTGAGCTCCAAGGCCATTTCCTCTCCTGTTGAACGCAGGAACTGATTTTTTTCGCCAACTGATTCTATACGTCCATGTTACAATGAGTGAGGAAGCTATACTGCCCACCCAACTTGGCAGACGTTTTTTTCATACAAATATACTTTTTTTCCTCATAACATAGTAACCATTCGTCCTGGAGACTTGAGATTCAAATGAATCAATATTCCGTATAACAGAGTGATAAAGATACATCAAATCGCCTGGAGGTCGGTTTCAAACACTGGAGTGTGGTTTCTAGGTGTATGCGTAAAAAGGCACATTTGCTAAAACGGACCACGTTTTGAGATGGGAAAAGGTGAATAGCATAATTTTATTTATTATATTAATTTAAGAAATTTTATTTTTTTTTGGAAAATCACTTGTGCCAACCCCCTAAAAGGTGCCATTTGACTAGAAAATGAGATTCCCAAAGTTTTGGGTCGATCAGATAACAATAACCCGTGCCGCTTCGGGGTTGAAGCTCAGAAACTCACTTTTTTTCATACAGATATTCTTTTTTTCCTCATAACATAGTAACCATTTGTCCTGGAGACTTGAGATTCAAATGAATCAATATTCCGTATAACAGAGTGATAAAGATACATCAAATCGCCTGGAGGTCGGTTTCATACACTGGAGTGTGGTTTCTTGGTGTATGCGTAAAAAGGCACATTTGCTAAAACGAACCACGTTTTGAGATGGGAAAAGCAGAATAACATAATTTTATTTATTATATTAATTTAAGAAATTTTATTTTTTTTTTTAGAAAATCACTTGTGCCAACCCCCTAAAAGGTGCCATTTGACTAGAAAATGAGATTCCCAAAGTTTTAGGTCGATCAGATAACATTAACCCGTGCCGTATCGGGGTTGAAGCTCAGAAACTCACTTTTTTTCATACAGATATTCTTTTTTTCCTCATAACATAGTAACCATTTTTCCTGGAGACTCGAGATTCAAATGAATCAATATTCCGTATAACAGAGTGATAAAGATACATCAAATCGCCTGGAGGTCGGTTTCATACACTGGAGTGTGGTTTCTAGGTGTATGCGTAAAAAGGCACATTTGCTAAAACGGACCACGTTTTGAGATGGGAAAAGCTGAATAACATAATTTTATTTATTATAATAATCTAAGAAATTTTATTTTTTTTTGGAAAATCAATGAACAATCAATGAACAAAAATCAATCAACCCCCTAAAAGGTGCCATTTGACTAGAAAATGAGATTCCCAAAGTTTTAGGTCGATCAGATAACATTAACCCGTGCCGCATCGGGGTTGAAGCTCAGAAACTCACTTTTTTTCATACAGATATTCTTTTTTTCCTCATAACATAGTAACCATTTGTCCTGGAGACTTGAGATTCAAATGAATCAATATTCCGTATAACAGAGTGATAAAGATACATCAAATCGCCTGGAGGTCGGTTTCATACACTGGAGTGTGGTTTCTTGGTGTATGCGTAAAAAGGCACATTTGCTAAAACGGACCACGTTTTGAGATGGGAAAAGCTGAATAACATAATTTTATTTATTATATTTATTTAAGAAATTTTATTTTTTCTTAGAAAATCACTTGTGCCAACCCCCTAAAAGATGCCATTTGACTGGAAAATGAGATTCCCAAAGTTTTAGGTCGATCAGATAACATTAACCCGTGCCGCATCGGGGTTGAAGCTCAGAACTTCACTTTTGGTTTATTATTTTCAATAATAAGCCTTTGGAATCGAGCAAGAAAAAATTTTTTTTAACCCCCTCTCAAAATTTGATGTTTTACGTTTCAAGGTACGTAGAATACGAAAATCGAATAAAAAAATTTCCGTCCGTCCGCCGTACGCCGTACGCCGTCCGCCATACGCCGTCCGCCGTACGCGGCACTTTTCTTAGCAACACTGGACCGATTTGGATCAAATTTGGTATATGGGCTCCATTTGGGGTCTAGTTGTGCCGCGAAGCTTTTGGTTGATGTAGGTCACTTCTAAGGGGTGAAAATTAAGGGTTGAAATTTTCAAGAGTGCCCTAGATCGAAAACTCTCGAAATAAAGGTATCGTTTTTTCACCAATTTTAAATAGTACAGAATTTTTAAAAATTTTTGAGACCACCCGGAGCTCTGTAGGACAAACCGTTCGGTCCCTACGAGTATTTGAAGGTTTTCCTTCGATAAAACAGAATCATGAGTGTGAATCGCAAAAGAGGTCTAATCTCCATTCAAATTTTATCGGACTAAAATGCGATCGCTGTTCATTTCTTCGATTTGTATACAGTTTTGCCTTCTGCGTAACCAGTAATCAAATTTCCATATCAAGCTTTCTATTTTTCGAATCGAGTGTGAAGCGTTTAGTTCTTTCTAATAAACTTGATTGTGAAGGTGTGAAGCCATTATAGTGTGGTAGGTAGTACCTACCAATAGTTGGTAGGTAAAAAAAAGTTGGTAGGTAAAACAATGTTTGTAGGTAAAAAACGCTGCAAATCATTGCTCACTGATCAGATCACTGATCAGCTGAGTGAGCTCCGAAGCCATTTTCAATCCTATTGAATGGAGGTGCTCTTCCAGGCGTCTCCAGCATTCGAGGATATCTTCTTCACTCCTCACATCACTGATCAGCTGAGTGAGCTCCAAAGCCATTTTCAATCCTATTGAATGGAGGTGCTCTTCCAGGCGTCTCCAGCATTCGAGGAGATCTTCTTCAATCCTCACATCACTGATCAGCTGAGTGAGCTCCGAAGCCATTTTCAATCCTATTGAACGCAGGAGCTGAAATTTGAGAGGGAAGGTCAAGGGAGAATACAGATGGTGGTAGGTGCTATTGATGGAGAACCAGTGATCTATACAGAAGGATGATCTATACACAAAATAATAAACCTTTGAGCAATGATTTGCAGCGTTTTTTTTCATACAAATATTCTTTTTCTCCTCATAACATAGTAACCATTTGTCCTGGAGACTTGAGATTCAAATGAATCAATATTCCGTATAACAGAGTGATAAAGACACATCAAACCGCCTGGAGGTCGGTTTCAAACACTGGAGTGTGGTTTCTAGGTGTATGCGTAAAAAGGCACATTTGCTAAAACGGACCACGTTTTGAGATGGGAAAAGGTGAATAACATAATTTTATTTATTATATTAATTTAAGAAATTTTATTTTTTTTTTTTTTGGAAAATCACTTGTGCCAACCCCCTAAAAGGTGCCATTTGACTAGAAAATGAGATTCCCAAAGTTTTGGGTCGATCAGATAACAATAACCCATGCCGCTTCGGGGTTGAAGCTCAGAAACTCACTTTTAACACGGAATGTGTTTTTGCGATGACCTACCGAAAAAAAATCGTCACGAAAAAGCGACAGAAAAAACCGTTACGCGCCTTTTATAATGATTTTCACGTACAACCAAGCCGTTGGTAAGGAAATAGAACTCCCGCAGTGTTCATTGCACAGAAATTGTTCACCATTCGTTGGAAAGCTCTCAATTTATATAGTATTTTTCTTGTAGTTACATATTTATTTACATAACATTTATAGGGTTTTAGACCAAATTAAATGTCTAACAATTATTTATTTTATTATTGCCAAAGACTCCACATTTATTATTGTTGTTTTTTATTTAACGGATGACTAGCATCGCAAAAACACATTCTGTGTTCCTATGATTTCATACAGAGTATGGAAAAAGAAATAAACCGGGGGGTGCAGGGGGGCGGAGCCCCCCGCCGAGGCGCAAAGCGCCGAGTTTTTCATACAGATATTCTTTTTTTCCTCATAACATAGTAACCATTTGTCCTGGAGACTTGAGATTCAAATGAATCAATATTCCGTATAACAGAGTGATAAAGATACATCAAATCGCCTGGAGGTCGGTTTCATACACTGGAGTGTGGTTTCTTGGTGTATGCGTAAAAAGGCACATTTGCTAAAACGGACCACGTTTTGAGATGGGAAAAGCTGAATAACATAATTTTATTTATTATATTAATTTAAGAAATTTTATTTTTTTTTTTTAGAAAATCACTTGTGCCAACCCCCTAAAAGGTGCCATTTGACTAGAAAATGAGATTCCCAAAGTTTTAGGTCGATCAGATAACATTAACCCGTGCCGCATCGGGGTTGAAGCTCAGAAACTCACTTTTTTTCATACAGATATTCTTTTTTTCCTCATAACATAGTAACCATTTTTCCTGGAGACTCGAGATTCAAATGAATCAATATTCCGTATAACAGAGTGATAAAGATACATCAAATCGCCTGGAGGTCGGTTTCATACACTGGAGTGTGGTTTCTAGGTGTATGCGTAAAAAGGCACATTTGCTAAAACGGACCACGTTTTGAGATGGGAAAAGCTGAATAACATAATTTTATTTATTATAATAATCTAAGAAATTTTATTTTTTTTTTGGAAAATCAATGAACAATGAATGAACAAAAATCAATCAACCCCCTAAAAGGTGCCATTTGACTAGAAAATGAGATTCCCAAAGTTTTAGGTCGATCAGATAACATTAACCCGTGCCGCATCGGGGTTGAAGCTCAGAAACTCACTTTTTTTCATACAGATATTCTTTTTTTCCTCATAACATAGTAACCATTTGTCCTGGAGACTTGAGATTCAAATGACTCAATATTCCGTATAACAGAGTGATAAAGATACATCAAATCGCCTGGAGGTCGGTTTCATACACTGGAGTGTGGTTTCTTGGTGTATGCGTAAAAAGGTACATTTGCTAAAACGGACCACGTTTTGAGATGGGAAAAGCTGAATAACATAATTTTATTTATTATATTTATTAAAGAAATTTTTTTTTTTTTTTTAGAAAATGACTGGTGCCAACCCCCTAAAAGGTGCCATTTGACTAAAAAATGAGATTCCCAAAGTTTTAGGTCGATCAGATAACATTAACCCGTGCCGCATCGGGGTTGAAGCTCAGAAACTCACTTTTTTTCATACAGATATTCTTTTTTCCCTCATAACATAGTAACCATTTGTCCTGGAGACTTGAGATTCAAATGAATCAATATTCCGTATAACAGAGTGATAAAGATACATCAAATCGCCTGGAGGTCGGTTTCATACACTGGAGTGTGGTTTCTTGGTGTATGCGTAAAAAGGCACATTTGCTAAAACGGACCACGTTTTGAGATGGGAAAAGCTGAATAACATAATTTTATTTATTATACTTATTTAAGAAATTTTATTTTTTCTTAGAAAATCACTTGTGCCAACCCCCTAAAAGGTGCCATTTGACTGGAAAATGAGATTCCCAAAGTTTTAGGTCGATCAGATAACATTAACCCGTGCCGCATCGGGGTTGAAGCTCAGAACTTCACTTTTTTTTCATACAAATATTCTTTTTCTCCTCATAACATAGTAACCATTTGTCCTGGAGACTTGAGATTCAAATGAATCAATATTCCGTATAACAGAGTGATAAAGACACATCAAACCGCCTGGAGGTCGGTTTCATACACTGGAGTGTGGTTTCTAGGTGTATGAGTAAAAAGGCACAATTGCTAAAACGGACCACGTTTAGAGATGGGAAAAGCTGAATAACATAATTTTATTTATTATATTTAGTTAAGAATTTTTTTTTTTTTTTTTTTTAGAAAATCACTTGTGCCAACCCCTTAAAAGGTGCCATTTGACTGGATAATGAGATTCCCAAAGTTTTAGGTCGATCAGATAACATTAACCCGTGCCGCATCGGGGTTGAAGCTCAGAAACTCACTTTTTAGGACGTCCCACAGTAAGACTTGGGCGTCCTTATGCGATCGATCTGGGGTGAAGGAAGACAACACTCAACAGAAAAAAAAAAATAACCACACAGTAATCCGTTGTAGACCATTCTGAATCCAAATCCGCGAAAAAACCCATAGGTGTATGTCTGTGTGTGTGTGTGTGTGTGTGTGTGTATGTGTAGGTGTGTGTGTGTGTGTGTGTGTGTAACAAAATCTTGTGTACTCTGCCCAGGCCTTAGTTCTCAACCGATTTTCCTGGTTCTTTTTTTGTTCGACGCGGAAAACTATCTAGTTGTGCACTACGTCGCCGGAATTTCAAATTTTGCCTTTTAAGGGGGGGGGGGGAAAGGGGGGGTTAATGCTCAAAAAACGTGTGTTTTGGGGCATAATCTTGTGTACTCTGCCCAGGCCTTAGTTCTCAACCGATTTTCCTGGTTCTTTTTTTCTTTGACGCGGAATACTATCTAGTTGTGCACTACGGCGCCGGAATTTCGAATTTCGCCTTTTAAGGGGGGGAAAGGGGAGGTTAATGCTTAAAAAACGTACGTTTGCGGGCATAATCTGATAAACTGTGCCCAGGCCTCAATTTCCAACCGATTTGTGTGTTTCTTTTTTTGTTTTACTAAAATAACTTCCGAGTTGTACACGATTTCACCAGAGTACCAAAATTTACAGGAGGAGGGGATGGGTGGGGGGATAATATTCACAAAATATCCAAGTTTTCAATATTTCGGTTCCTTTACTGCTTACTAATTGTACCCAAGCTTTGAAATTGAGGAAAAATTCTCATTATACCTTAGGATTTGCATGAATTACATTCTGTACCACCATGGAAATAAAAGTGGTGCCACCATGGTGCCGGGCACCATAAACCTCATATTTCTTGGGTTTTTTGGTGTTTCACCTTAAATATGGATGTGACATTCGACGGATTGCCTACCAAAACTAACAGATGAAAGTTCAATGTTACGACGTATTTCCGCTTTGGTGCCAGACTGGCACCATTGTTGGCGTTGGGGAGGTGGCTGAGGGGGGGGGGGGGGTAAACTCGAATTCGCATGTTGGGTATCGTAGATCATGGATTTTAAAATGCTCTTCAAATTCGAGGCTCCCATGCCGCTGGAAATGTTATGGTGGATAATGGTGAGGGAGGGGGGACGGAGGGAGAGACCACGATTTCTTTCCTAAAGTTATAAGTAAATTACATCGAGTGAAACAGTTTTATCGCTTACCAACTGGTTAAACTGATCTAATGCTCATCAAATGGGACGTCCCCTGGAATGCATGCATTACTGAACAATATGTTTTCCAAATATTTTTGGCATTGGGGTGATGTTTGGTATGTTCTCAGTGGTTTTCCTTGGTGGTAGCGGTACTATCACCCTGCCTACGTTTATATAACCATTCATGGAAATTTTACAATCTAAGATAATACGTGCCGCTTCTGCAAATGGAACACTTCAGCTAGATTCACATGGGAGAGAAAAGTTGGAATGATGTAAAGACGAGAAAACCAGAGGAGGGGGTAGGCGGAGTTGGTGGAAGGTTTACATGAATGAAAAGGATGGAATGATAACCTTCCTCCTGGAAGCCTCTGAACTAATAACCTCTCCTGATCTGTAATCTCCATTGACAGCGTGAAGAAATAAACAAACAAATGAGCGCGAGTGTTGAACCTTGAACCTGATTGTGGATTGCAACGATCAATTGTTTTTTTCCAAAAATTGATGGTTTCAATGGTTTTTTGCGGCAAAGGAATAATATTGCTCTTGGATTTTTTAATTTACCCACATGCTCATCTATTTTTACGAAGGCAAGCTGAACAATGTTTATAGAAAATTATCACAGTTGAGATTCTGAAAAAATTCTGGGAATATATTATCACAACGCGTCAATTACATTGAAACAATCAATTGTTAGCTACTATTGACAGTCGGCCACCCCTAGTGCAACCTTCTCTAGTGGTTATCTGCACGGAAAGTGGATGAGCGGATCTGAGCGGAAAGCGGGAAGATGGTATAACAATTTCTTCCGCCAACAGACTGCCATTCCATCAAGATGGCGCCCATCATTCTCGACTGGGGAAAATCAGCCAATCAGATTGTGTTATTTCTTTCTGTCGTTCCGACCTTTCCTTCCCATGTGAATCCAGCTTTCCAGTATCCACTTCGCAGTTTATCTGAGATTGGGGTAGGTTACCATCACAAGGTAGAGGCAAAGTCACAAGGTAGATAATTTTCACTATTATTGGGGAAACTAGATGAACTTCCATGCTCAAAATTATCACAATTTTTCAAATTTCAATTCTGAGTAGAATTATTGCAAGAAGCACAAGGATATTAATACGTGTATGACGAACCTTCTCCAAATTAGCAAAACCAAATTGACAAACCAAGGATACTTCAGTTACTGAAACAAGTTAATAACTATGGAATATAGTAGTATAAGCACTTAATTATTATTATTACCTATCAAAGAAAGATTATTATTATTATTACATCACCTAGACAAATTGATAGCTAGCTTGCGTTGGTATGAAGCAACTTGAATACTGTTATCCTCTACACATTCACACTGAAAACAACCGTTACAACTGTTGGGAAATTCACTCCCAAATTTGGATACCAATGGGCGACAGGGGAAATCGGTACAACCTGCCATAATCGGCTTTGGATCTACTCTGCGATGGTTATACACAAACAGGTACCCTGCATATTTTGAATTCTTATAAATATCGTATTTTTTTTATTCATACAACTGGTTAAACCCAACGGTGCACCATTCACCGATTCATCTAGCTGATTAAGTCATCTCGTAGAACTCTACGGCTCTCCAAAAAACTACAAAAATAATGGGGAACTTGCCTCAATTTTAGATTCTGGAATTTCAATTCCTACAGGAATACCCAAGGGAAAAAATTACCGTAGAAGGTAATGCCTAAACAAGTGAAGTAGTGTTAAAAAACAACACGAAGATCGAGGAAAACTGATAACGCCACTCCCCAGGGCTCCTCACGCAAAATTGCTCATACAAAGCATAAAAGGAGTTTTGGCAAATAGTGTCAGAGAATGTCAACAGGTAGAGTTGTAGGCACCCTCGTGACCACATGAAACTATCCACTCAAATAATGTGATTCAAATATCTAACTAATATACCTAGTGAAAATTCAAATAACTAAATAAGAGAAGGTGAAGACTAATAATGCTTGATAAACTAATAGGTGGTGTTGTGACCCACATTTCAACATTTAAATAGATCCCTGAGTGAGCCACCACCCGCAGGGAGGGATGAGGTATGGGGAGAACACGTCAACATGACGTCACCCTTCCACCTCTCTCTCCCTCAACTAAACTCTCTGAGTATATAAGCTCACTCAGGGATGCTCCAGTATGCCAATCTAGTCCAGTCAATCGCCTTACTCATTTCGCTCTCTACCTTCTCCTCCGATGAGGAATATCCTCGAAGTACTAGGCTCACTAGCTAAATCTCCCGTTGGATGGTTTCTTATGAAACGCCGGGGTTGTTGGGCTAGCCAGATCTCCCTGCACTCCGCACGTCGGTCAGGCTTAACGCCGCCAGTGCGAAAGTGCAGTCGCTAGGATAGGGACTGTAACCCCTTTTATCACTAAGGGAACCCTCGGGAGGGAGCAGAAGAATCTAAGTCAGAAAATAGAAAAGAATCTATGAAAGATGCTTCAAGGAATACTTCTATGATGATTATGATATGCGGATCCAACTTACCTTAGCTACCACTATGGCTCTGCCACCTATGGCTCCGCATGCGCAAGTGGTGGGGGAGCCATAGGTGGCGCGGCTGGTGGTAACACTGGTAACTCAGCTGAGGTCGATGGCAGCGCTGCAGGTGGTGAGCCGGCAGAACGACGGCGCGCACGTTTAAATGCGTTGCTGGATTTGCGTACCGTGATCCAAGGGGCGAAATCCTTCGGTCACAGGACTTTTCTCTCTTCGTTGAGTAGGGGTTAAAGAAAACGCCGCATTGAGAAGGTCATCTCCTTCACTCGACGACATGCAGACATAACAGGTGGAATCATATTGTAAAAAGAGTGAGTAAAATTGCTTCTTTTTGTCACTTTCGTGTCTGGGTGGGCAGACACTGACAGCTGCATCTCCCTGCAAAATCACAAAGTTAGGTAGTTGGAGCCTTGAATTATAATGTAAAAGTATAATTTTACCGAGAATAATGATCCCTGTGCAGAAAAAGCTGTATAATAAATTGGCTTAAATTGCTGAACTCAAAGTCCTAGGCTTAAATTGACTTGTTAAAATTGGCTTTTATTCGAACGTACTAACTTTTTGTTTTAGGTACAACTGCATCGAAAACCTACTTGCTTGTTACCTTGAGTTGTGACATGAAGACAGAATTTTGTACATAGATATCCTCAAGAGACTGCCTATCGCAAATAGTACGAGTATGATGTCATTCAGTAAACTATCAAATCAGCTACAAATCCTTGCTGAAAACTTCCAGTGCTTAGAAGAGATGATGGCCAAGTTGAGGTCAGTTATCTGATTCGTACCAATCTCCAATTCATTAACAAAATAACCATGGTAGATCGATATTTGATTCACATGAAATGGTTACCGAGCTTTGGCCTGTTCTTGTTCTATTTTCTGACCGATTCAGCGACAGGATTGAACTGGGAGTGGTATTGTTCTTTGAACCAGCCCTCATGGGACACCAAGGCTAACTACCCGACGCACTTTTTCTTCCTCATCGCGTTGGTGCTCGACATCGGGGTGGGCATATCGTCTTACGCTGTGTGGAAGGACGGTGGAGGTCTGGTCGGAGCTGCGTTGCCTTTGGGGCTGTACGGCACCCAATTGGTGCTCCAATGGGCGTACTTGCCGCTTTTGATGGGCTGCAAGTCCATCGGGTGGGGTCTTGTCGATATATCTTTGGCAACAGCCGTGGCAGGAAGTGCAATTGTCTTTTTCAAGAAAATCAACGATAAGACGTTTCGGCTCATGTTGCCATACGTGATATTTCTCAGTTTGGCCAACTTTCACACTCTAGCTCTGTATGCGTTAAATCTTGACAACAAAGCAACCAAAAGCCATACTCAGCGTCCCCAGCAAGAACCAGCTGTACAGCAAACGTGAAGGTACTACCCAGACCAATAAAAAAATTACATCCATTGAAACTTCAACTATAATCAATATTATTTTATTGTAAAATTATCAACGTTTCTGTGCACAAATATGATTTATAATCCTCTCACATCAGCCAGGTATGGTAACTTAGGCCATTTCATATTTTCGCAGGTTTTTTTTAGCCACCTACTATTCATGGTCTTCGAATTTGGAGATTCAACGAGCCCATGCGCTTTGGCTAACTCGACGATTCGATTTACGACAGGCAGAAGGCGTCGTAAACTGAGATTCGATGTCAAATTACAAAATGTGATCCTAGCGCTAGCGGCAGTTGTTCGAAGCAACTATCGTAATATCAACTTAACATTTTCTTTTAACCCTTAATATGATGCAGGCAAATGAGGAAATCGGTCGGAATTAAAAAACATATTGTTTAGTAATGCATGCATTCCAGGGGACGTCCCATTGGATAAGCATTAGATCAGTTTAACCAGTTGTTAAGTGATAAAACTGTTTCACTCGATGTAATTTATTTATTACTTTAGGCAAGAAATACTGCCCCCCCCCCCCCCCCCCAATCATTATCCACCTTAACATTTCTAGTGGCATGGGAGCCTCGAATCTGAAGAGCATTTTAAAATCCATGATCTACTACACCCATCATGCGAATTCGAGTTCCCCCCCCCCCCCCCCCCCCACCGCCACCACCCCAACGCCAACAATGGTGCCAGTCTGGCAAAGCGGAATTACGTCGTAACATTGAACTTTCATCTGTTAGTTTTAGTAGGCGGTCCGTCGAGGTTCACATCCGTATTCAAGGTGAAACACACACAAAAAAAACACGAAATATGCGGTTTATGGTGTCCTGGCACCATGGTGGCACCACTATTAGTTCCATGGTCGTACAGAGAATAATTCATGAAAATCCGGAGGTATAATGAGAATTTTTCCTCAATTTCAAAGCTTGGGGACAGTAAGTAAGCAGTAAAAGAACCGAAATATTGAAAAATCGGATATTTTGTGAATATTATCCCCCCACTCCCCCCTCCCCTTGCGAATTTTGGTACTCGGGTGAAATTATGTACAACTCGGAAGTTATTTGAGTCAAACAAAAAAAGAAACACGCAAATCGGTTGGAAATTGAGGCCTGGTCAGAGTTTTCAAGATTACGCCCGCAAACGCACGTTTTTTAAGCATTAACCCCCCCTTTCCCCCCCTTAAAAAGCAAAATTTAAAATTCCGGCGCCGTAGTGCACAACTAGATAGTTTTCCGCGTCGATGAAAAAATGAACCACAAAAATCGGTTGAGAACTAAGGGCTGTGCAGAGTACACAAGATAAAGCCCAAAAACGCACGTTTTTTGAGCATTAACCCCCCCTTTCCCCCCCTTAAAAGGCAAAATTCGAAATTCCGGCGCCGTAGTGCACAACTAGATAGTTTTCCGCGTCGATGAAAAAATGAACCACAAAAATCGGTTGAGAACTAAGGGCTGTGCAGAGTACACAAGATAAAGCCCAAAAACGCACGTTTTTTGAGCATTAACCCCCCCTTTCCCCCCCTTAAAAGGCAAAATTCGAAATTCCGGCGACGTAGTGCACACCTAGATAGTTTTCCACGTCGAACAAAAAAAGAACCAGGAAAATCGGTTGAGAACTAAGGCCTGTGCAGAGTACACAAGATTTTGTTACACACACACACACACACACACACACACACACAGACATACACCTATGGTTTTTTTCGCGGATTTGGATTCAGAATGGTCTAAAAAGGATTACTGTGTGGTTATTTGTTTTTTCTGTTGAGTGTTGTCCAACTTTACCCCAGATCGATCGCATAAGGACGCCCAAGTCTTACTGTGGGACGTCCTAAAAAAACACAGTTTGGACCATGAAAAGTAAATCTTTTGTACAATTTGAAGAGTGCATCCGTAATCTGCGTAAAATAAGCTACTCATCAAAAAAGACCCCCCCTCAAAATGTGATGTTTTACGTTTCAAGGTACGTAGAATCCGAAAATCCAATAAAAACGTAGAATCCAAAAATCGAACAAACTAAAAATGCTTGCATACGAGTCTGCAACACATTGGGGCATTTTTATGTGTGTGAAAGTAAGTAGAGGTTAGGTGTCGGACCGGCGCTAGTTCTCCCTGGCTCCGCAAGGAGCGCTGGATAATTGGAATGACCGATGTTACCGATAAATTTGATATTAATGAGTGATTGACAAGGCGGCCCCGAGAGTGCAGCAGTGCAGCAGAGGCAAATTATAGACATAGAATGTCTATTAAACAAGACTTCGATAGTTAAATAAGTTTGAGATCAAGATAAGAAACATTTTAACAAACTTATTCAAAAAAGAAAAACTTATTCAACTATCGAAGTCTTAAAAATCACGCTTCAACATCAATTGGACCGCGTTATGCGAAAATACCTCTCAAGTGACAAAATACCTATCGTACCTACAATACAAAAGTACCTATCGTTGGATTCATCTCGCCAAGTAGAACCGATTTCTTTGGGTACTTGCCCCCTCATTTTGTTATAAAATGGAACTATTTCCTAATATAGGTACTTACTAAGCGACATTCGCTAAAAAAGGCATTTTGAATTGCACGATTCCCTACGACACACCATGAGAAAGTTATGTAATTACCAAACAAACGACACATGAATATCGGTGATTAGTTTGGATTCCCAAGAGCAACTACAAGGGCCTCATTTTACTGTTTCGTATCATGTATTTGCGTAGGTATCTCTTCCGTTGAAACAGCTAAATTAATAAATTCGCAGTATATGGGCAAGCTGGACCCATTTTTCTTTTCCTTTTGTACTGATTACTGATCTCGCGCATGTATCAGTGTCTCGTGATTTCTTTTCACCTAAAATATTCATTTAACAATTTTTGATTCTGCAAGCATATTCCCTTGATTAGTATGATTTCAAAGGGTAAAAAGATCTTCGATCTCGGCAAGAAAGGGGGTTCAAAAACTCGTGCCACAAACATCAATATAATTTGCTTATCTCTCCACTAGAAATGCGTGTCACAACCAAGTTGCATGACGTACAAAGCATGCTGCATCTAATTCCCAAATTATACATCTTTGATTTCCGGGGAAGATATAGAGGACGATATAGATAGACTCAAAGGGCGGCTGGATTTTGATATTGAAGGAGAGTAAGAAAAAGAAGAGCAATGAAAGGTTTACTGACCATAGTCTTTGGCTATATTCATTTACCATAGCCTGACAAATTTGATACCTCACACATTTCTTTTTAGAAAAACAGAAAAACTCAAATTGAATAAAACTATTACTGACCTTTTTGACGATTATAGCTTGAAAATGTATTGAAGAAATGAAAGAGTCAAGTGTGAAAGCCATTATTATAGGAATTGTGCACTGGTGATTCTTTCTTTTGCGTTTTTCTCAAAACTCCGTACAATGTGTAAAATTATACAAAGGGCTGGCGCTTAGTCGTCTTGATTATAGATATTCTAATAAGCGATAAATTGGCGGTTGTTAGGTTTTTGCGCTCCAATTATCGGTAACGTCGGTCATCCGAATTATCCAGCGCTCCCCGTGGAGCCAGGGAGAACTAGCGCTGGTCCGACACCTAACGTCTAGTATGAAAGTAAGGTTGTTAGTTCATTTACCCAAGCATAAAAATAAGAAAACAGTTGATTGTTCTCTACGCAACACAGTGAGTCTATTTTATTTATTGGTCGCTTGAGCAAGTTTTCGTGACGATTTTTCAGTTCATGTGCCAAAGCAGACATGAAAATGTCTAAAAAGTGAAAATAGCGTTTTCAAACGAAAGTTACAAAGGATCAATGTTGAACTATTGACATTTTGGGTCGCAATTGCCCCACTCCACCCTAATTAGGTTGTAGATTATCCGGTCTTATGGGTCACCTGGAGTAGATACAATTTTAGATACTAATTTTATCGTAGATCATTTGAAGGAAAGGCGTACCAATGGTAGAAAAAAAAACTGCTTTGACTCATTGTAAGTGTATATAATTCCTTCTTCCAACAACAAGAAGTATCATCTCGATAACTTTTATATTTATGATTTGTGCTTCTAATAAAACATCTCTCTTCGTTACATCATGATTCATCGAACGTCCCAATAAAAATTTGTAACAATATCTATAACAGTACATTGTCTTCACAGGCAACGAGTGAGGAACGAAATTCGGTGTACTCGAGGGTTTCTCGCGCATTTCGTGAAAATACCTGAGGCACACAAAAAAAAACTTTGTTTCTCAATATCCGATAAAATAACGTGTTTTTTCGGTAATCTCGACAATTCGTGTCATTTTCGATCAATATTTTCTTTCTGAATAAGCGTAACCTGAACATCACAATATAATCTTGATCATCGAATCGCTTCATCAACAGCCACAGTATTGTAAAATCTATACGCCCATTCGCGTGGGACCTTTCAGATGCATTCGTAAAATATATACATAGGTACATTAAATTGACTGAAATAATGAGATAAGCGATAACGTAAGCGAGCTAATTGAAATAGCGTATTAAAAATATATTCGAGAACCAACTCTGATATGAATTTTAATAAATCAACCTTTGAAATTTCTCAGCTTTAATGTGAATCAAAGTAAAAAATTAATAATGAGCAATAGTTTTTGTTTTCATGTCTGATGAGGGGAAAATTGCTGTACCTTGGGACTTTTTCGATTAAAAATTTTTGAGGTGTTGAAACAGGAAACTCGAAAAACTGGTTGAGTACGAGGGACGTTCCAAGATACTCTATTTTCTTGTATGAGAACCAAATCAGGTAGACTACTGCAGAAAGTAACACATTTTCATTGGGATGTTGTGGTAACACTGCTAACACTTCACATCACTGGGTTGTGGTGTTTGTGACTGGTAAACATGTGAACCAACCTCGAGCATGTTTTTGATAGTGAAGTGCGTCCTAATACTGAATTCTCCAACTTGTGAAGTAGTGAAAGAAGTAGAAAAGAAGAATTTCTCTAGCATTCGGTGATGGTGTAGCGAGCATTCAAATGGTTTGAAAGTGGAGAAAAACCTTCCAGGAAAAAAGTGTTTCCATGCACAATTAGCCCCCGTACTTGCTGGTCACAAAGACGCAATTATTGGTGGCCATCAATCTCTAGTCATGGTTCGCCATCGATCTCTGGTCATGAAGACGCAGTTGTACGTAGGCATTGAACTCTGGTCATGAAGACACAGTTGTACGTGGGCATTGAACTCTGGTCATAAAGTCGCAGTTGTGGTTTGCCATCAATCTCTGGTCATGAAGACGCAGATGAACCTGGTCATGAAGACACAGTTGTACGTGGTCATTGAACTCCGGTCATAAAGTCGCAGTTGTGGTTTGCCATCAATCTCTGGTCATGAAGACGCAGTTGAACCTGGTCATGAAGACACAGTTGTACGTGGTCATTGAACTCTGGTCATAAAGTCGCAGTTGTGGTTTGCCATCAATCTCTGGTCATGAAGACGCAGTTGAACCTGGTCGTGAAGACACAGTTGTAATGGGCATTGAACTCTGGTCATAAAGTCGCAGTTGTGGTTTGCCATCAATCTCTTGTCATGAAGACGCAGTTGAACCTGGTCATGAAGACACAGTTGAACCTGGTCATGAAGACACAGTTGTACATGGGCATTGAACTCTGGTCATAAAGTCGCAGTTGTGGTTTGCCATCAATCTCTGGTCATGAAGACGCAGTTGAACCTGGTCATGAAGACACAGTTGAACCTGGTCATTGAACTCTGGTTATGAAGACGCAGTTGTACCTGGTCATTGAACTCTGGTCATGAAGACGCAGTTGTGGTTCGCCATCAATCTCTGGTCATGAAGACGCAGTTGAACCTGGTCATGAAGACACAGTTGAACCTGGTCATGAAGACGCTGTTGTACCTGGTCATTGAACACTGGTCATGAAGAGGCAGTTGTGGTTTGCCATCAATCTCTGGTCATGAAGACGCTGTTGTACCTGGTCATTGAACTCTGGTCATGAAGAGGCAGTTGTGGTTTGCCATCAATCTCTGGTCATGAAGACGCAGTTGAACCTGGTCATGAAGATACAGTTGTACGTGGTCATTGAACTCTGGTCATAAAGTCGCAGTTGTGGTTTGCCATCAATCTCTGGTCATGAAGACGCAGTTGAACCTGGTCATGAAGACACAGTTGTACGTGGTCATTGAACTCTGGTCATTAAGTCGCAGTTGTGGTTTGCCATCAATCTCTGGTCAAGAAGACGCAGTTGTACCTGGTCATTGAACTCTGGTCATGAAGACGCATTTGTACCTGGTCATTGAACTCTGGTCATAAAGTCGCAGTTGTGGTTCGCCATCAATCTCTGGTCATGAATACATAGTTGTACCTGGCCATCGATCTCTGGTCATGAAGACGCAGTCGTACCTGGTCATTGAACTCCAGTCATGAAGACGCAGTTGTGGCAGTGCACACGATTAGGGATGAAAGAGACAGACTTTAGCATCAATAATATCACAACAGAAGGTTGTCACAAAGAGGGTTTCAGTAAGTTTTTCAAACAAATCATTAATAGAGAAAGGGAAGTTTCAAGTAAAATTTTCAACTGATCAAACCATTTTCAATCCTCTTTCGAACAATTTTTTTTTTCAATTGATTTCAAATAATTTCCCTAAATTATAAATGTTGAAAAAACTATAAAATTGATTGTTGAAAATATAAAATTCGTTGACAGTTCTGAAATTTGTCGAACAAAAAAAATGTCCAGGAAAGAAGAAGGCTAATAACCAATATTCCACAGCTGACCATTTCAAATGCGTTTTTGGCAGTGATGAATCCCCTCCCTTTCTCCCTACAAGTACTGAAGAAATTTAAATAATACAGTTAGCTCTTCCTTTCCTGGACTTTTCAATTATGACTGAAGAAAGTGGAAAACTTGTTGAATAAAAATTTTCATTCCATTTCAGGTTTTTAGAGAACAATAATTTATTCATGATTTGAGGGCGGAGTGGATCTTGAAGTTGAGCCGATTTTCGAAGCCGTTGAACGAGTATTGTTGCTAAACCGTATCTTGGAGTTCCTTGGCTTCTCTCGTCATTCAGTCTCGAAGGAGTAGCAGGATCGCTCCGTCTTCCATCCCAAGACTTCTTATCTCTTTCCTGGTCCCCCTGTCTCATGGATACAGCCCTCAACGCTGCTATCTGAACTTTTAACTTTCAGGAAGCCGATTATCGCAGACAGGTCTCTTCCCCACTTTTCTGACAGCCTGTTAGCTGCCCTTCTCAGGAAGGCCTGGAATTCTTTGTGAAGAGCCACGAACATCTTCTGCTGCTTATTTCTTTATTTACGGGCGAGCCCAATATACATTCTAAAAAAAAAAGTAAGTCATTCTAACGGGGAGAGAAATTTGGTCTAACAAAAGTTTCACGTGAGAATTTAGATTTTTAAGTTTAATTATAGCTGAATGGGGAGGAGGTGATAAGTGTTTTCAGTGATGAGAGAGGGGAGTTGAAAAAGTCAAAGTCGGGGTTCAATGACAAGAAGAGGTTAGCACTGCGAGGAATTCTGTTCAGGGGTTTGTTTCGTTGATAGTTCGTCGAGGAAAATGGCACGTGGAACAGTGAAGACGAGCGAGTGGCGATGCGTGGGACAAGAAGGCTGATCTTCGTGAGGAGTGACGGGCAGTCGATGGTATTATTGAGAAGTTTATACACCATAGTGAGGTCAGCTATACTGCGTCTTTTCTCGAGGGCTTCTAGGTTGCATCTCTGTCTCAAGTATACGTAGTCGACGTCGGCGGATGGAATGCCCAGTTTGTATGCGACAAAACGTAGGAATTTATTTTGGACTCGCTCGAGCCGATACATATGCACCGCATACATTGGAGACCAGACTACACAAGCATACTCGAGGATAGGGAGAACCAGGGCCTTATATAGGGTCACGATAGCTGGAATACTCGTGAACTCCCTGGCATTCCTCTTCAAGAAGCCAAGAGTGCGCATAGCTCTACCAGCGAGGACCTCTATGTGCTGGGAGAAGGACAGCCGTTCATCACAGTACACTCCTAAATCCAACATACCACTTGATCTATGCAGGGGCGCATTTCCTAGAACGTAGTTGAAAACCACTGGCTGAACCGTTCGGTGAAAAGTGACCACTGTGCATTTAGCAGGATTTAGATAGAGGTGGTTTATTTCACACCAATTTTCAAGCTGATAAATTGCACCCTGAAGGGCGTCGAAGGCTGATAAAGAATCGATCTGGCAGAAAACCTTGAGGTCGTCAGCGAATAGCAAGCATCGGAGACCAGGCTCGAAAATCTTGGCCACACTATTTATCATGTGCAGGAAACACAAAGGGCCCAAATGGCTGCCCTGGGGGATACCCGACGACGCAGAGAATGGAGAGGAAAATGTGCCTCTGACGCAAACGACCAGCCTCCGATCATGCAGGTAACTCTTCATCCAATCCAGGAAAGGCCCATGAACACCCAAGGATTTTAAAAGCGATATGAGGTGAACGTGTGATAGCTTATCGAACGCTTTGGCGAAGTCCGTCGAAATTACATCCGTCTGCAAATCTCGCTGAAAGCCATCCATAACGAACTCCTGGAATTCCAACAGGTTGGTTGCAGTTGAACGGCCCCGAAGGAAACCATGCTGCTCATGAGCCATGAAGGAAGAAAATTCCAAAGACAGCTGTCCCACTAAAAGCTTTTCCACTAGCTTGGGAGTAGTAGACAGAGAGCATACTGGGCGGTAGTGGCTGATCAAACTCCTATCTCCGGCTTTGTGTATGGGAGTGACGTAAGATATCTTCCATTTCGAAGGAAAGATATGGTCATACTGCTTGGTCATACTTTCAGTGCTTTATGCGACAGCTTGCTGTGATACTGTTGACCATTCTCTGGTGCAGTAGGAAGGAGCGTCCGCATTGATAATGCGGTTGTTGAAGAACGCCACCCTCCCACTGTCCCAGAAACCATTGGCCTGAATGTCAGCAATCAGTGCCAATTGACCAATGGCTGCCTCTCCCATAACTGACTCTGTGGCCCCCCTCCCCATGCAAAGTTGGCCAGCATAGCACACTATTTTTATGTTTTGCAGATCGTGGCTATTGATAGCCACAATAGTGTCCACAGAATTAGTGAAATCGTGTGACCAAAACAAAGGTGTTCCAAAGTACAAGAATCAATGTTGTCCCAAGGCACAAGCACCATAACGTTGTGTAGGTGATGAGGTACCAGAAATGTCGAACAAATGCAATGAAAACGTAGAGAAATTTAAGGTAAAACTTCGATGAGTTTCAACGAGAAAAGTAGACTCAAATCTAGATTGTGACAGAAAGATCACAAAACGAACGAGACAGAGTGACTAGTAAAAAGATAACGGAAAACCCGGATGTGTTTACGACAACAAAGCTGTGAAAAGGTGCCACAATTTGAAATTTAATCTGAGATTTGTCCCAAGGTACAAGACTTCCTCCGATTACCCGTCGTTTAACCCAAAACGAGTCACCAGGCTGGGATATTCACAGGGAATTTTCGTAGTACAGGTTTGGCAACACTGTACTGTGAGTAGGGGTCTCTTGAATTTGGCCATTCAAGTCTGCTACCTGCTCCAGCTGGTCCCTTTCGTTACAATTCAGTGAGGTTGATGTCTCACTGGCATCATTCCATTTTAATTAATGTCAATCCTTCAATATTGAAAGTTTTGAAACTGACTTCTAACGGCAATTTGTTAAAATCGGTTAAGGACCCGGAGCAAAGTCGTCAACTCACTAGCGTGGCCCAGGCGAGCAAGAAAGGAGGTGTCTCGTTACGGGTTGAATAACAAAAAATAAAAATACATTTTAAAATCGACTAGAAAACCAATTTTGGAGCTCTCTTCAAGCGCTAATATTTACGATTCAATTAAGACTAGGTAACTGACTTAAAAAAAAATAAAAACCTAATGTAAACCACCCATTCAAACATACAACAAACATAACCACTCGAATCGACATTCTGGGATCGATTTGCAAAGATTTCCAAACCGATAAGGCAGCAGCTTTTAAGCATTATTGCAGTGCCAATCCACGAAAAGGATCAACCACTCCTCCAATGTGACTAGACCACGTAAAAACTGAGAATTTTTTCACCAATTTCGTACATCTAATTGATTCTTTGTTCTACTAATATACGAAATTAGGTACATTGCATCGTCTAGCTAAAAAAAAGCGAATATTCACTTTCACAATAAGCTCTATAACCATATTTTTCGTATAATTTTTCTCATTTCTCACTAATAGTATAATTTTTGTAACCCTATATAAATGAGTAGGTATGTTCTTAGGTATAAATTTCATTATTTTGTTTTTGGAAAGGAACTTTTCATTTTTGTCAAGCCTATTAATTCTTACATTCTAAATAGTGTACCTGTAGGTACTTGTACTCGAATAAAATTTTATCTTCATAATATCACTAGCGTTTACACTGTAGTCTAATTAAAGATACTCTGATAATTCAATTTAAACGAATTACGAAGCATCTCTTCAATAACACGAAAAATTCACCTTCTTATAGGGAATAATTTGTCAAATGAGGAGCGTCCAGTCTAAATCAAACATGTAACTTTTCAGCAGAGTAAAAACACGTTTGAAATTGTAATATCCATGTAATCGCTTTTCCATGTTGATACCTTCACTATGAATGATTAGAACGATAGCAACACGGATTATGGTCCCCAACCTTTGAGAAGGTATCAGACTGTAATTAGCGTTGCTACTGTTCTAATCATTCATAGTGAAGGTATCATTCTGACTCAGACCGTTTTGTAATAAATCACTCTCTTTCAATTGAATGTCTCGAGTGTTTCTTTACAGAACACAGAAAGAAACAGAAATACAGAAGAAACAGAACACAGAAGAACACTTTACAGAAACTATCAAAAAATAACAGCACAGTCGAAGGTTTCGTTTCATCCTTTCTGTCCAGTTAGAAACCATTTTGAAACAAGGATAATCGACTTCAAGGGCAGACATTTTAGGTTTTGACTAGGGATGGGTATCGATGTATCAATGTTACAAAAACAACAATGTTTTTTTCCCGAACTTGATTTTGTTTTATAAAAATGCTTACTCGTTTATTATTCCCCTATAAAAATAACACTAAAGATTAAAAAAAAAACATCGTAATGTGTGAATCGAATAGTAGGCACTACGTATATCGAAATCTCGATTCGTTATCACTTATCGTTAATTTTAGAGAAATCGCCTCTCAGGGGAAGTTCTTTTCACACGAAGCAGAAGACCGTTTCTGGAAGTTTTAATAAAACAAATAATATAAAAATTTTTATTACCAACTTCTCCTCAATTGTTCCTCAAGAGTTTCAATTAAAAAAATATTCCCTTTTCTATGATAATTACAACGCGTAGTACTTTTAAAATTGATGAAAAAAACGACTTCTTTTTAAGCGATTTTTAATAGAAAATTGGCTATTTTTTCCCTTTTTTATGAAAATTATTTTGTTCATCGTTACCCTTCCCTAGTTTTGAGTTGATCGCTGGTGACGGGTTTGTTCTTGATATGACCCTACGCAGAGTTGTTTGCTTTTGATTGAGCCGATCAAGTACGCAGATTGAAATATCCAGATTGAATTGGCTGAGGTGATAAGAGAAAAAACGCAGGGAGAGGTTATAAGTGAGAGGCTGAGGTTATAAGCCATTTGGCTTGCACAAACCAAAAAATCTGGCGTGAGCAAAATCTGTCTCGGACAGAAAATCGGCATGAGGTTGGAGCGAAGTGTGAGCGTGTGAACGCAGTACAAGCCAAACCCACGATCTCGCGGAAGCGCATCCGTTCTCTTCTAGGCTTCAAAACTTCTTCATGGGGGTTTAATACTCGTCTCATTACGGTATCATTTCATGGTTTAGAAAAAGCATTAGGTTCCCCTCTCAATTCCACGATTAAATTTTTTATGGGAAAGGTTATCCCTCCTGACCAACCAAACCTTGCTCCATGTCCGACCTATTTTTGAGGCAACTTTTTTCTTATCGCACATAGCTCCTCCTCATACAGATCAAAATTTATTTCGAAATTAGGGGTTTTGATTGAAAAAAAAGAACAAACGAAATTGTCACGAGTCCACTGAACTTATGCAAGCCAGTTTGAGCAAATGGCTTGAGCGTGTAAACCGGCCTTAAAGTCCAGGGCAGTTTGATTAGGGCAAATGGCTATCCTGAGGAAATGTATTGAGGTGTCCGGCGATTTTATTATTTAAAAAAAAGACATTTTGCAGAACAATTCCTGCAAATTTCATAATTTAGAAAAAAATCGAATTAAAGAAAACTTATTTTGTGAATACTCTTTATCACCCAAATCAATCCTTTCACTTCATCGTCGGTCGGTAGTCCACAACCCTCGGTCTCATTTTCCCTGGCTTGAGTGGCAAGTACAAGAAGGAGGATGTTTTTGGGACTGTAATACACATGGACACCTCACCAAACCATCCGCATTCTTTCCATCTGCAAACAGTAGGAGGTAGACCCTTCAAAGAGTCGGCCGGCCGCTTTCTTTCAATTGTAACAGAGTAAGAGGGTGTGGGAAGTGAAGTAAGGGCTGCATGTAAACACCCACTTCCCCTTGAAGCTGCCTAGGAGGAGGGCAGCACTGCAGGGCAAGTGGCTGTAGGTAAACGAGCCAGGGGCGACAACTGATAGGAGCATAGGTGCATGTGCACCTCCAGCCAATTTTTTTTTCAAAGTTTGTTCCTCTTTGTTTGAAGAGTAAGTTGGCTAGTGACCGAAGGCACGGTCAAAGGTACTGTGCTAGCTGAATCTACGCACAAAAACAGAGGCAGGAGCTTCCTGACCAATCAGTGGCAGTTGGAGCATCAGTGGCTGTCTGCTCCATGCGTTAGGGGGGGGGGGGGGGTGACGTGTTTCGAGGAAGGCAGGCATGTGAGATTGACCAACCAGAGAGCAGGAAATTGTCCTGAGTTGAGCATAATTGATTCATTACGCCCCCGTCAGAGAGCTCTGCAATCTGGGTTTCCTTATCAAATTCAAACCGCTTGAGGCAAAGAAAACTGATAAGGGATTTTTGTTTTCAGTCAGCCATTTTGCTTACTGTCTCGCCAGTCCGTTCCTGGCTTTTCAGATTATTGTGATTATTTATGAGTGTAGGTACGATGAATAATTCGGTGCATTATATTAAAGTAAACTATTCACATTTGTCTGTGGCGGAAAAGTTTGACATTTGAGAAACTGGCTGCCCCTTGCTGTCCCTACCTGGACTCCAGCAGACGTAGAAATTAAAAAACCATGCAAATTTTTACCGTAAGTTCAACGTCGAATATTATAAGAAGGTAGATTGGCTTTGTGGGAGTGAAGTGACCAACAAATTAATTTGCTACATTTCAGCTATTGCAATAATATGGATGCATTTCTTGGGTTTAGACCTTTGATGATTAAGTATTTCAGAATTTCTGTTTACCACTAGAGAACATTTTTTGTGTCTATTGTACGTATTAAGTACCGTTTGCAATGGGGTAGTTGCATGGGTCGGAATTTCGTGTTTTTGACTTCAGATTCGAATTTAGCGCACTTAAAAACGTACATGGACCAGTTTTCAGTTCGAAATTCCATTTAGTTTAGCCGTATTTCAATAAAGAAGTACCATCCTTTTTAGTGTTGGAGGGCCACTCCTCTTACGTCATCCCTAAACGAGAATCTCACGATAGAGTGCGTTGAGATCACTGCAATCGAGGACAATTCGAGTCAGAAACATTGAAATATACTTGCAAAATGATAGTGATGATTAAAAAAACTTTGAAATATATTTTTCAGGTTTTTTATGTTTGAATTAATCATTTAAATTGAAAGTTTTTAAGCATAATTTTGGCGGTTTTTCTTTTTGTTGTGTTGGCACTAAAACCTCACGTTACTTTTACGGTCATAGTTATCACGTTATCAGTTTTTTGGGTGGCCTTTTCTCGTAGTGCGGTCCGAGTTGTTACCATATTATAGTTTACACCAGTATTTTCCATAATTTATTAGTTGATTGGTTTGGAAAAGATAATGTTCACTGTAAAGTTTCAAGAAGCTTTTAATAAACGCTTGCATACGAGTCTGCAACACATGTCTTCACTTTTTCCCGCTACCTACCCAATCTGGTTTCGAATGTTGTTGATAGTTCTTTTAACTCAGGGGTATATCTCAGTTTCTTCCGTAAGTACAACGGTTTTGGCAGTATGCGTAAATGTAGGGCTTTCCAACGAATGGTGAACGATTTTTCTACGAACGCGAATGACGAAGATAAAGTTCGGTAGGAACGACTTGGCTGTAAGTAGAAATCATCAGAAAAACAACGGTAACTTTTTTTTTCGTTGATGGGCCAAAGTATTGAAATAAAATGTCAATATGCCAAAAAGGAGAGCCATCGACTAGAGTTTCGAGGTAGCTTCCCTGAAAAATATTCCGTACATAAATATTGGCATGTTGTACAATTTTTACGTCAATAACAACAAGTTCGTCAGCGCCGAAATAAAGGCCCCTTTACACTAGCCACATATATTGCTAGAATTGGGAAATATTGCTCTACAAATGTGGCCCGGCAACTCAAGGCAATATTTATTGCCGCAACTATTCCACATTGTGAGCAACATTTCTTGCCGGAGGTTGCTCAACAAATGTTGCTCCATAAATATTGCTCAATTTTTACGTTTACACTGGGAGGGAGATTTGGAAACAGTTGCTCTACAAATGTATCAGGAAGAGGTTGTCGTTGCTTAATTTTATTTCGTAGGTACCTACATGTTTACATGTTTTTTCAACTAGTAACTTGCTCGTTACATATACATATATAGGTTTTCCAAGTCAAATTCGGAATTTTCCAAATCAAATTCAGAATTTTCCAAATCAAATTCAGACTTTTCCAAATCAAATTCAGACTTTTCCAAATCAAATTCTGACTTTTCCTATTCAATGTCAGGGTTCATCATTTCAATATCAAAATTCTTGAACTTTGGTACCAACTTCCTATAACTTGTGTATAACTGTTAAATGAACCAGTGACCACCCCTCTACCCATTGTCCAACCCTGGAGTCATCGTATGCTAAAACGCTGATTACGTTGAAAAAAATCCACGTTTTTCAGCATTAAAATAAAATTTTCTGTAATAATTCCCACTTAAAAAAAAAAAAAATAAAAAAGTCCATTCATGCAGCATGAGTTAATGAGCGAATTTTCAAAGAAATTTTTCAATTAGATACCGTTTAGTACCTTTTCGATGGGCACAGCAAGGGTAAATACGAAGGTTGGCATGTTACTATGTTTTCCGATACTTATTTGGAGGGAGAGGGAAGAGGCAACGAGAGGGAGAGGTAACGGGAGTTTCTTTGAAAAACCAGGTTGGTATGGTAAATCCATTCTCAACTCACTACCATTGTTGCTCAGGATGGCATTGATAGTTCCAGGTTCCAGCAGGTATGATGGATAAGAAGTAGAAGCGAAAGGTGGGTCGAACGACACCATGACCCCCCTCGACTGCATCTCAATCCTATATACGTACATGCGAACAGCATAAATTGAAGGTTCCCCGTCCTCCAGAGAAAAAGGAATTACCCAAAAAGCGATTTTTCTATATATATATATACGATATTGTTCAGACTCCATCGCAAACATTTTAAAGTGATCCTTAACTTAATTTGAAAAAATTCTAAATTTGATTTGGAAAATTCTGAAATTAATTTGGAAAATTCTGAATTTGATTTGGACAAGTCTGAATTTGATTTGGAAAAATCTTAATTTGATTTGGAAAAACCTGAATTTGATTTGAAAAAGTCTGAATTTGAATTGGAAAAATCTGAATTTGATTTGGAAAAATTTGAATTTGATTTGGAAAATTCTAAATTTGATTTGGAAAATTCCGAATTTGATTTGGAAAATTCCGAATTTGATTTGGAAAATTCCGAATTTGACTTGGAAAACCTATATAATATATATAAGTTCAATTATGCATTAAAAACACCCGAAAAAAACGTCTCCAACCTTCTCCAGTTCGAAATGTTGCCGGAAGTTTTCCAAGGGGGTCGGACCACACCGGCAATACGAAAAAGTATTGCCGAAGTGGGTTCAACGCCCGGAAATGTTGCTCCACTCGCGTCAACTATTTCTCGGCAACCCCAGGCAACACTCGGCAATATTGCCGAAACGAGAATAGTTGCCCGGCAATGTGGAGCAAGATATATTGCCGACAGAAATGTTGCTAGTGTAAAGGCCCCTTCAAAGGAGCCAATAATGTGAGGTAAGTTGACACTTTTATAGTAAAAGGTCAGTTGTAACTGTGATTTCTTGTGTGTAGTACTTCTTCATCCCAATGGTTGCTCATTTATTGGAAGTTTCATCGTAGTGTCATTATCCTGTACAACGTAGTACCAATGAGTGTTAGTAAATTGTTAAATAAAACGATGTTGGTTATGTCCAACTTAGAAGAATCTAGCAAATTTGCGAGGTTGTGGCTCGAGTATCACCAGAACGCCGCGTTTCCTCACAACCATGTACGATTTCAGTTACAGTGGAGGGAATGCCAGTAGGAAACAAAATCTTTGATGCAACATGCTTCGATTGCGCAGCTAGCAAAATTCAGTATGAAAGCACCATGAAGTGTGAGTGATTCTCCAATTTTATTGCCACAAACGAACGTAAACAAACAGAGGGTTGCTATCAAAGGACCAACCGGCACAGTACCCCTAACCTTGCGTCAGGGTAACAGTGGTGTAGGGGTCTCTTGGCCCCCTTCACACCCGTGACAAAGCCCCCACCCCGCAGCGCCCAAGCCGTGTGTAGGTTTTCCCGCCTGAATCTGAAATCCCGTTTTTCGAAAAAATCTCTAAATTTTTAGGAAGCGTTTCCGGGAGTTTTATTTGCAGATACGTACTTCAATAGAGATTCTCTACACAGAAAAAATACAAAAAAATATCATGCAACTACCCCATTTTAAAATGAAAAAGTTACCAAGATTTATCCCATTTGCATATCGTTGAAATTTCTATTTGTCTGAGAAAAGCACCTATTCTTTCCCTTCTCGATAGCCTCTCCTAATCTCTGTGCACCCCCTGAGTTTCGAGGCAGGAGCCGCCACTGAAACGAGCCATGGCAGAATCGTTTTGTCGAATCTTTTGTTCAAACCTTCAATTTTCTATCATCGTTTTATATAGGAAATGGTTGTCTTCGACCGCTTTTTTTAGTGTTCTCAGACGATTTTCGAAAAATTACTGTTTGCTACTGACCCGACGCTCCTCAAATAATGTTACACAATGATATATTTCTCTAGTACATCATATTTTTTAAATGTATACATTACTATCTGGGAGACAATTTAAAATTTCAAGGTATAACGATAGAATTTTACGAATATGCAAATTTCAATCAAATTGGTAACTACAATTCGAATTTCGAAAATAACATTGGAAACTATACAATTTTGATATTAATCTACCCTGGATATTTCAACGCAGAAACGAAATTCATTCCCGCAAGTGATTTTCAAAACGAAAAACTAGACTACCAAAATGTCGATTACGAATTCGTCTTTACAATGAACTAACTCAGACCTTTATAAAGTTTCATCTACTAGAATACAGTAGGTAGGTACTAAATTATCAGCAGTCAAAAACTTATCATATACCTCGGTGTTCGTGCTAAGCTTAATTTACGAGTATTTACCGATATTGCGTAAATACGACTGGTAATATATCTCAAGCAGTTCTATAATACGATAATTATCATCTAAAAATACTAACGATATAAATCTTTTTTGAATAATTAACAAGTTTTTTTTAACAGGTAACAATACGACAGTTAAAAAATAGGTTCGATAGTTGAATTAATGAGGTTTTTCGAATTAGGAGGAGTCATCTCAACAATTGAAGTTTTTTATGTTAGTCAATACAGGGTGTTTCACGAAAAGGTTACACTCCCCTTCATTTTCGCAAAATACAGCGTAAAAAATTCCGACCAACGCAATTCTTCATGATTTTTGTGAGGATTTCAGGAAAAATATTTTTGCGCAAAAAAGATGCGCGCAATTGACACTAACTTCATTTTTTCAAATGGAACCCCCCCTTTTGGTTTATTATTTTCAATAATGAACCTTTGGAATCGACCAAGAAAAAAAAAAATTTAACACCCCCTCAAAATTTGATGGTTTACGTTTCAAAGAACGTAGAATCCAAAAATCGAATAAAAATTTGGCCGTCCGTCCGCCGTACGCGGCACTTTTGCCACTTAGCATTGACCGATTTTGATGAAATTTGGTATGTAGGCTCCATTTGGGGTCTAGTTGTGCCCCGAAGCTTTTGGTTGATGTAGGTTCTAAAATCAATAACCTAAGGGTTCCAAAATCAATTTTGAAATTTTGAAAACGCCCTAACTCGAAAAATTTTGATATAAAGGTATTGTTTTCCCTTCAATTTTAGATTCTATAGAATTTTTTGAGACCACGCGGAGCTCTGTAGGACAAACCGTTCGCTCCCTACGAAAATTTAAGGGTTTATATTGAAATATATATATTGTTAGGGATTGAGATACATCCAAATGTTATTGTAATTATGATGAGAGATCCAAGGTGATCTAAGATTGTTTAGGATCATCAGTAAAAGCTTTAGTTCTGTGTTTGACTCCGATTGTCTTGTTCACTGTAGAATATTTGTAATTTACTATATTCATAACAGTGGTGTCAGAAGTGGGATAGTAAATCCGTGAAGCCATTGGGGGAAAAGTTACCATTCTTGAACTTGAAAAGCACTATTCGATTAGAAAATGATTGGTGGTGGCCTACCTCTTGGAGAGAAGACACGAGATGTCCTAAGCGACGTCATGGATAAGATCGAAGGAATGGTAAGGCTGACTATTGAACAATACTTAGATGCTGGTAAAATTGCACTAAAGTTGGTGGATAGATTAGATGACGACGATTCATCTGGTACTAAGCAGCCAAGAGTAAACCATGTTCGATTGCTGCAATACTGGCAGAAGGCCTCAGTTTGGCTTTAAAGATTGAAGTAAGGTCTAATGAGCTACTGATAGGTGAGTGTGCCAACAAAACAATTTCACGTGAAATTCCACGACATTGGAAATACCTCAGACGACATTTGGTATGTTGGGAATGTGGAGTTGATGGTCATACAAGAAGAGGTTGCCCTTCTCGGATTTTAGAAACGCAGCGAAGAGTTGGAATTAAGAGTTCGTTATGTTGGAATTGTGGAAAGGGAGGCCACAAGCGTAGGAATTGTTACAGCAGAAGACGCAACCAGAGGTGTGGAGAAGAGGAACCAGAGCGGAATGAGAAGCCAGAGAATAGGGAGGCAGGTAATATCAAAGAAGATTTGATAAGAAAGAAGAAGATTCGATAACGGAAAATAAAGAGTCGAATACAGCAGAATCTGGTCAAGTGGACAGAGACCAGCATAGGACGAATGATTTTAGGATCGAACCACAAGTAACAAATGAGAAGGTGGAAATCGAAGGTGTAGAGGATTTAAAAACGGGGCTAGAACCTCGAGAAGCTGAGAAGAAAGAGCACCATCGGAAGGTTGAGAAAAGAAGAAAAGAGGAAGAAAGTATAGAAAAAGATATTGCAGTACACAAAGATATGTCTGAAGATCTGATCAGAAATGAAGAGCCACAAGATAGAGGACTAGTGTCACAAATGGAGAATAACAAAGGAAAACAACACAAGGTAATACCAGTCATGTCTCAACCAAACATTGTAGCAAGAAAACCTGAAATTCTTACTGATGGTTAGAATTGGCCGCGCTTTGAAGACTCAGAGTACGGGAAGAACTTGAAAGTGAAGGATCCCAAACTCTACAAACAGATTCTGGACCGGAGAAAATGGTACGTAGATAAAGATAGAAAAGTCGTTCCAAAGAACTCCGAATCGTCCGTAGTGCAGAATAGTTGGACCAGGGTCTCTTGAAAATGCGTTGAATTTTTGGTAGGTATCATTGGAGACAAGAATTGATAGTAAGCATGGCTGTTCACAAAACTGGCCTACAGGTGGATATCCAATTCAAAATCAGAAGAGGGGGAATAGTGTTAGGGATTGAGATACATCCAAATGTTATTGTAATTATGATGAGAGATCCAAGGTGATCTAAGATTGTTTAGGATCATCAGTAAAAGCTTTAGTTCTGTGTTTGACTCCGATTGTCTTGTTCACTGTAGAATATTTGTAATTTACTATATTCATAACAATATATATAAATCAAAACACGAGTGTGAATCGCAAAAGAGGCCTAATCTCCGTTCAAATTAGAGCTGACCGAAATGCGATCGATGGTTGATGATTTTGATTTTTTTAATTTTTTTTTTATTTTTATTTTTTTATTTTTTTTTTCTTTTTCTCTTCATATTGGATGGTTGGTGATTTTGTAGACGAGTGATCTATATAAAAATAATAAACCGTTGTGTAATAATTTGCAGCGTTTTTATTACAGATTCGGATTCTACGTCAAATTTCATGATGAATTCATACCCGAATCGATGTGTTTTATTGCGCGCAACCTGGCTTTTTGAACGCTCTAAGTTGCGCAACTCCACAATTGCGCAAAAATTAGGTTTTGGAGAACCCTTAGTGTGGCACATGTTTTTTCATCATTTTTTGACGCTGAATCACAGGGTGTCATCCGTTTTTCAATTTGACTGGAATGTTTCTAAATGGCGGCCGAAAATTTGGTTGTTTATAGTGAAAAATCGTTCTTTTTTAAACTTTATGAGTTATTAGGCAATTTTATTTAGTTTAAGTTTGGTCGTGCTATCAGTTTCCACATTGAAATTAGTTTTTACGATAGTCTCCCACGGAATGGTTAAACCCCCCTTCATTTGACCACAAAACTGATGATTTTATGAAAGAAATATTCCTTTTTCCTCTTGAAACCTTGGTCTTCCTCAAAACGGTTGACACCCTGTGATTCAGTGTCAAAAATGATGAAAAAACATAATTTTTGAGCAATTGTGGAGTTGCGCAACTTTTTTGCGCAAAAGTACTCTTCCTGAGATCCTCACAAAAAATCATGAAGAATTGCGTTGATCGGAATTTTTAAAGCTGTATTTTGCGGAAATGAAGGGGGGTGTAACCTTTTCGTGAAACACCCTGTATTCAGGTAGGTTGAACTCTCTGATCGTTCATGTACATTCAGAGTTGGCAATAACTTCATACCATTGAACGATGAGCGAATACTGCCAATTATACCGCTGAAAAGTCCAAACAAACCCCAAAAACGGCCATTTTTATTAGGATTATAATAATTATTAACATCAAACACGTCGAGCCAGGCCTAAGACCCCTTCCTAGCACTGGTTGATGAATGAGTTATTTGAACACCTGTAGAGTCCAACCTTCGAGCGATCGATTCTACAAGTAATTTGTAACAAAAAAAATTCTCTAAACAATTTTTTAACCCCTTAATATCCAAGCTTTTTTTACAATCGATAATTACCCCCCCCCCCCCCCCGAGCCTGATGGAACTCTTCTTCCATGAAATAAATCACGTTTTTTCATGTTCAAACTCTATTTTTTTTTAATGTTTTTACTAAGTATTTAAAAGTACATATGGTTAAAAACACGAAAAAATCATTAAATTGAAAAAAACTTGGAAAAACAAGGGATTAAAAAAATTTCTAGGAGACATTTTTTTGGTTGGAAATTAGAATCGATTCCTTGAAGGTTGGACACCTTAGGAGTGTTAGCCCTGTAAAGCTGAAAAGTCCAAAAAGGGCTCAAAGTGTCAACTAGCTATAAATGTATGCTCCAATGGAGTCAAGCACAAAGTGGATGCTCAGCCCTGGCCCAGATTGGTGCAGGTCTCCCAGGAAACCACAAGTGACAGAGAGGTTACATGTGTGGGTCAACGTGTTAATACTTGTTCAAAAGAATACATTTTCGACTAGATGAGGGACTATTTCGAAATTTGAATTCCTACAAAAGTAAAAATATAAGTTACCATATTGATTGATGTAATGCATTAAAATTTTAACTGAATTAGGGGATTTGAAGTGATTAAAAACTTTAATAATCCTAAGAAAAATGAGATTGGATCAGATGTTAACTTCCAAGGTTTGAGTGCTTTAAATTGACTGATGAGAGATGAGTCCAAGTTCAAATTAGAGTGATCAGTAGAAAATGGAAGTTATCTAGGATAATCATGGGGAGAATATTTGACTAGTACCAACTCTTTTAACTAATTCTTTTAGAGTCAGATGGTGGAAGACTCGCCAACTTGGACATGAAAAGTGGAGAAACAATAAGGGGGATGAGAGGGGGCGGGGCAGCGAGCAGAGGGATGTTGGTTACCGGAGGACTGAGCAGCTGATTGGTCGATGTAGAAGCAGGCAGGGTCTGGTTGGTCGTGGCGGGCAGAGGAGGCGTGGTGGAAGGACACGCCCCTTTCGATAAGTGCGAGCGAAGGCCGCGGCGGGATGTGAAGGAGCGGCCACAATCAGCGCATGAAACGCTCGTCGAGTCCCTTTCATGTGTTTTGAGGTGAGTCGTGAGATATGCTTTGCATTTAAATGTTTTCTGGCATGTCTGAAAAAAAGATGAACGCTCTAAAATAATTAATACCTCAGACCTAAGATCACCTAAGGTTGATGCTCTGATACATCCAATCAATCAATCAAAGTTTTTTATTGCAGAAACCTAAGAATAGGTATAACAACGTCAGATAACAAATAAACTACTATTCTAGGAACACACAACAATTCATAAATAAAACAACAATAACAGTCACAAAGAACAAGTTATCAAAACAGACCAAAGTAATCCTTAACACTGTAGATTTCAGCATCAATCAGAATGCCCCTCACTCGCCGTCGTAACGCCACTGAAGACAGCTGCCTAACATCGTGAGGGAGAGCATTGAAAAATCTGGATCCAAACTGTTCGGGATTACAAGTAAGGGATTTCGCCAGTCTCACAAAGGGGGGGGGGGGGGGGGCAAATATTAGGCCTGGCTCGAGTTTCATAATTATATGTCATTCCCCATCACAAATAAATTCAAGCTCTCCCTCACGTGAAGCAGCGCTTGCCATACAAAAAGGCCGTAAACAGTTAATGCCCCAAGCCTTTTAAAGTAGGAGCGGCATGACTCGCTAGGATGGAGACCAAATATTGCGCGCAATATCCTCTTCTGTAGCTTGAATACGGCCTCAGTATGCGACGAGCCTCCCCACAGAAGAATACCATAACTGATACGGCTCTCAACGTATGCAAAGTATACAGAGCGGAGCGAGTTATAAGGTACAGCGCTGCGCAGTTGGAACAGCATGTACGATGAAGAAGCTAGCCTGGGCAAAAGGGCCTCCACATGTCCTGACCAGGATAGGCGACTATCAATCACCAGGAAATTTGCTGAGTGATCCATCCTGCTAGTGAGGGAGAATGTCAACTGCTGGGTTTTTCCGTTATTTCCAAAGCCATATTGTCTCCTTACAAGACTCCATCCCTTCATCAACGAATCTTGTTCCCCCCTTGGGATAAAATTCAATCTCAAGGTTGATTTATAAGGGAGTGTCCCAGCACACAGTGCTTACGTCCTCCCTCCCACTCTGCAAGCAGAGAGGAAAATCCTTGGTTAAATACCGTGGGAGACTAATACTCACAGTCAGGGGTCAGGGGTCATACACATAGGTGTGAGTACCATTTTGCAATGCACTACAGGTCGATCTGGGTGTTCTAGCTCACCCTACCAACTATGCGGGTACCACATAACTCACATGCCGGCACTACCTAGGAAGACTAGTCTACCATGGAAGCGCCTCCCCTCAACGTTCAGGCTTAGCCATCCAGCATGGGTCTTCAACCACGACCACCACGAAGCCAACTGCTCTCAGGGGGTAAGCAGGTGACACTGTGACAGAGTCTATGTGTCGGTAGCCCGGGGCTCCCCCCGCCCATGGTACCGATTTTGTGTCTTAAATTCGCCAGTGCACTGGATATCTCGGACGCCACAGGCCAGATCGGTCGCAGGCCCGTTACAGGGAATGCGGCCCTGCAACCGCCACTTTTCTCTCATCCACATGGTGGATAATTGAGGGAGGGAGACTACATGTAGTTCACTGGTTTCCGTCGTGACTTCAACCAGCTCAAGCACTACACAAGTACTGTGGCACCCGGTCCATCCCTTCATCAGTTGGAATTTGCACACTTCATGGTTAACCTTTTCACGACCAGCCCCGAGTTATCTAGTTAGCTGCTCTGCCTGGACCAGCCCCGAGTTATCTCGCATTGTGTTTCTTCGACTATTAACTCATATTTAAGCCTCCCCTGCACTCTGGCAATGATGTGGTGCCCTTCGAAAGTCAAGAATTTATAGTTCAATATACAAAGTTTTGAAAACGTTTATATTGTGTTCGCACATAGTTCTTTATCCCGTGGAATCAACAGACTAGATCCTAATTACCTCTATTTATTTCAGGCTGAGTCCCACAGAAACATGTTCCACGAATAAATAAACCCAAGACTCCAATAATGAAACTATTATACTAAACAGGCAATAGATTGAAAAAATCTACCTGGCACTGGACATGACTATCAGTGTGCTCAGCACGATGTACGTCCAATTTGCTCTTCCGGTTGAAAGCTGACCCGCAATCTGAGCACACGTAGTCCCGCCTCCCAGTATGGAGTGTAGTGTGGACGTCTAGTATCGACTTCCGAGCAAACCCTCTGAAAACATATAAACATGGTGATGATGCATTCTTTCTATTTGACAAGGTGTGTGGTGAGGGGAGGATCTGCCGCACTTTATCCTCCACTCACCACACACCTTGTCAACTAACACCTTCAGCGCGGATGATGTCATATGACATCATGCTGTTCTTGCAGAGCTACGGGTGATGTCATATGACATCATGCCTCTTTGGAGAGCGCTCCCCACTCTAAGGCCCCTACGAAGGCGTAGGAATGAAAATGAAGGGCTGGAAAGTACTACCGCCCTGGTGTGGATGTCATATGACATCATGGTTTAAAACCAATCAAAATGGCGTCCAAATCAATTCAACACTTCAAATACATTACCTATCAAAAATTAAAGTGCCTATGTCAAATTTTGGGGAAAAAATTTTTCCCATAGGGGACATAGTCCCACTTTTTACCTCCCGCGTTGAAGGTGTTAAAGTTGGGTTCACAAGCGTCTGACTCTGCGTTTCCGACTCTGCATTCTGCCCGCTGATTGGTCAAGAACAGACGGAAAGAGTCAGAGAGAGAGAGAGGGGGGGGGGGGGGGTTATATTGTCAGAGAGGCACTTTTGGGAGGGACTGTCCCCATCCGAAAAATTAGATATTTGACGGAAAGAGTCGGAGAGAGGGTGGTAAAAGTGGATGGTGGGCGGTGGAAGGAGGGGCGTGGGGGTCGCGATAATACAATAATAAACGGACGCCTGTGAACACCCAAATGGAATGTTGGAAAGAAACGGAAAAGTCGCAGAGTCGGACGCTTGTGAACCCACCTTAAGAAAGGCAACTAAGAATATTCTTTCTATTATTGAATTAGAATAATCCAATACCAAGCCTTTTTTTGGATCTGAGCCTGGAACTGTTCAACATATTACTCCAGGCTAGCCTAACTATTGGAGATGTTGAAATCCTTCGGCTAATTGGCACAGCAGCAAGTCCCTGCCTTGACATGGGAAACCAAACACTAAAGTTGATTAGTAAAATTTGACACCCTTTTTACTTGAATCCACCAAAATACCAATTAAATTTAAGCGTTCAGACCAGCCTTTACCTGGATGGTTACAGTTATTCAGTAAAATGATTTCAAGTAGTAATTTTGTAAGTGAATGTACCTTCCACAGAATGTGCAGCGGTAGGGACGCTCTCCAGTGTGCGACCTCTCGTGGACTCGTACGTCATATTCGGAGGGGAAAGTTCGTCCACAAAACGAACACTTGCTGAGCCTCGACCTAAATAACACGTAAAAACATGTGTGATTGGAATAATATTTACAAGGTATTTGTTGTGTTTTTGTAATTGGCAAAATTTTGAAGACTGGAAAGTTGATGTCACCCGATTTACTGAATTTAGAATGTAACTGACATTGACTGAGATCTAACTTTAATTTTTCGAAAGGTGAAGAGGTTGTGGAGATGTGAAATTTAGCTTTGGTCAACACAAACCTAGCTTATTAAATTTGCAGGTACCAGTATCTGGGCAGCACAAAACCACATTTTTGATGGAGTCGGCTCTGGTCTACACAAAACCAGCTTACCAGGAGATGGAGTTTCTAGTCTACACAAAACCAGGTTATCTTGGAGAGAAATCTTGTACAATTTGCTCAGAGATAGTTGTTAAAGAGAGTGAAGTCAATATTTAGTAGAGGTTGAATGATGGCAGCTCCCCTGCGACTTAGACTGCGCTGGTAGCCTCCCCACACGAGTATCTGTTTGTGTTCTGATACTTGGGTGGGAGATTATGGACGTCGATCGAACCTTTTCGTCCGTTGAAAAAACTTGGGGTCAGGCCATATTTTTATTAGAAATATAATTGTCAGACGCTCAAGTCTCATGTTTCTCCCTCAGAAACCGAATCGTTGCAATTCGACTCCGTAAAAGGTAAATCGACGGCTCCCAGGGAAAACAATTCGTAAGGCCCACGTCGCCAAAAAACACGGCACGTGGAGTCCTCTCCACGGTAAAATTTACTGCGGCCTGATTAGCGGAAATATCCCGCTTTCGCTAATCAGCCGAAAAATTAACGCCCAGGAAAAGATCTGCACCCAATCAGCGGGGAGAGGTGGAAGGACTGCAGGAAAAAATACCGAAAATATTCAGCCACAAATATTTCTGAAGACACGCTTGATCCGGAATCAAGTGCTCTACGATCCAAAAGCACCCAGTTCTGCTGCCTTCCGCTGAGTGTCAGAGAGCGGTATCACTACAGGCTACGTCGGTCCGATAGAACCAGCCGCCTCCAGGAAAGAAGTGGGTAGCTGCCACGTCAACGCCTCCTGGGACAAATCTCCGAAGTCTATCGAGACCCGAAGAAAGGATCGCCAGGTCAGTCCTAAGTACTTAGCTTCAGCTTACCTGATCTCGACTTCTGCCGTCGCCGTCGCGAACCCGCGCCTTCTGCAAAACTCGGTAATCTCGCGGTGACACGCAATCAGGAGGCACATAGGTAGGGATAGACTACCTATGGGTTAGTCTTTGGCAGGCTTACGGCGGGGAGGCTGCAAGAGTTAGATCGACAAGTTCGCTCTGCTGTGCGCTCTTGGCTGAGGTTCCCACCTGGTTTCCCAAGTGCCTATGTTCACGCACCGGTCAAATCCGGTGGGCTTGGCATTGTGTCTCTCTCGGCATGTATCCCTTCATTGCGCCGCCAGCGCCTGCTAGCCCTTCAAGGGTCGAGCTGGGAGGTCGCCTGTGCGGCTGCTGATCTTGATTTTGTCAGGCAGCAGTTAGCATGGTGCGACCGAGCAACACCATCTGCTCCAAAACCCAGTTCATCTGCTGAGTTTGCTGCTGCACTGCATGAGTCAGTAGATGGTAAAGAACTCCGACAGTGCTCCAAAAGCCCTGTCTCTTCCCAATGGGTAGATTGGGCTTTGGAGGGCATTGGGGCCCGCGACTACCGACACTTCCACGCCGTCTGCATGGCAACTCTGCCAACTGCGGTACGGTGTTCGAGGGGTAGTCGTGGGACAACGCTACCCCTTTGCCGTGCCTGTTGGAGTGGAAATGAACATCTGTATCATGTAGTGCAGCAATGTCCTCGGACTCATGGGGGCCGCATTTTACGTCATGATGCGGTCGCCAAGCAGATAGCAGGTGCTTGGTCATCTAGCGGCTGGGATGTTGAGAGGGAGAGATTGTATCACATGCCAAGTGACCAGGGTAAGAAGCCCGACATCGTTGCCGTCAAGCCCGACCAGTCTTGCATTATCCTGGATGTCCAAGTTGTCAATGGCAGCTTGGACATGGAGCAGACTTGGCGGGCTAAGATAAGAAAGTATGATAGAAATGATTTACGGCAAGCGGTGTCGGAGCTAAAAGGAGTGGCACCCAACAACATCAGGGTGATGGCTGCAACCTTATCATGGCGCGGGATGTGGTGCGGGAAAAGTGCCACGGAGTTGCGTGAGTTGGGCATCTCAGTGGGCGTACTCCGTGGTATCACCACCTGTGTCCTGCTTGGCTCATATTTGAACTGGTGGTCGTTTTATAGAGGCACTTCCCTTCATCCCTCTCTCCCACCCCACCTTCCTCATCTTCCCTCATCCCTAGGGCCGGCGTCGGGTGAGTCCTGGGCGTCCTCCCCATTATTTAATTATTTGTTTATTTATTTTTATTTATGGCGTACCCCCTCCGTCAAAAAAGACATTTTGTCTTTGAGGGGTTACAAAAAAAAAAAAAAAAAAAATACCACCGAAGGCTTCACTTTCACCTTTATATTATCAAGATTCAATCCCCTTTTCCAATTGTCAAATAAACCCGTTGCTCATTCAAAAATCCAAACAAGTGTTATCTCTCAAAAAGTCCACGAAGCCCGAAGGTATCAATGGAAGAAGACTTAGGAACAAGCAGATAGTCGAATATTTAGATCCGAAGGCAATAGCCTCGGATTTACCCGATTCCTGGCCAGGTTAGTTAGGAAACTTAGCGCCTAGGCAGGACATAGACAATTTATCGCATATTCCAATCCAAGAGTAGGCGCAGAAGTAAGTCAGGCCTAACCACTGAAACCGCGGAGGAGGCGAACCTTACAATAATTTTTATTTATCGGAAGTAGCTACTGTACTGTTTAGAGGCACGACAGTACTCTTGTACTTAAAAAGGGCTAGTAGAACCCACAACTTCTGGAATTCTAGCATAGAGCTCCATAAGTTGATAGCATTTGAGTGAAGAATACGTGCAGGTATGACTGCAAAGCTTTACTGAATCAGGAAGAATGCTGCGAACCTATGGTAACGACGATTGTGCTTCCTCCAAGCAGCCAGGGAGTCGAACTTCTCCGAACACTCTGGGCACGTGACGGGCAGAGGGTGTCGAGCCAGGTGGTCTCTCAAGTCTGATCTGGTAGGCGCCAGAAACCCGCAAGCTGTACAGGTTAGGCCCCTTTTGCTTCCCAAAGTCATCCCAGCAGCCGCAACGTCGCTGCTGCCAGACACTTGCCCCTCTCCTACAGACTTGCCGTGGCAAACGTGTGACGTCAACCTTTCTTGAGTTTGATATCTTTTCCGACAAGTCTGCAAAACAAAGTAAGAAATACAGGATGGTAAGAAACGTAAGTTGCACATTAGAAGACACATCACATTTCTGCCCTTTTTAAGCAATGTATGAGAGGAGATTGATTCGAAGGGTTGATGGAGGAATTGATGAATGTTCTGAATGGAGAATGAGAAAAACAGAGAAATTGATGGGATACTAAACCAAGAAAAATGCGTTAACACCTTGAACGCGGGGGAAAAAACGCGTTGGTCCACAGACGCGGAGACATTTTTTTCGTGAAGCGCGCAAAGCTAAGGTGTCACTTTGATAACTGCTCATGACCTTCAACATCGACCGATTCAGCTCCGGATTGAACCATTCGTCTCATAAATAGTTCATCTATAACGGAAAACAGCTAGAAAAGAGCGGAAACGGCGAACAAAAGAATAGGAGCAGATATTCTTGAACCCTTTGAGAAAGGCGTTTGCGTGACATAGACGCGGCCAGCCACAGGGACCCCGGGATTTGCGTGACATAGACGCGATCCGCGTGCAACGTGTTAAGGCCATATCACACGAGCGATTTTTCAGCTTTTTTCTGCAGAAAAATCGCTGGAACGTGAAGAGGAAGAAGTACAGTGATTCAAGTATCCATGCAAGGGAAGAAGTACAGTGTTTCAAGTATCCATGCAGCGGGTTTTTAATTCCACTTCCCCACCCCCCCCCCCCCCCCATAGCGCAGCCTGCACCCTGGTGGAGCGATTTTTCTAGCTTTGGAATATTTAGAACGCGTTCTAATTTTTCTAGTCCGCCATTTTGTGCGGGAAAAAAAGCTGGAAGGAAACCATTCGAAGGTTCTCCATCGATAAGTAATTTGTGGTTGTAGCATTCCTTGATCTACTAGTCGACGTCTGTTCAGTTTTCTGCAGTTTTCCGAGAGAAAAATTAATCAGTTCTTCATTCATTTTTAAACCTCCAACAAGTATGCCGCCGAAGGATATAGTGAATAGGTGGACAACAAGTGAAACTTCGCTTCTAAAACGTTGCTTCAAAATTCCACACTACTATAACCTGATCCAAAACTTGTAGTCAGTGAAAATCGCTGGCCGCCAGAATGCGCTCTATTCGCAGTTTTCTGCGGTTATTCTTCTTCAAATTCGCCTAACTTATTCTAACTTCCTCTTCACGTTCCAGCGATTTTCCAGCTGAAAAAAAGCCAAAAAATCGCTCGTGTGATATGGCCTTTATGGAGGCAGGAAGAATATGCTAGTTAGGTCACTTTGATAGAACGACTGATGGAGGTCCAAAAATAACACAGGTAAGTACACAACCAAAAAACTGCCTCCAGTTTTGCAACTGATTTCTATAGATTTTGGAACGCTGAATCCAGGAAAAATTGCCAAAATGCTCTATCTTGCAAAATTTGATTTCTTACCATATAAGGAATGTTCAGATAAATTCTTCTTGGCTGACGGCAATTCATTTCCATGGCCCAAAATTAAGGTTGTAATGCTTCAAACACTCATGATACATGTATTTTGAGAGGTTTCGTATTCATTTTGAACATTAAACTGGACGATGGAGAGGGGCAGGGGGTTCAATCCAGTACTCGCACTAGTGCATGTTCTATCCGGTATGCCTGGCGATAAAAATGTTCTTCGTGAGAGCTTGGTACCTCGTGATTAAGTTCTGTTACCACCTCTCCACATCAAGTTGGGCCTCATCAAGCAATTCATCAAGTCCCTTCCAAAAGATGGAGAGTGCTTCCGGTATCTGTGCACCAATGAGGAATTTCACCATGTCAGAATTTCCTATTTTTGACCCCAAAATCGGATTCAGCACCTCGAAAAACCCCCTTAGGCAAACTTTCAGCCCGAACTTCCTAATTTACGAATAAACAAAACAGTGTAGAAAATACGAATGTTTAAAAAAACCGGGAAAATGACGTCATCCTGGAATAGTTCATTTATGGCCGCTTGAAGCGCTGAGATCGAGAAATCTATAGTCCCCAGATGCAAAATTTCACGAAACAGTAAAGTTTGAAATCGAAAAACTGAAGAAAAAAATAGAAAAAGCAAGATGGGGAAAATTAGGTTTCCCCTGTTTTTGTTTGATAACTTTTCTCTTAGAAAACACGATTTCGTCGTCCCAATGGGCAACACTGGGAGGAGACGGCGATCCGAACAGCCCAATCAGCGAGCGTTCCCACTTCACGTCCGTTTTCCCGGTTAGTTTTGAAATCAAAAATTTTGATTGTCTCCCAAAAATAACAGGAGACTTGTTTTCCGAAATCAGCCCGATTTTCATCTATCCCACACCATTAACTATTCAGGAAAAATGCAAACAGAATTCGGTGAAATTCCTCATTCCCTCGACTTTCTGAAGCCAAGCTAAAGGAAGGAGTGTTCGTAGGCCCTGATATGAGGAAACTGATCGCAGATGCATCATTTACTACAATAATGCCTGAGAAGGAAAAAGAAGCCTGGGACTCCTTCAAGTATGTAGTTCTCAAATTCTTGGGGAACAGGCGGGATGACGACTACAAGGATGTTGTTGCAAGGATGCTCTCTTCCTTCAAAGAACAAGGCTGTAATATGAGCCTGAAAGTGCATTTCATGCACTCCCATGTCAACTAATTTCCCGAAAACCTGGGGGCGTACAGTGAAGAGCAGGGTGAGCGGTTCCACCAGGACATCAAGGACGCAGAGAGAAGGTACCAAGGAAGATGGAACTCTAATATGATGGCCGATTTCTGCTGGTTGCTGCTACGGGAAACCCCTGATGAAAAATACGCCAAGCAACGCACCAAGAGGAGCATTCAGGGGAAGAAAAACGGGCCCACAAAAAGATTCTTTGAATTTTCATGTGAACTGCATTGTTTTCTTCTGTTTCCAATTACGAGAATTCGATTTACGGAATATTGCAATAAATCTTTGCTAGTGCTTGCCATAGTGAAATGAGCCTAATTTATAACCCAGTCACTAGGGATAACCCAATGTAGCAAAACATCTGTACGAGATGGAGCTAAATGGCTACCAGATTTGGATTCAGCGCACCAAAAAAACATAAAAATCAGTCATAATATTCGAGGCAGTTGAATTTTTTTTTTTTTTTTTTTTGTGTACCTGTGTAATTTGAAAGCCTAATTGGTCACGAGAAGAAGAAGAGTAAGAAGATGAAGTAACCTGAGATATTAGGGTCATTAGTGTCTGAAGAAATCAGGCAACTGATAGAACCGGGTGGAAGATGAGAGTAGAGAAATCCAAGGGCTGCTCCGGCCTGTGGGCCAACTTTGTAGACACGTTAAATTAAAAACACACTAAGGAACGTACCAAAACTAAGATGAGGTCCTAACAAATCCAAATTATTTAGAAATTATAATAACAATAAGAAATATCAAAATGAATAAAAGAATCAAAGAAGAAGCATGTAGAAGATGTCAACTTGACATTAGAGAGTTCTTAGTAGGTTTGGTTCAGCATAGGGTCTGTTCGGAGAGGCAGTCCTGAACAGTTTGGAGGGGTTTGGAGGAGTTTGGAGGGGTCCATTCGCCTCTATCCCCTCCCCTTTTCAGCTCCAGTTTGGTTCCGAACTGGTTCTGGACTGCCTCTCCAAACAGACCCTTAGATATGGCGTGACGTATCCTCAATCCAGCGCCGTATTGTCAATAAGAAGTATCAGATCCTACTACAATATTATAGCGCCGGATCAGATACGGCGCGTCCTTACTGACAATTCGGCGCCGGATTGAGAATACGTCACGGTATATCCAAAAAAACCTACAAGGAACTCTCTATTGAGATGTGTGACCAAACGTACTGTATCAAGTGCAATCGGGCTTCAGAAAGGCGAAAAATTATACTCAAATCACTTGATAACATTGCCAGGAGTTGGCAATAGTAACATAGTTGTCATTGATAACACAAACATACCACCTGCATTGTAGGCAAAAATACGAATCTCCATCACAAGCAACGTGCACGTACATACAAGAAAATTTCAGTACCAAAAACAGCTTATGGAGTTGAGAATTCAAGTGGGTGGCCATCAGGAATAAGGTTGATGGAAGGCAGGTTAACTGACGACACAATAGGTTCTTCTACTTGATTCTCTAATGGTGGATTGGCATTATGTCATCCCACTCAAAATGCTACCCGCCTTCGGATATATCTGGACTCGAGAAGGCACAAAAGTGGACATAGATTGGTACTTGGGAGTTGAACAACCGCCCTGGTCTGTGACGAAACACATCCTGTACTATCCTGCGTTCGCCGCTTCCTGCCTAGCGACTGGATGCGCGTGTTTCCAAGTTTGGACTAAATTGGGTGAGTCGGAACAGCGCAAATTAATCATGATCCCCTACCTGGCGCAGATGATTTGCCTGTGGATTGACTATCCGATACTTTTGGGCTTCCATAACCTGATTGGAGGACTCGCAGACATCACTCTCACAGCTCTACTGGCCAGCATCACGGGTTTTGCGTTTTGGAGGGTAGATCCAACCGCAGGCTACACTATGCTTCCTTACCTAGGGTTTCTATGGTACGAAATGTGTTGCAACTTCTGGATGTACCGGAAATGGCTGGAAAACTATGAAGCATGGCACGAAGCCGAGGAAAACCCGTAGCCCATTTCAACTGATACTTCAATCAGTACAAATTTAAAGAATGTGATCGTAAACAAATAAAAACAACAATGATTTATGTAAAGCTTATTTAGATCGTAATCCAATCCAACTCACAGGGCACTGGAAGGGACGCTGTTGCCCAACGTGTTCCTCCATGTGGGTGCGAAGAGTGGCTCTGTCTGAGAACGTTGTGTTGCAAGCCCTGCAGAGAAACAGCTGATCGGGGCCCTGCGAGTGAAGTCTAGCAATGTGATCCTTGAGGTGAGCATTCTGAGAAAAACTTTGTCCACACTCAGAGCAACCGAAGGGTCGTTCACCTAAGAAACAGACGTAATACCCACACTTATTCACTCATAGTGATGATTCAATGTACCTTTCGATGCAATATTTAACATCGAAATAATATTGGAAGGCAGCATCGATATCTGTAAAATATCAGAAGACAAAAAATATCGATATCACTAATATTGATAGAATATCGAAAGAAAAATATTGATGTGACATAGTCACTGATATCGAATATGTTTTTGCATATTTTTTTAAATCATTATCAGTGATATCTGTAGAATATGGAAAGAAAAATGCTGATTTCGCTGATATCGAATATGTTGTTGCAGCTTTTTTATCAATATAAGTGATATCGATAGAATATTGAAAGTTAAATGCTGATTTCACTGATATCGAATATGTTTTTGCATCTTTTTTTCTTAATATCAGTGATCACGATAAATTATAAGAAAATATTGATTTCACTGATATCGAATATGTTTTTGCATCGATTTTCAATGATATCTACTATAGGTCTACCAGAGAAACTTTGCATCCCTTTGGCGCATTCTTCTGGAGGACATACTAGTGGAGGAACTACTTATCTCTTATCATCAAGCAGATTCCAGCGTGTAAAATAATTTTTCGCGAATTTCTCCCCTTAAAAGTGACATAATTGTCCTCATACTGCAGATTTAAGTTCGAGCATTTCCAAAATTGAAATTTCGTGGCATTACACAAACATCAAATTTCTCACGGCTCAAATTTCCGTGTCAAGGTTTCACCATGGAAGGTAGACTCGATCGTTATGGTTCGAGGATCCGCCACCTAGGGGGCGCCACACGGATGCAAAGTTTCTGTGGTAGATCTATAATGTAATGCCAGTTCAAATTTTACTCGTAAAAAGTTTTATTAATACATAATAACATTATGTATTATTATTATGTAATATTATTATGTATTATTATTATGCAATATTATATTATAATAAATTAATACAAAACGGAAATGGCAAACGCGAAATTGAACCGAAAAGAAGTGATAACAATGTCCTGTCCCTCTTCCCATATCGATTATTGAGCATGAGGACTGTATGTCGGACATAGTGGGTTGTCAAGTTATTTCAATAGTATTGTTGTTTATATGTTGCATTCATCTTCCGTTTCTATTTATTTTGGTTTTTTATATTTTAGGAAAAATTGATAAATTACAGTAGGTAGGAATATAACCATCACAACCAATAATATTTTCCTTTCGATATTTGATAATATTGCAAGAAAAATATCAATACAAATATCCAAACAAAATATCGAGAAAAAAAAAATAGTAAAATAAACAACCATTTCAGGTTGGATTTTCGTCCGACTGCCATTCCTGGCGTTGTGGACGTCATCAGAATTAGTTCCGATGATTTTGCTCATGGCTTCCCATCACCTCACCACCCTGGGTTGGGACGAGGGAGGCGATGAGAGCCTGGATGCACAAATACGCACAATGGCGATGAGATTTTAACCCAAAATCCCCGCAGAAGTTGGTCCAAATTCCACCGTCAAACAACACTCGCCCCAGCGATTGAGGCTACACCGGACCCCCGAAATTGAATCATATGTAAGTAGGTAAATATTGCGCAAAACTGCTGAGCTATCTGATATCTATTGTCCTTGGTTTCTGTGACGATTCTCACCAGTGTGAATGCGGAGGTGAACCATGAGAGAGGTTCTGGAAGACAGCTGCTTGTTACAGATGTTGCAGAGGGCTGGTGAATTTCGAACGACCTTAGACCCTGCGGTGATGACCCCTGTCCCACATTCAGACTTCATGTGATACGTCAACGTTGATTTATACCGGAAAAGTGCCGAGCACCTAGTAGAACACAAATATTAGGTATTAGTGCCATTTTTTCACAGAACGGCGTATCAGAATGAAAGAGAGAAATCGTACTCACTGATTGCACTTGAATTTACATGCGGATTTGATTGAGCCTTTTTTGCACTTCTTTGATCCTCGACGGCTCACAGACGTGTCTGCGAGGAAATTGGCAACTTTGAATTCTAGTTCATCCTGCCAAAGAGGTGAATATAATAAAAGTTAAACAACATAAACAACATTTGAACCTGAATAGATATTCATTTATATAAATAAGAGCCCCTTCATGCAGCATGAGTGAATGACAAAATTTTCAAAGTTGAAATTCGTCTACTTAGAAAACCTCAAAAAGTATTCAACTCGTCTCGCCAGATTGATTGACCCAAAAACAAATGAGGAATTTCAGTGAATTTGTTTGAATTTTTCCTGAATATTTTATGATGTATGGTAGGAGATGGGAATTGGGTTGATTGAGGAAAATAAAATCCCAGTCATTTTTGGGAGACATTCGAAATTTACGATTTCATAAAATAACCGGGAAAACGGATTCCTTCCCAGTGTTGCCTCCAAGGGCTATACCCTAAGTGAGATTTCATGATTTCAGCGCCTCAAGCGACCAGTACACGAACTATTCCAGGTAAACATCATCATAAAATAGCAAACGGGTTTTTCAAACGGCCATATTTTAGAATGGAGCATGCTTTAGCCTTGACCTAACTAGCAAAAAGTGTTACGCTTTTAGGAATGGTAACTAGGAACGGTATCGAGTCCCAAAATGTTGCTTAGTCGTTAATACAGAACTAAGGATCTGTAATGTGGTGTAACCTATGCGATACTTCCATGTTATAGGGTTGTTTCAAAATGTTGTAATCTCAATACAACTATAAAATAACTTCCTATCTGAGGACTGATTTTTTAAAAGGCTATCGAAATAGCAGAATAGGTTTGATCGCATTCTTCCAAATAAGATTGAACAGAATAAGAAAGTGCGGCTGAAGCATGTTCCATGTTTCTTGAATTTAGCCGTAGGCTCTAAGCGAGAAGCTGTAAGTTGTTTTTCGAGGTGCTGAATTCGATTTTGAAAACGGAAATTGGAAATTCCGACTTGCTGAAATTCCTCATTTGGCCTGGTGGGAGTGATACAGCCAGTAAAGACCCTGTTGATTGATTAGCTTGTAGATAAGGGTTAAAAAACAGTGGGGGGGGGGGGTAAGAATTATTATTATTAATTTTTTTAATGGGGTAGTAGTGAACAAAAATCTGACTGGAGATGAGATTCTAATGGGGATGTAGTGAACAAAAATCTGACTGGAGATGAGATTCTCGCAGAGTTTGCTCAGGTAAGCTAAGAAACCGCTTCTACGTACTTCTTTTCTCCAACATGATGGTGGTGGAATACGAAGGAACTTCAGATGGAGGGAATACTGTTCAAGTAACCTAATGGGCTGTAACAAATGCATAAATTTACCTGTTGTTCTTCATCTTCATCATCCTTGCTGTCGTCGTCATCTCCACCACCGTCATCGTCATCATCGTCGTCATCACCTTCCTCCTCCGAGTTTGTCAAATCCTTTCTCACCTAAGTAACAAAGAACTGTATTCAGTTAGTGACTTTTTTAATATTCAATGGTCTATTTAACTTTTTGTGATGTGTATATTGACAACTCAAATGAATTGAATGAATAATAATAATAAGGTTTATTTAGATTTAGTTTACTTTAATTGTCTAGCAGAGGAATTTTTTTTGTATGTACTCTGTCTAGTCTTCGTGTTTTTTTTTTGTTACATTTAAAAATTAATTATTAGTGGTGTGAATGTGTTTATTGAATGAATGAGTGTATGGGTGGGTTCTCCTCTCCTGTTGGTCAGTGGTCGCCCTATTGGAGTACCGAGGAAGATAAACAGTTCAAAAATGTAGTTGAGTGGTGACAGTTTGTAGCAAAATTATACAAAACAACTATCAAGTAAGACAATTATATGAATTGAGGAGTGGAAACCTCTTCGAGACTTTTGGGTTCAAAGAATGATGGTTTTTCTCCTTGTTTCAGTATGTAATCTCCATCTGAGCTCTAGGCATTACATCCGATCTATTGAAAGATAGACCTATTCTAACATAAGACATAAGAAATACCTGGTATTGTACCGTCTTTAGTTTAGTTTCTAGATGTTCTAGATTACCTACTTAGCATAAGAAGGTAAATACTTACTTGTTGAAAATTCTCTTTTGATGACGTAGGTACATCGAGGAGGAATACAATCTAGCGGTACCCTGCGCACCTAAGACAACGTGTGCTCCTAATCGAGGTTTTTTTTTTTAATAAATGCAAACTTTATTTGTACAATGTATATTTTTGTTTTGCTCACATGCAATATTAGTAGACAAAGTCTAATTTACTTGGAACGTGCCGAGAGGTAAGTGTCCATCGATACGCCTCTCAAAAATCAGGTACATTTTGTGTTAACATTCTTAACAATATTCAAACATAATAAATAGGTAATAAATTAGATGTAGTTTTAACAAATATAACTGTGTAACATTAGGGTGTTAAATTTATCACTGATCACTGAGTATCACATGGAATATTGCATAGATCAAATATTAATCAGATCAATGGTTCTTTTCCTGTTTAACCTTCTTTGGTCACAAACTGGTGGTCGATTGTCCGATAGATGTTGGATTTCCACGTTCTGGTGGGACTGAAGAGACTCGAAGTGGCGACTCCCCGTTTCCCTGAGAGCCTCAGTTACCGTTGGCACGTCAAGATCATAGTTTAGGGTCGAGTTTCGAACATACCACGGAGCTTTAGTGATTATTCTGAGGATTCGATTTTGAAAAGTTTGCACTTTTTTAATTTGGGTATCTGAGGCTGATCCCCAGATCTGACATCCGCATTGCCAAATGGAGAGAGTTTTTGGAAACCACTAACGGGCCCATGGAACCTCTTCACAAAGCACGGAGTTCACGGGTGACGATGGATTTGCCTCCCGACATCAGCAGGCGACGATGAAAGGGTGCCCCCAGACAGTCACCCGTTACTCGAGGCCCACCGTGACGAGCGCCTCCATTCCCCCCCTGTCCAAAGTTGACGTCCTTCCTCCTTCAATTGGGTAGCATCCTCTGTTGCTCGCGCTAGTCTCCTCCTAACGGGGCCCGTGAGATTTTGGCACCCAAAACTCTCTATTACCCGCCGATCAAAATTCAATAGTATCAAGAAAAGTGCCTACCTATAAAACGTACCAACCACAAGTAGAAAAGAACTTACCTACCTGGAAAAGGTACCAACATGGAGTAGATAACTGTATACCTGGAATAGGCCCCTTCCTATGAGACAAACAACTAACAGTACAGGATTGTAGTTTACATAAATATATACATCACCTGTTCTTCTTTTAAAACGCCAGGGATGGTGCCATTAGCCAGTGCTTCCTCGCCATTTTCTACAATTTCCTCCTTGATCCTCGTCTTCAACTGGGCAAGCGTCACTCCACACCTGCGAATTCGAATATTCATATCATTGACTCTTCAAGATAAGCTAGGGATGTCCGATACTTCAAAAGTATCGATATAATATCGTATCGATACATCTAGAAAGTATCAAAAAGTATCGATACGATACTTTCAAAAAGTATCGATATTTTGAAGTCTCGATACTTTCACAAAAATGGGTGAAATTGTCGTTCATGTTTCTCTCTATCAGTGAGAAATCTCTCCATCACGAGGATAATAATTAGTATAGAATAAACAAAACAATAAATCACTCATTTTGTTATTTAAAACTTGTTTTTGTTTAGGCACTTGTTTTCGTTTTGCACTTGTTTGAGTTAACATTTTGGTGGTCGTTCCTAGATGATGAAGGACAGCAGGTTATCCTAGAGAGCTGGAGGTGGTGGTACATAAAGTAAGTAAAGTAGAGTAAGCAACCATTTCAGGTTGAATTTTCGTCCGACTGCCATTCTTGGCGTTGCGGGCATCATCAGCTGTCTCCCTAAGGGGAGATCAGAATTTATTCTGATGATTTCGCTCATGGCTTCCCAAACATCACCGCCCTGGGTTGGAACGAGAGATTGCCGATCGTTTAATAGACAGAAAACTTTCTGCTGGCGACCAGACTCGAACGCGCGTCCCCGCAAGATGGTTCTTATCCTATCACCGCAGCCGGGTACACTGCCCACTAGACCACCGACGCCCTCGAGGTGGTGGTACATCATCTTTGTTACATTAGTTGAAGTTTGTTGGTCTCCCAACAATCTACGTAGAGATAGAGGTACTGTCAAGTAGGTACCTTCATGTCGTAGTTGTTGAAACAGATAAAATGTGAGAAAAAAAAAGTATCACTTCCGATGCTGGAAAAAAAGTATCGATACTACGATATGTATCAGGAGAAAAAAGTATCGATATGTATCGATACTTTTTTCAAGAATTATCGATACTTTTGGGACATCCCTAAGATAAGCCGAGACTTAGGAAACCGAATATCCTCCAGCTGAACCTTAAATCTCCCCATGAGTCTTCACAGTTTTCTACAGGATTAATACACCGAAGGAATGTTATGCAGCTTTTCTTACAGAATTTTCAACAGATTTCGAGCGTACCTCGGTTTTTGATTTTTCGAGAGCACCCACTATCAATATTTCAAGTACCTACTCACTTTAGCAATTGACATAATATAACTATACAAATGTAGCTGTGGTTGGTCTTAGAGAATCTGTAACGCAAACAGCATCATAACCGGTCAGAAACTAGAGAGAAAAGTTTGACAAATTGAAATTTATTTTTTCAACTAAATTTGTAGGAGCTTCTGGATTTCTTTTGTGTTGCCGAGGGATACTCATTTTTATAATTTATTATGAGGAAAGGGTTGAAATTCCTCGAATTGCTACAATAGTTTCCTCAATTTAATTCATTCATAATGAGATTTTTTCTGAAACTATTTACTTACCTAGGAACGTCAGGATCATCGTCGTCGTCATTGTCGGAAAACCCGTCTGAATCGTCCATCCTAAAATCGTCAGAGTCTTCCTCCATTTCGGAGTCGAAAATTCCGACCGATTCACCGGGAACTGCTCCAGGAACGTCGAAGAATCGTCGGAGTGGGCATTGGAAATCGACGAAAGAAACGGGAAATCGTTCTCGCGAAATCCCGAGACCGAGTGAAAATTAGGAACTGCAGACCGACCTAGACATTTGAAAATGAATAGCCCTCATACGGTCAAGTTCAAGGTGAACCGCAGGCGTTTCCGGTTCCTCATAAATCGAGAGGAAATTTCCAAATTCGAAATTTGCGACTTACTTCGACGTTGAGACGAACCGTGAACCGGCGAATACGAACATTCGATTTTTTCTTCGACGACCACTCCAAATTTTTCCGGCCTACGGGAGTCCCCTTTCCCGGTGATTTTTCGAAGGGTAGGAATTTCGCCGATTCGCTTCCCTCCCCCTCTCCTCGAAATTTTCCCGGGAAAAGGGACGGAAACGCGACGTCTTTTTTCTCTCACGCGATTCTATTCTAAAGGAGAACTTACAGGAAACTATAATCGAAAAAAGAAAAATCTTATCTACTATCACAGCCCTTTTGAGACCCGAACGGGGAAAAATCGGAAAATCACTTCAGTGATAAGGCTTATCAGTTGGTGAAGGGGTTGGAGCAGTATTGCCAACCAAACGACGGAGTTCTCCTTCACACAAAAGAAACATTTGAAGAAGAAACAAATTAATAACAATATCGTGAATTTATGTAAAATAAATTAATCAATTTATTTCTGATATAAATCATAAAACAAATTGTCAAGTTTTAGGTGAACACTGATGTCTGCCACTTTAAAGTTTATGCATCCACTAAATAAAACGCTAACTCATCCATATCTTCGAAATCAGCTGTTCCGGGCTGGCATTTTCCGTTTTGGTTTTTTCGCTTTTGCTCAAGTTTCCCGAAACGTTTTCCCGGATTATTCCTCTTTCTGGTCATCTAGCTGAAGATGGGGAACATACAAGCGGGTATTGACTACAAGATGCACCCGGACGTCGTCCCCAAGCCGGATCACAAGTCCAACTGGGACCCTAACTACGGGTTTTCCAGTAAACGCGAAGAAAAAGGTAACATTAGACATCAACTTCATTTCAATTTGACGTTGAGTAGGTGCATAATAGCTACGAATTTATAATTTTCAATACATAAATAAATATTTTGTGTGAATTAAAGTGGGAGGTGATCTCACTTTCTTGGGAACATCCTCAGTTTATCTAGTAAGTAATGTTCTCAAGGTTTAGTAAAATTTTGAAAATTAATACTGATCTGAAATCTTAAATGAATGGAGTACTTGTGCTTGATTGATGTACTTTGTTTTCCAAAAAATTGGTCGATACATGTATCAGCCTATTTCACTGATGTATCGATGTGTGTGCCATCCGTAGGTACCTACCTACCTAACTAGTAGGTTACTATCTATCTGCTCCAGTATGGAGGGTAATAATTACCCTAATACACTAATTATTAGTGCTTAATGGTGACTGAGGTAGGTATCCTAAGGACAATAATTTGCTTAAGAAGTCAGAGTCGTCGATTCCCGCCTATACGACTCAACCTACTGAGGAGGGAGCTCAGCCTGTTAGTTTTTGGTGTCCAAAATATCTGGAATAAGCTATTAACACACGTCTACTAGCACACGTTTCTCGTCTTTTCCATTCCCACCCTCTTCCGTCCCATGTGAATCTAGCCTTAATGAACTTCATAGAATCCAACTGCACTGCTAATTGTGATTAATACCGTCTGACCATCATTGTACGTGCAGTGGCCAAGGGAGAAATGCAGCCATCATGCTGCACCATTTCCCCTATTCTATAATGATGTTCCTTGACAGAAATGATTATGATTGCAGTGATGATAGCGACGGAAGAGGAACTCCATTCAGCGAAAATCTCGTTGCAGGATCGAGACTACTGCGCTCACAAACTCCTCGACTACAGAAAGTGCTACCGAGAGAATTTCCCCTGGATCATGAATTGTGGCCACGAGAAACACACCTACCTCAACTGCGAATACGATGAGTGAGTTGAATTTCCATATTCCAGCACCGATTATTGTTGTATATTTTAGGGTCAGTTTCACCATTGTGGATGCACTTCTGTGCCACAAATGAGGATACTCATATTGCTCGCAGTCTTCTGTGGAAGTGAAAGCTAGATAGGATCACCCTCAAGTACTTACGAGTAGGGATGGCATATCGAATGAAATATATCGATATATCGATCAAATGATATATCGTCAATGAGATATTGATACCTCCGATATATCGGAGAAAATATATCGATATTTCGATATATCGGAGAAAATATATCGATTTTTCGACGTATCGGAAGATCTACTGTAAAATGTCACATGTGAAGTAGGTAGGTGAATTTAATAGTTTTAAAACAATATAAAAATAATTTAGGATGACATTTATGGACATATTGGAGTATCTACTTGGAAAAACTTGAAGAAGTAAGTAGGTAGGTGAATAGAAAAGTTACTAACATCATTTTGGAGGAAATATTATCGATTTACTCGACATATTGGAAGATCTATTTGGAAAAACCGTGTGAAATAATATTTCACATATTATGTAGGGGAGTGGGGGGCACATTTGACACTTTTTCGCATTTTCCATCCTACAAGGTTGAAAGAACGAGAGGTCTTGAATTTCTTTCTTCTATCGTTAACTACGGTATTTTTGCTACCCACATACATCTCGTTCCTTCTTCAATCTGCTTGCCAAGTATTTTTTTTGTAAATTTTCAAAATGCTTAGGAAGTGACAATTGTGCCCCACCGGTGGGGCACAATTGACATGAGAAAGGGGCACTTTTGACAGTTCACAGAAAGTACCATAATTCTAAACTAATCTTACCAAAAAACCATGGAACGTCCGGCAAATCATTATCTGGCAATAATGTTGAGTCAGACAGAACAACTATAGACCCTGCAGCCTGTAACAATCAACACTACCAACACAATTTCAATTAGATGAGTACCCACTCTTCTTTCTCAAAGGAACACCAAGTTTTATGGATGTAGGAATTGAAGTAACAAAAAATAATGATCAAAACAAAGATGTTTATTGAAAAACGTCAGGTCGAGTAGGTATTCAAAATCCTACATCAACATAGCATTGACAAACTTCATAGGTATATAAAAATATATGTCAAATGTTCCCCTAGCAAAACTGTCAAAACTACCCCGAGGGTAGCCATTACAGTAAAACCAAGCCAACCTCGAATGATGAATTGTTTTGAAGAATCCAAGGAAAACACTTGCATGGAGACATATACGACTGACAAACTAGATGAGCTACATTTGAAAAAAAACTGAATCCACTCGGTAATCAACGAAAAACAAAATGAAAAAAAAACTTACTTTTGAGGGGTCCAAACACTCAAACCGCCATGAGCCGACTAGATGATTTGTAACCTGCACGGTTTTCACCTGGAATGGTTCTTCTTCTTCTTCTTCACAATACAAAAACACGAAATCGCGGTAAAATTCAAATCTTGTGTGACAAACAGCCATTGTCAAATGTGCCCCTATGTCAAATGTGCCCCCCACTCCCCTATTAGCCTACTTTCAAAAGTTACTGGGTATGAATGATCGAAATTCATTGTTTAAAAACTGGAAAAAAGTGCGAAAATGTCATTGCAATGTTAAATTAATTTATAAATTGACAGGGGTATGGGTACTGTGGACGATCATGATCCTTCAAAATTGAAAATAATTGTTGTGAAAACCTGCTTCACTTCGTAGAGTAGGTAGTTTTAAGCTGGACGAGCCTCCATTAATTTTGGCTTAAGTCAAGTATTTGAGCCTTGAGAGCCACTGTAGGTGAATACTATGAACACAATCATATCTGAGCTGAAGTCAACAGTCTGAAATCAACCCATCAGTTGGTACTTACCTACAAAATTTGGAATAAAATTACTTGATGTTTTTACAAGTACAGGCGTCCCTTCTCGTCCAATTATTTCAATATTTAATTTTTACTAAAAAAATTTTTTTTTTTAAACTTGAAAATAGGTCGCGATATATTGTTAAATAAATCGATATTGACCGATAATATCGGTTCTCTATATCGATATAAATATATCGATATATCAAACGTAATATATCGATATATTTCATATATCGATATATATCGTTGCCATCCCTACTTACGAGTTGTACACGTCTGTACTCATTTTGTTGTTGCGCCTGGAACAAAGACGTACCTAACCATTCCAAATTACCTGTACTGCTTGAATGTGTAATAATGACCAAACATTTCAAGAAAAGCATAACCAGTACCTACAGAAGATCCCATCCTGGTCCAGAGCCGTTCCATGATACCATATCTTCTCGGTCTGTGGAATTGGCAAGGGCGCTTCCTGGTACATGGAATGAACTGGAGACAACTTCCATACGAACGGGTCCAGAAGATCCCTTCACAATCCTCAGCCATTCCATGATACGTTTTCTTCTCAGTCCATGGAGCTGTACAGAGTGTACAGGCATGGGCTGAGTTTCTGTCACTGCTGGGTTCAGCTGTGGCCGAACGTGTTCTGGTATGTGTCCCTGGAGACGAGACTCGGACTGGTTGCGGGGCCGTGAGTTCGAGGCTCGCCTCGGGAGCATATTTTCGGGTAAGCCAGTCGTAGTTCCCCCAGAACCCAGGGCAGTGAGGCCAATGGGAACCTTGAGCGAAATCATCAGAACAAATTCTGATCTTCCCTTTGGAAGGCAGCTGATGACGTCTGCGACGCCATGAATGGCATTTGGACGAAAATCCAACCTGAAATGGTTGTTTACTTCACTTACTTGCCTTACTGTCACTGCATGGAACCGCTACTAATGGTATGTTCGGAGAAGCAGTCCCAAACCAGTTCAGAACCAAAAAGGAAAGGGGATAGAGGCGCTAGGAGTCCTCTAAACCCCTCCGAACCATCCAGGGCTACTTCTCCGAACGAACCTTCAGTTCCACAGTCTAGGAACAGCTGTTCTGACACACCTCTACCTATTATAGGTAGAGGTGTGTATTATTATAGAGTAAATGTGTAGTATTATAGAGGAAATCTATAATAGATTTCCTCTTCAAATATTATATAGAGTGTTATCTTCTAACGGTTTCATAACTTGTATTTTGTGCCAATAGATTCGTCGATCGAATGAAGGACTACGAAAGGGAACGGCGTCTTATGGAGAGGGAGAAGAGGAAAGCTGCCACTGCTTAGATCAACCGTGTAGAACTCTGAATTCATTTGCCTGGTAAATATAAACGTAATAATTAGTCTTTTAAAATTCGGGCCATTGAGACTATAATACTAGACCCAGTAGTGGACATAAGAGATGGGTATAGATTGAACGGAAGAATCTTTAAACATAAAACCCCAACTGAACGTACGTACGTATGTCACCCTAACGTGGGGGTCCCGGGTTCGATTCCAGGCCGCGACATCAAATTTTTTTTTACAAATCTACAATTTTTTGCCTGTTTTTAGCAGGCTTTTTAGATAGTCTATAATAATTACGGTTTTCAATAGATTATTTTGTAATTTTAGTTTAATTTTGTCTTCTAAGATTTCAAGCTCGATGTCTCTTTCTATTGGGGCAAATCACTTGAAATGACGGAGTTATGACTCAATTCTATATTGATTTTATCACAAGTCAAAGAGGAGGTCACTTTTTTACAGAAATGTGTGCCAAATTCTTTCAGAGGCTTTTTTTTCTGAAACTGGCCAAATTCTTGATCGCAAACGTACTTTCTTATCTCTGTTTCAGATTCAACTTTGCCTCAGCTCCTAGCAGTTCAACGTTGTTAATTTTTTTAGTTTATCAAAATCAATCAATAAAATATTATTTGTACATACTTTGTAGTACTCTTTGAATTACCTCCAAGTGTTACTTTTGAATAACAACCTGTGTTTGGTACCTGAGCGGAGATTTTGATAAATCACATTCCCGATGACTCCTGGCATCAAATTTGTTATGAAAATAAATTGGTTAAATATTAAATAAAATAATAAATTAATAAGCTCCTTGTTGCAGTTTAAATTTGAAGGAAGGGTTTTTTTGTCTTGGTTAAGCCTCATTTAAGAGTTCATAGCTTAACTTATGGATACAAATGAGGAATTAGCCTCTCATTTTTTTCGACTGAGGGTTTACTGATATTGATGAAAACCATAGTGTGCTGCTCGAAAAAGCATCCAAAAACGCTGCAAATTATTACACAATGGTTTATTATTTTTCTATAGATCACTCGTCTGCAAAGCCACTAACCATCCAACATGAAGAAAAATATCGATCGCATTTCGGTCAGCTAAAATTTGAACGGAGATTAGGCCTCTTTTGCGATTCACACTCGTGTTTCTGATTTATCGTACGTCCAACCCTTAAATGGGGTATTTCGGTGGGTCGGAAATTCAGGTTTTTGACCTCAAATTTGGATTCAGCACCCTTGAAAACCTATATACTACAACTTTAAGCCCAATGATACTAAAACATGTGGTAGAAAAATTAATTAAAGAGATCACACGTTTGAAAAAGGCGGGCCGCCATAAATGCACACACACTAGGCAAGGACTATGCCGCGCGCGTGTGTGAGTACTATTTTGTAGTATCCAAGAGGTCTTTCAAGGGTTTCCGTGCATGGATACTTTTTTCAAAGACAGTTGGCTAGCTACATCACAACTGGCTAGCTACGTCACACCGTTCAAATCTTCAACTTTCCTTAGCTTCTCTGATTTTTTAAAAACATTTTCTCGACGAACAGACCCGATTACCGTTATTCCTGAGCCTTACTCTTTTGAAAAAAAAAAAAAATTGACCGAAATACCCCATTCTCGTAGGGAGCGAACGGTTTGTCCTACAGAGCTCCGCCTGGTCTCAAAAAATTCTAAAATTTCTATAGAATCTTAAATTGAAGGAAAAACAATACCTTTACATCGACATTTTTTGAGTTAAGGCGTTTTCAAAATTCATTTTTGAACCCTTAGAAGTGACCTACATCAACCAAAATCTTCGGGGCACAACTAGACCCCAAATGGAGCCTCCATACTCAAAAGTATCGATACCAATATATCGCTATGAGTTTTTTATCATAAGTATCGATACAAATATTGGTATTGATACCAAGAAAGTATTGATACTCCGATATATCGTTGGTATCGTGCCGTCCCTAGCGTCCACAATTCTACCTGTCGACGTTCTTTGACACTATTTACTGAGATACTTCTTTTACTCTTCACCAGAGCACAGCAGTGTGAGTTTAGCCATTTTCTGTGTGGTTTTGCTGGACGAACCCGGGGGTGTGACGTCCTTTGCTTCCCTCAATTTTTGCGGTGTTTTTTGGCAGAGGCTTCACTTGTTAAGGCATTTTCTTCTACGGTAATATTTTTCCCCTTGGATATTGGACGGGAAGCATGCATGTGCTAACTGGTCTGGTGGGTACTTGAAGCTCCTGGGCTGTCACCTTGACCTCCAACCTGTTCATATTACTCCAAGTTGTCAATAATTATTCCAATAATCTCCAGCCAGAATTATAGATATTTTAATTCTACAACTAGCACTATATACCGTCAACTGGTACAACTTTGTGCCAATTTTGAGGTTTCTTACGTGTAAATACTTTACTTTTCACGTATATTATTGAAAAATTTACCCAACGTACCTCTACTTTCCAAGTGTCAAATGCCACCATGAAAAAAATTCTATCTCTTATGCAAGATTAGAGAGAAATGTTTTTTCGTGGCACATTCTCGTACCCCATAAGGGTACAACAATGTACCACAATTTTTTTTAGCTTGAAAATATACGAATATCGGAGCAGTGGACACTTCTTGCCCTGGTTTCTTTGTTACTCATCATGTTAACTTTGAAAAGGAACCAAAACAAGCTTGTTTCTAAAAAAAATTCAATATTTTTCAACTTTTTAGGGAGTATGTGATCACAAAAAAAACTCGAAACCTTATCTTCTTCATGTTTTAATAAAATTCAGTAAGCATAACACAGAAAAAATATTTTTTATAACAAAAATATAACCCCGATTTATATGGCTCAATTCAAAAGTAATTCCAAAACCATGGATGAACGGATGAACCGAAAATTTTGAGATTTTTAGGTAACCATCAGGAGGTTAGTTTTAACAAATCGGAGCGAAGATATTTTGAGTATTTAAATTTTTCAAATGTATGATACAAACAAAAATGTATGATAACATTTAAAAATCTAAAATGTAAGCTCATTGCTCTATTTCTTCACTAAAAATATGAAGAATTACAAAAAATAGTCCCTGTAGGCCTATCTGATGCGGAGATATATGGGGGAAATGGTTAGGATCTCCCCCTAAAAGGTTTGGGTTCCGTAATTTGGTTTGATTCGTGAACTGTGAGATTTGGATTGTCCACGTGATCAAAAAATAGAACAGAACACTTTAAATATCAATGCATAAACGGGAAAAAGTTGGTGGCACAAAGTTGTACCCTGTTTGTCCAATTTTTTACTTTCCTGTAAATATCAAAGGAAATAACACACTCATGAAAAAGGCAAATCGACAGTGAACTTGGAAAACCATTTAAGTCCGATTTTATTCAAAAATAAGGTTATTAGCTATTTGGATAGAATGAGACCCCCTTGATCCATCAAACGGAGCCAAACTGGCAAAAACTCGACTACCTATCTCTTCTCTATGCGTCAAAAGCAACAAATATGAACCAACGTGTTAAGTCCTCTTTGAAGCAAGTTTTTCTCGTTTCCTGTAAAATTTCTGGAAAACGACTTACATGGTTTTGCAAGTTCACTGTCGAAATATGGCAATTCGTTGCTGATGTTATAGGTTTGAAAATATAAACTTACCAGAAACGTGAACCAAACGCTAGTGGGGTCCCCAAAGGAGACTTTTTGGACAAATTCAACGTACGAAAAAAACCGAGAACAGATACAATTTTATCACTGTCGCTGATGTCCACTGATAAGCTTGTTGAGTTGGTTAACCTGTGCCTATACTATTGCCCTGCCCCTGTGATTTTTCCTGAATTAATAGCTTCATCCCAGGAATCGCTAGGTAGCGCTGACTGTGAAAAACGTTTGTGGCACATTGTTGAACGGGGTAGCGAAAGTTGTACCAGTTGACGGTACCTGTTATAACCAAGTTATTATCACCTCGTACATATTGTAGTTATAAGTACATGATATCTCTTATTCATGTCAAGAAGGGTAAAGGGTGAAAAACAACCACCAATTAAATTAACAAAAATTTATTAGATTTTCAAAAGCAGTCCATTATAAATTTTTTTATTTAGTTTTGAAACATTTGCGTAGGAAGGCGTTTTGTAAGGCTAGATTACAATCACAATTTTTTTCGTTTTTCCAGAAGACAGAAAAAAAAATCACAACTTAAAACTATAAGAAAAAACGCTACAACAGGCATTTCATAAACATCGGGTTTTATAATTTCATTTTCGAAAAATACAAGCACTCGTAGAGTCAACTACCTACATAACAAATATAGAATTAAATAGGCAATCAACAATAATAAAATTTATAAGGTTCTAATGAATAGAATGGTGGGTTATTTGAGTAACGTTTTGTTGAGGGGGTTTCTGGCACAGTTTGACTAGAGAAACCTATTTTCGAAATTGGGGGGGGGGGGGGTTGACTTTTGAAACTTGACTGTTGGGTGGCACTATCGAGGTTTGAGAAGCGAAATTATTGCGTATATTCCAACAGTAGTGCTCGTAGTGGAAATGTGGCGAACTAACTGGGACAATTATTCTTTGTGAAGGCAAACACTGAGGTACCTAACTCATTTATCCTCCAATTTAAAAAAAAATTAAAATATGGCCAGCGAAGACTATTAGGAGGCACTGTCGAGATATTTTTTTAGAGGCAAACGTACTGGATATAATTTAACACTAGCGGCTTCTACAGGATATGAAGTGAACTAAGTTGGAACGTTCATTGTAAGGGAAAACACTGAGGTATATAACTCAGCATTCATCCATCAATTTCAAATACAACTTAAATATGGCCAGCGAAGACTATTGGGAGGCTCTATCGAGATATTTTTTAGAGGTAAACCTACTGAATTTAATTCAACACTAGCGGCTTCTGCAGGATATGAAGTGAACTAAGTTGGATGTTCGTTCATTGTAAGGGAAAACACTGAGGTATATAACTCAGCATTCATCCACCAATTTCAAATACAACTTAAATATGGCCAGCAAAGACTATTGGGAGGCTCTATCGAGATATTTTTTAGAGGTAAACCTACTGAATTTAATTCAACACTAGCGGCTCCTGCAGGATATGAAGTGAACTAAGTTGGGTGTTCGTTCATTGTAACACTGGTACCTACCTCGACATTCATCCACGGATTTCAAGTAAAACTCTCAAATATGATCACTAGCTAATTTTGATTAAATTTCAATGCATTCGAATCTTACGTTTGAGAGAAGTGCAAAATTGGTTGAACCAAGCTGCAAGGACTCAGGGAAGGTTTTTGTTCATCTTGAAGCACATCGCAGTGGCAGCTTTTGGAAGGTCCATGGAAGATGTCTAAAGCCGCGTGCACACTTGCGACATTCGGCTGCTCCGCGCTTCTGCCCTGAACAACGCAGCGCTCTGAACATCGCTCCACCTCTTTCTTTGATGCAAGAAAAAAAAACCGCCAATGGAGCGATCTGACTGCACTCTGCTCCTCCGATCCTCATTCCTTCGAAGTTTTGCCACCCTGAACATGCCAGAGGACCAGAGCGAGGTTCAGAGCAGCCGAATATTGCAAGTGTGGATGTGGCTAGAGAAAACGTTAGTTCAAGTCAAATACTTATTTGTGAATAGGCGTTGATCGTAATAAAGGCATCTAACCATGAATACTAAGAAGGTACCTGCTTATAATGAACCAAGTATATAAGATTAGGCTGCGCTTATTCTTCTTCACCTTCACATAAAACTCGATTACTTCTCAGTGTTCACTTCTGATTGTACCAATCGAGTACATTTAAAGAGAGTTAGAAAGATGGAAAAAATAGGTAATTGTTGATACTAAGTAGGTACCTGCTTATAATGAACCAAGTATATAAGATTAGGTTGCGCTTATTCTTCTTCACCTTCGTATAAAACTCGATTACTTCTCAGTGTTCACTTCTGATTGTACCAATCGAGTACATTTAAAGGGAGTTAGAAAGTTGGAAAAAATAGGTAATTGTTGATACTAAGTAGGTACCTGCTTATAATGAACCAAATATATAAGATTAGGCTGCGCTTATTTTTCTTCACCTTCGCATAAAACTAGATTACTTCTCAGTGTTCACTTCTGATTGTACCAATCTAGTACATTTAAAGAGAGTTAGAAAGTTGGAAAAAATAGGTAATTGTTGATACTAAGTAGGTACCTGCTTATAATGAACCAAGTATATAAGATTAGGCTGCGCTTATTCTTCTTCACCTTCACATAAAACTCGATTACTTCTCAGTGTTCACTTCTGATTGTACCAATCGAGTACATTTAAAGAGAGTTAGAAAGTTGGAAAAAATAGGTATCGAAGAAAATGGAGATAATTCTTCATGTTCTAAAGCTCCTATTCAGGACCTATCACAGTATTTTCACCGTTTGCCTTTAAAAATTGAAATCCAAATTCACAAGAGTTGGGAGATGACCAACCTTTTTCCATTTGAACGGATAACCATAAAATAAATAACTGCACGAATTTATTGATTCATCAGTTCATGAGTACCTCGTAACATCGAGCGAGACACTGAAGACGAAACAAGAACGAACAATGACAAAATGCCTTCACATCTGCATGAATAACGTAGATAAGGAATCATTGTGAACACAACAATAATCCAAAGTCTCGAGGTACAGCGCACACTGTTCCTCAGGATTCAGTCGAAGGCGAACCTAAAAATGCTGTGACGAAACACAATGTTGAGCAATCTAGTTAGTTTGTTTACCTAGTGAAGGGGGAGTTTTGAACAAGAAACAGGTACTTAGTATGAACGATTTGTTTCAAAATGGTGGTTACCACAATGCTACAGGTACCAGCCAAATACGGTATTCCTTTACTACAATGTTAGCTAAGTGGAAGCCAGCCTATTCAAAAGTTCATAAAACGTTCATAATATAAAAGATACTGCGTTCTAATAGGAATAATCGAAAATATCAAGCCAGGATTCGCAAAATGGCTGGCTTTCAAAACTTGTAGGTTAGGAGTTTTTGAGCAGTGAAATTCATTGTTTATTCGATCGTTGAATTTAAAACTTCAAAGGCAGAAGTAATGGTGAACAAGTAGTGATAATAAGTAGTTCACTGGAAGAAGTATTTTCTGTAAGGTACGAAGTATAGTTTAAAGATGCGTTTTAGTTATGAAATAAGGAAGAGCTACGAAGAAATATTAGTAAGTAGTTGGTGTGTTCTAGTTCTAAATAGTTTTTCTACACCGGCATATCAGTGTACTTCACGGTGAAGGGTTGCGAGGTCTGACACACATGAAGAAGGCATCGCGATATGGATACCTTTACTATGCAAGGTGGCTACAATGAGAAAATTATTGTTAAATAAATCAGAAAATCGAAAACTGGGGTCGACTGGCCCCGGCACTACTATCACCTCCTGCTTGGATCAGAGAGTTTGAAAGGGACTCTTCGCAGACTCCACAGACTCGGGGTTATCCCAAACGAAAATCAACTTGAAAACTAAGTCGACTTGCCTACAATGACAACCAACTTTACGTTGATAAGCACAAACCAGCCAAGCGCCAAAATGTCCAAAAGCAATTTCTAGTATCGATTGATTCCTCTAAATTCATTGATTAAAGCGCCCTCTATCAAGTTTATGACGAACTATGGCTATTTCTGAGGGAATCAGCAAGTCAAGCTCCAATGTAGAGTTTTTGGTACCATTCTGGTCTCAACGAGAACTTTATCCATAGTTCGCACGCTAGGAAGAACACTGGTACATCTCCAAAAAATTGATATACCATGGGATAAAGTTTGAAGTGGTCTTCCTGGGGTGATAGTGTTTCAACGATAGTTGAAACTGAGTCCGTTAGAGAGCAGACGAACTGTGGAGGTTCAGAACGTTATGACCAGCGTGTGCAGTTGGCAAGAACAGTGGTTCATTAAGTCTTGTTCCGAAGGTTGTTGAGTAGCGCATTTTCGGAGATGCACCAGTGTTCTTCCCAGTGTGCGAGTTGTCGATTTCAGCGCCCTCCATCAAGTTTAAAATGAGCTTTGGTTGTTGCACGCACTGAGGAAAACGTTTTTAGAAGGCCAAAACGCTGTTCAGCTGTTCAAGAGCAAAAATGGAGTTTTTTGTAACAATGAGGAATTTTACCATGTCGGAATTTCCTATTTTTGACCCCAAAATCGGATTCAGCACTTCAAAAAACCTCCTACGGCAAACTTTCAGCCCGAACTTCCTAATTTACGAATAAACAAAACAGTGTAGAAAATACGAATGTTTAAAAAAACCGGGAAAATGACGTCATCTTGGAATAGTTCATTTATGGCCGCTTGAAGCGCTGAGATCGAGAAATCTATAGTCCCCAGATGCAACATTTCACAATACCAGTAAAGATCAAAATCGAAAAACTGAAGAAAAAAATAGAAAAAGCGAGATTGGGAAAATTAGGTTTCCCCTGTTTTTGTTTGATAACTTTTCTCTTAGAAAACGCGATTCCGTCGTACCAACGGGCAACACTGGGAGGAGACGGCGATCCGAACAGCCCAATCAGCGAGCGTTCCCGCTTCACGTCCGTTTTCCCAGTTAGTTTTGAAATCAAAAATTTTGATTGTCTCCCAAAAATAACAGGAGACTTATTTTCCGAAATCAGCCCAATTTTCATCTATCTCACACCATTAACTATTCAGGAAAAATGCAAACAGAATTCGGTGAAATTCCTCATTGACTCTGCTCAACAAGTAGGTACTTTATCCCGAATTGGTCGAATTCAGTACCCTCTATCGAGCATAGGACGAACTCTGGTAGTTTTTGAGAGGATCACCATGCCAACCTCCAAAGTCGAGTTTTGATAACAATTGATCAGTCTCAACCTACCAACTTAGGAAAAGGCGCCCTCTATCAAGCTTAGGACGAACTAAGGCAGTGTTTCTGAGAGAATCTGCTGTTCAAGAGCAAAAGAGGAGTTTTTTGTAACAATTGACTCTGCTCAACAAGTACTTTATCCCGAATTGGTCGAATTCAGGGCCCTCTATCGAGCATAGGACGAACTCTGGCAGTTGTTGAGAGGATCACCATGCCAACCTCCAAAGTCGAGTTTTGATAACAATGAGGAATTTCACCGAATTCTGTTTGCATTTTTCCTGAATAGTTAATGGTGTGGGATAGATGAAAATCGGGCTGATTTCGGAAAATAAGTCTCCTGTTATTTTTGGGAGACAATCGAAATTTTTGATTTCAAGACTAACCGGGAAAACGGACGTGAAGCGGGAACGCTCGCTGATTGGGCTGTTCGGATCGCCGTCTCCTCCCAGTGTTGCCCATTGGGACGACAAAATCGTGTTTTCTAAGAGAAAAGTTATCAAACAAAAACAGAGGAAACCTAATTTTCCCTATCTTGCTTTTTCTATTTTTTTCTTCAGTTTTTCGATTTCGAACTTTACTTTTTCGTGAAATTTTGCATCTGGGGACTATAGATTTCTCGATCTCAGCGCTTTATGCGGCCATAAATGAACTATTCCGGGATGACGTAATTTTCCCGGTTTTTTTAAACATTCATATTTTCTACACTGTTTTGTTCATTCGTAAATTAGGAAGTTCGGGCTGAAAGTTTGCCTTAGGGGGTTTTTCGAGGTGCTGAATCCGATTTTGGGGTCAAAAATAGGAAATTCCGACATGGTGAAATTCCTCATTGTTCAGTCGAAACAATTAGTACCTTCTTTCAGCGCTCTCTACCTTTCTTGGGCCAAACTAAGGTAATTTATCAGAGAATCAGCTTGCCAAGTGCTAAAAATCAAATTTTGGTATCAATTGACTCGCCATTGCAGGTAATTTTCTCAAGCCAGTTAGACATGGGCGATGACTGGTTTATGCATATCAACGTATATAAATGTCATGGATTACCCCCACCCGAGCGTATTTTATGGATATTCAACAGTACCATTGAAAAACGTAGATAATTAGATATACTCACCAAATGACAAACAGATGTATTGAGTTTGAAATGGGCTATTTTGCTGTAATTAAGTTGATACGAGGTATATGCATTACTCTAATTCAACAGCTCAAAAGTATCTTTTTCTTTCCATATTGCTACTGGATCTCTGGTACGAGTACCTTTTTGGAGTGTTGAACCTGTGGTAGAAACTCTTCCTTCGGATCCTCTCGCTGATGTTTTCTTCCGCGTTTCCCATCAAACCGCATCCCGCGTCGAAGTACCTGTCCGTCAAGTCTGAGCTGGACCACGTGTCGGAGTTGTCTGTCTGCGATATAAAGCTCTGAGCCTCGTCGAAGTCACCGGTCGGCGTGCTTTCGGCCGAGACGCCGTCCATTTTGGAAAACTCGAGCTTCTTGAGGTTAGAAATCCTCGCCAGACGGTCCTCCCTGGTCGGACTCACCTCGTCGTTTTTTTTTAGCCCGTTTTCCCCCTTCCGAGACCCTCCCTGGATGCTCTCGAAGATGCCGCCTTTCTTCACCTTCGCCGACCCCCGCCTTTTGAATATCTTTTCCGCGTCTTCTGGCTTCAGCGACGATGACCTAACTTTCCGCCCAGGACACTCGCAGCTCAACTCCTCCAGAGAAACGGCCCGTTTCAGCAGTTTCGATTCGCTAAATTCGTTCTCCACTCCAACACTATTCTTCCTCAAAGACTTGATCGCTTTATCGACCCTCGACTCCTCCTTGTTCTGGTTCCGAATCTTATTCAAAAATCTTGACTCTTTTTTAGGTTTCGCTTCTCTATTCAAATATTTTTCAAGAACCGTCGATGACCTAGAACTTTCTGGCAGCCCGTTTCGATTCTGCACTTCACTCTTCACAGTTTCTTGACTAGATTCAACTTCTACTTGCTTCTCAGTCTTGGGAATTTCAGCAAATTTTTCTGGCTCTTCAACTTTTTCCACAGGTTTTGGAATTTCTGGTTTCTCTTCTTCTTCCTGCCACGCCTTACGTTGCTCTGAAACTTGTCGTCTGTATTCGTGCAGTTCTTTGATGCGATCGTACGCATTCACTGGGCGCCTCGGTGTCAACCCTGTCAACCTGTCGTGTTCCAAACTTTTTTTGAAATTTATATACTTGTCGAACTCCGAGCCCTGTGATCCTGGAACGTACACGCTTCTAGGTCGCAAATATCTACTATGACTCTGATCATTCACCGACTGTGAACGATTTATCGGGCTTTTAGGTCTCAATGTTACTTCGGGCGCTCGGAGTCCCACGTAGCTCAAATCTTCCTTCTGCAAATCTTCCAAGTACTTCTTCACCCTGTCCAAACTCGACAGGTTACCATCGTTGAGTAAGTCGTCTAAGATGCTCTCAGCCCGAGCCGGTTCTGGTCTCTCGGGTTCTCTTGGCAAGGGTGTTCCGTTGTGAACTGAGTCGCTGGTGGTTCGGGTAACTTTCCGCCTAGGAGCTGGCGGTAACTCTCCTCTTAAATCAGTCTTTGGTTCTTCCCTCGAGAGATATCTTCGGAGAGACTTTGTCGTAAATCCTATAACACACACAAAGAGTTACGTTAAAACAAAAAACTACAAAAGAATCTGCGCAAATGTGTGTTACACACAGGAATGTTATAATAATTTCATGCTGATTGGCTCGTTGATGCTGCAGTGGATTTCAGTGATTGGAAAACTTAATCTTCGTTCATCAAACGATCTTTGTTTACCTCGGGAATAAGAACTAAACAAACCACACAGGTTTAGAACTAAAGCGTTTGTATTAAACAGAACTAAATAATGATTTGTGCGAGAAATAGGAGTGCAGAAAACGGTAGTACAGTACATTAGCATAAGGGATGGGTATCGTTATAAAAGTATCGATATTTTGTATCGATACTATATCGTATCCGAGTATCGATATTCCAAGTATCGTTGGGCATGAGTATCTATATTTTAAAATATCAAGTATCGATACTTTATTGTCACAAACTATCAATATTATCCAATTTTCTTAAGAAAAATAATTTTTTCAACAACTTTTATTCATTTTTCACTATTAAGAGTCCAAGCAGAGTGATTTTTTCCATGATATAAACGTTATTAGTGCAAGCAAAGAGTAATGACCCAAAAGCCTCTCTACCTTCTTCATTTTTTTAGCCATTATGTTGAATTTTCAGCGAGAACAGTATCGATATTCGATATTTAGAAATATCGGATCCAAAGTATCGATATCCAAAAATATTGGCTTGTTCAGTATCGATACTAAAATATTGAGTATTGGTACGAAAGTATCGATATTTTGAAATATCGAGTATCGATACCCATCCCTAATTAGCATAATGGCGGAGGTGTCGGGATCGCGGAGGGGTTTCTTGATCTGCCCTGTGCATTCATGTTCGGTTTTGTTTTTCATTATCGTCCTACTTTCTTCATTAGTTCGTGATTTCTTATAGATCTAATACTGGCCTTTTAGTTCTGAATGCATTGATGCATGCCATTGATTATATGAGAAGATCTAATTTAGTTCATTCTTAGCTCAATCACCTAGCAGTGGAAGCCAGAACAAGATGGAACAACTTTGTTAGTAAAGGGACTACTTTCTCTTTGGGCCAACTGCCAATTCTGGGCGGGAAGGTTCAAACAATCTTCTTTGGAAAAGAACCATCCCATCGTCATAACTTTCATCTTACTCGTCAAAACGTGTCCAACGGGTAAGAGAGCGCTATTAACACATTGGGCGCGGATCGCGCCAATGTCTCGCAAATCCCGGGGTCCCTGTGGTGGGCCGAGTCAATGTCATGCAAACACCGCTCGCAAAAGGTTCAAGAATATCTGCTCCTGTTCTTTCGTTTTCAGCTACCGCTCTTTTCTAGCTGTTTTTCGTGATAGATGCCGTCATCTACCACGTGATAGACGCCGGCTACCCCATGTAAAAGTAATAAGTAAGTAAAGTAAACAACCATTTCAGGTAGGATTTTCGAAATCATCAGAATTTGTTCTGATGATTTCGCTCATGGCTTCCCATTGGCCTCACCTCCCTGGGTTGGCCCGAGGCGAGCCCTGAACTCACGACCCTTTAACCAGTTCCTGTCTCGTCCCCAGAGACACATGCCTCAACTCACTCGGCCACAACTGAACCCAGCAACCCATGTTAGAGTCAGCAAATCTTCAGCTTAGATCTGCGAATTTTTTTATCCTTTCCCAGGAAATTTCGCGTAAAGATGCGCGTTCCACAATGTGGTGACCAAATGCTTCTATTTTGAATCTTCAGAAGTGGTCACATCAGCATAGAAAGAGTTCAGCGGAGTCCACTTCCTGTTCACATGGGCACACCGGTGAAATTCGATTGTCCATGATGTTTAGCATTCTACGAAAGTCGTAATGCCCCGTTAGAATGCCTATCATTAGCCTGATGGTATTTCGACTTTTGGAAGTCAGCCATAAGGCTTGTTTGGGATCATACGAGGTGATAAGCATTCTGGTCTGTCCGGTGTACTCTGTGATATCACCACCCATGTCCTGCTCGGCTCATATTTGAACTGGTGGTCATTTTATAGAGGCACTTCCCTTCATCCTTCTCTCCCACCCCCACCTTCCTCATCTTCCCACATCCCTAGGGTTTATTTTTATATTTTGTTTTATATTTATGGCGTGCCCCCTCCGTCACAAAAGACAATTTGTCTTTGAGGGGAGTTAATTTAAAAAAATATATAAATATATATTTATCAGTTTCTTTGGACCAGAGTATGTTAAGGTCTCGGGATTCCCATTTTTTGACCTTTTCTTTGCATGCATTTTTTGAGATGCCAATTCCCGAAGAAGGTCCTAGGAATTCCTTCTTCGAACCATCTTTTGCCAAAATATCGGCTCGTTCATTCCCAAGCTGTTTGGTATGCCAGGGTATCAATTTTATTGAAATTTTGTTGTTTCCAAGAAACAAGTTATTTATTGACCTTTTTTATTGACACCGGGATTTAAACGATGATAAGAGATAAGCAGTTCTATCTTCTCCAGAAGAATGCGCCAAAGGGATGCAGAGTTTCTGTGGCATACCTATAGCGGGATAGCACCAAACCAACACAAAATTTCATATTTTTATTCAATTTTTTGGAGCGAAACAATAATTACTAGAATTAGAAAAATTGTACAACTATTCAATAACATATTTTTATGAATAAACCTTACTTTCTTGATTAACAGTTATTTAACTTTCAAATTGATCACTAATTTATTGAATTACTTCCCTTGGGTGCTACCTCAAGTTAGCCCAAGATTATGGCTCAATTTAGATCTACCAAGAGTAAATATTTTGATTTGATCATACAGAGAGCCACATTTGTAGGGATGTATTTCAATAAACCTGTCCAAAATTATTAATAAAAATCCAATCTACGTATTAGGCGGGTAATCTAACACGGATGTGTAGATACACCAAAAAATAAGCCAGAAATTAATACGATAAAGGCGAAAATAAATAAATTAAAAATAATATTTCGGTTACCTAAATAGTGTGGTATTAGTCGTTTGGTTTCTCAACAACCATGGGCACATGCACAGTAACACGAGCTGCAACACACAACAACCATAAAACAATCAACAACAAAACGTGGAAAATAAAACAAAGATTTGAGTAGTTTTTAGGTAGGATGGGAGATAAACATTTATATTAACCGCGGATTCGGGAAGTGGGACGATTGTCGGAGGCTGCGGGAGGTGAACTGAAGGGAAATCGGGAGATCGTCGGGCGAGGAGGGATAATTAACGAGAGTTCCAAAATTGGTTTCGAGAGAGAAAAGTGGGGAGATTGGACTGCATTCTGCTCATCTTTAGTGCTCGGGGAAGAAAATCTTCGAACGTTAATCAATTTGAGGAAATCAAGACTTTGTATTATTGAATTATACGGAAATTTGTGGAGTTATACAAGAAAAGTGGTTTTTTTTTTTTGGAAAGTGCAACATTTGCCACAGAAGGTACATAAACACTCAGCTTACCTTGCGAACAATGTTACGAGTGAAACGTTGAATCCGAATTTGAGAACGAAATCGGTTATTTCCTAGAATCGGTCATCTAAAAACCTTAGTGACGATATCTCTCGACCAGATTTCACGCTTATCTTAACCCTAGAGTGATAGACTACGTAAAAATTACGTAATGAGTAGGGAAATGAGACCCCTACAATACCCCCTCTCGGCCTCCTCCAGTGCTATCGGTACCTAGCAGTGAAATGACCTTTGTGGTGTCAAGACCTCATCTCCACTTCTTCCCGTCAGGATCCTGGTTTTCCCTAACGCCTACACGTCAAAGATACGTAGTCTACTAGAAAGGGGGGATTGACATCACGTCTGATTGACGTATCTCTACTATTTAGCAACTAAACTCAATACGCGCAAGTTCATTTCCCTTTAGTTGGTAGTTGAGGTTGGCAGGGAGGGATCTAAACAGAAGGGTGATCTATACAGGAAAATAATAAACCTTTGTGAAATAATTTGCAGCGTTTTTCTATAACATTTATATTATGACAAATTCAAGAGTGATGCACACCTTTTCTCCACATCTCAAAGTAGCAAGAAACTTCTCTTTTTTCTCAAATTTTCATTCATTTTCTCTTTCAGAATATTTCAAGCATAATCTATTCATTTCAAAACATTTATTATTATCCAGAGTGAAAATCGAGTTATGGATGTGATATAAGAACATTTATGTGATATAATTCTGGTATTAATAGCTTCTCTTTAGAAAACATTATTTTATATACTCAACATACGAGGGACGATCAAAAAGTAAGAATACAAAACGTTTTGCGCAGCAGGGGAATTTTTGTTTCCAAATGTGGCACCCCTGCGTTATGGGCGGGATCATTGTGAACAAAACAAGAGGTCCGGCGTTTAATTGCGACCGTTAGTTTGCCCTTGAGAGCCTTTTGAAATGTGCGCTTCTGTGAACGTTCCCGCCACCTCCAACCCCTCGCCGGCCCGATGCTGTGTGCGCGAAGTGATTCGTTTTCTATTCGCTAAAGGTGAAAAACCAGCTGAAATTCATCGCCAGCTTGTTTCTGTTTATGGAGAGCAGGTAATGAACCGCAATAACGTCGCCAAATGGTGTAGGGAATTTAAAAACGGGAGACCTGATGTTCATGACGAAAAAAGAAGTGGCCGTCCGTCTGTGATGACTTCCGAAATTGTGGAAGAAATCAACAATTTGATTCGTGAGGATCGCCGACGAAGAGTTGTGGACATTAATGAGCATTTTCCTGATCTCTCATATGGAACTGTGCAAAACATTATTTCAGAAACCCTTGGTTATCGCAAACTTTGCGCTCGCTGGGTTCCAAAAATGTTGAGTGATGAGCATAAGGAGAAAAGGCGTCCTGCTGGCCGGATGTTTTTGGATCGTTTTCAACACGAGGGACAGGACTTTCTTGACTCCATAATCACTGGCGATGAAACTTGGGTTTGCCTAAACACACCTGAATCCAAGAGACAGTCTATGGAGTGGCGTCACAATGATTCACCATCCAAAAAAAAAATTCAAAAGGACTTTATCGACAAAAAAATCATGGCAACGGTGTTTTTCGACAGAAAAGGTGTTCTGCTGATTGAATTTATGCCTAAGGGGACCACAATCAACGCCGACGCGTATTGTGAAACTTTGAAAAAATTGCGTCTTGCAATTCAGAACAAACGGCGTGGCATGTTGTGTAAGGGAGTCACTCTTTTGCACGACAATGCCACCCCTCACTCTGCCAGAAAAACGCAGTCTCTCTTGGAGTCATTTGGTTGGGATATTTTCGCCCACCCCCCGCACAGCCCAGACCTTGCACCTTGTGATTTTCATCTGTTCGGCCAACTGAAGGTATTTTTGGAGGGAAAACACTATTCCGAAGACGAGGACCTCAAGAATGACGTTACCGTTTGGCTTCAACAGCTGGCGGGAGAGGAGTACAATTCAGGAATTACCAAGCTCATTTCTCGGTATACAAAATGTTCAGATTTGTACGGCGACTACGTGGAAAAGTAGTTATATTCCTGAAGTACCCACCCTGTAAATTTTGTCCAAATAAAAATATTTTTGAGTGAGCTAGAGCGTTTGTATTCTTACTTTTTGATCGTCCCTCGTACATATAAATACAAAGAAGAATGAGTTTATGTTCGTTTTTTTGTTGAATGAATGAAAAACAATAGGACCATTATGTTTTGAAAATATTTTTTCAGTTTCACACGTCATTTTTACGTAGTCTACTAATAACTGTGTGTCAGGGAAGTCTACTACTCTAGGGTTAACAAAATATTCGTCAATGACAAGATCACCAGAAAAAGTTTTCTTTTAAAAATTGTTTGGAATTTTTGGTCTATTGTTACTGCAATAATTTTCAGTTTACTTGCTAATAATCAAAAACATTAGATTTTCGAAGTTCTTTATGAAACATTTAATCTTTTAAATTTATCAGTCAACAAAAGTGAACAATTTTTTGAAAGAAATTCGACAGTGAACAAAAAGAACGAATTAAAAAAAATCGTCAATGAACAAAACTGAACGTACAAATGATGTTCCTAAATTGATCACCCAACCATATGTTTGAATAAAAGTTCACTGTGTGTTGAAATCGTGTACATACTAAGTTCAATGAGGCGCCATACTGAAGTAATAGTTTCCAAGGATATCGATGAGAAAACTTTCAAAATTTTTGTCAAATCATTGTTTGACTTGTAATAACTCACAAAAATGTTTCAAAAAATGCAGCTCTGTCCATCAATTTTTAAATTCCAATTTAAATCTAGTTAATCGGGAAAGCCGTGGAATTCCCAAGATGTTTTCGGTGACACTAGTGACACCATGGTACAATTAGGGTTAACTTCGGCCTCGAACCATGAAATTTTCGTCCAATCCACACCACTGTTTAGTACTCTATAGGATTATGTAGTTTCCCTCAGGACTATTCGAAAGGAAAATTGAAGAAATTGATCACAGACATGGCTTCAAACTTGTTCAGGAAGCTCTTCAGAGCGTAATTCGAGAGAAAAAGTTGATTTTGGAGGACCCAAATAGATCATGTTTGACCTCACGAGTACGAACAAACCTTCACAACCCCAGATCATGAGAAAGCAAACGCAAATATTTGGAAAAATTAAGAGAAGATTCATGATAGAACACACGGAGAGGAAGTCTGGTTGAAACTCACTAACACTATCATCATTTTCCCCATCTTTTAGCCCAAATCCTGAGAAGAAACTTTGGAAAAATGAAATATCGCAGCATAGAGGGTTTAATATTACGTCATAATCATCAAAGATCACCTTAATAATCGATTTGTACTTATTCTAAAAAGAGGATCCAGGGCTGTTCAACCCGAACTTTTCATCGACACTTCCTGCTCGATTAAAAATACGAGGATTGCGTCTTCTCTGGACCCTCGCCAGGAACCATCTCCCGCTAATTTCCTATAACGTCCGTTTGTTCTCCCCTATCCCTTCGTCAGATCGAAACTTTCGAGCTTTATAGTCTTCCCAACCTATTTTAAAATCGGCTCTATTCATCGGAAGGGCTCTTTTAATCAATTTATACGCCGTTCTAGACAGCCGTTCTGTCTCTCGAGACACTTTTTTTTCTTAAGGGCTGTGGAATATCTACTCCACTCTTGCCGGCATCAACATATGTTTGAATTTTATCATTAAATGATAAAATTCAAACAAATGTAATAAAATAAAAAAATGTAATGTAATAAAATTCAACGACAAATCGATAAATATACCAAATTTTGGTATATTTATCGATTTGTCAATTTCAAAAAAAAAGAAAGTTAAGTTTTGCGAGTGCAATGAAAGTCTTCTGATTCTGTAGTTTTTTGAATAGACAGAAAATATCTAAATAACAGGCATTTGAGGTTTGAGGACTTAGAGAAAAAGTTCCAATAGGTACGAGTAAAGAGAAAGTGGCGACCGTGACAGGACCCTTTGAAGGTACCCACTTTCTCTAAGTTTTTTTCTTCACAATGCCTGTTTCTGTTCGTTTGCGAATGGTTGCTAGAACAGCATTCAATCGACTTGCTGATGAAATCGAGCAGATGCTAGATCATCAAGATGTGGACTACGACGTGTTGGGGAGTAAGATTGCCAGGCTAGAGCGGAGGATTCAAGAAGTCGAAGAAATGGACAGAGCTATCTTGGAAGAAATGGTAAGCGTCGAGGATATGCCGGACGTTGATATGGATAAGGAAACAAAAGAGGCCGACGACATCGCCATTCGCTGTTTTTACTTGTGCCAGAAGAGTAAAGCCATCTTGGATCCAAGCAAAGTTATGAGCTCGACTGCATCGAACAAGCTCAAGGAAGAACCAAGCAACACAATGATAGAGACAACTATGTTTTCGATGGTCAATCCAGAGTCTGTCTGCAACCTGTGGGAACTTGATGTCCTTGGAATTCAGGATCCTCTTCAGAAGAAGACCAAAGAAAAGAGAGCCGAAGAAACACACAAGTTTTTCCTGGATACAGTGAGGATTAACGAGCAGGGCCGCTATGAAGTCAGACTCCCCTCGATTGAAGACCATACACCTATCCCTCGGAATTTCGTGATCGCAAAACGCAGAATTGGAGTTACTTCAGATATCCGTAAGGCGTTTCAACAGATTAGTCTAGCTGAGGACGATCGAGATTATCTACGTTTCCTGTGGGTCAAAGAGGACGGATCGTTACAGATCTATCGACATGCTAGAGTAGTCTTTGGTGTGAAAAGTAGCCCATTCCGATTGCGAACCGGAATGCGAAAACGATTCCGAAATGAGTAGGTACCTACTTGGGCAAGTTGGCGCGGATTGCAAGGCAGGTAACGAGAAAGTTCAAGATCGGGGAGATAGTTCCGTTTGGCAGCGACGACAAGAAGAGGATGGATTGGCCCTTATGAAGAAGCATCGGTTTCATTCGAGGAAAGGACGGGAAAACAGTGTCATCAGACACAGCAACAGCAAATGGTGGTCATGAGACCACTGCAGCGCGTTTATCCTCTTGAGGTGTGCTTCGATGATCAGAGAACCTAACACTCGGCTTCTTCTTCTGCGCCCCGGAGGATGTGGAATATCTACTCCACTCTTGCCGGCATCAACATATGTTTGAATTTTATCATTTGGTATATTTATCGATTTGTCAATTTCAAAAAAAAAAAGAAAGTTAAGTTTTGCGAGTGCAATGAAAGTCTTCTGATTCCGTAGTTTTTTGAATAGACAGAAAATATCTAAAAAAACAGGCATTTGAGGTTTGAGGACTTGGAGAAAAAGTTCCAATAGGTACGAGTTTTGAGAAGGGCTCAATCTGGCATATGAAGACAATTCAATGCCAATAGTAAATTTGAACCAAATTGTTTCTTTGGAAAATCGAATGAGGGATGTGCAAGAGTTGAGAAATAAAGTTCATAGAGCATAGGACGTTAACAGACCAATAATCATATGAGATTCAAATTGGCAACTTATTATGTCATCCTTTTAACATGTCAGGTGCGGGTCGATGGACAGTTCATCAAATCGTTTCTGCTCGTGTGCGGGATGATGGACAGGTAATCATGAAAAGCATCAGACTCGACTGTGGTTTTCGATTGCTCCTCAGCCTAATTTCGATGTTAATATTGTAATCGAGTTGAATTTCGATTTCTATTGATTTCTTAACGGACTGGTACCTTCAGTTCCACGATCGAAAGGATATTTTTCGATTACCAATCATTCGAAGTTAAAGAATCGATTTTCTGTGAGGCATTTTTAAAAAAATCCCTAAATCGTTTTGCTCCTCAACACCTCCTGAGTAAGAATACGTCGTTTCTATGTCTTTGAACTTCGGAGGAAGACGAAGAAACTGTCAGGAAAAGGTTGTTATCTGCAGAGGTTGGTGCTTTGCGGGTCTAGTCTATACGCGCATTACTCATTGTTTCTGCAGGCGCCGAGCAAAATTTCTCGCCTGGGCCAGATGATGGACAGGTAATCAAAAAAATTAATTTGACGAAAAATTGCGATTTTTTTGGTTTCGTCATAATGGGGAATTTGCCTCAATTTTAGATTCTGGAATTTCAAGTCAAATCCTATAATAGGGCCCTAGAATAACGTTTAACACTAGGAATAACCAAGGGGAAAAAATTACCATAGGAGAAAATGCCTAAACAAGTGAAGCCTCTGTTACAAAACACCGCGAAAATCGAGGAATATTGTTGACGTCATACGAAAAAAAAACGACGCGAAAACAACTCCGACAACAGACAGAGTTCTTGCACCGCCACACAAAACGATCCAGTGAAATGGCTACTCGAATAATGTGATTCAAATCTTGAAACTAAATAAGAGAAGATGAAGACTAATAATGCTTGATAAACTAGTAGGTAGAATCGTATTGTAAAAAAGTGAGTAATATTGTTTCTTTTTGACATTTTCATGTCTTTGCCCTGGCAAACTATCACGAAATTGCGTAACGAAATTGTGTTACAGTGCCTTTATAATGATTTCCGCTTACAACGACCCCGTTGTTAGGTTTGTTCCTTTTCTACACTTTTTAACCCACAAAATCGTTCACCACTCGTTGGAAAGCTCTCGATTTAACGAACATTTTCATGTTCCCCATAATATATTGACTATACGTCAATATACTATACGATTATATACCATTATCTTGATATTTAGTTAGCCTATCCAAAAAATCCCTGCCCTCCAGATGAACTTCATGAAGGCAACTCGAATAATACCAATACGAAAACACCAAACGTAAAATATACGAAGGCTTAATTCAAGAGCGCAACAGTAACTTTGATTTTGTTATTTCCTACACTAAAATATAATAATTAGGTAGATTTATGTTTCAAATTACCAACATACTTGTAGCATTCGAAACCCAAATTTAAATATTATTCGCTTAAATGTCTACTCATCAAAAAACTTTCGACAATGTAGAAAATTACTATCAAATCAAGTATATCATAATCTATTTTATGAAATAATGGGCGCTATTAATTATGTATTAAATAAATTAAGTTTTTGAGCTAATTTTCTAAAAACTACAAAATTTGTTCTAATCCACCAATTTTCTCCGAAAGTCAGAGCTTCCGAAGCTAATTAGATGCTTTTTGACTGTAGGTGAGATACGCGAAACCACTGTTTGGGTTCGATTAAAAAAAAAAATTTTCAGGGGGGTTCATCTACTTATGTTCGAAACAAATCATACTTTGCGATCAATAAATACGATTTATAGGGAAAAGGAAGGGAGTAGGAAACATACGGATCAGGAGAGAAATAAATATTAACTGTTAAAAAAATAATGAATTTGAAGAGCTCAGATCTGGTAACAACAGTTACACCAATCTTATTCCCTATACCAAACGGGGTTTTATTATTTTGTCCACGATTCAACAATAATAAGAAATGAATGACATTGAAAATACGCACGTTTGTACCAGAAGTGAGCACTAGCAGTAATAAATGAACTATGATTTTATAGAACCTGAATGATTGAAAAATTTCGACAAACCTCAAAATAGACGGTACTCGGGTAAATCCGACCAGTCGGTAGATAACTCTTATCTTCTCTCTATTCAGGTAAGAATTTGAAATAGATACAACTCTCAATAAGACTAACCACGAGGTAGGAATGCATTATAAGCCATCCTACGGTAATCAAGTAATAACTACATAAAATCATAGAACAATAAATTTCAATAAATTAACATAGATTTATTTTTAGTTCACTGTCCGTCAACAGCTTTGCTAAAAAGAAAAAAAACGAAAAGTGAGACGACATTTTATTTACTACAATGAAAAAAAGAAAATTGGGACATGCACTGAGAAGACATGCAAGGCGTTCGGGGACGAGTCTTACCTCTGGGGAGCGTGGAGGAAGTACTGGGCATCATCCCGGATTTCCTTCTCCATGGTGTGGGATCCTGGTCGAATGATTTGGTCTCCATTAACCTCCTAAAACGAGATAAAAAGTAATTAGGTAAGTGCCGTTTAAGAAGTTTTCCAAATAGAATCGGTACTTTACGTAGTAGACAACGATTCCGACCTTTCTTTGATTTCAAAAATGTTTATGAATGATAAGATGATTAATTTGTTTTGTGTACTCATAAACCAGTCAAGAAAAGTGCTACACATAAGGTGTCCGCTTATAGTAAACAAATATTAAACTTGAAACTACAAGTCAGACAAGTCAACTCATATTACAATTAATAAAAATACCAGACTACATACGTTAACTATTGTGCTATGAATTGTGTAGGTGGGAAATGAACAAAGTTTTTTTGAGCTCGATTTCAAAGGTTCGTTATTTAAAACAGCAAACCTAAAGGAGGAAATAACAAACCCATATCAGGATTGTAAAACTTTGAAAATGGCAAATTCAATTACTGAGGTTTCTATCTAAGATTGATCCATCGTTAGAAACAAGTGTACTATCGTTTTTGTGTTCAATTAGTACAGCATCAAACCTACATTATGAATGTAGAACGTGAAAATAAGAAACACTCGCGGCGTGGTATGTATTTTACAGTTCTTATGATAATTCGATGAAAGTTCAAGTAGGTAGGTACCTAATGAAGCAAACCACGAATTTTCTCATTTATCCTCGGACTGAAGATCCCTTGAGAGAAATATTCCGTATATGTGAGAGCTCTTTTATCTTTATCCTCCGCATACTTGTCATGAAAGAACGAAAATATCCCAAAATGAAAATATGATGCTATTTAATGGTCGTTTTTCTGATTGATTAATGGTCAGTCACATGAAACATAAACGCAAAACCATCTCTGAGAGCTCTCATCTTTATTATCTGCATACTTGTCATGAAAAATTAAAATCCAGCTTGGCTAGGACCCATCATGAACAATAGAAGCCATTCCAATTATCTTCTTTTTGGCAATATCGTTCATCTTTTCTTCGAAAATATTCTCCATTTTTTGCTTTCTCCTTCTTAATCCTCTCTCGCGCGGTTCCTGTTTTTTTTTTCTTCTAAGTTGTTGAAAATTAATTGTGTTCAGAAGTTTTTTTTTAATGAAAAAAGATTTAAAAAGATTGACTGAGAGAACGGAAGGAAATGCTTGCATACGAGTTTGCAACACATTGGGACATTTTCATGTCCCAATGAAAATGAACACAACAAGGTAGTGAATTAAGGTTGTTAGTTCATGTACCCAAGCATCAAAATAAGAAAACAGTTGATTGTTCTCTACGCAACACAGTGAGTCTATTTATTTTTATTTATTGGTCGCGTGAGCAAGATTTGCTTAGTTTTCGTGACGATTTTTAGGACGTCCCACAGTAAGACTTGGGCGTCCTTATGCGATCGATCTGGGGTGAAGTTGGACAACACTCAACAGAAAAAAAAAATAACCACACAGTAATCCGTTTTAGACCATTCTGAATCCAAATCCGCGAAAAAAACCATAGGTGTATGTCTGTGTGTGTGTGTGTGTGTGTGTGTATGTGTGTGTGTATGTGTGTGTGTGTGTGTGTGTGTGTGTGTAACAAAATCTTGTGTACTCTGCACAGGCCTTAGTTCTCAACCGATTTTCCTGGTTCTTTTTTTGTTCGTCGCGGAAAACTATCTAGTTGTGCACTACGTCGCCGGAATTTCGAATTTTGCCTTTTAAGGGGGGGGAAAGGGGGGGTTAATGCTCGAAAAACGTGCGTTTTTGGGCATAATCTTGTGTACTCTGCCCAGGCCTTAGTTCTCCAACGATTTTCGTGGTTCTTTTTTCGTTTGACGCGGAATACTATCTAGTTGTGCACTACGGCGCCGGAATTTTGGATTTTGCTTTTTAAGAGAGGGAAAGGGGGGGTAAATGCTTGAAAAACGTGCGTTTGCGTGCATAATCTTGTAAAATCTGCCCAGGCCTCAATTTCCAACCGATTTGTGTGTTTCTTTTTTTGTTTGACTCAAATAACTTCCGAGTTGTACATGATTTTACCAGAGTACCAAAATTTGCACGGGGAGGGGGTGAGTGGGGGGATAATATTCACAAAATATCCGATTTTTCAATATTTCGGTTCCTTTACTGCTTACTAATTGTACCCAAGCTTTGAAATTGAGGAAAAATTCTCATTATACCTCCGGATTTTCATGAGTTATTCTCTGTACCACCATGGAACTAATAGTGGTGCCACCGTGGTGCCAGGAGATGGTGCCATGATGCCATAAACCGCTTATTTCGTGTATTTTTTTTTTTTTGTGGTTCACCTTGAATACGGATGTGAACCTCGACGGACTGCCTACCAAAACTAATAGATGAAAGTTCAATGTTACGAGGTATTTCCGCTTTGGTGCCAGACTGGCACCATTGTTGGCGTTGGGTGGTGGTTGGGGGGGGGGGGGGGGGTAAACTCGAATTCGCATGTTGGGTATCGTAGATCATGGATTTTAAAATGCTCTTCAGATTCGAGGCTCCCACGCCGCTAGAAATGTTAAGGTGGATAATGGTGGGGGGGGGGGGGTCAGTATTTCTTGCCTAAAGTAATAAATAAATTACATCGAGTGAAACAGTTTTATCACTTAACAACTGGTTAAACTGATCTAATGCTTATCCAATGGGACGTCCCCTGGAATGCATGCATTACTAAACAATATGTTTCAGTTTGTGTGCCAAAGCAAAGACATGAAAATGTCAAAAATTAATATAAGAAACACTCGTGGCGTGGTATGTATATTACAGTTCTTACTAGAAGTCGATGAAAGTTCAAGTAGGTAGGTACCTACCTAATGAAGCAAACCACAAATTTTCTCATTTCTCCTCTTACTGAAGATGCTGTGAGAAATATTCCGTATCTTTGAGAGCTCTTTTATCTTTATCCTCCGGATACTTGTCATGAAAGAATGAAAAGATCCCAAAAGAAAATACGATGCTTTTTAAGGTCGTATTTCTGATTAATTAATGGTCAGTCACATGAAACATAAACGCAAAACCATCTCTTGAGAACTCCCATCTTTATTATTTGCGTACTTTTTCATGAAAAAATGGGAATCCAGCTTGGCTAGGACCCATCATGAACAATAGAAGCCATTCCAATTATCTTCTTTTTGGCAATATCGTTCCTCTTTTCTTCGAAAATATTCTCCATCTCTGGCTCTCTCTTTGTTAACCCAGTTTTGTTTTTCCTTGTAAGTTGTTATTGTAATGGACTATCTCTCTGCTCTGGCTGGTTTGGGACTTCGGCCACTGATTGATAAGCCGACGAGGGTTCAGGGGAATAGCTCTACTTGTTGAAAATAAATAGAGTTCAGAAGTTTTTTTTAAAATAAAAAAGATAAAAAATACAATGCTTTTTAAGTTTGTGTTTCTGATTAATGAATGGCCAGTCACATGAAACATTAAAGCAAAACCATCTCTGAGAGCACCCATCTTTATTTGCATTAACTTATCATGAAAAAGTGTGCCAAGTGGTTGTGGCACATAGCTTCCTATTGTAACCCGATTGTATAGATGATCCGATGCATAGTAGTTAATCTCAAAACATCAATTTCTAAGTACCTTCCACTACCCTCATAGGGGACCATCTACACGCTAATCTGGACAAATCCTGAGAAATTTCGTCGAAATCGGATGGAAAATGTAGACGTTATGGCTGTTACAAGGAATTCACGTTTGCGCATGCGCAGCAACTACTATTAGTCTGGGGGAGATGATTTTCGTAGGGGATCATTTTCATCTACATACCAATCTGAACAATCCTAGAAAATTTCATCGAATTCGGATGAAAAATGTGTTATGGCTGTTACAAGGATTTTACGTTTGCGCATGCGCAGAGGCTACTGTCAATTTTAAGGCCTTGGTTTTCTAAGGGGACCATCTACAACCTAATCCGCGTAATCCCGAAAAATTTCATCGAAATCAGAATCTGATGAACAGAGAATCTGATGAATCGAAATGTCATCTGATGACATTTGTAGAAGTTATGGCTGTGGCAAGGATTTTACGTTTGCGCATGCGCAGCAGCTACTATTATTCCGGGGGTGATGATCTTCATAGGGGACCATCTACAAACGAATACGCATAATCCCTGAAAATTGCATCGAAATCGGGTGAGAAATGTAGAAGTTATGGCTGTGGCAAGGATTTTACGTTTGCGCATGCGCAGCAGCTACTATTAGCCCGGGGGTAATGATTTTCATAGGGGACCATCTACAAACTAATATGCATAATCCCTGAAAATTTCATCGAAATCGGGTGAGAAATGTAGAAGTTATGGCTGTGGCAAGGATTTGATGACAGGCAGACACACAGACACGGAACCAAAATTGTTCAGGAAGGTCTAAAACGTAAAACGCGAGGGAAAATTTTGATTTTGGAGAACTTTTTTTTCAACCTTGATAAGTAAGTGAAAACAAAGCTTCCGCTACCTTGGTAGACTCGGAAGCAAAAATTTGAATGTACTAAAGAAATACATTAAGCTCTTGTAAAATCATTATTAGGCAGTAAGAAGGCAGAAAATAACGTTTTCAGTATGATATCATTCTTTTACTTTCGATTGTACTAGTGAAACGGGTTTCTTAACTTGAAAAACAATGTGAAGTAGATTCCAGGTGCAAGAGTACTTTGCTGCGTAATAGTAACTATTACGTTAATAGTAACGAATTTGTTTTGAAGAAATTCGCACACCTTATAACTGTTATAAGGTGTGCGAATTTCTTCAAAACAAATTCGTTTTCTATCTTCATTTCTACAAGAACTATGAGTTACAGAACACCTACTCAACCAAATAGATAGTGTAAACAAATTATATGACCACGTAGGTAAACTAGGCGTTCAAATTCTACTAAGCTTCCGATGCAGTGGGATACGAAGTTGTGGAAATAGTGTGGAACCTACACGGTTTCTTTCACTACAAATACTACGCATTATGGTTCATCGATTCAAAAACTTACACCGTCCTCGAACGAGTGCTATAAATACGTATTTTGCCGGTTTATTCGAAAAAATGTTGCACTACTTAAATCGTACTTCTGAGCGTAATTTCGGCAGATATAAATAAATTAGGTTGATCAAGATTACCGCTTACGTTCTACCAGCTTTATCTACTTAGTACTTACAACGTTCTCGTCCTAGTGCGCACGCTACACACAAGAGAGGAAAATGAAGAAAATGTCGTTCCTCGCCTTATGAATCGGGAGAACCCAAAAATCGCCATTTAAATTTTAAATTCAAATACCGACACCTGAGCGCCCAAAGGGCCAAACTGCTTCCGGAACTACTATTTCTAAAACGCAAGCGACTGTAGCGAGGCCAGTGTACATGAAGTCAACTAGGTTTTTTTTGTAACTGGTCCAAAATCTACGTAAGATTGAATTCCAAACCGTTTTTTGAATCATCCGCAATTTGTAATATTAAGAAAAAAAGATAAACTGGGAAGAGGTCCAGTTTGGCCCTATGGGCATAATTTGACCTTGAGATTTGTGAGCGACAAGGAGAAAAACTGCCAGTTTGGCCCTAAGGTTTGCGACTTTCCTTCACCTGGAAATTGCTCTGGTCAATCTGCAATTTCTTCTTCAATTAATACATCAGTTGAAATTAAAGGCTAATAAATTATTATAATTAACTACCCATTTTTACAACTCTCTGGGTATTTGGTACCTATCCAATCACTTATGTTTTCGTCTTTCTTTGTAACCCCGATTTTAACTCACGTAGGTATGGTTGAATAGTGCCATTCTATTACCAAAAACGTCTGCCAAGTAGGTGTGGCACATAGCTTCCTCGTATCGATAACCCGAAAGTATTGATACTCTTATAATTGAGAACTCACCAAAAAACCGATTTTGAGAATATCACCCCTATTTTTCACTAATTAATAATAAAAACGTATGCCAAGTTGGTGATTTTCATAGGGGACCATCTAAATACTAATCTGTAACATCCCTGAAAATTTCATTGAAATCGGATTGAAAATGTAGAAGTCATGGCCGTTACAAGGAATTGACGTATGCGCATGCGCAGTCGCTTCTATGAGTCCGGGGATGATGATTTTCATAGGGGACCATCTACAACCTAATCCACATCCTAATCCCTGAAAATTTCATCGAAATCGAGTGGAAAATGTGGAAGTTATGGCCGTTACAAGGAATTTCAAGTTTGCGCATGCGCAGTAGCTACTATCAATCCGAAGGTGGTGATTTTCATAGGGGACCATCTAAATACTAATCTGTAACATCCCTGAAAATTTCATTGAAATCGGATTGAAAATGTAGAAGTCATGGCCGTTACAAGGAATTCACGTTTGCACATGCGCAGTCGCTTCTATGAGTCCGGGGATGATGATTTTCATAGGGGACCATCTACAACCTAATCCACATAATCCCTGAAAATTTCATCGAAATCGAGTGGAAAATGTGGAAGTTATGGCCGTTACAAGGAATTTCACGTTTGCGCATGCGCAGTAGCTACTATCAATCCGAAGGTGGTGATTTTCATAGGGGACCATCTAAATACTAATCTGTAACATCCCTGAAAATTTCATTGAAATCGGATGGAATATGTAGAAGTTATGGCCGTTACAAGGAATTTACGTTTGCGCATGCGCAGTCGCTTGTATCAGTCCGAGGATGATGATTTTCATAGGGGACCGTCTACACACCAACCCGCACAATCCCTGAAAATTTCATCGAAATCGGACAATAACTTCGTATAGTTATGCGCGTTACAAGGAATTGATGACAGACGGACAGACAAACAGACACACAGACAGACAGACACACAGACAGACAGACAGACAGACACGGAACCAAAATTGTTCAGAAATGTCTAAAACGCAAAACGCGAGTGAAAATTTTGATTTTGGAGAACTTTTTTTTTCGTCCTTGAAAAGTGAAAACAAGGCTTCCGCTACCTTGGTAGACTCGGAAGCAAAACAGAAATTAAGTAATTTCTGAAAAATATTCTAGTCAATTTAATTGAAACTATTCGAATCATCATTATATACCTCTCTCAGTTGTTGCAAGGCCCGAAAAATCATGAGCTGAGATCTGGTTGAGAACACTTTTCCTTGCTTCCCCCTTCGAGTTCTAGCCATCGTTTGAAATCACCTTTTCCAAAACCACATTCGAAAAAGTACGAGTGGATGGAGAAAAGATTGTACTTAAGACAATCAAAAGAAACGCCTGCCAAGTGGGTGTGTCACATAGCTTCCTCGTATCCATAAACCAATTGTAGGTATAGTAGGTCCGATGCATAGTAGTAGGTAGTCTCAAAAAACATCGATCTCTATGTACCTTGCACTACATTCATAGAGGACTATTTACACTCCAATTTGAACAATTTTGAGAAATTTCTTTAATCGGATGAAAAAGCAGAAGTTATGACAGTTACAAAGATTTCACGTTTGCTTTGAAAATGTGAAAGTTATGCCTGGTACAACGAAATACACGTTTGCGCATGCGCAGTAGCAACTATTAGTCTGTGGGCGATGATTTTTATAGGGGACCATCTACACGCTAACCCGTACAATCCCTAAAATTTTCATTGAAATCGGATGAAAAATGTAGAAGTTATGGGTGCGACAAGGATTTCATGATAGACACACGGACAGACAGACAGACACGAAACCAAAATTGTTCAGAAAGGTCTGAAACGAGTGGAAACTTTGTTTCTGGAGAAAATTTTTTTTCAAACTTGAAAAGTGAAAACAAAGCCTCCCCTACCTTGGTGGACTCGAACGCAAAATCTGATGGAGAAACAATACCTTTACACCAGAATATTTCGAGTTAAGGCGTTTTCAAAATTTCAACCCTTAGAAGTGACTTAGATCAACCAAAAGCTTCGGGGCAATACTAGACCCCAAATGGGCCCATGTAACAAATTTCATCAAGATCGGTCAATGCTAACTGAGCAAAGTAAACCAACAAATTTTGAGGGGGGAGGGGTTAAACAAATTTGTCTCTTGGTCGATTCCAAAGTTTCATTATTGAATATAATATACCAAAAACACAGGATGCAACAAGTAGGTAGGTGGTGGACGTGAACATAATAAAGGGTCAGAGATCGTGTTCTGTTAGTCAGTTATTGTGGTTCTGTGCCATTATATTTGTCTCTGACACGCAAATAGCAATCAGAGTAGTTTGTGGCTGCGTTTTAGTTGGTAAGATCAGCAGTTTGGCCCTATGAAACATGTAGATGGATGCAGTTTGGCCCTAATAACTTTTCGTTTAAATTCCAGTTTGGCCCATCGGACTTCTGACATTGAAACCGATTTCAGTTTGGCCCTTTGAACAAGAAAAAGCAGTTTGGCCCTTTGGGCGCTCAGGTGTCGATATGCCGGATTTAAGATGTGTGTGATTGTTGGGGGGGGGGGGGGGGGTTGATGGTTGCTCTTGGTAGACTAGACAAATCAATGTTATACTTCGAATAATAGAATACATCAGTCTCCCTCGAATGTCTGGCAACATTGACCACTCCTCTCAAATCGATTTATCCTTGAGTGAAAACTACACCAAAACGCTGCAAATCATTGCCCAAAGGTTTATTATTTTCTGTATAGATCACCCTTCTGTATAGATCACTGGTTCTCCATCAATAGCACCTACCACCATCTGTATTCTCCCTTGACCTTCCCTCTCATATTTCAGCTTCCTGCGTTCAATAGGATTGAAAATGGCTTCGGAGCTCACTCAGCTGATCAGTGATCTGAAGAGTGAAGAAGATCTTCTCGAATGCTGGAGACGCCTGGAAGAGCACTGATCAGCTGTGTGAGCTTCGAAGCCATTTTCAATCCTATCGAATGCAGGAAGCTGAAATTTGAGAGGGAAGGTCAAGGGAGAATACAGATGGTGGTAGGTGCTATTGATGGAGAACCAGTGATCTATACAGAAGGGTGATCTATACAGAAAATAATAAACCTTTCGGCAATGATTTGCAGCGTTTTTTTACCTACCAATTTTGTTTTTATTTACCTACCAACTTTTTTTTACCTACCAACTATTGGTAGGTACTACCTACCACACCATACTGGCTTCACACCTTCACAATCAAGTTTATTAGGAAGAACTAAACGCTTCACACTCGATTCGAAAAATAGAAAGCTTCATATGGAAATTTGATTACTGGTTACGCAGAAGGCAAAACTATGTACAAATCGAAGAAATGAACAGCGATCGCATTTTAGTCAGATAAAATTTGAAAGGAGATTAGACCTCTTTTGCGATTCACACTCATGATTCTGTTTTATCGAAGGAAAACCTTTAAGTACTCGTAGGGACCGAACGGTTTGTCCTACAGAGCTCCGAGTGGTCTCAAATTTTTTTTTAAATTCAATACTATTTAAAATTGGTGAAAAAAACGATACCTTCATTTCGAGAGTTTTCGAGCTAGGGCACTCTTGAAAATTTCAATCCTTAATTTTCACCCCCTAGAAGTGATTGATATCAACCAAAAGCTTCGAGGCACAACTAGACCCCAAATGGAGCCCATATGCCAAATTTGAACCAAATCGGTCCAGTGTTGCTAAGAAAAGTGCCGCGTACGGCGGACGGACGGAAAATGTTTTATTCGATTTTCGGATTTTACGTACCTTGAAACGTAAAACGTCAAAATTTGAGGGGTGGTTAAAATTTTTTTTCTTGCTCGATTCTAAAGGTTCATTATTGAAAATAATAAACCAAAATTATTATTATTATTTTTTTTTTGGATGAGTAGGAGGTTTTTAATGAATTGATATACAAACTCCTTCCACTGCGACCTAATGAGATTTATTGTGCCACCAAACTACGTTAGCCCACTAAGAAGGGTTTACTGAACACCCCTTCTCCCCACTTTTTGGCAAAGCAGAGAAGATCGGTGTGCTTTAGCCTCACAACTATTCAACCTACATCAGAGGTAGTAGTAATTATGATGATAGGTGAGTAACTAAAACTACTTTGGGTTGTTGGGGTAGGGTAATAGAGGGTGTTTTTATCTCTTCGGAGCCCTTCTTATCCCTACCCAAGTCAAGGTCATGCGTCCCCGTCGCACAACCCGGGCCCCCTGGGATGGACAGAGGTGGTCCCATTAGGTTTCCCTGGTGGACCCCTCTTGAACTTCCAGGGGTGGCTGAATGACCCTCTGGCGACTAGGGAGGGGACCCCTGTTAACGGGTTCCCTGACCCTTCAATATTAGCGCCCCCCGTTATGATTGACGAAGCAGACCAGCCTCATAACCCCCGCCAGCCCATTGGCTCGCGGGGTATTAGGGGAGGCGCTCAGAGGCGCCCCAGGCAGGGGCGTCGGCCATCCTCTCCCTCCTCCTCTTCCTCATCATCCCTACCCTCTTCCTCTTCCACAGCCTCTTTAGACCACCAGTGTGCCCATTGTGAGCGGGCATTCACCTCCAGGTCTGGCCTTGGTGTCCACGTCAGACGGAAGCATCCTGTTGCTGCTAATGCTGCAATTGAAATAGAAAGAGTACAGCCTAGGTATGCTTCCGAGGATTTGCGCAGGATGGCGGCAGATGAGGTGGTGGCTGTGCGCAATGGGGTACGTAATATAAATGTTTATTTAAGCGAACGTTTTCCCACGCGCACAGTCATTGCCATCAAGAACCTCCGCCTGAAGCCCCACTATAAGCAGCTTGTCCAGGAAGCTATCCTGGCAAATAGCGGTGGGGCTTCTCCCGTATTGCTATTGCTGGCGTGGACCAGCAGTCTGCCATTCAGTATCCCTCCCCCGGGACCTCCGGACTTCTTGCCGATTTGAAGACTGAAGTCTTGAGGCTCGGGGGGCAGGTAGGTCGTATTGAAGGCTACGAAAGCACCTACCTGCAGGATCTGGCGAGGCGGGCTGTTGAAGGGCTGGACAACCTGGAGGACATGGTTGCAGCCTATCTAGGGAGAATCTTCCCGCGGGTTGGGGATGCGACCGTGACGCGGCACCAGGGGAGACCTCCTCCCAGAGTGGTGTTGCGTGGAGGTCGCAGAGCAGCTAAGCAAGCAAGACGGCGGGAGTACCACCGGGTTCAGAGTTTGTGGAGGAAGCATCCGGCACGTGTAGCTGCGGAGGTACTGGAGGAGCCTGGGGAAGATCAAGTTCAGCCCCCTCTTCAGAGTTTGTGGATTTCTGGGAGCCACTTTTGAGTGCTCCCAGCCACAACCCTGGGGAGCGAGTGGTTCCCCCAGTCTCCACCAGGGATTCCTTACGTAGCATCTTGTGTTCGCCGGTGCTACTTGACGAGGCACACAAGTGCCGTGTCAAGAACTCCACATCCGCTGGACCGGATGGTGTTTCTGCCCGTCGCTGGAATAAAGCACCGAATACGATTAAGCTGCTCATCCTCAACCTGCTCATGCTTGCGGGAAGACCCCCCAAAGCGTTAACCCGTACCCGAACCGTTTTTATTCCCAAGAAAGGGGGAAGTGGGCCTGGAGGCTATCGACCGATCTCAGTGTCCTCGGTAGTCTTCCGCCACTTCCAAAAAGTACTGGCATCTCGCCTCCAGGTGGCTGGTGTCATTGGTGATGTCCAGAGAGCGTTTCGGCCAGCAGATGGCACAGCGGAGAACCTTACAGTTCTCCAAACTGTCATCTCGCTGGCCCGTATTAAACGCCGGCAACTCCACCTCGCCGCTCTGGACGTCGCTAAGGCCTTTGACACAGTCAGTCACTTTGCCCTGACCGATTGCCTTCGTGGTGTCGGGGCCCCATCTCGATTAATTGAGTATGTGGCCTGTCTGTACCATGAAGGCGTGACGGTCCTCGAGGCAGGGGGCGAGGTTTCAGGGGATGTACGGATCGGGCGTGGGGTACGCCAGGGGGATCCCCTATCGCCACTCCTCTTCAACCTGGTCGTGGATACGGCCTTGGGTAAGCTGCCCACTGAAGTAGGGTTTGATCTCGCCCCTGGGGTGCGAGTAGGAGCATTGGCTTTTGCCGATGATGTTATCCTACTCGCAGAAACCCGTGAGGGCTTGCAGATCGCCCTCAATGCATTTGCTAAGCAGCTAGCCAGGTGTGGACTCGTGGTTAACCCTGATAAGTGTGGGTCGGTCTCCTTGGTCCCGTCGGGTCGCCAGCACAAGGTGAAAGTTGTGGATGGGGGTTTTGTCGTAGGACAGTCCCCCATTCCATCTCGATCCGTGCTGGAGGTTTGGCGGTACCTTGGAGTCGACTTCATGGGGGTGGCCACCATTACCACCAGCCGTGTGGACCTTGGTAGAGCGCTAGCTCGCGTTACCAAGGCTCCATTGAAGCCACAGCAGAAGCTGCGCCTCCTCCGCACGTACTTACTGCCAAAGCTGACCTATGGGTTAGTCTTTGGCAGGCTTACGGCGGGGAGGCTGCAAGAGTTAGATCGACAAGTTCGCTCTGCTGTGCGCTCTTGGCTGAAGTTCCCACCTGGTGTCCCAAGTGCCTATTTCCACGCACCAGTCAAATCCGGTGGGCTTGGCATTGTGTCTCTCTCGGCATGTATCCCTTCCCTGCGCCGCCAGCGCCTGCTAGCCCTTCAAGGGTCGAGCTGGGAGGTCGCCCGTGCGGCTGCTGATCTTGATTTTGTCAGGCAGCAGTTAGCATGGTGCGACCGAGCAACACCATCGGCTCCAAAACCCAGTTCGTCTGCTGAGTTTGCTGCTGCCCTGCATGAGTCAGTAGATGGTAAAGAACTCCGACAGTGCTCCGAAAGCCTTGTCTCATCCCAATGGGTAGATTGGGCTTCGGAGGGCATTGGGGCCCGTGACTACAGACACTTTCACGCCGTCCGCATGGCAACTCTGCCAACTGCGGTACGGTGTTCGAGAGGTAGTCGCGGGACAACCCTACCCCTTTGCCGTGCCTGTCGGAGTGGAAATGAACATCTTTATCATGTAGTGCAGCAGTGTCCTTGGACTCATGGGGGCCGCATTCTACGTCATGATGCGGTCGCCAAGCAGATAGCAGGTGCTTTGTCATCTAGCGGCTGGGATGTTGAGAGGGAGAGATTGTATCACATGCCAAGTGACCAGGGTAAGAAGCCCGACATCGTTGCCGTCAAGCCCGACCAGTCTTGCATTATCCTGGATGTCCAAGTTGTCAATGGCAGCTTGGACATGGAGCAGACTTGGCGGGCTAAGATAAGAAAGTATGACAGAGATGATTTACGGCAAGCGGTGTCGGAGCTAAAAGGAGTGGTACCCAGCAACATCAGGGTGATGGCTGCAACCTTGTCATGGCGCGGGGTGTGGTGTGGGAAAAGTGCCACGGAGTTGCGCGAGTTGGGCATCTCGGTAGGCGTACTCCGTGGTATCACCACCCGCGTCCTGCTCGGCTCGTATTTGAACTGGTGGTCGTTTTATAGAGGCACTTCCCTTCATCCCTCTCTCCCACCCCCACCTTCCTCATCTTCCCTCATCCCCAGGGCCGGCGTCGGGTGAGTCCTGGGCGTCCTCCCCATTATATTTGATTGATTTATTTATTTTCATTTATGGCGTGCCCCCTCCGTCACAAAAGACATTTTGTCTTTGAGGGGAGTTTATTTAAAAAAAAAAAAAAAAAAAAAAATGACTCCATGCAGGGTGATGCATGATGGATGATTTTGTCAGGCAGCAGTTAGCATGGTGCGACCGAGCAACACCATCTGCTCCAAAACCCAGTTCGTCTGCTGAGTTCGCTGCTGCGCTGCATGAGTCAGTAGATGGTAAAGAACTCCGGCAGTGCTCCGAAAGCATTATCTCATCCCAATGGGTGGATTGGGCTTTGGAGGGCATTGGGGCCTTCGACTACCGGAACTTCCACGCCGTCCGAGTGGCAACACTGCCAACAGCGGTACGATTCCCTATTGCCGTGCCTGTGTGAGTGGAAATGAACACCTGTATCTTGTAGTGCAGTAGTGTCCACAGAGTCATGGGGGCCGCATCCTATGTCATGATGCGGTCACCAAGCAGATAGCAGGAGCGTTGTCATCTAGTGGCTGGGATATTGAGGGGGAGAGTTTATACCACATGCCAAGTGACCAGGGTAAGAAGCCTGACATTGTTGCCATCAAGCCTGACAGGCATTATCCTGGATGTCCAAGTTGTCAATGGCAGCATGGATATGGAGCAGACCTGGCAGACTAAGATAAGAAAGTATGACAGTGAAGATTTACGGCAAGCGGTGTCAGAGCTGAAAGGACCCAACAACATCAGGGTGATGGCTGCAACATTGTCATGGCGCAAAGTGTGGTGTGGGAAAAGTGCCAGATGGGCCAGGAGATGGGCGAGTTGGGCATCTTGGTAGGTGTACTCCGTGGTATCACCACCCGCGTCTTGCTGGGCTCATACCTGAATTAGTGGTCTTTCTATAGAGGTACTTCCCTTCATCCCTCTCTCCCACCCCCACCTTCCTCATCACTAGGGCCGGGGTCGGGTGAGTCCTGAGTATCCTCCCCATTATTATTTTATTTATTTTATTAATGGCGTGCCCCCTCCGTCACAAAAGACAATTTGTCTTTGAGGGGAAAAAACGCTAATGCGTCAGAACTCGTAACTGGTGAAAATACAGCCTGCTTTCAATGACATTTTCAGCTATGATGCGAGTTGGTTTGTAGATGGTCCCCTATGAGTTGCAACGCAATCTGATCATCGTATTGCCCATCCACAAACCCTGAACGTAAATAACTCGCGTTATTTCCATAGTTTCCATTCGATTTTGACTAGTCAATTGTGGGGCGCAAAACTCAAGGTAGATCTCAAATGCACCATTTCCAGTCCGTAGGACTAGGCATGAGATAAGAGTGGTCAATGATGGCCGTGATCAGGTTCACGTTCATTTTTGCCGAAACTGTTTTACTTACGAGTAGTAAAAGGTTCAAATTAATTTTTCATCGCCCGATCGCTCATACTTACAATGTTCTAGTCCTTGTTCGTGTTATGCTAAACCAACAAACATGCAATAAGGTAATTTTACAAGAAAGAACGACATTAAAGCCTTACTCTAGCGACAACATCAAGACTTAATCCAAAAATTGAACATTTTTCAAGTTCTCGCACAATAAAACCTTTAAAATATTCTGTTATCCAAAATTAGGTCTGACCAATTGCACGTTTCACAATGAGGATGAACTCACCTTGGCTCAAACATTGGGTTGAATAATCTAGGAAAAGTTGGTCGACCCTCGTCCAATCTTTGCGTCAAGTTTCTCATCTGTGGACAATGGAATTTATTTTTGAATTATAATAATGAATAATAATTACATAATGCATTGCAAAGATAGGTTAGATAGTGCCTAAAAATGAGATCAATTCTCATTTCTGTCAAGAGATTTCCAACATTTCAAAAAAAACAATTACAAAATTTTTCGTTCAAAAAGGAGTAAGTATGTTCAAGACCCTGTAGGATCAGCCAAAACCCAGTTAAGCGATATGAATTGTCAAAAACCTTGAGTTTGATTGAATCAGGAAGTATAGACGAGCAGTCAGATAAGTATTACAAACTTGTAATACAAATTCCAATTAACCAAGTAACATTTAATTTCATTATAATCATGATAGTATATATAAACACCAGTTTTATACAACAGCACACTTGACTAAAGTTCCAAAAATTTTGGAACAGTTTGGTCCTACTCTGTGAAATTTTTATAAAAATAAAAATGAAATTAACATTAGTGAACTGTGAGCTTTTGATAATTGAATTGGCCAGTGGTAAAGGGAACTAAGTGCGAAAAATCGAATTTTTTTTAATTGTTAATTTGGGTTCTCCTCGGCAAGACACATCATGTGGTGGTGAAAAGAACTAAGTTCTCGCTTCAGATTTTCAGATATTCGTCTCCACCACCGAGCGTTTCGTGGAGGAAAGAACTAAGTGTGCCCTTCACCACCTGATGACGGGTCTCCGCGGGCATGTCCGTTGATAAAAGTACATCGTTTCTCTTCAATAAACAACAAACTTATTATACTAAGCAGTTTCGTGAACTTTTTCACCTCAGTCTGCTTTCTCCTACGTTGAGGTACTGTTCGTGTGTGTTCCTAAATATTGTTTTTGTTCGCGGTTTCTCAACCGAACGATTCATTTTTTTAAACATGGGTCCCAAACGTATAAGAGATGATGCTGGACATAAACGTCAAGTAATTAGGAAAAAAAAGACTGCAAGGCCTTCAGTACATCAGTTATAGTGGAAAGAGTGTGCCATGTTCGTAAGTACCTACCACAATATCATAGCTTAGTCACCCAAATTTTTACAAAGATACACGTTTATTTAGCGCCAAGAAATTGGAGGATGTTGGCAAACTAAGACAGTATGTCCCTGAAGCGTTTAAGCAATTTTATGAGAAAATACTGGCTTGGCCAACTCAGGAACAAGAAGATGTAGAACAAACGTGAGAAAAATGAAGAAAAAAATATAAAAAATCGAAATGACTATCTATATACATAATATTCAATAAGTTTACAAAGTTATTCGTTCAAATAAAGATATTTCGTCATATTCGGTCCTTATTTTCTTCATGCCCAGGTAATCAAGTGGTGAAAGGCACTAAGTTCCCAAAATTTAACATTTTTTTTTGGTTATCCCCCTCTAAATTTTGCGGCAGTTCAATGCTGTTTAAACATCAATTTTATTGGCCTTCCAAAAGAAAAAAAAAACTGGGTCAAAATTGAGCGCTTTAGTTAAACTAAGCAGTTTTTTGCTTCTCCTGAAAAGTGGCGTTTTTGCACTTAGTTCCCGTCACCACTGGACGATTCAATTTCACTTTTGCTGGTTCCCACTCCTGTAATCGCCAAATCCTTTTACCCCTAGATTCCTGATTGCCCAAATATCTAGTCAGAAAGAATATAGAAACCGAAAATTACCCTGGCCAATAAAGTTGAAAATAGATTTTCAGTTGAAATGGCTTCAAAATCGCCGTCATCCTCGTCAGACGAGATGCTGTCGGCTGTTTCCAGTTGAGGAAGCCTCCGCCGCGTGCTGTGCAGTCCGAATCCTCTCATTGGCAGATCTTCTTCGCTTTCAGAAACAGAGCTGAAAAAGGGAATTTTGAGAAAAATTTTCATCAAAGTACCATCAAAATAGGAGGCAACATTGGTGACAGTGTGTTGTATAGTGAAGGCAACTCAGTTCTAACACCTGATCCGGAGTAATCCATGGATTTTACTCAAGTACTGATTGGATTTCAAGCAGGTTCAGACAGGATAATATTCATATGAGACCATAAAACATCTACCATCAAAATTTGAATGATTTTGGACGTATGAGACAAATTATTATTCAAGATCGAGAAAAATACTTGGTATGAGATTCAAATCACATAACTAACCGAATCCATTCTATTTTGTCGAAATATTCCAAGTTCAAAGCATTCAAAAGTGGAGAAATCAGCATCTTTCATATTCAAATTGAGATTGTCTAATTTGGGCGATTGAAACACAGGCTCTTTACATCGAATCATGTTTTAATGATAAGTGATGAGGAGTACTTAGATAATGATGTTGGTCACATCGAGTAGGAATGCCAATATACCTTATCAATGAGTATAACGCTCTCTTAACAGGTTTTTAGCTTTCCCCCTCCTAATTCAAATTTAGTTGGAGTCATAATAAACCATCGAGCTCGTGAAAAATAGAATTATCATGTTTAAAAAGTTGCGTTTTTCATGTAAAGAACCAACAACAAACCAACGAACCCCAATAATGAAGAAAAAAGTCAAAGGTTTACCTCATTTTGTTGAGTGTAGTTTGACTAGGAGTAACAAAACCACCACCTTCCACGGCAATGGGGATGATCACCTCTCGCGGGCTCTTTCTGATGGGTTCGGAGTTCGTAACAGTAGACATGGAAGCGTTGCTGCATTCTGAACCTTGACGGCTCAAACTGTAAAGGAAGATTCAAAAGTGGGGTGGAGGTGAGGTACCATTCTTGTTATTATCATATCAAATGCTTAAAATCCAAGTGGGGTAATGAAGTTGGTGTGTACTGTGAACGGGTATCAAAAGACAGAATGGAAGGGGGGAAGAAATTATGGATGATCTTATCATTGATTCCTTCAAAATGTGATAAGGGGGTTCGATTTGGGCCAAGCAGGAAACCACTAGCCTATACTGCCGTCCTTAGCAAGAAGGGAGCATCTCCGAAAATCAAGATTTTCAGTACAAGCACTTTTCGTTTTTTAAGTTTCGCGTCCAGTTAATTATACTTTTACCCCATTTTCGGGACACCATACGGTAGGTCCAATCATTCTCCAACTTACTAAGGCCTTTTTTTCATGTGAATTCGCGTCATAACCAATTTAGAGGAGATACGCCCTTTCCGCTTAGTAAATGAGGGTGATATTCGAGATATACGCCTTTTTTGTTAAGCACTTCAAGCGGTTTCTTGGCAGATTTTAGCCGGGGTTTTTAACATGATTCGTTAGTTGTTTCTACACTACTTATTTTTTTACGCAGATTATTAAATTTAATCATATGGAAAATTTCGGTGACGAGCCTCCAGCCCAGTTTGTTTAGTGACTTATCATTAATAAGCGAGCACCCTACGAGATCCGGCTTTTCCGCTAAGCATTTTGGTTGCCAAGAACATGTTTCGAATTTTTGCTAAGCAAAAAAGCCGTATCTCAGGAGATGCGACTTTCTTGCTTAGTAAAGAAAGGTATTCGGCATGATATCCGCCTTTTAGGCTTAGGAAAAACGACACGCCGAATCGCCTAAGGATTTCCAGAAATTTTAGAGATATGAGCTTTTTCACTAGCGTTTTTGTGTACCTTTTCGTACCCATAGGTACATGAATGAGGTATTATAAGGTGCAGAAGACTCCAAAGATCATATATATGCAAAAACCTGAAAATCGCCAAAATCCGAGATACGCCCTTCTTGCTAAGGACGGCAGTATACACGTTCCATCAGGGAGAAGCCTCTATCACATTAAATACCACCTTTTTATAGAAACCATAAGAAAATGTTAGCAGCCCAGTAAAGGGGCTCCCCAGACGTTGAAGTAGGCTATATCAAGCATTTTGTGATGCAAACTGATCAGTAGTCGTATGGGGAGAACTTTGGGCTACAATCAAAAGCACTGTTCACCCCCCACGGTTCCTTGCCTTGGCCAAAGGTGTTCTCACTTATAAACCACATTACCTGTTTCGTTTGGACTACGTTTTTCTTAACACCTTTTTTTCACCATAGGACCCATAAATATTAAATCACCAGTTGATGGCTTGCTAAAACTCTTGAGCTCTCCCTGTCTCCAGTAAGCAGTTTCAGCAAACCAAAAACGGGTGTCAACGAGGAGAGAACCTAGAACATCTGAAAGAGCAAGCATTTGAAGAAGCTGACTGAAATAAGCCGGGGTGATTAGGAGAAAGTTAGCCCTTCTACAGGGTGTCCGAGAAAGATACGGCCAAACTTAAGGGGTCGATTCTACAAGGTATTTTCAACAAAAAAGGTCTTAGCAATTTTCTTTTAACCCTTTCCTGTCCGCCAACGGCATATATCGGGCGGCTCGGCCTTTCCGTAGCTGCCCGCCGCCGATAATAGCCGTTCTGGCACTTGCGCTCTCTTTCGCCGTGTAACTACGATCTTCCAGGGTGTAATGTCCATTACAAACCTCATGATATTCCATTCACAGAACAGTGTATATGTGCCTTGAACAGTTTAAGTGGTTTTTTTTCACTAATATTGTTTGTCGGCGATTTTTGGTCGGTAGTTTATCCTTGATCCAGTAGGTAAGTTCTGATGCAGCGGATTCTCGAGAGCCTACTGTCTAGGGACGGCACGATACCACCGATATATCGGAGTATCGATACTTTTGATGCAAAACTCAAACCGATATATTGGTATCGATACTTTTGCCTAAAATATCGGAGGTATCGATACTTTCTTGACGATATTATCGAAAATTTCGCCAAAGTAAATTGGTGAAATAATACCAACATTTGGTATTTTTTCAAAAATTTACTTTGGCAAAATTTACTTATTTAATGTTGGCAAAAAGTTACTTATTTAATAAGTAACTAGAAAATAATACCATAATATTGTCTGCCACAGAATAACACTCAAAATAGGCTCAGAATAGTATCATGAATCGATATATCGCCACGATAGCTTCAAAATAGTATCATTATACAATGTGAGCTTGGAAGGAATTTAAACCCGTTTTTCCGAACTTACTAGAAGAGGGAGCATGCAAAATATTAATCGTGATAGCGACAACAGTCAATGCGAACGGCTTTTTTCGAATAATGAATAGCATTATTTGTATTGTAACTGATTTATTACTCGATCCTTTCGATTTCTAGTGGAAGGAAAACATCATTTCATTGAACTGAGATTTATTGCAAATAAGAATTGGAATTGAAATAAAATGGAATAATTATTCATTTTTATTAAATTATAAATTATTGGCTTTTATTACATTTATAATTGCCATTGACTTTTATTACATTTTAAATTATTGTTTAAAAAAAAAATATAGGTATTGAATTTTCTCAATTAATAGTGTTTTTATTTGGTTTGAAAAATCATGGATGGGTTAATTTGAAATATCGGTGGTATCGATAATTTGAGCCGATATTATCGAAGTATCGATATTTTATAATTTCGGTGGTATCGAAAAGATATCGGGTATCGATACTTCCTGAGAAATATCGTATCGAAAGGAGTATCGATACTTAGGAGTATCGCGCCGTCCCTACTACTGTCCCTCACACCCCGGCCTTCTGTCCCCTCAGTACCGCATTATTTTGGCGACTCGGTGGTTCGTCCGAAGTTGTTTCCTTGCATTATTTTATTGTATTTTTTTCGCTTGATACTTTCTGTTATGAGTTTATGAGAATTATTGAGATGATGTGCATTATTTATTCATTTACTGGCCAGTTAAACATAATGGAAATAATGAAATTAATGTTGAATAATTATGATACCTCATGACTCGCTCCAATTTCTATTAAATTCATTCAATATAATTTATTATCATTTCAATATTATTTATGGTTTTCCGCTTTCATTCTGTTTAGGAAAATTCCTATAATTTGATAACTTTTCATAGTGAGGAAAACCAAAAGTTGGAAGAGGGACATGACATTTTTGCGAATATTCCCGAGCAGAGTTCAAATAGGTGGTGAAATATCTGAAAAGCGGCAATATCATTGACAGGCCTACCGCCAAAAATACCAAAATAGAATTAGAAGGGTTGAAAAAAAAAAAAAAAAAAACAAGACAGTGACCAAATTGGCGAAGATCAAAGAGAACCAACTGTTTGAGGTGCCGCTGCATCAGAACTTACCTACTGGATCAAGGATAAACTACCGACCAAAAATCGCCGACAAACAATATTAGTGAAAAAAAAAACACTTAAACTGTTCAAGGCACATATACACTGTTCTGTGAATGGAATATCATGAGGTTTGTAATGGACATTACACCCTGGAAGATCGTAGTTACACGGCGAAAGAGCGCAAGTGCCAGAACGGCTATTATCGGCGGCGGGCAGCTACGGAAAGGCCGAGCCGCCCGATATATGCCGTTGGCGGGCAGGAAAGGGTTAAAAGAAAATTGCTAAGACATTTTTTGTTGGAAATACCTTGTAGAATCGACCCCTTAAGTTTGGCCGTATCTTTCTCTAACAATCTGTATACCTCACAAGGCCTATGACCTATTTCTTTAGGACACCCAATATAATTGAAGTTTCTCGAAGGGATCCGAAATACGATACTAGATATGCCGCCGCAGGGAATGTAATTGGCCCTAGACCTAGACTGACTCTGACAACGCACAGCCCGATCTTCATTCTACATTTGTCACATCGAGAAATTGTTTGTAGCATGAAAAGTCCCCAGAAGTTCACTAGACCAAAATACAAAAAGCCAGTGTTAAGTTGGCTAGTTACAGAAGGGGGCTTTAGATGCGAAAGGCTATTAAACAGCATATTTGTATAGGATACTATTAAAGCTTAGAGATGATTGCAGTTGAAGAATATTAAAGTAAGTTAGTATATGTTAGAGATTATCAAAACGCGTCCATTTTTCTTACCAATCATGTATTGTTTATTAATTTACTTATTACTGTAATTGTATAGTAGACATCAATTTATTTACCGATATGGAGCGATTTTGCAAAGATCCTACCCTACAACACGGGCCAAGCCTCACGTTGGGTAGGAAATCTGAGCAAATTGCATCCCTTCGTGCATTATATTATTGTAAGTTGTAACAATATAGGTTGAATTTCAGATTGAAATTCACCTAATTGTTCATAAGTTTGTCAGAGGAGGGTGACGACCCTACCCCTTCAAACCAGTGATTAGATTAATCAGCCGGCCCGAAGAGGATATCGATTCATATCTCTATGAATCAAATATCCCCCTAGGCGTAGCTCCAACAAATCGGGAACGAACCAAATCGGTTTGCCCCTTCTGTAAAAGTAGGATCGTCACAAAGTGTACAAAATGGCGAAAATAAACATATCTATCTATCTATCTATCTTGGGTTCTGGCCAGCTAAAGGTCCCCAACATTACAGGGCCATGATGACCACAACAGCAAAGTATTGAATAAGCTTCTAACACACACTTGGAGTAATTAGTTTCAACTATTATAATATTTCAACTGCTTCTCCGTGCAGATGACAGAGGAAATTACCAGACAAGAGGAGTGTTATTGTGACAATCAAAAATGGACATACCTGGCTGTACTAGCGCTAGCCCTGGAAGACACTGAAGTTTGTCGTGACGAAATATTTGGTGGTTTTTCTGACTGAGCACGTTCGAATCTTTCTCGAGGTGGTTCGTCCCTTCCCTCGATCTGAATCGGGATGATGTGCTCCCTCGGCCCGCTATCCTGCTTTGTCAAAGATGGCCTTGGAGGCGGAACTGGAGGAACTGAAGGATACACCACCTGAGACACACGGGTATTGGCCACCATGTGCTCCGGCTCAATAGGTCTAGCAGCAGCAACAACCCTGCAAAATATATGCAGGTTAGAAAACGAGCGAAAAGTACAGTTGAAAACTTTCTGAAAAGTTAACCATAATACGAGTGCAAGGGTGATAGAGAAAAGTTGTTCAGAACTCACGATGGGCGGGATGTTTTTCTTCTTGGGAGTGTAGAAGCCTTCTTTTCATTCAATTCACTTTCAGAAATGGCGTGAGTTATGACCTGTGAGAAGAACAACGTTGAAGATCAAGACAAATTGTAACAAGAAATGAAGTTTTTGTCTGTTAGATTTTTGTGGCTCTGCTATCATTTACACACCTAAATTAAATTAACACATCATCAAAGGTTACCTTGATAGCATTTTCTTTCTTTAATTTGTCGTCAACTTTTTCAACGACTTTCTCTTTAACTTCTTCGGTCGAAAGAGGAATCTCATCAGCCTCCACTGCTGGAGATTCAGCAGCAACTTGTTTCTCTTTGCTCATCTCGCTCATGACCAGTTTGTTCAAGTTGACAGTAGACGCCAGGCTGAACTCGGGTTTCTTCTCGGCAGGAGGTGACTGCGAAATGGATGATTTCCTTTCGAATGCCGCCCTAGCGTCAGAAACCTGGAAATTAACCCTCGAATCAACATCAGTCCTTAGGAGAGTTGGTGCAGCTAACTTAGGAGAGTTAGAGCACCACAAGGAAAGCTAGAGACTTGACAGCACATCCAGACCCCGTCATAATCAAGAAATTGGAAAGCCAGTCACGTCACATCTTGCACATGCGCTTTCATATACCAACCAGTATTGACGAACAATCAAACTCTACCATGCCTACCAAATAGATTCCATGATTTTGTTATGAAAATTTAGCTAACTGAGTTGATATAAACTACATTTTTTTCTCCTGAAGTTCCAAACTCAACTTGCTCGAAAACTAGTGGAGATTATGGAGGGTATCAGGCAAAACTTTCTACCCGTTCACCATCCATGCAATTGACAACTTCCATGAATGATTCAAGGTAATGAGTGATTGTGCGACAAAGATATCCCATTTCATTCATCAAAGAACGACACTTTTAGGTACTTATCAACAACGTGAACAATAACGTGTACAAACTACTAAACGAATCTACAAACTTTTTACTAGCTGATTCCGTGAATATGGATGAAAATTCAAACTTGACTTACACCCCACCACGTTTCAATAACTTCAAATGAGCTGCCAGAATCAATGTGTGGTAGTTCCTGTAAATGGAAATGTTGGTGATGTAGAGTAGATGTATGAGTTTTGGTTTCTTACAACGTTGCTAACAACTCGTGCTAAAACGAGTCCATAAAGTGTACTTATGACCAATATCTTACAAACTCGAAATGTTTACTAGTCAGTTATTTGATGTTGGGCGAAGAAGTATCTACCTACTCGGGTTTGGGTATGAAGTTTAGGTTATGATGGAATTTGAAGGCGATTTGCCCACCTTGATGTGTGCAAAATTCCAGTTGCTCGTCCCAATAGATATTGGTCTGGGTAAAGCAGTTCCTACTCGGGTCTGTTTACGAAGTTTGGATAATGATGGTGTTTGAAGGAGACCAATTCACCTTGATGGGTGTAAAATTTCAGGAGCTCGTCCTCTCCCTACAGATATTGGTCTGGGTAAAGCAGTTCCTACTCGGGTCTGCTTACGAAGTTTGAACATGATGGAGTTTGAAGGAGACCAATTCACCTCGAAGGGTGTAAAATTTCAGTAGCTCGTCTTCTCCCTACAGATATTGGTCTGGGTAAAGCAGTACCTACTTGGGTCTGTTTACGAAGTTTGGATAATGATGGAGTTTGAAGGAGACCAATTCACTTTGATGTGTGCAAAATTCCAGTTGCTCCTCCTCCTTCTCATAATTTCACCGTAAAACGGTGGTTAATATTGCCACTTTGAAATTTCCGTTACTCGAATAAAGCTTACTTTGACTCCTGGAATGAAAACTTTCTTCTGAGCCAGTTTCTCTTGAGTGGGGGACTTGGAGAACAGCTCTGCAGCTTCGAAGACCTTGGATTTTCGTCTGACGGAGTCCTGTCGAAGCAGCGGCGGCTCCTTTTTGTCGTCCGGAACTTTGGTGACGGGCGAAGAAGGCTTTGGAGGCGACGGGACGTCTGAAGGTGGTGGAATCGCGACCGGAGTTGGTTTAGGTTTAATGGGCGTTTCCTACGAGCAAAAAACTTGAGTAAGAGGTTGTGCAGGGCAATTACGAATAGAAGTTCTGAAGGATTAACCTACGAAAGCAGCTAAGTCAATATACATGAATCAAAAATTATACTTTTCTCACAGGTTAGAAATCTTACAAATTGAACTTCAAGAATCACCAGAAATCATGAAATTGGATCGTGCTGTTTCCTTTCGACGCGCATTATGAAAGTCTACTTTCCTTCACTACTACTGTTCCTTGGTTTTAAAGGTCACCACCACGCCAGAACCAGCACTGTGATGTTCAAGATATTTATCCTGCCAGAAAGCTGGAATGGCAATGGTAATAACGTGTTGATGTCACTCGTGGGTCTAACCTTTTCTTGAGAGACTTGTGGTTCCTTTTGAGGAAGTTGAGCGGGTACAACGGGTTCCTTTTTAGAGTCATCTTTCGGAGACTTCTTCTTCTTCTCTTCTTTGCCCGCAGAAATATCTTTGCGAGATGCTGACGACGGAGAGGGCGTAGAAACGGAAGACGATGACTCGCTCGGCTCCTCTTTAGGCTCCTTCTGCAATTCATGGACATCAGTCGAAGTGATACTAACAATTTAATAGTGGAAATCAGCTCAACAAAGGTGGATTTATTATCAATTATGGGCCCAGTAAAGTGGTAGGGTTTTTCTCGTCGAATTATCCCCCAAGAAATATACTGTTGTAAGCCAAAATGCAAATAATTAGGTTCGTCTATGAAAATACAGCTCACCTTCTTTAACTTCTTCTCCTTCTTTTCTTTGGGCACGGACTTTTCTTCACTGCTAGTCGACAAGGATTTGGACTTTGCAGGTTCCACAGGGAGTTCTTTGACCGGAGGCTCCATTTTGGAGCTCGACGCGGCTTTCGAAGCTTTAGGAGTCGGTTCTTTAGGTAATTCGTAGGAAACGGGCTCAGCGCAGCTACTTGGCGTACTCTCGGTGGTAGACAGGTCGTCCGAAACTTTGGCGGCGAGCTCCAGAACTTTTTCGACTTCTTCTTTCGGAGTGAGCTCAGAGTCCGATTTCTTTTTACTTTTAACGGATTTCCTTTTCGGTTTGTCTTCGTCGCTGTCTTTCCGTCGCGAGCGAGATGACGATCGCTCCCTTTTTCTTTCATTCTCGTCTTTAGTCTTCCTTTCGGCTGTCAATCAGAATGAATACAACGAATAACTATTTAGTTCCATCTATAAATTGGCGTAACAACTAATTTAATGAATCTAGTCACATGAAATTTAGAATACGAAACGACTTCATACCTTTGGGAGACGGCGCAGGCGCACTGGGCATGGTGGTGAACGTGGCTGAATTCTGCACTGTTGACAAACTGCTCAGCGACTGCGAACGGGCAGGAGCAGTTGGAACTGCAGCGGCTTCTTCAGGAACCTACGATAAATAAGCTAAAATTTAGATTCTCAAGCAAGAAAAACAATTGCCAGAGTTTAAAAGAAAGCTAACTTACGGATGGGATTTGTTGTTCGGGAGGCGGTGCCAGCGCTAGGAGGAGATCGAGGCGATTGGGTTCTTCCTGCGCCAACTCAACAGCCAGCCGATGGCACGAAACCTGAAACACAATCATGAATATACACACAATTTAGTATCAATCTTGCTCTGACCAGATCTATTTCCTATATTTGCTTTCTGCACTACTGTTAACGCCAGGCTCCTGTTTTGTTTTGCTCTCGTTGTGTCCTTTCGCCTTTATCTCTGTCTCTCTCGCTCTCGTCGAATCTTCTCTTCCTCTACTCCTCACTGTGAAGTGGAGTCTCCCGCGAACGTTCAAGGTGGAAACATCGATCTCAGTGAAAGAAAATATTTGTCCCGTGCCGTGAGGCCTCCACCGGACGGCAATGAACTTGGACCGCGAAGGCGAGCTGACGGTAGCGAAAATCGTGTCGCAAGCAGAGGCTAGCCTTGCGCAACATCAACAGAGAACCAGCACAATCCAAGATGCGTTACTCAGAAATGCATTCAGTGAGTTATATAGTTTAATTAAATCTCTCTGTGATTATTTAACTCAATGTAACGAAGTCGTTATTGGTGAAAAGAAAAAAGTCATCGACCTTCAAGCTAAACTTGATGAAGTAGAACATGGGGAGAACTATCATACAGACTCAAGTGATCTTGCCAATGAAGTCGGAGACGATGAAGTTCGATCGTACAATGCCACTGGAGTTGAATTCAAACCAGTGAAGGTACCTCAAAATAAAAATAGGAAAACTGTACCCCAAAAACAGGTACAGAAATCCCAACCAAAAAAAGAACCAAAACCTCCTCCATTTACGCTAGAAGCACTCAAAGATGCCGAGGGCTTTAAACATATAAGAACATGGTTAACAACGATTGTACCAAATGTCACCCTCACTCTTCTTGGTGACGGAAAAGTCAAGATTAACACGGAAACGTCTGATGATTTTCGTGCAATTCGATCAGAGCTTATAAATAAACAATGTCCATTTACGACATACCAAAACAAACAGGAACGGCCTTACACAGTCATGCTAAAAGGACTTCCAAGGGGGCTTGCTTCAGAAGAGCTCAAAGATGCATTTTCTCACGAATATCCAAACCTCAGTCCTAAATGTAACCCAAAAATTGAAATGGGGAACAAAAGCACCTATTGATATGTATATAGTTGATTTTGCCCCAGGAACCAACCCTGACACTATACATGGAATTACGAAGTTTTACTCGTCGAAGGTAAAATTTGAAAACCTCAAACCTAATAAAATTGTGTCTCAATGTAAGAGGTGCCAATCATGGGCACACACCAAAAACTACTGTACGAAAATGGAAAGGTGCGTTAAATGCGCAGGCTTTCATCCCACAGAAAAGTGCACCAAACCTCGCACCACCCCAGCCAAATGTGCAAATTGCGGTGATTCTCATACAGCTAATTACCGCAAATGTCCAGCCGCCATTGAAGCTGTCGAGATTCAGAAAAAAAGATCTCAAGGCTCAAAGGCCTCTCAAAATGACGATAAACAAACCATACCAAATAACAAGGGTAAAAAAGTTTTCATACCGAAAACTCCAATCCATGAGAAAAACAAACATTTCGGTCATCAGCCTTCATACGCTCAAGCGGTAGGTGACAGAGTCACCCAGCCTACACCCATGCAGTCTGATAATAGTATACAGTCGTTATTGCAAAACATACTAGCAAATCAAAGCAGAATAGAAAACACTCTGTCCAACGTCAATCAAAGATTAACTGCCCTTGAAAAAGGTTGCAATCAAACACGAAAGAAATCACCATGATGCGCAACTCACGAATTATGTGCTGGAATGCCAATGGACTCTTGTCCCGAAAATTGGAATTGGAGACGATCCTTAATATAAACAAAATAGACATCTGCCTAATTTCTGAGACTCACCTTACTAAGGAGTCATATTTTAAAATCAAAGGATTCAAGTCCTATAATGCTCTCCATCCCAGCAATAATGCAAGAGGAGGCAGCATGGTACTGATCAAAGAAAATATAAAGCATCATGAATGTGTCAAAATAGAGGAAGAAAAGCTTCAAATATGTGCAATCACTATCAGTACAAAATCCTTTGAAGCCGATATTGCCAGTATCTACATTCCACCAAGGCATATCATAAAAGAAGAAGAATTTGCTGAAGCGTTTTCCCTACTAGGAAATCGCTTTATAATCGGCGGGGACTTCAACGCTAAACACACGTATTGGGGTTCGCGACTTAGTACACCTCGTGGTACGCAACTTCTCAAGTATGTGCAATCAAATAACTGTATACCGTTGTCAAGTGGGAAACCAACATACTGGCCAACAGACATTAAGAAGAGCCCTGATTTAATTGATTTCTTCATCATGAAAAATATCTCAGCGAACTATGCACTTGTTGAGGACTGCGCTGACCTCAGCTCGGACCATTCGCCAATAGTTCTCACACTAAGTGAAACGATTATTCTCAAACCACATAATCCAGTCCTAGTGAACAAAAAGACAGATTGGGATCAGTTCAAAATCAACGTAAATCAACAAATTGATCTCAGTGTGGCACTGACATCACCGGATGAAATTGATAGAGAGCTAGGTCAACTAGTTCACTCCATCCAAACTGCGGCATGGCAAAACACCCCTGAAGAAACGAGAAAGCTGAAGGGCCTCAACTATCCGTGCGAAGTTGTGAATACGATCAGAGAAAAACGAAAAGCTAGACGTAAATGGCAACATTTACGTATCCCCACTCTCAAAACTGAATGGTACAAACTTGACTACAAATTGAAGAAAATGATGGAACAGATACAAGAAGAAACCCAAGAAGATCTTCTCACGTCACTTACCAGTCATCGAGACACTGAATACTCTCTCTGGAAGGCAACAAAGCACTTGAAGAGACCTATCATCCAAGCACCACCTATTAAAGATACAACTAATAACAAGTGGATAAAAACCAATCAAGAAAAGGCTGATGCTTTTGCTCGTCATCTAGCAGATATTTTCACGCCCAATTCTGGTTGTCCTAATGAGGAATCTCTCAAAGAAGTTCCCTTGGGAGATCAACAAATTGACATCCCATTGGTCACTGTCAAAGAAATACAAAACACCATCAACACCAAGATAAATCCAAAGAAGGCCCCTGGATATGACCTGATCACTGGACAAGTCCTCAAACACCTTCCGCGGAAGACGCTTGTAAAGATCACACAAATCATAAATGCTTCTATCAAACTTCGGTATGTTCCACAACTGTGGAAACTCGCTGAAGTCATCATGATACTGAAGCCAGGTAAACCTCCTGAAGAAATAACTTCTTATAGACCGATATCACTATTACCTGTACTCTCAAAACTCTTTGAAAAAGTGCTCCACAAACGACTAATAAAAATTGTGGAAGAACGAAACCTCATACCTAAACACCAGTTTGGGTTCCGCCATAAGCATTCGACTATAGATCAGGTGCACCGGATCACTCATATTATTGAACAAGCCATGGAAGACAAAAAAGTCTGCTCAGCTGTCTTCCTCGACGTTACCCAGGCGTTCGATAAAGTCTGGCACGAGGGACTTAATCATAAGCTCAGACAAATGCTTCCAGCAAAATACGCTGAGTTGCTCCACTCATACCTATCAAATCGGTACTTCCGAATCAAACAAGATGATGCATACTCAGAAGCAAAAATGATTCATGCTGGAGTCCCGCAAGGAAGCGTACTTGGCCCCCTCTTGTACGTCCTATACACTAGCGATCTACCCGAACACGAGGGTAACACCCTGGCATCATTTGCAGATGATACTGCAGTCCTTGCTATTGGTGAAGACAATCGCGAATCAACTTTAAAACTTAGAAGATCCATCGAGAAACTCCATGACTGGACAATTAAGTGGAGAATCAAGATGAATGAAGCCAAATCAGTCCATGTTGATTTTACCAACCGCCATATCAAACATATACCAATATATCTTAATGGCAAAGTCATCCCTTTTGCTAATGAGGCAAAATATCTGGGTATGACTCTGGATACGAAACTCCGCTGGAGGGTGCATGTGAAAAATAAAAGAACAGAACTGGACATCAAACTCCGAAAAATGTATTGGTTGGTTGGTAGACGATCAAAATTGTCAATACAGAACAAACTAACCTTATACAATCAGGTCCTTAAGCCAGTCTGGACATATGGTGCACAACTGTGGGGCTGCACCTCTCAAAGCAATCGTGACATTATACAGCGTTTTCAGAACAAAGTACTGCGCTCATGCGTTGATGCGTATTGGTACTCAACCAATGACGACATCCATAAGGACCTTAAAATTCCCACAATAAATGAAGTCATCAAAACTCAAGCAATAGCCCATCACCAGAGGCTACAAGGTCATATCAACGAGGAGGCTGTGAAGTTGCTGGATGTTGATGATCTACTCAGGCGGCTGAAAAGACGAAAACCTCACGATCTGCGGCAGTAGGGAGTGGTGTTTTCATGAAGTTGTTCAGTGAGTGTTGTGCTGTGCGCTCCTGTGAATCTTGTGCGTCAAAAGACACATAAAATAGCCGACATGAAGTATGGAGGTGTGCTATGTACCACACTCTCCTTTCAGTTATTTATATACATTGTCCGAGAAATGTTGCTAATAAGTTGAATTACTTGGTGCAATAAATATATTTGAAAAAAAAAAAAAAAAAAAAAAAAAAAAAACTGTGAAGTCGACACCTCGTCTCAACCCCACAATCAGTTCACCAACGCTCTTCGTCGTAAAAGCTCCCTAATTATTAATGGTCATCAGCATCCAGAAAACAGGGCTATTTCTTCTCTACACCGTACAACCAGTCATCAGCATCTGCAGCGGTTTCTCTTCTCTCTTTCACACCTCAACATACCATATCGACGTGAGTAGCGCCTCTCAGCTAGTCAACGATTTGATACCATAAATCATATTATGCTCTCCATATTCATCAAAACTCATTAATCTCATTCCAGATCCAAGGATTCCCTTGGAAGCACCATTTCAACATCTCTACATCTCGACATCTCCTCATTTTGTCATCTCGTCATTTTCGCCTTTGTATGCAGCAGCAGTAGCACATTCCGCAGCACATTGACGCTTCTCTTTGCGTGCTTACCGGCATCCTGTCGATACGGTCAGAGATTTCCTTTTTTCCTATCTCAACTCTTCCAAACCTATTGAAGCTCCTAATAACAATTTCCGAGGAATAATTTTAATTTCTAAGCATTTTATCTTTAAGAAACGATCATTTAATTTTAATACCTTACGACAGAGCTCCTTATTCATGTAATCTCTTTTCATAAAATTTACCTAAATAAATCATAAAATAAATAAATACTCAAAATAAATTAGTTTGTACCCAAGACAATTAGTTTCAATAATTTCATTTGAATCCATTTTTTTTAATGTTATTTTTGTGAATAAGCCAAGCCACATAATAAACTAATTGTTATAACCTTAAAGTGCGTGATAACCGCAGTATAGACATAATATAAGTTACATACATCCACTGTACAGAATAGATGCCAAACCACTTACTTTTCCTTCTTCGTTCATCCAAATGTGTTGACAAACTCCGGCGATATCTAGTCTTTCTGTTCCTTTCACTGTCAGCAAACCTCGGATAAGGTCTGAGGCAGCTGCAAATAGAAACGTACAGAAATTAAACTCGGCTTTATTTGCAAACTCAGAAATAACAAGACGAATACACTTCAATTAATTAGTGCCCAAATCTCTTCTTTTATAGGAAAGTTGTTATCTGAATCATGGGTATTTTTAATGAACTGCTACGACAGAATTCCCACATTAATATTCAAAGAGGTTCATTTGGTAGATCAGAAGTTCTTAAAGGACAGACAAATTTGGAACCCAACCAGACCACTGCATCGAACGTACTGCGGCTGGGCTAGTAAACCAAGTCGAATCGAAAGTGAACAATCAGTGACTACACAATGGATCAGGTGAGCACAATAGATAGGGAGGTCGTTTCCCAGCCTACAGCAGAAAATCAACAATGCGATGAAGTGGCTATGAGAGGAAGCGATTACCTAGATGAGCTCCGAGTAATAAAAGCCAGAAGCCCGAGCTAAATATTGGCCTATTTTATTACAAAGTGTGACTGACACAAGAGATGAAGCCATTTGCAATTCAAAATTGACTTACATTTGGCAAGAAATTGTGTAAATTACGAAATTCGTTGGAAACGCAAAGATTACCTAATAGATTTCGGGAGTTTCTACAAAATAACTATGAGAATTGAGAAGACAGGAAATGGATGGGAAAGTAGACAAAATAGAGAGAAAAAACTAGGCCCTTCGGACTTCTCCTTACTGCTTAGAGCCTATGGCTAAAATGCAAGAATCATGAAACATGCTTTAGCCGAACTTTTCGGCGGAGTAGGGTTGGGGTGGACGGGTGGAGAATAAGCGTGACACACCGACAGTCCAAGGCTAAAGCATGTTCCATGCTAAAACTCGGCCATTGGGCCTCGCCTGCCTGCTACTGCCTTAGGCTAAAATTCAAGAAATATGGAACATGCTTCAGCAGTGGTTTTCGGCGGAATAGGGATGGGGTAGTTTCACTTTTTGGGTAGTTAGTTCATGGCTAAAGAATGTTCCATGGTAGTTGCGGCCAGTTTTGGCAGAAAGGCCTGAAAAGGAAGCGATGGGAAAGGCTATGGGAGGAAGCGATTACCTAGATGAGCTCCGAGTAATAAAAGCCAGAAGCCCGAGCTAAATATTGGCCTATTTTATTACAAAGTGTGACTGACACCATGGATGAAGCCATTTGCAATTCAAAATTGACTTACATTCAGATTAATAGATTTTGGGAGTTTCTACTAAATAACTATGAGAATTGAGAAGACAGGAAATGGATGGGAATGTAGACAAAATAGAGAGAAAAAACTAGGCCCTTCGGACTTCTCCTTACTGCTTAGAGCCTATGGCTAAAATGCAAGAATCATGAAACATGCTTTAGCCGAACTTTTCGGCGGAGTAGGGTTGGGGTGGACGGGTGGAGAATAAGCGTGACACACCGACAGTCCAAGGCTAAAGCATGTTCCATGCCAAAACTCGGCCCTTGGGCCTCGCCTGCCTGCTACTGCCTTAGGCTAAAATTCAAGAAATATGGAACATGCTTCAGCAGTGGTTTTCGGCGGAATAGTGATGGGGTAGTTTCACTTTTTGGGTAGTTAGTTCATGGCTAAAGAATGTTCCATGATAGTTGCGGCCAGTTTTGGCAGAAAGGCCTGAAAATTCTGGCTGGCAAGAATGGATGCGCTTTCAATACTCTCTCAAAGCAAACAGACCCTTGAAAGCCTTTCTTGAATTCTTGAGTTAAATGTATGTTATGCCTTGTTAAACTTATCTTACGCTGATAGTTGAAATTCTCTTCTTTTATTTTTAAAATTATTTACCAAGTAACGCAAACTCTGACAGGCACGAATTGTTGTTTCATACGTTTAAATATTTGTAATTATGTGCAAATTATCTGTTCTATAAGACATATTTGCAACAATTCATCCGTTCTTTCTTCCCAAAACATGTTCCGTGCAGGCGATTGCGTTTTTGAATCATCTCGTTCAATATATTTATCTACCTACTAGAAAAAGTCATATAGGAGGCCGTTATTAGGTGGCTTTTCCTAATACTTCCCTAGATTACTTTCGAGTTGGTAAATAATAAACGACAAACTTTAAAAAATTAAAAAGTTCAATATAAACTTGAAATCACATGGTAATTGAACTGGGACTCTCGGTATTACTTAATACATCCCAAAAATTGGGGTTGACTAAGCGATTAACTCCAATTGACGCAATTCAGAGATCCTTTGGCAAATACGTGGATCTTTTTGAGAGATTGGCGAGGTTCATCTCAAGATATCTGAGGCCTAGTGCCTCTTCCAAACTCCATTATCGCCAAGGAAAGTCATGTTTTCTGTACATGGTGTAAGCCTAACTGGTCTGCCATACGGTAACAGTCAATTCTACAACTAATTTGCAACAAAAAATGTCCCTTAGCGATTTTTTTAAACCCTTCGTTTTCGAGTTATTTCAGCTTTAAACTTTTTATCGTGATTTTGACCATATGTCATTAAATTGGTCATAACTCCTTCAATTTGCTGTGTAAATTACAATTTGAGGATACCGTTGGAAAGAGCATTAAATTTTCTATCGGATAGATGCCTTAACTTTCTTTTGAGTCAAGGTTTGAGACATGAAAAAGTCCTCTAAAAAGAGAATTTTACGTAATTTTGGAAACCTTGCATTTTTTCAATCGCAAATTGAACTACAAGGATCAACATTTTTTCAAGATGCAAGAACAGTGAAAACTGCGCCAGAATTTCAGCTTTCCAACAGTATAATCAAAACATATTCTACAACCGTATTTAGGGGAGAAATTCGGGTTTGAACGCGGAAAAACGTGCATTTTTTCAACGAAATCAGCGCTCTTGCCTCCTGTTTCCGGAGGCCTCGCGGTCTGCTGCGGCGCCCGCCCACCCCCTGCTGTCGTCCGACCCCTCAGATGGACTAGGCGGAGCGCCAATTTCGTTGAAAAAATGCACGTTTTTCGGCGTTCAAACACAAAATTCTCCCCTAAATACGGTTGTAGAATATGTTTTGATTATACCGTTGGAAAGCTGAAATTCTGGCGCAGTTTTCACTGTTCTTGCATCTTGAAAAAGTATGGGTTCTCGTAGTTCAATTTGAGATTGAAAAAATGCGAGGTTTCCAAAATTACGTAAAATTCTCTTTTTAGAGGACGTTTTTATGTCTCAAACCTTGACTCAAAAAAAAGCTAAGGCATCTATCCGATAGGAATTTTAATGCTCTTTCCAACGGTATCCTCAAATTGCAATTTACTCAGCAAATTGAAGGTTTTATGACCAATTTAATGACATAAGGTCAAAATCACGAAAAAAATGTTTAAAGTTATAATAACTCGAAAACAAAGGGTTTTAAAAAAAACCGTTAAGGGGCATTTTTTGTTGCAAATTAGTTGTAGAATCGACTGGTACCGTATGGCAGACCAGTTAGGCTTACACCCTGTATAATTAGAGATGGCAACGATATATCGATATATTGCGTTTGATATATCGATATATTTATATCGATATATAGAACCGATATTATCGGTCAATATCAATATATTTACCGATATATCGCAACATGTTTTCAAGCAAAAAAAATTTTTTTTTAAAGTAAAAATTAAATATTGAAATGAACGGACGAGAAGGGACGCCTGTACCTGTAAAAACGTCAAGTAGATTTATTCCAAATTTTGTAGGTACCTAGTGAAGGGCTGATTTCAGACTGTTGACTTCAGCTCAGACATGATTGTGTACATGAATGTTTTACACCTACAGTGACTCTCAAGGCTCAATTACTTTCTTGAATCAAAAGTAATGGAGGCTCATCTGGATTAAAACTACTTACTATACGAAGTGAAGCAGGTTTTCACAAAAATTATTTTCAATTTTGAAGGATCATGATTGTCTACAGTATACACCCCTGACAATTCATAAATGAATTTAACATTGCAATGACATTTTAAATTTTGGTTTATTATTTTCAATATTAAGCCTTTGGAATCGAGCAAGAAAAAAAAATTTTTAACCCCCCCTCAAAATTTGATGTTTTACGTTTCAAGGTACGTAGAATACGAAAATCGAATAAAAAAATTTCCGTCCGTCCGCCGTACGCCGTCCGCCGTCCGCGGCACTTTTCTTTGCAACACTGGACCGATTTGGTTCAAATTTGGTATATGGGCTCCATTTGGGGTCTAGTTGTGCCGCGAAGCTTTTGGTTGATGTCAGTCACTTCTAAGGGGTGAAAATTAAGGGTTGAAATTTTCAAGAGTGCCCTAGCTCGAAAACTCTCGAAATAAAGGTATCGTTTTTTCACCAATTTTAAATAGTATTGAATTTTTGAAAATTTTTGAGACCACCCGGAGCTCTGTAGGACAAACCGTTCGGTACCTACGAGTACTTGAAGGTTTTCCTTCGATAAAACAGAATCATGAGTGTGAATCGCAAAAGAGGTCTAATCTCCATTCAAATTTTATCGGACTAAAATGCGATCGTTGTTCATTTCTTCGATTTGTATACAGTTTTGCCTTCTGCGTAACCAGTAATCAAATTTTCATATGAAGCTTTCTATTTTTCCAATCGAGTGTGAAGCGTTTAGTTCTTTCTAATAAACTTGATTGTGAAGTTCACACCTTCCAGTATGGTGTGGTGGGTAGGACCTAGCTGGTAGGTAAAAAAAAATGTTGGTGGGTAAAAAACGCTGCAAATCATTGCTCAAAGGCTTCTTCACTCTTCAGATCACTGATCAGCTGAGTGAGCTCCGAAGCCATTTTCAATCCTTTTGAATGGAAGTGCTCTTTCAGGCGTCTCCAGCATTCGAGGAGATCTTCTTCACTCTTCAGATCACTGATCAGCTGAGTGACTCCAAAGCCATTTTTACTCCTATTGAATGGAAGTGCTATTCCAGGCGTCTCCAGCATTCGAGAAGATCTTCTTCACTCTTCAGATCATTGATCAGCTGAGTGAGCTCCAAAACCATTTTTACTCCTATTGAATGGAAGTGCTCTTCCAGGCGTCTCCAGCATTCGAGAAGATCTTCTTCACTCTTCAGATCATTGATCAGCTGAGTGAGCTCCAAAACCATTTTTACTCCTATTGAATGGAAGTGCTCTTCCAGGCGTCTCCAGCATTCGAGGAGATCTTCTTCACTCTTCAGATCACTGATCAGCTGAGTGAGCTCCGAAGCCATTTTCAATCCTATTGAACGCAGGAAGCTGAAATTTGAGAGGGGAGGTCAAGGGAGAATACAGATGGTGGTAGGTGCTATTAATGGAGAACCAGTGATCTATACAGAAGGGTGATCTATACAGAAAATAATAAACCTTTGAGCAATGATTTGCAGCGTTTTTTTCCAGTTTTCAAACAATGAATTTTGATTATTCATACCCAGTAACTTTTGATAGTAGGTTAATACTTATTTCACCAGGTTTTTTCAAATATATCTTCCGATATGTCGAGCATATCGAAAATATTTCTTCCAAAATAATGTTAGTAAATTTCAATTTGTCTACCTACTTACTTCTTCAAGTTTTTCCAAGTAGATACTCCGATATGTCCATAAATGTCATCCAAAATTATTTTTATAATGTTTTAAAACGATTAAATTCACCTACCTACTTCACACGTTTTTTAAAGTAGATCTTCCGATATATAAAAATATCGATATATCGAAATATCAATATATTTTTCCCGATATATCGAAGGTATCGATATCTCATTGACGATATATCATTCGATCGATATATCGATACATTTCATTCGATATGCCATCCCTATGTATAATATACTGTGATGTTCGAGAATCACAATCTTCACAGTGCGATCAGCTGATCCCGGACGCTGGGTAGGGAGAGTGCCCCCGCTCTCTACTTCCTCGGGCAGTCTGCATGGGAGAGCCTACTGAACTACCGCAAGTGGCTAATTCCTGCGATTTAATCAACACCTCTTCAATTTTTTTGCTCCTCGTCAACAAGTGGATCGCCGTCCAGAGACTTCAACCACGAGAGGAGTTGGATCGGCGGAGAAACTTCACTTCCTGGTCTTCCACCCTAGTACCTACCTACTGGGAACCCAAAAGCTTCAATTGATTCCTTGATGCCATTACCAACTTGGTGGGCATCCGCGGTGAGCGGCACTCTCCTTCTTCCTCTCTCTCGAATCACGAACATTCTTACCTAGTTTGAATTCAATTTTCCGAAATTTTGAGGCCCTTAGGGAACTTGGTTGAGGCTATAATAAATCTCTCAAAATTGTGCTACAATCTTTTCTTGTTTTTATTGTCAATCATTCTCCTAGAGCTCCTTAAAGGCGAGTACGCCCCCCATTCTCTGAGTAATTCATTTAAATAGGTAGATTAATATCACAATACTTTTCTACTCGATCGCAACACAAGAAGTATAAACCTGAATACTTACAAGAAGGGACTTTTGGTTCGAAATATTCCCCGGCGGATATTTGGCGTACGAGGCGTTTGAAATTGGAGCCATCGAACGGCATGGCTCCGTAGACTAGCGTGTAAAGAAGAACTCCTAATGACCTGCAGAAGATGATTAATTTATAGTTAACAACATTAAATAAGTGTTATAAATACGAGTAGTATAGTAAACCTCCTTGCAAAGAACTTTTATTGGATTCACCTATTCACGAGCCAAAATAATGCCGTCTGAATACAACTTCAAGGCGCAGTTTCGCCATACCTGTCACTAATAACCACCTCGAATCTGGAACCCTCAGCTCTTCTAGTAGTAGTTGATATGCACTTCAATATCTTTCATTAAATTTTGATGTTAGAGATAAATAATAATAATATAATCATACAGTAAAAATATTGTTGAATCATCAAAAATTAACTTCCCTGGACCGGGGATCGATGTCCTATCATTCCGATTCTGAATCGGAGCTCCTACCACTTGAGCTAAGGAAGCGAATGGACAGAAATGCAGAGAGGTAGCTGATCACAACATCTCCCCCGTTATCTTAGGTACTCCGTTACCTAGTCAGGGAGGCTGCTTTGGCCAGCGTTTTACAACCCAGTGAGAACGCGTATTTTTGACTGGCTTCGGAGTTTTTTGTTAGTAGAGAGTTTTTGCTTCACACGGTGGCGAGCTCCCGTGAACGTGAAGCTACGGAAAACTGGAGTTGATGCTAACCTCCCCACTCCTTTTTACCACGGGACCTGACTATTACCATGGAAATGGGACGCTCCTCCGTGGATTCTGTTATCATAACCTGACACCGCCACCATTCTGTCTCTGACAAGTTCGCCACCATTTTCGTTGATGTTGAAGTGGACGCCACAGAATGGAACCAACTACAAAAACCTAGTTTTGAGTGATCAAGCATCAAAGTTATTTCAAGTTTGTAAATCAGGTGATAATTTTATTGGAATTTGCTTCTCAAATTTAAATTAATGCCGCGTAATTTCCTACTTTGAGAGAATGCAATATCTGTAGTACAACGCCTAAAGTTAAAATTATTTGTGGTTGATTTCTATCTGCGATTTTGGAAAACGCTGTAACCAAATCTGAGTGATGAACCAACTCAGTTGGTTCCATTCTGAGGAATTCTAAACGACTATTCACATTTAACCTTCAGTTGTTTGTAATCCTAAATTCATCATTCTTCTAGAAGAAAGCGATACCTTACTCATGACCTCACCCTCACAAATCCTCAAAAAAATATTTTTATAGGTTTTTATATAATCCTGTCTCCATTTTTTTCCGACCAAACAATATTCTGGGTATTATTGGTAGGTGTAGTAGTATACAGGGTGTTTCACGATCAGTTTTCTTTCACTAGTGAAATATCAAATGAAATTATGATCAAGTGAACTACCAACATCATTTGTGATTAAATTCGGACCTCAAAATTCAACGTGTGTTAGGCAATGTTTATCTTATTAAAATTACTTTTCGCATGGGGAACTATACATATATTTATATACAGAGTTAAATAAACCTCTATTGAAGTTCCACTGCTGTGCTCTGTAATAACCTAAAGTAGTTTCAATGGGAGGTAGGTACTCATTTTTAAAGTGTATTATGGCAAGAATTGAAGAAGAAAGTAAAAGAAATCTTGGGATTCGCAAAACTAAAGCAATGTAATAACTGTTATCAGTGTGCAACCTACCTAAGGTTGCATCTTGCGGTGGCAGGCGTGGCAGGAACTTCACACGGGCGGGCTTCGAGAACACACAGCCACCGCGACAACTTCGGGAAACTTCGTACCTTTTCGGTCATCATCGGACCGCGTTATTTCCACGGACGGTGCCTCCCACAGTGCGCCCGTGTGAAGCAAAAACTCTCTATTGTTCCTTATTGACGGGGCGGGGGATCTGCTAACCTCAACGTTTGTCCGAATAGGCGGTGGATCGACTCATGTCTTGGGAGGGAGTTGTTTTGATGACTTAATCTTAATGAATTATTGTTTCTCTGAGAAATGCTGAGGAGACCATTCGGGTCTGGTACGACTGCGCCACATTGTTGGATCATCAAAAATTAACTTCCCTCGACCAGGGATTGATCTCTTATCATTCCGATTCTGAATGGAGCTCCTAACACTTGAACTAAGGAAGCGAATGGACAGAAATGCGAAGAGGTAGCTGATCGCAACAATATCTCACACAGTAGTAGGTAGGGATGGAATAACATATTTCTACGAGTATAATTGATCGTAATGGACTTATCGCTGGATTATCACTTCCACTTGAACTTGTTAAATGTAAAATGTCCATGTGAAATGATAAAAAATGGTCTAATGGCGATCTAACATTTTACTCAAGAAATATTCATGAATTTAATGATTTTTAGATCGATTATCGCTTCCATTTTTTCTTTCCTAGGAGTAGGTACAGAGAATGACATCGTTTGAAGTCCGTAGTTTGCTCTTATTTCTTAAATATTCTTGTCTGCTCCAGATCACACAGATATAGTTTCACTCAAACTACCTTCTCCTGCAAGACGTGCCAGTATTTGGACACACAGATATAGTTTCACTCAAACTACCTTCTCCTGCAAGAGGTGCCAGTATTTGGACACACAGATATAGTTTCACTCAAACTACCTTCTCCTGCAAGAGGTGCCAGTATTTGGACGACTAACGATTCAAAATAGTAAAACATTCACATCAAACTAACCAACAATCGACTTCTGGTCCGTGGTAAGGAATCCCCTTGACGATTTCCGGCGAAGCGTACAGGGGACTCCCACAAAACGTACTCAATAACCGATTACTATCAAAAACGTTACTAAGTCCGAAGTCTGCGATCTGTAAGAGAAAAATATCCAGATAACTGTGAATTGTAAATGTAAAGCAAAATCATAACAGAACCATTATCTTTCTGAATAAATTGAAAATGAAGTACGAATCCATTATGAATTCTTTTTACTACGAAATTTCTTTAAATATTATTCAAGAATACCTCTACAGTCTACACCCATACATACCTTAGCGTTGCCTTGTTCATCTAAAAGAATGTTCTCCAATTTAAGATCACGATGACAAATTTGATGCTGAAACAGTTGAAACAATGATTTAAATTAAATACAACGAAAATTAATTGTAATATTGTACACTATGTTTAGTCTGCGTATCACAATCTGCAGGAGAAGAAGAGGAATAAGAAAAAGATCTATTTAATATCTTGAGGATGGTCCTCCCTCCTAGTACTTGAGTATCTCTTCTATATGTTTCTTCCAATCACCGAAATTCACCCATTATCAGCTGCACAATCAATCGGGAGAGTAACACACAGGAGAGATACATAGAGGTCTTTACTGTTTCAATAATTACATATCGGTTACAAATTCCAATATTTTGATTCCCTTACTTTATGACAATAGTAAACAGCCATGGCGATTTGTCTGAAGATCCGTCTGGCTTCGGATTCTTCCAAAACCTTCTGTTTGCTAAGGTAATCGTAAAGTTCGCCGCCAGCAGCGTACTCCATTACCAAAACCATTTTATCTCGATTTTCAAACACTAGAAAAGACAATGGGTAACCTTTATTCTTGTATCGTAATAAAAAGAGAGATTAATAGTGGGAGCAAAATGAGTGAAAAATAACAATAATTGGTGCATATTGCTAATCGAATGACGCCATCAATATGTGAGCGTTGAGTTACAAGACATCATATCCAGTGGTTCCCAATAGGTGAGTACCGACTTGCAGTGTTAAAGGACAAGGATTGGCAAGGGTTGACAAATTATTCACACAGCTGATCTGACTTTCTCTCAGCCACTTCCAGTGTTGCCCAAGTGGAGAAATTACCTTAATCACGATCGCTTCCAAAATACTGACATGAAATGCTGAAAGTCTTCAGTTCAAACAGATTCCTATAGACGGGAATGGAAGAAAATGGCAGTGGAATTACAAGTTTCCCCGAAGCTCATAATTGAGAAGCTGCTGCCTGTCTATGAGTCTAGGATATCGAAGGGGCAGAACAGGGTAACGACTTCCGCCTACTCTCATTAAAAATTTGCTCGACCAGGAAAAGGCGGGTTTCTTATCATATTTTACTACTGTTTTGAATGTTCTTCTACGAATCCCATCCACGTTTCATAGTCCATTAAAAAACCGTTATCTCTGGCAATGAGACTAGAGGCGACTACCTCCACGCTCGAACGACCGTCGGCAGATAATCCGCCGGTCGAATACTCAATCTCAATCAAGACCAGCGTGAAAACTAGTTCCAGTCGGCAAACGCTTTATTTTGTAATTAAAAGTTATCATTCGAGCCGATCATATTTTAGTGAAGTGGTAAAGAGCTCTAATCTTCATTCACAGGCAAATCACCTAAAAACGCGTTGGGGCGTGACGTTTTTTTTTAACGGGCAAGAAGACACGAGCAACAGTTCCAGCCAAACTGTCATATCGCACTGAGTTGGTTAATATTCACTTCGACTTTGAGCCAGGGAGGAAGAATGAACGTTAGCCGATGGATACTAGTTCTTGCAGTGGTGATTTCTTTGATCGTGGGAAATGAAGCAGGTGAGATACGAATGTAACTACGTTTAAAATTAAAGTCGATACTGAACTTTACCAGGTAAGAGAATGTGCATGTATCAAAATTGGTTTCTGCCATTGAGCATCCCTTCCCTCAACTAAGTGACCGAAAACGGCTGATTTCAGTAGATTTGGAAACACTGAATTTGCTTCCCTTTCAGACCGACTACTGAAACTAAAGCAACGACTTTCTAGCTGAATCAATCACCCCAAGTCATTAGTTGAGAGTGATGTGACAAGTTATATTGAAAACAATGATGTCTTCCGAGCTATTCTAGAGATGAAGGGAAATCGAAATAATACCTTAGTAATAATAATATACAGGTACCTAATATTCAATATACAGGGTGTCCCAGAAGTTATGGTCCACCCTCCGGCATTTCCGTAATTAATTGGGTGAAAAAATGGGCCCAACACCATTTTTCAAATGTGTTTGTACAAAATTCAGGAAAAATACTTTTGCGCAAAAAATTGCGTGCAATTGACACTAACTTGGTTTTTTCAAATGGGAATCCCCATTCAGATTCTACGTCAAATTTTATGAGAAATTCATACCCGAACCGATGTTTTCCTCGCGCGCAACGTGACCAGGGTGCGCAAAAGTGCATTTTTTTAAACCCCAAGTGTGGCACATGTTTTTTCATTATTTTTGACGCTGAATCACGTAGTGATGTTCTTTGTTCGATTCCATCGTTATTTTTCCAAATTTAGAAGGAAAAATTATTTTTTTGGACTTTATTTTCCCTCCCCCTTCCGCAACACGGGCTGGGGACCGACTATGGCGGGATTAAAAATAAATTCCTCACTTCTAAATTTAAAAAAATATAAATTGGAAAGAAGGTAGGTACTTAACTACTTTAATGTGAAAAAAAATTAAAAAGCTTCTCATCTCAAAATTTTCAAAAAAATTAAGTTACAAAATTTCCAAAAAAAATAGTAATAAAATACTAAGATAATAATAATGAAACTAAAAAATCACAGCAACTGCTCGAAATTACCTCCTTCGGCCTGCAGACCAGTAACAAGTAACTTTTATTTTTTTTTAAGGTTTTTAGACGAGAAGCTTTTTGATTTTTTTTAACATTAAAGTAAGTAAGTTCCTACCTACATTCCAACATTTTTTTTAAATTTAGAAGTGAGGAATTTATTTTTAATCCCCAGTAGCCGGCCCCCAGCTCGTATTGCGAAAGGGGGAGGGAAAATTAAAGTCCAAAACCATAATTTTTCCTTCTTAATTTGGAAAAACAACGATAAAATCGAAGAAAGGACCTCACCACGTGATTCAGCGTCAAAAATAGTGAAAAAACATGTGCCATACTTGGGGTTAAAAAAAATGAACTTTTGCGCACCCTGGTCTCTTCGCGCGCGAAAAGTATCAGTTGTGCGCAATGAAAAACATCGGTTCGGGTATGAATTTCTCATGAAATTTGACGTAGAATCTGAATCTGCAATAAAAAAAAAATGGGGGTTCCTATTTGAAAAAACCAAGTTAGTGTCAATTGCGCGCAATTTTTTTGCGCAAAAGTATTTTTCCTGAATTTTTTACAAAAAAATATGAAAAATGGCGCGCAATTTTTTTGCGCAAAAGTATTTTTCCTGATTTTTTTACAAAGAAATATGAAAAACGGGCCCATTTTTTACGCAATTAATTACGGAAATACCGGAGGGTGGACCATAACTTTTGGGACACCCTATAGGTACAAGACAATGAACAATACTGTGGCAAAGTAATAAAATGCATTAAGTCTGCATGTTGTTAAGACTCAAGCCAGCCCTTCAGTAATGCTGAGCAGCATTTGAACTTGCTGGAAGAGGAGTAATACGAGTACATCAATTTCCTCGTCTAAATTTTCCACGATATTATGAAGAGAAACAGCTCTTATGCTTAACGTTGCTTTACGTGCTTCGGTAGGGCTGAATGGTATGTGAATTTAACTGTTCTGTCTTGTTCTTTTTCTCACTATTTTGGATGGGGTGAAAAGGGAGAACCCACGCACATTCTCTTTCCTACAGGACTGCAGCCTTGGCCATGAAAGGGGTTAATTGCAAATCTCATTGCGAAATTCTTGATTCAACAGGCTGTAGGGAAGGAAGCAGCAAGAAAATCAAATGTAACAACTGCCGATGCATTAATGGAGACTGGGCATGCTCGAGAATGTTTTGCCCGTGAGACGAATCATCCAACCAACCGAACTACGACCACTTCAATCAAACCGCTTCACTCGATCATTCATCAATCATCGCCCTCACAAGTCAAACTGATCGGGTGGAAATCAGGAATAATTAAGAAAAGTGAAACCCTCCCAATTCCACTCGTTTCTTCGTCTAGCTCAATAGTCTACCAAGGTAGGTAGGCATTTTTTTGATACTTCTAGACGAAGCGCCTTTTACATTGATTACCTACATAATGTTCAGATACTTAATACTGGAATTCTTTTCTATATATCTAACTATTAAATTGAAGCTAATTAGGTGTTCAGTTAAAATATATATATAGCTTTTTCAGATTGAATTAAACAGTTTTCAAAATGAAGTCAACACTTTTCAGAATGAATTGAACAATTTTCAATATGAATTAAGCGGTTACCAAATAAACTAAATGACACACTGTCGCCTTTCAAATATTAATGAAGGGGATAACGCTGGGTTCCTCTTTCCGTCTGTTCTTGGCCAATCAGCGGGCAGAACGGAGAGACGGAAACGCAGAATCGGACGCTTGTGAACCCACCTTAACAGTCGACGGACGTGATTGCAGCCACCCCTTGTCGAATCGCCTCTTGAAGAAGGTAGTCTTTAGGATAATACTCACAACTGATTTTATTTTGGAGAAGGCATATTCCACTGGGTTCAGCTTTGGGGTTTACGGTGGCAAAGAATGTAAATTCATGTTCAAAGAACTCGCTAACTCACCAACTTCCACAGAACGATGTATTCTAGCATTGCCCAGTGTGGTATCTCTCGTAGTCGTACAGTTATATACGAACATAAATCTAATATAATATATTAGATTCAAATATTATGTGAATTACGCGAGTACCAGACAAGAAGTCAAATATTTATTGTTTATACTGAAACTAGTAACCAACCCGGTTACCATCATCAGGTTGCTACATCCTGTAGCCTCACATCCTCGCATCCTGTAGCCTTTGAGGATTTTCGTCCGGCCCCCTCTGGTGCCGTAGTTGGTCAGCATGCTTCTTCCGGTGTACCCCGGCAACGTTTACCAAATACGAGTAGAGCCCTATTTTTTTCACCACTCTTCCTGTTTCGTAACCTCTTCCCGTAGTGTTCAGCACCCAAACTTTCTGGCCCTCTTCGAACTCTCTTAACTTGGCCTTCCTATCATGGTCGACTTTTTGCTTTACTAACGATGCGTCAATATAACTGGCAGTGCATGGCTTCAGTAAGTCCAGTCTCGTTCTGATATTGTGCCCAAACATCATCTCTGCTGGCGTCCTTCCCGTCGTTTTCTGCGGAGTGGTTCGATATGATATCAGGAATGTTTGCAACCTCAAATCCAAATCTTTGATTGAGCTTAGCGCTTTCATCCTCGGTTTGAATGTGCGGACCTCCCGTTCGGCCAATCCATTTGTCTTTGGATGATATGGGATGGGGTTGACCTAATGTGCCTAATATTGTTTCCTTCACAAAATTCCTTAAACTCCCGCCCCACGAACTGTGGTCCGTTGTCCGACACAATGCATCTTGGGAGCCCGAAACGACTGAAAACTTCCCTCAAAAGTCATATGGTACTATCCGTGGTGGTCCTCTCCATCTTGAAAATTTCTAACCACTTAGTGGTGGCATCTACCACTAACAACCACATAACCACATTCTTCCTTGAAAGGGTCCACAAAAATCCACCTGAATCCTAGTCCAAGGTTCTTGTGGTACCGTCCAGGAGTACAAGGGAACTTCCATTTCTACTGGTCTGGTGGCCTGGCAGAACATACACTGTTGAACAAGTCCCTCTATATCTCTGTCCATGTTCGGCCAATAGACATGGGTTCGGGCCACTGATCTCATTCCACTAATTCCTGGATGCCCTTCATGTAATGTATGGAGAACGTGTAGTCTTAATCTGGCTGGAATCACTAGCCATCTCCTCCAGAGCAGCATATTCTTTTCCTTAGACAATTCTTCTTTTTTTTTCGAAATAAGTGTGCAACTCTTCTGGCGACTCCTGTTTTGACCGTGGCCACCCTATCCCTATGAATGTGATCACTTTTGACAGTGCAGGATCTTTCGTTAGCTCTTCCTTCAATAGCTTCTGGCTTAACGCTACATCTCCCAGCCTAATGAGATTTAATCTCCTTCCATACGTGACTCCACCCAGCAGATAGATAATACATGTTGCCGAGTTCACAGAGAAGGTATTTCCATTGCGTGAAAGATACACTCAGAAGAGATTATCAACAGAGTATGTACGCCTGTACGATCTTCTTTCCCATATTTTCCCCAACTGGTCAACTCGTTCAAGTTAATGTTTACATGATTTTGAAACTCGTAAAAGAAAGTGTTCATTTATTTTTGTAAATTGATTTACTCATGTTGTAAATTGCTAATTTCATTTTCGGAAGTGTTTAATTCATTTCGAAACTTGTTTAATTCATTTTGAAAAGTGTTGACTTCATTTTGAAACTGTTAAATTTAATCTGAAAAAGCTACATACAAGTGGAAAGTCAAATACTGATGTACTTCAAAGTTTCATAGATAAATTATTGACATGTTTATTACTTCCAACTTTGTGAATTTTTTATAAAGATATAGGTACGAGTAGAATATTCCTTATTAATAAATTATTAAAAATGACCTTATTTTACCCTTCAACATTTAAAACAATATTTTTCGATTCATTTACTCCAATTGTTATTTTATTACTTTGTTACTGCGATCAATAAACCAATAGTTGAAGTGTCTTTTATATTACCGACTGTACGTATGGATATACAATATGAAAAAACGTTCTAAACCACAGAATATTAAGTGATGAATAATGTATTTATGGCGAATTCACCAGCTTGATAAAAACATAAATTTTATCAAATGTATGTACAATACTAATTGATTCATACATATTTTCATATTTTTTATTTCTTCAATCCTCACCTAATCCGCAATGTCACGTATTAATACAATAAATATAAATATGAGGTACCTCTTATTATTATATTGGCGTCCATAAACATACTTTCCATGCAATATGTATTATTCATGACAAAAATTCGAATTTTATAACACGATTTTTGTACGTATTTTGCATTTTTTAAACCAAGATTGTACGTTTAACGATCTTTTATTACTTAAAATCATTTTATTTTTAAAATGAGCTATTACGAACGGAGATCTAAGGGAGTGAAAGATAATAATAGCTAAAGCTCAATCGACAATAGGGGGCGGTGCCAAGTCTTCGAGTTTTAACTGTCAATAGATGAGAAGGGACGGAGTCGGCGGGGTTTTTGATGGTTCGTTGCTGGCTGGCGCCGTTGAAAATCATTTACATCTCTTACCCTCCGTTAAAGATAAAAGGAAAGTGTACGCACTCGGCACGGAAGTTAGTATTTCTTAATCCGATGTGGATTTGAGGATTTCGTTGTTGGTTAACATCTATATTTAGGACAAATCTGTCAAGAATCAACAAAACCTTCAAGATCATGTTTCTAGAATTGTAACAGATCGATAGTTCATTTAGTAATTTTTCTTTCCCTTAATGAATTTCTATTAGTGAAAATTTCAATAAAAAATATAGCTCTTCAATTTGTTAAAAATTTTTTTTAACTGTTATATTGTTGGTAATGAGGAATTTCACCATGTCGGAATTTCCTATTTTTGACCCCAAAATCGGATTCAGCACCTCGAAAAACCCCCTAAGGCAAACTTTCAGCCCGAACTTCCTAATTTACGAATAAACAAAACAGTGTAGAAAATACGAATATTTAAAAAAAAAAACGGGAAAATGACGTCATCCTGGAATAGTTCATTTATGGCCGCTTGAAGCGCTGAGATCGAGAAATCTATAGTCCCCAGATGCAAAATTTCATGAAACAGTAAAGTTCGAAATCGAAAAACTGAAGAAAAAAAAAGAAAAATCAAGATGGGGAAAATTAGGTTTCCCCTGTTTTTGTTTGATAACTTTTCTCTTAGAAAACACGATTTCGTCGTCCCAATGGGCAACACTGGGAGGAGACGGCTATCTGAACAGCCCAATCAGCGAGCGTTCCCGCTTCACGTCCGTTTTCCTGGTTAGTTTTGAAATCAAAAATTTTGATTGTCTCCCAAAAATAACAGGAGACTTATTTTCCGAAATCAGCTCGATTTCCCTCTACTCTATTCCACACCATTAACTATTCAGGAAAAATGCAAACAGAATTCGGTGAAATTCCTCATTATTTGAGGCAATCTGATTTATTGGTTGTACACCTTCCATACACAATAATAAAGCCAAGACTCCCTTCACGATTCAGGAAATAAATTAATAAAAAACACAAAGTTTACTCTTTTGGTTTACCTGGCCCTAAATCTCTCGTATTGGTTGTTTTTAGAGGCATCATAGACTGTCGATATGCTTCAGTATGCTTCAAATAATCAATTACAACGGCCTCCTTCGAATGTCGGCCAAAATTAACCAATTTTCTTGGTGTGTTCAATAACTGGTTAGCCGTATTTCAGTACTTTCCCCGATGAAATCCAATTTTTGATGATTTAATCAATCGAATGTCGGCCATAAATGACCACTTCTCTTGGTGTGTTGAATGACTGGTTCATCATATTTCAGTATTTTCTTCGATATTTGATGAAATGCGAATCAGTCGATCCTCCAAAGACCGAAAATTAGTGGTGGTAACACAAATTTTTCAAGAAGTACGCTTTCAAGTCATCACTAGGAAGAGATCAGCAGATTGTTCATCAGTAAGAATTGTTTTGCAATCGTCGAACATTAGATGAAACCCACAAAACGAGAAATGAATGTAAGAATATGAAGCAAGAGATAAGAGACAGATCAATGATGGCTGAAGTTTGTGTTGAGTAGGGATGGGTATCGATACTCGATATTTCAAAATATCGATACTTTCGTACCGATACTCAATATTTTAGTATCGATACTGCATTATCCGATATTTTTGGATATCGATACTTTGGATCCGATATTTCTAAATATCGATACTGTTCTCGCGGAAAATTCAAGGTTCTTGCTCAAAAATGGGGGTCACGTTGATCCCCAGGAATGAAGGTTAGCATCTCACATTGCTCGTCCTAGGATAATCACACGTTGACATGAATCTCACAGTGCTTGTGGCATGCTAAAACTCTCTACTTAACGAAGGTAGAGAGGCTATTGGGTCATTACTCTTTGATTGCACAAATAACGTTTATATCATTGAAAAAATCACTCTGCTTGGACTCTTGATAGTAAAAAATGAATAAAAGTTGATGAAAAAATTATTTTTCTTGAGAAAATTGGATAATATTGATAGTTTGTGACACTAAAGTATCGATACTCGATATTTTAAAATATCGATACTCAACAATACTTGGGCCAACAATACTTGGGATATCGATACTCAGATACGATACAGTATCGATACAAAATATCGATACTTTTATAACGATACCCATCCCTAGTGTTGAGTGCTTATCACTACCTTATCGCTATTTCTTCTCAGTTCACTACGAGTATCAATCGATTATTGCTAGTATCGATCGAAACAATGAAACAAGAAGTATGGTGGGATGACATCGAAGCGTTTATCGATGTTTCCCCTCAAAATACCGGTCCCAATGTTTTTGAGGCATCGATGGTTGGTTATCGATGTTTTCCACACCCCAATTGATCGATGTTTCCTTTTTTACCCTAGACTTGGAAACTTACTTACCTAATAAAGTACTTTCATTTTCTCATACCTTCATCAATATGTTCAACGTCCTACGATAAGGATCATTTTCCACTATCACCTTCTTCAAAACCACCAATAACAATTTCAACGATAGTTGAATGGGAAAAAGTTGGAATCTATTTTGTTTCCAATAATTATCCACTATCGATGGTAGCCAGCCGATGTTTTAAAATTTCGATACATCAATGTTTCTTGTTTTTGGCCAACCCTACTATGTGCTGGTATGTTGGCACTAACATCGATAAAACACCATTAAATTTCTATTTAAAAAATTCTTACCTTCATAAATGTGAATAATGTAGGGGTGACGGAGAGAAGACATGATCTGAATTTCTCTTCTTATCCTGATCAAGTCCGCTTCTGTTTCAATTTTGCATTTTTTTATAGTTTTTATCGCAACCTGACAAAAGGAAGACGATTATTTTGATTAATAACGAGAGTGATTAGACAAAATCAAAATAAATTTATAGATATGAGGCGATGCAATTAAGGTTCTCATGTTGATAACAATTTATGAAATTCGTAGGAGATCTGCTTGAAAATCGGACTGTAATATCGAGTAGTAATTCAGGGACAAGGAATTGACCGAAGACAAAGATTTTGGAACCAAAATTGTACAGAAAAAACACTAGTGGAGTGGAAATATGAATATATGAATGGAAATATGAATATTTTAGAGCCCAAATTTGATTGACCACGAATACAGCTTTCTGATTTTCGAAATTCATGAAAGCAACAGTCTAGGGAATTGAAAAACTGGAATATTGCCGCTGGAATCTTCAAAATCTAACAAGCCGGCGAAAATGGGAAAAACTCAACTGAATTAACAGTTTTCCCATTTTTATCTGGCAACAATTACTGTTCGATTTTGATGATTCCAGCGGCAATCCTTTAGTTTTTCAATTCCCTAGGCCGATGTACTAATGAATTTCCTAAATTCTTGTAAATTCCAAATTTAAATACAATTTTTTAAAGTTTGTGCGCCGGTTATTTCGGGAAATACTGACCCGGAATGCTCGTCCGACTGAGAACCACTTAAGCTATGCAGTTGTACACAGTTTTCAGGCCCTCGTGATGAGCACCGAGAAATAGGAATATTCCTCACCTTGCAAATTGTCAATAAAAATAGGGGGGAAATATACGATTCAGAGACCTTTACGGAAGAAGAGCCTGAGTCATGAAATTATTCTACAGCTAAACTTTTAGCCGAAAAGATAAAAAGGTAAACACAGGGCAGGTTGGAAGTTGAAAAAAAAGTTGAGTTGTCGGTGGACTCTATTTTTATGCCTCCCCTGATCTCACTCGATTCTTTTAACGTGAATCTGACGCTTTCTAGACAGAATCCAGCACGAGTATTCGTCAAAATGATAGGATTTAAGTTATTTAGCGTACAAGAGAATAGTTTATGTATTACCTACTACCTAGGAAAACAGCATTTTAGAATTCCGCATTGTGGTTTTAAAATATTCGTAAAATACTGATGAGGTACCTACGGTATCTTAATTGTCTTACCAGATGAAACATTTGTTTAGCTTCGTGTTACTAGGCAGTATCCATAGAGGAGGTGGCAACTCCCGCTAGGCGCGCTGACGGTAAAAGTAGTTTCCGTATGACCAATAGAGTGCTCTCGTTAAAATTACCTTGGAGAGATCACATAAACTTTTTACGAATGCCAATTTTTTCCATTTTTTCTATTGATGGGCGAGATGACTCTGGGCTTTTTGGGTCCTTTTTGTAATAGTTAAAAGAGTCTTATCGACATTATTTCATATAAGACAGAGGACATATCATCCAACTTAACAACATAATTAACGTTGAAAATTATCAATGGCACTCGAAAAAAGTTGATGTGATCTCTCCAAGGCAATTTTAATCAGAGCCATCTATTGCGTGTACGAGAAACTACTTTTACCACCAGCGTGCCTAGCGGGAATCGCCACCTCCTCTATGGATACTGCCTTGTCCTTCGTATTAATCCGACCAAGTTTGTTCTTATTTTTGACCAACTTCAACAGCGTCAAAGGTGCACGAAGGAAGGAGGTATACAGTTTTGAATGCTACTTTTGATTTGCGCTCAAACTGTAATCACAAAACACTGGTGGCAGCGGTGGTTCTCACCATGAACACACGTTTCACTGTTTGTGATGGGGGAGAATTTATGATAAGGCCATGTCGAAGAGAGAATTCAAGCTTCTCCTTTTGAACAATTTCAACAATACTGGCAGACCGAAAAGGCTAACCTAATGAACCAATTGCAAGCTGAATGGAGCACTTCGTTGGCAGAACTGCGTATTGCTATGCCAAATGACTGGACCCAGAATCTGATTGATTTTCGAAATGTTTTATCGCCAGTACCTCAACAGGGTCAAACATCGAGGAATAGGCTCAGATAAGGTTAGAATGGTTAGTGGTTAGTTTACAAACTGCAGTTTGAAGATATAGCTAGTCGGAATGGATGGAAGATCAGATTGATCGCATTGATTGATTGAATCTTTTTATTTACCCACCGGGGAAGATTAGGGCCATGAAGCCCTCTCTTCTACCTTCCCTGGACAAATTAGTCAGCATCTTGCAATCGCCAAATAAATACACTTATCAATTAAAAAACGTCCGCCAAGTTGGGTGGGCAGTATAGCTTCCTCACTCATTGTAACATGGACGTATAGAATCAGTTGGCGAAAAAATTATGATTCAAAGAGTTATTGAATACCAAAATATTGGCGATAATATGCGGGATAGGGTTGCAGGTATTAATGTTTATAATATTTTTATAATTTTTATAAGGTATTATAGTTTATAATATTTTGTATTTTCAACGTAGAATTTTATTTAGCGGTCCACCGTCTAGGACCTAAACCACACAATCCCTGAAAATTTCATCGAAATTGGTTGAATAGTTGCGGAGTTTTGGTTGTAACAGTAAATTTAAAGTTCGCGCATGCGCAGCGGCTATTGCTTGACCAATTTGATTGAAACTTATAGGGTGTCTCTTAGAAGTTAGTCCCTAACTAACCTCTAAATTTGAGCAAAATCGGTTCATTAGAAACCGAGAAACCGAGGTTCCAGGAAATTCACGTTTGCGCATGCGCACTCGCTCCTATTGGTCCGAAGGTGCTGAAATTGATAGGGGACCGTCTAGGACCTAACCCGCACAATCCCTGAAAATTTCATCAAAATCGGACCACAGGTTAGTATAGTTTTGCCCGGGACAAGGATTGACCACAGACAGACAGACAGACACGGAACCAAAATTGTTCGGGAAGCTCTAAAACGCAAAAAGCAAGTGGAAATTTTGATTTTGGAGGACATTTTTTTTTTTTTTTCACTTCTTTCACGAATACAAAGCTTCCCTACCTTCGGTAGTGAGGAAGCAAAAAAAAATAGAATCACAAAATAAATTAATGGTTTTTATACCATAACTCCACCTTAAAAATAACGCAAAAAAATGAAAACATGTAGTAATGCTCCACCGAATCACATTATCCTCCCACATAGTTCTCCAATAGCATCTTCTTGAAACTTTCTTTGAAGGCATTGGGTTATAACGAAAGGTCAAAAAGCGCTAAGTTATCATTATACACTTTACACGCCTACACTAAAAAACGTCTGCCAAGTTGGGTGGGCAGTATAGCTTCCTCACTCATTGTAACATGGACGTATAGAATCAGTTGGCGAAAAAATTATGATTCAAAGAGTTATTGAATACCAAAATATTGGCGATAATATGCGGGATAGGGTCCGTCTAGGACCTAACCCACACAATCCCTGAAAATTTCATCGAAATTGGTTGAGTAGTTGCGGAGTTTTGGTTGTAACAATAAATTTAAAGTTCGCGCATGCGCAGCGGCTATTGCTTGACCAATTTGATTGAAACTTATAGGGTGTCTCTTAGAAGTTAGTCCCTAACTAACCTCTAAATTTGAGCAAAATCGGTTCATTAGAAACCGAGGTTCCAGGAAATTCACGTTTGCGCATGCGCACTCGCTCCTATTGGTCCGAAGGTGCTGAAATTGATAGGGGACCGTCTAGGACCTAACCCGCACAATCCCTGAAAATTTCATCAAAATCGGACCACAGGTTAGTATAGTTTTGCCCGGGACAAGGATTGACCACAGACAGACCGACAGACACGGAACCAAAATTGTTCGGGAAGCTCTAAAACGCAAAAAGCAAGTGGAAATTTTGATTTTGGAGGACATTTTTTTTTCACTTCTTTCACGACTACAAAGCTTCCCTTCGGTAGTGAGGAAGCAAAAGATCTCGCCGGTAATTCCATCCGATGGGCTGGGACTTTCAACAACCGGTTCTGGCTTAAAGTGCTACTCTCCACAGATCCAGACATAAATACAAGTTGCTCGTGTAGTACAAGTAGTCTTCTGTACTTCAGCACCTTGAAAGTCAGCGGCGACGCGTAACTTCTTCTTCTCCGCAATCTTCTGCCATCTCAAACGCTTGAAGTGGGGGCTAACGCTCTCAAAGATCTTGAGTCGCAGTGCATCATTGATTGGGGCAGCTCTGGAAGTACTTCCCCAAGTAGAGATAAGGGCGTACGTCGATTCGATGATGTGGGTACGAAAAATAAACCCAAAGTTGGACATAAATACCCGAAAATATGGGCCGATTTTGGTGATATTTTCAGGATGCGGTTGCTCGCGACGGTCCCATACGAATTTAATCGACATAACGACACGCCGTGCCAACAAGTTTACAAGTCACTTAAACATGACTCCTCACGAATAATAGTTTGATTTTACTCAAATTTTGAGTGAACTCAGTAGGGGAGCTGGATCCAAGAAAAATTCGTCATCATAATCGTAAACGGATTCTCAATCGTGTTGACGTTTATCAACTTAGAAAACCGCCAACACGATCGTGAAAATCAACTTTCTCACAGGGGCTTAATGACGCAATCATGTTTACACCAATCAATTGTATTTAATTTTCAAAATAGCGACGTTATTCACCAAAACGTACAGATTTTTCCTATCTGGAATTGATTTGTTTATAATGTCTTGAGTATTCCATTGACTCTAGCCTTGAATCCGGTAGGTTTGAGCCTCGTTTCCACTAAATGCGATTTTTTTGCAGTTTACAACTCTGCCCAGACGATGAAAACCAGAATAGAAGTTTGACCTTGACTTTTTCGCTTCGAATTGACAATTTCTCGGGCAAATCAATAAATCACTATTACCTTAAAATTAGGTATCGATAAATTAGAATATCTAAGATCTGACTCTAACCTCCTGGCCGGTCTCCTTGTTAACTCCTAACTGGACTTTGCCGTAGGTCCCTTGACCCAGTTTTGCGATCGTTTCAAACCTGCGAAAGGAAAACACATTCAATAAGATGCAGAACGAGATGAAAAAAAAGGCAACTGGAAAGTCCGAGCGCGAGTTTTGTAGGTATCGGCAAATTTTCTACTACAAATCAGCAGGAATTTTGAAGAGAAGAAATGGGTTAACCCATTTCCGGCCACTGATGCGTTTTCGCAACGACTTTTTTTTAAATATTGAAAATAGTGGAAAATCTTCGTAGGAGAATTTTTTCTCGTTCATGCTGTTCCTATACTCGTCAAAAAAATCCTTCGACATCGGAGCTTTGGATTTTTTTTTTTTTTTTTTGAAAAGGAGGCCTTTTGGCCGAAAGCATGATTACCTATGGTGGCTCAAATTCGGATAGAAATTACATCGATTTGGAAGACTGAGGCCTCTTAAATCCCATTAAAATGTAAAATTCATAAAATTTGGAATCTTTTCGCTCTCAATTGGTGAGCAAATTATGCCTTATTTCGGTCGACATCTTGTAAAAGATTTCATCATCCTCCTCTCACTTCTCTGTTATTTCCACCCTTGGCTTGAAATGGGTTAAGCAGAATTAAAATTTTGTTCCAAATCAAGAAGATTACAAAGTTAAATTTAAACGTTATCAAAAAAGGAGTAAACGAAAATTGGTCCTGTAGATGCTGCCATCTCTTATCTCAAAATCGCACTATAACCTCGAGGCATTTCGCCCAAGTTCATAGGTAACAATAGAACCAAGAAAGCACAAAGATTTTGCACATTACGGACATCATCTTATTCATAATTTATTTTAACGTACTTTCATTCAAATTTAAAGGAATAGGCTTCCAAATTCCACCTCAGTGGAACATACACATAAATTTTACTACGTGTAGCAATACCTGTCATCACCTGCGAAAAATAATAGAATTTTCATAATTGATTCGTAGAATACGTAACAACCGAATTACCTTTGTTTTAACTTTCTGCGGTGGTTGTGAAGAGTAACTCCGCCTGTGCTCTCCAGGCCTCCCATGATGTTGTTTATGGACTCCGGCACGACCATTTTGCCTGTGGTGATATCTCACTGAGAACAGAAGAAAAATTGTCAGCGAGGACTAAGTAGTCAAAATATTAGCATGGAACATGTTTTTGCCTTAACCGGGCAAAAACGTGACGAAACCATGGAACGAAAGTAGCGCGGTATTTTGTAATAGAGAGTTACAGCGGGCCAAGATATGTACAAAATCGCGAGACTCACGTTGAATGACGTGAGGTTCACAGAAGACGGTTGACTCGGCCCTCTCGCGTTTTTGACGTGAGAGTCGCTTTTCGACGTGAGATAACCTACTAGGTCAACTCCTTGATTTTGTGACTGAGCTAATGGCTGTCGTCAATCATCTGATCAGTCTGTTTCTTTCGTTTTGAAGAGTTTCGGTGAATCTTTTGCGAGTTCTTTGTCTTTGGGGTCTCGGTAAAGTGAATTGAAATTAGAGAGTTTTTGGTGCCAAAATCTCACGGGCCTCGTTAGGAGGAGACTAGCACGAGCAACAGAGGATGCTACCCAGTTGAAGTAGGAAGGACGTTAACTTTGGACAGGGGGGGGGGAATGGAGGCGCTTGTCACGGTGGGCCTCGAGGAATGGGATGTCAGGAGGCAAATCCATCGTCACCCGTGAACTCTGTGCTGTGTGAAGAGGTTCCACGGGCCCGTTAGTGGTTTCCAAAAACTCTCTATTGGAGAATTGGTCCCTTATACATTTTGCTTGAAGTGAATATTGCTCCCTTATACATTTCGGTCTGTTGTGGCGTCTGAAGTGTGGATGGCGGATGTTTGATCTCGATGACATCAGTTGGACGATCGATATCAATTTCTTCCCCATTGAAGGCAAGTTTCCTCTACCTTTTTGACTGACTTCGTATTTATTTTACTTCAAAAAGGTAATATTGGAATATAATACAAAAAGAATGATTAGTCCGAGGTCTATCATAAACTACCAATCTCATTGAATTCGGTTGTCTGTCATCTACTCCTCATACAAGGGGATGGACTGAAATGCACGATTAGGTGCTCACATTCATTTTGCATTTATTCATTTATACTTTTACGATTATTTTGGGTAATAAACGAGCGTACTTCATTGATTTCCTTATATTTTCCTTTATCGGTTCAACGAAAACAAAAACCACGGATTGAGTTTATTGAGTTTAGCATTACCTATGGAGTGTTGAAAAATCTAAAGCAACGTCAATCACAGGATGGACGTGAGACTCACGTTGGAAAGTGAGCTCCACTCGATGCTCGCCCTAGCAGCTTCTCACGTCTGAACGGTTCCAAATGTTGCTGTAACTCTCTATTAGAGACTTACACTTGAATGAAAATTCATTACCCCAGAAATTTAAAAACAAACATATATGCAACTACCCCATTACTATAAACATTCTGTTGGAATTTGGCGTTAGGGTTTTTTGTGTCATTTTGGGAGTTTAAAAAAATCTTTAGTAATTGTCTTTGATTTGTTGTTGTTAAACTCCTTAAATAATAGTTATATAGTATGTGGTAAACGCAACCCCACTGTAGATGCGGATAGCGGTGTCAAGTTCTATCTATCGAATCTTAATTAAGAATTTGTCAGTATAGCGGATTGAAAGAGATCACGCTGATCTTGATTCAAATCAAGAGGTATTTCTATACAACTTCCTGCTAAATGCCTACCCAATACAGTCAAACCATAATAATACATACAATACTGTACTTAGATTAACAAGAACGTACATAATTCACGAATAATTAATTTTCCAGTGATAAATCGTAAGTTACTCCAGTCAGTACAGAATCGTTAAAGTGAAGTGAAGAGCGCCACTTGCAAAAGGGTCTAAGTGCCATTTTTTCACAATGAGCTTTTTTCGTTGATTTGGGGCCTATGTGCCTCAGTGGAGTTACTCTGAGAATATTATGACGATAGTACTGCTCCAAGCGGTTGAAATTAGCATCTCAAACCAAACAGGCCTAAGTACCATGAGGTTGCATTACCGATGACATAGAGGTAGAAAGGTGTTCTATAGCTCCATGTTTCACGTGATCTGGTAGGTTTACTTTCCAAAAGGTTATTCTTTTGGACACCAAAGAAATCTGTGATCTTTTGGTCAGACAACTGTGGGGGCCAAAATAAAAATCAAGGGGTTTTGGCTCTCTACATAACCCTTATTGCCAGAGGCACTTTTGAAGAAATTGAACAGCGGTACCCTTTGTCGGGCCATACCTACATTTTATTCCTGCAAAAGGGACTTCGGAGTCATAGAGCGTGCCAAGAAGGGGAAGAAACCTGAAGTTCCAAAAGACTTGATTGAAATTATCGTGAATTCTAAGCAAACTGAACCCTTTTTCATGGTCAAGGTAATGAACAAATTCTATAACTGGATGGCATTGGCCAAGGACACATTGGACACCAAGACTCTTGGGGTATCACAGCTTGTTTCATTCAAATTCAATCGAGTTCTGCTTGAAGAAGGATGAGTAGAAGTGAAGAGTAGCTACAGTGATGTAGCACCAGCTCGAAAAGGGAAGATATTCAAGAGAGGTATCAACATGGAGACTTTTCGACAAGTTGATATTCAGGCACTTGTCAGTGAGTCCAAAATTTGGTCAGCTGCCAAAATAAAAGATATTGAAAATATTATTCCTTTTGTAAAACAAGAAATGAGACGTAGGCATTCAAACCAATGAGCTTTATTTTCATTTTAATCTTTTTCTCAATTTTTTAAATCTTTAAGCTCATTATTAATCTCATAAGACTTTTTTAGTGCCTTACATTTTAAAGTTCGATTGGCTGTCATAATTCCATTCATTCAAACCAATGAGCTTTATTTTCATTTTAATCTTTTTCTATTTTTGTTTAAATCTTTGAGCTCATTATTAATCCTAAGACTTTTTCAGTGGCTTACATTTTAATGTTCGATTGGCCGTCATAATTCCTAGAAATAACACTACAAATTAATAATACACAATAATAAATTGATGTACACATTATCTATATGAATATTATAGTTCAAAATGATATTTTTTCACTACTAGCTGCTTGCTTTTTTGAGTTACCTTATGTGCAATTTGTATGGTACTTAAACCCTTTTGGTAGAAAAGTTGAATAAATAAAAATGACTGCATAAAATATTTTATACCAATATACTACTTGATTACATTCCCCAAGTTGTGTGTTTAACGTTTTTCTCAATAAAATTGTGAAAACTTTTCTTAGATGTACACTGTTTTTTTCAGTTCCTTCTAAGTTCTCTTGAATGGCACTTAGCCCCTTTTGCAAGTGGCGCTCTTCAAGTATAGAATAATGTAATTCGTTAGGTTAAGATTTTTGTCAGGATGGCGGCTTGAAGGAGAACACGCTGGTCCACAAATGATTCAAATCCAAGAGGTACCTAGTGCCTACTTTATAGTGTGATTCAGTAACTACCTACTGCTAAACTCCTAACTAATTCATTCAAACCGTGACAGTGTGCAAACGTATACGTAATACTGGATACGTAAAATACTGTGTAATAAGAACCTACATAGAATCGATGATTAATCACGCAAAATTCGTGATTAATAAGCGAATGATTCATTTTCCGGTGATAAATCGGCGTGCAGCCAGCGCCATAACGTTAGTGGATAAATAATTGCGACATTCCCTTACCTAATTGAATAAGTCGTCTAGGAAACGAACGTCCGACGATGAAATTGGCACAACGAGAAAAGCCCCTCAAATCAACTTCATCTTTAGAGTTCACAATCGCCACTTGAAAAACGACTTCTCCCTTCAACTCCGGTACGAAAATAAACACCCATCGCACGACGGAATCAACAAACTAGTCTGATCGATACAATACATGATTAAAAGTGAAAATGTCTGAGAAAAATTCGACTCAAAACGAATTTGATCGAGAGTGGAAGCTTGGATTGTAATGGAGTAATCTACCCACACCAAAAAGTTACATCTAAAAATAGCTCATGGCTAACACTTCCTACTTTTTCAGGGTATTTTTAATTCGTCCCCCCTTAGCGAAATGTCCAAGCGGATTCTTGTCAGACTGAAAGGTCGAATTGTGTACGAAGCGAAAGAAAAGCACCGAAAATACACTCGAGTTTTAAGCGTTTGTCAAGGTGAAAAATTGTCTAAGGAATGCGGAAAGCCGTCTCCGGAGGACGGTGTTCAGGTTTTGGCGAGGAATTTCGCGAGAAACATGATGTTTCCAGGCCTTGAATCGACCCATTTAGGCGTTCAGTGGGTTTTCGAGGGGTTGACAGATGCGAAAAAACGCGTCAATCAAGTAGTAAATACGTCTTAAAAACTCACCAAGGCCGGAAAAATTGATCAACTCATACGGAGACTCTCGAGAACCGATGAGGGTTCCTCTTGAGGAAACAATCGCGCGAAATCTCGTCGCCGCGAGTCAAAAATTGACGGGTTTAAATCCGGCGAAAAATACCATCTCGATGAAACAAAAAAACTCGTTGAAAACTAGTGAATAACACGGTACGGAATGTGCTTTTTCAATAATACACCGTGAAATCGAATGGCGAAAAATAGGCGTAACAAGAAATCGTGACGTATTTATCGTGGATGCTAGTTTGATGGTGGTGGTGTAGTTCCGTATTTCTCGTATGTAAAGAGTATCCATGACAGACATCCAATTCTGTTCTAATCTTGATTCCTCCTTGGTGATGTAAGAAGGAAAATGTTACCTCGACGGGTATCCTGAGGTCTAGAGGAGAGAAATACCTACTCTCCTTGAGACCTGCTTGAAGGGTCATGATGCTTCAAGTACCTTCATTTTCAGGTATGCTATCTTGTAAACAAACAAGAACCCTTAAGGAAATAAGTCGGTCAACTTTATCATGTTTCCTCGTTTAAAAAACAATAATTTCGAGCTTTGCCATGCAGCTCAGTTGTTGGACTTAACGCGAATGATTTTTTTTAGATTTGTAAGTGAGTTCCCTCTTCAGAGAGGGAAATAATTTCCAGAAAACAAGTTTGTTTATTCCATTACTCCAAATTTTCCACAATTTTTCTTTACAAAATTGACCCCTATAGCAAGTTCTAAAAATGCTGGCCAACGAATTGAGCTCTCCTTTTGATTTTCTATCCCTTAGATTCGATTTTAGCTACCCCCTGTCGCTGCGAAGTTGTAACAGTCACAACTCCCGAATCTTGCCGAGACCAGCCGAATAAACACGAAGGGTTACGAACAACAAACCATCCACAGGTAGATCCCGATCAGAGTCAGTCTATCAGTCGCGTGTGACTTGTCTAAGATTGGTAAGTGAGTCCACATTCATATACAACTCATTTCATACCGTATCTAACTGAATATCATGTTCTTTATTGTTCCATTGTAATCTCCAGTCATCAGTATCAGTCAATCAACATCAATACAATTCAAATCCGTCAATAATCAAGCAGTAAAGCCAAGTTTCAAAGCTCCTTCAGATAAGTGAGCGCATTCAGTTCAATTCTCTCACAAAACTCAGACCAAGGCGACAGTCAGTCAAATACTGATATGTCGAATTCAGTCAGCCAATCAGATATTGGTTTTACAGCCAGTCAGATACTGGTCTGGAGCAACAGCTCATGCAATCAGTCACATACTGATGTGTCAATTCAGTTGGTCAGATAGGATCCTACCAATACTGGATCATATATCCGGACCTGGGTTTTGTGAGATATCAGCAGTAGTTCAATCATTCAGTCAAGAAACGAGGCAATCGTGTTTTTATATCCCAAACAGTTCAATATTCGTGAATATCAAAACGATTCACGACACCGCCTAAGCTAAGATATAGTAAAGAATACGTGACATGTGACGTATTTATATGTATATAAATGAAACTTACGAGTTCAACATAGGAACTGAAGGTTTTATCAAATTTAATCGAACATGAATGTGCTGAATCCAAAGTACACACGAGGCAGTACTTACCAATCAGACACCAGGGACCTCAGACACCACCGATCCACCGATCAAAAGGGGAACAAATCCTTGAGGGGACAGCCAGCCGGCAAATTGAATAAATTTTAGTTTCGTTGGGAGCGCACATCAACTTGAACTCAATAAGGGACGAATTGAAGGAATCTATAGGTCTGCCACAGAAACTTTGCATCCCTTTGGCGCATTCTGCTGGAGAACACGGAACTACTTATCTCTTATCATCAAGCAGATTCCCATGCGTATGATAATTTTTCGGGAATTTTCCCCTCAAAAGTGTCATGATTCCCCTCCTACTGCAGATTGAAGTTCGAGCAATTCCGAGGCACTACACAAACATCAAATTTCTCACGGCTCCAATTTCTGTGACAAGGTTTCACCATGGAAGTTGACTCAATCGTAATAGTTCGCAGATCCGCCACCAAGGGGGCGCCACACAGATGCAAATTTTCTGTGGTAGACCTATAACTATTTTTAGTTCAGTGCTGCCAGAAAGTTACTTCTCCAAAGAAAAGTAACTCTGTAACTGTACTTAGTAAAAGAAAGTAGATCTGAGAAAAAATAATTTTAAATCCTGATTACGACCGAACAAGGGCTCTCTATGTTGGCCATAGATGGGTTAATATTTAACTTCATCAAGTTTTTGGTCAAATTTAAAAATTAATAACCCGTTTCCAATGATTTTGAGTGCACACGAATACTTCATTGCTAATTTGGAATCAATTTCAGACGACAAAAAACAAAAAAAAAATCAAATTTGGCCAAAAATTGTGTCAAGGGACATGACAAAAACTCGATCGCTTCAAATGAACAACTTTTTTTTTGTATTTACAATATGAACAATGATAGTTGCATGAGTAGAACAGCATCAAAAAGAAAGAAAAAAAGATAAAGCTACAATTTACACGATGAGGATGATAATTTCAAATCTTTACAAGCTATCACCAACAAAACTTAGGTCTTTTTATTTTGCAACAAAAATAAAATAAAATTAAGTACAAACGATACAAACTTTGAAAATTATCGTACAGGTAGCAATTTGATGAGTAATGGAAACTTTACGTCATAAGGTAGATTTGCGATACAGTACAATTCTTTCGATTTAACTACAGTACTTAGGTGAAATTAGGTAGGTAATCACTATGATTGTTAATACATTTCGTAATGTTTTTTTTTTTCTATTTTTTTCGGAGGTTGATCGGTGGAAGAGCTGCGGCCGATTCACAAATTATCAGGTTCTTCTGGTAAACGCCGAGAAAATTATTGTGAACGACTTGAATAGGCAATTTCCACGAAATAGTCCACTATTTATTTGTATCTGAGTTTATTTAAAAGTAGATATCGATAAAATATATAGATACATATTATGTAACGGTGCTGTTGGAGTAGGAGTCCCCAAAAAGGTGATCCCACTAGTCACAATGACGGCAGAGTTCTAGGAGAATGATGAGAGTACGAGGAGTTCTGATGACACCTTTTGATATCAGGAAAGGGTTACGGCCGGGATCCTGATATATAGCCTATAAGCAAATGTTTTTCTACAACATTCGCTCAAAGTTGGATTTGCTAATTTGTGACCAAGAGCCCAAGCAATCAAGAAGGAAGCAACAAGAACACCCCACGTGGGAAATCTTGTATTGGTAAGAGGATATCATCCGCAAGGACACAAATGGATGGGAGGAATAATACAGGTGAAACAAGGCAACCTTCACTATCAAGTAGACGTAGAAGACAGGATCCTGAAAAGGCACGTAGACCAGTTAAGACTCTCAACGCGTGTCAATAATCAGTAGGACTGTCCCCGGCCTAGACGGAAAACCTTCCCGTTGACTCTCTCCTATTCACTGTCCTCCATGTGTGGTTATCGCATGTTTTCGCTGGTTTTCGCATGTTATGTTGGACAGACTGAAGGGTTATAATCTCTCACGGGACCTTGAAACTGTTTTACCGCTGAAATACTGATTTTTTAACGTTTGAAAGGCTTCTTCAAACTTCGCCTCGTCCACCATGTGTGGATGGCAGGCAGAGAGGAAGGACCGCAGCGTCCACCACCGGTGGACACCCGCATTGAGAGTGTTAAGACGTTTTGGACTGAGGGGGGAGACCTGATATATCTCCATTAGTAATCAGGGATTCAATGCCATCAGTTGTTATTACAGTTGCACATATACAATCTTGTCAACGAATTCGATCATCACAAATTAGAGGTGTGTAAGACAAGATCATTTGGCGAATTCGAATCCCAACCGGTCACTCATTACAGAGACCAGGTCTTTGGAATCCGTTCACCCGTTCACTCACAAAACAAACAACCAACCGGTCAGAAGTCACAAAAACGAGCGAGTCGGTAAACCGAACGAGTCGGAACGTTGGAACCAAACAAACAGCATCCATAAGGATCCACGTCGTGACTCGAAAAAACGCTGAGTCGAAAAACCAAACGAGTCGGAATAGGTTACAATGAGTTGGTGAGGAGGCGATTTGAATGAATCGAATGAGCTAAAAGACAAAAACGAAAGAAAGATCGATTCGAATCCTATGAATCAGTCTTTGAGTGTTTTTGGTCTATCAGTTTTGTCTTTTTAGTCCACAGTTCATTCGAACGTAATTCTTCACTTGGATGATGGAACGTTTTGCTTGCACCATCTACTTCTTTCTGTTGATAAGTACTTCCATGTCATTTTCAAACATTCCTGATCCATGTACAAACAAAATACATTATACATACATGTTGCTGGAAATTAATTTGTTTTGTTGGCTTTCGCCGTTGTTCTCGGAATTTTTCCGGAACTCGATTGGTGGGTCGATGAACGAATGACCGTGTTCATTTTGACAACCCGTTCAGTTCAGACAAGGTCGTTTTGAAGATAAGGTCTTTTGAATACATTCATCAATTCAATTAACTCCGTTACATTTAATAAACGTGAACTTTATATAATTCTAATTGGAGTGATTTATGAGTAGCATCTTAATCTGCGAGATACGACAGATCCAGAAGCCCAATTTCAGTCCAAAAGGATCAAATTAGAGCAATCCGTAGAAATCGCAGCACGATCCATATCAGCTCCCTCAAGGGCTTTAGAAGAATTTGAGAGAGCTGCAGAAGCCAGATGCCTCATGGAAAATGAACCAGACGAATCACATGGGAACAACCAGGGATCGAGTGAGTCAATTCAACGCTCTCCCAAGTAAGGAAAAGCTGAATCTATACAAATCGAATCAAATCAATAACCAACAATGAATCTGTTCAACTAATAATAATATCAATGGCATTTCTACAAAATTCGTTCAAAATTGGATTAGTGGATATTGCTTATTCATGAAACTCATCTATCGATCATCACAGGTAAAATTTCATCGTTCACGTGAAATTTCAAAGTTAACACAATTTTAAAAGTGAAATACTTGGATAAATTTAGGTCATTTGGTGTCGTATAAGAGTATCACTGGGAAGTTTGTAAAATACAACACTTTTAGTATTGATGCAACCGCAGCTCAGCCTTCTTATTTCCAGTTTAAAACAAAAAGAATAAAATATCAACTACAGAAATGAATAGATAAATTTTTTTGTGTTGTAGGAGGGATCTAAGATCGTTGCGATGTGCATTAAAAAACCTTAATAGGTACGAATTGAGAAGAATTATGCAGTTTAAATCCTTCTACGAATTACAACACGTATCGGTAGTTTTACTTAATTAACAGCTAAATTCCATATAAATAATTAGGTTCTTCGAGTATATTCCTCGTCTCTTGCGGATAGGCCAGTCTGTAGGAGTAGTGGGGTGGGGGTGGTGGGAAAGGATTTCAGTGGATTCGAGAGGGTTATTTAGGTGGAGAGCGTTCGCCGCTCGTTTTGATCGGTTTGTTCTTTCTCTTTTTTCTTGGCTTCAGTTTCTCTTTGGAGCTCGAGCCAGTTGTCACCGAGGGCTTTAGCGAAATGATCGTCAACTGCAAGGAAGAAAAGAAAAAAATTATAATTATTTATGACTTTAGTAACAGGGAAGTAGACATTGTAATGGAGGGCTCACATAGGTACCTACTACTCTATAGCATCCATGCTAGTGCTGCTCAGAGTCGAATCTCAGAACTAAAGTGAGGAGAGGCCACTATAGGTCTACCAAAGAAACTTTGCATCCTTTGCGCCCCCTAGGTGGCGGATCCACGAACTAACAATTGAGTCAACCTTCGATGGTGAAAACTTGACAGGGAAATTGGCGTGGTGAGAAATTTGAAGTTTGTGTAGTGGCAGCACTGTGAACGAAAGGGTGTCTCCTTTTCTCAGTTACTCTGTTATTGTTCCGTAAATATAACTATTTGGTTTTAAGGAGAGCCGATCCAAACAGGATTTCGCTACCCCCTCCATCTGCAAGCAGATAGATGAACCCCGAAAACCCTAGGAGGGTGATCGAGGGAGTGGAATAACATAACTATCAGCTCCTCTAGGTACCTGTTTGTATTAACACCCCAGGTTAAGCCGAACCTTCTAGCTAAGGTTCTACCAACTAGACAGGTTGGTACCCGAGTTCATAACAGAACTCACATGCCAAGAGACATCATCCAGGGGGCTAGCCCTTGAGGATGTCATCTCTCCCCTTATAGCCTTCTTGGTACACTCCCATGAAGTAGGGTTTGCTCAACCAATCTATGTAAGATTGAATTCCAAACCGTTTTTGAATCATGGCCCTTCGGACTTCTGATATTGAAACCGATTTCAGTTTGGCCCTTTGTACAAGAAAAAGCAGTTTGGCCCTTTGGGCGCTCAGGTGTCGATATGCCACCCGACGACAGGGGCTCCCTAGACTGCGATGGGGGGACGGTGTCAGCAGAGATGCTCGTGCAATGCTGGGAGTTTGCGATTGGAGAGCAGCTGCACAACAAAGAAATTACTGGCGGACTTTACTTGGGTGGCCTTGACCCCTCGCGGGTTGTTGAGCCATGAAAGAAGAAGAAGAAGAAGCTATTTGAAGGAAAACGTTTTCAAATGTCGATCTCGCACTCTGGAAGAGCTCAGGATGTGAATCATGGAGGAAATCAGAGCAATACCTACACAGATGTGCTGAAAAGCAGTAAAATGTTTCTAAAAACGCCTCAATCAGCATATAGTGACTGAAGACCGCCATCTTGCTGATGTAATTTTCAAAACATAGTGTAACAAACAGGATTACCTAATGATTCAAATAAATAAAGGTTCATCTCCAAGTTGAGTAGTCCAACCTAGTCATGAGCACTGGTCTTCCTTCTTTGAGTACAACAATACATTCCTTGAAGGGTCAAGGTGGAAGCCTAGAAACTACCATTACCTATACCACAAATTTCAAGAAAATTGGAAAATTTAGACTCATGCGCACATAATTGTACAATATTCACAAAACATAATGTATATACCAGACAAGGAGGTTGAGTTTTGGTTTTCTGCGGAATCACTGGTGTCTCCTTCATCTGCCGAGCTGAGGTAGTCCTTCCCGAGGGATCTTCGGAAGTGTTCGTCGATCATCGGGTCACACGAGCCACCCGACGTTTCTACGACAACAACAACTAAATGTTAATTCAATCAGACAGTTGGACTCACGGACGGGCTGTACTAGATTTAAAAACACGAACGAAAGGACCCAGGTAGGTTCTACTTCGAAAAACGTCCGACAAAGGCGATAGAGTTTCTTTAAAGTAGCAAAGTAGTACTACTAGTAGTACATTACTACGATTGCCTCTCACCTGATCTATTGGGATGGGTCGTCTGAATAGGAGGTGGTGTACAGATAACAGAATTGCGAGACTGCTTTTGGTAGGCGATCGTCTGCGAATAGGACGGCGGCGAACCTCTCAGTTTCCTAGTGGACAGATCTATTGGTGCATCCCTGAAAACGAATTTACACGTTAATTAAAGAAAAATTGAGGCCTGCCGTTCCAAAACCCGATAGATCCAATATTTTCCAAAATGAGTTTTTTCGCGGAAATCACAAGTCCTTACGGCCATCTATAGATAGATCTGTGTTTACTTGAATGTTTACAAAACCTGTTAGATCCCTGAGAAAAATGGCCACAAAGTTCGGGTGCTACGCCTAAACCCAATAGATCCATGTTTCGGTGATTTTCCGCTTGGCAGCAAATTGCAAGCATAACCAATATTGCAGTCTTCTTCTTCAGTTTTTCAGTGTTTTGAACAATGTTTATGTACATGGAATCATTGTCCTACAGTATTTTTGGTAACGTGAAAGTCCGCAATACTTCTCCTTATTTTCGAAATGTTAGCTTTAAAAAATAAGTTTTAATGGTTTACATGGTACTTACTAAGCAGCGACTAGTGTGAATGGGGTATTTCAGTCAATTTAAAAAAAATTTTTTTTCGAAAGAGTATGGCTGAGGAATAACGGTAATCGAGTCTGTTCGCCGAGAAAATGTTTTTAAAAATCAGAGAAGCTAAGGAAAGTTGAAGATTTGAATGGTGTGACGTAGCTAGCCAATCGTGACATAGCTAGCCAAAACTGTCTTTGAAAAAGTATCCATGCACAGAGAAGAGATGAAACCCTTGGAGGATCTCTTGGATACTACAAAATACTACTCACACACGCGCGGGGCATAAGTGTGTGCATTAAGGGAGTGTGTGCGGCCCGCCTTTTTTTCAAACGTGTGATCTCTTTAATTAATTTCTCTACCACAGTTATAGTATCATTGGGCTTAAAGTTGCAGTATATAGGTTTTCAAGGGTGCTGAATCCAAATTTGAGGTCAAAAACCTGAATTTCCGACCCACCGAAATACCCCATTATTTAACAAAAACAATTTATTTGGAAATAATAGTGATAAGTGGGGAAAAAAGAATTATTCAGTTATTATTTTGCAAAAATTGCGGAGCCGCCACGTCAAAACCCGATAGATCCAACATCAAAATATGATTATCACAGGGTGTTATTAACCCAGCAGTATATAATACCTGACATTACTATCTACCAAGTGACGTTTATTGGTTTTGCAATAAAAATAAAAGTGGAGTGCTGCAATTTTAAATTTTTAGGTTTTTTTGCTCTCCTGTAAAATTAAGAATAGTGGATCTATAGGATTTTGGAACGGTGGGCCTCAATTTAGGGCTAATTTTTGCTTCCGAGTCTACCAAGGTAGCAGAAGCTTTGTTTTCACTTTTCAAGGATGAAAAAAAAAGTTCTCTAAAACCAAAATTTTCACTCGCGTTTTACGTTTTAGACCTTTCTGAACAATTTTGGTTTCGTGTCTGTCATGAATTCCTTGTAATGGGCATAACTATACGAAGATATTGTCAGATTTCTATGAAATTTTCAGGGATTGTGCGGGTTGGTGTGTAGACGGTCCCCTATGAAAATCATCATCCCCGGGCTGATAGAAGCGACTGAGCAAGCGCAAACGTGAATTCCTTGTAACGGCCATAACTTCTACATTTTCCATCCGATTTCAATGAAGCTTTTTTTTCTATTGTAAAGCTAAATCCCAAAACACAAATATAATTCTCACCCGATTCTTGGAAAATGAGACGAATACTCAGGAGGGTCTTTCCGGGGATGTTTTGACCTTCGCCATTTCCCTCCTGCGTCTTCTCTGCATTTTAATAGCCTGGCTTCATCTGTGAACATAGAAAACAACCCTCGCTATATTAAAGGGAAATTACCGACCACTTCATGAGTTGAAGAATAAGACAATGAACTCGTTGAAAGGCTGACAAAAGTTTCAACCAAACAGTCTTCTTGCGTCAAGAATAGACGACAATACAAATCCACAAGCTATATGAACTTTTTAATACCGCTAGAAATACGAGTGAGGACCGAAATGTAACGGGAATTTCGTCATAACTCCTTCATTTTGCAATATTTTTACACCAAATTTTGATCACCTTCAAAGTAATATTACTACTGACTGCAAAACACTTTTCCTATCGCGAATTCCATTGTTCAAAACATTTTTGGAATTAAGGGGGTCTCAGTCGGTCGCCATTCGTTCTTAGTATTTCGCCAAAATGAAGGCGCAAAAACTTGAAAAGTTGTACCTAAATTTGTAATTTTAAAGGATTTTAGAAATTCAGCAGTGCACGGCCCTAGGAATACCCCGCTGGAATCATCAAAATCGAACAATAATTGCCAAAGAAAAATGAGAAAAACTTTTGAATAAACGGAATTGTTGTGAATATTTGGGCCTGGAGGAGGTTTGGAATTAGGGAGAATTTTCTTTATACGTAGAACCTTATACATTTAAAGAAAATTCCCCCTAATTCCCAAAAATTCACAACAATTCCCGTTAATCCTCACACAACGTAAAGAGGAATCTACTGACCTACCCCCTTTTTGGCAAAAACACCCTGAATCTACCTGTTTTCCACCACAAAACCATCAGAACCCACAAGCCTCAGTCGGAAAATTGAAGAGCTCTGTAACACTAGTACAGATCAGAGCTTCAGTTGTTCCTTGTGAAAACTAGATTAAGTTTGTGTCTCACCAGAACATCTTCGAACTTCTCCACTCGAAATTGTAAGTCAAATAACTATAATATAGTGTAAACCTAGATTAACTTTCCTACAATTTGTTCCTACTTAACTGGCTTTCATATATTTCATACCATCTTCAATTTAGTAGCAAATGATATTTTGTTCTTGTTGTAGATTTCCTTGAAAACGATGAAATAAATCATCGAAACGTCGGAATGTAATAAGCATTTCATTTAACCCTGACCGCGCCTCGATAAATGGAAGAAAATTAATCTTCAATATCAACGTACATACCAACGGTCGATACCCACCAATCACAAAGATTAGGTAGGTATGTATAAGTTAAATAGAATCTGAAGGAAATGTTTAGAGAAAGAGCATAATTATTTAAATTAAAATATCGGCAATACGCACACAGGTAGCAGTCAGATCCGAGTTTATGTTCAATTCATAACTTCGCACAGAAATCGGACTTTAAAAAAAACATCTTGTAATGATAACTGATTCACGCTTATGTTTCAACCACTCGCAGGAAATTGGTCAGCAACACGAACTCAAATATCCTTGTAAAATACCCAAAAGGAGGTTGGATCACACGGTTAGTGGGATGATTTGAAGTTTATACAGGGTGTCTACACTTTCGATGGGCATAACTTCAGAGTTCGATTCTACAAGGTATTGCCAACAAAAAATGTCTCTTAGCAATTTTCTTTTAACCCACTCAAAATTCTATTTTTTTCACTTTTAAGTTTTTCTTCGCGTTTTCGACCTTACGGCACTGATATGGTCATAACTCCCTTAAATCTCCTGAAAATTCAAATCTGACTACACCGTTAGAAAGAGCGCTAAATTACCAAGCTACCTAAAGCAGAATCAAAATTTTTTAGCAATAAAATAGTATCAAAAAATCAAGTCAAAAAGTGATCTATGGTGATACTTCCGAATGATTCCGACTGCTAGAAAGTGGATTTTTCGAAGAAAACCTTCGGTTTTCATTCATAAAATGCGCATTATTCGTAGATATGGAAGATATCATAAAGTAATACCTTTCTACTCAACAAAAACTTCAATCAGCTAGAAATTCGGTGTTTTTATTGAGTAGAAAGGTGTTAGGTACTTTATGTACGATGCGAATTTTATGTACGAAAAACGAAGGTTTTCTTCGAAAAATCCACTTTCCAGCAGTCGGAATCATTCGGAAGTATCACTATTGGATTCAGCGTAAATAATTACATAGAAAATGATACCAAAATCGTCAAGCCATTTTGAGATCGAGGGGGACCATAAACCGGCTTGAAACACTGGATTTGCTTGTAAAACACACGTTTTTTGACATTCAAACTCCTTTTACTCTTTCTTTTTGATTTGAGAACAGAAAAATTGATAGACCGTTGGAAAGGTGACAATTTGAGCATTTTTTCTCCGAAGAGCGCCCATCGAAATAGGAAGGGATTTAGAGTGAAAACGTTGGTCGAAGAAAGTCAAGTTTCAAAAATAATTTTAAAGTTCAATTTTTGACTTGATTTTTTGATACTATTTTATTGATAAAAAATTTTGATTTTGCTCTAGGTAGCTTGGTAATTTAACGCTCTTTCTAACGGTGTAGTCAGATTTGAATTTTCAGGAGAAATAAGGGAAGTTATGACCATATCAGTGCCGTGAGGTCGACAACGCGAAAAAAAAACTTTACAGTGAAAAAAAAGGAATTTTGAGTGGGTTAAAAGAATATTGCTAAGAGACATTTTTTGTTGGAAATATATTGTAGAATCGAACTCTGAAGTTATGCCCATCGAAAATGTAGACACCCTGTATATGCAGTGTATTTGAATTACTGCAATGGCGACGAGAATGTGTCAAAACAGTTCGTGAAGTTATTTGTGAGTCTTTTGCGCCGTTCGAAACGAGTTCGTGGATGAATCGGTGTTTATTTCTGCTCCGTTCACAATGCCGAATCCATTCGATGTAATTAATCACCGAGAATCAACCCTCGAAGATCAGATAAAAAATTCAACTAGTATTGTGGCAAAATTAGCCGAATTCCAATGAAGTTCCACTCGCCAACGATCTGCAGTACAAACTTCTACAGGGCCGAGTCGTGTAACTTGTCATTTTGAATAATATGAGAGTCTACAAATGCAATCATCTCGTCTCATTTCGATCTCACTATCACGGTTCATTACAATTATTCAAATACACTGCAATATACTTACTTGATAATTGAATTCTAGAATAGTTTCAGGGAAAGAGAGTAAATTTCATCGCGAGTGATTCAGTAATAGCTTCTTAACTTGTGTGATATACTTGGGATTTATTAATAATTAATTGTTTCCGATGGAAAGCCTTTCTGAATAATTTCCTACAAGCCTGATCAAATTGAGGTTTTTTTCCAGACGGTATTTTTATATCAATGACTCAATACGAAAAGTATGTCAGCCTTGTCTATATCTGCTTTTACAAACAAAGTCGCGGTCACTGGTTCCAGCTCAATTCTGTACGAATGGGTTGGTATCTTTATCTTGACGTATTTGTAATCAAACTGAAGCTCAAAACCTAGTTTCCTAGGGAATCACATGCTATCTTATCCTCTCCTATTGTAAAGCCGTTGGGCCCCAGGAGGTCAACCCGATAGCTCAACTGCCACATCGACCTTTCCCAAAATTATCATTCCACCCCTCCACATAATGTAACCCCCTCTACATCTTGATGTCTATAATAGTATGTTGTAGCATAGAATTAAGACAGTCTTGAGTTTCAACTTGTAAAGTGTAATTCTTGTTAATATAAGTTTCTCCTTGAAACTTGTGAGTCCTTTCTTTCTACCACCTGCACGGGCTTCCAGTGAACACGAATCCATTTTAATTTTCTACGGACTTAGAGTTCTAATTCTTTAGAGTATCACACTTGAGATAACGTTTCTGGTTATTAATTATTGATACTATCTTCAGAACATATCATGTATCTGTAATAATTATTACAAAACAGGCGAAGAAATTCCCTGTTCCTTGACCTATCGACGAAATCTATCACCAGACTTTTCCTGGTTTTCTAGGATTCCCTTGTTGGGTGGCCACCACCAGCCGTATTCACAAACTGCACTAAGTGGGGCTTTTTACTAAGTGAAGCTTGAAAGCTCCACTTAGAGCTGTGCTTCAAAGAAAACGCTATTCACGTACCAAACTTTGGAAGAAGTGTCTCTTTAGCCACTCTTTACCGATGCTGAACTTTCGTCAAGTTACACTCTCCGTGTAAGTTTGGCTCCTACCACACTTTACTGGCCCCCAGTGCAGCTTTTGACGAGAAGTACGTCTATTTTGCTTGCTTCGACAGCCGTTTTATGAAGTTTTTCCGTTCGGATTTAAATGGAAAACTTATCAGTTTTCCTTCAATTTCCTTATCAGTTGAACCTAAAGCTGAACTAAGAGCAGCTACAATAAAAACGATTGTGAATAGCGATTTCTCCTCAAGTTTCACTTTGGCCTAAAGTATTTCGGAAGTGCGACTTCAAGTGTCACTTTGGTGATTTTTGTGAATAGGGGCCCATGTCTCTGCATTCTGCGCAGATTTCGAACAGGAACTCGATCCTTGTTGGGTTCCCGAACTCACCGTTCTAGGGAAGACTTAATTGTTGATAACCAATTAACTTCGTGGATTGGGACAACCTCTAAGGAATACTGGTTCCAGGTGTTTGAGCTGGAAATCGGCTTTTTCTACCTCGTGGCCCCAGACCAGTCCAGAGCACGAGCTCAAGAGGGGAGTCCCCTAGAAGCGAAGCGCCAGGGTGTACAGTTCAGACCCAGCGAGACTCGGAAGGGAGACGAAGGGGAATTCCATTACGTACAGTCTCCGCCTATGATCTTCCTGTGATGACGGAGAAGAAGGAAGGGAAGAAGAGGGGTTCTTCTTCCATTCATCCGCTCATGAATTGGAGGAGGATCTTTCGACCTCCGCTTCGTCTTCCACTTCTACACACACACGTGGAAGATGGTAACAACAAACGACACCCACGTACAGAGACAAGCACAAAGAGATCATCCGACCGCCAGACGGGAAACGGGCAAAAAAGTTCCACCTATAAACATCGAGTTCGAGAAAATAGACTAATACCACGGCCAAAACTACACGAAAAAATCATCCAATTTTGGTGACATTTTCAGGAATTAGTACTTGGATGGTAGCACCGAACATGACAAACTCGATTTCTTACGATGTAATCACCCGTGTTTGCTTCATTGGGTGGAAAGTTGGGTTCTATTTGTGTATTATTACGTGTATTAGTACTTGGATGGTAGCACCGAACATGACAAACTCGATTTCTTACGATGTAATCACCCGTGTTTGCTTCATTGGGTGGTAAGTTGGGTTCTATTTGTGTATTATTACGTGTATTAGTACTTGGATGGTAGCACCGAACATGACAAACTCGATTTCTTACGATGTAATCACCCGTGTTTGCTTCATTGGGTGGAAAGTTGGGTTCTATTTGTGTATTATTACGTGTATTAGTACTTGGATGGTAGCACCGAACATGACAAACTCGATTTCTTACGATGTAATCACCCGTGTTTGCTTCATTGGGTGGAAAGTTGGATTCTATTTGTTCATATTTCGCTTTGAGAGGAACCTTCGATGCCCATCCATCTTGGCAAACTGTTTAAAAAACTATTTCTAAGATAGATATTGAGTAACGAAAATTATAGCAGGAAAAAAAGAAATGTCCCAAATGCTTCATAATGGGTAATCCTCAAAATCTGCTCCTTCAAATAAATGGGTTCAAAATCTTGGATAAATGCCCTGGAACAAAACCCTGGAGCATTACTATTTGAAAACAGAAAGAAAACCGAGCATTTGGAAAACAGCACCGTCAAAAAAAGAAGACAGAAAAAAGAGAAAAAAAGAAGTAAATAGCTTACTTGAATGGCCAATTTTATAATTAACCTATTTAATAATGGATTAATCAATTTTGAAAAAGGTGGTTTCTAATGGAAACTTTAACCTACCTAAAAGTTCTTTAGGAATAGCCCATTAAAATACAAGGCATTTTCATAGTTGAACAATGACAATAAATCGGCTGAAATATTTTATAATGTAACGAGTTAATTGACTTCTGCATAACTGAAATATTTGAGCCAATTAAATGTCTAAATTTTTGACTCCAAGTGATAAATAGGTACACATTAAAATCGAATGTATAAGCAGACAAATTGTTTTAAAAGTTCCAATTTCAAGTTTGGATTTGGATTCTACGCGTTCAAAAACATTCAAACTACCTACCTCAATAAAAAAGCCTTGAAGTTCAAGAGTTTATTTGGATTGATAGACCACTAATCGCCAACCGTGGGCAAAATTGTGAAATAAAACGACCCGATTTTGCTGACATTTTAGAGAATTACAGTTATCAGAACCCCTTCAATCAATCAAAGGATTCTGTGTGTCCACGTTATTTTTATTTTTTATTTTAATTTTTTTCACTACCCACACAACTTGGCTGACGTTTTCTATACAGAGAAATGAAACATTTTATAACATCGATGGTTGAGTATGAAGATACTTACAATAAAGTGATCATACAAGCTACAACTTATTCCTTTCATGTGTTCCATCGAAGGATCGCGCATTTCGAAGTCGTTACCTTCGAGGTTTAGGTTGGAAGAGAGTGGAGGGGTCGGAATGCTACAGATGTAATCTGGAAGAAGAGGAATGCTGAACCAGCCTCCCTTCACACACACACGGATCGGCTAAACCCCTTCTAATCGGCTTTATCTCCTGTTCTGTTCGTTTCACCTTCTCTCCTTTTATCCTTTTTAATCCTTTCTGTTGTGCGGTCATTAAAATACCACCCTTTTTTCATCCTCTTCTTTCACTTCAAAATATTTTCTTCGACAACAGAGAAAGAATGATGGAGGTTTGTGTTACAGTTCTACACATTACTGAGTTAAGGTCAGATAGGTATCTGATTATTTATTGATGGAACATGTAGACCAGGAGCCAGCTCTGGAAAGGGTCTCGATACGAGGACAAGATTAAATAATCATAAAATATCGAATCGAGAAATAACAGGAATCGAACCTCCCACAAAGAAGAGATGCACTCTACCGCAGGCGAACATTGTACGACAAAAAGGCCTGATTCCAGGTCGGTGATCTATCTCGGGAACCGAAATGAATTACTTTCCACAAAAAAGAGATACCACGCAGTCCACAACACTGATATAGCTGGCATACATTTTTAGGGCAAAAAGAACTGATTTCAGGATGATGAGAAATGTCTGCAATCGAAACTACATCCACAAGGAAGAGATACCACGCAGTCTGCCTACTCAATACAGCCTATCAAATATTCAACCTTTTAAGAGTAAAATTGTATGAATTTCAGGCAGTTGAAATTTAAAGATATCATTCAACCGATTAAGTGGTATCTAGTTAATATAATGACTTCCCTATACAAACTACATCCACAAGGAAGAGATACCACGCAGTCTGCCTACTCAATACAGCCTATCAAATATTCAACCTTTTAAGAGTAAAATTGTATGAATTTCAGGGCAGTTGAGATTTAAAGATATCATTCAACCGATTAAGTAGTATCTAGTTAATATAATGACTTCCCTATACAAACTACATCCACAAGGAAGAGATACCACGCAGTCTGCCTACTCAATACAGCCTATCAAATATTCAACCTTTTAAGAGTAAAATTGTATGAATTTCAGGGCAGTTGAGATTTAAAGATATCATTCACCTGATTAAGTAGTATCTAGTTAATATAATGACTTCCCTATACAAACTACATCCACAAGGAAGAGATACCACGCAGTCTGCCTACTCAATACAGCCTATCAAATATTCAACCTTTTAAGAGTAAAATTGTATGAATTTCAGGGCAGTTGAGATTTAAAGATATCATTCAACTGATTAAGTAGTATCTAGTTAATATAATGACTTCCCTACTATCAAAAATTTGCAATTTAGTAAGAATAATTCATCAACGTCAGGATGGTTAAATTTTTGTGAGAGTATCGAATTAGGATTATGAAAGTGTGTTTGTTCAAGTGAATATAACGACCGATTTCGGTGATTCGCCTCTTTGACATCGATTTTCATAGTAGGTCCCGAACATTTTCATATTCGTCAAAAAGACGATTACATACGATGAGAAGATGCAGGATTTTCAAATAATTTCAACGAAATTTCCTCCTCGAATCGTTTGTTCACACTCCTAATTATCGGGAGTTTTACCTATTAACTTTCAAGATGAGGGATATTAGAAATTGTTCGAATTTAAACAAAAATTAAATTCTGTGAATTTCATCGAATCCGATAAAATTGTAAGTGATTTCAAGGCATTCGTCTAAAACGAGGAGAAAATCGATTAGATGCTGATCAGATCCATTCTAATCACGGTAGTATACCGACTGGATAAGTTTCCTTGTTATCTTTTGGGCGACTAGAGAGAAGTAAAAATAAGTTCCTACTCTGAAAGTTTCGAGGGTTGTTATCAACGAAAGAAGGGAGGAACCTACACGATGCAGGGAGGAAGGAACCAAAACATGTGAATATCTTCATTTTGATTGTTCTTTTTTATAAACTGAGAGATTGTTCTCTTGGAGTAGTAAAATTCACAGGATTTAGATGGGTACTATCTACCAATGAGTAAAAGCCAAGACAAAGAAGTATGTTTCAACTTTATGCAAAAACATGACATTGTCTACCTCATCAACTATCTCGCTCATAAACAAAAATACTCGTACCTGCCTCGTCCCATCAAAATCGGACAACTATCGTACAGTTTGGTATGCAACAAGGAATTGTACATTTTTCTGCTTCTACCGAGAGCCTCAGCTTCCACATATCTAAATTTAATAAAATATATAGGCAATCGTCTTGGAGCCTAAATCCAAATACCATCTGAATTATGGCGATTTTTGACTATTTTTAGGAATTGTCGAACAGTCATATTAAAGAAATTCATTTCTGCGATTGTCCTCGTGGCCAATTACGGCCACAAGGGGGACATCCTGAAGATATCAAGTGGGGTTTGTCTTGCATAGACAGGTGAAAATCACAATTTTTTTAAAATGCCAAATTTGAGGGTACATTTCAAAAAAAGATATAAATTGTCATGATTGTCTAAAAGATATCATAATGCTTTTTTTGCCATGAACCTTTTTGATCAACCCATATTATTAATTTGGTAACATTTTGGAAAAAACCACCTTCACCAGAAACTCTTGAGATTAAAAATTAATAAAGATCTACTTGGCAATTTTGATTTTCAACATTACTAAAATTCAGTATAGTAGTAATTTATTGGGTGTCAAATGCTTAAAAGTCCTTTACCTGACTGCACCCATGGCTGCCACAGTTTTATAGAGGCGTCCGAAAGTTGGACCATGTCTAGGAGAAAATCGTTCAGAAGCGGCAAAACACACCGCACACCATCCACAGTCGGACACTCCAAAGATACGCGCACAAAATTAAGAGTAAGGATGCCCGAAATTTGGGGGGAGAATGAGGAATACGAAGCGTCGATGTTAGTCTGTTGAGTGAAGTGGAATCGCTACTACGACAATCAATAGAAAAGTTCCGAATGAGTTTCCTTGGCGCACTCCTGGGAGACTTGAACGAAGAAGTCGCGTTTTATGAATGAATGGAAAAAGGGTCCGTGAAGGAGCGAGGGGATGCGCCCCGGGTCGTAGTAAAACGGGTTTTCAAAGGCGGCGAGGGGGGTCAGAAAGACCGCCGAGAGGAGGGGAAGGGTTACAACAGGTTTTTGAAGCATCCAAGAAAAACGACGTGTAAGAGGGAGACGGAACGAGACGAAAAAATTTACGGAATGGGGCTTTTTTTCAATATCCTTTCCTCGAGCCATTTGGAATTAGGACTGTTTATTTTTTATACGGAGGAATTTGAATTCTTGCGATTCCGTCGTGGTTCACGATTTTTTTCTTCGTTTTTTGTCATTAACTGAACCGCATTTGGCAAGCATCCTTCGATGGATGAATATCTGTTCTGTATATTTTATCCATCGATAGTAGACGACTTCTAACATTGAAAGAAGAATTTTCTCAGTTAAAATCATTTTGTATTTCCGCCCAGAGGGAAGGGCGCGTGTCGTCATAAACATTCGAAACTTTGAAAAATCATAGAAAAAGATCTACCCACCCAAAAAGAGAATAGCTGGTGTCAAAATTCTCAGGATGAGGTCTAGTTTCGATTAAATTTTTTTTTAAAAATCAGGCGGACCCTTCCATTGCAGAAATGCAAGGTTGATGGCAGAAGTTCTGCCGCAGAACACGAACTGAGAGTTTTCATAAGCAACCTAAATTTTAAAGACAACAACAACAAACGTAGTAATTGTGGTAGCCAAGTATTCACGAATCTATAACACTATTGTTCGATTTCAATGAAACTTTCAGGGATGTGCGGGTTTGAATGTAGATGGTCCCCTATGAAAATCATCGCTCCAAAAACGTTGTAACAAATCAAACGGAAAAACTTTGTAACAGTCACAACTTCCACATTTTACACTCGAATTTTGATGGAATGTTTAGGGATAGTAAGGGTTGGAGTTAGGGATGCAAATCAATTATCGATAATATCGAAATTTCGCCTTCGATTATCGAGGTTTTTTAATCGATGTTAAGTCTTCCGATATTTATATCGATAATATCGATAATATAATATCGATTATTTTGTGTTGATATTTTTTCAATTTAAATATTTTTGATGTGCATTTCTTTATTCTTATTCTTATAGTGTTTTTTCATTATTCTTTCTAAATACCAGGATGGATCTCTGGGCTCAAAGTTGCATCTTTTTTTAAATTTATTTATTTATTTTTGACAGTGGGTTATTTAAAACCCATATAGCCACATATTATAAAAAAAGTTGCATCTAACAACAGCAACTAACATGTTTATTTGTCTAACTTTTGTTGAATACGTCCACGTCTACCATGGCTCAGCCCAAGGCAGTAAATGCGTGTATGGGAAAAGAATAACAATCTTGGATTTTCTCTTCTTACATCCATCCATACATTGTCTCCGTTTTCCGTTACTCCTTGATGTGTACCATTGAATTTGAAACAGAAGTTACCCATACCTCGTATAGCTGTGTACCTTCAGAACGTCTCTTCTCAAAAGCAGGGCAAATCCTCACCCAAGAGAGGAACAGGATGAGAGGAGAAACACTCTGCAAACTCTTATACCTACTGATATATATTTTCCAAGGCTGATTTGTTTTCAACGACTTAAATTTTACGTTCGTGAATAAAAAAACAGTAATTTTATCGGTTCATAATTTTTCATCCTACTTTATGATTCTAGAGTAAGAAAATATGAGTAAATGAAAACGTGAAAACCTATTTGATAATCAAATAAATAGGTAGGTAGATAAGTAATGGGTAAACCACGTAGGTACCTACTTAGTTAGGTAAGTGATGATTTTCCAAATTTTCTTCTTCATCTCCAAAGATCATCTTTTTGGAGTAAAATCTTTAAACTTGATTATTTTTTAACTAGGAAAAGCTGTTCTAAAACATTATTGCTTTTAAAACTTGCATAATTAAATAATGCAATAGATAAATAACTAATAAATTCGTCAATAATAATACATTAAATGTATTATAGATTATCGATATTTTTGGTTCCGACATTTTTGATCGATGTTGCTTTGCCGATACATTGATGATACCGATTATCGATATTATGTAGCCGATGTTGCATCCCTAGTTGGAGTGTAGTGTAGATGAGAGTATTGCAAGGTACTCAGAGATTCATCTGTACAATCGGGCTTTGGAACGAGGAAGCTATATGCCACACCCATTTGGCAGATTTTTTTCTTCATTTATCTTCTTCACCTTCAAACAATGAAGTGTTGGAATTCCTTCTATAATGCTCAATAAAGTGTTGGTTCGTTACAGTTAACACTGTGACACTTTATCATGAAAACTGGCTAAATCAGATGTTGCTGCTCTACAAGAACTGGAGTATCGCATGCCTTTTCATATCGATTCCTCATCTGAGGAACAGTCGTGACCTGAGCTCTGCCCTTTGGCGAATCATCCCGAGCTCAAGATGAGCCCGTAGAAGCTCCCCCAAGAATCTCTCGGGATGCTGCAGGCGCCCCCGACATCGTCTGGACGCCCTGGTGGGGGATCACAGGAGGATCCCGTCCCTGGAGTTATGCCCGGAATGTCACGAACCCGATCGGCGTTCACACCCTTTCAAGTTCTCCGGCTTGGTTGGAGCTCAAGCTCCCCTCATGCCATGCCTTATCCCTCAAGACTTGACCCTTCCCGGGTTATAACTTCCCCGCTCGTCGGTTGCAGAAGCTTAACCTAAGCATCAGGCGTGTTCCCACGAGTTGGTTTCGAATGGGGACCACTTTTTCTCGGTGGAAAATCCAAAATCATAATCAATATTAATGAAACTCCGACATTGGATATTTCGACATTTTGATGAGGACGAAATTTTGAGACGTCTGGTATTTTAACACGTTGACATATTTCGTTAGACATTATGATACACGGGTAATCTTGATAGATTGGACATTTTGAAACTTTGGCTAGTTTAATACTTTGGACATTTTGATACATTGGGTATTTTGACGCGTTGGACAATTCATGGACATTAGATAGTGTAATACGTTAGAAATTCTGATACATTAACATTTTGATACATTGGAGGAAATTTTGCTACGTTGGACATTTTGAAACATTGCACAGATGAACCATGTGTTTGGAAATGCTTGAAGATAGCAACTCACTTCTTACCTCTCTTACATCTTACCAGTCAGCATTCCCAGAAACAGTTTTATCTTTTCCAAAAATTTTGTAACCGTGATCATCCTTGTGAATAGCTACTGTCAACTCTCAATTCTGGTATCAAGGGATCACTCAACATCCCAACAGCTACTGCTTCTTCTAGCTGCAGAGCTACCATCTTCTACCCACCAGCTACCACCAGCATGATGTCTCTCCCCAGCTCAGGATAAAAGGAATTATGTGGAAAGAGGTACCAACCTATGCCGGTTCTATACGTGATCTTGATCGGTCCTGGCTATATCAACCACTTCATCTACTTACATTAGAACTTTGAGTGTTTGTACTCATACTTTTACCAGTTATAAGCTACAGTGGTCTCTCTTAGGTAGACATCACAATCACAGTGGTACCTCTATCATATCAGTTACCTCATTAGTATTGATGAACTGAGTGAAAATTATTAATGTTTTTATTATTTAATTTTCCTTAGTAATATCTAGTAACTGGTTATTTATTATAGTATACCGTAAAACCGTCAAACTTAACCCCAAGATTTACTCCAAAACATTTCCAAATACAATTTCACCCACTCGAAATGGGTTAAATTGATTTTTTTAATAAGTGAATTGATCTTCAGGGCTTCCTGAACATTTTGAGTGGTCGAGCTCATTGATCAGATAATTGTAACCCCCCTATTTAATTGTTTAAATGTTGGAGTAAAGTTACCTACGAGTGCGTCTATCTTTACTCCACTCTGAAAAACTCACAGTTATCGCTACAGAAACGGGTGATGATGCAATGTTACTAGTCGGGATTGAATTTATTTCCCCAGAAATACTTGATATCAAGTATTTATAATATTATTATAAAATATATTCTGAAAAATTAAACTTTTTAGCTTGAAAAATACAAGTTATACCTAAGAAAAATATAAATTCCAATGATCATTTATTTCAACGAATTTGCTTGAAATGCAATATTTCTGGTTAAGAGATCACAATTTCAGTCTTCCAGTATAGACAGACTTATGTAGATAATCGAGCAAAACTTTCTACAAGTAAAGAAATATTAAAGGACAATAAACAATAAACGAATGACTTAACAAAATCACAGAAAAAGTCTGTTTCACATTCGATAACTTTCAAATGAATTGCAATGGTAAATTTCAAAGTTAACCCATGAGTAAATAATATTGTAAATCACAACTTATGAGACCAAAGCACGTTTATGTTCATATCATTGTTGTAAAGTTTCGGTAGGGGCGCGTACCAAGCTTTTTTTCATTTCTTCTCCCCATATCTTACTTCTGCAACATGAGATACACTAGAAAACTTACATTCAACACTGCTAAAATTATGAAACTCAAATATTTTTCGTGATTAAATAAGAAAAATATGAGTGAGGCTACCTTTACCCCAACCTTTATAGTGGAGTAAAGATTCCCGGTTTTTGGAGTAAAGTTACCATAAAATTTTTGGTAAACAAAGGCAAAACTAAGAAAACACTTATTTAAGAATTTGATTAGTGTATTTTGTTCAAAATAAGATATTGAAAGTGATATGATGAGGGCTTGCCTGGTAAATCCACTCCAAACACCTGATATGGAAGAAATTTTGGAGCACGAGAAACAGGACAAAAACAGCTGAACAGGAAACTATGACTGATAACAGCTGATAACATGGATAAAGGCGCCATCGCAAGCCGCATCGATTCTCTGGGATGTGGAGAATAACGAAAACATAATAGCTAACTTTTATCTAAGCTCTACCACGCTTACGTCACAATTGAAGATTCTCACTTTTTGGGGTAAAGTTACTCCTGGTGGGGTAAAGTTTGACGGTTTTACGGTAACACAATAATATAGAGTCCACTTTGCTTTATCAAATCTTTATATCGACAATAAAGCAGATACTATGGGATAGAAGAGGATGATGGCTGCCACACCTTCTTCACATGCCCACAATGGGAGGATTTGAGGAGTGCAGAAGAGGTCATTGGAACATTGCGTCCACACACGATCATACATGAGATAATAAAGAACAAGACGAGCTGGGAAGAAGTGGCGGAATTTGTCACAGCAGTCCTTAAAGCAAAGCTGGATGATGGAGGAATAGGATTGATGGAGAGATGGGACATCTGACTGGAGAGCAGAAGTAGAAACGACCTTTAGGCAAAAAAAGGGCTCACCCTCAAGTAATACTGTACAAATAGTTCCGGGATGAGTCCTTGGTATTGGTATGCCCAAGCGTGCCCACTCACAACAAAAAAAAACCTTTTAAATCGACGGCAGTATCACGACCTATAAAGATTTTTGGCAGTTTTGAATAAGCTAGGTATCCAACCGTATTTTGATCCAGCCGGCCACGCTGGATCAAGTCTTTCAGTCAAATCTAATATCTTATTATCAATCTACAATAAATTTGCGATACATCATACAACATATCATTTTTTTAATAATTACCTTTTAAACATTAAGTATTTTCATTACAAATTTGTATGATTAAAAACATATTTTTTAAAAATTTATTTGACGTTTACAAGACGAATACAAAGCTTTATCTTCGACAGTGAGGAAGCGATAAATAATAACACGTGGTAATAAAAAATTAACGAGTCCTCCAAAAACTGTGAACAGGCGACGAAATAACAGGATTTTTCCATCAACTAATCGAGGAAGAGGATATTAGATGATTAATTGCCCACCTTTCTATTATTACCTACCTGCCTATTCTGTACGAAATAGGAAATAGTGACTGGCGCAATAAAATGGGGAGGTAAACAGCAATGACTTCTAATGATGAATAGCAATTTACCATTGAGCAAATGAGGGAGGTAAGTACATATTTACCGTCGATTTACCGTTAGATGTGTCATAAAAGGTCAACAATTTAACTTTGAGGTGGACCTAGCTGTAATGAGGAGGTGATTGGGACGATCACTATAATTTCCTAGAGCTATTGAACTTTTATTAGAAAATGCGCGAGGTCTAAGGACCTAAGCCAGTTTTTGCGAGACAGTTCGCTGGAAGTTTCTCAAAATAAGTCTAGTCTATGCGTGTTTACACGCCGGCGCAGAGTCAACCTCGAGCCAGAAATGTTAAGAGGATTATGGACAATCCCGATACAACCAACCATACGTTTTTTAGGCCTGGAGCTGGACAAGACTTTATCCTGGAAACCGCAAATCGCAGATCTTATTAAAAGGGTGGAATGTCGTACAATATTCTAAAAGCATTGAGCAATTGCAAATGGGGGGCTGACCCAAACATTTCCCTGCTGTTTTATCGTAGCACAATAAGATCAGTTTTGGACTACGGTGCCATAATTTATGGGCAAGCCTCTTGGACCACCTTAAAACCGATTGATCGTATGACTAACAAGTGTCTTCGCTCAAGTATAGGTTATCTGTGTTCGACTCCAATAATAGCGATGCAAAGTGAAGCAGTCGAGCCACCACCAGCCTTGAGGAGACAGTGGCTCTAAGATAGAATGCTAGTGAGAATTATGGAAACGAACGAGACTTTATACTCAAGAGTGCAAGAAATCACAGTGGAATGCTTGACTAGACCATACTGGCAGAAAAAGAATATCCCTCTAATTGTCAATAGCTTCACGTCGATCGCCCCGTATGCTACTTCAGCGCATATCAGTCCCAAACATCCGGCCTTCACGAAAGAATATATGACTACCCTGCCGCCACGTAGCGTTGGTGTCATGCCCAAGCGAAGAAGAAGGCCAGGAGAAGCCCCGAATGAAGTATTTCTGGATTATGTTGAAGAACGTTGGCCCGGATTCCAGCGTATTTTCACTGATGGATCCAAACAAAACCAGCAAGCAGGAGCCGCATTTTACGACGCAACACACATAAAGCAATTTTCAAACTATCAAGCTGGGCATCAGTTTATTCCGCGGAGCTCGTAGGTTTGTTAGAGGCGCTCAAATATGGGCAAGAGTTATTGGCGACGAAGATCACCATTTTTACAGACAACAAAAGCGCCATACTAAAAGTTAAAAACTTCGAAGCCAAGCCAACTACTAACCACCTGATCCTTAGTATCCGAGAAATGCTGTATTCCATGGTGGCAATAGGGAAGGAGGTTTGCCTGGTGTGGATCAAAGGTCACTCAGGGATTTTCGGCAACGAAATGGCAGACGCTTTGGCAAAAGAAGCAGCTCGCATGGCAACTCACTCCACGTTTGAACTCCCACCGAGAGATATGGGAAGCCTCACCAAACAGTGGTTGAGGGAGAAATGGAAAAGGAAATACCTATTACCACAACCAGCAGGGGAAAGGTTCAAATTTATTCAACCTGGGATCCCCAGAGCCCCATGGTTCGTCGGAGGTACTCTTTCCAAGGATATGGTTAAGTCTATATGCCGAATGCGCTCCGGGCACGCGATGTGTGGTCCCACAAGATTGAAAATGGGAATAACCGAAAGTGCACAGTGCGAGAGATGTCTAGCGGAAATTGAAGACGTTCATCATATCATTATGGAATGCCCCACACTAGCAAGAAGAAGACGCCTCATGTTTGACCAGATCTCTGTAGAAAAAATAATACATCACCCATTCAACCTACCACACCTGCTCCAATGCCGTAATGTGAATATTTACTCTCACATCTACAATTTCTTATCTGATTGTAATGTAAATTTATAGTAATATAGTAATTCATAAAACGATAACTGTAAATGATAATCGAAAAATATCTTGAATAATAATAATAATATAATACAATTGTAAAATGAATATTATGGCTGTATGGGCAACCAATGCCAAATAAAAATTATTATGAAAAAAAGGACCCGCCAAGCAGCAGCCAAAAAACGTCCGCCAGATGGGGTGGGCAGTAAAGGTTCCTCGCAAGAAATGACATGATCTTAACGAAAAAGTCTGCCAAGTGGGGGTGGCACATAGATTCCTCGTATCCATAACCCGATTTTGTAGATGAGCCGATGCACAGTAGTTAATCTCAAAACATCAATTTCTAAGTACCTTGTACCCTTATAGGGGACCATCTACACGCCAATTAGAATAGTCCTACAAAATTTCATCAAATTAGAATGAAAAATGTTATACGTTAGCGCATGCGCAGAGGCTGTCATTTTGGGGGCCGTGATTTTCATAGGGGACCATCTACACCCTAATCCGTATGATCCCTGAAAATGTTATCGAAAATCGGATGGAAAATGTGGAAGTTATGGCCGTTACAAGGAATTCACGTTTGCGCATGCGCTATCAGTCCGGTACTAGTACGGACTGATAGTACCGTCCGGTCCAGTACTATCAGTCCGGGGGTGATGATTTCATAAGGGACCGTCTCCACGCCAACCCGCACAATCCCTGAAAAATTCATCGAAATCGGACAATAACTTCGTGCAGTTATGCCGTTAATTTTTTTATGCATTATTATTTATGCGTTAGTTAAGAATGAAATACTGAAAATATTGAAAAATGTTCACTTTATAAATCGTGTTTTACGAGGTTGTTATCTTGACGGAATTATCTCAAGTAGATTTTACATACAGGTTGGGATATTCGAAATCATCATCAAATTGCTTCAAAAAAGAGCCTCAAGTTGCATTAAGTTGCCTAAGGTACAAAATTTTAAAAAGACAAAATATTCATAAATTTTTCAAAAAAACATTTTTTTCAAACCGCATTAAATTGATTTTAGTGATTTCAATTGTTTTAAATAAATTTTATGGTTAAAAATACTTTAAATGGTGCCAAATCGTCTACATTATTAAAAGAAAGGATGAGCTCGTTGGTAAATACTTGAAAATATTGACCTAAATACCATTTAAAAATCGTATGTTTTGAGAATCTTAGGGCAAAGTAATCTAAGTGGGTATTTCTATACGTCATCTCTTCAGGTGTTGGTATATTCAAAATCAGAGCAAAATTATATTTTAAGAAGCCTAATAGATATAAATATGTAACGTTTATAACACGACAAGTTGGCTAAAATGGCCGATTGAAAATTTGTGCATCCACTCGTGCTGCTCACTGAGTATAGAAGTAACTTCTACAGTACTTCTATTCTCACTGGTGCAGCTTGAGGGGTCTTCAGGACAGAATTAGTTCTTGAAACGGCCGGTAGACTCCACCACTGGACGGGCTTCCGACTGGTTCCATTCCATCTCATGGCTCGCCGAAGAGTTCCCCCCAGACGGTTGGTTTCACTTCCATTATTCATTTCATCGTCACTACGTCAATAATCGATCAAATTCACACCGCATCAACTGTATAGCTGCGTCTACGGTAGGCGTAGCAACACATTTATCGCGATAAAAATTCGTTTTACTCGAAATTTATGCCAAGTCTACGGAGCTTTTGTGAACAAATTTGATTCCAAGTCTACTTTCCTGACTGTGCGTCCTCGAATCTTTGTAAAAAACACAACACTCACGATATTTTCATCAGTTTCTAAGAAATTTTCTAGAATTGTGCGAGTTGTTGAATTTAGATGGTCCCAATAAATTTCGGACTTGTCCCGAGCAAATAACCAATGAGGAATTTCACCGAATTCTGTTTGCATTTTTCCTGAATAGTTAATGGTGTGGGATAGATGAAAATCGGGCTGATTTCGGAAAATAAGTCTCCTGTTATTTTTGGGAGACAATCAAAATTTTTGATTTCAAAACTAACCGGGAAAACGGACGTGAAGCGGGAACGCTCGCTGATTGGGCTGTTCGGATCGCCGTCTCCTCCCAGTGTTGCCCATTGGGACGACGAAATCGTGTTTTTTAAGAGAAAAGTCATCAAACAAAAACAGGGGAAACCTAATTTTCCCCAACTTGCTTTTTCTATTTTTTTCTTCAGTTTTTCGATTTCGAACTTTACTGTTTCGTGAAATTTTGCATCTGGGGACTAGAGATTTCTCGATCTCAGCGCTTCAAGCGGCCATAAATGAACTATTCCAGGATGACGTCATTTTCCCAGTTTTTTTAAACATTCGTATTTTCTACACTGTTTTGTTCATTCGTAAATTAGGAAGTTCGGGCTGAAAGTTTGCCTTAGGGGGTTTTTCGAGGAGCTGAATCCGATTTTGGGGTCAAAAATAGGAAATTCCGACATGGCGAAATTCCTCATTTGCCCTTCTTTGAACGCGAAGGAGCTATGTGTTACACCTATTTGGTAAACTCGTACCAATAATGGTCTTGAGGACGACAATCGCAACTTTATACCGACTAGGTAGCTGAAGCTCTCCTCAGTACTATACTGTTCAGCGAATACAGAATTTAAAACATTTCGGGACGAACTTCGGTTTTTCTTCCAAAACTTCTTGCCATCAATCCGCCAAGTAGTTAGTATAATTAAAAGAACTCAAATTTTACATAATATATAAAATATATTAAATTATAACTTGGACTGTATTTTAACGAACAATAATCGTTCCATGCAGATTGCCTACCGGCGGGCGAACAAAATCCCACCCCCTGAGCGGCTGACGTTTCAATAGATATATCGAGTTCAGATGCTCTAAAATCGATTCTAGACGATTTTGTCGACTTTTTACATTGAACACAAGCAGAAATAGATGTTTTCAAAAAATTGCCTACCGGCACCCCGCGTTCTCGGTTGGCTCAGGTTATGCAATCTGCAACACTCGTACTGAGATGGCTGTGGGAACTTTAAATTTTTCCTGTCATTGCGAGTGTAAATTGTCTAGGAGTGAATAAAATTACTTTCCGAAAATTATTCAAATAAGTATGTTCTAATGTGAATCAGGCAAATCATGCAGGCAACCAAAAACATGTGAAAATGTAAATATCGTACTTATTTCTTTAAATCAAGAGGAAATGCAACAGTCGTATTTTCATTTTATTTCTTTTTTAATGAACCACTCAAAATTTCGGTGACATTGTATAGGTACTTACTTTGAATTTACGTATCATCATTGATTATTGATTCAACTATCTGCATGATTTTGTTTGGATTCAATCACCAAACTCTGCATTTCTTTTTTTTCCATATTTCTTTTCACATCACGCCTTTCCAGAAACCCTCCCTTCCACTCCTGTTTCAACTAATGGGGAATTTGCCTCAATTTTAGATTCTGGAATTTCAAGTCAAATCCTACAATAGGGCCCTAGAATAACGTTTAACACTAGGAATAACCAAGGGGAAAAAATTACCGTAGGAGAAAATGCCTAAACAAGTGAAGCCTCTGTTACAAAACACCGCGAAAATCGAGGAATATTGTTGACGTCATACGAAAAAAAAAACGACGCGAAAACAACTCCGACAACAGACAGAGTTCTAGCACCGCCACACAAAACGATCCAGTGAAATGGCGACTCGAATAATGTGATTCAAATCTTGAAACTAAATAAGAGAAGATGAAGACTAATAATGCTTGATAAACTAGTAGATAGATTCGTATTGTAAAAAAGTGAGTAATATTGTTTCTTTTGGTCACTTTTGTGTCTGGGTTCTTCCTGCCAGTTTGCGGCGCACTCTTGTGTTAATCCTTGTAAGCTAAAAGTTCGTGTATGTTCCGCTTCTGTGGTAAGCGCCACAGAACCTCCTTTGAAGTCAGATGGGTAGAATATCCGTTACGTTTCAAACATGGCTGCCTCTTACACATTGCCACCACATTTAAAATTTCCATCTTCCTTAAATTCTCTAAATTTTTTGGATGCGTTTTCGAGCAGCTCACTATGGTTTTATTCCATAAAAATAAACTCTCATTCGAAAAAAAAATGTGAGGCAAATTCCCCATTGCCTAGAAGTAAATAAAATCACTTTCCGCAAATTATTCAAATAAGTATGTTCTAAAATTCAGGTGAATTATTGAAAATTATAAAACAAAATGAGTGTTGCAGCTCATCTGATAGGAAATTGAATGCTCTTTTCAACGGTGTAATCAGATTTGAATTTGCATGGAAAATGAGGGAGCTATACTTATTTCAGTAAGACAAGGTCGAACAAACGAAAAAAAATCTTAAAAAGTGAAATAACTCGAAAACGAAGCATTTTTTAAAAAATTGTCAGAGGCACTTTTTGTAGCAAATTACTTGTAGAATCGACCCCTGAAGTTTGGCCGTATCTTTCTAGGACACCCTGTATACCGTTGGATAGCTGTCAACGACCTGGGGGTAGTATAGGTTTACTCCTGTGAAATAAATCTACCAAGTGGGTGTGCCACATAGCTAACTAGTATCCATAACCCGTTTGTATAGATGATCCGATGCACAGTCACTAATCTCTGAGCACCCTCATAGGGGACCATCTGCACGACACACACACGTCAACACACACAATCCCTAAAAATTTCATCGAATTCGAGAAAAAAATGTAGGTAACTGTTATAAGGTTTTTTTTACAGGCTATCTATGATTTTCAGTTTAAGCCAACCAACACAATACCTAAAAATTTCATTGAAATGGAACTTGTAAAGAGCCCGTTACAAGAATTTCATGTCAAAACGAAATCAAAATTGTACAGAAAGCTCCAAAACGTAGAACGCGACTGGAAATTTTTACTATGGAGAACATTTTTTTAAACCCCGAAAAGTGAAAACAATGCTACCTTGGCAGCAACGAAAACAGCTGTTGTGCAACAATTTTGTTTAAAACTTCCAAAAATGGCTGAAAATGTAATCAAAATGATATTTTTTGAAAATTTTTTCAATCATTCATATGGCACAAATGTGATTTTTTGTGCATAATTTCGTATGTTTTAGATCAGAAAAGCGAGTTGGGATCCGGTCTATTACATAAATTCGAATTAAAGAAAATCTGTTTAATTTGTAGTTACTTTCCTTTTTCACCCTTCAGAAAGGATGAGGAAAGTGGAACCATACAAAAAGAGGGACTTCGACTATTCAAACGAGAAACGGGGACAGTAGCAAGCGTGAAATCTATTGTGGCACGAAAAAAAACAAGGCTTTTTCCCACGAATGACTGGAGTGTCGCAATTTTGCGGACTCAGCGTTGCGAAGGTGCTGCGTAAGACGGTAGGTACTAGAAAAGCGAGAAAACCACCGTTTTCTTCAACCTTCTATTTAAAAACTACAATTACATTGACTCGGAATAACACGTCGTATCAGTACGAAAATATGTATTTTGAGTTCTTGAGGAATTACTATGTTTATAATAATCTTCTATTCGAATAAAAATGAATTATTGTCGATACGTTTCTTATGCCTTCCTAATAATAAATAGGGATGGCAACGATATATCGATATATTTATATCGTTATAAATTATACCGCAGATTATAGACAGCAGAATTATTTGTGGGTTTGGAAGTCTCAAAATAGAGTAATGACAAATATCCGAGGAAATCGATGAAAAAAGTTTCAAAATTTTTGTGACAACATTATTTTTCGACTTCTGAAAACTTACAAAAAATATTTCAAAAAATTCAGCTCTGTCCATCAATTTTTTAAATTGCAATTTAAATCTAAAATGGTGACGGAAGACGTGATGAAATACACGTCCATTTGGAACTTTTAGAGTAGAAAAATATATTTTCTGTTTTTTACCTGAAGTACTGAAATTCTCGTTACACCAAGAAAAACATTGTCTAAAATAGATGGAGAAAATTAATAATTGTTTCTGATCAGACCCATTTTGAGTGTTCATAGAGTTCCAGCAAATCAGTTTTCTCCAAATTACATTACTTTTCTAACCCCTTAATGGGTTAACGGGGTACACGTTAATTTGGAAGTTTTAGGTCAGGCGAATTCTATGTTTTTCACTTGAAGGGCTAAAAATCCCGTAAAATCCCCCTTGCAATCGTAGAAAAGGAGCCTCAGATCTTTCTATCGTGATCTAACTAAATACACCAGGAAATACATTGTCTAAAAGTGAAGAAAATTAGTCATTTGCTGATGAGACCCATTCTGAGTGTTCTGAGAGTTTCAGAGATTCGTTTTTCTGCAGATTACATTACAATTCTTACCCCTTTCAGGTGGGTTGGTGGAAGTGTAATACACGTCTATTTTGATGTTTCAGGCTGGAAAAATATAACCTTCATGTTTTTGGCCCGAAGAGCTGAAATTCTCGATAGTTTGTGAAAAAGTGGGGTAAATTATTTACTGCAACTATTATAGTTGCAGGCCTGACCCACTCTGAGAGTTCCAGAAGATGGGGTATTTCGGTGGGTCGGAAATTCAGGTTTTTGACCTCAAATTTGGATTCAGCACCCTTGAAAACCTATATTCTCCAACTTTGAGCCCAATGATACTATAACATGTGGTAGAAAAATTAATTAAAGAGATCACACGTTTGAAAAACGCTGCAAATCATTGCTCAAAGGTTTATTATTTTCTGTATAGATCACCCTTCTGTATAGATCACTGGTTCTCCATCAATAGCACCTACCACCATCTGTATTCTCCCTTGACCTTCCCTCTCAAATGTCAGCTTCCTGCGTTCAATAGGATTGAAAATGGCTTCGGAGCTCACTCAACTGATCAGTGATCTGAAGAGTGAAGAAGATCTTCTCGAATGCTGGAGACGCCTGGAAGAGCACTTCCATTCAAAAGGATTGAAAATGGCTTCGGAGCTCACTCAGCTGATCAGTGATCTGAAGAGTGAAGAAGCCTTTGAGCAATGATTTGCAGCGTTTTTTACCCACCAACATTTTTTTTACCTACCAACATTTTTTTTACCTACCAGCTAGGTACTACCTACCACACCATACTGGCTTCACACCTTCACAATCAAGTTTATTAGAAAGAACTAAACGCTTCACACTCGATTGGAAAAATAGAAAGCTTCATATGGAGATTTGATTACTGGTTACGCAGAAGGCAAAACTGTATACAAATCGAAGAAATGAACAGCGATCGCATTTTAGTCCGATAAAATTTGAATGGAGATTAGACCTCTTTTGCGATTCACACTCATGATTCTGTTTTATCGAAGGAAAACCTTCAAGTACTCGTAGGGACCGAACGGTTTGTCCTACAGAGCTCCGGGTGGTCTCAAAAATTTTTAAAAATTCAATACTATTTAAAATTGGTGAAAAAACGATACCGTAGATGTACCCAACTTCGGCCATGTCCCCTAACTTCGGCCATTTCAAATATTGGCGGTACTGATGAAGCTGTGCTCTTCAGGAGTCATTAAAAACTTTCAGTTTTTTCTCAATTTCAACAGGTGTCTTTGGGGCCTAATGTTGATATCTCTCGTGCCTGTTACTCTTATCACTTTCCCATGAAAAAAATCAAAATGTAAACAAGCAGTTTAGACATTTTTCAGCTTGTGTGCTTTATAACTATTGTAGTTTTTGATGTGATGTGATCTTAGAACTTGCTCTTACCGTTTCATGTTCGTAGTTTAGTGTTCTTGAAGGTGAGTGATAAGTCATTTTTTTACTTCGTGTTTTGAGGGAGTACTGGGGAGTTTTTTCCGATAACTGAGTCAGTGTACCTAACTTCGGCCGTCTCGAAGATAGAAAATTAGTGGACGTGAGTACCAAAACTATAATCCGATATATAAGGAAAACGCACTGAAGGAGGTTAGGGCTAGGAAATTGTCAATTCGGAAGGCATCTTAAAAATATGCAGTACCCAGATCGACTTTGCAGGGTAAGATAAATAAGAAGAATCCTCTCAAGGTGGGTCACCCCAATGCATTTCAATTTTCACTCTAATGATATTATTGTAATGATTAGTCATGAGTTTATTGTCTTTTGAGAATATTACACAAATTTTTCAAGAGAAGTCAGATAAGTTAATATCACCAATGAATGTTTTAAATGTTGTTCAAATAATTTTGGCTGTTTTATGACTAGTGTGACGATCTCGTATTTTTGACATTATTAGCACTGATAATGATGATAATTTTGAAATGTCGACCTGAAAATTACCATGATTTGAAGTTTTAAAATTCAAATAATCAGTTCACGTTTGAAAAGCTTTATAGATATCTTTTACTGCATTTCGCCTTTGTTTGGATGTTTTCCATGATATTCCTAAGGTGTTATTGTATTATAGGTGTTCCAAAAAAGTCATTGTATGGTTTTTATGATTTTTAAATTCAAAAAAGCTTTTTTAAAAAATTATTCGGTGGCCGAAGTTACAATATACTTACTACTTCTTCGTTTTTAATGCATTTTTCATAGGTGGCCGAAGTTGGAGCACAACGGTACCTAACTTCGGCCATACTTCAAGTTTTTAAAAAAGGCCAAGGTTGTGATGATAAAAAATAAATTATAGTGACATCCTATAGAGCAGATCTGCTGCCATCTAAATTATTTTTTTCAGATTTTTACTCATATATTTGACTTTGAATAAACTCAAAAAACCTCCAAAAGTGGCCGAAGTTGGGTACTTCTACGGTACCTTTATTTCGAGAGTTTTCGAGCTAGGGCACTCTTGAAAATTTCAACCCTTAATTTTCACCCCTTAGAAGTGACCTACATCAACCAAAAGCTTCGCGGCACAACTAGACCCCAAATAGAGCCCATATACCAAATTTGAACCAAATCGGTCCAGTGTTGCTAAGAAAAGTGCCGCGTACGGCGTACGGCGGACGGACGGAAATTTTTTTATTCGATTTTCGTATTCTACGTACCTTGAAACGTAAAACATCAAATTTTGAGGGGGGGTTAAAATTTTGTTTTTCTTGCTCTATTCCAAAGGCTTATTATTGAAAATAATAAACCAAAAAGGCAGGCCGCCATAAATGCACACACACTACGGTGCGCGAGTGTGTGAGTAGTATTTTGTAGTATCCAAGAGATCCTCCAAGGGTTTCATCTCTTCTCTGTGCATGGATACTTTTTTCAAAGACAGTTTTGGCTAGTTACGTCACGATTGGCTAGGTACGTCACATCATTCAAATCTTCAACTTTCCTTAGCTTCTCTGATTTTTTTAAAAACATTTTCTCGACGAACAGACCCGCTTACCGTTATTCCTGAGCCATACTCTATTGAAAAAAAAACAAAATTTAAATTGACTGAAATACCCCATTCGTCTACTCCAAAACTTCCAAATGAACGTCTTCCATTAACCCATCTAATAAGGGGTAAGAAAAGTAATGTAATTTGGAGAAAACCGATTTGCTGGAACACTCAAAATGGGTCTGAATTTAGGCTAAAATTGGTGATTTTCCACTTTTTTGACCTCTGCTCTAACTGAGCGGATCATGATTTGCACTCTTCCATAATTCCCAACTAGCATCAAAATTTGAGTAAAATCGAACAATGAAATCGACAGAAATTGATGTTGAAGTAAAATCACACTGCAACTTGTCAGATGTTGATGAAATTCTTTGGGGACTATCTTGAGGTCACTAACGAACCATGATATTTCCAAAGTTGATCAAAAAGCTTTAAAACGAAAAATGCCCAAACATTTTTAATTTTGAAGAAGTGATGGAGGTAGTCGAAACTAAGACATGATGTCTTCAATAGAAATAGAGCATTTTCAGTCGATCAGAACACAGGAAGGGGTCGATCCTGGTATCAGTCAAGCCATGTAAGTAAATTATGCCTAATTCATCGATTTCAATACCAAAATTTCACTTATTTATCACATAATAATAACGTTGTAAGTGTACAAAGCTGTACATACCTACAGCTACGATAATTTGACTTACATTTTGAAAATTGAGTTCACACTGAACCAAGGTGTAGGTAATTTGGATTTTGAATTCCTATGCAGTAGGTATTAATAGTAGCTGAATAGGTATGTAACTCATTCAAGCGGTCTACTTTCAAATAAAGAGGAATTTCTTTGGACAACACGATCAACGAACGACGAACCAGACATTCGCACTCTTCCAAGGCGACAAAAACATCGAGATCCTTGATTATTCTGGTCAAGGCTCTGGGTTGAAGGATACCTGTTGATTTTCATCGAAAAAAAACGTCGCGATTCCTCGAACTACGAATTTTCGTCAAAGAACGTCCTTCGTTTCGACAAAAGAACCATCGGCTAGGCCTGAAAAAAATTCCGAGCCCCTTCCAACAGTTTAACGTCAACTTTCTATTGACATACCTTTACAATGCTCTATTTTTTTCGGACAGCTTTCTCGAGATCCCGGATTCGTAATGGAACAGGTGACGAACTGGATGATTTTGTGCGAGTTTGGTCGCTGTTTAAATGGTGAAATAAGATGAAATTAGAGTAGGTATTTACCGTAGGACGGAGGAAGTATGTTGTCTTGTACCATGGTTGCAGCTCTGGATAGCACGTCTAAAGGGCTCTCTGTAGATTCCATTCTGCAAAAATTGGACATCAATTTTTCGAGGGATGTAAGGCTTTTTTAGTGTGCAATGAAGTGAATGAAAATTCGAAGGATTTTGTGGAATGGCAAGCGAAAGAAAAAAAAACTCACGAAGCGTAAAGGGGGAGCTATACCTATTGATTTTTTGGATAACTCACCTCGCTGAGCCACTGAAACGCGACGCAGGAAGTGGTGTTTTCTCGAGGAAATTCAACGAAATCCGGGGTTATTTCTTGGCCGTCGATCCGTCCTGATGATGGAGTACGCACTCGTCTAATTCTGTTGGTAAAACTATCGCGAAATCCACGAGATTTTTGACATTTTAGGTGGGCTAACACAGGGGTCCGGGACACTTCGCGGGGTGATAGAGGGGGCAACGATGGAATGTTTGGTATGAAGACACTGCGGGGAATGAGGTCCGAGGAGAAACGGCGTCTGCGGAGAGACGCGGGATGCTAACGGGATGAGGGGGTGCCGAAGTAGAGCGGAAACTGCCGATCTCGAAATGGTGGGAAGTTTGAAAATTCGAGAATAACGTGACATTTTGAACGGTTGTGGAGTGATCGTAGAAGTAGTGTTGTAAGTACAGGGACTTAACCCTTAATATCCTGAGGTATCTTTTCGGAAGTCCGATTCCTACCTGCAATACTTTCTCCACTTTTAAACCTAATTTGACAGCCGTTAGCTGTCTTGATACTCCAACTATCGATTATGTAAGTACCTAAACGTAATGATACAAACATAATAGCTCAAACAAATAATAATAATAATTCTCGAGTTGACAGGCTATAGTAGATTCCTTCTAGGTGTCTTCTACCCTCATTTCTCACCTTGTAGGCTATTAGTGGGGTTTCCTCGTCAGAGATGACGATACTAAGGCAGCAAAGATCCCTCTATGAAGTGAACCTTCCCCACCTTATTCTTTGGTTCTTTACTTTATGAGAAATAACAGACCCCAACATCCCACCAAGGATTTTTCCAAGCCTCTTTCTTCTATACAGCGACTATGTAGATCGACCCAATAAAACGTACTATGTCAATTGATCGGGATTAGGGTCAACTGAAAACAACACCTTCTTCGCCGAGCTTTCGGTAAATATATTACCTTCTTCAGGGCCTATAAAACAAAACAATATTCACCCTTAATAGCAAACTAAGTAAGTGAAATTTGTTATTATATTTATTATTAGGTTTTTATTTGTTGTCGATTCGTAATTTTGTTGTTTTTACACTCAAAGGATTGTTAGAGTTTGCTATTAAGGGTGAATATTGTTTTGTTTTATAGGCCCTGAAGAAGGTAATATATTTACCGAAAGCTCGGCGAAGAAGGTGTTGTTTTCAGTTGACCCTAATCCCGATCAATTGACATAGTCTTTCTTCTATTCCAACAAAAGTGGGTTTATAGATACATTCTGCTCACGCAGATAGCGCTAGTGTGGCCCTTGGAAAGACCATTCTAGAGCTGACAGACTGTAATAAGTGCATGTAGGCCTTTGAGGAACCTCCTACTCAAATATTCTATACATTTGTCAAATTACATCTAAATTTTTAACAAGTGGGAAATTAAGGGTTAACAAGAAGTTTAGTAAGACAAAGAAAAAATGTATCAATAAAAAAGGCCATATAATAAACCAAGAAAGTCTCCAACATTTTTTGTGATGTTTTTTATACCTACCTACTCTATATTGCGACAAAAACAAGTTGTTTACAATTCATTCCGCAATATTTGTTTGCGTACAAACTCAGTAAATTAAGTACTGAGAATAAATTTTTAATTCAAACAGATTTACAATTTTATACAGAATGTCCACACTTTGACCTGTTAACCCTCTAGGAGTCGACTCTACATGGTATTTCCAACAAATATGTCTGTTGACAATTTTGATTTATGCTCGTTTTTCCAATTTTAAGATTTTTTTCGTGTTTTCGACCTATGTCATTAAAACCACTATAACTCCTATTATTTACCAAATAAATTCTATTTTGAGAATATCGTTGAAAAGATCGTTACATTTTCAAACTTCTTCTTCTTCATTGGCTCTACAGTCCAGGGTGGACCTTGGCCTCCTCAACAAGCTTTCGCCAGATGCCTCGATCCTTCGCCATCGTCCTCCAGCCTCTATAACTCATCTGCCGGAGATCCTCCTCCACTCAATCCAACCGTCTCGTCTTCGGACGACCGCGTCCCCTACGACCTCCAGGATCACCAGTAAATAGCTTGTTGGGTACCTCTGACTCAGACATTATTATTATATGGCCAGCCCATCTAAGCCCCATTTTCAAACTACCTAGTGCAAAACCAAGATCTTTAAGAAACAAAACCAAGTCGCCAATTTAGTCCCGCATAGTCAAAAACTCCAAAAAATTCCAAGTCGAAAAGTGGCAATTTGAGCGAGGTAAAAATAAAAAAGTTGTAGAATCGATGTCAGAAGTATTGCTGATTGGTTTCGTGACAACCTGTAATAGCAGCTCACCAAGAACCCTGGTAATGTGAAAAAACATAATTTTTTGCTGAAATAACACGTTTTTTGCTTAAAAAGACCATTTTCCCCATATAATTTTATAGCAATCCTAGATTATGGATAACCGTTGGGAAGCTGATAAAATGGAGCATGTTTTAAGCTTTTGAGGGCCTTTGAAAAAGACTGAATTTAAGCAGGGAAAAATCACCAAAATGTTTGGAAAAAAACAGACATTGACAAATTTTCAAGTTTGAGGTAGAACGTAGAAAGACTATTTTAGTGAAGGTACATTTTTCTGAGCTGTTCTAGTGCAGTGTGGAAATTTGACGGTTTTTTCCAACGGTGTGGTTAGCCCTGGAACGGTACACTACGTAAGTATTACGTGTGGTTGGGGAACTTTCCTTTCCTTTCCTCCGCCTCACCTTGTTGGTCAAGCAGACTCTGCCCTCAGCAGTGCCTAGAAGGACTAGCAGTGAAGTGTCACGTGTCAGTGGGAAGGATCCCAGGGTTGTGTGTTACAACGTGGCAACGCTTCCTGCATTTTAAGCGCCATATTTACGGAGTGTACTAATATATGCAAATTTTTTGCATGTCATTATTTCAAATGCGTGAGTGTCATTTTCACGTAGTGAACCAGCAACGCAACTGCTCCGAAGTGCACCTTTCCAGGGTTACGGGAATGAAGAGGAGTCCAGCTTCCTTACTGGTCGGGAAGCTTGTTTGAGTGAAGTGAATTTTTTTTTTCTTCGCAAAGTACCAAAACGTCATTTTTACGTAGTGTACCAACGACGCACCTGCTCCTAAGTGTACCGTTCTAGCGTTAGTTTTAAATTTGCATTGAAAATGAGGGAGTTATGACCATTTTAGTGATGCCGAGTCAAAAACACGAGAAAACAATCAAAGTGAAAAAAGTGGTATTTTGAGCGGGATAAGAAAAGAGCTAGGCGGGAAAAGGTGTTGCAAATTAGTTGTAGAATCCATTCCCGAATTGTTGACTAGTTTTGGGACTAGTTTTGGGCCTGATTGATGGGACTTAAATGCCATATTAAACCAACAGTGGAGCAAACCACGCTTCATTGTGTAAGCTCCCACTAGTGGGACAATAACATTGTTGAGTAGTGTGATGAAATTTCGCAACTTATGGTTAAGAAAACAAATGAAATTTCACTTTTCTGTTAAGCACTGGAGCGGTGGAGACGTCGTAGATAGATAGACCCTGAAGGGGGTCCACCACATTGCTTGGCAACAAAGAGAATTAAAGAAGGAATGCAGGCGCGTTGCGCAGGTAACTTGCTTGTGGAGTTTGCGTTGCTTGAAAACCTTGATTATTTTACCACTTATTGAGGGAATCAGGTGAGGCTGAATTGAAAACTACAAGGAATTTGATATTTAAAATATAATGAAACTTCAGTAAGCATCGAGGAACAAGAAATATATGCAAATGAGGGTAAGTATTGTGAGCTGCCGCTCAGCAGCTCACTGTTTCCCTTATCAGGCCATGGAGGCCAGTAAGCCCTGACCACCCCCGGGAGAAAGACCCCAGGCCGTAGAGGCCAGTAAGCCCTGAACCAACCCTCATCACAGGAAGACCCAGGCCGTAGAGGCCAGTAAGCCCTGAACAACAGCAGGAGAAGGAGCCCACAGCCACACACACGAATGGGCGTGGCCATTCAACGTGCCCTCCCACCACCTTGGGCACACAAAAACAACCAACAACAATTGTCAAGCCAACAGGAGAAGCCCTGATCGAGAAAGACCAGAAGATCTGCGGTTTTTGGCATTGTTAACACTTTCGCTGCGGCTCAATAGAATCGATTGTAGCCCCATGACTACCGTAACATGGCGTCGTGCGGTTTTTACCGCAGTTTTTCACGTAGTAGTTGGTACAGAAGAAAACATCATTTTTCAAGTCAACTACTACCTGGCGGTAATTACCGCGCCCACTGTCCTTCACCACTAATAGGTGAAAATATCCACCTGAGATGCTATATTTTATTGACGCACTTTTATTTTCACCAACTTTGGCAATCGACATGTGTTCTATTGAACGATACATTCAGCTATAGGTAAAAACTCGGCGCTGCGCGCTTCGGCGGGGGCTTCGCCCCCTGCACCCCCGGATGATTTCCGCTTAGAGCCTAATGGCTAAAATGTGACATACCTTGAAAAGGTTTTTGCTCCCTCTCCCTCTTTATCTTTCTTCCACTGTAATATTTAAGATACCTCCTTATTCATAATAACATCAGGTTGTCAAGCATATTTGTCGTCAAGCATATGATAAATCATAGAGTTACTTTCCTGTCGCTTTTTCCTGTCGTTTTTCGGCGGGGGGTCCCATCGCTAAAACCTTTTCAAGGTTAAAACGAGGAAGAAGGAAAATGAGTGACATTTTCTCGATGTGATTTCAATTCAAACGAGCCATAAAAATTGGATAGGTATAGGTTGGAAATATTGCTGTAAATTTTCATTGTGAAAAATGATGATATATTTAGATAATATAAAAGATACAGATGAAAAATATAGAAAAGAAAATGTACATAATAGAAAATAAGATAGAAAATCAAGCAGCCGAAGAACTTGTTGAGGGTTGAGGTTCTTCAACCTTGTCATGAGATCATTTCAGACCTCCTCGAGTGAGGACCATGGTTATTCTGGAATAAGATCGTAGATAAGTAGATTGATCGCACATTAGGTACTGAGAAATAAATAGATAAAATAACTGTCGAAGGAGGGTGAAAAAAATTAGTTTGGTAGACAATCACATGCTTGTTTTGAACCCGAATGACGTTTTATAAGTAAATGCATTCAAAAATATAACACGACACAATAGAGCAGTCAAAAGAAACGGTAAAATAAAATGCATAACTTACTTTTGTCTCAAAACTTGCGAGAAACGTCGTCGGCAAGCGTCCTGGACTAACTGAAATATCGGCACTTCGAAGGTCATTATCTCCTCGGCGGACATTTCTCCCTTGTTCCGAACGGTATTTCCGAAGTACTACCGCAGGAAGAAAGAGTCGAGACAACTACTACGACTCAATAGAGATATTGAAAGACAGGGCTTTGCAAAGGGCCGAGAGCGGTTTTTACCGCGCTAGTAATGGTGAAGGACACAAAAGAGCGGTAATTACCGCGGTAGCAGTAGAAGTGTTAAGTTGGCCAGACTGGAGAGGGGGAGCAGTCAAATGGAGAAGTAGTGACCTGAACACCTCAGTCCTTTGAAGCGCGCCTAGCCAGCATTGTCTTGAAGCTAACCCCCCCGTCCGTGAAGCGTTCTCCCCCGTACCAGTGTCGACCCTGTATCGAACTAGTGCAAATTTCGTCCTCCTGCCTCCCAGTCGAACATTGAAGGATAGATCCTGTGAGTGGTGCCCCCTCAGTGAAATCGGCTTCCGTCCTGCCTCCCCTGGAACCGTCCGAAGGAACCGCGACGCGATCCAGTCCGATCCCGGCTACTCCCCTCAACATCAACACCTCGCCTCTCATCGTGTGCGGACTCGCTCCGGTACTCCGTCACGTGAGTGAATACAGTGTAACACCTATCTTATTGGCCAATAGTAGGTAGTTAGTGAAGAGTAACTCAGTAACTATAAGAAAACCGTATTCTGAACTGGAACATTGAAGTTAAAAACCAAAAAATCTACTTGTATCTAATCTTAAGAAAGCTGTAACGCCTAGTCAAGCTAACCAATCACATTTGCCTCTCGTAGAACGCCCTTCTGGCAGAACTGGGTCGTGGACCCCCTAGTCTCATTTTGTTCCTAATAAAAACCTTGCATTACTCTACATTTTCTTACAATCTTGCCCTGGTTCTGATTCTGGTTCATGAGTATCGGGTATCGGTGACTAGGTAGTTAAATTCACTTGCACAGAAACGAGTAACGTAACATCATTCTTTATTTCAACAACCGATACACCGCAATTGGTATAACAACAGGTAACATTTACATAAACATCAAGAGTAACTTCAAAGTAGAACGCAGCCTCATCTCCCAAGCCGTATCGAGTCAAGCTACCAACGACACGTTACAAGCTAAGTATTTTCTATTTTCTAGTTTAAGTTTTTTTTGTCTTTTCAGTTGTTCCTGGAACCGTTACACTTCCCCTTTTTTAACAGTAACCTCAAAATTTAGAATCTTTTATTCCCGATCGGATCGATACCCCGACCAAAGGCTTACAAATTTGGTGGCAGCGGGTGGGATTCCTGCAAAGCGCGAACCCGGAACTGTATCGGACCCGAAACTTTCATTTCGGATCCGGTGTATTGACGGATCGCGTGTGGTGGCGCCCTGCACGAACCCACAAGATAAAATATTTGTGCCTAAGGTATCGGCCGATCCGATTTCAAAAAGTGTCGAAACAGGTCAGAACCAAGGGTAGTAGGTAGGTAGGACACCTCGTAACGGTAACTCCGAAAGTAGGTCACACCTCACCACTACACTCACATTCCAACGAACTGTGTCGTCACACAGGAACACTAAGACAAACCGTATCGTCATACGGGAACACACAACTACCAACCCCAGACCGAACTACGAGACAGTAACCGCTACCGAGTCGGAACCGACCGTATTGACTGTGCTGTGTTTACCTATTTTGCCGCGTCTTAAAAAGTGAAACATGGTACTTTCGGACGTCGAGGATGAGGAGGAACAACAACCCTTCAACAACAAGGAAGCGGTCGACACGCTGACCGAAACCATGAAACAGATGAACGTGTTACTCAAAAAGTATCACGAGACGACCCAAGACGGGGACAAGGATGGTATTCCACGTTCACTACTGTTAGAACTGGAACCATGGGACCCAGATACACCGGGTTCGCTGAGTGTCGGGTCATTTTTCGCAAACTTCGATACTGTAACTACCGGATTGACCCAGAAACAAAAAATGAGACTCCTGAGAACTAAAACCAGGGGAACTGCGAAACAATTCCTAATAGACAGAGACGATACCCTCGAGTATGACAACGCATACGAAGTGATACGGGACGAGATGATGAACTGGTTCATGCGCGAGAACCCGCAACATGCCGCAGCCCTACTCTGGACCATCAAGAGGAACACCTCCGAAACGCTTCGGCAGTTCGCCGATCGCATTAGAGGACTGGCTCGATGCGCCGTCCTTGAAGAAGGAACGCATCTCGACCGTCATGAGAAACGGGAATGGGTCGAGCGGAAAACTCTGAGCGCCTTCGTGAGGGGTGTCGGAAGGAAGATGAGCGCATTTCTCGTAACCAACCGACCTACATCACTCCGTATTGCCCTGGAACGAGCGGAAGAACTCGAGAACACACTAGTAGAGACTGAAGAAACGGAGGAACGATGGGACCTAGCAGCTGTATCGGGTGAATTAAGGTGCTACAATTGCGGTGGAACCAACCACTTCGCCGCCCGATGCCCCCGAAAGGATCAACCGGTACCCCGACGGGAACAGCGAGCCGGTGATGACCGCCGTAACAGGTGGAACAGTGATGAACAACGCCCAAGAACAGATGAACGACCCGCACCGCGATACCCCTGTATCTTCTGCGCTGCAATGGACCATTTTCCCGTTGACTGCCCCAAGAGTCCGCAACAAGCCATTTTCTGTAACTTTTGCGGGTGTCGGGAACACCTAGAAGAGAGCTGTCCCCGGAAACGGAAATTACTACCCGTGTCGCAACCAATCGCCGACCCGAAACATGTGAATGAGGTCAACCGCTATAAGTCACAAGAACCGACTAATCTCCATGTAACGGCCGTGGAACGACCTATGATACGAACACTCAAAGTGGAAGTGGGTCTCGGGAATGAAACCCGTAACATGCTCATAGACACCGGAGCCGCCTTATCGGTACTAGCGAAACCGGTATCGGGAATCCCGATGACCCCGACAAAAATCATGGCATGGGGAGCGGACGGGGCCCTATTACCCTTCGCCGGAGAACAATGTATTGACACCCGTATCGGTAAATACCGTTTCAAACATAACTTCCTCGTGTTCGCTCGGAAGGGTGCGACCCTCGACTTACTGGGTCTAGATGTACTCAGACGGGTTCCGATGACTTTCACAACTGGACCGACGATGGGAATGAGAACGGAAAGTGAAGAGGAATGGAGGAACATGGACCCCCTTTGTTGTGAGTTGGGAAGTATCGGGATGGTGTCGCAGCTCGGGAGGAGGGAGGAAACTGGGTCACCGCGCCTGAGCCTTCGTGAAAGCGCCGACACAGTCCTCCCCAGCACCTTTCGGGTTGTGATGGCCCCCCCTTCACCCCCGCACCACGGCTGCTCTGAGGAACTTCCCATCGTGACCTTCGAGGAACGCTTCACACCGGAACCCGACCTTGAAACCTTGACCGACGGGGCCTTGACCTCCCTAGAAAGATGGAACCAGGGTGTGTCGTCGGAGGTAACCGCTGCCTTGTGCGCGGGTCAGGACCTCCCAACCGTATCGCCGGGTGTAACGCAAGGTGTATCGCCCCTGATATACACACAGAAACCAACCGGAACGCAGGGTGTAACGCCGGGTGTATCGCCGGGTGTAACGCAAGGTGTATCGCCCCTGATATACACACAGGAACCAACCGGAACGCAGGGTGTAACGCCGGGTGTATCGCCGGGTGTAACGCAAGGTGTATCGCCCCTGATATACACACAGGAACCAACCGGAACGCAGGGTGTAACGCCGGGTGTATCGCCGGGTGTAACGCAAGGTGTATCGCCCCTGATATACACACAGGAACCAACCGGAACGCAGGGTGTAACGCCGGGTGTATCGCCGGGTGTAACGCAAGGTGTATCGCCCCTGATATACACACAGGAACCAACCGGAACGCAGGGTGTAACGCCGGGTGTATCGCCGGGTGTAACGCAAGGTGTATCGCCCCTGATATACACACAGGAACCAACCGGAACGCAGGGTGTAACGCCGGGTGTATCGCCGGGTGTAACGCAAGGTGTATCGCCCCTGATATACACACAGGAACCAACCGGAACGCAGGGTGTAACGCCGGGTGTATCGCCGGGTGTAACGCAAGGTGTATCGCCCCTGATATACACACAGGAACCAACCGGAACGCAGGGTGTAACGCCGGGTGTATCGCCGGGTGTAACGCAAGGTGTATCACCCCTGATATACACACAGGAACCAACCGGAACGCAGGGTGTAACGCCGGGTGTATCGCAAGGTGTATCGCCCCTGATATGCACACAGGAACCAACCGGGACGCAGGGTGTAACGCCGGGTGTATCGCCGGGTGTAACGCAAGGTGTATCGCCCCTGATATGCACCCAGGAACCGACCGGAACGCAGGATGTAACGCCAGGTGTATCGCCGGGTGTAACGCAAGGTGAATCGCCCCTGATATACACACCGGAACCAACCGGAACGCCAGGAGTAACGCCGAGTGAATCGCTGGGTGTAACCTCGGATGAACCATTGGACGGACTTGAAAATGACCCACAAGAAGAGTCTGATCCATGGAAATCCCACTACAAATTTGATGGCAGCCACAAGTGGGAAGTAGAAATTCTTCCTGAAGATGAAATAGATGATGATAAAGACCTCGTCGGAACCAGAGCACGAGTGGCAACCCTGCAAACCGCACTACCGTCCCCAACGTCAAACCAGAGCGCCCCCGAGTTGTCGGGAGGAGAGCGACAAAGGGCTCTAGAGGCGTCGACGAGTGGAGGTAATTCCACGCTGGATCTCGGGAACGCAACCGACATAGACACAGAAATGGAGGACTGGGAAATATTTCCTACGGATCAATGGGACGAACCGCAACCAGAATTGGGAGCAGCCATTGAAGCCAAACTCAGTCACCTGACAAATGCTGATCGAGAGGTAGCCAAAGGAACTCTCCTAAACTTCCGCGAGCTCTTTCAACCGCCAACCAGTGAGGGATGCAGCCTTGAGGTCTACCACGAAATTACGACTACCCAACCCGAGGTAACGGCGCAGAAACCTTACCCCATACCGCACGCGCTTCGCGAGGTGGTTGAGACGCAATTAAAGGACATGTTAGAAGCTGGAGTCATCAGTGCTTCCACCAGCCCATGGTGCGCCCCAGTTCTGCTCGTCAAAAAGAAGACCCCACCTGGAGAGGAACAAAAGTGGAGGTTTTGCACCGATTTCCGACGACTGAATAAGATCACAAAGGGAGACGCATACCCGATACCTCGTCTGCAGGAAACGTTGGCTTTATTGGGCGGTTGTCAGTGGTTCACAACTATCGATCTCTTGTCCGGGTACCACCAGATACCAGTGCACCCTGATGCTAAAGAAAAAACAGCGTTCTCGGTCCTTGGGAGACATTTTGAATATGACAAAATGCCTTTCGGGTTAAAAAATGCTCCCGCGACTTTTCAGAGAGTCATGAACAATGTACTGGACGGATTGCTCGGAAGAAACTGCCTTGTGTACCTGGATGATGTAATCATCTTCTCCACGACGCTGCAGGAACATCTTGAACGGCTGCGAGAGGTGTTCGAGCGCTTACAGGATGCCCAATTGCAAGTGAACCTGGCGAAGTGTGAGTTCTTGAAAACGGAGGTACGCTTCCTCGGTCATCGAGTGACGACCAAAGGAATCTACACGGAACCTGAAAAGACCCAGGCCGTCCGAGAGTTTCCTGTCCCCACAACATCCCTGAGGCTCCAGTCCTTTTTAGGACTCGCAGGATTTTACAGACGATTCATCCCAAACTTCTCAGGAATCGTCGCACCATTGACCGATCTACTGAAGAAAACCAACCCGTTTGAGTGGACGCAAGCCCATCAAAACGCATTTGACGAACTAAAGAAGCTCCTTACTGAAGAGCCGGTGCTGGCATACCCAGACCTCACGAAACCCTTTGTTCTGGCGACGGACGCTTCAGGAACGGCCCTGGGAGCAGTCTTATCCCAAGATCACGACGGAGAGGAAAAGCCAGTAGCATACGCAAGCCGCAAGCTCAACCCCGCCGAGACGCGCTACTCCGTGACCGAACGGGAACTTCTCGCGGTGGTTTGGGCCGTAAGGCATTTCCAAGAATACCTACTGGGGCAACCCTTCGAATTACAAACAGATCACATGGCCCTTACAGCTGCCATGCGATTGCGAGATCCCACCTCCCGTATTGGTCGTTGGGTTTTACGCTTGGCGGAATATGATTTTATACCAAGGTATCGCCCAGGAACCGCAATGAAACATGCCGATGGTTTGAGCAGGATGGAGATAGCCGCACTGACGTTGGAATTCCCAAAAAGCTTGATGATAGCGGCGCAAAACATCGATTCATGGGTACAGACGACAGTGATCTTCGAGAAGGGAGGAAAAACGCGGCGGAACGACGGAGTACTTGAAACACAGGTTCGATTGGATGGCAAGGATGAATGGGTTCCACTCATGCCCGTGTCCTTGAGGGAGTGGCTCCTGGATAGATGCCATCGAAACGAGTGGTCAGGACACCCTGGAGCGGAGACCACCGAGAAGCTTGTTCGGAAGTTGGGATTTTGGCCACACTTGTCGAAGGACGTCAGGGAGTACGTGAGAAGGTGCGAAACCTGCCAACGCCGTAACACGCCATCCGGCCTCCGACACCCGATCCAGAAGCCGCTCTTACCCGATAGGCCAGGACAGATTGTTGGGGTGGATTTCGTAGGACCAGTCACGTCCGGAACCACCCAGAAATATATCTTAACCCTTATTAACCCACGGTATCTTTTTGGAAGACCAACTTTAGAACGTTTTCTTGACGGTACAAAGTGGTTTTCACCCCTACTTAATGTCCCAATGGCTACTCTGACATCTCTAGAATAGAAAAGAAGAAGAAGAAGTGTCAAAACATCAACAACGTTGATATAATAATTATAAGTTACAAGGCGGCTCAAAATTGACATCAACACTCCAAAGGACAGTTTCACAAATTATTTTAGACCAGTTTTTCACCGTTTTGAGTGATATTACTTAAAGAATCTTGGGTAAAAAGTATCTAAGATCAAGTAGAAATTGTAATATCTACATATTATTAGTTGCTAAGTGGGTAAAAGTTGGTTTTTGTGATGGTATCTTTTTGGATACCGTGAGCAAGGGGGTACCCAGTAGAGCCAGGTCCATGATGGGGTTTATGCTCACTTTTATTGATTTTTCTCACCCTATAACTGATTTTCTTTCCTTTTTCTGATTCTGAATGAAGATTAGAGTAATAAGGAGCATAGGAATGTGCACTGCCTCCTTATTTCACAAGGTAAGCATTGGTTCTGAAGGGGAGGACTCGAATAGCAACGCCAACAAGACCCCGATGGACGAAAATAAATTTGAAAGAGAATTGGCTGAATTTTTTGAAGGATTGGAAGAATTGACATTTGAGGATGTCAACGAGGAGAGAATTGGAGAGTTCAATGACCACCTGGAACGAGCCTATTCAAATGGCTTTGGCAGGGAATGGAATAGTGTTTGAAAGATTCGCATGCGCCAAATTGTGAAAGAGACAAATTTGAAACTGACGAGCCTCATTTACCTTCTAATTCGAAACGAAATCGAACGAGGCGACTTCTTCCTATCGCCGAGGCAAAGAAAAATCCGAAGCAAAATAAAGTGCAAATTATTGAAAATAAAAAACCAAAACTTGCCAAGAAAGGATCTGGGTTCCGGTAAGTTTCTTTATCAAATCATGTCAGAAGTGAAATGATTTACAGTAGAAAGATGATTAATTTTGTAATCTAAATATACATCCTTATTCACAGTTCGAACAAAAATTTACAAAAGAAGTCGCTTTACCTGAAAACAAGCCCCACCAACCAAGCAGGAACCATCAAGATGAACCAAGCACCTACTTTATGATTATTTATATGGGACTTGGAATGATAATTCCTTTAGGATTTGGATTGGTGCAACGATTTGTGCTGGGGAAAAGTCAAAAATACCTCAATGAATTTTGACTAATTCGTGCAAATTTGAAGCCTGTTTTTTTACAAGTTTTTTTGATTTTCTAGCGAATAAAAATTGATTGAGGAAAAATTCTAGCAGAAATACTATGTTTGAGCTCACAAAAACTTATTACTCCTCTTTTCTAATGATTTTTTTTCTCATTCCATTTTTTAAAAATGTTTTTCCGCGTACCTATATATTTTTTTACATCGAGTACCTTTTTTACATAAGGATGTTCGTTGTTCTAAAGACTATTCTTACTAAGATTGAAGGCCATAATTTTTTTTCTTTTTCATTTGGTCGATTGACAGACCGATTTTGGTATTTTTGCTAGCGAAGTAAAAGACTCTGATGACTTAGGTAGTCATTAGTTTAGTAGGTATATTGCAGAAAATGATCGCGATGGTTTTAGTACACAGTGATGGGTTGTGATCAATTCGAGTGAACCAAGGTCTCTCAATGAGTTTATATATTCAATAATACAATAAATTTACTATTTTTTCAATTTTTGTATTCACGTTTTATAATAAACTGTTCAAATGTTACAATGTTTCTTGCTATAAGGTGAACCCACCGTATCTCAAGGTGTCTTTTTGGAATCAATCAAGGGACGGAATTGACCCCCACATGCTCACGGTATCCAAAAAGATACCGTTTTGTTTTTCAAGATTACGGGCCCTGTATGGGTCCAATATTTTTTCCAATATTTTTTACGTATTTTAGGCACTGAAATGTAACAAAATATGAACAAGAAATTGGCAAGGGAGAAAATTTTTTTTCTTGGGCTAATAAGGGTTAACCGCCATCGATCACTTCACCAAGTACGCCGAGGCCTACCCTGTACCAGACTGCACCGCCGGAACTGTGGCCCGAGTCCTAGCAACCCGCTACATACCTGTCCATGGCGTACCAGAACGGCTCATCTCCGATCGAGGGACTGCTTTTACCGCAAGGTCGACGAAGGAACTGTGCACCAAATGGGGGATACGTCAAGTCTTCACGACGGCGTATCACCCTGAAGGTAACGGCGTTTGTGAACGCTTTCACAAGACCCTCGCCAATATCCTCTCGAAGATAGTCAAGAATACCACCGCCTGGGAATCGGTACTGCCAATCGCCCTCGCTGCTTATCGATCTCTGCCTCACAAAAGCACAGGATTCTCTCCCAATTTCTTAACCTTCGGAAGAGAAATAAGACTTCCCAACGAGTCCTTCCAAAGCCTGAGAAGCTCACCAGAAGACACCACAGGCCTGAAGCATCTTCAGACGGCCCATAACGCTGCAATCCACTGTCTCCACCAAGCATGGAAAAAGAGAAGCGACATCATAAACGCTCGTCTGGCCGCGAGATCATTCCAACCCGGAGATCGAGTGTATCTAAGGGAAATGCAACCGCCAGTTGGAGCCGCGCGGAAATTATGGAGCCCATGGTCAGGTCCTTGGGTCGTAACAAAGAAACATACGGAAGTAACCTATGAAATCCGAGACGTCGCCGATATAAAGTGCCAAACGGTGCATATCAACCGATTAAAGCCCGCTTTCTCCGCTGGAGTTCCAGATGAAGCATTCATGGAACATTTGACAGAACTAGAACAAGAACAACCGATAGTTCCACTCCCTCAGATCGACGATCCAGCAAAAGAAAACCCCGAAGACCCCCATCTAATGGAGTGGGTGACAGAGGAACCCTGTAACCAAGGTCCCCAATCTGCAGACTCATCGGACACAATCACGAGCACCCCGGAGAACGTCCCGAGTTCAGCGGGACCCTCAGGTTCCACTACAAGAGGAACCCTGGGAAGCCCAGCAACATCTGCGCTCACTGTCACGACACCTCGTCAGAACGAAATATGGGACCAGACCACCGAGTCCCCTGACACCCCACCGAGCGTAAGGAACGAACAACCCGTCGCCTCGACATCGCAGCAGCTAGCCACAACCAGCCGCCAAAACGATGAAGATACTGGGAGTCATCCTGCGCCAAGGTACTCACTACGACCTAGAGTGCCGGTAAACTACAGCCAGACCCATGCGGGAAGGCGATGACTTACTGACTAACTAAAACTAAGACTAAAACTAAGACTTACCTGACAGAAACACACGAACACACACACCTGAAACAAGAACACCAAATGGAGTAATGCAGAGAAATAGAGTGATGCAAGCCGAAGTTAGGAATGAAAACCGAACTGGACCCTTCAGGTCAACCAATTAAATAGGACCCTTCAGGTCAAACCATTTAATAGGACCCTTCAGGTCAAACCATTTAATCAGGACCCTTCAGGTCAAACTCCCAATGCCACGAACCCAGAAAACCCACTACAAGACCCTTCAGGTCTAACAAGCTCGAATAACCACATATCAAAGACTGAGGTACTCACCGTGCTTTCAATCCTCAATTGAGCCAAATATGCGCTGGTTCGCACTCAAGTAAATGCCGTACAATTTCAAGGGTCAAATGCTATTAGGGGCAATTTGTGGTTTCTAGGATGACGCACCAACATCTCCGGGATCCGCGAGCACAAAAAGGAGCCCCACCGCCAGACGAAGATATCGCCACGATACACCGGTATCTTGATCGCGCGACCGTTCGGCTTAACGCGTTGGCCCCTACCGTTCTCGACACCGCGGAACCCGTGTTCAACCCCCGATTCACGATGCCCACCCTAGCCACTCTCATAAAATTCATGCTACGCACCGAGGAGTATAACGCCAAAGCAATCCTGGCGGACGCAGCAATCGTCTCGATCACGGAAATTACCGAACTCCTGCCGATATACCATCGCATCGCGCAGGAGCGAGATATACTCCTCGAAAAGCAGAACGAGTGGCTCCTGGAGAAACAAACTCTGCTGCGGGCACTGTGCGAACATGAGCACGTCGACACAGTGCCGGTACAGTCAGCTGCGGAGCCACCCGCGGCGAGGACCGAGTCGACTGAGACCCCGCCAGCAGGGACGGAAGGCACCACCACCGCCTTGCCCTCGTCATCCCAGGGAGCCCCATCGAAGACCGCTACACCAAAGGTCAAACAAGCCGGGAAACACCGAAAGAAGGAAGGCACACCAAATTCGCCATCAACCTCATCATCCTCGTCGTCTTCCTCCTCGTCATCCTCCTCGGACTCGTCGTCCTCCTCGTCGGACTCCGATACCACCGACCAAACCAAGGGTCAGAGAAAGAAGAAGACCAGGCAGGAAACACCACCACCTGTCGAGCCAGAACCATCCACCTCCCAGGCCATAGAGCCTTTGCCAGAGGAGCCCGAGGAAATCACCGTGCCCGTAGCCCCACCCTCACCGAACACCAACCCAGAAGAGTCCCGGAGCGAGGAAGCCGAAATCTCAACATCCATCCGCAATCTTGAGGACACCCAAGAATTTGCCACCTGGATGTCCCCGCCACTTCGGACCCCCCGGATCCAGCTCGAGCGGTGCGAGGAGCCCCGGATCGTCTCGCCCTTGGTCCTCCGACTGAAAAGGTCGTCGGCCCCAAAAGGACCAAGGACGTGCCCCGTCTGTACACGCCCGTGCCAGCAAATAGTCAATTTCCGCTGCACGGCGTGTAAGACATTCTGGCAACGTCTGAAGAAATCCTACGACGCCCAGAGGGAGCTGCCCACATGCCCGGAAGACCACAAGAAGTCCCGAACCCCGTCGACCTGCCCAGGATGCCGTCGTTACAAGTATGAGGCAGGGCTGCGACGAGCTCACCCATCGCAACCCCTGCCCATACCCAGCGTCATTGAGGACGACGCTGGCTCCCGGAGAGGTGGGGGATGTGAGCTGCCGCTCAGCAGCTCACTGTTTCCCTTATCAGGCCATGGAGGCCAGTAAGCCCTGACCACCCCCGGGAGAAAGACCCCAGGCCGTAGAGGCCAGTAAGCCCTGAACCAACCCTCATCACAGGAAGACCCAGGCCGTAGAGGCCAGTAAGCCCTGAACAACAGCAGGAGAAGGAGCCCACAGCCACACACACGAATGGGCGTGGCCATTCAACGTGCCCTCCCACCACCTTGGGCACACAAAAACAACCAACAACAATTGTCAAGCCAACAGGAGAAGCCCTGATCGAGAAAGACCAGAAGATCTGCGGTTTTTGGCATTGTTAAGTTGGCCAGACTGGAGAGGGGGAGCAGTCAAATGGAGAAGTAGTGACCTGAACACCTCAGTCCTTTGAAGCGCGCCTAGCCAGCATTGTCTTGAAGCTAACCCCCCCGTCCGTGAAGCGTTCTCCCCCGTACCAGTGTCGACCCTGTATCGAACTAGTGCAAATTTCGTCCTCCTGCCTCCCAGTCGAACATTGAAGGATAGATCCTGTGAGTGGTGCCCCCTCAGTGAAATCGGCTTCCGTCCTGCCTCCCCTGGAACCGTCCGAAGGAACCGCGACGCGATCCAGTCCGATCCCGGCTACTCCCCTCAACATCAACACCTCGCCTCTCATCGTGTGCGGACTCGCTCCGGTACTCCGTCACGTGAGTGAATACAGTGTAACACCTATCTTATTGGCCAATAGTAGGTAGTTAGTGAAGAGTAACTCAGTAACTATAAGAAAACCGTATTCTGAACTGGAACATTGAAGTTAAAAACCAAAAAATCTACTTGTATCTAATCTTAAGAAAGCTGTAACGCCTAGTCAAGCTAACCAATCACATTTGCCTCTCGTAGAACGCCCTTCTGGCAGAACTGGGTCGTGGACCCCCTAGTCTCATTTTGTTCCTAATAAAAACCTTGCATTACTATGTTTCCGCCTTATCTGTTACACAGCAGACTTACCATTGCTTTTCTCTCTTCAATTCTTTCCGCAGTAACCTTTCTACAATGCACAATACATTTTCTACCTGCCACACTTATTTCCGGCATAATTTCATATTTAACAATAGCTTCAACGTCAAAATAAAAAAAACATTCTGTTTTTTTTTTTTTTTTTTTTTTTTTTTTTTTTTTTAGGTATAGTATCGAAAAATTAATTGTTTTTGTTAAGAAAAACATCCTTCAAACCATCATTTCAAAATCAAACCTTCGACCCGCATTTTGATGTCATGTTTTGTCAGTCCATCTGCTGTTCAAATTTCAAGAAATTTAATGTGCGAATCTGTCAAAGAACTTCACAATTAAGTTACTTATCATCTATTTACATCTATTTTTCAGAATATTTTGCTATTTTCTCACAATTTTTCCGTTAATGCGTACAGTTTTGACTTTGATTGATGAAAAAGCAAAATGCGAGTGAAATTTTGATTTTGGAAGACGAACATTTGTTTCCTTACAAATACAAGGCTTCTCTATCTTCGATAGTCAGGAAGCAACAATTAGTAAGTAAACTCAGCCCTTTGGGCCTCGCCAGAATGCTTACTGCCTTTGGCTAAAACTCAAGAAACACAGAACATGCTTTAGCCCTGCTATTGGGTGGAATTGGGATGGGGTGGAGAATACCCCCCCCCCCGGCGTGACGTTTTTCAGGTAGTTAGTCCAAAGCTAAAGCATGTTCCATGATAAAATTGAAATAATACAGAAGTAGTAGGTACATTTATAGGAAGACGAACAATTCAATACAATACAAAGCATCACGACATGAAGTCTATTCCGTGAATGTGCTGAAGGGACATTACTTCCTTCGTCGTATACTTTCACAAAAAGAGGTTATTGTAAATTCGATTAAAATGGTAGTTTATTATAATACAACGTGGTAGTTCTTTTAGTAGTCTGGAAACTCGTGTTGAGTTGAAATAAATTTCTTGTCAGAACGATTGACAGGTCCAATAGGCAACGGGATGAAATTCCTCGGATTTAGCCTCTCAATTTTATTCTTTCACATTGAAAAGAACAAAAGGAAGGAGGAACTAGTGACTGTCGAGGAATTTCTTCGATTTTGTTTGTTCAAAAACATGACTGAAATTACGAAAACGAGATAATTCGTCGGATTATCACGATTTGAAAGTGCGAATGACGTCACGGATGACGGCTCGGCAGAGAGGGCAGTGGCCGCCTCCCTTGCCGCGCCATTGCTGCACGGAGCACTCGTAGCACATGCACATGTGGCCGCAGGTGTAGAGGACGGAGTCCACTTGACGTTCGTAGCAGACGGAGCAGTCGGAGCTTTGCGGCTGGGAGATGGAGTTTTCGGCCCACTCGCGAATCCCTTCCGTGGAGTCAATGGTGGAGTAGGGAAGACCTCCGACAGGCTCAATGTACGTCGGGCTGTACGTGGCTAGACCGGAATTCGATTGGTAACTTGGTCCAGTCGTAGGGGGAAGGTTGACCACCAAGACTGTTCCACCTCCGGCACAAGGAGCAGTGGCTACTGTGACGTTGCGACACCTGTCTGGAACTGGGTTTGAAGTTACTAATGCCCTCGGTGGCGAACCTTGAGGGTGAGCAGGAGTGGATCCCAAAATCCTGATTTTCTGGGTAGAGCCGTAGATGTCGAGGAACGCCCACAGAGTCTGGGATTGATCGATGTGCATCAAAGAGACGGTCGGACCGCCGTTTTTGGACATCTGCACTTCACCCTGAGTTGTGATGCAGAAAGCGAGCTCGTCTCCTCGTTGCGTACCGCCGGCAACGTCCTTGTTGACGACCCAGTACTCTGGGCGGTCCAGGAGGTGATCAGAGTCGTCCGGGAGGTCGTTTGGCGAAAGGGAAGCTGGATCGCAGGAGGTGAGTCCAAGAGCTAAGGCCCCGAGGTACATGGGCTCCGTGTTCAGGATCTGTACTACGATTTTCTCTCCTAGTTGAATTGGACGGCCAGTGAACACATAGCCTTGGGTAAACTCAGTCTCCAATCTGCTGGCGATGCATCTGTCGTTGCTCAACCGAATATTCTTTCCCCTGGTCCTGTGGAAAGGAAGGGGGTTGAATTTGACCGACGGGTGCTGGAAGACTAGCGGCGGAGGTGGGCTGGGCTCGGCGAAGGGGGGTTCCGAGGCAGGCGTGGGCCCGCTGTGGTGGATGCTGATGTTGGACATGGGGGCGATGATGCGGTCGACGTCGTGCTCGTTGGTGTTGGAGGTGCCTACGTGTCTCCTGGAGTTGTTGAGGTGGGACCTGGGGTCCAGGAACTCGACGGCGGTAGAATTGCCGTAGATGTCCATCATTGCCCACAGCGATCCTCTGGTGTCGACTCCACTGAAGAAAATTCCTTTGTCTTCGCCGTTCACTCCAAAATGCACATCACCGGCAGAATTGACGTAGTAGTACAAAATGGCGTCTTTCTCGCAGAGCCTCTCGACCAAGGCTTTGGCCCAGTAGCCGGGCTTGTTCGTCAGGTCCGGACAAGCGTATTTGGGCAAGGTGTACCTCAGGGCTGCGGGGTCGTTCATCGTGAAACCGAATCTGAGGACGCCGCTCCAGTTGTCGGACACCTCGGCGAACCTGAGGTAAATCCTTTCATTGACTTTGACGGGTCTGGCGGAGAAGACGACGCCTTTGCAGAAACTCTCGGCCCGACGAGCGAGGGAGCCGTCGCGGGAAATTCGAACGTTGTCCCCGTGAACTTGATGGAACAGCAGAGGAGGAAGGTTGTTGGCCACGTGGTTCCCGCTGTTGACACCCCGACCTAAGCCAAGACGTTTTTTGACTTTTTTGAACATCTTCAAGGATGCCGGCATGCTATCGAAAGTGGAAGACACCCCCATTAAAAATGGCACTCGGCACTGGACGCACTTTGTTATATCGGAAAAAAACGAAAAGAAACAGAAATAAACACAAGTTGGTTTGAAAACCGAGACTCAAACCAACGGGAGAAGAGAACCGCCCTATCGATGGGAGAGCGAGCGACTAGAAATGCGACTAGAATGTTTTTTTTATTTTGACGTTGAAGCTATTGTTAAATATGAAATTATGCCGGAAATAAGTGTGGCAGGTAGAAAATGTATTGTGCATTGTAGAAAGGTTACTGCGGAAAGAATTGAAGAGAGAAAAGCAATGGTAAGTCTGCTGTGTAACAGATAAGGCGGAAACATACTCCCCCCGTTACACAGTGAAGGCTGAACATTGCGGTAATGAGTAAAGAAATCAGTTAGAAACATGAACATGCAAAGGGATTAAATTAACAGCGGAACGCTTAAAAATGCCAGATTTTGTTCTGACCGATACTACTCTCACAGTATCATCATTGCCTGGGTGCACATCGACGATACGACCCATTGGCCATAGGGCAGGCGAGGTGTTGATACCCTTGATGATTACGACGTCACCGATCCTCAGGTTTGGTGATTGCTTCGTCCACTTCTTGCGTTCTTGAAGCGATGACAAATACTCATTCCTCCAACGGTGCCAAAAGTATTGGACTCGCTCACGGATGAGTTGCCAGCGATCCAGTCGATTCTCAGGGATGTTGGAGAAGTCTGGCTCTGGTATGGCATTGACCGGCTGACCGATGGTAAAATGTCCAGGTGTTAATGCTTCTGCATCATCAGAATTCTCAGTGAGGGGTTGAAGAGGTCGGGAATTCAATACTCCTTCCACCTTGGCAAAAAGAGTATGAAGCTCACTCTCAGTATATGGCCTGGAACCGAGGGTCTTCACCAGGAGAGACTTTGCCGACTTCACCGCTGACTCCCAACTTCCTCCGAAATGAGGTGAACCAGGAGGATTAAACAGCCATTCCACGGCAAGATGGGATGTATGGTTCGCAATGGCATCCTGAGTATCGCTGTTGGTGATCCATCCTTGAACTTCCTGCAGATACCCTGAAGCTCCCACGAAGTTAGTTCCGCAATCCGAATGGACAGTAGAAGGGATACCTCTGCGGGCGATGAACCTATCAAACACATCAAGAAATGCTTCAACAGATAGTGATACACAGAGCTCAAGGTGGACAGCCCGAGAAGCCATACAGATGAACACACACAAATAGCATTTGTGCGTACGAGAGTTACGACGTGCAGTCTCACGGCATACAAAGGGCCCTGCAAAATCAATGCCACAATTGTAGAAGGGTCTTACTCCGCTGACTCTGGATGTAGGTAAGTTGCCCATGATGGGCTGCACAAAGGACTTGCTAAACCTTGTGCAAGTAACACAATGCAATTTATGAAGCCTCACCAGATTCCTGGCCTTAGGCACCCAATACTGCTGTCTAATAAAGGCTAACATAGCAGTAGGGCCGGGATGATTATTTTTGCGATGTAGATGGTCAAGGACAAGGTTGGTGAAGTGCGACTTTGCAGGCAAGAGGATGGGATGTCGCTGATCCAAAGCCAAAGGAGCATTAAAGAGTCGTCCTCCCACTCGGATGATGTCATCATGGTCACGAAAAACAGCCAATCTACGAAGTTCTAAAGGTAAGGTATTATTAGATGTTGCGGTGTGTACCTCAGGAAAATTTTGTTTCTGAAGCAACTTGATAAATGTAGTATGTGCTTCTCCAAACTCTGATGCGGTCAAGGGTCCAATCCTGCGACGCCTTCGCCTCCTCTTCGGAATACGGGTATTGGACAAGAATCGTCGAACATAAGCGAGCACACGGATGACACGAAGAAAGGATGAATGGCGCTCAGCATAGCTCACAATATAATTTCCAGTTTGGACAGTGGCAAGTGCAACTGTGGGTTTCACAATCCTCATCTCCGGAACCTCGATGTTCAGGACGGCTTGCGAGATTGGCCACTGCTCAAATGGCTGCGAGCACCATGCAGGCCCAGCCCACCAGAGTTCATGATGCACTAGGGCTGATGGCAGAGCACCACGGGAGCCGACATCAGCTGGATTGTCAACCCCTTTGATGTGGTACCACTGATCCTGTGGTATGACACTAAGAATTTGCTGTGTCCTATTTGCCACAAAGGTATGCAGTTGATAGGCAGGAGTACGGAGCCAGGCAAGCACGATGGTGGAGTCTGTGAAGCAGTAGGTGTTTGAGATGTTATAGGTGCTGATGAATGCTTGAATTGATGATACCAGCTGCGAAAGCAGCAGCGCTCCACAGAGCTCTAACCTTGGAATTGTTAAGGACTTTAAAGGTGCAAGCTTGGTCTTTGCTTTCAACAATGACATGGTGGTAGTAATGCCTTGGGTAGACTGCAGGTAAGCTACTGCACAATAACCACGTTCAGATGCATCGCAGAAACATATGAGCCTGTACACGGTATCAGTCTTAGCAAGTGCACGAGGGATTGATATAGCAGATAGATTGCTAAAGTCCTGAATAAACTGGGTCCATCGAACCTTCACGATGTCAGGAACCTCATCATCCCAATCTACTCCTGACTTCCAAGTTTCCTGCAGGATACATTTCGCTAAAAATACCACTGGTGCAAGATACCCCAAAGGGTCATATAAGCGAGCGATGGCAGAGAGAATGGCTCTCTTGGTGGTTACAAGCTCTGGTGGTTTCACAGAGTACCTGAACTCATCAGCCTGCGGATCCCAAGTCATTCCAAGAATCTTGGTTACAGGATTGATGGTATTACCATCACACAAGGAGACTGGCTGCTGCTCAATTGGGAGATCACAGAGTATCAAAGAGGTGTTGGTATTCCATTTTCCCAACTGAAAGCCACCCCTGGCCAGAAGGCCAATCAATTGTTGTTTCAGATCTAAGAGATCTTGAATAGAGTCTGATCCTACAGCCAGATCGTCTACGTAAATGCAATTGGTAATTGCATCAGCAGCTGCAGGGAAATCCGAGCCTTCATCAAGTGCTAGCTGCCTCAACACCCGCTGAGCCTGATACGGTGAGCTGCGAACACCATAAGTTACAGTGTTCAGCTCGTAGTACGAGATATCATCCTCAGGATTAAATCTCCAAGCGATTTGCTGGTACTGGCGATCTTCAGGCTTAATTAATATTTGCCTGAACATTTTAACAATGTCGCAAGTGAAAACATGTTCAAAGCGACGAAAGTTGAGCATGATGGAACAAATGTCCGCTTGCAATTTGGGACCTGCATGAAGGTGATCGTTGAGGGAACCTGTTGCAGTGCGGAAACTTGCGTCAAAGACAACGCGCAGTTTGCCATTACCCTCTCCATCGAGCTTATAAATGGGGTGATGTGGTATGAGGTAAGTTGGAGGGGTAGTTGCCAATGACATGTGATTTAACTCGAGATATTCCTTCATAAATGAATGATAATCTTGACGGAGTTGCTCATTCTTAGCTAACTTAGCCTCGAGAGAATGAAAGCGATTAAGAGCAATCTTGATATTAGGTACGATACGAGGTGATGATTCGATGAATGGAAGAGATAGGACATATCTCCCCCCGTCAGTGCGGTAATGTGACTGACTGAAGTGAGTCTCACAGGCTTCTTCGCCAGCAGACATCAAGGAAGCAGAAGACGATGGCAACGGCTCCTCAATCTCCCAGAACTGCTCCACTTGAAAGGTAGGATCCGTTAGTGATAAGAGGGATACGGCGTGATCAATTGGTTCTGAATCACAGATGAACCGACCCATAACGGTGAACCCAAACACAGTTTCTAAAAGACGAGGCCCTCTGTCATGGATAACCAGGGGGACGCCTGTCACAACTTCTGGATAGAGGTCAGCTCCAATTAGGAATGATACAGGTGCAGGTGAGGTGAAGTCTGGATCACTAAGTCCAAAGCATTTATAATCGTGCCACATGGAAGATTCCAACGAGGTTTGAGGTAGAGGTGGTGTGATGGAAGGAACGACTAATGCTTCAGTATCCAGACGAGACGATGATGGAAGCAAGAAACTTAAATGCATCCTGCTAGAGATATTGGTAAGAGGTACAGCATTAACGCCACTAATGGATCCATAATAAGGTCGAGTGGTCTTGCCCAGTTTTTGAGCACATTTCTCTGTGATAAAAGAGAACTGTGATCCTGCATCCAAGATGCCACGGAACACTTGAGGATTACCCCTAGCATCAATCAACGTCGCTCTAATAGTACCAAGCAGAACTCCACTGATGGCCGACGAAGTACTTGTGCAGGAAACGCCGCTGTGGTGAGGAGTTGGAGTACCCACTGCTGAACTCTGAGAACTCTCAGAAGTGCTAGCTTGAGGCTTCGGACCAACATGAAGATCAGTGTGATGACGCAGCTTACAATAGCGACAAGTCCACTTTGACTGGCAATCCCTGGTTTTGTGGAAAGGATGAAGGCAATTACGACAGCCAGCAAACTGCTTTAGAGCATCGAGACGCTGTGAAGGTGTTGAAGATTTATAGATAGGACAGTCTGCGATAATATGAGACTGCTTACAAATGTGGCAGACCACGCTGGATGATGACTTAGATGTAGAAGGTTTGGTCTGAGAAGACGCTGCAACGCTTGTCAAAAGTACTTGACTATTCTGTGGCTTAGGAGAAAACTTATTTGGTTTGGGTGGAGCCTTAGGTTGGTTAGTTGTGAATTCAGTCCTAGGAGGGCTATCATGCATGATGCGGAGGACCTGGCACCGCTTCTGTACGAAATCCTTCAGAACATCTACAGACGGATAATCAGTACCGACGATTGATAATTCAAACGCCTTCCGAGTCCCTGAATCCAAGTGACGAAGAGCAAGCTCACACAGGATATAATCAGCAAACGATGGTATGTTGAGATTCTTAAGGGATACGGTACTCTCCATTACATGAGATAGGTAGCGCTGGAGAGAATCCGCTGTCGCCTCACCGCCACTAGTCTTAAATGAAAGCAACCGCTCTATGTAAGAACTAGCCAATTTACGCTTGTTATCGTAAACCTGTAAAATAGCTTGCCAGGCTTGTTGAAAGTTAGCCTCAGTTACAGGAATAAACTTTATGGTATCAAGAGGCGGACCTTCCAAATACGACAGTAGAAAATGGAAACGCTCTGCATCACTAAGAGTCTCCTCCTCGATGACTAAGGCACTGAAAAGTTGCTTGAAGGTAGACCACTTGGAGAAATCCCCATTGAATTTAGAGATGTTGATCTTAGGTAGAAGGGTACGTCCAGACAACGCAAAACCAGACTGTGAAATATTCATAGGTGGATGAGCTGGAGGTGGTGGCTGCGCCGCTTGATTAAGTTGCTCGTGGTAACCTAATGCCTCATAATACCACATCTTAACGTCGTCGTAGAACTTTTGATCTGCATCAGACGGGAAATCAGGCATAGAATGAGACTCAGCATAGGATAAAGCGGCTTCCCATGCACCCTCAAACGCCTCCAGAGCCCTATCTAGGACCCGCATCATACCCAAAAAGGTGAACTTCGACGCTAAATCCATAACAGCTAGGGCTCCCTTGTTGGCAATGACTTTTACTTCCAACCCCTTGGTTTCATAGGTACGCTTGTATCTTGTCATACCCCTGAGCGTGACAAGACTGTCACCTAAAAGGTCATCTGGCATTTTTCAAGCTTTGAATTACGAAAATATATGCAAAAAATGTAGATTATTCAAAGGGATTTGCAGTAGTAACTACCTAAACACAACAAAGATATCACAGATGATAATAATATAGGTACCTAAATGCACAACAGAAATAATCACAGAAGATTTCGAAAAATATAGGTAGAGAACAGATAATATCACAGACACAAGTTAACCTAACCTACATCACCACTCTGGAGACTAGAATATAATTATCACAGATAGGTACTTCAGTGTATGACTGTAAACTAGGTGCCAACTCAATACCCGGTTCGAATTGACCAGAATGTTTTTTTTATTTTGACGTTGAAGCTATTGTTAAATATGAAATTATGCCGGAAATAAGTGTGGCAGGTAGAAAATGTATTGTGCATTGTAGAAAGGTTACTGCGGAAAGAATTGAAGAGAGAAAAGCAATGGTAAGTCTGCTGTGTAACAGATAAGGCGGAAACAACTCTACATTTTCTTACAATCTTGCCCTGGTTCTGATTCTGGTTCATGAGTATCGGGTATCGGTGACTAGGTAGTTAAATTCACTTGCACAGAAACGAGTAACGTAACATCATTCTTTATTTCAACAACCGATACACCGCAATTGGTATAACAACAGGTAACATTTACATAAACATCAAGAGTAACTTCAAAGTAGAACGCAGCCTCATCTCCCAAGCCGTATCGAGTCAAGCTACCAACGACACGTTACAAGCTAAGTATTTTCTATTTTCTAGTTTAAGTTTTTTTTGTCTTTTCAGTTGTTCCTGGAACCGTTACACTTCCCCTTTTTTAACAGTAACCTCAAAATTTAGAATCTTTTATTCCCGATCGGATCGATACCCCGACCAAAGGCTTACAGTATGTTGGTAGGATGAGCAATGGTAACCACGTTGCTTGAATTTTCTGCGATGGATATGGTAAGTATAGGTAAGTATTTAGATGTAAGAAACAAAACGTTGACTGTAAGATCACCTGCAAGGTAAGTATGTTTTCTAGTATTATTATTCAAAATGCTTTGGTGTTTTCGGGTTCTTCAGACAATCGAAGAAACGTTGCTTCTGATTAACGTGGGAAGGTAAGTTCTAGGCTTTATGATAGTTGTTCGAGAAATACTATTTAAAAACCCCTAATATGTCCTAGTATTATTGGCCAATAATATGAAAGTTGTTTCACAACACTCACGAGGGCGTGGTATGGGGTGGTGGTGGGGGGGGGGGGGGTTGTGTTGTTCTGTCTTCTAAGCGAAGGCCAGGTACAAGCGAGAGCAAGGGGGTAGATCGAGAGTGGACACTTCAGATTCTACTTTAATGACTTTTCAGGACTTGGAAAAGTTTTTGAAAAGCAACGGAGTAAGGTGTTGCTTGAGAGCAGAGCAATGAGAGCAATGGGGAGATGGGCTGCCAAATGGTACAGGACTTAAGGTGCCCTTAAGGTCGACAGCTTTTGTGATTGGTGATTGTGCTCCCCCAGGTCCATCCTCGTTGCGTTTATTGGATGGACCCAAAATCTTCTCCTTTTCCCACCGATTTGGTCCTCTTCTTCTGCTTCCAAAGCTGCCCCTAATACAAACATTTCTTCATCGTCCGATGAAAACATATTATTTATGCCCGACATTTTCCTGAGAATGCACCTTCACTCGATGATGGTCGACACGGAACTGGCAAAACGACGGGTCGAAAAATTTTATTCGCGCCAGTGGATGGAGCTTAAGAATTTCGTGTCGCGCCGCGCCTCGCCACACTGTCGACCTAGTGAACGGGCAGCTTTACACAGACAAGAGCTGGGACAGGACTGATGGTAGGGGAGAGGCTGCTGACCTCCCTTAATTTCCACCCCTTAGCTGGAGGGTGGGGGAACTGCCTGTGGTAGAGTGGCCTCCTGGCTAGCTCCACCCTCCCTCGTTCATGATATTTCCTCTTAACCTTCTGGTAAACGCGTAGGCAGCACCCGTGCCGCCTCGACCTTAGTTTTCGTATTTACGCGCGCATTCTTGATTCCCGGACGGCGGGATCTACTGCTATTTGTTAGTTACCATATTTATCCAGAGATCACACTGGTTTCACCTTGCCAAGTCAAACGTCGCGCCTGCATTATCAGTTGCAATCTGGCTAGTGGGCAGTAGAATACGGAGAATAAAAAAATTGATTGGCTTTTTTTACTTGCTCCCTCCTCCCTCCCTGGGAGCGCTAATGAATATAGAACCCATCTGTACTGCAATAACGATAATTTGGTTGAGGAAACAATCATGTCTAGGGATGGTATATCGAATGAAATATATCGATATATCGATCAAATGATATATCGTCAATGAGATATCGATACCTTCGATATATCGGAGAAAATATATCGATATTTCGATATATCGGAAGATCTACTTTGAAAAACGTGAGAAGTAGGTAGGTAAATTTAATCGGTTTGAAACAATATAAATATCATTTAGGATGACATTTATGGACATATCGAAGTACCTACTTGGAAAAACTTGAAGAAGTAGGTAGGTAGGTGAATTGAAAAGTTACTAACACCATTTTGGAAGAAATATTATCGATATACTCGACAGATCGGAAGATAAATTAGAAAAAACCTGGTGAAATAACTATTAACCTACTTTCAAAAGTTACTGGGTATGAATGATCGAAATTCATTTTTCTTATACTGGAAAAAAGTGCGAAAATGTCATTGCAATGTTAAATTAATTTATAAATTGACAGGGGTGTATACTGTAGACAATCATGATCCTTCAAAATTGAAAATAATTGTTGTGAATACCTGCTTCACTTCGTATAGTAAGTAGTTTTAATCTTGAGAGCCACTGTAGGTGTAAAACATTCATGTACACAATCATGTCTGAGCTGAAGTCAACGGTCTGATATCAACCCATCACTTGGTACCTACAAAATTCGGAATAAAATTACTAGATGTTTTTACAGGAACAGGCGTCCCTTCTCGTCCATTCATTTCAATATTTAATTTTTACTAAAAAAAAAAAAAAAAAAATTACTTGAAAATAGATTGCGATATATCGGTAAATATATCGATATTGACCGATAATATCGGTTCTCTATATCGATATAAATATATCGATATATCACATGTAACATATCGATATATCGTTGCCATCCCTAATCATGTCGATTTCATTGGAAAAAGTTGGCTGTTTATGATTTTAGGTAGGTACCTATTTATTTGGTTTATGAGCATACAAACTATAAAATTATAGTAAGTTTGATTCAGGTGGTTTACCTAGACACAGCTGTTAACAACCTTTACAATAATGACTTTGGGCAGTTAAAACTTCATTTTCATGGGCGGCATGGGTGCCGCCACGCGGTGTGAATTGAAAAGCGAAATGGCGCGGGTACTGGAAGGTTAATTTAGGTATTTATGTTTCCTACCCCGCCCCCAACAAGGGGAACAAGGCACTTGTGAGCGAGAGCTCACAATAGGAACAGAAAGACCTAATTATGTATCTCCATCAAAGTATAGTTCGTTTTTTTTTAACTCATTTTATTGGTTTTGTACGGGTGTGCTTGTACCAGCATACCTACTGGGAGGATAAGAGTCATGGTCTTGTGTCTTGAAATTTTATAATTTAAAAATGTGTATATCCTGAAATTTGTAAACCTTGATTGTCTTCAAATTTGATTAGGTACATTTTTTGTAAGGTTCCTGTTGTATGAAATACTGTCGTAATTGAAGGGTCCATGTATTTCTGAAAGTTCGTGGAATAAATGTGGTCTTATCGCGTCATGTCATGAGACCACGTCAGATGTGTTCCAAGGTGTCAATTTCGTTACATGGGTTGTAATTAGGAGATTCCACTGCTCCAATTCTTTATAAGATCGTGTAACACCCGCAAATGCTGGGTATCTAGAGGTCGGTGAAGGGTAATCTTTGCAGAAATCCCGGTTAAACAGCTTGGGCCTCTAAAATATGCAGGTAGTTACTAACAGGTAGCTACCTAAAATTTCGACCTATATTTCCAATATTGCTAGCATCAAGTTGGAGTTCAAAAAAGGAGCTAGCTACCTAACAGATTAGATTCACTGAGGCATTTCCTGTTAGAACTGTAGGTACTTACCTGTCCGATGTTGGTACAGTGTATCCATGCTTGAGAATCCTCTTCTACCTATAGAGCTACAGTAACTATCATCTACAGCTTGTCCACACTTGAAGTTGAAAATTGGAATAAAACTAGCAAAACGTTCCACTGAATATTCTTGAAGATTTAAAAAAAAATCCATTGTCTCCACTTGTATCTCAGGTATTTTATCATTTCATGTTTTCAATATAAATCAACCAAAATGGCTTCGATTTACTCAATGTAACTTACGTAGAGGAACTTAAGGCTCGGCCACACAAAACGCGGGCTGACCGCGCGGACAGGTTCGCCCGACTCCCGCGGACTCTGTAACAAGGCATTTCGCATTGTCCCTGCCACACAGAGCTCGGACTGCCGCGGCGGGCAACTTCTGTCCGCGCCAGGGCGCGGGCAGGTTGTAATTTTTCACAGAGTCCGCGGCGGGCAACTTCAAATTCTGCACTATAATTGAAATTGTTCCTTATTTTCCTCAAAATATAATCAATGTGTTTATGTTAATGTTATAGGTTAAATGACTTTTCCTACTTTTAACACAGAATGTGTTTTTGCGATGACCTACCGAAAAAAAATCGTCACGAAAAAGCGACAGAAAAAACATCTGGTGATATGTTTATTGGTTGTCATGTTAATGTCAACTCCACATTTATTATTGTTGTTTTTTATTTAACGGATGACTAGTATCGCAAAAACACATTCTGTGTTCCTATGATTTCATACAGAGTATGGAAAAAGAAATAAACCGGAGGGTGCAGGGGGGCGGAGCCCCCCGCCGAGGCGCAAAGCGCCGAGTTTTCTCAACATTATTTATTTATTTTTGGTTTTTATTAATTTTTGAGAAAACTAAAGTTTCAAAAGGTTTCAAATTGATGCTGATTGCCTACATTTCAATCAAATTCCTCTCTCTTACTTTTTTTCTAAAATGAGTAGTAATGCTATTGAACCATTTCGAGCACAACGAAAATTCCACTTTTTGGTAGGAAAAAAATTATCTATTTTTGGATATTGTTGTATCTCCGTAATTAGGTACCTATTCAACCTACAGAGCTCGAGTTGGTCGCAAACTGTTGCAAATTTAACCTAATTTAAAACGTTACCGGACATAAATTATTGAAATTATCACAGTTTGGAAGTACTTGCCTAATTGTTAGAAAAGTACTAAAATTTCACGGGTTTTTAATGCATTTCGTCAGTAGCACAAGGTGTTCGGGGTTGCAAAATTGGGAATAAACATAGGAGACCTAACATCATGAAAAATAGTAGATACCCCCGCGTTTTATTTACAAAAAAAAAAAATACCGCGTTAAATTTACTGGGCTATTGCTTCGTTGTCTGTCATTAATAAATAATGACAGATAATATCGTGGGCGTACAACGAAAATCCACTAAGTCCAAAATTTTGAGTTTTGAGTTGCCCCAAGAGTTTTGCTTCCCCAAGACGTCCTAGGGATCCTCCAGTTGTTGACTGGTTGCTAAGCCCCTAATACCATGGTAATGTGTAGTTTAAACATACACTTTTCCCTCCAAGTCCAAAAAGTAAATATTTTCGACAGCGAAAATCAGCTAAGTGCACTCATTCTAATTTTGGACTTAGTGGATTTTCCTTGTACGCCCACGATATAAGAGTTCGAGAAAAAATTCCGAACAGAAGACTTTTTTGTCTCTTGATTTAGAAGCAAGTAAAAGGAGTAAGGCCTCTTCGTCCGATGAGCTGCTCGACATGATCGATGAACACTGAGAAAATTAACACTGGTCCGCCGCGGCTGTCCGCGTTCTGTGTGGCAGGGGTTGTCCGCGGCGGACTGCTGTCGGTTCGCGCGGTCAGCCCGCGTTCTGTGTGGCCAAGCCTTTAAGGCTCGGCCACACAGAACGCGGGCTGACCGCGCGGACAGGTTCGCCCGACTTCCGCGGACTCTGTAACAAGGCATTTCGCATTGCCCCTGCCACACAGAGCGCGGACTGCCGCGGCGGGCAACTTCGGTCCGCGCCAGGGCGCGGGCAGGTTGTAATTTTTTACAGAGTCCGCGGCGGGCAACTTCAAATTCTGCACTATAATTGAAATTGTTCCATATTTTCCTCAAAATATAATCAATGTGTTTATGTTAATGTTATAGGTTAAATGACTTTTCCTACTTTTTTCTCAAAACATTATTTATTTATTTTTGGTTTTTATTAATTTTTGAGAAAACTAAAGTTTCAAAGATTTCAAATTGATGCTGATTGCCTACATTTCAATCAGATTCCTCTCTCTTACTTTTTTTCTAAAATGAGTAGTTATGCTATTGAACCATTTCGAGCACAACGAAAATTCCACTTTTTGGAAGGAAAAAAATTTATCTATTTTTGGATATTGTTGTATCTCCGTAATTAGGTACCTATTCAACCTACAGAGCTCGAGTTGGTCGCAAACTGTTGCAAATTTAACCTTATTCAAAACGTTACCGGACATAAATTATTGAAATTATCACAGTTTGGAAGTACTTGCCTAATTGTTAGAAAAGTACTGAAATTTCACGGGTTTTTAATGCATTTCGTCAGTAGCACAAAGCTTTCGGGGTTGCAAAATTAGGAATAAACATAGGAGGCCTAACATCATAAAAAATAGTAGATACCCCCGCGTTTAATTTACTGGGCTATTGCTTCGTTGTCTGTCATTAATAAATAATGACAGATAATATAAGAGTTCGAGAAAAAATTCCGAACAGAAGACAGGGTTCGAAAGTCACGACTTCTGGGTACACAATAATACTATTATAGAATAATAATAATAATCGGTGAACTGAAATAACATAATGCTAGTCGAAAGAGTAGAATTCGCTTCAGTATTTTGGAGCCCTCTCGATCATAGTGCCTACAGCCTACTTCAACATAGAATGCGTAGTGACAATAACATACCCATTTCCTTTTTCGTCTTGATTTAGAAGCAAGTAAAAGGAGTAAGGTCTCTTCGTCCGATGAGCTGCTCGACATGATCGATGAACACTGAGAAAATTAACTCTGGTCCGCCGCGGCTGTCCGCGTTCTGTGTGGCAGGGGTTGTCCGCGGCGGACTGCTGTCGGTTCGCGCGCGAACTGTCCGCGCGGTCCAGCCCGCGTTCTGTGTGGCCGAGCCTTTAAGGGGGTCTCAGTCGGTCGCCGTTCGTTCCTCGTTCCTGGTCAGTATTTCAGGAAATCGAAGGCGCAAAAACTTGAAAAATCGTACCTAAATTTGAAATTTTAAAGGATTTTAGAAATTTATTAGTGCACAGCCCTAGGGAATTGAAAAACTGAAATATTGCCGCCGGAATCATCCAAATCGAACAATAATTGCCAGAGAAATATGGAAATAACATGGGAAAAACCGGTTTGTCAGTATTTTTTTCCTTTAAATCCTTTAAAATTTAAAATTTAGGTGCAACTTTTCAAATTTTTGCGCCTTCAATTTCGGTTAATACTAAAAACGAACGGATACCGACTGAGACCCTCTTAAACGTCAGGCGTTTTGGTTCATCATTTTAAAAATGAACCTTTGGAATCGATCAAGAAGGTGTTTTTTTAAACCCCCCTCAAAATTTGTTGGTATACGTTTCAAGGTACGTAGAATCCGAAAAGCAGCACTTTCCTTAGTTAACATGGACCGATTTTGATGAAATTCGGTATATGGGCTCCATTTTGGGTCTAGTTGTGGTCCTAAGATTTTGGTTGATGTCAGTCACTTGTAAGGGATGAAAGTACACTCTCCCGACCAATGACGATGGAAAATAACAAAAAAAGCCGTTAAATTTTACACAGGAATAATTTATTTTAACATATTTCAATTGCAATTTTTTCCCCTTCATCTTCCTTCAGTGTACAATGAGGAGTGTTAAGCCTTCCTTCTTAGAAATTAAAAAAAAAGTCTTATTACAATAGGAGACCTCAAACAACATTAGCGCCTATTTCAAATCGCGCTTCATTATTTTTATACTTCAAAAATACCTATAAAGTCGAAAAATTAAAAAAAAATAAAATAAAAATAACATTACACAAAAATCAAGGTATTTTTTTTTGTTTCAAAAGTAACGTAATTCATACAGTTAATTTACAGGAAAAAAACATAAAAACGGGAAAAGCTCAGTTTTTTTTTCATCTACTTTCATTACCTAACGCTAACTACAAGAACTGTTTTGACTATCATACAATTAAATGTAAAATTACGAAATAAATGTCTACCTTAATCATTTGTTTTTACAACTAGTAATAAAACGGTAAGTTTCTTTTTTTGTCACTTGTTTAATCGTGTACGTTCTCCAAACACTTTCCAAAATGAGAAATACATTTTTTTAAAGTCAATAAGACGAAAAATGAACGAATAAATTTTTTTTTCAACGGATCGAAACAGAAACATAACTTAGCCGGAACTGCCCAGAGAGAAAATTATAAGTGATGGCAAAAAAAACTATCGAGTACGTCTAAATTGTTGAAAATCGTGGCCATAGGAACATAATTCTGCTTAAAAAACCCAACAAAATGTGACGTTCGAGATATCAAAACGCAGTAGAAAAAAAGTTTCAACGATCGAAATAACGTAAAATGGGCAATTACCTAAGTTTAATTTTTACATCAAGGCAAAATCGCTTGATTAACACAAACTTAAAAACAGGAAATTGATGTTCTTCAAAAAAACAATACGATTCTTTCTTTTCTTAAAAAATAGGACAACTTATTTACAAAGTCCAAACATCCAAAAAAACAAACATTTCTATAATACAATACAATGATTAATTATAACGAAATAGAAAAAAGTTACGAAGTGCAATGGGGGCCCTTTGCTTACTCACCGCCGTCAAATTTTCATTTGGCAAAAATTTCAAATTCAATTCGTGTTTCAAGTGGTTTCATAAATGATGTGAATAACATTGTGATAAAAATGGTACAGAATTCTATTCATTATGAGGCTATTTACATAATTATAGTTTTTACGTCAAAAAACGCGGTTTTTTTCGTTACATTTGTGAAACTTGCAGTCTGAATATTGAAGAAGTTAAAATTTCAACTGCGAGGGGGGAAAAAGGAATAGTTTTGGAATGAATCATCGAACTCTCTGTCCCCCAATGATGTTGAAATTAACGAAACAAGATTACGTTCAATGTTGATTGTTTGACAGCAAAATTGAATAGGCTATTCTTATAAATACTTGTAAGGCTTTTTAGACACAAATAATGAGGTAGGTTGGTCAGCCAATGAAAAATCGACAGAATTTTTCTTCCAGAACGATTTCCAGACGAAATTCTTCTTCTTAAATGCTTCAATCACCGTTCAAACTTTAAAAGGGGTTCATTCTCGTCATAATTGGCGCACGTTCCGCGGCGAGCAGGGGACAGAGACGAGGGGCCGAAATAAACGATTCACAATCTCGAGTAAACGGAACGATTCTCACTGGTCATTAGGTGCTTCTTGGAAATCTTTGACAAAGAAACTTTCTTCTGACCTAATCCAGGCGACGACACAATTATTCATAAACAAAATCGATAAAGTCGATTCGAACTCAAAATAGACCTGACACGATTCCAGAATGCTTCTGAAACCGGAAAAAAATCCAATGCATGACGAAGAATATTCTTACGTTCTAATAAGAAAAGATTTCATCGAACGACATCGAGTTCATAATTCGTTTCGTAATCAACAAAAGATTGAATTCAGTTTTAAACATAAACATCCAACAAACTGTTCAAAGGTAGAAGTATGATTTGATTCCGAATGACTACCTACTGCGTCGACGAAGTTTGAACAGCTCAACGAACCTGTTGATGAAGCAATTGTATGGAAAAATCAAAATGAAACCCCAAGGATTCTAAGCCAATTTTTGAACGATTTGATGAAATTTGAGAGACAATGTAATGAAGATTGAACGAATCTGACTTACTGGAATTGAGCAGTTTTATAAATTTGGCGATTTTTGATAAGAAGATCATGCAAGCTCCATGCAGAAGGAATGTAGATATTTTTGATGGTTGAATCAAACGGCATCATTATGAAGATTCACAGGAAAATCCGAGACTGAAATTGAGCAGTGAATATGAATTTATTAATTCCAACTTCCATGTAGTGATAGAGAATCGTTATAAAAGATAATGTAAACTCCATCCAGAAGGAATGAATTTGAATGGTTGAAACAAACGGCAGTAAGAAAAAGGAGGTAATGTAAATTCCATCCAGAAGGAATGAATTTTAGTTGGTTGAAACAAACGGCAAAACAGCAGTACGAAAAAGGAGGCAATTTTGCTGATTCACAGGAAATACAGTGTTGATTTATTGAAATCGAGCAGGTATAAGAATTCACTGATTTAGGACGAAGAGAACCCCTGACTTACATGCAGAAGGAATGTAGATCATTTATATGGTTGAATCTTCTGCAAACTGGATAAAGGGGAATCGACATAACTTCTGAATGAAAAACAGTAATTTTGCGGGTTAACAAGAAAAGATTGATTTATTGAGTAGTTGTATGAATATACCGATTCCAACTTCCACGTAATTATGAAGAATTATTTTAAAAAGATCGTGTGAGCTCCATGCAGAAGGATTGTAGACAGTTTGGACGGTTGAATCAAACCAAAGCTGCATTACTACTGTGTGAAAAAGGAGTTAATTTTGCGGTTTCAATAAATCACTGATTTATTGAAATCCAGCAGTAATTATGTATTTACCGATTCCAACTTCCACGTAGCAGTGAGAAATATATATTTTTTTAATCGATTCATAACTCCAAGAATCAATACCCCCATTAAGAAATGAACCAAAAACCTTGAATTTACAGAAAATTCACGAGTGGGTCCATGTATTTTATTACAGAAGAGGAATGAATCTAATGGAAATCTGCATATAGGAGGATATATTCTCTATGTAAGAAGGTTTCAGTTGAAATTGGGCATTCTGTGTCGAAATTCTCGGGTTTTATTGCTCGCCCCTGGATCTATCAAGTGGTGTCAGAGTAATAAGAGAAACTAATTTAAAGGTTTTTCAAAACCAATCTGGTTTCTCGTAAGCTATGAATAGAAGTTTGTTATCTCTCGTTTAAAAGATTTGCGCTCTCTCACTCAGCGATTTGCTCCGCTCACCTTCTTTACATCCCAAATCACGAGATTTTTCAGCGAAAACGAGCGAAATCACATTATCAAACCACTCTGAGCATAGTGCAGTGACGAATTGAACTTTCCGACACGTGAAATATGGATAACGAATGAAAACCATCTGATTTCGTCCAAGAACCTTTTCCGAAAAAATGTGAGTACATCCAAACGGAAAATCAGATATAAAACTCCGATAAACGTAGAAAAAGACATTTTTCAACGTCAAAATTTGGAAGTTGCAGATTCTTTCGCACCGTAAAACAACACAGTTTTAACTCGAATAAAACACTTTTTCCCAAGAATTTTTGAATTTAACGTAATTTTTTCTCCTCACTCACTGGTAATTCATCAAAACAAGCTTTTCCGTTTAATAGTGCTCGTCAGTATAGAATTTTCAAGTACAATCTGAAAATACTGTCCACTAAAATCGTCCAAATATGGTTCAAAATCCTTTTCAAAGCCCTCAAACGAAATCCACCTCAATAATCCAAAACTACCTTCGCAAATATAACCCAAAGAATACAAAACAAAATTTTGTTTCCAATAAAACAATTGTCAAATAAATTCTTATGATTTCTATGAGAGTACTAGACACAGTACAAGTATCAGTAGTAAAAAAAAGAAAAAATCTGATTCCTTTCAAAAACGAAAATATCAAAACTGGTGGCTTTTTTTTGAGTTACATGTATAATAATTTTCAACCTTAATTTCTCATACGTCAAAGCAAATACAATGTATCGCCTACTTAATAATTTGTATATATACTTACTCAAATCAATATTCAATGATTTGTATAATTCTTCCTTATAATCGCGGGATTTTTATAAATATTTACAAGGTTTTTATGTGAATGAACCGCGGGAGATCGATGAAACTATGTTGCTTTTATAAGGTTTTTTTAATATTACTTAGGAATACCTAAATTTAAATAAATTTTTTTTCTTAGATTTTTTCAATATTTTCCGAAGTAAACCTATTTTTGTGGTTTAATTACAAATCATTTCACCCCGACAAGATTTTTGTTTTGATAAAGATATTCAGAGAATTCGATTAGTAGATGCAGAAGGCTCCATGAGGGCAACCTTGTTGGATATCTGAAACAAGAAATAAACCAGAGTTAGGTCAATCAAGCAGACAAGAAGGTAAAAAAAATTATCTAACGTTAAGAAAAAATTGGAAACTTCTCACAAGGTTGCAACGAAGGCGTAGCAAGGAAAAGATAATGAGAATAACCTGCGAGGGAGAAGGTTACAAGGGGTCTGTTCGGAGACGCAGGTCGGAACCAGTTTGGAACCAAACCGGAACTGAAAAGGGGAGGGGATAGAGGCGAATGGACTCCTCCGGGCTCCTCAAAACCGTTCAGGACTGCCTCTCCGAACAGGCCAAAGGAGTGCATGGATAAGAGATGAGGGAGAGACAGGAAGGATAAAGGCGCAGTTTTTCAATATTATTTTTTTGCTGAATCTTTGATGTATTGAGATAACACTATGTGAACATGTGAGGAATGGTCAAAGTTCCATGACTTTTTGAACTAAGCGCCTTATCGATAATGTAAATGGTTGATTTGATGTTAATTCTCAACGCTCTCAACAGGATCAGTAAACATCCTATCTTATTATTTATTAGAGAGTTTTCGCTACGTCTTTTGTGACGACCGTCCGCGTGTAATATCCATGCAACCGTCCGAAAATGGTGACTGCGCATGCGTGACGACGCGGACGGCGAGCTCGGTCGTCTTGGACGTCGCCAAATGCCAGCTTTTGGCGGCGTCGGGAACGACGGCTTTCTTGACGACTGTACCCTTGATAACCTCACACTTTTATAACCAGTTTCAATTTAGATCGGATGAAGCAGGATTTTGTGTTGTGTTCGACGGTCGACTCCCGTGTTTTGGTTCTCGATTTTAGCTTTGATTTGTAGAACAATTTTCATTTTCCCGGGAATTATCAAGTTTTTCATCTCTCGAAACAAACTACTCGTCACCAGAATTCTGTTATCTTCGCATCAAGATCAAGTGAATCCATCGTATACTATTGTTGACTCTGTGCGAATTTTACATTAAATGCGCCCTTGTTTTTCATTTAATGTTGTATATTATTTATTCATCCAAGTACCAACACACCTAACTACAGATCTACAATAAACAGGCAACGAGAGTCAGTTCACGTAAGTAGGTACCATTTAAGATTTCAATTGATAGTTCCGTTTGCTGATCATCGTTCTTGTAAGTTGCATGTCAAATTGGAAAAAATGCTCTTACAACAGTTATCAAGTTCATTACCTTTGAAAAAATACCTTCTTTTCACACAATAGTAGGTATTTGGTTAATTATGGATGTCTGCATTTAGGTGTTACGTCCATAAGTTCGTACATCTATCCTAGTATGATAGATCTATACTTCCGTTTTTGGTCCGTCTGCACTTCCTGGTAGGTAGAAACGAAGTACCTACCTACTCTGAATTATCTATAGATATGTTACGAACGTGTTGTTAGACAAACAAGGAACCAGTAGAAAGGTAGCAAAATCGGTAGTAAGGTATTATAGACCCAAAAAAATGCATTAAGATCTGGAAAAGCTGGCGTTGTTCACTACTTTCTAAAGGTGGAAACGATCAAAATCATCAGTAGGTAGGTTTTTATATCGCAATGTATCGTCAGAAAGGGATGTAAATAGGTACCTATCCAAGTAGTAATAAATTTATTGATTTTTCAATACGGCAAATAAGTATTCTAATTTTTGATCTGAAAAACTCATTTTGAGACCCCCGGAGTCGGAATCAGCTGTTCATCATCAGCCATTTTCAAGTGACTTCACAGGTCGGTAGCAATTTAGCGTCACTTCCAGAGTCCGCACCTTGTTTTGTGACGACTCGAAATCCACCAAAAAAAGTTAGCATCTGCGTCTGCTGGCCCCATCTGGCTCTAGTCGTCACAATCTCAAGTCGTCGCGCCTGACGTGGCGAAAACTCTCAATTAATAATCTCGGGATGAGCTCTTCGGAATTCCTCTCTCAGGCACAATGAAATCTTGTTCCCCCTTGGGATCAAATCCCAAGGTTGATTTATAAGGGAGTGTCCCAGCACAGTGTGCTTACGTCCTCCCTCCCTCTCTGCAAGCATGAGAGGAAACGTCTCAGGTCAAATACCGTGGGAGACTGTAATACCCACAGTCAGGGGCCTCATACACATAGGTATGAGTACCAGTTTGCAGAGCACTACAGGTTGAGCTGGGTGTTCTAGCTCACCCTACCAACTATCTGGGTTGGTGCCTGAGTTATCGGCGTGCCACATAACACATTCCGGCACTACCTTGGAAGACTAGTCTACCATGGAAGAAACTACCCTCAGCTTTCAGGCTTTGCCATCCAGCCTGGGTACTCAACCACAACCACCACATTCAGGGGGAAGGTAGGTGACACTGCGACAAAAGTCTATGTGTCGACAGCCTGGGGCTCCCCCCGCCCGTGGTACCGATTTTGTGTCTTAAATTCACCAGTGCACTGGATATCTCAGACACCAGAGGCCAGATCGATCCCAGGCCTGTTACAGGGAATGTTGCCCTGCAACTGCCACTTTACCCTCATCCCTGCTGTAACAGGGTCCACATAATATGGATAATTGAGAAAGGGAGACTCAGTCGTGACCTCAACCAGTTCAAGCACTACATAAGTACTGTGGCACCCAGAAAGGCACAGCATCAGCCCTATTAGTTTGATGTTGAGCGTTCTGGTCTAGCGGGACACTGATCAGCAACATACGGGTATCTTCGCTAATTTCTGTCGCGTTCTTCGTCGGATTTTTTTTAGTTCTTCTGAGATCTTGTATAGGCATCAAAGCGCCTCCTCTAACCCAAGGCACCTCACCCTTCTCCTCGAATCCTCATGGAGACCGCCCTCACCACTGCCAGTTGCGTTTTCACCCTTACCCAATGGGTAACCTGTGAAATTGGCTTTGCCCACTTTTCTGTGAGTGCCTTGCCATCCTCTTGAGGAAGCAGGCACATCCTCATGCGAGGGGTGTGAATGAACCTCTGAGGTCCTCTGCGGCTGCATCGTACTTTAAGTGCTTCTCGTTTGCTGCAGACTGTGATAGGGAGGACCAGGTCATGGATCCATAAGAGGAGGCGTCTGCGTTTACTATGCAGGTACCAAAGTACGCCGTCCTCTCTTGGTTCCATACTCCATGTATCCTTATGTAGGCTACCAGTTTTGGAGTCCTATCTTCGTTTTCTTGCATTATTGGTTCAAGTCCGACTGAATTCCAGGCAGGGGCAGCTTAACAGCACTCCAAAAGGTTTCCAGTTGCATGGAATCACCACAGAGAAAAAAATTTCCGAATGAAGGCGATACATTCGGGGATACTTATACAATAATTGTATAAGTTTTAAAAGCTTTGATCTGACCTCGTATTTTGACATTTTTGTTGAGAGGGAGGTACTTGATCGTGTCCTATATCTACCTGTTATGCTGTGACGTGGTCGTGGCCCGTGGGGTAAGGTTGGGACCTCATGGCTCTCCTCCTCTCCCTTCGTTGTCCGAGTACCAGTCGGAGTCGCTCCATCTTCCCTCGCGTCGCTCTGTTCTCGTCGCTTTCCGCCGCTCGATCGCTCGCGTTCGACATTTCAGGGTTACAACCTGCGAGAGGAATAACATTTTCCAATTAATAATGAAGAAGAGAGAGATAAGATACAATGTGAGAGAAATGATCAAGCGTTCTTTAATGGTGAGATTTGGACCGACTTCTGCACAGGTTGGTCTGCAGGTTCAAGTCTCACCGCCGGGAGTACGTTTTTTTGCGTCTGGGGCTCTCATCGTCCACCTCGTCACAACCCAGAAGGTGAGGCAATGGGAAGCCATGAGCGAAATCATCAGAACAAATTCTGATCTTCCCTTTGGAAGACAGCTGACGACGTCTGCGACGCCAGGAATGGCAGTCGGATGAAAATCCAACATGAATGAGGAATTTCACCATGTCGGAATTTCCTATTTTTGACCCCAAAATCTGAGCTGAAATTTTTCAGTAATAACAACTAGAGGTTATAAAGATACCTCCAGAGAAGAGAAATCTGAAGTTATCTCAATTTGACCAAAATTCGACTTTGATGGTTGTTGCATAACACGGTCCACCTATAAATCCGAATTTGAGTAGGAAATCATACAATTTCAACCCCAATAATGATGAATTTCACCATGTCGGAATTTCCTATTTTTGACCCCAAAATCGGATTCAGCACCTCGAAAAACCCCCTAAGGCAAACTTTCAGCCCGAACTTCCTAATTTACGAATAAACAAAACAGCGTAGAAAATACGAATGTTTAAAAAAACGGGAAAATTACGTCATCCTGGAATAGTTCATTTATGGCCGCTTGAAGCGCTGAGATCGAGAAATCCATAGTCCCCAGATGCAAAATTTCATGAAACAGTAAAGTTCGAAATCGAAAAACTGAAGAAAAAATAGAAAAAGCAAGATGGGGAAAATTAGGTTTCCTCTGTTTTTGTTTGGTAACTTTTCTCTTAGAAAACACGATTTCGTCGTCCCAATGGGCAAAACTGGAAGGAGACAGTGATCCGAACAGCCCAATCAGCGAGCATTCCCGCTTCACGTCCGTTTTCCCGGTTAGTTTTGAAATCAAAACTTTTGATTGTCTCCCAAAAATAACGGGAGACTTATTTTCCGAAATCAGCCCGATTTTCATCTATCCCACACCATTAACTATTCAGGAAAAATGCAAACAGAATTCGGTGAAATTCCTCATTGGTTGTTTACTTTACTTGCTTACTTAACTACTCTCTTAGAGTTGTTACTTTGAAGAAAATCCTCAATTTTACCAGGTTGATTGGCCACCCTGTAGGGAGCAAGTCTATTACTGACATTTGTCTGCTTCTGAAGTCTACCAAGGTGACGGAACCATTAATTTCACACATGGGGTTGGTTCCTTTAGTTAAAAGAATACTGTTATGACTTTTTGTTAATACTCAAAAAATTACACTAAATTCTAAATTTTAATAAAAACACGTTACTAATTTTATATTTACGGTTAAATTACATGTGATTCTATGTACAAAATTTATTCAAGAACAAAAATGGACCACGAGTCACTGAAGGGGAGAACAGCTCCACTTACATAGGAGCGAGAAATGTGCGCAATAAGAACCCAGCTACACTGTGTTTAGCAAAATGGGAGGGCGAACCTTCTCTGAAGGAGAAAAACAGCTTCACAATACGCAGGCGCAAACTACTTTCCTGAAGAGGAAAACAACTACACTGCTAGTGGGAATCTTGGTAGATTTGTTTCTTTTCCTAGCGCTATAACCCTTTACTATCGTCTTCTTACACTATCTGTGGTACCAGACTCCATCTTCTCACCTCTAACGACCTTTTGGTTATCTTCCACGTCAGGCATCTACCGTACGAAGCCTTCACCTCAGTCTGTCTTATCATACACCATCCTTTTTGGGCTTCTTTCTACATGCTCTAGCTACGGGAGCCTACCATTCTTGATTACAACCAACCAGGGCTAGATCCCGAATGAGACGAAGCAGCTTGGCAATGGTTCGTTTCCTCAAATTCCATCACTGAACAAACGAGCAGAAATTTACCGAAGTACTTTTCTTTCCCAAGAAGCAAGTGATCTCACGTCTATAAGAGCTCACATCTCAGCTCCATATCACCTTAGGTCTCAGCACAGTTTTGTACACTGCTCTCTTAGCTCTTCTTGTCAGACCTCCATAGTGTAGGAATATCAGTAATGATAAATAAAAATAACGGTTTATGGCTGCTATTTGGATCCTGATACCCACTTCTACACGATTACAGCTTGTCCCAAAGAACTCCAAGATACCTGGAAATCATTACAGGAAGGGAAACTATCTTCACTGGCCCATAGTGCAATGCTTATAAAATGATTCTCACAATGGCTCTTCTCTTCAGTAATTCGGATTCATCGCTCTTTTGCGAGGAAATTTCTTCAATGATTCTGACAAATGTGGCGTTGTAGGACCACTTAGAGCTACATTCGCATCGACCATGAGTTATGTAAGCGGATTCTAATTAGCACGAAATGGACTTACGGGGTTTTCGTATCCAAGTTCTGGGTCATACACTGGGAAATCCTGTAAAAATGACACCTGCTGCACAATATATGGAGTTACAGACTTCATCCTCACCAGTCGGACGAGCTTTTCAGGTATCCCAAAGCAGATAACCCCCCCCCCCCCCCCAGAAGCTAAAACCTGCCTATGGAGTCTGTCCGTTTAAAACCAATAAACTGATCACTTGTCAACTTAATTTATGCACTATTGGATGATATATTCATAGGAAACTCACTACTACTGCTGGAGACGGACGCAGAAGAGGTGGATGGCTGTGGCTTCGCGGCCTCCTGGGCGGCAGCACGGTACTGAGGGGTGGCGCAGAGCAGGTCGTTCAGGATGTGGATGATAGTCGAAATGTCCCTTTTAGGCCGGCCAAACCTGTCCTGCAGCGCCGGGTTCAGGGTGCCTGGAGGACGTCGACGACATATTAATGTTATGTACAGTTTATCCATGATCGTAGGTTACAATGAGGAATTTCACCGATTTCTGTTTGCATTTTTCCTGAATAGTTAATGGTGTGGGATATATGAAAATCGGGCTGATTTCGGAAGATGTCTCCTGTTATTTTTGGGAGACAATCAAAATTTTTAATTTCAAAACTAACCGGGAAAACAGACGTCCAGCGGGAACGCTCGCTGATTGGGCAGTTCGAATCGCCGTCTCCTCCCAGTGTTACCCATTGGGACGACGAAATCGTGTTTTCTAAGAGAAAAGTTATCAAACAAAAACAGAGGAAACCTAATTTTCCCCATCTCGCTATTTATATTTTTTTTCTTCAGTTTTTCGATTTCGAACTTTACTGTTTCATGAAATTTTTCATCTAGGGACTATAGATTTCTCGATCTCAGCGCTTCAAGCGGCCATAAATGAACTATTCCAGGATGACGTCATTTTCCCGGTTTTTTTAAACATTCGCATTTTCTACACTGTTTTGTTTATTCGTAAATTAGGAAGTTCGGGCTGAAAGTTTGCCTTAGGAGATTTTTAGAGGTGCTGAATCCGATTGTGGGGTCAAAAATAGGAAATTCCGACATGGTGAAATTCCTCATTGCACAATCATTTATTCGTTCTTCCTAGCTCCAAAACTGGGTACTAAAGAATTAGCGTCGGAAACCACATCTAGCCAAATTTTCATTTCCAAAATCCAAGTAGTTTGCAGGGAATGAGCTAAAATAAGAACGCGTGACGCCATTAATAAACAAGTGACGCTTTCCTCTACCATTAATTACCAACTCATCACGGACTTAGCTTTTTGGAAACCTTACCAAAACTGAATCTTGTTCCCAGAATTCCAGATCTTCCTAGACGTAAGTCTAATTTTTCAGTAACTGATTGATCACACTAAGTGCAGACATGACTGTAACACAACCATGAATCGCCACGATTGATCTAAGTGAATTTAGAATTCATAATTTTAGTCTCTTGGTATGGGAGAAAAATCCCTCGCTGGTAAGACTTCCTTATGTAATCGATATAGGGCGGAACAGGGAAACTGAAAGAGATCTAAACACGTAAAAATCTGCTGAATGAATCCTAATCCTAATCAAAGTTTCTTACATGTTTGTTTCTGGAATCCTTGCTCAGAACTGTATTTTGGACGAAAACCTTAAGAGAACAGAGGCTCCCAGATTGGGAGCCTGAAACAACACCCAGTCAATTTGGACTGCTTTGAAAACCTTGTTTGAGGAGCCATAGGAGCAGCCATTCAGCCAAGCCATTAAATTAATGATTAAGAATACAATAGGATTCATCTCATTTTAAGGAATAAATTACAACAAAACTGGTGGGTGATCACCCTAGGTAGGAATGCTGTTGTGTCTCATTCAGTGCTAGGAATTCACTTCTTTCAAATACACAGGTACTCGTACTTACATACTGGTCAATGGTTTTCCACACATTGTAAGTCATTCCTTTCCAAATCACTGGCAATTGGCTCCCATTCCCATTACATTCCTATATCTACAAACTGACTCAACCATTTCATTATACCCCTCACCCTAACCATAGCTAGATATCGGAATGGGGAATTTGCCTTAATTTTAGATTCTGGAATTTCAAGTCAAATCCTATAATAGGGCCCTAGAATAACGTTTAACACTAGGAATAACCAAGGGGAAAAAATTACCGTAAGAGAAAATGCCTAAACAAGTGAAGCCTCTGTTACAAAACACCGCGAAAATCGAGGAATATTGTTGACGTCATACGAGAGAAAAAAACCACGCGAAAACAACTCCGACAACAGACAGAGTTCTAGCACCGCCACACAAACCGATCCAGTGAAATGGCTACTCGAATAATGTGATTCAAATCTTGAAACTAAATAAGAGAAGATGAAGACTAATAATGCTTGATAAACTAGTAGGTAGATTCGTATTGTAAAAAAGTGAGTAATATTGTTTCTTTTGGTCACTTTTGTGTCTGGGTTCTTCCTGCCAGTTCATGGCGCACTCTTGTGTTAATCCTTGTAAGCTAAAAGTTCGTGTATGTTACGCTTCTGTGGTAAGCGCCACAGAACCTCCTTTGAAGTCAGATTGGTAGAATATCCGTTACGTTTCAAACATGGCTGCCTCCTACACATTGCCACCACATTTAAAATTTCCATCTTCCTTAAATTCTCTAAATTTTTTGGATGCGTTTTCGAGCAGCTCACTATGGTTTTATTCCATAAAAATAAACCCTCATTCGAAAAAAAAAAAAAAAAATGTGAGGCTGGAGGTGACATTGTCTTTCAATAATAATAAGTAGAAATTGGTCGACAAACCTGAAAAGGTTCCAGAGTAAACGCCTTTGCCGTGGTGGTGCATACTTTCTATGATGGCTCCTTGTCGTCTTTTTAAACTGCTAGCCTCCTGAAACAACAATTCGTGACGCTTAGAATAGTTCAATAATATACTTGATAATTTATACCAAGTGTAAGGAAATGTAAGGTATGTACGTATGGTTTGTTAGTGTGCTGATCATTCGCTGATTCATTGAGGAGTTATTCCTAACAAAATTGCTGGCAATAGATCAATATCACAGCCGTAGCCAGAAACAAGGGGGGAAAAGAGGCGGATTTCGGAAATGTTGATAGGCCGGACGTTTTCATCAATAGGTTCTAATTTATCGACTGCTTGATACTGAATATAGGTGTGAAGGTTCTTGAGGTTCAGTCAGATGAATAATTACACTGTTAGGCCGACGTTTCGGTATATTTGTATACCATCTTCAGGGCTTTAAGCGGTGTAAATATAATTGAAATGAAATGAAATGAAATTTATTACCTTCATCATCATACAATGAATAATATATAATAAATGTAGTATTAATCTCAAAACCAGTTACAGAATAATCTGGTTTCTTTTACCAGCTACATCTTGAAGGGTAAATGTATGCCTAAAAGCCTTGCTTGTGGCGGCATACATGAGCCTGTTTCCCATTCCCGTTTTCCTGTATGTAGACTAGACATATCGAGATCACCTCCACAAATTACTTATACAATAAAAAATATGTAACGGTGTTCCAACTCACAAGATTATTATTATTGAAATTAATTATTCGGGCAAGTACCTACTTCGATTGCAATGCCAGATTCTATTATTTAGTTTACTAGATTGCATACATTGGGTATCTTGACTTATTACTAGAAACAATCATGTTATCCATTTTTAGTACTTGTTCTTTAAAAATGTTAATCAGTTTATACATTGGGTATAGGTTTTCATTGGCAAATAGAGGATGGATACTATTGAAGATACAATTGTAAACCACTATCATTCGATAAATAGGGCCTCGACCAGTAAAAGCTTTTTTTATTTTGGGAAGTTCCATTCTATACGGTTTATTTCTCAAATATCTAAAGTTCACATTGAACTCATTTTTGTTCTTCAGTAAGTATTTACCAATATTAAAAGTATACAATTGTTCCAGGCTCATGATTTTCAGTTCTTTAAATAAATCAATTGTGGGGTACCTTCTATGTTTAAGAAATCCGATTTTAAGCAATCTTTTCTGTAAGACAAACAGCGGTTCTAAGATAAATTTAAATGTACCACCCCATATCGTAATACCAAATTGAATAAGAGACTGCCCCAAGGCATAGTACACGACTCTTTTAATAGAATCACCCAGGAATTTTATTTTGCTCATAATGAATGCAACTTTCCTTAGTTTATTGGTAACATATTTAACATGATCATCCCATTTTAGCCTATAGTCCAGAACAACCCCCAAGTACCTAACAGATCTAACTATATTAAGTCTGTCACAGGTGCAAGGGATTTCATTCTGTAAACAGTCACCTGAGTGCATATACACTTGCAAGTCGTTTGGCCAATCTTTATCTTTAATGATCGCAGGTAGGATATTACATTTATTTACATTCAAATTAAGTTTATTCAAATTCATCCAAAGTTTAATATTGGCAAGATCTGATTCAAGTTTGTTTACTGCTTCTTCCCAATTTGAGCCATCAGTAATAAGAGCAATATCGTCAGCGAACAAGTACATATCGCTCAATAAATCTATGTTGAAGATATCGTTCATGTACAGAATAAACAGGCTTGGACCCAAAGCTGTTCCCTGAGCAATTCCATAATCTCCCATGCTTAATGTATCGCTCCAAATGTCGTCGTCTATGGCGACTATTTGACTTCTATCACTGAGATAGCTCCTAAACCAATCATGGACCGTACCTCTGATACCCATGTTATACATTTTGTTCAAAAGTAAATCCTTACTGACGCAGTCAAAAGCCTTGGACACATCGAGGTAGCAAGTCAGTACTCTATTTCCTTTTTCTAAATATGAATAAATTTCATTCGTGAACTCATTAACGCATTTTCAATACTTTTGTTTTTTTGGAACCCAAATTGCTTACTTGTTATTATGTCTAGTTTTTCCATGTACTTAGTTGTTGATAACCTTTTGTTGATAATTTTGTCCAAAATTTTACCAAAGCAAGATATTATCGATATCGGACGATAGTTGGAAGGGTCGGTTTTACACCCACTTTTGTAAAGGGGTATTACCTTGGCCTTTTTAAATTTATCGGGATAGACACCGGTAGAAATAATAATTCTAATGGCTACATCAGAAACTTTTAAACAACAGCACTTTTTAAAGTGGAAACTTGAAGTTTTTGTAAGGTAAACACGCTGATTTTATTCGAGGCAGTTTTTTTGTTTGTGTTTTTTTTTGTTGTCACTGTTTGTGATAACAAAAAAAACTGCCTCGAATAAAATCAGCGTGTTTACCTTACAAAAACTTCAAGTTTCCACTTTAAAAAGTGCTGTTGTTTAAAAGTTTCTGATGTAGCCATAAGAATTATATGTACACCGCTTAAAGCCCTGAAGATGGCATACAAATATACCGAAACGTCGACCTAACAGTGTAATTATTCATCTGACTGAACCTCAAGAACCTTCACACCTATATTTTCATCAATTGCATGGTGTATTATATCATTACAGCAAATAGGTAGATCGACCCAACAGAGCACTTTCCGTCAACTGATAGGGAATGAAGCCCACTGGAATAACCAACTCCTTCTTTGCCGAGCTTTCGGTAAATTTACTACATTCTTCAGTGCTCGAAGGAAGCTTTATATAAGTTTCTTATCATTGTCTGTAATTCAAGTAAAAACGGAGTTGAGTAGAATGTTGTCTATTTCCACGAAAATATTGAGTTACAAGTTAAATCGATTTCGACTGTTAGGTCATCATCAGTAACAAGCAATAAGTTATTGCTTGTTACTGATGATGACCTAACCGTCGAAATCGATTTAACTTGTAACTCACTATTTTCGTGGAAATAGACAACATTCTACTCAACTCCGTTTTTATTAAAATGGTTTTCCACAATCTCATCGCGAGTGATTTTATTTATTTGTAATTCAAGTATTTATTATGCACAAAAAATCAACTAGAGTCTGACCAAGAGCAGCAATTTATAGCTCCGCCCTGGTAGGAATAGAGGAGAAGGCCCTAAGGTAAGACAGTAGGACAGGCCTCCTTCTCCTGGTCCTCATTATAAATTGTGAGTGAATACCGCATAGCGAGAAAACTGTGATCCAGAATCTTCTAATGATGACTGCCAAGTTCACGGCGAGCCTCAAGTATTTCTAATATGGCAAGAACTGTTGGTTCTATCATCATCTTGATACTTAGGCACAACTAGATCCCAAGTGGAGCTCATGCACTAAATTTCATCAAAATCGGTACATTTATGAACGGAAGTACGGTGAAGGGACCGAATTTTTCACGTCCTTTGAAACGTAAGTCGTCAAATTTTGAGGGGTTACAGATTAGCCCATTTCCGGCCAATGATGCGTTTTCGCATCGTCATATTTATGAATTTTTTAGGAATTGAAAATATTGGAAAATCGTTGTAGATTAATTTTTTCTCGTTTATACTGTTCTTAAACTTCTCAAAAAATTTTTGCTTCAACATTCAGGAACTCATTGCAAATTTGGAGAATTTTTTTGAAAAGTAGGCATTTTTTATGGTCTGGAGGAGCTTTGACCTTGTGGAATTTTTCGTTACGTTAGAGAAGGAACAATTCTTCTCCTCTCTTGATCCTGAATGCTTGGAATGTTGTAGAAGCCAAATACATTCAAAACAAAAAATAAATAAATAATGGTATTGGTTGTACAACGACGAAAATCGACGAATGCGAAAACGCACCTTGGGCCGAAAGCATGATCATGCAAGCTCAAATTCGATCCTGGGCAAATGAGCGATACCAGAGTGCCTACACGTTCATTTTCCGGCATGCTCGGCTCAGCCTATCTCATTTTTATTTTCCTCAGTGGTGTATTCGAGTTTTTTTTCTTTTTTCATTTTTTCAATGAACCCAAAAAGCGGCAAAGTTTGGTCTATTGACGAGACCCTCGCCATTCTGGATGACCTAGGCAATTGGGACTTTCTGATGACGATTACGATGCCCAAATTATTTATGTAGTATAATATACCCCCACCTGTGGATACAGTAAGAGACGAGGAAGAACATTGACGAAAATTTCAACGGAATAGCCCTGGCACACGACAAAAAAGACATCCCAGGTACGTTTGAACTTCAAAAAGCGCAAAGATACGACAGAAACCAGAAAGCCAGTGGTGCATTTGATCAGCCTAAGATGATTTTGGACTACAATAAATTCATGGGAGGGGGTGGACCTCCATATCAATGGCGTTGAAAATTACCGCATCATGGCGGGGGGAAAAATTGGTGGTTGCTACTCTCTTCACAAACGGGATCGGGAACGCCTTAGTCAGCGCCTGAAAACTTAACCGATACGTGAATACAAGTGTGGCTGGTGGATTTCTGATCAAGAGTTTGTCTGAGCTTGCTGTGGAATGAAGATCCCATTGAGAGACTGACACTCCTGAAGCTCCAAAAATACCTGCTAACGGAGTGATATGAGATTTGACTCATAATAATCATAATTTGATTCATAATACGGCATTCCACAGCTTCAAAGAAACGCTGCAGATGCTGTGGTGGACAGAAATTGTATTTCTGCGGGAAATAGGACGTTCATCTGCACCCAGAGTGTTTCGAAGGGTTCCATCTCAAGTGATCCTGCTTTCGGCCAACGATGCGTTTTCGCATCGTTCGTTATCTTTTGTTTTGAAATTTATTGAAAAATTTTGAGCTTCATTTCATGTTCATACATTCTTAAATATAATGTTTTTACATAAAAATTTCAGCTTTTTAATTTATTTCAACCCTTGGCCGGAAATGGGTTAGTTTTGAAAATAATTAACAGATACATATTTATAATTTTTAAATTCTGCAGTAGTCAAGTTTGGTTGAAATGAAGGAATTAAATAACAATAATTTTTGAATGAGTGAGCCAGGGGCCAGTGGGCGGGGGTTGTGTGTTTGAGCCAGTGAGTATGTTGTTGATTGTAAAACTTGGACGTTCTTCTGGAAAGTCTTTTCGAGTTCACACGGATACGCCAAAAAAGGGGTGCCGGTCTTCGGAAGTAGGGTGTACAGCGTACGGTACATCCCGGGTGGAGGTGGTTACCAGGTCCACGAGGGCAGGACAGCTCTGGCGGCGAAGAAGCTTTGGAAACTCAGCTGGAGGACGTAACGGTGCGTCCCGTCCTCCCAACGGTAGAAGAAGTAGACGTTCGACGGGATCCTCCTCTTCCTAACAGTCCGACCTTCTCCTAACAGGACCCCACCCCGGCTCGTCAAGCTTTCCGACGGACACAAGAAACGTCGGTTGCCCGAAAAAAAAGTTCCAAATCGAGTGGTATCGTTCGAACGTCAGGACGAGCACAAAGACATAACTTTCCAGGACACATTCGACCAAAACCAGGACAAGATGTATATCAATAATAAGCCATTGGAATCAAGCAAGAAAAAAAATGTTAATCCCCCCTTAAAATTGGATATTTTACGTTTCAAGGTACGTAGAATCAAGCACTTTTCTTATCAACCCTAGACCGATTTGGTTCGAATTTGGTATATGGGCTCCATTTGGGGTCTAGTTGTCTGTTGACGCTTTTGGTTGACGTAAGTCACTTCTAAGGGGTAAAAATTGAGTGCCCTAGCTCGAAAACTCTCGAAATAAAGGCATCGTTTTTTCACCAATATTAAATAATATTGTATTTTTAAAAATTTTTGAGACCACTAGGAGTTTTGCAGGACAAGACGTTCGCTCCCTACGAGTACTTAACCTTTTAGCGCCGGGTTAAGTACTTAACCTTACACTGTATATACAGTGTGCTTTTGGTTTATTATTTTCAATAATGAACCTTTGGAATCGACCAAGAAAAAAAAATTTTAACACCCCCTCAAAATTTGATGGTTTACGTTTCAAGGTACGTAGAATCCAAAAATCGAATAAAAATTTGGCCTTCCGTCCGCCGCACAGTGGGCAAAATGGCCAATCTAGGTGGACAAAAGTCAAGTCAAAACATGGGAATCTCTAATATTAGTCATTGTTCATTATGAGTTCGCAGTCCCCAAAACGTTAATATTTACTTCGTCAAAACCTTCTGTGGCTGTAAAAACTTCGATCAAAAGTGTCGCCGTTTCCTGTTTGAATAAGATCGTATCATCAACTACTATGAATCCCTAACTTTTATCGTCTACGCTGCAGTTAGTTGTAGGCAGAATCGTTTCAGGCTTGGTTTCGGCAATAATGGAACCATTGAAAGGAGTAAGTACTATTTTTTCCTGCTAAAATTGTAAAAATAGCGTCTGATAATGAGTGTTTATGAGCAAACGCCAATACCGTATTTTAAAAAATGATAATTGACGTCTTGGAGTTAAAGTAGCACACGGCCAAGAGTTGCCAAGGAAATCCGATTTTTTTTTGTTTCTTTAAGTGTTCTAGTTCCGGTATTCAACCACCTTTTTTTGCGATTTTATGCTTTTTCCGAGTTACTTAATAAAATGGTTGATTTTCAGGTATAAATATCACGATTCCTCGCCATCAATTTGTTGAGAAATGGAAACAGCTACCGAGGAAAGATCGCAACGAAAACCTCACTAGGTATGTGATTGGGTTAAGTAATCTCGACGATTCTTCAGAAATATTAAATTTAAAAATTATCAAAAATGCTGTGATGGACTTTTCAAAAAAATCGGAGAGAGGTGGGAGAATAGCCATAGGAAAGAAGGTATCTTTTCCAACAAATATTCGACATGGCTGAGTGAGAAAGAGTTTGAAGTTGTCATTTCTTACAAAATTACTCAAGCTATCATGAACCAACCAGCTGTGCGTCCCGAAAAACCGTTTGAGGACTCAAGCAACAAAAAGAAGAAAAGTGAAAGAATTGTTGACTGCTGGTCCCGAAAAGTTATGCTTTGCGGCGCTCACTGCTCTCTACTCAGCAGGACAGGTCCACAAGCCGTAACTTCAAAGAAGCTACTTCAAGCACATCAACAGTTGAATCTTCTACAATGTCGAATAAGAACATGACTATAATATTTTCGAATTCAATATTTCAGAGTCATATCCGTTTAACACTGTAATAATGTCATTAATCTCAAAGTAATTAATCAGTACCTAATCATAATGTCAAGAATTTAAGATTAAACATGCACAAAAATATTATGGTATACCGTTTACCTACTTCCATTGAAGTCAAGGAATATTTTTATTATTTTTCCCGTAATCAGCATCTTTTTATTCAATTTTGAATAAAAAACCGACAAAAAAATAATTTTGTCCAGCTAGATTGGTCATTTTGCCCACTGTGCGCCGTACGCGGCACTTTTGCCACTTAGCATTGACCGATTTTGATGAAATTTGGTATGTAGGCTCCATTTGGGGTCTAGTTGTGCCCCGAAGATTTTGGTTGATGTAGGTCACTTCTAAGGGTTCCAAAATCAATTTTGAAATTTTGAAAACGCCCTAACTCAAAAAAAATTGATATAAAGGTATTGCTTTTCCTTCAATTTAAGATTCTATAGAATTTTTAGAATTTTTTGAGACCACCCGGAGCTCTGTAGGACAAACCGTTCGCTCACTACGAGAATTTAAAGTTTGGACGTACGATAAATAGGGTAAGGTGGGGTAAGGTCCCGCACGGGGGAAGTCCCCGCACAAGGGTTTTCTGTGTTACTGTGCAAGTTATGACTATGTCCGTTGGATGGTAAGCCAATTGCCATGTCGCGAGTTCTGTGTGGAATTTCCTGTAGTGCGGATCAGCGTGGTGACAGACAAAATGAGGTAAGTTTGTTTTCCTCCGCTCTGATGTAATATTTATGATTATTTACTTCAATGATATGTTTCCGTAATCGTTGATATTCGTGTCTGTTGTGTTGCGTCAGAAAAAGGTGCTTCTTCCCGTCAAAACCCCGTGACAACGCTCTTGGTAACCATATTTTTACTTGTCTGAGGTCGATTTTAGTCAAAATGGCAAATTGGGGCAAAGCCCCGCACTCTTTGTGGGGCAAGATCCCGCACAAAATTTGTGCGGGGACTTGCCCCTTCGTTTTTATTTGGAAGACGGCGATGATAAATTTAGGTACCTTCATGCAGTTAACCATGCACAGAATTGACTTATATGTCAGGTACCACTACCTATTTGTATGTAACTTGTTTTTATTCTGTTCCCCAGTATCTTCTTTCATTTTATAATTCCAGAAACTAAAGGTACAAGTATCTAACCAGCATTTTGGGAGTTATTGGAATCCTGCAGTTTGTTGTACTTTTTTTAAACGCGATACCTGCTTACTTTGTTACTAAACAAACAATGTGTTAATTTTAGGAAAAAAAAAATCAGAAAAATGTATTTTCCTGGACGATCATTTAACTTTTTTCTTGTCTCAAATTTTAGTTGTGTTGCATTTAATTCAATGTTTTGTGATTTTTCGAATATTCTACAATTGACTTTTCATTGTGCATTGAAGATGTGTGGGAAATTTATTACCAGCAAATGCTATAAACTATTTGACTGTGACCCTTTGTTAATTGTTTAAAAAAATGAGTTGCTTACTGTTATTAAGGCATGTGAACTTCAAAAAAGTTTTTATCTTGTAAAAAATGTGATGTTTTGACTGAATAGATGAGCATATTTGAATAAATATATTGGCTTTCTGTCTGAAATTAATGCCTTTCCCCAGAATGGGGCAAACCCCCGCACTGCGGGGATTTGCCCCATGACTGCGGGGACTTACCCCTTCCTGTGGGGCAAAGCCCCGCATACACAAATTTTTAAAAAACGTTCAGTTCTTCCATAATACTGATGACATAGTGATGAAAATTGTCAGGCATTATAGCCAAGGTCCCAAACTAGTATCCCAATGAGTTGGTTGAGGGATATTGACCTAGTAGGTGTTTATAAATGGAAAACATTCGAAAGTGCGGGGACTTACCCCACCCTACCCTAAGAAACACGAGGGTGAATCGCAAAAGAGGCCTAATCTCCGTTCAAATTAAAGCTGACCGAAATGCGATCGATGTTTTTCTTCATGTTGGATGGTTGGTGGCTTTGCAGACGAGTGATCTATATAGAAAAATAAAAAATAATAAACCATTGTGTAATAATTTGCAGCGTTTTTCTTTTGTTATGACGTCCCTCCATTCATTTTTCCTCCCATCATTCATGGTCATTAGGAATATGAGTAGTTGTTGGCAGACTTCGGACTTGGTTTACATTGAACATTCGACATTACAGGGTGGGGGGAGGGTTTACATTTCTCCTTCCAGATGGTTCAACAACCGCTTGCCTTTTCCTACAAGTTTCTAAATTCTTCCGATTTATTTAATTTTTGTGCCAAATTTCCTTATATCAAATTAATATTATTACAACAAATCGAAGTTTGTGTTGAAGTTGAAGTATTTTCACCTGATTTTTGGAACAAAATAGTTTATAAAACCGATTGAATACAAAACAATTCTGGATATTTTTACATGGTTGAATACTATATATTTTAACAAAAATTATCTCAAAATTTGGTGAAATTTGAAAGAAAAGTGCAAAAATGCAAAATAAATCAGGACCGGGGGAGTTGTCTCAGTCCGAACAGGCCCTTTGAATCCAGGACTGTGGAGCCGCCTAAAAGGCTAAAAGGTTAGGGGTTTCCTTCGATAAAACAGAATCACGAGTGTGAATCAAAATTCTCCATTCAAATTTTATCTGACTAAAATTAGGGATGGGTATCGATACTCGATATTTCAAAATATCGATAATTTCGTACCGATACTCGATATTTTAGTATCGATACTGCACTATCCGATATTTTTGGATATCGATACTTTGGATCCGATATTTTTAAGTATCGAATATTGATACTGTTCTCGCGGAAAATTCAACATAAATGCTAAAAAATGAAGAAGATAGAGAGGTTTTTGGGTCATTACTCTTTGGTTGCACAAAACGTTATTTAATAACGTTTATATCATGGAAAAAATCACTCTGTTTGGACTTTCAATAGTAAAAATTGAATAAAAGTTGTTGAAAAAATTGGACGATATTGATAGTTTGTGACACTAAAGTATCGATACTCGATATTTTAAAATATCGATACTAATGCCCAACGATACTTGGGATATCGATACTCGGATACGATACAGTATGATACAAAATATCGATACTTTTATAACGATACCCATCTCTAACTTAAATACGATCGCTGTTCATTTCTTCGATTTGTATTCAGTTTTGCTTTCTGAGCAACCAGTAATCAAATTTCCATATGAAGCTGTCTATTTTTCGAATCGAGTGTAAAGCGTTTAGTTCTTTCTAATAAACTTGATTGTGAAGGAGTGAACGCAGTATGGTGTGGTAGGTAGTACCTAACAATGATCGGTAGGTAAAAAAACGCTGCAAATCATTGCCCAAAGGTTTATTATTTTCTTTATAGATAACCCTTCTGTACAGATCCCTCCCTACCAACCATAGGTACCTACTACTTAGTGCTTTTTTTAAAATTTCAACCCTTCATTTCCATTTGGTTGGTGGTGGGGAAGAAATTTTCAAAAATTTCCTAGTAGGTAGTGGGTACCTATGATTGGTAGGGAGGGCTCTATAAAGAAAATAATAAACCTTTGGGCAATGATTTGCAGCGTTCTTAGAAATTTACTTGTTACTGTGATGGACAGGAGGTTTCAATTTGCTTACCGAAATGGAGCGTTTTTGCTAAGATCCTACCCTACAACACGGGCCAAGCCTAATGACGGGTAAGAAATCAGAGCAAATCGCATCTCTTCATGCAGTTATATTATTGTAAAAAACAATATCTATCTATCCTAGAATTCTAGTCTTTTCTTCGAGGGTCACAGCGTGATGGAAAATCGGGCGTCTCAGTACATAAGGATTTTCGCCTTGATCCGTGATGTAATTGGTTTATAAATAGGGCGCCAGACGCCAACAATGGACGAAATCCGCCTGCCGCCGTCTATTTTTAGCCCGGCTTGCGGTGACGGCCTTTTACCGGAAAAGGTTATAGGGAGGCATCATCCGGGTTTTCCAGTGGTTATTTTCAGTGGTGGTTTTCCATTCTGGGAAAACTCGGAAATTCGAGGGAAATCCAATACGGCCTCGTAATTTCGACAATACTAGTAAACCAGGGCGCAAGACGCACAATGTCAGAAAACGTCAAAATTGTATACTATACGTTTTTTCAATAATTTGATACTCGAAGAAACATGAAACCAAACTTGTCCAGTCTTCTTCGTTTTTCTTTCATCTTCAATTAATAGCAACCAAAACAAATCGATTAAAAGATTATTCTGGTAGGATGCCAACAGAAATGATCCTAGTCAAGGATAATCTAGATATCTAGGGTATCTAGATCATGTGCATGTGTCCTAGTTAGGGACGGCACGATACCACCGATATATCGGAGTATCGATACCGATATTTGTATGGCTACTTTTGGTGCAAAACTCAAACCGATATAATGGTATCGATACTTTTGCCTAAAATATCGGAGGTATCGATACTTTCTTGACGATACTATCGAAAATTTTGCCGAAGTAAATTGGTGAAAAAATACCAAAATTTGGTTACTTATTTAATAAGTAACTAGAAAATAATACCATATATTGTCTGCCACAGAGTAACACTCAAAATAGGCTCAGAATAGTATCAATTGAAACGATATATCGCCACGATAGCCTCGGAATAGTATCAATATCCATTGTGAGTTTGGAAGGAATTTAAACCCGTTTTTTACGAACTTACAAGAAGAGGGAGGCATGCAAAATATGAATCTTGATGGAGACATCAATTACGTGCGAACGGCTTTTTTCGAATAATAAATATTATTTGTATTGTAACTGATTTATTACTTGATTCTTTCGATTTCTAGTGGAAGGAAAACATCATTTCATTGAACAGAGATTTCTTGCAAATAAGAATTGGAATTGAAATAAAATGGAATGATTATTCATTTTTATTAAATTTTAAATCATTGGCTTTTATTACATTTTTATTGCAATTGACTTTTATTAAATTTTAAATTATTGTTAAAAAAATATATTGCCTTTTCTTAAGTAATTAATAGGATTTTTATCGGGATTGAAAAATCATCGGTGGTATCGGTGGTATTCGAGCCGATAATATAATATCGGTATCGAAATTTCCTGAGAAATGTTGTATCGAAAGGAGTATCGTGCCGTCCCTAGTCCTGGTCGGTTCCAAAAATTCATGATTGAAAATAATAAGCCTAAAAACGTAGATAATCCAACATCTTCTTGTTGGATTATGTTGCTTACTTCTTATTTGGAAAACATATTTAAATAATCCGTGTAACAGAGATTAGTTATTCACACGAAAACATTGTTTTGTTGTCAGAAAATTTCTTGATGTCACTGCAGGTACGAGGGCAGCGGAGGGCCCGAATACGATGTGGACACGGTGGAGGACAAATTCAGCTTGTCTGTGCACAATGCGTCCTCGTGGGCCAACGGGAGTCTGGAGGGCGGTGACGTCATAACGCCGGTCCTGTCGCCCTTAGCTCTCTGGCAGTCGATCCTCATCGCCATCTGTACTGCTGTTATCCGCGATACTCAATAATCGATTATTTTCCGTATCAAACCTAACCTTCTCAGCTGACCCGATCAGCTGGTCGTGAAGGGGCGCCATTTTGAATCCTAGTTCAGCAAGATCATTCTGTTTACATACACATACCAAATATTTCTTGGTATGCAAACAAAATGATGGTGGTAAATTCATTATTTTCTTCTAATTTATTTATTCTTTTCTTTTAAAGCAATTATTTAATCGTAACAGTGGTCAGATAGCGGACAGCTGAAACAGACTCTGAGGGATCTTGACACTATTCAAGAATAGTGACATGTAAGGTTCAACTGTCATGCTGACACAAGCATTACCTAGGGCCGATTAAAAACTCTGGAAATAAGTTTTTCAGAATGAAAATTGGAATATTTATTTGTCACATTGAACCAATTTATTACTACTTGGATACCTAGGTATTTACATAGAGACCCAGAGACAAGAGCCCATTTACATCCTTTTCTGAACCTACATTGTGATATAAAACCTTCCTACCTTCTGATGATTTTGATCGTATTCACCTTTAGAAAGTAGTGAACACCACAAACCTAGATTTTCCAGAGTTCTTACTGCATTTTTTTGGGTCTAAAATACCTACTAACTAACGATGTAGCAGTGGCTTCCTATCTACTGGTTCATTATTTGTTCAACAACATATCTCTGGTTAGTTTAGAGGAGGTGTTTTGTTTCTACCTACCACGGACGGGAAGTACAGATCAAACCTACTAAGATAGATACACGAACTTATAGACGCAACAACTAAATGCAGGCAACCATAATGAACCAAATACCTACCATTGTGAAAAAATACAGTATTTTTCAAAGGTAAATTTGGTAACTATTGTTCCTATAAACTTCTTTCCTTGAAGCCTTAACTGGTACCTACTTACGTGAACTGACTCCCATAGTCTGTTTATTGTAGATCTGTAGTTATGTGTGTCCATAGAGAATTGAATAATGTGCAACATTCAATGAAAAACACGGAATTTATTCAGAAATTTCATTGTAAATTGAAACAATAGACAATTCGCACAGAAATAACAATAGGAAGTACCTACACCATGAACTTGATGTGAAGATTACAGAAAGCTCTGTAGGACGAACGGTTCGCTCCCCGTGAGAACTTAAGGTTTGGTCTTACGATAAATCAGAAACACGATCGTGAATCCAAATAGAAGCCTAATCTCCGTTAAAATTTTAGTTGAAATGAGTCGTCCCTCTTTTGCGATTCACACTCGTGTTTCTGATTTATCGTAATACTAACCCTTAGGCTATAATAGGGAGCGAACGTTTGGTCCTAAAGAGCTCTAAGTGGTCTCATTCGATTCTAAAAATTCAATACTATTTCAAATTGGTGAAAAAAGCCGTTATTTCAAGAGTTTTCTAGCTAGGGCACTCTTGAAAATTTCACCCCCTAGAAGTGACTGACATGAACCAAAAGCTTCGGGGCACAACTAGACCCCAAATACCAAATTTGAACCAAATCGGTTCAAGCGAATCGGTTCAAAAGAGCCGCGTACGGCGGACGGACGGAAAAATTTTTATTCGATTTTCGAATTCTACGTACCTTGAAACGTAAAACATCAAATTTTATGGGAGGGTTAACATTTTTTTTTCTTGATCGATTCCAAAGGCTTGTTATTGAAAATTATAAACCAAAATCATGAACCTTTGTTTAGTAATTTGCAGGGTTTTTGTAATGAAATTTAGGATGTGTTAACGGCAATAACGGGGGTGAAAACCACGTTGGCAATGCAGGGTTATTGAAAATTACTCCATCACAGACGGTCAAGTCAGAAATCTCGATCTGGATGGGCCTCTCCTACTGGTAGTCTTCCATATCCACAATCCGCTACTCCGCACCTATTGGGAAATGGGACCCGAAACAGTTCACACAACCGTTCCGTCCTAACCGTCAGAGGCCTTTCCCTCTCTGTACTGTTCCAAACCGTATTATGCTAATCGGTTCGCAGCTCCCGTTTCGGTCCGCCGACTTTTAATTGGTAAACTGAGCCCCGCGAAGCCGTTGGAAATAATGGTGCAACTACGCTCCACTTTTTTGGCTCTAGTTGTAGGGAACATCTCATGTCAAGTTCAAGAACGTGAACGTTATTTTCCAGTTGGACCATTATTGGGGTTGAAATTGTATGATTTCCTACTCAAATTCGGATTTATAGGTGTTATGCAACAACCATCAAAGTCGAATTTTGGTAAAATTGAGATAACTTCAGATTTCTCTTCTCTGGAGGTATCTTTATAACCTCTAGTTGTTATTACTGAAAAATTTCAGCTCATGGCCCAAGAATTATCGACAATTTGTTATTTCATAACAGTTTCATCACTCACATCCCTGTTTCGCAATAACCATCTAACTCTGAGTGGGACTAAAGCTGGCCGTCCACTAAGGCTAGTCCACTCGTTTGCTCTACTAATTACCTGACACTTGAACCAAAAGTCACCCCAGTCGTCCGTCCCGTCGTACGTCCCCAGCTTGACTTTCATCCTTTTGATGGATTCCTTTTTCATAAATGTCCCACTCTGGTTGGAAGATTCGACGAGGTTTCTCGTTATTGGCATGTTGAATTTGTGTTACAATTTCTGCCAAAGTTCTTATCTGCTCACGTAATTCTGTCGCTTCCCTTTGCCAACTCCGAATCCCTACATTTTCTCCCGTAATCGTTTGAAGACGAGGCATAGGAATTGGGGTAACTCCAGTACTACGGAGTGGTCGCTCTTCCTCATTTACCCTAGCACACATAGGTACAAGTCAATAAGGTACGATTGTCATGTAAAAGTCAGTCACGATCGACCACTTCTGACACCAATGTAAAAAACGCTGCAAATTATTGCTCAAAGGTTTATTATTTTCTGTATAGATCACCCTTCTGTATAGATCACTGGTTCTCCATCAATAGCACCTACCACCATCTGTATTCTCCCTTGACCCTCCCTCTAGAATTTCAGCTTCCTGCGTTCAATAGGATTGAAAATGGCTTCGGAGCTCAATCAGCTGATCAGTGATCTGCTCAGTGAGCAATGATTTGCAGCGCTTTTTACCTACCAACTTTTTTTTACCTACCAGCTAGGTACTACCTACCACACCATACTGCCTTCACACCTTTACAATCAAGTTTATTAGAAAGAACTAAACGCTTCACACTCGATTCGAAAAATAGAAAGCTTCATATGGAAATTTGATTACTGGTTACGCAGAAGGCAAAACTGTATACAAATCGAAGAAATGAACAGCGATCGCATTTGAGTCCGATAAAATTTGAACGGAGATTAGACCTCTTTTGCGATTCACACTCGTGTTTCTGATTTATCGTATGTTTATTATTTTTATGGTTTATTATTTTATTATTTTAATGGTTTATTATTTTTCTATATAATCTTCTATAAAGCCACCAACCATCCAACATGAAGAAAAATACTTGGAAAATGTCACCCCACGCATATTTGAGCAAAAACCTCTTTTTTGGCCGGTTGTTTGCCCATAACTTCTATACGAATTAAGCGATCGGAATAGTTCGACGTTAGGACCAACTAGACCCCAAATGGAGTCTATGTGCAAAAGAACGGGTTTTTTAGACCGATTCTAAGGCCTTTTATGGCCCGGACGGCGGACGGACATTGCAAATTTGGATTCTACGCACCTTGAAACGTAAAGTGACGAAGTTTGAGGGGGGGGGGGGGGGGTTATAAACATTTTTTGCGATACGATCACATAGGCTTATTATTAGAAATAATAAACCAAAAAAGACCGGGTTTACACAAGGAGTCTAACAATTTTAATGAATCCAATTACAGCATTTTTGATTTGTCTTAGAAACGATCCTATGGTAATGCATAACTTCCTAACAATATAATTGGATAAGGTAACTTTTCAAAATATTTTAGAGAATGTTCGGTTAAAAAGGTAACAACTCGAAATATCATCGGAATTTTACCAAAATTTACCCACCTCTTGGCCCTTAAACAACAAATTATCTTTTACTCGCCATGAAACATTAGCTCAGATGTTGCAGTACACAGTTATTCTTCTTCTTAATGGCACTACAGCCCATTGAGGGCCTTGGCCTGCTCGCAAATCCGCCTCCAGACTGCTCTGTCTTGTGTCTTCCTCCGCCACAGCCTTATGCCCATCTCGTTCAGGTCCGCCTCCACATCCTGCATCCACGTCATCCGCGGTCTGCCACGCAACCTGCGTCCACCGGGATGTCCGTCGAGAACCCTTCTCAAGGGGCCATCAGGTTCGGCACGAAAAACATGTCCCAGCCACCGCAGTCTTGCACTCTTCACAATCCCCACAATACCAGGTCTTGCATATAGCTCCCGCAGTTCATCGTTTGTCCCTTATTCGCCACTCCCCTCGGTCACAAACTGGACCGAAGATCCTCCTCAGGATTTTCCTTTCCCACACCTCCATCAACCGCATATCTCGAACCGTCAGCACCCAACACTCTGCTCCATAAGTCACAATCGGACGTATTATGGACTCATAAATCCTAATCTTGAGGCTACGAGATAGGAGTCTTGATTTAAGAATGTCCAGAAGACTGAAATATGCACGATTGCCGGCTGCCAATCTTGCTCGCACTTCAATGGAGGAGTCATTGTTACTGGTCACAAGGTACTTAAATTCCTACATTGTTACAGGTCACACTAAGGTACCTACTTAAATTCCTTGGTAGTTCTGAACTCAACACCGTCCAGCTCAATAGTGGTGGGGTAGCTTGAGTCAGCCCGGGAGGTTTTCATGTATAACGTTTTTTCTCTATTGACCTTCAATCCTACTTCCTCTGCTGCGGCTCTCAGCTGAGAAAATGCCTCCTCCAATCCTCCAAGCGAACGCGATGTAAGGACGATATCATCCGCGAAAGCCAAAATCTGGGTGGTTCTGTTGTAAATATTGCCAGAGATATTGACCTCGAGCTTACGGACAACATATTCCAGAGTGAGGTTGAAAATCACTGACGAGATTGGGTCACCTTGCCGTACACCACAGGATACCTCGAAGGGCTCAGCAATTCTGCCATCAACCTTCACGGCACATCTGCTTCCACTCAAGGTCATGTGAGCCAGCCTTACTAATTTACTTGGGATTCCAAGCTCTATGAGCGCTTCATACATATGGCTCCTGCTGATACTATCGAATGCCTTGAGGTAATCGATAAAAAGATGGTGCAGAGTAACATTTTGCTCATATGTCTATTCCAGTTCTATTCGTATCTTGAAAAGCTGATCAGTGGTAGAGCGCTGTGCCCTAAACCCCGCCTGGTACTCCCCAAGAAGCTCCTCACCCTTTGCTTGGAGCCTTTCCTTGATCGCGATGGACAGTACTTTATAAGCCACATCCAGTAGGGATATCCCACGGTAGTTTCTGCAAACGGTCTTGTCCCTTTTCTTATTATATACACAGTTATGCAACAGTAAATGTTGGCGGTACGTTTCTATTGAGTGGAACAGCAAGCCAAGGGGCTTCAAACTTCAAATAAAAATTTCCCAAAAATCACGTTTTTTGAGTTGTCCCTATTCTAACAGTTAGTTACAGTTCATGTTTAGAGACGATTCGATGTACCTTTCGATGCGATATTCAACGTCAAAATACCATCGGAAGGCAGTATCGATATCGATAAAATATCGGAAGAAACATATCGATATCAGAGATATTGATAGAATATCGAAAGAAAATTGCTGATTTCACTGATATCTAATATGAAGGGTCCAGGGAATAAACCGACTGTCACTTTTTTTCACAAATCGAGTTTTTTATATCGTTGAACTCAGAAAATGATGCTCTTCATTTTAGTAACTAGAAAAAGAGGAAAAACCGACGTAGTCGGAAGTTATAAGGCTTGGAGTTTTTGGTGTACAGGGAAAGAACCGACGATGTCACTGTTCCTTGACTGAACCCCCAACAGCGCAACAGATGGTCCCCACCACCTTGCCTCTGTGATTCACAACATTTCTTATCAGTTCCGTATTGTTTCCTTCAATGAGTGTGTTCTTCAGTTTTTTTTTCCAGTTCCTCGAAATAATTCTGTGTTTATTTTTATAAATAACTATTAAAATGTCTACTAGTGGTTCCGACAGAGTTGAAGAACACGTTGAGGAAGACATAATGAGCCTCCTGAAATTTTGTGGTCCAGCTGCGGTCAAATTTTTCTCAAAACTTCGGCACGAGTGATGTCTGTAAGTAGGTCGAGTTCTTACTTCCAAAAAATGATGTACTTTTTTTTGTAAATCCTTAAAAAATGAATTCGATGCCTAATGACTGGGAATGGTTTTCTTTTGCTTCAGATGGTGAAAACAGTTGAAAAGGCTACCAGGAAAAAGAAAATACCTCTACCTACGTTCGTCAGAATTTAAAATTTCATTTTTGCTTGTTTTTTTTTTTTTTTTGTTTGTTTTACCACTGTAGGTAATATAATTAAACGACGATCGAACAGAAAAAACATGTTTTTTCTCCATTGGAAGAGAATTGACATCGTCGGTTCTTTCCCTGTTTTTTGGGGGTTTGCTCAGTTTTTGAATTTTTTAACAAGTAAGTAGTATAATAATTACTATGTCAATTGATCGGGATTAGGGTCAACTGAAAACGAAAAAGTTTTCAGTTGACCCTAACCTCGATCAATTGACATAGTACGTTTTGTTGGGTCGATCTACATTGTTGCTGTGTAGAACCTATAATAATAGCGTCAACATTTTGCGGAACACTTCAATAGATGTTTTAGAGCATAATAAGACTTATTTCAATGTTTTATTTGCATCTATTCAAACACAATCGCGTTTCAAACTTTCAAAATGAGTTTTCTCGTTTTTAAGAAAAAGTGACTTAAAGGCTTTCAAAATGAGTTTTCTCGTTTTTAAGAAAAAGTGACTTAAAGGCTCGATTACACAGGGCGAGTTTACTAGCTACTAGCCAGCGAATTCACTAGCCGCTAGTGAACTCTCCCCGTGTCATCGGCTCACTAGCTGACTAGCAGACTAGCTGGCGAGCTGCTGTTAAAGTTGACGACCCGGCTACTTTACAAGCTACTCGCTAGCTAGTGAGATTGTGGGCCAGTAAACTAGCCCTGTGTAATCGAGCCTTTAGTCGGTTTTTTCCCTGGACCCTTCATAATATGAACATATTATGTGTTTGCATCGATTTTTAAAATCAATATCAGTGATCAGGATAAATTATCGAGAGAAAATATTGATTTCACTGACATCGAATATGATTTTGCATCGTTTTTAATCAATATCAGTGATCAGGATAAAATATCGAAAGAAAAATATTGATTTCACTGATATCGAATATGTTTTAGCTTAGTTTAGAAAAAAATCGAAATCTACTAACATAATCCCAGTTCAAATTAGAAGGAATATCCATCAAAACCGATAATTTTTTCTTTCGATACCTATTCGATATCGCAAGAAAAATATCGATACAAATATCGAAAATTTCGATTTAAATAAATATCGAAAGTATCGAATCGTCACGTCGAATGTTACATGAATGGACTTTTTAAAATGAATGGTTTAATTTTGGGAAAAATTTATAAGTGAAGCAGTGAAGTTGAAAACTGAAAGGATCGACTGGAAGGCGCAGAGCTGTAGGTTTAAAGCGACCCGCGGTGGTATCGACGCATCCCGCCCCCGCCGCCTCCACACCCCCGCGGGGCGCCCGTTTCCCAAACCATAATACCCCCCTTGGCGGGGAGGAGGAAGCGGCGCCCGCGGGGAGGAAAAACAGGCGCTGCGCCGGGAGGAAGGGGTGGGTTGAAAGGGGGTTGGAAAGGAGGAGGAGGTTGTAAACAGTCGAGCACGGAGTTCCCCCCCCACCCTTCCTCGTCACCACGAACCTCACAATACCATCAACCAACTCATTCTACCACCCCCTCATCGGTAGGGGGAGGAGGGAGGCGGCGTTGCCAGACCTACGCGGGGACCTTGCCAGCGATCCGGCACCGCCGCGTTTACTTCACTGGGTCTGGTGTCAGGGATCTTTCGCTTCTGTAGCCGTCACCCCCCAGTCATCTCAGACGAGACTTGGTCAAGTGCACAACGCCTTTTCGCCCCAAAAACAAAACGCTGCAAATTATTACACAATGGTTCATTATTTTTCCATATCGATGGCATCACATGATAACCTCGTATCTCAAAATTATAGAATTGTTCAGGAGAGACAAAAAACAGTTTAGCTCTATCGGCAATGATGATTTTAATTTCCTAAAGTTGTCAATTTATTATTTCAAGTTCATGTAACTCGAAACACTGTCCAATGATGCAAAATCATTGGAAATATGTTTTAGCAATCAGTTACGAGGTTATCATTTTACGTGAAACCGGGTATACGAGGTTTTCACATTACTTCCAAGAGGCTCGACCATCGTCGGGAAAAGAACTCTGAATGAAATTAGTAAATACCTACCCCCTAATGTCGAATTAAGGCTCACACTGTGGAACTGAAGGTGTAAACCTTCAATAACCCTTAACTTTCCTTTTTTTTGGTGACTTTAGTGGGATATGCAATGGGGGAAGAGAAGAGCCAGCAGGAAATCTCAAATAGATGGAAAAATTGACAGAACAATAGAAATAGTTTATTAATTTTTAGCACGCTTGAAGGCTATGAAAATGGATCTCAGTATAAGGTAGGTAACGAAGAATTGAGCTAAATACCAAGTATTCTGAAACAATACTCATGATATAAGACAATGTCTTATCAAATAGGACTTAGAAAGGACTTTAAAGAATAAATTATAAACATCACACAACATTGAGAATCAAGACTTTAGTAAGATGAGGAAATTGAGAGTAATTCATTCAGAAGATATCACTTTGAGGAACCCACAATCTTTGAAAATAGGACTTGAATACGACTTTGAAGAATTATATACCTACAACACAAAATTTTTAGTATAATTACCAAGATTGTATAGGTACAATACTGGAGTAATTTCTCCAGAAAATATTTTTCTATCCGGTTTTCGAATTCTGCGTACCTTGAAACGTAAAACATCACATTTGGGGGGGGGGGGATGTTTAAAATTTGTTTTCTTGCTCGATTCCAATGGTTTATTTTTGAAAATAATAAACTAATAGGAATACAAACTTAGCGAACCCCCAAAGTTAAAATACTACGCGTTTTGCTATCTAAAATACTATGCTTTCGGTAGGCTGTCACCGTCTTTAGGAATTACGTCTTTGAGGTCTTTAAATTTTGATGCTCTTATAAAAAGTATTTCTGAATAGAGAGAAGATGGAGAGTTGTCGACGATCCCAAATATTCGCTGAGGCAATGATGAATATTCTTAACTAAAATCAGTCTTCACAAGAATACTGAATCCTGATACTGAAATAATACTGATGGGGCTGTATTTCGCTTCCGTCGTCCCGGAAATAAAACTTTGAGGGTTTATTCTACAACTATTTTGCAATGGCTTTGTTAAAAAGTTAAAAAAACGAGGGTTTTATGGGGGTCTGAGCCTGATACACCCTCCTGTACACATGATACGAGGTTATCATTCTAGTAAAACCACACCATAAACGCATTTTTCCGAGCTACTGGGACTTGGTTTTAGTTCTTCTCAACCCAAAAACTAATAATTATTATGAGCTCCAATATACAAGTTCAAAGGAGTACTTTCCCAATGGGAGAAGGAAATTTGCCAAAATAAGCCAAACACACTAGTCTGAGTAAACAATTACAATGATAACCTCGTATATTTTTCTAGCGATAAGATGCGAGGTTATCAGTGACGTTCAGCCCTCTTGATCAAAACAGAGGTTATCATTTAGGGCGCTAGAGAGCAGAAAATGCAATTCCCGCTAAAAATTGAATTACAGGTGGGTGAGATACGAGATTTTCATTCAGAAAATCCAAAAAAAAAATCGATATAGATCACTCGTCTGCAAAGCCACCAACCATCCAACATGAAGAAAAACATCGATCGCCTTTCGGTCAACTACATTTTGAACGGAGATTAGGCCTCTTTTGCGATTCACACTCGTGTTTCTGATTTATCGTACGTCCAACCCTTAAGTTCTCGTAGGGAGCGAACGGTTTGTCCTACAGAGCTCCGCGCAGTCTCAAAAAATTCTAAAAATTCTATAGTATTATACATTATTTTATATTCTATATATCTTAAATTGAAGGAAAAACAATACCTTTAAGGGGAAAGCATCAATAGTGGACACTGTACCAGTAGTGGACACCTTGGAAAAAAAGTTGTAGAATAAGGATTTGGGTTGAGCTGGGCACTTGATTCTTTTTGGATTGACTAAAGTAATATCCAATTAAACGTGAAGAACAAGAAGAAGACGTTAGGGTTAAAGGTAAAAAACAATGACTCAGAATCAAAACAACCAGTCAGTGAGTGTAGTGATTTCGTGCAGGACGTTGTGAAAAATGCTAAGGAAAAGAAGGTAAGTTTTAAGAAATATTCATATATAATCTTCAAATATTTGTGCCCATTGGTTTGAATAATCACTTCAGTAACTAATTAGATGATTTTCCGGCCGCTTAACTTCGTTTATGTTGGTAAACTGGGCTTTTTAAGCATGTCCGCTTCTAGTGCAGCAAAAATGTTGGATGTTCTAGTAGTGGACACCCCTGTTCACTACTGGCGCATCTTCCCTTTTCGAGAGAGGTTATTTTTTTTATTTGCCACATTCATTTACATTGCAACTAGCTCACGATACGATTTTCAAATGAATCTAATGTTGCGGACCAGAGGCGGACAAGGGTGTCCTCTACTAGTACAAGAGATGTCCACTACTAGTACAGAGGTATCCTCTACTAGTACATGAACTGTCCTCTACTAGTACAAGAGATGTCCACTACTAGTACAGAGGTATCCTCTACTAGTACATGAACTGTCCTCTACTAGTGCTCACTTTATTCTTCTATTTGAATGGCATTTTTTGGGATTTTCTATTGATCGTTTATTTTTACTTTCTTCCATAGCAAAACGCTGCAAATCATTGCTCAAAGGTTTATTATTTTGTGTATAGATCATCCTTCTGTGTAGATCACTGGTTCTCCATCAATAGCACCAACCACCATCTGTATTCTCCCTTGACCTTCCCTCTCAAATTTCAGCTCCTGCGTTCAATAGGATTGAAAATGGCTTCGGAGCTCACTCAGCTGATCAGTGATCTGAAGAGTGAAGAAGATCTCCTCGAATGCTGGAGACGCCTGGAAGAGCACTTCCATTCAATAGGATTGAAAATGGCTTTGGAGCTCACTTAGCTGATCAGTGATCTGAAGAGTGAAGAAGATCTCCTCGAATGCTGGAGACGCCTGGAAGAGCACTTCCATTCAATAGGATTGAAAATGGCTTTGGAGCTCACTCAGCTGATCAGTGATCTGAAGAAGGAAGAAGATCTCCTCGAATGCTGGAGACGCCTGGAAGAGCACCTCCATTCAATAGGATTGAAAATGGCTTTGGAGCTCACTCAGCTGATCAGTGATGTGAGGAGTGAAGAAGATATCCTCGAATGCTGGAGACGCCTGGAAGAGCACCTCCATTCAATAGGATTGAAAATGGCTTCGGAGCTCACTCAGCTGATCAGTGATCTGATCAGTGAGCAATTATTTGCAGCGTTTTTTACCTACAAACATTGTTTTACCTACCAACTTTTTTTTACCTACCAACTATTGGTAGGTACTACCTACCACACTATAATGGCTTCACACCTTCACAATCAAGTTTATTAGAAAGAACTAAACGCTTCACACTCGATTCGAAAAATAGAAAGCTTGATATGGAAATTTGATTACTGGTTACGCAGAAGGCAAAACTGTATACAAATCGAAGAAATGAACAGCGATCGCATTTTAGTCCGATAAAATTTGAATGGAGATTAGACCTCTTTTGCGATTCACACTCATGATTCTGTTTTATCGAAGGAAAACCTTCAAATACTCGTAGGGACCGAACGGTTTGTCCTACAGAGCTCCGGGTGGTCTCAAAAATTTTTAAAAATTCTGTACTATTTAAAATTGGTGAAAAAACGATACCTTTATTTCGAGAGTTTTCGAGCTAGGGCACTCTTGAAAATTTCAACCCTTAATTTTCACCCCTTAGGAGTGACCTACATCAACCAAAAGCTTCGCGGCACAACTAGACCCCAAATGGAGGCTACATACCAAATTTCATCAAAATTTTTGGATTCTACGTACCATGAAACGTAAACCATCAAATTTTGAGGGGGTGTTAAAAATTTTTTTTCTTGGTCGATTCCAAAGGTTTATTATTGAAAATAATAAACCAAAAAAATGAATGATTCAGGCGAGTGATCTATTTAAAAAAAAAACTTTTTGTAATCATTTGCAGCGTTTTAGTGTTTGTATTTGAGTATTTGTTGGATGATTTAAGTAAGACAGAGTTGTAAAGTAATGATTACTTTTCAGAATTACTTTGCTTATTATTAGCAATGAAATGAGTGAAGTGATTATGATTATGTACACATAATACCAATAACTGGGGTTTTACGAGACACTTTAATCCAAAGTAATTGCCATTACCATTTCCCATTCCTGTAATGGGAATGGAATTTTCAATTACTTTTTCCAGTTCCTTGTAATGGTAATGGTTTTTCCAATTCCCCATTACTCGTAGTTGGAAAAGTAATGGGTCCTTCCAATTACCCATTACAGGAAGAGTAATGGGTAATGGGAACCCATTCAATCAGTAAGTTGACCTTCCTCCTATTCATAGGGGACCGTCCTCCAATTCATAGGGGACCTTCCTACAATTCATAGGGGACCACCTCCGATTCATAGGGGACCTTCCTACAATTCATAGGGGACCTTCCTACCATTCATAAGGGACCATTCCCAAATTCCTTGGGGACCACCCTCCCGAATCATAGGGCCCCCTATGAATTGGGAGGGTGGTCCCCAAGGAATTAGGGAACGGTCCCCTATGAATTGTAGGAAGGTCCCCAACGAATTGGATGTTGGGACGGTCCCCTATGAATTGGAGGATGGTCAACTTACTGATTGAATGGTGGTAATGGGGAATGGGTTCCCATTACCCATAACTCTTCCTGCAATGGGTAATTGGAAGGAACCATTACTTTTCCAACTACGAGTAATGGGGAATTGGAAAAACCATTACTATTACAAGGAATTGGAAAAAGTAATTGAAAATTCCTTTCCCATTACAGGAATGGGCAATGGTAATGGCAATTACTTTGTTCCTAAAGTAATTGGAATTCCTATTTTAACAGCTCTGAAGTAAGTGTTGGGTTACGTGGGTAAATCTTCATTCAGGGGGGCGTAAGAGTGCATTGTAGGTCAGTTGGAACCTTGTCGAAACTTCGGCGGCGACTTACCTCGACTGAATCGCTTTTGGAGGTGAGGACTTCGGACGAGAGTTGCTTGAGGGTTTGTGTGAGGTTCCGCGACGCCTCCGCTAGCGCCTTCGTGTCCAGCACGGGTTTGACGTCTGAGGTAGATGAGGCGGCGCCGCAGGCGCAGTCCGCCGGCGCCGACTGGACTCCGACGGTTTGGACGGTCGACGACGGCGCCGCGGCGACGGGAGGAGGCGGCGCCGGCGCTTTGGGTGCCGGCGCCGACGTCACCGTCGCCGCGTGACGTTTGTTCGAGGCGCTCCCGACCGGCGCCACCGTCGAGAGTTGGAGCTGGATGAGCATCATGTGGTCGCCGAGGCGCATCGTGAGGTTGAGGGGGGCTTTGCCGGAGAGGAAATCGTTTACCTAAAAAAAAAAACAACAACATTAAAGACGCCATTTAGAAAAGTATTATATTGTGGTGGTTACTACACTGCATCATTGTTAGAATGTTTGTTTACATTGAATGTTGAAAAGTTAGTTGTTAACTGGACGTGGTCGAAAAATACACTTTCCAAAACCTAAAATTGGACTTGAGTTATTACATTGGGGGCCCGTCCGTTTCAACGATCTCCGTGAGAAGGAAGGAATATCTGAAGGATGCCTCCTAAAAGGAAAGCAACACCGGTTCAGAGGACTGTGTCAACACGAAGTCGCACAATGTCAACGAGAAGTCATTCACTCGAAGTGGTTGGAGCTTCTGGGTCTTCAGTACCACTTGAATCAGTTCTTCCATCATCCATGCATCAAGTACAGCCAACTACATCTCAACCTAGGTCCCCAGGATCTCTTACAGAAAGCCACCAGTCAACGGAGCTTATGGCTGTTACGTCCTCTTTGCAAGGAATGATGGGTACAATGCAGCAAATCGTCACCTATGTTCACACACCACCTATCTACATTTGGAAACTGTGGCTGTGGAAACCATTCTTCACTGTTGATATGTGGTTAGGAAAAACCGAATGTGGATACGAGGTGTGTTCAAATTAGTGTATTCTGACTCACCTGATCTAGATAGAGCAATTTTGAGCTAACCAGTGTTCTCGGCGCGGAAATTTCATACATAAATGAGAGAACCTCATTTTCGCCAAAATGGTAGATAGGTGGTGTGTGAACATAGGTGACGAAATGCAGCAACAGATGTTGCAGCAGCTGACTCAGCTAATGGAAGAGAATCGAGAGTACAGGCAACAGCTCGAAGATCGTGTATCGTCCCAACAATCTGAACGAACAACAAGCCACATTCATGAGCAGCCTCTAAGTTCACAAGTTCTGAGCCAGGTACCAGTGACACAACAATTTAAAAATGATAAAAAAGAAGTTGTGTTGATGCCGTATGACGGAAAAGTTACCTGGGAGGAGTATAAAGTGCATCTAGAAGTAACATCACTAACTAATAATTGGTCATTTGTGACGAAAGGATGTAGATTGGCTCAAAGTCTACGAGGGGCAGCTCTAGCGGTACTGGCTGATTTACCACCTTCAGACAGAGTAAATTACAATGCTATTTCAGAAGCTCTGGCTGAACAGTTTGGACATACGAGATTGACCCCTAACTGCCAACTTCAACTAGAGACGCGATTTCAAAAATCCAATGAATCGCTATCAGACTTGGCAAACGACATTGAAAGGTTAGTCAGAGGTGCTTACCCAGAGGATACTAGAAGTAACAAATCCAAGAAAGCAGTTAAAGCCTATATAAAAGCGTTGATGGACAGAGATCTTGCAAAATTGATAACTGTAACGAAACCCAATACCGTTCAAGATGCTCTCACAACTGCATTCCAGTTGCAAGCTGTAACACTGTCCAAAAATGCACCAAATGAAACCCGCTGTTGGGGTTGTAGGGAAGTGGGGCATATGAGGTCACAATGCCCTAAAGAACAGAAAAACAACCAGGGAAACTAGTTGAAGTCAGTGCCAAGGGCCATGCACTGGCTATAGGTGAGAGGCCCCATGGGTTTGTGAGAACGTTTCGAACGGGAACTGACGCTTTATTCGCAGAAGTGACTATCGACGACAAACGAAGGGACATGCTGGTTGATACGGGAGCTTCTACATCCATCCTACGTCCAGATGTAGTGAAATGCCTCAAATTGAAAGTCAACCCTTCCATTTTCAAATGTGATTCATTTTGGTTTATTATTATCGATAAGACTGTAGTCGCAGACGACCTCATTTTAGCCTCAGATACAGACAAAATACGTCTGCCAAGTGGGTGTGGCACAGCTTCCTCGTATCCATAACCCGATTATATAGATGATCCGATGCATAGTAGTTAATCTCAAAACACCATTCTCTAAATACCTTGTACTACCCTCATAGGGGACCATCTACACGTCAACCGGCACAATATCTGGATACGGTAAATAGGGGTATAGTGGACACTTGCTTGCATAAATGTGAAAAATAAGAGTAATAGGCGCCAAACTACTTTGAAATCCATAGAATTTATAGGTTGTGCCATCTATGAAGGTACTGTAGAAATACCGATACTCCAGAGCATCATGGGAAAGAATAATAACCATTTGAAAATGGCGTAGTCGAGGTCTGTCCGACAGAGTAGAGTAGAGTTCATGGAGACCAATAGTGGACAGGGGGTGTCATCTTTTGAATCACAAATGACCACTATTGAAACAACAAGTCTGTGATCATACAGGTGGTTCGTGCATTTTCTAGTTCGTATTACTATCTATTTTGTATGTTTCTTTCAGGAAAATGGCTCCAGGTAGTAGTATCTGGCAGTATGATGAGGAGGAGATGTATAGAGCATTGAATATAGAGGTCAAAAATGGCACCCCATTGGCTACAGCTGCCAAACTCTGCAAATTATTACACAAAGGTTAATTTTTTTTTCTATGTAGATCACTCGTCTGCAAAGAACACGGTTTTGCTATTAATACTTCCAACCAACTTGAACGAAAAGATCGATCGTATTTCGGTCAGCTAGCATTTGAACGGGGATTAGGCCTCTTTGGCGATTCACACTAGTGTTTCTGATTTATCGCAAGTACAACCCTTAAATTCTCGTAGAGAACGAACGGTTTGTCTTACAAGGCTCCGCCTGGTCTAAAAAAATTCTATACTATCTTATATTGATGGGAAAACAATATCACATAATATCCTTTATATCGAAATTCTTTGAGTTAGGACGTTTTCAAAATTTAAAACCTTATTTTTCAACCCTTAGAAGTGACCTATATCAACCAAAATCTTCGAGGCACAACTAGACCCCAAATGGAGCCCACATTCCAAATTTCATCAAAATCGGTCAATGCTAAGTGGGGAAAGTGCCGCGTACGGAGGGCGGCCAAATTTTTATTCGATTTTTGGATTCTACGTACCTTGAAATGTAAACTAACAGCCTATTCCAGTTGTAAATAACGAATTTATTACTAAAGTGATGTATTTCGTGGGTTTTGTGATCGAAAAATGATTTCCTCATCAATTTGATGAAAACAGTCATGTTAAATCTGTACTTTCTTCCTATCTACCTACTGGAAAAGTGATAATCATCTATTACGTTTTATAATTGACCAATTTTGTTTTCAATATCCTAGCCTACATTTAAAGCATAAATCCCTCGAAAAATGCGGTACACGAGTGATGACCACTATAGAAGCAGAAAGTGTCCACTATAGAAACGAAAGGAAATTTTGGTGTCCAATTTGCCCTCATAGAAGGCTTTTTGTAATTATTATTTTAAAAATATTTAAAGTGAAGTATTTCGAGATTTTGGGTGTGGAATCAAAAGACGAAGAGTCGGAGAATGTAAAAAATGAAGGTTCATCGTTCTCAAACAAAATCCATCATATCTATTGAGAATTCAATGCAAAAATTTCCTTAAAGTGTCCACTATTGGTGCTTTTACCTTATTGTTGGAAAATGTATAAGTCATGGCTGTAACAAGGATATCGATACCTTAAAGCGCCAAGGCGCCATGTCCGAAAACGGAGTTTTGAGAAAAACGCAAAAGAAGTTATCACCAGTGCATAATTCCTAAAATAATGGATTATTACACCACGCTCTTTAATTTCTTCAAGAAATTTTCGAGCCACAATCGTCAAGAAAGTTATTAATTACTAGTTAAATTTAAGTTTTTCTGAAGTTGAAAAAAAAAAATTTAAAATGTGGAAGATGGATGGACATAGCCCCTATGTGCTTTAAGGTATCGACATATACTTTTGTATGTTATCGAAATTCTACTAATCTGTAACATCCCTGAAAATTTCATTGAAATCGGGTAGAAAATGTGGAAGTTATGGCCGTTACAAGGAAATTCACGTTGGCGCATGCGCAGTCGCTTCTATCAGTCCGAAGGTGGTGATTTTCATAGGAGACCGTCTACACACAAACCCGCAATTTCCCTGAAAATTTCATAGAAATCGGACAATAATTTCGTATAGTTATACCGGTTACAAGGATTTCATGACAGACACACGGCCATGAAAATTTTGATTTTGGAGAACTTTTTTTTTCATCCATGAAAAGTGAAATTAAAGCTTCCGCTTGTTTCCTCGGTAGACAAACCTTGGTAGACTCGGAAGCAATTTGAACTAAGTGAAGACAGAACTGAAGAAATTTTTTCAGAGCGAGATTTGGGCCGTTTCATCATACTGTCTCGGAATTTCATTCAATATAAAAACACCATCACAGCCTCACAGACATGATACATTAAAGAAACATTGAAAAAATTTGACAAGATGGTCGGATGCAGGTTTTTCAGGGTCAATTTTCGACTTTTTCCAGGGTTCTAAATTAATTAAAATATAAATAAATGTGAACATCACTTCTCAAAATGTTATGAAAAAGCATGGAAAATATAGTAGATTATCTCAAACCATCAATCTGCAAGTACCTATCGGTCAGGGGGAATGATATTCATACTCACTCCTTGAAAAAGTCGAGATTGAACGTTAAAATCATCGAAACTTGTTGGCTTGCTCGAAAGAAACGATAAAATGATTTACCTGAAACGTAAAATGCGAATCGAAATTTCAATTTTGGACGACATTTTTCTTTAAGGCCTCGACAAGTGAAAACAATTAATGCTTCAGCTACCTTGGTAGACTCGGTAGCAAAATATTCGAATAGTTTCATTAACTTGATGGGGGAAATGGTTCCAGAAACTATTCTTCTTGCTCAATCCCCAAAGAAATTGAAAATTCCATAAAAACGTATTCGGAATTTATGGATTGAGCACGAACAAGTAGGTGTTCGACAGTTTCTAAGCGTTGTATGGCGAACTATATTAATTAAGAAAACATCGTAATTATAAACGCAAGAAAAGCTAGGAGGGCCCAGGGGAGCTCCCTAATGATCGGACACTTTCTCACTAGGACGTCCCCTAAATAAAAGGACTTGTCCATCCCCTGTGTGGACACTTCTTGCTAGTTCCCAAACTCTCTTTCTTATTTAAACCAAATTTTTTGAGTTCTCATTTTTGCCTTGGGTCAAATTTTGCCGATTAAAACCTCTTGAAACTGCTCTTTTTTATATTTTCTTGAATCATTCAAGTCCACAGTTCATCATTTTGAAATGACGACGCTCAAAGAGCTGATGTCTATCCAACCGATAAACTGTGCGAATTTTTAGTTTAATTCACTTGCCATCACGAGTTGTACGAGTGACATTCGACGTCCCTAAACACTGTTCTTATCACGCCTACGACAAAGTCATATTCATAGAAGTTTATTACCGGTGATTGGAATGCGACGTCCTGTGCACTGATCCTACCAACGCCCGGTCATCAAATTCTACCAGTTCAAAATTGGAATGTCCACTGCTCTGTCACTACCAATTTGAAGTTGCATAGCGAACAGTGAATTCATGCAGTAGAAAAACAGTCTTGAGTGTTGAAAGTATTTTTGTCTCGAGCAAATTTACCTGGAGTCAGAAAACGTTAAAATAGATTTGCAGTTCAGTTCTGAGGTGAAAATTGGATACGTAGGTGACAACGAGAAATGGGACCGTATTGGAAACAACAACCGAAAAAAAAGATCCATGAATGAGACCCCCCCTCCACGCTGAAAACGACAAAACGATTTCCCACCTGTCAAGAGAGAAGGCAGAGGGCGTGACGTCACCTGATGCCCTCCGTTTTTGTTATCAATTCACACTCGAACGGGGGGGAAAAGAAAAACAGAACGAGATGGAAAGAGACGGAAATAGACCGGAGGGGGATGTGGGAGAGAGATGGAGATAATCGAACCGCGGCGTTGCCAAACCTTGACGAAAGAAGGTGCGCTTCTCGGCAAACACCTTCAAGGCCCGAAGCCACGAAAAAGCCGTTTCCCAGAGCTGCCACGGAGATGAAGTCGTGTTTGAAGATTTCAAGGCAGCAGTTGATAGCGTACCTCAGTACTCGTAGAGATTCTAAACCGTAATTATTCAATATTAAACGAGACAAAGCCCGTCTTCCACTGGTTATTGGTTAACATTTTAGCATTTTGTACTTATCAGGAGAGAATTCTTCACTATCAGCTGAATAGTGTACCTTCTAGCTTCAAAAATGCACCTCACATTGCAACTTATGACCACATCAGCAGATCTTCAGTTGATCTAGGAAAGGAGGGGTATCGTTCTCAGAGGCTCCTAATAAAATGTCAGTTTCTTAGGTTCAGAGAGAGAATTTAACGTTGGAAGGTCTTCCGAAAGAAGTCAACAATCGTTGTGAAATTTCGTGGGACCACGAACTAAACCAATCATTCGTACTTAGTTCAAGAGATGTTATCTAACATTTCACCTCCTTGGGGACAATAGGAACGACTCTCGACAAAACCAACTCGAAACGTAGACTTTAACTGCCTTTCTCAACTACTTGATTCAAATCAACGAAGATGCAAGGCTTAAAATAGATCCTTCGTATCTAAAACCAACTCAAAACGTAGATTGTAACTGTCTTCCTCAACTACTTGATTCAAATCAACGAAGATGCAAGGCTTATAATAGATCCTTCCAATCTAAAACCAACTCAAAACGTAGTTTGTAACTGCCTTTCTCAACCACTTGATTCAAATCAACGAAGAAGCAAGGCGTAAAATAGATCCTTCCTATCTAAAACCAACTCAAAACGTAGTTTGTAACTGCCTTTCTCAACCACTTGATTCAAATCAACGAAGAAGCAAGGCGTAAAATAGATCCTTCCTATCTAAAACCAACTCAAAACGTAGTTTGTAACTGCCTTTCTCAATCACTTGATTCAAATCAACGAAGAAGCAAGGCGTAAAATAGATCCTTCCTATCTAAAACCAACTCAAAACGTAGTTTGTAACTGCCTTTCTCAACCACTTGATTCAAATCAACGAAGAAGCAAGGCGTAAAATAGATCCTTCCTATCTAAAACCAACTCAAAACGTAGTTTGTAACTGCCTTTCTCAACCACTTGATTCAAATCAACGAAGAAGCAAGGCGTAAAATAGATCCTTCCTATCTAAAACCAACTCAAAACGTAGTTTGTAACTGCCTTTCTCAACTACTTGATTCAAATCAACGAAGATGCAAGGCGTAAAATAGATCCTTCCTATCTAAAACCAACTCAAAACGTAGTTTGTAACTGCCTTTCTCAACTACTTGATTCAAATCAACGAAGATGCAAGGCGTAAAATAGATCCTTCCTATCTAAAACCAACTCAAAACGTAGTTTGTAACTGCCTTTCTCAACTACTTGATTCAAATCAACGAAGATGCAAGGCGTAAAATAGATCCTTCCTATCTAAAACCAACTCAAAACGTAGTTTGTAACTGCCTTTCTCAACCACTTGATTCAAATCAACGAAGAAGCAAGGCGTAAAATAGATCCTTCCTATCTAAAACCAACTCAAAACGTAGTTTGTAACTGCCTTTCTCAACTACTTGATTCAAATCAACGAAGATGCAAGGCGTAAAATAGATCCTTCCTATCTAAAACCAACTCAAAACGTAGTTTGTAACTGCCTTTCTCAACTACTTGATTCAAATCAACGAAGATGCAAGGCGTAAAATAGATCCTTCCTATCTAAAACCAACTCAAAACGTAGTTTGTAACTGCCTTTCTCAACTACTTGATTCAAATCAACGAAGATGCAAGGCGTAAAATAGATCCTTCCTATCTAAAACCAACTCAAAACGTAGTTTGTAACTGCCTTTCTCAACCACTTGATTCAAATCAACGAAGAAGCAAGGCGTAAAATAGATCCTTCCTATCTAAAACCAACTCAAAACGTAGTTTGTAACTGCCTTTCTCAACCACTTGATTCAAATCAACGAAGAAGCAAGGCGTAAAATAGATCCTTCCTATCTAAAACCAACTCAAAACGTAGTTTGTAACTGCCTTTCTCAACTACTTGATTCAAATCAACGAAGATGCAAGGCGTAAAATAGATCCTTCCTATCTAAAACCAACTCAAAACGTAGTTTGTAACTGCCTTTCTCAACTACTTGATTCAAATCAACGAAGATGCAAGGCGTAAAATAGATCCTTCCTATCTAAAACCAACTCAAAACGTAGTTTGTAACTGCCTTTCTCAACTACTTGATTCAAATCAACGAAGATGCAAGGCGTAAAATAGATCCTTCCTATCTAAAACCAACTCAAAACGTAGATTGTAACTGTCTTTCTCAACTACTTGATTCAAATCAACGAAGATGCAAGGCTTAAAATAGATCCTTCCTATCTAAAACCAACTCAAAACGTAGATTGTAACTGCCTATGTCAACTACTTGATTCAAATCAACGAAGATGCAAGGCTTAAAATAGATCCTTCCTATCTAAAACCAACTCAAAACGTAGATTGTAACTGCCTATCTCAACTACTTGATTCAAATCAACGAAGAAGCAAGGCTTAAAATAGATCCTTCCAATCTAAATCCAACTCAAAACGTAGTTTGTAACTGCCTTTCTCAACTACTTGATTCAAATCAAAGAAGATGCAAGGCTTAAAATAGATCCTTCCTATCTAAAACCAACTCAAAACGTAAATTGTAACTGTCTTTCTCAACTACTTGATTCAAATCAACGAAGAAGCAAGGCTTAAAATAGATTCAACCTATCTAAAACCAACTCAAAACGTAGATTTTAACTGTCTTTCTCAACTACTTGATTCAAATCAACGAAGAAGCAAGGCTTAAGGGGGTCTCACTCGGTCGCCGTTCGTTCTCCGTTCCGGGTCAGTATTTCACGAAATTGAGGAGGCAAAAACGTAGTTTACTTAAATAGGATATTTTAAAGGATTTTAGAAATTCATGAGCGCACGGCCCTAGGGAATTGACAAACTGAAATATTGCCGCTGGAATCATCAAAAACGAACAATCGTTAATTCAGTCATGTTTTTCCCATAAAATGTAGCTGAACTTGAAGTTTTCAAGGATTTTCGAAATTCAGTAGTGCATGGGTCTTAGGGATATAAAAATTGAAAGATTTCCGCTGGAATCATCAAAATCGAACAATAATTGCCAGAGAAATACGGGAATAACGTCGTAAAACTCGCTTATTCAGTAGTTTTTTCCATTTTTCTTTGGCAATTATTGTTCGATTTAGATGATTCCAGCGGCAATATTTCAGTTTGTCAATTCCCTGGGGCCGTGCACTAATGAATTTAGAAAATCCTTGAAAATTCCAAATTTGGGTACAACTTTTCAAGTTTTTGCGCCTTTAATTTCGCGAAATACTAAGAACGAACGGTGACCGACTGAGACCCGCTTAAATAGAACCTTCCTATCGACAAAAAGTGGATTTCAACTGGTTTTTTTCTTCAATTATTCGAATCATGTCAACGAACGTAAGGTTCAAAATGGAAACGACGATTTTAACTGTCTTTCTCAACTACTTGATTCAAAACAACGAAAAAACAAGCCATGAAACGTAAGCCATTAAATTTTGAGGAGGTTAACATTTTGCTCTAGAAAAGGATTTTTATTGGACATCATAAACCACAAAACCTTCATCGAAATAGGTTCGAGCGTGATTGAGTAATAATCAGCCACACAATCGACAACAGTCAGGATAATATTCTGAGATGTTCTCTAATAAACCGGTGTAATTAAATTATCAACTGATCTCATCGTATAAGGATGATGCCTAGTACCCCAAAAGGATCCAAGTTGGCACAAGTCGGACACAACAAGGTTGCAGAGGCGGGCAGTTATGACTCAATCGGAGAGAATTAGTGACGTCACGCTCTTATTTCCGAGCGTTCGGAAGGCTACTCCGCTTTTTCCACGTTTTCTGGTCTCTTTACCAGATACAACTGAGACCTTTGAGATGTAAAGGTTTACCTTCTATTAATTAAGATCAAGTCAATCGATATTGGTTAATGAATTTAGGCTAAATAAAACACACCAAGAAGGAAACTTACGTTATCACCGGGGAGTCAGTTTCAACAAAAGCCGACCACAATGCAAATTAGTCACCGTTCTGAGGAATCATCGATTTACAACAACGGGATTTACCGATGAAATCAACGAACGATAGTCGATAATTCAACTTTAAGAAGTATTTTTACGCAACACCATCGTGAAGGTATAGAAATATGATTTAATATCATAGATGTTGATATGCACATTCCTACACGATGTTTCCGCCAGCAATATTCGTACCTTCTCGATGAGTATTTTCGGTACGGGAAAGTGATAACGATTGATAACGCAAGTGTTCCTATTCTGTTCATATTTTCATAGTTCCTATGTGTTGTTCATATTCCTACGCGATTGTTCGTTCTTTATATTCAGCATTGATAGGTAGCTCCTACAGTAATTACTACTATTTTCAGTCCGGGAATGTAATAATGATTGTTCATTCTTCATTAACTGTTCATACATGTCTACTTGATGAGTAAGTCTTCATCCTCATTATTCCGTTTTATGGTACCCAACAGCAAGAAGCGTAGATTTTTAATTAAAATGCAATATAATAAAAATCTACCCACAACTGAACCAGAATTTTTTGCAGAAAATCTCGTCTAAATCTTTCTAATTTAGAATTTGTCGGAGTGGATCATGTTTACTTTTTTAACAAATAGAGCTTATGTACCTCATATTATTTTGCTATAGATTAGGGATTACATCAACGTAAACTTACTTGTGAATCGTTTAAACTTTCTAAGGCCTGCATGACGCTCTGTTCGGGTCGCTGCGCCTGAAACAAGACAAAATACGTGAGACTTTGATATGAACAAACTAAGACACATCAAACTACTACAGTGTACGCATAGTTCGGTGAAATAAGATGCTGTAACGATGTGTGGATCAGATTTGTAGCAATTAGTCAGTCACAGCGAATTTTCAGCGAAATTTCTCAGAAAAATTAAGGATATTCGATATTTTATGGCAAATGGGGTGTGTGCGCACGGGTCGGAAAAACTGTTTATTGTTATTTTTAATCCAAACTAGACCTCATTCTGAGAATTTTGACACCAACCGCGACCTTCGAGCGTGAGAAGACCTTTATCTATGATTTTTCGAAGTTTCGAATGTTTATGACGTCACAGTGGGCTGGGGGGTCCCGCCCAGGCGGGAGGGGCGCGTGACGTCATAAACATTCAAAACTTCGAAAAATCATAGAAAAAGATCTACTCATCCAAAAAGAGAACGGCTGGTGTCAACATTTTCTGGATGAGGTCTACTTTCGATTAAAGATTTTTAAAAATCCCCATTGCTGATTTTGTCTGCTCTATCACCGATTTAGGCCTTCAAAATACTTTTCAAGAGACGATAGGCAATGCATGTAATGCTCGAGCTACCTCCCATGTTTTACTTAATTTGTTTTGAACATAGATCAAGGAGAACATCGTAATAACCAACCCAGGGACAATGAATTTCATAGACTCTATCTAGAGTCATCTACACCCCAACCCACACGATTCTTGAAAATTTCATCGAATTCGGATGTAAAATGTAGGTGTGGTTGTCACGTGCCGTTTTTTGAGCATGTGTACCGGCTACTATCGATCTGAGGGAGATGATTTTATAAGGAACCATCTACCCCAACTTAACTACTAATAATTTTGCCTGTTCCTTGTGGAAATTTTGATTTTGCAGGACTTTTTTCATCCTTGAAAAGTGAAAACAATGCTTCCGCTACCTCAGTAGACTCGGAAGCAATAAGGGTCACTTGGAAAACTCCTCTTAAATAGATAAAAATTATTAATAGAACATTCTTAAATAGAATGAGAGAAAAACATTTTTATTGCACATTTTAGGACTAATCAAAATTGAACAAGGGCCCTAGTAGTTGTCGAAACGGAAGGGATTTGCCAAAAGTTCAAATTGATTTATGTCAATTTAGGCAATTCTTAATTACGTACTTAATTATAGTTATTAGCAAACGGTTGGACCTAAAAACTCTAGATGGTGTCATTCGACTCGAAAAATTCTCCAAATGTTTGAACTAATGAAAAAACAACATCTGTAAATCGAAAGTTTTCAAGGGTTTCAACGTTTTGAAAATGCCATTTTTAGATGCATAAAACTCAGTAACGGTTCGGAATTTCGATAAAACGTATAGAATCAAAGTTGTAGAGAATTTTATCAGCTTTAATTCACTATAGGACATGTTTTATCGAGAAATGCACCGTTTTCGAGATATTTATGAAAAACCCCAAAATGGGACCTTTAGTGACCCCCCTCCCCTCGAGCTCGTGCCCCACCCTCGAGGACTTTTAGTATGTTAATAAGGATACCCACCCCTACATCTGTGCCAATTTTGGTTTGGGTTCTATTCTTTCTAACTCAAACCCTTCGTTGCCCGGACTAAAAGGACAATGTCCCCAAAAGCTTGAGGACACAACTTGACTAGAAAAGGAGTTATCCCTAACAAATCGCATCAAAATCGGTCCACAGGAACAACCGGAACGGAACAATTTTTATTAGATTTTTGGAGTCCACATGCCTTGAAAAGTAAACAAATTTGGAGGATGGGGGGGGGGTTACAATTTTTTTCTTGCTCGATTCCAAACATTTATTATTGAAAATGATGAAACCAAAACTAGTCTTCATGAAACACGAATCCTCAATCTTGATGAGCCGAATCAATGAAAAAAATGGACATTAATTTTTTGTGTAACGAAACATCAATTCGTCATCGATCTTTTCTCAGTTCTACAAGTTAATTAAAAGTGCAGAATGTTCAAAAACTTACCAGTAGGCCGGTTTCTACGCTAGGTAACAGTGTGAGACGGCTTCCATTGACCAATTGGTTTTCTTGTACGGTTCCATCTCGTAATTGCCTGCAACAAAACAAAAACGAACATCAGGCTAGAATGTAACAAATTGGTCAACAACATTAAGAGATCATTCAATTGTTTACCGATGGAAGTGAGGAGGGATTTGTCATTCCAAACACAATGAAGAAATAAAGACGCCAAGATCAAAATACCTTCTTTATGTATTTCCAGACAACGCTGAACTCAACAATACTCTAGGAATCAATTATTCTACAACTAATTTGGAATAATTTTTCTCTCGGGACTTTTTTGGTTTATTTTCAATAATGAACCCTTGGAATCGACCAAGAAAAAAATTTTCAACCCCCCCTCAAAATGAGGAATTTTACCGAATTCTGTTTGCATTTTTCCTGAATAGTTAAAGGTGTGGGATAGATGAAAATCGGGTTGATTTCGGAAAATAAGTCTCCTGTTATTTTTGGGAGACAATCAAAATGTATGATTTCAAAAATTAACCGCGAAAAGCGGGCCTCTTCAACGTGAAGCGGGAACGCTTGCTGATTGGCTGTTCGGATCGCCATCTCCTCCCAGTGTTACCCGATGGTACAACGAAATCGTGTTTTCTAAGAGGAAAGTTATCAAACAAAAACAGGGGAAACCTAATTTTCCCTATCTTGCTTTTCATATTTTTTTCAGTTTTTTTTTTATTTCGATCTTTACTGGTTTTGTGAAATGTTGCATCTGAGGACTATAGATTTCACAATCTCAGCGCTTCAAGCGGCCGTAAATGAACTATTCCAGGTTGACGTCATCCTCCCGGTTTTTTTAAATGTCATATTTTCTACACTGTTTTGTTTAAACAGTGTAGAAACTGTGTAGATCACTGTTTTGTGATAAATTAGGAAGTACGGGCTGAAATTTTTCCATAGGGGGTTTTTCGAGGCGCTGAATCCGATTTTGAGGTCAAAAATAGGGAAATTCCGACATGGTGAAATTCCTCATTGCTCTGAATTCTAAAATGAAAGCGTTTCATTGTTGACTTTAATCCTTACTAAATTTAGACAACCAGGAGGAGACTGGCGAGTAGTCTCTTTATAATAAATATTTAAATCTCTTTGTAGGTTTGTCCGGTACTGATTGCTGCCGAACAGCTCAACCGACACGTGATCATCAAATTTGGTAGATTCATACAGTATGTAGGTAGGATGTTTTAGACATTTGAGCTTAGAAATGGTTGCTTAGAGGTTATTTCTCATTACCCCGTCAATAGAGGAATTTGGTTTTTAGTAGATTGCAAAACATCTGTTATCATCTTTACTGACATTTCTACTAAGGAATTGCACACTGCAAGGGTATCCGGCTCTCGAATTCCAGTGAATTCCTCGCACTATTTTGATCTCTCAGCAGGGATGCACGGGGGTCGCCTTATCTTTCCCAGAATGCCGCCCAAGATAAATTAAAAACATTTTTGCCTCCCAGGCTTTTACCGAAGGTTTTGTAAGACTAGAATTACCTACCAAAGCTTAAGGGCGACCTGCGGCAGCGAAGAAGCCGAGAGCTACCCGTTTATTGGTTCCGACGCCTAGGATCTAGTTTTCTGTACTTGAAACTACCTAAATATTTTACAATATATCATTAAAATGTTGTACAATTGAAGATAACGATTTGGTTTTGTTATCATAAAATAGATAAGGAATATTGAATCATATACCTTCACTATGGGAACGCAACTGTGCGGGTGACCTAGTACCAAGTTATTTTACTCAATACTACTTGATTATACTAAGATGACTATAATATAGTGAACTTGCAAAACCATGTAAGTCGTTTTCCAGAAATTTTACAGGAAACGAGAAAAACTGATAGACTTGCTTCGATCGTGGAAGGTTCTAGACTTACAGGTTATTACTTTGGTGCATAGAGAAAAGATAGTCGAGTTTTTGCCAGTTTGGCTCCGTTTGATGGATTAAGGGGGTCTCATTCTATCCAAATAGCTAATAACCTTATATTCGAAAAAAATCGGACTTACGTGATTTTGCAAGTTCACTGTCGAATATTCTACTATCTGAAATATTATTCAATATAAATATTACAATCTACAATTAAAATGTTATATAATTGAAGGTAAGGATTCTGTATCGTGTTATCATTATACATGGAATATTGAATCGTATACCTGCACTGTGGGAACGTCGGAGGTTGCACAAAGGTTTCCTTCTGTGCTATATTACTTGCAACCCGATTATTAGTAAAGGGTTACAGTTATATTAGTTATCTTCATGCAATACTACATTAAGAGGTTTGCTTAAATAATTGAAGATTTTGCCAGAATGAGGTTTTCTTGTTCTTGGACAGTAAGAACCGGCAAAAACAGCCTCTTACTCTGTGATCATCCAAACGATTCCGAATAATCCTCAAGTTTATGGGGTTCCTTGACGAGGGAGATTTTTATTAGAGGCATAGGCAGTAAGATGTTGGTAAACCTCGGATTGAAGGCTGGAAAGAAAGGCGAATCCTATGATGTTGGTGTAGACTTATTTTTAAGACGCTCGTTTATGATTCCATTGTAATAAACATCTCTCTCTTCTCAGTCTAGGCAAATTCGGACAATTAGATACAGTAAAATTTAATTTTGGAGGTATTTTTTCGTTTTTGCATGATCATATATGTAATAATCGAAATACAATGAATGGCGATAATCTTCGGCCCAACTTGCACTATCTCCAAACATTTCACGGATTCGACAATTCCGTACGACTTCACGTTTGCGCATGCGCATTGGCTACCGCTGAACCGTTCAAGATGAAATTCATAGAGAAATGAAGAATCCAAAACACTAAATCCCCGGAAAATGTACCGAATTGTGGAAATTGCTTGTTACAAGTATCTAACCACGCATCCCAATGGTGTGATGGAGTTCACAGGGGACTGTCGAAACTTCTGTTTCAAATGACCACCCAAGAGAGAAATCAGAATCAGATAAGGAGATAATTATTCCGACAGTTTTAGTTTGGCGCATGCGGTGAAACGGAATGATTTCAGATTTTAAGGGAAACTGGCTTTGTAGTCTTTACGACCGGGTGCTGGAATATTGAGCAATCTACATGAACGACGATCGTAACCATAAATGCACCATAATTTGGTTAACGATCGACAAGTTTAGTGTTCACTGTCACTAAGGAAAACTTCATTCACGATGTAGGAAACTTGAACATCGCATAGATTTTGATGGAAACTTGTAGATCATTCTGAAGAAATAAGCACGAGTCAATAAAGAATTACGTTTAGAAATTGTGTTGGTACGAGTTCAAAGGTCAGTTGTAGATCATCAATACATATTATACCGTATCTAAGGGCGGTATTCATAGTCATGACTCGAGTAGGACTTGAGTAACTACTCCATTGAGTAATTACTTTCAGGACATAAGTAGTTACTCGGGACTTGGTATTCAGAGTGTAAATGGAGCTCATCCTTCGAGTAACTACTCGAGAATCTGGATATGCATCGTGAGGCTCGAGTAGTTCCTCAACCAGCAGTTGGTAGCCCTGATTCCTTGTTGAACGGGAAACTTCCTTTGTTTGACAGGGATTTTCCCCTGTTTAGCGGGGAACTTCCTTGTACTGATACATCACTGCAGTGGTAACCCTTCCGGTAGGTTTCGAGAGCGCTGCATGTTCAGAATTGCAAATTTGAATAACTTTTTAAATAATTTTGAAAATTTAATTTTCATTATTATAATAGATTTTTGCGATTGCAAAGAATCGTAGATAAATCCCTTTTTGATGAGAACAACACGTTGAGTAACTGCCCAAGTGTCCTGTCCAGGTGCCTCGAGTTTTTGCTAGTTTCGAGTAGAGGCAGGCCTCGACTCGATGCCAAGTCTTGTTTATGAATAGGTACCGCACGCAGAGCAGATACTCGAAGTTTTGAGTAACTACTCGAGTAAATACTCGAGATGACGACTGTGAATAGCGTTGAGCATCCGCCGTCACTCCAAGACCCATTCGAGTATTTACTCGAAGACGAGTAAATAGTCCAAGTTGGACGTTTGCCGGCGTTAGAAATCTACAACTGTATTCCATTATCAACTAAGTTAACTTATGGATGATTACAGTGGACAAAAATCTGAACTTTCTACTTTATTTTTATAATATCGCAACAAATTAGCAACCAAGAGTTATAAGAAGATATATTCGGAATAAAAATTTTCTGAAGGAGTCGAAAGGTCAAACTTTTGTTTCTTCAGAAATCAGCCTACAGGTAAAAACCATATTACTAAAGGGATCATCGACATTGAATACTGATAGTGAAATATTCTTCACTTGAACAGGAAGTTATATAAATTAAAATAATTCATCACACAATGCGTTCCGAAATGGCCGAGGTTAGTCATGAGCGGTCAGTCGACAGACAAACGAAAAATGTCTACCAGGTTCGGATAAGGGTTGCCCAATTCATAGGCAACAGGATGAATTGACGGATATTTTTAAAAAAACCCGAGTAAAAAAAAAAAAAAAAAAAAAAAAAAAAGCCCTAGAGTAACTACCCGAAAAACGTTACGCTGGGAGGGTGAGCTCCACCGGTCACGCGGCCTTTTCGACACTCCGGTTTTCGAGACGCGACGCATTATAGATATGTTACTAGAGATAACATAACTTTTGTATTATACCTACCTACGACTATAGGTTCTGCACTAAATTTAGCTAAAACATGTTCCATGTAAGATAACATCTGGGGGATCCAGGGGGGCAGGTTATCAGAAGACAACCGGAGAATTTATAGCAGGGTTTACAACTAACAATAGCTATAATTTTGAAGTACTCGTAAAATCATCTCTATTTGAACTGAGAATGAAAATAATAGCTTCTGAAACAGCTCATCTATGCTTCTATTTTACTGCCATGGGTTGCTGCTACTGATTCATAACGACAGTGATACGAGATCTAGGTTAGTCACTCAGAAGACAACCGGAGAATTTATAGCAGGGTCTACAACTAACAATAACTATAATTTTTAAGTACTTGTAAAATCATCTCTAATGAGGAATTTCACAATGTCGGAATTTCCTATTGTTGACCCCAAAATCGGATTCAGCACCTCGAAAAACCTCCTAAGGCAAACTTTCAGCCCGAATTTCCTAATTTACAAATAAACAAAACAGTGTAGAAAATACGAATGTTTAAAAAAACCGGGAAAATTACGTCATCCCGGAATAGTTAATTTATGGAAGGAATAGTAATTTATGGCCGCTTGAAGCGCTGAGATCGTGAAATCTATAGTCCCCAAGTGCAAAATTTCACGAAAAAGTAAAGTTCGAAATCGAAAAACTGAAGAAAAAAAATAGAAAAAGCAAGATGGGGAAAATTAGGTTTCCTCTGTTTTTGTTTGATAACTTTTCTCTTAGAAAACACGATTTCGTCGTCCCAATGGGCAACACTGGGAGGAGACGGCGATCCGAACAGCCCAATCAGCGAGCGTTCCCGCTTCACGTCCGTTTTCCCGGTTAGTTTTGAAATCAAAAATTTTGATTGTCTCCCAAAAATAACAGGAGACTTATTTTCCGAAATCAGCCCGATTTTCATCTATCCCACACCATTAACTATTCAGGAAAAATGCAAACAGAATTCGGTGAAATTCCTCATTGAACTGAGAATGATAATAATAGCTTCTGAAACCGCTTATCCATGCTTCCATATCACTTTCATAAACATTGCTGGCTGTCATTCATAATCGATAGAACAATCTTTTTTATTAATAAAATAACTCTTCAAGATTTATAATTTTTTCAATTAAAAACAAAGCTTTTCGCCAAATTTTGATTCAATTATAACATAAAAACTTCGCCCACAGTAAATTACTATTATAATATAATAGTAATGATATTATCATTTCCAAATGAACCCTTTTCCATTTCAAATGAACCTTTTTGCAAGTGAGACAAATGTGGCAATGACTCGATGGCAAAGTAAGGCAAATGACATGAAACCGTTAGCAAACCAAATAGTCAGTTACTGATCGGTAAGCATAATATGCTCATGAAAATAAATCGTCAATTTGTTTGAAAAATTTGTTGTCATTTATTGTAATTTATATATTATATAAATTACAATAAATGACAACAAATTTTTTTAACAAATTGACGATTTATTGGCATGATTTCTCAATAAATTCGTAGGGATGAGCACTAAATTCAGTAGCAACGTAATTGGGATCCAGTTAGAATTGGAGAAAATTTTCAAATAATAAAATGTAGTGAAAATAAATGAAGAAAATTTTCTTCAACTACCTGAATTGCAAACACTTTGTTACTGAATTTAGTGACAAAACCACCCTACCTATCTCCCCTATTAATGCATTGAGGAATTGGATCAATGAATCGTTAATTTTTCTTTGAAAAACGTCTGCCAAGTAGGTGTAGCACATAGCTTCCTCGTATTCTTAACCCGATAGTATAGATTATCCGATGATTACGTAGCTTTTCAATACACATCGATCTCTAAGTACCTTGCTACCCTCAAGGGGACCATCTACATGCCAAGCCGCACAATCTCTGAAGATTTCACCGAATTCGAGGAGAAAACATTGAAAATATGACTGCTACTAGTTCAAGTTTGCGCATGCGCACCGGCTGCTTCAGTCCACGGGCGATGATTTCCATAGGGGACCATCAACATCCCAATCCGTATAATCTCTTAAAACTTCATCGAAATCGGATGAAAAAGGAGGACGTTATGGCTGTTACAAGGATTTAAGTTTGCGCATGCGGAGGGTACTGTCAACTTGGGGGCCATGATTTTCAAAGGTGATCATCTACGTGCCAATCTGAACAATGCCTGAGAAATTCATCAAATTCGAATGAAAAGTGTAGAAGTTATGGCTATTACAAGGAAATTTACTTTTACGCATGCGCAGTAGCTACCATCAGTCCGGGGTCAATGTTTTCCATACAGGACAATCTACACCCCAATCCGCATAATCCCTGAAAATTTCATTGAAATCGGATGGAAAATGTAGAAGTTATGGCTGTTACATGGAAATACACGTTTGCGCATGCGGAGAATTATCAGTCCGGAGGTGATGATTTTCATGGGGGACCGTCCCTGAAAATTTCTTCAAAATCGGACATTAACTTTGTATAGTTATGCCCATTACAAGGATTTCATGACAGACGCACAGATAGACAGACACGAAACCAAAATAGCACAGGAAGGTCTAAAATATAAAAAGCGAGTGAAAATTTTGATTTTGGAGATCTTCTCTTTTCAACCTTGAAAAGTGAAAACGATTCTTCCGTTACTTTGGTAGACTCGGAAGCAAAATGTGTTGTCATTTACTGTAATTTATGCTCACTCGACAGTAACTGACTATTTGGTTTGCCAACGGTTTCATGTCATTTGCCTTAGTCATTGCCACATTTGCCTCACTTTTGCAAAAAGTCTCATTTGATTTAGAAAGGTTTCATTTCGTCTGAAAATGCTATATAAATAGTTAGGTATTTGCTAATAGGGATTTCATTACCTTGAGATGCTCGAAAATTGGGTGAAAAGCTTTAATTATAAAGGAAGTAATCATTTTTTTATTTATTTTTTTTATTTAACACTTACGGTATGAGTGAGTTATTATTACACTAAAACTTTAAATATACCAACTCAAAAAGATGTTGATAAATTCATCTCTTTCAATTCCTAAATCTTGAAATGACTTAGAATGGAGGGTTTGATCGCAGATCGACAGACTTGAAACCATAACCTGATCAATAGGCATGAAAGCTCCTGAGGGCAACTTCAAGGTCAGCGTAGATTTTTATCGAGTTATTTCATCTGATAACGAGTTAGTATCCGAGTATCAAAGTATAGACATTGAACAAAATATTGTATTTCAACAAAATCATGTAAATATTGGTGAACAATAAAATACTACTATTATTTAAAAATTACTCATCTCCACTGCACGATACTGTGTAATTAATAGGTATGAGGGATTTCGAAGATACTTTTCACAACCTTCACGTTGTTTGGACGAGATATTTCCAATTTGAGAACCAACAAATTCACAATTCAGTTGGACATTTTGGTGAAAATGCTTTTATTTCTGCACAAACCTAGGAGTTATGAATATTTTAAAAGTAACAGTCTCCGAAATCATACTGTGTACTTAACAGCAGGGATTTTGACGCCACTTTTCACTACCTTTACGCTCTTTGGGCGACACCAGAGGTATGTAGAAATATTTCCCACTTGAGCACCAGAAAATCCACAGTTCAGTCGGACATTTTGTTGAGAAATGAGGTTTTTTTTTGCGCATTCCTGGGAGTTATTAAGATTTCAAAATTCCTTTCAAATTGTCTCCTAAATTATACTGTGTCCAGCGATTCCCCGGAAAAAAATCCCTGCGTTTTCCATGCTTTCCAGGGTCAATATTCGACCTTTTCCAGGGTTATAAATGAACTAAAATATGAATAAATGTGATCATAATTTCTCAAAATTCAGGTTTTCAGGGACATTTTGAAATGAAAAAGCAATAGTGGCACGTAGTGTGACACATAGTTTTCTCGTATCAATAAACCTATTGCACAATAAGATGATAACGATGCATTGTAGCTAAGAGACCATTCCAACATATAGTAGGATAGTTTCCAAACACGGGATGTATTAGAATTTTCGAATTAAAAACACTTCAATTATTAAATTAAACTTTAAAAAAATATTTATAAAAAACGTTTTTGTTGGTAATATGTTAGATGATGGTTTGTCAGATTTTCTTGTTCTGATATCATTCATATGGTTAGATTTGAAAATCACGATTTTTCAAGTTTAGATAAACCGGATGAAAGTATGGGAGGACACTAGTGCCATCTCTCATCTCAGAATCATACTAGAACCCCGTCCCCTTTAGCCTTAAGAGACCATTTACACGTCAACACGCACAATTTCTGAAGAGTTCTTCGATATCAGGTGGACAATGTAGAAGTTGAGGCTGCTACAAGGTTTTTTCGTTTGCACAAGCGTAAAGGCTACTGTCTATTCAGGAACGATGATACTCATATCAACACTACACTCTAACCCACACAATTCCTGAAAATATCATCAATTCGGATGGAAAATTTAGAAATTGTGGCTGTTACATGGATTTTATGTTTGCGCATGCGGAGGGTACTAAATTCAGGGGCGATGATTTTCATAGGGGACCATCTACATGCCAGTCCGCATAATCCCTGAACATTTTATCGATATCAGATGAGAAATGTAAGTTATTGGTGTTACACGGACATTCACTTTATGCATCCGCAGATTTCGGATTAACACCCTACTCCGCATACTCTCTTAAAAATTTCGAAATTAATGGTCTCCTAAATTATACTGTGTACTTAACAGCAGGGATTTTGACGCCAATTTTCACTACCTTTACGCTCTTTGGGCGACACCAGAGGTATGTAGAAATATTTCCAACTTGAGCACCAAAAAATCCACAGTTCAAGTGTAAGTATTCGTGAAAAATTAGTTTTTTCGAACTAACCTAAGAGTTACCTATTTAAAAAAAATTAGTCCTCTCCTAAATGGTAATGTGCAATTAACCCATTTCAAGCCAAGGGTATAAAAAACTGAATAATGAGGAGTGGAGAATGAACTGTTCTACAGAATTCCAGCCGAAATAAAGCATCATTTGCTCACCAATCGAGAGCAAAAATACTCGATATTTTATGAATTTCACTTTTTAATGAGATTTGAGAGGCCTCAGTTTTCCAAATTGAAATTATTTAACCAGTTCATTGTATTTGGTAAAATGTATAAGTCTATTTATGGACCGGAATCTGTTTCAACTCATGGCCCAGAATGCTCACTCGTCCAGAATCGAATTCGTGCCACCATACTCAAGCCTTCGGCCAAAAGGCCTCCTTTTCAAAAAATGTCCAAAATCGCGTTGAGCTCCCGAACGTCAAAGCAAACTTTTTCTGAAAAGTTTCGGAACAGCATGAACGAGAAAAAATTCTCCTGCAAAGATTTTCCACTATTTTTAATATTTACAAAATCAGAAATATGACGATGCAAAAACGCATCAGTGGCCTGAAATGGGTTAATATATCGATAGTAAAAGTGTAAATCTTTGTAAGTCCTTAAAAAGTGTAATTACAGTAAAAATTCACAAAGTGTAATCTATAGATAGATTTTGTTATATCATAAGCAAGCTGGTGGTACTCGAATCAAATTTGCATGACTTCTGTGCACGAATTTCGTATTTATTTCGGTATTTATGTCTTACGACTTTTGATTCAAACGTATCTCGACTTACGAGGTTCCAAACTTTTACTATAGATATGAGATTTCGACAATTCTTTTCACTTCTTTACGTTCTTTGGGAGACACTAAAGGTCCGCATGTAGAGACATTTGCAGCTCCAGAAAATTCACAATTTAGAGGCGTAGAATGGTGAAGAAAATGAGCCCCTTCGCACAAACGTAGACAATTTTCGAACACAGATTGCGTTGATTTCAACATGCGAATGATTTTATAAAGCGGTCCCCCGCACACCTTCCCCAAATTATGTCCTTTGAATTTACGCGGAATTATAGTCAGCGTGGCGAGCAAAACGTGCAACCTAGTTGCGAACAACACGTGTCGGCAATGTTTCAAAACAATAGACGGAAAATACAAAACAAGAAGGGGAAAATAGGTCACTCAAACAACACTAAGGACTGCGTGAGTAATCAATTATTGTGAGGCGATAGCAATGGGAATTCTGCAAAGGTATAACGACGAGACAGTCAAAAGTAGAGGACTATAGCGTTGAAATCACGGTTTCAGGTTAATAAAGGTTGACCACAGGTACCTAATCATGTGGGCATGTTTGTGACAGGTAGGTACATTTTGAACTGCGTTCAGGGAGTTCTAAATTGCTCAACAGAGGTGAACAATGATCAAATCTTCATTGATTCAACGTTATCAAGTTACTGTTGAATAGACAAGGTTAAATATTGGGTAAGTTTCTAACTCTTTGATCACTTTATGATTCAAATTCGGATGCTTCAAAAGTAAGAAAACTTTGTAACAACCTTCGAAAAATTGTATCAACTTTTGGAATCATTATTAACATATTGAAGATATTGAAAGGTCTAAATACTGAGAGGTCAATCTATTATTGAATCATTAGTAACATATTGAAGATATTGAAAGGTCTAAATACTGAAAGGCTATTATTGAATCATATTGAACATAACATATTGAAGATAATGAAAGGTCTAAATTAGCGAATCACTAATTAGTGCATTGTAAAGTTGAGAATAAAACTAGCAATTTGCTGCAACGTTGCATAGAGTAGTTATAGTGTACCGACAACACTCCAGTAGCCAAGGTGACCCCAAACAATGTTTTCCATCTGCGTTGACATTGGAAACCTGACGCGTATTCACTTTTATTACTGCTAAATTACTCATTCGTTTTGTGATTGTTCAATGAAGACGATTTTTGTATTATTATTTGATTTATCTATCATAGAAATATAATAGTGGCGACGAGGATGGCGTGCCGTACTCAGGTTATTAACAAACTTCCCATAGAAATTCAATAAACCAAGAAATGACTCGAGTTCTGAAACATTCTCCGGTTCTTTTGCCTTCACTATAGCATCTAACTTTCCCACAGCACTTATTCAAACCTTCTCTGGTCCAAACATAACCACAATTTCGGATGGATGTTTGACAAAAACAAAATGCATTTTTTCATATTTAATCGAATGTCATAGCTGGCCAAGCGTTTGAATACCTCATTCAGCCAACTGATGTGTTCTGTTTCATCTTTCGAAGCAATACAAATAGGTATCATCGAAAAATATGGCTAAACCACCAATATAGTCTGAAATTTGTTCTATCGTTCTTTGCCAAATAGCTGGTGCACTCGAAATTCCTTGAGGAAGACGGTTACAGAAGTAGTAGTGGCCTGTCAGGAGTACAAATATCCCACTACTAATATACAGGGTGTAAGCCCAACTGGGTCTGCCATACTGACCAGTCGATTATACAACTAATTTGCAACATAAAATGTCCCCTAGCAATTTTCTTTCAGAAACTTCGTTTCCGAGCTATTTTAATTTTAAGATTTTTTTTCTCGTGATTTTGACCTTACGTCATTAAATTGGTCATAACTCCTTCAATTTGATGTAATAATTACAATCTGAAGATACCGTTGGAAAGAGCATTAAATTCCCTATCGGAAACATGCCTTACCTTATTCTTGAGTTAAGGTGGAAGACACGAAAGAGCCCTCTGAAAAGAAAATTTTACGTAAATTGGGAAACAGCGATTTTTTTCAATCGCAAATTGAACTACGAGAACCAATATTTTTTCTAGATTCAAGAACGGTCAAAACCGCGCCAGAATCTCAGCTTTTCAAATGTGTAGTCATTTTTATTTTTAAAGTGGGGCATGGTACAGAAATTTGAGTTTGAATGGAGAAAAACGTGCATTTTTCAACGATATCAGCGCTCTAGCCGACCTCCTTCCATCCTCCGACCCCACGAATCGCCTAGTCGGAGCGATTTCGTTGAAAAAATGCACGTTTTTCCGCCTTCAAACACAAATTTCTTCCTTAAATTTTTTGTAAAATATTTTTTTATTATACCATTGGAAAGCTGAGATTCTGGCGCAGTTTTGACCGTTCTTGCATCTAGAAAAAATATTGGTTCTTGTAGTTCAATTTGCAATTGAACAAATTCGCGGTTTCCCAATTTACGAAAAATTATCATTTCAGACAGAGATGGGTGAATTCTTATTCATAAATACGATCATGAATACAAATCATATCTGCGACTTTATGATTATGAATACGAATACAGGCATGAATATGAATACGAATACAATCGTATTCGCACTTTGAATACCATTTTCCCCCGCATTCGTATTTTGAATACGATTTTATAATTTTTTCAATGATTTCCCCAAAAATCGAATTTTTTTAAACGATTTTCCCTGAAAATCATACTTTTTTAAATGATTTTCTCCCGAACTCTGGACATATTTATAACCTAACATTGTCAAAATAATCAATCAAAATTCGAAACGCTCACAAATTCTTATAGGATTTTTCACGCAGAATCGAATGAGACCAACCTCAGGTCGCTACGACCAACCGTATAGAAACTACGACGACATTTCCGCTCAAGATCGTATTATTTTTTTTTACAATTTGCACTGAAAATCATTTTAAAAAATTGTGATTTTTACCGCAATTTTGGTCGTATTTACTCCCTAAAATTGCCAAAATAATTAATAAAAAATCGAAACGCTCACAAATTTTTATAGGATTTTTCACGCAGAATCGAATGAGACCAACCCCAGGTCACAACGACCAACTGAATAGAAAGTACGACGAAATATCTGGTAAAAATCATAATTTTTTAATGATTTCCAGCGCTAATTGTTTTAAAAAATACGATTTTCGGCGGAAATTTCGTCGTACTCTCTATTCGGTCGGTCGTAGCGACCTGTTATTGGTCTCATTCGATTCTGGGTGAAAAATCCTATAAGAATTTGAGAGCGTTTCGAATTTCGATTGATTATTTTGACAATGTTTGCTCTAATTTCAAAGGGCTTTTTTATGTCTTATACCTTAACTCAAGAAAAAGGTGAGGGACCTATCCGATAGGAAATTTAATGCTCTTTCCAAATCGCTTTAATGCTCGGTATCATCAAATTGTAATTATCATAGCAAATTAAATGAGTTATGACCAGTTTAATGACCTAAGGTGAAAATCACGAAAAAAAACCAAGCCTCTGAAAGAAAATTGCTAAGGGACATTATTTGTTGCAAATTAGTTGCAGAATCGACTTGTACAGTATGGCAGACCAGTTAGGCTTACACCCTGTATAATTTTATGAGCTCAATAATTGGAGGAATAAGAGAGAATTGAAGAGGATCTTACTTCAAGAAATAAACACACGTTTAAGAAGCCCAGGGACCTAAGCCCTACCTACGTAAGTCCTTTCTTACGGTAAATCATTGTAGAATTTCACTGAGTGGATTAGCGAATCTACCGATCATAGTATAATAGGCGAAAGCTTCACATATTCATTGATGCTGCGCCAAGATTGATGAGTGGTTAGTGCTGCTCATTTATGGCTTATTAGTGTAGGTATTAGTTTCAACTACTATTATAAAAACCTCGTAGGGTACTCTTGTACTTATGCAAGGTGTTCCGAGACAAATCAGCAATATTTCAGGAATCGGTTCTACAACTTTACGCTCTTAATATGTTTTTACTCCGCTTAAACCGCATCTTATTTCACTTTGAATTGTTTCCATGTTTCGACTTGCAAATGTCATAACTCCCTATTTTCCATACAAATTCAGATCAGATCACACTAATTTTCCATAAGAGGTCTTCACCAGTTCAGAAAAACTACGCTATGGTAGTCTTTCGACCACAAACTTTAAAATGTGTAAGTTTCAGTTACCCATTTGGAACCATACGGCACCGCTGGAGGAAACCTCCTTTGAACATCATTTAGAAGTAAACTTTTGACGTAATTGTTTACTTATTGAGGTTCTTGAGGGTTGGTCCAATCAAAAAAGTGCTTACTACTAGTGGTCGAGAACAGCAGAATCTATTGTAATTGTTTACTTCTGCTTATTTTCTTGATATAGAATATTCAACTCAAACCCTACCAGCGTTAGTTTAGTTCAGAACGTGATTCAGTACAATTGTTTCTCATCTGAAAATGGACCAATCTGTTGGTGTTGAATCGCTGCTGAATAACTTGGTTTAAATAATCAAAATGTATATTTTTGTCAGTATTTTTTTCATTTTCTTTTTACCAGAATGCACCGCTGGTCTCTCAGGGGCTCTTAGTTGCTGTCTCATAGCATTTACATTTCTTATCCGATTTCGAAGAAATATTCAGAGATTGTGTGGGTAGTTGATGTTTCGAGATCAACTACTATGCATCGGATCATCTATTCAATCGGGATATGGATACGAGGAACCTATGTGCCTCACCCACTTGGCAGACTTTTTTTCATTGAAGGCCTGAATTTTCTGTTCAAGAAGCCCTTGATGTAGGTACCAATTGGTGATATCCCTGATGGAATTAACCAATACACCCGATGGAATGTTGAACCACCTGAGCCAAATGTACTGACTAATGAAGAGTCAGGCAATTAAACAAGGTGTAGTTGCTGGCCACAGCAAAATTATTCAGATTTTTGACAATCCCTGCTACTGGGATCTGAAATCTGACAAGAATTGCGAAATATTTTGAAATGCTAGGCGACGAAAGTTTTTTTTTTTAAATTATACAACGTCAAGGAGACATTCAGAATCGTTTGTGAGGTACCTACAAATACCGTCTTCTTGAGTGTTGGACGACATCCTGTTTGATCGCAGGGACCATTATGTCGTGAACACCTATCATAGGTGTCTTTTCGTCTTTTCATAATGAAAAGAAGTGGGCTGGCTTCAACTGGAAGTCCCAGACTAGAACAATGTGCCACAAGTCCTATGTGGGCTTATAAGTGGTTTGTTCTATGTTATTTTATCGAAAATTTGAATGTTCCATAACAATATTTCTCTCATAGGATTTTCAAATGTTTCGTTTTGTGGTAAAAAATACAGAATTGACTAAATTATGTTATTATGTTCATGTGAATATTGTTATTCCTTCTATTTACTACCAGGTAACAGTTTATTTTTGTTGAAAAAACTTATATCCTTGGTCTTCACATGCACTCCATCGGACGTGTCATATCTTACCAGCGGTGCCGTATGGCACCCACCAATTTCAGTAAATTGGTTATTGGCAGATTTTTTTCAATATTTTTCCCACGTTCCTGAGGTCAAAATTAGTGAACCTACAAAGTTTTGTGTAAAAATTCGATCAAAAAAAGATACGGTTTCAAATGGGTTAAAACATTTTGGTGATTTTTTTTCCTGCTCAAACAAAGACTAATAATTCAGAGGCCCTCAAACATGCTCCAACGGAAGCCCGTTTTTTTGGTTTATTGAGTAAAATCGAGGGAGGATAATGGTGTTGCGAAAAAACGAAATTTCAGCGGACATTGAGTGTTATTACCCCAAAAAAAGCATTTTAAGTGGAACAGAATAAGTGCTAAGAGGAAAAATTTGTTGCAAATTAATTGAATCGATGAGAATGACAACAGTACGTGTACCCAATCAGCTTATCGAGATATCAGGTGTCAAAGGTTTGGTTCTTGTATGAATTACTCTCAGTGTGTTTAAGGATTGAGCAATTTATCAGATATCATACTTTCGAGTGTGGTTAGCATACTGCTCTTGTGCTCAATGCGTAGTTCTACTGGTTACAACCTACAAAAAGCCATTTTTCAACAATCGTCAAAAATGGACTTGTACTGTTTTTATTCTCATCGATTCAATTGTACAATCGATTCCTGAAGTGTTACTGATTGGTCTAGGGACACCTGGTATATCAATCATGTTTTCAGTCACTCTTGCAATTTGGTATAATTGCTTGGTGTGGAACAAATGCATCACATATGCAACGGTTATTTGTTTTACAAAAGGCAGTACTAAAACTATATCTAGAAACTATAGAAACCGAGGCGATACCCGACAGAGCAGCTATTTCAATGTGCTAAGGTTTTCTCACTGCGTCAAATTTATGTGAAGGTAGCATTAATATTTTTCCATAAAAATTATAATATTCTGCTTCCAGTGATGTCTGATAGCCAATATGGAACCAGATTTAGGCTAATGGGCCATGTGGTGAATATTCGTCCCCGTATTGCGCTTTATACCCGGAGCCCTTTGTACTTACATTATCCTGACTCTTGTAAATAAAATAACAGTAGAGATGAGACTTCCAGGCAACTTCAGCAGAAATAGTTACAAGAAATTGGTATTTTCTTGGATTATTAGGTATGGCCAGACAGACGTTATCGAGAGTCTGTTAACTAGTCAGTACGTGAACAGATGAGTATTTCTTGATTTATTGTTGAGTAACAAATATTGATAAGGTTTCAGATTTACTTTATTATTTAGTTTCTTACGTAGGTAGGTAGTTCTTATGACTCTTGGTGGCAGCAAGGGCTTTGCCTATAGCCACCAATATATTGACTGTAAATTAATCAAGCTCTGCTATGTTATATTTTTTTAATATGTCAATAAAATTTCATTTCATTTCATTTCATGTTTTCTATTAGATTCATGTAAAGCACCCAAGAGCGAATGAAACAATGAAAACGAACTTACATCCTTAGTTTTTCTGATTTCTGCTATAATGAATGTCATTTTATCACCTGCAATCAGTCCAAATGGGATGAAACGATCAAACATGTTGATCTAAAATAGTCAGAAGATAAGATTCGCTTGGGACGAACTGACGTCAAGCTCTGGCAACTAATCAAACGACATTTCCGCTCAAAATCGTATTTTTTTTTTACAATTTGCACTGAAAATCATAAAAAAAAATTGTGATTTTTACCGCAATTTTGGTCGTATTTACTCCCTAAAAATGCCAAAATAATTAATAAAAAATCGAAACGCTCACAAATTCTTATAGGATTTTTCACGCAGAATCGAATGAGACCAACCCCAGGTCGCTACGACCAACTGAATAGACAGTACGACGAAATATCTGGTAAAAATCATAATTTTTTGATGATTTCCAGTGCTTGTTTAAAAAAAAATTGTTTAAAAAAAATACGATTTTCAGATTTTCAGCACAAACTTTAAAATGTGTGAGTTTCAGTTATTTAAAACATTTTGGTGATTTTTTTTTCTGCTCAAACAAAGACTTATTCAGAGGCCCTCGAACATGCTCCAACGGAAGCCCGTTTTTTTTGGTTTATTGAGTAAAATTGAGGGAGGATAATGGTGTTACGAAAAAACGAAATTTCAGCGGAAATTGAGTGTTATTACCCCAAAAAAAGCATTTTAAGTGAAACAAAATGAGTGCTAAGAGGAAAATTTGTTGCAAATTAATTGTACAATCGATTCCTGAAGTGTTACTGATTGGTTTAGGGACACACGGTGTACCAATCATGTTTTCTATTAGATTCATGTAAAGCACCCAAGAGCGAATGAAACAATGAAAACGAACGTACATCCTTAGTTTTTCTGATTTCTGCTATAATGAATGTCATTTTATCACCTGCAATCAGTCCAAATGGGATGAAACGATCAAACATGTTGATCTAAAATAGTCAGAAGATAAGATTCGCTTGGGACGAACTGACGTCAAGCTCTGGCAACTAATCAAATTTTATTGACCTTGTAAAGAAAATGTCTACTCAATGTATCCACCTCGAATGCTTTTCGACAGGGTTCAAGGCCACAACTTCGTCACTGCAATAAAGGGCATTCGTGACTCCTGTACTCAATCACGAGAAGGAAAAGATTTTGGTAGGTACCAAACCATTCTGGTGTATCGATTCCGTGGCATTTCACTTGTCCTTTCAAAGCTTCCCCACACCACCTCCAGTTTTTTTTCGAGAGGCTCGAAACGGCGACTCCAAGGCCAATTTTGCGAAGTTTCAAAAGGAGGTTTTGTAGGGCGAGAAAAATGGACCACAGGAAAAGTTCTGCGCCGAAGGGAAAGTTGGAGAAGGAAAAAATTTCGTAATGATTTTCGTAAGAAGCGTTCTTGTAAGAAGGCTCCCCACTTCACCGCTGGAGAAGCTCTGATGGCTTGAGGACCAACGTACAGGTTAAAATATGGAACTAGAAACTGGTAATTTGGGCGAGATTTTGCTCGGTAAAGCGGGATTTCTAGTTTCAAAGCTATTCGAGGGTGTGATAGGGTCACCCTGATACGTCTAGGAGTTCGCACAAAGTCGATATCCTGGCACAAAGTTATTAGGGTGCCCTCTGCAAAACAAAATGGAGTAACTATGAAAGGAATATCGAGCGCATACGTTACCTCTCTCTGTGCAGGAGGCAAATCCGTTCCTTGGGAACTTTGAGGCGTTTGGAAATCAATTTCTTCAGGTTTTCTATAGAGTCAGTTTTGGTGACGGCCAAATCGAACTGGCCGCCCGTCGTAGGGGTCACAGAAATGGTGATGCTGCACGTTTCTTGATTGCAACCACACCCATTGCTGCACAGGCAAGATTCGCTGCTGGACGCTTCCATAATTCACCGCGGATTTTTCCACGTCCAAAAAAACCACCGTCCGACAGGCAAAGTCCCCCGAACGCAGGAATTTTCGCACAGTAACCCACACGACGCGTCCAAACAATCGCGTTACGACGGATTCGAGTTGTTTTCGATGGTCAAAACAAAAGATGAATCAAGAAAACCGCACGACGGCGAAAAACGGCGATTTTCGAGGGGGAAACGGCGAAGTTATCCCCCAAATACACTGGCGAGGTCTTCGAAGATCCAGTCGATACTCGTATAGATCGACGGAAAACGAACAAAAACTGGCAGGGGATGTTGAAAGATGGACTCCCCTTCGTAGCACTTTTGAGTGGAAAAAAGCGTTCGAGCCGTTCACAACATGGGGGTAGGCAAGAGACGGAGGGTATCACAGATTTTGAACGATTCTAAACGGAAAAAAAAGAAGTCGGAATCGGGATGGAAAAAAGATTGTCGAAGTGAGAACTGAAAAGGTTGAGAATGGGACCCCGCACGCGCACCAAACCCGCACAAGGTCTCGACACGGACTGAATCGGAAACTGCAATGGCCGAAATGGACCGTAGACAGCTGACCCGGCAACTGCACGTCTGGGGAAAACTAGCGGATGCTACAGGTTTTAAAATATTTTTGTAGCTGAATATTCGGCAGTAGTAACGGATTTTTTAAAACGGCCAGCTAAAATTTGAACGGAGATTAGGCCTCTTTTGCGATTCACACTCGTGTTTCTGATTTATCGTAGGGAGCGAGCGGTTTGTCCTACAGGGCTCCGCGTGGTCTCAAAAAATTCTATACTATAGCATTAGCAAACTGAATTAAACCTTTAACAAACTGAATTAATCCTTTCGCAAACTGAATTAAAATTTCGCAATTAGAATTAACCCTTTCACAAATAGAATTAAACCTTTCGCGAACTGAATTAAACTTTTCGCAATAAACAAACAATTTCATAAATTTTCAATAAACCAAATGATAATAAATAAACGTTATCAACTATCTATACATAAATGTATGTTCTAAAGTAAACTATCTCATGAATAGTCTGATTTTTCAAGGAACTGGGAAGGTTAGTGGAGGGGTTGGCCTGTAGCTGCAGCAGAAATTACAAGATACATGTCCATGACGTAGTTTGAACAGTCTTAAGCACTTACAGTAGACACGCTCCTTGCAATGACATCAGACAAATTATGCTCACCTCCTTGAGCCAGAATCTTCCTTGCTTCGTTTTTGATTTTTGAAAACCCTTTTTCAACGGGATTGGGCATGGGTGAGTAAGTTGCCAAAAACTTTACCCCTATATCTGATTCTGCGAAAAACTGATTGACTATTATAGTATATATATACTATATACTATATTATAGTATATATACTGTAATAGTAGAACGGAGAATTCTCGCGTTGTCCACAATTAGCAGGACGCCGTCTGTGGAATTTTGTAACTTCAGTTCCAGCTTTCTCGGAAACTCACTGAAAACTTCCGCAGTTGTGGTTCCAGAAGTTACAATTTTGGAATGCAATGTTGACGGGAAGAGAAGGGTGACTCTACACAGTGAAGGTCAATGAAAGTTTTTCAGTCCACAGAGGAGTAATTGACCATTCACAGGGAAGTTATTGTCCGTCCACAGATAAGGTATTGTTTTGGGAACTCCACTTACTCATATGTCCTCTGATCATGTTTGATGCAGAGGATTAATTTTATGAAAGGTTCACTTGTAATTGGGAAAGGTTTAATTCAGTTTGCAAAAAGTTTAAATCAAATTGCGAAAAGTGTAATTCAGTTTGCGAAAGGATTAATTCAGTTTGCTAAAGGATTAATTCAGTTTGCGAAAGGATTAATTCAGTTTGCGAAAGGATTAATTCAGTTTGCTAAAGGATTAATTCAGTTTGCTAAAGGATTAATTCAGTTTGCTAAAGGATTAATTCAGTTTGCTAAAGGATTAATTCAGTTTGCTAAAGGATTAATTCAGTTTGCTAAAGGATTAATTCAGTTTGCTAAAGGTTTAATTCAGTTTTCTAAAGGATTAATTCAGTTTGCTAAAGGTTTAATTCAGTTTGCTAAAGGTTTAATTCAGTTTGCTAATGCTATATCTTAAATTGATGGAAAAACAATACCTTTATTTCAATTTTTTTGAGTTAGGGCATTTTCAAAATTTTAAACCTTATTTTTCAACCCTTAGAAGTGACCTACATCAACCAAAATCTTCGAGGCACAACTAGACTACAAATGGAGCCCACATACCAAATTTCATCAAAATCGTTCAATACTAAGTGGGGAAAGTGCCGCGTACGGACGGCCAAATTTTTAGGTGTTAAAAAATTTTTTTTTCTTGGTCGATTCCAAAGGTTCATTATTGAAAATAATAAACCAAAATCTGGTCGGTCGTAATTGACGATCGTTACAAAATGGCGCGCTACTTTCGTTCCACGGTTTCGTCACGTTTTTACCCAGTTAGGTGATGGCTAAAGCATGTTCCATGCTAAAAAAAATGTAGGTTGCAGGATTTACTGCTGCCTGGTTGTATTTACGGCGAGACCAGAAGGGTCGATTTATATTTTTATTTTTTGTATTATTTTTCAATAATTTAAACAAATATCTAGTAATCATAAGATCGAGACATAAAATTTGATTATAACAATTTACCTAACAACTATTCGTGAAGCGAACACAACTAGATCCTCCACTAGAGATGAGCATCGATGGTCGATACTATCGAACTTTCTATGATTTTGCCATCGATATTCTAGAACCGATGTTTTTGACGTGACAACGTCTTATAAATTGGTTTACCGGGAGACACTTCAAGAAACTGCGTTACGCTCCGCTCACGGAGGGGGTGCAGCTCGGCGCTCCCTAAAGGCGGGCGGCCCCTCCCCTTCCCCAGCGCTCACAAAAGCGGGAGCGCCCCGCCCCCCTTCCCTGGCACTCACTCCCCCCCCCCCCACCCATGGGAAATACCTACTACCTACGAGAAATACCTACTCTGTGCAACTTGACAAAGAATTTTATTTTATCCTTCTTCCTACTATACGAATGAATATTAACATTAAAATTATTTTACCACTCAAAGTCGTTGTCACGTAAAACTTTCGCCCGTATACCAACTTTACAGGCAACAACACAGGGTTTTTTTAACCAATGTTTCATCAATGTGATTGCATTTGATAGTATCCAAACTTTCTTTTTCGTTATCAAATTATCGTATCAGTATCCAATTAAAATATTCAGGTGTTTTATTGTCGTTCTCTATTCGTTAGGAAGGTAGGGAAGGCAATCTGTTCCGTTTAACCGTCCACTGAGCTGTGATGGGACAAATCTTCAAACATTCAAATAATTCAGGCGGAGAGAATCCGACAAAAGTGTATATTTCAATATTGAGTTGAATCCCATTTTTTATCGTATTATTTGCAAGTTGATGCAAAATTCGTCATTGCATTTTTTATGTTTGGCTGATTTAGGTTGACCTGAACTGACTAGTGGTTTCTCTGAAATTAGTATCATGCAAACTGCAACGATTACAATAGATACTAGATCTATCCTAGGCAATATTTTGATTACCACACTTGATCAAAAAAGTATCGATACTATCAAAAACCATCGATGTTTGACTTTGATAGTTTATTCGATGGTAACTATCGATAGATTAAAAAACGATGCTCATACTCGATCCTCTACTACACCAAACTATCCCTAAAGAAAGGAGCAGGCAGAAACATCGATATTCATCACATTTCTTCATTCATAATAACTCTTTATTCTTTTTCATTTTTTGTTTACAAATATTCATTTCTATACAAAATACGAGGCGACATAAGAATCACTAAATATGACAATGGGGTTTTGACAACAAAAGAAAAACGCGCTAGGTGACAATAAAATGTTTAAACAAGTATGAAGTTCACAATATACAATTTTTATAGAGAATTTTAGGTTACATATTTACACAATCATCATCCGTATCGTTTTTTTTCATGTTTCATCCACTTAAAAAAAATTTAGTTACAAAAAATCCTTTAAAAAATGTTTATGTTTCTTCTTTGATTGGCGACAGCTCTAACTGGGAGACGATCTCTGTGTAGAGCCTTTGGAGTTTCAAATTTTGGGTCATCTCTTTCAGAACTTCTCGAAGAAGCGCATGTTTATTGAAACCCTGCGTAGGAATAATAGGCGTTACAAAAAATGTTGGAGGTGGATCAATATAAAAACAATTGCAATAGAAAAATAATAATAACACAAAAAATGCAGCAAAATAGACAATGGTTTATTATTTTTCTGTAAATATAACCTAGGAAGAACACGATTTTTCCATTAATAGTACCACCAACCATAATATCTCGCAGGTTTATTTTGATACAGCAGGTAAGCTGTTCATTTATTTAATAAGGAACCAAATCATTAGATCCCCTGTTGATGAGGGGGGAATGAGGAATTTCACCATGTTGAAATTTCCTATTTTTGACCCCAAAATTGGATTCAGCACCTCGAAAAACCCCCAGCAAAGGCAAACTTTCAGCCTGCACTTCCTAATTTACGAATAAACAAAACAGTGTAGAAAATATGAACGTTTTAAGAAAACTGGGAAGATGACGTCAACCAGCAATAGTTCACGTACGGCCGCTTGAAGCGCTGAGATCGTGAAATTTAACCCGCGAGAGGTGATCACCCTTAAACGAGGGTTGGAGGTGATACCTGAGTGCTGTGCTCAAGTCACGTTTTCTCGTACAATTTTTGCAATAACTCCGTTATTATTTGTCCTATCGACCTACGACTTCGTATGTATACTCTCAGATTGTTGAATGACAAAATATATGAGTGGGGGTATATTAAAAAATGTTTAATAAAATTTATAAAAATTGTTTTATATCCCAGGCCCTGTTTTTTCGTACATTTTCCATTATAACTCTGCTATTATTCGTCCTACTGACCTGAAATCCCGTATATTTACTCTCAGATAGTTTACTAACAAAATGTTGGTGGGGGGGGGGGGGTTATATCAAAAAGCAATGCGCGTATACAGTATATAGATAAATTTATCATATAGCTCAAAAAAATTGGTAGCTCTCATTACTCATATAATGACAAGATTATAATACGGTATGATGACTTAGCATTCAGGCAATAAACAAATTTCAGTTATTTTGCAGACATAAATAGCACATAGCGTGGGTGAAAAAATATTTTTTTTAAAGCATCAAGTGCCTATAAAATGTAGCAAAAATGCACTGGAAGACTGGAACCCTTGTAGAAAATATGTCTCGACTAGAAACTATGTAAACTGCAAAGAAAGTTGAAAAATAATGATTTGGGTTGTTACTGACTTGCTCTATTTATACGTGAGTAAATAGACCCCTTGAGGTGATACCTGAGCGTCGCGCTCAGGGACCCCTCCCCAGCCGCCCCACTAAATCGGATTAAGCCGGGAGTACAGTTAGAATCATTAGGGGCACATTCTAGGAAAATACTAAAGAGGTTTTGGCTATAGGAGTCCCGTTTTCGAAAATATTTCAGAAAATGTGAATGATCTAAGCGCTGCGCTCAGGAATCATCTCTCGCGGGTTAAAGTCCTCAGATGCAACATTTCACAAAACCAGTAACGATCGAAATCAAAGAACTGAAGAGAAAAAATAGAAAAAGCAAGATGGAGAAAATGAGGTTTCCCCTGTTTTTGTTTGATAACTTTCCTCTTAAATAACACAATTTCGTCGTATAAATAATAAACTTTGTGTAATAATTTGCAGCGTTTTTCTTGCTCAATTCCAAAGGTTTATTACTGCAAATAATGAACTGAAAATCAATATAAAGTCAAATATTTATAGCAAGCGAAATTTTCGATCATTACGTCTCAAAATAATTTCTGCATGTTATTAAGACATGATGAATGATAATGGACTTACGAGTATTTCTTCCTCCCAATGGGAATGGCGGTTGTTGATAGAAGCGTAGGTTGGGCCCAACAGATCTTCGCAGATGCTTCGCAAGCGAACCTCGTGATCTAGAATGCAACGCAATCAATAATACAGGAAATTTTAGAATCAGTATCGCAGGCATTTATCGAAATGTAAATAACGGTAAAACAGCCCCTAGTCACAAATTTAACTTTCCACTTTTTCAATCAAAGGAACTAAGGGGAATTCACCACTCATGTTGACGACTAATATTGAAATGTAAATAGAAACACGAGTCCAAAGTCGAGTTAGATAATACGATATTTGGAATCAGCGTGAAATTTAAAATAGAAAATATCTACCTTATTAACACATTCAACACTAGTCATTGGCCGAAAAAGTTGCCAAAAAAACGAAGTTGATTTTCCCCCATGTTGATTATGAGCGGGAAGTGGGATGGTAGTAGGGACGGCACGACACCGCCTTTATATCGGAGTATCGATACTTTTTTGGTATCGATACCGATATTTGTATCGATACTTTTGATTAAAAAACTCATACCGATGTATTGGTATCGATACTTTTGCCTAAAATATCGGAGGTATCGATACTTTCTTGACGAAATTATCGATATTTTTGTCAAAGTGGAATAGTAAAAAAAAAAAAAAAAAAAACCAAATGTCAAGTAGTTAAATACCATACTATATCTGCCACTGGATAATACTCAGAATAGTATCAATCAAAACGATGTATCGCTTTTAATATCCTTCATCGATATTCAAAAACTTTCCACAGTAACCCTGTAACCTTACAGGAGCAAATTTTTTTGCGGTTTTCACATGGATCTAGGATACTAGGTCCATGGGTTTTCATTTCTCTGTGTTTCTTGAACAGTTTGAGTTCCTTGTGAACATTGTTTTACTTTCCAGTTCACAACAATTTTTTGACATTTTCATGTCTTTGCTTTGGCACATAAACTGAAAAATCGTCACGAAAACTAAGCAAGTCTTGCTCACGCGACCAATAAATAAATAAAATAGACTCACTGTGTTGCGTAGAGAACAATCAACTGTTTTCTTATTTTGATGCTTGGGTACATGAACTAACAACCTTACTTCACTGCCTTGTTGTGTAGTGGTTGACATGAAAATGTCCCAATGTGTTGCAGACTCGTATGCAAGCATTAAATTTCTTAAGAACTTAAAAAAATTCAAATGTAAAAATATTCTTTGATTTACTTTTTTAAAAATTCTAGTCAAAATTCACTTCACGCCAAAATTTTGTTTTTATGATTCGATAATAAATATTATTAATTTGTAATGTAACCGATTTATTACATGATCCTTTCCATTTGTAGTGGATGAAAAAATCATTTCATTGAACGGAGAATTCTTGAGAATAAGAATTGGAATAAATATAAAATGAAATGATCATTTTTATTAGATTTTAAATTATTGACTTTTATAACATTTTAAATTACCACTGACTTTAACTACATTTTAAATTATTGATTTTTATTAATACATTTATAATGTTAATATTTATAATTCTTGATTAATGGAGTTTTTATTTGGTTTGCGAAATCATTTGTGGGTTAATTTGAAGAATCGATACTTTGAGCCGATATTATCGAAGTATCGATATCTAATAATATCGGTATCGATACTTCCTGAGAAATATCGTATCGAAAGGATTATCGATACTTTGGAGTATCGTGCCGTCCCTAGATGGTATTCAAGCTGAAAAAAATTCTATCGAAATGAAACCCTTTCGAACTTGGCCCTCTGGAAGTTGGCCCTACGGAGGTTCTTGGAAATTTACAGGACGATCCAACCTCTCTTTTTATCAAAATTCAACACTGAAAGAAACGCATCCACAAATCTCAAGTAGCGATGTTATTGCTAGCAAGTAGGTAGTATTGATGGCAAAGTAGCGTTCTATGCACAAGTAAAATACAGAAAAAATCAATGATGTTATTTTTTATATATTTCTAAATTATATCAGATATTTTTGGAAAAAAAGTAAATTGGTTCAAAATTTAGAATAATTTGATATCAGACTTATGGATGTAGTATACTTTTTGAAATAAAACATGGCATTCAGTACTTTTTGGAATCAAACGAAGTGGATATAGTACTTTTTGAAAACAAACGAAGTGGATAAGGTACTTTTTGAAACGAAACGGATAAGAGACCGCCATTGTGCTGGATATAGTACCTTTTGAAATTAAACGGAACATTCACCCTCGTTTTTTCAAGGGAATAGATTATCTTTTTCTCCAAACCGCATTTTTGTGAAGAACTAGGAAGCTCCCTAAAACCCTGGGAAAGTGTTGACTCAATTTCGATAAAAATGGTCTTTAGAACCTTTTTGGAATTTAAATTTCAATTTGTAACAAAAATTTAAAACGGTGGCTACAGCTTTCGTACAAGTACGCAACCACGAGAGACATTTTATGTCTTATGTTTAATAAATTGAGAGCTTTCCAAAGAGTGGTGAACGATTTTTGTGGGGTGGAAAATGAAGTTAGTTTTCCCTAGGAACGATTGGTTGTACGTGAAAATCATCAGAAATTTCCGCGTAACGCTCCCCGCGAGACGATCCCCGCGTGACGATTTTTCATTTTTGTGTCATAGTAAAGACATAAAATGTCAAAACGGACGATGACGCAGATCCGCGTCATGCAGGCTTTTTGGAAAGAGGAGGAATTTCCACTACTATTTCGTAAATGGACAAAACCTCCAAGCATACTTTGAAATATTAAATATTAAATATTTCTACTGCAGGACTAAATTTTAGTCCTGCAGTAGAAATAAATTTAAATTACTCGAGTTTTATGCTTCATCCTTACACCTATCCAGAGGGAAAACGTACCGTGTTGAACGAGGAAACGAACCAAAGCGAGAAACCAGAATTTGTACTCTGGCCTAGAGTTTAGAGCTCGGGAAGAGCTGATTTGTGTGTCCAGGTAGGTCATCGTGCATATTGAACCAAATTCCGAACCCACGGAAACGCGTCCGGAGCCCGTGCTGAGTCTGGAACAGACGAAACAACACCAAAATGAGCATACATGGAAGAAAAGATGGTAAAATGTAAACATAGTTACTAAGCATAAAATACGATCGCATGTTAAAAAATATGGACTCTCACAATAACACTCACCCATTGAAAGTTGCAATTTGAACGGATTTAAGTGGTAATGATTCAGTGGGCGAGACGCTTCTTAAGGAGCTTCTATAGCTGAGGTGGGTGCTCCTCATCACAGGATCGTTGGTGTTAGCTATCAGCAGCCTGTACAAAAACGTGAAACAATTGAACGATATGAAGTCAAAATATTTACTGCAAATGTAGCGTAGCTGGACAATGAAGGACTTTTTCGAGTTTCAGTTTTCGTCAGATTTTGTTGCGGTTAGTAGCAAGTTTTGGGTTTTCGGTTCTCAAAGGGCACTTTAAAATACTAAAATTTTGAATTTTATTGCCGATTTAAAAAGGTTATATCTCATTTGAATGTCAATAGCTGATGCTCCAAGAGAATTTGTTAATAGACAAAAAAGAAGAAAACCTAATAGGAAAAGGCCTAGGAACCTGTTACTGTTCGCAGATAGAAAGAATGCGGTTGGCCAATTTTCCGAAGGGTATCCCTGCTAACATAAGAGAGTTTTTGGCAACCACTAACGGGCCCGTGGAACCTCTTCACAAAGCTCGGAGTTCGCGGGTGACGATGAATTTGCGTCCTGACAACAGTGGGCGATGATGAAAGGGTGCCCCCAGACAGTCACCTGTTCCTAGAGGCCCACCGTCACGAGCTCATCCCTTCCCCCCTGTCCAAAGTTAACGGGCTTCCTCTTTTAACTGGGTAGCATCCTCTGTTGCTCGCGCTAGTCTCCTCCTAACGGGGCCTGTCAGATTCTGGCACCAAAACTCTCTATTAACGACTACCTGTCCCAAAATCTTAGGTAGCCTTTTGAGTCAGGCTAGGGAAAGGGCCGATCCTCAGTAATCGTAATCCAGGGATCAAGGAACTCGATTCATAAGGTAGAGAGCCCCTCCACTTTGCCAATTGTTAGGAAGGATTATTTTTATCTCGAATGTGAGTTCACTTGCCCTTCTGTTTACCCTTTAGTCGCCTTTAAAATTTGAAAGAAGCATCATCCTTCAGGTACTGGAAGCGTAATTTTATTTTTGAAGGAATGAATGTACATTCTCTTAATTGATAAGACTTTCCCAAGGGTAAGGAACCTGTTTCATTGTTTATTAGTGTTCTGTATTTGATTTGTTTTGCATGTAATAAATCAATCCTTTCACTTCATCATTGGTCGGTAGTCAACAACCCTCGGTCTCATTTTCCTGGCTTGAGTGGCAGATAGAAGAAGGACGATGTTTTTGGGATTGTAATACACATGGACACTTCACCAAACCATCCTCATTCTTTCAATCTGCAAACATTACCTTTCCGGGTATCCACTCACCTTTATCAACTCACGGTAGACCGGGAAGATTCCCCTTGTACCGGGGTAATTATTTCGTCAAGCCCAATTCCTATTACTCTTTCCCAATACTGCTGGTTCCAAATTGCACACAGCAAGTTAATCCGGGAATACTAGTATGCGTTAAAATGACTCACGAAAAAAAATCATTTAGATCTTCAACGTGAGTTCGCCTGAGGCGCTTTCTCCTCCGTTTTTTTTTTTTTTTTTTTTTTGACGTGACAACGTGTTATAAATTGGTTTGCCGGGTGACACTTCAAGAAACTGCGTTGCCGGGTGACACTTCAAGAAACTGCGTTACGCTCCGCTCACGTTATGCGCTCACAATGAGAGCGAGTGAGAGGCACGCGTCCCTTCCACTTCTCTCGCTCTTTCTCTCTTCCGCCTAAGAGCGAGAGAGACAGAGCGAGAGAGATAGGCATACACACCGGTTCATGTCTTGCGCTTCTATTTAGGCGCCTGCATACAATTTTACACGTTGCCAGTTAATTGTAAAACGATTGTGTAGTGATAATGTGAAGGTAGTTTCGTCCATCGCAACAATTCAAACAGCAAAGGTAAATAATTTCAGACTGATAATATAACATGATGAAATAAATGACGTTTATTTCGTTTCTCAACCAATAATAATTTGTTTAAATTTTGAATTTCTCTCTTCGAGCTCAAATAAAATTTTGTTAATATGAAATTCAGTGCGAGATTATTTGTATAAATTCATGTTTTAAATATAATTCTTTGTATAAATAAATGTTTTAAATTGTTACTATTATTTTATCCTTCTTAATACTATACGAATGAATATTAACATTAAAATTATTTTACCACTCAAAGTCGTTGTCACGTAATAAAACTTTCGCCCGTATACCGACTTTACAGGCAAACCAATAATTTAAAAAAAAAATAAACTCCCCTTCTAGAAAAAATGTCTATCTGGAGGAGGGGACACGCCATATAAAAAAAATGAAATAAAAAAAATGAAATAAAATAAATAAATAAATCAAATATTATGTTACCTCTTAGTCGATTTATGCACTTAGTCGATTATCTGAGCCCATTAGTGGTCTCTAGTCTCTAGTTTGTCTTGTATAGTGGCATCTAGTCAAGAAGTGTCAGTTAAATTACGAATATATAGCATTTTCAAGTCAAATTCAAACTTTTCCAAGTCAAATCCAACCTTTTCCAAGTCAAATTCAACCTTTTCCTACTCAAATTCAACGTTTTCCAAAACAAATTCAACTTTTCCAAGTCAAATTCAACTTTTTTATCATTATTACGGAAATGACGAAAAATACGCACGAGCCCTAAATGTAGTACAGTAGTAAAAAAAAGAAAGTCAAATCAATAGATTAATTTTTTTTAAACTGCTTCTAGGAAAAAGTTGAATTTGACTTGAAAATGCTACAAATTACATTTTTTGTTGATTTCTTTTTAATAAAACATGTTTTGTTTTATGTACCTACCTACTGAGTTTGGAGTACTGTTTTCAGTCCAGTCCCTAATCACAGACAAGCATTTGGTATTACATTTAGAGCTTGTGCGTATTTTTGGTCATTTCCCTAATAATGGTGAAAAGGTTGAATTTGACTTGGAAAAGGTTGAAATTGTTTTGGAAAGGTTGAATTTGATTTGGAAAAGATTGAATTTGTTTTGGGAAAGGTTGAATTTGAGTTGGAAAAGGTTGAATTTGACTTGGAAAAGGTTGAATTTGACTTGGAAAAGGTTGAAATTGTTTTGGAAAGGTTGAATTTGATTTGGAAAAGATTGAATTTGTTTTGGGAAAGGTTGAATTTGACTTGGAAAAAGTTGAATTTGACTTGAAAAAGGTTGAATGACTTGGAAAAGGTTGATTTTGACTTCGTAATGCTATATTGGCACCAAAGAGTTAGTCTCTTTAGTGTACATAATTGACTGTAAGGCCAACATATTGTATTTAGTATACATCGTTTATCTCAAGTAATCTTTGTTTTCACTGAAAAAACCCCATGTGAGTCAAAATGAATATTTACTCGTAACAAGCGCTTACCAAACAAGACTAGGGTTCCCGGGTTAAATTACATTTAAACTAAACCACTATTAATATTGAACATTGAGCATGACGATGGGTTTTACCAGCAATTGTGGGTGACTGAATAGAGGAAGGCTTTGCCGCAACTGAGAGCCACAACCGGCTCGCCGGCTTCATTCACGAAACATTCCTTCACTCTGAATTCACCTGAAGCCAAAAATAAGTACTTAATAATGGAAGCCGTGATGTATAAGGTGAATAAAATGGTAAATAGAGTGAGAGATATCTGTGGTTTACCCTCGGAAGGTACAAGCGGAGCCAAGGACTTGTCGTAGAGGACGGCCTGGGGAAGACCGTTGATGACCTTCCAGAGAGTGAGTGCTCCGGAAGTGGTGATCGAAACTACGTGAGCGTGGGAGTGAGTGAGCAGCGAAGGGCGGGAGCCGAGGCAGATCGGGGGTACCAGATGAGTGCCTCGCCTGGTATCCACGAACCGGAGGGTGGAGTCGTCGCAGGCTAGGGCGAGCCAGTCGGCAGTTCCAACGCACCCGCAGACTTCGGCTCCTGGAAATAAAAAAATCTCATATTTATATAGCATTTACAAATTTATTTCAACCCCTTACAAAAATTATTCAACCGTTTGCAAATATATTTTAACTGTTTACAATAATATTGTAACCATTTGCAAATCTAATTTAACACTTTTACTGCGTAGCTGAAATCGTGACCTACCCCCGCAGGCGGCAAAATATTTCTGGAGGAAAATTGATATTGATCTAGGTTTTTGGTATCCTGAGAACTAGTATAGAAGTATAGAAAAAAATTCATTTTTAAAATGTTTTCAGTAACGACACCACTGAGGAGTATGCAAACCAGCAACAATAATCCCTTCCGCAGCTTGAATGAATAGGTACTTCAAAGAAATATCGCAGTTCTTCTTATAAACCTTAATTAGTTCATCTTACAAACCTGAGAATTATTTAGTATTTTAAAAATTACAGGTATTTTAAAAGAGAAAACATCATAAATCGAGGTAACTACTATGACATCCATAGGATAAATCAATTTATCGAGATGAACGATGACTAAACTGTTTTTAAGGGTGTTGAGTGACGATGTTTATGAATTTGAGAAAGTCGAATGTTTCGGTGACATATTTTTGACGAGATATTTCAAAACCTCTGCAAGAGTTACACCACGTGTCTTATCTACGAAGAATTACCATGATTGTACCATTAGGGAGGGTACGATAGGTACATGTATTGCATCAGTTTCAATTACTAAATGATGAAAATACGCAAAAGAATAAGGAATTGGCGCAGAAAGGCATAGAGCATTGATGAAAAGGACGGATAAATTATAAGATGAGAGGGAAGCTGTGATAGAAGGTGAACTCAAGTCAAATGTGATATAAACTAAATGTTTGGGTAGGTAGCGAAAGAAGACGAAATCGTTCGAAGTTGTCGGCCGAAAAAGAGAGAATTACGGGAGGAGAACAACAATCCGCCAAGAAACATAGAGGTTCCACTCTGGTGGACATAACATTAATTGTGATGGTTGTACACGTTTCCGACAGAGATCGTGGCTCTTCACATTGATACTGAACGAGGGATAAATAGTGGGGAGTTCTTGGAATCGAAAGGTGACGCACCATTCAATAAAATAGTTGACCCGTTTGAGCAGATGTGAGCAACTCCACCGGTGGAGTCGTACGCTCTGGTACCGGTGGAGTTCTTATAGGCCTATAAGCCTTTTATCCACACTTTCAAAAACCTTCGAATGCCTCGTTATGCCTCACTTACTACGATACACCTCCCACTTGGTTCCCAACCAGCAGTTTGGCTTCCGAGGGAATCATTCCTGTCCACTTCAACTACAACGTTTTACGGGATTTATAAAAAATGCATACCACCGCAAAGATGTTTGTCATGCGGCGTACTTTGACGTTGAACAGGCCTTCGTTGGCACGAAGGCCTGCTCAAAAAAATGAGAAACCACCTCCCGAACAATCTGTTTTCCCTCATCTCTCACTACCTCACCAACCGCACCTTCGTCGTTGCTGTTCAAGGCGAAACATCCACAGCTCGTCCTATCCTGGCAGGAGTTCCTCAGGGAAGCGTGTGGGCTCCCACGCTGTACAACTTGTTCTGTTCGGACATGCCACTTCCATCGGAACAAGACGAATTCTCAGGGTTATATGCAGACGACTTGGTCTATGCTGTATCATCCCCGGATTCGGAAGTTGCTGCACAACGACTCCAAGAACTGTTGCATTGTCTGGGACAATGGTCCACAAAATGGCGCCTCAAAATTAACCCCTGCAAGTCATGCACAGTAACATACACGTATAAACGCAATTATAACCCGCCGCTGTTGTACTATATGCAACAGCCAATACCTAACAAAACCTCCCACAAATATCTAGGGGTCACCCTCGACAAGCGCCTCACTTTTCACCTACACGTATCCGAAACAATCTCCCGCCTACGGAACCGTACCAAACATTTGAGCTCCCTCCTGAACAACAAACATGTTTCAATCCAAAACAAAATCATTATGTTCAAAACGCTGATCAGACCGATCTGGACTTACGCCATTAGTATTTGGGGCACATGTTCAAGGTCACAATTCCGAAGGATAGAACAGCATCAGAACAAAACGCTGCAGAAGAATATCGTACAAGCCCCACCATTTGTTCGAAATGACACCTTACATCATGACCTCCACCTTGAATCACCGACCGAAATTTTGCACAAGGAAATGTCCAACTTCATCGGCCGCTACAACGAACATCAAAACCCACTGGTTCCCGAAAGCCTCCAAATACCCACGAATAGACGGCTGATCCGGCCTAGACACGTCCTCGATGTGATTAATCAATAATTATTTACAAACATTATTTCAATTTCACCAAAAACTTGTTGAAATTTTACATCAACAATACCAGGTTGACACCATGTTGCAACCTGGAACAATGTAATTCAGACTAAGTCTGCTTGTAAGGTGTTACCTACCCAATGAGGAATATTGTAAATAACAATGGTCTCAATAAATGATTTTCAAAAAAAAAAAAAAAAAAAAAAAAAGGAGTCGTACGCTTGTGGGAAGTATCACTACGCCGGTGGAGTCGTACGCGCTGAAGGTGTTTTAAACCATTTTAAACCTTTCAGAACGAAAAAGCGCCAGTAGTTTCCAAACCGATTATATCCCTTCTGAATGGCGATATGTGCTTTCATATTGATACCTTAAAGCACAAAGGCGCTATGTCCATCCACCTTCCAATTTTTTAACTTTTTTTAATTTAAGAAAAACTCAAGTTCAACAAAACTATTATTGACCATCTTGACGAAATTATTGAGGAAATTAAAGAGTATAGTGTAATAAGCCATTATTTTAGGAATTGTGCAGGAATTGATCATTTCTTTTGCGTTTTCCTCAAAACTCCATTTTTGGACATAGCACCTTTGTGCTTTAAGGTGTCGATATGTTCTCCACTCAGCTCAATAATACTTTTTTCTTCAACCCGCGATTTATAAGTTAGTTGTCATTCTCTGTTTGACTAAATTTGAACGGTATTGATTGATTCTTCAATAATGCTGTTATTGGTTAGTGATTCAGATTCCTCGGACTCTCTTGTCAACCCTCTTAATGTCGTTAGACAACGAGAGGGAAGTATGAGATGATTTCTGTCGCCAAAAAACAACTTTTTGTCAAATTATAAGCTTCTGTGAAAGAAGCTGCTTCAATATCTGGAGTAAAATATGACTCCGGAAAGACTATACTTAAGAAGTACACTAGTCAAAATTATAAAGTTGAATAACTTCCGACACCCTTCAAACAGTGGAGTCGCTGATTGACAACGAGCTCGGGATCACACTTGAAACACTTCGAGAGAAGCTTAATGAAAGAGTATTCTACTGAGTGAAAGTTCTGTACAAAATGCTTTGAGAAAGTTGCTTGTAAAAGTGAAGAATAATGAACTTACCCAGAGCGAGCTCCCAGACAGGCTTGTCCTCTGCATCAGGCGAGATCAATCTCAAGACGCTCAACTGACCTGCTGGGCCTTTGCTAACTGAATTTTCCACGTTAACGTAGTTGCGAGTCTTTGACAGCTAAAAAAGTGAGATTGTACGATATTTATCATCATAAAAGAACACGTTTTGAATAAATTTTGAGTAAAATTGCATACATTTTAGAACGTTCAAGTCGACGACATTCACCTTGACATGACGGGCGTTTGCAAGAACAAGAGGTGGAAGAAGATCGAGGGGTAACTGCGACAAACACCTCTTCGAGGGCGCCGGTACTTCCTTGGTCTCCTTCAGCTTCTTCTTCTTCACATTCATACCCAGAGTGTGCGATCGAGGCCGTTTGACCGTCGTGTGGGATTTTTCCACAGTTGCGATTAGACTAGAAAATGCATTCGTTGAAGGAGGAACTTCCACTTTAGGACTGAAACAGAAATTATGGGTACCACAATCAAGAAGTTTTGAGTACAAAGTAACACATCTCGAGTGGAACAAAACACCTTATCTTATGTCTAAAATTAATAATTGAGTCTCGAACAGGAAAAAAAAAACTACGGACAGTAAACCTAAGGTCAATCAATTTTACTCAACTTTTTTTTCTCCAAAAAATTGTTTAAAAGTATTTAACTTTATTTCACCAATAATTAACTGTGGACAATCATGACCCTTCAAAATTTTCTGACGTTGGTACATGTTTCTGTGGTGCTCAGCCGCTTTCTTCCGCCTGCATATTGCCTCAGCGGAAAGGACTCCCGATGTTCAATTTCTCTTTTCATTAGAGGGGCATGAGAGCTCCGTCTTCAAGCCCAAGGCATCGGACCTTACGTCTTGCCCCTCGGATTCTCAGGGAAACTGCCCGGATAACAGCCATCTGGGTCCTCACCCGTATTCATTGGGTCACTTGTGACAAGGGTTTGGACCATTTATCTGCGAGGACTGTAGCGAGTCTCTTCAGGAAGCAGTTGTACTCCTTGTGTAGTGAGCCCTCGCAGGATACTACCAAGGGTGTAAATGAGCCTCTCAAGTAGCAGCATGCTGCAGCATCGTATTTTCTATGTTTGGCATTGGCAGCATTCTGGGAGATTGTAGTCCAGGTTTGCGAGCTGTAGGAGGAAGCGTCAGCGTTAATAACGCGAGTATCCAAATACGCCGTCCTCTCTACCTCCCACAAACCATGGATTTTCAGATCTGCGACTAGCCGTGGGGTGCCATCGTCGTTTTCCTGCATCACGGGCTCTATCCCAACCACGTTAAATGCTAGATTAGCCATCTTCGCACACTGATCCCTGAGCTGGTCGTGACCATGCTTGACCTGGCCCCCTTTCTTGCAGTTCAGCGCATGGCAAAGGTTCATTGGTTCACTGCAGCCGTCGCACCGATTAGGCATCCCTTTTGGCTCCTTTCCATACCTTACTGCGAGTGCATCTCTGAATTGCATTGGTGAGAGGTCCAGGTCGTCTTTCATCAGAGGGATAATCGTCAGCCACCCGGCTGAATTGCTCTCCGTGATCCTTTTGATGGTTCTTGCCTGTTTCTGGGGAAGAGAGTTAAGAATCCGATCCTGTCTAGCACTGGCGGCAGCTTTGTTGAGTACTTTTTCATTTTTCACGACATTTTTAAAACGAACATGGTGACGCTTTCTTGAGTCATGACGTGACAATGCGGTCGAGAAGGTGCAATATTCGCTGTGACGTAACGGTCGGAAAAATTGTGGAAACCTCGTGTTAATCATTATTAAATGTTACTAAAAAGAGAGACTAAATCGGATTTATTTCAAGTGTGACGTTCGAATGAGGTCTCCAAGAACTTCAAGAGAGCAATAAATACAAAATTGTAGCGGCCGGAGGCCTATTGATAAGGGAAACGCATCAAGTAGTTTTGGTGTAATCAGGTGTCCAGTTCTTGAACTGCACCTCCCCTCTAGGTATCCAAGTTGGAAGGGAGTCTTTCATCGTGCTAGCTCCTCTGGGTTAACGGTACAAGGAAATTTTCCCCGACAGTACAATTTCCCGTAAAACGTATGTACCGTTTTCTCGGGTTGCAATCAACCGATCACCTTGATTTTTTTTCAAATATTTTCGAGCATCTCATGCTCTATAACTGGTGCAAAGGATAATTTCGTACAACGCTTGAGGAAAGAAAGGCGGATTTTTGAAAAAACCATCAAAATCAGGGCTCTAACCCACCAAAACGGACCACATTTTTATCTTGTTGTCGGGAAAAATACGCCAATCCCTATGCACAGTTGGTGTATAAGATACTGACATACAAGTAAAAAAAAGAACAAGGAGATAAGTCCAGTATAACTCAACAAAATGGAACACGAGTGCTAGAAAACGCGATTTTTCAGGAAACACGATTTTCTGAAATTAAACAATGTTCATCACATGACGTCATCATACGGTTTCCTAACGCTTCCAACTTGCTCCAAGGTGACTCGATTTGATGAAAACAAAGAAGAAGAAGAAGAAGCTAAATCTCTTGTTTCGTTGTTTACTCGTCTTTTTCTATTTTTATGTCTCGTTTTGTGCCGTGAAATCCGTTCGTTTTGTGCTGTGCTGAATCGTCTTGAAAATGCGGAGGGTCCAGCGTATAGCGCCGGACTCTACTAGCGCAAACCCTGACACAGGTCGGTTTGCGTATTTATTTGACCCACTTCTCGTTCAAATTTTTTCATGATTTTTTTTTTATTGGTCCGTGATTATATGCACATTAACAAAAACTTATTTTTAAAAAATCGAATTTTTACTCGAAAAAATCTTCTTGTACCCTTAACCAGCTACACCTTCTTGTCAGCACCGCACTTGAAAAAACCTCTTAAATTCGTATACAGTTCAACTACTACCGCAAAAATTCATTTCAATCTTTAAAATACGAGGTATAATACACGTGAAATTCATCCAAGATTCTCCCATGGATTCCACAAAATCGTTGTCGGTCGCCTTCGTGTTCCTGGCTGTTTTCTGGATTTTTACCCCCGGCTAAGGAAGTAAGTCTACGCTCGAGCGAAAATCGGCGAATCTTCGCTGCATCATGTTTGTGGATCTTTTCCCCTTAAAAAAACAGTCCTACTGCGCATTCGACGTATTTCACAATCTTGAAATTGCAATGGGAAATTGGCCTCACATTACAATTTTTTTTCGAAAGAGGGTTCACTGATATGGAAGAAAACCATAGTGAGCTGCTCGAAAAAGCATGCTAAAAATTGAGATAAATTTAGATATAGTACTTTTTGAAACAAAACGTGGCGTTTAGTACTTTTTGGAATCAAACGAAGTGGATATACGTAGTACTTTTTGAAGTGGATATTAAAGTAGGTACTTTTTGGAATCAAGCAAAGTGGATATACATAGTACTTTTTGAAGTGGATATTCCTAGTACTTTTTGAAATCAAACGAAGTGGATATAGTGCTTTTGGAAACAAAACGGATAAGAGTCCAGCATTGAGCTTGATTATAGCATCCATCATTTTAGTTGAGATTGTTGTCAGAGTCATCAAGTGGACTCAGGGCCAGGGGTTCAAGTCATTGTTTAAACGGGGATATAGCTAAGCTTAACTTAATTTTGAAACACCGTTTAAACTACAGATCCCGTTTGGCGGGTGTACAAGTCCTTATCAGCTCGGTTTAAGAAACTGGAGTTTAGGAATCCAGAGACGACGAAGACGAAGAGGAAGAGAACAAAACGGCATGGAACTATAAAGATTCCATGCTGTTCCATGTTCGTAACAGCAAATTTTTTATGAATTTCAAGGCAGAAGTTGGAATAAACATCAACTTCACGTTAATCAGGATAACCTAAAACCTCAATGTGAGTTTTGCTAGAATAAAAGTGCGGACTAAAAGTGCGGAAGTAAAAGTGGACGACTTTTACTTCAATCGGCTCAAAAACCTTCATTTTAGCGTTTCTATTTATTGTAATACACTAGTGGTGAAAGAAAGGAGTGTCGAAAAATAAATAAAAACAAACCAACGATGAAAACGACGTATCAACTTTCATGATCGACCCAAAAATCGGTTATTCAAGAAAGAGTCTTCCCGTCCAAGAACCGGTTTTTCGAAGATGTGGTGAGTACTTTCGACATAATAATTTTATCCTATTTCTTATCATTAAAAGAAATTTTGCATGCCGAATACTTCCGACGATAATGTGAAAAGTGAGTAGTGATAACTACTATTTCTTTCACTAGCAAGCAACTTTGTTCCGAATATTGGTTGATGTACGTAAATAATCATAACGATCGGTAGAATACCTGATAGAATGTATTACCAAAAAGCACTCCTACAAAACCAGCAAGTAGGTACCTACAGCAACTCATGTAGCTCAAATTGCTCGTAATACTATAGATGCATTCTTTTAAGTACTTTCTCACGTCTTCTTCATAGTTACTTACCTACTTCACAACTCTTTTCATCACACCCCATTCCCTTTTTTCAGGCGATAACCATGTTCAACTGAAGATACGTCTCCTACGAAGGGTGCTGCCCTATTCCTAATGGTCGTTTCCTCCTACCTTCCCATTTTATTTTATCAATACAATATTATTCTGTAGGTATCAATTATTGTGTAACTGAGTAAAGGACCTGACTGATATCTATTTATTAAATGACTGTACCTGTCACAAATCAATAATGTTTTGAGATATTCTGTACATTTTTTTCGAAAAATACACAAATGTACCTTTTTTATAATTTTTGTGACTTTACCTCTCTTGATTCCGTTCTTGAAATAACTATCTTTAGTTCATTGAAACTTGAATAAAACGCTGGAATATTTTCCTATTTTAATGTTCAAATTGTTGAATGCTTTTTCCGACTAGGTATTCCTTAAATTTAATGAATATTTGTACAGACTAACTTCTACACTAAAATAGTCAGTGAATAATGTAACATAGTTGAGCAGCTACTACAATATATTTAATAAAATTCAACTTCAACCAAAACACTTCACCACATTGGTAACAATATTTCTCGTTATTACCCACTAAGCTCAGCTTAAACGGCCATCAGCGACCGTTTAACTTTAGTCTTAGTTTAGCTCTTATCAGGAACTAAAAGCGTAGTTTAGGAACTTGTACCCCAGCCCTAAACTGCATTCTCCGTTTAAACAGTAGTTTAATCGATGAGTGACGTTTAAACGGGTATTGTACCCCCGGCCCTCAGTAGTGAACATGGAGCAACCTCGCGAGCGTTTAAACAGGATGGTTCCGTTAAACGCACGGGTAATCAGCTGATAAGAACATCCAAATTGATTGCTGTGCGCTTTGAGTCTCTTGGATTCTCGTGTTACCTCTAAGAAACTAACCTTTGCGTGAGAGTGGTGTTCAGAGTAGGCGTGGAGCACTTGGAAGGCGTCGACGCGCTCTGAGTGCCGGTCGACTTGGCAGGCGTCACGTTAGGTGTCACCACGACGTCGTCCCGCTTCTCGATGACGATGCGCGATTTGCTCATGCAAGAAGAGAAAGACGGCATGCTGTCGGCGCAGAATGGCGTTATTTCCTCGCTGTGGAAAACGAACCGAGAATCTTAATCTTCCGAACATGACGGTACACCGTTCAGGCAGGTATATTTAACCCTAATTGGACCTTGGTGTCACTAGTGTCACCGGAAACATGTCAGGAACTCCACAGATGTCCTAAAGTGTCACCAGAGTAACCAAAATTAAATTGTAATTTTAAATTTCATGGACATTTTCAAGGTTTTGTGGGTTATTGGAAGTCTCAAAATAGTTTTTAAAAAAATGTCTAAAAAATCGATGACAAACGTTCAAAATTTTTGTCATATGATGATATTGAGACTTTCAATGACTTTCAAAAAATGGTTCAAAAAATTTAGCACAGTCCATTAATTTTTAAACCAAAAAACACACCTTGGTACATTTGTGAATTTCCCAATGTGTTTTTGGTGACACTAGTGACATCAAGGTCCAATTAGGGTTAATAATGGTGGATATTTTCGAGAAAACTAGAACTCTTACGCGTTGAAAATCTACAACAAACCCAGAACCTAGTCCGAAACTACGAGGCATATCCAGAAAGTGTACGCTATCATTACCTTAGAGAATTTTGTCTCCTATGTTGGCTACACTGCCGTGTAACTTGACTCCTTTCCTTCCAAAAAAGACCAGAACGACCTCAGTAAGTGAACTGCGGTCTTATCAAATTTTGTTTAGTAAAACGTCGATCGAGTCTGCCGTCAAGTGCGAAATCCGCGCTGTGACTTCGACCCAAAAGAGAAAACTCCTAGTGATTTTTAATGAGATGAAATCCGTTTATGGCGAAGGGCATATGAATCGCTCTAATCTGTACAAGTGGTGCAGAGAGTTCAAATATGACCGTACGAATAACAAAACGCTCCAAATCATAACGCAATGGTTTATTATTTTACTGAATGGATCGCTAAAAGTGATGGCTAAGTATGGACAACTGAGTGAGATAAAGCTCAATTCGAAAATTCGAACAAAAATGAAAAAAAAAAACATGAAAAATTACATGAAACAAATAGGTGATGAAATATTGTAGTTATATGTGGAGAAGGAAGCAGTAAAACTCAGTTCTCATTCGTCATTCCATTTACTTAGGCGAGCCTTCCAGGGCAAACTATGGCCCCTTTCTCAAGCCTATATTCTAGAAAATCTGCAGAATACGAAAGAAAGAAAAAGAGAAAGGGGCCACAGTTTGCCCTGAAAGCGCTCGCCTAAGTAAATGGAATGAGAACTGGGTTTCACTGCTTCCTTCTCCACATATAACTACAATATGACTACAGCAGGAGTACAGAACAACACAAAAAATGAAATTTGAACGGAGATTCGACCTATTTCTGTCAGTGAACATTCTTTAGCGACACTCGTGTATTTGATTTATTGTGAGTCTAACCTTCAAGTCCTCACCGGGAACGCTGTCCTACAGAGAGGTGGTCTCATTCGATTCTAAAATTGTGATTTATTTTAAGTATATGAAAATAGTACCTTTATATCGTGTGTTATCGAGCTTGCTTAAAAGTGGCTGACACTAACCAAAAGCTTCGTGGCAAAACTAGACCCCAAATGGAGCCCATATACCAAATAGCACCAAAATCGGTCACGGTAACTAAAAAGTAACGCGTAAATCGGATTTTTTTAATTTTTATTATTCATACCTTGAATTGTAAACTATCTAATTAATTCACCGCATAACTACCTGCAACGAGAGAAATGGCGAATATTCGAAAACATACAAATATCACCACGTAATTGTTTTTAGCAAACATTTTTTGAAGCCTACGAAAATCGAGTAAACTTACTTTCTGGATATCCAAATAAATTGAGGGTGTGACAAATAAAGTCCTTTCTGTTCTTTGTAATAGCTTTTTATTACGGGGAGCTTTCAACAACCCTCTGGTTGTTATCTTCAGCCCAACAGCAAAAAGGTAGAGTCCCTGTGGGGGGCACAACCAGACAACTACAGTAGTTGTCTGGTTGTGCCCCCCACAGGGACTCTACCTTTTTGCTGTTGGGCTGAAGATAACAACCAGAGGGTTGTTGAAAGCTCCCCGTAATAAAAAGCTATTACAAAGAACAGAAAGGACTTTATTTGTCACACCCTCAATTTATTTGGAAAAACAGGATAGTCCCACCCAACAATTTATGCATTTCTGGATATCCCTCGTATCTTGTCGTTAAATTTTGTTTCCGACACTATTTTCATATAAAATACCATAACGTTCTTCTTACCAGTTTTCAACGTTGAGTGGGATGAAGATCGGGGTGATACGACGGCGCCCGTCTGAAGTCCGAGTCTCGATCTGCTTTTTCGTTCTAAAACGTAAAAATACTAGTTCATATGATAGGAATTGACGAATCGTATTCAATAGAACGAATCAATACCTGTGTTATCAGAGAGGGTTATAAAAAAGTTAATAAAAACCATCTCTTCAACGTGACGAAAGATTAAAAAAGTGAACAAGAGGTAGACAGGCATGTCTACACCATGTAAACAACGAAGAATCACAAAGAAGTCATTATCAATTTCTACTTCGTCTTTCGATACGTCTAATTCTCTGTTAATTCGTTTCTTTTCTTCTCAAGTCGGAACATTGCAAGGTATATATTTCTCCATTATATCAAAATCAGTTCATAAAAATGTCCCCATCAGGTCAGGAGCATGTACGGTACAAAATGCCAAAAATTGTAGACGAATAATTATCAAACCAACAATGGGATAGTTGCATCGGTCGGAATTTTCGTACTTTTGACGTCACATTCAAATTTAGCGCACTGAAAAACGTTCCTGTACCAGTGATTAGTTTAAAATTCCATTTAGTTTAGCCGTATTTCAGTATGGAAATGCCGTCCTCTTTCAGTCTCAGCATATTTTTGCTTCCGAGTCTACCAAGGTAGCGGAAGCTTTGTTTTCACTTTTCAAGGATGAAAAAAAAGTTTTCCAAAATCAAAATTTCCACTCGCGTTTTACGTTTCAGACCTTCCTGAACAATGGGGTATTTCAGTCAATTTTTTTTTATTATTATTTTTTTTCAAAAGAGTAAGGCTCAGGAATAACGGTAATCGAGTCTGTTCGTCGAGAAAATGTTTTTAAAAAATCAGAGAAGCTAAGGAAAGTTGAAGATTTGAATGGTGTGACGTAGCTAGCCAATCGTGACGTAGCTAGCCAACTGTCTTTGAAAAAAGTATCCATGCACAGAAACCCTTGGAGGACGTCTTGGATACTACAAAATATTACTCACACACGCGCGCGGCGTAGTCCTTGCCTAGTGTGTGTGCATTTATAGCGGCCCGCCTTTTTCAAACGTGTGATCTCTTTAATTAATTTTTTTACCACATGTTATAGTATCATTGGGCTTAAAGTTGTAGTATGTAGGTTTTCAAGGGTGCTGAATCCAAATTTGAGGTCAAAAACCTGAATTTCCGACCCACCGAAATACCCCATTTTGGTTTCGTGTCTGTCTGTCTGTGTGTCTGTCATGAAATCCTAGTAACGCGCATAATTATACGAAGTTATTGTCCGATTTCTATGAAATTTTCAGGGATTGTGCAGGTTGGTGTGTAGACGGTCCCCTATGAAAATCACCACCTTCGGACTGATGGTAGCCACTGCGCATGCGCAAACGTGAATTCCCTTGTAACAGCCATAATTTCTACATTTTCCATCCGATTTCAATGAAATTTTCAGGGATGTTACAGATTAACTTGTTTTGATGTTTAGAGATTAACTCCTATGCATCGGATCATCCATAGAATCGGGTTATGGATACGAGGAAGCTATGTGCCACACCCACTTGGCAAACGTTTTTATATACGTTTATTTCCATGACAACATAATACGAAATAATTTCTTACTTCTATTTGGTACATGTTACATAGAATATTATGAGATTAAAAAAAAATAAAAAAAATAAAAAAATAAAAATTACTCTCCCCATATGGCGAACCGTGCACAGCTAGAGAAGTCATTGAAAATAAAAATAAATATGCTGATGATTCGTGAACAAAGCAATAACTTAAATGTTGCTGTAGGCGACAACATAAGTACTGTTGGAAATTTTACTTATTTTAAATTTACCTGGGACAAAATACTTGAAACATGAGTTGAAAAGAAGTTACGTAAACAGATACACACAAATAAAACAACAAAAACTACCTATGACCTTTTTACGCTTTCAGCGAGCAGGTATTTCGACATAACCGATTTCCAATTAGATTGATGCCACACTTTTTTCACATCCTTCGGCATTAAGTTGCAGTATTTAACCCCAATATAAAAATATTGGCTTTGGAAAAAAGAGGTATTTCCTTAAGGAATCATGCACCTAAGCTCAGCTTTGGATCTTGTTTCCCTATCATGGTTGTTCAAAATTATTTCATCTTCTTTTTTAATTTGTAGCATAGACGACTTAGAATTATTCTTTTAATTTCATAGAAATGAAGCAATTTTTTTTGCTCTCCCTCGTGTTGTCGAGGTTTTTTCGCTTGAATCTGAAAATCTCGTTTTTTGAAAGACTTTCATGTTTAAGGAAGGATTTTGGGGAGTTTTACTTACAGATATGTAGATACTTCATTGAGATTTACTGCACAGAATTTTTTTTTATTTTCTAAATATCATGAAACTACTATTTACTGAATTACACTGGTCTACATCTCGTTGCATGACTGAGTTTTGTGATGATACAATCACTCTAAGACGGATGACACTTTTGTGATGATACAATCACTCTAAGACGGATGACACTTCCTGAGTAGGGGAAGAGAGGGGTCGAGGTGATGCGATAAGACAGCATTCCCGTCCCTGTTCCCCAAGTCCGACCCGCTTCACGTAAGTTATTATTGAATATACCTCCTTCATTCCCGTCAGATTACGTGTCTTATCTCACCCCTATTTCCAAGTAATTAGATCCCCGACTGGAGATCATTACATGGTAGCAGAGCGTGGTTGTGTTGAGCTTGCATTTCTGGGGTTTATTGTGAGTCCTGCGGCTTGTAAGCGCGTGAGCACTTCACGGATGTGTTGGAGGTGCGATACCACTGAAGTGCTGTAGATGAGGAGGTCATCTAAATACCAGGTGACATAGACGCCGTGAAGGTCACCAAAAACGTGCTCCATGAGCTAGCTTAGAAGTTGGCCTCCTACTTTTAATCCAAATGGGATGCGGTTGTAGGAATAAGTGCCAAAGGGGCATTTAAAGGTCAGGTGTTGTTGACTCTCAGAGGTCACCGGGATTTGGTGGTAGGCACAGTTGAAATCGATAAGGCTGAAAACTGTGGCCCCGTTTAGGTGCATAAGAAAGTTTGGAATTGTGGGGATAGGGTAGTAAACTTCGTAAGTTCGGCTATTGAGCTCTCTCATGTCAACTACCAACCTGAAGGTTTGTGGATCCGTTGGTTGTGTCCGTTTGTTTGGGACGAGGAAGCAGGGGGAGACACTGGGGCTGAGGGTGGGTTTGATTACTCCTAAGTCTAGGAGTTTGTTTATTTCTGCCCGCATAACTTTTTGGAGGGCAGGAGAGACATGATACTGAGACTGTCATTGTTGAAATAGCCTCGGTTCAGAACGGAGACTGAAGCTCCTGTGTCCAACAACATATGGGTTGGAGTAGAGGCTAAGACTACTTGGAGTAGGGGGACACCCCGGTACAACCCAGCCTTCACTGCTGAAGAGAGATGAGAGGATTTCTGGTGAAGGCTGGGTTGTGCCACCAATTACCTCAGACATTGGGGGTGCTGGAAATTTCTCTGGTTTGAGAGAGGTCAGTCTATTTGGGGCCTCCACAGTTAGTGACATGAGTGGTGATGGTCTGACTCGGCCAGGCCGATCAGTGGCTGTACACCTATGTGTATGTTTGGGAATATTTTTAGCAGATGGCTGCTGAGGGAATGTTGGTTTGGAAGTTACTGAAGACAAATGTAGTCTGCGCAACTGATCCTGTACTTGGGCCAAAGAAACTTCTGCATTAAGTTCCGCTTTAGTTGATGGTTTGGTGGAAGAGACGAGCTGGGTGCGTGTGTGAGCGTTGAGTCCCACCAAAATAGCATCAACTAGCGCCATTTCGTCGTCAAGGGAAGCTGGCTGTGGACATATATACGAAATGTTTCTGTGGGACCCTGGGGGCGGTAGAGATATCTATGCTGCAGGAAGGGTAGGACAGGTGCATTGAAAAAATCTCCCCCAAATTTTGCCAGAAAGGATAGGTGTGAAACAGTCGGTGGTGTACATGACACAAGAAAGTCAGTAATATAAGAAAAATGGGGCTTCAGTGCTAGGGCCTGGATCATGTTGGGGAATAAGTCTGGAGCTAAGTTAACTAGTTTCGAAAACTCTAATATAAAAAGATAGGCAGACTCGCAGTTATCATAATAAAAGGGAGGGAGTTTGTTTAATTGTTGAGAGGGTTTGTGGGAGATGATATCGCCACGTCAGGGCTGGTGGTGGCTGGGATGTGTCAGCATTCATATCTAGTGCCCTACACTCAGAGCATTTGTAAGTTGATGACAGTCAAGTGGAATCTTTTTCCAATTCCTATAAGTAGTGTTGGCACAAGAAGGGTGAAAGATCCTTACACAAAATGTGCAAAAGACAGGGTTTGCTCGCTGGTCTTCGGGTAGTGGTACATTGCATACATTACAGGGATCCACATCCGTGTCGTAGAATCTTGGGGGTTTCAAAGATGCTGAATTAATATTTAGAAAAAAAGCAGTTGTTTGTTTTAGGGACTCCATGGCTGAAAACTGAACGATTTATTGTCATTAAAACTATGGAAATTCTGTCCGCACTACTCACCCTTTGCTCTCCTTCGATGACAAGTGGTTATCGATGTTATTCGACGAATTGGGCGTAACAGGGGAAGTCAGAGAGCACAATTGGGACGAACCGTTCGTTTGCAAAGGCTCGGTGGCTGATGTTGAGTGCGATTTCAGGCTCTTCTTCAGCTTGGCTTCTATCCTGTGGATCGAGTCTTCGCTTTTCTTCGACTCCTCTTTCAACTTTGCAGTGCGAGCGAGGATCTCGGGGTTTTCGATCATGAGCAAGTCGTTGCCGGTGCCTAGAGTAACCTTGCCGTAAAGTTTCTCCAACACGACGTTCTGTATTCAGAAACAAAGCGGTACTCGACCATGAAAACGAAAAATAAATTGGTTGTCTTACTTACTGAGCATAAATAAGAGATTAAAGGTAAATAAAAAGGAACACAAGGGTCACAAATATGTACAGAAGTTTGAGTAGACTCAAAATTATAGGGACGATCCACTAAACAGACCTCAGAAAGGATCTCGTCAGCTAAGCTTTACTGCAGGCAAAAATTCATCGACGAAATAAATGTGCACACGTTGGGTCGTGTTTACAAAATAGTGACAGGAAATCTCCAGGAGCCTCATGAATGAGGAAGTCGTGGAATCCATTGTGAATGGCTTCTTCCCAACCCATCCCCACAGGGGCACAGATTATAGAAGTGTAGAAAAACGTACGCGACTTTGTTTACCAAAGGCTAATTGAAAACCCGATTGGAGCATTGAAAAACAAAAAAGTGCCTGGATCTGACAGCGTACTCAAAATAGACAAACCCGTCTGCACTCAGCTACTTCTGAGGAGGTATGCTTGGCAGTTGGGACGAGAACCACAATCTTTCAGGCAGAGGTCCATGCAATCCAATTGTGTGCTGAAGAAATGCTGAACAAGCATCTCAACAAAGCCAAAGTATGTATTTTATCAGACAGTCAGGCTGCCTTGAAGGCCATTGCTTCATACACTATAAGTTCGAAGCTGGTCTGGGAATGCCTGAATACCCTCAAAACAGTGGCCCACAAAAATCGGGTCACCCTTCTCTGGATTCCCGGACATGAAGGTCATGAGGGTTATGAAACTGCTGATCGTCTTGCCAAAAGATGATCAGAGTCCCATCCAATAGGGCCGGAACAGATCCTGGGAACCACCAAAAGCTGTTTGCAGAACGTGGCTTACAACTGGGAAAGGAATGAGCGAGTAAGATACTCCCAGCAGAACCTCCCAGGTCTAAGACAGGCATAACTATTTGTGACGTTCTCAAAGAGACGGGATAACGAACTCATCACTATACCTAAAATTTTCGTCAGAATACTTGTGGGTCTGCTAACTTCGATATCACCTAAAGACGATAGGCAAACTACTCGTAACAACGGACATCTGCCGCTTCTGCGATATGGAAACGGAGGATGCCGAACATATCATATGCTGTGAAGCATTGGGTCGAGCTAGATTCACAACCCTCGGAAGTGATGACCTAGCTCCTGTCACCATCTCTAAGGTGACCTACACCGACCTTCTCTACTTCGCCAAAAAGTGGGGAGAAGGGGTGTTTAGTAAACCCTTCTTAGTAGGCTAATATAGCCTGGAGGCAATCCACAATAGACCTCGTTAGGTCGCAGTGGAAGGAGTTTGTGAATCAACTCAATAAAGACCTCCTACTTAACATAATAATTAAAAAAAAAAAAACTTGGCACTGGGGTCTTTGGCAACTGATTAATTACCTATCAGATGCGGGATGAACACGAGAAAGAACAGAACCTCGAATTGATTTATCGCCCACCCTTTCATTGATTCGACAAGAAGATATTTACAAAGGGACGCTATTTCAGAATCTGATGCATGATGGTAAGACTATGATGGTTTTATTCCTCACAAAATTTAAAAATAATTACGAAACTAAACTAACCCGTTCATGGTCGGAGATCGGCCTGCCGATTTCTTGGCTAGAAAATTCCATGTAGGCCGTCGAGCCGTCTCCAGAACATGCCATCAAGAACTGACCGTTGGAAGACCAACCGAGGTCGAGAACTGGCGAGCTAAATAAGTCTTTTATAACCTGTGAAAGAAGAGTCAAAACTGAATTAGGTATATTGGTACCTTGAATATCCTGAATAGGTGATAATTGGTGCCGTGGGTAGTTTGTAGTAAGAGAACAGTTATGATAATCATCTTTGAATAAATAAAAACAGAAAACAACTGCAAATTTCCATCGTCACTACCATAGTGACGTCATAGATCAAGAGATGGATGAACAGATCGAGTAAAGCTATACCAATACGGCCGCTACTAACGGATGCGTACACGTATAGCTAAGCGTCTACTTCGTTGTCATATCGTCGCTCCTCTACCAAAACCGCGAAACTGAAAACTGAATTATATCCTTCAGGGCACTTTAGGACATTTAACATTGTAGTGTAACTCCCAAGTACACGTTTTTCTCGGCTTCAAAGAAAAATATTTGAAATTGCGCGGGACCGCAGTTTCAAGTGAGAAAAAATAAGGATTTCAGCTTCGTGCAGCTTTGACCCCGTTCGGCCTAAAGCCCGCACGCTTGTCGCTTCTCCGATATTAGTGGCTGTGGCGCGTCATGGCGTCATTCTAATTTCCGAGTCGCGTGATTCTCCTTCAATATTTTCACTCTCCGAGTTTTTTCCAATTTTATGCTTTTCAGTGGTTGTTTCCAACTTAATTTCGTATAAACACGGGTTGTTGAACTTTTTTTGTGAAAGTTTTTTCCAAAGTTGAGGCTTTGGATACTTCAAACGGGACATGTTTCGGCCGGGTCCCGCATCGGCAGGGACGTCGTCACGTCGGCGCCGTCTCAGCGATAATGGTGAGTCAGAATATCAATCGGAAGACGACGGATCGGATTACGGACGAGGTCGAAAACGTTTTAAAAACACCAATCGGCCAAGGCGACCCCGATCACGAGGTCCGCGGCGACGTCGTTGGGCCGACATTTCGTCCCAGTCGGACGATTCGGACGATCATTTCGATCATTCCGAACATCATTCCGGAACACTGATTCAGGCCCCGAGCCTGCGCGGTGGCGGAGTCTATGAGGGTGTGCTGTCGCCGCCCCCAAACTCCCCGGAATTTGCAGGGTTTTCTCCACCTGCGGAAGGCGTAATCCCCGTACGGGTAAAAGTGGCAGATGTTTCTCCACCTGCGGAAGGCGTAGACCAGGGTGCGGAGGCGGCGACAGCGGCCCCTGATTTGGACTTGGTTCCAGGTTTACTGGAGGCGCTCAGAGAAAACCCTTCAATACCCCCGCCCCCAGCGCCGGCTCTGCACAACAGTATTGCAAATAGGTGGTCGCACCACCTCAGCCACGGCCTTCCTTTGGAAAGTTTTAATAAACTCAAGGAAACTTATGTTACGCCATCAAACTTGCCGCTATTATCGCCGCCCCTTTTGAATATGGAGTTATCGGCCTCGATTGGCAACACTCAGAAGACTGTAGACGCACAGTATGTCAGTTTGCAAAAGCAGTGTGCGGTGGCAATCTCCGCATTGGGGATGGGTCTCACAAAAGTGATTGACCAAGGAGCAGAGGGGGATGCGTCTTGGGGCCCGAGCTACCAGCACCTATGTGACTCAGGTCGGGCGCTGACGGCCATGTTCTATGATATAAATCGAACGAGGAGGAAGCTGATTCAGAACGCTTGCTCAAGCGCTTTAACCATCATCTCTCGGGATGTCCCTCCCACTCAGTGGCTATTTGGAGACGACCTGAGCGCCCGTTTCATGGCCCACAAAGGAATGGAGTCGAGTAGCAAGAACTTGGTGGCGATGGTAAAAGACAAAGGCTCTTCCAAATATCCCCGACCTCAGCAGCCACAGAGGCAAGTAAGCCTGCATCAGCGAAATTTGGGAAACGGGAGGGGCCGGGCTGTTCACAGGGGCGGACAGACCCACTATCGGCCAAAGCCTCAGCTACACCATCAACCAGCCAAACAGCAATCATACAGCAAGGGTCGAGGTGGACATCGACTATCATCCAGAGGTCCGCAGCAACAACAGCCCCGGCAGTAGTGGATGTGGAGTCTCTAGCAGCCCCTACCACTCCTGCTTCACAGGTAATTCAGCCCCCTATTGGAGGCAGATTACAACATTTTTGGAATAATTGGCATACTGTAACGGATAGTAATACCATTCTTACCTGGTTATGTGGATATGTAATTCCCTTCCATACCATCCCAGTTCCGAGGCCGCCTAATGCCTGGCAGATGCCTGTTAATATTCAACACAAAGAGGCTTGTACTCATATCATTCGAGGGTTCCTGGAACGGAACATCGTTCAACGATGTGACCCCCACCCCTCACAAGTGGTTTCCCCACTGTTCTTAATAGACAAACCCTCGGGAGACAAGCGGTTCATTTTGAATCTCAAATATTTGAATACATTTATAGATGCCCCACATTTTAAATTAGAGGACTACAGAACTATGCGGGATCTCATAACTCCAGATTGTTTTGGAGCTACAATAGATCTGACGGATGCTTATTATACTTGCCCAGTAGCTGAGGAATCTAGGATCTACCTACGATTTTCATGGCAAAACAACCTGTACCAATTTACGTGTCTACCTATGGGTTTGTCCATTTCGCCCTATGTTTTTACAAAACTTTTACGACCAGTATTGTCAAAGTTGAGATCTGAGGGTGTAAAAATTGTCAACTACCTTGATGATTTTGGCATAGTAGGTACATCTAAAGAGAATTGCGAATTGCAAGTACAACGAGTTCTGAGTCTTCTCAGACATCTGGGTTTCATAATAAACGAACAAAAATGCAATTTAGTGCCCTCACAACAATTTACCTTTTTGGGGTTTCTCTTTAACACTGTCAATATGTCGATATCTCTACCGTTCAAGAAACAGCTTGGAATACATAAGCTCTTACGTAGCTTTGTGGGGAAGTCGCATTTTAAAATTCGAGTTTTCGCACAGCTGATTGGAACATTAGTAGCGGCTGCCCCCGCGACACCGTATGGTAAATTGTATATTATGCACTTGGAGGCAGCGAAAACGCGTATGTTGTCAGATCATGGGGGTGATTTTGATGCTGTGGTGGCGTTTCCGGCTTCCATTTCCAGGGATCTACATTGGTGGTCGTCAAATATTATGGATATTTCTAACAGATTGCATAATGACGATTTTTCACTGACACTCTGGACAGATTCTTCCTTGTCTGGGTGGGGTGCGACCGATGGCACGCAAAAGGTTCAGGGTTGGTGGTCAACAGAGGAGGCCACCTGGCATATCAATGCGCTGGAGCTTAGAGCAATAGAATTAGCTCTACATCATTTTTGTCGCTCCACCTTTGGGGCTCGAATCCTCATTAGAGCGGATAACACTACTGCCATCTCTTGTATCAACCGACAGGGTTCGATACGCTCCTCTCGATTATGTCAAATTACGAGGAACATTTGGGAGTGGTGTCAGAATAGGAGGCTTTTCATTTTTGCCTCATATATTTCATCCGGGGATAATTTTGTCGCGGATGAGTGTTCTAGAGTCCTCCCGAGCAATGTAGAATGGTCATTGAACAACACAGCCTATCAAGGAATACTTTCAAAGTTTGGATCACTAGAAATAGATATTTTTGCTTCAGCCGCAAATGCTAAGTGTACTTCCTTTGTGTCATGGTACCCCGATCCTAGGGCAGTGGCCATAGATGCCTTCACACTATCGTGGACACGCTGGTATTTTTACGCTTTTCCACCTTTTGTCCTTATCTTGAAAGTGTTGAGAAAAATCATAGCAGAACAGGCAACAGGCATGGTGGTGGTGCCAGATTGGCCCTCTCAACCTTGGTTCCCCGTTTATTTTGAACTTTTGTGCTCCAGTCCTATCTATTTTAAACCTGACAGAAATCTGTTACTTTTGCCTTTCAGGGATCAACCCCATCCCCAATGGGAATCGCTCACCTTAATAGCAGGGAAGTTGTCCGGGAGGCCTTCAGAAAGAGGAACATTCAGGCTACAGCGGTAGACACCATGTTATCGGCGTTATCCTCGTCCACTTATGCTCAGTACAATGCGTGTTATCGTAAGTGGTTTCAATTTTGTTTCGATAGAAACTGGGATGCATGGAGGCCTCAAACTCTTCAAGTTATTTCATTTTTACAGCACGTACTGGAGACTTCTACAGTATCGTACTCCACTATAAACTCATATAGATCGGCCTTGTCTCTCATCGCTGAACAGTCCATGGGGTTAGATCCTTTACTAAATAGATTTCTTCGGGGGGTTTCGGTTTTGCGTCCACCCTCAGCTAAATATAATGTTACCTGGGATCCACATCTAGTGTTGACCTACCTGGAAAAACAGGTCACAGACATGCAACAAATTGCTTCAAAACTAGTGGTTTTGCTTCTCCTGGCAACAGGACAGCGGTTACAGACGATAGCCTCAATTCAGGTTTCCGAGGTTTCCTTCAGGGACTCAAGCCTCAGGATTTTCATTGAGGGGAAGCTAAAAACCTCAGGTCCTTACCGACAACAACCTTTGATTGATATTCCCTTTTTTCCTCAGCGCCCACTTTTATGTATAGCATCACTCATGAATACCTGTCTCTCACGGAAAAGAAACGGGGTAAAGATAATAAAGCTCTTTTCATAATTTCAAGGGAACCCTTTTCAGCCGCCTCACGACAGACTATCTCAAAGTGGGTAGGGGTTGTGTTGAGAGAGGCAGGGGTAGAGGAGGTGTTCAAACCTCTCTCTACTAGACATGCTGCTGTATCCGCAGCCAAAAGAGCGGGGGCATCATTGGATGCCATTTTCAGTTCGGCAGGTTGGACGGCTAGGTCACAGGTTTTCGCAAAATTTTATAATAGACCCTTGGCTCAGCACAAAAATATATTCCCCCACATTTTCATGGACAATCGACCACAATCTGCCTCTAGTAACAGTCATACATATACAGGTTTTTTCGTTTGACGAGCCTTCTTCCTTTCCTTCGGAACTCAATTTTTTTTTTCAATACGTCATATGAAGAACCTCTCATCTGTGTAAACTGGACATCTTTATTACCTTTTGTTGGGACGCATCTAAACAATTTGTGTTATACACCTTTTTCATATGTTCATTGGGTTTACCAACAAGTTTGAATAGACTGATAAAAATCCTATTTACTTATGTGACTATAATTTGTGTTTGAATTATGTTTGGCGCTGTACCCATTATGCCACAATAGGGTGTTATGTCATTTTTGGTTATATGTCTTATCTGAGTGACAAACTCACCCGTTTTTTGCCATGCGCTGTAAGGCAATGACAAGCCTTTAATTACTCATAAGTATTTTGGTATTGGTTTATTTGACAATACAAGATAGTTCTATATAAAATTATGTTATGTGTTTTAACTTGACAGGACTACCTTATCCCCTCTCTACTATCTTTCATGAGAAAGGGGGGGGGGTGCAAATAAGGACCCAACATACGGTAGAGCGCAACCTTACCTAGCAGCCAGAAGGGGTAGAAAAAGTCCACAATAAGGGATTTACAGATAAGTGGTTTCATCAGTGCTGCTGCATGGGAAGAGAAATTCTGAAATTTTGGGTCTTCCTCTTGAATTTGGGTTGCAGCTCACCCCAGTTTAAGAATAGTCTTTAAACATCTACAATGTTAAATGTCCTAAAGTGCCCTGAAGGATATAATTGAAGAATAAACGAACTTGTGAAGTTCATTCATAATTATATCCGGAAGGGCACTTTAGGACATTTAGGCCCACCCATCCCAGCCCGTATCATAAGGAGGCTGGGGTGAACTGCAGAACCAGGTCCTACGGGTCTTTGAACGAATGACGCCATGACGCGCCACAGCCACTAATATCGGAGAAGCGACAAGCGTGCGGGCTTTAGGCCGAACGGGGTCAAAGCTGCACGAAGCTGAAATCCTTATTTTTTCTCACTTGAAACTGCGGTCCCGCGCAATTTCAAATATTTTTCTTTGAAGCCGAGAAAAACGTGTACTTGGGAGTTACACTACAATGTTAAATGTCCTAAAGTGCCCTTCCGGATATAATTATGAATGAACTTCACAAGTTCGTTTATTCTTCAATTATTGTTTTTCAGTAGAGGCTTCCAAACTTACACAGTAACTTATTATCGTTACAGATTATAAATACTTCGATTGTTGCACTATTTTCCTCACCAAACTGAATAAGTGTAAATAGGTTTCACTCCATCAAATCATCATGAACAACCTATATGACCTCACAATGTCCTTAAAAACGCAGATTCGTGGTTTTGGTGGAGTAGCAAACGGGAAATCCTTGCAATAGCCATAAATTCTACAATTTCCATCCTAATTCGATGAAATTGATTGTTCGGATTGGGGTGTAGATTTCCCCATGAAACTCATGGCCCCCGGATTGATAGTAATCTACTATGAAACGAATATAATAAACAATAGAGAGTTCCTAGTAGGGTCGATCCGGCGCGCCGGAACCGGATCGTCCGCCATGTTTTCAATACGGCGCGCCGGATTGCCTCCTAGTGACGTATTCTACCGTAATAATACGGCGCCGTATCGGATACGGCGCGTTCTTATCACAATTCGGCGCCGGAAAAGAGAGTATGTGTGTGTAATACGTCACGCCGTATCTAAACCCACTAGAAACTCAAAAAGGCGCTATGTCCATCCATCTTCCAGATTTTTAATTTTTTTTTTAATTTCAGAAAACTCAAATTCAACAATATTGTTATTGACCTTCTTGACGATTATAGCTTGGAAATTTTTTGAAGAATTGAAGAGTTTAGTGTAGTAAGGCATTATTTAGGAATTGTGCACTGGTGAAAACATATCGACAGTGAACTTGCAAAACCATGTAAGTCCGATTTTTTTCAAAAATAAGGATATTAGCTATTTGGATAGAATGAGACCCCTTTGATCCATCAAACGGAGCCAAACTGGCAAAAACTCGACTATCTCTTCTCTATGCGTCAAAAGCAACAAATATGAACCAACGTGTTAAGTCCACTTTGAAGCAAGTTTTTCTCGTTTCCTGTAAAATTTCTGGAAAACGACTTTAGCTATTTGGATAGAATGAGACCCCCTTGATCCATCAAACGGAGCAAACTGGCAAAAACTCGACTATCTCTTCTCTATGCGTCAAAAGCAACAAATATGAATCAACGTGTTAAGTCCACTTTGAAGCAAGTTTTTCTCGTTTCCTGTAAAATTTCTGGAAAACGACTTACATGGTTTTGCAAGTTCACTGTCGATATGCGTTTTTCTGAAAACTCCGTTTTTGGACATATCTCCTTTGTGCTTTAAGGTATCGAACTGTTGCCGAGGTTACTACGCAACAATCGCGAATCTCATGCTTGTGGTGATGAGGACTACGCCAAACTCGTGAATCTGTCAGATTCAAAGGAGCAGAGGAGAAAAACATTTTTCAGCAGATTCGTGGAATTGATACCTCTCAAATAACCACGTTCTAGTGGAGTTAGAGAGTTCAAATGAGGAATTTCACTATGTCGGAATTTCCTATTTTTGACCCCAAAATCGGATTCAGCACCTCGAAAAACCTCCTAAGGCAAACTTTCAGCCCGAACTTCCTAATTTTACGAATAAACAAAACAGTGTAGAATATATGAATGTTTAAAAAAACCGGGAAAATGACGTCATCCAGGAATAGTTCATTTACGGCCGCTTGAAGCACTGAGATCGAGAAATCCATAGTCCCCAGATGCAAAATTTCACGAAACAGTAAAGTTCGAAATCGAAAAACTGAAGAAAAAAATAGATAAAGCAAGATGGGGAAAATTAGGTTTCCCCTGTTTTTGTTTGATAACTTTTCTCTTAGAAAACACGATTTCGTCGTCCCAATGGGCAACACTGGGAGGAGACGGCGATACGAACAGCCCAATCAGCGAGCGTTCCCGCTTCACGTCCGTTTTCCCGTTTAGTTTTGAAATAAAAAATTTTGATTGTCTCCCAAAAATAACAGGAGACTTATTTTCCGACATCAGCCCGATTTTCATCTATCCCACACCATTAACTATTCAGGAAAAATGCAAACAGAATTCGGTGAAATTCCTCATTCCTTGAGGAGATACTTGACCAAAGTCACCAAAGTCAATGCTTAGCCCGATTTTCGAATTTTTGCAGTTTCGCGGTTTTGGCAGAGAGTAGTTTTAGAGTTTCGTGGTTTTGCTAGAGGAGCAACGATATGATCCATTTTTAACATTTAATTTTTTAAAGCAGTTTTGAAATTGAATCAGGCTTACATTTATTGTCGGTCGGGGTCGATATAGAATGGCAAAGACTAGTAGTCTTTAAAAAGAGGAAGAGGAGCTCCATCCTCTAGGCCTAAACACCTAATTTCCCTCCTGGAGCCTCGGAGACGTAATTATTATTATAATATTAGACGATTGACTGCTGACGCACATTGCTCTTATAGGTTTCTTGTAGTAGGAGCAAAGTTATGAAAACAGAAAACAATAGGAAATTTCCTCACTCAATACGATGGTGACGTCAGTCTTTAAATGGGTAAACAGGTCCAAGGAAAACAAAATGGCCACTACTCGGATTCGACTAATTTCAATGCCTAAGAACAACAATATTCACCGTGCTGATACCTACGTAGGTTGCACTTACCGTAAGAGGTCTTTCCATACCCGTCATCCAAACTGATACGGAAAGGTCGCGCGAGCCCAAGGCACAGTTGCAAGTATGTTGGTTTTTGCCTTTTTTGGTGGTTTCAGTGATGGCCGGACTGTATCGCTACAAACACACCCGAAAAAAAAGATAAATAACGAGAAACGTGAATTGGCAATAATTGAGTTGAGAGCGAAACAACAAAATTGATAGAAAAAACAAAAGATAAAGCATACAGTTAAGGGGGTCTCAGTCGGTCGCCGTTCGTTCCTCGCTCCGGGTAAGTATTTCTCTCAATTACCAGGGCTCAACATTTAAAAGTTGTATCTGAATTTGAAATAAAGGATTTTTGAAATTCAACAGTGTATCTGCCTAGCGAATTGAAAAACTAAAATATTGCCGCTGGAATCATCAAAATCAAACTATAATTGCCGGCGAAAAGTGGGAAAATCCGATTATTCAGTTAGGTTAAGCAATCTTTTAGTTTTCCAATTCCCTAGGCAAATGTACTAATAAATTTCGAAAATCCTTGAAAATTTCAAATTTAGGTACCTACGTTCTTATAATACAGTTTTATATTGTAAGACAAGGGGAAAAACAAGGTTCTCAAGGACCAATTTTGATGAAATTTGGTACATCGGCTCCATTTGAGGTCTAGTAGTGCCCCGAAACGTTTGGTTATTGTGAGTCACTTCTAAGGGGTAAACATTTTCAAAACGCCCTAGCCCCGAATTTTCAATATACAAGTATTGTTTTTTTAAATTAATTTAAAACAACGATTTTAAAGATTTTTTCGATACATTTTTTGCGAGTTTTCCCGCAAGGTTGATTAAGTTGATTAATCAGAAACACGAGTGCGAATCGCACAAAAACGTTCGGAGAAGAGCCACATTTCAGTTGATTGAATCTTTTTTCGTTTGTTCGGATAGAAGTTCATGTCACTCACTTGTGGTTGCTTAAGGGGGTCTCATTCGGTCGCCGTTCGTTTTTAGTATTTAGCGACATTGAAGGCGCAAAAACTTAAAAAGTTGTACCTACATTTGAAATTTGAATTATTTTAGAAAGTTATTAGTGCACGGACCTAGGGAATTGAAAAACTGAAATATTGTCGCCGGAATCATCAAAATCGAACAATAATTGCCAAAGAAAAACGCTGCAAATTATTACACAATGGTTTATTATTTTTCTATATTGATCACTCGTCTGCAAAGCCACCAACCATCCAATATGAAGAAAAACATCGATCGCATTTCGGTCAGCTAAAATTTGAAAGAAGATCTTTTGCGATTCACACTCGTGTTTCTGATTTATCGTACGTAAAACCCTTAAATTCTCGTAGAGAGCGAACGGTTTGTCCTACAGAGCTCCGCGAGGGTATCAAAAAATTCTAAAAATTCTATAGAATCCTAAATTGAAGGAAAAACAATACCTTTATATCAAAATTTTTTGAGTTAGGGCGTTTTCAAAATTTCAAAATTGACTTTGGAACCCTTAGAACTGACCTACATCAACCAAAATCTTCGGGGCACAACTAGACCCCAAATGGAGCCTACATACCAAATTTAATCAAAATCGGTCAATGCTAAGTGGCAAAAATGCCGCGTACGGCGGACGGACGGCCAAATTTTTATTCGATTTTTGGATTCTACGTTCCTTGATGAAACGTAAACCATCAAATTTTGAGGGGGTGTTAAAAATTTTTTTTTCTTGGTCGATTCCAAAGGTTCATTATTGAAAATAATAAACCAAAATGGGAAAAACTACTGAATAAACGGTGTTTCCCATGCGTTTCCCATATTTCTCTGGCAATTATCGTTCGATCTTGATGATTCCAGCGGCAATATTTCAGTTTATCAATTCCCGAAGCCCATGCACTAATGAATTAAATTCATTAACTTGCAGTTTTAAGGATTTTAGAAATTTTCTAAAATCCTTAAAAACTGCAAGTTAGCTACATTTTATGGGAAAAACATAACTGAATTAACGGTTTTTTCCATTTTTCTCTGGCAATTATTGTTCGATTTTGATGATTCCAGCGGCAATATTGCAGTTTTTCAATTCCCTAGGGCCATTTATTTACTAATGAATTTCTAAAATCCTTTTAAATTTCAAATTTAGGTACAACTTTTCAAGTTTTTGCGCCTTAATTTTCGTGAAATACTGACCCGGAACGAGGAACGAACGGCTACCGACTGAGATTCCCTCAACCAAGAATCAAATCAATTGAAGGCACCCCACAACTTTGGGATGACGATGTTTAGCTGGTAGGAACTTTCAGTCAAGATAAACTTTGTTGTTGACGCTGAGCGATATGGTTAGTGACGATTAGATGCGATATTTAACATCGAAAGGCAGTATCGATATCGCTGATATTGATAGAATATCGAAAGAAAAATTCAGATTTTACTGATATCGAATATGTTTTTGCAAATTTTTGAAATCATTATCAGTGATATCGATATCGAAAAAAAATTACTGATTGTACCGATATCGGTTATGTTTTTGCATATTTTTTAATCAATTTCAGTGATATTGATAGAATATCGAAAGAAAAATTCTGATATCGAATACTTATGTTTTTGCATATTTTTTAAAAAATCAATATAAGTGATATTGATATCGAAAGAAAAATAAGTATTAATACTTTCTAAGTATAATATAATAAGTATTATTGTAAGTTAATATTATAGTCAGTATAATACTTACTCATTTCACAAATATTAAATATGTTTCCGCATATTTTTTCATCAATTTGAGTGATATTGATAGAATATTGAAAGAAAAATAGGTACTGTTTTCTCCTATATCAGTTTCGCATTTTTTTTATTTTATCAATATCAGTGATAGAACATCGAAAGAAAAATCGAAAAGAATACTGATTTCACTGATATCGAATAAGTTTTAGCATACTTTTTGATCAATATCAGTGATATCGAAAGAAAAATATAAATATCGATTATGCTTTTGCATAGTTTTTAAAAAAAATCGATATCTAAACATAATGCCAGTTAGAATTTTACTCGTAAAAAGTTGTAATAATACATATTACAATAAATTGATACAAAACAGAAATGGCGAACGCGAAATCGAAACGTGTCCCTCTTCCCATATCGATTATGGAGGACTGTCTGTCGGCCATAGTGGATTGTCATGTTATATCAACATTGTTGTTTATGGGTTGCGTTCGTCTATTTACTTTTGGGTTTTTATTATTTTTCATATTTTAGGGGAAATTGATAAATTACAGTGGGAAGAAATATAACCATCCTAACCGATATTTCATTTCTTTCGGTATCCATATTTTCCTTTCGATATTCGATAATATCGCAAGAAAAATATCGATACAAATACCGGAAATATCGAAGCAAAAAACTCGGCGCTTTGCGCCTCGGCGGGGGGCTCCGCCCCCCTGCACCCCCGGTTTATTTCTTTTTCCATACTCTGTATGAAATCATAGGAACACAGAATGTGTTTTTGCGATGCTAGTCATCCGTTAAATAAAAAACAACAATAATAAATGTGGAGTCTTTGGCAATAATAAAATAAATAATTGTTAGACATTTAATTTGGTCTACAGCCCTATAAATGTTATATAAATATAACTACCCCTATAAATATAAATATATAAAAAATATATAACTACCCTAAAAATATATAACTACCCCTATAAATATAACCCTATATGTTATATAAATATGTAACTACAAGAAAAATACTATATAAATTGAGAGCTTTCCAACGAATGGTGAACAATTTCTGTGCAATCAACACTGCGGGAGTTCTATTTCCTTACCAACGGCTTGGTTGCACGTGAAAATCATTATAAAAGGCGCGTAACGGTTTTTTCTGTCGCTTTTTCGTGACGATTTTTTTTCGGTAGGTCATCGCAAAAACACATTCTGTGTTAATAGTGATATCAATAAATATCGAAAGTATCGAATCGTCACTAGATATGGTTGGAGCCACTAATAATGGAAAAGCGCGGTTCTTCGGAGACGGGTGATCTTCACGGAAAAATTATAAAACTTTGTGTTTTATTGTGTAGTATAATTTGCAGCGGTTTTTCTCATTTAACGATCGACTTGGAACATGTTGGACTGAAATTCCAAGACCACAGGCTCACGGGGCTTGAAAGAACGTTTAATTGAGTTGCCGGAGACGCTACCGATTTCAATCACTTCAAATGGAAAAAAACAGGACCCTCCGAGGTCTTAATTTGAATACTGGTTTCACACTTCTGCACCCTCGGTAGTCTTAAACGATATCCAAGGTTCCTCATTTTTCATGTGGTTTTATGAACTACGGCAAAATTTGATAATTATTTAGACCGACACCCTATCTTTTTCAACGAAGGGTAGATTGTACAAGCGAATTCTGGTATGGAAATAATATTTCCTCATATTATGAGCTAACTTACAGCGCAAGTGACTGCGAGGCCATGGCCGACCATGTCTTTCGAGTGGTCCCATCCATCGCGCTCTATGATCTGGGCAGTGGGACCAGTCCCGTTCATTGCATGCGCTGTGACTAAAATCTGACCATCCGGCGACCAGCTAAGTCGAAGGACCATCGTGGTAGGCGTACACTGAAAAAGGAAAAAAAAAACAAAAAAACTGAGTGTTTAGAAATTTGATTGAAACAACTTCATCGCTGAGGAAACTCAATCCAAAGGAAATTAATTTGGTGACAATGAGGCCTGACAGGATCACAAATATATACTTAAACAAAAGTGTTGCATCACCCTGATTTAGGGTCTGTTCCGAGAGGCTGTCTGGAACCAGTTCGGAACCAAACCGGAGCTGAAGAGGGGAGGGGATAGAGGCGAATGGGCTCCTTCTAACCCCTCCGAACCGTTCAGGACTGCCTCTCCGAACAGACCCTAAGTCAGTTTGCATTTTTCGAAAAGTGTTTCTAATTACGTAATTGAAAAAACAGAAAAAAAACTTAATTTGCATTAAATTATCCATTTGAAAATGTTTCTTCTTAACAACGGCAAAAAAATGAAAAATTGGCTTAAAATTGTAAAAAAAATTTATCAGTCGAGGGCTGATGATTTTCATAGAGGACCGTCTACACGCCAACCCGCACAATCCCTGAAAATTTCATCGACATCGGACAATAACTTATAATTATGTAGTTATGCCCGTAACAAGTAGTTTCATGACAGACACAGACAAGAAAACAGAATCGTTCAGGAAGGTCTGAAACGTAAAGCTCGAGTAGAAATTTCGATTTTGTAGAACTTTTTTTTTCTTCAGCCATGAAAAGTGAAAACAAAGCTTCCGCTACCTTGGAAGACTCGAAAAAAAAAAAAACTTCAATACTCTCATTACCACATGCGGCTGTAATCAAAAGCTCACAGTTTCATGCACAATAAGAGGAAAAAAGTGTTTAATGGAGAAAATTATCAAAAATACAGTTTATCTATTCTCGCAGGAGGTGACAGTGTGTCATCAAAAAATTAACTTCCCTCGACTGGGGATCGATCTCCAGATATTTCCGACTAAACTCGGGCTCTCTACCTCTCACCCTAAGAAGTAAATGGACAGAAATCAGCAGAGTTAGCTGATCACAACAATAATACAGAGTACTAATGTGATTTTTCTTTTTAAATATTGTCAATTCTAAGCAAGTTTTCATTTTTTGGCGTTTTCATAATTAAAAAAAAAAAAAAAATTAAAATGGATAAATCAATTCAAACAGAGTTTTTTCTGTTGTTCCAATTTTGTTTCAACACAAACTTTAAAAAAATCCAAACCCTAAAGTTTTTTCGCGTCTATTTCTGACTGAATCAGGGCGATGTAAATTTATTTTTGATGTGACTATAAAAGGACATAACTTTTAGAGCTTTCGATCGCTAAGTACCTGGCAAAATTTTGCGTTGACTAGGCACCTAGTTGTGTCAGAGTAACAACGAACAAATTGATCGAAAGAACGATTAATTCCGTTCCATCGAGTCGCGACTCAGGGATAGCTCTTCAGTACCTACCTATTTTCATACAAGTTCACTTACACTTATGGTTCTAAGCCGAGGATCTAATAAATGTAATGTCTAATGGTTCTCCCCCCCCCCCCCCCCCCAACCATTACATAGAAGAAGAAGAAGAAGAAGAAAAGCATGTTTATTATAGAAAAGAAAAAACCACTGGAAAATCTAAAATAACATGAATAAGGATTTGGCATATTGCCGTCAATCCGAGTCTACCGTTAGATTGAAAAAAAAATACAAAATAGAGTGCCTAAGAGCCATAAAATAAAATAAAAATAAAATAAATAAATAAACTAAAAATATATTTTAAAATTATTCCATTGACATAGATACTTCAAAAAAATGAAACACTTGAAATTAATTTAAAAAAAAAACCATTTTAAGTAATCAGAAATTATTGAATATTCTAATACAATCGTTGGGGTTATTTTCCCCTTTTTTTAAACAATTTCTTTTTTTTTAATATATATACAATAAATAAAAACTCTTTTAAAAATTAAACTGCTCTACCAGAAACTGCCTATATTTTAATGCGTCCCTAACACATCTATACAATTTCATTAATTCCACGTGGTTGGAACTGTTTAAAACCTCAACCACTTCCTCTCCCTCAAAATAACCAAAATATGAAATTCTGAATTCAGACATAACTGGACAACTGCATAAGAAATGAAAAGTATCTTCCTCCTGACCCAAGTTACATAATGAACATTTAGCCTCTTGTTTTCCTCGGGTCCAAAGTCTCGAGTTCAAATTAAGTTGTTCACACCTCAACTTTACTAATAATTTGAATGCTCTCTGTCCCAATCCTTCATTTTTATTTATGAAACCCTGCTGCAGTGATCTGTACAGTGGAAAATTGTCTGAGTTCTGTGAGGAGCTGTAAAACCCTGCTATTTCAGATTCCTTATGTTTGGCTATCAAAATTTCCGTTACTTTCTTCACTGATAGCGGTTGAAAAATAAAATCTGTTACATCTACTCCGTACTTAAAGGCATCCTGTTTCAGGCTAGTAAACCATTTTCTGGTTTACCATTACATAGATAGAAACCTCATTGCTTATAGGATATTATATTCGTCTATCTTTTCCATATACTGCTCGTACTTATGTCTATTTATCATCCTATTTCCTTGGGATGGTTTCCATCAAGGAGAATTTGGGCGAAAATAATAGTTTCTGAGAGTAGAATAGAATGTTATAAGATTATTTTATTAAACTATCACGTTTCATCATTCAGGAGATGCACTGTGAGATGAAGATTCTATAGACTTTCTAACTCAATTTCGTCAAAAAATACGACTGAGGATGTCTTTATCTATTAGAAAGTACACAAATCGACTTACCTGCTCGAAAGGTTTCCTTATTACAGTCTCTGTGCTCCAATCACAAGTCCGCCATATCCTTACAGATTTGTCGTCCGACTGAGATCCTAAATATTTCCCAACGGGGTCCCAGCTAACTCCTTTCACTAGACCAGTGTGTCCTTTGAGGATCGATATAATTTCTAAAAAAAAGAGTTATTCTTAATGAAGTTGATTGAGAACATTACCGAGACATAGGATACATCACCAGTATAACAGTAACAAATTTGGACCGAAATAATTAGCCTTTTAAGAAGGTAAAACGTATGTTTGTTGAGGTCTACGAGTATGATGAAACCATCTGGTGTCACAAGTGAATTTCAAGAGCAATAATTTAAGGTTATGAATAACCACCACGAGCTATGACGCTGCAGTTAGCAGGTTACGTAAAAGGAAGCTAAGATCATTTTTCATCATAGAGTTTCAACGTGAGGGCATGCTGGAGGTCTTTTTTAATGTTTGAACTACGCGCTTTTCGTTACTCATCATATTAGCCTGTCTGTTACCGGGAATCATCAATTTTAAATTTAATTGCATAAATGAGCAATTAAAGATAGAATCAACTAATTTAAAGCACCTTGAAGGAAGATGCATGAGATAAAGACAGTTGAAAAACGCTAATATATTACAAGGCTCAAAAAATTAAGTTAACCTGAAAGTGATGTTTTAAGCATGCGACTGGTGGCGTTACCCTAAGGAATTGAGAAAGATCGTAGCATTGAAGGCTGTCCAGCCTTTGGGGATATCAAAGGCTGTCAAATAATCTAGAGGCCACTGTATGGCAATTCCCTGTCCATTAGACTCCTCGAGGGATGGTCAGTAACGAGTGTTTTGGATGTAAGAAAAGAACGGAAGCTCCCTTTCGGCCAGGAACGGAAACAAAGCTACCAGACCACAGTAAAAAAGATTTCCTTAATTTAGTGGTGCAAACATCTTGCCCGGGTATCCAAGAATGCCAAGACTCGAACCTATCCATGATGAGAAAGGGATCTAAGGGACTTCTTCCAATAACATGAGTAAGTTATTGAGAGCTCAAACCTGGGAAATTATCAGCTCGCCAGACAATAATGGTGTTGTCTACTGAGCAAGTGGCGAGCCATCGGTCGTAGGGCGACCAGGCCATGTCCAGCACGTCGCCATTGTGCGATCTCAACGTGTGCGTGCATCTCCAAGCTTCAACGTTCACTTTGCCCTTGCTCCCGAAAACAGTGTTGCTACCTGAAAGTATAAACCAGTGTTACATAATTTTAAAACCCCATGGTTCGATAGTCTGCAAGGGACCAAGGCCGGTCGACCAGCTCTCAATAATTCGTCTGTAAGAGGGTGATAAGTGATCAGCTTATTGGATCCTGCAGCTTCAAAGTCGATTACATAAATCGGAAGCTATATATTAAAGTAACTCTAATATGAAATAGCCACCAACTAAAGGAGAAACCAAAGTCTTCGGTTTGAACAATCCATCGCCCTTTTCATGAATATACTGACCTAAGGACTTGGAAATAGTCCATATCATCACTAGTTTGTCATCTCCACCGGAGGCTAAATACTTTCCCGAGTAGCTCCATCGGACGCAATTCACACACGCTGAAAAGAAAATTGAATAGGTATGTAAGTCACACAGATAAGTGAAAAATTACAGGGAGTTCGAGTTAACAGTGAACTTGAGATATAAAGAGATACTCTACTCTGCCCATGTAAAACTTCTCAGAGCAGTAAGTTCAGTTGAGTGGTAGATCTTGAGTGACCAGAGCGGTAGAGGAGTAAGAAGAAGAATAGAAGGTAATTAATTTACTGTACAAACCATTCCAGCATCTACTTCACAAATCACTTTAAATCAACCACTTACTTGCCAGTGAAATCAAAACTACTCAACTGAAAATGTTTACACAATTAGATTAATTCTTCTCTACCTGTTTCCAAACTTACCTAAATGATTATCTAATTGGCACAACATTTTGGGAATGGATTCATCGTTTTCTACCCCTTCGTCTATGACTGGGGCCATGTTCCAGATAACTATTCGACCAGAGCTTCCACCTGCAAGAAAAAAGCACAAAATATAACTGGTTGATATAAAAAAGATTGTAAAATTACAATAAAAGGATAATCTGGGCGTGAGTCATCGACAGGAAGGGTCAGGGATAAGGCAAAGGAATGGCAGAGGCGATAGTTAGAACACCTTTACTAAATACCTTCCTAGACTAACCCATGGGAAAACGTCCTATCTCCCTTGCAAAGGCCGCCAGAATTCGCGTCCAGTGGACCTAAGCCAACCTACTCACATAGGGGTTGATTTCCCATTCAAACTGGAGCAACTACTGCACAGCCGCTGGCCGCGTCATGTTGACGCCAAGAATAAATTCTCAAAATTCTCAACTTTTTTTTACGTCAAAATTTTTGGAAAAATGTACTTTTTAATATATGTTGCTGCTACAGCGTTTTGGCGAAAAAAATTTCTCCACCACAGGGGACCAACGCGTTTTTTCCTGCGTTCAAAGTGTTAAAACACCGGAAAGTGGCCAGCCTGCAATCAGTTGGCAGGATTGCAAGGACGTGAAGGGGATTCAGCCAATGCAGGAGGCCAAGCGTTTACCTCGGGAATGAGAACTAAATAAACCACACTGGTTGAGAACTAAAACTTGTATTAAACAGAACTATTAATTAATTTGAATGAAAATTAGAGCGCAGAGATAACTTGGTAGGTAGGTACGTTATAGGAATGTTCTAGGCATCAGGGTCACGGAGGGGCACGTACGCTGTGGCCGTCTTGATCTGCCCTGTGCTTTCATGTTCTATGTTGTTCTTATTTATGATTAATTATGATCGTCCTTGGTCTAATAGTTCATTAACTCTTACAGATCTAATACTGGCCTATTAGTTCTGAATGCAATAACCCATTGAATGTACGAGATGATCTAATATGGTTCATTCTTAGGGAACTAATTTGTTGGTAAATGGGACTACTTTCTCTTTGGGCCAATCGCCCAATTTGGCGCTCAATTTGGGCGGGAAGGTCCAAACACCAAGAGCAAACCACCTCCCTCCAGATCATTCCCAGTTCAGTTCTCAAGCAATTAGCATCTAGAAGTCGAACAACTTTCTATGTTTTTGATCAAATGGCAAACTCTAAGAAGATATTAACTAATAGCAAAGCTGAGTAGCCATACCTTGCCCTCCGGTAGCTACCCTGGATCCGTCTGGATGCACATCGATTGAACATATCGACATTCCTGAAACAACAAAATAAATATCATGATAACCAAACGAAGAGAACAGACTATTAGGTGATTGCCGAATCGAACAAGTTATGCAAGGGATAGTTGCGAGGTCAGAATTCCATATTTTTGACGTCAGATTCAAATTTACAGCACTTGAAAACCCTGTTACCAGTTTTCGGTTTAAAATTCCATATAGTTTAGTCGTATTACCATGAGGAAATACCGTCCTCATTCGTGTTGGCGAAAAGAATTTCTCGGTAGAGCACGTTGAGCTCACTGCAATCGAGGACAGATTCAAGTCAGAAACATTGAAATAAGGATGCAAAATAATGGTGATGATTAAATAAACAATAAATGTAAAATATATTTTTTAGCCGCTGCATAATTGAATTTATCTTTTAATGTCACAGTAATGAAGCAAATTTTTGTTGTTTTTCTGCTCTTCCTAGTGTTGTTGCGTTGACCATCACATTTATGACGCTTTCATACGACAGTGTCATAACAGTGCGAGAGCTTTCCTACTTGAATCCAAAAATCCCATTTTTTGAGAGACTCGCTTTTTGAAATTATTTAGGAAGCGTTTATAGGCGTTTTACTTACATGTATGTACTTCAATAGAGATTCAGTACACAAAATTCAAAAACAAAAAAAATCAAGCAACTACCCAATTTGCAAATATAAAAACATTACTTATCTATTATCTGTAAGACCACATAATGAGCAAGTAGAAGTTTAAAACTCCCCAACAATATTGTTCCTAAAACTCGACATACATAGGAGCAAATATAACTCACATGAATATAATTTATCGCAGTGAGACCTTATCGCACCTCAAAAACATCCATCGAAAAATGTGGTTTCTAGCATCTTCCCGGTCAATTATTAATAACTAAATTCTGGGGTCGATTGAGACTTATTACTTACTATACCTACGTAATGACAAATCAAGCCTTATATTTATGTTGAAGCGACGGAAATCGCCAAAAAGCTCCAAAACCTAATGACCATCCACGACCATTTAACATTATTATGTATAATGAAGTGTATCGTCCAAGATTAAAACAATAATTAGCAGACTGAAGTCGTTACTTAACGATAACTAACTATCGTTTAGCACGTTCTGGGATTTTCAAAAGTGAGTACATTCAAATTTGAGGATATCGTTGGAAAAAGTGTTAAATCCAAGCTATCTAGACCAAAACCAAAATCTTTAAAATGAGGCATTTTGAAAACTCCAATCACAAAGTACTCCAATCACAATGTAAAGTTTTACAATTCTATCCAGAACCCCACTGAATCGACTGAGCTCACTCGAAATTTTATATGACGACTACTAACACGCCATATCTCGAGAAATTAAGAGAAAACGTAAACAATATGAAAAAACGGAACAATAAGATGACCGCTAGGGGTGACAATCAGGAGGCAGGATGAATCTTTAATAAAGAATTACTGCATGTAGAACAATCTAAAATACGATTTTCATGGTCAGAGATTTCCTAAATTTACCTGCCAGAATATTTTAACTTATAGTGTAATATCAATTTAAAAAAACGGCTAAAATCAACGGTTTTATGTCAAAATCTTATCAAGTTTTATATTTAGAGCTTTGAAACCCCGCGGAATCGACTAAGCACCCTCGAAATTGTATATTACGACTACGAACACGCCATATCTCGAGAAGTATCGAGAAAATGTAATCAATATGAAAAACGCTGCAAATTATTACACAATGGTTTATTATTTTTCTATATAATCGTCTATAAAGCCACCGACCATCCAACATGAAGAGAAACATCGATGGCATTTCGGTCAGCTTTAATTTGAACGGAGATTAGGCCTCTTTTGCGATTCACACTCGTGTTTCTGATTTATCACACGATTATTATTTTTATGGTTTATTATTTTATTATTTATTATTATTATTATTTTAATGGTTTATTATTTTTCTATATAATCGTCTATAAAGCCACGGAGATTAGACCTCTTTTGCGATTCACACTCGTGTTTCTGATTTATCGTACGTTTATTATTTTTATGGTTTATTGGTTTTTAATGGTTTATTATTTTTCTATACAATCGTCTATAAAGCCACCAACCATCCAACATGAAGAAAAATACTTGGAAAATGTCACCCCACGCATATTTAAGCAAAAACCTCTTTTTTGGCCGGTTATTTGCCCATAACTTCTATACGAATTAAGCGATCGGAATAGTTCGACGTTAGGACCAACTAGACCCCAAATGGAGTCTATGTGCGAAAGATCGGGTTTTTTAGACCGATTCTAAGGCCTTTTATGGCCCGGACGGCGGACGGACATTTGGCAAATTTGGATTCTACGCACCTTGAAACGTAAAGTGACAAAGTTTGAGGGGGGGTTATAAAAATTTTTTGCGATACGATCACATAGGCTTATTATTAGAAATAATAAACCAAAAACGGGACTATTAGATGACCGATCGGGGTGACAATCAGGAGGCAGAATGAATTTTTAATAAAGAATAATTCTTTGCAGTAATTATTACTGCATGTTTAGTAGAACATTCTAAAATACGATTTTCACGGTCAGAGATTTCCTAAATTTACCTGCCAAAATATTTTAACTTTTAGTGTAATATTAATTTTTAAAAAACGGCTAAAATCAACAGTTTAACGTCAACATCTTATTAAGTTTTATATTTAGAGCTTTGAAACCCCGCGGAATCGACTCAGCACCCTCGAAATTGTATATGACGACTACCAACACGCCATATCTCGAGAAGTATCGAGAAAATGTAATCAATATGAAAAAACGGGACAATAAGATGACCGCTAGAGGTGACAATCAGGAGGCAGAATGAATCTTTAATAAAGAATAATTCTTTGCAGTAATTATTACTGCATGTTTAGTAGAACATTCTAAAATACGATTTTCACGGTCAGAGATTTCTGAAATTTACCTGCCAGAATATTTTAACTTTTAGTGTAATAATAATTTTAAAAAAACGGCTAAAATCAACGGTTTAACGTCAAAATCTTATTAAGTTTTATATTTAGAGCTTTGAAACCCCGCGGAATCGACTCAGCACCCTCGAAATTGTATATGACGACTACCAACACGCCATATCTCGAGAAGTATCGAGAAAATGTAATCAATATGAAAAGCAGGGGACAATAAGATGACCGCTAGGGGTGGCAATTAAGAGACAAAAGGAATTGATGAAGCGCAGGTGTGGAGAGGGAGGCGATTGAAAGGGGGCAAGCGCCGCGAGGACGAGTCAAGACGAAAAATGAATGAGGAAATGGGGTTTTGGACGCACCCCCTCTCACTACAATGGATCCCATCGCGACTCGAAAACATCTGTCACGTAAGAAAAAAAAATCGGGTCAGATAATACGTTTAAATTCGTCCCAAAACAATCCGCTTGAAAACGCTATATTACTTTATATAAAGAACATAATAAGATGCACAGAAAACGATCTTCGGTGGACCAATTTTCAAGAGCAAATGTCACGAGAAAAGCCCCGGACACGTTTCTCGCTTCGAAACATGCGCTGACGAACGGTGATCGACAGAAATCACTATCGACCCTCCAAAATTTATTACCTCGACAATAAAAGATAATTAAATTTCGGCACTATGCAAAAAACCATGCCCACGACGTGTGGGTTACGAGCGATAAAATCGAGTCGGATAAAAGTATTTTTATTGGGTGCCTTTCTAAATTCGTTGCAGTCCTGGCAACATGGAGGGGAGTAACGATCAGAGCTTCCACGTTACAAATCCCGTTTGAAGGCCTTTTACACGATCCGGGGGAAATGATTTTACCTTATTGTTCGGGAGAAGAGAAAATTGAAATGCGAAACCCCCCAAAAACCTGACCAAATTCGTTGGAAGGAAGAGACATTTTGGTGGTGAGGATGAAGTTTGAAGCGAATTACGAAGCGGTTCAAGCACCAGAATTCTTCAGGTGGGGTTAGGAATCTATTAATTTTTAGCAGGGGAGAGAACTAGACTTTCTAAAATGCATGCGATGACCCAGTGCAACTGAAAGGGCACAAGGAAAAGCGATACACGGTGTTCTCAAAAACGTAAACAATGGTGATACGAAAGATGTTTTTCACTGGGAGTTTTCATATCGGGGTTTCGAGTCAACAACGACGGGATATACATGACATTTCTGTAGGTACGAGGGACCGTATGTGGACGAAAAAGGCTTGGTAAAGGGGGAATGCTTACCATCATGGTTTATCCAGTCGGGTTTGAACACTTTCATTTTAGTTTTTCACCTCGAAAATCCCGGGCTTCACTGAAAACTCATCCGCGTCCTGGGCGAGGAAGGCATCTCCAGCAGTATCGCGATTACCACGGACACCGAATCATCACATTTTTCAACTAAAATCCGGGAAAATCTTCAGTGGGAGAGCGCTTGGCGGATAGAAAGGGAGAGACGGGCGTTCGTTCATACGGGAACACGGGTTTCCATCAACGAGCCGCGAAACCTCCGGCAAGACTGTTATAAAAATGAGCGTTCGTCTGGAACGGGTTGGCCAACCAAACAACGACAACAGTTGGTGCTCAGTTAAAATTCTCCCTGAAATCAATTGTTTTATCTCTCTCTGAACAACAACTTCATTATTAATTCAATACAAAAACTAATTTTCGTTTCCAAATCCAAAACATTACGAGTTTACAAATAGCTACAACATGAAAAATGTAGATTTCAGTTTTAGAGCGCCAATGTTTCCAGCGGGAGCTACGTGAACTACGTAATTTTGGCGGTAAAATCAAAAAGCCTAAATTTAGGTTTCACTTCCAAATTTTTCAGCGAGTTTATAAAAGCGAAAAATCAATGAGGGTAATTCTCAGAAAAAGCTCAATCTTCCATGCTCAAACTTTGAGTAAGTGAACCTTTACCAAAAAATTTTTAAAAAATCATGAAGTTTCCTGGGAACATAAAGAAGAATTTGTAATGCAAGACAGAGCTGAATTTACAGTTTTTAGTCTCAAATTTCAATTTTGAAAATTTATAGTGCGGCGGTAATGAGAACTTGATTTTTTTTAAGTCGTTGGTATTGAGAATATCGTATTAGTTTCACAATTCTGTTTGAAGAAATTCATGAAGTATCCTGGGAACATAAAGAAGAATTTGTAATGCAAGATAGAGCTGAATTCACAGTTTTTAGTCTCAAATTTCAATTTTGAAAATTTATAGTGCGGCGGTAATGAGAACTAATTCTTTTAAAGTGATGGTAATGAGAAGCGCAGTTGATATTGAGAATATCGTATTAGTTTCACAATTCTGTTTCTACCTTTCAAGCAATTAGCTTGCCCAGTTGGTTGGATAAGATGATTATATTGAAAAATCTCCATTTCTCTTTTCTATGGATTGATAGGGAGGGAATAAATTAACTGAAATCAATGAAAATCACAGTAGTATCAATGTACTCCAAGTAGGAAAAGAACTGTAAAAAAAAATAAAACACTAAGTTAAATGACATTCAAAAAACTCTTTATCAGTCTACAACATAATATATCAATCTTCAACTCTTTGTATTATTTAACTTGACAATTTTGTTAATATTCGTCACATAATTAACTTAATTACACCACAGATTTGTTTCATTAACTGGATAGTAAGTAGTCAAATATTTTTTAAGAAACTCTCGACCATACTCTCTTCTCGTCGATCAGCCTCCCTTTTTTGTTCGCACAACTTTTCAGCTGCGTAAAATGTAGGGCGAGTCATCTGTGAGGGTTACCTAAGGGAAGGATAAGAATTTTTTCATTCTAAGAGCTCAGAATTCGAAAACCTAAAATCGTTTTATTTTTAAAAATTGTCAATTGATACCTAACGTAGAAAATAATATTTATACTTCATCTTTAAAATACTCAACTAACATTTTCTCGTTACCACACGCCTATTATCATTACCACCGAACTTTATTAAGTTAGTGGTAATGAGAATTTGATTTGGTGGTTTGATGTGTGGTAATGAGAATTCCAAATTTGAGAGCTTGCCATTATCGTTCTGTACATACTATATTCCTCATTCTACGCCGTTTGAGAAGGCAATTAGTGGGCTACAAAAAAATGGGATCTAAAAAAAATAGTCACCAACATTGAAAGAGAATCATTGAACTATGGTAATGATAACAATAAATGTACGCACCTGACACGTGACCTTAAACAACCGCTCCTGCTTGGCGGGGCCCCCCTAAATGGCGGTGGCGAGTTCCCTGGCGCTCTGCAGTATTGCCAATACGATTCTCGTCGAAAGTTTGCCAAAATGCCCAGTTGGTCGCTATGGGAGGGAAAATCTTGATTCTTGTGCGGTAATGAGATTTTTTTTCAGATACACAGTTCATTATCACTTGTTGAACCCCCAAGTAAACTTGAAAATAGAAAAAAGCTGTTTCTGTGGAGATTTGTTGGTAGGCTTCCAATTTCACTGAATCTTTTCAACATAAGGACATTTCCCAAGGCTTGGGAGAGAACTTTCATCAGTAAAACAAAATAGTTACAGGCGGTGGTAATGAGAATTGAGTCTTTCAAGACCCAAAAAAATGCATCCATACCGCAAAAATAAATAGTTTTTTGAGCGAGAAGCGCAGGGAGTGGTGAGATGAACACAAGGGGAAAGAAAAAAGCAACCATAGGACTAGTTTGTATGGAGAAACCCTCGAGATACACTAGGCTTGAGCTTTCTGTGAGAATCACCCATGAATGCTCTATTTCAACAGGTAAGTATAAAATCCAGTTAGAATTTCCATTGTTTATTAAAAAATCAACCAGTAAAGCGGAGAAGCGTCGTTTTTAGCACTTCATGAAGGCATCCTCTCCCAAAACGCTGCATGAATTTAATTGAAATTCATAGATCTTATTATTTTTATAGATACAAAGTATTTAAAATAAATTTCATGAACTATGCAAAGTAGGTACCTCGATTTTTTTCAATGTTGAGTAACTTGCAGTAAAAAAAATTGTCAACTATTTAACTGCTATTGTTTCTAAACTAGGTACCTACTTAAAGTTCCTAATGCCCCTAGCCATAATGTAGGTGTGGGGGGCAGTTAGTTACCTCTAACCACGAAATTGAATCTCCTAATCAGGATATGAGTTAAAAAGTAAGTGTAATTGTGAAACGAATAGGTTCATGATGCAGGCACCTACTTATCACAACATAATCAATATGATTACCAGCCTTGGATACTTACCTGACGGACAATTTTTTATTCGATTTTCGGATTCTATGTACTTACCTTGAAACGTAAATCATCAAATTATGAGGGGGGTGGGGGGTAAAATTTTCTTTTTCCTTGCTCGATTCCAATGGTTCATTATTTGGGCAGTTAGTTACCTCTAACCAAGAAATTGAATCTCCTAATCAGCATATGAGTTAAAAAGTAAGTGTAATTGTGAAACGAATAGGTTCATGATGCAGGCACCTACTTATCACAACATAATCAATATGATTACCAGCCTTGGATACTTACCTGACGGACGGACGGACAATTTTTTTATTCGATTTTCAGATTTTACGTACTTGCCTTGAAACGTAAATCATCAAATTATGAGGGGGGGTTTAACATTTTCTTTTTTCCTTGCTCGATTCCAATAGTTTATTATTGAAAATAATAAAACAAAAAAGAACGCTTTGGGTTTACCATGAATATTTCGTTTATCTGGTAACTTTATGAGGTGGAATAATAGCAACGAAGAAAACAGACATCGTAAAGTTTCTGAAATTGTGATTTATTTTTGACAAATAGATATATTATACTGACCTCACATGTTTAAACAAACACAGGAAATTATGAAGTTTCACATTATCGTTTATCAAAATTGAATTGGTAGGCACTTAACTACCATACCAAACCTGCCAAATTTTAGATTTTTATTTCTCCTGGATTATACACATTATACAAACCAATATCTTGAATTCAAAAACATTTAAGAGGCCTGTGAATTTTAGTGCAAATAAAGTTGATTATTCAAACTGAGCACTTAGGTTTGGCATGATGGATTCGACTAAAGTTTTCTCTGGAAAAGCCAAGTAACAGAACGACAAAACGAGAATTTTAATCGTACCGCCAACTTTTCATGGTTGTTCGGGGTACCTATTGTAACCATCTAGAAACATAGTTAAGTATTTAAGATATCTACAAAAATATGGATAAAATAAATTCACTTCAACACGAAGAAGAAATCATATTTGAGAAAAAAAGGTTTGAAATACAATGTAAAATACCTTTTAACAAAATATATCAAGTATAAATAATACGGATGTACCTACTAAAGGAAAACACTGGTAAGGAATAAATCGTGAAAAGTGAATGAGGACTACAGTTGAGTGGTGTGAATTGAAACGTTTGCTGTAGTGATGTTTCTCTTTGGGGAGGAGTAATTAGATGGCAAATCGAATGGAGAGGGGTAACAGGAGTTACAGTGAGAGGAAGAGCCAGGCTGTCGTAGTTACCACCTCTCACATACATTTTCCCTTACAATTAGGTACCCTGTTATCTTTAAGAGTCGTTATAGAGAGAGTGTCGTTGAATACTTGTTAAATTAGAGGGGAAGAGAGTTCTAGTGAGCGGAAGAGCTTTGCTGTTTATTACCTTCCTTTCCCACGTACCCTGTTCCCGTCCAAGTACCATGTTACCTTTAAGAGTCGTTGCAGAGAGGGAGTTGGATGGTAAATAAAGAGGTGTAACAGGAGTCCTAGTGAGAGGAAGAGCCCCGCTATCTCAATCACCAACAAAAGTACCCAAGGTTCAAATTCACTTCACACCACTTGATAGTAAATCTTTGAACATGAAAACTCACTAATAGGAAAAAAATACCTATTTCTAAAAAAAATAAAGGAGTATCTACCTTACGATTACTTTTGTACTTCATACTTCAAGTGATCGAGACTACTGTCACGAGGTAGGTATGAACCTAAAACACGAAATACCTACTTCACAACCACTGAAGTTAGGTTGGCATGGTCCACTGCGGGAGCAACCGTAAAATGATACGAAAATCCCACTAACCCACGTCTGTCAGTCTACCACAGAAACTCTGCATCCCTTTGGCACATTCATCCGGAGAAGATAGAACTACTTATCACTTACCTTCGGGAAATTCTCCCCTCAAAAGTGGCATAATTTAGGAGAGTCTAGCCCCCAGAAAGTGTTGTCGGGTTTCAGTGCTACCTACTGCCACTTCAGCGAACTACCATCATTATCAGCTCGATGTGAGCGTGGTCAAGCAGCATTTCTGAAAAGTAGGCTTACCTCGGCATTACCGCTCATTTCTAAGTTTGGTGGCTCTACTTCCCTGCCTTTTTAAATTGCGAGGAAAAGGAAATTGTTATTGCATTTTTGTGTTTCGAAGTGACGAATCAAGCAAAATGCATTATTATAGTGGAGATAACTGCAAGTCTATAATCTTGGGATAACTGCAAGTTAGAGGAGCGACGGTAATGCGGTCGCGAGCGTGATCACCTGATAAGATATCAGAAATGGTAGTTCGTTGAAGTGGCGGTAGGTAGCGCTGAAACCTGACAACACTTTCTGGGGGCTACACTCTCCTCATAATTTCCCTTCTACTGCAGCTGAACATCCATTTTGAATCAGGAACACGATTGATTCTGTTCACTAAGATTTCACCAGTTAGTACGCAGATCCGCCACAAGGATGCTCAGTTTCTGAGGTTCACCTATGAACTATGGGACAGCCATATTACAGTACAAAACTATGAATTCACAATGGACCATGAGAACCGAGGTCAACAACACTCAGCAAAACGAATACATGTTTGGTACTAAGTAATTACCTCTTCAATTAATATAAAATTGCCATCACACAAATACTGGTTAACTATCTTGAACATAAAAACGAATCGGCACCTAATGTTTCTGTTCACACCATCTATTCGAAATAAGTAGAAAACATTATAAGCCACGACAATACCATCATTGTTTTTTTTTTAACCACAACATTTGATGCCCAAGGGATTACTTGCAGTTATTGAATTTTTCTGGCTTCCCTAACTCGACCGAAAGGTAAGGAAAGATGGCGGAGAAAACACGTCAGAGAGTTTGCCAGCGCATGAATACTGAATTTGATCCCTACACGTTCTTGATAATAATTACGAATTCATCCAGAAAGTAAATTTACAAGGGCTCCTGTGACGAGGGGTTACCAGGCTTGGAGGCGGGTTCATGATGGTCAGTTAGTTTCGAATTCCACAGTGAATTTTTGGTTTTGCTCAGTAAGGAGAAGCATTCCTAGATTTTATTGTGACGGGGATGAGAGATGGGAGTGTCATTAAAACCCAGAATCCAAAAGAAAGTCCCTTTAAAGGCGTCATACAGCCTCCAAGAAGCTCAAAATGACGCCATCGGCCAGTATTGTCATGGCGTCTATCTTTTGGGAACAGAAGGGTGTCCTTTTGATCAAATTTAGCCGAAAGGAATGGCTATTCTTTTTGGCACATACTGCAATACCTTTAAAAAATTGAAAAGTGCGATTCAGAACCGTACACGGGGAAATTACAATTATTATCTACGTACTGTATTGGAGAATCCGTCGTAACTGGCAAGTCGAGGTTACGACGGATTCTCCAATACGGTACGTAGATAATAATTGTATTCTTATAACTAGCGGAACTAACCCAATTCATTTAATGGGGAAATTAGTTAGCCTAAAAGGGAGTTACACAAGAACTATTGACTTCGTTTGGATGGAACAATATCAACCACCCTCCCCATTCACCCGATTTCCTTCAGGTCACAAAATTAAAGGAGTTGTCTGGAAAACGATTTGCAGACGATCACAAGGTCCAAGAAGCACCTCAGAAATAGTTAAAAGAGGTGTCGGTGGAGGTTTTCACGGGCATAAAACAGCTGGCTACAGCAATTTCTCAAACTCAACGAGGACTACGTGGAAAAATAGTTTAGTATATTTTTGATATATTCTGTAAATTTCATTAAAACACAAGCATTTCTCGATTTTTAAATTTTAAAAAACTTACTTTCTGGACGATCCTCGAATAAACATAACTAGTTTAACACCATGCGATGCATTAAGTAGTAATAGGTAGTGCCTACATGATTATTAAAAATGATTCAAGTCTTCTTAATGTCTTTTCCAATACTACCTAACATCAGGTCGTCTACCAACCGAATTACTCGTCACAGGTTATAAACGTTCTGTTTAAAACAAATGGCACGATTCGACACTAATAACGAACTTCTGAATAGTAACCATCGAAATAATACTCGTAAATCTACATTAATAAGTTATTGCGAAAAAAGATATTTACTAACCTACGTACAGAAAACATAAAACTAGGGGTTTTTTACTAGATGTTAGGTGTCATACCGGCGCTAGTTCTCCATTGCCCCACGGGGAAGCGCAGGATAATTGGGATGTCCGAGGTTTTTTGACCACAAAACTTTCAAAACCGCAAACTAAAATGTGATTATGATTGAACTAGATGTAACTAGCAATACAACTCCATTTGTCACAATTTATTGAGCATTTCCCATATTCTGAATTTAGGGAGATTTTTAACATCAAAGCTAATAGCTACATTTTCACTGGAAATTTAAGAACCAAACTCACCCGTAAAAGTTTATTGGGGTATATAAAATAGGAATCAGTACTAAATATCTCGTATTTATGACACATTTGATAAAAAGGTAATCGCCAAACGGAAAATTGGCGATTTTTGACCGTAACTACTAGCGTTTTTTTAAGAGTGAGATAAATACAAATTTGGCTCTTTTTGAGTGCAAGGAAACCTTTAAATAATGGCCGTTTCACATCTTGGTTCCATAGTAGGGAAAATTCTTCGATCGAGACATTTTATTAGCTCCTTCTACGAAATAGACTGTCCAGTCTCGATTATGTTGGCCGAATTTGTTTTTCGTGAGGCCAGGAAGCGAGAGAACCGGTCACAGCGTATTAGGCCTTCGAAAAACATCTTCCAGACCGCTCCGGATCAGTTCAGAAAAGTAGTGCGTTGTACTAGAGGGTCGAGTCATTGGAAATGTGTCCGGGTCCGATCATTCCGATAAACGAAATCGGGACTGGACAGTAGGTATAGTTACCTAGATAGTTATTTATACATGAGAGCCTGGTTTGAGAGGAACATCGTAAGTCCGTTGGTGATTTCTAACGGGTGACACCGGCGCAGGAGGGCACGACGATTTTCTTGGCGACTTGAGCAACTTCATCAACGACATTTGCGAGGGCACTGAAAGATAATGGAAATTTCGATTAGGAATGAATAACTATTTGTAGGTCACGAAAGGCCAATTTTTTGTTCATTAACCCAGTAGGTAGTGCTCTTAATGAGGAATTTCACCATGTCGGAATTTCCTATTTTTTGACCCCAAAATCGGATTCAGTACCTCGAAAAACCCCCTAAGACAAACTTTCAGCCTGTACTTCCTAATTTACGAATAAACAAAACAGTGTGAAAATACGAACGTTTAAAAAAACCGGGAGGATGATGTCAACTTGGAATAGTTCATTTATGGCCGCTTGAAGCGCTGAGATCGAGAAATCTATAGTCCCCAGATGCAACATTTCACAAAACCGGTAAAGATCAAAATCGAAAAACTGAACAAAAAAAAAAAAAAAAAAAACCAAGATGGGGAAATTTAGGTTTCTCCTGTTTTTGTTTTATAACTTTCCTCTTAGATAACTCGATTTCGTCGTACCATCGGGCAACACAGGGAGGAGACGGCGATCCGAACAGCCAATCAGCGAGCGTTTCCGCTTCACGTTGAAGAGGTCCGTTTTCCCGGAAATTTTTGAAATCACGAATTTTGAATATCTCCCAAAATAACAGGAGACTTATTTTCCGAAATCAACCAGATTTTCATCTCACACCATTAACTATTCCGGAAAAATGAAAACAGTATTCGGTGAAATTCCCCATTCTAAATTTCCAAAAAAATTCAGCTAAACTATATTTTTGGTTCACTATTTTTTTAGTTTATGGCATCATTACGAATAAATAAACAGCAAAATCAGCTTTTGATTCCTAGTAAAATTTTCAAAAATTGACCGTGCCATTGTTGTGTTCAAATCCATCAAACTATAGTAAAAACAGCAAATGAATTAGGTATAACTAAAAGTGTACAAATTATGCATGTTATTTTTCTTCACAATACAACCCTTCTTGGCTGCATTATAATAATGGAAGAAATGTGGATATGATAAGGAAGGTAGAATTATGAATTATGCATAGAAATCGACAAAAAGAAGCCTTATTGAGATAGAAGCGAATAAATGAATGATACGAATAAAGAAAAGGCTTTCAAGTAGGCACACAGCTTCCTAGTATCCTTAACCCGATTCTCCTTGGGCCATCTACACGCCAATCTGACCAATCAAGGAAAATTTCATCAAATTCGGATAAAAAAGCCTCCTCCGTGCTTCCTTATCATTGAAAGCTTCACAGATTTAAATCCAAATGGAGCTCAATACAAACCTTCTTAGCCTGACTTCCAGCTGAGCCACCATTTCTTCAGTTATAATGTCCCCTTCTTTGAGCTCACCGAGAGCTTCGCTAGTCGCCTTCTCGACCATGCTGTGGATGTCCAGGCTCGACTCCAGCCTGGCTCCAGCAGCCAGCTGTCGCTTCATTCTCTGTTTCCGTCGCTCATGCCTTTTGATATCCTGCAAAATAAATTTAAATCCATGAGTAACTACGATGCAGGGTTCAAGTTTTGTGTCTCTGACGTTACACAGGCGTAACTTTTATTGCTAAATGCAGGTGATTTTTGGTAGGAAGGATTATCGTAATCCACATTTACCTGTTTATGAACATTCTAATGAGACCAACCTTTATAAAAATATTCATACCTAAACGTGATTAAGAAATTGTATTTTTTTTTTTTTTTTTTTTTGTTGTACTCCAGCAGCTCTATCGAGTTGTACAAACGATCCTTGACACCTACGAGGAAAAGGCCTGTCTTGGAGTGTACTTTGACAAAGAGAAGACCTGATAAAGTTGACTTTGATAAAGTTTGGCATAAAGGTCTACTATACAAGCTGAAACCACACCTGCCAGACACCCACTACCGCCTGATGATATCATGGTTAAGTACACGAACGTTTTCTGTAAGAATAGGCCAACATTCATCAGCTTCCAAGCCCATAAGCGCAGGTGTACCTCAAGGCAGCGTGCAAGGGCCTTTTTTGTATCTATTATACGTCAGCGACATGCCAAGAAGTGACCGATTGGTTACAGCTCAGTTTGCTGATGATTCAGCTGCCCTCTGTAAGGCACAAACCGTCAGTGAACCACAAACGACCTTGCAGCTACATATGAATGAACTGGAGAACTGGTGTTCAAAATGGAAAATAAGAATGAATCCGCAAAAATCCAACCAGGTCCTATTTACCTACCTTCGTAAAGTCAGCACACCAAGATTGGAGCTTCTTGGAGACCCCATACCAGAAACCGAAGTGGTACGGTACCTCGGACTTCATCTCGATAGAAAACTGACGTGGAATTCTCATATCAAGTATTTAGTGGGATAAATCAGGAATAGGATCCATCAACTAAAACATCTACTATCTCACAATTCACCTCTGAGCCTTAACACCAAACGTCATACCTATATTATGCTCGTGAGACCAATATGGCAATATTCTTGTGGACTATGGGGGGCTGCATCTACATCACAGGTCAAAAGAGTACAAGTGGCCCAAAATAGAGTCTTGAGAACGATCACGGATGCTCCTTGGTACGTCCATAAGAGCACTCTTCACCGCGATCTTGACATAGCGACAGTGAACGAGGTACTTAAAAAAAGCTACACGTCGCTTCATGAGAGTATCACACACCATGGAAACCCACTAGCCGCGGAAACTGTTAGCAATCCTTCACCAACCAGGAACTCAAGGAGGCTAAAAAGAAAAAGACCAGAGGACTTGCTAGAAGAATAACGACGCTTGTGATAGCATAAATGAACAATATGAACATTAACCTCCTTAACCCATAACGCGACACATGAGTGTGGGACACCACATGGAAATTTCGAGTTGTTGGGTTGGCCACCCTGCGCGCCCTCAGGGGGGATTGGGGCCCATGTAAATTCGGGCAATTTAGCCTGCTACCTGATCCCGTTGGTCCTGCATCGCCAAGGCCTCTTCATCTCAAGGTTAATCACGATTTTTCACAACCTTGTGAGTATGTTATACTCCTGGTGTCGCCTAGGTGTCTTGTGATACCCACATGTCATCCTTAGTTTTAGCGAATTTTCATTTCGATATTTGCACAGTAAATACCTAATGAGTGTTTACTAGGGAGTGAATTCATATTTCAGTCATAATGAATATTTCGGTAGGTAGCAATTTTTTTTTCTTTTCAATATCCACTTGTAGGTAGGTGATTATCTTATCAGAGCATTACAGACAATTTTTCTTCTGAAGACTGAAAATTTGATTTAAAAAACTATTGTTCAAGTTTATAAAAGTTTATTAGAATAAATTCGTGCAACAAATGTATTATTCTCTGATTTTTTTGTAGACCTACATACATATTACACATCGATTTTTGGCCAATATCCTTCAACCCCCCTTTCGCTATTCTTCACACACAACCACACCCATCAGTAAGTACCTACCCAATAATAGATGAGTTAGGTATACACAGTGAGCAAGAATTGTGTTTTCTCAGCTTTTTATTCACCCCCCTCCCGCCCACCACCCACCATGTTCACCACAATACCCATATTATGTTTCTTTCCTCGGAGTGTAGTCTTGAAGGTATATGAATTTCCTAACAATAACATGATTAAAACTGGGAAAAAGAAGGTGTGAGTGTCCCATACTCCTGGTGTCGCCAGAATTGGTGGAAAATCACGTGTCGCGCTACGGGTTAACATTATGTAAAAAAAAAAAAAAATGTATAAATATATAACTGATGAAGGATGTCTACTGGGACATACCTTACAACAAGTGCCATGTTAATATGATCATAAATATTTAACTATTGTTGCGTTCTTATCGCATTCCATTCGAATGGTTGTTTACGGGTCAAACGGCGTTTAATGTTTCCGTTCATGTCTGTGCACAATGCTTTCTCTTGAAGGCGTGCGTCCTATCATTCTTCCCACTTCGCCTGCGACACTCGCCCAAGTTAATACGCTCCTCGCTCTAAAGTTTTTCACGCGTCTTTGTTGAGTAATTTAAAATTAAAATTAACGTAATATACGTGGGCTCTCACAATATAACTTCGTTAAATTGGATCCCGCTCAAGATCTTCGCAGCCTGTCAACGGAGGGGCCCCTCTCCACTCGTCGTCGACGACACCCAGGTACCGCTTTTATACCAATTTCAATTTATTGTCTGAGCCACGTTTTCATAAATTTCCTTAAATCACGTCGTACGCACATTTTTGGTTACTTCGAACCGGAACATTGACCAATAAAATTGATAATTCACGCCAAATTAGTCATTCAGTTGTAGGATTGCAAAAGTTTAATTTCACACGCACGTTCCACTTATATCCATGCTAGATCTCGTTCAATATTTCAATTTAAGGTTTAGTAATTAATAATATCACGTATAGTTCTAAGTGATTGAACAAACATTTTTATTCCTTCATCCTTTCCTTATCCTCATTGGTCATGTCTACTACCGAGGCCGACAAATTGAAACTCCAAGCGCTCAGCAGAAGAAGGGATAAATACTGTACTCGACTCACTGCACTGCACGATATAGGCAAAAGGTGTCAAGACGCTTTTTTGAGAAAACAAACACCCAGTTCGAGTGAAACTGATGCTTTCATATCACGTTTTAGGAGAGTAGAAGATGATTATAGTTGTTTTGATGAAATTTCCGATCAGATCGGTGATCTAAACGCTAAGGTTGATGTGTGTGACCAGGTTGAGATTATAAATGCTTATGCCGCTTATGAAACCATGTACTTTGCTGTTCAATCCATGGCCCGCACTTGGAATATCAATCAATCCCCTTCTCCAGTAACTACGTTGCCTCCACCTCCTAGTCAATCATGTACATCGCAGCTACGACTACCTAAAATTGAAATTGAACCATTTGATGGATCTATAGATAAATGGCCTAATTTTTACGATTTGTTCAACACCTTAGTACACAACAACAAGCAGTACACTAAAATTGAAAAATTCACTCATCTGAAAAGTTTACTTCGCTCTCACGCTTTATCACTGGTACAGACACTCCCCATTACCAGTAATAATTACACCATTGCTCTTCAAACGCTAATTGATAGGTTTCAGAGCGTCAGACTCCTCGGAGCGAATTCGATTGAGAAGTTATTGTCTTTCAAGCCAATGATCTCAAACACGCACTCAAGTTTAGTACAATTTTTGGATATTTTTTCCACAAATATCAACGCTTTAAAAGGTCTTCAAATCCAAGATTTGTTTGATTTTTTTGTACTGCAACTTGGATTGAAAATGCTATCTGAATCAACCCGCAGAGAATTTGAAATCAAGTACTCGAATAAAGATATACCAATGTTCGCTGATCTTTCAAATTTCGTTCGTGAACAAGTTCGAATTTTAGAATTATCTCCTGATAAAGTCAAGAGTTCTGAAGGATCAACAAAATCACGCACAAATAATTATTATAAACCGCCAAAAACGTATCAATCAAAAACCGCATTGTTGTCCACTACTGGTGAACAAAAACGGGACCCATCAAAATGTCCAAAATGTAAAGGGACTCATAAGTTATACGCATGTCCTGAATTTAGAAAGTTGATAGTCCAAGATCGCCACGCGTTCGTCAAGGCCAACACGCTCTGCTACAATTGTCTTGGTTTTCATTTTGCTTCAAATTGCCGTTCCGCTTCCATGTCCAGTGAATGCAAGAAAAACAATATGAATGGTAGACATCATAGTTTATTACATTTTCCTAATAATGAGTACAATAATCATAATAATAATCCTGATAAGCCCGCAAATTACAGTCCACTGCGAAATGCACCATCTACCTCTGGATCATCAAATACCGTGACTTGTGGTGTCACTCTGACTTGTGGCACACTGCCTCGAAATGGGGTGTTATTGTCTACTGCGATCGTCCATATTAGAGATAAGTCAGGTATTCCAAGACCCATTAGAGCTGTCCTCGATTCAGGATCTCAAACTAGTCTCATAACTGAGGCCTGTGTTCAAAAACTAGGATTGGCTAGGCGTCATGTGTCCATGGGATTGGCTGGCATAGCGAATTTATCCGCTCCAACCACTAGAGGAATAGTTGGTTGCACTGTTTTGTCTCCTCATAGTTCAACAGATCTGTTCTCCACTGATGCTTTGATCTTGTCGCAGATTTCCACTCCGCAACCCAACTTCGTAGTTGATCATGATATCTATGATCGCTTCAAGCATCTCCAGCTAGCTGATCCATTGTTCGATAAGAGATCGTCTGTCGAGTTTCTCCTTGGTGCAGACTTGTACTCAAGCATTCTTTCAGATCCGTGTGACATTATCAAAGGTCAACCCGCTGCTATCAAAACTATTTTTGGATGGGTTATCGGTGGACCCATTCCCACCCCTGAAAACGTTTCACCCGAGGTCCCACTCACTCTCTTGACTTGTTGTGAGCAGTTGGACTGCTCCCTCAAGAAATGGTGGGAAATTGAAGAAATTAGTATGCCTTCCGCTGAAAATCCTGAAGACATATATTGTGAGGATCATTTTGTTCAGACCCACACTAGGGATGACACTGGTCGTTATAGTGTGTCATTACCATTCTCGCGTACTGATTTCACGCTCCCCAATACTCGAAATTACGCTCTAAAATGCTTATTCAATTTAGAAAAACGCTTAAAACGCCAACCCCATATCTTTGAAGAATATCGCGCTTACATGGATGAATTTATTTCGTCGGGCCACATGAGTCCTGCGAAAACTACTGCTGATTACGTTATACCGCATCATTGTGTCGTTAAGGAATCTAGCAGTACTACCAAAGTACGTACGGTATTTAACGCTTCGTTTCGTCCAGATTCGTCAACCCCTAGTCTCAACGATGTCCTGCACAGTGGTCCCAAATTACAGAAGGATATTTCCGATGTCATTTCCGCCTTTCGCCTTGGTGCGATAGTTGTCTGCTGCGACCTACGTCAAATGTACAGGCAAGTCAATGTCTGTTCTGATCAACGAAATTTTCAGCATTTATTTTATCGCCCTTCTCTTGATGGTGATATAGTCGAATATGAGTTGAATACGCTGGTTTTCGGTGTAAAACCTAGTGCTTTTCTCGCTCAACGCACTTTGATTCAGTTAGTGGCCGATGAAGGCAAGAGTTTTCCACTTGCTTCGGATGCGATTCTTCATCAGACTTTCGTTGACAACGTATGTCAGAGCGTGAATTCAATTGACGATGCAATTGCTCTACAAAATCAGTTGATCGAGCTCTTCAATTTAGGTGGCTTCAGCCTTCGTAAATGGGCCAGTAATCGACAAGAAATTTTGGATCACGTACCTGTCGATTTTCGTGAGCACACGTTCGTATTGGGAGATCAAGATGATGATCATTGTATAAAAATACTTGGTTTACAATACGAACCTTCAGGAGATGTGTTCTCTTACTCTCTGAATGTTGGTGACTTAATTAACACTAAGAGAGGACTGCTATCCCAAGTAGCGCGCTTGTACGATCCCCTTGGTTGGCTCTCACCAGTAGTTTTCACAGCCAAAAGGCTCATTCAACTTACTTGGCTACGAGGTCTAGATTGGGACGACAAACTTCCGCCTGAAATCACTACTGTATGGGAACAGTTCCAGCATACCTTACCTGATCTATCACGCATTCGGATCCCACGCCACATGCCACTCTCGTCTGGATCTTGTCAACTGATAGGATTTTGCGACGCAAGTACTCAGGGGTACGCGGCGGTCATTTACGCTCGTTTAGAATTCAATGGAAATATCAAAATCCACCTTATCAAAGCTAAGAGCAGACTAGCCCCATTGAAAACCGTTAGTGTACCACGATTGGAATTATGTGGTGCAGTACTATTGGTACGCCTTTTGGAATCAATTGCTCCTCTTCAAAATCAAGTTGGTCTTTCATCTGTTTGCCTATTCACAGATTCCTCTACAGTATTATCTTGGATACGTACGCCGCCGCACAAACTAAAAACGTTTGTTGCGAACAGAGTTGTTCAAATTTTGGACCGCACACGTCCTAATGAATGGGGACATGTTTCTACCAAAGAAAATCCTAGTGATTGCGCTAGTAGAGGCCTTATGCCGAGTGACATCTTTGGCCATGATTTATGGTGGAAAGGACCTGCATTTTTGTACACACCAATCAGTACTTGGGGTTCAGTTTCCATCCAGATAGATTCCCACGCAGAGGCACTATCTGAATTCAAGAAGGAGACTATTCACGAGACACTCCATGTTTCCACCAATATTCCCGCCTTAATTTCCCTGATGGATAGAGTATCCAGCATCACGATTTTACAACGCACCATAGCCCGTATAATACGCTGTCTCCGAAATTTTGCTGCGCGAAAACGAAATTCAGACGTTGATGTCGAACCTCTTTCTCCCGTCGAGTTGAACAATGCATTGAACATTTGCATAAAAGAAACTCAAGTTTTCTATTATTCACAGGAGATAGAACGTCTGAAAAGGCAAGAGCCCGTCGCTCCCACTTTGATGAAATTGGCTCCCTTCGTTGATGCGCTAGGATTCATGAGGGTGGGTGGAAGATTGAAGCACTCTGATCTTCCTTACTCTGCCAAACATCCGCTAATTTTGCCCAACAAGTCTCGCTTGGCGGCATTGATATGTGATTATTATCACAAAATCACATTACATGGAGGTCAAAGATTAGTGCAGTCTTTGATTCAACGCAAATTTTGGATTTTGTCAATTCGCCAATTGTTACGCAGCCGTTTAACCAAATGTCTTACTTGTTACAAGCTCCAGACTCGTCCTATTGAACCGCTAATGTCAGACTTACCCGCCATCCGGCTCCAAGAATGCCGTCCCTTTTTAAACACCGGCGTGGATTATGCTGGTCCTCTGACTATCAAAGAGAGTCAACGTCGGAAAGCCCCTCGAAGCAAGGGTTACGTTGTCCTGTTCGTCTGCTTATCTACTAAAGCTGTTCATCTGGAATTCACAACGTCGCTATCAACTCCCGCATTTCTATCAGTTCTTGATCGATTCATCGCACGCAGAGGACTTTGCACTCGAATCTACAGCGATTGTGGTTCAAATTTTCGTGGCGCTGCTCATCATTTCCACGATGTATGCAGGTTTTTACGTTCTGTGAACCCCGAGATTGCAGATCATCTTGCACTACGAGGCATCAAATGGAATTTTATCACCCCCGCTGCCCCTCACCAAGGTGGTATTTGGGAGTCCGGTGTGAAATCGGCAAAACATCATCTGATTCGCATCATTGGTCCGCTTGTCCTCACATTTGAAGAGATGATGACAGTTCTCGCGCGCATTGAAGCCGTCCTAAATAGTCGGCCGCTGGGATCAATTTCTAGTGATCCAAATGACAGTACGGATTATTTAACTCCAGGGCACTTCTTGGTCGGCGTCCCGCTCCTTTCACCTCCAGAGTTTGACTTGGGAGACTCAATGCATAATCTGCGGGATAGATATCAAATCCTGCAAGCGGCAGCTCAGTGCTTTTGGAAGCGATGGTCTAAAGATTATCTGCAAACGTTGATTCCCCGTGAAAAATGGATACATCCTCGTGACAACCTTGCTGTTGGAGATGTTGTCTATGTTCAAACTCCAAATACCGCCCCACTTCAATGGCCCATTGGAAGAATTGAAGAAACCTACCCTGGAAGAGACGGAGTCGTCCGCAACGTCAAGGTCCGCACTCCTACTGGGTCATTGGTTCGACCTGCGCAGAAGCTGGTTGCGCTTCCCCCAGTTGAAGCGGTAGAACCAGTTCCAAAACAGCACTCTAAAACTTTTCACTCTTCCTAACCTCTTGCCCATTTTGCACCAACTTACCTTGTTCCTCTGCATGTTTGTTCAATTAACTTATTTCTAGTTCTAGTTTACATAGTGCACTATTTTGCACTGTTGAAGTATATTTAAAATTTGTTCTCTTTTTGTGCGCATAAAATGACGCAATTTATAAATTTGTTTTCAAAATGTTATTTTGGGTGGGTGGAAAATGTTGCGTTCTTATCGCATTCCATTCGAATGGTTGTTTACGGGTCAAACGGCGTTTAATGTTTCCGTTCATGTCTGTGCACAATGCTTTCTCTTGAAGGCGTGCGTCCTATCATTCTTCCCACTTCGCCTGCGACACTCGCCCAAGTTAATACGCTCCTCGCTCTAAAGTTTTTCACGCGTCTTTGTTGAGTAATTTAAAATTAAAATTAACGTAATATACGTGGGCTCTCACAATATAACTTCGTTAAATTGGATCCCGCTCAAGATCTTCGCAGCCTGTCAACGGAGGGGCCCCTCTCCACTCGTCGTCGACGACACCCAGGTACCGCTTTTATACCAATTTCAATTTATTGTCTGAGCCACGTTTTCATAAATTTCCTTAAATCACGTCGTACGCACAACTATATATAGTTAAATATTTATGAATATTTAACAACAATATATATATTGTTCAACAATATATATATTGTAAATATTCAACAATTTAACAATATATATATTGTTCTTTGAACAGAAAAATTGTCTTGTTAATTAAAAAAAAATCCAACAAAACATCTGGAATTCCTTGAATTATCCGAAAAGTGGCATCTTGCATCAGAGTATTGCTGAAAATCATGTGCATACATACCTAGGTACTTAGATTCATTATACATCACATTGGACCAAATCTACACGATTTAGTGAATTCATAGTAATTCTAAATGAATTGCAAAGTTGAGTCGACAAATTGATTTCTTTCAAAAGGAACGAGCTTAGAACTTGTGAAAAATTTCATATTCTCCTTTATCCGAAGTAGGTAGGTATGCTTATCTATGTTGAGTTTAAAATCAATGTGGATAATTTATTGAGGTCTATGTAGTTAAAAAAGGAATTTATCTAAATTTTAACTTTTAGTAGACAGAGACAAAATGCATCCTTATCATAATATACAATAGGGCTGCAATTAGGTTGACAGTCTCAAGGGACCACTAGAAGTTTCATGGGGTTAACCAAAAGGGATCGAGAGGAGGTAGGATCAGTAGAGATAAACGTTGGATTCTATGGGCATGACGTACCCAGTAGGTATGGGAAAGCATGCTTGGAGTTAGGAAGATTGATTCTCAATCCGTTCCAATTTACCAACAAATAACAAAATCATCTGGAGCAGCCTACGTTGAATAATAATTTATAACAAGGAAAATTAACAAATCCAGTGGCGATATTAACCTTGGGGTTAGAGCCGGGCTTGCAGGCTGTCTTTCCTCCCGACATCCTGAAGTGCCTCGAGGGATGCACCCTTCCCGGGGAAACCCGAAATGACTAGAGCCGGAATTGAAACTCGCACAATTTTATTTTATGGGGCGGAAAGCGCGGTTTTCTCCCGAAACGAAGAAAAGTAACGAAAAATCTGGAAAGCTATGCGGAAATGTAAACACATCGGTCAAAAAAACTTGAGGCAATCCGTGATTTTTCGATCCGCGTTAGGCCATGGCGGACAACCGAACAACTTCAGCGGGGTTTTCGTGACAAGCTGCCAACCTCCCAGTAGAAAAAATCCGTAGATACCACCATTGCCAACAGTTACTTGAACGGAATGCCAACCTAACTATTCTACCGCTCAATATTCAAAATGATATTTGATTTCTCAAGTTAGTGACAAATTTCCCAGAGCTCCCAGGGAGTGAAAGGACTTGAATTGAGAAAAATTACTTATCCGGGTAATTAGGACCTATTCCAAAACAAGCTAAGTCCTAATGGGGTATTTCAGTCAATTTGACAATTTAAATTAGACAATAGACAAGTAAATTTGTCAATTGACATTTTATGTCTTTACTATGGCACATAAATGAAAAATCGTCACGCGGGGAGCGTTACGCGGAAATTTCTGATGATATTCGCTTACATAAAATGTCTCTCGTGGTTGCATACTTGTACAAAAGCTGTAGCCACCGATCGGGAGTTTCTATATAGATCACTCGTCTGCAAAGAACACGGTTTCCTAACGACCTCAAATATGATCTTGGTGCGCATTGTGGTGCGTAATTTTTGACATTTTATGTCTTTACTATGGCACATAAATGAAAAATCGACACGCACCGCGGGGAGCAACACGCGGGGAGCGTTATGAGTGGTCATTGATCAGCTCAGTGAGCTCCAAGGCCTTTTTAATTCAATTTTTCAAAAGAGTATGGTTCAGGAATACCGGTAATCGGGTCTGTTCGTCGAGAAAATGTTTTAAAAAAATCAGAGAAGCTAAGGAAAGTTGAAGATTTGAATGGTGTGACCTAGCTAGCCAATCGTGATGTAGCTAGCCAATACTCTTTGAAAAAAGTATCCATGCACAGATAAGAGACGAAACCCTTGGAGAATCTCTTGGATACTACAAAATACTACTCACACACGTGCACAGCGTAGTGTGTGTGCATTTATGGCAGCCCACCTTTTTGCAAACATGTGATCTCTTTAATTCATTTTTCTACCACATGTTATAGTATCATTGGGCTAAAAGTTGGAGAATATAGGTTTTCAAGGGTGCTGAATCCAAATTTGAGGTCAAAACCCTGAATTTCTGACCCACCGAAATACCCCATTGGCCTGAATGAAAAATCTTCAATATTTTGGTAGTGTACCTACCTTCCATATTTTGGTACCTACCTAGACATACTACATATTGGTAGAACACCCAAACTGACTTGATATATGAATTTTTTTCAAATATTCATATATATAATATAGAAAACATGTAAATAAAAGGGGGAATTTTGTGTATATTTTGACGGCAAGATTTCTGGTTTCTCTGGCTCCGGGACCTCCGAATTTCTTGGCTCCGCAGCAACGAAGTTTTGTCGTACTGGAAGGTTCTTAGCAGCATATTTGGCCAAATAGTGATGGTTTATACGTATTTTACGTTAGTTTCACCGATTTATACAGGGTGGACCTTCTTCAGACACTGCTTCAAAAAGAAAACGGACGATGATACGTTAATTCACATTATTCTAGGGCCCTATTATGGGATAAGCCTTGAAATTCCAGAATCCAAAATTGAGGCAAATTCCCCATAGGGTAGAAATTCTACGAACTAACTTTTCCATTGGAATATTTTCCAACTTCATTTCAAACTACTGTTTTCTACCGTACTGAATGGATATTCCTGTACCTGAACTATTTTATGCGGTTTCGGGTAAGTACCTATAACAAAACAATCCAGACACCAAATTGACTTGAATAAAAGTTCTTTGGTGTCTAACATACGTTTTAACCATAATTATGATTAACAAGTTGACTGCCAGTAGGCAAGCAAAGCAAAATAATTTGTTAGTCACTTCACACCCACAAAGCCAATCTACTTTCTTATAATATTCGATTTTAAACTTACGGTACGAATCTGCACAATTTTTAAATTTCAACGTCTGCTGGAGTCCAGGTACCTATCCTGACAAACGCGAATAATTTAATGTAATGCACCAAATTATTCATCGTATCTACTACACTCCTAAATAATCACAATACTTTGAACAAAATGGTGGACTGAAAACGAAAATCCCTTATCAGTTTTGTTTGACTCTGTGTTTACTTATTACTCGATAAGAAAACCCAGATTGCAGAGCTCTCTGATGGGGGCGCATCAATTCAGTTTTGCGCTCCAAGGCACATTTCAAGCTCTCTGGTTGGTAAATCTCACGTGACTGCCTCCCTCGAAACACGTCACCATGACGTCATCCTCCCCAAAAACGGAGCAGATCCAAACCGATGCTCCTAACGGGTGTGATGGGTCAAGAAAGACTCCCTGCCTCTGCTTTCACGCGTAGATTCAACTAGCACAGCACCTACGAACTTACTCTTCAAACGAAAAGGAAAGAACTTTGAATTTTTTTTTAATTGGCTGGGGGTGCACATGCGCCTATTAGTAGCCACCCCTGCCAAGGATGTAATTGGTAAGAGATTTGAATATTCCAGAGATAATTTTATGGCTACTAATTCGGCTTTAAAAACTGAGGTTGATTCGGGCAGCGGGTACATGAATTTTTCTTGTGTTTGGGGATTGTAAATTGCCGCTCCAGTGCCTGTATACTGCTTTGAACCATCTGTAAATAAATTATACTAATCTAGAAACAGTTATAAAACTCTTGGAGAACAACAAACTTCAGAAGAGAAAGAAGACTTCAAAGCCAATTTACCTACATAATAGGAACCAGTACCTCTACATGTAACTTCTTCATTATTTATACCAGCGCCTACGGCTTGGGGAAGGTCGGATTTATAATGTTTTATTAAGGTAACCCGGGGCAAGTGCGTTCGGAAAAACTACTAAGTAAGTGGGATTTTAATGAATACAATTTGTTAAACAAATGAAAATTTTATTACAAGAAGCATATTTTTTCTTCAAGAAATAATGAATATACTATCCAAAACAAATTATAACTTGAATTAAATCTAGGTATATGGCAAAGTAGATACACACAATCGTTGCTACTTTCTATCGTCAAAAGCTAGGTCGGTATCAGTTCACTTACACCAACTTGCACTTTCTTTTTAGTACAACTTCTGTTTTCCGTTTTGGAACAAATCAATAATCCAAAGATTTTGAATGCCGACAACATTTATAAGCTAAATATGTACACTTTATTGATAAATTACAAAACATAAGTATCTATTTGATAAAAATATCAATTTACATAAATCATGATTATTTGGTACCTACCCTACACGGCATACAGATTGGTATGAAAAGAAGAATAAATTATAAATAAAAACTGAGGATGGGTACAAAGCCGGAATGTTTAAAACTTATAAAAACAATTTTACGTAGAAAATGATGTAAAAAAATGATTTTTAGGAATTATTGTGAATTACCTAGTTGAAGCAAACTTCTTCAGTGTAGCGTACACCAACACCATGTTATTTGATTGTACCCAAGGAATTTTGAAAGACTCTCCGAGAAAATGATCGATTAAAGTTATGTGCTTATTGATTCGCCCGTATCAGTTCTCTTGCTTTTTGTGTTTATTTAATTTTGATATTTATTGAGCTAATGTACAAGCAAAATGGTTGCTTGCACTGTGACTATCACAGAGGGGGTATAGCCATCTTCTTCATCAAAAATTCCACATATCGATGGCCAAGAGACAACATGTGATATGAAAATTCCACTGGTTTCAGGAGAACGAAAAAACTCTATTTTGCTTGGTTTGGATCTGTATACAAGGTAGCGCTCTTCTTGAAATCACACAGTTCAAATACAGGACTGCGCCAGTGCAAGCCGCCATTTTGCCTAAACAAAAGCTCAATAAATATTAAAGTTAACTTAAATACAAAAAGCATGAGAAGTGATGGGCAAGAATCGATAAAAACGTTATTTGATTGAATAATCTCTTGGTGAATCTTCAAAAACTTCTCGGTTACAATCAAATTACAACATATTGCATCTCAGGAATAGTTTTGTGACTATTCGTCACTTGAAAAAAGCTTTTGTCTGGTAGGTATCAGCTACTTAAGTTGATAGGTTCTGTTGTGTCAGACACAATACCTTCCTACGCGACAAAAAACCACCTCCAAGTGAACGGTGATGGCAACACTGGAGAAGAGTTGAACATTTCTTATGTACTTATTTAAAACGAGTAAAAATTCATTGAAATAGAATAATCGAAACGTACATTTTCGGTGAGTTTATTTACGTACAACCCGATAAGTGGCGCAGTCGGTATGTCATACCAAGATACCAGCTGCAGAACTCAAAATTCGACTTCTTCTGCTGACAATGCCATCTCAAGGGCAAACAGACACAACAATAATATTTCTAAATAAACAAAACTAATGATTACAAGTCTATGAGGCATAACATTGCACTATTTTAAACTATTCATATAAAAGAAGAAACTAACAGAGAACTTATACAATATAACAATGAGGCGAAACTCGACTTATTCAAAATAACCGACTGTGACGATTCTCGAAAATTTGGAATCTGCATATCGTTGCTGCCACAGCAACACTGGCTATCTGATTTTTGCCAACTTTTCAGGAGAGCGAAAAAACTGGTTTTAAATAACAGAGGCTAACTACATCAAGAGTGCACAACAACATAAGCTATCTGCACCAAAAACGTTTATCACCTCAAAACCAAATGTTTCAACCGAATTCAATGAAATCAATGCTCAAATATTGATAATCGAACTTCATTCTTCCCGAAATGAGTGAAAAAGTAGAAATTATTCCATTTAATCATCATAAAAACCAATGGCGTGGTCACACGAGGTAGGAGATTGTAAGGTAAAAACATGTAGATAGCCACTGATTCCAAACTAAAATCACTTAGTCAGTGTTGCCTTTTTCGTGATAGCGGGGTCAGTGTTGCCAATAGCAAAAAACCGACTTCACCAATCGATCCAGCACGAAAAATTACTTAAGAAACCGTCAAAACCTGAAATTCGCCAAAATGTCACTTAGCCAGTGTTGCTGTGGCAGCGACGATATGAGATTTTCCATGTGGTACAAATCAGATCCCATAGAACTGCCGCCATATTGAATGTTGAATGGTTGGTAAGAATTTTGTAATGCGTTTACAACTGCACAAACAGCAAAACAGTCAATCCTCATTGGTGTATAAAGAATCATCTCAAACCCTCACTTATAGAACAATAGGGTGTGCGCATCAAACAAAAATTGGGGGAAAAAACACATCGTGCTCTTAGCCAGAGATAATAAACTAAAATGTTTTCATGAATAAGGGATTGCATTCAGAAATTTTGACAGTTTGCTGCGCCGCCAAAGTGTTTTTTACGTGTTGCGACGAAGCCTTCCTCGCTGTTATAATGCGGAGGGAATTTTTCGTAGGCGTACGAGTTTTAGTTGAGATGGATTTTCACGACGTCGGCTACCGCATGACAGACAGCCAATCGTATTCTCCAGTGTTTTTGACGGCTTTTCACGGGATTGATAAACTGATAATATTCCTTACCAACAGTAATTTTTCGGGGGGCTCTATTTTTGTGTGGGAGCCGAGTTTTGTTTCTTTCAGAAAAATTAATAAATAAAAAATACGTGGGGACACCCTATTGATCAAAATTGTAAAGAAAATTGAATGAGTTGGCAGTCGTAGCACTTAACCTTCGAAAAGCCCCTACAATCTACAAATGGCACAACAACCTACACCTATGATGAAAGCAAATTGTGCGTTAAAAAAATACATAACAAATTCTTTTATGACACCAAATTGAGAGACTTAGTTGTAAAGTGAAAACACGAGTAATTAAAAAAATAAATACCTCGTTATTTGTGAGAAAATGAAAAGTCAATCTCAAAGCGTTGTGTTGGTATGAATCTGGATAAAAACGTTAAAAGCTGTAAACTAGAGATTTGGTTTTCGGCAAAAAACTGCCAGGAAATCACACTTGAACCATCAGGTTATAGCAAGGAAAATAATATCTTCTTCTATAACAAGGTATCTTAATTGTCGTATTCATTGTTCTAATTATGCGAGTGTTTGCACATGAAAAATAAGCTTAAGATAAAAAGGCACAAGATGCTGTATTACCTGAGTATTACAATAATTTTAGGAGGTACTCGCAGAATCCACATTTCGATCGCAATACACATCGAACTGCTGCGATCCTCCCTACGTGAATTCGTAACAAAATATGGCCAATCAAATAGTCTGCTTAGATACATACATGACACGTGATTTCGTCAATGTTTTTTGCGAAATTTAAATCGACACGACGAATGAAGTTTGACAAATTTGAACGACACCTACCGATAAGGCGTAAATCATGGTAGGCTCTCATAAGGACGGACAGTCAGTTTTCATTCATGAAATTGATTCGCAATCTTTTATAAAAGGTTTCTAGACGATTCTATCGTGTCTACGAACCTTGAGAACAGTTCAATTGAAGTCTTAAGATGCCATTTCGTCGTCGTCATCTCCGTAGTCAACTTCGTCTTCGGAAGGGGGAGATTCCTGTTGAGGTGGACACTCCAGACACCTGCAATTTCAAGTATGTTGTAAATATTGTCAGTTCTTCAAAATGGTGCCATGAAAATATTTTCAACATTCCGATAAATTAGGGTTTTTTGAGACAATTTTAACCGACTTACCTACCTTTTACCGACTTTAACCTAATCCGAATAATCCCTGAAAATTTCATCGAAATCGGGTAGAAAATGTGGAAGTTATGGCCGTTACAAGGAAATTCACGTTTGCGCATGCGCAGCGACTACTATCAGTCCGGGAGTGATGATCTTCATTGGGGACCATCTGCAACCTAATCCGCATACCTAATCCCTGAACATTTCATCGAATCGGATGGAAAATGTGGAAGTTATGGCCGTTACAAGGAATTCATGACAGACAGACACTGAACCAAAATGAGGAACTTCACCATGTCGGAATTTCCTATTTTTGACCCCAAAATCGGATTCAGCACCTCGAAAAACCTCCTAAGGTAAACTTTCAGCCCGAACTTCCTGATTTACGAATAAACAAAACAGTGTAGAAAATACGAATGTTTAAAAAAACCGGGAAAATGACGTCATCCTGGAATAGTTCATTTATGGCCGCTTGAAGCGCTGAGATTGAGAAATCTATAGTCCCCAGATGCAAAATTTCACGAAACAGTAAAGTTCGAAATCGAAAAACTGAAGAAAAAAATAGAAAAAGCAAGATTGGGAAAATTAGGTTTCCCCTGTTTTTGTTTGATAACTTTTCTCTTAGAAAACACGATTTCGTCGTCCCAATGGGCAACACTGGGAGGAGACAGCGATCTGAACAGCCCAATCAGCGAGCGTTCCCGCTTCACGTCCGTTTTCCCGGTTAGTTTTGAAATCAAAAATTTTGATTGTCTCCCAAAAATAACAGGAGACTTATTTTCCGGAATCAGCTCGATTTTCATCTATCCCACACCATTAACTATTCAGGAAAAATGCAAACAGAATTCGGTGAAATTCCTCATTGTTCAGAAAGGTCTAAAACGCAAAACGCGAGTGAAAATTTTGATTTTGGAGAACTTTTTTTTTCGTCCTTGAAAAGTGAAAACAAAGCTTCCGCTACCTTGGTAGACTCGGAAGCAAAAGTCGAAAATGAAGGTTGAAATCATCGAAACTTGTTTGTTTACTCGAGAGAAAAGAAACTATTTCAGCCAATTCAAGTTGAAAACAAGCCTTTGAATTGTTCATTTCTCTCGAGTAAACCGACAAGTTTCGATGATTTCAGCCCACATTTTCGACTTTTTCAAGCCAATTCAAGTTGACAATAAGCCTTTGAAGTGTACCTACTTTTCTCTCGAGTAAACCAACAATTTTCCATGATTTCAATCTTCTTTCTCGATGTTTTTGGTGGATTGAAGTTGAAGAAGCCTTTGAAATTTTCTTTTATTTTTGTTCTTTTTCTTTTATCGAGTAAATCAACAAGTTTCGATGATTTCAACCTTTATTCGCGACTTTTTCAGTCGATTGAAGTTGAAAACACGCTTTGGAAGTGTTCTTTATTAAACCAATGAGTTTCGAAAATTTCAACCTTCATTTTCGACTTTTTAAGCCAATTGTAGGTGAAAACAAGCCTCAGAAGTTGTTTTGAAACTCGAGTAAACGAAATAGTTTCGATGATTTCAAGCTTTTCTCTCGTCTTTTTCGTCTCTCGTTTTATTTTATTAACAGCGATTATAATGTTTGAGTTTCCACTGGAGAAATTTGTGTCCAACATCAAATAAAATGTGTATTTAGTCTACCTGGATTCGTTTATTCCGTAATTGATGCATCGGTCCCCAATGCACTGGCAGCATCCATCGTGGAACCATCTGAAAAATTGAAGAGTAATGGCTACAAAAAGGCGTCAAATTGATAGTTGACAAATATGTAGGCTACACTTTTTTTGCTCGATTCAATAGGTAAATAAAATGAAAACCTGAAAATAAAAACCTAAAGCTCCATTTGTGCAGCACAAGTCAATAAGTGGATTTTTGAAGAAATCTTTTAACTGATCTTTTAAATCTTTTTTCACTTTGTAAGGTAGATTTACGAAGAACATTTCATGACGATCCTTAATATACTTTGTAGCATCAAGATACGGTATTGGGTAGGCGGATACACTCGCCGGTGGTACCCAAAAGACGAATTGTGATTTCCTAGAGGACTCCTACAAGAAAATATGCATGGTATAGAAGTAATAATAATAATATCTATATTCAGTTTCTACAAGGTAAGAATGCGTCGAATAGTCATTAATAGGTACAATACTGACAAGGCAATGCTGGCTGAGTCGGAACAAGATCTGATGAGGATCCTGGAAGAGATGGCGAACACATTCGAGAAGTTCAATATGAAAATCGATAAAAGAAAGACCAAAATCCTCGTCGCCAGCAGGAAGGGCACCCAAGCAGACTGCATGCTGGGAGGAGAGAAAATTGAGAATGTGGATGCCTTCACGTACCTTGGAAGCAAGATAACATCAGATGGCAAATCGTATACCGAAATATGGAGCCGTATAAACCAAGCGAAGACGGCTTTCATCAAAAAACATGCCCTTCTCACCTCCAATAGTACGACCATTCAACTTCGAAAAAGACTGACTAAGACCTTTGTGTGGAGTGTGCTTCTTTATGGAAGTGAGACTTGGACCATAGGAGAAAGAGGGCAAAAGAGGATCGACGCGTTTGAAATGTTGAAATGTCCGTTCCATGGATGGAAAAGGTCACGAACGAGGAAGTTCTCAGGAGAGCGGAGGAAGAGAAGCTGTGTCTCATGGACATGTTGCGCAGAAGGAGGAACATCTGGATTGGACACTTGATGAGGCACGGGGGGATTCTGGGAACGGTATTGGAGGGAGCTGTGGAGGGTACAAACGCTAGAGGCAGACCAAGGAGGGAATATATGGACCAGGTGGTGGAGGACGTTGGATGCGGGAGCTATAGGGAAATGAAGAGACTCGCAGAAGATCGCGAAGCATGGAGGACAGCCGTCACCAACCAATCTAACGATTGATTAACCTAAGAAGAAGGTACAATAGGTGGATATAAATATACCTAGGTGGGTAATAAGTAGAGAATGAGTACCTACCAAGAAGGAGCACATAATCCAAATGTTAGATTTGTCGTACCTGTAGCTAACAGCTCCCATAGACTGGCAGGATCCTTTGCATTTGTTCCAGGACATGCACTGAGACATGTACGCCACCGTGCAGTTGAGCGTCACAGTATCTTTGACTGGATCCACTTCCTGAGCGTTATTTTCTGGAAAACAACAGTAAGTAGCATGAATAAGAGTTACCAACCTTAACAGACTGTACTTGATCCTTCAAATATGGGATCAAGAGTATACTATTCGTCAATTCCTGAAGAATCTTGCAGAAGATGACAGTGGGCTTAACCCTAGAAAGATATCGTGTTTTCCGCAACAAAGCAATTTTGACACATTCGCCCAAATCGGGATTTCTCTTCATTAATTTATATTCTAAAAGGATGAAATGAAACCACACACGTTTTCTATCATGGATTATTGCATTATTAAACATAAATTCTGTCTAAATATTAATATAGGAGTAATAATAATACAACAGTAATCATCCAATCAGACTTCCAATCCACAGTCCACAATAACACCAAAATTATTAGGCTATCGAATTTGAGAAGTAGGTATAGTAAGTTTAATGAGCATCAATACCCCTTTTCCTTAAGTTAAAAAAAAAAATCATTTAATAACGATGCTCAACGATGGTACTAAAAATCAATTCCCTTCCGAATTTCCAAATGATTCGAAATTGTTTCCAAAATACTGAACAACACCAATAAATAAAACATGCCAAGTGGGTGTGGCACTTAGCTTCCTCTATCTATACCATAACCCGAATTGTTTAGATGATCCGATGCATAGTAGTTAATTTCAAAACATCAATTTCTAAGTACCTTCCACTACCCTCATAGCGGACCATCTACACGCTAATCTGGACAATCCTGAGAAATTTCGTCGAAATCGGATGGAAAATGTAGAAGTTATGGCTGTTAAAAGGAATTCACGTTTGCGCATGCGCAGCAACTACTATTAGTCTAGGGGAGATGATTTTCATAGGGGACCATCCACACGCCAATCTGAACCATCCTAGAAAATTTCATCAAATTCGGATGAAAAATGTAAGTGTTATGGCAGTTACAAGGATTTTACGTTTGCGCATGCGCAGAGGCTACTGTCAATTTTAAGGCCTTGATTTTCATAGGGGACCATCTACAACCTGATCCGCATAATCCCTGAAAATTTCATCGAAATCGGATGAGATTATGTAGAAGTTATGGCTGTGGCAAGGATTTCACGTTTGCGCATGCGCAACCAATGTACCTATTTTCCAAAACGAAATCGAAAACTACAGGATAGGTAGGATGATTGTGATGGAAACCATCACTTGTCTCTTCAAAATATTGATAATTTAGGTTTTTATCCGAATAGTTATATAAAAATATGGAAATCCCATTATGTTTGTGATTGGTGGATTTCCCATGTCGTTAATAATCGATTATTACGTAGGGATATACTGAGAAGTAATAGTGATAAGGCAGTGATAATCGCAGATAGCGAGCTTTGGCCATCATTGCGTTGGACTTCGGCTCTTCTCATCCCTATTCTTGAAGCCTACAAATATTTTTGTTTCGTTCTGGTTTGGGATCCTTGCTACTTAGAAAATGAACCAAATGGTTGGTCTTGAAATGAATTTGAGATCCATCCGGTTATTTAGAGATCCATCATCGTAAGTACTATAGGAATGAGAAAATCGAGTCATCAGGTCAGTGGTAGATACCCCTGCTGAACTGATGTAAGGAAGAGGAAGTTGATTTTATTATAACAATGAATATAACACTGAAAGCTAGGCATGGAATTGCTGTGTAGAGTGGTAAATAATATTTCACTATTAAATACATGATCCCATTTCAGTAACTAGATTTTTAGATGGATATGAAACACCAATTGGTTGAAGATGGATGATAACGAGAAAAGTGGACCACTTCAGGACGATTCGTATGAAGTAGTTGAGGTCTCTCAGGTAGAGGAAATGAGATGAGGACGTTGATGGTCCAATTAACCCTCCCGGGTCGCCTGTTAGTCTACCTCAGGTCACAAAAATTTCGCTTTTTTTTCGAGGCCGACGGTATTTCTGACCCCACAAGTCGGGAAAAAACGAGGGCGTTATCTTGGCTTCAGTTCAGGTAAAGTACACCCAACATTCCTCTCTTCTTCATTAGTTCCACATGTCTGTTTCAATGGAATACCTAGCAGAGGGCAGTTCATTCACCACAGAGGAAGAAGGTAATCCCTGGAAGTGGAGAGAAAAATGCTCAATTTTCAGGTGGGCAGTACTACGGCTAAAGCTCGTTCTACTTTGAAAATGTTAGGAGAAGTAGAATCTAACCTTTGTCAGTACCAGTTACGTAATGTTAACCCTAATTGGACCCTGTTGTAACTAGTATCACCGAAAACATCTTATGAATTCCATAGCTGTCCCAAGGTGTCACCAGACTAAATAGATTTAAAAAGGATAAAACTGAATTTTTTGTAAATTAACAGAAGTAAAAAAATGACGTTACGACAAACATGTTGAAAATTTTTTCATCGATTTCTTTGGAAATTTTTGTCAAAACTCGATTTTGAGATTTCCAATAGCCCAAAAAAATTTTGCTGACTATTACATTTAAATATCTGATTTAATTTTGGTTACTCCGGGGACACCTTGGGACAGCTGTGGAGTTCCTGAGATGTTTTCGGTGACACTAGTGACAACATGGTCTAATTTGGGTTAACATCCTGTATAGGAACAACGCTGAGTATTATCGATCAGGAGTTTATTAACCCTCAACGGACAGATAGGCGGCACTCAGTGCTGATCTCGAGTACTGTGCTCCGTGGACCCCCTCCACCCCTTCTAACCTCTAACCCAGGGGTGCTCAAACGGTCGATCGCGATCGACTGGTCGATCGCGAGTGCTTTTTGGGTAGATCTCGAGAAGAAAAAAATTTTAATAAGTAGGTAGGTAACTAAACTACAAAAATGTATTACGTAATAAAACTCGGCGCTTTGCGCCTCGGCGGGGGGCTCCGCCCCCCTGCACCCCCGGTTTATTTCTTTTTCCATACTCTGTATGAAATCATAGGAACACAGAATGTGTTTTTGCGATGCTAGTCATCCTTTAAATAAAAAACAACAATAATAAATGTGGAGTCTTTGGCAATAATAAAATAAATAATTGTTAGACATTTAATTTGGTCTAAAACCCTATAAATGTTATAAAAATAAATATGTAACTACGAGAAAAATACTATATAAATTGAGAGCTTTCCAACGAATGGTGAACAATTTCTGTGCAATGAACACTGCGGGAGTTCTATTTCCTTACCAACGGCTTGGTTGCACGTGAAAATCATTATAAAAGGCGCGTAACGGTTTTTTCTGTCGCTTTTTCGTGACGATTTTTTTTCGGTAGGTCATCGCAAAAACACATTCTGTGTTAATAACACTACTTGCGGCAAAAGGTGGATTTATCAAAGGAACGCGCGGCATTTTTCAAAGAAAAGCCGTGTTGTTTCTAGACTAGACAGTACACAGTACATTTTGTCCGTCTTTGAAAGCAAGGATTCCTCAGTTGAATTATGATACGTATGAGGCTGAATTATCAAATATTTTGGGACAATTCGAAATGCGTTTTTATGATTGCAGTAAATTGGAAAATATAGCATCATTTATGAGTTATCCTTTTTCATGTAAAAACATTGAGGAATTAGCTACTAAAATAGCAAGTCAGTTTAATATGAACTCATGTTCTGTTGAAAATGAGTTGGTGCAGATTATATCATATATACATCTCAAAGCTACAGCATCTGATACAAATTTCTGGTGTTTAATATCTGAGGATAAATATCCGAATGTAAGGAAAATCGCCCTTCAAATGACGGCATTTTTTGGGTCAACTTACTTGTGCGAGTCTGCATTTTCTGAAATGAAGATAATTAAGTCAAAATATCGCAATCGACTAACTGACGATCATAATAATATTATGATATATTATATCATATATTATATCAGTTGATATATTATATCATATGTCATAATATGTCATCATGATTGCGATTAGCACTCAGTGGTTACGTACCATCTTATGAAAAGTATGCTGAGGACATGCAGTGCCACGCTTCAACATCCAAAGCCACTCTTTAGTTAAGTTTAACACCATATGTAACTCTTTTGTTTTGTAACAACCAATAAACTCGCAATTTTGAATAACTATGAGTTTTTTCATTGATATTGTAGAGAAGAACCTAACTAAACCTAACCCAAACCTTGACTAAAATAATGTATACCTATATTGTGCAGAAAGCTAATATCTATATATGCTACGGTATGCCCTACCCACAGAGTAATGGAGACAAGTTAACAGAGAAGAAAGCCAACGTTAAAATGGTGTGCAAGTATTTTTGAGGCTGCCTCAGTGGCGCTATCTACTTTCAGCTAGGATTGAGGAACTACTACGGAAGAGGCGGGGAGGAGAGGCCACACTCTTCATACCGCTTCTTTTCAAATCCTTTCGAATGACCAGAAATTGATAACTTTTCGTTTCATCATCATTTCAATTTGCAAAAATACTTGGAAAAACCAATCGAGGTGAAAGATATTTTCAGAGTTCCTCATGCAATTGTTGTTGTCCCTATCGCCAGTAGTTCGAACGTTGAATCGACAACTGCCACCCTTAGAAACGTTTGAAACCCAGTGTATTATTGAATATCGCCCAATTTTTTCGTACATATCGCGAATATAACTGAATGTTATCAAATTAATTACTTGAATGCGGCCGGTTACGCACCAATGAGAAAAATATGTGATAAACAAGGTGACTTGTTGTGATGAGGTTGGGAACAAACGATCGTGAACCGGCCGTGAACGCGATCTGGTTCTTTCCGCTATAACTACGTCCTGGAGCTCCACCAATCAGAACGCTTCTCGGGCTCCCACATTCAGCTTTCAGCCCAGTGGCCCTACCTAAGTGTATCGTGTATGTACGACAACCCTGCATCACGCACACTTGCAGTCTCTCAGAGTCGATCGTATGTAGTCTAAAAATATTGAGGTAGATCGCCAGCAGTTCAAGTTTGAGCACCCCTGCTCTAACCCAATCCTCTCACCCATCCAGACCCATGACCTCACACAACCCTTGAGATTACTTATTGTTCGTCACGTGACGGGTTAAGTGCAAAAAAAAAGGGTCTAGGCGGCACTCTAGGCACCAATCTGTCTGCCACGTATCCAGGGATGTTTTGGGAACATTATCATAACAAATGGCCTCTCAAATGTGTTGAAGTTTTTGAAATCATTCCTATTCATCACAATGTTTGAGACAATTTTCAAATTCAAATATTTCCCGAATATTTATTTACAAAAAAGAAATATTTAAAAACATATATATTTATAAATTTATAAAAAATGTATTTTATATTTATTTAAAAAATTATATAAATTTCTTTTGATTTGTCACGGATTTGAATAGGTACATAGATAGCAAGATAGCGGAAAATGCCATAATGAGTAAGTAATACCATAATATGAGTAATAAGCAACCAGTAGGAAAGGATTTCCGACTTCTAATCAAGAAAAAACTTCAAAAATTGAGATAGTACTTCAAAGTTTTTGGAGTTGATTTTGAAGAAATGGAGTTCTTGTAGTAATTAAAGTATTTTTGAATCCTTGAAAAGAGTAAACAAGTACTGGGAATGCATTAAAGTTCGAAAAGAATTGTGGGAATCGCAAAAAAGCCATGCGGCACTGAGTGTGACACTGAAGGTCCGTTGAGGGTTAAAAGGGAAGTGCGGACATCTTGCGAGGACTGCAACTTAGGTAACAAGGCCGTGGAGAGGGTCGGTCTTTAGTCCGGACACGTGGGTGTGTGGCGGACAGGTGGAGTTCGTGGGTGGCGCATTCCAATCCTCATCGTTTGAACCTCGCCGAACTGTAGTCTACAGAACGACTCACAAGGCAGTTCTACTGCCGTAGAATGAGATTTTCTGCGATCAAACGAGGTTGTTTCATGAAAATGTTTTCTCCAAGCTGTGATATATCTTTACATTTGTCTGATTGGTTTGTATTCTAATTTTCCCGAAAGGTGATGTTTAATTAATTTCTTCATTCAATTCCACTTAATTTAATCTTAATTAATTATGGTGACATCTCCACTAGCACTTTTCGACAAAAACTCCCTTCGAGCCCTGAAGAAGGTAATAAATTTACCGAAAGCTCGAAAAAGAAGGGGCTGATAATTCCAGTGGACCCCATTCCCAATCAGTTGACGTAGTGTCGATGTGTGTTGGGTGGATCTACATATTTGTTGTTTCATAAGTTTAGGGTAATTCACAAACTAGAAAATTGGGAAGGATCCTAATTTTTCTCCAGGCAACTTTGAGTAGTAGAGATGAAGCAAAAGAAGAATCTCAGCCCTTCGGGCATCTCCAGGGGGCAAGCCCCCTGACCCCCGGATGCTTTTCGCTTAGAGCCTACGGCTAAAATTCAAGAAACATGGAACATGCTTTAGCCGCGCTTTCATATTCTGTTTAATTCAATTTTTGCTTCCGAGTCTACCAAGGTAGCGGAAGCTTTGTTTTCACTTTTCAAGGACGAAAAAAAAAGTTCACCAAAATCAAAATTTTCACCCGCGTTTTGCGTTTTAGAACTTTCTGAACAATTTTGGTTCCGTGTCTGTCTGTCCGTCTGTCATCAATTCCTTATAACGCGCATAACTATATGAAGTTATTGTCCGATTTCGATGAAATTTTCAGGGATTGTGCGGGTTGGTGTGTAGACGGTCCCCTATGAAAATCATCATCCCCGGACTGATAGAAGCGACTGCGCATGCGCAAACGTGAATTCCTTGTAACGGCCATAACTTCTACATTTTCCATCCGATTTCAATGAAATTTTCAGTGATGTTACAGATCAGTATTTAAATGGTCCCCTATGAAAATCACCACCTTCGGATTGATAGTAGCTACTGAGCATGCGCAAACGTGAATTTCCTTGTAACGGCCATAAATTTCACATTTTCAACTCGATTTCGATGAAATTTTCAGGGATTATGTGGATTAGGTTGTAGATGGTCCCCTATGAAAATCATCATCCCCGGACTGATAGAAGCGACTGCGCATGAGCAAACGTGAATTCCTTGTAACGGCCATAACTTCCACAATCTCAATCCGATTTCAATGAAATTTTCAGGGATGTTACAGATTAGTGTTTAGATGGTCCCCTATGAAAATCATAGAGAATTGATTTTAATAGAGGGATGGTCTCCTGTGAGAATCTCAAATCTTATTCATGACAAGGCTTCAATAGCTCAGAGGAAAGAGTCTTGATTTGAGCTCCAGGGGTCGCGGGTTCGAATCCCAGCCGAGGCTAAGAATTTTTTTGATACAATCACATACATCTACTCACTTAATTTTTCATCCGAATTTGATGACATTTTCTAGGATTGTCCAGATTAGCGTGTAGATGGTCCCCTATGAGGGTAGTGGAAGGTACTTAGAGATAGGTGTTTTGAGATTAACTACTATGCATCGGATCATCTATACAATCGGGTTATGGATACGAGGAAGCTATGTGCCACACCCACTTGGCAGACTTTTTTTTATTTGGAAGAATGCGGCCAAACCAATTCTGCTATTTCGATAGCCTTTTAAAAAATCAGTCTTCAGATAGGAAGGTATTTTATAGTTGTATTGAGATTACAACATTATCTCACAGTTAACTGTTAATAGTAACGCATAGGTTACACCACGTTACACGATCCTTAATTCCGCTTCAACGACTGACAGATTACCTACCTGCTATATCTTCGAGTGTAGCGAGAGGGTAATGTCGTCTTTTTATGTTTCTATCTAAGTCGCTTGGGCCTATGCAGATTCGTAGCTTGTCTTTCTGTTTGACAATCACCATCGGTGACACGCAAGGAGTTGGTTCGGTCACAGGAACAATTATGCCATCCCGAACCATACTGTCTAGTTCTTGTTTGACTTTTTCTCTTGAGCAGCGACGAACTCTCCAAGGAGGATGGATCTTTAGCTAGATCTATATCGTACTCAAAATTTTTTAGACATCCAATTCCCTCAAACAGGTTACTGCCGGAGTTCGTTCATGACTGTAATTATTCTTGTAATGAATCCTAGCTCTTGACAAGTGGCATTACCAAGAATTGATTGGTAATTTTTGTCCATCACCAAAAATGCCACCTTAAACTGGGAGCCCTTTTTGGTAGTGACTCTAGTAGTGGTTTCACCCATGACCTCAGTGGTCAAGGTATTGAAAGATATCAAAGACTTGATGTTTGAAGGAACTATTTTGCGACCAGAACTTACTGCAAAACATTTCGGTATCACATTGCATTGAGCACCACTGTTTAATTTGAAACGCAATTTGTGATTGTTCTGGAATTTGAGTGTTTCAAACCAATCAACTTTACTATCGGAATTAGTGAGTGAGTTGATTGAAAGTACATTGATGTTCAACATAGGGCCCTTCCCGTCTGAAGAGCTATCGTTATTTTCTTCAATGTAGTCTACATTTTTAATATTTCTTGTACGGCACATTGATGAGACGTGACCCCTACGTTTGCACAGCGGACATTGCTTTTGATATGCTGGGCAACCGCGCATTCCATGATTTGCGCCGCACCTTGAGCAATCGTAAGTATCATTGTTTGGCAAAATTTCGTGACTCGATAACGTTCAAAAACGTAACACTTATCGCCAGTTAGATCAAGGCTAAAGCATGTTCCATGCTAAAAGAAAATTTTTCGTGGTGAATTAAAACTTACGCATGGTGTATTTGACTTCTCGATTGTGATGGGGCTTGAGATGAGCGATGTCGAGGTCGATGGGGAACGTAAACGTGATCCAACGCTGCTGTTGAATGTCGGGCTCAGCAGTCAAAGCCTGAATGACAATGATTGAAATAATATTCATAAACGTACACATACATACGTACCGAAATATCAGTGAATAGAAAGACTACTATAATTTTGAACAAATGACACTAAAACGAATAAATTCATCATGAAAATTGAGGCAAAACCCCCAAGTACTCATCTAGAATTCTATGAGTAGGTAACCCAAAACACACAATATTATTTTGCCACAATATTAACTGAGGCAAATAGGAAAATTGAGGCAAAACTCTCAAGTACTCATCTAGAATTCTATGAGTAGGTAACCCAAAACACACAATATTAACTGAGGCAAATAGGAAAATTGAGGCAAAACTCCCAAGTACTCATCTAGAATTCTATGAGTAGGTAACCCAAAACACACATTATTATTTTGACAACTTGACCAAGAAATTTTTTTTAACCCTCCGTCAAAATTTGTTGGTTTACGTTTCAAGGTACGTAGAATCCAAAAATCGAATAAAAATTTCGCCGTCCGTGGCACTTTCCTCAGTTAGCATAGACCGATTTTGATGAAATTTGGTATGTGGGCTCCATTTGGGGTCTAGTTGTGTCCCGAAGATTTTGGTTGATGTAGGTCACTTCTAAGGGTTGAAATTTTGAAAACGACCTAACTCAAAAAATTTTGATTTAAAGGTATTGTTTTTCCATCAATTTAACTATTGTATTTAAGTATTCATTTTTAGAGACCACATAGAGCCCTGTAGGACAAACCGTTCGCTCCCAACGAGAATTTAAGGGTTGGACTTACAATAAATCAGAAACACGAGTGTGAATCGCAAAAGAGGCCTAATCTCCGTTCAAATGTTAGCTGACCGAAATACGATTGATGTTTTTCTTCAAGTTGATTGGTGGTAACAATGGTAAGCCGTGTTCTTTTCAGACGAGTGATCTATATAGAAAAATAATAAACCTTTGTGTAATAATTTGCAGCGTTTTCCCTATATTGTAGTCCTTACGAAAAATCATATATTATGTCATCTCCTGGAAGGATTGAAAACTGTTTCCATTTCCTTGGTCGGAGCTTATTATTGTTATCAGTTAGGTAAGTATAATAAAGAAGAAGTATTTACCAAGAAGAGGTTAGGCAGAGCTTCTGGTAGATCTTCAACGTGCGACTTCTGCGAGAGAGCGGAAACCGTATAATTCGGCTTCGGACACATTTCTGGAAACATAATTAATTACAATAAAAACATGAATAGAAAAAACGTCATTTTAGGAATCAAATCGAAATGAGGAATTTCACCATGTCGGAATTTTCTATTTTTGACCCCAAAATCGGATTCAGCACCTCGAAAAACCTCCTAAGGCAAACTTTCAGCCCGAACTTCCTAATTTACGAATAAACAAAACTGTGTAGAAAATACGAATGCTTAAAAAACCCGGGAAAATTACGTCATCCTGGAATAGTTCATTTATGGCCGCTTGAAGCGCTGAGATCGAGAAATCTATAGTCCTCAGATGCAAAATTTCACGAAACAGTAAAGTTCGAAATCGAAAAACTGAAGAAAAAAATAGAAAAAGCAAGATGGGGAAAATTAGGTTTCCCCTGTTTTTGTTTGTTAACTTTTCTCTTAGAAAACACGATTTCGTCGTCCCAATGGGCAACACTGGGAGGAGCCGGCGATCCGAACAGCCCAATCAGCGAGCGTTCCTGCTTCACGTCCGTTTTCCCGGTTAGTTTTGAAATCAAAAATTTTGATTGTCTCCCAAAAATAACAGGAGGCTTATTTTCCGAAATCAGCCTGATTTTCATCTATCCTACACCATTAACTATTCAGGAAAAATGCAAACAGAATTCGGTGAAATTCCTCATTGTTATAAAGTTTGTAACATTTGCCTGGTGACACCCATAATTTGGGTAAAATTTTAGTACATTTTACATAAAAAACGTAATATAATCTTAAAAGTGTCTTATTTGAATTCTGAAATTACCAATAAAGAATTGTTTTCGATAAAAATATACCCATGTTAACAGTTTTTGAAATATTGTTAAGTAGGCACTATCGTTTTGGGGTCAGCCAATAGACTGACTGCTTTCCGAATGTGATCAAGATCGAGTTAAAAGATAGAAGTTAGAAAGAAATTTATATTTATAAGGATAAAGAATTTACATTTTGGGAAAATCACTTGTGCACACGCTGATGGAATTCAGGGGGAACCCAAGTGGATAAACCTCAGAATAGGCTGACAATTTTCTCAATATTGGATTACATTTTTGTTAAAGTTTGCTGGGATAAGGCGCAGGAATAAAATTTTGAGGTGAAGAGGTCACATATTAGTTTTGAAGCAATTTCGGAACAGCAAGGCTGCGAGACAATCCAAAGTTGTCCAGAAAGTTATGAAATGACCCAACAACAGTTGGGGCGGGCTACCTCGGAAATCATCTTCACCTTACTTTATTTTTTGCGGGCTATAGCCGCGTCTGAAGTAGGTAATTGAAGGTTATTCAAGATTAACAAGACTCTGCTATGTAGTGGAGACCGTTAAGTCAGACGCAATGAAAGTGTTACTGTAAAAAACAATATTTTCACCGAAATAAAACTTTTTTTCGCATTCAAACACCATTTTCCCCTTCAAATTTCACGGTAAACCTAAAAAAAGGGCTAGCTTTTGAATGCCTCTGAAGAAAATCGTGTTTTTATATTTGATATTTTGTATATTTTTGGTGACAATACAACAGGACAGCAATTGTCAAGTTTGAGGTAGAAATAACAGGAATATTGGGAAATAGACGAGACGAGGCGATCACTTTGCTTGCTTGAACAGAACTGTTTATTAAGAGAGGTGATAGAGCCTACCTACCTGACCCCTTACGGAGAGCTCCCTAATCGACTCTCCCAGTCAGAGTCCAATCTCAAATCCAACACCCCCCCTCAAGGCAAACATGATTCTAAAAGAAAACATAAAATTCAAAGCATAAAACATGATTGGCTTGACATGAAAAGTGAGATCAAAAAAAAAAAAATAATAACAAGATCAAACATAAAAGAAGATCATAAAAGAGTCATTAAAGTCCATGATCAAAAAAAGTGTCATTAATAAAACATCATAAGTCGAAATAGACAAGACATAATTATAAACATTAACATTGGTCCTTACATCCTAGCTCTCCGCAAAAAAAAACAATAGTCATAATAATAAAGTAATACCTATAATTCAACCTTTTAAACAATTTTCATCAATTTTCTCAAAGTTTCAAATTTTACATGACATAACGGTTTTGTTAGTACATCAGCTAAATTTTCTTCCGATTTAACAAATTCAATTTCCATTTCCTTTTTAGTAACAACGTCTTTTATAAAATGAAATTTGATTTCAATATGTTTAGCTCTTTTGCTGTTTTGATAACTTTCAATTAACTTTATGGCACTCTGATTATCACATTTTAGCACAGGCACAACGGTTTTTTCACATAACTCGTAGGCAACTCCTTTAGCATGTAGTAGATCAGAAGCAGCACCAGCACAGGCAATATACTCCGCCTCAGCAGTAGACAGAGCGACAGACGTTTGTTTACGTGATGACCAGGATATGACGTTTCCATGGAACGTGAGGAGCGATCCAGAAACGCTTTTCCTATCACTATGATCTCCAGCCCAATCGGAGTCTGAGAAGCCGACTAGAGTAGGAGTTGATTCACACGTCTCATACGTCAAACATAGATCGATAGTAGTTTTTAGGTACCTTAGAATCCGCTTGGCGCCCTTCCAGAGCTGTTCTGTTGGCCTGTCCAGATATCTGCTTAGGAACGATGTGGCAAAGGCGATATCCGGTCTTGAAATAGTTGAGAGGTACATGAGTGACCCCATGATCTCTCTGAATGGCACTTTCACTTGCTTCATAGTTTCGTCAACCTGAAAGCCTGCTTCCATAGGGGTGTCTGCTGACTTACACTCCGACATCTTGAACTTCACTAGCACTTTTTCAATAAAACGTTTCTGGGAAATCTTCAAAGTACCTTTGTCAAATTCAATTTCGGTACCCAAGAAATCTTTCAGGTCACCCAAATCCTTCGCACTGAATCGTTTCTTCAACAACTTGACCATATGGTCACTGTTTTTCCCAGTGATTAGGATGTCATCGACCCATATCAGAACCCAAATATCAGATCCATGATATAAACAAAAATCATATTGAGAACGCTTCAGACCGTTTTCAATCATGAATGAGTCGAAACACTCGTTCCACTTTCTTGGCGATTCTCTCAGACCATATAGAGCTTTGTTCAGTTTTAAAACTGTACCATCTTTGACATTAACACCTTTAGGAGGTTTGATGTAAACATCAATATCGAGATCCCCATTGAGGAATGCTGTAGGTACGTCCATTTGATGAATTTTCCACTTCATCTGAAGTGCTTGTGCCAGTAACATACGTATAGTAGAGAAACGAGCCACAGGTGCATAAACATTGTAGCTTTCCTCTTCCTGATAGCCTCTAGCCACAAGTCGTGCCTTCTTGGTTCCATCCTGCTTAGAGCGAAAAACCCATCTAGTATCTATAGGTTTCTTGTGAGCTGGGAGTACTTTTTTCGACCAAGTACCATGCTCCCTATGAGAGTTCAATTCAGCTTCGATCGCTTTAATCCACTCAGGTCCACTATTCACAGCATCATCGTAAGTAACCGGGTCACCAGCGGAGAAACAGTAGGCGTAATATAGTTCGTAGTCATTCAACTTATTTGGAGCTTTTCTCTCGCGTTGTGGTCTGGACCTGACTGAAGTTGATTGCTCGTCATTATCAATGTTTTCAACAACAGTTGTGTCACCTTCTCCCTCCGAATCATCTTTGTTGGATCCTCATTTATTATTATAGTGGTTGCCAACCACATGGCATTTGTGTATACCTATGGAAAGTTCTCATAAAATATAATTCATTCGTATTCTGGCAATCTACTAGTTCCTTATACTAATATCGAGATCTAGAGGTTGTTACACTGGCGACGGGAGAAAATTGGAAATGCGAAGAACAAACAGAAGACAGCAAGCGCGTGCTCCTTCAATTAGTGGGGGAGGCGATGACGGCGTTGAAGATAGGAATGATGGAGAAAGAAGGCTACCAAAAATTAATATCAGACCTTTTGAGCCAGACATCGAGTCGTGGGAGTATTACTTCCAATATTTTGAGCTGGAACTGAGGGTGGCAAGAATCCGAACGGAAGATGACAGAAGGGATCTTCTACTAACAAAAATTGGTCCCCAAACTTTCAAGATGCTAATCGACCATTTTCGTCCTGAGGTAGTTAGTGACCAAGCGTACGATGATCTCATTCAAGTAGTGAACGGATACTACGTAAGGGAAAATAGTGTCACTACCAATCGTGTCGCATTCATCCTTCGAAAGAGGGCAGAAGGAGAAGACGTGGGAAGATTCATCAATGCTTTGAGGGCACTGGCAGGGAAGTGTGAATATGGGCAATCGCTATCAGAGAGGATTCGAGACCAGTTAATTGTCGGCATCAACAATGGAATATGGCAGTACGAGTTTCTCAAGTCATTCCCTGGCAATAACCACACACTGGCTCAGGTTGAGGCATTGGCACGCAAGTTGGAACAAGGGCACAAGGAACAACAACGCCTGGCAGAGCTGACTGAAAGTCCCATGCATTCCAACACCTACCAAATGGGCCAGCGAAAGGTGAAGCAAGGTGAGCAAAAGTTTGTGTTAATTAGAGGGATGCATTGTTTCAAATGTGGTCGAAAAAAACATACTGATAATGAAAAGTGCCCAGCGGAAGGAATGAAGTGTAATCTGTGCAAAGGGGAAAATCATTTTTCGAAAGTTTGTTTCAAAAATAACCGAGCGCAGGTAAAGAGAGATCAAAATTACAAAAAGAATACAAACAGAGTTCATGATAGAGAGTGTAGTACCCCATCATCTTCTCTCAGTGATTCTGAATCTGAGTTGGAGATTCGACAGGTCAATAGGAAAGGCTCAAAAGTCATGTTGAATGTGGAAATAAACAAGAAACCACTGAAAATGTTATACGACCCGGGAGCGCACCATTCAGTCATTAGCAAGAAGATCTGGGAATATATTGGACGGCCTAAATTAGAACCGTATCCTAATTTGATCGCCTATACAAATTTAGAAGTTAAGACACTCGGGATTACGGAAGTGGAGGTGACAGCTTTTGGAATCACCACTAAGCTCCCTCTTATAGTAGTCAGCAACCATGATGTTCCACTGTTTGGATTAGAGTGGGTGCTGAAATTCAACTTACCACTACCACCTGGAGCTGAAGTATGTGCTGTGGGCCAAGAAAAACAATCAAACCCTGCAAGTCATTCTATGCAAGATATACCTGGAGACATTAAATCTTTACTTGAGCGTTTTTCTGATTTGTTCATTCAATCTACAGGTACGATAAAAGGACATAAAATAGAAATAAGATTGAAAGAACGGGCAATACCAAGGATTTTCAAGCCGAGGCCGGTGCCATTTGCTCTAAAACCTGCCGTTGAGAAAGAATTAGAAAGATTATTGGGTCAGGGCGTAATTGAACCCATAGACCCAGCGACAACTCAAATTGAATGGGCTTCACCACTGGTAGTCGCTCCTAAGGCAAACGGCAAAATTCGTTTATGTGCTGATTTCAAAGTCACCATTAATAAGTACATACTTATGGATATGCATCCACTTCCAACATTTGAGGAGGTGAGTACGCAACTGGCCGGAGGTGAGCAATTTTCAGTAATTGATTTGAGAGATGCATATTTGCAAATGGAAGTGGAGGAGACATCCAAGAAGTATCTCATCCTTTCGACACACAAAGGGTTCTTCCAATATCGTCGTATGCCATTTGGCATAAGTTCGGCACCAGCAAAATTTCAAAAAACGATGGAAATAATATTAGCCGGAATAGAAGGGGTAAGCTGTTACCTTGATGATATTATTGTGACAGCAAAGTCCAGGGATGCCCATGTAAAAACATTAGAGCAGGTTTTGTTCAAGTTGAGTCAAGCTGGTATGCGAGTACAATTAGGAAAATGTAAATGGCTTCAGGATTCCGTTGTCTATTTGGGTCACAAATTTGATAGACACGGCATTTATCCAACGTTGGAACATATCACAGCTATTCAAAAAATGACAGAGCCAACAAACCAAAAAGAACTCAGGTCATTTTTGGGTTGTATAAATTATTACCAGAAGTTTGTGCCAAATTTGCAGGGAAGTTGCTCTACTCTTTATGACTTGTTGAGAAAAGGTCATAGATGGAAATGGATGGAGGAACACAAAAGGAAGTTTGAAGAACTGAAAGGCGTTTTAACTTCGGAGACAACTTTGACTCATTTCACCCCATCGTTACCAATACTTTTGTACACAGACGCAAGTGAAAAAGGAGTTGGGGGAGTCTTGTGCCACCGGTACCCTGATAAGTCAGAACGGCCAATAGCTTACACATCCAGGGTACTTAATTCTGCCGAACTAAAGTACTCAGTCATTGATAGAGAAGCATTGGCGATTGTACACTCAATTCGTAAGTTTGAGAGGTTTCTGTATGGGCGACGATTCATCCTGAAAACGGATCACAAGCCACTTACATACTTATTTGGCGGTAAAGCAGAGTTGCCAAAGGTAGCGATGTGTAGGATTAGCCGATGGGCACTTATGCTGGCTGAGTTTGATTTTGAGGTTGAATTTATTCCGGGAACGAAGAACAGTCCGGCAGACGTCTTATCGAGGTTGCCGGGGCCACATACAGGAACTCCAGTGGAGAACGACTTTGGCAGAAAAATTGCATACACTCGAATAAAGGATGTTTCTATTTCCAAACGTTTATTGAAAAGTCGAATTCTGGATGATCCTCTGCTCTCAAAAGTAGTAAGATACTTACAGAGCTCGTGGCCAGAGAAATCAAATGTTGCAGAAGAATTGTGTACATACTGGGAGAAGAAAGACGAACTGTCTTATGAAGAAGAGGTACTCATCTGGAGGGGTAGACTAGTAATCCCAGCCGCCTTACAAGAGACTGTTCTTCAGATTTTGCATGAAGGCCATCCAGGAGCTTCGGCAATGAGATCGGTGGCCAGGTTGAACGTCTGGTGGCCATCGATGGAAAGGCGCATCGAGAGTTTCGTGAAAGGATGCAAGGCTTGTCAAGAGAATCGGCCTTGGGACCAAGAATCCCCTTTGTATTCGTGGAACATCCCAACTGAAGTCTGGTCCCGAGTCCATGTGGACTTTGCAGAGGCATTCGAGGGGCAATACTGGTTGATTATCGTGGATGCTACTAGCAAATGGCTGGAGGTGTATCCCATGAAACACATCACTGCAGAGCGGACAATCAGTATTCTCCAAGAAGCTTTTGCGAGATGGGGATTTCCTAGAGTCGTTGTGTCCGATAATGGGCCTCAATGGATGGCTAAGACTTTCAAAGATTTTTGTGCAAGTAACAACGTTCGTCACGTGACAACAACCCCATACCATCCACGTTCAAATGGGCTAGCTGAAAGAGCTGTGAGGACATTTAAACAGAGGTTCGCGTCATCAAAAAGTGGAGGGGAAGATATTCATACGCGTTTGTGTAGATTTCTGATGTCGTATCGGAGTTCCGTCCATCGCACCACAGGGAGGACCCCCGCTGAACTGATGATAGGTCGACATCTACGCTCCAAGCTTTCTCTGCTCAAGCCAAACCTAATTAGTCAAGTTGAGGAAAATCTTTTCAGGCAGAAGCAGTACCATGATAGGGGAGTTGATGTGGTAAAGGAGTTTAAAGAAGGGGACAAGGTTTGGGTGAAGAGGAGGAAGGAAGAGAAGAAGTTTAAAGAAGGAGTTATTAAGAAAAAGACGGCACCTCTTTCATACGTAGTACTTGTGGAAGGAGTAGAACGGCGCGTACATGCGGATCAGCTAAGAGGAGCAGAAGAACGCGAAACTGGAGGGGGAGGAGTGTTGGATCCTCATTTATTATTATAGTGGTTGCCAACCACATGGCATTTGTGTATACCTATGGAAAGTTCTCATAAAATATAATTCATTCGTATTCTGGCAATCTACTAGTTCCTTATACTAATATCGAGATCTAGAGGTTGTTACAATCTTCATCCCCACTTTCACATTCCTCTTTCTTTGTTGATTTTTCCTCACCAGTCTCCTCTTCATTATTGTCAGTCATAATATAAACAATATCAGACTCATCAAACACTATATCTCTCGTAGTTATTATTTTGTTTGAATCGGGCTGCCATACTCTATACCCATTGCTACTATATCCAACGAGTCTAGTTTCAATAGCTCTTGGTTCCAGTTTGTCACCTGGAGTTGGTAAAATTTTGGCCCAAGCCTTGCAGCCAAAAATTCGGAGTCTGGACAAATCAAGTTTGTTGTGAAAGCGTTCAGCAGGTATTCCACCATCTAAAGCTGAAGTAGGAGAACGATTTAGTTGATAGGCAGCTGTTCGAATCGCTTCTCCCCATAGGTACTTAGGAAGACCCGTTTCAGCAAGGAGGGTTCTAACCTTGTTCAAAAGAGTCAGATTTGCACGTTCACTAAGTCCGTTTTGCTGACTTGAGTACGGTAAGGTCTGTTGCAGCTGTATTCCTTTCTGCTTACAAAAATTCTTCAATTCGTGTGAGCTATATTCACCTCCCTGGTCAGTACGTATACGACTGCATCGATTCCCATTTGCTTCTAACTCGCGAATGTAATTCATTAAGTTCATAGCAGCTTCACTCTTGTTTTTGAGTAGGTATACGATAGTGTAGTGAGACCAGTCATCAATAATAGTTTGATAGAACCTATGACCATCGAGTGTCGCATGACGAACAGGTCCTCCCACGTCACTATGGAGAAATTCGCCTTTTCGTTGTGATTTTGGATACTCGATCGATTTGAAAGGTAATCGTCTGGCCTTCCCTTCCATGCACGGACCGCATAATTTTTCTGAATGAGGCAGGTTCATTTTCTTCAAGGATTGTTTATTTAGATGTCCAAGTCTCCGGTGCCAAACATCATCAGCTAGATGACATTTCGAGTAGGTATAGTTGAAACTCGCAACGTAGAGACTTCCGACAGCACTACACTTCATTTCGAACTGTTTCCCTTTTGTTATGACAGCTCCATCCCGATCAAACGTCACACGAATTCCTTTGATATTCAATTTTCGTACCGAAATGAGATTATGTGTTAGCTTCGGCACAATAAGAGCTTCCAAATTCACGCTCTTACCACCAGATTCGAGTTTGAGATGTCCTTTTTTATCAGCAATCAAAATTTCACCGTTCGCGATCTTTATTTTGATTGGAGTCTTTAACGTCACAACATCTGTCATCTGAGAGGCTGTGTTTGTTGTTACCAAGTTGTCAGTCGCCCCACTATCTAAGATAAAACAAACTTGGCCACCTGTTGCGTGGAATGCCGACGAGATAATGTTATCATCAGCTGCGACAAACGAAATCTCCGAGTTGTTTTGTTCTGAAACACTCATGTTTGCGCACGATCCGTTTTTCTTTCCACGACCACGTCCTCTTCCCCGGCCTCCTCTTCCTCTCGCAAATCCGCGATTTGAAGATTGGGGATATTTGCCACCCGTATTCGACGATCCACTGAACTTCGATTTCAATCTTGGACACTCTCTTTTAAAATGACGTTCATCGCCGCATTCAAAACAGCCTGACGAATAATTGGGGGCTGAAAAGGCACATCTGTCGTCCTCATGACGATGGTGTTTACCATTCTTCATCCGAAGGTGCGTATCGAGCAAACGACCTTTGACAAAATCCATCGTGATCTCCGAGGAATCCGTCATTGTTTCGATAGCGACTGTGACATTATTGAACGTGTCTGGCATTGTTAGAAGGAGATAACAAACTTTATCCGTTTCTTCCAAATTACAATCTGCAGTTCCAGCAGCTTGGAGTTCATTGATCAAAGTTTCCACTCTAACAAAGTGATCCTGCAAATCTCCCTCATTAAACTTAATTTGGAGCAATTTCCTCATAATGAAAAGCTTTGATATCGGGCTTTTTCGAGCGAAAACCTTTTCCAAGGCACCCATCATGTCCCTTGCATTTGAGTGGCTTTTCAAAATTTCGATGTGTTTATCCGAAACACATTGGACCAACAACCATCGGGCCTTTTTGTCCAACTTTGCGAAGGCTTTCCGTTCATCCTCGCTGAGACTTACAATATTCTCGTCCGACAGGTCAAGGACCTCCCGACATCCTTCCTTATCCATCAAACAATGGACTCTAAATTTCCAATTGTGAAAATTTACGTTCGTGAGCTGTGGGATTGCTGAGACGCCAGGATTGGCCGGCGGGGTCGCCATGCTTGCAGTGGTGAAGGTAACTAATCTTCTAGACCTCGCAAATATGCAATAAATCCCCGTCACGCATCCACACCAGTCAACACTACCGACCAATTCACTCCGGCACTTTACAAAACGAAAAAAAACGAACTGAATGAATTGAAACTGGGCACTGAGCTCATAACCTAACAGGAATATTGGGAAATAGACGAGACGAGGCGATCACTTTGCTTGCTTGAACAGAACTGTTTATTAAGAGAGGTGATAGAGCCTACCTACCTGACCCCTTACGGAGAGCTCCCTAATCGACTCTCCCAGTCAGAGTCCAATCTCAAATCCAACAAGAAAGACTACTATCCTAGTGTACAGTTTTTCTGAACAGGTCAACACCAATATGGGAAATATACGGCTCTTTTCAACGGTGTAATCAAATCAGATCTGAATTTGAATGAAAACATATTGTTTGGTAATGCATGCATTCCAGGGGACGTCCCATTGGATAAGCATTAGATCAGTAAGTAAGCGATAAAACTGTTTCACTCGATGTAATTTGGTTTATTACTTTAGTCAAGAAATAGTGACCCCCCCCCCTCCCACCATTATCTACCAAAACATTTCTAGCGGCATGGGAGCCTCGAATCTGAAGAGCATCTTAAAATCCATGATCTAAGACACCCAAAATGCGAATTCGAGTTCACCCCCCCCCCCCTCCCCGCCACCACCAATGGTGCCAGTCTGGCACCAAAGCGGAAATACGTCGTAACATTGAACTTTCATCTATTAGTTTTAGTAGGCGGTCCGTCGAGGTTCACATCCGTATTCAAGGTGAAACACAAAAAAAAAAAGAACACTAAATATGCGGTTTGTGGTGTCCTGGCACCATGGTGGCACCAATATTAGTACCATGGTGGTACAGAGAATAATTCATGAAAATCCGGAGGTATAATGAGAATTTTTCCTCAATTTCAAAGGTTGGGTACAATTAGTAAGCAGTAGAGAAACCGAAATATTGAAAAATTGGATATTTTGTGAATATTATCCCCCCACTTGCCCCCTCCCCTTACGAATTTTGGTACTCGGGTGAAATTATGTACAACTCGGAAGTTATTTGAGTCAAACAAAAAAAGAAACACGCAAATCCGTTGGAAATTGAGGCCTGGACAGAGTTGACAAGATTACGCCCGCAAACGCACGTTTTTTAAGCATTAACCCCCTTCTCCCCCCCCCCTTAAAAAGCAAAATTCAAAATTCCGGTGCCGTAGTACACAACTAGATAGTTTTCCGCGTCGATGAAAAAAAGAACCACAAAAATCGGTTGAGAACTAAGGCCTGTGCAGACGACACAAGATTTTGTTACACACACACACAGACAGACATACACCTATGGTTTTTTTTTCGCGGATTTGGATTCAGAATGGTCTAAAACGGATTACTGTGTAGTTATTTTTTTTCTGTTGAGTGTTGTCCTCCTCCACCCCAGATCGATCGCATAAGGACGCCCAAGTCTTACTGGGGGACGTCCTAAAAATGGGGAAGTCATGACCATTTTAGTGCCGCAAGGTTGAAATCACAAAAAATATCAAAGTGAAAAAAAGTGGCAATTCAAGTACAAAAAGTGCTAATCGAGTAAAGTTGTAGAATCAATTGTTGACTGGTTTTGGGACACTTGGTTTAAAGAAACAGAAAATATCAGTCACTGTTGTTCTAACACTAGCAAAATTGACTGTCCCAAATTCGTTTCAACTCGAAGTTTCCAATAATTTGAAGTAACTATGAGGTACCTGCCAACTCACCTAGGAGTTACTTGGCGATCCTATCAGTAGAACAAACGTAAATTTGAAAGAACAAAACAAGGAATTTTGCGTTCGTGTTATCATCAAATTCAAACTATGTTTCAGTAACGTGATTGTCAATCTCCACGCTGAAGTAATGCCATCAAATAATAGTCTCTGATTTGGGTTTGTCTTTATATGATATCACGACGTCATTGAAATTGTATGTACCGATTGCATAATGATAATTATTAACTTACCAACACACGAGCAACATTCGCTGTAAAGGTGACTGAGACAGTTGAAGCAATCTTTGCAGCACGAGCAGTTCTTCAAATCGCACTTGCACGACTGAGTGATCATGCATTTGGACACTATTGAAGCACAAACAGCTTCGTTGCACGCTTCGGACGTCGTCGTCAAGCATATGAGGATCAGAAAAGCCGTGAAACTCCAAAGAAAAACGTTGAACATGAAAACACTACCGTGGTTGGAAAACATCGATCGCGGAACTTCGGGTTTTTCCATGGTTGGGAACGATCTTCTCGCACTGACGCTGAAATATCTAACGAAAAATTCGGTGGGTCTTCAAGAAGTAGGGCAGAAACAAATAACGGAGAGCAAAATGAATAATCCCATTCGAAGAACACAAAACAAAGAACAAGGAAGATTCCGAGACGGAGAGGCGTCGAGCAAAAAGGGCAATAAAAAGGATCAGTGTTGCCACGCGCGAGAAGGAATGTGACATCACGAAAAACCCTAGTTTCACGTTAGGTTCAAATGTACAAAAACTCACCGTGGAAACAATACTCGTACAAGTAGAAGAGGTTCTAATAAATGTAATTTATAACTAGTAAAAAATGAATATGCAATTTTTCAAAATAAAGCATGTTATTCTAACTTGTAAAAATACCCTAGAGCGCGCTGCTACGATTTGGCGGGATATTCAAACATTTGGACAGTGTCAACACTGAACGCACAAAACAGTAGCAAATCGATGCCAAGCTAAACACGCACACTTACTTTACTGACCAAGAATATCAGGAACAACAAATTTAATGGTGAGAGTGTTTTTTCATCGTTCAAAAATATTGCTTCCGAGTCTACCAAGGTAGCGGAAGCTTTGTTTTCACTTTTCAAAGACGAAAAAAAAAGTTCTCCAAAATCAAAATTTTCACTCGCGTTTTGCGTTTTAGACCTTTCTGAACAATTTTGGTTGTGTCTGTGTGACTGTGTGTCTGTCTGTCTGTCATGAATTCCTTGTAACGCGCATAACTATACGAAGTTATTGTCCGATTTCAATGAAATTTTCAGGGATTGTGCGGGTTGGTGTGTAGACGGTCCCCTATGAAAATCATCATCCTCGGACTGATAGAAACGACTGCGCATGCGCAAACGTGAATTCCTTGTAGCGGCCATAACTTCTACATTTTCAATCCGATTTCAATGAAATTTTCAGGGATTATGTGGATTAGGTAGCGGAAGCTTTGTTTTCACTTTTCAAGGACGAAAAAAAAGTTCTCCAAAATCAAAATTTTTACTCGCGTTTTGCGTTTTAGACCTTTCCGAACAATTTTGGTTCCGTGTCTGTCTGTCTGTCATGAATTCCTTGTAACGCGCATAACTATACGAAGTTATTGTCCGATTTCAATGAAATTTTCAGGGGTGTTACAGAGTAGTATTTAGATGGTCCTCTATGAAAATCATCACCTTCGGACTGATAGTAGCCACTGCGCATGCGCAAACGTTAATTTCCTTTTGCGCTAGCTCGCGTTACCAAGGCTCCATTGAAGCCACAGCAGAAGCTGCGCCTCCTTCGCACGTACTTACTGCCGAAGCTAACCTATGGGTTAGTCTTTGGCAGGCTTACGGCGGGGAGGCTGCAAGAATTAGATCGAGAAGTTCGCTCTGCTGTGCGCTCTTGGCTGAAGTTCCCACCTGGTGTCCCAAGTGCCTATGTTCATGCACCGGTCAAATCCGGTGGGCTTGGCATTGTGTCTCTCTCGGCATGTATCCCTTCTCTGCGCCGCCAGCGCCTGCTAGCCCTTCAAGGGTCGAGCTGGGAGGTCGCCCGTGCGGCTGCTGATCTTGATTTTGTCAGGCAGCAGTTAGCATGGTGCGACCGAGCAACACCATCTGCTCCAAAACCCAGTTCGTCTGCTGAGTTTGCTGCTGCGCTGCATGAATCGGTAGATGGTAAAGAACTCCGACAGTGCTCCGAAAGCCTTCTCTCATCCCAATGGGTAGATTGGGCTTCGGAGGGCATTGGGGCCCGCGACTACCGACACTTTCACGCCATCCGCGTGGCATCTTTGCCTACTGCGGTGAGGTGTTCAAGAGGTAGTCGCGGGACAACCCTACCCCTTTGCCGCGCCTGTCGGAGTGGAAATGAACATTTATATCATGTAGTGCAGCAGTGTCCTCGGACTCATGGTGGCCGCATTCTACGTCATGATGCGGTCGCCAAGCAGATAGCAGGTGCTTTGTCATCTAGCGGCTGGGATGTTGAGAGAGAGAGATTGTATCGCATGCCAAGTGACCAGGGTAAGAAGCCCGACATTGTTGCCGTCAAGCCCGACCAGTCTTGCATTATCCTGGATGTCCAAGTTGTCAATGGCAGCTTGGACATGGAGCAGACTTGGCGGGCCAAGATAAGGAAATATGACACAAATGATTTACGGCAAGCAGTGTCGGAGCTAAAAGGAGTGGCACCCAACAACATCAGGGTGATGGCTGCAACCTTGTCATGGCGCGGTGTGTGGTGCGGGAAAAGTGCCACGGAGTTGCGCGAGTTGGGTATCTCGGTAGGCGTACTCCGTGGTATCACCACCCGTGTCCTGCTCGGCTCATATTTGAACTGGTGGTCGTTTTATAGAGGCACTTCCCTTCATCCTTCTCTCCCACCCCCACCTTCCTCATCTTCCCTTATCCCTAGGGCCGGCGTCGGGTGAGTCCTGGGCGTCCTCCCCATTATATTTGATTTATTTATTTATTTTAAATTTATGGCGTGCCCCCTCCGTCACCAAAGACATTTTGTCTTGAGGGGAGTTAATTCGAAAAAAAAAAAAAAAAAAAAAAAAAATAACAGCCATAACTTCCACATTTTCTACCCGATTTCGATGAAATCTTCAGGTATTATGCAGATTAGGTTGTAGACGGTCCCCTATGAAAATCATCATCCTCGAACTGACATAAGCGACTGCGCATGCGCAAACGTGAATTCCTTGTAACGGCCATAACTTCTACATTTTCCATCCGATTTCAATGAAATGTTCAGGGATGTTACAGATTAGTATTTAGATGGTCCCCTATGAAAATCATCACCCCCGGACTGATCGTAGCCGTTGCGCATGCGCATACGTAAAATCCTTGTAACCGCCATAACATTTACATTTTTCATCCGAATTTGATGAAATTTTCTAGGATTGTCCAGATTAGCGTGGTAGATGGTCCCCTATGAGGGTAGTGAAAGGTACTTAGAGATTGGTGTTTTGAGATTAACTACTATGCATCGGATCATCTATATAATCGGGTTATGGATACGAGGAAGCTATGTGCCACACCCACTTGGCAGACTTTTTTTATTCCCAAATCTTCTTCTATTTTTTTGGAGTTTTGTTGATTGTCCTTCAGATCTTTTACCAGGTTTTTCACACTCTTGATTTCCTTCGGAAATATCAATTTCTTTCAAGATCAACTTCCACAAAGCAGTCGACACTAGCTGATGAGCCGGAATAGCACGTGCATAGGCGCAGCCTAAATATGCTTCACGCTGTTGTCAGGGAAGAATCCTGACTAATGGCAGTCCAGGGTCAATTTTCATCTCAAAGAACCATTTATACGAAGTTTCAACCTTGTAAGAATTTATTTAGTCAAATCAGAAGTGTTAATTTTTACTGCATTGATCTTGCTTCCAGGGGTAACTTCACTTCTTATGATATAATTACTACCTGAATGAAATTAGTAGTAGTACAGGTGGTCCCGGGGTGAGTCCTAAGCAGAGGGAGTGGGGTTTTAGTTGGTAGCCTCAATTCATGGGGAGTCCAACAATGTTGGGGTGACTTCCCCTTCGCTTTCCCCACTTTTTTCCGAGTTTCCCCACTTCCGTAACAAAAAAAAAAAAAAAACAAAAAAAAAAAAATGAAATTAGTAGGAATTTTACTCTCATAATGGAAATATTCGAATTGAATATTGTAATAATTTTGTTTTCTGACAGCAATATGCTGAAATCTTCCAAAAAATCTAGCTGAAAATAGATCAAAATCAGCTATCAGCGGAACTTGACGCTATTGCTACTTTGGGGTTTTCGCTTGTATCTTTTCTCAGGAACGGGGAAACAAAATTAATAGGAGCCCATCTATCGCAGAATTTGATGTTGTACCACTTTGATTCAGTGACGATTTTAATTTGTAGTAGTAGTTTTTGAGTTGGAAGCGTTTGAACGTGAGCACACACCATTTTTCAGCAAAGTTCCTAAAAATCGCCGATCTTTGACGAGCAATTGCGGCTGAACCGCTGAACCAATTTTAATGTTTAAGTAGCTCATTGGACGCATAATTTAATGATCTTTAATTTGTGTATAAATAAATTTTACTGTCAGATACACCGTTATGGAGCTGTAAGCCAATGAGTGAAAAAAAGGCCAAAATTTCGTGGTTTTTCCGAAATTCCACCCCCTTCCACCCCTCCAATCGCTAGAGACTTTTTTTTTTTTAGCACAATATGATGCCTTAAGGAACATCTCCACCAAGTTTCAACGTTAGACGAACTAGTTCCGATCTTATCCCCTTATTGAGCCTATTTTCACTATACTCCTCAGTATAGTGCCATTAGCCGCGTTGAACCAAAATTCTTCAAGTTTTGATGATATTCAGGTTGAAAAGGAATCAAATAACACATTTTAGTTGAAAAAACAGACGTATTATTTTATATTTGTCAACAGCAAGTATATAGTTTTCTTACACACATAAAATATCTAGTTAGGTACATTAAAAAACACATTTCACGAATAATGACCGTTTACGATTCACAACAATAATTTTCATAATTAGGACGACTAAAATACACTTTTAATTATTTAAAAAAGAAATAGGAAACATGATGAACATCGTAATACTCAAATAGGTAATTATTACAATTCATTGTTTAACGATCACAAAACAAATCACATGTTTGGAACGGAAGCTGTAGACGGTATTTCACGTAATAAAAAAATATATAAAATACCCTAATTTGGTAAGTTGGCCATTAGGCGGAACATAATTTGCTTGGTAACTTATTTTAAGTAATAATCGTTGACTCAAAGTTTTATCATGTTATATAATATCAATCGTTGCATATTTTTTCAATGTTTTGAACAGCGTTTAACTTAATGTTTAATCTAAAATTAAAATAACGTAGAAATTATTATTTTTGTATGGCAAAATTTGACTAGTAGAAACAAGTCTGTAACAATTTTTAAAGGTAGCAACATGAAAACATAAATAATTGCTAGCAGTTTAATAATAGGCGTTTATGCGATAAAACATTTCAGTAATACACATAATACATATTATACTGGTAAGTTGATGGAAAACTACTCGTAAATGTGAAGCAGTTGTAATCAGATTTGAATTTGCATGGAAAATGAGGGAGTTTTGACCATTTTAGTGCCGCAAGGTCGTATTGTACATACTAGTCGTATAATATTCCTCACATGAGACTTATTTCTCAGTCAGTTCGTTTAAAATTACTACGTTTACTTTCATTTATTGTATTTTGTTGCTGCTTTGTTTACTAGGAAGGTGACTAGGTTGGCTTCGGATGTTTCAGAAGGCGCAAAGGAATATTGGTGTTGAAAACGGAAAATTACTTTATAATAAAATATACTTAAATAAAATATACTTAACTTTAAAACACCCAAAACCCCAAGGAGGAGGGATCTCAGGAGGCGTCTCAGGACAATTTTTTTTTTAAATCACCTTGCATGTGTTTATTTTGGTACCATTCTGCCAGATTCTTTTTGAAATGTGTTCCACCAGTGTCCGCGGGGGTACCGTTTCAAACGGATTCCGTTTTGCTGTGTTGAAAGTTGAGAAAATGAGTGAAAACAGGTCCGATAAAACGAGGGGTTCCGATAAGACAGGGGTTCCGATAACTGAAAGACGTTGTGTGTGAGAGTGTGGAGGGGGGGGGGTGAGAGGGAGAAATTGTAGTGTTTCTTTCCCTATTATTTTTGACTGACTCGATGATGAACCTTTTGTGTATATCCCATTGCCGGCCAATGATGCGTTTTCGCATCGTCATATTTATGAATTTTTTAGGAATTGAAAATATTGGAAAATCGTTGTAGATTAATTTTTTCTCGTTTATACTGTTCCTGAACTGCTCAAAAAAAATTTTGCTTCAACGTTCAGGACCTCATTGCGAATTTGGAGAATTTTTTGAAAAATAGGCATTTTTGATGGTCTGGAGGAGCTTTGACCATGTGGAATTTTTCGTTACTTTGGAGAAGGGACAATACTTCTCCTCTCTTGATCCTGAATGCTTGGAATGGTGTAGAAGCCAAATAAATTCAAAACAAAAAATAAATAAATAATGGTATCGGTTGTACAACGACGAAAATCGACGAATGCGAAAACGCACCTTTGGCCGAAAGCACTTTTGTTTTGAAATTTATTGAAAAATTTTGAGCTTCATTTCATGTTGATACATTCTTAAATATAATGTTTTTACATAAAAATTTCAACTTTTAAATTTATTTCTACCCTTAGCCGGAAATGGGATATTTTATACACAAAATATACCGGCTATGGCAGGATTAAAAATAAATTCCTCTCTTCTTGATTTAAAAAAATGTTAGAAAGTAGGTAGGTACTACTTTACTACTTTAATGTAAAAAAAAAAAAAAATCAAAAAGCTTCTCATCTAAAAACCTCTAAAAAAAATTAAAAGTTACTTGTTACTTGTCTGCAGGCAAAAGGAGGTAATTTCGAGCAGTTGCTGTGATTTTTTAATTTCATTATTATTATCTTAGTTTTTATTACTACTTTTTTCGGAGATTTTGTTACTTTTAATTTTTTTGATAATTTGGAGATGAGCAGCTTTTTGATTTTTTTTTTCACATTAAAGTAGGTAAGTACCTAATTACTTTCCAATATATTTTTTTTAAATTTAGAAGTGCGGAATTTATTTTTAATCTAGCCAGGTCCCCACCCAGCCCGTATTGCGAAAGGGTGAGGGAAAATAAAGTCCAAAAACATCATTTTTCCTTCTAAATTTGGAAAAATAACGATGAAATCGAAGAAAAGGACCTCACCACGTGATTCAACGTCAAAAATAATGAGAGAAAAAAAAAAAAAAAAAGTGCCACACTTGGGGTTAAAAAAAATTCACTTTTGCGCACCCTGGTCACTTTGCGCGCGAAAAGTACCAGTTGCACGCAATGAAAAAAATCGGTTCGGGTATGAATTTCTCATGAAATTTGACGTAAAATCTGAATCTGCAATACAAAATGGGGGTTCCTATTTGAAAAAACAAAGTTAGTGTCAATTGCGCACAATTGCGCGCAAGTTTTTTGCGCAAAAGTATTTTTCCTGAAATTTTCACGAAAAAATATGACAAATGGCGTTGGGCCTATTTTATTACGTAGTTAAATACGGAAATGCCGGAGGGTGGACCATAACTTCTGGGACACCCTGTAGAGGCGAGGGGAACGTACGCTATCTGAGCACGTTGAAGGTAATTTTTTTCTTCTCCTTTTTAGTGGTTTTGAGGTCGGTCCGATCTTTTTTTATTATTTAAAGTTTTTTCAATTTTGTCAAATTTTTAACTTTTTAAAATTATTTTTCGCTATTGAAACAATACACCTAGTATTCCATCGCCTTCAATAATATGGAAAAGCCATCAGTTATAAGCTAGAAATTCTTAGATAATCGCTGTAGATGACGGCGCACAGGTTATATCTCACCGCCATGACCGATCTGTCTTGGGGGTTTTTGCCTATACGACGCCTTGAATCGCTCATCAGCTACACAATTTCTGTTTCGAACATCATCTGTTCTACTTCATAATAGTTGTATTTAGGGGTTTGCGAGTCTCAACGAAGGATAGGATTGATTTCATGACCCCAACTTTCATTGTGGTAAAAAGATCCATGTAAAACTTTCTTGTTCTTTTTCGTATAATATGAAATATTATCATCAACGCATTCGTGTAATCATATTATACGTATCATTATCAAACTTTAATCATCAACGCATTCGGTTCGAAATTTCAGAATGAATAAATCACAGTAAATGAAACAGTTGAGAAATCTCATTACAATAATTGTAATCTATTCTCATTACAAGTTTAAATCTATTCAAATTATTTGAATAGATTTAAACTTGTAAAGAAATAAATAAATTCCAAAAACCAGGTTTTTATGTATTTTTGAATCATTGATGAGCTACAAGAACAGTAAGTAGGTCGGTACATGTTGAAATTTCCTCATCAATGTTGTTGAAGTACCATTCTTGCACCATGAGTGAAAAAGCAAAATTTCAATGAACCATTCATCCTATTTTTATACATTTTTGAATAATGACATTTTTGGAGCAGCCTTTTGGCACAAAAAAAGGGCTCACCCTGAAGTAATACTGTACAAGTGGTTCTGGGGTGAGTCCTAAGCAGAGGGAGTGGGGTTGAACTTCCCCTTCGCTCTTAAAGAGTTTCCCCACTTCCGTAAAAAAATGACATTTTTCAAAAATTTTGTGAGCTGTATAGAACAACTTGTGGGTCAACTAACCCATTTCTCAAGTCATTATTTGGTTTTCCTGTTTGAAGAAAAATGCTAGAAGGGAGTTGAAATCTACTTAAAAAACGCTGCAAATTATTACACAATGGTTTATTATTTTTATATAGATCACTCGTCTGCAAAGCCACCAACCATCAAATATGAAGAAAAACATTGATCGCATTTCGGTCGGCTAACACTTGAAAGGCGATTAGGCCACTTTTGCGATTCACACTCGTGTTTCTGATTTATCGTACGTCCAAACTTTAAATTCTCGTAGTGAGCGAACGGTTTGACCTACAGAGCTCCGCGTGGTCTCAAAAAATTCTAAAAATTCGACAGAATCTTAAATTGAAGGAAAAACAATACCTTTATATCAAAATTTTTGAGTTAGGGCGTTTTCAAAATTTCAAAATTCATTTTGGAACCCTTGGAAGTGACCTACATCAACCAAAATCTTCGGGGCACAACTAGGCCCCAAATGGAGCCTACATACCAAATTTCATCAAAATTGGTCAATGCTAAGGGGCAAAAGTGCCGCGTACGGCGGACGGCGTACGGCGTACGGCGTACGGCGGACGGCGAACGGCGGACGGCGGACGGACGGCCAAATTTTTATTCGATTTTTGGATTCTACATACCTTGAAACGTAAACCATCAAATTTTGAGGGGGTGTTAAAATTTTTTTTTCTTGGTCGATTCCAAAGGTTCATTATTGAAAATAATAAACCAAAACGGTTTGTTCAGTTAAACGCTGCAAATTACGCAAAGGTTTATTATTTTTCTATATAGATCACTAGTCTGCAAAGAACAGCTAGGTTGGTCATACAGAGCTCTGGGTGGTCTCATTCGATTCTAAAAATTCAATACTATTTTAAATTGACGAAAAATTATACCTTTATATCGGAAGTTTTGAAAATTTCAGTCCTCATTTGTATACCCTTAGAAGTGACTTACTTCAACCAAAAGCTTTGGGGCACAACTAGAACCCCAAATGGAACCCATGTACCAAATTTCATGGCGTATGGTGGACGGATGGCAAAATTTTTATTGGATTTTCGGATTCTACGTATACTTTGAGACGTAAATCAACAAATTTTTCTTCGATTCCAAAGATTTCATCACGTATTGAAAATAATAAACCAAAAATAAATTTTTCAAAAATGGCTCAAGATCAACGTAAATCAACAAATTTTTCTTCGATTCCAAAGATTTCATCACGTATTGAAAATAATAAACCAAAAATAAATTTTTCAAAAATGGCTCAAGACTACTGGTCCTATCTTACTCTTCTTGTACTCATTGATTCACATATTTTTGTCCGAAAATTGTTATTATACATTCAAACTTTCTTAGTAAATGGTTATATTACACGGGTAAAGGGTCTTTCCTCCTTACTCAAGGAAGTCCGGCTGTTTCTCTCGTACCTTTTCTTCAAACACTCACCAGGGCCTCCAAACCTCTTCGTCGTCCGTTTTGACGTCTTCGACGTCCGATTCGGACTTCTTGACGGAAAAATCGATGGGCATCTCTTGCGATTTGTCTTCCAGTTCCGTTTCTTTGGACAACTGGACGTAGTGGCTGGGGAGAAGGAACACCACTTGACCGTCCGGCAGCCGCGAGGGGATCACCTGACAAACCACAATAATTATCGTAAGGTACCTAATTATAAATAACGGATAAATTCCACTTAATTTTTTTCAGAAATGTGCACAACAAATTCTTCAATGTAGTCATTCAAATTATATTAATGCGATCTGCATCGAATGAGACCATCGCCTGACCGTTAATTCATCGCCGTTTTTTCAAATATCAATTTCTGCTCTGTTTTCCAAGTTTTGTAGTAAATTGTGACAACTTTAAGAAATCTTTGAAAAATCACGGTGATGAGCCGGTGTATCTCAGAAGTGGTTGGAAAATGACGATGTTTTGGTACTGTTGTAAATTTGGAAAAATGAATTTAATACTTTGAAAAATTACTATATCTGACGACTTACTGAATCCAATGACATTGACTTATCTTGGCTTGAGAATTCAGAAGAAACCTGAGTGATCAATCAGCTGAGTGAGCTCCAAAGCCATTTTCTATCATATTCTACCTAATCCACTTAAAAGGGATTTAACCCTTTTCTACTCGCAGGGAGGGACTGCACCCCCCCCCCCCCCCTCCCCACAGTTCAATTTTTGGAATAACTCACAGTTCTCCTTCTGGGTATTTTTCTTCTACTCGTACAATTACCTTTACGCGGAAATCTCACCAAATATTTTTTTTCAGGCTCCAATTATAAGTCATCAATCGTCAAAGTCGGGGGATCCTCTCTTTGAGCACTCCGTGCCGCCCGCGTGTAGAAACGTAAGTATTTTACTACTGTTCTAGGATTCGTTAAAACCGTCCATATTACGCGTTTTTTTTCGCTATTTCCATTGTTGAGATTTTCGCCAAAATTTTAGGTCACATCGATGTCAACCCCATGCATTTTTTCGGGCTCTTCAAGAACTTCCTGAGGCAAATGATTACTCAGACATACAACAGAACAATTTTGAGGTCAATGTTTATGAAAACTCGAATTCCAACATTTTCGTGTAAAGATAAAACGCTGCAAATTATTACACAATGGTTTATTATTTTTCTATATTGATCACTCGTCTGCAAAGCCACAACCATCCAACATGAAGAAAAACATCGTCTCAAAAAATTCTAAAAATTCTATAGAGTCTTAAATTGATGGAAAAACAATACCTTTAAATCAACATTTTTTGAGTTAGGGCGTTTTCAAAATTTCAAAATTGATTTTGGAACCCTTAGGAGTGACCTACATCAACCAAAAGCTTCGGGGCACAACTAGACCCCAAATGGAGCCTACATACCAAATTTCATCAAAATCGGTCAATGCTAAGTGGGGAAAGTGCCGCGTACGGCGTACGGCGGACGGACGGCCAAATTTTTATTCGGTTTTTGGATTCTACTTACCTCGAAATGTAAACCAACAAATTTTGAGGGAGAGTTAACAATTTTTTTCTTGGTCGATTCCAAAGGTCCATTATTGAAAATAATAAACCAAAAACACCAGGGCGTGACCACTGAGTATAGAATTCTATATATTCTAGAGTAAATAACAGAATTTTACTCTATTCTCACTGGGCGGGACTGATTCGCGCCCGCGTGTAGAATTTCTTGTTCCGGCGAAGAGCGCGTGTAGTTAAAGGTTAAATGAAAATTAGCTATAGTGAAGGAATGGTAATTTCAAAATCAGGACAAAATTTCCCAGGTTAAAAATTGACAATAACGGATTTTTGATAGGTACTTTCGTTTTTTTTTTTTTTTTGTACTTTTAGCAATTATTGTGACAATGGGACTGTCATGACAGTACATTGTGACAGTTGGTTCAGATGATATTTACGGATGGGCATCTTTACCTGTAATACGGAAACGGGGTTTGTGCTCGACGCGGCCGACGTGGACGAGTCGGCGGCGGTCTTGGACTTGGGCGGCGGCGCCTGCACGGCGCCGACGAAGCCCGGAACCGGCGTTGTCTCTCTTTTGCCGACTTGGACGGCGGCGGAGGCGCTCCCCGCGCCCCGGGGGTTGTTGTTCTCGTCGCCGGGGCTGCTCGTCGAAGAGTCGGGCCGCGGACCCTCGCTGTCGCTGACCAGCAGTTCCTCCAACTGCTCCAGTCTTCGACAATTCAAAAATAATTGTATAAATATTCAAGTATAAATATGTATAAAAAATTGAATATAATATGTATAATTAAATAATAAATAATTGTAAATAATTGTAATAATAATTGTAAATAATATACCGGGTGTCCCAGAAGTTATGGTCCACCCTCCGGCATTTCCGTATTTAATTACGTAATAAAATGGGTCCAACGCCATTTTTCATATTTTTTTGTAAAGAATTCAGGAAAAATACTTTTGCGCAAAAAAATTGCGCGCAATCGTGCGCAATTGACACTAACTTTGTTTTTTCAAATGGGAACCCCCATTTTTTATTGCAGATTCAGATTCTACGTCAAATTTCATGAGAAATTCATACCCGAATCGATTTTTTTCATCGCGTGCAACTGTTACTTTTCGCGCGCAAAGTGACCAGGGTGCGCAAAAGTGAATTTTTTTTTTCACCCCAAGTGTGGCACATTTTTTTTCATTATTTTTGACGCTGAATCACGTGGTGAGGTCCTTTCTTTGACTTCATCGTTATTTTTCCTAATTTAGAAGAAAAAATAATGTTTTTGGACTTTATTTTCCCTCACTCTTTCGCAATACGGGCTGGGTGGGGACCTGGCTAGATTAAAAATAAATTTCTCACTTCTAAATTTAAAAAAAAATATTGGAAATAGTGGAAAGTTAAAAAAAAATAAATCAAAAAGCTTCTCATCTCAAAATTTTCAAAAAAAAAATTAAAAGTACAAAATCTCCGAAAACAAGTAGTAATAAAAAACTAATATAATAATAATGAAATTTAAAAATCACAGTAACGGCTCGAAATTACCTCCTTTTGCCTGCAGACAAGTAACAAGTAACTTTTAATTTTTTTTAAAGGTTTTTAGATGAGAAGCTTTTTAATTTTTTTTTTTTTTTTTACAGTAAAGTAGTACCTACCTACTCTCTAACATTTTTTAAATTTAGAAGAGATGAATTTATTTTTAATCCTGCCATAGCCGGTCCCCAGCCCGTGTCGCGAAAGGGGGAGGGAAAATAAAGTCCAAAAACATTATTTTCCCCTCTAAATTTGGAAAAATAACGATGAAATTGAAGAACGGACCTCACCACGTGATTCAGCGTCAAAAATAATGAAAAAAGATGTGCCACACTTGGGGTATAAAAAAAAATGCACTTTTGCGCAACCTGGTCACTTTGCGCGCAAAAAGTACCAGTTGCTCGCAATGAAAAAAATCGATTCGGGTATGAATTTCTCATGAAATTTGACGTAGAATCTGAATCTGCAATAAAAAATGGGGGTTCCCATTTGAAAAAACAAAGTTAGCGTCAATTGCGCACGATTGCGCGCAATTTTTTTGCGCAAAAGTAATTTTCCTGAATTCTTTACAAAAAAATATGAAAAATGGCGTTGAGCCTGTTTTATTACGTAATTAAATACGGAAATGCCGGAGGGTGGACCATAACTTCTGGGACACCCGGTATAATAAATAATTAAATATGTATAAAAATAAGTATAAATATTCAACCCTCCAACGCCACGGTGGACCTCGAGGACGTGCATGCTACGGTCAAATTGAATTCAACCCAGCATACGTTTTTAGAGAAAATTTTTTTAAAACTCTAATATAAACTCAAACACTGCGTAAACTATTTCTGAAGTTATTATAAACAATTCACATAATTTTTTTTTGAATAGTAAAGTCTTAGCAAAATGACTTTTTAGGACGTCCCACAGTTAGATTGGGCGTCCTTATGCGATCGATCTGGGGTGAAGGAGGACAACACTCAACAGAAAAAAAACATATTGTTTAGTAATGCATGCATTCCAGGGGACGTCCCATTGGATAAGCATTAGATCAGTTTGACAAGTCGGTAAGCGATAAAACTGTTTCACTCGATGTAATTTATTTATTTCTTTAGGCAAGAAATAGTGACCCCCCCCCCCCCTTACCATTATCCACCATGACATTTCTAGCGGCATGGGAGCCTCGAATCTGAAGAGCATTTTAAAATCCATGATCTAAGATACCCAACATTCGAATTCGAGTTCACCCCCCCCCCCCCCCCTCCAATGGTGCCAGTCTGGCACCAAAGCGGAAATACGTCGGAAAATCCGGAGGTATAATGAGAATTTTTCCTCAATTTCAAAGGTTGGGTACAATTAGTAGGTAAGCAGTAGAGGAACCGAAATATTGAAAAATCGGATATTTTATGAATATTATCCGCCACTCATCCCCTCCCCTTCCGAATTTTGGTACTCTGGTGAAATCATGTACAACTCGTAAGTTATTTGAGTCAAACAAAAAAAGAAACACGCAAATCGGTTGGAAATTAAGGCCGGCGCCGTAGTTCACAACTAGATAGTTTTTCGCGTCGAACAAAAAAAGAACCACGAAAATCGGTTGAGAACTAAGGCCTGGGCAGACGACACAAGATTATGCCCAAAAACGCACGTTTTTTGAGCAATAACCCCCCTTTCCCCCCCCCCCCTTAAAATGCAAAATTCGAAATTTCGGGGACGTAGTGCACAACTAGATAGTTTTCCGCGCCGAACAAAAAAAGAACCAGGAAAATTGGTTGAGAACTAAGGCCTGGGCAGACGACACAAGATTTTGTTACACACAGACATACACCTACACACACACACACACATACACACAGACATACACCTATGGTTTTTTTCTTCGCGGATTTGGATTCAGAAAGGTCTAAAACGGATTACTGTGTGGTTATTTTTTTTTCTGTTGAGTGTTGTCCTCCTTCACCCCAGATCGATTGCATAAGGACGCCCAAGTCTTACTGTGGGACGTCCTAATAACCACACAGTAATCCATTTTAGACCATTCTGAATCCAAATCCGAAAAAAATCCATAGGTGAATGTCTGTGTGTATGTGTGTCAAAATCTTGTGTCGTCTGCACAGGCCTTAGTTCTCAACCGATTTTCTCATTTACTCATTTACTCATTTTCTCATTTACTCATAACAAGGTTTCACTATTCCAGGTCAATAATTTGAAAATTAATTAAATCTTTGAAATTTCAATTTTTTTTTCAATTTGAAAAAATCTATTTTACTGTGCAGAAATCGTCGTAACCATCAATAAACGGTTCATTGTGGGATATCTTGAATACGTAAAAATTTCGAATATTACGTGAATATACGGTCTCAACTAACTCGATTCTCACATAACTTTTCAACATTCAAAGTTAATATTTTGGTCAATACACACAAAATTTTGTTCAATTTTCGTATAAACATTGAATCATATATTTGCACTATTTACATAAATTATTATTTTTAGCGCATGTCTCAAAAAATTCTTAATGAATATTCACCTTCTTTCAGTTTCCAGGTCTATTGGTTTCAGGGGTTCGACGCCGCATTGCGTGAAGTCCAATTCGATTTCCGATGCGCAAGACTCGAGGTGGCGAATCAACCTTCGAATAAAAAAAACAATTTTCGGTCACGACGGTTTATCATTGCCAGTAAAGATCACCCAACTGCTGAGGTCACAGGTTTGTCATTGCTCAATACTGTTACGATAACTAACTTTCAAGGGTACACGCTAGGCTCAGGGCGATTCGTAGCAGGTAAATTAGAAGTTGAATTTGCGTGTTTCTGAATTATTTTACGTTGCAGCTACTGAGCTCCAAGTGGTCTCTTTCGACTCTACAAAATTTATATTTAAATTTAAAAACACCTTAAAAATTTAAATAACGGAAGTTTTTTTAAATTAAGAGGAGTTTGATAGGTATTAATAATATCGAAATATAAAATATCTATGATGAGTATTTTTGGTAGATGTAAGATATCTCTCTTTATCTCTACGTATTTTTCTACATTAAATCTGAATTCAAATTGATGGTTTCGTCAGGACAAGACCTTTGGCGATGGATTCAAAACCGATTTTAGTTCTCAATGGTGTCATTTCTGTAGGATTTGCCGATATTCTTTGTAATTACATCGAATACCACGAAGATGACTAAAACACTCACTCGTTCGCTCGTAAAAACCCAAAGTTTAGCCAAAAAAACAAGTTTTTTGCGTTCAAACCTTATTTTCTCTGTAAAATTCAACAACTGATATTAATTTGATTAATCCGTTAGAAATCCGACATTTTGGTACATCTTTTAGCAATCTTCACAATTCTGCTACAAGAATTAATGGAATTAAACGTTTAAAAAACGGATGGTTATGAAATTTTGACAAAATTGAATTTCTGACTTCACTTTAATTTCACCTAAAAATTATGTTATTCATCACAGGAACAGGAAATTTAACGCACTTTTCAACGGTATGTAACCCCAAATGTAAATTTGCGGTGCAAATTAAGTAATTATGGCAATTTTAGTGAAGAAGGGTTGAAATTACGAAAAAAGTGACATTTTAAGTAGAACCCTTAAATGGACGATTTTTCCTTTTATGATGAAAAAATTCATTCGAACGTTCTTTAGAGTGCTAAACATTGAAAAAATACTTGTTAAAAAATTTCTAGGTCGAAATTTCATCTCTAAATTGTGAATTTAAAGTTTATCCAAATTTCGGGACATCGTGGTTATCATCCTAGGTCCTACTTCAGGGGCTCCTTGGTGGTCCCTGATTCTTCCAAGGATCAAACTAAATTCTGCTTAGTAAATAATAGGAGCAAACACGAGCTTTGCGAGAAATGTCATTGAAGAAAGAGAGATGAAAAGGTTCATACATAGAGAGAATTTAGGCAGGCGATTTTCTCAAAAAAGGTTACTATTTCAATAAAATATCATTACTGAAAGGAAATGAGCGATAAAGTTCGTGAGAAGAAAAGTGTAGAATCATCGCTAATCTCTAAGAAAATATCCGTAGCGAAGTGTAGCACGGAAAACACACTCACTCTTGAACGTCTTGTGCTTTTGAAGTTCCCAAAACACTTGCCTACTCTCTGGGGTACCCCTTACCCGGAAATAAAAAGTTACTCGTCAGCTACAAAACATGAAACACATTTTCAGGTCAATTATTGTGTGATGTTTACCTTTGACGAACTGTAGGATCAATGGCGATCTTCCCGGTCACAGGCGTCCCTTGGAGTTCCGGCGTGTCCAGAAATCTTGTCACCTGCATAACGTGAAAGAAACGCCACTCAGGATGAATCCGACCATTTTCTGGTGACTAATATGAGTATGATATATTAAAATAATTAACCTTTACTAAATTATGAAATTTTGATGCGAAATGAGAGAATTTTTTTGTGTGGCAAAATCCCATTCGTGGAGCTTGTCCATTATTTTTACTTCAAAATCCGCAAAAAGTACTCTACTCGTCCCCACGGAGTACCCACCCGTAAATTTTCGATTTTTCCGATTATCGATAAACCATACTAAATGCACAGGGTTGACTAAAATTTTTTAGTAAGCAGCCCATATTTTTGGACATTTTTATTCTCTGAAATTGTTCCTTATGAAAACTTAATCGTACGATAGGAATTATAGTGGTGCCTAAGTCAAAAAAATACGGTGGTCATCAAATCCGCAATTTGATTTTTTTTATAACACCCCTATCAACACTTAAATCCCTGATTTATTCTTCCCCCATCTCGTTCAGTTAACTTAAATTCTCTTTTCAACCCGTAACCATGTCTTGCTACTTCTTACCTAAGACCCTTTAAGTATTGTAATTTTATTTTATTTCTTGTAATTAGAAGTTCCCTCATTAGAATGATGTATCGTGTAGAATGTAAATTGGAAGGGCCCGTGAAAAAATAAATAAATAAGTTGGTACATATCGATTGTGAAAGTGTAAAACCTCGTAAGTCGAGTAAGGTTTAAATCAAAAATTGTTAGTCATAAATACCGAAATAAATACGAATTTTGTGTACAAAAGTCAAATATGCAAATAGGATTCACTTTCCACCAGCTTGATTTTATTATAAATCTCCATCCATAAGAAATACAGAAAGGGGCAGCCCCTGAAACTAGTTCTTTGTTTTCGTCCCCTGAAAAATGTCTATTTTTTGGACTTACAAGAATTTACACGATTCAAGATTTACACAATCAAGATTATTTGGAAGAGTAGGATTTTACGTACATACATATATTTTACATTTACACATTTATTATCGATATCCAGAAACCCAAGTTTCGGGGAATCGTGTTTAAATGTTTTTAAATGCTTTGTTTCCAAAAAATGTCCCACTATTGCTTGAATCTCCTTTCTATTGCTCTTGGTACCATTATCAACTGTCTACTTAACACATCCATTGTGAAAAATGCCTATAAATTTCTTTAGAAACTGCCTGCACTAAATTGGTTAAATTTCGATTATATACTACTATTATTTCGAACGTACGTTAGGTAAGCACATTGCGCTGATTCCGAGTGCTGATTACTACAAATTTAATTTACACAAACAATATTTAAAACTCGTTTTTGGCCGTATTTTTTGAAATTTTTATCTCTTAGGGTTCAAAATTGCAGTCTCTTATCTTTTCGTTTTTGTTATTATGAACATTTCGGCACAAACTTGAAATTTTTGCTATTATTATATAGCTTTATTTTTAAAAACAATTCACTTGTAAAGAAAAAAAGAGCAAAAACAGGAAAAAATATAAAAGGTTTGATAGAAGAGGTTTAGAATGTTTCGCACTATTTCAACTCAATTTTAAAATCATATTGGGGAATTTTTCGCCCAGGTTTTATTTTTTTAATCTTCATTCGATTTGATTGAAATTGATCGGTTTAGTTTACCTCTCTCGCACATTCGACGAATCCCGCTCTGTATTTGTCGACGTTCGTGGAGTTGAGGGCTTTTTGCCTCTGGAGGTGACGAACGGTCAGCTCCAGGATGTCAGCTTTCTCCAGCTTGGAATGTTTTGTGTTCTGCAGAAAGGAAATCACAATTCGATTTTCGTTAATCTTGATAGTATCTCTCTCACAATTAATTTACTGCTTCAGTTGAAAAAAATATGCAGGGAACTAGGAAACACCTTTCGAATTAATTTTGCGGTTTGCCATATTAAGCGATTAAACGGTATAAAACTACGTGACAAAAATAAAAAAAAAAGGTATGGATATTTATATAAAATTATTGTGAAGTACGTAATAACGCAAGAAGAATTAATAACGTGAAATTAATTATGTATGGATATTTTTTTATTTAAAGGCTAAATGAAGTTTTTAGATGTATTTTGACATTTTCATGTCTTTCATATGGCACATAAAAAAAAAATCGTCACGAAATTTGTTGCGACGAAATTTGTCCCAAGTCGCCACAATGATGATTATGACCATCAGAAGTGAAGTTGTTAGGTACTTTACAGGTAGGTACTTTACAGTTAGGTAGGTACTTTACAGTTTGATATTACCAGATCAGCTGAGCCAAAAATCGAGCTCCCAGATCAGCTGAGTCGAAAATCGAGCTCCCAGATCAGCTGAGTCGAAAATCGAGCTCCCAGATCAGCTGAGTCGAAAATCGAGCTCCCAGATCAGCTGAGTCGAAAATCGAGCTCCCAGATCAGCTGAGTCGAAAATCGAGCTCCCAGATCAGCTGAGTCGAAAATCGAGCTCCCAGATGTCTCGGGAGGGGAGGGGGGGGGGGGGGCATGAAAATGTTTCAATGTGTTGCAGACTCGTATGCAAGCGTTTCCTTTAAAGGACTCATTCATCTAATTTATCTAGTTTAACTAGGAATTGATAGTTCACTACTTTCCGTAGTCTGCTATGACGATAAATTCATCTCATCCCAAAATCTAGTTTGGGATTTTTAATCAAAATGTCCGTATTTATTTTTCTATCTAGAGGAAATGTAGTATGGTTTTGTAGTCAGAGAAAATGAAAGAGAGCGCCTAATAGCCCTTATTCCCCCCTGGTGGTAAAATAAATTATTCAATCAACATTGCTGATGGTTACATGAACGGCGAAATTTGGTCCTACATAGCAGAAACTGAGAACGTGTCACAAGCATTGTAAGGACTCAACACTGCGAAACGTGATTGTGATCTGTTTGAGCCCAGTTTGAGTCGACTCAGAGTCAATTGCGGTAACTATCAATAAAAAATATTAAATCATAGTTCTGAGTCAATTTGGTGAATTCATCTTATTTCTCAGAGGAGCATAGGGCCGCCGTTAATTTAATTTATTTTAATTATTTAATTAATTTTAATTTATAGCGGCAGAGTTAATTTAAATGGTTAAAATTGTGTTGAATTTTAAGACATCTCCTGCGTAAAATATGCGGGGAATTATTCAATTTTGAAATTTCTCGTCAACAATGAATTTTTCATTATTATATTTGTATTTGTTTTTTGATTATTTTCTAAATTTACTCTTAATCACCTACCTATATTTTTTATTTGATTAAAAAAAATTGTTTTTGTTGTTGTGTTTATGAGAAGACAGACAAAGAATAGAAATATCTTCAAAAGAAAAGAAAAGCTCAAAGAGAAAGCACGAATTTTGATTTCGGTGGACGGACTTTGTAACTATTGAACGAGAATAAGAGGCTTTCCTTTCCAGTTTCTTCATTTAGCAAATTTCATCATCAGAACATCAATCATGGATCGTCATCAACGAAACTGACCTACCTCTAGTTTGGCGGAGTCGAGAATGAGACTTTTCAGGACGGCCAGCGATTGATTGATCCTCGCCCGACGCCTCTTCTCCATCAGCGGTTTGTTCGCCTGTGAAAAACGCCTTTTTTGAGTTTTGAATCGCAGTTGGACGCTTTTTTCAAAAAGAATACAACTTACATTTTGGTGTAATATTATTCAGTAATGAGTCTTCGACAGTCGAGCAAGAAAACAAGTTTTTAGCACAACATTAAAATTAAAAGTTAACTAAAAGGAGATTCAATCAGGAAATTCAATTTTAGTATTTGCAGCAGGACCCATAGTTGAGGAAATATTGTTAGTTTTAGGCAAAAAAAAAATCACATTTCTCTACTAACACACAAATTTTCCTAATTCTCACTCACACTTGAGAATCGGAAATGAGTCGAGAGGAACTTTTTTGATGAATTTGAGGTGCACAAACACCTCTTATCGTTTTGAAATCTTATCAACACTCACCCTGTTGTTGATCATTTCAACAGTGTGAAAAACCTTTGAACATAGCAAATGGGTGAGAAGAGTCACGTAGGGTAGAAAATAAACATTTTCTGGTATTGTACCTGATTTTCATCAAAGTAGAGATGCATGACGTACCTATCGACGATATAATTGGGTGATTTATAACAAGCTTACTCTTCTGTTGGGGACTTTTAGTTGGGACGTGCTCGAATCCGCGGGCGTCGTCTGCGATCCCTTAGCGGTCATGTCCGGGCATCCTCCAGCTCCCAACTCTGTTATGAAAGAGATAAATCGTCCCGGATAAGAGTTAATTATGTTCACAACTAGAAATATTATATTACAACACTGCCCTCCTTAGTAAAAACGTCCATTTTTCAAGTTTCGAGAAAATCGCGTTTTAGTTTCGGCTTCTGCGCCACCCAAACCATTGAAGCTTGAGATTTCGTTTTGGTCAGCTTGAGGTGATGGTCAAAAAACGAAATCTCAAGCTTCAATGGTTTGGGTGGCGCAGAAGCCGAAACTAAAACGCGATTTTCTCGAAACTTGAAAAATGGACATAGGACGTTTTTACTAAGGAGGGCAGAACAGTCCTATACCTCCTTAAGAACATATAAATGTAGCTCAGCTCTGTTTCATTTTGCCCTATCCAACGTATCAAAATTTCATATTTTATCAAAATATTCGACGTATCAAAATTTCATCTTTTATCGAAATGTTCAACATAACACAAATCTAACGTATCAAAATTTCATATTTTATCAAAATGTCTATCGTGTCATAATTTCATCTTTTATCGAAATGTCCAACATAGGACTAACACAAATCTAACGTATCAAAATTTCATATTTTATCAAAATTTCATCTTTTATCGAAATTACCAACATAACAAATTTCTGACGTATCAAAATTTCATACTTTATCAAAATATTCGACGTATCATAGTTTCATCTTTTGTCGAAATGTCCAACATAACACAAATCTAACGTATCAAAATTTCATATTTTATCAAAATGTCTATCGGGTTATAAAATCCATCCTACTAAGTAAATATTTGACGTAGGTATCCAAATTTCATATTTTATCAAGATGTCTTCTTGGTTATCAGAATATCCTACCTATAAGAATATCCTACGATTCATAATGTCCAACGAATCAAATATCTGTCGTACCAAAATGTCCTAATTATCAGAATATTCGACGTATCAAAATCTGATATTTTATTAAAATGTCCTACGTATCAGAATATCCTACGTTTCCTATCGTATGTCCTACGTATCAGAATATCCTACGTTTCAAAAAGTCTATCGTGTCATGAAATCCATCTTACTAAATATTTGACGTATCAAAATTCCTTATTTTATCAAAATGTCCTTCCTATCAGAATATTCGACCTATCAAAATGTCTATCGTATCAAATCCCTCTCGTATCAAAATTACCTACGTATCAGAATATCCTACGATTCATAATGTCCAACGTATTTTAACAAAATGTCCTAAGTATCAGAATATCCTAGGTTTCAAAAAGTCTATCGTGTCATAAAATCCATCCTACTAAATATTTGGCGTATCAAAATTTGATATTTTATGAAAATGTTCTTCCTATCAGAATATTCGACCTATCAAAATGTCTATCGTATCAATTATCTGACGTATCAAAATGTCCTACGTATCAGAATACCCTACATTTTATAATGTTCAACGTGGTTGATTTGATACGTTAGAAATTAAGGCAAAGGTAGACATTTTGGTTTATTATTTTCAATAATGAACCTTTGGAATCGACCAAGAAAAAAAAATTTTAACACCCCCTCAAAATTAGATGGTTTACGTTTCAAGGTGCGTAGAATCCAAAAATCGAATAAAAATTTGGCCCGCCGTACGCGGCACTTTTGCCACTTAGCATTGACCGATTTTGATGAAATTTGGTATGTAGGCTCCATTTGGGGTCTAGTTGTGCCCCGAAGCTTTTGGTTGATGTAGGTCACTTCTAAGGGTTCCAAAATCAATTTTGAAATTTTGAAAACGCCCTAACTCAAAAAATTTCGATATAAAGGTATTGTTTTTCCTTCAATTTAAGATTCTATAGAATTTTTAGAATTTTTTGAGACCACGCGGAGCTCTGTAGGACTAACCGTTCGCTCCCTACGAAAATTTAAGGATTTATATTGAAATATATATATATATATATATATATAAATCAAAACACGAGTGTGAATCGCAAAAGAGGCCTAATCTCCGTTCAAATTAGAGTTGACCGAAATGCGATCGATAGTTGGTGATTTTTTTTTTTTTCTCTCTCTTTATAGGTATTGGATGGTTGGTGATTTTGTAGACGAGTGATCTATATAGAAAAATAATAAACCATTGTGTAATAATTTGCAGCGTTTTATATTGGTATTGTGAATTTGGGCAGGTACGTTGGACATTTTGATTCACCGTATTTTAACATGGAACATGTTATTGCCTTAGGGTACCCTAGGGTACCCCTTAGGGTACCTACCCGAAAAACGTTACGCGGAAGGGGGACGCGCGATGGTCACGGGCGTTTAAACACTCCGATCACGCGCCTTTTCCAACACTCCGGTTTTCGAGGCGCGAAGTGCCGAGTTTTTCTTAATGCATTTTAGATATGTTGCTAGGGATATAATTTTTGTATTATACCTACCTACGACTATAGGTTCTGCACTAAATTTGGCTAAAACATGTTCCATGTTTTTATCATTAACGCCGTAGGCTTTAAGTAGAGAGCATCTAGGGGGTCCAGGGAGGTAAGCCACAAAGCGCTGAGTTTTCATGCATTATACATTTTGAAACGTTGGGTATTCTGATACATTGGACATTTTGATATGTTAGCGTGTCGTCGAGTGAAAGCGATGGCCTACTCGATGGCTTGATGGTTTTTATTGGTCCCTACTCAACAAGGGTGAAGGATGGAGTAGCACTGTCTGCCTGGCGCGTTTCCGCCTACCGTTTGCAGGAGTGCATAGAGAATTGGCTCAGCCGCGATCCTCGGCGCGATATTCGCCGACTGGAGGGAGGCATTTACCTAGTGCCTAGTTGGGGAAGACAACTTCTAGGTGAAATGGGAGCGGACCGATACCTCTAACTTGGGCTTCCAAGAAGTGCTGAAGGAGAACAAGAAATAATCAAGTCGAATTGTTGTAGACGAATACGTGAAGGTGAAGCCCTGAGTCCTCCTTTTATTTTACTTTAACAAGGTAAAGGGCGAGTGGAGGAGGGTGACGTCAGATGACGTGTTGTACCACCGTACCTCACAATGTCACCCCTTGGAATGTACCCTGTACCTGGCGCAATGAGTCACTCAGGGTTCCCCTTGTGTCCTTTATTGGAGAACTAACATATACGAGTAAATGAGTCAATACATAGGAGATTTTGATAAATTGGATATTTTGATACATCGAATATTTGATACGAAGGACAATGATACGGTTTTGCTAAGTTGGACATTTTGACATGAGTTATATACCTACATTTATGCTAATACATAGGAAATTCGGATGATTAATATTCCTTGCAAAAAATTCAAGGATTAGCCACAGTTTCGAGGGGATCAAATGACCTACGCCCACAGTTTCCGTCAAACTCGAAATCGATTCGAGAAACTCCCTTCGTAAACCCCCTCCGCGCCACCCGGAACGCAAAGTAGAGGATTAAACCTGGAAATTATAACGGAGGTCGGTTTTAATCGCTAATCCTCGAGGCTAATCTCGGCATTACCCTCGAACGCAGCTTCGAAATTTCGCGAGAGAGATGGGGGGGGGGGGGGGTTCGCAAATCCTCTTCGCCCTCGAGATGGCGCTGTGAAATCCCGAGTTCGGGGAGAGGTGTTGAATAAAACATGGAGGTCGTCGAGTCCACAGCGCGATTTCGCTAGTATCGAAATGTGAATCGCGATTGGACATTTTTATTTTATACAGGAAAATGTTGAGTCTAGATACCTTCGCCAGTTTTAATTAACCCTTTTAAATTTTCCACTTTTTAAAAAAAAAAAGGTTTTTTCGGATATTTTTCAAGATTTTGGGGTATTTTGTCCTATCCAAATGCGATCTCAGTCTTTTTTTTAACAATAGAAACTTTATTGTGGTTGCCACTATTAAGTGTGACTATACATTATACATATACTTAAAAAAATAATATGAAGCGTGTAGCATTAAGTCCCACCCTCTGGAGGGCTAATGCATAATAAATAATTCTACATACAATAGTTTTCATTTAACAATATTAATATTAATCGAACATTTAGTACAGTGAGTGAGTAATGACAGGTGTGTGTTGATTAAATAGTTATAAAAGTGAATCAGTCCTTGAAGCAAGTGAGTGATCAGGGTGGTGTAGCGTTGAGGAGATCGCTATGCCATTTCCGCTTGAGCCTACGTTGGTCTCTCGGTGTACGGGGCTGATCCAGAGGACGAGAGAGTTTCTATGGTTTGACGTGCGGCTTGCAAATTTATTGTACGACTTTGATAAAATGTCGACGACAAGGGGTATGTTTAAGTCTGCGTGTAGTGTTTCGTTGCGTACAAACCAGGGAGCTCCCGTTATGATGCGCAGGATTCGATTGTGGAGTGTCTGAATCCGTTTGATTTGGGTATTGGCTGCTGAGCTCCAGATCTCGCATGCATATTGCCAAACTGGTACGAATAAAATCACTCGCGATGAGATTGTGGAAAACCATTTGAATAAAAACGGAGTTGAGTAGAATGTTGTCTATTTCCACGAAAATAATGAGTTACAAGTTAAATCGATTTCGACGGTTAGGTCATCATCAGTATCAAACAATAACAAAAACAAATAATAAGTTATTGTTTGTTACTGATGATGACCTAACCGTCGAAATCGATTTAACTTGTAACTCATTATTTTCGTGGAAATAGACAACATTCTACTCAACTCCGTTTTTATTTTTATGCCAAACTGGTCGCAGGAGTGAGAGGTTGAGGAGTCGTTTGAGATGGAGTGGTATGACTTCACTTGCCAGCAAGTATTTCAATTTCCGGATCTTCCCGCGAATCGTTTGGACTATTGCGCTGATATGGAAATTCCAGTGTAGTTTGCTGTCCAAGGTAACTCCAAGATATCTGACCGAGTCATTCCTGCCCACTTGTTCCCCGTTGAGTTTCATAACAGGCACTACGACGTTACGCTTATAAGTGAAGCAAACCATAGATGTCTTGTTGGCATTGAGCTTAATTTTCCATTTGTTTGTCCACTGGCAGAGGAGATCAATGTACGCTTGGAGGATCGCGTGGGCTCATTCACCAGTGTCCCGCCATACCAGGACAGCTTGGTCATCCGCAAAGTAGGCAGTAAGTACTTCAGGACTGCGTGGATAATCGTGGGTATAGTATATATAGAGCAGCGGGCCCAATATACTTCCCTGCGGGACTCCTGCCAAGATATGAGATCTGGAAATGGCTGAGCGGTACTTGACTGCGTAGGTCCTACTAAGAAGGTAGGATTGCACAATTCGATAGTAGGTATCTGGGAGGATAGGTTTGAGTTTCGCCAGAAGTCCTTTGTGCCACACTCGATCAAAGGCTTTTTCCGTGTCTAGGAAGAGCCCTAGACAAACACTTTTACTTTCATAGGTTGTGAGTAGTTCGTCAACAACTCTATGCAGCTGCTGTGGACTGGAGTGTTCAGATCGGAAGCCATCCGGATCTCACTCCTCTCTATTTTTTTTTTACTAACTCCCCTCAAAGACAAAATGTCTTTTTTGACGGAGGGGGCACGCCATAAAATAAAAATAAAAAAATAAATAATTAAATAATGGGGAGGACGCCCAGGACTCACCCGACGCCGGCCCTAGGGATGAGGGAAGATGAGGAAGGTGGGGGTGGGAGAGAGGGATGAAGGGAAGTGCCTCTATAGAACGACCACCAGTTCAAATATGAGCCGAGCAGGACACGGGTGGTGATACCACGGAGTACGCCTACTGAGATGCCTCACTCACGCAACTCCGTGGCACTTTTCCCGCACCACACCCCGCGCCATGATAAGGTTGCAGCCATCACCCTGATGTTGTTGGGTGCCACTCCTTTTAGCTCCGATACCGCTTGCCGTAAATCATTTCTATCATACTTTCTTATCTTAGCCCGCCAAGTCTGCTCCATGTCCAAGCTGCCATTGACAACTTGGACATCCAGGATAATGCAAGACTGGTCGGGCTTGACGGCAACGATGTCGGGCTTCTTACCCTGGTCACTTGGCATGTGATACAATCTCTCTCTCTCAACATCCCAGCCGCTAGATGACAAAGCACCAGCAAGTTCAGAGGACAGCCTTCCTGGGGGCTATCAGAATGCTGCACTCGGGAAAACTCAAACTCTACCCCCGTAAAGGGAGCCACCTGGGAATACTGGACCAAATCCACATCGATCCAGTGGCTAAGTCAGTTCCTGGCATTATGTTAGAAAGAATGAACATCGACTTAACCGTTAGAGTGATCATTAATGATCGTGAATGCTGGAAATTAGAGAGCAATCATTGAAAATTTCATCTGAATCGGATGAGAAATGTAGAAGTTATGGCTGTGGCAAGGATGCAATTTGACTGGAATTTTTCTAAATGGCGGCGGAAAATTCGCTTGTTTTTAGGGGAAAATCGCACTTTTTAATCTTTATGAGTTATTAGGCAATTTTAATTATTTCAAGCATGGTCGTGCTGTCAGTTTTTAGATTGAACTCAGTTTTTGCGATAGAGTGTCGGACCCCACTTCATTTCCCCGAAATACAGCGTAAACATGATTTCGACCACAAAACTGATAATAAACCAAAATCATGAAGTATTCTTCATCCCAATTTTGGTTTATTATTTTCAATAATGAACCTTTGGAATCGACCAAGAAAAAAAAATTTTAACACCCCCTCAAAATTTGATGGTTTACGTTTCAAGGTACGTAGAATCCAAAAATCGAATAAAAATTTGGCCGTCCGTCCGCCGTACGCCGTACGCGGCACTTTTGCCACTTAGCATTGACCGATTTTGATGAAATTTGGTAGGTATGTAGGCTCCATTTGGGGTCTAGTTGTGCCCCGAAGCTTTTGGTTGATGTAGGTCACTTCTAAGGGTTCCAAAATCAATTTTGAAATTTTGAAAACGCCCTAACTCAAAACATTTTGATATAAAGGTATCGTTTTTCCTTCAATTTAAGATTCTATAGAATTTTTAGAATTTTTTGAGACCACGCGGAGCTCTGTAGGACAAACCGTTTGCTCCCTACGAAAATTTAAGGATTTATATTGAAATATATATATATAGATATATAAATCAAAACACGATTGTGAATCGCAAAAGAGGCCTAATCTCCGTTCAAATTAGAGCTAACCAAAATGAGATCGATGGTTGGTGATTTTGATTTATTTTTTATTTTTTTGTTTTGATTTTTTGATTTTTTATTATTGCTTCCGAGTCTACCAAGGTAGCGGAAGCTTTGTTTTCACTTTTCAAAGACGAAAAAAAAAAGTTCTCCAAAATAAAAATTTTCACTCGCATTTTGCGTTTTAGACCTTTCTGAACAATTTTGGTTCAGTGTCTGTGTGTCTGTGTGTCTGTGTGTCTGTGTGTCTGTCTGTCTGTCTGTCTGTCTGTCTGTCTGTCTGTCATGATTTCCTTGTAACGCGCATAACTATACGAAGTTATTGTCCGATTTCAATGAAATTTTCAGGGATTGTGCGGGTTGGTGTGTAGACGGTCCCCTATGAAAATCATCATCCCCAGACTGATAGAAGCGACTGCGCATGCGCAAACGTGATTTCCTTGTAACGGCCATAACTTCTACATTTTCCATCTGATTTCGATGAAATTCTCAGGGATACTACAGATTAGTATTTAAATGGTCCCCTATGAAAATCATTACCTTCGGACTGATAGTAGCCACTGCGCATGCGCAAACGTGAATTTCCTTGTAACGGCCATAACTTCCACTTTTTCTACCCGATTTCGATGAATTTTTCAGGGATTATGCGGATTAGGTTGTAGATGGTCCCCATTGAAGATCACCACAATCGGACTGATAGTAGCCACTGCGCATGCGCAAACGTGAAATTCCTTGTAACGTCCATAATTTCTACATTTTCTATCCGATTTCAATGAAATTTTCAGGGATGTTACAGATTAGTATTTAGATGGCCCCCTATGAAAATCACCACCTTCGGACTGATAGTAGCCACTGCGCATGCGCAAACGTGAATTCCTTGTAACGGCCATAACTTCTACATTTTCCATCCGATTTCAATGAAATTTTCAGGGATGTTACAGATTAACTTGTTTTGATGTTTTGAGATTAACTACTATGCATCGGATCATCTATATAATCGGGTTATGGATACGAGGAAGCTATGTGCCACACCCACTTGGCAGACGTTTTTTTTTTCTTCTTCATATTGGATGGTTGGTGATTTTGTAGACGAGTGATCTATACCTATAGAAAAATAATAAACCATTGTGTAATAATTTGCAGCGTTTTACGCTGTATTTTGAGGAAATGAAGGAAGGTGTAACCTTTTCGTGAAACACCCTGTATACTGGCCCACCTTATAGAAACTGATATACAATACCAAAACAGATCTAAGTTACGGAAACTGATCGAAAAACTACGGAGAGACTAATTTTGAAAATAAATTAATTGGTCTAGCGGATTGTGCGTGACCCGGGCTTTGGCGAACTGGCCTGAATTTCACCCCAGGGCTTATCCGGACTCGTCGCATTACAGAGGGCGATAGGCGTTAGAGATACCCCCATAACCGAACGTTAATGATTGTTGACCTTCATTAAACGGACACGCCCTTCGTCATTAACTGGGTGATAACTGCCGAGGGCCTCGGGGGGCCTATGAGGAGGCAATGTGCGCAAGACCGTAACCGTAGATATTATGGTAGACAAGTAGATATAAGTAGGTTAGGACATGTACGTTACTGAGAACTCACTACAGAAGAAATCGCTATAAAAAAATCGATTATGGAAAATTACCATAATGAATATTGTTTTTGACATTTTATGTCTTTACTTTGGCACATAACGAAAAAACCAAAGTTGCTAAGGAACTTTATCTTCGTCATTCGTGTTCGTAGAAAAATCGTTCACCATTCGATGGAAAGCCCTAAATTTATGCATAAATTATATAAAAGCCCTATAACTTTTGGCAACTCATTTTGAACTTTCGGCAAATCCATTACGTTTCGACAACTACTGGAGTCCTTGTCCACCTTCATTCCTTCTACAATGTTCAATAAAGTGTTTTTTCTCTCTCATAAAAAAAGCCATAAAATGTCCCATTGTGCTGCATGCTAGCGTTTTTTCAAATTAAAATTGAACCAAAAACTAGGATTTATGAATTAAATGGCTCAATGGACAAAAATAATCAATTCCTAACATAGAGTGTGTCTTTTTTTTTTGGAGGTTATTTGGTTTGAAAATGTTTGTCACGTTAATTTGATGAGAATATGGAAATAAAATGCTGCAAATTATTACACAACGGTTTATTATTTTTATATAGATCACTCGTCTACAAAATCACCAACCATCCAATATGAAGAGAAAAAGAAAAAAAAAAATAATAATAAAAAAAAAAATCACCAACCATCGATCGCATTTCGGCCAGCTCTAATTTGAACGGAGATTAGGCCTCTTTAGCGATTCACACTCGTGTTTTGATTTATATATATATATTTCAATATAAACCCATAATTTTCGTAGGGAGCGAACGGTTTGTCGTACAGAGCTCCGCGTGGTCTCAAAAAATTCTAAAAATTCTATAGAATCCTAAATTGAAGGAAAAACAATACCTTTAAATCGAAATTTTTTGAGTTAGGGCGTTTTCAAAATTTCAAAATTGATTTTGGAACCCTTAGAAGTGACTACATCAACCAAAAGCTTCGGGGCACAACTAGACCCCAAATGGAGCCTACATACCAAATTTCATCAAAATCGGTCAATGCTAAGTGGCAAAAGTGCCGCGTACGGCGGACGGACGGCCAAATTTTTATTCGATTTTTGGATTCTACGTACCTTGAAAACCATCAAATTTTGAGGGGGTGTTAAAAATTTTTTTTCTTGGTCGATTCCAAAGGTTCATTATTGAAAATAATAAACCAATAGGTATCTAATACAGTGGAAACTTTGTAAAAATACTGCTGATTCTGAATAATTAACTAAGATCAGCTGGGCGAGCTAAATTCGTTACTGGTGGACTCAAAAAGTGAAATTTTCACAGGGATCCAATATAAGGCTGCTGATTCTGAATAACAAACTAAAATCCTCCCTGATCAGATGGGTGAGCTAAATTTGCTCCTGGTGGGCCCAAGAAGAGAATTTTCACGGGGAGCCAATTTAAGACTGCTGATTCTTTTACAGCAGTCGGAAACTCTGTAAAAATACTGCTGATTCTGAATAACTAACTAAGATCCTCCCTGATCAGCTTGGCGAGCTAAATTCGTTCCTGGTGGCACCAAGAAGCTGAAATTTTGCAGGGAGCCTCTTTGTCTTCCGAGTCTGAATAAAAACTGAGATTCTAAATAAAAAGCAGAATAAATAAGAAAGAGAGAATATTAAAGTAAATTAGCATAATATACTAGAGATTATCAACATGTTATGCTAGCATAACATGTTATGTTAGAGATTATCAAAATGCGTCCTTTTTGCTGTCCAATCATGTTTTCCATCATGTTTCATCCAATCAAATTCATCCAATAATGTTTCATTTACTGTAAAGTATAGTAAATATCAATTGATTTACCGACATGGAGCGATTTCACAAAGATCCTACCCTACAACACGATCGAAGCCTAATGTCGAGTAGGAAATCTGAGCAAATCGCATCGCATCTTGAATTTATCTTCTTGTAAAAGTGTACAAAATGGTGCCAAATAAACATATCTATCTATCTATTCTCCCTGATCTATCTAATTTATCTTCTTGTAAAAGTGTACAAAATGGCGCAAAATAAACATATCTATCTATCTATTCTCACTGATCAGCTGGGCGAGCTAAATTATCACGGGGCGGCACCAAGAAGCTGAAATTTTGCATGGAGCTTCTTTGTCTTCAGAGTCTGAATAATAAACTGAGATCCTCCCTGGTCAGCTTCGCGAGCTAAATTCGCTCCGGGTGGCACCAAGAAGCTAAAATTTCACAGGGAGTATATACATACACCCATATATTTATGTTTAAACATAATTTCTATTACAGATATTTGATGCAACAATATAAACTATTACGCTGCTTGTGGAAAATTATACGCCGATTTCGAATAAACCTCGTATTGATATGTTCAAGACAATAATTTCCACAAAACTTATTGGACCCCATTTTTTGGGCTGGCTCCTGTGAGGGTGAGCCAAATTTGCTCCTGGTAGGCCCAAGAAGTTGAAATTTACGGGGAGCCAATTTAAGATTGCTAATTCTCTCTGATCAGCTGGGCGAGCTAAATTCGCTCCTGGTGGACTCAAGAAGTTGAAATTTCACGGGGAGCCAATTCAAGACTGCTGACTCTCTCTGATCAGCTGAGCGAGCTAAATTCGCTCCTGTTCGACTCAAGAAATTAAATTTTCACAGGGACCCAGTTAAGACTGCTGATTCTGAACAACAAACTGGGACCCTCCCTGATCAGCTGGGCGAGCTAAATTCGCTCCTGGTGGCACCAGGAAGCTGAAATTTCACAGGGAGTGTATAAATATAACCATATATTTATGTTTAAACGTAATTTCTATTACAGATATTTGATGCAACATTATAAAATATTACGCTGTTTATAGAACATTTTACGCCTGTTGGACCCTATTTTTTGGCCTTTGGACATTTAGAGGGCGAGCTAAATTTGCTCCTGGTGGGGCCCAAGAAGCTGAAATTTCTCAGGGTGTATACAAATATACCATTTTATATAAATGTTTAAAGGTAATTTTCACTGAAAATATTTTATTTTTGTCCATTTTCGGACTATGAATTTTTTGTACTTCTTTATGCAGGAAATTTCAGCTTATTCTCGAATACTATATCGTATTATATAATACGAGGTTTATAATATTATACGAATGTATATGTTCAAGACACTAATTTCCACAAAAACCTTTTGGTCCCTATTTTTTAGGCTTTGGACCCCTTAAGGTGGTCCAAAAATTCTGGCCAAGGAACTCATCCTTTCTTTTGTTATTACGCAGTTTGGCACCAATTTCGGTTGTTTAGATGCTACATATCGTAAGACAGATCGTAAGACATTCTGAATAACATATTGAGATCCTCCCTGATCAGGTGGGTGAGCTAAATTTGCTCCTGGTGGCCCCAAGAAGCTGAAATTTCTCAGGATGTATACAAACATACCATTTTATATAAATGTTTAAAGGTAATTTTCACTGAAAATAATTTATTTTTCACCATTTTCGGACTATGATTTTTTTGTACTTCTTTATGCAGGAAATTTCAGCTTATTCCCGAATATTATATCGTATTAGATAATACGAGGTTTATAATATAATACGAATGTATATGTTCAAGACACTAATTTCCACAAAAACCTTTTGGTATCTATTTTTTAGGCTTTGGACCCCTCAAGGTGGTCCAAAAATTCTGGCCAAGGAACTGATCCTTTCTTTTGTTATTACGCAGTTTGGCACCAATTTCGGTTGTTTAGATGCTACATATCGTCCTCAAGTTGTCGTCAGGAATTATACATTATAATATAATGTATAATTCCTGACGACAACTTATATTTATATTAGAAATATAAAGGAAAAAGTGTTGAACTTCAGAAAATGATTTACAATGTTCCAAAACGGATTTCCATTTAGACATTTTTCAAAATTTTCCATTTTATAAATTTTGAGGCCATTGCAATTGCCTAATTTTTTTGTTGAAAATTCCCTAAAACGTTGAAATTTTGACATTTAAAGAGACATTAGAAAGGGTCATACAAACACAGCAAAGGGTTTTAAAACGAAACATATGTGTTTGTGACATGAGATGAAATAATACTGTTGTTTAGTATTGTAATGTACCCCCAGCAGCTATTGCTACTGTTTGATACCTAACAACCACAAATTAGGTTCCCATGGTAACCAATATAATTAAGGTGTGAGAATTGGAATAAAGAGAGCTCGGTTTTGAGATCAGAAAAATGAAATAATCGGCGTTCCGTGATTTTATTTCACTTAGGTATACTATTGTAATACTTCAAGTATTTTATTATGAAAAAGTCACAAGTGTTTTATGTATTGTATTGCACGTCTTACTACACGTCTTATTTTTGAAATTATTGGGGATCTTACGTATACAAGTTTTAACGAGGAAAGTTTATAAAATTTAGTTTGAATAGTTTTGATACCACAAATGTTGTTAACGAGAAAAAATCGTTCAATTTTCGATATTTAAATTATTGAAAAATTGAAATTTTGATGCTCGAATGTACAAACATTTTACACAGAAAAATCAATCAAAAATCAAATAAATTATTGAGGCGTCGGAAAAGTGAAAATTTAGTAAAGTACATTGTTTTCAAGAGGGAAAAATGTTGAAATTTTGACTTCGAAAGGGACATAAAAAACGTACAAAAATTTTGTGTTTAGTAATTCGTCGCTGAAGTACTGATACAACCTAATCTACATTTTGTAGTACTCGTTTTTCAAAACAAATTAAAAAAACAAAAAAATAGTTTTTAAAAAAAAAATTTCAAAAACTTGTTTTCAAAACTAGATTTTTATACGGATTTTTCATAATCGGTGGTTTTATTCACTCTGGAGTGGAATTAAGCATCAGAGAAATTAATACCCTCATTTTGGCGAAAATGTGGATTGAGTGGTACCTACTAGAGCGACAATGCATGCAAATGGTTGAAATTTCAAATATTTTCAAAAAAATCATAAACGTACAAAGGTTTATACGAAGAAAAATGTATGTTTTTTTTTATTATGTTTTAAGCTGCTGTAGTGTTCAGCATGAACTTTAGTAAGCATGATTGCATCACTGTCTGCGTTTCAGACTAAAAATGGTCGCAATTTTGAAATTTAAATGATTGAAACATTAATAAGGTATTTAAATTTTGAACGGGGAAAAATTCACGTTTTTCGTGTGAAAATGTTATTTTTAGTACGTTAGGAGATTTTATATGGTTCAAGTGTTTTTCATATAATTTTTAGAAGGAAAAACGTTGAAATTTTGATAATTTAAGAGACATTGGAAACGTAAAAAAGTAATTAGGAGAAATGTATGTTTTTGGTTTGTTTGTTGTCCATTTTCATTCATGAATGAATGAAAATGGATGAAATTGAAATTATTGAGATATTAGAAACGTAAAAATGTGTTAAGAAGAGAAATTTTGAAATTGTGTTGAAATAGTAAGTTTTGGAGTTCGTACTTTTGGGTTGGATATTCGGGAGCAGCGAGCTAGCGGGAGGTCGGGAGGCAGATAGGTCGGCAGGCGGACTGAAGGGAAGAAGGGTGACTACCTTGGGGGCGGCAGGGAGGCGGGAGGAGGCGGCGGGGGCCTCTGGTCGCGGTGAAGCGAGTTCTATCCCGAAAGGGCGAGCGGGTGAGGGGGGTCTGACGACCCGGCGGGGGGAGGGAAGGGAGGCGGCTGCCGGAGAGACAGAGAGCTCCGAAAGGGGATGCTGTAGTGAGAGCTGGTGGGCGGCTGGTGGCCGACTGGGAGAAGGTAGGGCGCGTGCCGCGGAGGCGGCGGCGGGGGGCGGCTGTGTAGACTCGGTCCGCACGACCAACTCACCTCCCGCCTCCTCGTCGATTCACCGCCTCTCGACCGCACGCCTGGCGGCTCTCATCTCTCTCCGCTCCATCTTCACATTCATGTTCACACTTTTCAATTCAAATCGTTAATTTTTACTCATTCATGGTGTTTATTTTACAAAAAATAAATATTTTATAGCTGTATTTAAACCTCTCAACTTTTTTAGGTAGGGAAAAGTCGCCATATTTTGGATATCAACCTTCGTTAAAATTCAAATATAGTATTTTACCTTTAGTTAAAACTTTTTTGCATTGATTTAAACCTTTTAACGTGGAACATGTTATTACCCTAAAGTATCTACTCGAAAAACGTTACGCTGGGAGGGTGATGGGGGTGTCACGCGGCCTTTTCGACAATTCGGTTTTCGAGCCGCTCGTTCCTAGTATTTTGCGAAATTGAAGGCGCAAAAAATTAAAAAGTTGTACCTAAATTTGAAATTTTAAATGATTGTAGAAATTCATTAGTGCACGGCCCTAGGGAATTGAAAAACTGAAATATTGCCGCCGGAATCATCAAAATCGAACAATAATTTCCGAAGTAAAATGGGAAAAACTATTGAGTAAACGGGTTTTCTCATGTTTTTCCAATATTTCTCTGGCAATTACTGTTCGATTTTGATAATTCCAGCGGCAGTCATTCAGTTGTTCAATGCCCATGGCCCATGCACTACTGAATTTCCATAATCCTTGAAAATTTCAAGTTTAGCTACATTTTATGGGAAAAACATAACTTAATTAACGGTTTTTCCCATTTTGGTTTATTATTTTTAACTAGCTGAAAAGCCTGCTAAAAGCAGGAAAAAAATTGTAGATATGTAAAAAAAAATTTGATGTCGCGGCCTGGAATCGAACCCGGGACCCCCACGTTGACATACGTACGTACGGTTGGCGTTTTATGTATAGCATTCGCACTTTGAGTTAAACCTTTCGCGAATTGAATTAGACTTTTCGCAAAATGAATTAAACTTTTCGCAAAATGAATTAAACTTTTCGTAAAATGAATTAAACTTTTCGCAAAATGAATTAAACTTTTCGCAAAAAGATTTCGACCTTAGCCAAATCTGTAGTAAAAAAAAAATTTCAACTTCAACCTGTACTCAATTTCACACCAACTCTTGATGCTGCATCCTTCAAGGAAAACCCTTCTTCGAAAAGGTTTACGAAAATCTTGCGCTTTTCAACAGAGATTGACTCATATTTCCCTCGGCGTCTTCTTACCCTGTTCCGAGTACCTGAAGTAATACTTGAATCACTGTCGCTAATTGTAAGTCGTCTACCGTGTCTACGATTATTTCTTCTGTTACGGAAATAATCCGAAGAATTGACTCATTGTCACTCATTTTAATTTTTAAAAAAACGTTCTACCAATGAACAAAAATCGGACACTTTACCAACAACGGAGACGGAGGCACTGAGATAATGAACTAGGCATGAGAGAAGGAATACTTTTCCTCCGTTCCTACCGGTCTAATTAGGTCCGGAAAAAACAACATAGAAAAGGAATGCTGAACCATGCAACGATAAGGATTATGGACCAATCAACAGGAAGGTATCAGGCTCTGGGTCGGCAGAGTTTGGACTATCAATCGGGACCGTGGTGGTTAGGTACTTTTCGGGTATCTAAGTCTAATTCAATTTACGGAAAGTTTAATTCATTTTGCGGAAAGTTTAAATCAATTCGCGAAAGGTTTAATTCATTTTGCGAAAGGTTTAATTCAAAGTGCGAATGCTATATATAAATAATACCTAAGCCTTTGGAATCGAGCAAGAAAAAAAAGTTACCCCCCCCCCCCCCCCCCCCTCAAAATTTGATGTTTTACTTTTCAAGGTACGTAGAATCCGAAAATCGAATAAAAAACCGTTTTAGATATATTGCTTGGGATAATACAACTTTTGTATTATACCTACCTACGTCTAAAGGTTCTGCACTATGTTTGTGCTATTTTATTTTATTTTTTTTAAATATGATTTTCCAGAAACACATAGTGCATAAGAGATTGTCAATATAAATTAGACAAACATAAGGTAAAAGCACCAATAGTGGACACTTTAAGGAAATTTTTGCATTTTGCATCAATAGATGTGATGGATTTTGTTAGAGAACGATAAACCTTCATTTTTTACATTCTCCGACTCTTCTTCTTTTGATTCCACACACAAAATCTCTAAATACTTCACTTTAAATATTTATAAAATAATAATTACAAAAAGCCTACCTACTATGTGGGCAAAGTGGACACCAAAATTTCCTTTCGTTTCTATAGTGGACACCTTCTGCTTCTACAGGGTGTCTACACTTTCGATGGGCATAACTTCAGGGTTCGATTCTACAAGGTATTTCCAACAAAAAATGTCTCGTAGCAATTTTCTTTTAACCCACTCAAAATTCTATTTTTTTCACTTTAAAATTTTTTTTCGCGTTTTCGACCTTACGGCACTGATCCGGTCATAACTCCCTTAAATCTCCTGAAAATTCAAATCTGACTACACCGTTAGAAAGAGCGTTAAATTACCAAGCTACCTAAAGCAAAATCAAAATTTTTTAGCAATAAAATAGTATCGAAAAATCAAGTCAAAAAGCGAACTTTAAAATGTTTTTTGAAACGACTTTTTTCGACCATCGTTTTCACTCTAAATCCCTTCCTATTTCGATGGGCGCTCTTCGGAGAAAACATGCTCAAATTATCACCTTTCCTACTGCTAGAAAGTGGATTTTTCGAAGAAAACCTTGGGTTTTTGTACATAAAATGCGCATTATTCGTAGATATGGAAGATATCATAAAGTAATACCTTTCTACTCAACAAAATCTCCAATCAGACAGAAATTCGGTGTTTTTATTGAGTAGAAAGGTGTTACTTTATGTACGATTCGAATTCTATGTACGAAAAACGAAGGTTTTCTTCGAAAAATCCACTTTCTAGCAGTTGGAATCATTCGGAAGTATCACTATTGGATTCAACGTAAATAATTACATAGAAAATGATACCAAAATCGTCAAGCCATTTTGTGATCGAGGGGGACCATAAACCGGCTTGAAACACTGGATTTGCTTGTAAAACACACGTTTTTTGGCAGCCAAACTTCATTTACTCTTTATTTTTGATTTGTGAACAGAAAAATTGATAGACCGTTGGAAAGATGACAATTTGAGCATGTTTTCTCCGAAGAGCGCCCATCGAAATAGGAAGGGATTTAGAGTGAAAACGTTGGTCGAAGAAAGGCAAGTTTCAAAAAAAATTTTAAAGTTCACTTTTTGACTTGATTTTTTGATACTATTTTATTGCTAAAAATTTTGATTTTGCTTTATGTAGCTTGGTAATTTAACGCTCTTTCTAACGGTGTAGTCTTCTAAAGTAGTAGATTTGAATTTTTAGGAGAAAGAAGGGAAGTTATGACCATATCAGTGCCGTGAGGTCGAAAACGCGAAAAAAACTTTGAAGTGAAAAAAATAGAATTTTGAGTGGGTTAAAAGAAAATTGCTACGAGACATTTTTTTGTTGGAAATACCTTGTATAATCGAACCCTGAAGTTATGCCCATCGAAAGTGTAGACACCCTGTATAGTGGTCATCATCATCATTCGTGTACTACCTACCTTTTTCGAGGGATTTATGCTTTAAATGGGGTTAGTAGACTAGGATATTGAAAAAAATTGTTCAATTATGAAAAGTAATAGATTATTATCACATTTACATTAGGTAGCTAGGAAAAAATTACAGATTTAACATGACTGTTTTCATCAAATTAATGAGGAAATCATTTTTCGATCCCAAAACCCACGAAATACTTTACTTTAGTCATAATTTTGTTGTTTACAACTGGAACAGCCTGTTGGTTTACATTTTAAGGTACGTAGAATCCAAAAATCGAATAAAAATTCGGCCGTTCTCCGTACGCGACACTTTCCCCACTTAGCATTGACCGATTTTGATGAAATTTGGTATGTAGGCTCCATTTGGGGTCTAGTTGTGCCCCGAAGATTTTTGTTGATGTAGGTCACTTCTAAGGGTTGAAATTTTGAAAACGCCCTAACTCAAAAAATTTTGATATAAAGGTATTATTTTCCCATCAATATAAGGTAGTATAGAATTTTTAGAGACCACGAGGAGCCTTGTAGGACAAACCGTTCGCTCCCTACGAGAATTTAAGGGTTGGACGTACGATAAATCAGAAACACGAGTGTGAATTGCAAAAGAGGCCCAATCTCCGTTCGAATTTAACCTGACCGAAATGTGATCGATGTTTTTCTTTATGTTGGTTGGTGGTAACAATTGCGAAGCCGTGTTCTTTGTAGACAAGTGATCTATATAGAAAAATAATAAACCATTGTGTAATAATTTGCAGAGTTTTCTTAATGCGTTTTAGATAATATCTAAATAATAATACAAAACCTGTATTATCCCAAGCAACATATTATGTTGCTTGGGATAATACAAGTTTTGTATTATACGTACCTACGACTAAAGGTCTGCACTAAGTTTGTGTTGTAAACTAATCTTCATAAACTTCACGTTCATTGTATCTAAAAGCAATTTTCCGTAAGTACTAGCTATCTTTTCTGAATCGGAAAAAAGCACCAAAAATTCAATTTTGTTACAACTTGTCAAAAAAAAACACGTCTCGACGCTTAAAAAAGATCGTAGTGCAGAATTTGACAAAAAAGTGAAAGTTGTCAGTTTTTCTGTTTTGGTTTATTATTTTCAATAATGAACCTTTGGAATCGACCAAGAAAAAAAAAAGTTTAACACCCCCTCAAAATTTGATGGTTTACGTTTCAAGGTGATTTTGATGAAATTTGGTATGTAGTCTCCATTTGGGGCCTAGTTGTGCCCCGAAGCTTTTGGTTGATGTAGGTCACTCCTAAGGGTTCCAAAATCAATTTTGAAATTTTGAAAACGCCCTAACTCAAAAAAGTTCGATATAAAAGTATTGTTTTTCCTTCAAATTAAGATTCTATAGATTTTTTAGAATTTTTTGAGACCACGCGGAGCTCTGTAGGACTAACCGTTCGCTCCCTACGAAAATTTAAGGGTTTATATTGAAATATATATATATATATAAATCAAAACACGAGTGTGAATAGCAAAAGAGGCCTAATCTCCGTTCAAAATTTGAACTCTAATTTAAACTCTAATTTAATTAGAGCTGACCGAAATTCGATCAATGGTTGGTGATTTTTATTTTTATTTTTTTATTTTTTTTATTTTTTTATTTTCTATTTTTTTATTTTTTTTTTTTATTTATTTGTTTTTATTTATTTTTTTTTCTTTTCATATTGGATGGTTGGTGATTTTATAGACGAGTGATCTATATAAAAATAATAAACCGTTGTGTAATAATTTGCAGCGTTTTTTCTTTGTTTCCTGTTTTTCCTCAAACTGTCAGCTTTCCAACGCTAGGGTCAACAGTAACAATCAAATTTAGAGGGAAAATTGGTGTTGGAATGCGAGAAAATGTGTTCACAAAAAATGTTTAAAACAAAATCGATGTTTTCCGAGGTTTCTAACGTGTGAGAGTAATCGAGACTTGCAGACTATGACCAGGTTCCACACGTATCATCATTAGTAACAGGTACTGATTTATCAGAGCGCCCTCTAGCGCCCGAAATTCGACACACTGCTCTTGTTGCCTCGAAATAATGTGCTCGATACAACAGACAAGTTGATAAGTAAATAATAAACTATTTACACCCAAATAAGGTGTAAATAAACCCAAATACTTCCATTTCTCCACCTTCCACCTTTTTGCTCAAACCACCAGAAATAAACCAAATTTAGGATTTAACGAATATCCCAAATCGGAATTGAAATTCCGAATCAATTATTTTGATGATTATCAATGATTTCAATTAAAAATTTTTAAATAATAATATGTTTTTGACATTGTTTTTCAAAATTTGACCACTCAAAGGTGTCCCAATTATCGATGGTCGATGATAAAGTGTCGAAGTACCTTTGACCACTACTACTAGTAATATAATATTATTTATTGTATTAATATTAGGGTTTTGAATTGTATTGTATTTAATTTTAAGGTTCAAGAGATGGGAGGTGCTCACTCCGAAGATGTGTGTGAGGACCCTGGTGTGTAAGATTTGGTTCAGGAGATGGGAGGTGCTCACTCCAAAGATGTGTGTGAGGACCCTGGTGTGTAAGATTTGGTTCAGGAGATGGGAGGTGCTCACTCCGAAGATGTGTGTGAGGACCCTGGTGTGTAAGATTTGGTTCAGGAGATGGGAGGTGCTCACTCCAAAGATGTGTGTGAGGACCCTGGTGTGTAAGATTTGGTTCAGGAGATGGGAGGTGCTCACTCCGAAGATGTGTGTGAGGACCCTGGTGTGTAAGATTTGGTTCAGGAGATGGGAGGTGCTCACTCCGAAGATGTGTGTGAGGACCCTGGTGTGTAAGATTTGGTTCAGGAGATGGGAGGTGCTCACTCCAAAGATGTGTGTGAGGACCCTGGTGTGTAAGATTTGGTTCAGGAGATGGGAGGCGCTCACTCCGAAGATATGTGTGAGGACCCTGGTGTGTAAGATCTGGTTCAAGAGATGGGAGGTGCTCACTCCGAAGATGTGTGTGAGGACCCTGATGTGTAAGATTTGGTTCAGGAGATGGGAGGTGCTCACTCCGAAGATGTGTGTGAGGACCCTGGTGTGTAATATCTGGTTCAAGAGATGGGAGGTGCTCACTCCAAAGATATGTGTGAGGACCCTGGTGGGTAAGATCTGGTTCAGGAGATGGGAGGCGCTCACTCCGAAGATGTGTGTGAGGACCCTGGTGTGTAATATCTGGTTCAAGAGATGGGAGGTACACACTCCAAAGATGTGTGTGAGGACCCTAATTTGCAAGATCTGGTCCAGGAGAGGGCGACGATTACTCCGAAGCCATGTGTGAGGACCCTAGGGTGAAAGATCAGGTTCAGGAGATAGGAGAAGATTACTCTGAAGTTATGTGTGAGGACCCTAGGGTGAAAGATCAGGTTCAGGAGGTAGGAGAAGATTACTCTGAAGTTATGTGTGAGGACCCTAGGGTGAAAGATCAGGTTCAGGAGGTAGGAGGCGCTTGCTCCAAAGCCAGTGTGTAAGGACCCTAGTGTGTGTGATCAGGCTCAAGAGGTAGGGGGCAACTCAAAACCGAGTTTAAGGTCTGGTACAAGAGCCGGAAGCGCTCGCTCCAAAGCCAAGTGTGAGGACCCTAGTGTGTAAGAGGCACACCGGAGGCGGCGATAGTAATGGTGGCAACGCGACGGGAGGCGGCAGGCGGACAGTTGGTCGAGCGGACCGAGTCTACACCAGGGTAGCTGTGTCGGTTGGGGAGAGGAGAGCCGCGGGTGACCTCCCCTCCGCCGCCCCTCCGCAGCCGCCCCCGTCATTAGTGAGCCTCTCCCCTCCTTCACCGCCTCCGCGCAGCCCCCGGGGGCGGAACACTCGTCGCGGGGTAAAGAGGTGGAAGAGAGAGAGGAGGGAAAGCAGGCCTCCGCGCGCGGCGTTATATGCCCGGCGCCTCGGGTTTTTTACCACCCCCGCTCACCCGTCCCCGCAACTTCCACTTTACCGCCCCCCCTTTTCCACCCCTTTACCGACGGGTTTCGCGAAACCGGCGTTCGTTCCGTCTCTCTCGCACTCCCAGCTGAACCCATCTCGCCTCTTCGTCATCCTCTTTCTCACTCCTTCTCGTTTACCATCTCGCCCTCTCGCTCCCTCCATCGTACTTCGCTCCTCTACTTTACTCATCCCTCTCGACCTCCAGGCGGAATGTCGATCCCGCCTCCGCGTCCGATACCCTCCGCCCGACCATTTTCTCCCTCCCCGACCATTTTCTCTTCACCCGCCGCGCCCCCTTAGCGCTCCTTCAGTAAACAATAAACCGGGAGGAGGGTTGAAGTGGCGGGAGGCGGGTTGAGGAAAAGCGTCGGAGAGCGAGCCGGAGAAAATCGTGGAAGAGGAGGGAGAAAACGGTTCGTGACGGAGGGGGGGGGGGGGAAATGGTGGCGGGAAAGCGGAGGCTGGTGGTGAAACTTCCTCCCTCCCCTCGCACCATCACCATTTCCACACCCCTCAATTTAGCATAACCCGTCGAACTCTCCTCCCTCCTCCCTCCTCCCTCCAGTCGTGAAGCCAGTCGGCAAAAATTCGCCTCTCGAACCAAAAAAAAAAACTGCGGGAAAAGTTGAAGAAAATTCTTTTGGTTCGCCGAACATCAGGTTTGTTCAACAGAAAAGAAAACAGTTCAAATGCAGAACCTCAACTTGTGCGAATGTTTGAGAAAAAAACCGTTGAATTAGCAGCTGTTGGATTCCTCACTACCGATGGTAGTAAAGTTGATATTACCGAGACAGTAAACAATTTGTTCGGTTGTTCGAAAAAAAGGAAAATTCGAAGCATTTTGATTTTTCATTAACAATGGTAGGGTAGGTATGTAATTATTCAAGCGGTTTTTCACATTTTGAACAGATAATCTGCAGATTGTTTTATTCTTCACTACCGATGGTAGGGAAGTAAGTACGTATTGTTGCAGCGGTTCACAGTAATTTTAAAGATAAAACTAAACAATTCATACGCAGAATCTCAAATTTGCAAAATTTTTTTTTAAATAGGAGAATTTGCAGCTTTTTGATTTGGAAAGTTTTTATCTAGTGTGTAAGAGGCTAGTGTGAGAGGCTGCTTATGAGAAACTACTCCAGCATAAAGGAGCTGGGTGGTTTTAAGTGTAAGCACTCAAGTTTGAGAGGCTAGCATGAGGCTTCCAAACAAAGGACCTTCTAGTACACCCGGGCTAGGCGGCTGTAAGTGAGTAAGCAGTATGACGCATCTAAACAACGGGCCATGCAGCTTGTTGGAACTAGGGAGCTCTAGTATGTAGGCAATCTAATGTGTAAGAGGATAGTGTGAGAGGCTGCCTATCAAAAACTACTCCAGCATACAGGAGCTGGGTGGTTTTTAAGTGTGTACTCAGCACTTCAAGTGTGTGAGGGTAGCATGAAGCTTCCAAACATAGGACCTTCTAGCACACCCGGGCTAGGTGGATCTAAGTGAGTAAGCAGTATGAGGCATCCAAACAACGGGCCATGCAGCTTATTGGAGCTAGGGAGCTCTAGTATGTAGGCAATCTAATGTGTAAGAGGATAGTGTGAGAGGCTGCCTATCAAAAACTACTCCAGCATACAGGAGCTGGGTGGTTTGTAAGTGTGTACTCAGCACTCAAGTGTGAGAGGCTAGCATGAGGCTTCCAAACAAAGGACCTTCTAGCACACCCGGGCTAGGCGGCTGTAAGTGAGTAAGCAGTATGAGGCATCCAAACAACGGGCCATCTGGCATATTGGAGCTAGGGAGCTCTAGTATGTAAGCAATCTAATGTGTAAGAAGCTAAGTGTAAGAGGCTAGTGTGAGAGGCTGCCTATCAGAAACTACTCCAGCATACAGGAGCTGGGTGGCTCTGTACAAGCTCTAGTGTGTAAAAAAAAAAAAAAAAAAAATTATGAGGCTTCCTATCAGAAATTCTTCCACCATACCTGAACTGGGCATCTCTAGTGTGTAAGGACTCTAGTGTGAGAGGCTCTAGCATGAGTCTTCCAAACAAAGAGCCGTCCACCATCCCGTAGCTGTGTACGGGCTCTACTGTCTAAGAAGTTAGTGTATGAGGCTTCCTATCAGAAGTTCCTCCAGTACACCGGACCTGGGCGGTTCCAAGTGTGTTAAGATTCTAGTGTATCAGAAGCTACTGTGCGAGGCTTCCAAACAAAGAGCCTTCCAGTGTACCGGAGCTGGGCTGTGTGTAAGCACTCCAGTGTGTAGGAGGCTAGTGTATGAGACATCCAATCAACAGTCATTAAATCATACCTGAATCGCACTACAAACTTTTTCTTTACATCACTAATAATCATGTTTTTCACCGAATTAAAATTAATCTCCTTAATAACATGATTTTACTGGGTATCCGAATCTGAAACGGAATCTGGGTTTACCTAAGGAGGGGCATTTAGGGTAAAAGCCCCAATGGCGGACATGTTATGGCAAATCCTATCATTCTGCATTTTTAATTTTTTTCTCTTCAACTGTGTCCGACTTTTTTTGTGTTTAACATGTACCTTATACATTTATGAACGAGTTATCAATGCAAAAAAGCAGTTTTAATCACATTATTGTCCGTAAAATGCTATTTTTGAAGTGAATATGAAATGTACCGGAGGCGGACACCCAAATTTTTCATTGTTGAAGTGGCGGACACCTAGTATGCCAGTGGAGGACAGGTTTCAGAAAGTCAATGTAATTTGAATGAAAGCGTTTGTATTCATTCAAAACTAGTTCGTTTTTGCAATTAGCATCCAATTGAAAGGAAAATTAGCCCTGACTTCGTTCTGAAGGAGGAGGAGAACACTATTGTGAACTGGATCATATCTTGATCGCGTGCTGGGTTTCCTATCATCAAAACTGACTTAATGGACCGTGTCCAATGACTTTTGTAAGACCTTAAGAGAGAAAATAATTTCATCATCAACCGACCAGGCCCATCGTGGTAAAAATCCTTCAGGAGTATAAATCCTGCAGTATCAACTAGGATTGCCCAAAATCTTAATACTTGTACAAGAAATACAGTGACCTGCTGTCCCAAATTAGGAACAGTCCAATCAAGAATATAATGCTACCAGACTCATCTCGAGTCTTTGAGGCTGATGAAACTGCGTTTTTTCTTAACCCAAAAGGTCTGGCTGTTTTGGCTCCAAAAAGTGACAGAGTAGTTTATCAACAAGATGATTGAGACGAGAGTGTGTCACTGCTTTGGCGACACCTAATCCTGGAGGGCAGTTAACTCCCCCCGCTTGTGGTTTTTAAAGTAGGTACGTGTGCATCCCCACAGAAATTGCCAAAAGTGCAACAACTGCCAGAGGCATGTGCTATAGTTTGTGGGGGATACCAAACTCCCTCGCTACTTGAGCAGTTGGTCTCCCCCCTTGAACTACCTGCTTGGATTAGAACATCGCCTCTTCATTATAATTTAATATATTAGGTATTTTTCCTACATTGGTCTTCTTCTTCATTCTAGGAGATTTCTTGTTGTTCTACCTTAAACAACAAGAGACAAAAACTACCTATCTAACAACAAATGAAACTAGGAAGGCTGGGAAAATGGATAAAATAGTGAACTGGAGAAGGACACTTTTAAACTCCAGTGAAGGAAAGGTATACTATAAGCCTGACCTCCTTTGGTTCCACGTTTAACAATTGGTTTTACAGATAGCGGACAGTGTGTCCTACACTAGTACAGGCAGTATTTTGCGAGTACCAGTGGAGGACATGCATAAATTAGGATTCTGTAATATTAAAATCAGGTGAATTATTTGAAATATGCTCGAGTTAAATAGTATTGAAGTTGTAACAATCACAAAAATAGTTGCAGTTGTGTTGGAAACAGAAAAATAGCTTAATATTCACAGTCGTTCTCTTGTCATTTTTCACTAGGAATAAGGACCAAAAGGGCAAAAACGTGGACTGTCGTTATTTTTTTCAAACTGCTACACCAATTTGGCACCAACTTCGTCCTATTCACTTCCATTTAGTTGTAAGTCTTATAGCTTCCATAATAAGAAGTAATAAATGGCAAAACTCAACTCATATTCTTATTATAACACATTATTTTTCAAGTCACTGTGGCTTTTACCCTAAGGACTGTATTTACCAATCCTTGTACTTTAAAATCAATAAACCGTATTATAATAATTTGCAGCGATTTTTGGTTTCTACGGGTATAGAAATGTTCAACAACCTTTAACTAACAACGGCAGGTATCGTCAACACCCGGAAATCCGAAAAAAAACATTGAAAAATCGTCATAATTGGTCGATTTTTGAAAGAAAACGACCTATAATTATTATAATAACACGAAACTATCAAGAATCTAGTTTCGCGGACAAAAAATTCGCCAAAATGCGATAAGCACCGAAGACACCTCGTTTAGACTTATCTCCTCCGTATCTTTCTAGGTAACGGGTAAATTCAGGTACCTAATCAATGTTCCCTAGTGTCCACAAGGGTTCTAAATAGAATTAATTAATATTTCGCCGAAAATACTCGAAAATGGCCGTTTTCGCACGGTGGGGGTAGCGTTTTTTTGGTTTTGTCCCCGATTCGGGATCGTTTATAAACGGCCGGGCGTCTTTTCGGAAGGCAATTCATCTTTCGACACCATGAAGTTCGCTCTTGTAGCTCTACTCGCAGTTGTGTGCCTCATCGGCATTGTGCAGGGTAAGACCCGATTTTCGGCAATAATTTTCACATGATTCTGCCTTGGAATTTCCTATATCTATTTTCTACCATTTTCGGTAGGTCTTAAAACTAACTTTTAGCAAATTTTCGAAAAAATCATTAAGTATAGCTATTTCAGTTTGATAAAATTTGAAAATCTTGATCACTGAAATCCAAAAGGCAAAAAAATTGTTTTATTTAGGTTTTTAGTAGAAGTTATTACCTTAAACACTCCTATGTTTGTTAGAATGTGAATCATTCTTGAACTCCATATCAGAACACGTTGAAACTATTTTCAAAATAAACAACTCCAAGAGGTCCGATTAAATTTTTTTTTGAGGTTATAGTTAGTGGAAATGATTATTTTTAAAAACTCCTAATTGTTTGTGGCTCATCGGCATTGAGCAGGGTAAAGCTTAGACCCGATTTTTTGGCAGTAATTTTCACATAATTGTGCCTTGGAATTTTCATTCCATTTTATTTAATATTCCTTTCTGTATCAATTTTCTACCGTACTTGGCAGAAAAACTAACATTAGGCAAATCTTTCAAACAAATAATTATAACTATTTTAGTTTGGTTAATTTTGAGAATTTTGAACATAGAAAAAATGAATCTATTTTAGTTTGAAAAAGTTTGTGAATTTTGATCATTGAAAAAATAAAATTATTTTAGACTACTAAAAATCACCGATTTTGATTACTACACAAATAAAATTATTTTAGCTCGAAAAATGTTGAGAATTTTGATCATTGAAATCCGTTTTGGAACACCCCAGATCGTTAGTAGTTGAACTTTTTTTTCATGCATATTATGACAACTCTAATTACAACAAAATACAAAAAAATTGTTTTTTTTCGGATTTTTAGTAGAATATTATTTTATCACTCCTATGCTTGTTATATTTTGAAACAGCATTTAATTACAAATAAGAATACCATGAAAAAAAATTGTAAAATGTACAATTTTAATAGGTCCAATTTCAACGAAATTCAAAAAATAGTTTGTTGAGGTTTTTAGTAGAAATTACTATTTAAACATTCCTATGCTTGTTAAAATTTGAATCAGCGTAGAATTCTATACAAGAATACGCTACAAATATTGTTCAAATTTACAACTTTGAGAGGTCCAATAAAAATTTTAAAACGCTTCAAATTATTACACAAAGGTTTATTATTTCTCTATACAGGGTGTCCACAAAACAGGTCTCATTCCTTCAAGGCATCGATTCTACAACTAATTTGCAACAAAAAATGTCTTGTTGCAATTTTCGTTTAAACCCTTTTTTCCAAGTTATTTTAATTGTAAAGTGTCAATTTAAAGCAATTTTTAGGCTTTCCGGCAACAGTTTATTATTAATTTCGAATTTTTGGGAAATTATGGGCGTTCAAAAGCGAAAAGTTTTCGGGAAGTTACTTCACTTTTTAGAATACATTATTCCCCGTAAAATTCAACCGAAAAAAAAGTATTTGGTATCAGGGAGATAGGAAATTCAATGCTTTTTCCAACGGTATCCTCAAATTGTAATTATTACAGCAAATTAATGGAGTTATCACCAATTTAATGACATAAAGTCAGAATCACGAGAAAAAAACATTAAAATTAAAATAACTCGGAGAAGAAGGATTTAAACGAAAATTGCTATGAGACATTTTTTGTTGCAAATTAGTTGTAAAATTGATCCCTTGAAGGAATGAGACCTGTTTTGTAGACACCCTGTATAGATCACTCGTCTGCAAAGAACACGGCTTTGCCATTGTTACCACCAACCAACATGGAGAAAAACATCGATCGCATTTCGGTCAGCTAAAATTTGAACGGAGATTAGGCCTCTTTTGCGACTCACGCTCGTGTTTCTGATTTATCGTGAGTCCAACCCCTAAGTTCTCGTATTACCATCTACCATCTTGAACATTCCTATGCTTGTAATATTTTGAATCAGCGTTAAATTCCATATAAGAATACGCTGAAAATATTTTTTAAATGTACTTTTTTAAAGTTCAAAAACGTGTTTTTTTGAGGTTTTTGGTGGAAATTACCATCTAGAACATACTCGTAGTATGAGCCGTGTTAGAAATGAGTTTAAAGTTAAAATAAAATTATATACTCGTTGAAATTTTAACCATATTTTTTTAAAAATTTTCCTCTTGCTTTTGGATCAAACGAAGTGAGGGAAATCTCATACATTAATCCAAATGTAAAACGCTGCAAATTATTACACAATGGTTTATCATTTTTTATTTTTCTAAATAGATCACTCGTCTGCAAAGCCACCAACCATCCAACATGAAGAAAAACATCGATCGCATTTCGGTCAGCTTTAATTTGAACGGAGATTAGGCCTCTTTTGCGATTCACACTCGTGTTTCTTATTTATCGTACGTCCAAACTTTAAATTCTTGTAGTGAGCGAACGGTTTGTCCTACAGAGCTCCGGGTGGTCTCAAAAAATTCTAAAAATTCCATAGAATCTTAAATTGAAGGAAAAACAATACCTTTATATCAAACTTTTTTGAGTTAGGGCGTTTTCAAAATTTCGAAATTGATTTTGGAACCCTTAGAAGTGACCTACATCAACCAAAATCTTCGGGGCACAACTAGACCCCAAATGGAGCCTACATACCAAATTTCATCAAAATAGGTCAACGCTAAGTGGCAAAAGTGCCGCGTACGGACGGCCAAATTTTTATTCGATTTTTGGATTCTACGTAGGTACCTTGAAACGTAAACCATCAAATTTTTAGGGGGTGTTAAAATTTTTTTTTCTTGGTCGATTCCAAAGGTTCATTATTGAAAATAATAAACCAAAATGAGTGGTTTTTCAAGGCAATTCATGACTGGTGTAATCCTGACCCATATAATTTTTTTGGAGTCATTAATCGATTCAATAGGTCCTAATTAGTAGGAATTATTTATTAGACTGGGAATTTCCTCCTTGTGGAGGTGTGAAAATGAGGAATTCCTAATAACATTACACAATTGGACCGAAGTAACCTACCTTCACAGTGTATTCTGATTCAGAGTGAATTTCCCTTAAAAATGTGAATAATATTCCCCATAAACTATGCACCAGAAATGAACCCCCTCGATATTCAAACATGAAAGTTTTGAGAACGTAAACTACCTGTGTTTAAATACTATTGTATTAATTTACAGGAAATTCGATTCCCAAGAAGGGCAAGAAGCCAGGTAAGTACTTACTCTACTCGTTATCTTGATTTGCTGACATTTCCGTTCGGAATGGTGCATAAGAGTTGAAACCAGTTATAAGGTTCACGACTAGAGGAAAGTCAAAATATTTGTAACATTACACAACGGTTTATTATTGTTCTGTATTATAAGTTACCCATCGGCAAATATCAGTTACCATAGAGGGTAATATAGTTGTTATTGTGATAATATTTAGCTTTATTTATCTTAATTCACACCTTGGTCCTGTCCTACCTTGGTACATTTTCTAAAACTCGAATGTGTGATGTTTGAGCTCTAATAAGAGGCAGCGTATTGTTTTACTTTTCTTTTAACAAACCTTCAAAAACAAGGAGTTGACAAAAGATGAGTTCTAAGAGAAATTTAATGTTGTATAACACAGGTACACGAAAAAAAAAAATTTCAACTGCCTCGAATATTATGACTGATTTTTATGTTTTTTGGTGCGCTGAATCCAAATCTGGTAGCCATTTAGCTCTATCTCGTACAGATTTTTTGCTACATTGGGTTATCCCTAGTCACTGGGTTATAATCATTTCACTATGGCAAGCACTAGCAAAGATTTATTGCAATATTCCGTAAATCGAGTTCTCGTAAATGGAAACAAAAGAAAACAACGCAGTTCACATGAAACTTCAAAGAATCTTTTTGTGGGCCCGTTTTTCTTCCCCTGGATGCTCCTCTTGGTGCGTTGCTTGGCGTATTTTTCATCAGGGGTTTCCCGTAGCAGCAACCAGCAGAAATCAGCCATCATATTAGAGTTCCATCTTCCTTGGTACCTTCTCTCTGCGTCCTTTATGTCCTGGTGGAACCGCTCACCCTGCTCTTCACTGTACGCCCCCAGGTTTTCGGGAAATTAGTTGACATGGGAGTGCATGAAATGCACTTTCAGGCTCATATTACAGCCTTGTTCTTTGAAGGCAGAGAGCATCCTGGCAACAATATCCTTGTAGTTCTCATCCCGCCTGTTCCCCAAGAATTTGAGAACTACATCCTTGAAGGAGTCCCAGGCTTCTTTTTCCTTCTCAGACATTGTTGTAGTAAATGATGCATCTGCGATCAGTTTCCTTATATCAGGGCCTACGAACACTCCGTCCTTTAGCTTGGCTTCAGAAAGTCGAGGGAACTTGGTGCACAGATACCGGAAGCACTCTCCATCTTTTGGAAGGGACTTGATGAATTGCTTGATGAGGCCCAACTTGATGTGGAGAGGTGGTAACAGAACTTAATCACGAGGTACCAAGCTCTCATGAAGAACATTTTTATCGCCAGCCATACCGGATAGAACATGCACTAGTGCGAGTATGAATGAATGAATAAAAGAAAGTTTATTCCAAAAAAAAAAAAAAAAAATGAAGAAATTACAAAATAAAATATTATAACTGTAAATTAGTACGGCAACACAAAGGAAAAATTATAGTATATTAATGCAATGGAATGTACCCCAGGAACCATAGTGTACGACCCTGTGCGGTTCGGGGGAGTTGAGGTAAACAAGTAATATTACCTATTACATCATTTTTACAAAAACGACCCAAAAGTGATCAGATGAGGAATAAAAGGATACAAAAATTAGAATAAATTTCTATGAACCCACGTGGCAATTCCAAACGAATTTGGATAGAATACAATCATTATACAGGGTGTCTACAAAACAGCTGTTAGGAATTCAAGGGGTCGATTCTACAACTAATTTCCAACAAAAAGTGTCTCCTAGAATTTTTTTTTAACGCCTCTTTAACCGGCTTTTTTCACTTTTAAGTTTTTTTTCGTGTTTTCGACCTTACACCATTAAAACGGTCATAACTCTCTTAAATTAAAATCAAAAATTAAAAATAAGGATACCATTGGAAAGAGCGTGAAATTTCCTATCTCCCTGATACCAAATAACAAATTTTCAGTTGAATTACACCAGGAATAAAGCAACCTAAAAAGTGAACTTAGTAAATTTTCGAAAAATTCCCGTTTTTCAACGCCTATAAATCTCCAAATATTACCAGGTAAAGTTCTGTTGCCGGAGAGCCTAAAAACTGCGCTAGAATCTCAGCTTTCCAATGGTATAATCAAAACGTGCATTTTCTCAACGAAATCGGCGCTCCGACTAGTCCATCTGAGGGGTCGGACGATAGCAGTGGGTGGGCGGGCGCCGCAGTAGACCGCGAGGCCTCCGGAAACAGGAGGCCAGAGCGCCGATTTCGTTGAAAAAATGCACGTTTTTCCGCTTTCAAACACGAATTTCTCCCCTAAATACGGTTGTAGAATATGTTTTGATTATACCATTGGAAAGCTGAGATTCTAGCGCAGTTTTTAGGCTTTCCAGCAACAGAACTTTGACTTACTTGACTTATCTCCTGTCACTCCTAAGAGGAGCATAGGGCCTCCACGAAGTTTCGCCATCCCTCTCTGTTTCCTGCCAACGTTTTGACTTCCTGCCACGACTTCCCAGCCCGACCAGCCTCCCTCTCCACAGACCTTCTCCACGTATCACGTGGGCGTCCCCGTCTTCTGTACCCCTGCGGATTCCAGTCTAAAGCGCGTCTCTCGATGGCTCCCTCATCCTTCCTTAGGGTGTGCCCGATCCACTTCCATTTTCTCCTCAGAATCTCGGCTGAGACTGGCCTCTGATGCGTCCTCTCCAGGAGCTCTTCGTTGGAGATTACATCTGGCCAATATATCCCTAGGATTCTCCTCAGGCAGCGGTTAGCAAAAACCTGGATCCTCCGGGTCAGCGTCCTTGTTGTTTTCCAGGTTTCGCAGCCATAAAGAAGGACGGACTTCACATTTGTGTTGAACAAACGGAGCTTGGTCCCGAGAGAAATATTCCTATTCCTCCAAACCGGGTACAACTGGACGAAAGCGCCGTTTGCCTTCCTAATCCTGCTCTTTACATCCTCATCCGCCCCTCCTGCAGCATCGACATTGCTCCCGAGATACTGGAAGGAATCCACCTGCTCTATGACCTCGCCATCCACCACCAGGTTATCTCTCAAGGCTACGTTCACCCTTATCTCTTTTGTTTTACTAACGTTTATCTTGAGACCTGCCATGGATGAGAGCTCGCTGAGGTTGTTGAGCTTGGAAGCCATATCACAGAGTCGTTGAGACAACATGCAGACATCGTCTGCATAATCCAGGTCTTCTAGGCGTCCGCACAGTCCCCACTGGATCCCTCTCCTTCTACCTCCGAGAGCCTTCCTCATCAGGAGATCCAGAACCAGGAGAAAGAGGGTCGGAGAGAGCACACACCCCTGACGACATCCGGAACTCACTGTCACAGGGGAAGAAAGGGAGCCGTCATGAATAACCTGGCACGAGTACCCATTGTACATCTCCTGAATCAGCCGCAGAATTTTCGCTGGGATTCCATAAACCTGGAGTGCCCTCCATATTGCCTCCTGCTTGACCGAATCAAAGGCCTTCTGGAAATCAATAAAGAGGGCGTAGAGTGGGCTCTGAAACTCAGTACTTTGTTCAAGGATAATACGGAGTGTGTTGATTAGGTCAACACAACTCCTGTGCCCCCTGAAACCTGCTTGCTCTCGTCGAAGGAGCCCCTCCACATGATCTTTTATCCTTTCCAGGATTATCTTTGACATGACCTTACTGGTCATTGTAAGCAGAGTTATGCCCCTCCAATTGTCACATTTGGTTAGATCACCTTTTTTGGGCAGTTTTATGATGAGGCCCTTCTTCCATTCAGATGGAATCACCTCCTCAACCCACAGTCTTCGTATAATGGGGAACAGCAGTTTAGTAGTGGTCTCAGGGTCAGCTTTCAGAGCCTCTGGAGGAATATTATCTATGCCTGGGGATTTACCATTCTTTAGCTCACTAATTGCTTTCCTAATCTCTGCTTCCGAAGGTGGTTCGGTGTTTACCTGGCTGTCCACATGCGGAATGAGCCTGCCTACGCCTTGGAAGAGAGTGTCCAGTCGGTCTTCGTCCCGAGGTGGGTTCAATACTTCTGTAAAGTGCTCCTCCCACCTCTTCAGTTGTTGGTCTGGAGATGTGAGCAGCTCTCCGACTTTGCTCTTTACTGGCCGGCTCTGTGCAAATCCTCTCTTTGACAGTAACTTTGTGATACTGTACAGAGTTTTTGAATCGCCTCTTTCTGCTGCTTCCTCTGCCCTAACTGCCTGTCCATCAACCCATCTCCTTTGATCCCTTCTCGCACTTCTTTTGACCAGCCTATGCAGTCCGTTATACACCTTCTGGGCCTCCATTTTCTTGGTTCTTGTTCGACTAGCATTCACATTCTGCTTTGCTTCCTTCCTCTTCTCTACATTCAACCATGTTTCGTCGGACATCCAGTCTTTCTTAAGTGGATTTCGGTATCCTAAAACTTTTTCGCATGCTTCCTGGATGACAGCAGTGGTCCTTTCCCATTCCCTATCAATATCCTGCTCCATATCAAGGTCCTGAAAAACCTGGAACCTATTCCTTAACTCAGTCCTGAACTCTTCTTTACAGCTCTCCGATCGCAGCTTGCCAACGTCAAACCGTTTCCCCCGCCTTTCAAACTTTTTCCCACTTGCTACTATTTTGAGACGAAACAAGGCCATAACCAGATGATGGTCAGTCCCAACATCTGCTCCACGCCTGTTTCTCACGTCTAATAGCGATCGACGGAACTTTCGGCTAAAGGCAAAGTGGTCAATCTGGTTTTCAGTTATACCGTCAGGAGAAACCCACGTCACTTTATGGCAATTTTTGTGAGGGAACAGAGTACCACCTATAACAAGGTCATTATCCACGCAGAAAGAGGAGAAAAGTTCTCCATTTTCATTCATTTCAGCCTCCAAACCATGGACTCCCATTATCTGTTCGAGACCTTCGTTGTTGGCTCCTACTTTTGCGTTTAGGTCTCCCATAACGAGCAGCAGATCTCGCTTTGGTTTACTGATGATTGCTTGTCTCAAATCCCGATAGAAATTTTCCTTCTCCTCAAAAGCTGATACTTCTGTGGGTGCATAACATTGCACTATCATGATGTTCCGGACAGGAGATTTGAAACGAGCTGAAATGATACGGTCAGACACTGGTTTCCATTCCAACAACCCCCCGGCAAAACTCCTGCTCGTCAGAAATCCGACTCCATTCCTGTGTGTTGACTGTTCTCCATCCTGTCCAGAGTAAATAAACGTCAGTCCATTTCTGGTCGTCATTTGGCCAAAATCCTTCCATCTAACCTCGCATAGTCCCATCAGGTCTATCCTGTATTTCTCCATTTCCCGAGCTACGTTGTTCAGTTTACCAGGATCCATCATCGATCTCACATTCCATGTTCCAAGTCGGGTAGTCCTTTTCATGCCAAAAGTCTTCAACAGTTGATCAGTCCGGCTATTTTTCGTTTTGGTTTCTATAATCATGGTGGTTTTAGATGTGCGGGGGATTGGCCCACAGCACCCTAGCTTGGCAGAGAACATGGTCTCTTTGAGGCTTCCAAGCTGGCCCCGCCGCTGCTTCAGAATCTCGGGGTGTTTCTGGATTCCTACTTCCTGAGACGGGGTCGACTGGCCTCCCCTTCAGGTTGCAGCGGCGTCCCTCCTCCTTTCTCAACACGGGCTTGGGACCGGCTATGGCGGAGTTAACAGAGAGGGAGAAACAGAACTTTACCTGGTAATATTTGGAGATTTATAGGCGTTGAAAAACGGGAATTTTTCGAAAAATTACTAAGTTCACTTTTTAGGTTGCTTTATTCCTGGTGTAATTCAACTGAAAATTTGTTATTTGGTATCAGGGAGATAGGAAATTTGACGCTCTTTCCAATGTTATCCTTATTTTTAATTTTTGACTGTAATTTAAGAGAGTTATGACCGTTTTAATGGTGTAAGGTCGAAAACACGAAAAAAAATTAAAAGTGAAAAAAAAGTCGGTTAAAGAGGCGTTAAAAAAATTCTAAGAGACACTTTTTGTTGGAAATTAGTTGTAGAATCGACCCCTTGAATTCCTTACAGCTGTTTTGTAGACACCCTGTATAGGTAAAGATAATCACCATAGAAACAAAAAAGCAGACAAAATCATGACATAAACACTAGTCAGTAAATTGGAACAGTTTATAGGACCTTGGGTGTTTATAGGACAGTTTATAGGAATCATGTGAAAATTCTAGTTTTATAAACGGCACGCGAAAAATTTCCAGGTATGGTCATGTCGGCTGGGAGAGACCGCAATATATTAGGCATACTGAAAAATATATGCCTATGAGTACTGGATTGAGCCCCTCTCCATCGTCCAGTTTAATGTTTAAAATGAATACAAAACCTCTTAAAATATCATGAGGGAGTTTTTCAAGCATTACAACCTTCATTTTGGGCCATGGAAATGAATTGCCGTCAGCCAAGAAGAAATTATCTGAACATTCCTTATATGAGTAAGAAATCAAACTTTGCAAGAAAACGTGACGTGATAGAGCATTTTGGCTATTTTTTCTGGATTCAGCGTTCCCAAAATCTATAGAAATCAGTTGCAAAACTGGAGGCAGTTTTTTGGTCGTGTACCTGTGTAATCAATCAAATTTTCAAGTTTTTCATTTTATCCCGTCTGTAGGTCTTTACAATGAAGGCTCGGGCTCAGGATTTGGCGGTATTCTAACACACGGTTATCTCATAGGAGGGGGAGGCAGCGGAAACGGATCCGGAAGCGACGGTGAAAATTACTCCATAATTTTTTCGAAAGATTATTGGGTGACACGCGATGAAGCAGCACGTGATTCCCCTTAAAGTACGGAGGAAAAAAATGGATTTATGTCATAATACGAAGGGTATTTAGAAAAAAAAGGTTCACTCCTGGCCAACCGGGAAACTTGAAACATTCAGGGATTTTCAGTCGTTTGGTCAATTTTGTTGGCAGCAATAAAGCTCTCAAATCGTGTGTAGGTTATGCATGACAGCCTCTGACCCAGCAATTGAAAAATTCGAATGGCAAATTTCCCCGTATCTCCATCTTTTCCGGACTTTCCCTCCATCCGATCACCACCTCTTCTCAAAATCAAAAGTATTTTTGAGGAGCAAAACTTTTGAAAATGACGACAGTTGACACTTAGATGCGACGTGAGGGCGCGCAGCACTTCGACAAGTTTATTTATTTTCAAAAATTCAGAATTTATTTAAATCAACAAATAAATCAAAAATAAAAATAAAACAAATTATAAGAAATTCATAATAATAGTAATAATAATAAAATATTTAAATAATAATTTCATTCTTTTTTTTTATTTGAATTTATCAAATTGAAAAAAAAAAAAATTTATTTTTTACAGCCTGGGAACTTTACTTTTTTGGATGCCCCTCGTATTTCCAACGGATTTTTGCCTATTCAGATGCGTGCTGATTCGTTGAATTTTAGTCACCGTCAATAAAATAAATCTTTTCATAATTCGTCAAATTGGAAACGTCTCGTTTGTCAATGAATCGATCTTGTTCACTTAGGTGAAGGTACGGGCGGCGGGTCCGGTGGTGTTCTAGATTTGAACAACGGTATGCTCATTGACGGAGGAGGAAGCGGAAGTGGAAGCAACGAGGAAAGGAAGAAACGTAAATAACTTGCTCTTCAGCACCTACCAAATTCAAAGCATTACTTTCTAATAACGTAACAATTACCGTTGTCAATGAATGGATTTTGTTCATCAGGTGATGACGGGATGGGCGGCGGGGGCGGAGGCCTTGATTACAACGGTACTCTCTTAGGAGGGGGAGGAGGTGGAGGCGGAGGCAACGAAAGGAGAAAACGTAGTTGCATTACTTATTCATTACCTACCAAATTCATTGCATTACTTTCCAATAACTTGAAAAATTACCATTGTCACTGAATGGATTTTGTTCATCAGGTGATGACGGGATGGGCGGCGGGGGCGGAGGCCTTGATTACAACGGTACTCTCTTAGGAGGGGGAGGAGGTGGAAGCGGAGGCAACGAAAGGAGAAAACGTAGTTGCATTACTTATTCATTACCTACTAAATTCATTGCATTACTTTCCAATAACTTGAAAAATTACCATTGTCACTGAATGGATTTTGTTCATCAGGTGATGACGGGATGGGCGGCGGGGGCGGAGGCCTTGATTACAACGGTACTCTCTTAGGAGGGGGAGGAGGTGGAAGCGGAGGCAACGAAAGGAGAAAACGTAGTTAAATTACTTATTCATTACCTACCAAATTCATTGCATTACTTCCCAATAACTTGAAAAATTACCGTTGTCACTGAATGGATTTTGTTCATCAGGTGATGACGGGATGGGCGGCGGGGGTGGAGGTGGAGGCCTTCTATACAACCATAATCTCTTGGGAGGGGGAGGAGGAGGAAGCGGAAGCAACGGTGAAAAGAACCTAAAGTATATTACGTTCTGTATTGAGTTCCAAATATCAAGGAAATAATCATTGAAATGAATAACCGTTGTCACTGAATGAATTTTGTTCATCAGGTGATGACGGGATGGGCGGAGGGGGCGGAGGTGGAGGCCTTCTATACAACCATACTCTCTTGGGAGGGGGAGGAGGAGGAAGCGGAAGCAACGGTGAAAAGAACCTAAAGTATATTACGTTCTGTATTGAGTTCCAAATGTCAAGGAAATAATCATTGAAATGAATAGCCGTTGTCACTGAATGAATTTTGTTCATCAGGTGATGACGGGATGGGCGGAGGGGGCGGAGGTGGAGGCCTTCTATTCAACCATAATCTCTTGGGAGGGGGAGGAGGTGGAGGCGGAAGCAACGGTGAAAAGAACCTAAAGTATATTACGTTCTGTATTCAGTTCCAAATGTCAAGGAAATAATCATTGAAATGAATAACCGTTGTCACTGAATGGATCTTCTTCACTCAGGTGACGGCGACGACGATAGTTCTTGACTAAGTGCGACGGTCTTCCTTCCTATACCAACAAACTCAAGGGTAATTCATGATAAAACATAGGCCATGTGATAAGTAACATCTAGTGGTAAACATAGTTAATAATGTCAAATATTGCTATATATAATAATATCATAATCACATTGGTACATAACAAATATAAAAAATTGGTGAACATTGATCAAGTGATGAGTAATTAATGAAACAATACAGATTGGTAATGAACCGTTGTGTAAAAATTTGGTCTTGTTATTCATTGAAGTTGTTTTTAATCAATCGCACATGATGTTGATGAATTTTTTTCGAAATTGATTGAATGTAAACTATTGTTTTTGAAGGTAAGGGAGGAAGCGGAGGTGGAACTGCCGGAGAAAGCTGTCCTGATGACTCAGGTAAGACACGCTGGTTTCAATTTGATCTTCAGTGTTATTGATTACTCAATTAAAAATCGTTATAAACTATGAAGAGATGACACCAAAACCGTAGTTCTAATACTCGTACATATCTCTTCTATTTGAATTAATTCATCCTCAAATTTTTCAGTTATTTCCTGATAAATTCATATACAATTTTATCGTCCCTGTAAGGCCATTAATTAATAAATTGATGGTAAGGAAGCACAACTGATATGAAACTCTAATCGAAGAAAGAACTATCTTCTTCACAAGCTGAAGCCTCGTTACATGGATAAGTGTATTGGCGTGGGGGGGGGGGTCATATTCTTTTTTCGATCGTGTACGATTGAAATATAGAGGAATAGGTTTTCGTGAGGATTTGTGAATTTCGGTTATGAATTGTGTCTGATGTAAATGAAGCACAGATCTTTGGATACAAAGTTATGTTTCTAATGATTCTTTCTGAAAATTGGGGTGAGAGAAAAACATGTGACCCCAGTCCATGTAGATATATCCATGTCAAAAATGCACTGATTAGGGTGTATATAGTTTTTTTCAAAATGTTTTCTGAACAACAGAGAAGTAATGAGTGAGAGGCTATGTGCCACACACACTAGTTCTGACTTCCGACTTAGAGTACATGTTCCATCACCTAAAATTATGGAAATTAATTCTCCATATGGTCACCAGCCCGTGGCGGAGAATGAGTATAGGTTTTTTACTTTATTTATTTACTTTTCTTGAGTTGATCATTTTGTGAGGAAGTACCTCCTGATCATGAAATTTATACGAGATCAAAGGAGTCATGTGTAATAAATGTACCTCTCTACCGAACTACATTAGCACAACTGAATTATATATATAAAGGTATAATACGTTTTAATAAGTTAAATCATGAAGAAAGGAAAAAACTATTGTTGAACAAGAAAACAAAAATTATTACTTTAAAAAATATCTATTTTAGTAAACTATAGAGAAGTGTAGGTTATTTTACTTTCTATTATATAAATGGATTAGGACATAGTAGGAAATTTATTTACAGCAATAAGTGAGTGAGCTTACAGCAACTCATTTCCCAACACGAGCTAATGCAGCTCTTATGGGAATATTAACTTTTCCAATTTATTTTATGTACCAAGTTAAAATGTTCTGTACCCTAATGAAAATAAAATTAAAAAAAAATAAAAAAAGTAAAAATTCTTTCTGAAAATTGGGGTGACAGAAAAACATGTGACCCCAACCAATGTAGACATATCCATGTCAAAAATGCACTTATTAGGGTGTATATAGTTTTTTCAAAATGTTTTCTGAACAACAGAGAAGTAATGAGTGAGAGGCTATGTGCCACACACACTAGTTCTGATATCTGACTTAGAGAACATGTTCCATCACCAAAAATTATGGAAATTAATTCTCCATATGGGCACCAGCCCGTGGCGGAGAATGAGTATAGGTTTTTTACTTTATTGCTTCCGAGTCTACCAAGGTAGCGGAAGCTTTGTTTTCACTTTTCGAAGTCGAAAAAAAAAAGTTCTCCAAAATCAAAATTTTCACTCGCGTTTTGCGTTTTAGACCATTCTGAACAATTTTGGTTCAGTGTCTGTGTGTCTGTGTGTCTGTGTGTCTGTCTGTCTGTCTGTCTGTCATGAATTCCTTGTAACGCGCATAACTATACGAAGTTACTGTCCGATTTCAATGAAATTTTCAGGGATTGTGCGGGTTGGTGTGTAGACGGTCCCCTATGAAAATCATCATCCCCGGACTGATAGAAGCGACTGCGCATGCGCAAACGTGAATTCCTTGTAACGGCCATAACTTCTACATTTTCCATCCGATTTCAATGAAATTTTCAGGGATTGTGCGGGTTGGTGTGTAGACGGTCCCCTATGAAAATCACCACCTTCGGACCGATAGTAGCCAATGCGCATGCGCAAACGTGAATTTCCTTGTAACGTCCATAATTTCTACATTTTCTCTCCGATTTCAATGAAATTTTGCTTCCGAGTCTACCAAGGTAGCGGAAGCTTTGTTTTCACTTTTCAAGGACGAAAAAAAAAAGTTCTCCAAAATCAAAATTTTCACTCGCGTTTTGCGTTTTAGACCTTTCTGAACGATTTAGGTTCCGTGTCTGTGTGTCTGTCTGTCTGTGTGTCTGTCTGTCTGTCCGTCTGTCATGATTTCCTTGTAACGCGCATAACTATACGAAGTTATTGTCCGATTTCGATGAAATTTTCAGGGATTGTGCGGGTTGGTGTGTAGACGGTCCCCTATGAAAATCATCATCCTCGGACTGATAGAAGCGACTGCGCATGCGCAAACGTGAATTCCTTGTAACGGACATAACTTCTACATTATCCATCCGATTTCGATGAAATTTTCAGGGATTGTGCGGGTTGGTGTGTAGACGGTCCCCTATGAAAATCATCACCTTCGGACTGATAGTAGCCACTGTGCATGCGCAAACGTGAATATCCTTGTAACGGCCATAATTTCCACATTTTCTACCCGATTTCGATGAAATTTCCAGGGATTATGTGGATTAGGTTGCAGATGGTCCCCAATGAAGATCATCACCCCCGGACTGATAGTAGTCGCTGCGCATGCGCAAACGTGAATTCCTTGTAACGGCCATAACTTCTACATTTTCCATCCGATTTCAATGAAATTTTCAGGGATGTTACAGATTAGTATTTAGATGGTCTCCTATTAAAATCATCACCTTCGGACTGATAGTAGCCACTGCGCATGCGCATACGTAAAATCCTTGTAACAGCCATAACATTTACATTTTTCATCCGAATTTGATAGAATTTTCTAGGATTGTCCAGATTAGCGTGTAGATGGTCCCCTATGAGGGTAGTGAAAGGTACTTAGAGATTGGTGTTTTGAGATTAACTACTATGCATCGGATCATCTATATAATCGGGTTATGGATACGAGGAAGCTATGTGCCACACCCACTTGGCAGACGTTTTAGGGATGTTACAGATTAGTATTTAGATGGTCCCCTATGAAAATCACCACCTTCGGACTTATAGTAGCCACTGCGCATGCGCAAACGTGAATTCCTTGTAACGGCCATAACTTCTACATTTTCCATCCGATTTCAATGAAATTTTCAGGGATGTTACAGATTAACTTGTTTTGATGTTTTGAGATTAACTACTATGCATCGGATCATCTATACAATCGGGTTATGGATACGAGGAAGCTATGTGCCACACCCACTTGGCAGACGTTTTTATTTACTTTTCTTGAGTTGATCATTTTGTGAGGAAGTTGCGTTATTAGTGGATTAAAAATCGTTGTGTACTTAATGTTTCTCCTCTTCAGGAAGCGGCGGAGGCGGAAGTGGAGGCAGCGGAGGTGACGGTGGAAGCGGAGGCGGCGGTGGCGACGGTGGAAGCGGGAGTGGCAGTGGAGGCGACAGCGGAAGCGGGAGCGGCAGCGGAGGCGACGGCGGTAGCGGAGGTGACGGTGGCAGCGGAGGAGAAGGTGGGAGCGGAGGCGGCGACAGTGGCAGCGGAGGTGACGGCGGCAGTGGAGGCGACGGCGGTAGCGGAGGAGACGGAGGCAGCGGAGGCGGTGACAGCGGTAGCGGAGGCGGTGACAGCGGCAGTGGAGGCGGTGACAGTTGCCCTGGTAAGAATATATCGAGGCCTAAACCCCAATCTAAATAATCGAACATTTTAGCTTCCCCACTACCGACGGTAGTGAAAGGCTTTGTAATACAACAACAATATTTTTTCCTTCGAAATCCAATTAATTTTATCAAATTTTACATTCAAAGTTCCCTGACATTTTTGGTTCAAATACTGTCTGTATGTCAGACTTGTACTCTCAACTCTCTTGTCCTTGTTTTATACTGTCCACCCCTTGTCATTCTTTATATGTCCATTTCCGTAAGGAATTAACGCCTAAATTGAGAACATCCCCAAATTTACGACATCGAAAAATCTGACAAACCACCACAGATATCCAATTTATAGCTTTGACATTCCAAAAAACGATGCAAATTATTACACAAAGGTTCATTATTTCTCTATATAGATCACTCGTCTGCAAAGAACCACCAACCAACTTGAAGAATAACATCGATCGCATTTCGGTCGGCTAAAATTTTAACGGAAATTAGGCCTATTTTGAGATTCACACTCGTGTTTCTGATTTATCGTACGTCCAACCCTTAAATTCTCGTAGGGAGCGAACGGTTTGTCCTACAGGGCTCCGCGTGGTCTCAAAAAATCCTAAACATTCTATACTATCTTAAATTGATGGAAAAAACATATTGTTTAGTAATGCATGCATTCCAGGGGACGTCCCATTGGATAAGCATTAGATCAGTTTAACCAGTTGTTAAGTGATAAAACTGTTTCACTCGATGTAATTTATTTATTACTTTAGGCAAGAAATACTGACCCCCCCCCCCCCCGCACTCTTATCCACCATAACATTTCTAGCGGCATGGGAGCCTCGAATTCGAAGAGCAATTTAAAATCCATGATCTACGATACCCAACATGCGAATTCGAGTTCACCCCCCCCCCCCACCACCATGGTGCCAATCTGGCACCAAAGCGGAAATACGTGATAACATTGAACTTTCATCTATTAGTTTTAGTAGGCAGTCCGTCAAGGTTCACATTCGTATTCAAGGTGAAACACAAAAAAACCAAGAAATATGAGGTTTATGGTGCCCTGGCACCATGGTGGCACCACTTTTATTTCCATGGTGGTACTGAAAGTAATTCATGCAAATCCTAAGGTATAATGAGAATTTTTCCTCAATTTCAAAGCTTGGATACAATTAGTAAGCAGTAAAGGAACCGAAATATTGAAAAATCGGATATTTTGTGAATATTATCCCCCCACTCACCCCCTCCCCTTGCGAATTTTGGTACTCGGGTGAAATTATGTACAACTCGGAAGTTATTTGAGTCAAACAAAAAAAGAAACACGCAAATCGGTTGGAAATTGAGGCCTGGGCAGAGTTTACAAGATAGTGCACGCAAACGCACGTTTTTTAAGCATTAACCCCCCTTTCCCCCTCTTAAAAAGCAAAATCCAAAATTCCGGTGCCGTAGTGCACAACTAGATAGTATTTCGCGTCAAAAGAAAAAAGAACCACGAAAATCGTTTGAGAACTAAGGCCTGGGTAGAGTACACAAGATTATGCCCAAAAATGCACGTTTTTCGAGCATTAACCCCCCCTTTCCCCCCCTTAAAAGGCAAAATTCGAAATTCCGGCGACGTAGTGCACAACTAGATAGTTTTCCGCGACGAACAAAAAAAGAACCAGAAAAATCGGTTGAGAACTAAGGCCTGTGCAGAGTACACAAGATTTTGTTACACACACACATACACACACACCTATACACACATACACACACACCTACACACACACACACACACCTATGGTTTTTTTCGCGGATTTGGATTCAGAATGGTCTAAAACGGATTACTGTGTGGTTATTTTTTTTTTCTGTTGAGTGTTGTCCAACTTTACCCCAGATCGATCGCATAAGGACGCCCAAGTCTTACTGTGGGACGTCCTAACAATCCCTTTATACACTTTTTTTTGAGTTCGGGCGTTTTCAAAATTTCAACCCTTAGAAGTGACCTACATCAACCAAAATCTTCGGGGCACAACTAGACCCCAGAAGGAGCCTACATACCAAATTTCATCAAAATCGGTCAATGCTAAGTGGCAAAAGTGCCGCGTACGGCGGACGGACGGCCAAATTTTTATTCGATTTTTGGATTCTACGTACCTTGAAACGTAAACCATCAAATTTTGAGGGGGTGTTAAAATTTTTTTTTTCTTGGTCGATTCCAATGGTTCATCATTGAAAATAATAAGCCAATAAAAGCAAGCGTGAGTACTGTTATAAATTTCCTCCGCAGCCGATTGATATTCATACTTACTTGACTCAACTACATCTACTTAAATACGAGTATAACAACCATGTAACACAGTTAAACAATTTACATGTTCTCTCATATCACTTTCCAAGTATTCTTTGATGCTGTAGAATGAATTCAACGTCATGAATTTCTTGAGCACTCGTTCAAATTGCATGTATTTCAAATTGCATATTTGCATGTATTGTATTCAAATTACAATTTCTCAAAATCATTATGGAAAAAAATTGATCTCGAAAGGAGAAGCCACGGTTAGAGCCATGTAGGCTGTGCATCCCATAGTGAGGCCCTCATATCAGGAACCAAAAATTGATTTCGTAAAAATTCCGAATCTTTATATTGTTTGAGTTGTGTGCAAGAATAGATACACGTTGGGTTTATTACGTTCAGAAAATACTTCCATCTCATCCTTTGAATCGTCAAATTTCAATCGTAATTTGAAATTTAAAATGATTCCTTTGCCACCAGGTGATGCAGATGCTACGACCACCACCGAAGCTACTGGAGGTAAGATCACACATTTTTAAATCAGATGAATAGGTGATTTGATATGAACGATTTATATCGATACCTTAAAGCACAAAGGGGCTATGTCCAAAAACTTTTGAGAAAAACGCAAAAGAAGTTATCACAAGTGCACAATTCCTAAAATAATGGCTTATTACACCAAAATATTTAATTTCTTCAAGAAATTTTCGAGCTATAATCGTCAAGAAGATCAATAATAGTTTTGTTAAATTTGAGTTTTTCTGAAGTTGAAAAAAAACTTAAAATGTGGAAGATGGATGGACATAGCACCTTTGTGCTTTAAGGTATAGATATTTGAAACTGCATAGTAGAAACTAGACTTTATCCCTTTGTGAAATTCTGATCAATCCTGATCAGATCAATTCTGATTGTACCAGTCCTTAAATGAATCAGTTCAGTATTGAAAGAATCCAAGAATTCCTTCTGTATGTCCATTCCTTCTTTACACGCATCTCTTCCAAAAGCCTGAAGGTTGAAAACAACTATCGATTGTTCTGCTTTTTTGCTCCAACGAGTTCAGGGCCTAGTTTGTGCAAAATTTACATTCCTTGGTTTGGAAAATCTTGTATTTGACTTGGAAATGCTATAGACCTACATATTAGTTATTATCAACATTACGTTCAAAATGAGTTTCTTGCAGGTGAATGCTGATCCCATCATCGACTTGGTACATCCAGGAGGATGTATATTTGGACGATCTACAAATATTTGGACGTACGCTGGAACAAAATTCGAATTTCGGTTTCCGGAAAGTCGCTTTACCGTGTAAAAAGTCTTTTCCAGAACAATGTAAATAAAGATTCTACTTCAAATCTGGTTTAGTTTTGAAAAGAACTTCCCTGATTCCTTTCGAAGGCAATTTATTGAAGTAATACATCGTGAATCGACCTGATTATGTCTCGCTAAACACGTTTTTTAGGGGGCAGTTCTGGAAAAATTTACAGCAGTGGCCAAAAATATGAATTTTCAAAGACAAAATTTGTTATAAGTTAAGCGACATTTACGATTCCAAATTTGAATTGAATTGTTTTAGGTAATAATCTGCACAAAAACAGCTATTTTTAACCTCTCATTGACTCTGAGGGAAACCTACAAACTCCGAAAATTCTGATCAACAATTCCATTCTTTAGTTTTGAATTATTGACATTGTGGCATTTTTTATACATTTCTAGGCAATTTTGAAATATTTTGTCCACTTTGATGACGACATTCATGGGCTAATTTTCATATTTTCCATTCATTAAAGCCGTTGTATAGATGACATACGCTCGGATAACATTAATCAATCATATGCGGTATCCCGAAACCAATCAACACTTCAGGAGTCGATTCTACAACAAATTTGCAACATCTTTTCCCTCTGAGCACTTAGTTTTTTACTCCGCTTAAAAATCCGATATTTTCTCAATTCATAATGAGGTAAAAACCTATTCATTTTTCGATAAAACAACCCGTTTTTCCGCATTCAATCACCATTTTTCCTCATGTATTTTTTAGTAAACCCAAAAAACGGGTTACCGTTAGAAAGCTGATGAAATGGAGCATGTTTTAAGCTCTTGAGGGCCTCAGAAGACCGCGTTTCAGAAGAAAAAAAACGTCTGCCAAGTGGGTGTGGCACATAGCTTCCTCGTATCCATAACCCAATTGTATAGATGATCCGATGCATAGTAGTTAATCTCAAAACACCAATCTCTAAGTACCTTTCACTACCCTCATAGGGGACCATCTACACGCTAATCCTAGAAAATTTCATCAAATTCGGATGAAAAATTAAGTGAGTAGGTGTATGTGATTGGATCAAAAAAATACATAGCCTCGGCTGGGTTTCGAACCCGCGACCTTAGGAGCTCAAATCGAGACTTTATCCTCTGAGCTACCGATAACCTGCAATTAATGGGATTTGAGATTCTCACAGAAGACCATCCCTCTATGAATGAATCCCTCTATGAGAACCAATTCTCTGTGATTTTCATAGGGGACCATCTAAACCCTACTCTGTAACATCCCTGAAAATTTCATTGAAATCGGATGGAAAATGTAGAAGTTATGGCCGTTACAAGGAATTCACGTTTGCGCATGCGCAATGGCTACTATCAGTCCGAAGGTGGTGATTTCCATAGGGGATCATCTACATAATAATCTGTAACATCCCAGAAAATTTCATTGAAATCGGATTGAAAATGTGGAAGTTATGGCCGTTACAAGGAATTCACGTTTGCGCATGCGCAGTCGCTTCTATCAGTCCGGAAACGATGATTTTCATAGGGGACCATCTACAACCTAATCCACATAATCCCTGAAAATTTCATTGAAATAGGATGGAAAATGTAGAAGTTATGGCCGTTACAAGGAATTCACGTTTGCGCATGCGCAGTCGCTTCTATCAGTCCGGGGATGATGATTTTCATAGGGGACCGTCTACACACCAACCCGCACAATCTCTGAAAATTTCATAGAAATCGGACAATAACTTCGTATAGTTATGCGCGTTACAAGGAAATCATGACAGACGGACAGACACACAGACAGACAGACACACAGACAGACAGTCACACAGACACGGAACCAAAATTGTTCAGAAAGGTCTAAAACGCAAAACGCGAGTGGAAATTTTGATTTTGGAGAACTTTTGGTTTATTATTTTCAATAATAAGCCTTTGGAATCGAGCAAGAAAAAAAAAATTTTAACCCCCCCTCAAAATTTGATGTTTTACGTTTCAAGGTACGTAGAATACGAAAATCGAATAAAAAAATTTCCGTCCGTCCGCCGTATGCCGTACGCGGCACTTTTCTTAGCAACACTGGACCGATTTGGTTCAAATTTGGTATATGGGCTCCATTTGGGGTCTAGTTGTGCCGCGAAGCTTTTGGATGATGTAGGTCACTTCTAAGGGGTGAAAATTAAGGGTTGAAATTTTCAAGAGTGCCCTAGCTCGAAAACTCTCGAAATAAAGGTATCGTTTTTTCACCAATTTTAAATAGTAGGTATTTAAATAGTAATTTAAAAAAATTTTTGAGACCACCCGGAGCTCTGTAGGACAAACCGTTCGGTCCCTACGAGTACTTGAAGGTTTTCCTTTGATAAAACAGAATCATGAGTGTGAATCGCAAAAGAGGTAATCTCCATTCAAATTTTATCGGACTAAAATGCGATCGCTGTTCATTTCTTCGATTTGTATACAGTTTTGCCTTCTGCGTAACCAGTAATCAAATTTCCATATGAAGCTTTCTATTTTTCCAATCGAGTGTGAAGCGTTTAGTTCTTTCTAATAAACTTGATTGTGAAGGTGTGAAGCCAGTATGGTGTGGTAGGTAGTACCTAGCTGGTAGGTAAAAAAAAGTTGGTAGGTAAAAAAAATGTTGGTGGGTAAAAAACGCTGCAAATCATTGCTCAAAGGCTTCTTCACTCTTCAGATCACTGATCAGCTGAGTGAGCTCCGAAGCCATTTTCAATCCTATTGAACGCAGGAAGCTGAAATTTGAGAGGGAAGGTCAAGGGAGAATACAGATGGTGGTAGGTGCTATTGATGGAGAACCAGTGATCTATACAGAAGGGTGATCTATACAGAAAATAATGAACCTTTGAGCAATGATTTGCAGCGTTTTTTTTTTCGTCCTTGAAAAGTGAAAACAAAGCTTCCGCTACCTTGGTAGACTCGGAAGCAAAATCACATCAATATGGAAAGAAACCGAAATTTACTAATTTGTAAGTTTGACGTAGAAAGACTATTCTGGCGTAGTGTTTTTGATCTAGTCAAGAGCTCATCATATGGGAAACTTAACGCTCTTTCAACGGTGTAATCAGATTTGAGTTTACATGGAAAATGAGGGAGGTTTCACCATTTAGTCCCACAAGGTTGAAATCACGGAAACAATCAAAGAGAAAAAGTGGCATTTTGAGTGGGGTAAAAAGTGCTAATAGGGGAAATTTTGTTGCAAATTAGTTGTAGAATAGATTCCTGAAGTACTATTGCTGATTGGTTTCGGGACACCCTGTACAGGTATAACATAAAATTATTTAGAGAACGGAAATCGCAACATTCTAACCCCAATACATTACTCCAGCCCAATTTACTACTAGTCAAATTTGAAATTTACTCGACTCTCATCGTGGATTAACAGTCATGTTACTGAAAATTTTTCAATAAGGAATGCCAACACGATTATTGATCGATAAGCTGCTCGGTATTTTTCAACATTAATTTTACCCCCAAACTTGAATTTGTTTTAAGAAGCTACGTAAAATAGGTTTTAAAAAACATTCTTCTGAACTTTCCCAAACACTCTCTGTAAAAGAGTAGAAATACGCAAAAATTCTTCTGTTCAAAATAGTTTTACTTAATCCCTCTTTACCGGAAAAACGCCCTAAATACTGAGTTTATTGTAATAAAAAAGTGTGCAACAATAGTGTGGATTCGTTAGATGGTTGTTGGAAAATATCAACAGAATTTTAGTATTTTTTCACCCGTAAAAATTTATTGCAAATAATCTTGGATGTGTTGGAAAATTCACTTCGTGAAGGATTCGAGGCAAATTACTTTTTTTCGGATGAAAGTTACAGAAAATGAGAAATTATCGATTTGGTAATTTAAGATGTTTAATCTTAAATTTATAGAGAAAATGAGAAATAGGGATTTCAGAGGGTGGTTTTTATGGAGGACGAGATAAAAAGGGAGAAATGTGGAAGGAAAGATAGGACGAGAAGGAAGGAGGGGTCCCCAAGGGTGATTAGCTCACCTTTTTATTCCTCGCCGCATCTCCTTGGGTGGCAAAGAAATGGGAAAAGAAGGAGAGAGATATATATGAAAAGAGAGAGACGGATGGATGGTGGAGAGGGAAGAGAAAGAAAGTAGAGTCCACCAAAGCGGTGGTGAAAGGCCAAGTGGGGTGGGACGTAAAGGATTTTCAACGTTGAAAAAGACTTGAAGGGGAAGGGGTAACCATTTGGTGTTGTGGAGAGGGGAGAGGGATGAAGAGAGAAAATTTTCACCGGGGACGAATTGGAGAACAAAATTACAGCGCATGCGCGGAGTTCGCCGATTTATGACGACGTCACGAGGATCGATACGGTAATCAGTTCCGAGAGCTGTGACTTTGGAACGGTTCGGAATAGCCAGTTACTTTCCAGCAGTTACTATTGCAACCTAGTAGGTTGTGGTAACGAAAGTGGGTGATGAACAGAAAGTTAAGAGCTGTAAACATCGACTTCTTCAACTTGGAAGATTAAAATGTCTGTCAAGTGGGTGTGACACATAGCTCCCTCGTACCCATAACTAATCTCAAAACTTCGATCTCCAAGTACTTTCCGCTACCCCCCAAATTTGATGATCACATTATGATGACATTAAATGTAACTATAAATTTTATAGGAAACGATCCAGATCCTCAATCTCACAACCCTTGGAAATCTAATGGAAACTGTGGAAGTCACCGTGATTCACGTTATAGGAATTTCACCTTTCGAAGAGGGAATTGTAACTTTTTTTGTTTGTTTAAGGGTACCTATCTAATCGATCTAATTGAATTGTTCGTTTTGTAGCAAAGTTGGTCAAAAATATCAACTTTTGGAGGAGGATCTAATTGTGCCTTTAGCGGAGGGAATTGAACCTTTTGTACCGAAATTGGTGAACAATTTTTTACTTTTAGATGAAGATCCTATTGTTCCTTCAGAGGAGGGAATTGACCCTTTCGTTGCGAAATTGATCAAAAATTTTTACTAGTAGATGAGGATCTAATTGTTCCTTTAGAGGAGGGAATTGACCCTTTCGTAGCGAAATTGGTCAAAAATGTTTACTTTTACATGAGGATCTAATTGTTCCTTTACAGGAGGGAATTGACCCTTTCGTAGCGAAATTGGTCAAAAAAATTTACTTTTAGATGAGGATCTAATTGTTCCTTTAGATGAGGGAAATGACTCTCTCGTTTTGAAATTATTCAAAAAATTTTACTTTTACATGAGGATCTAATTGTTCCTTTAGAGGAGGGAATTGACCCTTTCATAGCAAAATTGGTCAAAAAAATTTACTTTTAGATGAGGATCTGATTGTTCCTTTAGATGAGGGAAATGACCCTTTCGTAGCGAAATTGGTCAAAAAATTTCACTTTTAGATGAGGATCTAATTGTTCCTCTAAAGGGAATTGACCCTTGCGTACCAAAGTTAGAGAAAATATTAAATTTTTGAGTAGAATATAAGAAAACGGACCCATTTATTCCGAAAAATGAATCCTAATGTTCCAATTATCTGTTCCTTGAGAGCCTGTGCTCCCCCATCAAATAACAGTTCCCACCTGCCCCCAGACAAATCGACGTCCCTCCAGCTGTAAACTTTTCACTGTTCGTCATAGTGACGGACGCAACGCCGTCTCGCGGACGCACTTTCTCATACATCGGTAGTTCTTATACCGTTAAAACTATACGCGAAATACACAATCAATTTTATTTTTGAGTCTATGAGTATTCAAATGAAACGGACGATCCGGAGAGGACAGACGGACATAACGGGATAGACACGTCGTCTGGATGGACGGATGTCGCAGAATTTCGCCCTTTTCGTCCCCATCGTTTTGTACGCCGGTCTCGTGGGTTTGGCAGGACATCTCCCAAGTCTCAGGTATGTTCAGGATATGAATTATCGTTTAATAATAGATTGATAAGTCTGTAATATAAAATAAAACCATGGAAAAATGTTACGTGTACCAACTAGGTAATGATTGTTGCTCATCTGTCAACAATTGAAACGGTAGAATATTTTTGTTATAAATAATATTTACAGGACGACCATGTGTGGTCGATATGTCATGCATGTCGTGTGCTCATATCCAACACGCGCTGGAAGCTTAATCTTTAAAAAGTAAGATAACAATCTACACGGATTTGAGGTTTTGAACGAAATGAACTTCGTTTATTATAAATTATTTACCCGCACCGCAAATAACACAATGTCGAAATTATCGTCCACGACAGGTATCCAAATCGTCAGAAATTTTCTTTGTAGACTTGAAATTTGCGTAAAATCTAAATTGAAATATTTGAAACTTTGATTCTGAATATGTACTTACTTTGGAACGGAAAATTGGCGTTATTTTGTGGGAATTTTTTTCAGCAATTCATCGATCCTATTCATGATGATATTTAGTTCCTTTGTGGGTTAGATTCAGCCTGGATTGTGTACCTACTCTCAATGTAGGTACCTTTCCTTATTGGGCCTCCCAGAGAAGTTGGTGAGAGTTGAAGTATATTTTAGTGTTTCGTAATTAAATACCTATAAAATTAAATATACCATTGGAAAAAAGACTAATTGATAGTCAAGATTCCTTTATAATAAAAAAGTTGCCAATTATTACACGATGGTTTATTATTTATCTATATAGATCACTCGTCTGCAAAGCCACCAACCAACCAACATGAAGAAAAATTGTTCAAAATACTCTAAAACGCGAGTGGAAATTTTGATTTAGAAAGACCCAAATTTTTTGGCCGGATGCAAGAATTCAAATAAAAACACAAACGGTGGATACAGCTTTCGTACAAGTACGCAACCACGAGAGACATTTTATGTCTTATGTTTAATAAATTGAGAGCTTTCCAATGAGTGGTGAACGATTTTTGTGGGATGGAAAATAAGGAAGTTAGTTTTCCCTAGGAACGATTGGTTGTACGTGAAAATCATCAGAAATTTCCTCGTAACGCTCCCCTCATAACGCTCCCCGCGTGACGATTTTTCATTTATGTGCCATAGTAAAGACATAAAATGTCAAAAACCTTCAATCGAATTTTAAAATACCTACACAAAACCTTGAAACGTAAACCAAAATCAGCAACGTTTAGGACAAATTTCTCAATGACACCATTTAGGGTACCTAGGCATTTTTCGAGTGAAACAACGATTTTTATTTGCGGATTTGGACTTTAGAGTCTTCAATTGCGCGAAATTACTTCAAGTTCTTTGAGTGCCCTAAAATCCACAGAATGTTATTTAAACGCAAACAATCATGTTTTGAAGTTTCAGGATTCGAGACTTATCTGAATGTGAAATTTCAAGGAGCGTTTAATTTTTTTCTAAAGAAAAAAGAGATGTGTGCCTAAACCTTCATTAAGGATGAATAATAAATTTACAAATTTGATTAGTGCCGACATGAACTTCAACTTCATACGAAGCCTACTTCTTAAACTTTATAAAATATTCAACTTCGTCCACATCCAGAACGAAAAATTCCAAAGCCAGCTTTCATATCTCTCTTCTTAGAACTTTTTTATAATTGATAGGTGGGCAGGTAGGAATCCATGGTAATTAATGCGTTCTTACTTTGATTAACAAGCTGGAACCGTAATTGATACTCGTACTCACTAATATTTCTTTCAAAGCCGCCTTAAGTGGCCAGTCTATGCGCTGAGCATCGACCATAGAAACACAGATAAGAAATGCCTAGATAGAACTACTTAATTAGTCAAAACCATGAGGAAGGTATTGTAACCCCTTTTTCTGATAGGGAACCCTCGGAAGGGAGCACGTTAGGAAGTTAAAGATAATTCCTAACCAAGTCTTGTGATATTATTTAACTTAGCTGAATGCGGATCTTACTTACCGTAGCTGTCTGAGTGTCTTCTCGGGAGTAGTACTGCCACCACCTACTGAAGTAGTAGGACTTAGTCAGGAGACTAAGTTAGAAAGTTATGATTTAAATAAAGGAATTTACTAGCAAGTGAAGTTACGTTACTGTTATATTTGCAAGAATAAAATGAAGTTAATAGCATGAGTTTACTTTACTTGTGTTGTGTACCTGGTCAGTGGGAGTAGTCAAAGAAAAGGTGTAAGTACTTCCGTACGTGAAATGTATTTACGGAAAAATATCAAACAACAAAATAGGAATTCTTATAGGTAGTAGAATGCCTACCTATGTAGTCGACTGTTAAGAAATGAGGAACTAGCTTCACTAGAATAGTATCGTGGTGGTCACTGAAGGTGGTCACCAAAGGTGGGCACTGAAGGTGGACACCACGAGGTAATTTCGTCAATCACAAAATACAAGAAAAGAATATCAATTTGGACAATGAAAATTATACTTAAAATTACGGGGGGAATTTAGGAAAGGGCCATTCTCAGTCTCTATCTATTTTCAGGTATTCTAAGCGCCTGCTTCGCAATCTTTGAAGGAAAGAAAATCACTATCCCTAATTTATATACAGAAAAAGTCACTCCTACCAGTTGCAATAGTCCGTGGAGGGTAGGTGCTGTCGTCGTCTTGTAGTCTTGAATGTTGAGGAAGTCGGAGGCAGTCGGAGTCGTTGGATCCAGGAGGTGGACAGTCGGTGATCCCAAGGGTGAACAGGCAAGTATCGGGGGGCCCCAGTCTCGGCAGGCTTACGCTCTCATACACTTGAGAGTCACTCAAGGAATGAGGTAGGGGAGCGACGTCAGGGAGGTGCCTCGATTCTGGAGGGGGTCGAGTGGCGAGGGCGTGCATGCGCGCGGAGTGGGGGCGCTGCTGGTGGCGCGACTGGTGGCGGTGGAGGCAACTCCTCGGCTGCTGGTGCGGTCATCGGCGGCGACCCTGCGGACCTTGCTCACGCGCGTTTAGTGGAGGAAGATGATGAAGTCCTAACCGTGATTCGGAGGGGTGGAACTCTCCGGTCACAGTATATTTAATGCTTCAGCCGGACCATCGGTCTGTGAGACCGACACTGTTCGGCATTTCTCCGATAGAGGTGGTCGTAATGATTAGAGGTGGCCGGCAGCCCGTGACATCTTCAGTTGGGACCTGAACTTCAGGGAGAGCAGTTTGGAAACAAGAAAAAGCAGAAAGTTTGGAAACAAATTGTGATCTTTCAAAAGGTAGTAGGTCTGTGGGACCGATGGTCCGGATACCAGTGATTTTTTTTTTTTCATGGGTCTCATAGAACCGGACTCTCATGAGTGTTTTCTATAAATATGATGTTCACTAGTAAAATTTAGGATTTCTGCATAATGATTATTATGTGATTTTACTAGTTACCTACTTTTTCATGAATATTTTTTATGTCATTTTGAGTAAATACACACTTTTCGAATGTTTTTCATAAATATTTTTATACATTGTTGACTATTAGAATTTAGAATTTTTGCATTGTAAAGAATTTCATGAATGTCGACTGAATATCAAGTTACCTACCTAGTAATTTTTACAAATGTTTTTCATGGTTCTAAATTTACAGTGATTTGGGAATTGCTCAAAGAGTACACACTCTTATTTTTACAGAGTACCCACTCATGATGTGTGGTACGTACCGAATAAAAGTGACCGAATAAAAATCTAAGTCTGAGTTGTCAAACAAGTAAAATAATCTACTATTTTTTATGGATAAAAATACACAAAATTATGAAAAAAATGTAGTTATAATATCGTAACAGAGCATCCATAAATAATAATTAGGCCTGAATATTAATTAGAGGTAGCTAGAACATCGTAAAATAATGAAGCTAACATGCGAACAAAGGAGCAAAAACGATATTGTAACATAGAGGTCTGAGAGACCGTTGAAAAAAAGATGGTCCGGCTGAAGAGTTAACATGGAAAAACGGAGCGCTTTGAAGGAGGATAAATTAGTGTACGAAGGTTGATCTAATGTAATTTATACAAGCAAATATGTAAATTCGGTATTTTTCTGATATTTATTATTATTCAATATTTCTTATTGACAGGTCATCGCCGATAATCTACCGGGTGCCTTTGAAGATCAAAGAGGCACTACGAGATCCAGCCTTGAATGAGTCCCTGCCACCGCTGGATTTATTGACGGTTGTATTCAAAAGGTTAGTGGAATTTCTTCTGAGTTCTCTAGTTTTTCCGATAATTTAGGATGGTGGCTCTGGGGATATGGGGATACTGTTGAATAGCAATAGTTGGTCACAGTTGGTGGCATTTTGTAGAAAAGCGTGCAGTTATAAGTCAATGTTGGAAAAATAATTTAATTCTTGATTTATTATGATTTTCATTCTTTCAAGAGTTCATTGGTGTTAATTTAATCGTTTTGCGTCACTAAAGATGTGACGTATGTGACTGTATGTTCACAACAATTAATTTTTATTAAATATTTCTTATTTCATAATTTTATTCTCTATTATTTACTTATTTTTAGAGCCGATCAATCGGGAGATGATCTGTTGGACCTGGATGAGCTGGCGAGCTACATCCACTACAGGACCAAATCTCACATCGAGGAGGCCCTCCAAGAAAACTATGGACTTTTCATGACTATTGACAAAAACCCCAAGAACGGTACGAGATTTGCAAACCGTACTCCTTTATTGATTGTGCTCATTTTTACAAGATTTTATTTACTTTCACCTGTCCCGTTGTCTGTCTGACTGTAATCAAATCTTGCAAGTTAAATTTGAACCCTTTCCCGGTTTCTGATCGAGCTGAAATTTTGCATGCATGTATAAATTGGATGACAATGCAATATTATTCACTCATTTGTTATTAGAGGTAATTTATTTTCAACTATTTAGTTCATTTTAGTACCAAACAAATAATAAAAGCTTGTTTTTGAAAGATTTTTTTCTTTTATTTTATTTATTAGTTATAGTTTTGAAGTTCACATTTCTGATTCCCATTTTCAAGAATTTGTGTCTTATTGTACACCCTGTACTCTTCTCAACCAGAACGGATACATTTTTTGTAAACACAAAATGGTTTTCATTATTTACTGGTTTATCAAGGGGTCGTCAGTTGGAACGAGTACCACGACTATTTCTTGATGAAGCACGGAGTCGACGAGGAGTACATCAGGAAACACAATGAGAAACACCCAGGCCTTGGAAGGTCCCTCAAAGGTTTGTCTAAACAAGAATCCATTAATATTTGATGAATGGGGAATTTGCCTCACATTTTTTTTTTTTTTTCGAATGAGGGTTTATTTTTATGGAATAAAACCATAGTGAGCTGCTCGAAAACGCATCCAAAAAATTTAGAGAATTTAAGGAAGATGGAAATTTTAAATGTGGTGGCAATGTGTAAGAGGCAGCCATGTTTGAAACGTAACGGATATTCTACCAATCTGACTTCAAAGGAGGTTCTGTGGCGCTTACCACAGAAGCGGAACATACACGAACTTTTAGCTTCCGAGTAGTGCGCACAAGAGTGCGCCGCGAACTGGCAGGAAGAACCCAGACACAAAAGTGACCAAAAGAAACAATAGTACTCACTTTTTTACAATACGAATCTACCTACTAGTTTATCAAGCATTATTAGTCTTCATCTTCTCTTATTTAGTTTCAAGATTTGAGTCACATTATTCGAGTATCCATTTCACTGGATCGTTTTGTGTGGCGGTGCTAGAACTCTGTCTGTTGTCGGAGTTGTTTTCGCGTCGTTTTTTTTTTTTTTTCGTATGACGTCAACAATATTCCTCGATTTTCGCGGTGTTTTGTAACAGATGCTTCACTTGTTTAGGCATTTTCTCCTACGGTAATTTTTTCCCTTGGTTATTCCTAGTGTTAAACGTTATTCTAGGGCCCTATTATAGGATTTGACTTGAAATTCCAGAATCTAAAATTGAGGCAAATTCCCCATTACACAATTTGTTGGTGTGACGAAGAATCAGAAGAACCGTCCAAATTTGAACGCAGTTTGGAAAAATTTGTGTAGGTAGATGTTATTGAATTTGACATTTTGAAATTTTAACAATTGAAATGTTGAAATTATGACAATTAAAATTGAAATTTTGAACCCAGTAACATCAAAATGATGAAATTTTAAACCCAGTAACAATCAGATTCAAAACTGTGCTAACTTTTCAACGATCCTGAAAAGGGTCAAATTATTTTGAAAGTCAACATGACAATTTATATCCAACGTGATCAAGATTCGATTTTTTGAATTATTGAGTGAAATAACCTTGAATGCGCAGGAATGGGGTGTGCGCGTGGGTCGGAAAAACTGTTTATTGTTATTTTTGGTCTAAACTAGACCTCCTTCTGAGAATTTTGACGCCAACCGTGACCTTCTAGCGTGAGAAGGCCTGTTTCTATGATTTTTCAAAGTTTCGAATGTTTATGACGTCACAGTGGGCTGGGGGTTCAAGCCCAGGCGGGAGCGACGCGTGATGTCATAAACTTTCAAAAGTTGGAAAAATCATAGAAAAAGATCTACTCATCCAAAAAGAGAACGGCTGGTGTCAATATTCTCAGGATGAGGTCTACTTTCGATTAAACAATTAAATTGAAATCAGACGCATTGTGTTTAAAAAAAACTAAATATAAAACCTGATTTTATTGTTGGAAAACTGAAATCCTGAGCTCGTTTTCCAGACCCTGGATTTCACCAAAGCCTTAAGGGATGTAGAATCAGCGCCGTCTGTTGGTCCTCTCTGAATGTTATCGGGTTCAACGATTCCTGTTCAAATCTGTCCGAATTAGCCTTAGAAAATGAATGGTGGGAGGGGGGAATCAGATTGTATGATTTTTAGTAGACATTCGAGAACCCTGATTAAAGGGATGGATTTCATGTAAGCCAATTTCTGTATCATTGACATTGAATGAGGCACCATACAGTTTGGGGCTGTGAGTGTTCAATACCTACACTCGACGAAAATTGTAATTTATTTGAATATTTTTGAAAAAATCAGTCTCATTACTTAATTTACAGACCTTGTATACCTTACCTTACATAAACGGTCCCTGAAGCATAATTTTGCATGTTATTGACTTAAATTGTTTTGTCAATAAAGAGAGCATAGCGAGGGATAAAGCATCGTGGTCGGAAGCAGCCAAGAGCGATCCTGAGTTCCTCACTTTGGACGAATTCTTGGCCTTCAGACATCCCGAATCATCGGCCAACAACATCCTCACCTTGGTTGACGATCTTCTCGACAAATTAGGTCGGTGAACTTATATTATTGTGATCGTACTGATTTACTTTTGGTATCTGCTTGGTTATGTAAATATTGTGGGGCCCAGTGGCGGTTCCTGCCCCGAAACTCAGGGGGTGCACAGAGATCAGGAGAGGCTATCGAAAAGGGACAGAATAGGTGATTTTCTCTGCCAAATAGAAATTTCAACGATATGCAAATGGGATAAATCTTTGTAACTTTTTCATCTTAAAATTGCAAACGGTACTAAATACGTAGGTGCAATAGACACGAAACATGTTCTCTAGTGGTTAACGGAAATTCTGAAATACTTAATCATCAAAGGTTTAAACCCAAGAAATTCATCCATCTAATTGCAATAACTGAAATGTATATTTGCCCGTGACGATTCAAAACATCGTCCAATTCGGAAGAAAAATTAACGAGCCCCTTGAAAACTCCGAGATTCGAAGAATCTTCCCTCTCATCATGCCCACGCACGGCTAGCTCGAAAACACCACAGAACTTGATAGGTACAATCAATGATTCGGGATAAAAAATGTACCTATTTTTCGATCTTATGACGATGTGCACTGTCGAGTTGTTGCATTATATTTTGACGGCCCAGTATACGCAAATCTACCAGAGCGTTCTTATGGGAGACAGCCAATGCGTTTTTCAATTTTTTGGCTAAATGGGAGATCACTTATGCCGTCTTTAACTCAAGCCTCATTTCGGTTGGTAGAAAAAAGTAGGCGAAATTGTCAGTTAGTCACTTCACACCCACAAAGCCAATCTACCTTCTTATAATAGTCGACATTAAAACTTACGGTACGAATCTGCACGGTTTTTAAATTTCAACGTCTGCTGGAGTCCAGGTAGAGACAGCAAGGGGCTGCCAGTTTCTCGAATGTCGCACTTTTCCACAATCGACAAACGCAAATAGTTTACTTTACTTTAATGTAAACTACTCATCGTACTACATCATCACAATACTTTGATCAAAACGGTGTGTACCGAAACGGTAGTAAACTAAAAACGTAAAACGGAATTCCCTCATCAGGTTTGTTTGTTTACTTATTTCTCTATAAGGAAATCTGGATTGCAGAGCTCTCTGACGGGGGAGCAACGAACCAATTCTGCACAAGATGAGAAAATGTCCTGCTCTCTGATTGGTCAATCTCACGTGCCTGCCTCCCTCGAAAGATGTCAAGATGACGTCACTTTCCCCAGAAACGGTGCAGAGGAAAGGTGATGCTCCAAACGGGTGTGATTGGTCAGAAAAGAGGGAGCTCACGCCACAGTTTTCGCGCGTAGATTCAACTAGCACAGTACCTACGATCGAGTCTTCTGTCGTAGCCTACTTACTCTTCAAACGAAGAGGAACAAACTTTGAATTTTTTTTTTCTTTTTTAATTGGTTGGGGGTGCACATGCGTCTATGCTCCTATCAGTAGCCGCCCCTGGTGGGGCCATTGAAACTTATTATCACTTATTTTAAGATCGAGACGGAGACGAAATGCTGACGGAAGAGGAGTTCGCGGTGCTGCAGGTCAGCGGAGGGGAAACCCTGGTGTCGCAGGGAGAGGACCAGCGGAGAATGGAGTTCCGAAGCGCCATCGACAAAGATGGCAACTCTCTGGCTGACAGAAGAGAGCTCTTGGTGGGTGCTAAAGTACATCTTCAGTCAAATATAGTACTACGTAAAGTAAAAGTATCTGCTGGGACTGTTAATCACAGCACTCAACCAGACATCATTTCCATTATTGAGTATTGCTTCATTCAAACGGCATTACGCCCCAACCCTAAAAATCTCGTTTTGAGTAATCTCTCTGACGGGGTTTACTTTTACCCTCTAAAACCTACACAAACACTGCGTTTAAGTCGATTAACATGCTGGAGAATGCGAAATCACTAAGCAGCCACTGCAGCGAAGTGCCACTGCTTAAGTGAGCCACTGCAGCGAATTTTCGTTACTTACAAGCCTGACAGAATAATATTATGCATCCATTCTTTCAATTTACTTCCATCGAGATTTAGAGTCAATAAAAGTGACGACTCTCGTGAAAAAGCAATTCAATCACTTCAAATGACTTTTTGTTATCCCTTAGGTGATTTAAAAAAATCTAGCTTTAAAAATGAGTTTCTCAGGGTCTACCAAAGTTGAACTATGCAAATGAGGAATTTCACCATGTCGGAATTTCCTATTTTTGACCCAAAAATCGGATTCAGCACCTCGAAAAAAACCGGGAAAATGACGTCATCCTGGAATAGTTCATTTATGGCCACTTGAAGCGCTGAGATCGAGAAATCTATAGTCCCCAGATGCAAAATTTCACGAAACAGTAAAGTTCGAAATCGAAAAACTGAAGAAAAAAATAGAAAAAGCAAGATGGGGAAAATTAGGTTTCCCCTGTTTTTGTTTGATAAATTTTCTCTTAGAAAACACGATTTTGTCGTCCCAATGGGCAACACTGGGAGGAGACGACGATCCGAACAGCCCAATCAGCGAGTGTTCCTGCCTCACGTCCGTTTTCCCGGTTAGTTTTGAAATTGAAAATTTTGATTGTCTCCCAAAAATAACAGGAGACTTATTTTCCGAAATTAGCCCGATTTTCATCTATCCCACACCATTAGCTGTTCAGGAAAAATGCAAACAGAATTCGGTGAAATTCCTCATTGTACCTACTCTGCACTTCCCCCGAAGCACCTTACGTTTTATCGAGAAAAAAAACTGACAGAAGAAACTTGGAAAATTACATAAATCAATAAAATAACGTCTAATTACTGTTGATTTTCCACTTTTCGCAGAGGTACATCGATCCGCAGAACCCCCGACACGCCCGCGAAGAGGCGATGACTCTGGTCACTCTCGGCGACACGGATCGCGACGGTCGCCTGTCCCTCGAGGAAGTCCTGGCCAAAATGGACCTCTTCCTCGGTTCGAAAATGGTAAACACCGCTAAGAGCTTCCACGACGAGTTTTGATGAAAATCGTACTGTCGAATTTTGAGTTATTTATTAAAATATCAACGAACCAATTGTGTTACTTTCCTCATCTCACTCATGAATTTGAAAACGAAAGTATTGAAATCGGTAGGAAACCTCTTTGAATATGCGGAATTCAAATTCATAATTTTAATAACAAAATTATATATTTTATTCTAATGCACTATCACACATTGAACTAAAATACAGTTTTCCAAGCACTGAGGATGATACAGATAGAAGTCATGAACACAATTCTTTTAAAAACTGATACATCAACCCCAAGAATTGCGAGATATCTATAATTTACGGTGTTTTGCTCATATCTAACACTTAGTTTGTACATTATAATGTTATTAGGCTTCCAAAGTGCACATTCTGGTTCTACGATATCGTTTTGAAAAACACCTGACTTGTTACAAGAAGAGTTCAAACGACGGCAGCGGATCGTGGACTAGATAAATAATGTTTGAAATTCTTGTAAGCGAGCTCCAGTTTGGGTTTATCGTTGGAACAGTTGTCGATAAACTCCTGAAAACAAAACCCACTTATTGATTTTCAAATCATGGAAGTATTTTCCGATAATAACCGGAAGGTGGGCGATTGATGAGATCAGTAATAGGCAGGTAAGTACTTAAAAATAGGTACTTGCCTTGACGTAATCGAGTTGTGAGCTTTGGTCGAACGACGAACTGATTTTGGCCTCCGGATGAAGGATTTTGTACAGTTGAATCGCCCAACAAGCGTCTTCCAGTCTGAAAATTAGAGGAAAGCTATGAGCCAAACTCTAAATACAATGGGCCGTATTCACAAAACGCACTTAGTGGGGCTTTTCACTAAGTGAAGCCTGAAATCTCCACTTAGAGCCGTACTTTAGAGAAAACGCTATTCACAAACCGAACTTTAGAAGAAGCGTCACTTCAGCTCCACTTTACCGAAGCTGAACTTTCGTCAAGTTACACTCTCCGGGTAAGTTTGGCTCCTACCACACTTTACTGGCCCTTAGTACAGCTTTTGACAAGAAGTGCGTCTATTTTGCTTGCTTCGACAGCCGTTTTACGAAGTTTTTCCGTTCGGATTTAAATGGAAAACGACTATATGGAATATTTGCAGTATCTACGGAAAGGAGACGTGTACAAATTGTGCCAAGAAGGCGAAGAGAAAGCGAAAATGGATTCGAGTGTTGGTCAGAAGACCTTCCGCGCACGTCACAGGTAAACAATTTCCTACTTTTCCTTTTTACAGCTACCTTTGAGCACGTATAATTGTGCTCAGTTCATTTCAATTTGAGGACATTGTTGTTCAAGTGTCCAAAATGTAGTCAGATTTATGTGAATTCTATTTCAAAGAACCAGTAGGTAAGCCCAAATTATTATATTATTTTTAATTAATTAGGTATATTTAAAAAAATTTAAAATTAATTATATTATTATTAACCTTTCATGTCGGTCTTTCCTCAGTTTTCCATCGGGTCTTCCTTCCTTGGGTCTTCCAGTCTTCTGGTCTTCAAATTAGTCCGACCCGGACAATCGTTTGTTGATCACCAACCGTTTATCAATATTATCACTGAATATTCCCATTGGTCAATAGGAGCGAGTCGCCCTAAGGGTTACCCTTTCGGAAGTTCAACTTCCTTATCAGTTGAACTTAAAGCTGACCTAAGAGCAGCTACCCTAAAAACGATTGTGAATAGCGATTTCTCCTCAAGTTTCACTTTGGCCTGAAGTATCACTTTCGGAAGTGCGACTTCAAGCTTCACTTTGGCGATTTTTGTGAATACGGGCCAATATTTATGAAACCATGAAAATCTACAGCCGTAAAACAAGATGTAGCCGAAGAAACCTGATTCACGGTGAAATTTCAAAGAGCACCAACAGAAATTCCTCAGTCATATTTTAATGTCAGTGACTTGCTCGGAAATATTTGCATTATAATAAAATCTGGTGATGCTCATCATTTAGGGTGGAATCTCGTAGTTTACTTTCCGATTGAAAAAACTCGAGGTTTCCCAAATTACGTAAAATTTTAATTTCAGAGAGGTTTTTCATGTCTCAAACCTTGAATCAAAGAAAAGGTCTAACCGATAGGAAATTTAATTCTCTTTCCAATAGTATCCTCAAATTTGAATTTTCACAGTAGATTAAGGGAATTAGGTCCAATTTAGTAACGTATGGTCAAAATCACGAAAAATGCGTATAATTGAAAAACAAGGGGTCAAATTTGAATTTACACAGCAAATTATGACCAATTTAGTAACGTAGGGTCAAAATTACGACAAAATCTTAAAATTGAAAAAACTTGGAAAAACAAGGGGTGAATACAAAATTGCTAAGAGAAATTTTTTGTTGCAAATTAGTAGTAGAATCGTCTCCTGCAGTTTACAGACCTGTTTGGCTTACACCCTGTATTATTTACCATTCAAAACGCTGCAAATTATTACACAATGGTTTATTATTTTTCTATATAGATCACTCGTCTACAAAATCACCAACCATCCAATATGAAAAGAAGAAAAAAAAAATCAAAATCACCAACCATCGATCGCATTTCGGTCAGCTCTAATTTGAACGGAGATTAGGCCTCTTTTGCGATTCACACTCGTATTTTAATTTATATATATATATTTCAATAAAAACCCTTAAATTTTCGTAGGGAGCGAACGGTTTGTCCTACAGAGCTCCGCGTGGTCTCAAAAAATTCTATAGAATCTCAAATTGAAGGAAAAACAATACCTTTATATCGATATTTTTTGAGTTACAATACAGAACAATACCTTTATATCGATATTTTTTGAGTTAGGGCGTTTTCAAAATTCCAAAATTGATTTTGGAACCCTTAGAAATGACCTACATCAACCAAAATCTTCGGGGCACAACTAGACCCCAAATGGAGCCTACATACCAAATTTCATCAAAATCGGTCAATGCTAAGTGGCAAAAGTGCCGCGTACGGCGGACGGACGGCCAAATTTTTATTATTTTTTTTATTTTTATTTTTTTTTTTTGGATTCTACGTACCTTGAAACGTAAACCATCAAATTTTGAGGGGGTGTTAAAATTTTTGTTTTCTTGGTCGATTCCAAAGGTTCATTATTGAAAATAATAAACCAAAATACAATTTTAGTTAAAAAACTTGTGTCGATGAACACCCTTTATATGAAATAAGAACTCTACATTCTATGGGTCTTGGGAATTGTACTCCTTATGTTGAAATGTCAATCCCATCAGGTAGTCTAGTTGAATGAATCGATTGCGCTCAAACTTTGAAAAATCCCTCGAATTCGAGAGGGTTGTAAACCAAGTAGCAGCGGCATGGAGGTTAGGGGTCTTCGTAAAGAATAGGAGGAAAATTAAATACGAGTAGATTACACTAGAAATGTTACTTACCTATCTGTTTCCAGATTTTCATTTAAAAGAGCGTCCAAATTGTTGAACAGAGCCAAATGGAAGACGAGAGGTCCATAATGACGTGTCGAACGAAGAGTGTTGAAATCTCCCGTCGAGTTGACAAATTCGTACACCTAGAAGAACCATGAATTGCATTGTCAATCAATATTTTCAAGGTGTCTAACGGGTCAATAGTTTTGTCGGGGTCAAATAGTTTTCTAATAGGCGTCTAATAGGTAATAATTTTGTAGGTGTCTAACAGTTAATTTTTGGGAGTCGTCTCAACCTCGAGTCACCAAACGAACCGCCAAGCCTGACAGTTACGCCTGAACAGTCCGCAGGCGACAGGCAACCGGAGAGTGTATGGCATAATAATAATAATATTTATTTATTAGTGATATATAAATACAGGCAATATGCCTAGTTACATTGATATCACAGGTCAAAAATTACAGGTTAAAATAAAAATAAAAGATAACAAGTAAGGTAACTATTCCAGATATACATATTGTTATTAACTTTTCACTCCCTTGCTTAGCTTCTCTGTCCATATTTGCTTCAACACGCGGATGCATCCCCCTTTCAATGTTCCAAATGTGTCATGGAAGATATCCAACTACGAGTTAATCGCAGAGACCTGGTTGCAAGCAATTAGCGACCGTTAGTGCAATGAGTTGCGGTGCGCTACTGTACGGCTGATGGTCGGATCAAACAGATCTGTCTGCCGACTGCAAAAAGAGCGCACTCGTATCGGAATGCTGGCCAGTAACTGGTGAGTCCATCCCACCTCTCAACACTTTGTACAGGAAGGCCAGATCCGACCATTGGTGACGAACTACCAAGGGAACCAACTCGTAGTTTTGACAGAGTACAGCATAGTTTGCCCTGGAATTATATGTGCCCGAGTCCTTGTATTCCAGGTATCTCGCAAATCGTTTCTGGATTTTTCAAGTTGAGAGATATATTTCTCTTGTGATGGGCTCCATATTTCACTTGAGAACTCCAACTGAGCACGCACAAGAGAATAATACAAACATTTGATCGTAGCAACGTCATTCAGGTTTCTCGAGTTCCGTACCACAAAGCCCAGCATACCAGAGGCCTGGCTACACATGTTCCCAGGCTACCTGGCTGACATGTTCTTTAAAGGTAAGGGCAGAGTCGAATATCACCCCTAGATCGCTCACTTTACGGACTCTAGCCAGCGAAATGGCCCTGATGTTGTAGTGGTAGGTGATCGTGGTTAGTTTCCGGGTAAATGACATTACCATACATTTATCGTTATTTAAGGGAAGTCGGTTTTTCTTGCTCCAGTCGAGAATCCGTTCCAGATCCCCTTGTAGATGCAGCATCCCGCTGGCCTGTCAGTTATAACTGGACAGGCGGCCTGTCATCGAACGAAATTTCAATAATCTTGCCGGATGACCTGGATAGAGTTAAGGCAAGCTGGTACGTGAGTGGGGTGCAGCGCCAGGCCTCAATATCGGACTTTGAGTTGGCCTGGGAAGGCGGGGAGCGCCAGTGGACTCATAACTGTGTTTTTCTTATATCTCAATGGAATAACCTGTAGAACTTTGGCACGAAAGTTCGGCCTTCCCTGTGGTGTTTAGTCAAACAGGTACTCAGGGGAGCTGACAATTATGACTAGCTCTCCTGGGGCTCTCGTGGGTGAGTTCCTTCCACTCCCTCGTGTACCCCTCTGGGTAGTCGTGGTTTATCTATCTGCTTGCAGATGAAGAGGAATGCGCAGTCCTGTTTGGATCGGCTCTCCTTTAATCAAATAATAGATATATTGACCCCAGTCCCAATCAACTGACGTAGTCTGTTTGTTGGGTCAATCTACATAATTTCATCCAACATTCACAAATACTGAGCTACCATACCCGTATGTACCTTTTACAAGGATGGACTACAAATTTACAGAAGTTGGCTCCCCGAAAGGATACTAAAAATGTTATTTTTTGGGTCGCAGCACAGCACAACCTCACGATTAGCTTCGTCCCTCTCCTTGATTCACCTACATCCCTCTTCCGTGCCTCTAATGTAGGACCTACAGCAAAACCATAATCAGCTGAAATTCAAACGACTTCCAAGTGAACTTCCTTGTACGCCCTAAAATTCCCCCTCCAGCGTTGATTTTTGGGCGAAAACTTTAAATGCGAACGGAATTTTATAATCTAGAAATTAATGTAGATGGAACCTTTCTAGTGACGCGGATATATTCTGGGTCGTCTGGTTCAAATTGGGCGCAGGCTCTGTCGAGGACGAATTCCCACTCCTTCTTCTCCAAGAGGGGCTATAATAACGGAAACAAACACATTAAGATTACGCAGATTACAAGCAAATATGGTTATGATGAAATTAAAGGTAATTTTCTTTTTCATCATTATACCAGTGTTGAACGCACTCGAATACTTTTTTGCAAGAGAACCATTTCGTAATATCATGGTTTCACAATTTTCCATTAGAACATCATTCAGAGAGAAAGCAGGCAATAAGAAGACGGAAATGGAGCTCTTTCATAGGTGGAATCCTAGTCTGACTCTTCCAATTTTAGCAATATCCAAGAAATCGAGAAAACAGTGTGAAATGTTCCATAGTTATCAGGGAGTCTAGACTTAAGTTGAGCATAACTTCAGGGTTCGATTCTACAAGGTATTTCCAACTAAAATGTCTCTTAGCAATTTTGTTTTGACACCCCTTGGTTTATCAAGTTTTTTTTCGTGTTTTTCGACCTTGCGTCATTAAGACTGTCATAACACCTGTTATTAACCAAGTAAATAAAATTTGAGGATATCGTTGGAAAGAGCGTTAAATTTCCAAGCTACCAAGTGCAAAACCAAAATATTTTAGCAATAAAACAATTTTTAAAAATCAATTCAAAAAGCAAACTTTAATTTTTTGAAATTTGACTGTTTTTGAAGTTTTTACTCTGAATCTCTGCCCATTTCAATAGGCGCTCTTCGGAAAAAAACATGCTCAAAATGTCAGTTTTCCAACGGTCTATCAGTTTTTATTTTGAAAACTCAAAATGGAAAAATAAACCAAATTTAAATCCAAAGAAATGCGTGTTTTACACGAAAATCGAGTGTTTAAGGTCACCCTCGATCTCAAGATGACTTAACGAGTTTGGTATCATTTCCGATGTAATTTTTCACGCAGAATCCAATGAATTGTTGAATTGTTTGTTGCACAAACTATCAATATTAATCGTGCTGGTTGTTCGTCAGTAATTTTTAAATCCACGATACAAAAACCAATAGGTAAATAGTTTTGGAACACCCTGTGCTTGTTTAATCCAACGCATGTCAATAATCAGTAGGACTTAAAGCTACGGCATGTGTCTCTGGAGACGAGACTCGGACCGGTTGCAGGGGCCGTGAGTTCGAGGCTCGCCTCGGGAGCATATTTTCGAGTAAGCAGGTCGCAGTTCCCCCCTCGTCAAATCGAGGGCGTTGAGGCAATGGGAAGCCATGAGCGAAATCAGAACAAATTCTGATCTTCCCTTAGGAAGACAGCTGATGACGTCCACGACGCCAGGAATGGCAGTCGGACGAAAATCCAACCTGAAATGGTTGTTTACTTTACTACTTTACTTTACTTTACTAATCAGTAGGACTGTCCCCAGCCTAGACAAAAAACCTTCCCCTTGACGCTCTCCTATTCACCGTCCTCCATGTGTGGTTTTCGCATGTTTTCGTAGGTTTTCGCATGTTATGTTGAACAGACTGAAGGGTTATAATCTCTCACGGGACCTTGAAACTGTTTTTCCGCTGAAATACTGATGTTTGAACGTAAGGCTCCTTCAAACTTCGCCTCGTCCACCACGTGTGGACGGCAGGCAGAGAAGAAGGACCGCAGCGTCCACCACAGGTGGACACCCGCATTGAGAATGTTTACTCATAATATTTCTCAGCAATGGGGTATTTGCCTAACATTTTTTTTTTTTTTTTTTCGAATGAGGGTTTATTTTTGTGGAATAAAACCATAGTGAGCTACTCGAAAACGCATCCAAAAAATTTAGAGAATTTAAGGAAGATGGAAATTTTAAATGTGGTGGCAATGTGTAAGAGGCAGCCATGTTTGAAACGTAACGGATATTCTACCAATCTGACTTCAAAGGAGGTTCTGTGGCGCTTACCACAGAAGCGGAACATACACGAACTTTTAGCTTCCGAGTAGTGCGCCGCGTGTGCACAAGAGTGCGCTGCGAACTGGCAGGAAGAACCCAGACACAAAAGTGACCAAAAGAAACAATATTACTCACTTTTTTACAATACGATTCTACCTACTAGTTCATCAAGCATTATTAGTCTTCATCTTCTCTTATTTAGTTTCAAGATTTGAATCACATTATTCGAGTAGCCATTTCACTGGGTCGTTTTGTGTGGTGGTGCTAGAACTCTGTCTTTGTCGGAGTTGTTTTCGCGTTGGTTTTTTTTGTATGACGTCAACAATATTCCTCAATTTTCGCGGTGTTTTGTAACAGATGCTTCACTTGTTTAGGCATTTTCTCCTACGGTAATTTTTTCCCCTTGGTTATTCCTAGTGTTAAACGTTATTCTAGGGCCCTATTATAGGATTTGACTTGAAATTCCAGAATCTAAAATTGAGGCAAATTCCCCATTATGGTACCGTCGACTGGGGTGATACTGATATGCTGGGGTGATACTGATCAACAAGCCTTTTTTTATTTGCATGCGATTGCAGAGCTCCACACAGTCCTAAATGGAAAGTTAGGTCGAGTTATGTGTTCGTAACAATGTTTTCTCTGGGGGATATCGTTCCTGCCCGATAATCCAGGTTACCATGGTAGCTGATAAGGAAATAAACAAATCTCAAAATCGGGCCCAGCTGACATTGTGATTGTAACTTCTGTTGTGCCGGTGTCGGGTGTTGTGTGGTGAAGTTCTAGCGAAAAGATTTTTTTTCTACTAGAAATAAGCATGAAATATCTGCAATTAGTTTGTTTTTTTCCGTGTTACTACAGTTGGCTATCTGTTAAAAACAAAAACAATTCATTTTCAGGGGGTGATAGTGATCACGGCCGAAATGCCCCGAAACTATCAAAAAGTGATTGGTCCATCATTATTTTTGGTAACAAGTGCTTTAAAATAAGTTGTTTCTTGTCAGTTACCAATCATGTGCCACGAATGGTCTCATTATAATAATGAATACAGAAGAGGATATTACGAGTCTTGAATTTTGGCTTCATTCTGATTTTTATAAGTAAAGAGTTGGTTTTCATTAGTTTCTCAATAAAAATTGTTCTGAAATGAGTTGTTAGTGGTTTTTTTTAACCTCAGGGTACTAAAAAACAATTTTTAATTGTTTAAGTTCGATTTTTAATTGTTTTTAATATGGTTAAGTTCGATTTTACATTAATGATCACTATCACCCCCTATGTGGTTTTTTTTTTTTTACCCAACGCCAGTACTAGGTCATTGGCGTTTCCGCCATCATTTGACCTCGCGCAGCCCAATATAAAAGCGATATTTTCGACCAGTTGGTCTCGTCTGGTGTGAAAGCTTGTCTAATGCCCTCGAGTTGAGGACAGTCCAATAAGTGGTCCCGAGGTCATTGGCAGGGTTGAGAGGCATAGGGAACAGCCCGAGTTATCCTTCACTCGGATCCTATGAAGGTGGGCATTCAGATAATTGTGGGGGGTGATACTGATCAATTTAATTTTTTTTAATGAGCTTAATTCAACAAAATTTTAAAGTTTGATATAGGATACTGTTCGTAAGATGTGGGAGAATATAAACAATTTTTTTCAGATTTTTTTGAATTAGGTATTACACTGGTAGTTTTCAAGGAAAAACTGTAGAAATTGATCACTATCACCCCAGTCTACGGTACAGAGAGTAACTAGGTCATCCTTAGTTTTTACCACGAGATTTTCTTCTTGGAACATAACAGGGACCCAGAGCTCACGAGCGGTCCTCGGGAAGTAGATTTGGTTCATCCTCGTCCTCTCTTCCCAGTTGGCGAGACGAAGCGTCCCGTTTTCGTCTCTCACCGCGATTGTTCGGTTCTGGAACCAAAAGAACGAAAAAGATTCATGCAAGCGTGATGCTTGGTGAATAACGTCAAATGGGTAGAGTGACAACTAAAGTCGTTGTCAATTCATTATTTTCAAGCATTTAATGTATAAAAAAGCTAAGATTATTTTCATGTAAAGCGGAAATTTTTGAGGCAATGAGACCATGAAAAACTTTAGTTTCAACTCCACGTCTTCTGCCTAAGGAAGATTTTTATAGTACATTTAAGAAAAAGGTAAAAATAGAATGGCAAAATAGGTATGTGGAGAGTGATAAAGGTAGATTCTTCAAAGACATCCACCCACAACTTAAAAGCGACACATGGTTCAAACATGCCGATTCTAACAAGAAATTCGTTCGAGCTATATGTAGAATGAGATGTAATCATGCTTTGTGTCCGTCGTACTTGGCCAGAGTAACTAGAAGCAATAACGAAGAAATTAATGATGACTCATGCGCCCATTGTGGTGGAGAAGGAACTATAGAGCACATTGTGATGCAGTGCGATCGGTACTCTGTCTCTAGAGATGTCTTGTTTGAGAAGTTGTATGTATTGCTGGAAACACCGTTTAATCATAAATGTATATTAAAGAAGGAAATGTAAATATTTTTCAATTATTGTTAGAATTTTTAGAAGAAAATAGTATTAAAATATAAATTTAGTCGATAATGTGATTAACACATAATTTTTATAGATACCTAACGTTTATGTGAATTATGTTTTGATTAAGGCTGAATTTTAAATACCATGCCAATAAAGAATTTAAATTTTTTTAAAAACACTCGAAATTTCAGCGTGCAGTTGGAAATATCATGGAGAGTTGTACAGAAAAACGCTGCAAATTATTACACAATGGTTTATTATTTTTCTATATAGATCACTCGTCTACAAAATCACCAACCATCCAATATGAAGGGGGAAAAAAAATCAAAAAAAAAAAATCAAAATCACCAACCATCGATTGCATTTTGGTCAGCTCTAATTTGAACGGAGATTAGGCCTCTTTTGCGATTCACACTCGTGTTTTGATTTATTATATATATATTTCAATATAAACCCTTAAATTTTCGTAGTGAGCGAACGGTTTGTCCTACAGAGCTCCGCGTGGTCTCAAAAAATTCTAAAAATTCTATAGAATCTTAAATTGAAGGAAAAACAATACCTTTATATCAAAATTAGTTGAGTTAGGGCGTTTTCAAAATTTCAAAATTGATTTTGGAACCCTTAGAAGTGACCTACATCAACCAAAAGCTTCGGGGCACAACTAGACCCCAAATGGAGCCTACATACCAAATTTCATCAAAATCGGTCAATGCTAAGTGGCAAAAGTGCCGCGTACGGCGGACGGACGGCAAAATTTTTATTCGATTTTTGGATTCTACGTACCTTGAAACGTAAACCATCAAATTTTGAGGGGGTGTTAAAATTTTTTTTCTTGGTCGATTCCAAAGGTTCATTATTGAAAATAATAAACCAAAATCATACCACTAGGAGAGGCGCTTAGCCAAATAAAGCCAGAATATCAGTTTTCTAGATATGTTGAAACTAATTGTCCCTTGTTAACTTGAAATTTCCTTTTTTTGGCACGTAGAATGAGGCTGGTACCGTTAAGCTAGCAATAGGTTTTCTAACACAGCAAATTGAATTGAACCCCCAGGTTAGCATCTACTGAACATAAGGAATTCAAAATTGCTGGATATTTAGGGAGTACTAGGATTGTTCCAACATGAACCACAGTCGAACAGAGAGCGACCGGCGCAGATTCACTAGCAGCAGTTCTATCAGGATAATGAGGAATTTCACCATGTCGGAATTTCCTATTTTTGACCCCAAAATCGGATTCAGCACCTCGAAAAACGCCCCTTTGTCAAACTTTCAGCCCGTAATTCACGAATAAACAAAACAGTGTAGAAAATATGAACGTTTAAAAAAACCGGGAAATGACGACAAACAGAAATAGTTTATGCACCGCCGCTTGAAGCGCTGAGATCATGAAATCTTCAGTCCTCAGATGCACCATTGCCAAGGAAGACAATGCCAATGAGTTCTGTTAAGTTGCCATCGAAAAGGAAACTTCTCCACCTGAAAACTCTTGCATAACATGTCCTTTCTAAAACGGATCTCCCATCGTTCACTTAGCCTCAACAACTCGCCATGAAATCCAATCTTCCTACGTTTCATCATCATTAAATTCTCTTAGCGAATTTTTGAAAAAATTAAACTATTGCAATGGTCTCAAAATGTTAGGAAATAAAATTCAATTATTGTAATTATTAATTCTGTAAGAATGTAAGAAAATTAAATACATCTGATATTCAAGAGCAACAAAAGCTTCAGTTTGAAACAAATGGCAAAAAGCATCAGTGCTGTTGAACTACCAACAGAGTTTGGATGGCGATTTAGAAGGCTGTGAACCGCAGTCCGAATTTTATCCAACTGCAAACCTCCTAATGGAACAAACCTATTATTGTGACATAAGTAGCTACCATGAAATTAACCAAAATCGAATTTAAACTGCACTGACCCTGTCGGTTTTTCCCAGGGAAATATCAGTGAAGACAAATTTCGTTTTGAACAGACCAACGAGTTTTTTGTCTTCGACTAGAACGTGGTCAATTTCCTTTCTCTCACTCAGTACTGGAGGCATCTGCAGGAGTTTGTCCGCTTTCTTCTCCGCGTCTTTAACAGCCTGGAATATAAAGAAGAATTTAAATTTTCACACTTCATAGACCAAAACTGGTAGTAGTGAAGAAGGCACTGTTGATTCTAGAGATGAAGGTCTAATCTTGCCCTTATCCTGGCAAGGTGTACTACAGTACACCTTCACTTTAGGCGCGATTTAAAAAGTCCTAGGTGGATTTATAAACTTCTAGCCAGGGTTGCCCTCTCTGGAGACTCCTTACTGAAGTGTTGGTAGCAATGTTGCGGCAAGAAACACGGGAAAATATCAATTTTATCAGTGATAACGGCAGTTGGTCAGCTGGGGGAGAGACATCATGGGCTACCGCCAAACACCGGTAAGTTTTTCACTTTTTTTCATAGTTTAGACTTGTTTTTAAGATCTGAGGATCGAGAGTTTCTCTATAAGAAACGTCTAAGAAAAAGTGTGTGAGTGTATATAGTGGCTTAGTATCGGCGAATTTGAAAGGCATGTAAAAAGTGTATCTCAGTACACCTTGCCAGGTTCCCGGTATGAGTGCTGGGGGTACTTCAGTTCTTCTTGAAAGGTTTCAAATAAACCTAAATAAGCCAAAATAAGTATTAAAATTTCCCCAAAAATACCTGAAATTATTCTAGAGATGAAAAGAAGGATTCTTTATCCAATGAAGTATCATCTTGGCTTTATCCTCAGCCTCAAAAGTTTAGCACTGGCTATTTGAGCTATATGTTCATGAGTTCATTTCATTTTGAACAATTTCTACGTGATATTTTAATTTATTTATTTTCTTTTTTTACAATACCTACTTACCATATTGTCTGAATTTTCAGGGAAGGTACTGGAAGTCCCGAGGAGAAAAACTATTAGCTCTCATCCCAAAACCAGGAATAGACTCTGACAACGAGGGAATTGACAACGAGACTGAGGATGAGAAACCTGAAGAAACGTTCGGACTTAGAATCTTATCTAGGGATATTTTAATACCAGTTATATTTGTCTAAAATGTTAAATACATTTTTGTTCATGCTATTTTATCAAATTTTAATTTTCAAACCCTCTTGTTGGCATTTATGGTAACCTGGCAAGGTGTCCTACAGTACACCTTCCCCAGGGAGAGTTACTTACCGGGAACCTGGCAAGGTGTACTTCAGTACATTTTTATTACAAAGGGTCGTAAAGGTAATAAAATTCACTCAGGTCATGTTCTTGGATGAATTTTTAGTGTCAGTGTAAGTTAAAGTTTCAAATTTTCAGGTTTTTTTTTTAGGAATTTCACTTATTTCTGTTTTTGCCAGGAAAAGTGCCTTGAATGAAACTTGAGGCTACGTTCAAAGCTTCAGACCATGAAAAATCATTCTTCATTAAAAGATGCGAATAAAAAGTTTTTTCAAGAAAATTCGAGGGCACCGGCACTTCTTCCTTTGAACGAAGTCAGAACTCACTTCTTCGAGTTGGGTTGTGGTCATGAATTTGTAAACAGTATCCTTCACCCTTTTTCCGTCTTTTTTCTTACGGAAAACCTTGTTCATGTCCTTCCTCGTCAGTTTCTTGAGGAGGCTCTGAACATCTTCTTCAAAGAACAGATTCGTACGTTCAGCGCCTGAAAATCGAAATGTAAGTGAACGATTGACAGTTGATTAAAACCGAGTACCTAGCAAACAATATTGAATGTTGTTAAGGTTTTCATTATGAACGGCAAAGAGAGGATAGAGAGCCAGTTTAACCCTGGAAAAGTAAAGTATTAGTTTCTACCAAGTTTTTCGTAAAGAGGTAGGTATTCTAGTCCGTACTATTATAGCGAGCCTCTAGGAGGGTTATGGGTGGGGTTCAATGTGCGTTCAAAATTCCAATTTCTCAAGTTGGTACCCAATGTAAGTAGTAGTTTGCATTCGGTTCTCGTGAATAAAGGCTGTATTCTAGCGTGTAATATGGACCGTCCAGAAGGGGCTCCTTCCATCGCTATGGATACGCCAGAGTTCTGCCCGAACGACGATTAGTTTTAAATACTAGTATCATATTTTCACCTCCCCAGATTCCAAAGAATCGAACACACAAATATTTTTCTTACCATCGATGCTGCTGAAACTACAAGCTGACTGTCGGCAAGGAAAACTCTGCAGAGCATTCGCTTCCACACTCCGGAAAAAAAGCAGAGTCCTTCTCAAACCGAGCATTTTCCACTTGAAAACACTTATGATTATTTGATGAACTATACCTTACGAAGCGCTGTACAGAAAAATTAGGAAGAAAATGGAAAATTCACAATGCGATACGACGAAGAAAATCAAATAAACAGAAACCCTGAGACTCTAACCTGCAAGATGTAACGCTAACGTTAACCCACACCCAGCCTGTAGGATCATGGACAACGAAGGATCATGGAGGAACTTGGCATCAAGGAGAAATCGTGGAGGACAATGGGGCGTGGCTTCGACAGTGTATCTATCAATCTGGAGTTGCGTACGAATTTAGGTACTACTACTATAAAATTCCTATAATGGGAATGGGGTAGGTATTTCTATCCTCATTATCTTTTCTGTAATCGGTAATTGGAAGCACCCATCGGGTACTTTCCCAAATCCCTATAACAAGAGTAATGATAAATGAGAAAATCATTAGGTACCATGAATCTATTTGGAATAAATAATTGTTTCTGACGGGACATCAAACTTCTGTCCTTACCTACCAACATGGAAGAGAGGACTTCTGTCATCTACCTACCAACATGGAAGAGAGGACTTCTGTCCACTACCTACCAACATGGAAGAGGACCCTCAAGAATGAAACATCATGGAAGCCGGGATGACTACTCCACCACGAGGGTTCCACAAATGTTCGGCCATCGAGCCGGCACTTGCTTCACGACGCTCAACGATGACGGCTGTTCCTTCCCGATTTCGTATGAAGAATAATATTGCAGCTTGGATCAATCTAATAACGGCTATACCAGTAATAAAACGGAGGTATGTGAAGTACGAATTTAATTACGATGTTCACTGTTTACCTAAATAACTCGATATGCATGCATTGGCTGGAAACGGGGTATTTCCATTCAGTCGAGATATGGCACGTTATTTCTCTATGCTTTTATTGACGGCACGATGTTGTAGGATTTTCATTGTGTGGAAAGATTAACTCTGAAAACGGTCGAGGAGTCCTATTTAATCAACGGTGAGAAATCCTTACAGTTTGGGCAACTTAAATGAAAAGTTGGGTCAGGTGATGGGGGGGCTCCTCGGTTCAAAACGGTCGCAATAAATCTCGAGTATGCATTTAGTACGGTGTTCCCCATGTTTTTAAATCGTTCCTATTAAGAAGCATTGGAATACGGTGTCGGGAGTTAATCTGGAAGCAAGAGAAATGTGTTATTGAAGTCTGGTGTAAAAACGGTTTTTTTGCTTAAAACGACAGTCATTCGGCTGTGAGGAACGTGTTTTTCGATGTCTTGTTTTTCGATGTGTGTGTGTTCACACATTCGATTATTTAAATCGATTCTTTGGTGTATCGATTTCGGTGGTTTGAATCGATTCACGTGATTACGTGATGAACAATGTGCTTGCATGAGAAAATATTCGAATCAACACAATCGAAAAGAGATGATGAAAAATACGGAGAGACAAACATCGATTCATTCATTCGATTTACTCGGTGATTCAAACATCCAATCCGGTGAAATTTGATCGGACGTTTGATGTGAAGGTAAACAAACGTTATTGTTTTTCTGTGTATGAATAAAACCGGATTCGGACGTCTTATTTTATTGATTGCTTTCAATTCAAGTTAGAGGCGAATAATAATGGTGCTGTTACATGCCTGTTCTTCACGAATCCATGTGAGATATTCGTCTTAAATGGATTCTTGATTTATTGGGTTATGTCCAGAAAACTGTGTTATTAACGACCGGAGCTTGAAGATGTTAACGCAATTGAGACTTTGCTGATTCATAACAGAAAGGTACGAATTATTTATGGCTTATTTCTTTTATTTTTTTAAAAAAAACGGATTGGTTGGTGTTTTTCTCATGCAAGTAAGACATTTAATGATGAAGATAATCCGGTGGTATAACACAAATGATGGTTGATAATCCGGTGGTTGAAGACAAAAATATGAGCGGCTTTATTGTCTAATTTAATCCGACGTGCATATCTCGACTGAACAAAGCCAAATGGTTTAAATGATGGTTTGTTCACGTGTTAGGGAAGGAACGAAAAGGTGGTTTATGAATGTAGTTGAGGAAGGTCATACATTATTAATTTTTGTTGATAAAATACGGTGAATAACGAATACGGTGATTAACGAATACGGTGATTAACGAATACGGTGAATAATAACGAAGTCAACAAATACGGAGTTTGATTAATTCAAGACAATATGTATGGGCCTTTGGCGAGGTGAAGTGGGCAAGTCAAATCCGGTGGTTTCAGGAGATTAAAGTAATCAATATAAGAGGTGGTTTAATCCGGCTAGAAACTAATTCGGTGTGTTTGGACGAATAATACATAGTTTATGGATGTCAGCGGGGTTGATCCTTAGGGACGCGTCGCTGGGGAACTAGATAGTTGGTGGCTCTGTTGCTTAAGCAAAGCGCGCTCGCTATGCGCACTCGAGTAGCGGGGCCTAATGTAATACCCCACAACTGAATCCCAATTACCTGTTTTTCTATAACATGTTACATTCAATTCTATGTACTTATGTGATAAGACGTGAACAAATCCATCAGAGTTATTTTATATTAGTATTAACCCGGTTGGAGTGGTTTTCTTTTAAGGTGAAAAATTGACTAATGAAGACAGGTGAAAAATTGACTAGTGAAGACAGGTTAAAAATTGACTAATGAAGACGGTGGAAGTTGATATACCTATGGTATGGAATAATGAATGAGAAGTACGGTGTAATGCATAGTCAATTTAACATTGTGTAGTACGGAGTGAATAATTACCTGGTTCAAAACGGTGTGAAAGAATGGTTGAGTAATACGGTGTAATACGGAAGTTTTTTTATGAGTTCAATTTTGTTGCCTACAGAAAACCATGAACAACGGAGAGATGCAAAGAGTAATTGACAAGGAGATCAGGAAAAGGGAGCTGGTTCTCAGGTTGAGGCTTGAAGCCGAGTACGCTCTTAGGCTTGCGGAGGTCGAAATTGAAAAGGTTGCGCAGGGGTCCATATTGAAACTGGTCAGCATTGCCTCTAGCATTCTTAAACCAGTGTCTTAAACCGGAAACTGAGGCAATGGAGGTGGCGAATTTGGATCCTGCCAACGATGGTCAAGATTCCCAAGCAGAGGAGGTACCAGTGGTTGTAGCAGTGCCCAGCACTGAAAAACTGATGTGTCCTGTGGCGAGAAAGCCAAGGAAGAAATGTATGACTGAAAATTGTTGAGTCATACAAACTCCCGGATTGAGATGTGGCAACAATCCACTAAAAGATGGCTCTGTCTCTGTTTGGAAGAGAAGAGTCATTCTGGAGAAGAATCTGGAGTCTGTAGAAGAGTGATTGAACAGTGCTGAGAGTGCTTTCCTAGTTAATCCGGAGGTATAATCCAATCAGGACTACACTGTCAAGGGGATATTCCACATGAAAAGTTTGGTGATGGTATATCTCATGTCCAATTTGGAGCTTGGTCTCCAACGATTGATCAATGATGTTGATGATCCTCTCAAAGCTCTCGATATGATTGAGAGAGCTGTAGATCCTACCCAGGCAAAAGAGCTGAGCATGAGCTGCAGATTGTGTTCATGAACCTTCGATTTGACTCAACTGCTGAGTTTGTTCTTGAGTTTCAAAACTGGTTTAAGTAACTCGAAGGAATCCGGAGATGTCCTGTAGCTGAACTGACAGATAAGGCAATCCGGAGAAACCTTATCAACGTCATCTCGGAAGAGTGTCCAAGAAGTGTAGAGGACGCTCTCCAAGAAGGCTCTCAGATGAAGGTGGCCAATATTTTCGATCGTATGTTTGCCATGTTCGATGTGATGGCTGAGAATAATAGACGTGAAAATGCAAGAGGAAAGGCTCTGATTGCTTTGATAAGAACCAAAGTATTGAAGAAAAGGAAGGCAAACCGGTAGGAGAAAGGTCCTCCTTTATCCAAAAAGTCCATAGTAATCTGTTACAAATGTGGAATACAGGAAAATATGAAGAGCAATTGTACAAATTCGGATAAGATGTGCTATAATTGTGGAAATTGTGAACAATCACTTGTCCACACAATGCAAAGAACGGCTTTCAGATTTACTCTTCAGAAAAATAAGGCGTCAAGCAGAATGTATGTGTGTCCTCGACGGACAGAATAATTTAATTCACATTCTGAAGGATATTGAATTGTTCGATCGGAAAGTAGTCACTCTCAAGGCACTTCTGTTCAAAGTCGCCCGAAGAATTAGAATCCTACACAAAATCGACTAAGGAGAGGAGTTTTCTCTAGTCATGCCAGGATGAATGTGGAGGATTCTAGAGATCGGTTTCCAGAGGCTTGGTGGTTTTTATTATGAATCCGGAGAATAGTTGATGATGATTATGAATCCGGAGACTTGGTGGTTATTATTGTTAATCCGGAGAATCGGTGGTGACTATTATGAATCTGGAGAACAGGTTGTGATTCTTATGAATCTTGAGAAGAGGTTATGATTATTATGAATCCGGAGAAAAGGTTATGATTATTATGAATCCGGAAACTTGGTGGTGCATTAGATTACAAATCAGAAGATTTGGTGATTATTGCGAATCCGGAGACTTGGCGGTGATTGTGGCAACAACATGTGAAGACGAACATAGGTACCCTTACAGCAATAAATACGTTGGGTTCCTGATTGTCACTTCACTTTGACTATGTGTTCGTTAAATTGAAGTTTATATTAATTCATTGGATTTGGTTGCAGTAGTTTTGAGAAAACAAACTGTTCTAAGAAAAAGCCGGTGATGTGATTTTGTTTTTCGATGTTCAGTATTGTTAAATGTTTGGTGAGCCTAATGTGGTAAACCGTTTGTTGGTTCACAAAGAACAAAACTACTAAAACCCGGTTTATTAACAGTCTTCTTCATTTTTGTGACAAGATAATGGTGAGAAAGATATATGTTGTGGAATACGCCACAGATTTTAATAAGCCGGTGGACAAAGTTAGTAAGGATTTTTTTTGAATATCTAGATGCACCATGGAACAATGAGTTAATACGTTGAATACGGATCTTGTCTGAAACGGCAAGGCATGGAAGAATGAGTTAATATGTTAAATACGGATCTTGTCTGAAGAGGCAAGTTAGTACTCAAAGAAAGGTGAGCTATTGCTCTGAGCTGGAAGATAGATGCACGTATGATTTAATGAACCCGGATTTAATATGCAGAAATTATTGGTCAAATATCGATGGTTTATTATTGAATAAACCTGGTCTATGACGGTTTGTAAGGTTGTAAGTATCGATTATTTCAATATCATTCTCGTTGATGTTGAATGTACTGAGCAGAATGTACTTTCCAACAACTACATCGAAGATGTGCAGTTGAAAGTGGTGAATGGTTTAGAGGGGAGTCTCAAACTGAAGATGGTCAAAACAATTGAGACTTCACTACTGAGGAACAGAATGGATGTATAAGTTCAATTTTACATGAAGAAATGCTTATGGATTTGTAAGCCTGCGTGCTTATTCTATGTGCTTATCAAATGGGATGCCAGAATTGAGTACAAGTCCCAACGCTGTCACCAATTTGTAAGCCCACTTGTCCAGGTAAAGTTGACAAATGAATTTAGTTACCTGGCCCAAGTAGCACTGAGTAGATTCCTGAAGGGAATCTAACTTGTGTTTGACTGTGAAATGGGGGAGTCGAAAAGACCGAAACAACTTAAATCTACGTTAATTTTAGGATAATATAGGGTAATTACCTGTGAAGTATGGTAGCTCTTCGAAGGTGTTGACTCCTGGGTTGATAAAACTAATAATAAATGATGCTGTGAAACCTGAAGGGTGTTTGATTCTACCTCGGACCTCCAAGCGTGTCCCGTGCCAGAAGGGCGTGTCCTGCGTGTCCTCTGTGTCACTCGTGTCTTCGTGTTCGAGACACGACTAACCCAGTTGACCACGAGGTTGTGTCTTTTCTCTGAAATTGTGTCCTAAGGACACGACCTGATGGGTCTGTAACACAATAAAGAAATGACGAAATTTGTATTAGTTATTTTACCCCTAGTTGCTGATACTGATCTGATGCAGGGTGAACTCAAAGATAACCACAGAATTGGAGTAAAATACCAGGAAATAAGTTTATTATACAAGTTGAAGTGTTATGGTTTGACTCTACAAAGTTACACAGGCCTGAAGGGCGTAGTTTCTGAGATTACAAAACAATGAATTGGACAGTTTTAAAATAAAATGAAATGGGTTAAACAATTATCTTTCTTACAAGCAAAACCTTCAGTGTCCTTTCTCTTTACAATTTCCACGCCGTGTCTTTACCGTGTTTTCGTGTCTTAACAATTTTACAATCTGATTCCTTTCTCGTTTCCGTTTACAAATCTTTACTGTACCAAATTTCAATCGATTTACTAATTTCTACACTGTTCTCTTTATCACCTGCCTAATTATTTTGGCCAAAATATATTAGGTTAAATTTGTCTGTGCACTCACGTGTTGGGCCCGAAGGTAACCTCGACGGTCTTGATGCTGATGGTTTGAAGGGTTGATGTCTCGAAGAGTCCAGGGAATTTACTACCACTGACTGTTTAAAGACAAAAGATGGGGTGACTTTCAGCCGGAACTTAATCGTCGCGCTTTTGGGGGAAGAACGTTCGGCCGGAACCTACTTGTTCGAGCTCTCAGGACGGTGTGATGGCCGACGTGGCCGGCCCGGTCTAGAACGTTTCCCCCTCCTCTCAGTCACGTGATCCACGGCCTCCTGTAGCCCCCAGGCTGCCATCCGGCTCTGTTTCGCAGCCCCTTGCTGCTGCTGTGGACACAAACAGCTGATGTCCTTCTTTGGTTTCGTGGTTGACTCAGGGCTCGGACGCCTCAGATGGAGTTCGGCGTCCTCATCGTAGGGGGGCGGACCACGCCCCCGTAGAGCTGGCCCGGATTACCCCTCCACAGTCCTTCGCCGCAGGTGGCTCTGTGGGGGCGGCATCTTGGGGTTCAGGAAGGGGGGTTTATTGTCTTGCCCCAGCCCCGTCACTCTGGTGTCATTCGTGAGCGGGGCTCACATCCCTCGCCCCCCCGGGAGCCAGGGTCATCAAAGATGACACTGGGTATCGGCAGTGGGTCTGAGGGATGCGCCTTCCTGAAGGCCAGCTCGTAGGCGTGGCGCCTGCAGCCGCGGCAGTTGGCAGGGTCCCTCTTCAGTCGGTGGTCGGAGTCGCATGCGGGTACTTCCTTGCCCTGGCGGTGGAGCGTCCTTAATCGTTGCCAGAATTCCTTGCATGCCTGGCAGCGGAAGGTGAAAAGGCGTGCCGTCACCCTCCCGCATACCAGACAGGCCAACGTCCGCTTCTTAAGTTTTCGGGTGAGGCGGACCATCAGACTGTGTCGGGTCGCGATGGAACTTTCGTCACTCAGCAACCGCTGAGGCTCCGGGCACGGTTCCGGGAACCACTCCGCATCCTCCTCGCCGTCGGACTTGGGTGACTCGGAGCGTGATGGCGGTGTGGCCGATCGGGGCCGCGTGGTCTTCGCTGGCTTTGTCTGATTCGGGGATACAGTCCCTGGAGTGGCTGGCCGATCACCGGACGGGGTGATGGGCGAAAAGGCTGGTCCGAGGGGGGACGACATCAACTCCGGAGCAACTGCGTCGGTGGTTCTCGCCGCGGGTGACTCCACGGCAGGCTGCTCCGTAGGCACAGGGTTCGTGGTCTGCGCCGCGGGTGACTCCGACGGCCCCTGTGCCGTGATGTCGTTCAGCGCATCCCAGGCAGCTTGCCTATCGCTATCCAAGGCCTCTCGTTCGTCATGCCAGTCGGACTGGAGGTCCAGAAGGGCATCGCGCTCCTCAGCGATTCGTTGGTAGATAGGAATCCACTGGGCCAACTCGAGGATTCCCTTTAGTGCAGCCTGGCCACTCGCCAACCGGACCGCCGTCAACTCCGAGCATGTGGCGTACCTTAGCAGACTGGCCACCTCCTCCAATCTCTCCAACGGGTTTCCCGCAGGCAAGGCCGTGTTAACTTGTCTATCCGGCAGGGACCGAAGCTGCTCCGCGGTTCTCTCCGCTCTCTCCCGCACCTGTCGACTCAAGGGATCCGGGACCAATGGACCATCCTTCCACTCCTTCTGTCGCCCTGACATCCTACAACAAACACAAACACCCTATGTGTCATCCTGACTGGGAACTGCTCGAGAATCATTTACCTCATTTTTGTGGGCCATTTACAATCAGGCAGGTAATCATAAACTCCAATTCGGCTTGACCAACCAATGTATGTCAAGTCGAATTAATAGTCAAAGTTAAAATTGGGTAACCTGAGGGGTTCAACTGAAATTTTTGTGACTTGATGAGTCCTACTGAAATTTGTTGACCTGAAGGGTCGGAATTGTCTTTGTCTGATGACACAGGCCAATCCCCAGTGTGTCTGAGGCGTGTCCCGTGTCACCGTGTGTCTCGCGTGTCTCGTGTGTCAGTCTTTTCCCAAGGTTAATCCCCTAGGTGCTGGGCACGACGCGCGCTTTTTCACGGAGCTTTGAGGAAGACGGGTCGTGGGTCTCTTGCGCAGCCGCGACAAGATGCTGTCCGGTGACTCCAATTCCGAAGATTCAATAGTTAGTCGACGGAAGGGTTCACTTCTGACCTCCTCCTCTGGACTCTTTTTTGGGATGTTCCTCTTATCCGCTTCGATCAGCGGAGTATCTTGGTGTTCAGGACTCGTTCCTTCCTGCAATCGTGTTCCCGTGTCCTCGAAACACGGAGGACACGACGTGTCTCGTGTTCCCTTTGGCGTGTTACTCGTACTAATTTTGTGTTGTTGTGTTTCAGGATCTTTTACGAGCTTCGACGTCGACGGTAAGACCTTCAACGGCTCCGACGACGGACGTGCAATATCACTCAGGAACTTTTCCATTTGCATAATTTGTGTATGAAATTTATGCAACAATTTCTGAGTGGCTTTCTTCTCTCGATGATACTTGTTTTTTCGAACTTTCGACAATGTGGGTTCGCGCTGGTGAACAGCGGCTAGTCTGGGTGGTTCGATTTGGATTCGGGTTTCATCGGGTGCGATGGTTACTGAAGTGCTTCCTCGGGAAGGACTGCCTGACCTCACCATGTCCTCCTCGTCACTATCGTCCGAAGTTTCGTTTGGCGTATTAAATGATGTGCCACTTGACGACGTACACGGAGTACTGCCTGGGGTCCCATACAATGTTCCGCTTCTAGTGGACCTCGTGTCTTGGTGTGTCTCCATCGGCAAGTCTGATCCTGCATTTTCATGTGTCCGTGGTGGTTCGTTCCTGCTCCTCCGAGGCACGTTCCACCCGTGTCTCTCCGAATCGGCTTCGTCGTCCACATTGGGTTCAATGGTAAACGCTTTGGTCCATTCTTCAAGGGTCCAACACCATTTAGTATTGTTGTCATGGTCCTTTCTTGAGGTGACGTAGTCTCCTCCTGGGTCTCCTACTTGCGGTCGGGGCGGAGCCCACTCTGCGTTGGGGGGCGTGTCCTCCCGCCGCTCTGTGCCTGTGTTTTCGAGTGCTTCGGCGCTCGTCAAAATGGGCGGGGCGCTTGGTTCGTCCGTAGGCGTGTCCCGTCGCTCCATTTGATGTTCCTTTAGATGTAGTAGGGGGCGTTCTGGAAGGGGCGTGTCTCTCGCCTCGTGGTGTTCCTCTTCTTGTGTTTTTGGCACGACGTTTCTGGGCGTGTCCTCGATACTTCTTACCAACATACGTGCTGGGAAGCTGGCTGTTGATAACACAGGGGTGCTAGGGAGGAGGGGACCTGTGCCATATTCATGGTCATCGTCATCAGGTTCGCTCAACTCCCCCCCCTGGGCCCTCAACACCATGCCTCCATGGTGATGTCGTTTCCGCGCCTCCGAAGAGTTCGCGTGTGTCCTGTCACCTTTCGGAAGTTGGAATCCCATGGTTGGTCCTGTCATGAGAGTTATCGGTATTTTACGTAGGACATCCAGCCCTAGAAGGTCTAGCGTAGCACTTCTTCTGGCGAAAACAAGGAACGTGTGGTCGAACGTATGTCCGTCAATTTGTGCTCGGATATTCTGTTGACCTGCGAAGCACAAAGCCGATCCATCTGCTCCCCATGCTACGGCATCAGTCGGGTGTAATGGTATTCCGGATACTGGTCGAGCCAAAACTGAAAGGGCTGCTCCGGTGTCTACTACCATTTCGCGCTCTTCCATCCCTAATTTAACCTTAATGCGCATCGTTCTTGACAAGGGTGCCTCGACAGCAGGGATGTGTGGTTCTACAGGCGGTTGTTTGTACCGCGCGATCTCCATTACGTGCGTCGGTTCCTGGGTTGGTTGTGACACGGGTAAGAGTTTTTTCTTACGGAAGCAGTCCACCTCGAGATGTTCTCTCTCTCCGCAAAAATTACAGTAGATTGTCTTCTGTGGACTCATTGGGCAATCCACCGGGAAATGGGTTCTGTCCGCGCAGAACATGCAAGGGAAACGAGGAGTTGGTTTCTCCTCCCTCCTACGTTCCTCGGGAAGGTAGTTTCGTTGTCCCTCTTCTGCGTATTTCTCGTACTTCCTTGGTGGTTTGTCCTTTCGGGGACACCGCGCCGCAAAATGCTCAAAACTGCCACAGTTGTAACAGCGATTTCCATTATTAATCGCGGCTAAGTCCCATCTTTCTTCCACTTCCACCGTGTCTCCAAGTGTCTCCTCCAGGTCCTCAGCTCTCTGGAGTGCTTCGTTGATGTTAATTGGTCGGTTTGAGATGAGGTGAACGCTGATGTTCTTTCCGACTCCTCGAACGAATGCGTCGAGCGTTTTTCTTTCCACCCATGCGCTCCTCTCGTGTCTTCTGAGACGGTCTCCTTCCTCTCGTACCGCACAACGTGCCAGGCCGCGCGCTCTGTCGGCAAACTGCCTCAAAGTTTCGGACGGATTACGTTTGATTGTCCATAGTTGAGCTGCGGCTTGTTGTGGGTTTTCTCTTTGGAACCAGGTCATCATGTTTGCCTTCACAATGGTATAGACGTTATCAGCGTCTAGCGTGTCATCGCGATCGATTAAGTACTGCTTGGCCGTGCCTCGTGTCTTGGTCCTCAACAGCCGATATTTCTGCTGTTCCGTCAGATTTGCTGTGATAAGGTCGAAATTCGCGAAAAATGAAACGACACTTAACGCGCCTACCACATCTGGGTCCCAAGGCTCGATTTCCGCCATAACAGCTCGCGGTAAGTCATTTTGTTCGTTTGTGTGAGAGGTGGTCGTGAATCTTTGTAAGAGAAGATTCATTTCTCTCATTGTCTGGGTCATAGTTTCCACGACTTCTAGTCCCACCGTAGGTTTTGCCTGTGGTGCCTCGACATCAGTGTCGCTGACATCCACGTCATCGATCGGAATTGTATGATCGTGTTTGCGTGTCCTTGGTGAAAAGACGTTAGTCGGTGTTTTCGTCATGTCTTTGTGTGTAAACATTTGGATTTCAACAAGAAATATGTGAAACGGGATAAAATGCCCACGTTTCGTCAAAAATGCAATAAAATGGAATATAAACAAAAATAGAAATTTCTCGAAGCTTTTCCCAGATTTACAATAGTCGGATGCACATCCTACCTATTAGTTCACCTGATCAGCTTTTGGAAATTTAATTGTTGTTCGGTTGAATTTAATTTCACAGTAAACACGTGGCTCACGAATAATATTTTATTTGTGTGAGTTCGTCGCAAGGCTAACTCGCGATCAATCCCACTTGCTGCCACCAATTTGTAAGCCTGCGTGCTTATTCTATGTGCTTATCAAATGGGATGCCAGAATTGAGTACAAGTCCCAACGCTGTCACCAATTTGTAAGCCCACTTGTCCAGGTAAAGTTGACAAATGAATTTAGTTACCTGGCCCAAGTAGCACTGAGTAGATTCCTGAAGGGAATCTAACTTGTGTTTGACTGTGAAATGGGGGAGTCGAAAAGACCGAAACAACTTAAATCTACGTTAATTTTAGGATAATATAGGGTAATTACCTGTGAAGTATGGTAGCTCTTCGAAGGTGTTGACTCCTGGGTTGATAAAACTAATAATAAATGATGCTGTGAAACCTGAAGGGTGTTTGATTCTACCTCGGACCTCCAAGCGTGTCCCGTGCCAGAAGGGCGTGTCCTGCGTGTCCTCTGTGTCACTCGTGTCTTCGTGTTCGAGACACGACTAACCCAGTTGACCACGAGGTTGTGTCTTTTCTCTGAAATTGTGTCCTAAGGACACGACCTGATGGGTCTGTAACACAATAAAGAAATGACGAAATTTGTATTAGTTATTTTACCCCTAGTTGCTGATACTGATCTGATGCAGGGTGAACTCAAAGATAACCACAGAATTGGAGTAAAATACCAGGAAATAAGTTTATTATACAAGTTGAAGTGTTATGGTTTGACTCTACAAAGTTACACAGGCCTGAAGGGCGTAGTTTCTGAGATTACAAAACAATGAATTGGACAGTTTTAAAATAAAATGAAATGGGTTAAACAATTATCTTTCTTACAAGCAAAACCTTCAGTGTCCTTTCTCTTTACAATTTCCACGCCGTGTCTTTACCGTGTTTTCGTGTCTTAACAATTTTACAATCTGATTCCTTTCTCGTTTCCGTTTACAAATCTTTACTGTACCAAATTTCAATCGATTTACTAATTTCTACACTGTTCTCTTTATCACCTGCCTAATTATTTTGGCCAAAATATATTAGGTTAAATTTGTCTGTGCACTCACGTGTTGGGCCCGAAGGTAACCTCGACGGTCTTGATGCTGATGGTTTGAAGGGTTGATGTCTCGAAGAGTCCAGGGAATTTACTACCACTGACTGTTTAAAGACAAAAGATGGGGTGACTTTCAGCCGGAACTTAATCGTCGCGCTTTTGGGGGAAGAACGTTCGGCCGGAACCTACTTGTTCGAGCTCTCAGGACGGTGTGATGGCCGACGTGGCCGGCCCGGTCTAGAACGTTTCCCCCTCCTCTCAGTCACGTGATCCACGGCCTCCTGTAGCCCCCAGGCTGCCATCCGGCTCTGTTTCGCAGCCCCTTGCTGCTGCTGTGGACACAAACAGCTGATGTCCTTCTTTGGTTTCGTGGTTGACTCAGGGCTCGGACGCCTCAGATGGAGTTCGGCGTCCTCATCGTAGGGGGGCGGACCACGCCCCCGTAGAGCTGGCCCGGATTACCCCTCCACAGTCCTTCGCCGCAGGTGGCTCTGTGGGGGCGGCATCTTGGGGTTCAGGAAGGGGGGTTTATTGTCTTGCCCCAGCCCCGTCACTCTGGTGTCATTCGTGAGCGGGGCTCACAGATTGCAAGTACATACTTTTAAGAATTAAAAGTAGGTGTATGTAATTAGTTGGTTATGGCCAATTGCAGCTTGCTAACTGGCCTAGGCTGTGCAAAAGTTATTAAACTTAGTGGTACTTGAATTCGAAGTATTCCTACTTGTTGGGATCACTCAAACCGGTGTTCACATGGAGCCCAATCGAAATTGGTATGTAGTAAGGTGACGTACATCAAAGACGATGACGTAAGAGGACGTCGGGTTCTTGACTTTAATAAACTTGGCTTTACTACTAAGCTTTGTTGCGTTATAAAAAAAAAGAACCCTTAAATCTGCTGATATTAAGTCTAAGCTTGACTTAGATCAAAGTCAGCATGATACAAGCCGGAGAAAACCTGTATTGCTTAATTTTTTTTAAACCAGATATATAATTTTTGTATTGTTTAATTTTTTTTAAACCGGATATATATTTTTTTTGTATTGTTTAATTCTTTTAAACCGGATATATATATTTTTTGTATTGTTTAATTCTTTTAAACCGGATACAAAATGGAAACTTTCTATAAGATGAAGGAAAGGAATCTAATCCGGAGGACATTTTCTTCAAAAGCCGGTGACTACATAAGGAAAAGATTGTATTCCAGAGATTCCTTCATGATGTTTTGAAACACTTCACTGTGTTTGTGAAGTTTGAGGGCTGTACCTATGTGTAGGTACTATACGACTTTCCTAGAAAATGGTTTATTGAAGGTAGAGTGGAAGGTGGTAGAGTGGAAGGATTCGAATTTTAATCTACTCACCAAATTTACTTATTTTATTTACTTATTTTTTCGAATTTTAATCTAATCACCAAATTTACTTATTTTACTTTATTTTTTACTTGTATTTCCTGAGTTATGAGCTATCTCATTGATATTATGTTGTTATTGTATCGGTAGCAGCTGATATCTTTGGCATGGTCTCAGTAGTGTTCATTATGGTAAGTGAATTCTCGATAACTAATCTGGTAAAAATATGTAGTTGATAGAGATTCAGAGGGGAGAAATAATGAACAAGCCGGTGACATGTGAAAGCATCATAATGTATCAGGAGGAGTTGTGCATAATATCTCATTGATCTTATGTTGAAAAAGTTCGACCTTGATAGTCACAAAATTATTTCTACTCCTATGTTAGAATACGGAGATTCAGAGGGGAGAAAGAACGAACAAGCCGGTTACACAAGTTCTCTTCCTTATGAATCGACACATTAATAGGTAGTATGTGTTTTAGAAATTACTGGAACAAATCTCATACTCATAATTCGAGAGGAATCCAAGCCGGCGATTCGTTTAAAAGTGTACGATTCTCATTTAAAAGTGTCTGGTAGATTCTCTCATGTATATGTATTTCAGAAACATCAGGATGGACGCATTCAAATCGAATGGATACTGACGGATTATCCTTACTAAACTGTTAATGAAAAATAGATTTGAAAAGTTCAGAGACTTGACGATTTTTAACCACTAATCAACCTGTTGTTCTGATTTATAGTTTCCTTTTAGATTGTGTCGACTAAAATGTCACAAACTGGAGCTGTTGGAGAGATATTGTTCTTTCGAAGCAGCGTAATGTCAGGCTGGAGCTGGGCTGGTGTTGACTCAGAAAGGAATAATCTGAAGTCAGCAATGTCAGTTCGACATAGCACCTTTCAGGCGCCAGTGTGGCTCTGACTTGACATCGCTCTTCCGATTCGTTGTTCTTTTCTTTCAGAAAATCTTCTGGATGACATCCACTGGTGCCGGACGTCAGTTTGGAGGGGAGTGACGGGACATCAAACTTCTGTCCTTACCTACCAACATGGAAGAGAGGACTTCTGTCATCTACCTACCAACATGGAAGAGAGGACTTCTGTCCACTACCTACCAACATGGAAGAGGACCCTCAAGAATGAAACATCATGGAAGCCGGGATGACTACTCCACCACGAGGGTTCCACAAATGTTCGGCCATCGAGCCGGCACTTGCTTCACGACGCTCAACGATGACGGCTGTTCCTTCCCGATTTCGTATGAAGAATAATATTGCAGCTTGGATCAATCTAATAACGGCTATACCAGTAATAAAACGGAGGTATGTGAAGTACGAATTTAATTACGATGTTCACTGTTTACCTAAATAACTCGATAGTTTCATATCATTCCCATAACAGGAATGCCAATGTTAATTGCAATTACTTTCTTTCTAAATTAATGGTAATATTGAAATTGAAATTACTCTATAATAAATTTACTGAGTATAAACATAATAAACACTTGAATAGACCACGGCTTCTTGTCCACATCCAACCGTCTCAACAAAAATTGTTGACTTTTTTAGGAGTACTGAAAAATTACAACTATTAAAGTTATTTCTAATAGTATGTCGAGCAAAAATGCCAGTAGGTAGTTCATATTTCATAAATCCCGCCATTTTTTGTGTAGCACAAGCGGTTTTAGCGCACCTATCGGATATAACTCGAAGATCCGTTAGTAACGGACCGTTACCTTCACATTGGTTATCTCTAGATCTAGCGCGAACAAGGTTATTTTACCCGTACTCCTAATTTTCTATCGTTCAGTGAATTTATTTGAATTTTCCATCTCAATTTTCAATCTGTCTCCGTCCTCCAGAAAAGTAAACTTTGCAGCTTACTTTGGTAGTATTTCACTCAAACTGAAAGGAATCATTGGCAGCCATTTGAGGAAGTAGGTAGCGCGAAATGACGTCGGCGTTGTACTTGGAGCATTTTCTTGACAGTAAGTTTTGTTTGGAATTTTCTCAAGTTTCACTAATTTTTCGTTCGAATCGTAACTCATTCAGTATAAACAAGCACACAATGAACCGACATGGAACAAAATTCATTCAATTATGTAATCTGTAACTAGAAAAATCATGAAGCTTCGACGACCGTATTTCCAAGTTATCTTTCTTTACCTTGCAAATCATAACATCAACTCTTTCAACGAGTTTTTGATCAAATTAGTTGTAATTTAGGTACTATTTACAAATATTGTGACGAGTCCAGTGTTGAATTCATATTTCGGCTCTCTTTGGGAATCCAGATTGACATTTTCTGAGCTAAAAAATATTCTGCTCCAACCATCCAAAATCACATATTAAACACATCCATAACATTCCTATCGAGTGGTGAGTTTAATTTTATTCACGTTCACTAGTCCAGGTAACTCACGACAAAATAGACTTTAACCAATAAGACTTTAGTCAATAATCACGGAAAAATCAGCCAGATAGGTAAAGTTTTTCGAGTCTTATTTGTGTCCCAAAGCAGAATTCGATGCTACTACTTTGATTTGTGAAATTTTTTTAGTTGGTGTAGCTGTTTAATATACCTAGGTGTTTGAACTTGACCGCTACGCACTTTTCAGCCAATTTGGGAAAAATTGCCAATTTTTGATGCCCGATTGTGCCCTAACGGCTGGACCGATTTTGAAGTGAAGGGTTGCAATTTTCAAAAATGCCCCAGTAGGTAGGTAGTAGATACCTCAGGTTGGTAGGTAAAAAAACAAAAAATAAATAAATAGTGACAATGGCAAAGCTGTGATCTTTGCAGATGAACGATCTATACAGGAAAATAATAATCCTTTGTGAAATAATTTCCAGCGTTTTTTAGTCCGAACGGCTTTTTTGGTCTATTTGCCTGGGCTACACTCAATAGGGGTATTCATGGTCTGATTCGATCGTCGAATCGTCGTAAACTCGAGGGTCTCATGAGGCTCCCACATTTTCCCCCGTCGAATTGTGCGTAGCGCTCTTCAATCTGTGTCAAAAGAACCGCATGTTCATTAATTTCCTTTTAGTTAAAAAATGAGAATATCCCAGAGGTTCCTAATAAAATCCTTTAACAAAGTTCCTAGTACATGAACGAAAAAATCTACGGCTAGAATTAAAAAAGGATCATGCATCAGACTTCTGAATAGTAGGTACCTTCCGATGGGGAGTCTTGTCTCAAAGAAAAACCCTTGCTACTTCCGTCACACAATTTTGAAAGCATTTTGGTCCTTAACTCATGGCCGAAACATATTCGATGCTAGAAAGGAGAATGTGCTATGCTGCTATGTGCTTTAATGCCAGCAAGCAACATTTCCACTTCTCCAGCAGACCATCAGATGGTTGCGTTTTTCCTTAGCCGCTTGGGTGGCTCAGCTCCACTCATTAAATTTTAATCAAGAAAAAAACCCACTTCGAACAGAATAAAAACGAAATAAACGAACGGAGAAACGGAATAAAAAACAAAAAAAAAATGTGTTTTTAAAAGAAAAACTCAAAATGAAAGGACGAGAAGATCTGTTTGCTGATGTTTTGATAGTTGCTTCGCACAACTGCCGCTAGCACTAGGATCACATTTTGCAATGAGGAATTTCACCGAATTCTGTTTGCATTTTTCCTGAATAGTTAATGGTGTGGGATAGATGAAAATCGGGCTGATTTCGGAAAATAAGTCTCCTGTTATTTTTGGGAGACAATCAAAATTTTTGATTTCAAAACTAACCGGGAAAACAGACGTGAAGCGGGAACGCTCGCTGATTGGGCTGTTCGGATCGCCGTCTTCTCCCAGTGTTGCCCATTGGGACGACGAAATCGTGTTTTCTAAGAGAAAAGTTATCAAACAAAAACGGGAAACCTAATTTTCCCCATCTTGCTTTTTCTATTTTTTTCTTCAGTTTTTCGATTTCGAACTTTACTGTTTCGTGAAATTTTGCATCTGGGGACTATAGATTTCTCGATCTCAGCGCTTCAAGCGGCCATAAATGAACTATTCCAGGATGACGTCATTTTCCCAGTTTTTTTAAACATTCGTATTTTTTACACTGTTTTGTTTATTCGTAAATGAGGAATTTCACCGATTTCTGTTTGCATTTTTCCTGAATAGTTAATGGTGTGGGATAGATGAAAATCGGGCTGATTTCGGAAAATAAGTCTCCTGTTATTTTTGAGAGACAATCAAAATTTTTAATTTCAAAACTAACCGGGAAAACGGACGTGAAGCGGGAACGCTCGCTGATTGGGCTGTTCGGACCGCCGTCTCCTACCAGTGTTGCCCATTGGGACGACGAAATCGTGTTTTCCAAGAGAAAAGTTATCAAACCTCTAGGAACAGGTGACTATCTGGGGGAACCCTTTCAGTGTCGCCCGCTGTTGTCGGGAGGCAAATTTATCGTCACCCGCGAACTCCGAGCTTTGTGAAGAGGTTCCACGGGCCCGTTAGTGGTTGCCAAAAACTCCCTGTTAGAGAGTAATAAATTAGTCTAGTAATAATATAGTAATAAATTAGAGTAGTAAATTAGAGAGTAATATTGCGAGCAATTTCTACCCAAAAGAACACCCGAGACCAGTGTCAAATTTAATTTTTATTTATTTTTTATTTTTGCAGCACGATTTAATTTACTAATGGTTTATCTAACTAACAAATTATTGAATGACTGTTCTTATCTTATAATAATACATTTTGCGTTTTTGAGGTTTGGAGCATTTGCCGGTAGAGCTTCAAAGGAACTTCAAGTTGATGCAAGAGTTGGACACCCGCGCTCAAGCCGTCATGAGACAGATAGACGCCATGGCTGACGAATTCATGGGCAGCGTCAAGAATATGAACTCTGATCGAAAGAAAGAAGTAAATTATTTATCATTAAACCTGATTATCAAGAGCCGAAGTACCCATATTTTTACTTCATGAAAAATACAATACTTTAATGCATACGTTTGAAAAACTCGTCTAACCATTGCTTAACTATGTAATTTATGCAAATGACGTAATATTCGTAATTTCGGTTATTTGTTTTGAAGGTTATGACGAAAATCCAACAGCAATTCAACAAGGCGAAGGAGTATGGGGATGACAAAGTCCAGCTTGCCATACAAACTTACGAATTGGTGAGTACCTATGCTTTTTTAAATGAGTACCTATCCCTATGGAATGCTCATTATGTTGATTTTGTAAGCATTGAAGAATCAATTTGCTCTAAAGTAAAAGTAAAGTAATCAACCATTACAGGTTGGATTTTCGTCTGACTGCCATTCCTGGCGTCGCGAACGTCATCATGATTTCGCTCATGGCTTCCCATTGTCTCACCGTCCTGGGTTTTGACGGTGGGAGGGGGGGGGGCTGAGCCCGGGATGCACGAAAATACGCCCCCGCGGCTAGTCTTGAACACACGACTTCCCGTGACGTAGCTACCACGGTCACAGCTGACCCCCAATTTGTCCCATTGTCCATTTGACCCATCTAGTAGATGGTAAAGAACTCCGACAGTGCTCCGAAAGCCCCATCTCATCCCAATGGGTTGATTGGGCTTCGGAGGGCATTGGGGCCCTTGACTACCAGAACTTACACGCCGTCCAAGTGGCAACACTGCCAACAACGGTACGATTCCCTATTGCCGTGCCTGTCGGAGTGGAAATGAACACCTGTATCTTGTAGTGCAGCAGTGTCCAGCAGAGTCATGGGGGCTGCATTCTACGTCATGATGTCGTTGCCAAGCAGATAGCAGGTGCTTTGTCATCTAGCGGCTGGGATGTTGAGAGGGAGAGATTGTACCACATGCCAAGTGACCAGGGTAAGAAGCCTGACATTGTTGCCGTCAAGCCCGACAGGTCCTGCATTATCCTGGATGTCCAAGTTGTCAATGGCAGCTTGGACATGGAGCAGACTTGGTGGGCTAAGATAAGGAAATATGACACGAATGATTTACAGCAAGCGGTATCAGAGCTGAAAGGAGTGGCACCCAACAACATCAGGGTGATGGCTGCAACATTGTCATGGCGCGGGGTGTGGTGTGGGAAAACTGCCACGGCGTTGCGCGAGTTGGGCATCTCGGTAGGCGTACTCCGTGGTATCACCACCCGCGTCCTGCTAGGCTCATATCTGAATTGGTGGTATTTCTATACAGGTACTTCCCTTCATCCTTCTCTCCCTCCCCCACCTTCCTCATCATCCCTCATCCCTAGGGCCGGCGTCGGGTGAGTCCTGGGCGTGGGTGAGTCCTCCCCATAATATTTGATTCATTTATTTATTTTCATTTATGGCGTGCCCCCTCCGTCACAAAAGACATTTTGTCTTTGAGGGGAGTTAATTTGAAAAAAAAGTCAAAGAGCTTGGAATAGAGAAATAGAGTGTACCATGGAGGCGGCAGAAGGAATTTGAGACTCCGCCTCCAGGCGGATAGGATCAGGATAATGAAGCCTGGAGCCCTTTTCCAGAATACCTTCTTTGTTCGGATCTTTCATCAGCCTGGCTTTTCTCATACCCACTGCTTGTGGATACCATTGGAAAACAGCTTGACTTTGGTGGCCTGTACTCTCTTTCTTTTGAGGTCTCTTTATACTAATAGAGGCTACGCACCCCGAACCGAAGTCAGTACCTCTTTTGTTAAGATCAGTGAATTTTCACGCTCTGATCCTCGTTCTACGATATAGTGACCAAATGATACCTTTCTAGATCACTAGAAGTGATCGTATCTATCGCATGGTGTTCAATCGATTCTCTTCCACAATGTTTAGCATTCTACGGAAGTCATGATGTTCTGTAAGAATTCCTGTCGTCAGCATAATAGTTTTGCAGCTTTTAGAAGTCAACCTACTTGAATACCGTTGCACGTTTGACAAGAGGCTGAGTCTGTTGACACCAGCTCTTGTGGTCTATCTATTCTAGCCAGTCTATCTATTTTTGAAATCTGCGTAACAATTGATGGTTTTCATGGTGTCCTCTGGAATTTGTCAGACCAATTTTGGTTCCTCCTCAACTGTTCTACTTCCTTCAGAACTTTCCATTGTCTTTGGTGATATGCTCCATCTATTTCCTATTTTAAGCTATGTACTCGTATTAGAGGCAACAGTAACAATATACATCTAAAATGTTATGACATATTATAGGTCGACAAACACATCAGGCGGCTGGATTCTGATTTGGCGAGGTTCGAATCAGAGATTCAAGACAAAGCACTCACATCCTCTCGAGCGCAAGAAGAACAAACTACGGCAACGCAAAAACGTAAGTGATATTTTGGTACAGCTCTCCATTTTCTAAAAAGTCGCAGTATTCCAAATCGCAGAGAGGATTTGGCAGTTTCTTTCCACTTCTCACTACTTTTGTTTGTATTATTTTCAGGTGGTCGAAAAAAGAATAAAGAGAAAGAAAAGAAGAAGAAAGGAGCTTCCGAGGATGAAGAAGTGGCGGTAAAAACTGCCAAGAAGAAGAAAAAGGGTTAGAATCCGTTTTCTTCTACTTTTGTTTGTCTGTGTGTGAGATAGTTTTTTTTCTCAAAATTAATGGTATCAAAACGGGGGTATATGGGGCTATTTTGGGGGGTATTTAGTTGTGGCTAGAATTCTTCTAGACTTCTTGCTATTTTGGCCAAAGTTTCGAGCTTGAGAAGTGATTATCTCAACTAACTGTTATCTGTATCGTTAGCATCAATGCAATGATTGTTGAACCCATCTCCAACTCCAATTAGGTGAAATATCTTAATAGCTCTTGATTTCCCTAAAGTATTGATTAACTGGGTCTTTATGTGTCTACTTATTACAGTTGGAGGCAAAGGTGATAAAACCAGCAGCGACAAAACCTCCGGGGGTCTGTCGTCGGGCGACTCTCCTCTGCCGGGTCTACCTCTTCCTGGTAGTGAAGTCCTGGACATGCCTGTCGATCCCAACGAGCCCACGTACTGCCTCTGCCACCAAGTCTCCTACGGTGAGATGATTGGTTGCGACAACCCAGACGTAAGTACACCATGGAATATTCTTGTATTTACTTTGCGTTTCACAGTATTCCAAGATTTTTAGATGAAAATGCTATGCACATCCAGGAAGTAAGTTTTTCTTACTTGGGGGGGGGGGGGGGGGCTGAGAAGGGGCTACCAAGCGTCGGTTCGTATGATATTAGACTAACCCGCAACGAGGAAGAAATGGCGACTGACTGAGACCCCCATATGGCCGATACCACCAACAAAATCTTTACTAGGCGGTATCCGACGAGGAGGCGCCAACTCCCGCTAGGGCCACTGGTGGTAAAATAGTTTCTCGTGCGTCCAATAGAGTGCTCTGATGAATGACTTAGGTACCACAGCAAGTAATATTACAATAATATTAGTAATAAAAAAAACAGAGTGCTGGTTATTGAAAACTAAGACCAACTCTGATATTGAAAAAAAGGAGTGCCGGTTTTTGGAAACAGACCAATTCTTTGGGAGTGAAGAAAGACTCAGAAAAAAAAAGTGCCGGTCCTTGGAAACAGGGACTGATTCTTTGGAAACAAAGAACAACTATCAAAAAATTAAATTAATAAGTAAATTTCAAAAAAATAAATAAGAGTGGCGGTTGTCCGACAACGAGAACTGTCAAAATTTTGTATTTTAAAAAAATAATGAAATAAAATTCAAAAATTATAAAAGTGTATTCTAGCAATTTTCGTATATAGGTAATATGTTAGCCTATTGTAAATATTTTCTGAGGTGTAATAATTTTTTCCTGTCCAACACAAATGTATCATAATGTATTATGAAAAAAATCATAATAACCATAATAATCATAATCATAATCATTCATAATATATTTTATAGTATATATACTTAAGGCTGAATGTAACAATTTTACGACGCCAATAAAAATTTTTTTAAAAAGTAATATTACAGTGTGATTGATAACCTTCAAAATTTAATGTATCTCCAATAAATCAACTCCATAATGAAAATATCTTCGACCGAAAATAAACCTCACTCATCACGTCACTTTCATAATCAGAAGAATCATTCAACATCATAATTGGATTTTCAAAAAACTTCTGAATTCTCGAAAGATTGTTGTCATTCAAACTCGAGAAGTGAGGAGCGGGAGAAAAAAGTGCAATGCGCTTGCGCCGGACTCTACTCTCGCTGAAATCTGGAGTAGGTTTGGACGACCCTGGACTGCCTCTCCGAACGGCAAATCTCTCATCCGGGACTACACTGGTCCTCTCCGAACGGCCAAAAGTGGGCGTGGTCAACCCTGGACTGCCTCACCGAACACACCCTTAACCCTGCACTTGGCAAAAGTACACCATGGCGATTCTTAACAATTTTCCCTCCTAAAGTGTACTTTAGGCCATCCAAAAACATGGTAAATTGTCAAATCATCCAAAATATTCAAATTTGAGCAGGTTTTCAACACATGTGGTACAATAAGTACGTATATCGTACACTGCCGAGTCACCGATGAATGAAAATTGTTATTAAATAAAATATATTTCGTTTTATTTTAATTAGAACAAAATTGGAAGAGAAAAAAATAATCTATAAAATAAAATAATAGAAGAATCGCTAGTAATTATACTTTCTTACTTGCACCAATTACCTAGATAAAGTAGTACAGAAGTGAATGTACAGAAATACAACTATGCAGTCTCAATCGAAGACGTAACGAGTTTATCTAGAATTTGGCAGTTTTCCTAAGGCAATTTGTTTAAATTTTTCCCTTGGCCTTTAAAGTGTACCCTTGGCCCTCTAAATACATGATAAAACTGAAAAAGCTTCTATAACGAACAGAAAATACGTATGGTATATTAACGTTGCGAAGTATAGGGTTAAATGAGCGTATTATGCACAGTAGGTAATATGGCTGAAGTGATTGGATTTTGGGATTTTAAACTTTAAAAAAGGAGGTTATTTCCTACGACTTTGTATCCAAGTCTTGGGAGACCCGTGACGGGGTGCTTGCTTCTTCGTTTTTCAATAGTTATTCACTCCTCCTGAAATCTGAATAGAAGATCACGAATAATCGACAACATAAGTAATCATGATTATTTGAATTTTTTTTTCCAGTGCCCCATCGAGTGGTTCCACTTCGCCTGCGTCTCTCTGACAACGAAGCCCAAAGGAAAATGGTTCTGCCCGAAGTGTTCTGCCGACCGAAAGAAAAAGTAACACAAGTTACAAATCCATTTCACTTACATGTACCTTGTAAACAAGGCGGGTAAACATCCGCATACACCTTGTTTATTGTTAATATTATCTTCGCGTTCAGAACTTTGAAGGGCACGTACAGTTAAGCGCTTCTTAGTTCTGAGCGGCCCCTGCCTACGTATAACTCAATTTCTTTGTCTCACTGAGTTTATTATGGAATCGTATCATTCTTGTTCGATTCTGTAGGCGATGCTCCATGTACGAGTCAATCGTTTTAGGTTCAGTTGATTGTACCCCTACATCGTACACGTTCCTTTGAGAGTCTCTCAATATTGATTATTCCCGCTGAATCTGAAATGGATGAATTACATTTAAACCGCTCTTCAAACGTCATTAAGAATTTAATTCTTTACAATGTTGACGTCGTTTATAAACTTACGCATATTTTATTTCTTTCACCAAATGGTCCTTCGTTACGTCTACTTGCTCATTCTATATTATTCACTGGTTTCATCACCTTCATGTTTACCACTGTTGTACAGGAAACCACCTCGTTATGAGTATTTTCAGCTGTAAGTTCATCAGCGATGAATATTTCCGAATAAATACGTCGTATTATTTTGAATTTCTTCACTACCTATCTTTTGTCGCATACACTAGTAGGTTCAAGGTATGTTTTTTCAATCTTCCTCTTCTTTTATGTGTAAATTCATTCATCATTTGATATTCAATAAATTTTGATTTTATAATTGTGTTTATTTATTATACAAATTACCCATCTACTTTCATTCGGGTTGTTTTCATAAATTGATAAATTATTGGAGATTTCTATTAATGTAAATAGATTGATATTTATTAAGTGATGCTGTGAAGCGGTAGTGATTTATTAATTAACTCCTTCAAAATTGATCCAGATTAACTTCTTGACCGATAGGGATGTCTCCATTGATTTTCTACTAAGGATTCCTGGCGTATGTAAACTACCAAGTGGTCAGATTGGCCTCAGAGTGCGCATTTCGTGAAGAATTCCTCAAATAGTAGGTTTTAACTTTACTGGAAGAAAAGTTTATTCAACTGGATAGCTGAAGCATTACGTATACGAATATTAAGTGAGTCTCGGTCGCTGTTCGTTCCGGATTAGTATTTCCCTAAATTACTGGGGCTCAAACTTTAAAAGTTGTTGGTACTACCTAAATTTGAAATTTTAAAGGATTTTCGAAATTCATTAGTGCAGCAGTCTAGAGAATTGAAGAACTAAAATATTGCCGCTGGAATCATTAAAACCGAACAATAATTTCCAGGTAAAAACCTAACTAAATAAACGGATGATTCCAGCGGCTGTCTTGTCGAAAATTTTAAAGTTTGATGGCCTGCAATTTAGGGAAATACTAACGAGGAACGAACGGCGACCGACTGAGACCCCCTTAATATCCCTTTAATCTTGTGATCTTCTTAGCTATAGTCTACCTCGTCACACATGATCTTAATAATACTATATTAGGTAAGTGTGACGAGCCGTCACAGCAAGTCATGTCCACACTGCCACCGGCCATCCCGAAGCTGAGGTTGAGGAGAACGCTTCCATGCAGCGACGACAGCATGGAAGTAGAGGTCCAGACTGAACCACCAGGCGGCAGCACCAGACGGGCGAGCGCCGGGAAGTGACTGAGTGGGAGGGGATCCAGAGAGGGGGGCACGACTGGGAGCGACGCCATTACCAATTGCCAGTCGTGTCTTGATCGAGCCACTCGCCACAACCTTTTGTATTAGAGCCCACCCTGCGTTGAAGCCGTGTTCCGGGTCGAAGGAAACGGTGTACCGAGTCAGTGAGAACATTGAGAAGTGAAAGTGATTTGCCAGTTTGTAATTAGAGCCACCCGATTGAACATTCAGCAACAGCAGATTTGATCATTAGAGACTATTGGTGAACGATACGCCCTCCCGAAGTACTCTGGACAAAGAAGCTGGACAACCCTCGCAGCCCCAACGGACCTCCCAACGGATTCTCCCTTAAACAAAGATATACCGGTAACCTTAAAATCAATTGTAATTAGTTTATTTGTTCCTCCTAGGTTTTTGTTCCTACTTTTCTTGTCATTGTCTATAGGACCTTTTGCTTTCTTGAATCGAGTCGTGTTCCGGGTCACCACGTGGTCACGGACTTGGAGGTTATCCCCCTCAGGGCCCTCAGATCTATATTCATTACTTATTCTATCTGAAAGGGTATCTTAGTCCCTAAGTACTGATTATTCTTTATTACAACTTTATTGAACATTTACTTGAAAATTATACAAAGTTATATTTCGTTGCATAACTGTGGTTGTTATCACTCATACTCACCCGATCAATTTCCTGGTGCAAATTTGAAACAATAATTAGTAACTTACCTGAAAATACTTACCTGAAGAGGAGTAGTTGGAGTCGAAGTAGAGTCACCAAAGTACCTAAAGAGCTTAACTCACTTACCTTGGTCTTGCAGAATCCCGGAGAACCTGAAACAAAAAGATAAAGTTAAATCAATAATAATATTCAAATTATTACACAATAACGAAACAGGTAATAGAGATATTTCAGAACATACTTACCAGAGTAATAGTGACGAAAGTAGACATCTTTCAGTAATCTCTAAGGAGATACCTATTCGACGCTACCAACGCCATCCAGTTCCGACTCATCCCAGCTACCTGTAGAAGTAACGGTAAGTGAAACCAAGTTCACCTAGTCATAAGCCCAGAGGCATTGTAGTGGTTAATTTTTCAAAAGCCAAACAAATTTCTCGGCCATTGCTGTGCGTAAAAATTCACCATTACAATTTGGTGGCACGCGGTGTGATTTTTGGTAGGTTTCGACTATCACGAACCTTCAGTTCGGCCCTGCGCTTGACTAGTATAGGACCGCCCAGGAGATTGATCAGAGTATTGTAGGAACATCATCTTGTTGATTGAATCCACATTGCTAGAAATATTGTCCTTTTGTATAGTACACTTGAAGAAAAATTACGATCGTAAAGACGTTGTTTTTGTTATAAAAACAAGGAATACGGCCGTAGACATAAAACCACCCGTGAGCGGAGGAAAAGTGTGAGAGCGAGCGTGCGAGAGATCAGGTTGTTCCCGCGGCGTTTTCCGTTGAGATTCGGGCGGACCGTCGCGTGCCGGGTCCTCACTGTTCGGACGATCCGGGTCGATCTTCTCGTAGGTTCCAGAAAGTTCTAGACCAGACTGTGTCGGGACGACTCTCGAGCGGGTCACCAGGTTTCGGGTCAGCGATCCGCAACACCGGTTTCGAGTCGGCGGGTCGCGAACGTAAACACGTTCAAGAACCGTTGTTCCTGAATCAAAGGAACGACTCGAAACGAACTGCGCCGAAACTCGGACAAGTACAAAAACTTGTTCCTGGATCGGAACAGCCCTGCCCCGGGTCGCGTATCGGTTCGGAACCACTGTTCCGGGTCGGTGAACGGTTACGAAACATTCGTTCTCACACGATTGTAGAACCTAGACCAACGACGAAACTGAACGGTTTCGTAAGAAATAAATCCCGATCTGTGACAAAGTGAACTATATTTTGTTTATATAGATACTACTGTGCGTACCGTTTTTGTTTTTTTTTGAAATTATCTACCATGGCTGAAGGAGGAGACGCTGCAACCATATCCTTCGAAATGATGGAGGCTGTTACCGCTGCCATGGCGCAGATGGGAAACTTCTTCGCCTCACAAAAGGGAGTCCCGAAACCCGAAGAGCAGGGTGCCGGACTTCCAAGATCATTATTCATGGAGGTGGACGTATGGAATCCCGACGAAGTTGGATGCATCTCGGCGCAGCAATTCTTTTCAGAGGTGGAGCAGGCTACCGTCACCCTAACGCAGGAGCAAAGGGTACAATTTCTAAGAGCGCGGCTAAAAGGGGGAGTCAAGAGGTTCCTATCGGAAGCCACAGGTGAAACACCCTACGACCACCTGAAAGCGCGCATCCTCCGATGGTACGGGAGGGAGAACCCCGAACAAGCCAATATCAAGTTATGGACAACCAAGCGTCTAGTTGGAGAGCCCTTCCGGAAATATGCAGAGCGCCTGATGAAACTGGCGGCATGTGCGGTCGAAGCGGAGGAGAACCTTCCTCCGGAGCAGCGACCAGAATGGGTACGACAAAAGACCCTACGAGCCTTCGTCCGGGGGGTGGATAAGGAAGTCAGCCTGTTCCTCCGAGGAGGAACGATCGAGACCCTAGAAGAGGCGGTCGAAAAAGCCGAGGAGTGGGAGGAAATCGACCGAGAGGAACGGGAACCCGAACTCAGATGGGACGTGGCTGGGATCTTGAACCAAGAACCAAAGAAATGTTATGGATGTGGGGAGGTGGGGCATTTTGCTGCCAGATGCCCAAAACGAAGCAACTCCGGTGGAAACAGAGCGTCGCCGAGACACTCGGCGCAGGGAGGGGGATTACCAAGGAGATACCCCCTCTGGAAACCGAAGCCACCGAGACCCTGTTGCTTCTGTGGCAACGCGAACCACTTCCCAGCCGATTGCCCTCGCTTGGCTGTCAACTATGATTTTTGTGACTGGTGCGGCGCTGAGGATCATATTGAGGCTGACTGCGCCGACATGAAGAAGGTATTGGCAACCGCACCATACCGCGCAGCGGTCTCAGCGCCTGCGGCGGCAATTACTGCCCCGACAACCGACCCACCGGAAGAAGAAACAAGAGGAGACGAGCTGGTCGCGTTCCAGACAACGGTGACCTTCACAGACAGACCAATAATCTCCGTTCCAGTAAAATTGGCAAACATGGACTGCCGCATGGTACTGGATACCGGCGCCGCTGTATCGGCGCTGTCTGGACCCATCCCCGGAGTGAAACTCCAACCGACCAAAGCCGAATTATGGGGAGCGGACGGACAGCGGCTACCGCTCTGTGGAAAACAGAAAGCTTCAGTGGAAATTGGGCCACTGCGAACCGAGCACGAATTCCTCATCTTCGATAGACCAGACTCCGGCCTGAATTTGCTGGGACTAGACCTCCTCCGAAAATTTCCGATCAGTATCCGGACTGACACAGGGGCAATAGAAATGGATCACCCCGGAACTGGGGAACGCTTAATCGTCGGGGAAATGATCCGGGACCCCGACACCCTGAAGAGCCTGGAACGGCTGTCGACCGACTGGCGGGCGGAGGGGTCTGGAACAGAAGCGAACAGGGTCCGGCAAGTAGCGACGTGTGAACCGGAAGACGTTCCCTTGAAGACTCCGGGGACACCCAACGACGAACATCCTACCAGGCACGAGGAGTCCATCCGCACCAACAGCCAAGAGTATCGTCCGGCCAAGAAGTGGGAAGGAGCTGCAGGTCCTGACCAATTGCAACAACCGGAGCGCGGCCGAACGGCCAGTGTAGTGGGTCCCGAGCAAGCACAACCTCAAAAATGTCTGGAGGAGAACTGCGGTCCATCGGGCGGACCAACGGGGACTGAAGATGCTCCGCCGCTTTCTGGTGATGCCCATGTTGAGGCGGTGCCGACAGCGACCGGACAGCCGTGCCCTGAGCCGGGTCCTGAGCAAGCGCAGCCTCAAGAATGTCTGGAGGAGAATTACGGTCCATCGGGCGGACCAACGGGGATTGAAGATGCCCCGCCGCTCCCTGGCGATGCCCCTGTTGAGATGGTGCCGCCAGCGACCAGACAACCATACCCTGAGCCGGGTCCTGAACAAGCGCAACCTCGAGAATGCCTGGAGGAGAATTGCGGTCCATCGGGCGGACCAACAGGGACTGAAGAGGTCCCGCCGCTCCATGATGATGCCCACGTTGGGATGGTGCCGCCTGCGACCGGACAGCCATGCCCTGCGGGTCGCATGCCGCGGAACCCTGAAGAGGAGCCGATCCACGAGGAGCCAACTGGCAAGGCTGCTAACGGCGGAGAAATGGGTGGTGCGACGGAAATCGGAGTCGATGGTGTCCCGTGGATCGTTGTCTGCCGGTGGGCAGGAGCTTTGCGGTGGATCTGGCGGTCGCGAAGACGGAAAATCGGTCGACGACGGCGCCGATTGTGGCCCTGGAGTGGGAGAAGGGCGTACGCAAGTCGGGCGGCGGTTCCGCCGGACAAAGGAAAAAGATGTTGGAAGGGACCATGGACCGAAAAAGGAAAGCCCACGGACTACAAAATGGACGACTCGTTGAGGGTGGCAACGCGTTACCACCGGAGCAGGCTGAAACCTGCGTTCCTTAATGACGTACGGGATAAGGCCACGACCCTTGATCCCGTGACCGAGGTGCGGACCGTTGCTACCGAAGGGGACCCGGAAGGAAGGATGGATGATGGGCCAAAGTGGATAGACCTGGACGATAGAGGAGCACTTGCGAATGCAGAACCGGGAACAACCGTGCGACCGATGGAAGGATCGGAACCAGGGATGGCGAGTCAAGCCGAAGCTGACACCAGCAAACCCCAGGCCGCGATCCAGCCGGTCGAACCGGAACACACCCTACAACGAAGGCCATGACTGGACTACGTACAAGTGCATCGGGTCGACCTAGGTCTGGAGCTGTGAGATTAACCTGTAAATAGAATTTGAGTTTTAATTAATAATGTATACATAAATAAATAATAAATGTCAATGTTAATAAAGAAAATTGAAAATAGACTTACCTGGGAGAGTTTATCCGAGTACCTGTGATCCACGCTGGGAGAGGGGAGCCACGATGATGATTGGGCCATTTTGGACTGAGTAGGGGGACGGTCCGGGTTCAGACGGCGACCGCCAGACGATGAGTCATGAATCCGCACGGAACTTCCGGGTGGGCTGGGGAACAACCTGAGCGGGGAGGAAAGAGGGAGAGAGAGCAGAAATTTTGGTCAGCAATTACATGGTGGTGACTACGGCCCTATTCTGTTTCAGGAGGAACGGTGTTAGGCTGCCATGGCTACGCCAGGGCCAGAGGAACAGATAGGACAGGTAGGGGAGAGCGCCGAGGAACACCAACAGACAGTGGAAGTCATCTTCATCATAGGGGAAGCTGCTAAGTTGCTGAAGGGACGACCGCGACAGCTGGCTATCCTCACGGAATGTATGACGCAGCTGGCAAATTGCATTCGAATCCCTGTGGTGCAGCCGAATCCGGGCCCGCCAACAACAGATCGTAACGTGGCGATGCTAAAGTATCAACTACAGGCCTTGCAGCAGAGACTTAGCATGGAGGAGGACGAGGACGAGATGTGGGAACGGAGCGAATCTCGCCAGCTCAAAAGACCACCAACTGGAGCCACTACTGCGCCAGAAATATCGGATGGAGAGTCAGGAATGGAATGCGGGATCAGTGGAAAGAACAAACAGGAGGCTGAGGAGGAGAAGTCGCCACCATTCTCACCGCTGACCCCGAGGAACCAAACAGCGACACAGGAGCCGGCGCAGAGGCTGATATTGAGTGACTGCCCGGTCTGCGGGAAAACTGATCGCGTCATAACGGGCTTTCGTTGCCAGAGCTGCAAGACCTTTTGGAACCGCCTCGTGGCCAAGTGTCGGAAATTCCCCATGGGCCATCCCGACCACCCGTTACCATGCAAGCTGAAGGAGCATCGACAAGTTCGACCCGCGGATTGTGCAGGATGCCGCCGCTGGCGCTACGAACAAGCACTGATCGAATCACGACCAAGCCTGCCGTTGCCTTTACCGCCAGTGACCCCCGAGGGAAAGAAGAAAGCCGATGAGGGCATCGGCCTTCGGAGAAAGGAGGAGTGTGACGAGCCGTCACAGCAAGTCATGTCCACACTGCCACCGGCCATCCCGAAGCTGAGGTTGAGGAGAACGCTTCCATGCAGCGACGACAGCATGGAAGTAGAGGTCCAGACTGAACCACCAGGCGGCAGCACCAGACGGGCGAGCGCCGGGAAGTGACTGAGTGGGAGGGGATCCAGAGAGGGGGGCACGACTGGGAGCGACGCCATTACCAATTGCCAGTCGTGTCTTGATCGAGCCACTCGCCACAACCTTTTGTATTAGAGCCCACCCTGCGTTGAAGCCGTGTTCCGGGTCGAAGGAAACGGTGTACCGAGTCAGTGAGAACATTGAGAAGTGAAAGTGATTTGCCAGTTTGTAATTAGAGCCACCCGATTGAACATTCAGCAACAGCAGATTTGATCATTAGAGACTATTGGTGAACGATACGCCCTCCCGAAGTACTCTGGACAAAGAAGCTGGACAACCCTCGCAGCCCCAACGGACCTCCCAACGGATTCTCCCTTAAACAAAGATATACCGGTAACCTTAAAATCAATTGTAATTAGTTTATTTGTTCCTCCTAGGTTTTTGTTCCTATTTTTCTTGTCATTGTCTATAGGACCTTTTGCTTTCTTGAATCGAGTCGTGTTCCGGGTCACCACGTGGTCACGGACTTGGAGGTTATCCCCCTCAGGGCCCTCAGATCTATATTCATTACTTATTCTATCTGAAAGGGTATCTTAGTCCCTAAGTACTGATTATTCTTTATTACAACTTTATTGAACATTTACTTGAAAATTATACAAAGTTATATTTCGTTGCATAACTGTGGTTGTTATCACTCATACTCACCCGATCAATTTCCTGGTGCAAATTTGAAACAATAATTAGTAACTTACCTGAAAATACTTACCTGAAGAGGAGTAGTTGGAGTCGAAGTAGAGTCACCAAAGTACCTAAAGAGCTTAACTCACTTACCTTGGTCTTGCAGAATCCCGGAGAACCTGAAACAAAAAGATAAAGTTAAATCAATAATAATATTCAAATTATTACACAATAACGAAACAGGTAATAGAGATATTTCAGAACATACTTACCAGAGTAATAGTGACGAAAGTAGACATCTTTCAGTAATCTCTAAGGAGATACCTATTCGACGCTACCAACGCCATCCAGTTCCGACTCATCCCAGCTACCTGTAGAAGTAACGGTAAGTGAAACCAAGTTCACCTAGTCATAAGCGCAGAGGCATTGTAGTGGTTAATTTTTCAAAAGCCAAACAAATTTCTCGGCCATTGCTGTGCGTAAAAATTCACCATTACAGTAAGTACAACCTGTAGGCACATATAACCGATTTTTTTTTTTTTAATTTTTTTTTTTAAAGAATCAACTCCCTTCAGCTCAAATTGCCGGTTCTAAGCAAAAAAAAATCGAGTTACTTAATACGAACGATTTTTTTTTAAAGTTCTGTTTTATCTATGATTCTAGAATGGTCTTAAAAAGCTTTATTAATGAAAAGATATCAACAGAAATAATTTATGATGTGTTGGATTTCTGGATAATCTCTGGGAAAAAGTTTCAAAATTAATAGGCAATTAGTTTTTTAAAGCTTGCTACAACAGATATTCGAAAAATTGTTAGGTGTAATACTCTTGGCCAACGATTTGATTTTTGAAACAGGTAGGTAATTGTGGAATAGGTACATAACATTTCATATTATGAAAATATAGGCTAGGGACTTCGAAAAAGTTGGAGTTCTTTGAAAAAATCCCTAAGATGCTATTTATTACTCAGCTGAAGGTTTGTTGCTCAGCATTTTATTACCTACCTACCTCCTTGAAATTTCACATGGGTACCGACCCACTCATCTAGGCAAAAAAAGAAACAAAATGGGAAGGAATGACCAATCCATTCAAAGTTGATGATTTTTATTTCCCATCTAGCAACATAATCCAATAGAACTAACCAGGAATAAATTGATGTAATTTATTAATCTACCTACCTCCCAAACCGTGAATTCCTACATGAATTTTCTTTCTTCCAAATCTTCAGTTCAACATTTTTATTGAAGACAAATAGCCGATTTCACCACCGTGAGTTACCGGAAATTGGTCATACGGTTTGTTTTGAAGGTGCCGCCATATTCAGGATTTTAATTATTCCGCCTTGTTTTCGTAGGTAGCGCTGTCATAGTTATAATGTTAACCTTTTGCGGTCGCGAGGCTGCGAAGGTGAACCAAGCGTTGTGGTCGTATGGCATGTGTCACATGTCAGCCGCCATTTGGTAGCCTGGACGAAGCTTTTTCTGGGATGATGAGTTAGCCTGGACGTAATGGTATTTACGTCGACATTGGAATTATCTAACACTCTTACAAATATTGTTTGTGTTCCAAATTGAGTCAAATTTTCCAAATTTCCCCGACTGATTTGTAATCTGGATAAATGACTGGATCCTATGATCAAATTAATTTTTTCGTAATTATTTTTAAAATATTACTATTTCACTCTTAAAAATGAGGTAAAATTTGGCACTCGCTTTTTTTAGTTTCTCAATGGACCATTTTCATAGGTTCTGATCGGCGGAATACTTTCATATTTTGATCAAATCGTGCTACCTACCTTTGATTCACGGTGCAAAAATTTCAACTACCTCAGCTCAATGGCTTGGGTAGAACATTATTTGGAATGCGACGGGTACACCAAGGTCAGGACCCGCATTTTCCATTTGGTCTGACAAGAGTACTTAGGGGTATTTATCCTTCAAACCATTATTATAAACTATGACAAATTGATTAAAGAGCATTGAATAAAGAGAATCTTCAAGTCCTGAAGGCTCAACTTCATCCCCATCTTCATCTTCATCGGGAATATCATCCTCGTCAAAGTCGTCATCTTCAAGAAGACTTAATAACTCGGCCTCAGTCCACAGGCGTTTCGCCATCGAGTATAAATAATAATAACTCGAGATAAAAGTAACTCGAGAAAATAAATATTTAGATAAAATAAGTCAAAATAATTGGATTGATTGAATAGAATAGGTAGCACAGTTGGAAAAGAGAAAAGAGTATGATCGCAACCAAAAAATTCCCAGCTGAAAATCCCTCCCACGAGTTCCCCGTTTGGCAATTCATATGGAGGGAGCGGAAAAAAGTTTGACGCCCGAATTATTGAAGCATTTCGTTGCCTAGGAATCTGAGATAGGTAAATACCGCCCAGAAATTATTTAGAAGTTCGTAGGAATAAGTAATTGAGGATAAAAGTGGTGGCATGTCTCACATGCCATACGACTAGATCGAGCTAACAACAAGTGCATGTGACACATGCCATACGACCACTAGCCACTCAACCTCGTCAATAGCTGACGTCCAGGCTAACAACGGTGGGCTGGCATGTCACACATGCCGTACGACCGCAAAAGGTTAAAGTACTTTCGATAAATATTTCGGAGTTTTCTCGTGAAATATATATTCAAGTTTTTACCAGTAATAATTTATTTATCACCAATTTTAGCTTGTATTTTGGGGTTTCTTGATAAATTCGACGTAGAAACGGGAAATTGTGTCATGCGGTTGGCTGCATTGGAATTTTGGTACCATTGCTTCACCGCCATATTGCTTTTAAAGCAAAGCCGTTTGTGTCGTGGAGGCCGGAACGTCGTGTTTATTTTTCCGTCCAATTATCGTGATTTTCGTGGAATATTTTCGTATTTCAGGATCTTCTGCTCATCGACACCAAAACTCCCGTCGATCCAAAGGAAAATAATTCGTCATGTCCGGAAGAAATGAATGCAGGATTTACGTCGGCAACTTACCCCCAGACATACGCACCAAGGACGTGCAAGATCTCTTCTACAAATTCGGCAAAGTTTCTTTCGTCGATTTGAAGAACCGTCGTGGACCGCCTTTCGCTTTTGTTGAATTTGATGACCCAAGGTATTCCGCCATCCTATTGGAAAAAAAATTAAATTTTGCAACAGTCCAATATGCCATTGAATGAGGCGTCATCGTGGATTCCACCGCCTTTGGATTCGTACTTATTTTTCGGGAATTGACTCGTTGCAGTATATCGGATTCATGAATCATTTTAGGGAATTTCGGATAGGCATGACCAAGGCAACGCCCATCCGATGCGTAATTTATTGGATTTTTTTCCTTGTAACCTTGAAGCGGCCATGTTGAATAGTAATGTTTTGAGCCACTTCCCTGTCAACATCCCAATTCATCATTTCCGATTTCCTAATGGTAGACCTTCACAAAGACATCGTTTTCATGAGTAGATCGCCCAATATTGTCAACATGCAATGAGTATACTATACTCTTAAAACTCAGTTTGTTTTCCATAATATTCTTTCACCGGTGTCAAACCGGCGTCATTGATTTTTACGTAAAATATTACGCATGCGCCTGAAAGCGTGATGGAGTCGCTCAAGCGCTTCCTTGGAAATCTAGTCAAAATTTATTTGAAAAACTCCTTGAAACGTTGAAATTTTAAAATTCCAATCTATTCTATTCCAGTTGTCTCTGGGGAACTTTCGTGAATTTTTGACTTAAAATTGGATTCAGTGTCCTTTACTACGCATTGCTGACGATTTTCGAGAAGAAAAAGCAGAGCTCTATTTTAATCAGCAGTAACCATAAAAAATTTATATCGTCGGGTCAGAGGTAAAAGTGAACAACTAACATTTGACAAATTTTTCAGGAGAGCCATCTGAAGTTTGGTAATTTTTGAAATCGGTCCACTACTGTGTTTTACTACATTCCTCGTCCAACATGTTTTTTTCATTTGTTAATACTATCATCTGTTCATAGGTGACATGATTTCGAATAATAATCTTAAATTGAAGTTATTCCAAAAAGTAAAGAGAAATTGGACTTGTTCATTTTTACCTGAACGAAATGAACCCTTGAGCATGCTTTTATTCTGGTAAAAGTTGTAGGTAAACTAGTCTAACCTGGACTATGACTGAAGCCCAAGTGTAAACCCGAAAACGCTTGCATACGAGTCTGCAACACATTGAAACATTTTCATGCTGATCTGGGAGCTCGATTTTCGACTCAGCTGATCTGGGAGATCGATTTTCGACTCAGCTGATCTGGGAGCTCGATTTTCGACTCAGCTGATCTGGGAGCTCGATTTTCGACTCAGCTGATCTGGGAGCTCGATTTTCGACTCAGCTGATCTGGGAGCTCAATTTTCGACTCAGCTGATTTGGGAGCTCGATTTTCGACTCAGCTGATCTGGGAGCTCAATTTTCGACTCAGCTGATTTGGTAATATCAAACTGTAAAGTACCTACCTACCTAACAACTTCACTTCTGATGGTCATAATCATCATTGTGGCGACTTGGGACAAATTTCGTTGCAACAAATTTCGTCGCATCAAATTTCGTGACGATTTTTTTTTAATGTGCCATATGAAAGACATGAAAATGTCAAAATGAACAACTCCCACTTGTACATTTTCATTTGAATAAATAATTGGCAAATTCACATTCAGTTTATAGTAAAAACGAACTAATGACATGTGTTCGTTTTTACCTGAACGAAATTAATCCGTGTTCAATCTTTTATTCTGGCAAAAATTGATAACTCCCACTTGTAAATTTTTAATTGAACGAATACTTTCCCCGTGCATGTACGTAAAAATGTACACATGACACTAGATAACTTTTACCAGACTGTGGAGTTGTTTTTTCCATAATTTTCATTCAGCTGAATCCGTATAAATGTCATTTGTTCACTGAAAACGTTACATGTTGTAAAGGTGAAAGTTTTTTTGCTATTTTTATCGAATTTATGAAATATTTCCTTATTTTAACCTATTTGGACGGCAGATAACGTTCCCTAGCACCGGAATAACCAAAAAAGTCATTTTCCGAAAAAATGTTACTTGTTCACTTTTACCTCTGACCCGACGATATTAAATCTCAAATTTTATGCCTGAATTTCTCAGTAATATTGTTCCTTGCTTCTAAGGTCTTCGTGAGTTCCTCTTCCACCAGTTCCCCCGTTTTCATCGCTCTCCATTTTCCTTCCCATAATCACACCAAAATCCAACTGCTTAGGTAAATATCAATGTAATTCACATTCTTCCCTGGATCTGCCGCATACTTATAAGGGCGGTGAATCAATCCTACTTCGATGAACGTTTTTTCTATCTATTTCTGTGTTATTGGTTCTGATTTTGCTCTTTTCTGTGTCTTACATGTAATGTGCATGTGTTTACATTATTTATATGAAAAATACTTGTTCATCTACAAAAACAAATTGTAACTACAACTCGTTATATCATTTATTTAGCGATTTGGCGAGAAGAGGAGATGGATGACGAAAATTCGTCCTGTGTCACGAATAAGTGGCGGAAAAAGTCGCCGCGCGAGGGATTTACAAAGGATTAAGGATTTGGATTACTCCACATTTCGGATTTAAGGATTTGGATTACTCCACATTTCGGATTTAAGGATTTGGATTACCCCTGATTTCGGATTAAACTGGAAGTTCCGGTTTACTCTTGAAAACAAAAAAAAGCCGCCGCAGTTTCCTTACACACAAAAAAGAACTCAAAACAATATTTTGGTTTTTTTTCTCTACACCGTACTGGATTTTTCGAAGGCACTCTGTGACGGGAACTTCCAACTCTTTTCCGGATCTCTGTGGATTTTGGATTTGTAAAACTCGGAAGGAATAGGACCAAAAAATCACGTCTCGGAAGGATTTTGGAATAAAAACAGACATTTTAAATCAAAACTATGAGGGAATACAAAAATCAAAATCAGGAGGTAAAAACACACAGGAAGGATTTTTGGATTGCGATTGGATGTGAAGGATGGATATGAGGATTTTGGGATCATTCGTATAATGGAATTTGGAAACTTTGGATTGGAAACCTTGGATTTTGGATGCCCAACAGCAGTAAGTCCAGTATTGAAAAATGCTTTTTTGTTTTCCGCCAAGTTATTATAACGTCCAATGGTACTATTTTTCGTTGTTGTTTTTTTAACTGAACCGTTTTTTGGTTTATTTTACTTTTTCTTCACCTTGAACGAACTGTTCTTGCGCCCCTCCTACAAGTATTTTTCGTTAATTCTAATTGCCCCGGAAACAAATTAACAGGTTTTTCTTAATATTTTGACTCGTGAAAATTCTCTTGGGATAGCACTTTTCCAGCGATTCGAACCAACTTCTTGGGGTTTTGACGTGGAAAAGTGTTTTCTTAAGAATTGCCAATGACCTTTGTACATAATCATCTCCCGAAATCGTATCTCTCCTACACGTCTACATTTCTTCAATTATCAATTTTGTAAGGGTTTATGGTAATTTTTTTCTATTTATTTTTGTATTGTTCAAAAACTCTGTTCAAAATTACGAGATTCAGGTGATATTCGTGTAAGGCATATTTATTTTTATGACCTTACAAGTTTCCATGTTGGGTGGGGGTCTTATAAATCACTCCTCTCCATCTACCTTATTAAAATGAAATAATTGAAGACACTGGAGAAACGACCCAGCTCCAATATTGTCGTTATTGAGTTCACACTGGTTTCAAACTCGTATATACTCGCTCCATCTAGTGGTGATGCAAGAAACTTCCAGAACGAAGTCTGTCCTGGGTTGTGAAAGGTAAGGGTGTTTCGATTGGTTCTCATGAAAGACCAGCAATCGAAGGTTCTAATTCTCTTAACGCTTCTAGGAGATAAATGTTACTGGATGATATGACTGAATTTTTATTTATTTACAAGTTCTTCCAGTCTGAGTGATGAGAAATGGTAGGTTACAGCAAACATTTCAAAAGAAGGAGGAATAGAGGTACCTTCCACCCCCACCACCTAATCAATTTGTAGTACCTCGGGCTGGCACTGAGCAGCACCACTGTTGCAACCTTTTATTTACTCATCAATGCTTGCCACACTCTTTGACCGTTTATGGGTTTGGGCCATACTGTTTGCACCCTCATCCCAAGCCAAAAATTTCAGTTTCCCTTCACACCCAGTAGCCTGTTCGCTATTGGCACAAATTATCGGCCAAGCAACCAAGGCCAGCGATGAAGTCAGTCAATAACAAAATTACTGTACAAAAATAAATACTAACAGTTTTGCTCTTTTACTTTCTTCGTGTCTTTGAAGTGCAAACTCAAATTAAACGAATGTTTGCTCACAAATTCGTACGTTGAAATTTCATCTTCCCCGAGCTTGCTGTTGATTCGAATTATCTATTTTGTTTTCTTCGTACATCATTTTTGGCTGATGCATATGGCCTTCATTGATAGAAAGAAACTTGATGTACTCTTCCACTTGTATTCGTACCAGCAGTTCAAAGATAACTTACGAATTGGGTGGAAGAGTTGAAGTCTCTTTTGAAAGAAGAATGGAAGAACTAACAGGCGGATTTGTGAGCTCACAAGTTGGGATGGAACAAGGTATCTTCCTCAGCATAGGTGCTCCATGTAGGTTTGCTGCTTTATTGATGATCCATTCAGGGGATACTAAAGCAACCTTTCCTATCTGGCTTCACATTTAGCAATTATTGGGTGAAGACAGGTCTCATCATCAGTCTCTTCCACTGGGCAGAAAGCTGAAGCTGGGAGCCCTAGAAGCGTTCTGATTGGTGGAGCTCCAGGACGTAGTTCTAGATGAGTGCAGCAGATTGCGTTCATGATCGCTTGTTCCCAACCTCATTGCAACAAGTCACCTTGTTCAACACATATTTTTCTCCTTGGGGCGTTACCGGCCGCATCTAAGTAATTAATTTGATAACATTTAGTTATATTCTCGATCTGTATGAAAAATTAAGCGATTTTCAATAATTCGCTGGGTTTCTATGGGTGGCAGTTGTTGATTGAACATTTGAACTACTGGCAATAGGGACAACAACTAATGTCAGGGCAATGGGGAATTTGCCTCAATTTTAGATTCTGGAATTTCAAGTCAAATCCTATAATAGGGCCCTAGAATAACGTTTAACACTAGGAATAACCAAGGGGAAAAAAATACCGTAGGAGAAAATGACTAAACAAGTGAACCTCTGTTACAAAACACCGCGAAAATCGAGAAATATTGTTGACGTCATACGAAGAAAAAAAACGACGCGAAAACAACTCCGACAACAGACAGAGTTCTAGCACCGCCACACAAAACGATCCAGTGAAATGGCTACTCGAATAATGTGATTCAAATCTTGAAACTAAATAAGAGAAGATGAAGACTAATAATGCTTGATAAACTAGTTGATTAACAGATTGGTAGAATATCCGTTACGTTTCAAACATGGCTGCTTCTTACACATTGCCACCACATTTAAAATTTCCATCTTCCTTAAATTCTCTAAATTTTTTGGATGCGTTTTCGAGCAGCTCACTATGGTTTTATTCCATAAAAATAAACCCTCATTCGAAAAAAAAATGTAAGGCAAATTCCCCATTTGGAAAATACCTATCATCTTGATTGGTTATTCCAAGTATTTCTTGCAAATCTAAATGGAAAGTTATCAATTTCCGGACATTCGAATGGATTTGAAAAGATTTTGAAAAGAAGCGGCATGAAGAGAGCACAGAGTACTGGAGACAAGTTAACAGGAGAAGAAAGCTAATGTTAAAATGGCGTGCAAGCATTTTTGAGGCTTTCTCAGTTGCGCCATCTACTTTCAGCTAAAGAACTACTATGGAAACCAAAGTGGTGGGGGAAGGCCACACTCTCTTCATGCCGCTTCTTTTCAAATCCTTTCGAATTACTTGAAATTGATGACTTTTCATTTCATCGTCAATTAGATTTGCAAGAATTACTTAGAAAAACCAATCGAGGTGGAAGGTATTTTGCAAGTTACCCTTGCAATTTGTTGTTGTCCCTATTGCCAGTAGTTCAAATGTTCAATCGACAACTGCCACCCATAGAAACGTTTGAAACCCAGTGTATTATTGAAAATCGCTCGACTTTTTCACACATGTTGAGAATGTAACTAAATGTTATCAAATTAATTACTTAGATGCGGCCGGTAACGCCCCAAGGAGAAAAATATGTGTTAAACAAGGTGACTTGTTGTGATGAGGTTGGGAAAAAACGATCATGAACGCGATCTGTTGCACTCATCTAGAACTACGTCCTGGAGCTCCACCAATCAGAATGCTTCTAGGGCTCCCAGCTTCAGCTTTCAGCCCAGTGGAAGAGTGTGGCCTCCTCCCTCCACTTCAGTTTCCGTAGTACTTCTTTAGCTGAAAGTAGATGGCGCAACTGAGGCAGCCTCAAAATTGCTTGCACGCTATTTTAACATTAGCTTTCTCCTGTTATCTTGTCTCCAGTACTCAGTGGTCTCTTCATAGCATCTTCATTGGTCACTCTTGTATTTATGATTCACTTGGGTGCAAACAGGACTCCTACATAAAAACTTTCACTTTTGCTTGTTCATTTCCTATCATTCGGGTGTGAATACCTGCCTACTAGGTAGTTCTGGAAGTTTCTCGCGACACCACTAGATGGGGCGAGCACTCACGAGTTCGAAATGAGTGTTTACTCAAAAACGACAATTTTGAAGTTAGCTCGTTCTGCTGCATGGCTTCAATTCATCTAGGTATACCAAAATATGTATGCGCCTATTATACGTTGAGCAGACCCAAATGTTCCCTTATTTTTCCAGGATTTTCTAATCATGAGTCGAATTCCTCACGAATTCTCCCCCGTTCCAATATTCGTAACCGCATGTCATTTTTTTTCTCTCCATGTTTCGAATATTCCATAAATCAGAACCGACTGCATGTTCTTTGCTTAGACCGTCCTGAAATGATATTGATTTTTCGTTTTGCTCGCAAAATGATTTTGTGAGGTGTTTTTGAGGGTTATTCCTACCCGAAGATATGCTTAGGCATACATACCAAAATGATACACAATTTTTTCCAACTCCTAAAGTTTAGGTAGGCATTTTCAAAATTTTCTGTAATTTCATTATTATTTAAATTGACGCATTTTGCTGCGCACAGCAAGTATTTTGGTTTTGCAAACGTGTGTTGTCCTCACAGGTTTTTTTAAACGTTGAACCTGCAACAACAACGAGCCAACTCCAAAATTGTCGTGTTCGGGTTTACACTAGTTTCAAACTCGCATGTACACTCGATCTATTGCTGATCCACGTGAGAAACTTCCAGAACTACATAGTAGGCTGGTAAGAGCAAGTTCTCGTAATTCTGGAAGCTTCATAGATAGGGCGAGTACATACGAATTTAAACGAGAGTTAACCTACAAACGAAAATTTTGGAGTTGGCTCGATGATGGTCTTCAATTCTTAGGTTGATTTTCATGTAAATACTTTTTCTATAGAATTTGTTAACAAATTATTATAATTTTTGTTGAGGATTACGTTTTGATGCTGCTGCACCAAACTGCACATTCGCAATCATTGACTGCAACAATTCATAGTTATCGAATTCTTTCATCATATTCATAGTTTGCCGTCCTGTTTTTTCAATCTTGCATTTCACATGTGGTAGTTTTTGCGTTGGATTCTCAAAATAGTTTATTTGCCCCCAATATAATTAACGACTTACATGCCAAATTTTCAATATTCAATGCCTGTGAGGTTATTTTAATTTCAATTTCTCTTTGATTGCACCTGTGATTTGTCTCTATAAAATCATCTCAAGTGCTGTTTGGCAAAACAACCCAATTAACGTTGATGGGTTATGGAATTACTGTGAATTCCACACCTCTCCTGTTCGATTAATGCTGGTGTGTGGCGCTGCCTTCAAGGTTCTGAACTACTAATGTGGTGTTTTTCATGACAGTCAAATCCCTGCGTGTTGTCTATTGTCCGCATTTCGAAGTAGTAAATTTGCCAATATGAACACTGATGTAAATTCTCTGCTATTAGACATTTTTTTGTTCTGTACTCGTGCTGTAGTCATTTTCTTGGTTGTTGTGGAGAAGAAAGCAGAGGACGTCAATGTACTTTTTTCAACATTTATCGGCAAGCGTTTTCGGGGCAAACTATGGCCCCTTTCTCAAGCCTACAAGAAAAAAACAATTAATTGAAGACTAAAAAGTAACCTCTAGCATGAACAATCACGGTTAATATAACCAACCAGTCAAAAATAGTATGTAAAAAAAAATGTTATTACTTAATAATTACTTTTTATTAAAACCATTAAAAAAAAGCCACCAAGATTAAACTTATTCTTTGTCATCAAAAAACCAATAGGAATATAAGCAACCAAGAACTGAACAATACACACACTAACACACAGACAAACATTAAAAAATAGAAAGAAAACAAAACAACCTGCAATTATACTCCCACTATCTTCCATCCCTCCTCAATCACCAAAATCTCATCTCTGCCAATCTTGAAAACTATTCTCACTGGAAAACCAGTAACACATTTCAACATAATTTTGAAGAACTTTCTACCAACTAAAAACATACAAAAATTGAAAATCTCAAAAACCTACCTTCGTCCATTTCCATAACAATTCTTTTCTTGATAAAAGTATATTGACGTCCTCTGCTCCCTTCTCCACAACAACCAAGAAATTTTTTTCTTTTTTCAATTACGGTCTTTATTTACTTCAAAAAATTTCTTGTTAGTTAATTTTCGGTCGAATCAATTTTCGGTCTTTTTCAGCTCTAAATCTTTGGTCTAAAGTTGGTTGATTTGGATTGCTCAGGCCTGCTCCATCTTCAGGGCGCAAGCAACAGAGCTCTTGCACCTTGAAGCCTGAGACTCTACCCTACCCCAGAACTTAAGCTTATGGCTTGGACCATTTCGTAGCTAGGGTGAGAGTCATCTTCAGGAATACGGATGGGTCTCTGAGAAGTGCTTTGTCACTTGAGTGAGTACTCCAGGGTAGGGATACCGACAAAGTATCGATACCAGGACTTCCAATAGTACCCACATAGATTGATACCAGACGAGTATTGGACCATGGATATTGATACTTGTGAGTACTCACTTAAAATTAATTGTACGCCTGGTGTGGATACTTCTATTTTAGTCTCATTATACACTTGAATTGTAAGGAAAGGGTAGAAAGTGATGGAAAACTGCTGCTTAAGCTTTAAATTGCTTTATTTGCTGCACCACATTTTAGAAACATGCTTTTGGGTTATCCGGTACTTAAGTTTTGATACCTTGGAGCTGTAATAGAATGAATTTTGATACGCCCGGGGGGTAAATGATTCCCTTTTGCCCTCAGCAGCCCTATCATGTTGAGAATGTTTTGTACGTCCCAGACCAGCTGGATTATGTCAGCCTCTAGCGCTGATCTCCCATCTTCGGCTACTCTGAGGTTCAGTAGCTACCCCACCCCATGCTAGACTTGCCATTCTCGCACAGTTGTCTAGGACAAAAGGTTGTATCTACGAATGCCTTACAGCCAGAGAAGATGTAGAAATCTTACTGCTAAAACCATTCACTTTTTCAAATCAGATTCATCAGTGTTTATTATGCATCTTAACTAACAAGTTTATTTCTCGTAGAAGGACCACTGTAATTCGGTATTTTCCCTGCTAGAGCGCACCACATGCCAGCGTTTTTGCAAGTAAAAATCTATATTATTGATTCCCATTGTCAAACTGTTATTACTAACTTTAATTATTGTATTTATAGCTCTGGATTGAACAAGTTTTAAGAGATTTTTCGATTGGATGTAGGGACGCTGAGGATGCAGTTCACGCGCGCGATGGCTACGACTACGACGGGTACAAGCTGCGCGTCGAGTTCCCTCGAGGTGGCGGCCCGAGCTTCGGAAGGTTCCGAGGTGGCGGTGGTGGCGGCGATCGTGGAGGCGGTGGTGGAGGCTCCTACAACAAGAGAGCACCTACCAGACGCTCGCAGTACCGAGTCATCGTCACAGGTACAGTTTGATCCACAGAATATTGTATTTTAGTAAACTCCTGCTCAAAATTAGAGCACAACCATCTAGTTCTTTGTTTGTCCCCTTTTTTTCCTTATCAAGTTTTTATCCATTTGCACATATTGTTTGCAAACACGGAAGGAAAAAAGTAACCAAAAAAGGCACAAATTCGAGAAGAAAATATGTTTTTAATAAATTGAAGAAAAATGTACTTCTAGTGGTAAAATGATAAAAATTGAAAATGTGGGAAAAAAAAGAAGTTTGAATTATGCCAGTTTAGCTTTTCAATACTTGGTATTAGCTCCTCTAGCTCGGATGAGGGCTTGGAGCCTTCGACCCATGCCTCTAATCAAGTTTTGGATATCCGGGGGGATATTGTCCCACTCCTCTTTCGCTGCTGAATATTGTCTGATGGTGGATCTCTGGCTCGAATTCTTCTTTTCAGCAAGTTCCAAACATGCTATATCGGATTCATGTCTGGGCTCCTTGGTGGCCAGTCCAGGATGCAACATTTATTAGGGAAGAAGGAAAGAGACAAACGAAAAACTGGATGGTGGTGATCTAATTTTGAGCAGGAGTGTATAATTGGGTACTTGAAAAGAACAGAATTTCGTATTTTTGACGTCAGATTCTAATTAACACCTTAGTAAACGTTCCTGTAGGGTGGAGTGGGGTAATTGTGTAAATGGGGCAAATGTGTAAGTGGTTCAAAAAATGGCGCCAAATGAAACTGGATTTTCGAATGTCTTCTCTATGGTCGTGTTTACATATGATACGTCTTATCACAAAAGTTGGTTGTACTCTGACCGCCCTCTCACGCGTGACCCTTTTCACTCGTGAGTCATGTGCAGTGCTTTGTGCAAATTTCTTGTAAATGGACTGTCAATATAAGTTTTGTGTGTCATTCCGTCCAGTTTTCATATTCTGGTAAGTACTTTTAATGATTATAATAGTATACAACTCTTGAAACTTCCGTATTCTGTAGAATTGGCTGTGGTATACAAATGCCCCTTGATTTTACCATGTTGGGGGGAAAAGTGTAAAATGTGATTTTACGTTTATTTTTATAAAATAAATATTTTTTGCTTGTTCGGTGGTTAATTTTCTTCTCCTTTTGATCTAAGTCACTTATTTTTGGTTTGACCTTTCTTTTTATCACTAATATCCTTCCTTTATTTCCCCCTTGTTAGCACTTGTTGGAGAAAAAAGTTTGTTTCTACTGGTAAAAATGTCGCAAAAAAAAATCTGAATATCCCGTTTTGTTTGTTTTTAGTGGCCTTTTCACGCATTTGCCCTGTAAATATTTGAGTTGATAAGAAATTAGAAAACAGAACCACTTACACATTTGCCCCATTTCACCGGGGAAATGTGTAGCAAGGAGGTCATTTTGAAAAATAGAGCTGAGAGCTATGAAGAAGATGAAAAATTAAAATATCAATCCAGCGATTGTAATCAGCATTAAATTGCGTAAATTTTAAAGAAAAAAATATTACTCTAGCTGTAACTGGGGCAGAGCTATGTGAGGTTAAAGTTGAACTATTCAAATTTTGGTACGCAATTACCCCACTCCACCCTACCAGTTTTCAGTTCAAAATCCTATTTAGTGTTGGCGGGAGAGCCAACAACAACTCTGACGTCACCAGGCAAAAAGTATCTCTCGATACATCGCATTGAGATCACTGCAATCAAGGACGTATGAAGTCGGAAAAAATATTGAAATAAGGATGCAAATATTGGTGATGATTAAAAAATCAATAAATTATATTTTTCAGCCTCTGCTTATTCGAATTTCTCTTTTAAACTCATAGTGATGAGATTAGTATTTGAGAAAGACTAATTTCGTAGGAAGCGTTTCTGGGGGTTTTACTTACTGATTTGTACTTCAATAGAGATTCGTTGCACGGAAAAAAATTATCAGGGACTAATAGCTGCACTGAGCTCTAAGGGAGGAGTGGTTTAATGGGCGGCCCAACTGCTGAACTGATTTGAATTATTATTGCCCCTCAACAGGCTCACTCCTTTCATCGTGAACTAGGCTGTACTGAGCAACTGTGATAGTATAAATTCCTCTGTCGAAACCCCTTGCGTGGGAGAGGGCATTTGGATTGCCAAACTCTCTGTAATGCATAGGTAACCGGCTAGTAGTCAATCTGAAAAAGAGTATTTTAGGCAGCTATTGGCCTCAATGTAGCTCAAGGGTCCTGACTCTTCTAACTCAGAATGTGCTCTTCGAACTGCAAACCCATAAATGAAGCCAGATTCACGTAGATTGAGCCTAGAAGTCTGTAAAACACTATAGTTATGTGAACTCATTAGTTTTGATTATTTATGGCAGTAAAATTCCATTTTGTCATAAATAACCATCAAAAATTGAAGAGCTTCCTCTTCTATCTGCACCGAAACTCAAGCTCAGATTTGCTGTCCGGATGATCTCAAAATATCAAGTTGTCAGTCTAATTTCAAACCTTCAGCTTCAAGTCCGTTCAGCTTTTTACTCATATTAACCAATCAAATTCAAGAACAACGTCGCAGCTCAGTTGTGCATACTTAATTGTATTGTGACCCTCCCGTTAGTTTGTGCTTAGCTAGTTGCCCAATATCCAGTATTTTCTTTCCCTAGAATGTCTATTTCTTGTTCAGCGCATATGTGGTTTATATTTGTTGTAGCTGTTTCTGCAAACCATCCAGTTTTGGGATCCATTCATATTTTAACTCTACCAACTTGTTCAATTTGAAATAAATACCCGTTTAATTTCGTCAGTCGAAAAAATTATATTTTATTGCATGAAATTATTTTCTAAATTCTCAGGACTTCCGGCATCTGGTTCTTGGCAAGACCTGAAGGACCACATGAGGGAAGCTGGGGATGTTTGTTACGCGGACGTCTTCAAAGATGGCACTGGAGTCGTGGAATTCCTCCGCTACGAAGACATGAGATATGCTGCCAAGAAGTTGGACGATTCTCGCTTTAGGTACGTTGATTTTTGAATAGTGGAGAAGTTTGAAGGTAGAATTACTGAAATTTGAAACTACGCCGTCGTTCCTTATTACGGAAATTATGTCACTTGCTGGGGCCGCCACCATTTAGCAAGACCGAGACTGCAATTCTGAATTCCGCCAGTACGGGACTTTGTTTAGCCCTTAACGTGCCAGGTGCTTCCAAATCCTCCCTCGCGCCAGGTGAGTATGGTATACTCACCCATCACGATATCCGTAATTTGAAGCGTTTTAACGCCTCGTTTTTTAATCGTTTGACTAGCATTCAATAAGTTGTATACGGACATAAATAAATACGCACCTACGAGGTGTGTAAATAAAGTAATGAGACTGATCTTTTTTCAAATTTCTTATTCAATGAATATTATAATGCAATACTTGTCTCCTTCAAAATAGTTCCCTTGGGAAGCCACACAGCGCTGGAGACGGTTCTTCCAATCATCATAGCATTGCTGGAACTCAAATACTGGAATAGCCTTCAGCTGGTCGGTTACAGTTTTTTGAATGTTCGCAAGTGTCCCAAAATGAGTTCCCTTGAGGTGATTTTTCAATCTCGGGAAGAGAAAGAAGTTACAGGGACTCAAATCTGGCGAATAAGGAGGCTAAGGAGCTACAGGAATGTTTTTACTAGCTAAAAACTGCATTATTGAGATTGCAGTGTGACATGGTGCATTGTCGTGATGCAACACCCAGTTCATTTTGATGTTTGGTCGCACTCGAAAGACTCTTTTTCGAAGTCTTTCAAGGACAATGCAGTTTTTAGCCAGTAAAAACATTCCTGTAGCTCCTCAGCCTCCTTATTCGCCAGATTTGATTCCCTGTGACTTTTTTCTCTTCCCGAGATTGAAAAATCACCTCAAGGGAACTCATTTTGGGACACTTGCGAACATTCAAAAAGCTGTAACCGACCAGCTGAAGGATATTCCAGTATCAGAGTTCCAGCAACGCTATGATGATTGGAAGAACCGTCTCCAGCGCTGTGTGGCTTCCCAAGGGAACTATTTTGAAGGAGACAGTATTGCATTATAATATGCTTTGAATAAAAAATTGAAAAAAGATCAGTCTCATTACTTTATTTACACACCTCGTATATGCCAGCATATGGCAGCCTATAACATACTCTACTTGTATATAACTTGTAACTCATTATTTTCGTAGAAATAGACAACGTTCTACTCAACTCCGTTTTCATTAATCATTACTGGAGTAGGAATAAAAAATATCTTGGCAAAACAAATGTTGAAGAATCCACAGCCTTGGCTAATTTTTGTAAACTCAGAGGAGACTAGTGCTCTTTCTAACTGCAAGACTGGAAAACGAAAAAAAAATTCTCGAAAAAAGTTTTTTTTATCAGTCTCGAAAGTTGCTGTACCTAGTACCTACCAGTCTTTATAACGTATAGTTTATAGGGAGTTATCTTGTTATGAGAGTCTGGACCCCAGAAAGTATTGTTGGGTTTCAGCGCTACCTACCGCCACTTCAGCGAACTATTATCCTTTTTCAGCTCGATGTGAGCGTGGTCAAGCGGCATTTCTGAAAAGTAGGCTTACCTCGATTTTACCACCTCAGTTTTACCACTCTCTAATTTCTAAGTTTGGCGGCTTAACTTCCCTGCCTTTTTAAATTGCGAGGAAAAGGAACTTGATATTGCATTTGTGTGTTGTTTTCAATTGTTGTGTTGTTCTTCTTTGCTACATTGTAATCTTGGGATAACTGCAAGTTAGAGGAGCGACGGTAATGCGGTCGCGAGTGTGATCACCTGATAAGATATCAGAAATGGTAGTTTGTTGAAGTGGCGGTAGGTAGCGCTGAAACCCGACAATACTGTCTGGGGGCTATACTCTCCTTATCTTGTTCCCTGTAAACAATTTACACATGTTTTTCGGGAACACTGAAGACAAATAGGATTATTGCATTGTTCACACTTGTAATTGATGTATGGACGCTTTTGGTAGGGACACGGTGAACAATATTTTTTCTTCTCGAGGTCTTCTCTAAGGTTCCCCTATAATTTTACATGAGTCTTGGGTGCCACGTGAGTATGCCATACTCACTTTTTATACCCCGCTCAGGTGCCAGGTGAGTGTGGCATACTCATTGGGTTTCAGAAAAATGATACTTAATGTGCATGGGGACCATGCAGGGGGGTGGCTCTAATCCCCCCCCCCCCCCCAATTTACTTTGGGTCCTCAATCCCGACTGTGGCGCAGGGCCGCCACCACAGCAGATCAAAAATCCTTCCTTTAAGGAAGGGCACGCCAAAAAAGAGAAACTAAATAAATGAATAAATGTAATGGGGAGGTCGCCCAGGACTACCCGACGCCGTCAGTCAACGCTTTGGGTTCATGTGCAGCATCCTCCCTGAGCTTGAAAATCAGGGTGTCCAGGGATGGGTACCGCCGCGCATCATGCCTCCCTCTCCTGTACCCCCTTAATGTTAGGGCTCTGGCACATGCCTCTGACAGGAGTAGAGCAGTTAGGGAGCAGGTACAAATTCTCTGCTTCTGGGTCTGTTACCTGGTTGGGCTTCTGGGGATAGCAGTAATGCCGTAAAAGGCTTTTACTCGTCTCAATTACCAGGGGCGAGGGGAGCCCCAGGCTACAGATGCACCAACCTCGGTCAAAGCATCACCTGCCTCCCCCTCAGTTGAGGTTGGATTCGTGGTGGTCGTGGTTGAGCAAACCCTACTTCATGGGCTTGTACCAAGAAGGCTACAAGGGGAGAGATGGCCTCCTCAGGGGCTAGTCCCCTGAAGATGTCTCTCAACATGTGAGTTCTGTTATGAACTCGGGTACTAACCTGTCTAGTTGGTAGAAACTTAGCTAGGAGGTTCGGCCTAACCTGTGGTGTTAATACAAACAGGTACCCAGAGGAGCTGATAGCTATGACTAGCTCCCCTGGGGGGCTCCCGGGTGGTGAGTTCCTTCCACTCCCTCGATCACCCTTCTAGGGTTTTCGGGGTTGCATCTATCTGCTTGCAGATGGAGGGGGTAGCGAAATCCTATTTGGATCGGCTCTCCTTAAAACCAAATAGTAGTTATTTGTCCCCAGCTTTCTGGCAGGATAAATATCTTGGACATCATAGTGCTGGTTCTGGCATGGTGGTGACCTTTAAACCCTAGAAACAGTAGTAGTGAAGGAACTTTCATAATGCGCGTCGAAAGGAAACAGCACGATCCAATTTCACGATTTCTGGTGATTCTTGAAGTTCAAGTTGTAAGATTTCTAACCTGTGAGAAAAGTATAATTTTTGATTCATGTATGTTGACTGAGCTGCTTTCGTAGGTTAATCCTTCAAAACTTCTGTTCGTAATTGCCCTGCACAACCTTTTACTCAAGTTTTTTGCTCGTAGGAAACGCCATGTGTTGGCCATGGCCCTCGGAACCCTACCCAGCTCTGCAGAACCCGCACTACAGCCCGGGTTTTGTAAACCACGACCCCTGCGAATCCGACCTCAATTGGGGGGCAGACAGGTGGCACTTTGACTTTTGTCGGTGTGCCGGTAGCCTGGGGCACCCCCCACCCGCGGTACCAGTGTGCTGGCACAGCCCGCGCCCCAGAAGCCATGACTGGTCACAGGCCTGGAACAGATAGTCTAAGTAGATAGTCTGATCCTACTGCTTTACAGCCTCCTAGGATGAAATCCTATCCCGAGCATTACGGGGGCGTGACTGAGGGAGATGGTCCCCACTTTGTCTACAGGTGTGGACACAGTCCTAAAAGGCTCCACCTGATACTGAGCCCGCACAAGTGCTACCACTTTAACCACACGCAGTTGGGGAATCGGTTGCAGGCGACAAATAACCCACAACGTCATTTCATTTGGTGCCCCTAGCTGTTAAGGCCGGCCCTACCTACACCCTATCCATAAATAACCCCTCCCATCCCCTGACAACACCCCTCTATGGGGGTTACCCCTCGGAGACTGGAAGGAGTGGCCATCATCCTAACCTACATATAACCTATCTATATCTGCCTAGCTCATTGCACGGGTCAGTCTGATGTCTGTTCTGTGTGAATTGGGCCTAACGTAGCACCCTCTTCCACCTGTACCTTCAATTTGTAATTTTGACCTGTGCTCATCACTCATCAAAACACTCCCATCGCAGGTCGCACGAAGGTGAAACAGCCTACATCCGCGTTCGGGAAGACTCAGGCGGACGAGCCCCCTCTGAAGATGGCTCCGGCGACGACCGCCGCTCACGTTCGCGCACGCGTCGAACTTCCCCCACCTACTCGCCAGTCCGACGCAGCGGATACTACTCCGACTCCAGGTCCCGCTCAAGGTCTTAATCCTCCATTAAGAAACCACTTTTGTAACCTTCCAAACTTGGATTTTCCTTTTGCCTACAGGCTTTGAAAAACCCAAAGTTTCACACGGGAAACTAAAGCCACCACTTATATTCTAAGTACGGAATTAATGAAAATCCAAGTACATACCATTATTTTATAAATATGCACTGAAAATTTGTTTTTTTAATTTTTATTACCATTGAAGAAATTGAGACTTGATTGAATTCATTGTATTCCTCTACGTCAACTCTAAATTAGCTTAATATGGTTTTTCTACTACATAGCTGGGTCTAATTTGTTTCTTATCACTCTTATTACTAGGTAGTGTTGATTATATGAAAGAAAATCAAAACCCAGGAAATATCTTTACTTTTCTACTGCGTAGAAAGTAATTAGGGATTCCATTATTTACCTACCTACTTTTTTTTACTAGTATCTTATAACACGTTTTCTTTGGTGTCTTTTTTTTAGGTATTCTAAAACTAGATCTTGACTGATAGCGAAGTTGCAAGACTCATACGGGCACCCATGTCATTTCTCTATCTTATCACCATGCAATGTAGGTTTTGTGAAAGAAAAAATATTATACCGACTTTGAATAAAATCGAAAATTTTTGTACAGGTGAAACTGGTTTTTATTGTGGGGGGGTTCGATGTATGTCTGTATATTTTGACTTTTGGAACACAATATTTTGTGGGGGGGGGGAGGGTTTTCGATGTATGTCTGATTGTCTGTATATTCTGACTTTTGGAACACAATATTTTGTGGGGGGGGGGACCCAAGAGGGGACTTTTGGAGCACAATATTGTGGGGGAGGGGTTTTCGATGTATGTCTGATTGTCTGTATATTCGGACTTTTGGAACACAATATTTTGTGGGGTGGGGGGAGAAGGGGACCCAAGAGGGGACTTTTGGAACACAATATTGTGGGGGAGGGTTTTCGATGTATGTCTGATAGTCTGTATATTTTGACTTTTGGAACACAATATTTTTTCTGACTGACAATGTATGAAAGTGATGGTGTGGTCTTGACATTGTATAATAAAATATATATAATGAATAAAAAGGACTACCTATAAAAATGTATTTACTGTGTGTTCATTTCACCCAGGTTCTCAGCGGTGCAATTGGGGTTCCGTTCAGAGTAGCGGAATTTTGCAAACATGTTTACTCTATTATAACTTCGAATTAACGTTTAGAATCGAGCTGAGAAAACAAAATTAGGAAACTTGTAAAGCCTTAGAAAGAATATAAAGAATTAGGAAAATTAGAAAACCTTTGGGACCAAAAAACAACTATGGGACCAAAAAATGGACTCAAGGTAAGTCCAAGGTGCCGAATCAGTTCTCTGCAGAAAAATCATAGGGACCGAACGGTTGGTCCTACAGAGCTCTGCGTGGTCCCATTCGATTCTATAAATTTATTACTATACCAAATTAATGAAAAAACAATCACCTTCTATATTTTTTAAAAATAATTAAAAATCTTTTAATATATCAAAATTTTAACTCTTAGAAGTAAGTGGCATTTAACCAAAAGCTTCAGGGCACAACTAGACCCCACATGGAGCCCATACACCGAATTTCATCAAAATCGGTCATTTCTAACTGCTTCAGAAAATGTCAGGTAGAAAGATGTTGAAATTTTGTAAAAAAAAAACGTCTGCCAAGTGGGTGTGGCACATAGCTTCCTCGTCACCGTAACCACTTCTTTGAAAATATTTATTCAATCAATTTTCTCAATCATAAATTCAATTATCAGCTCGGAGTCGTAGATTAAGGTAGAATGTGGAATACAGTTTGGTTATTATTATTTTTTTAAAAATGAGAATGCATTTATTTATTTTTTAAATAAACATACAATCTTCACCATTAACACATAAATAAATTAAATGTTGCATGTTAAATATATCTGTAAACTGTTAAAATTGTTAAATGCTACACCCTCTGAAAGACAGAAGTCTTGTGTCGAGGAAGGAGCGTCCAGAGCTACATCACCACTTGGCAAGAAAAATCTCCCGATATTATCAAATTACAATACAAAGAAAATGAATCGTCTCTATTTTTACATTTCAATATTTGAGAATCTCTATTTTTTAACTTCTGATTTTTTAGGACGTCCCACAGTAAGACTTGGGCGTCCTTATGCGATCGATCTGGGGTGAAGGAGGACAACACTCAACAGAAAAAAAATAACCACACAGTAATCCGTTTTAGACCATTCTGAATCCAAATCCGCGGAAAAACCCATAGGTGTATGTCTGTGTGTGTGTGTGTGTGTAACAAAATCTTGTGTACTCTGCCCAGGCCTTAGTTCTCAACCGATTTTCCTGGTTCTTTTTTTGTTCGTCGCGGAAAACTATCTAGTTGTGCACTACGTCGCCGGAATTTCGAATTTTGCCTTTTAAGGGGAGGAAAGGGGGGGGGGGGTTATTGCTCGAAAAACGTGCGTTTTTGGGCATAATCTTGTGTAGGTACTCTGCCCAGGCCTTAGTTCTCAAACGATTTTCGTGGTTCTTTTTTCGTTTGACGCGAAATACTATCTAGTTGTGCACTACGACGCCGGAATTTTGGATTTTGCTTTTTAAGAGGGGAAAAGGGGGGGTTAAAGCTTAAAAAACGTGCGTTTGCGTGCATAATCTTGTAAACTCTGCCCAGGCCTCAATTTCCAACCGATTTGCGTGTTTCTTTTTTTGTTTGACTCAAATAACTTCCGAGTTGTACATGATTTTACCAGAGTACCAAAATTCGCAAGGGGAGGGGGTGAGTGGGGGGATAATATTCACAAAATATCCGATTTTTCAATATTTTGGTTCCTTTACTGCTTACTAATTGTACCCAAGCTTTGAAATTGAGGAAAAATTTTCATTATACCTCCGAATTTTCATGAATTATTCTCTGTACCACCATAGCGCCAGGATATGATGCCATAAACCGCTTATTTCGTGTTTTTTTTTGTGTTTCACCTTGAATACGGATGTGAACTTCGACGGACTGCCTACCAAAACTAACAGATGAAAGTTCAATGTTACGACGTATTTCCGCTTTGGTGCCAGACTGGCACCATTGTTGGCGTTGAGGAGGTGGTGTTGGGGGGGGGGGGGGTGAACTCGAATTCGCATGTTGGGTATCGTAGAACATGGATTTTAAAATGCTCTTCAGATTCGAGGCTCCCATGCCGCTAGAAATGTTAAGGTGGATAATGGTGGGGGGGGGGTCAGTATTTCTTGCCTAAAGTAATAAATAAATTACATCGAGTGAAACAGTTTTATCACTTAACAACTGGTTAAACTGATCTAATGCTTATCCAATGGGACGTCCCCTGGAATGCATGCATTACTAAACAATATGTTTTTTGTATAACATTATTATAGCTATTTTTTTACCTTAACATTCCTTTTTATTTCACAAACATTTTTTTAATCTAACTTTTAAATTGTTCTAAACTAAGCTGGGCCACCTTATTATCAAAAATAAGGTTGTTGAATGTTTTAATACCAGAGTAGTCATAGCATTTTAATCCTATCACGGTTTGTCTTCTTGGTAGTTTTATTTGTATTGAATTTTTAGACCTAGTATTATTTATCATTCTGTTGAATTTTCCTGCTGAATTATGCAGAAGCATTACAAGCGCAGTGGCTACTATCAGTCCGAAGGTGGTGATTTTCATAGGGGACCATCTAAATACTAATCTGTAACATCCCTTAAAATTTATTTGAAATCGGATGGAAAATTTGGAAGTTATGGTCGTTACAAGGAATTCACGTTTGAGCAGTCGCTTCTATCAGTCCGGGGATGATGATTTTCATAGGGGACCGTCTACACACCAACCCGCACAATCCCTGAAAATTCCATAGAAATCGGACAATAACTTCGTATAGTTATGCGCGTTACAAGGATTTCATGACAGACACGGGACCAAAATTGTCAGAAAGGTCTGAAACGGGAGTGAAAATTTTGATTTTGGAGAACTTTTTTTTCGTCCTTGAAAAGTTAAAACAAAGCTTCCGCTACCTTGGTAGACTCGGAAGTAAAAAATTCTGTATATCCGCTTCAGCAATAAATTAAATTAATACCTAAATTTCAACTCTTGGCCACATGATTTCTAAATCCATTTTCGATATGTTTTTGAAAAGTCATCTGTGTAAAATTATTAAAAAATTAAAAAAGTAGTAATTATTTAAAAAATTAAAAAAGTAATTATTAAAAATATATTCTTGTGAAAGTTTCTTGGCGGAAAAGTTTGTATTTTCTGTTCGAAGGTAAACCTGAGATAGTTATTTTATTAGGGTGTGTAGTGTCGTCAGTGGTGTTATTCGTGACAAAAATTGAGTGATAACTAGTACGGACACTACACTGTAAGTCGAGAAGGCTTTTTTATCTGACTACATGAGATTACTGAAGTGCTTTTATCCCATTGTTTACTTATACTTTCCTTGTACTTACAACGAAAAATGTTATGAAAGTAAGTACAAGGTGAGGAAATGAATGAGTCCTTGCGGGATTGCATAACCTTGGCTTTTCCCACATGCGTCTGTCCCAACACTTGGGCCTTTTCAAAAATTGGACGAAAAACAATTTTTCTCGCTAAATACCGTTTTTTGTTGCTTAAAATTGATAAAAAACGACACAAGAATGTAATCGAAGTTAAAAAGTGTTTGAATCATGGCGCGATAACATTAATGACCCAAATAATTTAGGTTCTAACTAATATTAATGTTCTATGACGGTATTTCATCAAATTTTGAAAAACTAATTATCAACCCAAACAATCAACAGTTGGGTAATAATTTGCAGCGTTTTCGAAACGTGCACCTACTTGAGTGATAAGTATAATTAAAAATGAAAAAGCCGTGTTTTTTGCAGATTGGTGATCTTTACAGGGGAAAAAAACGTGTAATAATTTGCAGCGCTCTTCACTTCGGTCCAATAATTATTTGGTGATTTCTCAAAAATCGTAGTTTTGAGGTAAAACAGTAGCAACACTTCCACACACACAAATTACCCGAATTGAACTCGAATTTAAACTTACCGCGAATTACAGAATAGCAGTTTTAGAACTTGTCCAGAACTGGAGGAGTTCTGAAAAATGGCCGCCCAGAATTTCGAACTATGTTCTCGGATTTTCTACACTGCGAACGCTTCCATGATTCGGGACTGCTGTGCCTAATCTGTTATCGCCTCACCTTCTCCTTCATTGTGATAAAACGCTGCAAATTATTACACAGTGGTTTATTTTTTTTCTATAATAGATCACTCGCTTGCTACGAAGACAGCTGACATGAATCTCATTTCGAAGAAATAAACATTCTGATTTATTTAAAGTTCAACCTTCCTCATATGGACCAAACTGTTGATCCCCCAAAACTATGGGTGGTCTCATTCCATTCTAAAAATTCAATTTTATTTAATATAAAGTATAAAATGAAGACTACAGGGGAAGAACGCACCATGTCCCATTTTGTAAACTTTTCAGGAAATCATTTTTTCCGGCAAAAACCCAATATTAGTTCGAATTTGGTGGATACAATTAAAAAAAAGGAATTTGTATCTCAGCGTACTCTAGAATGCGGTGGTACAATCAAAACTACTGCAAAAAGTATTTTAAAACTCCATATTGCTATCCAAAGCTGCAAAGGTCCATCTGTACAGGGGAAGAACGCACCATGAACGTGTATTGCTGGTTTTATTTATAGTATCCTACCATAAGATTTCTCTCTTTATCAGGGCATAACGGTTTCGTGACATTTTAATAATATATATAATGATTTGGTATTTTCAAAAGTTCACTCACGAAGAAGTTTTGCAAAATATTTTAATAGAAGAAAATCCAGGAAATTCATTTTTGTTTCACCGTTTTCAAGAAAACAAACACTAGTCTCATATAAACTTATTGGTATGAAGAAAATAATAATGATCGCCGCTAACAATCGAAAATAATACTGAGAAACCCAGGAAAACCGCATGAATGCGTGAATCGCAGAGATCCATCAGGTAGGGGAATACGACCTGGGAGAGGGAGCCCGAAAGTTGGCACGTTCTTCCCCGGTTGCGCTCGGCTTGGTGCGTTCTTCCCCTGTACGGTGTTTCGTTTCTCGCATTTTTCTCCTGTATTGGATCGTTTTTGCCCATTTTGGTTGTCACCATAGAGTCCGCCGTGAAAAAAATCTATAAGAAACCGTCATAACCTATTTTTCGCAAAAAATCGACTTGGTGCGTTCTTCCCCTGTGGTCTTCAAATATTGAATATAATATATTAAATAGGTAGGTACTTAATAGATATACAATATCGAATATAAAATACAATTTTGTGGAAGAACAATTATTAAGTAGGTATTACTTAAATTTAACTCTATTTTATATTAAATAGGTACTAAATAAAATAAAATTTGGAGGAAAAACAATACCTTTACATCGGCAGTTTTCAAACAAGAAGGACAAATGGTACCTACCTAAGGACATACGGAAAAATTTATTTTTATTTATTTACTGTACGTACCTTGAAACCTAAACCATCAAATTTTGAAGGAGGGGTGTAATTTTTTTCTTGTTCTATTCTAAAGGGTATTTTAAAAATAATAAACCAAAATCAATTCAGAGTTATTTGCTATGAATGAATCTGAAAAAAAAACTGGCTTTTTACCAAAATTAAAATAAGAAAGCTACTTTTTTGGTTTTAATTCATTTTTGAGAAATGGAATAAATTATTTATTTTGAATTGTTGTATCTCCGTTATTTATTCTAACTTATGTCAAACAGTAGCAAATTTAATCTACATCAAAAAGTTACTTGGCATAAATTATTGAAATCATAATAAAAACAAATAATATAATAGTTTTAAAAAAACCGACAAAAGTGGAACAATTTAATGGTTTTCAGCGCACTTCGTCAGTAACAGAGGGTTTCAACGTTGCAAATACGTACTATTAAAAATTCAAAAAATGCCTGATGAGCCACGTACCCGCCTCTTATTAAAGTTCCTTGAAACCCTCACCAGAGAGCTCCTTTGTAGGTGTCCGGAGTTCTGATAACGAGTTCGAGAAAAAATCCGGAACGCCAGAACCGAGTTCCGAACTAGTCCGGAACTGTGTCCGAAAGTCACAGCGAACTCAAGCTGGGTTCACATGAGCGCGGTCAACGCGGTTGTGCGAGGAGGCGGTTACGCGTTTTGGACGCGGCGGGTGTCCAGAGGTTCACAACCGAGTTCACGACCATGTCATGGTCGCGGTTGCGCGACAGCTTTTCGACTTCTATTTTCCCGCGCTTCAGTTGAAATCCTATTATGTTTTGAATCCTAGCTGGTTTGAATCCTATCATTTTTGTTTTCTCATTGTGATTCAATTCAGCTCGTCCGAACTATATGAATCACTATAAAATCAACAATGTACCTCCTCATCAAGGGTGACTGGGGGGTACATCAAGTAGTTACATTTTTTCTGTTCCTACGATGTTCCATTTCATTTTTAAATGCATCAAAGATAAACAGTATTTTACTGAATCGAGATAGATACCGTTACCTACCAACTCCAAAAATCGGAATTCTGATAGCTTTATTTTATTTGTAATCATTATTATCAATGTGAATTATGATGTAGAATGAATCATGGTGATCATATGAAAAGCGTCATTATTGACATTTTCATGTCTGCTTTGGCACATGAACTGAAAAATCGTCACGAAAACTAAGCAAATCTTGCTCTCGCGACCAATAAATAAAATAGACTCACTGTGTTGCGTAGAGAACAATCAACAACTTTACATTTTGCTTTGGCACATGAATTGAAAAATCGTCACGAAAACTTTGATGCTTGGGTACATGAACTAACAACCTTACTTCACTACCTTGTTGTGTAGGTAGTGGTTGACATGAAAATCCCAATGTGTTGCAGACTCGTATGCAAGCATTTAAAATTGAGTTTATGATTTCGAATCGAGTGTGAAGCGTTTAGTTCTTTCTAATAGACTTGATTGTGAAGTAGTGAAGGTTTCATGTAGGAAATACCTGTTTCTCTGGATAATATTCATGATGTCTTTATAATTCCGTTGTAGGCGCTAATTATGCATCAAAATCTTGGAAATCACCTCAAGTGGTTGAAATTCTCATCAATTTGAGTATCCATTACATAAACAAATCACAGATCATATTTATCAGATAGGTATACGTTTTATTTCATTACGATGCATTCATCAAGTATCTACAAGAGACCAAAATAAACGATAATTATAAAAAATAAGTAAGGTAAAAAATACTCGTCGACCCCTAACTTAAAATCCCACAGCTCTCTTCTCTTCTTAACTAATTCAATTACAATTTCACTAAAACTTATTGTTCCGTGCTGGAACAATTGGTGATAACAAAAATTGTAAACAAAGCGCGCGCGGTTACGCGACGAATATCAGAATTTTTGAAACGCGACAGTCCACTCCAAAAGTACTCAGGCGGCTGAGGCGCCGCCAATCAAATGGCCGAACGCGTAACCGCCTCCTCGCACAACCGCGTTGACCGCGCTCATGAGAACCGAGCTTAAAGCCCTACTGTGCTTTCATGCCCGGACTGTTCTAGAACTGTCCCGGACTGAACTACTACTGCACTGAACCGTTCGGTTTTCGGTTCGATATTAGCGCATGCGCGATCGATTCAGGTAAATTCATAGTCGTTATGTTGGACAGCTTGTCGAAATCGTTGGAGTGCGCATGCGCCAGCTGTGATTTGTCTAGTGACGAAGTGTCAACCATTCAATCATGGCCGCCTTCACCTCGAACACGTTGTATAGATGAGATCTGCGTCTTCTCGTTCAACATTTTGCCAATCTGTTTTCATCCGAGCTGCTTTGGTAAGTTTTGATCAAATCAACGTCCATTTTATCTATTTATGAGCATTATTTGTTTGTAAAATCCCTTCGGAGTTTGTAGAACTAGTTCTCGTCTCTGTGTAGTTTATTAGCCGCGTCGAATCTTTGCATCAGCTCATCTTCATGCCATTTTCTCGATATTGATGGAGGTTCGTACCTTCAAACGGATCAAATTTGTCTATTTAATTTTGGAGTTGATAATGTGGATTTACCGTTCTGACTGTTGATGTACTTGGTTGGAAATGGGTCTAAACACGGCCCGATCACACAGGGCAATATTGCATCATCCCCGCCACACACGCGGCGTTCAGACGCCGCGATACTTTAACCCTCCATAGGTAAGTTCATCAAAAAGGTGATTTCGGGTAAGTATCGTGAAAATTACGACTCGTCCACAATTTGCTCTGAAAAATAACTTTATTAATTTTCTTCTTAGTTAAAATCACTTTTGACTCATAGCTGACTAGTTACTGAATTATTCGAAATATAAAAAACATCAAAATACAACAACGGTAGTATTTTAGGCAAAATCAAAAGTTGATCTATAAATCAAGAGTTAAGGCTCTTCTGTAGCCTTGAAAAAGCATTTTATTATCAAAATTTTCAGTTCGTGCTTGAGAGTTACTTATTTTAGGACTCTAGAAACAAAATGTAAGTGAAATTTGCGGAATCCTACAATAATTCGAGGCAGGACGAGCGAAGTTGGGTGAGGTAAAGTTCGTAAATATCACGACTGATACACTGTTTCGGGAAGTTCTACGCACATTGCCGGCTTGGAAACAACTGACTATTGTCACGTGGAAGAGTTAGGAAGGTAGCAGGAAGATTGCCCCCCCATCATTAAGGTTTCTATGAATTACAGCAAATCGTTTCTGAGGCCGTCGTGATTTTTACGATACTTACCTACGGAGGGTTAACCCTAGGATGGCACACCGGGGTCATTCGTGACCTCACGATTTACATTTGGCCGTGTATCTAAAAAAAAAAAATTTTCTTCGAACAGGGATATTTTGTAAACAAAGTTGAAACTCCTTCTGAGCTCTTTGTCAGTGGTTAAGGTCAGTCACTCGCTAGAGTTCGTGCAGTTAAGTAACTTGCAGTGTGCTATAATCGGTTGACTTTTTTTGTGTGGGGGACTATTTGACCCCAGTGTGACTTTCTATTCATTCTTTTGCCTTTTAAATTTTGGGGTCAGAATTGACCCCAGTGTGCCGTTTATGTATGCGAAAAATAGGTGTGCCTAGAGTTATGCATACGTATATTGATTTCTAAATTTCTTGTTTTTCCATTTACCGTGAGAAGCCCCTACTTTGAGCCAAAGCAAGTAGGTATACTATAAAAATTCACAATAATACAGGAGTGATACAATTTTTTTGAAAAGCAGAGAAATAAAAGTGCTGGTGAAAGTCGTCAGTCAAACTCAAAAAATCTTTGAGCTGATCTATTAACAAAACTATTCCATAGAATTAAATGATTTTTTAAATATTTGATTCCAAAATTTAATATTGTCGACTTGGAATGCTGATGATGGAATTGATTAAGAAAACCCTTCAACAAAATATAATTTCAAATTTTAGAAATTTCATTTATTTTCATATTTTTATTGACTTTTTACGAAACTATATTCAAAACCGAAATGTGTTCCTGTTTTAAACTGTTTTTTTTTTGTATATATTTCAACAAACAGGCTATCAATAGATTTTTACAACCTAAAAATAAATTTAAATTAGAGGAATTTGAATTTTGGGGTCAGAATTGACCCCAGTGTGCCGTTTATGTATGCGAAAAATAGGTGTGCCATCCTAGGGTTAAAATGGCTTCGGAGCTCGAATGCTGAAGACGCCTGGGAGATCACTGATCAGCTGAGTGAGCTCCGAAGCCATTTTCAATCCTATTGAACGCAGGAAGCTGAAATTTGAGAGGGAAGGTCAAGGGAGAACAGATGTTGGAAGGTGCTATTGATGGACAACCAGTGATCTATACAGAAGGGTGACCTATACAGAAAATAAACCATAGTGCAATAATTTGCAAAGTTTTTTGTTCATTGGTTGTGAGAAGCAATGATCCTTACATATTTTCGTTCCCCATTGTGGTTGTGATGGTTATTGATGATGATTAATTTCCCTCAAACAGCTAATGAAAATAATCGGTTAGAATCTGAAATTTTTGAATCGATTCTTCAGGGAGAAAAAAATCTTGAAGTACCTATCGATAATTTTTCTCGAAAGAATCGATACTTTTTACTTACATATTTTCGTTCCCCATTGTGGTTGTGATGGTTATTGATGATGATTAATTTCCCTCAAACAGCTAATGAAAATAATCGGTTAGAATCTCAAATTTTTGAATCGATTCTTCAGGGAGAAAAAAATCTTGAAGTACCTATCGATAATTTTTCTCGAAAGAATCGATACTTTTTACTTACATATTTTCGTTCCCCATTGTGGTTGTGATGGTTATTGATGATGATTAATTTCCCTCAAACATGTAATGAAAATAATCGGATAGAATCTCAAATTTTTGAATCGATTCTTCAGGGAGAAAAATATCTTGAAGTATCGATAATTTTTCTCGAAAGAATCGATACTTTTTACTTACATATTTTCGTTCCCCATTGTGGTTGTGATGGTTATTGATGATGATTAATTTCCCTCAAACAGCTAATGAAAATAATCGGATAGAATCTCAAATTTTTGAATCGATTCTTCAGGGAGAAAAATATCTTGAAGTATCGATAATTTTTCTCGAAAGAATCGATACTTTTTTGCCAACCCTAACTGGAAGCATACATTCTTATTGTAATGTGCTTTGTATTTGGTTATTAAACTTGTAATGTTTAGTATCATGGATGTTTGGTTATCTACATTATTTAGTAGCGTGGCTATTGACTGAGAATCGGTAAGGGATGCGTAGTTTTCGTTGATGCGTAGTCAGCGAAGTTTTCGTTGATAGGTATGAAAATTGGTTAGATGTAGCAAATCCACAATTTTCAATCACTGAATGTAGCTTGTAGTTTTCTGCAGAATTCTCTTTTTCCCTGAACGCCTCAATTGGATCCGTTGCATTTATTTGAAGTTAGATCCAGAAGCTATCTTCTTTTCACGCCATTTTTCGTATTCTCCTGTATCTAGGGACGGCTCGATACCACCGATATATCGGAGTATCGATACCGATATTTGTATCGATACTTTAATAAAAAAACTCATACCGATATATGGTATCGATACTTGTGCCTGAAATATCGGAGGTATCGATACTTTCTTCACGATATTATCGATATTTTTGCCAAAGTGGAAAAGTAAAAAAATACCAAATATCAAGTACTTAGATACCATACTATATCTGCCACTGAATAATACTCAGAATAGTATCAATCGAAACGATATATCGCTTCTAATATCCTTCATCGATATTCAAAAACTTTCCACGGTAGGAATACTAGGTTTTTGCGGTAGGATACTAGGTCCATGGATTTCTTCTCTGGGTTTCTTGGACAGTTCGAGTTCCTTGTGATCATTGTTTTACTTTCCGGTTCACAACAATTTTTCAATTTACTTTTTTAAAATTCAAGTCAAAATTCACTTCACGCCAAATTTTTGTTTTTATGATTTGATAACTGATTTATCACTTGATCCTTTCCATTTGTAGTGGATGAAAAAATCATTTCAGTGAACGGAGAATTCTTGCGAATAAGAATTTGGATAAATTTGAAATGAAATGATCATTCATTTCTATTTCATATTTTTATTTTTAATTATTGACTTTCATAGCATTTAAATCACCACTGACTAACTACATTTTAAATTATTGACTTGAATTAATATATTTACAATGTTAATATTTATAATTCTTGATTAATGGAGTTTTTATTTGGTTTGCGAAATCATTTGTGGGTTAATTTGAAGTATCGATACTTTGAGCCGATATTATCAAAGTATCGATACTTCCTGAGAAGTATCGTATAGAAAGGAGTATCAATACTTTGGAGTATCGTGCCGTCCCTACCTGTATCACTTCCAAAATGACATCTTATCTTTCACAATGCAAAGTACCTACCTAAGATCCAGTTAGTGCCTGTTCCTACTATCCAAAATCGAGAAATTCGTTGAGAATTATAGGTTTTCCTAACCAAATATGCAATTTTCGATTTTACTAATTATTACAATTTTTTTTAACTCAGTAAAAATTCAGGTTCGAAAATCATACAAAACTAGAGTAAGCAAATCTTTTTTTTGCTTCCACTGTTTCTTGAATGATTTGAATTAGATACTTATCCAAAATATAGTAAAATAAAGTAAATATAGTAAAATTTAAAATATAGTAAATCCTTAAAACTTGGTGTGTACTAAACATTGATCATCAATGTTGATGTTTTGCGAGTTATCCCGAAACCAATCAGGGATAATTCAGGAATCGTTTCTAAAATAATTTGGAGCAACTTTTCATTCCTAGCACCTTTGTTTTCACCTCGCTCTACATGCTAGATTTGCTTTCATCTTTCTAACGGTGTAATCAGATTAAAATTTGAGGAAGTTAACACCAATTTAGTGCCAAAGGGTGCCCACTAAGACAAAATTCAGAGTGGAAAAGTTGTAGCAAATTGATTGTAGCCTTCTGAAGTGTTAGTGATTTCTGGTACACAATGTATACTACTAATCTAGCACTTGATTAATAATTCTTATCAATGCAACTCTGCCCTAGCCGGTCCCAAGCCCGGTTGTGAAAAGAGGAGGGCATTTTATGGAATTATTGATCTGGATTTGACTATGACCTCTGAGGTGGAGTTTCTCCAACCTGTAAGTGTGGATTTCTGCTGTGTGAATATCTCAAATTAAATTTTGTGTTGGAGGGGGGACAGGTCTGGATGTGACAATCGCCTTTGGGTTGAATGTCTCCAACCTATAAGTGTGGGATTCTGTTGTGTTGACATCTCAAAGTGAATTTTGTGTTGGAGGGGGGATAGGTCTGGATGTGACAATCGCCTTCGGGTTGAATGTCTCCAACCTATAAGTGTGGGATTCTGTTGTGTTGACATCTCAAAGTGAATTTTGTGTTGGAGGGGGGATAGGTCTGGATGTGACAATCGCCTTCGGGTTGAATGTCTCCAACCTATAAGTGTGGGATTCTGTTGTGTTGACATCTCAAAGTGAATTTTGTGTTGGAGGGGGGATAGGTCTGGATGTGACAATCGCCTTTGGGTTGAATGTCTCCAACCTATAAGTGTGGGATTCTGTTGTATTGACATCTCAAAGTGAATTTTGTGTTGGAGGGGGGATAGGTCTGGATGTGACAATCGCCTTCGGGTTGAATGTCTCCAACCTATAAGTGTGGGATTCTGTTGTGTTGACATCTCAAAGTTAATTTTGTGTTGGAGGGGGGATAGGCCTGGATGCGACAATCGCCTTCGGGTTGAATGTCTCCAACCTATAAGTGTGGGATTCTGTTGTATTGACATATCAAAGAGAATTTTGTGTTGGAGGGGGGACAGGTCTGGATTTGACAATCGCCTTCGGGTTGAATGTCTCCAACCTATAAGTGAGGGATTCTGTTGTGTTGACATCTCAAAGTGAATTTTGTGTTGGAGGGGGGACAGGTCTGGATTTGACAATCGCCTTCGGGTTGAATTTCTCCAACCTATAAGTGTGGGATTCTGTTGTGTTGACATCTCAAAGTGAATTTTGTGTTGGAGGGGGGACAGGTCTGGATTTGACAATCGCCTTCGGGTTGAATGTCTCCAACCTATAAGTGTGGGATTCTGTTGTGTTGACATCTCAAAGTGAATTTTGTGTTGGAGGGGGACAGGTCTGGATTGGACAATCGCCTTCAGTTTGAATGTCTCCAACCTATAAGTGTGGGATTCTGTAGTATTGACATCTCAAAGTGAATATTGTGTTGGAGGGGGACAGGTCTGGATTTGACAATCGCCTTCGGGTTGAATGTCTCCAACCTGTTAGTGTGGGATTCTGTTGTATTGACATCTCAAAGTGAATTTTGTGTTGGAGGAAGGATAGGTCTGGATGTGACAATCGCCTTCGGGTTGAATGTCTCCAACCTATAAGTGTGGGATTCTGTTGTGTTGACATCTCAAAGTGAATTTTGTGTTGGAGGGGGGATAGGTCTGGATGTGACAATCGCCTTCGGGTTGAATGTCTCCAACCTATAAGTGTGGGATTCTGTTGTGTTGACATCTCAAAGTGAATTTTGTGTTGGAGGAAGGATAGGTCTGGATGTGACAATCGCCTTCGGGTTGAATGTCTCCAACCTATAAGTGTGGGATTCTGTTGTGTTGACATCTCAAAGTGAATTTTGTGTTGGAGGAAGGATAGGTCTGGATGTGACAATCGCCTTCGGGTTGAATGTCTCCAACCTATAAGTGTGGGATTCTGTTGTGTTGACATCTCAAAGTGAATTTTGTGTTGGAGGGGGGATAGGTCTGGATGTGACAATCGCCTTCGGGTTGAATGTCTCCAACCTATAAGTGTGGGATTCTGTTGTGTTGACATCTCAAAGTGAATTTTGTGTTGGAGGAAGGATAGGTCTGGATGTGACAATCGCCTTCGGGTTGAATGTCTCCAACCTATAAGTGTGGGATTCTGTTGTATTGACATCTCAAAGTGAATTTTGTGTTGGAGGAAGGATAGGTCTGGATGTGACAATCGCCTTCGGGTTGAATGTCTCCAACCTATAAGTGTGGGATTCTGTTGTGTTGACATCTCAAAGTGAATTTTGTGTTGGAGGGGGGATAGGTCTGGATGTGACAATCGCCTTCGGGTTGAATGTCTCCAACCTATAAGTGTGGGATTCTGTTGTGTTGACATCTCAAAGTGAATTTTGTGTTGGAGGAAGGATAGGTCTGGATGTGACAATCGCCTTCGGGTTGAATGTCTCCAACCTATAAGTGTGGGATTCTGTTGTGTTGACATCTCAAAGTGAATTTTGTGTTGGAGGAAGGATAGGTCTGGATGTGACAATCGCCTTCGGGTTGAATGTCTCCAACCTATAAGTGTGGGATTCTGTTGTGTTGACATCTCAAAGTGAATTTTGTGTTGGAGGGGGGATAGGTCTGGATGTGACAATCGCCTTCGGGTTGAATGTCTCCAACCTATAAGTGTGGGATTCTGTTGTGTTGACATCTCAAAGTGAATTTTGTGTTGGAGGAAGGATAGGTCTGGATGTGACAATCGCCTTCGGGTTGAATGTCTCCAACCTATAAGTGTGGGATTCTGTTGTATTGACATCTCAAAGTGAATTTTGTGTTGGAGGAAGGATAGGTCTGGATGTGACAATCGCCTTCGGGTTGAATGTCTCCAACCTATAAGTGTGGGATTCTGTTGTGTTGACATCTCAAAGTGAATTTTGTGTTGGAGGGGGGATAGGTCTGGATGTGACAATCGCCTTTGGGTTGAATGTCTCCAACCTATAAGTGTGGGATTCTGTTGTGTTGACATCTCAAAGTGAATTTTGTGTTGGAGGGGGGATAGGTCTGGATGTGACAATCGCCTTTGGGTTGAATGTCTCCAACCTATAAGTGTGGGATTCTGTTGTATTGACATCTCAAAGTGAATTTTGTGTTGGAGGGGGGATAGGTCTGGATGTGACAATCGCCTTCGGGTTGAATGTCTCCAACCTATAAGTGTGGGATTCTGTTGTGTTGACATCTCAAAGTTAATTTTGTGTTGGAGGGGGGATAGGCCTGGATGCGACAATCGCCTTCGGGTTGAATGTCTCCAACCTATAAGTGTGGGATTCTGTTGTATTGACATATCAAAGAGAATTTTGTGTTGGAGGGGGGACAGGTCTGGATTTGACAATCGCCTTCGGGTTGAATGTCTCCAACCTATAAGTGAGGGATTCTGTTGTGTTGACATCTCAAAGTGAATTTTGTGTTGGAGGGGGGACAGGTCTGGATTTGACAATCGCCTTCGGGTTGAATTTCTCCAACCTATAAGTGTGGGATTCTGTTGTGTTGACATCTCAAAGTGAATTTTGTGTTGGAGGGGGGACAGGTCTGGATTTGACAATCGCCTTCGGGTTGAATGTCTCCAACCTATAAGTGTGGGATTCTGTTGTGTTGACATCTCAAAGTGAATTTTGTGTTGGAGGGGGACAGGTCTGGATTGGACAATCGCCTTCAGTTTGAATGTCTCCAACCTATAAGTGTGGGATTCTGTTGTATTGACATCTCAAAGTGAATATTGTGTTGGAGGGGGACAGGTCTGGATTTGACAATCGCCTTCGGGTTGAATGTCTCCAACCTGTTAGTGTGGGATTCTGTTGTATTGACATCTCAAAGTGAATTTTGTGTTGGAGGAAGGATAGGTCTGGATGTGACAATCGCCTTCGGGTTGAATGTCTCCAACCTATAAGTGTGGGATTCTGTTGTATTGACATCTCAAAGTGAATTTTGTGTTGGAGGGGGGATAGGTCTGGATGTGACAATCGCCTTTGGGTTGAATGTCTCCAACCTATAAGTGTGGGATTCTGTTGTATTGACATCTCAAAGAGAATTTTGTGTTGGAGGGGGGACTGGTCTGGATGTGACAATCGCCTTCGGGGTGAATGTCTCCAACCTATAAGTGTGGGATTCTGTTGTATTGACATCTCAAAGTGAATTTTGTGTCTGAGGGGGACAGGTCTGGATTTGACAATCGCCTTCGGGTTGAATGTCTCCAACCTGTAAGTGTGGGATTCTGTTGTATTGACATCTCAAAGTGAATTTTGTGTTGGAGGAAGGATAGGTCTGGATGTGACAATCGCCTTCGGGTTGAATGTCTCCAACCTATAAGTGTGGGATTCTGTTGTATTGACATCTCAAAGTGAATTTTGTGTTGGAGGAAGGATAGGTCTGGATGTGACAATCGCCTTCGGGTTGAATGTCTCCAACCTATAAGTGTGGGATTCTGTTGTATTGACATCTCAAAGAGAATTTTGTGTTGGAGGGGGGACAGGTCTGGATTTGACAATCGCCTTCGGGTTGAATGTCTCCAACCTATAAGTGTGGGATTCTGTTGTGTTGACATCACAAAGTGAATTTCGTGTTGGAGGGGGACAGGTCTGGATTTGACAATCGCCTTCGGGTTGAATGTCTCCAACCTGTAAGTGTGGGATTCTGTTGTGTTGACATCTCAAAGTGAATTTTGTGTTGGAGGGGGGACAGGTCTGGATTTGACAATCGCCTTTGGGTTGAATGTCTCCAACCTATAAGTGTGGGATTCTGTTGTGTTGACATCTCAAAGTGAATTTTGTGTTGGAGGGGGGACAGGTCTGGATTTGACAATCGCCTTCGGGTTGAATGTCTCCAACCTGTAAGTGTGGGATTCTGTTGTGTTAACATCTCAAAGTGAATTTTGTGTTGGAGGGGGGACAGGTCTGGATTTGACAATCGCCTTCGGGTTGAATGTCTCCAACCTATAAGTGTGGGATTCTGTTGTGTTGACATCTCAAAGTGAATTTTGTGTTGGAGGGGGACAGGTCTGGATTTGACAATCGCCTTCGGGTTGAATGTCTCCAACCTATAAGTGTGGGATTCTGTTGTGTTGACATCTCAAAGTGAATTTTGTGTTGGAGGGGGGACAGGTCTGGATTTGACAATCGCCTTCGGGTTGAATGTCTCCAACCTATAAGTGTGGGATTCTGTTGTGTTGACATCTCAAAGTGAATTTTGTGTTGGAGGGGGACAGGTCTGGATTTGACAATCGCCTTCGGGTTGAATGTCTCCAACCTATAAGTGTGGGATTCTGTTGTGTTGACATCTCAAAGTGAATTTTGTGTTGGAGGGGGGACAGGTCTGGATTTGACAATCGCCTTCGGGTTGAATGTCTCCAACCTATAAGTGTGGGATTCTGTTGTGTTGACATCTCAAAGTGAATTTTGTGTTGGAGGGGGGACAGGTCTGGATTTGACAATCGCCTTCGGGTTGAATGTCTCCAACCTATAAGTGTGGGATTCTGTTGTGTTGACATCTCAAAGTGAATTTTGTGTTGGAGGGGGACAGGTCTGGATTTGACAATCGCCTTCGGGTTGAATGTCTCCAACCTGTAAGTGTGGGATTCTGTTGTGTTGACATCTCAAAGTGAATTTTGTGTTGGAGGGGGGACAGGTCTGGATTTGACAATCGCCTTTGGGTTGAATGTCACCAAAATATAAGGGTGGGATTCTGTTGTATTGACATCTCAAAGTGAATTTTGTGTTGGAGGGGGACTGGTCTGGATGGGACAATCGCCTTCGGATTGAACGTCTCCAACCTATAAGTGTGGGATTCTGTTGTATTGACGTCTCAAAGTGAATTTTGTGCTGGAGGGGGGACAGGTCTGGATTTGACAATCGCCTTCGGGTTGAATGTCTCCAACCTGTAAGTGTGGGATTCTGTTGTATTGACATCTCAAAGAGAATTTTGTGTTGGAGGGAGGATGGGACTGGATTTGAAAGTCACCTTTGGGTTGAATGTCACCAAAATATAAGTGTGGGATTCTGTTGTATTGACATCTCAAAGTGAATTTTGTGTTGGAGGGGGGACAGGTCTGGATGTGACAATCGCCTTAGGGTTGAATGTCTCCAACCTGTAAGTTTGGGATTCTGTTGTATTGACATCTCAAAGAGAATTTTGTGTTGGAGGGGGGACAGGTCTGGATGTGACAATCGCCTTCGGGTTGAATGTCTCCAACCTATAAGTGTGGGATACGGTTGTATTGACATCTCAAAGAAAATTTTGTGTTGGAGGGGGGATAGGTCTGGATGTGACAATCGCCTTCGGGTTGAATGTCTCCAACCTATAAGTGTGGGATACGGTTGTATTGACATCTCAAAGAGAATTTTGTGTTGGAGGGGGGATAGGTCTGGATGTGACAATCGCCTTCGGGTTGAATGTCTCCAACCTATAAGTGTGGGATTCGGTTGTATTGACATCTCAAAGTGAATTTGTGTTGGAGGGGGGGATAGGTCTGGATGTGACAATCGCCTTCGGGTTGAATGTCTCCAACCTATAAGTGTGGGATACGGTTGTATTGACATCTCAAAGAGAATTTTGTGTTGGAGGGGGGGATAGGTCTGGATGTGACAATCGCCTTCGGGTTGAATGTCTCCAACCTATAAGTGTGGGATTCTGTTATTGACATCTCAGAGAGAATTTTGTGTTGGACGGGGGACAGGTCTGGATTTGACAAGTGTGGGTTAGTGGATTGTTGGATTCCACTCTGGAAGTAATCAGCAAATGAAATGTTTTTTGAATATGTGATTGAAATTTCCCGACTAATCTCAGTTGACACTGAAGATATATGGCAAATTATTGGCACCAGAAAGGGGCGTAAAAATCTATTATGACGGAGATGAAATACGATCTTGTGGTTTTAATGCAATGTGGGTAGAATGCTACTCGTTACGTCTGTTCTCGAAGCGAATTTTGGGTCAGAGGGGGGTCAGGTCTGGATTTGACAAGTGTGGGTTAGTGGATTGGTGGATTCCACTCTGGAAATAATCAGCGAATGAAATGTTTTTTGAATATGTGATTGAAATTTCCCGACTAATCTCAGTTGACACTGAAGATATATGGCAAATTATTGGCACCAGAAAGGGGCGTTAAAATCTATTATGATGGAGATGAAATATGATCTTGTGGTTTTAATGCAATGTGGGTAGAATGCTACTCGTTACGTCAGTTCTCAAAGCGAATTTTGGGTTAGAGGGAGGACAGGTCTCCAACCTGTAAGTGTGGATTCTGTTGTATTGACATCTCGAAGTGAATATTGAGTTGGAGTGAGGATGGGACTGGATTTGAAAGTCACCTTAGGGTTGAATGTCTCCAGGCTGCTGTGTTGAATCTCATGCTGAAATTATCCACTGCATGAAATGTTTATGATAATGTGACAAAGTACAAGGTCAAAAATTGGGACCAGAAAGTGGTGTATAAATATGTTATGATGGATATGAAATGCGATCTTGTGATTTCCATTCCACATGAAAATGAATGCTACTCGTCATGTTTGTTCTCAAAGTGAATGTTGGGTTAGAGGGGGGACAGGTCTGGATTTGACAATCGCCTTCGGGTTGAAAGTCTCCAACCTATAGGTCTGCTGTGTTGAATCCCATTCTGAAAGTATTCACCGCAAGAAATGTGTGTTACGGTAATATAAAGGCAATTTTTCCGATCTCCGTTGACACTGAAGATCAATGGCAAAAAAAATGGGACCAGAAAGTGATGTAAAGATCTGTTAAAATTGAGATCACTTACAATCTTGTGGTTAGCCTCACCTAGGTGGAGCTAAATAATCACAACGCTAGCGTATTTCCGCTTCGTAGTACCATGAACTATTTTTTGGACTCAGCCTATTTTTGAAACTTGAAAATAATAATTGCCATCTTCAGGGAATTGAAACGTTAAAAGACCTAGGCCGTTCATTTCATAATTTATTTTTTTTATTACAGTATGTGCAAGATACAATACATTTGCTTTTCTCAATACACCAATTTATTAGTAGTATATATTATTACACTTAAGGCTCACTTGTTCAGTTGTAAATATCTTTCCTTTTGAAGTTTGAAAATGAAGTATTATTACAATAGATACATTAGATAGATACATGAATCGCAATATAGGCCTATCAAAAACTTCGTAAAGCTAAGCTTATTCTATATGCACGGTCAACAATACTATATTTGTTTTCAATTCCAACAAAATATGACCACTGAAGGTTATCAATTTTTTAAATTCGGAGCCACATCTAGTATGAAGAGTATGTTCTGCTCTTGTGAAAAGTTATGGTTTTCGGAATGTAGATGACCGATTATAAACGATAATGATGATTTATTTTACAAAAAATTGTGTTATTGCGCCAGACAGATTTAGTTAGAACAGTCGAGTAGTAAAATAATGCAATAGTATTATTTGGTAACATCAATAATGTGGTCAAATGATTAAGTATGGTAACCGAGTTTGGTAACATGAAATCAATCAAAACTTCTAATAGTCAATTTTGACTAATTACTTTCATGAAGAACAAAAGATAGGATTTAAGGATGGTTTTTGAAATTTTTCTGCACCTCGCTTGGTTTTTCCCTTGCAAACAGTTGTGAATTTTGGATGGTCGTAATCACAAGTCACCTTTTAAATAAACAATAAAAATTTAATGGCTCAACCTCTGCCATCGTGGTTCACAGATACGCTGACATCGGGTTTAAAAAATTGCACTGAAAAACTCCCATCATCAAACCAGAGAAGTCGAAGTATTCATGCCGAAGTTTCATCATGTATGTTGACGATTTGTGAGTTGGTGAAACCTACTCTGTGAGTTATACATGTCTTGTTGACATTATTCGAGAATTGGAGATGTCAAAGGTCTGCTTAGATCGTGAATTCATCGCCTACATCCGCCATATTGCCAAGTATCCAATTTAGTTTCTTTGACTGTGAAACAGCTATTCCTTTTCAATGGTTGCTAAGTCTGATTTTCAATTCCTTTCTTATGAAACAGTATCCTATTTAGTTCAGTAATTGGATGATTCTTCGAGTTGATAGAGAATTCAGGCAGCATATTTGGATGCTAACGCGCTAATTCTCAGTTTTTGTGGCTTCTCTCTCAACTGAGAGTGGGTGAACCGAAAAAAACAATGAATTTTGAGAACGTCTCATGTGCTTTTTTCTCCATATCATTATATTTTATCTCCTTCGGCGACTACCGGTTCTCTTATCACTCACAATCTTGCATTTTCTAAAAGTGTCTGATCACTGTTCTATCGTTGTCCCAAAATAATGGAATTTCATTGGGATTTGATGCATAAGTCCGTCCATGTACTTGGATTGCTCTCTTCAATCGTTTAACGTTGATCAATTCTCGTGTTCATTATGAATCCACGCTGTATAATGACGACTCATTCATATTCAATCCCAATACAATCCCATTCAATCCCAATCCCAATTTCAATACTCTTAGGTGGACAGGATAGTCTCTCATATGTTATTCGATACACATAACTCAAATTTATTATGGGTTTAAAGGTGTTTCCTCGTGCAGAACTTCAAATTACCATCCTAGTAGTAAATCGTCTCCCTAAATCGTATTTTTTTCTTCGAACACGCCATTAAAAATCCAACTTTCAAAATAAAAAGCTTGAAAAGAATTCTAATCGTATCAATAAGTTCGATTACAACATCGATATTGAAGAAATGGAAATACGTTATATAACCTTAAACACTATATCAACACTTAACCCTCGATTCCTTTGATTCGAAAATCAATCGAGTTTTATAACTTACAACTATATTACATCTTTGGTTTTTAAGCTTTTTTGTATACGCTCTTGAAATGAGCGTAATATCGACATTTGAAAGAAAATTAACAGCCAAATTAAAAACAACCGTGCTTTGTGCAATCTTACTTACAAATTCATGTTGAGTACCTATGTACGTGTTTTTTCTACATTTGATAACTTTTGAGCTAGCGTGCTTGTCATTCTAAAACATTGTTTACTGTAGATGTGATCATTTTTTTTTTACATAAATGTTCGCTACGAACGAATCAACAACGTTATTGAGATCAATAATTCTTTCCAACGCAGAAGACACCGGACTTCCAAATATTGATAATATAAACTTGAACGATCAATCAACGAAATGGATGTTATTGGTAGGTTCTCTGTTGGAATTATAAATGGAGATTCGCGTTAAATTTCCAGTTTTTCCCAATTTGATTATTAGGACACCTAATCGGTGTAATGCTCGGATTGATTTCGTCTTATACATTCCTAATGTATAAATTTAAGACCTTCTTTAACCGGGAAACCATGGCAATTCATTGCTTAATTCGCGATTTTCTGAATTCTACGACACCGTATAATTAAAAAGCTCACTACATTTTTGTCATGGTGGCATAAATGAAATAAATGTTTGTATGGGTTGGACGTTTTTTTTCGGTTTACACTGATTTCTTGTGTTCTCAATTGAAATACGATTTCCGGATGGTGGTGCCGAGTGTTCATTTTGAATTTGAAAATCCATGAATGGAGGGAAAAATAGCGTGGTGACACAAATCATCTGAGTGTGAAAGTCTGTCCTGCTAAGTCTCGAATGAGTAGTGTCGTAAGTCTTGTAAACCTCGAATTTATCCCAAAATCAGCCATTTTATCAATCTAAGTCTTCTCATTGAAGGTTTGAGTTGCACCAGTGGAATACTTGAAAGCTCGAGTTGCCTAGTAAAAGTCATTTTGTAGCTCTTGTGTGCAGGGTTGAATGTTTTTCCGTCAGTACTCGCTCACTCCTTTCAACTACCTGCTCTTTTCAAGGTACCTGCTCTTCTCCCCAATTGTGCTATGGCTCTAAAACGACTTCAACACGACCTCTGATGAAGTCATCAACCCAACCTAGTTGGGAAATGCTGATTCGTGCTATGTCCCACACCCACAACGCTCACTATCTAATATTCCAATCCTCATATATTTCATCATAGTCGGTATTTTCAGAGTCACATATTACGTTATTAACTCTGCGATGTTGAAAATTACGATCATCGCTATGTGCTTGAACCACAAGACTGTCCATCCATTCAGTGCATAATATTCCTATCATCTTTGTAAATTATCATACTTGGTCATTTCACAATCACCTGTAAAGTCATAAATCCTTCCGAGTTACGGGTATACCCAAAAACTTCAACAGTCGAGTGAAATATTTTGACTACACTCCCGAGTGTCCAACTTCTTTGATTGTAGTTATTCGATTTTCTATGAATTACTTAAGACGGTGGTTTTACGACCTCTGATTAGGTCATCAACCCTACCTTTACATTAACCGTTTCAGTACTTTTTATTCCACTCATGCTTTGGAATTATTGGGCAAAAGTCCAAATTATTCTGAACTAAAACAGCTCAAAATATAAAAAGATCGTTAAAATCACGTTTCTCTCAGTACATTACCGTCAGACTAACAAAATTCACTTTTTCCTCATTACATTGCAGTATTTATATCAGTAACTAAGATCACTATCAATGACATTTTCGGATAGACCTCACTTTGAAATTCTCTCGACAATTGAACGTAGATTTCCGAAAACCTCATAACTTCCTCGATGTTCAGGAATAGTTGGAAAGAGATTACATGTGTCGCCTGTCAATCGAGTTTTTCAAAGAATGCTGTACCGAGTGCCGCTTAAAGTGCACATAAGGGTTAATATTTGACAACTAGCTGAAAAGCCTGCGAAAGCGGGCAAAAACAAATCGTAGATGTGTAAAAGAATTTTTGATGTGACGGCCTGGAATCGAACCCGGGTTCTCCATGTTCGGGCGACGTACACGTACCTACCGTCGGTTGGGATTTTCCGTATAAGATAGACTTTTCCCACTTAATTTTGATAAAAGAGAACATTTGATACTATAGGCTTGAAGAAATAGCTTTCCTTTGACCGTTTCCACAAAACCATAGGTCACACAATTTCTCGGACTTAGAAGCCTCTTAACACAAAAAACCTTTTTCAGAGCCAACTTCATGCAATCAATACAGCTTGTCTCGATCTTCATCTTTGGTTTTAATTTATTTCCCCATCAGCTATTACAATCGCTTTTGAATACTTAGTGAAGTTTTTCCTCACCTTTGGTTCTAATAAATTGTTGTCAAATGGGAAACTCGAGACAACCAGGGTATTCTCTCTGAATTGACCAACTAATTTTCCTTGACCCATGTCACTGAAATTGACAGTCGACTTTTTATACCTGTTTACTACTTGTTTCGATTCCGTTATAAAATCGTTGAAATTGAGATGATTGTGAGACATCACCTTACTCGCATTATTAATGTTTACCCATTCAATGCCGGCGACTTGATATCACCTCATTCTAAACTTTGGATCAGACTTGGCAGTCCTGCGGCCGTCGTTTCTGTGTGATTCCCCACCAATACCCTTCTATTGACCTTGGAAACGTGGTTGTTTGGGAACATCACCATTTTGTTTGGTTTTTGTGCGCCTTTTCAGAAGGAACAATCGTGTTTGATGTCCTTCCCGAAATTATTCTTGACGTCCACAAAATTCTCTATCCTACACAAAATCACAACCAAAACACAAAATTTTAATAGAATCCAATTTTACTCAAACCAAAATTATACAAAAAACTAAATTCATTAACATACGCTTGAGAATGATAATTTTTGTCACAAACTTTTGCGCATTTTTCTCCTGTTTTTACTTTGAATCTTTGGAATTCCTTCAATATTTTTAAATTCTGACTCTTCTCATGAAAATGAACTCACCACCCAGAAAATAAATTTGAAAGAATGGAATCTCATTCTCTTAGTTCTAAGCATTTTCTACCTCTATGTTGAATCATTTTTGTACCTACTTTTCCTTTTGGGAAATTGTTCTCACGCAATATCTGGTAAATACTTTTATTTATTGTAGAAAATTCTATGAATCATTACACAGTTTCTTTGCTCAATCGACAGGTCAGTTCTAGGATGAATTCTTATGAAGTCGGGGTTTTTTCCTGGCCTTTCAGTGTTGTCGCCAATGAAGGAAGGCCTTTGAGATCCGTAATCCTCGTATGAGTTGTGTGGTTCAATGATGAATAGTTATTATAGTCAAGTGTTATTTGTGTCACCGTCGGTTATATGCAAAAGTCCAACCTTGGATCCAAGAAATCTGATTGAAATCAAGGTCAGAAAAATCTGGATGTATGAATTGTAGTTGATAACAGACCTACCGAATCGTTCGTTGAAGGGAAGACATGTTCGTATGCTATACACCTCAGAAATGATGAGGAAGAGAAAGAGTTGAATCAACGAGGTGAGAGAAGAAGGGATCAAATAATCCACTCATTTGACAAGTATTCGCTTTACCATGGAAGTCCTTGATTTTCTATTGCGTTGGGTATTATTGTTCTTTTCTCGAGATCATAGAATTTGAGAGGTAGAGCCGTTTTTCCCATTGGGACCCGTCGCAAATTGATTTTGAGGCGTACCCTTGATGATTTCTGATTTTCTGTCCTGGCAACCTTACCCTGTTCGAGAATGCTGGACCCAAGAAGTAAATGCACAAGAGAGCCAAATTTGATCCTGCTGAATCACTATCTGCAAGTAGTTCCTCTGGCACACCTTTAGAATCTACTGTTCCATCATCTACTAAGAATGGAAATAATGATATTCCATCATCACTGACTGAAAAAGCATATGGGAACAAGGTGGCTATAACTGACAAGATCTTTGTTGTTTGGGACAATGAGACATCATTTAATAACTTAAAGATATTGTCACCATCGCAGAGATAAACGGGTGTTGCTCCTGGTTGGATAGATCTGAACGACGGGCCTCCCGAGTGTTTAGTAACCTCTTCATTCCAATATGAAATCCGTTCAATATGATTCCGTTTCATTTCAATATGAAATTTCGAAGATTCCACGGAACAAGGAATCAATGTAGATATTGTTGAAATCCAAGTACAACTTGCCGCGGTACACGATGATGCTACATTTAAATCAAAATTGGAGTACTCAGCGCGTTGAGCGTTCTGCAGCAAAAAGTTCCTCGATGTTTCACATTCCTGTTTCCATTTCGTTCTTCTGTTTCTTTTGTATGTTCATTCATTTGATCCCCTTGATTTCGATGTTCTAGAATCTTTCTCACAACTACACGTACAAATTTGGTCTCTTGTGTGTAACAGGATCTAACTACAATATATTGATCATTTTGGAAATCGTTACTCCTTCGATAAATTTTTTAGAAATGAAACGTCAAATCGGCCCTACCTCTCTGACTGAACCGAGCAGAAGAACTGTGGTATTGTCTTACACCTTCATGCACTCAATGCAAAACATTCCTTATAATTTACCGAATATCTTTCTTTCAAGACAGTCTTCCCTTTTCCCTCATTTCCACATTCAAATTGGCCCATTACTTTTCCGTTTTTGTTAACGGTAAACAATGAACCAAAATGAAAGATCCAGCTCCGAGACTAAGACACAAAATCACATACGTTCGATGTAGCATGACAAAATTGCTCTAATAGCAGCCTCGATATAATTTTTTTCGAGTAATTAATAACAGGAGTAAAATGTTGATTAATATACAGTATTGTCTCCATATAAATGAGGTTTTTTGAAAATAAATTCGAACAGTTTTTTTTTTATAATAAGTTAGTTGATAAAGGAATAAGATAGCTTTAAACGGTAATACAATTGTTTTCTTGAGAACGCCTAATGTATGTGAGTTGTTTCCTTTCACGTTATTACGGCATGTTATTTTTTCTCGCACGCCTTGTGGTTGATAAGGTTTGATACATTCGTCGGTCAGTATTTATCTTCCCTGATGAGTAGACATTGTTTGGTGAAATTGAAAGATGCAGTTCTTTTTGTCTCCAGGTTGGGACTTGCTCGTGTAGCTTCAAGAATTCAAATTTTAGATCTTACACAGTTGAAATTCAAATCAGGGACCAAAAAAACCATTGCTATACGCCTATTGTGCTAGTTTTGTTATTTTCGAAGGAAATGAAACTACTTACGGCCTCAAATTTCCAGCGTGGCAAATTTTCTTCGTTAAATAAAATCCGTATCGGAACGTTTCAAAACGTCCTTTGAAGTTGACCACTTTTTTCCTGTGTTTATCTAACAAGAAAATCTGAGTTGTGCCAAAATGTTCCTAATATCAAACCAGTCATAATGAACCCATTTGTCAGGGATTCGGGTTTTATTCCGGTGAGATGATCAGCAATAACATGACACTCATGACCTCCTTGTTTGAGAATCCAGAGAAGAGTGATCTTCTTTGGGCCACATTTTAAGGGTATTTGCAGACCCACAACTGTGTATGAATAGATGGCCTTCAGGGCAGCCTGACGTTCATGAAGTGAACACTTTCAAGGGTATTCTGGCGTTCCCAGACGAAATTCGAACTGTTTATGAATTGATGGCCTTCAGGGCAGAGGACATCCAACCTGTTGCTTAAAATGTTCAATCTATTGCTTTGAGCCACTTTCAAGGGTATTCAGGTAATCCCAGACCAGCTTCGAACTACGTATGAATCGATGGCTTCTAGAGCTGGCTGACTGTTGGATCAGATCGCTTTGGGCCATTTTCAAGGGTATTCAGGCATTCCCAGACCAACTTCGAACTGGCTGACTGTTGGATCTGATCGCTTTGGGCCACTTTCAAGGGTATTCAGGCATTCCCAGACCAACTTCGAACTGTTAATGAAATGATGGCCTTCAGGGCAGAGGCATCCAACCTGTTGCTTAAAATGTGCAATCTATTGCTTTGAGCCACTTTCAAGGGTATTCAGGTAATCCCAGACCAGCTTCGAACTACGTATGAATCGATGGCTTCTAGAGCTGGCTGACTGTTGGATCAGATCGCTTTGGGCCATTTTCAAGGGTATTCAGGCATTCCCAGACCAACTTCGAACTGGCTGACTGTTGGATCTGATCGCTTTGGGCCACTTTCAAGGGTATTCAGGCATTCCCAGACCAACTTCGAACTGTTTATGAAATGATGGCCTTCAGGGCAGAGGCATCCAACCTGTTGCTTAAAATGTGCAATCTATTGCTTTGAGCCACTTTCAAGGGCATTCAGGTAATCCCAGACCAGCTTCGAACTACGTATGAGTCGATGGCCTCTGGAGCTGGCTGACTGTTGGATCAGATCGCTTTGGGCCACTTTCAAGGGTATTCAGGCATTCCCAGACCAACTTCGAACTGGCTGACTGTTGGATCTGATCGCTTTGGGCCACTTTCAAGGGTATTCAGGCATTCCTAGACCAACTTCGAACTGCGCATGAATCGAATGGCATAAGTTCAACAAGGGACTTCATGGTTGTGGTTATGGTTGTGGTTGTTTGGAACGTGGTGCTTGATTTCTGCCAGCTTGTACTCATCAAATAGCTTTTTATCTTCTTCAGTTGCTCTAGGCAACTCTAGAGGCCTCTAGAGCAGGCTGACTGTTGAATCTGATTGCTTTGGGCCACTTTCAAGGATATTCAGGCATGCCCAGACCAGCTTCGAACTGCGTATGAATCGATGGCCTCCAGAGCAGCTTGACTGTTGAATCTGATCGCCTTGAGCCACTTTCAAGGATATTCAGGCATGCCTAGACCAGCTTCGAACTGCATATGAATCGATGGCCTCCAGAGCAGCTTGACTGCTGAATCTGATTGCTTTGGGCCACTTTCAAGGGTATTCAGGTATTCCCAGACCAGCTTTAAACTTATGTGTACTCGTATGCGTCAATGGCATTTGGGGCAGCCTGACTGCCGATTGAAATTGAGGCCTTTCAGATGCTCATTCAGCACTTCTTCAGCGCACAGTTGAATTGAACAGACTTTCGCCCTAATATCGTGGCATTCGATGTTTGCATGTAGGTACGATATTACAATTCTCTCGCTCAATTACTAATGGTCTCGATTGCCTGGCCTCACAATTTCTATTGATTATTCATTGTCATCGAAATAACTGCTGATTTTAGCTGTCTTTCCCATTGCCCTTCTATGTATAAATACTGATGTGGCAGTCATTTGAGTTTTCTCCACTTTCGAATCATTTTTTTTCTGAACCAACTAAATAACAATACGAAGAGTATTTTGAATTGAGCCCTGATGGCTTGAACTTCCATATTACGTAGAAGTTATGACGTAGAAGTTATACGTAAAAGTTATATTATCTTATGACGTTATTCTGTTCTGGATAAGAACCAGATTAATCAAGGAATAAGAGGTATGATTGTAAGTTGACTTCTTTCTCGTCAATCTTGGAATATAACTCATCAATATTGTATCGAAACGTCAATGATTTAACTCCCGCAATGAATTGTTATGTAATATATAACGAGTATAATATATTCGTTTTATTCTTTGAAACAGAAATGAAATTACCCCTGAACTAACCAAGTATTGATAAGCCATTGTGAGTTGAATGTGATAATGAATACATAAAGCCTGACTTTTCAATCTAAACCATGATATTTCCTAACCGACTTTTTTCAGTCGTGAAATGAAATTGAATTTTTGGTGTGTGATATAAGCAATCCAAAGTTCCAAATCGTAGCATTATTAGTAGCATTCGTTCCTAATCATCAGGTTGTTGATCATTTCGATACATACCGGACAAACATTGATGAATCAAGTCGTATAGGGTTTGTAACGTGGGATTTTCCTCACAAAGGTTGTTCAACCTTCATATTACATTGATCAGCCTTGAGAGTTGAAATAGCTACTGTAGAGGGTATAGCAAAATTGAAAGATTCGATTTCACTTCGAAACGAATTGTTAAATACCTGCTTCATTACTATTTTGATGACAAGGCTTGAAAACCGCATCACCTTTAAAAACTGAATCTCAGCGTTGACATGATATTATTTACAATGTTAAATCGAATTCGATAGTTTTCAAATGATGACCAAAGGTCCCTCCTCCAATTTCTTCTTGAGCAGGTATGTGCAGGTTCAACGCATCTTTTCAATAGTCCTAAAAGTGACGAGTTAGTTCCATTCACTTACCGAAAATTCAACCAAAAGTATTTCGGAGATTTTCTGTTGTTTTTCAGACATTTACCAGTTTCTAATTTTTATCTGAAAAGCTCCAAGGCGAAACTTGAAATACCTAACCCCTAGGATAGCGTCTAGCCGTTTCTTATGTATTACCGTTTTTGTCTTTCCGTACTGTTGCATATCATGTTTTGAATAAATAGTTGACGAAGAGAGATTTCTCTTTCCTTTCATGAAAATTTGTCGTAAAATCCCTAATATGCTTATTTTTCTTTAGTGAAGCTCAACAAAAATAAATGATAATCCTCCGAAACAACATTGAAAAAAATTACATGTCTCCGAAAATCCCAGCGAAGGTTTTTCTTAAATTTTTCATGGTGTCTTCGGAGTCTTCTGCAGTGCCGCCGGGTGCTGAAGGTCCTGAAACGATGAAACAAATCGTGATGAATTGAATATTTTGAAGTTAGTTTTTAGAAGGCTAATAATCCTGAAGTTTTTTGACTGGAATGAGGGTTGAAAATTTACCAATTATAGCTCGAATTCAGGATTTGGCAATAAATGGGTGAAAGGATGGATGGAGCCAGGTAAGAGGATTGTGGGGACGTTTGAGAGCCCTCTCCAGAAAAAAGAAGTGAAACGAGATTGAAGGAAAGAGAAAGCGATGTAATTGAAGAACCAACGATTTTTGGTTGTGAATATAATATAATAGTTGTGCATAATCTGTATTTTTTCTGGTTGAATTAGTATTTCTTGCTAGAGCTAGCTGTATTTCTACAGTAAAGCATTGAGAAGTAAAGATTTATATTTTCATCACAAATAATTAATTAAGTAGTGATTCATAACCCGATGATGCCCAAAAATTGGACGAAAAGGTCGCGTTTTAACTGAACAAAGGGAGTAACGACGAGATTCGTTTCGGGTAAATAGGGGAAAACCCCCAGTCGTTGGACAGTTAACGGTTTCCAGGTTTTACTAAGGTTGTGATGAATATTTCTTTGTGTTGTGACATACCAATGAAAACTGTGAAGCGAGAAGAAGAAGAAGGAAAGAAGGTTATAACCATGCAATATAATTAGGAGTTGAAACAAAGTGGAGGCTCCGCAAAAGTGTGGATTCCTTACGAAAATGGTTAGCTGACTGACCCCTTTTCGTAAGAGTTTTCATTTGATGATAACTTACTCCATACAATATTTAATCCATAGTTCGATTGTTACTGATCATTTTCGAGTGAAAAGTTCCTCACCTGACGCATGAATTAGAATTATTTGCTTGTGTCCAATGACTGGATACTGTCGAGATGGTTATTCCCAGTGGTTGGACACCTGTCCAACAACTGGGTCCTACCTTGTTTCGCGATTTGCCTAGTGCTTGGACACTTCCCAATCAGCTCTTTAATTATTTAAAAAAAAAATAATAAAAAATTCATTAATATTAGAAATACTTTTTTCTCAGCTCATATAAATTTTATTTACCTTCTGATTCTTAGGAAAATTTAGAGGAACCTTTAAATTCACTAATACATAAAATTTTTATTATGGAGTTTGCTGGGTACCTTCCTGCGTAATTTTCGCCCCTTAATTTTCATTTCAGCTCGAAAAGCCCTCAAGAAAAATTATGATCAGACTGGTAAAGCTACCTAATGATGTGATACAATTTTTAAAGAAAAAACGTCTGCCAAGTGGGTGAGGCACATAACTTCCTCGTATCTATAACCCGATTATATACATAACCAACCTCTGAATATTGTAAGAATCTATAGAAGTTATGCAGTTACAAGGATTTTAAGTTTGCTCATGCGCACAAAATACAATTTGGAAGCCATGATTTTCATAGAGGACCGTGTCCACCCCAACTCGCATTATACCTGAAAATTGCATCGATATCACATGAGAAGTGTGGAAGATATGGCTGTAATTGGGAAATAAACGTTTGCGCATGAGTGGGGGAAATGATACTCATAGGGGACTGCACTATCAGTCTGGGGAAAATGATATTCATAGGGGACCATCTACACACCATCCCGCATAATCCCCGAAAATTTCATAGAAATCTGATAAGAAATGTAAAAGTTATTGCTGTGGCAAGAATTTCACATTTGCGCATGCGCAGCGGCTACTATCAGTCGGGGGGTGATGATTTCATAGGGGACCATTTACACGCCAACCCGCACCCCTCCCTGAAAATGTCATCAAAATCGAATGAGAATTTTAGAAGTTATGGCTGTGGCAAGGATTTCATGACAGACACAAAGACAAGGAACCAAAATTGTTCAGAAAGATCTGAAGCCTAAAACGCTAGTGGAAATTTTTATTTTGGAGAACATTTTTGTTTTTTCATCCTTGAAAATTGAATACAAAGCTACCGCTACCTTGGTAGACTCGGAAGCAAAAGCAAAAGTTACCAGGCTACCATCATCATCCTAGTCGAATAGATTATTAAGTTTAGATAGGTACCTGATTTATCTGATGAGTTGCCTTGTATGATCCTTTTGATGTTGTTATTATTAAATTTATAAAGACTGTTTTTCACAAAGACTTAATTTTCCATTAACATATTTCTGAAATACAAACATTCAGAATGTTCAAAAGCGATTTGATATTACCAACCTTTATTCACGTCCTGACCTTCAATGTTATTAATAATGAATAAAATGTCTCACATTTCCCAATAAATAGTCAAAATATGAACTTGGAAACATGAGAAAAAATTGTATGACGAATGTTTCCAGATGTCCAACGACTGGCGCATCGCTGTCCAACGTTAGGATTTCTTGTCCAACGACTGGCAATTTGAAAAAAAAATTGATAGCTCAACTTTGGACAAAGATTGCAAAATTATCATTGCACATAGGCCATTTCTGAAAAAGCGGTGTTTTCGTGAACTCATACCAAACAAAACTAAAAAAAAACTTTGAAATCCATCCAGATATTAAATGCGTGTAAGTAAAATCGTGAGAGAAGTGCTCTAAGGTGTCCAACGACTGGGGGTTTTCCCCTACCTACACAACGGGAGGCCTTCTGTAGCTTCTTCGCTTTCCGCAAGGGACGGATGGTCCTAATCCTTCCAACTTCGTGGAAACGGAACTCAGTTGTCGCCACGCAACCCCGTTCTACGCATGCGCAATGGCGAGAGTCCACCATTGTCCAACCGCCAAGTGCGAGACAACGGTCACAGTCTTCTTCTTTTCTAGATCGGGTGATGCAGATAAGCAGTGTTTTCTGAATCATGGCTGAAGTGTATTGTTCTGTGCGAATATTCCTTCTGATTAGGCCCGTCGATTCAATTTCCGCGATGTGCATGGCCTTTTCGAAACACCGGTCGGAGTGTAAGTTTATGATTGGTGACCAGCCTTCAACGAATCTCTCACTCATCTCCAATCTCAACACTACTTGAATTTCACAACAGGTATATAACTCCATTCAAATGTGAGTAATATGAAATAATATTATTTATATGTTAAATCTTCGAAGAAATCTTCATCAAGCGTGTATTTCAAATGTTGAAACATATCGTTACCATTATGGCAAACTATCGAATCGGCGATTTTACATGTTTTCAGGAGAGTATGATTAAAGATAATAGTCGACCTCAAATCTATTTAAGATGTATTTTAATAATATTTGTTTTAAATAGAAACTACGTACGGATGACGTGCCATTGAAATTTTTCCGAATTTGACTAAAGCTGGGTTCACATAGGTGCGTAATGTCCGTAATCCGTAATGCGCAAAAAGAGAAGGGGGGGTTTCCGTAATCCGTAATGCGTAAAAGAGCGTTCACATGGCCAAATGATTACGCAGAAGCGCGCAGTAGGTTCTGCGCAGAATTGTTTTCCCGCTCGCCTTTTTCCTGCATTCAGCTGTTTTGCTGTTTCGCCCTGTTCATCGATCGAATAATTTCGTATTAATTATTAACTTCGAAAAAAATGATTTTCATCGTCTTCTTGGTGATTTGCCTACTTATAGGTGAATGGTATACCCAGTGTTGGGCAAAAATTAGCTATAGCTAACAGCTAAAAGCTACAGCTAAATTAGCTGCGATTTAGCTAAAGCTAGCAGCTAAATATTTAGCTATTAGCTGTCGAAGAACAGCTTGAATTTCTAGCTAAATTGGCTATTAGTTGAAACATTAACTAGCTAATAAATTAGTTAGCTAATGTCCAACTCTGGGTGTACCCATTTCGGAAAATGAGGTAAGTACCTTTGATGTAAAAAAATAATGTTATTGAATTGTGAAGAATTGCAATGTTCAAAACGACAAAATTCTCTCAAAAATGTCTTTTAACCCAGGTTTTCGGAAGTTGAATCAATTGAAAAATAGGTTTTCAGAAGTTGAATCAATCATGTTTCCACAAAATACGCAGACTTCTTTCATGGGGTTATTGGAGAATGATTTGATTTCTGAGGATTTATTGACGTAATTTGATCGGACGAGATCAATGAGGCTCTCATTAAATTCATTCAAATTCATTTCGAAAATGAAAACCAAATAATCCGGAATCCGGAATAAAAATATTAATCCGAATACGGAATAATAAAACGGAATCCAGAGAACCGAGTCAACGACGAACAGCAGAACGATGAACAGACGACGAGCTTTCACGAAGTTTGCCGAAATTTGTCGAAGTTCATCCGTAATGCGTAAAATATCTAATTTCACAAAACGATACACTCCGCTCCAAAAGTCTTCGTCCGCAAAGATTGCTCGCGCCCCCTAATTGAGGGGCTATTCGCTCCAGCCAATAGGATCCAATTACGCACTACGGATTACGGACATTACGCACCAAAGCCAAGCTAACCAAGCTTAACTGTGAGCTTCAAAACATGGTAACAGCGAGCGTTTTTTGTTTCAATAACCAAGCAATTACATTTTATGATGACAGATTTTATGATGAAAGTTCCGATTGAAAAAGAAGACGACTTGGTAGGATATTCGGATTTAATGAAATATATCGAAATCTTCTTGGTGAGGCGTAAAATGACTACTTGCTCCACTGTCTATCAACCATGACTGTGATATCTAGCCATAAAAAATGTTGCACTCAACGACTTTTGATCAGTTTGCTTTCGATCTACATGTTCATCTTTCGGTTTTTGTTGGTATCGACAGGACCTAACCACATGTTCCATTCGGTTGCAATTGTAACATCTGAATTCATTTATTTTTGTCTTCTCCTCGATAAGTTATGGGAAATATTGAGATATCTCTGTTCCTTTTATATGCTCCTCCCAGCCTTGAATAAAAACCAGTGTTTAGAGCTGCTGTTAAGGCCGGTTTACACGCTCATGCCATTTGCGCAAATCGGCTTGAACAAGCCAGTTTGCACAGTTATATCGTTGCATGTGAACGCTGTTTGCGCAAGCCAGAAAATTTGGCTTGTGCGAAGTCTGTCTGTCGGACAGAAATTCGGCTTGAGCGTGTGAACGCAGTTCAAGGCTACCCACGATCTCGCGCCGGCGCATTCCTTCTCTTCAAGTGTGTGAATCACATTATTCCAACCCCATATCACTCAGGAGCATCTAGCGCTCGTTCAAGCTGCATTGGTTGATTGGTTCTTGCGATTCAGAAAGAAAAAGAATTTCTCTGTTTCTCCACTATTAAATTGGTATGGGAAAGGCTGTCCCTCCTGAGCAACCAATCCTTGCTCCATTTCCGACCTTTGGAACTCTTTGAGCCCAATTTTTTCTTTATCAGGCAAGCCACCGTCGTACACAGGATAAGCTCCTCCTCATCCATATTAAAGATTATGTCAAAATTTGTGATTGTTTTTTTTTTGGATAATTTTAAAATTTTTAATTAATCAACTTTAATTAAAGCGCACTGATTGACGAAGTCCACTGACTGAATCCCACACAATTTCACAAGCACAACTGAACGTGTGAACGCGACCGCGTTGTTCAGTTCAGTTTGCGCAAACTGGCTTGTGCAAGCCGGTTTGTGCAAATGGCTTGAGCGTGTAAACCCACCTTAACTCCCATGTTAGTTGATCTGAAGATGTCACATATCCCTGATACTAGATCACAGGCGATCCCAGCTATCGGATGTTCGCTGAACATGTGCTCTCATGCATCCAAATATGTACAGGAGGATGTATCCTTGTTGATGACAGGTCATACATCAATGACTCAATCCATGATGGATATTTCAGTCTGTCAGGGACCTTTGGCTCAGGTTGCCTGGTCGTTTCCTCCAGTTCGTCTCTGGTCATTCCCCTTCTGCCCATCCCCAGGAGTTCTTTTATGAAGAGAGGAGCATCTTTGGTGGGGCAGAAGAGCTGACTTGTAACTTCTTGTAAACTCAATCGCTGGAAAATCCAATCCAAGACTTGTCACTTCATCCTCTCCACCTATCCCTCCCAGGGGTGACATGTAAAAGCAAAATTAATGAGTTTATTTGTTTATAATAAACACTCCTCAATAAGTTAATTTTTGGTTTATTCAGATACAATATTGAAATAAGGAAGAATTTCTATAATATCCCGATAGGGATCTCGAATGAAGGTTCATGGATCACTTTCATTCATGCCGGGTTCTGGGAGGGCATTCTGGAGGTCTTGCGATCTTATTTTAATAGTCGTGGTGTCTTCATGAGGTTCTTCTTTTTGATCTCCTACAGAGGTTCAGACGCTGATGTTTGAGGGCATCCTCTTTTTCTTTTAGAGTAAAGCTCTCAAAGTTTTCCTCTTGATCACCTTTCATTATTTGTACTGCACTCTGTGAATGTGCAGCATGCGCAGAGGCTACTATCAATCCGGGTGCGATGAAATTCATGAGGGACTGTCCACAGCGGCGTCTCCTCCAGGCAAACATAGCAAACACTGTTTGCCTTACTAAAAATTTATGCAAACTGAATAAATTATTTTTAGTTGCGATTCTCCTATAATTCCATTTTTCGCAAGTAAGATTTAGCCGATTTTGGAAAATTGTTTATAAAATTTAGGGACCATTTTTCATAACCAAGGAAGTTAGTATTGCTATACCCCCACTATCACAGCATCAGCCAATGCAAACAATTGAGGAGCTGTTTCGTGGCCTTGAAAGCGGAGAAAATTGGGAGATGAGTCAAATTTCTCAATGAAGTAATTCTTTATTTCTTCGAATGGAGTGTGAAGCGTTTATTTCATCTAAATGTACTCGATTATGAAGCGAAATCATAGTTGGTAGGTAGTGACAATGGCAAAGCTGCGTTCTTTGCTGGCGCTTGATCTATTAGAAAAGTAATAAACCTAAGTGTAATAATTTGCTGCGTTTTTCATTATTTTATGACTGGTCAAGCTGTTTCCCTGACGAATATTCTCACCTGACGCCACTGACTGTCCATACCCAAATCCGCATAATCCCTGGAAATTTAATTGAATTCGGGTGGTTAATGTCGAAGTTATGGCTGTTGAAAGGGTTTTACATTTGCCCAAACGCAGCGGCTATTTATGATGCAGATATATCCTGTTTTGCTCTTGGAAATGTCCCCCCAGTGTCTATCAATCCGTGAAAAAGTGAATCATCATCACAGTTGAATAGCAAAAACAGTCGAAACGGTTTTTTGTGAAGAAAGTTTCCTTGTAAGTTAATTTTACCTGCTCCTGGAGGTGGCGGTGGTGCGGTTGTAGGAGGACCCCCTATTGATCCTGTTGTTGACGCAGTTGACGATTGACGTCCGAAAGCTGGTCGTGCTGCAGCCACTGCTTGCTGCGCCACAGCTGACACAGAGCTGATGGAGACCGAGCTCGACTGAGAAGCTTGAAACAGTAAAAAAAACACCTCATTCAGCTCACATTTAGACAATAAGGAATTTAACCATGTCAGAATTTCCTATCTTTGACCCCAAAATCGGATTCAGCACCTCGAAAAACCCCCTAAGGCAAACTTTCAGCCCGAACTTCCTAATTTACGAATAAACAGAACAGTGTAGAAAATACGAATGTTTAAAAAAACCGGGAAAATGACGTCATGCTGGAATAGTTCATTTATGGCCGGTCAAAGCGCTGAGATCGAGAAATCCATAGTCCCCAGATGCAAAATTTCATGAAACATTAAAGTTCGAAATCGAAAAACTGAAGAAAAACGCTGCAAATTCTTACACAATGGTGTATTATTTTTCTATAAAGATCACTCGTCTACAAAATCACCAACCATCCAATATGAAGTAAAAAAAAAGGAGAAAAAAAATCGAAAAAAAAAAATCAAAATCACCAACCATTGATCGCATTTCGGCCAGCTCTAATTTGAACGGAGATTAGGCCTCTTTTGCGATTCACACCCGTGTTTTGATTTATATATATATATATTTCAATTTAAACCCTTAAATTTACGTAGGTATTTGTGTATTTACGTAGGATTTGTCCTACAGAGCACCGCGTGGTCTCAAAAAATTCTATAGAATCTTATATTGAAGGAAAAACAATACCTTTATATCAAAATTTTTTGAGTTAGGGCGTTTTCAAAATTTCAAAATTGATTTTGGAACCCTTAGAAGTGACCTACATCAACCAAAAGCTTCGGGGCACAACTAGACCCCAAATGGAGCCTACATACCAAATTTCATCAAAATCGGTCAATGCTAATTGGCAAAAGTGCCGCGTACGGCGTACGGCTTAAGGTGGGATTTCGCATGCAGCGGCTGCGGCCAGCGTACGCGTCTCCGAGACGCGGCGGCCAGCCGCCCACTACTCCTGTGTATTTCAATGGAACCGATTTGACATGACCGCCAGCGGCCGCGGTCAGAAATTCGGGCCGCCGCGTCTCGGCGGCTCGACTGCTCGAGGGACCAGTCGAGACGCGCCCCTTCCGGCGGCTGTATATGCAAACCCGTTTCGTTTCAAGTGAAAATCGGTACATAACGGAGGTGAAGACTGTAATTCACGCAAACCCGTAATTTTTTTTTTCAAATTGGTTGAAGTTTGTCAGGCTCCAGAACTAGAGAGGAGGGTAGATAAGGGGATCAAAGGGTTCAAACATCCCCGAGGCTGAACTCGATGGATCGGAGAAGAGTCAGTCTTGTCATTGCCGGCCGTACATGCGTGTCACTCCTCAGATCCATCGAGATTCAGTCCCCGTCTTCTGCCCGTTCTTCTCCTGGAGGAATCCGAGGAAGTCTGCCAATCCCAGTCGAAAGTTGGTGAGACGTTTTTTTTGCCTGTTTACGAAAATATAATCATCAAATTTGAAGAAGGTTCTTAGTTCTTTTGTAATTTGGCACATTTCACCCCAACTGAGAAGAGACTGGGAAAATACCTCCTCAAAAACATAACAATTGGTAGCAGAGCGTGGTTGAATTCAGCACCAAGTAAATTGCCAACTGTGTAGTTGATGTTTTGATAACTGACAATTACTGTGTTATAGAACATTCTGAGAATATCGGAAGGATCGGCGTTCGTGCGTGTCGTGGCGATGAAGAGGTTTTATTTTGGGAGTTTCGTCGCTGGGTGAGCTGTTCTGGAGTAGGTTGTGTCTAATCCGTAGAACTGTCTGAGTGAGTAGTAGAATCTAGTCTGATCGGTGGTCGATCTTTGATTCTGGGGTGTGAAGCGGTAGCTGGACCATAGCGTAATCAACTTTTCGTGAATGATGAATTCTTGATCTGAAGTTGTTGCTGCATATGTGAAAGCGTAAGCCGGGTGTGAGTGGCCTGCTTCTGGAGTCGAGGTTTGGATGTTCGCTGGGTCTTCTGCCAGGAGGTCTGGATTGAAGACAGGGATGCTGACTTGTGTCATATCTGTGAAGGCGAGTCCGAGTGGTTCTTCGTCCGGGGCGTAATGCAAGGTTCTTTCTGGGGTGGAAAGATATGATGCTGCATTCGTCGTTGGGATGTAAGCGTATACCTTTCTTGCTCTGATGGAGCCTGAGAAGAAGTTGCTGTTCGTTTCCGAAAGTGAATTTTTGAGATTCGGAATTGGTATGGTGATGCCGTCAAGACCGTTTTGAATGATGCAAATACCTAGGGTTAGGCTGTAGTTGATCAGTTCTAAACGTTTGTCGAATGGCTGGAACCACAGTAGTGCTGGTGGGAAAACGTCTCGTCTGGGGTCGAAGCTCTTATATGTAATAGGAGATGATTTCGACTGTGATGTGTGCAAATACGTCAATGATTTCTTCGATTCGGGTACTTTGAATGTACCTGGTGGAGGAGGAATCAGAAAATTGATCATTTTAGCGTAAGCTTTATCATTCAGTGTTACTCTGCTACCACATAACAATTGGTAGCAGAGCACATCGATCTATTGGCAACGCAAAGAGCTACTCTGCCATTAGACCATTTCACCATGCAATGCGCTAAGTGTGAAAACCCCGATTCGCCACCTGATCCAGTAAAATGTGCGGTGTGCTATCAGTCATTTCACGCTTCTTGTACCCGTCTTGGAACTTTGGACAAATGGACTAAAGCCGCCTCCTACGACAAAAGATCGAAATGGAAGTGTGATCTTTGTAAGGGGGAAGCAACATCAATAGATTCAGATGTTAATCCTCCTGCGGATACGCCTCCTCCCCTTTGGTACAAGAACCTACTTCATGACCTTGAGTTGATTAAAAAAGACATGTTTACCATTAAAAACGATAACAACGCATTGAGAGCTGAAAATAACGCATTGCGCGAGCTGTTAGAGAAAGTAAACATGCAGGACATGGGCAAATTGAAAACAGATATAGGTACAGCTCAAGTAGCGCTCGCTCCTCTCAACGCAGAAGTCATAGAACTGAAAACTGCGTCCGCAGCTAATATGTTCCAACGAACTTCAATTTTCGATTACAATGTCCAACAACCCGAACAGAGTGATAAAATCCCTAAATTCATTGAACAAGAAATAGAAAAAGTTCCAAAGCTGTACACAAATAATCCATGGAGTTTAATAAAATTTCTCGAAAAACTTCACTTGCTAGATCGCATGAATGACAAAATCTTTAAACACATTTTTCAACGCATTGCGACATGTCAGGGTAATTCTGTATTACTTCGTATAGCTACAGAACCAAACTTAACGTTCAAAAACGTAGCAAAAACTCTGTTGGACGAACTAACTACTTCACATACCAAGCTAAATTTAGTTCTAGAGAAAATACTCCGCCCACAATATGCGAACGAGAATTTCAGAACATATGTCGAACAAGTATGCAAATTCAACGACATACTATCGCAATACTCAGAGCAGGAAATAGTTCGTAGTATCCTCCAAGGGGCCAACACCAATACGAGAGCTAAATTTCAATTTAGCAGCAGACCTCAAAATATGATAGAACTAAATATCCTCGTGGGCGATGTAGAGAAGCTGGAACTGACCGAAAATCTTCAGAAAACACGCTCCGGAACTAAAATTCAAAAACCTCCAGGAACATCTTTGATTGACAGTAAGAACCACCAGTCATTTAACAACTTCGCGGAACAAAATAAAAGTTCTCAATTGATCAATAAACAACCGTCATCGAATCAGTCGTACCGATATCGTAACAACAATCATAACAATTATAACAAAAATGAACAGGTACGAACTTCGGAAGTAGTAAAATCATCAAAAGGCCATAATATGAAAAATAATTTCAGAGAAAACAATCCGAACTATTCTAAACCATTTCGACAGGGATATTTACAAACTATGGTACCACCACAACCATATCCTCAGTACTATCCGGCCTATCCTTTTGCACCTTGCGATCCGTCTTAAATTCATTGGCCATCAGTCCCGTCGCAATCCCGTTCTCCAAGTCCGGGAGAACTATCAAAAGAAAGGTCAAACCAAAATTCGCCGGAATCAGGAAAAAATAGTCCTTCCAAGTCCAAAGGACAAAAGAAGAACAGTTCAAAAAATCAGAATCAGAACACCAATAATTCAAAAAACGTTTAAGGGGGGTTCACAGACAAAAACATAATCACGGGGTCACCAAGAATTTAGCACGCATGAATATCAACGGCATTTGGACTGCTGTCATCCTCTTCTTCATCCATTAATAAACACACCGCGAGTTTCCTTCTTGCCATCACGTTTCCGCTCCCGTTGAACCAAAAAAATAGACTGATGATCGACGGGACGCCGCGTTCCATCGCCGACATGCGAAACTACCCTCTCCCTCGGGCGGTCGCGTCTCCATGCGAAATCCCACCTTTAAGCCGTGTTTTCCTGTCGACACGTTATATTCCGTCGCGTCGAACGGAGTACGCCAGCGGGATCCCGTCGGGCGGAGAGTGATGTACCACGCAGCGTGTTGATGTTTTCCTGTGAGCGTGTTACAACCGATGTCACGCGGCGGGACAACCGTTTTCACTTGAGCTTTCTAGAAGTCAGAAAGTCAACCAAGTCTTTCCGCGGTAAAAAATGATTTGGTTGGCCATCATAGACCAATTAAATTGTGTTCATGATGGAGAAGATATAATAATTGTTGCTGAACTCCTCCGATGGAAGCCTACGGATCATATGTTCCTAGAAAGAGAAGAAGAACGAGCATACAACACTCTCATCTCTCAACACCTACTAGACAATGGAGTTAGATTCAAAGAATATTGTCGGTTCACGCATGTTCAATTCTCCTTCTCGATTTCCCTGGTACGAGAAAAGTTGAGTCCCTTTCGGTAGAGTAGCAAAACCAATATCACCCTGGGGTATGTTCATTAAATCAAAAAAAAATAATTTGGTGGTAATAAAGTTCTTTGCATATGCTCGATAATAATATTATGAAGATTAAATAAAGATTAAATATTGTAAAGATTAATATATAAAGATTAATTTTATTTGTAAACAGATTAACTCTATTTGGAAATACTATATAATATATAGTATTTTATTTTACAAATAAAATTAATCTTTTTGAAAATAAAATTCAACTTTTTACAAGTAAATTTATTTTTTTTTACACATATTCAGACCTTTTTCAAATGAAATTAATCTTTTTGCGAATGAACTCAAACTTTTTGACAGTAAACAAATAGGAAGTGTCAGATGCGCATGCGAATCCCGCAGCGTCGAGCGTCATAGACACCGTCATCGACGGAAGACGCCAGCGGAAGACGTACTCCGCTCGACAGGAAAACGGTTGCCTTCTTTTCCCATTGAAGGAATAGTCGACGTGACCCCGCCAGCGTACTCGAATATAACCCGTCGGCAGGAAAACAAGGCTGCCGCGTTGGTAGACTTTGCAATCTCTACCATGGATTGCGTCGACAATGCCATGCTGCCTGTCTTCAAGCTGAGAAAGTCGGGAAAGACGTATGTCGGTGTCAAGCGGTTTTACTATATTTTCAAAGTCTGCTTGCTCCTCTAAACGCACCTCTTTATCTCACCAGTTCCAGGTTTACAGCAGGATTAAACGGACGGAGTGACTGTTGCTGTTACTTGGTTGAGTGTTAATTAATTGGTCTATGATGGCCAACAAACTCATTTTTTACCGCTGAAAGACATGGTTGACTTTTTGACATCTAGAAAGCTCAAGTGAAAACGGTTGTCCCCAGTGACATCGGTGGTAACACGCTGCGTGGTACGTCACTCTCAGCCCGACGGGATCCCGCCGGCGTACTCCGTTTGACGCGACGGAATATAACCCGTCGACAGGAAAACGCCCCTTTACGGCGGACGGACGGCCAAATTTTTATTCGATTTTTGGATTCTACGTACCTTGAAACGTAAACCGTCAAATTTTGAGGGGGTGTTAAAATTTTTTTTTCTTAGTCGATTCCAAAGGTTCATTATTGAAAATAATAAACCAAAAAATAGAAACAGCAAGATGGGGAAAATTGGGTTTCTTCTGTTTTTGTTTGATAACTTTTCTCTTAGAAAACACGATTTCGTCGTCCCAATGGGCAACACTGGGAGGAGACGGCGATCCGAACCTCCGTTCCCGCTTCACGTCCGTTTTCCCGGTTAGTTTTGAAATTGAAAATTTTGACTGTCTCCCAAAAATAACAGGAAGTACGTCACATTTTGGCAGATTACTGTGCAGTATTATGGAAGCTTCGTTTCTACCTCGATTTATGTGCCTCTACAGGTCCCCAATGATTGTGGAATAATCCATTTATAGCATCATTTATTTGAAAATTTAATTGATCATCATTGAATTGATTGCGGATTCTTTTTGAGCTTACCTTGAGAATCTCTTCTAGGCTCTGGGCTAGGACCCGGCCTAGGCTCCCTCTCTGGTACTGGAGGAGGTATGTCATCGTCCAAATTGCTAGACACGCTTGTTCGGGACGTAGCTTTTGTCATTCCTGCAACTGCTGGTTTGCACACGTTCTGAAATACGGAATTCAACTAAGTATTGATTTCAATGTTATGTACTCGTAAAAACCAACTCATTCTCAATTGATCTGATTTCGCTCTTCTTCATTTCCACCACAAAGCCCAAATTTTCTAAAACAAAAATTATGTTCTTGAAGGTGACAGTGAGGAAGTTATTGTTGTTGGGCAAGAAAATTCGAATATTTGGCGCTAGGCCGATGCAACCTCCCACATTGATAACAGTTCTATTATTACAGTTTATGATCTCAAGCCGTACTCGTCTTCTCTCTTTTACATTTATATTCCTTCCTAAATCAAGTGTTATTCTCCTATTCACTCCGTCATCTGTACATGTGGGTAAATTTATACGTGACGTAGCTTTTGTCCTGAAACTGCTGGTTTGCACACGTTCTGAAATACGGAACTCAATCAAGTGTTGATTTCGATGGTATTTACTCGTAAAACCAACTCATTCTCAATTGCCCTGATTTAGCTCTTCTTTCCATCACAAAGCCATCTACCATATAAAAGTTTGTTGAGGGAAAAAAATGTTCTTGAAGATGACTGTGAGGAAGTTATTCTACCTACCCGACTTGGCATTTGTACATGTGGGTACATTAGTTAGTACTTGTTGTTATACTTGATGAGTTCAGCTCTCATCAAAAACCCTTGTTTCATTGTCAGGAAAATACCCGATAAAGGTTGAGAATTTCGGGGGGGGGGCCGAAGCTCATTTTCAAACAGCTTACCTGCATTTTCTGGCACACCAGATCCGCAATGATTCTTCTGTCCTCCTCCTGGCTGTCTCCCATCAGGCTCAGAGCGCAGTCGTTGACTTCGATGATGGCCTCTCGTCCATCCCGGGCTACGATCACCTCCAGGGCGCACATGTCCAGTCCTCCGAACATTTCTGAAACGGCGTCTATCCAGCCTGTGCAGAAAAAGAATCGATAACGAATATTGAGGAATACGATGAATTTTAAGACTTTTGAGTTACATCCAAATCTTGATGAGCCATGATTGGATTTGAATTTATGACTTTCAATTTCAAAATCATCGCATTTGAAATCCCCCAGCCTGTGAAGAAACGAGTCGATTTTATATTAATAAATGGAGTTAGACGGTGCCAATCACCAGTATGTGGTTTGATTTTAAATTTCTAGGCTTATCTCTCCATTACGTGAAAATAGAGTCAAGGAAATGAGCTAAGAAGACTTTGCTGCATGGACCTGAAATTATAACTTGTTTTCTACATCTTGTCCAATCCTCCTCCTGCTGAATTGAATCGGTTTTATATGGACGAATGGAATTTCACGTACCAGTTCCTCCTGTTCGAATTTGTGTTTTAGGACCATTCTCTCCTTCATTACCTTGAAATCTCCATTGAGCCATTGAAATGAGCAATGAAGAATTTGAATCGATCTGGATTGTATCTTTCATTGTTTATATCTTTGTTTGTGGAATGTACATTGTCAAATATCAGCTGAAATGAATCGATTTGATATAAAAACAAACTTTTAACGCTCCTACTGATGTCTACTTTCGCGTTTTGCAATCAGACAGTTTGGTTTTTGACATTTTATGTCTTTACTATGGCACATGAATGAAAAATCGTCACGCGGGGAACGTTATGAGGGGAGCGTTACGCGAAGGGGAAATATGTAGGGGTTTCAGCTGAGTGAGCTCCAAGGCCATTTCCTCTCCTGTTGAACGCAGAAACCTGAAATTTGAGAGGGCGGGTCAATAGAGAATGCTGAAGGTGCCTGAGTGATCACTGATCAGCTGAGTGAGCTCCAAGGCCATTTCCTCTCCTGTTGAACGCAGGAACCTGAAATTTGAGGAGGCGGGTTTAAATGAATGTTTACGTACATTACATCGCAACCATCAACGAGCACAATCAAATTTCCACAAACAAAAGTACAATACGGGGTTTTATATGAAGGGGAAAGGGGGCGCAAAGACATAAAATGTCTCTCGTGGTTGCGTACTTGTACGAAAGCTGTATCCAACGTTTGTGTTTTCTCTGTATGTTTTAATTTTTCTTGCTCGATTCCAAAGGTTCATTTTTCTATGATTTCCCCAAAAATCAAATTTTTTTCCATCCATCCGCCGTACGTGGCATTTTCCTTTGTTACCATGGACTTATCTTGATGAAATTTGTTATGAATATGGGCTTCATTTGGGGTCTGGTAACGCTTTCATGCTTCATGGTTGATGTCAGTCGCTTCTTACAAATACAAAATATCATCATATTCAAAACGCTCTAGCTCAAAAACTTTCAGTGTAAACGTATTGTTTTTCGTCAGTTTTTCAATTGAATGTTTTTTATTTTTTGAGAATCTTTGTTTTCAACTTTTTACTCGCTGACTGAACTTTAAAATGCATTTGATTTCAAGACCAATTATTCATTTATTGAAATCTCAATAAAACCAGGAATATGAGCTATGAAGAATGAGCATGGATCTGAATCTATAACTTTTATTGCCTACATCTTGGTGTTGATTGAAATGTCTTTATCCTTCTGCCTATGGTGAAACGAATCGGTTTTATACAAATGAACTAAATTTGACGCTCTCTCAACCAGACCGTGGTTAGGTTTTGAATTTGAAATTCATTCTCCCCATCGTTATTTGAAATTCACTAGAGCTGTTGTAACTGCTGAATTCTCCGTGGATCTCTACGTCCTATCGGTAATTTAATCGTGACAATAATAAGTTGAAAATATTGAAATGATTCGGATCCGCCTTGTTGAGGAAGTTGGCCATCCGGCTCTATATTTTTTCCTTTTAGCGAAGACATAATATGTCCTCAATTATTATTGTCCAATAGTTATTATTGGACAACAGTTATTATTGTCCAATAGTTATTATTGGACAATATTATTGTCCAACTTGTCTTCCGACATTTCACTCGTCTGTCAAAACTTTGGCAACATAGGTACATGTGATGTTCAGTAATTTCGGTAAACAGCCAGTGAGATAAAAGCTAAGTAGAGTAGACAACAGTAACGCATTGTGAGGTTTGAAAAATACAACAAATAGCTATAGATAGTTATTATGTTAATGATTCGTTTCACATTCTGACAACAACGGAGGGTGGGTTATAAAATCCTATAGTGAGGTAAAAAGCAATAGGTAAAGACATGAAAATGTCCCAATGCGTTGCAGACTCGTATGCAAGCGTTTTTTCTAATCATCCTGTTCTTTTGATAAAATAGTCCTTTATTTTTGATCATCCCTGTCTCCTGGTTTCAAAAGTACGTAGTTAATAGAATTTTTTAACTTATGGACTGATTAGCGTGGAAGTTGTCTTGGAGTTTCTTAACCCACTCAAAATGCCTTTTTTCACACCAAAGTTTTTCTTTTTGCGTTTCCGACCTTAAGTCATAAAAATTGTCATAACTCCTGTTATTTACCAAGTAAATTCAAATGTAAGGATATCGTTGGAAAGAGCGTTAAATTTCCAAGCTACCTAGTGTGAAACCAAAATCTTTCTAGCTGATTGATCAACATAAAAAGATCAATCAGCTAGAAATTTGATGTTTTTATTGAGTAGAAAATGCGTGTTTTATGTACGAAAAACGAAGGTTTTTGTCACGCTACATCATTCTACTACATCTAACAACTTTTATTTTTATTCTGGTAACTGCTAATAACGTAACTGTGGTTACTGTAGTAGGTAGCGAGTTTGGAATCGATTTCAAGGAGGAAAAGTTCTGTTCGATCATCGATTCCATCAACTCAGTGTCCTCTAAATTGGCCTTGGTCAACTTGCTGGTGTCGCTTGTCGCTTTAAACACATGTCGCATTCCATCAGTCAAACGCAAACGCATTACTTTCATCGCCATGTATAAGATGTGTTCAGGTTTGACGCCTCGTCTGTCAGTACGACGAATTTCGCTCGTAGCCATGGCGTACACTGTGTTTGAAACATCCTCGGGATCGTTATTGTCGGACGACGCATCGTGTACACATCGACTGAATTGTCGTCGCTGACCGAGGTATATACTAGGGAATGACAACTCTTCTGCGTGTTCGTCGTATCCGAGCGCTACAACTGGGCGATTCATACCGGGTGCAAGCGACAAATATTTTTCCTCGTTCCACATCATCGTATGTTGTTTCGCTAGAAGAAGCGATTTTGTTTGTTGTGAATCTTTCCCATCTATTGGTTCTATTATTGGTTCGTCGCTATTTTGATCAATGTCAATATTGCAATCAGAAGACTCGTCGTTCAAAAACCATCTGTCTATCGTTATTCCGTGTTCTTTGTATAGAGGAGTGTTGACGAGGTAGCGTAGCCACACCTTTACTGTACTTTTTTTGACAAAACCAGTGTACGCAGACGATTTGTGAATTAGATGTTTTTTGAGGTACGTTAAAGGAATAATCGTCGTCAAGCTGGCGAGGCAATTTACATACCATATTGTTTACTTCGACCGGTACGTTGATAACTTGCCCAATAATTGCCTTCGATCCTTTTACAAATCGCAATCGACGAATTTGCATGAACGGTAATCTCGGGGATACAAGACGTTCGCAAATTGGATCGAGTGGTGGTAGATGGTTCGGTATGGGCGGATAATGGAAGCCGTTTGATCGCGATAAACGCGGAATTTTTTTTTCGGCACAACTCGCGGTAACAATTGTCGCACGCCTTGAACTTTGAAACGACTCCATTCGGAAATTCGTTTTTTAATAAGTTTAACGCACTTTTCGGTACTAATCGCAAATCTCTCTGAAACCATAAACGGTCGCAAATCAAACACGAAAATCCGAGAGGGTTTTCAGTAAAACGTTTTTGAAATTCACAATCAGCCAAAACGTTGAGTGGCGGTATATAACTATTATTTACTTCAATACGATCTTCGCCTGCTGCAGTTGTTTCAGGTCTGAGTTTTTTACGAGCACGACATTCGCGTTGCCTTTCGACATCGGTTTTGGCAGTTGATGTCGACGCTGGTGTAGAATTTTTTTCTTTTTTACGAGCACGGAATTCGCGTTGCCTTTCGACATTGGGTTTTGCAGTTGATGTCGATGCCGTCGTAGAAGTATCTTCTTTTTTACGAGTACGATAATCGCGTTGTCTTTCGGCGTTAGATTTTCCTGCATTGAGATTCTCCTTCGGTTTCTTATTCGTTGTTACCTCTCTTTGATTGCTGGAGATTTTCCGTTTGAGTTCACGCGGCACTTCCGAGTCCATGATTACACTTGAACGTATCTAAGTCGAATACTATTATAGGTGACACTGTCTTCTTACTACGAAAGAGTGTAGATATATTATGTTACAAATTGACACAATTTCGTGATGTTTTTTGTTGCTATGTGCCAGGGTAAACTGCAGAGGCTACATACCAAATCTCAACTACCAACAGTTGATAGGAGAGGTAGGTACCATGTAAAGAGGTAGGTACTACGAAAGAGTGTAGATATATTATGTTACAAATTGACACAATTATTAATATTAAGAGGTAGGTACCTAATTTCAATAAAATAGACGATTCCGGATTAATTATCTTCTACACTCACGATCATTAGTTAGTAAACAAAATATGAGAACAGTTATGCCCATAGCTCCGCTATTCGTATAGTCAATATGTTATGGAGAACATGAAAATGTTCGTTAAATCGAGAGCTTTCCAACGAGTGGTGAACGATTTTTGTGGGTTAAAAAGTGTAGAAAAGGAACAAACCTAACAACGGGGTCGTTGCAAGCGGAAATCATTATAAAGGCACTGTAACACAATTTCGTTACGCAATTTCGTGACAGTTTTTTGTGCTATGTGCCAGGGCAAAGACATGAAAATGTCAAAAAATCGTTCCCGTATTCATTAATAGTTTACCAGTGGGTAGATGACTGTACCTACCACCAGGTACAGACTGTAATGTACTAGTTCAGCAATTATTTAGCAAAGTCTGTGTCAGATTGGTTATTTCGTTTGGGTTTGTTCTTCTTTGGAATAGGAAGACGGTGCCAAGTTGGAAGAGTTATTGGTTCGATGGAATGGTATAGAGTTGTAATACCAGAGATTTTTCCAATGAGAGAACCAAGGGTTGGAAGGGAAGCATCTTGAGATTTATAATTTGTACTGATATTTGTAACATATTATCTGATCTGTGAATGTTGTGTTTTATTGAGACCAATGAGGTAACTGTATGGATTTATGTTCTCAATTCTAGTGCGAGGGACAGGGGTCATGAGGTTCATAAGGATAGGTTGTTCAGTTAAAATTTTTCCGAATATGGGAAGTGCAAATTGTTCGAAAGACTTTCGAAACCAATTTTGATGGCTGAAGTGCTCGGGTTCTTGGTTGTAGGTTGCGCCAATTAAATTTCCGAGTTTCAAGGGGTTTTGGTCTGGGGATTTGAGATTAATGCAATAGATTGATTGTAGAATAGCGGCTCTATCAGTTGTTTCAATTTCTGAAAGGTAATCGTGGATTTGAAAGAAGACTGGAGCTGGTACGGATCTTCCGAAGTCATGTTCAATGTTAAAACATGCATAGCTAGGAGTGAAGGAAAGGTTTCTTTTCTGCGGATCAATTAGTGGTGCGAGTTGATTTAGTATTAACAACGTATCGGGGGGAACGACACAGTTAAGGATTTCATCAAAGGCAGACTGTATTATGTTATAGTCTGTTATCATATCTGAATATGGACTGGGTACTCTTCTAGAGTAAATATCGCAGGCGGCAATACATGTATGAAATAAGACAGAAGCCCACCTAATGAAGTTGAAAAAAAAAAAAAAAATTTTTTTGGTTACTTAGAAAACCAAAATATGCGGTTTACAGGGTATTCACAACAAGGCCTAAGTCGTGAAAACTGAAAGCAACAAGGCCTAAGTCTACACTTAATTTTCACCACTGATCTCCCATTAAAAAACACATGAGATTAAAACAATGAGATTAAAAAAAAGAGAATTAATGAAATTAAAAAGAAAAGAAAAGAATTAATGAGATTAAAACAATGAGAAAAAAACACATGAGATTAAAATCATCCCAAACATCTCAGTAAACGATACTGACTGCAAAATAAACTAAAAGTGAAGGTAATAAGACCACTTATCTGCGGAATTAGCAGCGTTGGCGAGGAGAGTACCCCACTGTATCAAAATAAAATGGCAAACGAACGAGTTGGGCCATGTTACCAAAAGATCTGATTTAGGCCATGTTGCGTTTTCTGCCGGTATGAGCGCTATAATCGCTAAAAGTCGTAGGTAATCGATTTATTATTATTCGGCTTGCCAAAACACACCTGCTAGAACTAAAAACCGATTTTGACCAAAAATCGACTTAGGCCATGTTAGAACTTGAACGACGATTTGTGATGATTTAATAACCTTTTGAACGAAGATCAACCAGAACAGTACACTATTTCAGAAGTTAGTGTTTCTATCTATTGCTTTCTCATGTGACCAATTTAAGATAATTTCGAATTATGGTATTGAACGGGGAGTTAGTGGGATTTTATTTGTAAGCTTGAACTGTTTTAACGACGATTGCGTTGGTAACAAAGTTACAAAGTGTTCAGCTGCATCAAATTCTTTTATTATTCTTGAATATTTTCTCGGAGTGTTCCCAATTTTGTTTTGTCTCTCCATTTGATTTGATCAGAGTCGTGACAAAATGTTGTGACCAAATCAAGATTCAATCATTCATATTAGGAATTTCTCCAGCTTTACGACAATGTGAAAGTCCGTTTCAAATAATCAAATCATTAAATAAACAATCAAGATTCACCTTGCCCACATTTCCTGTTCGAAGGAAATTCGAAGTCAGTTTTGAACTCATTATCTACACTTCTATGGGCTCTTCATTGTTACGTCTTTTGAAAGATACTGATTAATACAGAACTCCGTCTCCTAGTAAGTAAATGCCTTGAAATCGCATCATTTCAACTCCAAACGGGTTTTCCTCGACTTTTTCCAAAAATCTGAGGTGAAAACAAGCCTTTGAAGTGGTCTTGTCTCTCGTGTGGACCAACGAGTTTTTGAATTTTCAACCTTATTTCTCGACTTTTTCCAAGAATATGAGGTGAAAAACAAGCCTTTGATGTGGTCTTGTCTCTCGTGTGGACCAACGAGTTTTTGAATTTTCAACCTTATTTCTCGACTTTTTCCAAGAATATGAGGTGAAAAACAAGCCTTTGATGTGGTCTTGTCTCTCGTGTGGACCAACGAGTTTTTGAATTTTCAACCTTATTTCTCGACTTTTTCCAAGAATATGAGGTGAAGAACAAGCCTTTGATGTGGTCTTGTCTCTCGTGTGGACCAACGAGTTTTTGAATTTTCAACCTTATTTCTCGACTTTTTCCAAGAATATGAGGTGAAAAACAAGCCTTTGATGTGGTCTTGTCTCTCGTGTGGACCAACGAGTTTTTGAATTTTCAACCTTATTTCTCGACTTTTTCCAAGAATATGAGGTGAAAACAAGCCTTTGAAGTGGTCTTGTCTCTCGAGTGGACCAACGAGTTTTTGAATTTTCAACCTTATTTCTCGACTTTTTCCAAGAATATGAGGTGAAAAACAAGCCTTTGATATGGTCTTGTCTCTCGTGTGGACCAACGAGTTTTTGAATTTTCAACCTTATTTCTCGACTTTTTCCAAGAATATGAGGTGAAAACAAGCCTTTGAAGTGGTCTTGTCTCTCGTGTGGACCAACGAGTTTTTGAATTTTCAACCTTATTTCTCGACTTTTTCCAAGAATATGAGGTGAAAACAAGCCTTTGAAGTGGTCTTGTCTCTCGTGTGGACCAACGAGTTTTTGAATTTTCAACCTTATTCCTCGATTTTTCCCAAGAATCTGAGGTGAAAACAAGCCTTTGAAGTGGTCTTGTCTCTCGTGTGGACCAACGAGTTTTTGAATTTTCAACCTTCTTTCTCGTAATTTTTCCCGAATTCTAATTGAATCGTGCAAACCAACTAGTTGCGGTGATTTTGACCTTCTCGAGTTCTTTGAGAAACGAGCTTTTGAAGTGGTCATTTCTCTCGAGTGAACCAACTAGCTTGTATCGATGATTATGACCTGGTTTCTCGAGGGTTTTTAGTTAATTGGAGGTAAAAACAAGTAAAGTTTCTCAGACATGATTATTGATGAATTTCACTCATTCACCTGATACATCTCAATTTCGAACATTGATTTACTAGACTATGAATGCATTTGTACGATTTGTTCTGACGCACAATCGAGTTGTGAAATTGTTATCTTTGATGACCATTTTAAATAGCTGTCTTCTCTTCTCATTGTTGCCTATGCGGAGGGGCAATACGTAGTAATCTCAATCTTCGTTTGTATTCATACAATTGTTCTGATTTCTTCGTGGTTTGATGATTTTTTGGGATATATCCAGGTACTCGCGGATATCCATCCACAAGCTACTCACTACTTACTAAAACCAGCCGCCTAAAACAGTTTATCGATATGTGTGGTTCAAATGCAAATTAGCAACAACATTTTTAATGGTTTTGTGATCTCCTATTTTGAATGAGATATATTTCACTTTATTCGACGAACGTATATGCGCATTTCTGTCTCATGCACAATCGAAATGGAAGATAATTATCTTTGTATATAGTGAACATTTTAAATTATTGGAAGGTGTTGTTTTACGTAAGATCAACTCGCACTTCCAATATTATTTTCTCTAATAACCTGCAGTTCTTAGGTATATACGCAATTTTTGATCGCATTCTGTGATACATCCTTCTTGGTACTTGAGATTATCCAATATCCATCCATATTTACATAGAACAAGCTCTCGCCTATCTGAAACCAGCTCACTAACACAATTCTCTGGTATATGTAGTCTGAATGCAATATACATATTTTCTACATATACATATGGTTCTTCATATTTTTTTTTCCTTTTTACGGTAATCAAAATTGAATGTAATTTTGATGAAGTATACTTAATAGATCTCAATTACGAAGATCGCTTTACTTGACTGTGAATGCATATGCACAATTCTGTCTAATGCACAATCGAATTGCAAGATTATCATCGTCGTTGATGGTTACATTATTTTATAACGTAAATATAGTTATCATTTCAAACTTTTGAAAGGTGAAACTAGCTTGCTTATTGTCCAGTTGTCCAGTTTGTCAGGTTAGTTGCGATTTATGGATACATTTTTGTTGTGTTTCGTGATTGAAATCTATTATTACCTCTTATATCTGACGAGATCTACTTACCAAGTACTAATCATTTTACTAGGTGCACAATTCTATGCCAGTTTGATGCCCTATTGAATATTCGGAATCAGCTTCTTTGATAAGTGATTTGTTCGATTGTATTATTACGTGACTACTGATCATTTTTGATGAACCCGTCTCAATTTACATTTTTTCCACTAACCTGCAGGGATTTTGTTAGGATTTAGAACTTTCTCTTATCAGTTCATTATTTCATTATTATTTTTTTTTTGTACGGGTAGATCCAAAGTTTCGATCCAAAGAATTTCCTTCATTGCTCAAGATTTGAATTTCATGAATACAAATGAGAATGTACTAACTTCTGTATCGATCCAGCATCTGAATCTGTTCCAACATCGCTGATCCTGTGTTCGTTTTCCAGTTGCCAGAAATTGACTTCCTCCTGTAACATTCAATCAGAATAATTAATTCATTGACGTGATATGTGGCGCCATTAACAATCAAACCGCGATATTTTATGAGGCACCTATTTTTTGTAGAATACAACGCTTTTTAAGTTCTTTATAAAAGTGAGTCCATTGTTCACCAGGATAGGTGTTGATTGGCATTGGGTCTATATTACGGTCCTCAAAATTGATTCATTCATTTTAGGTGTCTTGAGATGTATACAATGCGCTCCTTGAACGATACATTTAATAGTTTTCCGAAACTATTTTTCATAGTTACGAGAGAACTCGAACTTCCCTCTGGCGATAACTGGTACACGTACCTTATCTGCAGGTATTAGCACGATTGTTGGTCTCACGAACTTACATGAAAGCCTTGTAATTATTGCCGATCTTCTGGATATGAATGTCGTATTTGGAGTCTATGTAGGGCTCAGCAGTGCAGTACGTGTTGGCCACAGCTACTACAGAAGCGACGTCCTGGAAGTCTGAGTTGTTTTCCACCTTCATCTTCCCCATGCCGGAATGTGCGTGTCCAATCTTAATCACGGCCGGAAGCCTTGAAGAGCTCATCTGCGCAAAGCAATCAATATCATCGAACTCTTCCATGGAATAGTTATGCCGTAATGTGTTATTGGTGGAGTTGAATGCCCACGTACACTGAGTGAAGGTGTGAATTAGATCGCTGTCTGTCTGCATAAAAATACTGAGTTGTAAAGAATTATATTCTTATGTAATCGGTTGTTTTCGACGTTTGAGTCACCACCAGTCACAACAAGAAGTAATAGGAACTCAGCTTTACTTACAAGCTAAAAGGAACTTGAATTGGTACATATAGAAAGTGATGAAGATTCTTCAAGGGGTGCAAGCAGATTAAATTGAGGCTAAACGTAACAAGTTTAGTTGTGAAATCTAACACCACGTGGCAGCACCAAAAAGAAGAAATTGTCGTTTACTTTGAAGACGGAACGAGATATTAGAATTCCGACAACGGATATCTCTTCAAAATTGGTTTAGAAAGTGTGCAAATGTTTTTGCACACTGTTCCGAAAAAAGTGTTCAAATTTTGAACATTTTCAGAAAGTGGCCTTGTTGCCACTTACAGAGCCTTCTTAAGAATACGAATCAGTTTATGGATTTTTTAAAACTTGATCGTATTCGTCAGATTCTTGATTCCTGGATTTGGGGTGGAGGTTATCGCGGTTCGTGGAGGAGGGAATCAAATACCCAGCGGCTCACCGGGTCCTTTTGGTTTATTATTTTCAATAATGAACCTTTGGAATCGATCAAGAAAAAAAATTTTAACACCCCCTCAAAATTTGATGGTTTACGTTTCAAGGTACGTAGAATCCAAAAATCGAATAAAAATTTGGCCGTCCGTACGCCGTACGCGGCACTTTTGCCACTTAGCATTGACCGATTTTGATGAAATTTGGTATGTAGGCTCCATTTGGGGTATAGTTGTGCCTCGAAGCTTTTGGTTGATGTAGGTCACTTCTAAGGGTTCCAAAATCAATTTTGAAATTTTGAAAACGCCCTAACTCAAAAAATTTCGATATAAAGGTAAGTATTGTTTTTCCTTCAATTTAAGATTCTATAGAATTTTTAGAATTTTTTGAGACCACGCGGTGCTCTGTAGGACAAACCGTTCGCTCACTACGAGAATTTGAAGTTTGAACGTACGATAAATCAGAAACACGAGTGTGAATCGCAAAAGAGGCCTAATCTCCGTTCAAATTAAAGCTGACCGAAATGCGATCGATGTTTTTCTTCATGTTGGATGGTTGGTGGCTTTGCAGACGTGTGATCTATATAGAAAAATAAACATTAAACCATTGTGTAATAATTTGCAGCGTTTTGGTCTTTCTACTCCACTCCTACATTCATGTTCTGAACAAATTTGAATGGAAATTTTTATGTTCCTGCTCGGAATCAAGTCAGGAAGTCAGGCAATGAATTAGAATGAAATTTATGGGTCTGAAGAAGTGGGGCGTTTGAGACGCCAGTTTTCAGTACCTAATCATGGAAACTTAATTTGAGCAGTCCTCCCCTTTCCCAGATTCCGGAATTCCATCGCAACGTGTAGCCGCTGGTTGGTCATTATTTTAGGGCATTAAAGCGCAGTTTGTGAAGGTAAAAATGTAGTAAGTAGGTTGTAGATACCTATGATAGGTAGGTAAAACAAAAATGGCAGAGCTGTGATCTCTGCGGACGGAAAATGATAGATCAATAATAATCATTTGCACGGTTTTCTATCTCTTTCTATCTCTGGTATTTGGTTTATTATTTTCCAAATCAACTGTTGTTTTAAATTGTTCTTCGGATAATAATGTAGTGAAGTATTTGATATGAAAAGTGAAAATTGTTTCGCGCGAAATAGGCTTTTAACACTCAATTACTGCTAAAAATTGTGTTCTAGGGACAATATTGGGTCACTCGAAATGACGAGTAATTCAGCACCATGGTTGTAACAACTTGACTCCAGCAGATTTCTCGTAATATGGAATCTTTCGCTTCGATACAGTAAGATTCGCCATATTTGTTGTTCCTGGCTATCCCAGAAATGCAGTAGCCGTGTGGGTACTCAATGAGTTCGTAGAGACGAGTAGAACATGAATATGGACTCTCAACATCTTCAAAGCATACCCAATGCATACAGTATGCTGGTATGGTAGGTATACTGAAAATCGAATGAAACCAACAATAGCCATGTGGGTACTACCGTGTGGGTAGTTTGTGGAGACAGAGTCTCTAATAGGGTTACGCTCGTCTTCAGGCCCGAATTCAGGCGAATCACTTCGAAATTTGAAATTCATGAAATTTAATGTAATTATTTCTTTTTGGAATTCCATTGCAAAGTGTAGCCTCTGGTTGGTCATTGTTTTAGGGCATTAAAGCACAGTTTTTGACAATTTTTTTCGATCATTGGTAATTGAGGCCTGGGCAGAATTTACAAGATTATGTCCGCTAACGCACGATTTTAAAGCATTAATTCCCCCTTTCAAGGCAAAATTCGAAATTCCGAAGCTTTTGGTGAGTCAGTCACTTCTAACGGTTGAGAATTTCAAGAATGCCCTAGCTCGAAAACTTACGAAATAAATGGTATTGTTTTTTCACCAATTTAAGATAGTAGTGCACTTTTAGAGTCCACGCAGAGCTCTGTAGGACAATCCGTTCGCGAGTACATGAGCCCGTACTCACGATAAATCAGAATCGCGAGTGTGAATCACCTACGAAGTCTAATCTCCGTTGAAATTTCATCTGACCAAAGTGCGATCGCTGTTTGTTTTTTCGAGTTGTCTCCAGTTTTGCTTCCTTAGCAACCAGTAATCAAATTCCCATATGAAGGAACCACAACTCCCTATTTCTCGAATCGAGTGTAAAGCATTTATTTCTTCCAAATAAACTCGATTGTGAAGGTTTGAAGGTAAAAATGTAGTAAGTAGGTTGTAGGTTCCTATGATTGGTAGGTGAAACAAAAATGGCAGAGCTGTGATCTTTGCGGACGAGTGATCTATACAGGAAAATAATTTATCAATAATAATTGATTTGCACGGTTTCCTATCTCTTTCTATCTCTGGTATTTGGTTTATTATTTTCCAAATCAACTGTTGTGTAAAATTGTTCTTCGGATAATAATGTAGTGAAGTATTTGATATGAAAAGTGAAAATTGGTTCGCGCGAAATAGGCTGTTAACCCTCAATTACTGCTTGAAATTGTGTTCTAGGGACAATATTGGATCACTCGAAATGACGAGTGATTTAGCGTCGAGGTTTCCTCACTTGACTCGACTGCGGAAAGAAAAACGCCCCCAAAATAGCGGCCGTAAAAATTGGCTAGTGTGACGGCGGTTTACAAACCGGGCCTATGTGTTTATATTCTTACTTTGTTTATCTTATGGTAGTTACCAGGCAATGATCCACCATTCTTAATAAATCTCATTCTTGCTAGAATTTTCGTTCTCGACTGTAATATTCTTTGTTATGATACAGTTCGCCTTTGCTACTCGTCATAGCCTCCACATATAAATTCCTCAAGGTTATGGGAATAATTTAAACTTTGAATAACACTCATTATAGAAAACGATGGTTCGTCCTTGTAGTGATCTCCTTTTTTTGTGCTTTTTTTAATTTGAGGCGACTTTTTCTTGCCCCCCTCATCACCGCCTTTTTTTTCTTCTCTTCTTTCCGCTGAAGTTTGGTCTCCTCTGCTATACTAGTGTTCCGATCTGTGTAGGAGAACTTGTATCTTATTGGTTCATATACTCCTGCTCAAAATTAGTGCACCACCATCTATTTCTTCGTTCGCCCCCTTATTTTTTCCTTTATCAAGTTTTTATCTATTTGCACACATTGTTTGCAAACTCAGAAAAAAAATGTAACCAATAAAGGCACAAATTCGAGAAAAAAATATGTTTTTAATGAATTATAGAAAAATGTACTTCTTGTGGTAAAATTATAAAAATTGAAAAATAGTTTTGAATTATGCCAGTTTAGCTTTTCAATACTTGGTATTACCTCCTCTAGCTAGGATGAGGGCTTGCAGCTATCGACCGATGCCTCTAATCAAGTTTTGATACCTTCCTGGGGATATTGTCCCATTCCTCTTGCGCTGCTGTTTCCAGCTGCTGAGGATTGTCTGATGGTGGATCTCTGGCTCGAATTCTTCTTTTCAGCATTTCCCAAACATGCTCTATCGGATTCATGTTTAGGCTCCTTGGTGGCCAGTCCAGGATACAAAATTTATAAGGGAAGAAGGAAAGAGATAAACGAAAAAAATGGATGGTGGTGCGCTGATTTTGAGCAGGAGTGTACATTTGAAAGGGGGTTTGAGAGGATCCCCAACTCCCAATCAAGGCAGTGAAGGCCTAATGATGAAGGAAAAACGCTGCTAATTATTACACGAAGGTTTATTATTTTTCTACTTAAATCACTCGTCTGCAATGAACTCGACTCTGCCATTGTCACTTCCTACATACTACGCACCTACAGCGATCGCATCTTGGTCAGATAAAATTTAAACGGAGATTAGGCCTCTAGCGATTCACACTCGTGTTTCGATTTATCGTAAGTCTAACTTTCAAGTTCTCGTAGGGAGCGAACGGGTTGTCCTACAGAGCTCCGCGTGGTCTCTAAAAAGTCTAATAATTCTATACCATCTCAAATTGATGGTAAAGCACACCTTTAGGGGCGTTTTCAAAATTTCAACCCTTATTTTTCAACCGTTTGCTTCAACCAAAATTCGATTCCCAACTAGACCCCAAATGTAGCCCATATACCAAATTTAATCAAAATCGGTCCATGGGAACTAAGAAAAGTGCCGCGTACGGCGGATGTACGGCAAAATTTTAATTCGATTTTCAAATTCTACGTTCCTTGAAACGTAAACCAACAAATTTTGAGGGAGGTTTAATTTTTTTTCTTGGTAGAATCCAAATCATCTGTTCCAAAATGAACCCGTTGGTAGTTCATTATGTTGCAAAATCACCTCATAACCGACTTAACCTATTTCTGCCAAGAATAAAAAAAATCGGAAAATTCAAAATTTTCTTACCTAGTTTTGTCTAACTAGGCTTTCTTGAGTTGAGAAAAATGTCAAACAAATTATGTGGGTCCTAGGAGTGGGAGAATCTATTGTGATATATATGTTACAGTCGTCACCAGACATTCATTTCAGTGAACTTTATCACAGGCAGTGAGAATCTTGGTAGATAAATTATCAATGTTTTACGGAACAAAATATGACTTTATTATTCGAACACAATCGAATAACGAATTAGAGAACAATCAAATACAAGTCATTCAATTATTCAGCCAAATCTAGTAATGTTATGGAATCATAATTTTTCCTGAAAATTAGAACCAATGAAGGCAATTAAAAGGAACATACCTAAGTCAATGAAACAATTTTTCAAATAAATGCCGAAAATGAAAAAAAATCGTATTGGAAGTTCGTAGTTCAATTTTCATATAAATTCAAATCAAATATAAGGAACATGATGAGTATTACATTATTTCAGTATCACTCAGAATAATTGTAGGTAACAGAAAGGCTCGTCTAGTTATAGATCAGTGTATGAATTCGCCCACTATTTATTATGCTACGATAAAAAAATTTCCCAAATGATTTGGATGAAATGTTTAGGTATTGTGTGTTGATGGTCCCCTATGAAAATCATCGCCCCGGAACCGATAGTAGTCATTGCGCATGAGCAAACGTGAATTCCTCGTGACAACCACAACTTCTACATTTCACATCTGATTTCGATGAAATTTTCAGTTATAATGTGGATCCCAGGTGTAGATGGTCACCATGAATATCATATTGCAGCCAAGTGAATAACGGCAGCCACCATTTCTTTCCTCTAATTCCGATTCTGTAACGAGCATCTTGATCCTTTCGATCTGTACCTCCCATATTTTTAGTATAATTAGTAATGCAGAAAGGTTGATTGTTATGTGCTTCATCTCAGCTCTTTAATATCTCTTTGCCATAGTTGTGGGTTCACTCATGAACTGTGGATCCCACTGCAATGACATTATTGTTAACCCATTTGCAAATGAATGTGCCATCCGAGTCTTCATGTATGTATTGGCGAGTTCCACGAATTTGTCCCTCCTCTTAGTTGCACGACGTTACAGAAAAATGGAAAAGATTGTGAGTGAACGTGAGTTTAAACTGAGTAGATTTTGATGAAAATGATTGAAAACTGAAATTCAAACAACTACCTGACAACTAATAACGGAGGGAAAAAACTTGGGGTGCATGGTATGAAGTTCACATTTTTAAACTTCGTATGACGACTGTGACAGAATTGTCACACTACTATTTATAAGTAGTGCCAGCAATATTGTTATATAACTGAGGTTTAGCAAACTCGAATCATCTTTTATAAACCTAAGGAAGGAATTACTACCAAAAAGGTAAAAAAACGCTGCAAATTATTACACAATGGTTTATTATTTTTCTATATAGATCACTCGTCTACCATCCAATATGAAGAGAAGAAAAAAAAAAATCAAAATCACCAACCATTGATCGCATTTCGGTCAGCTCTAATTTGAACGGAGATTAGGCCTCTTCTGCGATTCACACTCGTGTTTTGATTTATATATATATGTATATTTCAATATAAACCCTAAAATTTTCGTAGGGAGCGAACGGTTTGTCCTACAGAGCTTCGTGTGGTCTCAAAAAATTCTAAAAATTCTATAGAATCTTAAATTGAAGGAAAAACAATACCTTTATATCAAAAATTTTTGAGTTAGGGCGTTTTCAAAATTTCAAAATTGATTTTGGAACCCTTAGAAGTGACCTACATCAACCAAAAGCTTCGGGGCACAACTAGACCCCAAATGGAGCCTACATACCAAATTTCATCAAAATCGGTCAATGCTAAGTTTGGCTATATAGGGAATGGATGAATATAGGGAATGGATATTGATCCAACATAATTTAATGGCGATGTGTAATATTTGGTACCTACCATCTCTTTCCAATGTGGATAGAACGTCTGATCGATGAGTGGAAAGTTCTCTTTTCCCATTCTCCTCTGCAGAGAAATCAAGTGACCGAACACCCACGGTTTGTCCTGAAATGTGACAAAACAGCGAGTTAGTTCCAAGCGACAGACTGAAATTCTCGTATCGGTACTGGCGATTTTGAACGATCTGTATAAATTTGCGTACAAAATATAAATTGTAGCTGCCTGGAAACTGACCGAAAAACGGCGGGGAAATTGATTTCAAATTTAAATTAGAGACCACTGAAAAGAATGAAAGAAATGAAATAATTGAATAAAAAAACAAAATCTGTAGACTCCAAAATTACTGGTGTAGAGACCACTGAAAAAAATGGAAGAAATGAAATAATTGAATAAAAAATAAAAATCTGCGGACCCCAAAATTACTGGTGTAGAGACCACAGAAAAGAATGAAAGAAACAAACACAGAGAGAGTGCTAACTGATTTCGCATCCATTAATCCTGAGATCGGAGTCTGTATCCATAGTGCCATCCATGTTTATGCATAGGGCCCCAAGAACTCATCGACTACCACTGGAGTATCACTGGTCATCCAGCCTGTATGAGTGATCAATTGGCTTATAGTCTGCTCGTATCGCTTGTAATACAAAAGTCCTCCGTATACCAAACTGGGGAACTGCTTGATATGAAAGTGTTCTGGGAGGGATGCAAGTAGACCTAAGAAGGGACAGTTGAGTACAGTTTCCCTTACAATGGTGTAATTGGAGACCACTGAAAAGAATGAAAGAAATGAAATAATTGAATAAAAAATAAAAATCTTTAGACCCCAAAATTACTGGTGAAAAGACCACTGAAAAGAATGAAATAATTGAATAAAAAATAAAAATCTGTGGACCCGAAAATTACTGGCGTAGAGACCACTGAAAAGAATGAAATAATTGAATAAAAAATAAAAATCTGTAGACCCTACAATTACTGGCGTAGAGACCACTGAAAAGAATGAAATAATTGAATAAAAAATAAAAATCTGTAGACCCTAAAATTACTGGTGTAGAGACCACTGAAAAGAATGAAAGCATAAAATAATTGAATAAAAAAATAAAAATCTGTGGACCCCAAAATTACTGGTGTATCTTCTTCATAGGTACATATTCTTCGTATATTCTACCTCATTTTTCCTATATTCTCTTATTCTCATTTCGCATACCTACCCACATCATGATCTCTACTGTCTTACTTGCGACGTTAGTTCAGTACAAACGTACTTGATGAAGTAAATAGTTACGCATTCCTCTACTTATTGATGGTATTGTTCATTTCACGCGGCTATGTGAGGGATGGTGTAGCATGTGGAATGTGGATACTATACGCTAGCATGAAGCTGTCAAGCTTCAAATACTATCATAATACAAACAGAATTCTTCTGTATATTTCATTAATACAGTTTTGAGTTTTCAAATAACTCCATTTACCTACTGTTTTCTCTGGTCAATAATGTAGTACAGTAAGTCCCATTAAATACAGTATTGGTCACCTAAGGAACCGAATGGATGTGTGATATTTTATGGTTATTTCTTATTGTACTATTGAAATTTCGTGATCTATCGAGAATTTGAAGGATATTTGCAAGAAACTCATATTGACGAAAAATGCCATCATTGCATGCGCCCCCTTATAAACTTGTATAGAACATTTTTAGCTTTTAATGAGGTTTAATGAGACCTATTCCATACCAGAATTTTTTGTTCCTTCACTTTCACACTTATTTAATCTCGAATGTTTTTCTGAATGAAAACTTGAATAAAGACTCGGCTGCATGATGTGTTTTTAGCAACGGTGTTTGGTGGATTGGAAGGGTATTGGCGTTGGGAGACGTTTAGTACCTGGATTTTGTCAGAAATGTGCCCTTTCTGGGAGAAATTGGAGAACGAACGTACCTATTTTTGTAATTTTCTGGGAAAATTGTTAAAAGCGGGCACTTTTTAGTAAATCCCAGGTAGCCTCCATTGTTTCAACATAACCCTTGAAGAGGCATTTCTCGGATGTCTCGTACGACCGTTCTTGGAACGGATAATCCTCTACAGGGTCGATCCTACGAAGAATTACACCGCTTCAGTCACTCCAGCCTGCGAGATGGGTCCTCTGGCCTCCCTGTGCCCTAACATCCATCTCGAAAAATGTTTAAAAAAAAAATTCACTCAATGTTGAATTTTTTACAAGGTGAAATGGCAGGATATATCGCAGGACCATAACTCGAAAAACTTCATTTTTCAACCGTTCAAAGTTTTCAATCTTGATGAATTTCAATTCATTGATACATACATGATTACGCTTTAAATTGCTCCCTTTTATCGTTTGAAATCACCATCAGGACTGTTATTGTGTTCACATCACACTGTCGCCATGTTAACCCCAGTTATTAACCAGGTTTCAGCCCTCTTCTACCATCAATTTTGAGATGAAGTAGTGTTCCTTTTTCAAACCTTCATCAATTTTCAGTGTCTTATCAAGATGTTATGGTAATGGAAAAAAAAACGCTGCAAATTATTACACAATGGTTTATTATTTTTTATTTTTCTATATAGATCACTCGTCTGCAAAGCCACCAACCATCCAACATGAAGAAAAACATCGATCGCATTTCGGTCAGCTTTAATTTGAACGGAGATTAGGCCTCTTTTGCGATTCACACTCGTTTTTCTGATTTATCTTACGTCCAAACTTTAAATTCTCGTAGTGAGCGAACGGTTTGTCCTACAAAGCTCCGGGTGGTCTCTAAAAATTCTATAGAATCTTAAATTGAAGGAAAAACAGTACCTTAAAATCAAAATTTTTTGAGTTAGGGCGTTTTCAAAATTTCAAAATTGTTTTTGGAGCCCTTAGAAGTGACCTACATCAACCAAAATCTTCGGGGCACAACTAGACCCCAAATGGACCCTACATACCAAATTTCATCAAAATCGGTCAATGCTAAGTGGCAAAAGTGCCGCGTACGGCGGACGGACGGCCAAATTTTTATTCGATTTTTGGATTCTACGTACCTTGAAACGTAAACCATCAAATTTTGAGGGGGTGTTGAATTTTTTTTTTCTTGGTCGATTCCAAAGGTTCATTAAATACCACCACACACACACACACACACATACACATACATTACCTGCTCATTCAAACAAATCCCTCCATTCATGGCTGTGGTTACAACGGAGTTAAACCCTGAGTTGATGACCCCTTCCCCTGCGAATGATTTTGCAGAGAATTTTAAACCATTAGAGAGCTTAACACCATCCAAATAGTATGCACGCCGATAACACACCAACCGGGAGGACACCCATGTTTCCTCAAGCATGAGTGAGAGACCAATCTCGGTTATTGAAAATAATGAACCAAAACAAAAAACGCATGTTAGGAAAACTCGAGTTGATATAATTTATGTGTAGAACTCATTGGGGTAAGTGGCAAGCGTAAAAACGCTCAGTAGGGTGGGCTGTCGTGATCTTGAGAAACAGGTGTCAAGACCGTAGATCGATCGAAAGCTAACGTAGAATCGGGTGGTCTGTGCGTTAGAATGACGATTTGGTGGTGTGTAAAGCCTCGGTTTCCTAGGAATGCGGTGCCAGTTTTTGACGCCCGTCACTGTACGTTCGGACTGCCTGGTGGGGGTGAAGGTAGCGGTACGAGGCTCTGACGGTGGTTCAGCAGTGTTCAGCAAAGCTAGCTCCGCCAGGTCACCGTCGGTTTAAAATGGACGATATAGATGTAGCATTAATGTTAGTTTTGGAAGACGAATGGTCAGACGAGGAGATGCGAAGTGATGAAAGTGAACTGTTTTTTTTAAACATAGGCGCTATGTTGAAGGTGCCTACGAGATACTAGTTCGCCGTCATCTGCTGTCTAATGAGGATAAATTCGTCGAATATTTTCGTTTGAGCCCAGTGCTCTTCGACTATGTCCTGAATTTTATAAAGGATGATATAACTTCAACGCCATACAACAGATACCTGACTCCTATATCTCCTGAGCAGAAACTCTGCTTATTTCTGAGGTAATGATCACTATTATATTCAGTACCTATTGTGTATTATTCATTACAGTAAAAAAGGTATGATTAAGCAACGAAAGAGTTCCTTCTACTTATAACTGAATTTTATCAATAAAAAAAGGTTCATTGAATTATATAGAATGAATATGTAGGTACAATGGATATTTACAAATTCACATAACTCGGCTGCTCAGAGGATACCCTAGAGAAATGAGCCACTTCTGCTGAGCCAACCAATTGTCCAACCTCCATCCTAATTCTGGCTTGCTCTGGTGGAGGCAACCTCTTCACACTTTTTGCCATGGACGAGAAGAACAAATCATTCTCGTCCATCTCATTAGGGCTTGAGTTGCGTGTTACGAAAATCCTTCGTCGCCACATTGAACAAACATTCGTGGTTCTTCACGAAATCTATGAGGACTTCGTCTTCTTCCGAGGTGAAACTCATTGCGAAGCGGCGACCGTTCTTCCCAAAAACGTTGAATCAACTGTCGGGCACCGCTAGGACGGCCGTCTGTTTATTTCTGTCACCGTCCTTTCTACCTGACGGAGGACCTTACCGTCCTCAGGAAACCACCTTCATCTCTCGCAATGGTTAAGGTCATTGAACGTAACGTAACGGCTGTTAAAAAGCGGCACCGCTTTCCTAGGAAACCGAGGCTTAACGATACGAAGTCCATCCAGTAAGAAGGTGATCATGGATTGGCGTGGGTTCGTTCACGGTGGTGGCGAAGTAAGTCATTGCGTAAGCTGGGTTACGGTGTCCCACTTCGTGCGTCGATGGTAGGGACATTGGAATTTCGACTAAATCAGTAGGATTGAATGTCGGAGCTGCAACGATTGACATATCGCGAAGTGCGAAGCCAATTGCGTCCTCATCAGGAGGCAGTGGAATAGCAATTCCATCTAGTCCATCAAGAATGATCTGGAGGTCGAGATCTAGAGAGTAGTTGATTAGTTCAGGTCGTTAGTCAACCATAAACTGTCGGGAAAGACATCTCTTCTTCGATTGAAGTGTTTGAAGAGCAGTGATCTTTTGATGAGGTGTCTGCATAATGGATTTGTGCATAATTGTGATAAACCTTTCGAATCAAATTAAGGCTTTATTCATCTCAATTGTAGATAGCTACACAAATTACAGAATGATGGAGACAAGATTATAAAATCTATACAATACACGTCATACAAAATTGGAACTAGAAAAACGTGTGATTCGTAGTGGAGTTGAATCACACCACACAGAGGTCCATGCAACTCAATTGTCAGACAGTCAGGCTGTCCTCATCAGGAGGGTAATGGGTGCATCTTTCTACCATGGAAAGGTAGTTTGTAGGATCATAGGTTGGAGGAAAGAACTTTGAAGCAAGGATTGATGCGTTCAAGAAGGTGGAGTTCGTTTCACTTAACTTATTGATGGGATTTGGCAGTGGAATAGCAATTCCATCTAGTCCATCAAGAATGATCTGGATGGAGGCCGAGAACTAGAGAGTAGTTGGACGGACGGATTGTTTACAATGATAGATTGGTCTATTGATTTAGGAGGGTTTGAGTATGGGAATTTATGGAAAACTATTGGAAAATGTGAATGAAGTGAGTGTAAGATGTGACGATCCTACTTTTACAGAAGGGGCAAACCGATTTGGTTTGTTCCCGATTTGTTGGAGCTACGCCTAGGGGGATATTTGATTGATAGAGATATGAATCGATATCCTCTTCAGGCCAGCTGATTAATCTAATCACTGGTTTGAAGGGGTAGGGTCGTCACCCTCCTCTGACTCAAAAATGGGCAATTAGGTGTATTTCTCATTTGTTGTACAGTTGGAAATTCAACCTATATTGTTACATGGTAGCAGAGCGTGGTTTGGTGGAAATGCACTGAATTTACTTCATCATTTCCCCTCAACTTTTTCTTGGGTATTCCAGAAGGAATTACTCAAAGAGATATCCAGAAGGAATCTCTATATTAAATTTCATTCCCTTATTAGACTTCGCCAATCCGGCAATTATATTCATTCATTAAACTTTGCCAATCCGGCAATTAAATTCAGTCTCTTGTTAGGCTTTTGCCAATCTGGCATTTTATTAATTTCAATTACGTTTTTCTTTTATATAAGCCTTTGCTGCATTTGCCTTTTCAATCATTACACTTGAATGTTTCGTCGTTCGTATTCTTTATTTAGTTTGCTTTCTCCTCAGTTCCATTGATTTATTCTTTTATGTATAAATGGCCCATTCGTGGCATTCTTCTTCTTTTGCAATAGTGCCATTACGATGGAGGAATTCCCTTGAAGCTTCCAGACGTCCTTTCCTGGGCTTCATGCTATTTTAGTCCCTTTGACTTGTTTTCAAACATACTTCTGTTTGAAACCCAGAAGTATGTTTTAGGGAGGGAAGTGTGACGATCCTACTTTTACAGAAGGGGCAAACCGATTTGGTTTGTTCCCGATTTGTTGGAGCTACGCCTAGGGGGATATTTGATTCATAGAGATATGAATCGATATCCTCTTCAGGCTGGCTGATTAATCTAATCACTGGTTTGAAGGGGTAGGGTCGTCACCCTCCTCTGACTCAAAAATGGGCAATTAGGTGTATTTCTCATTTGTTGTACAGATGGAAATTCAACCTATATTGTTACAAAGATGAATCGGTGATGATGGAGTTGCGAAGTCACAGGCAAAAGATTTCATTCTTGCACATTATATATTGGAAAAAAATCTACAAATCGAATAGTTGTGCGGTGACATTTCTGCTTAAATGCTAAATATTTGAATCATCTTCGTTTTTTCTCTCGTAAATACGCTTTATTGAGATTTTGGACAATTAGGTACCCTAAAAATCTAAAAAGTAGGATAATATTTGGAATGACCCAAAAAGTGTCCAGCGCCCATTCGAAATTGTGTGTTTTATAGAAACCGTTGAGAAAATTTGTTTCGTTTCGGAATCTTGAACAGTTTTCCTTGTAGTAGTCATTCACCTTTTTGGAAACATGACATTTTGAGCTCTTTGACATGGTTGAGAATTTACTGTTAGTAATTTTATCACCACAATTATTATGTCGTTTCATGGAAGAATTTTTGTTTCTATACCGAAGGTATTGAATGAATGTCTCTAGTTAGTCATTCTTTGTTGATATCCGATTGTAACTGATGACTTTTTAAAATGTGTAATATCCAGGTATGTACTGGAATTTTCATCATTTCCCTAATTGAATAATTCTATTGTGATAGCAATTGTTTTATTATTGTAGATATTGTAGATTCCGTGGTCTTGAATGATTGCCTTGAAATGACACTTATGACGAGTGGTAGGAATATTCGGGATGAAATTGAAGTGAAGTGTATCAGTATCAGGATACTTTACTACACGTACGTTGTGCCACACAGGAGGCTGTCCAACACACCTAGTCTTTTCTTCCAATGTGACTTACTTATCTTCCGTGCTTCTAATGCAGGTAAAATTTTTGGATTAACTTATTCTATTTTCATTATTGAGGCGACCTTCGATCAAATTCACTTCAAAATGATGCAAATAATGATTGAACAGTACTCTCTTCCCGAACCTAGAACCTTCTCTTAATAATTTTGTGTTATGAATACTGGTTCCTGATTGACATTTTGCTAGTATCTCTCCTAATATACATTTTGGAAAGCAATTGATAGTATATATCCTGTTCATGATGTTAAGGGAATAAACCTTGGTAGAGAATAATAAGCCTCCTAGTAACATTTCTTGAAAACTACTTTCGCATGTTTCGAATAATGCTTAATTGTCTCGATTTGCTGTACGCTTTTCAACTACATCTCTCAGAGTTCTTAAGCTTAGATGTGACAGTTGATGGTTTATTTGATGGATTTGGGTGTAAACGTTGTCCATCTCATACACAGTTAACTATTTCATATGCTGCTGATACCAGTCCCAGATATGAATTGAGTAGATCAAATTCTCATCGTTGATGAAAATAACGTATGACAAGAAAGCCTCGTATTATGTTAGGTATCAGACATGATGCTACAAGCACTGATTCTGTTAGAATCGGATGAATTGCTGATATCACTCATATTACCAAAGCTCGTTTCCTCGTTGTAATCATTCAAATATTTGCGAACATTTTGAGGTCTTTGCAATCATTGAAAATCTGCAAATTCTTGTCAACTCCATAATTATTATTCCTCGTTCTATCGAGGAATATTTTTTTATACCCAAGGAATTCAATGAATTGACCAATTTACTCATTTTTGTTGATATCCGAATAAAACAGGTGGTTTTTAGTAAACTTGTAAAAGCCTACTTCCATATATTCACTGGAAACTTCATCATTTCCCTAATCGCATAATTGTGACAGACATTATTGTAGATTTCTTCATGGTTTACATTCATTTTTTTCATTTTAGTTGAAAAATTATTCATTTTAATTCAAAAATTCTGAACCAAGTCGCGTACATTCCATAGTATCATCGAATTGTTCAACTCTGCCTCAATTATAAATTTATTCGTGATGAATGTTCCTTTACTACGTTGTCCGTGGTTGTACAACGAATTTTAGGTTTTTCCCAGAATATTCATTTATTATTCGTACCTGGAAGTTGTAGATCGCTGATAGAGTGTTGATGCTGGGAACGCCTCCAAATTTGAGCCCCAACAAGATGTGTTTATAGTCTTCCCCTGCATCTTTCAGATTCTGCCTGACCAGAACGAAATCTGGGCGAAATGATCTGAAAAGCCCCATATAGACGACATTTGTTAAATTTTTGTTGTCGACATTAACATTAAAGACGCATTATATAGCATTATTAGGATAATATCATGAAAATCCTACCACATTTTTAACGTGTTTTTTTCAATCAGCGGCTATTCGTAAGGTACATTTTTGTAACAAGGCAATGCTTGGGCAACCGACAGCACACACCCAAAATTTGAACTTTTAGGACTAACAGTTGGTTTTGAAAACAAATTGTTCAGCATACAATTTCGTAATGTTCATCCTCCACCTGTGTAATTCCTGACAATCTAACGAAGAACTGAGAACAATTTATCGTTCACTGAGTACACACGACCGTTACCGTCGAGTCGTCGTATATCGTTTTATTGTTAATTTCCAATTTCCATCGTCATGACAAGTTTTACTTTGTCACATTGATTACATATGATAGGTTACAATTTATTGTTGACATTTAAATTTCATGAAAATCGTACTAGAATTCAACAATAAAATGCGAAATTTTCCTGAAGTTTCGAAAGATATTGCGCCTAATAATGAAAATGAACCTCGAACACGATGAATGTAAAATCTGGGCAAAATTATCTGTGAACATTCGATTTTTTCTACTATTTTTATTTATATTTCATTCTACGCGAACGCAGAAGTAGCAGTGAGTGACGTCACCATGACATCTCTCCTCCAAGGCAGAGGGGATAGGCTACCTTCAGTCAAGGGATGGGAAATCGGAGCCTCAATATCGATATATACGTTAGGGGAAGATCTATAACCCATCAGAGCTTGAAACGTTTTTCTATTGGCAACCCCAGGCAATGAGTGATGGAGGATGTAGATTTTCGGGACAAAATTACATAACTGGCTGTAACTTCCCCAAGGAGCATTATAAGTTCTTTACGAAGTTTTACAAGAAGTTTTAAAACACTTGTATAACTACTTTTGTTCCCAACCTTGATAAGGTAAGGAGGTTCTCGAGACTTGCCCTTAAAAACACAGAAAGTGACAAAACAACGGTTTTATTCACTCTCGCAGCCTCGAACGGTTGTGCAGACTTAAGAGCACTAATTATGTAAACAAAGGTAACTGATTATGTAATGCTTTTTTCAATAATGCCATGAATACATTCGAAACTCAGTATTTCCCCATCCACACCTCTTGTTTATGAGCCTGAAGGATTATAGGGTCAATGACCGGCCTTCTATCTGACGAGGCACTTCTAAAATGAATAAATTGAAACTTATGTCCATGAAAAAGCTTTAAAGAGGAAACATAATGGATACCTAACTGATGAGGGAATCGAAAAACTAGAAGATTGCCGCTGGAATCATCAAAATCTAACAATAATAATTGCCGGAGAAAAATGGAAAACACCGTTTGATTAGCAATTTATTCTCATTTTTCTCTCGCAATCTTCTAGTGTTTCAATGCCCTAGGCGCTGCACTAATAAATTTCGTAAATCCTTGAAAATTTCAAAATTAAGTTCAACTTTTAAAGTTTGAGCGCCTGTAATTTAGGGAAATACACGCCCGGAACGAGGAACGAGGAACGAACGGCAACCGACTGAGACCCCCTTAATTCACGAAAATAATGAGAATCGATTTCGACGGTTAGGTCATCATTAGCAACAAACAATAAGAGATATCGTTCTTCTCAACTCCGTTTTTTATTAAAATGGGATTTCCACAATCGTCAATATGTAAATTTTGTTGTAAAAAGAGGAAAACATTTTTTTTCCAATACATTTTTCTTGGTGTACAGAAAATTTAAAATTATAAAATTATTTTTAAATTGAAATTTAAAATTATTTTATTTAAATTTTTAGAGATCTATTCTGTCATATTTGATTTGATCAACCGGATTTCGCCCATACCATTGGTAAATTGTCTGTAACCTCTTTATTTGAGAATTCTCGCGAACATTTTCGATTCAAATCAAGGGATATTTCTCTCACCTTGCAACTCTGGTTCCATTCCTGATGACCGTCATGTTGACGAGTGTGCCCTGGTCACAGCTGGCGATCAGTGACAGCTCCCGGAACTCAGCTTGCTCCACTCGGATGTCGTAGTCTCCATGTATTCTTCTCACTCTGAAGTACTTGGACCTGGAAATCAAAACTCGACGGTTTTAAGTGGAATTGAAGGGCGTAACTACGATGAAAACTACGAGTATTGGTTGTGTGAAGGATCTAGTACTAGAAGGATCTAGTAGTGAAGAAATCTAGTGATGGTGAGCGGTCACTATTGAATGGCCAGGGGGGGGGGGGATGAATGTCAAGAAATATTCATTTTGAAAAAATGAAGAACGAAGTTTCCTGTCCCACAATCTTAACAGAGTTATTCTAACATTATTTCACTCCACAGGTGTCAACAATCGATCAATGTGATTTTTTGGACGGATTCCAAGTGCAAATAATGTCAATTAACACTAATTGGACCAAGGTGTCACTAGTGTCACTGACAACATCTTAGTGATTCCACAGCTGTCCCAAGGTAGATTAACTAGATTTTAATTGCAATTTAAAAATTAATTTACAGAACTGATATTTTTCCAAACATTTTTTGGAAGTTATTAGAAGTCAAAAAATGATGTGAAGACAATAATGTTGAATTCGAATCTCATGGAAATTTTTGTCATAACTCAATCTTTAGACAACCCATAGCCCAACAAAAATTCGGCTGTCCATTAAATTTAAAATTGGAATTTAATTTTGGTTACTCTGGTGGCATTTTGGGTGATCGGTGGAGTTCCTGAGATGTATTCGGTGACACTAGTGATACCGTGGTCCAATTAGGGTTGAGAAGTAAATCCGAGAAAAAACGTACATTTTCCCATACTTGAAACGACCAGTAAAGGGCTCCTATTAATTTAGCATTATTTGTGCGAAATTTTTCTTCGCTCGAATGTGTAATAATAATAATGTAATAAATTATAAATTTTAGAGTCGAATGTTTAATAATAGTCAAGTAGGTGGTCTATGTATGAATCATCAGTGTTTTCTTCTGTGGTAGACGTTCTTGGAAGTTCTCGTTGGGTTGAGGGATTTGCACTGGCTCATTGTAAACGTTTTTAAGGGTTTCTCGTGGTGGAAGTGATTTTTCTTTGTTTTTACCAGCAAGTAACGACGATTGAATAGACTCTTCTTGGAGTGATTAATTATGGGTTATAATCAACCGTACGTATACTTCACCGATCGTTTGGGAAACCCGGGTTCGATTCCAGGCCGTGACATCAAATTTTTTTTCCAGTTTAATAAATCACGTATATTACTATATAATTTACATTTATAACGCTTTTCTTCTCACATGATCACGATTTGTTTTCCCCGGCTTTTAGCAGGCTATACAGCTAGTTATTTTATATTGTATTATTGAATCAATTTGGTGCCTGTCTTGTACTGTACAAAATGCAATATTACTGGATCGTTGAGGGGAAAGTACAACCTCAAAATACATAATGTACGAGTGTAGCAAACGAATGTGGCTCCGCGGAATAGGCCTGAGGAGGCGTCGCTACTCTCCTAGACTGGGAACGAGCTCGGCATTCAGTCACTTTCCTGCCTTGCTCCTGGTAAGTGATCTCTCCACACATTTTAATATTTTGCGGGTTTCCTTGGTACCCAAAATCCATTCTCATTTCATCTCGGACATATATACGATCAAAGAGTTGATCGATATAAACCACACTCCGTTTTGTTATTGAACCATACCCAATTAATATCTATATTATAATTATTCAATTAATAACATTGAATTTTATTTTTTGAAACATGAGGTAGAAATACGAGCTGGTTATTCCATAAGAATATTTCCAACTCTATTTCAGAATTGAACGTATTTACTAGTAGTTTAATCTGAAAGTATAATTATTACTCATTGTGGACACGTTTGCTCGAGTGAAAAAAGTCAACTCGGATTTTGGGCAGTTCCCAATTTCTACCGCATTTAGACGTCATGGAAAGGCGCGGATTAGAAAACGCTTCCATGAAAGTCCAAATTGTTTGCGATATTTAGATTCTACGGAACTACTTTACTAGTAATTTCTATGTTTATTTACATTGTTACACAAAACGCTCAATCATGTACTGATATTGTTCCTTTTTGTGACAAGTTTGATTATACATTAGGAACACAAGAGCTACTACTCGAACTGGGTCAAACTAAACTCCTACTAGTAATCCTTTTAAATTTTTCAAAATTCTCTACAAAACTGAATACCTTGTTGAAGTTTATTATTGATGAATCTTAAATACGAAACTTGACTGCGGAATTGGAAACTGAAACCGGGACACTTTTAATGACTAGAACTACCCAAGGTGAAACAAAGTTGATGGGACGAACATGGAAAATCGTTCACGTGGATACTTCTCAATGAGGAAGTGGATGGAAATATCCATGTGTTCTGAATCAAGTCAAACTCCATCTTGTCTCCAATTATGTCCAAATTCACTCACCAGTCTGTGTTCTGATCGTCGACCACCAAAAGCGTGAAGCAACGGTCTTTGTTGAATGCTGGTCTAGCTGTTGATACTGCAGCTCCTGGAACACAAATTTGAAAAAATTGAGCAAAACACCCTTTTTTGAGTAATTTCATTGATCATTTATAACAGTTCTCGTGAAACTTGTTCTTTACAGTCTTTAGTTATCTACTAAATAACGAAACAACCATAAATCTTTCGAGATACGCCTTATACGCCTTCTCCTGAAAGTGTAACTGAGTTGAGAAGTTCAGCCAAGTATTTCAGATTATTGTGAGCAACTTCAAACCGTTCGACTTAGTTTAATAACAATTTTTAAATCTTGCTCTTGACAGCCTCGAAATGGAATTTGTATTCAGAAACAATTTTACTTTATTTTAAGTTTTTTTTTACTTAGCCCAGAAGACTGAAGCACATATTTGTGTAAATTTGGTTCTTATACCATCCTTTCAAGTATTGACAAACGTGGACAAGGAGGTGGTCGGTAGAAATACAGGCCATGACCGATGATTTAGATAGGCTTGATTGAGTATTCCCGTACAATTTTCATAATTTGTGATGTATTGACCTACTTTCTATAAAGATGTAATTCTACCCAGCAGTATGACTCATCTGATTTTATCAACTTATTGTACTCTCTTTGATACTGTACTGTATGAGGTGATGAAATTGATTAGACTTGTTCTGATGGATGATCAACACTTTAGCAGTTATAACCAACAGCATCCAAAATTACCTAAAATGACTAAATTACTACCTACAATTACTTACTAAATTGTGGTCAAGTACCTTGGTAAGTTAAAAATTATTAACGTGTTATTGTGTCATGAGCAGTTACGTGAACTACAATTACTATAAATTACGAAATTAGTACCTAACATGACTAAATTGTTGTCCAGTACCCTTATAAAAGGTTGATTTTATATTTGATTAACGTGATTGTGTCATGAGCAGTTTTGTGAAAAACTACCAAATTTTTGACACTTGCTCCAATGACTGATATTCATCGCTTGACGAGTTGAAATTTCACTTTACAGCCTAAAATTACCAGCTGAACGACAATTACCCCCAATTTCTTATGTGCGACTGGATCGAATATTTGATGTACAATAGCTGTTTCGTGAATAACCTTTTAACTAGCTGAATTGCCAAATCAATGACTCAGGACTGATTATTCGACTCTTCGATTTTTCACAAATTCCATAATGTCTCAGGATTGTGCACTTGCTCACTTGAAATTAGGCTGATTCGATATTACACTCCCTAGTTTTGTACTAAACCACTTGAGAGGCTGAAATGACCAAATCCGTGACTTGCCTCAATGACTTGATATTAACAACTTGACGAGTTGCAATCTATCCTTAACCCTTAATATCCTGAGGTATCTTTTAGGAAGACCGATTTTTACCTCGAACATTTTATTCACTTTTGAACCAAAACTGATGAATAGCTGTTGGCTATCTTGATAATTCAACTATCGAATGTTTATGAAACTAAATTAGCAAAATAATTCTCCAGTTGACAGACTGTAATAGGGCCTTCGAGGTACCTTCTGCCCTCATTTCTTATCTTGTTGGCTATTAGTTAGGTTTCCTCGTAGGAGATAGCGCCATTTTCAAAGGTAACACAGATCCTTCTTAGTGAACCTTCTCCGTTTTATTCCTTGGTTCTTTACTTTATGAGAAATAACAGACCCCAACATTCAACCAAGGATTTTCCCAAGTTTCCTTCTTCTACTCTAACAAAATAGGATATAGACAGATTCAGCTGATAGCGCTATCCTTGGAAAGATCATTCTTGACCTGATTGACTGTAATGGGGCATTTTAGGTACCTTCTGGTCAAATATTCTATAGATTTGTCAAAATACAGCGTAATTTGATGAAAAATAATTTTTTAAACTAACAATGGGGTGGTTGCATGATATTTTTTTGTATTTTTTCTGTGTAGAGAATCTTTATTGAAGTACTTATCTGCAAATAAAACTCCCAGAAACGCTTCCTAAAATTTTTTCAAAGAACGGGATTCTCGGATTCAGGCGGGAAAACCTACATTCGGCTTGGATGCTGCGGGGTGGGGGCTACGTCACAAGTGTGAATGGGAGGGGGCCAAGAGACCGCTACACCACTGTTATCCTGACGTAAGGTTATCGAGCTATCTGTTTGTTTACGTTAGTTTGTGGTGCTTTCATACTGAATTTTGCTAGCAGCGCAATCGAAACATGTTGCATCCAAGATTTCGTTTCCTTCTGGCATTCCCTCCACTGTAACTGAAACCTTATATGGTTGTGAAGAAACTCGGTGTTCTGGTGATACTTGAGCCACAACCTCGCAAATTTTCTAGATTCTACCAAGTTGGATATAACCAACATCCTTTTATTTAACAATTTACAAACACTCATTGGTAATAATGACACAACACTCAGGATAATGACACTAGGATGAAACTTCCAATAAATGAGCTACTACAACCATTTCGATTAAAAAGTACTACACTCAGGAAAACAACTGATCTTTCACATTCTATAAAAGTGTCAACTTATCTATCATTCTTGGCTCCTCTTATTTCGGCGCTGACGAACTTGTTGTTATTGACATAAAAATCGTGCAACATGCCAATATCGATATACGGAATAATTTCCAGAGAAGCCACCTCGAAACTCTAGTCGATGGCTTTTTGGCATATTGACATTTTATTTCAATACTTTGGCACATAAAGAAAAAAAGTTGAGGTTGGTTTTCTGATGATTCCTACTTACAACAAAGTCGTTCCTACCGAACTTTATCTTCGTCATTCGTGTTCGTAGAAAAATCGCTCACCATTCTTTGGAAAGCCCTAAACGTTTGCATAAATTATATACTGCCAAAACCGCTGCACTTACGGAAGAAACTGAGATATACCCCTGAGTTAAAAGAACTGTCAACAACATTCGAAAACAGATTATCGGGTAGGTAGCGGGAAAAAATGAAGACATGTGTTGCAGACTCGTATGCAAGCGTTTATTAAAAGCTCCTTGAAACTTTACAGAGAGATCTTTTCCAAACCAATCAACTATGGTATGAACTCAGACCGCACTCAACTCACCACAGAGTACTAGAAAATGTACACTGATAACGTGATAACATGACCGTCAAAGAACGTAACGCGAGGTTTTAGCGCCAACGCAGCAACAAGAAAAACAACCAAAATATGCTTCGAAACTTTCAATTTAAACGATTAATTCAAACATGTAAAGCTTGAAAAATATATTTCAAAGTTTTTAAATCATCACCATTATTTTGCAGCTATATTTCAATGTTTCTGACTCGAATCGTCCTCGATGGCAGTGATCTCAACGCTCTCTATCGTGAGATTCTCGTTTAGGGATGACGTAAGAGGAGTAGCCCGCCAACACTAAAAAGTACGGTTCTTCTTTATTGAAATACGGCTAAACTTAATGGAATTTCGAACTGAAAACTGGTACAGAATCATTTTTAAGTGCGCTAAATTCGAATCTGAATCTGACCCATGCAACTACCCCATTGAACATTCTTTGAACAAGAGAAAAATTAAGGGTTAAGGCCTAAAATTACCACCTCAACGACAGTTACCCCCAGTCTCTTGTGTGTGACTAGATTGAATATTTGACGTACGGCAGCTGTTTCTTAAATAACCCTTTGATTGGCTGAATTGCCAAATTAATCACTTTTAACTGACAGATTGACTCACAATCTCTCTACTCGCTGAAATCACCATACTGTCCCAGGATTGTGCAGTTGCTAACTTGAAATCATTCTGATTCGATATTTAAACCCCCAAGTTTCGTGCTGAAAGACTTATGATGCTGAAATGTCCAAATCCGTGACACTTGACGAGTTGCGATATCATTTTACTGCCTAAAATTACCTGCTCAACGACAATTACCCCCAGTCTCTTGAGTGTGATGGATTGAATGTTGTGTGATTGCAGTTTCTGCGCTGAATTGTCGACTCAAAAGCGGGTATACAAACAAAGACGGCCTCTCTTCGTTCTTTTACTTTGTAAGGTCCATCGTATGGTGGTCGAAGAGCACTTCTGATGGCATCATGGCGAAGAAATAAGTGTCCACGTCAATCCAGTTTTTCACAATTGCTCGATCTTTTCTCCATGAGGTCGTAAGTCCAACCATCAACTGAGGATTGTAGTTGACCAATTGAATAAAGCAGGTCGCCTAACGGTGCGGGAACGAGGATGTTTCGTGTGAGTCTGACGAAGTTGTCGGAACGAGAGGATTTCTCCATTTCGTAAACATCTTGAACTCTCTTGAGAAGAAGTCTTCCACACTCGAATTAATGAGGGTTCGTCCATATCTAAATCAACTGTGATTAGAGTCTGAAGTGTGTTGAAGACTGCAGTTGGTAGTGAGTTCGCTATGGATAGAGCATAATCGCGTACGCGATATTCTCGGTCCAATCAACCTAAGTCCAGTAGCTGTGCGCCTGTTAGAAATGGCAGGCTCGGTCGTGTTGATGAAGACACATTGATTCGAGCAGGCTTCGGAGGCGGTTCTGACTTGGTTTGAGACGTTTGAGCTGTTGGCGGTGCTGTTGGTGGGGTTGAGGATGTCGAGGGCGTTGGCCCAGGAGGGTCCTGCTGCGGTGTTGACATCACGAGAGTCTTGTGATGAACTCTGTCGAGTGAGGGCCTTCTGAAGAAGGTCGAATCGAGTCGAGGATGGAGGTCTTGGAAGAGAATTTGAGACTGGTGGAATCTTCGATCGGTTCCTTGTACGACCAAATGGTCCAGGAGAGTTGAGATTCTGATTTTTCACTCATGGTAATGTATTCGATTTCCCAGTAGATTTGCGTTTACCCATGAATATTAGAAAAGCAAATGAGAAATCACTGCGGTGAGAGCTCTGAAAAGAGCTGGTGAGAGAAATAATTTTAATACGTAACACGTATAGAAAATTTGATCGCAGGAGAAAATAACGGCAACACGCTAATTTTCCTAATGCGATGTTTGAAGAACCGACTATTCCATTTGTCTCTATTCTCTCTTGAAGAGGCGCTGGTCATGGCATGAGTTGAAGCAACCCTCCTAATCAACCGTGGAAACAGGCAACCCAATTTCAGTCATCCTGCTCCTTTGTCTTACAATGAAATCAGCGATCTTGACCTTTTTCAGTTATGTCACAATGATGAGTCCTGACTGTAAAAGAAATAGGATCAATTGGACAGCACTATCTAGATGGGAACCTACCGCAAAATCTCTTTCAATCAAAACTAGTGACTCGTGTGGTTCTTTTTGAGAAACAGATGAAGCTATTCTGGATTCAATGACTTTTTCTAATTCAAATTTCGGTGGGAAAGCCTTATCAAAACCATGACTCCTCTTTGCTGAAAGCGTAGACCGACCTAGCCTTTCTCAAGTGTCCCTAAGTCATTGCCATTTTTTGTGGCCCTTCTGGTTAATGCCGTCCAATTATAACTGTTCTCGCAACTTCGACCCAAGCTTTTATTCGCTCTGTGTTTACATTTATTTGAGTGGAGTGTCGTGCAAGAACTTGTGGTGTTTCTCGTCAGCTAACGCGTCCCCCCCCCCCCCATCATCACCTTCCGGCCAACGCTTTGGGCAGACCTCAGTGCGTATGAAATCCTCACAGGACCACCTTCACGTCGAAAATACGAACTCTTTCGCCATTTTCTTCGCGCATTCCTGTTGCTTTTTCTAAAGCCGTTCTGCCTTTGTGGAAGAAACTACCTACGGTGTACCATCTCCATCCTCTCATCCACCGAAGTCGACGTAAGTACAGGAAGCGATGGCACCACCAAGAGTATCCCATATATTCGTTCATTTGGCTGATCATAAACTCATTTCTTCTACAGCTCCTTGGGAAACCGGATCCACCTACGGTTCTTCATCCAATTTTGACCACTCCTATTCTGAGGCTCTTCGTACCTACTCGCCAGCTGCTGTCGTCACCACCAAACCTGCAGCACTGCAGGTCCGTAAGCCTGCATTGAGGACGACCGCTGGTGAGCTTCGGATCCTTCCAGAATCAGGATCCCGTGTCTGGCCGCGTTCTCCCATAAGGTCGGCTCTTCCCTTTTTATAAAATTCAAAATATTAGGAACCCAAGACATTCCTAACTAGAACCAAAATTTCAGTAAGCATCGTTTTTTTTTTTTTTTACACCATATTATAACTGGAGCTCCATAGGTTTTCTTCCATACTTTATACATTTCTACAAATATAAACCTTTTGTACCTATTCAAAAACTTGCATCAGAACTCACCAGTTTATTTCAGAACCCAGTCACCAGTTTCTCCTTCCACAACGATCTAGAGTGAAAGATCTAGGTATTCCTATAATTCTATTTCTTTCCAAAACATTTTGGTAGCTCGAGCGTGGTTCACTTTTGTGGAGGAAACTTTTAAAATAAACTGGTGAGCAAATAGGTACAAGTTTTTTGGAATATATTTATTGTATTTCACAATTTCTACCTATTCGTATTTCTATACGTTCATATTTCTTTTCTTCGCGTATTTCTATACGTTCATATCTCTTGTCCTTCACGTATTTTTATACGTAGGTACACATTTCTTCTACCACACGTATTTTTATACGTACTTACTCGTTGATATCTCTATATCAATAATTCATTATCCTCAACTATTTGGTATTTTCACAATTTTTATTGTGAAAGTGAAATATTAGCCTCATTTGATAGGTACCTACCTAAATTTAAGATTAATAGGTATCTACCATTAATCAATCTTTTCTATTCACAAGTTTTTGTGACTTGTGAGGTATTTTTCGACATTTTAAAGTACCTATTTTATGTCAACTGGGGTGTTGTTGCGAGTTTCATTCTATTTTTAGAATTTTTATTGAATTTCGTTTCAAACCTCATTCCTACCTTTGCCTATCCTTTCGAAAATTCCCGCACCTTTTTCACCATGGACGCTGCTACTAAAGCTGAATTCACTAAAAAGGGAGCCGTTATCCGTAAATCCATGTTGTTATCTGGAAAGGAAGTTCTTCAAATAAATGAAGTGGGTATTCAAGCTGTCACTGAACCTGGGTCGCGTGATATGTTCAAGGGAATGTTTAGAACCATTGAAAAACACCTAAACACTTTCGAAGAATATTACCAGAAATTACTGGTGCTGTACGACGAATATGATCAGCTTACGGATTTTCCATCAAAACATGATTCTGATAATAGGTCTAAGATTCTCGATAGTTATTATCAAGCTCACGCCAATTTCGAAAAATTGTTCAACGTAACTGAATCATCAGCTGGAGCATCCAACGTTACCATACAGGATTCACGATCTTCGAGAAATTTACCCAAAATTGATCTTCCTAAATTTAATGGTAGTCAGATCACGGAATGGCCCAAATTCCGTGATACCTTCACTTCCTTGGTACGTCTAGATGATTCATTGACGGTAATGGAAAAATTCCATTACTTGGTCACCTCTGTTAGTGGTAATGCTGCTTCTCTAATCAATCATTTACCATTATCGGAAGCAAATTTCGAAGTCGCTTGGAACGCTTTGAAAGACGTGTACGATAACAATCGTATTATAGCCAATACCTATCTCAACAATATATTGTCTTTTCGTCCGCAACAGAGCAAGCCTACACACGAGTCTTTACAAACATTTTTGACTAAAATTTCAGATAACATCTCTGCCCTGAAATTATTAAATATTGAACGTGAGTCGGATTTCCTACTTTTTCATATGGCAATTCGTTGTTTGGACCCTGTAACTCGTCAAAAATTCGAAGTAGCTCATAAAAATGTAAATTTTCCGACTTATGACATTTTGACTAAATTTGTTCGAGAACATAGCATTGCATTACAGTTAGCAGAAAATACGAATAGCAGTAATTCAGAAGGTCATTCATTTTATGATAACTCAAATGATAAATTTAAACAAAAACAAAAGTTTAAAACTGCTGCAGAACCATCATTGCTAGCTAGTTCCGAATCAAAACAGTCATTCAAGTCTGAAATATCATCAAATTGTCCAATTTGTAAAGAAAATTCTCATCCTGTTTCGAAATGTTCGAAATTGTATTCGATCACTCCAAATCAAAGATTGAATCTTCTGAGAAATTGGAAAGGATGCAAAAATTGCTTATCTTCATCTCACAACACACATTCTTGTCCGTCAAAGTGGTCATGTAGGTTGTGTAATCATCGTCACAATACAATGTTACACATTGAACCTTCAGGTACCAACTCCGCATCTGGCGCTTCGGAACAACCCAAACAATCGACTTCTAGCGGAACAACTCTTAGTTCAACTTCACATAATGAGGTCAATGTTTTACTTGGAACTGTAGTGGCAGAAATATTAGACGTTCAAGGTCATTATCAGCCAGTTCGAATCGTTGTCGATTCTGCGTCTCATTATTCATTCATCACCCAAAAATGTATTAACAAATTGGGGTTGACAAGTAAATATTGTCCCAAGAAAATCAGTGGTATTGGACAGACTTTATTTGATGGAATAAAGGGTCAAATATTATGTACTATAAAACCTCGTAATAAAATAACTCCACAGTTACATGTTGATGCTTTGGTAGTGAAGAACATCACTTCATATCTTCCTACCGTTCCCGTTCCAAACTACATCTTCTCAAAGTATGTCAAATTTGAGTTAGCCGATCCAAAGTTTTGGGAACCGTCTTCAATTGACTTTTTACTTGGAGGAGATTTATTCAGCGAGATTTGGAAAGGTTCGCCAATTACTATAAAGGACGACTTTCCAAAACTATTCGAATCTATATTTGGATATATTGTCATCGGGAAATACGCTGACTCTTCACCTCCCGTTGGCACATCACTCATGATTTCTTCATGCAAACCAGATGATTTGAATGCAAATTTGACCCGTTTTTGGGAATTGGAAGAGCCTTCAATTTCAAAGGTTCCACTTTCTTCCGATCAATCTGAATGTGAGGATCATTTCCGAAATACTCATTATCGCACAGAAACGGGACGATATGTGGTTAAGCTTCCATTTAAGCACGAACCACCCGTATTTTCCAACATTTCTGCTATAGCCTTGAAGCGTTATCGCAATTTGGAAATAAAATTGGATTCAAATTCTGAATTTAAACAGCAATATTCAGATTTCATGACAGAATACGAGAATTTGCAACATATGGCTCCCACGAATGAGTCTGCTAAATTTGTAATACCACATCACGGTATTTTCAAAATTGATCGTGGTAAAAATAAATTGCGTGTTGTTTTTGACGCGTCTGTCAAAACAACAAAGGGTTCTTTGAATGACAGTTTACATGTCGGACCCAAACTTCAAAATGACATACGCACTATTCTTTTGAATTTTCGAATTCATCCTATGGTTTTCGTCACAGATATAGTGAAGATGTATCGCCAGATCATTGTTGATCCAGCTGATCGTACATATCAGCATATATATTGGCGATCTAACACTGCGAAACCTATCGAACAATTTCAATTGAATACCCTGACTTATGGACTTGGATGTTCGCCATTCTTGGCTCTTCGAGTAATTCATCAGTTGTGTCTAGATGAAGGACACGACTTTCCCAAAGCAGCTAAAGTCCTAGTACAATCTTCGTATATCGATGATATAGCTGCAGGTGCTCGATCAGTTACTGAAGCACTGGACTTACAACAGCAACTCATAGGAATTCTCGAACGTGGAGGCTTTAAGTTGAGCAAATGGGCAAGTAATTGCAACCAATTACTTCAAGCTGTTTCTCAAGATGATAGTTCTACAGAATCATCGATTTCTCTTCAAGAGAGTGATGATATCTCTCTCAAAATACTCGGACTACAGTGGGACCCGAAAACGGATCAATTCTCATATTCAATTGCCGTTCCAACAATCGTTTTCACTAAAAGGGGTATTTTGTCTGCAGTGTCAAAGATTTATGACCCGCTTGGCTTCCTGTCTCCTTCAGTCATTGTGATGAAGAGCGTAGTGCAAGACTTGTGGAAAGAGCAAGTAGGCTGGGATCAACCCATACCTACAGAAATTGAAGAAAAATGGTCAAGTCTAGTAACTCAACTGGAATTTTTCTCGCAAATCAAAATTCCGCGCTATGTATGCTCTGAAGGAATCACCCAGTATAGAATTGTTGGGTTTTCGGATGCCTCGTCAAAGGCGTATTGCGCAGCCTTGTATTTGCAGATCATATGTTCGACAAAAATTTCATCTCAGCTTCTCGTCGCCAAAACGAAACTAGCACCAGTGAAGCAGATTTCCATCCCTCGTCTTGAGCTGTGTGCAGCACTCTTGCTGGCCAGAATATATGAAGCGACTTCGTCATTCATTGAGAACCTTCCACATGAAGGCTTACCTTCAAAATTCTTTTCCGATTCGTCCATAGTTCTAGGATGGATCAACACGCCATCCTACAAACTCAAAACCTTTGTAGGTAACAGAATTACGGAAATCAATAACTTGACTCCAGCAGAATCGTGGAGTCATGTTCAATCCGAATTGAATCCGGCAGATTGCGGATCCAGAGGTTTACCTCCTGAAAACCTCATCAAGTTCCAACTATGGTGGAGTGGACCACATTGGTTGAGCCTTCCAGAAGATTTATGGCCATCCAGTTCTCCACAAATCCCATCAGAACTTCCGGAAATGACTTCTTATAAAACCACAATGGTTACAATCCAGGATCAACATGATTTCATCAAATGGATGTCACGTTTCTCGTCATTTCTCAAACTTCTACGATCTGTAGCGTGGATGAAGAGGTGTATCAAAAACAGACAAACTGCCAAGATAGGTGGTTCAAAGAAGACGGGAGCATATACCTTCGCAGAACTTGAAGACGTCCGTTGGATTTGCATCAAAGCAGTGCAGTCTCATTTCTTCTTCAACGGAGATTCCTCTAAGCTTCAATCAGCGACTGACAAGTTCATCAAGCTTCAGCCTTTCATGGATTCTCATGGCATTTTCCGCGTTGGAGGTCGGTTGAGACATGCGAATCTTCCTGATAACCAGAAGTACCCTGTTCTTCTTCCTGTCGGTGCACACTTCACCAAGTTACTTGTGGATCACTATCACAAGATTTACCTTCATCCAGGGCCCAGCACACTACAAGCTCTCATACAAATCAAATATTGGGTGCCATCACTTAGAAGATTAGTGAGGCAAAGGACTTTTTATTGCTTGAAATGTTTCAAATCCAAAGCAAAGGGTAATACTCCCATCATGGGTGACCTACCCCCCTGCCGCCTTCAGGGTGGGCGGGCTTTCATCCAAGTTGGCGTGGATTTCGCCGGTCCTTTTGTCATGAGAGACTCCTTACGACGTAAAGCTCCTTTGAGCAAAATATATTTATGCATTTTTGTATGCATGGCTAGCAAAGCTGTCCATTTAGAAGCGGTAACCAGCCTCACATCTGAAGCATTCCTTGCCACACTTTCACGCTTCACATCTCGTCGAGGGTTTCCCAATGAAGTATTCTCGGATTGTGGACTTAATTTCGTAGGAGCAGCCAACCAACTGAAGGAGTTCATAGAGTGGTACAAAGAATCTACGACTCAAGACGCCATTTGTGACTTTTGTACCAAATATGACTTCAATTGGAATTTCAACCCTCCTCATAGTCCCAACTTCGGAGGTCTTTGGGAAGCTGGGGTGAAGTCGAGTAAGGTGCTGCTGAAGAAGATAGCTGGAGACTCGCCGATGACTTTTGAAGAGTACAGTACTCTCTTCTCCAAGATAGAGTCGATCCTCAATTCGAGGCCTCTATGTCCTTTATCCACAAGCCCTGAAGAAACCAATTATTTATCTCCAGGACATTTCCTTATTGGTAGGCCACTATTGGCTTTGCCTGAACCATCACTTCACGATCTTCCAGATAATCGTCTTTCCCGCTGGCAAGTTGTCAAGAAGATGTCGGATCAGTTCTGGAATCGCTGGCGTTTGGAGTATTTGCACACCTTGCAAGGAAGAGCAAAGTGGCACCGGAAGACTCCAAACCTTCAAGTTAACGATCTCGTTTTGTTGAAAGGTGACACTCCTTCAATGAGCTGGCCGCTAGCCAAAGTGACTTCGGTGCATCCAGGCGCTGATGGAGTCACTCGAGTAGCAACAGTCCAGACAACTACTTCTTCGCTCCGGCGTTCTGTGTCCAAGCTTATACCTCTTCTTCCTCTTACCTCCTCTCCTTATGATTCCTCTTTGTAAATTTTGAAAAATTTAGGTGGGCGGTATGTTCTCGCAACTTCGACCCAAGCTTTTATTCGCTCTGTGTTTACATTTATTTGAGTGGAGTGTCGTGCAAGAACTTGTGGTGTTTCTCGTCAGCTAACGCGTCCCCCCCCCCATCATCACCTTCCGGCCAACGCTTTGGGCAGACCTCAGTGCGTATGAAATCCTCACAGGACCACCTTCACGTCGAAAATACGAACTCTTTCGCCATTTTCTTCGCGCATTCCTGTTGCTTTTTCTAAAGCCGTTCTGCCTTTGTGGAAGAAACTACCTACGGTGTACCATCTCCATCCTCTCATCCACCGAAGTCGACGTAAGTACAGGAAGCGATGGCACCACCAAGAGTATCCCATATATTCGTTCATTTGGCTGATCATAAACTCATTTCTTCTACAGCTCCTTGGGAAACCGGATCCACCTACGGTTCTTCATCCAATTTTGACCACTCCTATTCTGAGGCTCTTCGTACCTACTCGCCAGCTGCTGTCGTCACCACCAAACCTGCAGCACTGCAGGTCCGTAAGCCTGCATTGAGGACGACCGCTGGTGAGCTTCGGATCCTTCCAGAATCAGGATCCCGTGTCTGGCCGCGTTCTCCCATAAGGTCGGCTCTTCCCTTTTTATAAAATTCAAAATATTAGGAACCCAAGACATTCCTAACTAGAACCAAAATTTCAGTAAGCATCGTTTTTTTTTTTTTTACACCATATTATAACTGGAGCTCCATAGGTTTTCTTCCATACTTTATACATTTCTACAAATATAAACCTTTTGTACCTATTCAAAAACTTGCATCAGAACTCACCAGTTTATTTCAGAACCCAGTCACCAGTTTCTCCTTCCACAACGATCTAGAGTGAAAGATCTAGGTATTCCTATAATTCTATTTCTTTCCAAAACAATAACACTGGGCGCATGAGATGCACCTCTGTAGAATTTGGGATGTCACAAAAGGACAACCATGCGCTGATTCTTGTGTGTCCCCCAAATGTCGCAATTTTGCTCTGTAACAGGATGAAGTTGTGGCGCATGAGTCTGTCGCATAAAATCTGTAAGCAGCATGGATGGTCAATGTCTGCAGCTCCACTTTCGGAGGATGAGCACCCGGGAATTGATCTTTCTTCTTCTGATAGCTCTCTAGTATTCCCAGGCGTCAGGTTACATAGTAAAGTGCAACACTATTCTTGTCATAATAATTATGTTCTTTCTTCCTGGAGCTTAAATCTGGATATTCATCACATGTATAGGTATGTATGGGTACAGTCCCCTGTCTTCAATGATTTTGTCCTTGAATTCATTTTGTCGTATGTTTCTAGAACGCTTTCGCTACTATACTTTTCGCTCTTTGACTTTGGCGTATTTAGCTGGACCTACACGACGGTATCTAGCTGATATTAGAGGGCTAGATGTCAAAATATGATGCACAATGTCGTGTTTTGGTCTGCCGGCTGTGAAATGTGGGGTGTGTAGTTATGTCTTTGAACTCTGTGAGAACCGAATGATGGATGAGGGATCAATCGTGGTTACGGCAGGATTATCGCACTCTTGGAGAAGACTACTTGAGGACAGTGAGGTGAGAGAATCACGTAAGCATTTCAGATCTACCACCAGGCCTATCAGCAAGGACATCAGCACCAATGATCAACGTCAATTTATGACATCAGTTTGATAAATAACCCCTTAACTGGCTTAAAATCTTTGTAATCTATTTTTTTTAACTTAATCAACTTAGACCCCACTCAACTGCCTGAAATGACTGATATTTGATACTTCAATCAAACTGATACACATATTTGACCGGTTTTGTACCATTTCCTCCTTAGTGGATAATATGAGTGAATTTATGACACATGCCCTAAAGAATTAACATTAGACTCTGGCAGAGATTTTCACAATTGGTAATTTCGTATTGGTTTTTTTTTTATAAATATTTATTCCCATTGCCAGCTTGAGACAATTACGCCCAGTCCGAGGAGGAGAATCCATCTCGCTGTGACTGAATCGAATATTTGATAAACGATAGCTGTTTCGTGAATAACCCTTTGACTGGCTGAATTGCCAAATTATTGACACTTTTATCTGAGAAATCTACTCTTACAGCGGTTTTTCACAATCTCGCTCTTCTCTTTGAGATCACCATACTTTCTCAAGATTGTGTACTTGCTCACTAGAAAATAGGCTAATTCGATTTTTACACTTTCAAGTTTTGTGCTAAAGCAGTGGTTTACCTCTTGAGACGCTGAAATGACCAAATCTTGATTGATAATCAGTGCTGCCTCACTTAATTCCTGAAATGACCAATTCAACGACAATTACCCCAGTTTTTTCGTCCTCTCTTTTTATGATTAACCTCGATGTATGTCAGCAGTTTCATGAATCCCTTGACTGGCGGCAATAACCCAATTGATGATACCTAAAATTACCATATCAATGACAAGTCAAGTCTCTCCAGTGCGATTAGAATGAATATTTGATGTACGATAGATGTTTCGTGAATAACCTTTCGACTGGCTGAATCGCCAAATTATTGACACTTGTCAAGTCGACTATGAGCGATTTTTCACAATCTCTCGCTGACATATCCGCTGTCTTAGGATTGTGTACTTGCTGGCTTAAAATTGAGTTAATTCGATATTTTCACTCACAAGTTTCGCGTCAAACCACTTGAGAGGCTAAAATGCCCAATTCATTGCCCAATTCTCTTGCTCTTCTCGATTTAGGATTAACCTCGATGTACGATAGCAGTTTGACTGGCAGCTATATCCCAATTGATGAAATGCTCTTTTTTATCTGTATTTTTTTACTCCAGCTAAGTTCAACCCCACTTAACTGCCTGAAATGACTGATATTTGAGACTTGAATCAAATGAGTACACATTTGAACGGTTTTGTGCTCACTTTAGTTGATAACATTACTGAATTGGTTACACTTGCCATAACGACTTTATTTACACTCATATAGAGATTTTCACAATCTCACATCTTGTTTCAATTCTTCAATTTCTGTTTCAATGTTCTTGTGCTAAACCACAGAGGCTGAAATTACCAAATCAATGACACTTGCCCTAATGTTGCATAACTACTGGAAAGAACCAATTTTACGATAATTACCCAGTAACTTGTGTGCGACTAGGTTCGATATTTGGTCAATTTGAACGTATTGAAGGAGTCTGGTGAATAACCCTTTGACTTTGTGTAACAAAGTATTTTTCTCGATCGGCGTCGATCCCACTTAACTGGCTGGAAGTACTGATATTTGATACTTGGATCAAATTGATGAACACTTTTGACCGGTTTTGAAATATTCTTAATGACACTTGCCCTGAAGACTAATATTCTACGATTACAGAATTTTATGAAATTCCACAGTACTACTAATGGTCAATTCAACGACAATTACCCTAGTCTCTTACGAGTGACGGGATTGGATGTTTGATCAATTTTATGTAAGTCAGATGTTTCACTAATAAACTAGCGAATATCCAAATCAATTTCAGTTGGCTTGAAATCTCACAGCATTGTTGAGGTCCACTTCAACAATCATGCCAGATAATTACAAATTGCCAAAATAATTATTACTCTCCTACGTGTGACTAGATTGAATTTTGATCAATTTGATCAAGACTTCACATTGTGTGAAATATAAAAGAATTGTTATGGGAAAAAAGAAGATCTACGACAGCTGTTAAGTGAGTAACCCTGATGCAAGACTGATTTTCAACACCTGAAGAGTTTCATGAATAATCAAGCTGAATATCCAAATCAATATCAGGTGCCTTTAGGGATGCAACATCGGCTACATAATATCGATAATCGGTGTCATCAATATATCGACAAAGCAACATCGATACCATCGATATGTCTGACCAAAAATATCGATAATCGATAATAAAGAAATTATTAAACTATAATACTAACTAACTTATTTGTTATTAATATGTTGCATTATTTAATAATGCAATTTTTAAAAACAATGTTTTAGAACAGCTTTTCCTGGTTAGAAAATAATCAAGTTTAAAGATTTTACCCCAATAAGATGATCTTTGGAGATGAACAAGAAAATTTGGAAAATCATCACTAACCTAACTGAGTAGGTACGTGGTTTACCCATTACTTACCTAACTATTTATTATCAAATAGGTTTTCACGTTTTCCTTTTCTCATATTTTCTTACTCTAGAAAAGTAGGATGAAAAATTATGAACAGATAAAATTGAGTACAGTTTTTTTGTTCATGAACGTAGAATTAAAGTCGATGAAAACAAATCAGCTTCGGAAATGCAGTACCTAGGTATTAGAAAAACGCTGCAAATTACTACACAATGGTTTATTATCTTTCTATATAGATCACTCGTATACAAGATCACCAACCATCCAATATGTGGAAAAAAAAGGAGGAAAAAAAAATCAAAATCACCAACCATCGATTGCATTTCGGTCAGCTCTAATTTCAACTGAGATTAGGCCTCTTTTGCGATTCACACTCGTGTTTTGATTTATATATATACATATTTTTCAATATAAACCCTTAAATTTTCGTAGGGAGCGAACGGTTTGTCCTACAGAGCTCCGCGCGGTCTCGAAAAATTCTAAAAATTCTATACAATCTTAAATTGAAGGAAAAACAATACCTTTATATCAAAATTTTTTGAGTTAGGGCGTTTTCAAAATTAAAAATTGGTGTTGGAACCCTTAGAAGTGACCTACATCAACCTAAAGCTTCGGGGCACAACTATACCCCAAATGGAGCCTACATACCAAATTTCATCAAAATCGGTCAATGCTAAGTGGCAAAAGTGCCGCGTACGGCGGACGGCCAAATTTTTATTCGATTTTTGGATTCTACGTACCTTGAAACGTAAACCATCAAATTTTGAGGGGGTGTTGAAAATTTTTTTTCTTGGTCGATTCCAAAGGTTCATTATTGAAAATATAAACCAAAAATGATGTTCGGGGAAGCTATGGAGAAATAAGAGTTTGGAGAGCCCTTTCATCCTGTTCCTCTCTTCGGTAAGGATTTGCCCTGCTTTTGAGAAGAGACGTTCTGAAGGTACACAGCTATACGAGATATGGGTAACTTCTGTTTCAAATTCAATGGTACACATCAAGGAGTAACGGAAAACGGAGACAATGTATGGATGGATGGAAGAAATGAAAACCCAAGAATGTTATTCTTTTCCCATACACCCATTTACCGCCTTGGGCTGAGCCATGATAGACGTGGACGCATTCAACAAAAGTTAGACAAATAAACATGTTAGTTGCTGTTGTTAGATGCAACTTTGACCCCAGAGATACATCCTGGTATTTAGAAAGAATAATGAAAAAACTTTGGTACTGAAGAAATGCACACTAAAAATATTTAAATTTAAATAAATATCGACATAAAATAATTGATAACACTAGATTACAAAATTTAGGGGTGGTCTGGCTGCCTCGTTCTTTCATCACTTTTCTTAAGGTATTTGGTGCGCTGAATCCGAATCTGAAGTTAGTTTTTTTTTGTTTATGTCGGATTTTCAAGATATAGCTAGTTTTATTCTAGTTCTTTATGCTAGTTCTTCATTTATTAGTGAGCACTCATCTTACTCAAATCTCCTCAAAAAGTACTCAGGCTTATCGGAAATTTCATGCAGAATCCGAATATGTACTTAGTTTTTAAGTAAAGTTGTGTTAAATCCCCTATTTTCCACAAAACGTATCAAAAAACACCGGTTCTCAACGATCTTTCTTTGGGTTTTCCCTTACATTTTGCCACTTGAAGAAAAAAAAAATTAAGGCTAAAAAAAATGTTTTCGGGCTTTTACTTTGTAGGGTGGACACCCCAGAGGAGAATGAGACCAATCGCAGCCTCCTAAACCCATTAATATCGAAGGAATTTTTTTTTTTTTTTCGTGGCACTGAGATGAAAATTTACAAAAACCGTTAATTAATTTTTCGAGATAAGTACTCGTATGTGCGTTCCTAAGTCTGTTTTCCTCAATGGATTTTCCTTTCTTCTACATTTTTTATGCTTGTCACCTATTAAGAGTAAGATCGAAAATAGGTACTCAAAGGGGGAGTAAATCATAATTGGGAAACTCTTGTTTTGTTAGGTGATTTTAATTCAGTTTTACAAACGAAACACAATAAACTGCAGAAAAGTTAACGGTGTAAATCTGTTTCATGAAGGCTCAGATGAATCAATAGTTGGTACAATGTTTGGTTATTCCTCCACCTCAGAGGTTCCACCAAGATATGAAAACCATGGAAGAACGGTACAAAGGGTATTGGGAAGTTCACATGATGGCGGACTATTGTTGGACCTTAAAAAGAGATTTACCTCAGGCGGCGAAGTTTTCTCTGCATAGATGCGATGAAACCTCTGAGGTGGAGGAATAACCAAACATTGTACCAACTTTTGATTCATCTGAGCCTTCATGAAACAGATTTACACCGTTAACTTTTCTGCAGTTTATTGTGTTTCGTTTGTAAAACTGAATTAAAATCACCTAACAAAACAAGAGTTTCCCAATTATGATTTACTCCCCCTATGAGTGCCTATTTTCAATCTTACTGTTAATAGGTGACAAGTGTAAAAAATGTAGAAGAAAGGAAAATCCATTTGAGGAAAATAGATTTAGGAACGCACATACTTATCTCGAAAAATTAATTAACGGTTTTTGTGAATTTTCAACTCAGTGCCATGAAAAAGCTCATTCCTTCGATATTAATGGGTTTAGGAGGCTGCGATTGGTCTCATTCTCCTCTGAGGTGTCCCCCCTACAAAGTAAAAGCCCGAAAACATTTTTTTAGCCTTAATTTTTTTTTCAAGTGGCAAAATGTAAGGGAAAACCCAAAGAATAAACGTTGAGAACCGGTGTTTTTTGATACGTTTTGTGGAAAATAGGGGGTTTAACACAACTTTACTTAAAAACTAAGTACATATTCGGATTCTACATGAAATTTCCGATAAGCCTGAGTACTTTTTGAGGAGATTTGAGCAAGATGAGTGCTCACTAAAAAATGAAGAAAAGTGAGAACTGGAAAAATCTTAAAACTAGCTATATCTTGAAAATCCGACATAAACGAAAAAAACTAACATCAGATTCGGATTCAGCGCACCAAAAACCTTGAGAAAAGTGATGAAAGGACGAGGCAGCCAGACCACCCCTAAATTTTGTAATCTAGTGTAATCGATAAATATCGGAAAACTTAACTTCGATAATCGAAGGCGAAATATCGACATTCATCCCTAGTTGCCTTGAAGCACCTTGAAGAGTTTCTTGAAATCTCACAATATTGCCTGTAATGTCCACTTAAACGACAATCACCCCACTCTCCTTGTGTCTCGATAGAATTTTGATCAATTTGATTTTTGAAAGCTATTTCGTGAATAACTCTGACTTGCCGAATTACCAAATAATTACTCTTCGAGCTGACGATTCAGCGTTTTTCAGAATCTCAAATTACTGGCTAAATTTACCTTATCAACGACAATTTTCTTACAACTGGTTTTTGAATCTTTTCACGATGTTCACATCTCATTACTGACTCAATCATAAAAATTATCGTAGTTCATTATTATTGCTCTACTAAGTTTCATACAAACCACATTACTGGCTAAAATGACCTCGTCAGAGACTCTTGAAGATTCTAAAATATGAAAGTTGTACCAGAAGGACGTATCGACATATTTCAACGCTAGTTTTGATATTAAGGGAACCCGGTAGAAAAAAATGTAGGAAAAATCTTTCTTTTTCTTCTTTTATAAAACAACATATTAACATCTAGGGAACAAGAAAGTGCAATAACATTGTGAAAATTACGCTTATAAGTGTGTCGAAATTTGATTTTAGTACAGCCCGGCACCTTAGGCTGGCTTCCTCATACTTCTTTTCCAAGATTTTCCTTGCAATTCGTCGTTCCTGTCTAGCTTCCTCGGTGTTTTTGTGTGACGATTCCACACTATTTTTGATTGGTATCAAATCAATTTTTTCAGCCCTATCACACCAAATTTTCCAGTGTGTCCTCCAGGCTCCATAAAAATTCTTGTAGAACCATCCATTTTCAATAAACAATCAGAAGAAAACGTAAAAACGAAGCTGGGCCACTAAAAGTGAGTGACCAAACACAAGCAAAAGGTGAACTGGTAAACCAGATTACAGAAACCAAGATTACAGAATGATTATTGTCTCCTCGTCGATTTCTTCTTTCCGACTGTGATATCACCATGGATATTTTATTTATATTGTCCATGACTGACATAGTTATTTTCATGATACACTTCATTTTAGATACTTAGGTCTGCGGAAAGCAAAAACAGCTTCTATTCGCATAGTGCGCCGTGACTGACGTCTTGAGAAAGATGGATACTTTTGGGTTTTTCTGCTCTCCTGTAAAGTAATGTTTTTAGCTAATTTTCAAGGAAAATAAAGCTATTGCAATGGCCTCAAATTTTTAGAATCGACTTTTTCGATAAATTTTTACGCTGAAATCCGTTTTGGAACATTCTGAAACGATCCCTGAAGTTTTTCCAAAAATTGTATATATATGTAGGGTAAGGGCACCAGTTATAGACACTACAACCAAAACGTTCGGGTGATTTCATGATTACTTGTTCGTGTTGAGATTTTTTCTACTTTTTCTTGCTGTGTCATGTTGATCTGGGTCTATTGAATAAATTATGTTCACAAATTTCATTAAAAGATTAGAATTTACAGTTTTTCCACCGAAATTACGAAAGTGAGTTTTGTTACCACTTATTGACATGCAAAATCCAGTTTACGACACACGAAGGAACCAGTTATTGACACGACGTTGAACATTGAAAATGGGTAACTTTATTTATAATATAATAAATTATAGAAATTGGTCACTGAGATTAAGACTAGTTGTATATAAAATTCAACTTAATCTTTTCTCAAGTCAGTTGGAATGAAATCTGAGAATTAAACTCGCTTCCGAACTTCGCTTTCGTCTCCATTGAATACTCTTTTAGGATCTTCCAATATCTCAAACAACGACTGCTCTCTCAAGTAGTCTTCTGTTCTTAGATCCATCCCTTAAATTCATCTCCTGTAACCGCAGTTACAAGGATTTTACGTATGTGCGTGCGCAGAGGCTTCTGTAAATTTTAAGGCCTTGATTTTCATTGGGGACCATCTACAACCTAATCCGCATAATCCCTGAAAATTTCATCGAAATCGGGTGTAAAATGTGGAAGTTATGGCCGTTACAAGGAATTCACGTTTACGCATGCGCAGTCGCTTCTATCAGTCCGAGGATAATGATTTTCATAGGGGACCATCTACACACCAACCCGCACAATCCCTGAAAATTTCATAGAAATCGGACAATAACTTCGTACAGTTATGCGCGTTACAATGATTTCATGACAGACAGACAGACACGGAACCAGAATTGTTCAGAAAGGTCTAAAACGCGAAACGCGAGTGAAAATTTTGATTTTGGAGAACTTTTTTTTTCGTCCTTGAAAAGTGAAAACAAAGCTTCCACAACCTTGGTAGACTCGGAAGCAAAATGAGCGAACTCAATAGCTTGGTGCCAAACTTTTCCTGTAGGTACCTAACAACAGATTTAAGAAATACAATTTTAATTTTACTGCGATTTTAGTTCCAAGTTTTTTTCAGTACCTAGGTATGTCAATAATTGGTATTTCCTGCTGTCTATAAATGGAGTGGAATCCTCCAGTTATTGAATACAAATTCAACCTGTTATTGACACCCCCTGTCGATTACTGGATCCCATCATAATTTTGTTACAATTCCAACACCTTTCGCTTTCAAATAAAAAACAGTGTTTAATTCTCTGAAAAACAAATATTTCAACAAAAATCCAGTTATAGACACTGGTGTCAATAACTGGGCAAGTTGACGTATCCGAGATCCAGTTATCGACACCCTCCAAAACTCTTTGGTTAGTTATTTTCAAGTTTCTTATAGTTGAAAAATATTAAAATATAAATAGGGTGAGTGTGACGAAAAAGATTGGCCCCTACAACCTTATTATATGATGTAAAAAAATCGTGGAAGTGACTAACCTAACCTCCTTTCTGAGTTGCTCAAGAAAACGTCGACAGCTGAACACGAAAAACGAAAACAAACGTAATCCCGCTGATTTTCTCCGTAGCGACATGATTTCGAGGAGAAATTGGAGCTGAGTAGTCCTAGTAATAAATTATGACCAGCCGAAATTTACTGGAGGCACCTAATTCTTATTATGTGCCTGAAGGCGCAACTGTCAATAACTGGTCTCGTGTCTATAACTGGTTCCCTTACCCTATGTATGTGTGTGTCATTCCGCACGATAACTTGAGTAATTGTTTACAATTTTTTTTTAGTTTTTGCCAAAATGTTCGTAACAACAAACAATAGGAAAATTTCGTTAACCAGCAATTTTGGACAATCCAAAGTGGTCCAAAATTCAAAAAAGTCCAAAAAGATTGGGTTTTCACGTTTTTGTGGTTATTACTTTCAAACTCATGGTAATATAATATATTATTATATTCGGATTCAGCAAAAAAATTTCTGATATCAATGCGTTTTTCGAAAATGAAAATTTTCCAAAATTAAGAAAAGTATGTATCTGTTTATATATATATAATGAATACGTGCGTTTATTTGTTGTACCCTGGAATGCAATGGCCGTGTGGGTGCTCTATGAGTTTGTAGAGACGAGCAGAACATGCATGTAGACTTGTAAGATCTTCCAAGTATACCCAGTGCATACAGTATGTTGGTATGTATACTGAAAATCGAAAAAAACCAACAATAGCTGTGTGGGTACTCTATGAGTTCGTGGAGACGAGTAGAACATGTATATGGACTCCTAACGTCTTCAAAGCATACCCAGTGCATACAGTATGTTGGTATGGTAGGCATACTGAAAATTGAAAAAAATCAAGAATCGTGAAAAAAAACTTTCTAAAAGAAATTGCAACACCATTGTTTCTTTTCTTAACCATACCTTCAACTGAAAGATTTCTTTGAAAATTCGCTCATTAATTCATGCTGCATGAATGGACTTTTTTTTCATATTCACGGACGTTCTTATTCGAAACGGCTGACCCTATTCGCTCCTTTTTTTGTTTTCTAGTACAGACATGGGCCAAGAAATTTACATAGCGGTTTCACAAAACTTTGATTTTAACTGCCACTCTGGCTCTCAAGTAAAAAAAAAAAAAGAACATTTCTTTCATGGAACTTACAAAAACGCGTATTTCAGATACCTGAAAACAAGGAAAAAAAAGACTAAAATCGGTTGATGGGGGACTGAGGAAAACGTCTGTAAAAACGCTGCAAATTATTACACAAAGGTTCATTATTTTTCTTTGTAGATCACTTGTCTGCAAAGAACACGGCTTTGCCATCTTTACCACCAATCAACTTGAAGAAAAACATACTATGTTTTTCGATCTATCAGATTGTATTTCGGTCAGCTAACATTTGAACGGAGATTAGGCCTCTTTTGCGATTCACACTCGTGTTTCTGATTTATCGTACGTCCAACCCTTAAATTCTATTAGGGAGCGAACGGTTTGTCCTACAGGGCTTCGTGTGGTCTCAAAAAATTCTACACTATCTTAAATTGATGGAAAAACAATACCTTTATATCAACATTTTTTCAATTAGGGCATTTTCAAAGATTTAAACCTCTTTTTTCAACCCTTAGGAGTTTGAAGTTCTCGTGATAACATCAATACATCGTCAAATTGACAAAAACAGAACTCTTCATTACTTTTATTGCTTTACCGTAATATTAATGTGAGAAAATTCCTTGTAATTATTGAATTTACATGTTTGGACCTCATTTCAAATCTCGCGCATTTTGCGTTTAGTAAACAAAATTATTTTAAGATTCTTTGTTATCTGATTATTATTGAACTTATGTATCGATAGAGTTGATTTCAGTAATCGTTTTTGAATGTCCAAAAACTAAATTCAGTGTTGAAAATTTACCGTATTTGAATGTTAGGACTAGTATTCAAAAGTGCGGTATATGAATTTGTCAATTTTAAATTTTATAGAAATTTATGATTATGAATTTGTTGTGATTTCTTCTCCACTCACCGATGAGGTTGGCGCCTTGTTCCTTGGCGGCGCCTGTGAGCGACTGGACTCTCTGAAGGAGACTCTCGCGGGTCTTCGAGGGGCTCGAAGGCGCCGAGGTCGTCTTGCTCCCGCCTCCGGGTCGGCCGAAAGACAGACTGCTCGGGGGCGGTTGAGTCGGAGGCGGCTGAGCGGAGGCGGCGGCCGGTGGGCCGCTCGGGTTGTCGGGAGCCGCTCGCGTCTCGCTCGGAGGCGGTCCTTCCCCTCCCAGGGACGGATCATCTTCGAGTTCGGAGCTCAAGTCCCCCGAACTGAACCTGGAAAGCAAATCGAAATTTGAATTATAAATGCATTCATTGATGCAGCATGAGTTGATGAGCGAATTTTCGAAAAAAAAACCTTTGGTTGAGAAAATATAAATGTCAGGTATGCGAGAGATAAGTCAGCCTCGTGGTTGTGGCACATAGTACGAATCATTGGAATTATATCATCAACTTATTCGTTAATTAGTTCTTTAAATATTGTATCCAATAACTTAGTATTTGTTGATATATTTGATCACACCTGTTGTTAAAAAATTGAAAAAAAAACTTGAAAATACTCTCCTTGTCGCCCCACATTCAGATACACTGTTGCCAGATCTAGGGAATTTCAGGAGTGATTGCAGTGAATGCAGCATGAGTTGATGAGCGAATTTTCAAAGAAAGTGAAATATTTAAATATATTAATTGAAAATTGAAATGATTGAGAGTAGGCAGGCTTGTGGTTGTGGCACATTGCACAAATCATTGAAATTATACCGTCAACCCTTTGGTTCATAATTTCTGAAAAATAGGTATAATAATATATATAATTATATATAAAATGTAATGTATTTAACCCTGGAATGGAATCGTCACGTAAATTTTACACCTGTGGCTTCGAAACAGTCGCCCACCCCACCTATGCTGTCCTTAGGGTATCCCCTTTCAGTCGCGCATGCCCTCTGCCACCGAGTTTGTCGATGTTGTCTCTCACAGGCCTGTAAACTGAACTCATGGTGTAATTTTTACAACGTTTCCAATAAAGTAGGTAGAACGGTGTAATTTTCACACCACGTTTCCATTCCCTGCCCCATTCATGGTGTCAAAATAACATCATTTTTGTTTCACAAAATAGCCATGTATAAAAAAAAACAGTAATGTTCTCCTAAATCTTCTGTTGCTTCCGAGTCTACCAATACGAAGCAATTTGGTTTCTTCTTCTTTTGAAGTGATTTTCATTGTTGGAGGTAATATTTCCAATAAAGTAGGTAGAACGGTGTAATTTTCACACCACGTTTCCATTCCCTGCCCTATTCATGGTGTCAAAATAACATCATTTTTGTTTCACAAAACAGCCATATATAAAAAAATACATTAATATTCCTAAATCTTCTATTGCTTCCGAGTCTACCACTACGAAGCAATTTGGTTTCTTCTTCTTTTGAAGTGATTTTCATTGTTGGAGGTAATATTTCCAATAAAGTAGGTAGAACGGTGTAATTTTCACACCACGTTTCCATTCCCTGCCCTATTCATGGTGTCAAAATAACATCATTTTTGTTTCACGAAACAGCCATGTATAAAAAAACATTAATATTCTCCTAAATCTTCTGTTGCTTCCGAGTCTACCAACACGAAGCAATTTGCTTTCTTGTTCCTTTGAAGTGATTTTCATTGTTGGAGGTTACTTTTTCTAGTCCGTCAAATACCTTGAAAGACTGAGAGGAAAACTGTTGTTATATTTTGTAATACGAGCTTGAAAATAAAAATGTGTTCATTGTTGAAATACTATTTATTGGACTGGTAGTAGCACCTGGCAGTACCCCTTTTGCTATTGAAATCAGCTGAAGTATTGAACTTAGATATTGAGCCCAGGAAAACGAATAGAAATGATGGGAAAATAGAGAAAGCAAAGAGAATTGGCTCAGAATCCCCTTATTTTAGTAGTGTAGAGGCAATAATTGTCTCGAGAACGGCCGCCAATGTAGTAGAGAACTATGTTTGAATGAAAAAAGTGTAAATCAATGCAAAGAGCTGACGAAATAGGTTGAATATTGATGTTTTCTGACTGGTGTAAAAATCACACCTGACGTTTCCATTGAGCACACATCGGATGACGATTCCATTCCAGGGTTAATACTCAAAGAGCACCCTGAGGCAGTGTTGCCAGATATCGGGAATTGTGGGAGCGATTGAAGTGAATGCAGCATGTGATGATGAACGAATTCTCCCAGAAAGCGTTAAATCTATGGTTGAGAAAATCGAAATACCAGGTATATGAGAGAGTGATCAGCCTCGTGGTTGTGGCACATAGCACGAATCATTGAAATCAACCTCGTTTGAAAATTAAGAAAAGAAAATCGAAAATACTCTCCTCATTTCGAGTACCCTAAGGCAGTGTTGCCAGATGTAGGGAACTTAAGGAGTAATGCAGCATGAGCGAATTTTCGAAATGAAATCGTCGAATCTATGGTTAAGTAAATATATATCAGCTATATGAGAGAGAAGTCAGGCTTGTGGTTGTGGCACATGGCTCGAATCATTGAAATTATACCATCAACCCCTTGGTTAATAATTTCTGAAAAAAATGGAAAATACTCTGGCAGTGTTGCCAGATATAGGGAATTTTGGGAGCGATTGAAGTGAATGCAGCAAATGATGATGAGCGAATTTTCAAAAAAAAAAATTGGTGAAGCTATGGTTGAGAGAATCAAAATATCAGGTTCATGAGAGAGTGAAGTCAGCCTCATAGCACGAATCATTGAAATTGTACCATCAACTTATTTGTTAATGTATTTATTTTTTAAAATTTTGATCCAATAATTTATTATTTGTTGACATATTTATTCTAACGTAAGCGTTAAAAATCGAGAAAAAACTTGAAAATACTCTTTGTTATCCCACACTTGAAGAGTACCCTTAGGCAGGGTTGCCAGATGTAGCGAGTAATCGAAGCGAATTTCGGGAGTGGTTGAAGCGAATGCAGCATGACTTGAGCGCGAATTATCAAAGAAATCTTCTTGTTACTGCGCAGAATGTTGAGTACTCGGCCGAACAGGAAATGTTTTAAATAAAAGTGGGTTTTTCACATTTCTAATTTAAATCACCGTCTTTTACATACTTGTATATAATTTTTTAAAATAATGTTCGAGTTTGAATTACAGACAAAATATAAATAAATAAGAAGAAAATAACTTTGAAAAATGAAAATATCAGTCCAAAATTTTCTTCGTCCGTATTTCATGTGATGTTTCTCCTTTCTCCCTGAATAATCGTGTTACTCTTCATTGAATGCTGGAATATCTAGAATAAATTTCATACGAATTTCGTGTACCTAGTGTGTGTTCCATGAATAGTAATCCAAAATGTAAGTTGTCTGATTTCAAGAAATTGATTCGTCATTCTTAATCGAGCAAGTGTGACAATAATACTTCATTCATTGTTCAAATTTCTTCGATTTTATCTCATTTTCATCTCGCGATTTTATTAAGTTAGTATTATTTTCTGAAAAGGTTTTAATTTACTTGGAATTTTCATTTGTTGAAACTTCAATTCCATCTGACTCTAAGGTTTGCGTCGTTTTCAGTGTCTTTTGGAGTAATTGTTCTACCAACCCTCAAAATGGAATTAACGATTCGAATCGGATCCTACGATGTACCCCAGTGTTATATTATTATGATAACAGAAACATTGAATATAAATGTCCAAAGGGTACTAAATTATCTACAAGTGTCAGACTTTTACGAACATATTCTGGAGGATAAATTTATGGACACAGGGTGTCAAAATTAATAAGACTAAATTTTTTTGAGTTTTTAAAAAAAGTGGAAATGGCCGTTTTTAATGTACTTTCTATTATATGGCTTGGAAATTTCGTGCAAAACCTTCGATAAGAATACTTGATAAAAAGAATAAATTTGTGTTTTCGTTGATTTCTAGTGTTCGTTCACTACCTAAGTTGGTTTTTCTTTCATTTCATTCTTGACACCATCACGTAGTAGTATTTTCACTCTTTTTTAAAAAACATAAGTTAAAGTGCGCATTTTATTTGGCCTTCCTTGTAACGGTATTTAATAACGGGGTTTTGGTGTAATAGATTCTAAGTAAAATTAACGAAACCCTGTAATAGGTTATATTTAACTGTGAAATAGAGTTGGAAATATTCTGATGGAATAACCAGCAGTATTTCTACCCAATGATTCAAAAGTATAATTTTATTTTATTTATTAAATAATTATAATGTAGATATGAATTGGGTATGGTTCAATAACAAAAAGGAGTGTGGTTTATATCGATTAAATAATTGATCGTCCGAGATGAAATGAGAATGGATTTTGGGTATCAAGGGAATCCGCAAAATATTACAATGTGTGAAGAGATCGCTTACCAGGAGCAAGGCAGGAAGGGAGAGTAGCGACGCTACTCAGGCCTATTCCGCGGAGCAGTTCGCGGAACTGCTACAACTGTTACGTTAAATACCTCCCATCTGTAATGTAATGTCGCGGACGAAGGAATAGTTTTCCTAAACGGAAGAAGTTTTCTTGAGTTATGAGAAGCTCAACATTCGCAAGTTGTATGTCGCAAGTGGTAACAATCATGATAGTCTTGAACAGTGTAGTTGCGGTCCATACGCCCCAAGTCCAGAAGGTTGGACCCGCTTGAGAATGGAAGGGCTGGTAGATGGGATCCACCTGCCTTCTGTGATTGGCTGAGTGCTTGCATTAGGGCGTAATCGATGTAATCCCCACTTGATTGATCATGATTCTCAACTTCTGACGCGGAAGCTGCGGCGAGAAGCATCCTCAGCATCCTGTTCTAAAATACGTTGATTGCCATTGAGGCCGGACAAGTGAGTAGAGGGCCTGACGGTATTAGCGTCTGGCCATCGTTTTTCTGAATTGTTTCTTCTGCAGGTTGCCTGGGAACGCCATCACAACCTCATGGCTTCGCGCCTGTGACGACGGTGGCGCCAGATGGAACCGTCCAAGTGCGGCAAATTCAAATCTGACGAAGATTTCTTGAGTCATGGGAAGTTCAACAATTTCGAGCTGGTTCAGTTGGTTGTATGTCGCAAGTGCTAACATATTCTGATCTAAGTTCACAACATGGTCTTGATCGGTGTCGTTGCGGTCCATACGTCCAAAGTCTAGAAGGTAGGACTTTCGTAAGAATGGAAGGGCTGGTAGATGGGATCCACCTGCCTTCTGTGATTGGCTGAGTGCTTGCATTAGGGCGTTCGTCGAGAGGGACGGCAGGTTGGCTGCTGCTACCTGGCTTAGAAGAGTTGGTAACGCTGTGCTGGGTTGGGCTGCAGGAGCGCCGGATGGTGTGGATGAACACTCATGTTGGGAATGTATGGGAACTAGTCGCTCTCGGTAGGAAGAGATTCGAGTCGGATTTTATCCCTGGCTTTAGCTGTTTTGGCTTTGGCATAGGCTGTAGCGTCCATGATGTACCAAGAGAATAAAGACACTCCATCTCGATCGTGTGATATTCATTAACAGCTTTCTTGTAGTAAGCATACACTTCAGATATAGTTTGGCGATCGATGGTTATATTTACTCCCAATTCAGCTCGGAAATCTTCTCTTAAGCGATTTACCTTCTGGTGAGTAATAGTACCAGTTTGAGTGATACCAAGAAAGGCATGCACCATCACATTTTTCCAATAAGCAGGGTATGTTCAAGCGTGGCCTGCTCCTAGGAATCTTACGATATCCCAACAAAGAACCAGTATATCGTCTTCCAAGTCGATAGCATCATTATCCCCAACAGTCAGGATCTGGTAAGGAGCTTGCGGCGGTACAACCAGAGGGCAGGAGCTGCAGCGGCTGCTTCCTCTTCTGCAGCAGCACCTGTTCTTTGAAAGACAGCAGTCAAGAATTGCTGTCTTTGCTCAAATGGAGAAGGCCAAGTCTGTCGAACAGCGGCATGCCCGGCTTCAAGATTTAATGCCGCAGGTGGGTTCGCAGCAATTGTAGCCTCGGGCAAACTGAAGTGCCTTGTAACCCTTCTGATCAACTTCTTGCGAGCAGCATTTGTCGCAAGGATTCGATCCGTGTTGTTCAATAACGATGTTAGTTCTCCAACTACAATTGCGTCGGCATGCTTACTACCTCTTGCGGAAGGGAATTCGACAGCAATCCGCGTCGCAGCATATGCTCTTGCATAGGATGACGATGCTGCTGTGATGGTAGCTGGTGTCAAGCCATTAATTATTAATGGTGAAGTGACATACGTTCGACCCACTTGTTGAGCAGAGAACCCTGGTGACAGGAAAGTGATGCCTGGTGCTGCATGTTCGTTAGTGCGGAGTCTCTCCAGGTTTTGATTAGCCATCTTGGATATTGAAGGATTCGTTTCAACGGGAAGATAATCCGAAAGAGAGAACGAAAGTCTTTAATCCAAGACTTGGTTAGTTGGAATCACTACAAAAGTAGTGAGGGTAAGCACCATGGACCATCTCATGAAAGGAAACCGCCATCACAAACCTAATGGCTTTGTGCCTGTGACGACGTTGGTACCAGATGTCCAAGTGCGGCAAATTGCAATCTGACGCCCACCTCGTGAAAATCATAGCCTCCCCCCCCACCTTTCATCGTGCCAATAAAACAGGCCACTCAGGGGAGGGACAAACCCCTATAAATGGGTTAATCCAGAAGCCCAAAAGCCAAAATGATAATAGTGCTACGATGAGAACAAGTTATATTTGTGAGATCGCTGCTAGGCGCTGAATGTGCAGCTTGCAATGGGAAAATAGATGGTAGTGGGAATTGAAAAGTCTGAGTGCAAAATATAAGTCATGTGTATTGGAAAAGAAACGTCAAAAATTTTCCAAAATGCTAAAAGAAATCTGTTGTACAAATTAATCATAATGAAATTTTGGTTGTGGTCATTAGTGCAAATCATTGAACTCAGTTTGTCATGATACTGGTGTGCTGAATCTGACGAAATTGTAATGATTTTTGAAAAGCTCAACAATCGCAAGTGCTAACACTTTCTGATCTAGTTTCACAAAATAGTGTAGAACGAATAGTGTAGTTGTGGTCCTAAGTCTAGTAGAAAGTATAGAAGGCTGGACTTTCGTAAGAATGGAAGGGCTGGTAGATGGGATCCACAAAGTCTCCGTGTAAAATATAAGTCATGTGTATTGGAAGAGAAACGTCAAAAATTTACCAAAATGCAAAAAATAAACTGTTGAACAAATTCATCGTAATGAAATTTTGGTTGTGGTCATTTGTGCAAATCATTGAACTCAATTTGTCTTAATACTGGTGTGCTGAATCTCGTTACAATCATCTTCTTCATTCTCCACATCACTAGAAGATCGATTTTCTAATTTCGTTCTCGCATTTAAGCAAGCAATAATACTAGGTCGACTCTATACCGAAATATGCCCAAAGAAGCACGTTTTTTCGCATAAAACTCTCTTTTTGTTCAAGAATCTTCCCTCCAGTGCGTTGAAACTGACATACCTTTGATAAGGTATGCCTTAGGTTAGTTTTGAGTGCACCACGATAGCGATACTTTTATGGGGGAATCGTTAGCCTGAAAAATAGCGATTTTCAGAGAAAATTATAAATGTTGACTGTGACTAATTTTTCTTACTTTAAAAATGGCTTTAAGAAATCGGGTTTCTCACTAAACGGATATGAAGTGTAACCCTCTTTCCAAAGGTATGATCAGATTTGAATTTGCATGAGAAATAAGAGAGTTGTAACCATCTTGTTGCCTCAAGATCAAAAATACGATTAAAAACTGTTGAAGTGAAAACAAGAAGAATTTCGAGTGGATTTAAAAATGGATGCTAAGAGACATGTTTTGTTGCAAATAAATTGTACAATCGATCCTTGAAGTTGAGTCCATCCAAATAGTAGACACCCTGTATACCCGAATGAGATTCTTGGAAAAACATCAGGAATTCCTGAACGGATTTCAGTGAAATAAACGAAAAAAATTGAACAAATAAGTCATTCCTCCACAACAAGCCGTAACCTGGTTCTAGCTAGACGTCGGCCTAGATGTGATACCTTGTAAGTGAAAAACCCTAACTTTTCAGGAGAAGCAAAAAACTGTTTACTCGGGTATATTATGACATTTTTTTTGGTATCCTTGGTTATTAAAACTTGTGAGGGCCCATTGAGTATAAGTATAAGGGTTTGGGACAATTATTTCATCTCTTGATTGAAAAACTGCATTTACGAGTTCTCACTTACTGAATTGAAAATTGCCCTTTCGACTTACAAGGTATCACTACTTCTCTTTCAAACACCATCCGAGCACCATAAGTACACCAGAAGATTTTATCACACTCTTAAGTAGTGTTTTTCCAAATTAGTGGAGAAGAGGATCTTAGAATACAAAAAAAGGAACCTTAGAGGAATCTAAATTCATTTATTATAAAATTTATAATGTTTGGTAACATAAAATGAAAACAATTTTAATGTAGGTAAATGTTGGAAAATTATTAGACAAATCAGTAGGCTCCTTGAAAAAATATTGAACCCTTGATCCAATCTGACATTTCTTGGAAAGTTTTTAAAGGAACAAGTAACTGAGGGTCTTTTACCCTGTCAAATACAAACTACGATTTTATAAACCTAGTGGTAACATGAAGTATTTAAACTGGTATAGTTCAGTCTATAAAATTCATAATGTTTGGTAACTTTTATGAAAAATTTTTTAATGTAAATGTTAGAAAATTATTAGACAAATCAGTAGGTTCCTTGAAAAAAATATTGAACCCTTGATCCAATCTGACATTTCTTGAAAGATTTTGAAAGGAACAAGTTACATAGGGGTCTTTTACCCTGTTAAATACAAACTACTATTTTATAAACCTAGTGGTAACATCAATTGTGTAAACTGGTATAGTTCAGTCTATAAATTTACTTTGAGTTATACGACTAGTACCTTCCTATTTCTATTCAGTCAAACTTTTATCACTAGTTCAGTCTTTCTTAGTGTACTTATCACATGAGTTTCATCAAGTAAAATTTTTGAAGAAAATAAGGAACAACGAACCTAAACCATTAATCATAAACAAAGATATCTACAAAAGGATCAATCATGGTCGATACCACCTACACCTTTTTTCTTACTTTAGTTTTCTGGAGCAGCCTGGTACCATTTTAGTGGTATTGCTCGTTGGTCGATCTCTTTTCATTTTTTGTCTCTTTCGTTGATTTGGATTTTGAAAGGAGGACGTTCGTGTGGAAGTGAGTCGTAGAAAGAATGGCAATCGGTGCTTATAACCGATTTTAATTCTTGGAGGTGGAGCCATTTTCTGTAGGGAATTTTTAACCTGGTTTCGTGGGCAGGTGGAAAGGCGTCAAGTGGTGGCACATCTGGTGCATTTCGTGGTGTGGGTAGGTCAATGTACGGTGCATCAAAATCCAGTTTGACCTGAATGGTTCCATCCGGAGAGTACTTCAAAACTTTTATGTCATTGACCACAGCATCGTTGGCATTCCGACCCGGCCTGATTGACTTATAAACTATAGGAGTTAAGAATCTTTTGATGAAATCATAAGTGACCTCCTTGACCTCGTATGGTGGATCTCGAGCCTTCAGTGAGTATCGGATGAAGTTTGACGGTAGGTATATCGTGGCATGTTTCAGCTTTTTTTCTATGTTAGCATGCACTGAGTCCACCTCCATCTGGGTGTGGCCTTTGTGGAGGAATTTTTGAATAACCGTCACTTTATTTTGGACGCAGTGCGACAGAAGGGCGTTGGACAAAACCGCATTACGGTTTTGATACCCGCAGCCATCGCTCCATAGGATTATGGGCAAAGAAAGAGAAGACAGATCCATTGTAGTCAGATAATCTAGAAGGCAGGTCGCAAAAGTGTTCGCTGTGAGGTCAGCTTCACATTCTGAAAACCAATAACATCTGCAATGGTGTGTGTTGATGTTATACAGAGTGAAATTGTGACTACAGAGTTTGGTTCTGTCATCGAGTGCTGGAGCATTGAGCATAGGTGATACTTTTACTGCTTGCAAGTCTTGCGTCAGTACAATGCATTTTTTATTTTCACCATCTTCTTTATCCTTTTGTTTTTCAGCCCTTGCTCTGTTTTTCGTGAGAGGAGCGGCGATCCATGTTGTTAACAGAAGGAATAATGGCGATAGCACTGCTTAGTTACGAGGAAACACAAGTTTGGCGGGACACTTCCATTTACGTGGAAACACTTGGGCGCTCTCTCTTGGTACTTGCGAGGTATCACTAGTTCCTCCAGTTCGCTAAACAGATACGAGGTAGGGCCAAAATCGCTTTTGAGAGGTAATACGATTTTTTACACTTACGAGCTCTCACTATATCAACGTGGCTTGTTTTTCTGAATCCAACGATACCAAAACCTGATAAACGCATTTTTGTCACTTACGAGGTATCACATCTAGGCCGACGTAGAGTGCATAAAAGTGAATTTTTACCGCTAACACGCAAATGAAGAAGTGCCAAGTGGTTGTGGCACATGGCTTCCTCGTACCCATAACCCGATTGCATAATAGATGATCCGATGCATAGTAGTTAATCTCAAAACATCAATCTCCGAATACCTTGCACTACCCTCATAGGGGACCATCTACACGCTAATCTGAACAATCCTGATAAATTTCATCGAAATCGGATGAAAAATGTGAAAGTTATGGCTGTTACAAGGAATTCACGTTGGCGCATGCGTAGCGGCTATCAGTCCGGGGGTGATGATTTTCATAGGGGACCGTCTACACACCAACCCGCACAATCCCTGAAAATTTCATAGGAATCGGACAATAACTTCGTATAGTTATGCCGGTTACAAGGATTTCATGACATACACACAGACAGACACGGAACCAATATTGTTCAGGAAGGTCTGAAACGTAAAAACGAGTGGAAATTTCGATTACGGAGAACTTTTTTTCAACTTTGAAAAGTGAAAACGAAGCTTCCGCTACCTTGGTAGACTCGGAAGCAAAAATCATGGTATGGATATGACTTTGGTTATCAATACATATTTCAAATGACAGATACAAATATCTCCAACATGGTGAGCAGTAGCGATTGTCTTCATTTTCTTACCATCCTCGTTATGTTTCAATAGTTCGTATCCTGAAGACTGAAGCTTAGCAGATGCTTCAACTTCTCAAAAATTCAAATACCTCCGGCTCATTTGGTTACTTGCAATTAGGGTTATTATTCTACGGTAAGTTAACTCGTACATTTTATGTTTAATTTTCATGCTCACCTACGCCACTCAACAGGCAAGAGTATTTATGTCAAAATAAATTTGAACTAATCGTTAGGTATGAGATAGAAGTTTAATCCGATCGCTACTAACTTAGATTGAATAAACCATGGATTATTCGACAAAATTATCGATTCATCATTAACAATTTATAGCCGTCCCTAATCGAGAGTGATTTATTTTGCGCCCCTTATTGAACAATCTTCGAGAATTATTTCGTCAAAGTGAAGCATCCAGCATAATTAAGTTTTGCCAATTGAAAGCGATTCAATTATAGAGTTTCTGCGGAGACTCCTACAAACACGTGGACATAACAGTATGCCTAATATAAAACAGCCTAATTGGAATCTTTGTGTTGGATGGTATAAGTGGTACGTACTTCAATTACCTACTCTCATTGGTATACCACATTAATTTACATGTGGTAACCAACTCCTTTCTTGCATGTGTTGTAGGAAAATATATTCTTGGTTTAACCACCGTAAAAACCACTGCGTATATTTTATACTCTCTAACAGGTTATAGGCCCAGCACGCTTTTATTTTTTATTTAATAATAAATAAAAAATTAATTATAATAATAATAATACAATAATTATTAATTATTATTAATACAATAAAAATAATTAATAATTAAATAATTAATATTATAATATTAATAATTAAATTAATTATAATTAAATATAATAATATATTATATTATTATTAAATATTATTAATAATATATTATTATTATTTAATATATATAATTATAAAATAATTAATTATATATTATTTTATATTATATTAATATTATAAATTATTAAATATATATAAATTAAAATATTAATATTGGCGTATATCTCACAGTAGTTTGATGAACAATACCAGAGTCTTTGAAGAACTTTTTCAAATCATTGTTCACATATTCCGTTCCGTTATCTGTTCTTAGAATCTTTATTTTCTTGTTAGTCTGATTCTCTACAAGAGCCTTGAACTCGCGAAATATTTCCTTCACCTCACTTTTATGTTTCATCATGTACACAAACGTTTTTCTGGTACAATCATCGGTGAATGTCAATGCATATCTCGATCCACTCCAACTATCAACAGACATTGGACCACAGACATCTGAATGAACTAGTTCCAATTTCTCTTTCGCTCTAAACTTGCTACTTTTGAAGGGAAGACGACTATGTTTACCCTTTATGCAAGCTATGCATCTCTTGAAGAGCGTGTTGTCGTAGGTCATACCAGTAGCCAATCCTTCTCTGAGCAACATCATTGACTTTGCATTTAGGTGCCCTAGTCTCTTGTGCCACAACACTTGAGATTCTTGTTTCTTGGTTACAGCATTAGCCTGTTCAATGACCTCTGACACACCCAATTTGAAAACACCTTCTTCAAAAGTTCCTTGTGCGGTTGCATCCCCTTGAACTTCACAACTATTTTCATCAAATATCTTACATCCCTCTTTTGAGAAGATCACAACCTTCCCTTTATCTACTATTTTTCCTACTGAGAGTAGATTCGTATTCAGCTCAGGAATGTATAAGACATCTCGAATAGTTGTCTCAGAAGAATCGTTTGAAAGTTTTATTCTAACATCACCACAACTCTTGGCTGTTATCTTCGAATTGTTAGCCACTGTGATTAATTAATAATTAATAATAATAATGTTATAAAATTATTATTGTATTATACAATAATAATACAATAAAATTATAATAATTAATATTTTAATTATAAAATATTAATTAAAACAATAAATAAAGAAACACCAAGCCCATCAAGCCCAATACCAAGATTTTGGATCAACCACGACCTCATCAACGTGAGACCTTTCGCTTCTGTACTCGGACAAATCAAGAAATTCAACCATTCGGTTGCTAATGGCATTGGCAACAGAGAAAAACTTGGATATTTTTCACATGGATATCAACACAGCATTTTTGTATGGTGAACTGAATGAAACAGTGTTCATGGAACAACCAGAAGGTTTCAAAGTAGAAGGAAACAAGGTGTGTCTTCTGAAAAGGGCCATATACGGGTTGAAACAAGCACCTAGAAGTTGGAACACAAGACTTCATTCAGCTCTGGTTAAAAAGTGTGGACTTCAACAGTCAAAACATGATGCATGTTTGTATTTTAGAATCACGAAAAATGAAATCATGTACGTTGCGATTTACGTGGATGACATTTTATGCTTCGTGAATAAATCTCAATTGAAAGAAGAGTTCAAGAAGAATCTTGAAAAGGAATTTGAACTTAAAGATCTAGGAGAGGCAAGTCATTGTTTGGGATGGAGAATTGAACGAGACAGAGTGAAACATTCCATCAGCCTGGATCTAGAAAAATACATTGACAAATTATTGAAACAGTTCAATATGGAAAATTCGAAGCCAACTGATACTCCGATGGATGTTAATGTGAAACTGAAGAGAGCAGATCCAGGGGGAGCAGTTGATTTTCCATATCAACAACTAATCGGGTCACTGATGTACTTGGCTGTTCACACGTCCTGATATTGCACACTCATGCAGTGTGTTGAGCTCATTCAATACGTGTTTCGACAATAGCCATGTAACAGCAGCTAAACGAGTACTTCGATATCTGAAGAGGACGAAGAACTACCGTTTGACCTACTCAAGGAATGGCAAACAATTGGAAGGTTTTGTGGATGCTGATTGGGCAAATGATGAAAGTGACAGGAGGTCATATACAGGCTACACTTTCAACCTTGGCAACGCAGCAATTTCTTGGGAAGCCAGAAAGCAGAGGACTGTGGCTCTGTCAAGCTGTGAAGCAGAGTATATGGCGCTCGCAGAAGCAAGTAAGGAAGCTACCGCTCTGAAAAGAATTTTGAAAGAAATGACCGGTGTAAGTCCTGCTGTGACGCTGTACAACGACAACCAGGGAGCGATGTCTTTGTCAAGCAATCCGGTGCATCACAGAAGGACTAAGCACATCGACATCAGACATCACTTCGTTCGGGAGACAGTGGAGCGTGGAGACGTCTGTATCAAGTACATGCCAACAGAGCGTATGGTTGCGGACATCCTCACAAAACCACTACCCAGACCGAAAGTAAGATCGTTTACAGAATTACTAGGATTGAAGCCTCCGCTGATAACCACTTAAGGGGGAGTGTTGGATGGTATAAGTGGTACGTACTTCAATTACCTACTCTCATTGGTGTACCACATTAATTTACATGTGGTAACCAACTCCTTTCTTGCATGTGTTGTAGGAAAATATATTCTTGGTTTAACCACCGTAAAAACTATGGAATTATGGAGGAATTATGGCCAGTTGTTCAAGGAGAAGAAATTGATCCAAGAAAAGATGCGAAAGCAAAATCGAAAATCTGTCTACTCATTGATGAGTCTTTGTATCCCATTGTTCGGAGCTGTAGAACGGCAAGAGACGTTTGGGTGAAACTCGAACAGAACTATGAGTGCAAAGGACTGAGTAGAAGATTAGGCCTACTGAGACAGTTATTTGGCTTGAAATTGAAACAGTTTGGTTCGATGGAGGAATACCTTAATGAGGTGTTAATGATTTCGCAAAAGTTAGATTCAATTGACGCTGGACTTGAAGATGAGTTTGTTGGTGTGTTAATGTTGAGTGGTCTAAGTGAAGAATTTGAACCAATGATTATGTCAATCGAGAGCTCTAGAGTTAAAATAACGAGTGATTACATCAGATCGATGTTGGTTCAACATGAATCTAGACAGAACAACGATAAGGAGAAAGCTTTGGCATCTGTTAATCCCAAGAAGAAAGGATTTGTACCCACTTGCTACAAATGCAATAAGAAGGGACATAAATCATTTCAGTGCAAGTCTAAGGACGCGGAGAAGGGGACTAGACAAGAAAAGAAAGATTGTGAAAAACATCAATCACTATTAGCTTTGTCCGCTATGAAATCGTATCAAGATGCCTGGATAATTGATTCAGGAGCTTCCTCTCATATGACGATGAGAGAAGATTGGATGACAAACTCGAAACCACTTAAGGGGGAGTGTTGGATGGTATAAGTGGTACGTACTTCAATTACCTACTCTCATTGGTGTACCACATTAATTTACATGTGGTAACCAACTCCTTTCTTGCATGTGTTGTAGGAAAATATATTCTTGGTTTAACCACCGTAAAAACCACTGCGTATATTTTATACTCTCTAACACTTTGGCTTTATGAATTGTTCGAATTGGGAAAACTTGGCGATTTTCCACTCGCACGCCTACTCATTAGTTATGATATGACTTGTCCATGCTTATTGTAACTCCATAAATTTCATAATATGCATATAATTCGAATATCCTGCTTTTTTATTATTCTATTTTATTATTATCTATTTTATTATTCTATTTATCATATAATTCGAATATCCTGCTTTTTTTATTCTATTTATTACTCTCACGCCTACTCATTAGTTATGATATGACTTGTCCATGCTTATTGTAACTCCATAAATTCATAATATGCATAGTTGCACTATATGCACTATATTATAGTTCGAATATCCTGCTTTTTTAAATTATTCTTACAATTTTGAGAAAATTGATTTTGGAGAAATAATATAAAACCTATTATTACTAGTTGACTTGCGAATGTTGAATCATCAAAAATTGATTGCCCTCGACCGGGGATTGATCTATTATCGTTCCGATTCTGAATCGGAGCTCCTACCACTGAGCTAAGGAAGCGAATGGACAGAAATGCGGAGAGGTAGCTGATCACAACACAAACACACTGTCCTCTCGTCAGAAAAGTGCGGTTGACCGTTTTCCCATAAGAACTCGAGGTAATTCGTTCACGACAGCCACACTGACGGTAGCTTAAGCCGGCCACACACGTACAGGTGTACCTGTACAGGTAAACCTGACAGGTCTCAGTTTGCTCCATCATGCCATCCGACGATGATGTTGCGTTTATCGGACTATTATTAATATTAAATAAAGAGGAAAAGAAAAAAACAGCGCCAAAAGTGGTCAAAAGAGTGGTTGTTGAAGAGAAACAGATTCACTCATGTAAATTCATTGAAAGAGTTATCAGTCGAACGTAAAGACTATCGTTTATTATTTTTACAACTGTGTCCTTCACCGCATCCGGTTCCATCTTCTCCAACTTGATCAACAACTTGTTATAGGCAGCGTCACGCAGTGTACGATCGTAATATTCTTTACTTTTTGTGCGCTAAAGACAAGTTTCTGACCTGTAAATGCCTATAAATTCTTTCATCACTTGATGACGCTGCCTCGAAGCCATTGCGCACTGAATAATTTAAAACTGAATACGAATACAAAAAGAGGAGAGAATATTTTAAACGAAGGCGATCCAAGAGCCTACGATAAAACTGAACTGAAACCTGTGCAGGCGTCAGGTCGAGCCCCCACACACGCTCAGATTTACCAACCTGCGCAGGTAAAGAGAATTGAATTTCCATCAGGCGAACTTTACCTGCACAGGTCTCAGATCAGGTGAATAACTGTGCAGGCATGTACCCACAAGCTCCGGTTTACCTGTACAGGCAAACCTGCACGTGTGTGGGTGGCTTTACGTGAGATGAAGTCCGGACAACTACATTTCGGCGTGAACGTGAGTTGAGATTTGACAACGATTTGGAACAATAAAACCAATGAGTGCGCTTTTTGGTTTATCATTTTCAATAATGAACCTTTGGAATCGACCAAGAAAATTTTTTCCTAACACCCACTCAAATAGTCTGCCGTCGGGCATGACAACTGGCTTGTCAATAAAATATTGACGAGTGAAGTCAAAGGATTGCTTTTCGTAAAAGTCATTGAATTTGAGATTTTGTTCAAGGATGTCGAAAGCTATATTGATTATCCAGAGCTGACAGCTTGTGTCAAATGATCTGAGATCAAGCCCTACACCGATTTGGAGTTGATCACCATCTTTGAGTGCGGAGGTGATTATCTTTGGAAGCTTCTTATATAGATGCATGCCCAGGACAATTGGCTCACCGATTTTCTGGTAAGCCGAGATAAGTGGGGCAGCAGTCATACCTTCGAGTATGATGTTGTGAAATGCAGTTCCCCAGTGGTTGATAACTGAGCCGATGAGGCCAGTGTAGTAGCTACCTGATGTTATTCCTATCTTCTTGAGCCATAGTCTGCAGTCGGGCATGACAACTGGCTTGTCAATAAAATATTGACGAGTGAAGTCAAAGGATTGCTTTTCGTAAAAGTCATTGAATTTGAGATTTTGTTCAAGGATTTCGAAAGCTATATTGATTATCCAGGGCTGACAGCTTGTATCAAATGATCTGAGATCAAGCCCTACACCGATTTGGGGTTGATCACCATCTTTGAGTGCGGAGGTTATTATGTTTGGAAGCTTCTTATATAGATGCATGCCAAGGACAATTGGCTCACCGATTTTCTGGTAAGCCGAGATAAGTGGGGCTGCAGTCATACCTTCGAGTATGATGTTGTGAAAGGCAGTTCCCCAGACGTGTCTTATCTTTGGGTTGATGTTCGTGCCCATGCTAGGTCAGGTTTGTAACGGTATTTCGCGTTAAGGCCGTACTGATTTTCGGTCCACCAGCGTAGTGCAAGATTTGCTCGTGAGATCGCTTAACGGTAGTTTCCGGGATCTCCTTTCTTTCCAATGCAACCATAGCCTGCTGAAGAGGTTGGTATGAATGGAACTGATGAAACGGAGTGCCATGAAATGGCGTCGGCTGGTTGTGGTAAACGAAATTGTTCAGAGGTTAGTCGGATAGCCTCATCTAGGACAGAATCTTCTGGTTTGTTTACTATGATGCGATCATATAGCCAAAGATTTTCATTCTTCGAGTGTATAAAATGATCTAGTGTACTCGCCAAAAGCGGTAACTGTGTCACATCTTATTAACTCCTGGAGAGAGGATCGAACATAAGGGTCAACAACGCCTTGTTCTCGCACAATGCGGTGAGGCTTAACGTGGGTCAGATAAACGAGCGAATTGTGGAGTGTCCATCTCGTTTCTGCGAAGCATTATTGGCTAAGGAAGTTGAAGTTGAATTTTGATAGTGAAAGAGCAGGTCTCCGTAGTAAGACTGGTAAAAGTTTTTAATCGGTAGCACTTGATAGAGCGGAAGTGGTGCTCCGTCACATATGTGAATGGTAGATTTTCACTTAGGTCGTACCTACTACACAAAATAAACCAGTATATTAATTCGATCAACCTTACTTCTTCAATTTTAGCAAATTATTTTAATTGTGGGTAATTTATGTAACTGTCCATCCTATTTTAATGTCGGTTTAATTCATTATTCGCACTATTTAGTTGGTACTTACATTGTATCTGATGAGCGTCTTTCTTCGTTACTTGCTCCTAACCTCATCATGTAGGTATATTTCTCATTTGGTTATTCATGACACATGTTATATATCGTTTCGTCATTGGCAATCTTCCATGTATTTGATCTTGCACTTTAATTGATCCCAACTGCACATGTATTATCAGGTCTCCTCCGTTTCCTCATGGACAACTAAGACCCGTGCATGCTTGAAAACCAACTGAATTCCTCTCACGGACTGTGTTGGCGATCTAGTGTTTAGATGCATTTTGAAAGAAAAAATGAATTTATAATGACATTTTCAGTTTGATGTCTCATGACACCATCCGAGAGGCACAAAGGTCTTAAGATGCAACCCTCAATTTCCACTTTTCGAGATTTTACCTCCTGACGGATGATTTCCAATGACATTTCGTGAAATTTTAAGTAATTTCTCGTTTACTCTTTTCCATGAAACTGAATGTGAATGAAAACGTTGAAGGTATGAAAACGTTGTGTTCAAACAAAACAACATGATAACAAGTGAAAACAGGAAACAAACCTATTAAGACGCCGGGTGGAACAGAAGGCAGGGAGGTTAGTGTAAACTCGAAGCTATGCCTGGTTCATATGTTCGAATCATTTGAATATTCTAAATTTTGAATGAACGGAATGACGCCTTTATGAAGCGAAATACACCGGTAAAACCAATAATAATTTGATGAAAACTCACTTCAAAACGGAAAGAATGGAGGTGGAACAAAAGGGAGATCAATGTTTAAGAGCTCCGAGCTATGCCAGGTTTATTATTATTATATTCGAGCCATTAAAAAGTTCAAAATTGTGAAAAACAGTTGGAAATTCAATAAAAAATTTATAAAAACTCGCTTCCAAATGTCAAATCGGACGGTCATCGGACTCGCCAACGGCATGTCAAATCGGACTCTCAACCTTCAAACTGCGAGGTTGGTGGAAAAGACTCATTCTGTGGTGTATCCGAGGAACTAAAGAACGAAAATCCCCCACAAGAGGGCTCTGAGCCCTTTGTACTGACTCTGATGAAGTTGACCCTTAATTTGGAGCGCCATGATGTCATGGAGAAAAAAGTCGGCATGATTTATGACATTTTCCGCATTGAGAGTGTTGATATACTCACTCAATTTTATGAAGTATATAAATGACCTATATATAAAATAATATATAAGAATAATAAGAATATAAATGACCTGATAGCCTAGTTGACGCCACTTGGAATCCACCTTTGTCATATGGGTTAGACACCAACTTCCCCACTTCAGCAATAGTTTTGAAAATACGTACTTTTTTCATCTGAAACATCATCTGATGAATTTACAACGGAAGCTGTGGAATATGACTGGAAATCCTACGTGGGCCACAATGTCATCCACTTGATGTCATCAAGAAGATTGAGAATGATTATTGGTAGAGTGCCACGCACGGCACGTGGACGGCAAAATCAATAAAAGTGGCAAGTAGTCTAAAAAATCACCAAAAATCGAAATATTAGTTTGAAGAACTTATAAGCCAAACCTGCATGTGAACTTTACTCGTTTTTGTTAACAAAAATGAATCGATGAGAAAAAATATTGTAATGAAAATTCAAAGTAGTGCAGCACGACCGCATGAGCGAATTTTTTTAAAACGTTATTGAAAACGTTGCAACTTATTACACAATGGTTTATTATTTTTCTATATAGATCACTCGTCTACAAAATCACCAACCATCCAATATGAAGAGAAGGAAAAAAAAAAGAAAAATCGAACGAAATTTTTTTGAGTTGGGGCGTTTTCAAAATTTCAAAATTGATTTTGGAACCCTTAGAAGTGACCTACATCAACGAAAATCTTCGGGGCACAACTAGACCCCAAATGGAGCCTACATACCAAATTTCATCAAAATCGGTCAATGCTAAGTGGCAAAAGTGCCGCGTACGGCGGACGCACGGCCAAATTTTTATTCGATTTTTGGATTCTACGTACCTTGAAACGTAAACCATCAAATTTTGAGGGGGCGTTGAAATTTTTTTTTCTTGGTCGATTCCAAAGGTTCATTATTGAAAATAATAAACCAAAAACAACTTTTGAATTTTTAGCCATTTTCCGACGTTTTTAGTGGGTTTACAGCCCTGTTTATGCTATGTGAGAACACGTTTGCGCATGAAAATATGAAACAATCTTGTTTAAAGCCCACGAACTTATCCACTCGTTATGCATTTTGAAAATTTCGTACTTTTTTTCATATGAAACATCATCTGATGAGCAGTTGAATCTTTGTAACAGCTTTAACACCAACATTTTCCATTCGAATTTTATGAAATTTTGTAGGATGTCTCTTATTGGCGCGTAAATGGTCCCTTCGAAAATCATTTCCCCAGACTGATAATACCCACTGCGCATGCGCAAACGCGAATTCCTTGAAATAACCATAGGTAACTTCCTCATTTCTCCTATAATTTCGACGAAATTTTCAAGGAGTGCGGATTGGGGTGTAGATGGTGGACCCCTATAAGGGAGTGCAAAGTACTTAGAGATGGATTTTTTGAGATTAACTACCATTCATCGGATCATCTATAATCGGGTAATGAGTGATAACAGAGGAAAAGAAAGAGGAAACATCGATAGAATCGCAAGTACAATATCGATGCTAAAAACATTGCCGTCGATGTCACAACCCTGGTGTTCAGTTTGTCCCAGTAACTCAATGAACTCGTCCCCACTATGACAAATGAAACAGTATTGTTCTGGGGGATTTGGAGAATCTGATTAATTAATGAGAATAATTTAATCGTTGCTGTATTTTACCCCTAGAGAACTATACGTTTCGTTTGAATACCTATTCCTTGTTGGATATCAACCTAGAACTAGGGATGATGAATGAAAGATACAAATTGAAGTAGGAAAGATAAATGGATATATTATCCTATAATCGATGAGGCTTTGTATCTATATGGAGGGGGGAAAGAAGTATCAATAGAGTTTACCTATTAGATCTTCGGATTTGAACCACGAGGGTAAGGGAAGTGATCTAGTATGAAAGTAATGTACTTACAGATCGGTGTCTGGAATTAGACTGGAGGGCTATCCCTGAGTAGTGATTCGATAGAGCGAAAGAATCGATCCATCGAATCACGAATCAGGTGACAGAGTAACGGGTACTCCGTCACACAAACTAGCGAATCTTTTTCTCACTCCGACAAACTCGCGAAACTGCAAAAATTAAATTTTTCAGGAGAGCAAAAACAAAGTTTGATCTCGAGTTGAAAATCTAATAAGAGCCTCTATTTGATTTTTTAAATCCCATAATATCCAAAATAATAGCCTTTCTACGGGCAATAGTAATTTTTGTGACTCGATTTAATTTTCGTTCTGTCATAGCAACAATCATGTTGTCATCGAATAGTAGGGAAATTAAGTACTATCTTGAATAAAATCAAAATAAATATTCTGGGGTACTTCATTTATTCAGATTTTTCAATGAACTTTAAATAATCTATTTGAAATAATTGAGTAATCATCGAAATTTGTATTAAATGAACAATTAAACGATCAACGGGAACGTTCCTATCAAACGCCTTCAGGTTCGTCGTTCAATTCATGGATGTCGGGTTCTGGAAGACAATCCCTGGTGTCTCGGCATGCTGGCAGTCCGTGATAAAATTCATGATAAGTTTTTGGTATTTGCAAATCTTCACAAAGTTTTTCTAAATCCTTCCTTTTAGCCAGTGAAATCGGTAATCTTGAGGCGTAGGGTTTTTGAGGCTCTGGTATTCCTAGAGGTTGGGCCTCTCTTCTTTCTATACGTATACTCTTTGAAGTTTTCTTCATGGTTCGTGCTTACAAGAACCAAATCTGGAGTACTTCTTGAGAATCGAAACCATCCAGCTTTTCGGAATGGCAAGGGCTGTAAGGAGCTGGTTTTCTTCTGGAATTTCTGATCTGCTGTACCCATTCCTCTAGATTATAGACTGGAACAGGCTTTGCGGTACGGAAAATTTTCGGGTGAATGGAGTCGCATTCCATCAAACTATGGCCTGGTTCGAAGTAAATGTGATCAATTTGATCAACGTTAGGGTGGGCTTTTATAACTTGTAAGCACATTGCTGTAAAGTTTGGTTTCTTTTGTTGCCCTCCAGAACTATCTGAACACATGATGACCTTTTTTATTTCGGGGATTTCATTATGTAAGTATAAATGCACGTTGACATTTCCAGACTTCTAGCTAAATCCACTAGCATTTTTCCACGAGACTCCATCTCGTACTACAAGGGAAACTTGAGTAATTTCGAAATTACCAAAACTCTCGATAAATAAGTAAGTTTTCAAACGCTACTTTGAAAAAATGTCTGATGACGATGAGACAGATCGAGCTGATACGGAAAAACGGAAACTTAATATCCGGAAACATGCCTTGCGAGATCAAAAAAGAACAGCTGCCCGTAGTGGAGGCTTATAACTAAACTGCTGAGTGCAAAATAGGTTGCAATAGGTTGGTTATGGCAAAGTAGCGAAAGATTTGCAGATTCGTTAGTTTTACGTAGTGGAATTTTCCCCAACACACAGATACGTAAACTTATAACTAACTGGAGAGGGAAATCGAAGTGACCTACTGACGTGAAATTTTGACAGATTGTAGACATATTATGTGCAAAGTTAATGGTGTAATAAACGTAGATTCGTTAGTTTTGCAGTTTCGCGAGTTTGTCGGAGTGAGAAAAAGATTCGCTAGTTTGTCATAGTGGGGACGAACTGTTCTCTATCGACGTTTCGTTTGAATCTACAAGTTTGATAATTTTTTCCTGTAAGTCCTACGTCACAAAGAAAGTGATGGTGTAAAAGTATTTCCATGATGGAGGTCTGGATTCTGAAGGTTTCTTCTGTATTTCTGTACATGTGATAAGGTACGTTTCAGATTGCAGGTCGTGAATAAGGTCTCCAGTGTGGATATGACGAAATAACGTTCTTGTGGAGGGTTCAGGGTGCTCAAGGAAAGGAAGGTTCGTATCCAATAAGACATTTCAAAACAGAGTATCGTAAAATATAAAAAGAAATTCTTCAAAAGCCAAAACAAAACTCAAACCGTCAAGGAGAAGAAAACAAAGAGAGAATAAGAAGAAGAATATAGGAGAAGTAGAAGTATAGTTGGGGAAAAACAGCAGAGAAGGAATAACATTTTCTGGCATTCGCTACTTACGAAAAATGCCTTTGTCCAAGAGCCTGTGATCTGCAAAACGAATGAAAAATATTATCTATTTGTTTCTACAACTATGCGAGGTGGAGTCCTGCAACATGTTTTTCGTTTCTCAATTTTAACTGAAATCTGAGGTTTTTATCGTTCGAAGCATACTTGATTTCTTTCATACTGCTTTGAAATTCAGTAGAACATGTACCTATCTCTCTAAGTATACTTTGGGCATCTCTTCAACTCGTCCGGTTCTACATTTTTTGCTTAGAAATTCAGTAGAACATATACCTGTCTCTCAAAATATATTTTGGACATCTCTTCAACTCGTTTAGTTCCACATTTTTGATTTATAGCTCATTTATAACCTTCCTAGGCGTATATTTTAATTAGTATTAGGTACTAAGGAGTTTTATTGATTAAATTTCATAGAATTTTTGTACCGTTCCGATTCCGAAATGTGTGATGGTCGCTTAATTTCTGGTGATAGATAGCCTTTTGACATTCCTCTTTTCCAACGATCGGATGTTCTTTGTTCGCGCAATTTAAAAAAATGTTAATTATGTGCCTCGTAGCTTGTCGTCGAAACATATCCCTGGAGTACGAACTTGAAGACAGGAGAGTTGAGTTGTTGATGTCTCTTTCACTTCCAAATTTTAAGGTTTTTAATGATTCCTTTAATTTCCACATCTATATTCATAGTGTGAATATAAAGCTAGGTACCTCTTCATAGTAATGAACAAGCATGCATTGTAACGAGCCCTGAACATCGCCTGACTTGTTGGTGACGATTTTGCCTAATTCTCTACATTTAGGTTGGAGCGGCAGTATTTTCATCGTTTTTGATTAAAATGGTTTTCTGGTAAGAATTCCATACTAACGTGATTTTACTCTCCCATTGTGTTTGTATGTCATCTAACGCTCAAATTGGCCCAATTTCACTTTATTTATTTAGAGGTTTTCCTGTTTGATCTTATCATTTTCCACATCTAATTCATAGTGTGAATATAAAGCTAGGTACCTCTTCATAGTAATGAACAAGCATGCATTGTAACGAGCCCTGAACATCGCCTGACTTGTTGGTGACGATTTTGCCTAATTCTCTACATTTAGGTTGGAACGGCAGTATTTTCATCGTTTTTGATTAAAATGGTTTTCTGGTAAGAATTCCATACTAACGTGATTTTACTCTCCCATTGTGTTTGTATGTCATCTAACGCTCAAATTGGCCCAATTTCACTTTATTTATTTAGAGGTTTTCCTGTTTGATCTTATTATTTTAATTGTTAATTCTATGACAATTTTTCATTTGTACCGTTTTTCATCTCTTCGTTCTTAGTAGGTACCTTATCACCTTATCACTGATCAGTGACATAATATATTCATAGTTTTTGTTGATAGTAGAGGTACCAAAAGTTGGTGATCGAGTGAACAATTTTTGTATTTAATAATGATTTGAGAAGTTTTCCTTCTTGATACAACTTGAATTGACAGTTTCCTTTCTACACCTTTAAATTTGATTCGATATTCCCCTATTATGTAAACATACATAAAACATGATAGAAACACGAAGTTTCGCCGCCTATTCTTGGTTCAAAATTTGTGGGAACATTTTGTTGTACATGGGGGAAATGAATTCTCGAAATTGTAACGAAATCGTTTATTCGTCTTCTAATTCACATTCCCTCAAAATACATCCGTACTAAGTTTTCAAATTCTGCTCATCTAAACTATAATGTAATTTAGATATTATCAAATTTACGATATTATCAAATTTACGTATTTTGAGTTTAAACCTATTTTTCACGTCTTTATTTATCCAAAATAAAAGTATCTAAATTATCTAAGTATATAATGTACGTTTTCTTTTCCTCCTGTTACGATTTTTTTCTAGATAACTGTTTAATAGATGAGCATCGCTATTCGGTAAATAGTAGGCAGGACCACCACCACCTCTACCTCCCTTGATTAGCTCCCCAAGTTATCATTTTGTGTCCGTGTTGATTGAAAATTTCAGTTCGAGTTCTACAATCTTCAAGCTCTTCTTACTGTTCATTATAAATTATAGATAAACCAAATGAAGGAAAAATAATGCAGATACATCCGAACTAAATGGCAAATTCTCCTCATCCGGCAATTCTTCGTACCTTGAATTATAATAGATTGTTGACGTAAGCCATTGTTTATCCAAAACACTCGTATCTGTACGTCTCTCCTATTTCGTAATCTCTCAAAATGTATCCGAACTGAGTTCGCAACCTTAGCTCAATCATTCTATTGGATTATGTGTACCTTGAACTGGAACGTTTTCGTCCTACATATCGTGATATTGTCGAGGAAACCAATAAATTGTGTGGTGGCCCAAAACTAACCTAACAGCTGTCCAAAGAACCCTCGACAAAGTCCAAAAACAAGCATGCTTGGGAATCACAGGCGCTATGCCCACTTGCCCTACTGCAGCAATCGAGGTACTCCTGGACCTCTCGCCGCTATATAATTCATGTACAAAGAGTGGCCTTCCTGGGGGCTGCAAGGCTGCTGCGGCTGGGATACATAAGACGAGGATCCAGGGTCAGCCACCACAGAACCTTGAGAAAGATGGATGTGGAATAGCAATCACTGACCTTGGTCGAAATTTTGAAATCCCTTTTAACTGGAAAACTGATCGAAAAAACTGAAATCCCTTTTGACTGGAAAAAGGGGATGCCCAACTTAGCACCTGGCTGAGAGTGTGGTACACAGATGGTCGTCATGTGTTGAAGATCTGGCATTAAGGGCCCTTCGGACAGCCTCGTAAATTCTCTTGGGACGAATGCCACAATCTTTCAGGCAGAGGTCCATGCAATTCAATTGTGTGCTGAAGAAATGTTGAACATGCTAACAAACTCACAGCTTTGCTAGAAAGGACGTCAGAATACTCAGGTTAACAGGTCACCAGGGTTAACCTTCGATATCACCTAAAGAAGATTGGCAAACTATCAACGGACATCTGCCGCAACTGTGATTCCGAAGATGCCGAACATATCATGTGCTATTGTGAAGCCCTGAGTCGAGCTAGATACACAACTTTGGGAAGTGATGTCTTGGCTCCTGACACCATTTCTAAGGTGACTTACACCGATCTTCTTTGCTTTGCTAAAAAGTGGGGAGAAAGAGTTTTTAGTAATCCCTTCTTGGGCTCGTAGGCTCGTTAGGTCGCAGTGGAAGGAGTCTGAAGATCAGCTCATTAAAGACTGCCAACGTTGGAAAAAAAAAAACAGTAAATTATCTGCTGTTTTATTCTAATTCCGCTCCTCAGTCATTCATGGAAGCTTGAAAAATTCCTTAAGATGCTCTTCAGAGGACAGATACGTTTTTCGTAAGTCTAGCAGGTATGGAAGTGCCTTTCCAAATCGATCTGGTGGTGTTGGTAGCATATTTTCTGCATTTCTGCTTTTCAATGTACCATCGTTCGTTCTTCAGGTGCTCTTAAGGCCATGATGTTCTCCACCTTCTCTATTGTCAAGCCTCCCAACTAGGCACGATATTTCTCAGGAAGTATAGATACCGATATAAGATATAAGAACCACCGATATTTCAAATTAACCCACCTATGATTTTGCAAATTGTTTAACAACCCCATTAATTATGAAACGTAATAATCGATATTTTCAATATATTGATGAAAGACAATAATTTGAAATGTAATGAAACTCAATGGTAATTTAAAATTTAATAAAAATAAATCATTCCGTTATATATTCATTCCAATTCTTATTTGCAAGAAATCACTTTTCAATGAAATCCTTTTTTTCCTTCAACTAGAAATGGAAAGGATCAAGTAACAAGTCAGTTACAATACAAATATTTATTATTCAAAAAAGCCATTCGCATGGGACTGATGTCGCCATCACGATTAACATTTTGCATGCCTTTTCTTTTAAATTCGGGAAAACGGGGTTGAATTCCTCCCAGACTTCCAGTGGGTATTGATACTATTCTGAGGCTATTGAATGTAATTCTGTGGTAGACAAAATTTGGTATTTTTCCAGTGTACTTATTACTTGGTATTTTTGAATGAGTTTATTTTGCAAAAAATGTCTATAATATCGTCATCTCCGATTTCTTGGGTAAAAGTATCGATACCAGTATACATCGGTATGAGTTTTGCATAAAAAAATATCGATACAAATATCTTTATTGATATCCAAAAAGTGGCGATATTCCTATATCGGTGATATTTTGATATATACCGTCCCTACTATAAAACGAGATTAAAGATGTAATTGACACTGGATAATCAGTTACTTCTCTAGCTAGATCTTTAACCGAGTTCCAACAAGCGTATCAATTTCTCGAATCTTGTTATCTGCAAACAGCAACATGTCAGCATCGTCAGTAGTCAGGATTCACTGTGGTACAAACATCCTCCATGCACGAGACGAGAGAGGCCTTGGTGTGGAAGCGTTCTGGTAATGATACTCCAAGGTAAGGGCAGGCAGGATTGTAGCTCTCTCAGCAACACACTTATTTATATCACTGTGATATATAGATAACTCTTCGTTGTACTAGTTCAAATTAACATAATTAAAGTTGGAGTAATTACTTGAAAACGAGAAAATTCTAGATAGTGCCTCCCACCCAAAATAACGTGATGTTCAGAGATGATGAGAACTCCTCGATTAAAATCAACCGTCCAACAAGAAAAGGAGGAGGCAGTCGATGTATTTCTGTCAACAATTTGTATGTACTTTCCAGTTATCACTTCTACATCAATTATTATAAAGCAAATATTTAATCAACTTTCATATTACGAAATAGTCTTGGAACATGCCCAGTATGTCAACTTCCTTACTACAGTTCAATAGAATTCAAATTCATGCACTCCTGGGTGAACCTAATTGCCTATTTTATTGAATATTTCTTCCCGACTCTTGCTCGTACGATTTGATTCTCCTATTTCTCGAATTGCTTTCGCTTGAACGAGGAATACAACATTTTACATCTTGACATCGTTAATTATCTGCCTACTAAGGTATACATATTTTGGTTTATTATCTTCAATAATGAACCTTTGTAATCGACCAAGAAAAACAAATTTCTAACCCCACCCCCCTCAAAATTTAATGTTTCAAGGTAAGTAGAACCCGAAAATCGAATAAGAAATTTTTCGAAGATTTTGGTTGATGTTTTCACTTCTAAGGGTTGAAATTTTGAAAACGCTCTAACTCAAAAAATGTGTGTATATAGGTATTGTTTTTCCTTCAATTTAAGGGGACACATGTCAATTTTTCGGTCCGGACGCACAAAATTTGTTTTCCCAAAATTCGTATAGACTCAATTCTGGAAATTTCAAAAAAAAATTCCAAATCCGATGATTAGAAGTGCTCCAAATTTGAGTTAGAACCTAGGGAGTCACTAGTGCTGAGGAGCGCTAGGAAGCCTGGTTCAGTTTCCATTTGATTGAGAGAAGAACTTCTCAATCAAGAAGGCTGAAGTTCGGCAGACTGATCAACTGACCATAAAATACTTCCCTTGAACACTTTCTTCCTTTTCCTAAAAATCCGCGAAGATCTCGGCATTTTCGACTAAAACCTAACCTATAGAAATATTTCGTACCGGATACCAAAAATAACTACATAATTGGAAAGAACACACTTTAATAGATTTACAGGTGAAGTTTAGTATTAATCCGACGCCTGGTTCTGACGTTGTGCAACCCAGAACGCAGCAATGTCGGTCAGGATGGAGTTGAAAGCGTCGCCGCCGCTAGTAGTCACATCAGATCGCCACATGTATTCCTGACCGACATTGCTGCGTTCTGGGCTGCGCAACGTCAGAACCAGGCGTCGGATTAATTCTAAACTTCATCTGTAAATCTATTAAAGTGTGTTCTTTCCAATTATGTAGTTATTTTTGGTATCCATTACGAAATATTTCTATAGGTTAGGTGGCCTCCGTTTAATACTCAAGTACCAAAAACTTCAACACGTGACACAACACGAACGAGACGAGACACAAAAATAAGACGAGCTCCTTCTTCTTCTTTCCTCTGCTTCGTGGATCTAACCCTTGGGGTTGTGTGTCCAATGTTGGTTTTTAATTTTCACCTCTCTTGCTTTTAATTTTGACCTATGTTTGTAAATGTTTCATGTAATCGTCTCTGTTTATATTTTCACCTGTGCGTTTGTCATGCTTCTGTGTGTATTCTTTAAAAGTTCATGTTCCTGAAGATTTTCTCCAAAATTTTTCCAAAATTTCTACTCGCGTCTTACGTTTCAGACCTTCCTGAACAATTTTGGTTTCGTGTATGTGTGTCTGCCATGAAATCCTTGCCGCAGCCATAACTTCTACATTTCTCATCCGATTTCGATGAATTCATCAGGAATTGTACGGGTTGGCGTGTAGATGCTCATCATCTCCTTCGCTTGCCTTTCTCGTCTTTTTATTCCTCACTTTGATTCCTCTTCATCTGTGAGATTGAAGACAAACTTCAAGGTTTTTAGCAGTAACTCCAGGGTGAAGAAGTACCGTTGTACCACACCTCTATTGAACTCTCAGTACGTGATGTTTCATACTTCATAAAGTTGCCGTATATTTTTGATTGATATCTTCTCTGGGCGGCTTGTGTCTTCTAGCTCAACTTTTTCTTTTTCCAAATTTTCATGATACGTATAACAGTTTTCTCTGACATGCAAGTTGTTTTATCGGAAAGAACGTTCCCAACTTATTTTGAGTTTTTGAACTCTTACGAAACATAATTTTCTCCACTTCGTATGTAGGTACGCAATTACTCTTAGTTCGGAACAGACCCTATTATTCCCCATTAACCAGGTAGTTTTCTTACCTAATTCTATATTCTCAGGATAACATTTTCTCCTCTACAAAAGACCTTTGACATGAAAGTTGTTTCCTCAAAATGAACATTTTCGACAATTTCCATCATCTTTGAGATTTTGAAATTTCGTTCTTTAATGTTGCACAAGATTTTTCACCTCATAAACTTCTCCTGTGTTTCATTACTGACATTTATGATCAAATTCGCTGTAGCGGTTGATTGTAGCTCTGCGATAACAAAGATGAATTCTCTTCTTCGGAACATAATTTTCCCGACCTTGTTGATAGTTTTCTTACTAGGACAAAAATCAATGTCAATTCAATAAGTTGTTGCCAATCATGGCCATGTTTTTAAAATTATTTAAGTTGAAAAAAAAATATACAAAAACAGATGAACGTTGAGGTTTATATCTTTGATTAGGTACTAGTTTTCAATATAAAAGTTGTAGGTAACTTCTTTTAGTTTGTATAGGTTGATGTGTTTGTGACGTTTGCGAGCCGATTTCCATGGTGTTCGAGACTCTCAGCAACAATATAATCGAACAGCGCTCGCGATAATGTCGGACGTGGAGGTAAACTTTCGCGACGAGGGGAGACGTGAGATATCTCTGGCCAGACGAGGCGGAATCAAACTTCGAGATCGATTCGAGTAGGTTGGGCGCCCCTGAAGTCCTCAAGAGGGTATTCTCGGGTTCTAAACTGAGCTACATTTCGCGAGAAACGAAATGGAATTCCAAGACGAGACTATTCATTTTTCTATGTTCGAATTTTCAAGAAATATTTCGAAATATTGATGATTTTTTGGTGTGTTTTGGTTGATGGCGGGGGGGGGGGGGGGGGGGGGGTTAGCCTTGGTCTCTTTGGTGATGGAATTTGGACAGACTTCTGTGGGCTCGTGGGTTCCAATCTCTCATCGGCCCTCTCGTCACAACCCAGGGCGGTGCAGTAATGGAAAGCCATGAACGAAATCATCAAAACAAATTCTACCCTTCCCTTTGGAACGCCGGGAATGGCAGCGGGCGAAAATCCAACCTTAAATTAAATGGTTGTTTACTTTTTCGAAAATTTTCCCCAAATTTTAGATTGCACGTGAAACAATATTGTTCCAGGGGATCTGGAAAATCTGATTAATTAATGAGAATAATTCAATCGTTGCTGTATTCTGCCCCTAGCGAACTAAACGTTTCGTTAGAATACCTATTCCTTGGTGGAGATCAACCTAGGACTAGGGATGATGAATGAAAGATACATCTTGAATTAGGAAAGATAACTAGATATGTTATCTTATAATCAATGAGGCTTGTATCTATTGCTTTTATCCGTGTGACGTCACACAGAATGGATGTATCGATTCTTCGACTAATCGAACCGTTATTCGAATCTCCCTGAAAGGCGGCCATGTTGACTCCATTGTAAACAAAGCTTGTATGGACGGTTTTTCATTATGCCAATTTATGCGGTTATTAGTTGCTTGCTCTTCTCGTCCTCGTCCGTTTGGAAGTGAAATTAATGGGGCCAGCACGGTGCCAAAACCACATTGTGGTTCATGGCACGACCACTACATATGGATGAATGCAACTGTAATAATGCGTTAGTGTTGTTCTTCAACGTACAAGTCAACTCATGGGGCCAGTAATGACTCCATTGCATGTTAATCTATCCATATTCGAACCGTAAAACGGAGTAAACGTTTAAGTCAATATATATATATGGAACCCAATTTTGAAAATTTGTTCATACAATACTGCTTCATGGCTCGAAGTAGGGTGCGTGCTAGAGTTGGGAAAGTGGTTTATTGTAATTTTTAATTGAAAGTAGAGCCCTCACTGAGAGTTTTGGTACCAACTGGATTCTTCTATAATGAGTAGATCTTTTCCCATGATTTTTCAAAGTTTCATAACAATGTTGACTTAGCAATGGGCAGGGGATGCTCTCATAGCATTATTTTCATCAAACGACCTTTGTTGAATCTACTACCTGCCCAAAACATGGCATACATCGTTATTATTTCAATTAACCTAATAATAATTGGATAACATTTGAATGACTTACCTTTCTAAACACCACCACCTTGTCACCTGGGAGTACCTTGCATGAGACGGATTTCACATGCCCTGAATTAACAAAGTTGTGCGCGTCCAAAGATTTGCAGCACTTCAGTGGCTTCAGGGATATGAAATCCTTCTTCAGTACAAGATTCTCCACAAGATCTTCGCGAGTTATGTCAGGAAAATCGTCGTCACACTCAACAACACTCTGCTCAAATGGGTCTAAACCACAGCAGAGACGTATCTTATATTCATACTTTCTCAGGTCGTCACCTGAGAGTGAACACACATACTGAGTATGGAATTTCTTGTCAGACATCTAACCCACAAGGGAGACATAATAATAACGATTACATCATTGCTTTTAAAGAATATTATCACCATCGTTCTGTTTACATACCAAGAAACTTGGTATTTAAACAGAATATTATTCTTAGCAAGGTTATTAACCTTGCTGGATAGGAGCGCAAATGGCGCTCCTTCACGACCAGCTGATCGGGTTAGAGAAGTTTATGTTGAGAAGGTTATGTTTGATATCGAAAATAATCGATTATTGAGTCTCGAGGATAAAACGAATATGTGAAGGGGAAGAAGTATCAATAGAGTTTACCTATTAGATCTTCAGATTTGAACCCCGAGGGTAAGCGAAGTAATCTTTAATGAAAGTAGGTTCTTACAGATCGATGTCTGGAATGAGACTGGGGAGCAATCCCTGAGTTGGGATTTTGGGGAACAAAGGAACTGTTCCATCAAATCACCAATCAGGTCAGAGCAACTGTTACTCCGTCACACTCCCAACCTTTTTCAAAAATAATTAATTTTAAATTGATTAGAAAATCTGAAACTCTACCGTGGTGATTCTTATCCTTACTTGTGTCAGGGCGGAACGACTCTTGCAAACCATACATAGCATACCTACATTGCAAACCATATAGAAATGATATTGCTTATTCAGCCTCTCTTAGTTAATTCATTCTTCCTACCTACAATAGGTCTCCTTGATTGTTTTTGAAGAAAAAAAAATGTTTCCCTCCTAGTGGTTGACTACCGACACTTCTTTTTTTTTATAATAATACATTATCATTATTATTAGATAAACCTCATTACATTTTTGGTGCTCGCCCGTCTTAACCCATGTATATGGATCCGGACTCCCCATGGTAATCCAGGTAAACCTCCATGGAGTTGAGTCTTGTTATTGCCTGAACATTTTTTGGTTGCTTCTGGCAGATCAGTGAGGTAGATACGGTTTGTCGTATTGTGCTTGATGTGATCGCTCTGTCCTCTAAGTCACACCCTTGCTGTTGTCATGAAATCATAGCCTATTATGACATTCTGAGCAAGTTTTTTGTTCATACAGAATTTTCGAGTCCGCGTGTGTTCGTTTATGGTCATTTTGTCACTACGAGTTTCGTTATATAGGGTAATTTAGGGTAATACGCCATACTTTTTGAAAACCCTTCGTAGCTCCGTAAGTTTCCAAGTTACAGATACCATTCAAAGTCGGTTTCATAGAGAAACTAGTGCTCTATCACAACCCCATGGAATCCGCGCTCTAATATCATTTGCCCAGTCATATGATTAAAAATACTAACTCGTCAATCGTGTCTTTTGGGGGTTGGGGTGTGTCGGTCCACATATTTGCTTGGAACGGTTACTGTGACAAATGTGTAACCGTTCCAAATTACCAGTACAATTCCATTTCCGGTACTGCTAACTGAACAGGATCTTTAACTGATCTCTAACTGGGTGACTAAATATTTTGATAGACTGACTTACAGCGTTCAGGTTTACTGTAGGATGTTTACGGACCATATGTTTTTTCAAATTGGAAGTTGATGATTTGTAGCTAACAAGATTTTTACAAATTAATTCAACACTTACCCAATGTTCCATCAATTTGCTCGAAGTACCTATTCCCACATTTCACTTTTTTTTACTCGACCAGAAAACTTGGAATCACGAGAAGAAGCCAAAGTTATGAAAGATTGTTGTTTCAAATAAGGGTATAAAGTAAGAATAAACTCAGAATGATACACACTATTTTTTTTTGTTAAATCAGAGGTCGAAACACTATTTTTTGGTTTAATCGAAGGTTGAATCTCGGAATTGTTGTTGTTGCAGGTTTGCACTGATTTTTCCATGGAAGGCCATGATAATTCCATTTTCTCACTGTTGAGAGTTCGATGCATCCATTTCATTTTAACTTTGAGAATCCATGATAGTCACTTCCAAATGGAGTTGCAGTTCCATCCTTATTCAGATATTCCTTGAAGTTGAGTTGTGAATTTCGTTTTTTGAATTTCGTTGGTTTCATTCGAGTCCTAGTCAGTCCCATATAGTTCTATAAGTTGTTATAAATAAAACACACTTTCGAATTTTTCCTTCTTCTCCCGAGATTCATTCCCCTACAAAATATTTTTAAGTGGCAACACGGTGCAATGAATCTCAGAAGTTTTGTAGATCCGTGCCATAAAATACGGGAGACTACTTTAGGGGTGAGTCGGTCCAGGTATTTCCCTGGAACGGTTCCCACGGTTACGGTGACAAAGATGTAACCGTTCCAAATTACCGGTACAGTTCCATTACCAGTACAGGCGACCAAATCCCACTCACATGGCATGGATGAAGCAGGCAGTCAAATCCCTATCGTCCTTTTTCCATGCTTATGATCTCAACTTGCAATACAATAGCATCATTTTCCATAACAATTCGCTAAAAGGAAGGAATTTGAACAAGTGTTACAAAAGAGGCAATTTATTATAAATAATAGTTACCAAACAATTCAAGGAAAGGATAATGACGTTGTAGTTTAAGAACATAACATGACAATAATAAATTAATAATACTGGAGACAACTTCCATGCTAACCAGTCCAGAAGATAACTTCCCGCTCAAGAGCCTTTCCATGAACCATTCTCAGTCCATGGAAGTAGTAAGGGCGCTTCCAGGTATAACATGGAACAGAACTGAGAACAAGATCCATGCTTACCAGTCCAAAACCCTTATCGGTCCAGAGCCATTGAACCCATTCTCCATGATATCTTGTCGGTCCGGTTCCATCCTTACTGGTCCAGTTCCATCCTCACCAATCAGAATGAACTCTTCCCGGTCCAGAGCCATTTTAAGATATCTTATCAGTCCGTGGAACTGGACCGGTAAGGGTCGAGTTTTTGTCACTGCGTGGAACCGTTCCAACCTGATACTCGGTTCCACTGTCCCGGTACAGCTGTACCGACATACCTCTAGACTACTTCCATGCTAACGAGTTGCCTTCCCGGTCCAGAGCCGTTCCATGGCACGATATCTTCTCGGTCCATGGAACTGGATCGGTAAGGGCTCCCGGAACATGGAACCGTAATACAACTTCCACGCTAACCGGTTCAAGAGATCCCTTCCTGGTCCAGAGCTATTCCATGGTACGTTATCTTTTCGGTCCGTGGTACCTACTGGACCGATAAGGACGCTTCCCTGGTACATGGAACTGGACTGGTATGGGAACGGTTATAATTTCAGTTACATGCTTCTAACTCCTCACTCCAGGGAGCTGTGTCGGTAGAAGAACTGGACCGGTACCTAAGGGCTGAGTTTCTGTCACTGCATGGAACCGGTTCCACAGTCCTGGTACAGCTGTACCGACACACCTCTATTTTGGGGTAATATGCCAGTTCATTAGGGGGAATATGCCATCATCTGGGGTAAAATTCCCCAGATACCCCAAATACTTGCTTTGGTTTTTCTTCTCTAATTTTTAGGGTTATTTTCATTTCTGAGAGACTGGAAACAGTCTTCCCACATATAAAATTGCAAATACCCAAGTCAAGGACTTTAAAATAATTCTAAATGGCTTCTAAACTTGAGTACAGGAACAAAAGCTAAAGAAAAAACTTGAATAAGTCAAATTGAAATTTTTATTAGGAACTAAAATTCAAATTTTTGGGAAGAAAAATAAAATTCATCAGTGAAATTGGTATTCTACCTTCTACATTTTGTGCATTTGTCTTTCGTAGAACTCGAGTTTAACAATATAACTACAATACCTACAAAACTACAATAACTTGCTAAATTTCTGAAGATTTCATCGAAATCAAATTAAAAAAGTAGAAATGATGGCTCTTCTGTTATGGTGTTTTCAAATACTAATTAAATAGAAGAAAACTCAGTAACCCATGAAAACGTATAATAAGAATATTTAAAAATCTAGGAACAAAGGTAGGCTTAGTGATGATTTGTAGTTACGCTGGGTATGGAATTTTCTGAAGCAATAAACTCTCGCTTTTCCATCTCTAAAAAAAACTGCTCAACAGCCTCATCATTCATGCTCACTAATTCTATAAATAAATTAACAAGAAACTGGAATAATGAGAAGAAGGAAAATATTTTTAGCAAGAAAGAAAAGATCGCGGGAAGCAGGAATTGGGAATACTAAATGGTGACATTCGGAGATGGATATTAAGCCGGATTTTCGTTTTTTCTCGACCTGTGGTGGAAGCTGGTGGATTTGTGTTGTTCTTCTTTCTTTCTTTATGTTATTTTATGACTGTATTGAATTCCTGTTTATCGTACTTAATCTTTTATTGAATGAACTTTTTGAACATCAACATCGTTACTTGACACCTGATAACTTTCAACTTTCAATTTAGCTCGGAAGTGTCAACAACGTCAATTTAATTTTGAAGCCGAAACAATGATTCCGAAAACTCTTCAAATATGCATTTCGCAAGTCTGCGTCACCTGTGGCAAATTAATACTAGATACCCTGGAAATTCGTGGAATTTATTGTGACAAAAAGGTCGAAAAACGACGTACCTACCGGTTCTAGAGCGGCATCGGAGCTATATCGGGAAGTGGCGCTGCTGCCGGTCAGATACCGGTACTGGAGCATTACACGAAGGCTCCAATTTTTCAGCGGAGTAGCCTTGGAAGTCACCATTCTAGGTATTGGAGTGCTAAGGGTTAAGTTAGCTGGATTTTCAGCAAGGTCGCTTAAATTGAATGCTGTGTGGATAACATGTGTCGTGTCGCGGAATGCGATGCCTATTGGTTCTTCGTCTAGGGCCCATAGCTCACTTGGAAGAGCAGAAACTTCGTTGCTTGTCACTTTAGGAACATCGATGTATTCAAACGAACAGTTGTTATATGATGATTATGTTAATGATTTGTTACATGAGGACTGTTTTCAGCAACGCCAATCAGGTAATAAATCAAGTAGGGAAATGGTTTCACAAGAGTTATCTCACATTTAATGCTAACAAGACCAAACTGATAGTTTACGGAGGAAATAAGTCACAAATCGAGGAAAAACACTTGAAAATCATCCTGCACTCTTGTGTAGAAGATCAAATATGCTCATGTGATTCGATAGAAAGAGTTGCAAGGCATAAGTATCTGGGGCTAGTTCTGGATGAAGAGCTTGAGTGGAAGCCCCAAATAGACTAAATCCATGATAAGATTAGGAAATATATATATGTATATATATATTCTACAATGTTAGACACACGCTCCCGAAGCAAACAATAAAACTTATATATTATACCATGTTGCAATCTGTATTGCAGTATGGCATAATAGCATGGGGAGGAACGTATTCCACCCATATAAATAAGTTACATGTTGTCATTACCGCGTAGGACCCCTTCCGTAGATCTATTTGATATTGCTAAGGTATTTACTATTAGACAACTTTATCTGAAAAATCTACTATTGCAATTCTTTAGGACACCCAACATAATTGAAGTTTCTCGAAGGGATCCGAAATACGATACTAGATATGCCGCCGTAGGGAATGTAATTGGCCCTAGACCTAGACTGACTCTGACAACGCACAGCCCGATCTTCATTCTAAATTTGTTACACCGAGAAATTGTTTGAAGCATGAAAAGTCCCCACAAGTTCACTAGACCAAAATACAAAAAGCAAGTGTCAAGTTGCCTAGTTACAGAAGGGGGCTTTAGGTGCGAAAGGCTATTAAACAGCGTATATGTATAGGAGACTATTTAAGTTTAGAGATTATTAAAGTTAGAGAATATTAAAGTAAGTTAGTATAATATACTCCAACATATTATTTTGGAGATTATCAAAAGGCGTCCTTAATTCTGTCCAATCATGTATTGTTTATTAATTTACTCATTACTGTAATTGTATAGTAGACATCAATTTATTTACCGATATGGAGCGATTTTGCAAAGATCCTACCCTACAACACGGGCCAAGCCTAATATCGGTTAGGAAATCTGAGCACATTGCATCCCTTCATGTATTTATATTATTGTAAAAGTGTACAAAATGGCGAAAATAAACATATCTATCTATCACTCAGCACTCCCAAAGAAGCTCCCAGCTTGATCGTCTTATGACCTAAATTGCTTACTGTACAGGACTTGATAGGGAAAATTATAATCAGTTCGTGTATGACCATTCATCATTCCTGAAAAAACGAACGATTACATTCATAATTAGACTTTTGATGTTTTTCGCCATCCCAGAACAGTGACCAAAAAATCCCTAATTCAATGGGAAAAATTTGTTTCTTTAATGGACTTGGATGGTAACAATCATTCCTGCAAATGAAGAGTCCCTCCCATAATTGGACGTGATTTTTACGAGATTTCTGTTAACTATAAAATTCCAATTTAATGCATTTTTTTATGTTACGAGATGTTCAGTGCCTATTGGTCTACGTCGTAAATTTTCGCACTTGATCTGAGCTTTAAATCTTGTCTTCAGCCGAGGATTTTAAGGAAGTAACAAGCCTGTTAAAACAACAATCTGTTAACGAGACTGTTCATGGTGAAGTTTTATCTTGTTTTCGTGCCCTTAGAAATCAGGGATATGCCTATGCGGTGCGGTACATTCTGCCTAACACTGCTAATAGATTAGGGAAGAGAATTCGCTCGTCTTAACACTTGGTCGTGGTTCAATGAAGGGATTCGACTGTTGGAGAAGATAACGGAATGTGCTTTGTATCTCATCAGTGGTCTGGCCTTTGCCATCAACTCTTGGGCTGGCGGTGCGGTCAGTTTCTGACTGGTGGGTCTGTTGCCCAAGGAGGATGGGAAGAGCCTGGAATGGCTTCCCATGCTGAACCAAATTGGCAAAGAAAGCTGTAGGAAGGCGGAGCAGACTGGTGAGTCGGTGCTTGAGGGCCGTACACGTAGGAGATACTGGTTTGGTACCTAGCATTCCACTACACTTCATAATATGCACTACATATTATGTAGTTTCATGTCTTCCTCCGAGCTTCTCAACATTTTCCGGTAATGCAAGGACGAGGGGACATCCGATCTTTGGTAAAAATTACCGATGGAATAGTTGGAAGTTAGGGTAGATATACCTTCTCCACTCACCTTTAATAAGTGCATGTATACCCAAAATTTGAAGCTTCCTCATCCAGTCTGACACAATCATTCCAAGCCTCACGTCCGATTTGATCAATCCTCCAACTTTCCTCACCCTCATACTTCGGTTTCCATACATTGAATTCCATACTTGAATGGGGAGTTGGTACCCCAGAAATTTTGTCTGAATTTTCGTTAAGAAAAAAACTAGATGTGTTTCTGAATGAAACGGCATATTATTTAAACTATTTTAAACCATATAATTGGCTCAGAAGCCACCCGCTTCGTAGTATTGATCACCCGCCTCATCGTAAAACACTCCCGAAAAAAACACTGTTGAGTAGAATTTGTCAAACTGCACGGAAAGGAAAACGAAAGTGAATGGAAACAACAAAAATCTAACAACAGCTGATTTGATCATCAACACATATTTTCAAAATCTGATTCCATGGATTTTTTTAGGTCTTAGCAAGCCCCAAGGGAAAAAACCATCGAAATCGGACTTAGAAGTATAAAGATAATGGGTCTCATGAATTTAGCTGTTTTCGGTAGGGTACCAACTACCCTGAGGGCCATCGACCATGATGCAATGCCTCGAACTTTACCGGTAGCTTAATAGAAGCCTGAGGAAGAAATAATAATATAGAATAATAGAATAATAATAATAATAGAAGCCTCCCATATAATAATTGAAGACCACACGGAAAAAAGGGGGAATGTCCATTTTTCCTCTTTTCGAGATAATCACGATTTCAAGTTAAGGACTGAATGGTGCTTCTTGAGGACCCATGAATACGACTAAATGATATTTCATTGTTTACTATTTTAATGTACTTACGATCTATGAACAACTCTACGGGTTATGAATACAATATAATTTGACAATGAAGTTTTATTCACAAAAAGTAGTATTAAATTGGCGAAAAAAAAATGAAAAAAAACATTTTCAGTAATGTTTCTAAATACGAATAAAGCTCCCAGATTGACATTTTCATGTCTTTCATATGGCACATAAAAACGCTTGCATACGAGTCTGCAACACATTGAAACATTTTCATGCCCCCCTGGTAATATCAAACTGTAAAGTACCTACCTACCTAACAACTTCACTTCTGATGGTCATAATCATCATTGTGGCGACTTGGGACAAATATCGTTGCAACAAATATCGTTGCAACAAATATCGTTGCAACAAATATCGTTGCATCAAATTTCGTGACGATTTTTTTTTTATGTGCCATATGAAAGACATGAAAATGTCAAAAAGGGGGAATGTCTCCATTATTAATGCCTTGACATTCTAGAATGCTTTATTTTTATTTATGGTTCTTGGTTTTGCCGTGTCTGAGCCTGGTATAATACCTCCTAGCCCTCATAGTTGCAATCATTCATGGTTGCAATCAAACAAACAACCTGTGACTACTGATATTGAAAATCTAGATGAGCCTAAAAATTTTAGAGAAGCAATTAACAGGATTTGACAAATTTTTGTGGAAGATTTAAGAAGGAAATTTAAAATTACTACGAAATCAGCGTCTTACTATCTTGGATTTGATATAGAAAAACATAAAGAAGACATTTTTACCAAACCTCTTTTGACACGTTCCCCCTTCTTACCGTGTTTTACAGACCCCCACAGAGTAACGGAAACAAGACCCTCCTCGTTCATTCCGTGGACGAATCGACCTTCCCCGTTTTTTCCGTGTGATTTTCAAATGGCACATACCAGTTTAACCCACTTCCTCCTCGTTTTTCACATGTTTGGTCTTTTAAGATATAACTACAACCCCTGGAGTTCAATCGACGCAGGTCGACAATCTCCTTCTTTGGCATCTCTCCTTCCAATTAACTATTAGAATAGGTGTTTAATCCAGGCCTATTTACCATTAATATTTACCATCTAATCTTGGACAAATGAAGCCAAAACCATAGAGTTTTGGCTTCATTTGTCCAAGATTAGATGGTAAATGAGTTGAAATGATAATGATGAAAAAGAGAAAGAAAAACTCGAATATCCGGTGATTTCAAGACAGGTTCCAAATTCGAAAATTCCACATTCCTGGGAGAATTAGGTTCCTTTTTGGTTGAAGCAGTGTTCCGTAAAGCTTCTGGGAGACTTGTTGAACCAGTAACTGTTTTTCAGTGACCAGGCAGCAGGATCACACCAAGGGTACTTCCCATGAGGATTGAAGGGATGGGAATGCTACAAGAAACAGTAGAATTATGATTGAAAATATCAACTCGCACCAACTAAATGTCAGTTTAGGTGAAATGTATTTGGTAGGAAGCAAAAACAGGATTCAACAGTACAACATGAGGTTAAGAGGCTTTAATAGAACCGGATGTCTGCCACTATTCCAACAGGTGAGGGCCCAATATGGCTGAATATTAGATAATTTTTGCAGTTGTTGCTTTTAGCAAATTGAAACAATAATGATAATGTAATATTACATGTATAAGCCATGGAGGAAGAGCTCATTACTAGAGCTCGGAAAATATGCACGAAAATTTCCCGAAAATATGCACCGGAAACTGGGAAAATATGCAAAATATGCATTTTTCCTTAAAACTGCATACGACTTTGGAATTTCAGTATTTTAAGAAAGGATGTTTTATATTATTACATTTTTTAGCCCTTTTTTCTCCTAGAAAAAAGTTACGAAGCATCACGTAAAGTAAACAAGCAATTCAAAATATCAGTTATACATTTTTTATTTACTTTTATACATTTACACGAACTAGGTATAAAATGTCAAGATGAACTGCATATTATATTGGACAACAATTACACGCTTCAAATTATCAGGTGTGAAACAGTGTCTCCTGTCACTTAAAATTTCTTTCAGTGCAGAAAACGATCTCTCTACATCGCAAGATACAATAGGCAAAAATTTAAAAGTGGAAATCTCTTTTGGAGAGTAGGGAGAGTCCCATGAGCTGTCTTCTCCTTTGAGAATTTTCGCGATTTGAACCACTGAAGACCACCCTGGATTTTTCGATAGGACCCCCTCCAGTTTATCCTTGACGGTCTTCTATTCATTAGAGCAGGCATTACCTGCTAGAGTGATGTAAGTGAGGACACAAAACATTCCAACATTCGATTTCGAATATTGTCAACTTCCAGCACTGACTTATAAACAAATTCCAGAATACTAAAAAAACTGGTAAAATATGCTGCAAAATATGCAAAAATCCCCAAAATGACCAAAAAATTCAAAAATCCCCAAAATAATCGAAATATACAAAAATATGCTATTTCAATTTCAATTTAAACCACCGCATACACTTCAGAAACCTTCAAAACGTTCAAATACAAAGATATACCGCGTGATAAAATATATGCAAAATATGCTAATTCCAAGCTCTACTCATTACTAACCTGGCCTGCGAAACTATCCAGCAGGAACAGTGAGGTTATCAGTCGGATTGCTGTTACTGGTAGATCATGTGGAAAAATAAGGAAAATTAGGATAATATGGTTTTGAATTTAAATGCCATTGGTTTGGTGTGTTGGGATAGAAGAAAGAACTACGGTTAAATTGTTGAAAATAAGTAAGCGCATTGGTTTAGATTGAAAGAACATTTCGATGAGTAAAAAACAGTCTAAATAGATTTTATTACTTCATTAACACGACTTTGTGATCTCTTTCAAACCTAAATTCGGCCTACATTCAGACTAATAGACTCTTGTCAAAACGAAAACTGAGCAGACACGACCACGGACGTATTTTAGTGAGTTGTTTAGGAAAATCGATTTTGGTTTATTATTTTCAATAATGAACCTTTGGAATCGACCAAGAAAAAAAAATTTTTAACACCCCCTCAAAATTTGATGGTTTACGTTTCAAGGTACATAGAATCCAAAAATCGAATAAAAATTTGGCCGTCCGTCCGCCGTACGCGGCACTTTTGCCACTTAGTAATGACCGATTTTGATGAAATTTGGTAGTAGGCTCCATTTGGGGTCTAGTTGTGCCCCGGAGCGTTTGGTTGATGTAGGTCACTTCTAAGGGTTCCAAAATCAATTTTGAAATTTTGAAAATGCCCTAACTCGAAAAATTTGGTAATAAAGGTATTGTTTTTACTTTAATTTAAGATTCTATAGAATTTTAAAATTTTTTGAGACCACGCGGAGCTCTGTAGGACAAACCGTTCGCTCCCCACGAAAATTTAAGGGTTTATATTGAAATATATATATAAATCAAAACACGAGTGTGAATCGCAAAAGAGGCCTAATCTCCGTTCAAATTAGAGCTGACCGAAATGCGATCGATGGTTGGTGATTTTGATTTTGATTTTAACACAGAATGTGTTTTTGCGATGACCTACCGAAAAAAAATCGTCACGAAAAAGCGACAGAAAAAACCGTTACGCGCCTTTTATAATGATTTTCACGTGCAACCAAGCCGTTGGTAAGGAAATAGAACTCCTGCAGTGTTCATTGCACAGAAATTGTTCACCATTCGTTGGAAAGCTCTCAATTTATATAGTATTTTTCTTGTAGTTACATATTTATTTATATAACATTTATAGGTTTTTAGACCAAATTAAATGTCTAACAATTATTTATTTTATTATTGCCAAAGACTCCACATTTATTATTGTTGTTTTTTATTTAACGGATGACTAGCATCGCAAAAACACATTCTGTGTTCCTATGATTTCATACAGAGTATGGAAAAAGAAATAAACCGGGGGGTGCAGGGGGGCGGAGCCCCCCGCCGAGGCGCAAAGCGCCGAGTTTTTCTTTTGGATTTTTTTTTAATTTATTTTTTTTTTATATTCGATGGTTGGTGATTTTGTAGACGAGTGATCTATATATAAAAATAACCATTGTGTAATAATTTGCAGCGTTTTTGCAGTGTTCCCGTTTACATTTCTCAGTTTTGCGGGTTGAGAAACATGAATAAATCCGTGCGATGGAGCATGTAGTATAACACAAATAGAACTAAACATGAAATTGCATCTCCTCATCTCTAGCGGCACCCTTGTTGATACAAGACCCTCGAACCTATACCTATAACACGAGTTCAAACGTGACCAATTTCAAGCTTGGAGGAGAGGCATCGTTTTTATCAGCTTGTTCTCCCTATACATCAAAAAGGCGAGGAAAATCCCAGGAAAACAAATCATGTTTTATTCAAGAGGTCGTTGAAATGGCTGTGATCGTGACAGACCCCCACAAACCGCCCTTTTCCACACCTATAAAGAGTGTAGAGATAACACTGATTTATTCTTATTTGATGGGGAAATCTTTGAAATATAAATTCGGTCAGCAACTTACGAGTGTTAACTTATACGAGATGCTTTAATCGCTTTGCCAACATTCTCAGTTTAGATCCAGACTTATCAGGTTCGTCCTGTACAATTTACTCCGTTGATCAGTTTGTAGCTACCTACTTCATTATCTAAGCTAAGACAGATGCTTATTTGAAATGATATCACAATCCTTAAATACGTGTGAAACGCCATTTCTCATCATGTTGTATCTGACTATTCTCTGTTGAATTTAAATTTGATCATTCAAACTAAAATTTCATTCTCGATGGCAGAATTACACTCGATACGAAAAAAATATGAGGATTTTATGGCCTAATTCACTTGAGAGATCTCATAAGATAGTGTATATTCAAGTTGTTTTCAATAGAAATTTTTGCATCTTGTTGATAGCTTTTCACATGAATGTGTATTTGTGGACTAATGCAACTAAATAGTAAAAAATAGATAACAATTCAGTTGAAAAATAAGATTGGAAAAATATATTCGGATGGAAATTTCACTGAGTGCATGAATAACGGCTCATATTAGAACTAAGGGAACCCATTCGTGCTGCACGAGTTCACGAGCGAATTCAAATTTTTTGTTGACGACTCATTTCAAGCCAAGGGTAGAAATAACTGAATAATGAGGAGAGGAGGATGAACTGTTTTACAGAATGCCAGCCGAAATGAAGCAACATCTGCTCCCCAATCGACAGAAAAAATACACCATATTTTCCAGGAATGGCAGTCGGACAAAAAATCCAACCTGAAATGGTTGTTTACTTCAATTTTATTTATTCGATATTTTATGAATTTTACTTTTTAATAAGAAGAAAAATACACGATATTTTCCAGGAATGGCAGTCGGACAAAAATCCAACCTGAAATGGTTGTTTACTTTAATTTTACTTATTCGATATTTCATGAATTTTACTTTTTAATGAGATTTGAGAGGCTTCAGTTTTCCAAATCGATATGATTTATCCAGTTCACGGTTTTGGTAGAATATAAAAGTCTATTTATGGACCTATGGACCGGAATATGTTCCAAATCATGGCCCAGAAAGCTCACTCGTCCAGAATCGAATTTGAGCCACCATACTCATGCCTTCGCACAATAGGCCTCCCTTTCAAAAAATTTCCAAAATTGCATTGAGCTCCCGAACATCAAAAAAACTTTTTCTGAAAAGTTTAGGAACAGCATGATCTAGAGAAAATTCTCCTGCAAAGATTTACCACTATTTTCAATGTTTAAAAAAATCATAAATATGAATGCAAAAACGCATCAGTGACCGGAAATGGGTTAAAAAACATCATGAATTACTCGACTGGTCTTACTGGATTCATAAAATACACAAACTTGAACTGTAGATTTTTCCCGATTTTCAGTAGTACTTTGAGCACAATGTATGTTTTTAAAATGTTTGTTGTTCAAATTCATGCTCTATTCGTCTCCACAAACTCATGGAGTACCCACTCGGTTGTTATTGAGTATTATGTTTTTGGACAGATTTGCTATCTGATATTAGATGAAGGGCCTCAAGGTCTTCTGAGGAGGTTCTACTCAATATCACATGGGTTTAAACTACTGTTGATAGTTCTAACGGTTAGGACATTTTTTCCGTCTAGACTCACTATTGTCGGCAATTCAGACGAACTTTCCAACCTTTCTCCGGCATTTCAGCACCCACTTTTCACACTCCTACCAACGTTGCAAAATCGGAAAAAAGTAATTTTCGAGGAAAACCCTAGTCTTCCGTATCAACTTCCCATGATAGAACCGATAAAATCGATGAAAAACTCACGACATGGGAAAAACAAAGATGGTGGTCCGAATGTGTCCACCATGTTGTTCATCGTCGCGCCATTGCTGACGTAGGGTATCATTGTTCCTGGGATGGCAACATATGGTGGTAATCAAATTCTCATTTTATTTTTATTGATATAGTAGGAAGTTGATCGAGTGTCGTATACATCAGATAATCAATACATTTTCAATGAAGATGAGCATGAACCGGTATGATTACAAACAAATCCACTGATTGGATGTCATGCACTAATCATGACGGACAAAGTTGCTTCATTTGAAAAGCAACACGTTGACTTGTCGTTTGAATTGTTATTGATGATCATTTTGTTGCTTGTTATAAATCACGTATTTCGCAATACGCCAAGTACTTGAGAGTTGAGTGGTATCTCTGTAGATTTACTCCGCGTGTTCCCTATTAGTAAGATTTTTCTTGATTTTTCTGTTGTTTGTGTATTTCAGTTCATTCACCAGTATTTGTATTCATTTATTGCTGAAGCTTGACAGTTATGTAATCCATCTTGTCAGCCATAATATTTTGTGTAATATTTTATCTTAGTCCTCATTTCCGATATTGTTTTACAGCCTACTGGGTGTACTCGGTGATATGAATCCTTGAGTTGGAATTTTACGTAATTTCTCTTATGTTTATGTACCTATTGATTCATTCACCTGTGTTTTTCATTTTCATTGCAAATTTGTTTACACCTATTCATTTATTGCAGAAGCTTGACAGTTATATCCATCTTGTGGATTTTTTTTTCATATTTTGCCCAATCCTCTTTAATTCCAATATGGTTTTACAGCTTACTGGGTTTACTCCGTGAGATTAGCGTGTACTTAGTGAGATTTTTACATGATTTCACTTTTATTTATGAATCTATTAACTCATTCATTTTGTGTTGCATCATTTCATACACCTATTCATTTATTATAGAAGCTTGACTATTATGTTTTTTATTTGAGATATTTCCCCTCAATTTGGCCTGTTCGTCTTTATTTCCAATATTGTGTTACCACATTCTTTTGCCTGTTTCTCCGTCCTCCAACCTCAAGCTCCATGAATTATATTGAATATTATATATATGAAAAGCTCTTGAACACCAGTAGTGTTGAGCCTATTTTATATATATGACTGCTTAGACTTGAGGCGCCGCTTCTGAGTTGAGATGATTCTTCTCATTTTAATTTCGTTAATTTGAAATCTTGATAATTTTCCAAAAATTACAATGAACGCGAATTGCAAAACTTATTAAAGGTCCAAAATCGAATGTATAAAATTTACTTGAACCAAATTAATAACTTACAAGTACCTTGTATTGGTCCATAAATTTATAGGATTAAAAAAGTTACTAGGAGTTAATTTAATCAAAGTTACTAGTTGAATTCCAACTGAAACAATCTTGATTGATCTGACTTGAGATTTTGGTTACTGTAACACCTATTGGAAATTGAAATTTGGATGCATCCACTTTGATTTCGCCACTACGCCTACTCACTAGTGGTGAAATGAAACTCAAATATTTGAGACGACCTCAAACTACGCTTTGAATTTGTAAAATTTGTTAAAAATATAATTTCTCGCCGTCGACAGTGTGATAAACACTGTTTGATTATTCTTGTTAGGAAAAATACTTTTTTGCATGATTCTGAAATTCATTGATTTTCGCATATTTGATTGAACTTTCAGAAGAGATTTTTTTCTGAATCTACCAAGATGTGTGATGGCTTTTGGAGTAGATCAATTTCTCGACCCCAAAAGATGCAAATTTTACCAATGATTGTATTCTGAACCGCAATTTTCCTAAGTTCTCGTTCCCTTTTAACAGGAATTTCTACGGGTCTGGGAACCATGTAGATACTAATTAGAATCTGCTTAACTCAATAGATATCAAGGATGTTCTCAGGTGATCATTCTCTGAAAATCCCTCTGCCTTCCCGAAAACGCCCTTGGTGTTGTCAGACAGTGTTTTAAAAAGTTCATTCATGAAGTATGAGTTGATGAACGAATTTTCAAAGAAATCTTTTAAGGTACGGAGAAGAAAACACTTGTGAGTGGGGTTCGATTCGTTGAAGTTATGCAATCGAACCCTTGCTTAACAATTTCGAAAAAATGAACTGTAGTATCTGACCATCGTATTGCATGCACAGGGTACGTTTTGAAGATGTTGATGCCAGTATGACAAACTGTCGATTTTTTTCTACAAGTTTTTAGGAGAACAAGGTTCAAGTTAGGCTCGACCCCTAAAATCCATTTCAAGATGTATTTCAAAGCCGTTCGTTTCAACTCTTCTCTTTTAGCTATCAGAGGTGTAAATGAGCCTCGAACGTATTCGGCTGCTTAGTCGTACTTACGGTGCTCGTTGCTACTTAGTGCTTTACTTACGGTGCTGCTTAGTCGTACTTACGGGGTTCGATTCGTTGATGTTATGCAATCGAACCCTTGCTTAAAAATTTCGAAAAAAATGAACTGTAGTATCCGACTATCGTATTGCATGCACAGGGTAGGGTACGTTTTGAAGATGTTGATGCCAATATGGCAGACTGTCGATTTTGTTCTACAAGTTTTTAGGAGAACAAGGTTCAAGTAAGGCTCGACCCCTAAAATCCATTTCAAGATGTATTTCAAAGCCGTTTGTTTCAACTCTTCTCTTTTAGCTATCAGAGGTATAAGTGAGCCTCGAACGTCTTAGGCTGCTTAGTCGTACTTACGGTGCTTTTCGCGAGCAGCTTGCTACTACTGAATTGGGTATGGTTCAATAACAAATCGGAGTGTGGTTTATATAGATTGACTCTTTAATCATATACAGGTTCGAAATAAAATGAAGATGGAATTTTTGGTATCAAAGGAAAACCACAAAATATGATTAAGAAGGAGGGCACTTACTAGAGCGAGTTCTGCAAGGTTACTGACTGCCTCCTCTCTTCCATCCATGGGACTGTCCTCGCGGAACAGTTCTAAGAACTGTTACAATATAAGCAGATAGATTGGAGACATAGCGGAAACAGCAGTTGCTATATTCCGAAGTACAGGACTATTGGAAGGTCAGACATGTCTTTGAAAACGGGAAAAAAGTAATTTTCGAGGAAAACCCTCGTCTCCCAGGTCGACTAACGGAATTACTAATTATATAATTACTAATTATCCCCGAAATAACTGTATTTGTTAGTTTGTTGGGGTCCGGTGTAGCCATGGGGGCTGGAGCGTGCGGGATGAGAACTGACTTCTAGCAATTCCCGATCTTTTGGAATCGCCATCAATTGGTCGGTAGTTGGGAAACCTCATTACTACCAGAGATTTTTTCCACGAATCAGAACATATTTACTGTACTTTCAGTCCCTGAAATAACTGTGCTTGATTGCCCCAGACATGATAGAACCTCGAAGCACGATGAAAAAAACGGAGAAAGTCTGAAAAAACTGGAAAATCAGACCGTCTCTACCTCATAACACGAGAAAACAAAGACGGAGGTCCGAAAGCGATCTTCCTTGATGTCTCCCTGATCGTTTATTCGAATCACAGTCCCCAAAATTACTGTATTCCTTTGCTCCAGACATAAAACCAATTAACATGATTAAAAAAATCCGAATAAACTTTGAAAATACTGAACACACCTGAAAAAACTGACAAGCTCCTATTCAAAACAAGGGAAAAACAAAGGCGGTGGTCCAAATGTGTCCACCTTGTTGAGGCTCATGAAAACAGTCGCGCATGCGCATACCGATGAAAACGTCTATATTTTCAGCTCACTCACGATAGCAATAGCAGTGATAACATTCATTTTTGGAGTACGATCGTAATTTCCGTACTTGAGCATTTTGAACGTAATAGACGAATTAAGCGCCTGCGCAGTAACCCTATATAGCCTGGTTGCCTTCCACGAAGAGCAGGTTTCGGTACTTTGATTGAGTTGTTTACTAGTTTTGAATAAAGTTTAGTGCGTTGTATCTTCTTTTCTAATGTTTAATTGTCGAGTTTTGTAGTTTTTAATTTGTGCAATTTCGATAAAAGACGTTGTTTTTCATTAGAAGGGCGGCCCGGGTCCGTTTAAAGTGACTTGTCTAATCGAAAATGATGTACCTAGCTGGAACCGTCCTATCGATCAAAACAACATTTCAGGTAAGTGAACCTTTCAATGGCAACGAACCATCCAAGTCCAGCAAATACTATATTGGGAACACCCTTTTACGTGAGATTTCTCTTCTTGGTGACTCTGTTGTGGACGGATAGCACTGTCACTCTTACAGGGCGGGAGTCTTGGAAAGGGACGTCACCTAGCTGTCCATAAAAAGTCTAAGAAAGGGGATACAACAACTTGGAGCAGTCAGTAGGACACGAATTGTCTCCTTAGCATTTCTCAGAGAAGAAATTAATTCATTAAAAAATTGGGTCATCAAAACAACTCGCTCTCAAGACACGAGTCAAGCCACCGGAGCCTATACAAACGTTGAGATCAGCAGATCCCCCGCCCTGTCAATAAGGAAGAATAACAAAAACTCCGAAGCCAGTCAAAAATAGCGCGTTCTCACTAGGTTGGAAAACGCCGGCCAAAGCTGCCCCTCACCTCCCTGACTAGGTAACGGAGTACCTGAGATTTCCTAATCTCAGGGGGGGGGGGGAGGATGTGATGAGCGACCTCTTCGCATTTCTGTCCATTCCCTTCCTTAGCGAGCTCCGACTCAGAAGTGTAAAATTTACACAAGACTATATATTTATATAGTCTACTATATATTTAATATAGTTTAGTCGGACGATAGGAGATCGATCCCCGGTCGAGGGAAGTTAATTTTTAATGATTCAACAATGTGGCGCAGTCGGTAGGACCCGAACCTACGCTCCCAAAGGGATTCGAAGAGGTCGCTTCTGATTTCGTTGCTACTGTGAGAAGATCTAATCGTGTTCAGGCGCGGGAGAATTCCATTCCTGTCTAAGATAATATTACTTCGAAAAGTTCGTCCATCCAAGAAAACAACGTCCATTTGACTGATACCTCAAAGAGTGAACGAGGTAGCTGGTTCATTACCCTGGTACTTGTTCTTGCCGTACCTGCAGTTGTGGTGGTTGCCCAGCTGGCCTGCAGCAAGGAAAGCTGCGCTCCTATTCCTCCCAAAGTTACACTGACGTGGAGGAGATTCTTTGACCTGGAGGCGGCCAGCTGGTATTTGGGATACCTAGGGCGGAATTCATAGTCGCTACTTGAGTCTGAGTGCACCCTCAAATGCATCGATAAGGGTTGCCGGGCACTCATTTGTATTCATAGACAAGATTTGAGGGCGCCCTGAGGGAGCACTCAGTGCGAATTCTAAGGGCGCACTCAACGGTATTCATAAACCAATCTCAGCGTTGAGTTGAGGCTCTCCCTCGACTCAACGGTGCAGAATCCTGAGTGCTGGCGGGAGGTACCTTAAGTGCCCCTCAACTTCTGCTAATGGTCATTAGATTGACAAGTTGTTTTCATTGCTCCGTGCGTTGTGCTATTTACGCGGCGATTATGGAATCGTACGATTTTTACGAATTAGTTACGATGGATGACAACCCAAAAATGATATTAATAAACAAATTCTTCATTAATAATGTGTAAGAACTTACCGGAGGGTAATGCCCTGTCGAGTTGAACTCTTCAGTGAGCTCCGCCCAAGCGTTTTTTTTTTTTTTTTTTTGAGTAAACTACTCATATCACTTTTTTTTATTTTCAATTATATCTCTTTTAGATAACACTAACTCTCTCACTCTCTCTCTTTCCTCCTCCCCGAAATTGACTCTCTTCTTTTCCATGGTGGTGAAAGAAGAAAAAAAGGATCGGAAGCAAAAAGTGAAATGAAGAAATGACAAATGACCAAAATAACACGAAGGTAACCTTCTAGAATTTCCATGGATTTTGTTGTAGATGACCATGGAACTACTCACCAAATCAGACATGGATGTGTGTAAAACATCCTAGGGACATGGAAACATCCATCTCAGCCTACTATCAAGGCTGCCAACTTACGATGAAAACGAGATGAGTAGCCCCTGAGTGGACCCTCAAATTCAGGGCTCTGAGGGTGCCCTCAGGCGACGCCAACACTCAAGTGTACCATCTCATTCAATTGAATACGCGCTGTTGAGTGGAGGGAGACCCTCAACTCAGGTGAGGGTGGGTGGTCACTCACTCTCAGCCTTGTCTATGAATTCCTCCCCTAGTCTTTCAGTTCATCCTGGCTTCTCTCCCTCTTGGCTTCAAGAACAAAAGTGCAGGACGGACACCTACATCTACCGATCCAACGGCATTGCTGTTGTGGTAGTTCTGCTGGAGTTCTCTTGGGACTCCACTTCTACCTTAACTTCCCCTTAACCAGGATCTTGGACAGGGGCCTGCCAATTATGAGTACTTCGATCATCACAGCAGTCGTCCTCAGCATTGGTCTGTACGTCAAGGCCGTCCAAGTATGGCCAGACTGGTAGCCACATACTCGACCTATTCGCTGGAGCTGAAACTAACGCAAGTTGTATCCCCTTTCTTAGGCTTTTTATGGACACACGGAAAACTTCGGGTAAAAATGGTACCTTTAATCAGGTCACTCACACAACGAATGAATCCCCCACGGGCCTACAGTTCCCGTCACAGGGCCGCCCCCCTCCTCTTCCGTGTTCCACTTTCCATTCCTTCCTCGTCAGCAGCTAGGTGACGTCCCTCTCCGAGACTCCCGCCCTGTAAGAGTGACAGTGCTATCCGTCCACAACAACTCCAGTTTAAAACATTGTCACGTAAAAGGAATCACGGCTGGGGAAACCTGTACAACCTCACGGATGGATCGTATCCCGGCCTTCCTGGCTTGGAATTACTTTTGCAAGTACCGTAACAGCAATGATGAACCATTTTTATTGTCTATAAAACAATCGGATCGCGTACAATTAATCCTAAACTTTCGGAAACGGAACAATCCAACAAAGATCGATGAGAACCGGGGAAACCATTTACCGAAACCTTATGAGATTGTAACCTCCCGGACGCGCATGCGCACTGCTACTTTCATTCATAGAAATCGTCTATTGAGGTGGACGGATTTTGCGATATCACAGTTTCAAGGTACGTAGGATCCAAAAATCGAATAAAAATTTGGCCGTCCGTCCGCCGTACGCGGTACTTTTGCTACTTAGCATTGGCCGATTTTGATGATATTTGGTATGTAGGCTTCATTTGGTGTCTGTTTGTGCCCTGAAGATTTTGGTTGATGTAGGTCACTTCTAAGGGTTCCAAAATGAATTTTTAAAACGCCCTAACTCAAAGAATGTTGATATGAAGGTATTGTTTCTCCCTCAATTTGAGATTCTTTAGAATTTTTAGAATTGTTTGAGACCACGCGGAGCTCTGTAGGACATACCGTTTGCTCCCCACGAGAATTTAAGGGTTGGACGTACGACAAATCAGAAACACGAGCGTGAATCGCAAAAGAGGCCTAATCTCCGTTCAAATTTTATTTGACCGAAATGCCATCGATGTTTTTCTTCATGTTGGATGGTTGGTGGCTTTGCAGACGAGTGATGAATAGAGAAAAATAATAAACCATTGTGTAATAATTTGCAGCGTTTTTGTGACTGATGAAAAATATTGGCTCGTAAGTCATATGCTCGTATTATTTCTTTTCGTTTCACTCTTTTTCACTCTCACTTTGGATGTAATTTTAAATTTTAATAGTTTATTCGTTGAGTTTTTCGTTTCAATTGTACCTAATCAATGTTATCCCAATATTTAATATATAATCGATTATTATTCGATGTTCAAGGGCTCGGTGAATCGATTTATCCATGTGAAATTATCGTTGATATCATTAATTGATTATTCGGTGGTCGGTGCCCATTCCTATTCGTGAGTCACAAGTTATTCGTGAGTGCCGTGGAGAACGGTGTTTTGGCATTCAGGGCAGCTGGAGGTACTCGAGAATTCTCCTTTTGAACTCGAGTTAGCGACTTGGTGATCAAAGAGATCCCATAATGATGCCCCCCCCCCCTTCCCTCCCCCGCCATAACCAAGAAGAAATGTCGACTTCTCGCGTCAAGGAATAATGTTCTCTGACGGGTTTCTGACGAGGTGTGTAAACGACTCGAATTGCAATCATTATACTTTCAGACTAGAGGAATCGACAACTTGTACTGGAAAAGCGCTCAGATTCCAACTATTGTTTCCAAACTCAAGTTAATGCAACATTTAAAATAACGACTTTTCATACAGTGGTACTTCATTAAAGTATGTAGGAACTACGAAATGTGTACTCAGTCTTTCCAACAGTAATTGAAAACCCGTTGAGAGTATCTGAAGTCAAACAGCATCCCAGGAAAATTAAAAATTGAACCTCAAACACCTTCAAACCGTGAGAGGAAAGAAGTAGAAACATTGTGGCTATTCAGCTTCACGACAACCTTCAACGTCATAACATCTGCTCAACGAATTTCCTCCCAGAGTCCTGTGAATTCGAAAGTTCCAAATTTTTGAAGACTTGAAATATGTGACACCCCTTGTAAATTTAAGCGAAAAATGGTAAAAAATCAAAATTGCGAACTGAAATTTGGAGAACATTGAATTTATGTAGAAAACTGATTTCAGAACTTATTTCCATTTCATGATTTTCCGTTCCTAATTCGTATGCATTTCAAAACCAGTTTTGATCGTGACTTATTCACCTAGATGTAACCAAATGTTTGCAGATCCTCGTCGTTTAAAACTCATAACTTCATCATTATTTTCCTCTAAGTACCTACCGTGCTATTTTGATCTGAACTTGTTTATCTTTTGAGCATTGGATGATTTATTTACTCAATATTATTTAGGAGGATGTAAATTGTGCATGTTCCCCATTTACAAATCATCCTCATTGGTGCTGAGCAGTACCTACTACTACTACGATACTAAATCCGATCTTTATTACTTGTTTCAATTTTCCATTATTAATTTTAATATAATGAGGTTAATATTACTCTTCCATCATCCAACTGATCGGATTTTCTTTGTTTTACCATGCTCTTTTAAGAGAGGTTTAGAATACGAATAACTATAGTCGTTAAAATGACTATACTTATTCGTATTCTAAACCTCTCAGCTGATCTGTCTTGATCCTAGTCTCTTTCAATAGCCCCTAATCGAACTCAAGTTTCACGTCTGTGGTAATCCCACGGTTAGAGTGTTCTCCTCCTAAAGCATTTTTTTTTTTTGAAAAATTCGAACGCCAGAAATATATTGAATAAATCAAATTCGAATAAATTATATTAGGGGTATTCACGGTTGAGCTTGTCGTGTTAAACGTGTTTAGTTGTAAACTTGTTGAACAAACTAAGCGTGACTACCCCAGTCGACTCGTGTTGAACGTGCTAAAGTTGTTGGTCTCATCACTTCTTCTACGATTAGGTGACCGCAGCCATGAGGGCCATATGGTTGTTGTGTGGCATGATTCGGTGGAGGAAGTGTGAACAAGAAGGGGAAGATGCCATAGATTTGGTAAAAATGTAAAAAAAAAATCTACTAATGTCCATGTAATGTAATGTCGGTCATTACTTGTTCCATGGCCAAGAAACAAGCAAGGTTTTTTACGACAGAGTACCGGAGACAACTTTTGTACCACCTAGATTGTTAACACGTTTTTTACTTTTTACACTGAAAACTTGAGAATTACCAACTTCAGTCATGCCGAAGAAAAGTTATAAACAAGAACTTGTTGATGAACCAGTCTAGAAAACAGTTTTTCGAAATTGTCCTTCATTTCATCACCATCTGGAGGAATAGCTCGGTTCCCGCCTTCGTCCAATTGTTCCTCCCAACCACTTTTCTCTTCCCTTTTGGGACTACCATACCTTCAACTCCAACTCAAATAACTCACAAAATAACCGAGACAAACAAACGAACTCCAACTCAACAGACTCCAAACTCAAAAAGCTAATGAGTTAACTCACTGAGAAACAGCTGGCAAGTAGTCGGCCATTTTATTTCTGAAGATGCGACGTGTTTAGCACACTCTAGCGACATGTTTAGACCATTCGGGTGTGTTAACTTACGACGACTGATAACACTTAGATAACATGTTTACGACCGATTCGTTCGACGTATAACACGTTAATAGAGAGTTACAGCGACATTTGGAACCGTCGTGACGTGAGAAGCTGCTTGGGCGAGCACCGAGTGGATGCTAACTTTCCGTTGTCTCACGTCGATCACGTGATACTCGCATGATTGACGTCACTTTAGGATTTCAAACAATCCAATAGTTACGTTATTTGCCGTTTTGATTTCATTAGACGTTTCCCAATCTTCTGTTTCCTGTTTTTAGTCGTTTATTTCTTTTCCGGTCCAATAACACGAATAAAAATTTAATATTATGTTAATGCAATTTGGCTCCTTGAAATTCTTGACGGAAAGTAACTAGCTCTGTGAGAAATTGCTCCCTCTCATCGTACTCCTCTTCCGTTCCAGACCTTCTCAAGGCCAATTTATCGCCTTTTGCGAAAATTTCCAAAATGTAGCGGATCCGGTCCTTCACATATTGCGGTGAAGGGCTTGTCAAACACTGAACACATGCGCGATTGAACCCCATTTCTTTGCCTCAATATAAGGATTTTCTGAAAAAACCAACTTCAGAGCGAACACATCATGAAGGGCTGCAAATTCACTTTTCTTAGAACTGCCTGCGGAATAAAAGAAAAATTATTTATACTTAGGAACGATGGGATGTTAGTGAATTATGAAAAGAATTGTTCGTTTAACACCTTCAGTGCGGATGACCGGTCGACCGGTCATCCCTGCATACCTGCCATACGGATGACCGGTCATAGCATTTCAACTCTCTTTGCGGAGGGGGCCTGGTACCTCCCTCCCCTTTTTGATATATTCCATTTTTCGCTTTTTTTTCGTCTTCAGTATGAGTTCAACTGTCTAAAACTTTGTTTCGTTTTTGATGCCGAACTTTGATACGAATTTTACGTTCAAATTCACCAATATCGAATTTCAAGCTCGAAAAATGTTCTGTACGGCAGGGTTGCACGACTTTGGGACCCGCATTGAAGGTGTTAAGTACCTATTATCCTATGTAGGTATACATTATCTGCAAAAAACATTATCTTGCCAGTACCTACTGACCTTAACTGGTCGTAATGTGCCTCTATCTATTGGTTGACGAAACCATTTTATTTTACCGGAGTGAAGTTAGCAGCATTTCTCGACAATATTCAGAAAAATTCCGTAAAATCGTTAATACTCAAATTTAAGCAACATACTCCCTTGAGTTATGCGCACCAGATGGGAGTGGAAAGAGTGGTGGGAGTGAGAAGGGGGGAAATTTCCTAAATTCAACTATTTAACACAAAAAAATCCGTAAAATCGTTAATATTCTACCAAATTGAACCATATTCGAGGGTTGTGTTCCTCTGAGTTATGAGCGCGAGGGGATAATTGCCACAGAAATATAGGAAAAACATGAACAAAAAAACCCGTTTATTCAGTAGTTTTTTCCATTTTTCTTTGGCAATTATTGTTCGATTTTATTGATTCCGGCGGCAATATTTCAGTTTTTCAATTCCCTAGGGCCGTGCACTACCTAATGAATTTCTAAAATCCTTGGAAATTTCCAATTAAGGTACAACTTTTCATGTTTTCGAGCCTTCAATTTCGTTAGATACTGAAAACGAACGGCGACCGACTGAGACACCCGAAAGGGATGAAAGGATATGAAAGGGATAGTGGCTAGAACGACAATTGGCAATCTTTAGCAAACTGATATACGTATGTAGCGTTTACCTTGGAATCGGAATTGATATTTTAAAAGGCTCAGGATGGTTCCATGTGTAGTATTTCCATCATAATCAATACTCTTCTTGTAAGGAAACTTTCGAACAGTCGTACCAGGTTTGATCAAATTTCGATTTGACTAGGTACTCTTTGAAGTATGATAATATCACAACTTTTAAATTGGTTCAGTTAAATTCAATTGTATGAACTGAATGTATGAACGATGCAAATTGTGAGAAACTTCTATACGAGGTGACAAAGATTGAGTTGAGATTCTACGACTCAAGCAAAACGTGTCTGATAGCTTTTTTGGACGCTTAGTTTCCGACTTATGTTACTGTACAATTTTTATTTCGTGTTTTGACCAGTCAATAAATTTTTGTTATTTAATTTATAATGAAAATTAAAATTTGACGATATCAATTGTTACATTTTCTATCTCTCTAATGCCGGTGCCGATTTGTTAGAGAAGCTTTTATAGGAGCGAAATCAACTTGAGAACCAGAAACAAGATAGTCAGTGTACGAGCCAGATCAATAAACCTCAATGTCAGTTCACTCAAAGAAAAATGCCCAGAACACTAAATAAACAATGAGAAGACGGAATAATTTGAAAAGCTCATCACGAATCACAAACGCACGACGGAAAGGAAAATCGAACACTTTAGGATGAGTTATCATTATCAGTCTCAGACTCAGAAAATAGCCGTCAGAGTGCATTTGCGATCCCTTGATTGATGTGGAGGGGGGTCACACGGGGAAGGTTTTCGATTCTATGTGCCATAGTGAAGATATAAAATGTAAATAGGCTCCTACCTGTCATGAGTCCCATACAAATCTATATACAATAAATTATTTGCACGAAATGGCGAAGAAAAGAAATCCTATAATCTCACCTTCGTTTCAGGTAATTGACATTTGTGGTGAAGGATTGCTTGAAGTTTATGAAGGAAATTTTGACGGTTTCTGTTCTACTTTCTTCAAACGAGACGACGGATGCTCTCAGCTATCCCTTCAACCTGAAACAAATTTTAAAAAACTGTTCATTCGATTGATTTTTTGAAGTAAATACTGCCGACGAAGCTCCAGAAGTGAAGAATTTTGTACTGGAAATAAAAAAGGTTATGTACTAGATTTTGTTCACATTTTTGTTATTCATGTTTCTGATTTATAAGAATATATTTATTTATGTACGATAGTGGTGGAATAAGGAGATAACTGTGTTGTTTCTTCACTTGATTCACGTCGCATATTCAATTACTATTCACAAGATGACCACACCTAAAAATATCCATTCTGTTAATACTTTTTGCCGTGAAGTTATTGGAAGTACTAAGTGTGTTGGTGTGGATGTGTGTTACAATTGAGTTGGGAACCTGACATTGTCATGGACTGTTCCTAAAACAACGTTAATATCTGCTCACCAAGGTTCTTTTCACAACTTTATTCCATCATTCTACATTCATAAGCAGAGACCTTCAAAATATGGCACTTATTTTTATAAAATGTGGCACTACAAAATTTGGCAATGTGGCACTTATTGTGGCCGAATGTGGCATTTATTTCAGCTGATGTGGTATTTATTTTTTTTCAACTTTCCACCTCCTCCCCACCATAAAAGGGATGTCAAACCATTAAATCATGAAACTTGAAAGCATATCAACTACTGTATTGTGTATATCAACTATTTACATGTATTTCCAACATATTTACATGTTCCAACATGTTTACAATTTGTTAAATTCAATTATGAAACAATTTTAAGTGGGCGGCTATTTTATCCATGGATAAATTGAGACGACGGTCGCTCGGGAGATATTTCAATTTAGAGAATTATCTCTCTACATCGGCATAAGTCGCGGGCGCGTACTTCATTGCAAGGACGTCTTCAGCGTCTCACTCTTCCTTGATAGAAGATTCCTTCCCTTCGAGATTCTTGGCTATACCACTCATTTCTTCCCTGCCGCAATTCCTGTCCAGAACGGCCTGTACCTTGGGTTAATCCTTAATCCAATGGCTCCTGGGTAGTCGGTGTTGGCGATTTCCTGCATCTTCTCCACAGAAGTCGTCAGGAGAATCTTTTGAGATTGCAGCTGCTCGATTATGTTTGGAATGTTTTTAAAATTTGACTCCAAAAAGAGAAGCTGCGGGAAGAGGGCTTTTGCTTTCTTCATCGCACATATGTGGCACAAAATGTGGCATTTTCAAAGAAATCAACGAAATATGACTGAGCCGAAATTATTATGAATTGCCCCATTCCGTCATATGGCTCAATTTATATGTTGTCAAACAAGATTGACTTAGTTTCCATATTCTATATTCTTTCTCGTTCGTAGCATTGTTCCGTGAAATAAAACCTTTCTAAAGGTACAATCATATTTCCATTTCATTACAATTTATTTCACGGAAAAGTAGCCTACAGACACCTACAAAATGGATCGCCTCTTACGGCCGGAAACACTCGTTCTTGACCCAGAGTCATCTTCTGCGGCTACTACATGGGATCATTGGCACCACCGGTTCCAAAACTTCGTTAGAAGTGCTGATGCTTCCGAAGAGGAAAAACTCAGGCTCCTAGTAAATTACGTAAGTTCGGACATTTACAAACATATTAGGAGTTGCCCAAGTTACAACAACGCAATTGATGTACTTAGAGCTGTTTTCGTGAAACCAGTCAGTGAAGTTTTCGCCCGCCATAAACTCTTTACCAGGAGACAACAGCCAAACGAAACGGTAGACAGGTATTTAGAAGAGCTTCGTTTGCTAAGCCGTGACTGCCAATTCAAGGCTGTGTCAGCAGAGGTGAATCGGGACGACTGTATCCGCGATTCCTTTATAAGAGGTTTAGTTAGCCCAGTTATCCGTCAAAGACTACTGGAAAACTCACCAACAATTTCCTTAGCCGATGCCCACGCCCAAGCAAGGGCCCTAGAATTGGCTCAGTTACACGCCCAATGTTATCAAGAACAACGCCCGAGTGTCAATGCGGTTGAGGGGTTGGACGATTCTCACGAGGAGGTTCCTACTGTTGCCCCTTTAAACTTCAAATGCTTTTTCTGTGGGCAATCGAAACACTCCCGAGAAAAATGTCCTGCTAGAGATGATACGTGTCCTAGATGCTCGAAGAAAGGGCATTGGCCAAATGTGTGCAAATCAAAGCCTTCTCCTTCTTCCAACAGGCATGCGAAATCCTGCCCGAAGTCAGCAGGTGTCTTAGCCACTCTCGAAACTTGTTCTTTTGCTGCCTCTAAGGTTAGAACCATCATACATCTGGGTGACAGGGCCCTAGACGGCATGCTAGATTCAGGAAGCGATTTAAGTTTGATTAATGAGTCCACTGCCCGAGCGTTGAATCTCACTATTCGACCAACTAAAGAGGAGGTAGGTCTAGCCTCCAATACTCATCGTGTCTCCATTCTCGGACATTGTACTGTAGATTTGACCATGCTCAGCCATCACTATTCTGGTGTAACTCTTTCAGTTCTCCCCAATCTATGTGCAGAAATCATTATAGGTAGAGACATTCTGCAACTCCACTCGAAGGTTCAATTCGAATTTGGAGGTTCTCGAGCTCCTCTCAACGTTTGTGCGTTTCAAGCAGCTAAAGTTGAACCGGCGAAGCTATTCTTCAACCTATCTAGCGATATAAAGCCTATTGCTATAAAATCTCGTCGGCATTCTGACACAGATAGGATTTTTATTGAAGCCGAAGTAAAAAAACTTTTGGGGGATGGTATTATCGAAAAAAGCATTTCCCCTTGGCGTGCTCAGGCTCATGTCGTTTCAGGGTTTCACAAAAAGCGGATGGTGATTGACTATTCACGTACAATCAACCGTTACACCGACCTTGATGCTTACCCTCTTCCCCGGATTAATGACATTGTGAACAATGTTGCTGGCTATGAAGTGTTCAGCTGCATCGATTTACGCAGTGCATACCATCAGGTCCCCATTCCAATAGAGGATCGCAAATATACGGCTTTCGAGGCCTGCAACGACCTCTATCAATTCACTCGCATCCCGTTTGGAGTAACAAATGGTGTTGCCGCCTTCCAAAGGTGCATCGATGATATCATTCGCAAAGAAAAACTAGTAGACACTTTTGCCTATCTAGATGATGTTACAATTTGTGGTAGGACTCAAGTAGAACATGACCAAAATTTAAACAGGTTTACAGCTGCAGCGGAAAAGTATGGGCTCACGATCAACAACGAAAAAAGCAAATTCTCCCTCAGATCCATTACTCTGCTGGGTTATTCCATAAGCAATAGAATAATAAAACCCGATCCAGCAAGGCTGAAACCATTACAAGACTTACCTCTCCCTACTGATGGTGCTTCGCTCAAACGTGCTATGGGTATGTTCTCCCACTACTCCTGTTTTATACCAAAATTTTCCGAAAAAATTAGTGCCTTGACAAACTGCTCGTTCCCACTGCCCGAAAAGGCCCAAAATTCTTTCAATCGCTTAAAGAAAGCTGTGGAAGAAGCCAGTATCATGTGGGTCGACAATGAAGCGCCCTTTTGCGTTGAAACTGATGCTTCAGACACAACAATAGCAGCTACACTCTCACAGGCTGGCCGGCCAGTTGCTTTCTTTTCCCGCACTTTGTCCAGTTCTGAGTTGAAACACTCCTCCATAGAAAAGGAAGCCTATGCAATAGTGGAGTCTGTGCGCTATTGGCGACACTTCCTTCTTGGACGTCATTTTAAAATAGTTACGGATCAGCAATCCGTTTCCTTCATCTTTTCCCTGAACCACAAAAGCAAGTGCAAGAACGAAAAGATCGTGCGCTGGCGTTTGGAGCTTTCCTGTTACACATATGATATTATATTCAGACCTGGAAAAGATAATCATGTAGCAGACGCTCTCTCCAGGGTCTGCTCGGTCAACTCACACGAAACGCTCATTGCACTCCATCAGTCCTTATGTCATCCTGGAGTTACTCGCTTCTATCATTGGGTGAAATGTAAAAATTTGCCATTTTCGGTGGAAGATGTCAGACGAATAGTTTCCTCGTGTAAAATTTGTGCTGAACTAAAACCACGATTTTTCCGTCAGCATGGTACACTCATAAAATCAACAAAACCATTTGAGAGGCTCAATATTGACTTTAAGGGCCCTCTACCATCGATATCTGCAGGAAAACGCTACTTGCTGACGATAGTGGATGAATATTCTCGATTCCCCTTCGCTTATGCTTGCTCAGATTTAAGCGCTAGCACAGTAATCGATTGCTTGCAAAATTTGTTCAGCATTTTTGGAGCCCCTTTGTACATACATTCTGATCGGGGAGCTTCGTTCATGTCTCATCAACTGAAGGAATTCCTCACTTCCTACGGGGTAGCCACTAGCCGTACAACCGCTTACAACCCCCAGGGTAACGGACAGGTGGAAAGGTACAATGGTATCGTATGGAAGACAATAGAGCTCGCGCTCAAGAGTAAGGGTCTACCTTCAGCAAAATGGGAAGAAGTTCTGTCTGAAGCTCTCCATTCTATTCGTTCGCTCCTGTGTACCTCCACGAACAATACACCACACGAGAGGCTTTTCTTGCACCAACGCCGTTCTGCAAATGGTGACTCAATACCATCTTGGTTGCTGAACCCTGGACCAGTATGGCTCAAGAAATTCAATCGGAGTTCCAAGTTTGAGCCTCAAGTAGAAGAAGTAGAGCTACTTGAGGGGAACCACGATTATGCCCATGTAAGGTATTCCGATGGACGGGAGACCACCGTCTCCACTCGTCACCTTGCTCCTACAGGAGAGGATTTGGTGATGGACGGGTGTTCGCCTCTTGACTCTCAACCTCTCTCACGAGATCCACTGGGGCCTACTGAAGATGATGTATCTTCCTCATCGCAAGAAGCTTCTGAGAAAGTCGTAGAAGACATCACACCTCCACTGTCGACCTTGAAGAAGGCTTTTTCGCCACTAAGAAGAAGTTCGAGAGAGCGTCGGCCTCCTCGCTATTTGGAAGACTACATAAAATCCTAAGGGAGGGTGATTGAGCCGAAATTATTATGAATTGCCCCATTCCGTCATATGGCTCAATTTATATGTTGTCAAACAAGATTGACTTAGTTTCCATATTCTATATTCTTTCTCGTTCGTAGCATTGTTCCGTGAAATAAAACCTTTCTAAAGGTACAATCATATTTCCATTTCATTACAATGACATTTTACCGAAAAATGGGCCGAATGTGGCATTTTAGTGTGGCGCCGTGGCAATGTGGCATTTGAAGGTCTCTGTTCATAAGTGAGGATGGAAAATCCGGTTTCAATTTGAGTTGTATTTCTTTGGCCATAAGCTGTATCCGAGCCCTCTCATAAGGTATTGTCTCCTCCTCTTCCTCTTTCTCTTTCAAGTTCAATATCTCAATGATGAGGCGAGTGTTGATCGTACGCTTGGGCTTCTTATTATTTATATCAATTATTGTTTGAAGTCAGAAATTTCTCAGATATAATGGAAAGAAAAATTATCTGATATTTCGGAAATTCTTGGTCCCAGAAATGCAGAGAAAATAATTTTGAATAACTTAATTCCCGGCTGCATTAAGTGTCATTTGACCCACATAAAAATGCCCTTTCCGATTGCTAGAGCAGACGGTCGTTGGTATCATCTGGCACTCGTAAAATGTTGCATTGTATACCCTGAGTATGTTCTTTGATAGGGAGAGGTCGTGATTGTGTGATTGATGCCCTGTGGTTGTTCATGCGGAGATTAACCCCTGGTGTGTATAAACCCTCTGATGGACTCCAAGTGTATAAAGGGTCTGACAGACACGCAGCAAGTGTAAAGTTAGTTGTTTTTGAGACAAATGATAGGTTAATTGATACATTTTTCGTCATACCAACATTTTATTAGTAAAAACAAAGTAACTAGACTTACTCCCAAGTAGTCTATGAGATCTCAAGAAGTCTAATTTGAACAGAATTTCAAAAACATGATAATAATCAACGATACCCAACATGCAAATTTGAATTCACCTTCCCCCCTCTTCCCCTTCCAATACTCCTGTGTTGCTAGTCTAAGTAGGTAATTCGCAGAAGTTCTTATCCTTGTTCAAGGTGAAACACAAAAACCCACGAAATATGTGGTTTCTGGTGTCCTGGCGCCATGGTGGCACAAAGAATACACAATTCATGAAAATACAGAGCTATATTGATAATAATGTCCCCTCAGTTTCATAGTTTGGGTACAATTAGTAAGCTATAAAGGAGCCGAAATATTGAAAAATCGGATATTTTGTGAATATTATCCCCCCTTCCCGTCCCCTCATCACGCTAATTTCGATTTCTGGTCATTCGAACTCACCGAACAAAAAAGAATTTCGCAAATTGGTTGGAAATTGAGGCAAAATTATGCCCAAAAACGTACGTTTTTTGGTTGCCTGTGTACAAAGTGTCTGAGGGACAGGGTTTTCAGAAACTAGGGAACAAAGTACTTTTCCTGACGGTTGGATCACAGCTGAAGGTTTGAAATGGAACCTTCTATAAAGGGGGGACAGGATTTGAACGCCTGGGATATTCAAGATGCTCACTGCTGCCAAAATATTTCATTGAAATTTCCCTCGTGTCTGTCAGACACTTTATACACACTAGGGGTTAAGAGTGGAGGCCTTAACTACGTGCTTGAGAATCTGCACACTTCTTGCAGATCAGTTGGTAGACGCACATCTTGCTCTGGCTTTCTGCAGATCCTCTACATTTGTTGGTGTGGCTCGTATTTGCTGAAGTGAAATCGGGTTCTTCAATAACCAAATTGCACAGCTTACATCTTGGCTTATTGTAACATCTTGCTTATTTTGTTATTGGAGCTAAGCCTTGTTGCTTTTGCTCGATAGCCTTCTTTTTAAAATGGCGATGAGATAATATCTCACCGATTATTTAAATATGTGTAAAACGAACTTCTTTTCAATGGTTCTTCTGAACTATACACTGATATTTATAAATTTCACGCAGAAAGAGGAAAGATTGTATGTTGATATTTAGGCTAACTGCCTTTTTTTCAAAAATGAGAAGAAATGGAAGATTGGATACAACAGATGTTGCTGTTGGGTTGATAGCTTGGTTTCATTGACGTTTTTCATTATCAACAATCCATCAATCCATCTTTTCTTTTCTCTTGCCTCGCTTTTTAGCATGTCTTGATTTATTCTTACAGATTCAGCCCAGGTCATCTGTTGGCACCTAAATCTATATGTGCTCTCTCTGACTGTTGAAGAAACCGATCATTTCCATTTGGCTTGGTACGTAAAAAGTTTATTCTGTAGCACTCATCAAACGTTGCTTGGTGGCTCTGGGCATGGCTGACTACAGGCCGGGTTTGGCTTTACGGAGGCTCTGTGGTTGTTCATGCGGAGGTTGAGAGGCGAAATAGCTTTGACAACATAAAAAGAAGCTTCTGGGCCCGAACGTTTATCACATGCGAGTTGATAGAAACACACATTCAGATTGGCACTGCTGAATGAACCCCGGCATTTATACGAGTGAGGGACTTGGTAGAGGAGAAGGTAGGACTCAATCACCAGATTGCACAATTTGCACATTGGTTTTCTACAGGGGTGTATTCCTGGCTGGTGAGGTTCCAGTTGTTGTGCATCTAGGTGACGATGGGACAATCTCACCAATCCCTTTTTCCTTGTCTATGCGATCCTCGGGTGTTTCAGAAAATACCTCTCGAGTTTGATGATATGAGGGCAAGATCTTCAGGAGCTCTTGGAGTATACTGTGCATCTTCTGGGCTTCGAAAAAGAACGTTACTTTTAGCACTCTTTGTGAAGGAGCAGGAGGATTTTGTCTAGCGGATTCTGGCAGGGATAGTTATGTCTTCTCCACAATTTTTCCTCGCAATCGAACCAAAAAAAAAAAAAAAGAAAGCTCCAGATTCTGTCTCCCTTGAAGGACAACTATTGAGAGACTGAGCGTTTATTAGGGGGGGGGGGATGCAGCTATCGTAATGCGCGTACAATTGTTGTAGGTATGTATGAATGTCAAATTGATTGGCTCTACTGGAGGAGCATGCATAAGTAGAAATACTAACAAAGATTACAAGAATTGACTATTTTTAGTATTTCAGTAAACACCGTTTTCAAAATCTACAAGACCAAAGGTGAAAGAGAGAATTTCGATCTGTTGGTATTTTTGGTTGTTGTATCTCTGAACATCTCTTGATGTTCAGTCTCGGAGAAGTAAAGGCGCCTAGTACTACAACAAGCTCTTCTACTAACTGAGGAAGAGTACTTTTATTTTCTTTTTTCTTCATTTTCCTTGAAATTTTGATGTAACGGTCGTCGAATGTGGCATCATGCGACTTGGCGGCTCACAGGAAAATCATCAACTCTCTTCTCACCACTGACGGTAGGTGGTTGTCGACCCTTAAACTGGGTTCACATAGGTGCGTAATGTCCGTAATCCGTAATGCGCAAAAAGAGAAGAGGGGGGGGGGGGGGTGTTCCGTAATCCGTAAAGTCCGTAATGCGTAAAAGAGCGTTCACATGGCCAAATGATAACGCGATTACGCAGAAGCGCGCAGTAGGTTCTGCGCAGAATTGTTTTCCGCTCGCCTCTTTTCCCGCGTTCAGCTGTTTCGCCCTGATCGTCGATGGAATAATTTCTTATTAATTATTCGAAAAAAATGACTTTCATATTTTAGGGGCTGCAAAACGTAATAAGGTAGAATTGACCTATTTTATGGTGGAAAGGTTGGTTCACAATCAGTAAAAGGTGTTTTTTGAAAAAAACTAATGACTAAAAAATATGACCAAACAAAATTTCAGGTACCCAAACCTCATTGTAACACATTACAATGTTTGCGTACAGTAGAATACATGGCAAAAAAGTTGCATCCTTAAAAAAACATGTACCTGAATAGAATAGGTAGGTACTGAATAATCGTTGGTCGCGTGCATCTACCATATCCAAATGAACATTGTACCACACGGGTGGCACAGTCGGCTTCAACTAAAAAAAAAAGAGGGCACTGCGAGGTGGAGGGGGGTTCCCTTCATCGTTTGCGGGAAACAAACGGGGAACAAACCCTTTGTTCAGGGTTTGCGGGGAACAGACCAAGTCCGTCAGTGGATCTCTCAGATTCACGAGATCCATGGGAAGGCAGATAGTGTCAATTGGCGACTGTACCAGTGGGGAATCCATTAATGATTTTGGGGTCGTTCAAGGAAGTACATTAGGACCAATACTATTTTTAATATATATAAATGAAGTAGCACATAAAGATTTACCTAACTCGAAATTATATTTATTCGCTGATGACACAGCAGTACTCTGTGAAGGTGACACTTGGGAAAACGTTTTCAGCAACGCCAATCAGGTTATAAATCAAGTAGGGAAATGGTTTCACAAGAGTTATCTCACATTGAATGCTAACAAGACCAAACTGATAGTTTACGGAGGAAATAAGTCACAAATTGAGGAAAAACACTTGAAAATCATCCTGCACTCTTGTGTAGAAGATCAAATATGCTCATGTGATTCGATAGAAAGAGTTGCAAGGCATAAGTATCTGGGGCTAGTTCTGGATGAAGAGCTTAAGTGGAAGCCCCATATAGACTACATCCATGATAAGATTAGGAAATATATATATATATTCTAGAATGTTAGACACACGCTCCCGAAGCAAACAATAAAACTTATATATTATACCATGTTGCAATCTGTATTGCAGTATGGCATAATAGCATGGGGAGGAACGTATTCCACCCATATAAATAAGTTACATGTTCGGCAGAAAATTATCATAAAAATGATGTTGTCATTACCGCGTAGGACCCCTTCCGTAGATCTATTTGATATTGCTAAGGTATTTACTATTAGACAACTTTATCTGAAAAATCTACTATTGCAATTCTTTAGGACACCCAACATAATTGAAGTTTCTCGAAGGGATCCGAAATACGATACTAGATATGCCGCCGCAGGGAATGTAATTGGCCCTAGACCTAGACTGACTCTGACAACGCACAGCCCGATCTTCATTCTACATTTGATACACCGAGAAATTGTTTGTAGCATGAAAAGTCCCCAGAAGTTTACCAGACCAAAATACAAAAAGCAAGTGTTAAGTTGGCTAGTTACAGAAGGGGGCTTTAGACGCGAAAGGCTATTAAACAGCATATGTGTATAGGTGACTATTTAATTTTAGAGATTATTAAAGTTAGAGAATATTAAAGTAAGTTAGTAGGTATATATACTAACATATATGTAGGAGTTTATCAAAATGCGTCCTTAATTCTGTCCAATCATGTATTTTTTATTAATTTACTTATTACTGTAATTGTAAAGTATACATCAATTTATTCACCGATATGGAGCGATTTTGCAAAGATCCTACCCTACAACACGGGCCAAGCCTAATGTCGAGTAGGAAATCTGAGCAAATTGCATCCCTTCATGCATTTATATAATTGTAAAAGTGTACAAAATGGCGAAATAAACATATATCTATCTATCTATCTATCTGTCTGTCTATCTATCTATCCCGGCGCGACCTTCGGAGTGATGAGATACCTGGCAACTAAAGAGAACCTACACCGTTTTATTTGTATAACTTCTTACATTTTACCTCATTAACAACTAACTACCATAAGAAAAGCAGTATTACAATAATTAATATTACTACTTACGAGTTGAATCGAGAAGAAACGCTATTTCCTCCCACGACCTCCTGATGAGCTCCCGATTCCTGTGGGACGGGGCAGCCGTGTCACAATTCAACTTTTGATCGGACGAGATCAATGAGGCTCTCATTAAAATCATTCAAATTCATTTCGAAAATGAAAACCAAATAATCCGGAATGAAAATACTAATCCGAATACGGAATAATAAAACGGAATCCAGAGAACCGAGTCAACGACGAACAGCAGAACGATGAACAGACGACGAGCTTTCACGAAGTTTGCCGAAATTTGTCGAAGTTCATCCGTAATGTGTAAAATAGGTATCTAATTTTACAAAACGATACACTCCGCTCCAAAAGTCTTCGTCCGCAAAGATTGCTCGCGCCCCCTAATTGAGGGGCTATTCGCTCCAGCCAATAGGATCCAATTACGGACATTACGCACCAATGTGAACCAAGCTTTAGGCTCAGCTGTGCTCCTCTTGTGTGAAGCAGTTCAACAATTTGGATTTTCCAATATCATAATTTTAGATCAATTTACATCTCCTCTCTTATTGACTTTGGACCAATTTACATCCTCTCTTATTAACTTTGGATCATTCTATGCTTGAATTATTCTTTTTTTCCTGAATATTTAGTGTAAGGTAAGGAGGAGCGAGTACAGGGTAGATTTTACTGAAATCAACTTTAACGTGTGAAAAATAGGCTATTCACTTAAACTAGCAAGAAATTTATTTTTCCCCCGGATTCCTCAGAATCAATCTGTTTGATGGTTGACCCATAGTTTTCGTGAGCCAACAATCTGATACCATTAAAAAAGAAAATCCAAAAAAAGTCACTCACGTAACCGGCCTTCACATTGAACGCTATGGTGTCAACGGGGGAACTGCAGGAAACAACAGATTTTCAGGGCCATTACGCTCTTTGAATTGTTGAAATCGGCCAAAAATGTAGGAAAAAAAATTTTCTAGCTCGATCAATTTCTACAGTTTTTCCTTGAAAACTACCAGTGTAATAATTCAAAAAGATCTGAAAAAAAAAGTTTACATTCTCCTACATCTTACGAACAGTATCCTATATCAAACTTTGAAATTTTGTTGAATTAAGCTTACTTATTTAAAAAAAATATTAAATTGATTAGTATCACCCCCCCCCCCCCCACATAGGGGGTGATAGTGATCACTAATTTAAAATCGAACTTGAACATATTAAAAACAATTAAAAATCGAACTTAAACAATTAAAAATTGTTTTTTAGTACCCTGAGAAAGAAAAACCCACTAACAACTAATTTCAGAACAATTTTTATTGAAAAACTAACGAAAACCAACTCTTAACTTATAAAAATCAGAATAATGCCAAAATTCAAGACTCGTAATATCCTCTTCAGTATTTATTATTATAATGAGACCATTCGTGGCACATGTTTGGTAACTGACAAGAAACAATTTATTTTAAAGCACTTGTTACCAAAAATGATGGACCAATCACTTTTTGATAGTTTCGGGGCATTTCGGCCGTGATCACTATCACCCCCTGGAAATGAGTTGTTTTCCTTTTTAACAGATAACCAACTGTAGTAACACGAAAAAAAACGAACTAATTGCAGATATTTCATGCTTACCTCTAGTAGAAACAAAATCTTTTCGCTAGAACTTCATCACAACACCCAACACCGGCACAACAGAATAGGGATGTGTATCGATACTCGATATTTCAAAATATCGATACTTTTATACCGATACTCGATATTTTAGTATCGATACTGCACTATCCGATATTTTTGGATATCGATACTTTGGATCCGATATTTCTAAATATCGAATATCGATACTGTTCTCGCGGAAAATTCAACATAATGGCTCAAAAATGATGAAGGTAGAGAGTCTTATGGGTCATTACACTTTGATCGCACAAATAACGTTTACATCATGGAAAAAATCACTCTGCTTAGACTCTAATAGTGAAAAATGAATAAAAGTTGTTGAAAAAATTATTTTTCTTGTGAAAATTGGATAATATTGATAGTTTGTGACACTAAAGTATCGATACTCGATATTTTAAAATATCGATATTCATGGCCAACGATACTTGGGATATCGATACTCAGATACGATACAGTATCGATACAAAATATCGATACTTTTATAACGATACCCAACCCTACAACAGAAGTTACTATCACAATGTCAGCTGGGCCCAATTTTGAGATTTGTTTATTAGCTGTTGTTTATTAGCTGATTGTTTATCAGCTACTATGGTAACCTAGACTATCGGGCGGGAACGATATCCCCCTAGAGAAAACTTTGTTACGACCTAACTTTACCACCTTAACTTACCACCTTAACGACCATAACTTACCACCTAACTTTCCATTTAGGACTGTGTGGAGCGCTGCAATCGCATGCAAATAAAAAAAGGCTTGTTGATCAGTATCACCCCAGCATATTAGGGATGGGTATCGTTATAAAAGTATCGATATTTTGTATCGATACTGTATCGTATCCGAGTATCGATATCCCAAGTATCGTTGGGCATGAGTATCGATATTTTAAAATATCGAGTATCGATACTTTAGTGTCACAAACTATTAATATCATCGAATTTTCTCAAGAAAAATAACTTTTTCAACAACTTTTATTCATTTTTCACTATTAAGAGTCCAAGCAGAGTGTTTTTTTCCATGATATAAACGTTATTTGTGCAACCAAAGAGTAATGACCCAAAAGACTCTCTACCTTCATCATTTTTGAGCCATTATGTTGAATTTTCCGCGAGAACAGTATCGATATTCGATATTTAGAAATATCAGATCCAAAGTATCGATATCCAAAAATGTCGGATAGTGCAGTATCGATACTAAAATATCGAGTATCGGTACGAAAGTATCGATATTTTGAAATATCGAGTATCGATAACCATCCCTACAGCATATCAGTATCACCCCAGTCCACGGTAATGGGGCCTACTGTTCCACATTCCGTACTGTAGTTCCACTGGGTTCTTTGCCCGAATTTGTAGATCAATATTCCTACATTATTGAATCTACTCACCAAGCCCATAGAATCTGAGTGTGAAGAGAATTATCGATATGGAGTGATTTCTGTCATTGCGAATTTCAATTTTCTCATATCAACTCCAACACTATACGACGGTTTCCTTGGAGAGTCGAAAACGGGAATGAAATTAGACGTCCATCACGTTGAAATAGTCAGGACGAGGTCGAATCGTACATTATGGCCTACGTTCATACTCGAGAAATTGAACTAATTGGGAAAATCCGGATTCATCAAATCTATGTAGCGACACATCATGAAATACGAATGATTGTGAAAACATATCAAGGCCAATATGAATCCGAATCACTACAAAAAGGAAGTTACCCTAGGAATGAAATTTTTACCTGTAGATCGGATCTCCAGGTAAAGTTATCCAGCAGTTATCTCCTGGCAGTTATAAGTGCGTTGATAAACAGCCTGCATGAGGTTACCCGAGGCAGACAGTTACCCATACTTTACCTGAACTCCGTGATTGATGAAATCGATTTGATACCCACCAAGAAATTCTGAGGGGAAGTGCGCAATACTGCCCCTTGGGGAGAGTGTCAATTCCAGCTTTTCATCCTGAATTTCGATGGCTAAGAGATAACATGATATGAAAATACTAGTTTTAGGAGAACGAAAAACTCCTATTTTGCTTGCTTTGGGTCTGTATAAAAAGTAGCTAAACGTGTTGAGACCACTTGTTGTCTCAACTGTTAATAACAAGTGTTGCTCAACTTGAAATTCAACATTTCCATTAGTTCGTACAAAAAAGAGGACCACAGCGGTAGATTCCCTTTTTTTTCATATCCAATGTTGTCTCTTACCCATCGATTTGCCCTTGGCTGAGAAATTTTTGGCGCAAGTGCGAAATGGCAACTTACCGCTAGAAAACAACCAAAAAGTTATTTTGGTGTATTGTTTTCAACGATGACCCATTGGATTCGAGCTAGAAAAAACATGTTACCCCCCTCCCCCACCTCTCAAAATTCTATGTTTTACGTTTCAAAGTATGTAGATTCGGAAAATCGAATTAAAAAAAAAAAATCCATCCGTATGCGGTACTGTTTGCAGATTGAAAGAATGCGGATGGTTTGGCGAGGTGTCCATGTGTATTACAATTCCAAAAACATCACACTTCTACTACTTGCCACTCAAGCCAGGGAACATGAGGCCGAGGTACTACCAACCGATGATGAAGTGAAAAGATTGATTTATTTAAGGCAAAACAAAACAAATACAGAACACTAATAGAAAATAAAACAGGTTCCTTACCCTCGGGAAAGTCTTATCAATTAAGAGAATATACATTCATACATCCAAAAATAAAATCACGCTTCCAGTACCTAAAGGATGATGCTTCTCTCAAATTTTAAAGGTGACTTAAGAGTAAAGAGAAGGTCAAGTGAACTCAAATTCGACATAAAAATCCCTCCTCAGTGAAGGAGCTCTCTACCTTATTATGACTCAAGTTGCTCGATGCATGGATTACGATTACTGAGGCTTGGCCCTTTCCCAGTCTGACTCAACAGGCTACCTAAGATTTTGGAACAGGTCGTCTATGATAGCAGGTATACCCTTCGGGAAATTGGCCAACCGCATTCTTTCTATCTGCGAACAGTACTTTACTAGGTTCCCATTGACCGATTTGATGTAATTTGGTAAATGGGCTCGATTTGGGGTCTAGTTGTGACGCGACGTTGTTTGGTTGATGTCAGTCACTTCTAAGGGGTGAAAACTGAGGGTTGAAATTTCCAAGTGTCGTAGCTCGAAAACTCTCGAAAAAAAAGGTATCGTTTTTTCACCAATTAAAAAAGGTATTGCATTTTGGTATTATTTTCAATAATGAACCTTTGGAATCGACCAAGAAAAAAAATTGTTTAACACCCCTTCAAAATTTGATGGTTTACGTTTCAAGGTACTTAGAATCCAAAAAGTCCATTCATTCAGCATGAATTAATGAGCGAATTTTCAAAGAAATCTTTCAGTTGAAGGTATGGTTAAGAAAAGGAACATGTATGTTGCAATTTCTTTTAGAAAGTTTTTTTCACACCATTCTTGGTTTTTTCGATTTTCAGTATAGCATACCAACATACTGTATGCACCGGGTATGCTTTTAAAAGTCCATATTCATGTTCTACTCGTCTCTACGAATTCATAGAGTGTGGGTACACGGCTACTGATTTTTCTGGGTACAACAACAAATATACATAAACATGTTGATTTTCAACTCAATTGATGTTGCGTTGTGTAACTAAGAAGAATTGATAGACGTGGCGCTTTAGAATTTGTCCGAAAGAAATGACTTGTACTAGTAGTTGATTCCGGTTTCGTTTTGTAAAAAGTTGTAAAAGTCTTCGTAAAAAAAATAGATGAAATAAGTTCTTATAACCAGTCTTCTAAAATTTCAATACTATTTTAATCGGTGAAATTTCTGCACTCAATTTTAAATCCGTGAATTTCTGCACTCACTTTTTGTAAATATAATTAAATCGCTCGACAATGCATGTATAGGAAAAGTAAGGCTCGAAAGGTGACATTTTCTTACCTACAACGTGTTACAATTTCACTGATCAATTATTGAAGGAAGACGCCATTTCTTAGGGTATTTGAATTGACCATCAGAACCAATCGACGCAACAACTCGATTACCGGCTCAAAACGCCATCAGACCGTGAAAGTGATTAGCTTTCAATATTGATTGCTTGAAAAGCGATGATCTTCCATGAAAGGGCAAAAGCAAACAGTTAATGAACCGAAGTCGACCATCAATTGTCAAACGTCCTTCTCCCGTCGTTTGCTTTCCGTTGTTTTATCGTCGGGAAATTCCTCTCTTCTCCCGGCTTCATACAAGGGGGTGGGGCGGTAGACCCCGCTGAGTCATTAGATACCCCTGCGTTCAATAGGCCCTCTGGGAGGTCTTCTGCACCGTACCCCACTCAATCAAGCTCTTATCAATAGTATATCTCTCCTGCTAATAGCTCTTTGACGACGTATATTTTCTGGGTCGAGCCATTATGATTCCCATTGTTCTAAAAATCAACCACAGGCTTTCAGTTGCAACGGTAAAACTGGGACTGAAGATCGACGATCCGAGGCACCTGGCGAACGTTGTTGCAGGAGGCCATGATCCCTCGCGGATTGTAGAGCCAGAAAGAAGAAGAAGAAAGAAGAAGATCGACGATGAATAAAACGTAAAAAAAAAAAATGGTCTTCTTAAAATGAAGAGTCCTAACTTTTTGTTTTCTAGAACTTTTGACTAATAAATAAAAAACTATACATTTTTGACTAAGTAGATGTAATTTTTCATGAATTTTTAAAAAATAGAGAAAGTCTTGTGGAATTTTTGACAAACCGAACGAAGAGCCGCAGCCATTTTGAGAAATATTAGAAGATTTCTAGGATTTCTGACAACTTGGAGAATCTTGAAATATCTAGCAAAATGGAGAGAGTTTATGAATTTTTGCCAAAGTAAGAGGGAGGAAAGTCTTTTGAATAATTCACAAAATGGATGAAGTTTTTCATGAATTTTTAGGACGTCCCACAGTAAGACTTGGGCGTCCTTATAAGATCGATCTGGGGTGAAGTTGGACAACACTCAACCGAAAAAAAAAATAACCACACAGTAATCCGTTTTAGACCATTCTGAATCCAAATCCGCGAAAAAAACCATAGGTGTATGTCTGTGTGTGTGTGTGTGTGTGTGTGTGACAAAATCTTGTGTCGTCTGCACAGGCCTTAGTTCTCAACCGATTTCCCTGGTTCTTTTTTTGTTCGTCGCGAAAAACTATCTAGTTGTGCACCACGTCGCCGGAATTTCGAATTTTGCCTTTTAAGGGGGGGAAAGGGGGGGTTAATGCTCAAAAAACGTGCATTTTTGGGCATAATCTTGTGTCGTCTGCCCAGGCCTTAGTTCTCAACCGATTTTTGTGGTTCTTTTTTTGTTCGACGCGGAAAACTATCTAGTTGTGCACTACGGCGCCGGAATTTCGAATTTTGCCTTTTAAGGGGGGGAAAGGGGGGGTTAATGCTTAAAAAACGTGCGTTTGCGGGCATAATCCTGTAAAATTTGCCCAGGCCTCAATTTCCAACCGATTAGTGAGTTTCTTTTTTTGTTTGACTCAAATAACTTCCGAGTTGTACATAATTTCACCCGAGTACCAAAATTCGCAAGGGGGGGGTGTAGTGGGGGGATAATATTCACAAAATATCCGATTTTTCAAAATTTCGGTTCCTTTACTGCTTACTAATTGTACCCAAGCTTTGAAATTGAGGAAAAATTCTCATTATACCTCCGGGTTTTCATGAATTATTCTCTGTAGCACCAACGAAATAATAGTGGTGCCACCATGGTGCCAGGACACCATAAACCTCATATTTCGTGCTTTTTTTTGTGTTTCACCTTGAATACGGATGTGAACCTCGACGGACCGCCTACTAAAACTAATAGATGAAAGTGCAATGTTACGACGTATTCCCCCTTTGGTGCCAGACTGGCACCATTGGTGGTGGTTGGAGGGGGGGGTGAACTCGAATTCGCATGTTGGGTATCGTAGATCATGGATTTTAAAATGCTCTTTAGATTCTAGGCTCCCATGCCGCTAGAAATGTTTTGGTAGATAATGGTGACGGGGGGGGGGGGGGTCACTATTTCTTGCCTAAAGTAATAAACCAAATTACATCGAGTGAAACAGTTTTATCGCTTACCAACTGGTTAACTGATCTAATGCTTATCCAATGGGACGTCCCCTGGAATGCATGCATTACTAAACAATATGTTTGACATAATATATCGTCACCAATATGGCAGACCATCGAATTTTTTTAGAAGTTTTTAGCAGAGCATTATTCAAGTTTGGCTCGAAGCCTGAAATACATTTCAAGATGTATTTCAATGCTGTTTGTTTTAGATGGAAACTAGAAAACGGAAATATTCCGAATTTGACTCATTTTGAGCTTCAGAACAATGTAACAAAGAGTGTTTGGTTCCGTTAACTAATCAATGGAAAAATTCAAAAATAAAAAAATAACCCTATAGGGAACTGTAATCTCAAACTATGAGTGTTCATTGATAACTTCGGGTTTTGGGAGGGCATCCCGGAGGTGATCCTCGTGATCACCTTTGGTTTGATCTCTTGGTGAATGTCACTTGAACCGAAAATGGGCATCTTCCTAAAAGGCCCTTCCTGTTATTTTCGATCGAGGAAAACGTCAGTCGCTGCCCATTAAAATCAATGGGTTCTGAATGAGTTAGCAGGATGTTATAGGATGGAGGATTCTTCTTGCATTTCTGATTTGCTGATACCATTCCTCAGGAGTATAAACTGGCACTGGTTTGACTGGTTTTTAAATTTTTGATGGATTGATCGCACTCCAAGGCTCGAAATAAATTTGATTGATTTTCTGAACGCTTGAATGTACGTTGACAGCCTCCAAGCACGTATACATTATCCTCCTTTTGTGTATAATTGAATATGCTCGTTGATATTTCAACACTTCCTCTTTTTCCTTCTGTTTTGTCCGAGACAAAGCTTCCAACCGAGGGTCGTATAAATTGTAGGCTTGCTACTTGTGGCGGCTTGTGTCGATGACCACAGAGGTAGCGTCCCGCTTACTCGTAGCGGTTGTGGTGGTTGTGGCGACGGACGTCCGGTGGATTCCAAGGGATCTTCAACCAGATTGTTCAGCGCAGGACGGCAATTTCGATGGTCAGGGATCTTACGAAAAGCGTCTTGAAAGTATTTGGGGACAGTTTGACTCTAACAGGCTCAAGTTCACGGGCTGCTGGGCTCACGGTGACTCTTACTGAATATCTCGGGGGGGTCTGCTCGTGGAGGGGGCTGCCCGTTGGTTTTGTTCTGGATGGTCCCCCTCCGCTCTCTCGACGGACGGGCGCCTGCCAGGTGGAGTCTTCTGATTGGCTCCCTCCGCCGAGGGAGGGACGCTCTGGCTGGAGACGGCGTCTTCACGTTGAGGGGGGGGGGGGTGACGTCACCTTTTGAGCTGACCACGGATCCGAATCTGAACAATACTCGCCGCGGGTGGCTATGACAAATTCGGATCAGAAGGGAGTTAACGAATTAACCCAGCCTCTTCACTGGAAAGGTTCCCCAGTGAGCGGAGGCTCACAAAATGATAAAAACGTAGGCTCGTATAATTGATAAACTGTTAAATTTCACACAGCTAGCTTTCTTGCCTAAGAAAGGGCCTTGAGCGTTCTTAATATGCACTGCAAAGCGAATTCAAAGGCCATAATTTTTCATCCAGCAAAGATGCGAATTCCTAACTAACGAATAATGAGATTCGGGAGTTTGCTATTGTTGGAAATTGCCCATAATATGGGCATAATATCTACATATTATGTAGATTCGTAAATTATTAGGTACCTAGCTGAAGTTGGAAAACGATGCAAGATATTGTCAGGATTTTGAGGTAGTATATTGGGCGTGCAAAATGGGGCAGGATGTGGACGGATGATGGACCTTGACAGAACCATTGACATGGTAGATAAAACAAAAATTTGTAAAATTCGCTGATTCGATTGTGTTTGGAATGTTGAAAACAATCGATAGTTAGGCATAGTGATGACGATATGGAGTCTTGTCGAATTTTTGAAGAACTGAAGGAAGAGCCTCAGAGTTTTTGACAAAATGGTGGGAGATTTCTAGAACTTATGACAACTTGGTGAGTCTTGAAATATCTAACTAATTTAGAGTGGGATGCTTTTCCAATTCTTGACAAAGTGGAGGAAGTTTCGAATTTTGGACAAAATAGATGGAGCTTGTATACATTTTGTCAAATTATGGTTTAGTTGAATTATTGACACAAAACTTACACAAAGTAGAGTAAGAGCCAAAATGTTTTAGCAATAAAAACTTCCTGGAAGAGGTAGGTAGTCCTTTTTTAATTTTTGACTATCTGGTGCGAGTTTGAATATGACATAATGGATAAGTTTTATAAGTTATTTATTGTTAATTGATCGATTTTTTAAAAAATGAATTTTTTACAATGTTAAGGGAGTATTTTTGAGTTTTTGACATAATAGTGGAAGATTTCTAGAATTTTTGACAACTTTGAGAGTTTTGAAGTATCCAGTTTAATATAGGGAGACGCTTTTTTTGAGTTTTTGACAAAATAGGTGAATTTTTTTGGAATTAGTAGAAATATACAGCGATTGTTGTCGAATTATTGACCAACTGGAGGAAAAAAATCTCGATTTTCTGACAAACTTAGGCGAAAATTTTATGACATCTTGGAATCTTGAAATATTCATCATAATGGAGGGAGAGACTTTTTGAGTTTCTGATGAAATATGGGTAGTATTTTTGAGGTTAAGACAAAATAGATGGAGTTTTTTTATGAATTTAGAAATATTTCTGATTAACTGTACGAAGTGCCTGTAAGATTTTGACAAAATAGTGGGAGATTTCTTGAATTGTTGAAATGGAGTCTGGGAATACCCAGCAATGTTGAAGTTTTTGATGAAGAAGCGGTAGTATTTTTTGAGGTTTAGACAAAATAGTTTTTTTAAATGAATTCTTGTAAATATTTATGGAGTAATGTGGATTTTGTGACTAACTGAGGAAAAGCCTCTGAGTTCTTGACAAAATAGTGGGAGATTTCTCGCATTTTCAAAGCCTTGAAATACCCTGCAATATGCAGGATGGGGAGGATTTTTGCATTTTTGACAAAATAGATGGAGTTCATATGAATTTCGAGAAATAAAGAGCGAGTCTTGTCGAATTATTAACAAAATGGAGGGAGAGTGTTGGTTTTTGACCAAATGGTGAAGTATGGGTAGTATTTTTGAAGTTAAGACAAAATAGATGGAGTTTTTTATGAGTTGGAAAATATTTCTTGGGAGATTTCTTGAATTGTTGAAACGGAGTCTGGGAATACCTAGCAATGTTGAAGGAGAGGCTTTTTGAGTTTTTGATAAAGAAGCGGTAGTATTTTCTGAGGTTTAGACAAAATAGTTTTTTTTTTTAAATGAATTCTTGTAAATATTTATGGAGTAATGTGGATTTTGTGACTAACTGAGGAAAAGCCTCCGAGTTCTTGACAAAATAGTGGGAGATTTCTCGCATTTTCAAAGCCTTGAAATACCCTGCAATATGCAGGATGGGGAGGATTTTTGCATTTTTGACAAAATAGATGGAGTTCATATGAATTTCGAGAAATAAAGAGCGAGTCTTGTCGAATTATTAACAAAATGGAGTTGGTTTTTGACCAAATGGTGAAGTATGGGTAGTATTTTTGAAGTTAAGACAAAATAGATGGAGTTTTTTATGAGTTGGAAAATATTTCTTGGGAGATTTCTTGAATTGTTGAAACGGAGTCTGGGAATATCGAGCAATGTTGAAGGAGAGGCTTTTTGAGTTTTTGATGAAGAAGCGGTAGTATTTTTTGAGGTTTAGATAAAATAAAGTTTTTTTTAAATGAATTCTTGTAAATATTTATGGAGTAATGTGGATTTTGTGACTAACTGAGGAAAAGCCTCCGAGTTCTTGACAAAATAGTGGGAGATTTCTCGAATTTTCGAAGCCTTGAAATACCCTGCAATATGCAGGATGGGGGAGGATTTTTGCATTTTTGACAAAATAGATGGAGTTCATTTGAATTTTTAGAAATAAAGAGCGAGTCTTGTCGAATTATTAACAAAATGGAGGGAGAGTGTTGGTTTTTGGCCAAATGGTGACGAGGTCTTCTTGAAATTGATCACAGCTTCAGTTGGTTGTAAATTTTTCAAAAAAATGTAGCGAATTTAATTACTTTTGAAATAACGCTGTCTTTACTTTGTATTTATTAGGTTAATGGCGGATTTCAATTGTTGATGGTTTTCTTCAAGTCGGTTTCGTATTGGTTGAAAATTCTTCACTGTTTCGTCTGCGATAGAGTCAATTGTAAATTATCGGCAAAAATAGGTCGTGAATACTTCCCTTTTTTCACCGTGAGCGGCGAGGAAAGTTCCGAACGTCAATGTCGGTTAAATCAAGAGTATCGCACAACGTGGTTGCTTCGAGATGGATCGAGTTTTCCTCGTCCGCGAAGCAACATGCGCGCCTCGTCGGAAGACCACGAATTTCCGGGGGGCACCGCCCCCCCTACAGAACACGCCACTAAAATAGAACCGACTAGTCTTTCCAAATGAATATTCTATTCCTTCCGAATGGATTTCCACTATTTACGCCACTATTGTTCCTGTATTTTACCTTATTCGTCGTCTCTTGTTCTTCTGAACCACGATTTTGCACCTCTTGGGTCTTAACAGGTGCGAAGGCTCCCTTCGCCAGTTTGGATTTTTCTGGTCTTACAACCTACATAAAAACCCTTTTTAAAACCGAAAATCGTTCTCAATTCAAATATTTTTGTCATTAACTTCGAATTTCTCGTATAATATCCTCATTATTATTCACGTAACAGTATATATATCCCGTATTTTCTATCTTTTCATGTAGTTTCTACATGATTTTTCCGAATAGTCTCTTCTCTATGATTTTTTAAATCACTTCGAACTGTTAACCTCTTGATCAGCCTTCTTATCGCCTCAAAGATTTAGTCATTGGCATTCGTTATTTCGACAATATCGCAACTATTTCAAGAAATCCCGTCATTCATAATGGTCGATTTCCACGTGAATATACCTATTTTTGAGTAGGTACGCCATATGTGTCTTGCTTCCTTATTAAGAAGCGTTCTTGCTGAAATGCTAATCTTCTCACCGCACGTTGAATATACGAGTAATATTCCTTCATTCGCAATGAATGATGCAAAAATTATTGCAATGACCAACATTAATTGAATAATTACGTACAATAAAATGTTTGTGATGAGTATTTTCTTACCTCTTGAATGCGCTTTTTTCCTTTATGAGTGATGAAGTAACCGTTTATTCGGCTAAATTCAAATAAGATATTTTTCGATATTTTATGACAAATTGAAGGTTGGAATTTCACGGATTTTACGCGCGGACAGTTGATTTCTCGGTGGATTTGGGGTAGGTTTTCGAATTGGAAGACAATTTTGAGGGAATTTTGTGTTGAGTGTTTCGGGTTTCGAAAAAGCAGGGTGTATTCGGCACTGGAGGTGACGGAGTACTGCCGAAAGGGGGTGTGGTCTTCGTAGGGGGCGTTTACCCCTGGAAAATCAATAGCTACCCTTACGGCATCACTAGCTCCCTCTTTCGAGCCACCGGGGAAATCGTTCATTCAGTAAAAGGCCCTTTTCGAGAGACCGTAACCTCGGGGTTACTCCAGGGTTTCTTTCGATACGCCGCACAATGCGTCGATTTTGTAGGTGGGTTAGAAAAAATTCGGATCTCGAAATTTGGATACCGTAGGGTAGTTAAAATTTTCTGGCTAACGATCTCGTCTTTTTGTTTGTTGTTACGAACATTAGGCGAAAACTTGATGATTTTTGCTAAACAATTGAACGGGTTACTCAAGTTATCGTGCGGAGTGACACATGATTTTTGGAAAACTTCGAAAAAGTCCATTCTACAATTTTGAAGCCATCGCAACATCATTTCCTTTAAAAATTCACTAAAAACACTTCTTGGTTTTCATCGTATTATATTCTAATACCTTTCGTTTTAGTTGTTTTTCTTTCCTTCAGAATATTCCAGATGACCCGTAATCTCGTGGTTACTCCAGGGATTGTCACAACGTAACACTTGGGTGATTAGTTTATATTCCTTTCTTGATGGTTACTTGAAATTATCAGACCTCATGGTCCTTCACTCGTCCTAGCATTAGAACAGTATTCATTCAATTAATGAAGAAAATTATCAACCTATAATTGAACATGAACGATGCCCTAAATACAAGATTATTTACCCATTACTGAAGTGCGAATTATCAAGGTGACTCGTAACGTCAGGGTTTACCTGGGTTACCGTGAAATACACCGTTCGTCGAAACGTGATGCCAAATAGGTAGTTTTTATTCGTTACTTGATGGTTACTTGGGGTAACCTCAAGGTTTTTGGCCCATAATTTTCACGTTAGTTCTATAAAACATCCGTCTTGAGAATAGTTAAATTACTATTTTACTCGATACCAACAAGTAACTGCGGTAACCCCTAGCTGATTTGATTTTTTTTTCTGTTATTCAATGTGGAATTGAGGTTATCGTGCCTCAAAAGGTATTGTCTTGTTCATTATTGAAGATGATAGGGATTGGCGATAGTCGATAGTTACTATCGAAATATCGGTAGTTCTTGACTATTTTTTTGTATTTGAAAATCTCAGCATTTGGAGAGCTGTGATAATACTGAGACGAGCGGTGCAGTCTCCGGCAAGTCCATGTAAAAGAACTCCTCAATTCACCGGTATTCTCGAAGTTGAGGCTCATGATTTTATTACATATTCATATGCATACATTTCATCTATTATGGTACATATTCACCACTTGTGCAAAGACACGTAATTCGTGGTATCGACTTTACCTCTTACCTTCCCTATCTCTCTACTGGCAATAAGTGGCTCAAGGAGCTATGCTAAACTGGAAATTATTTTTACACATTTTAAATAAATTAGGTGTTTTGTTTGAAATCTTTGTGTATCCTTATGAATATATCGAATCCTGCTAGTGATAGATAATTCAATCCAATTACATTAAATTCTCCATCGGACATGTAGGTACTAAATAGGGAGAGACACTCGAAAAACTATCGATAGTATCGACCTATCGATAGTGCTGAACTGTCGACTATCGCCCATTCCTAAAGTTTAATCGAGTTAACTGTAATCTTGGGGTTACTACAGAATATCGTGAAATACGGTGTTCATCAAATGACATACCTGCAGTTTTATTCATCACTCACTGGGTCTTTGGCTCCAGTCACTTGTCTATTCATCACTCACTCGTGTCCAGTACTATGTGGTCCTTGGTGTTACAGTAACCCCATGGTTACTAATTTTCTCGCGCATTCGATCAGTTGAGGTCTTCAGACTGGATGAACATGAATCATGCCATTCTTATTTTTTATTATTAAGCAATAACAACCTCAAGGTTACCCCAGTGTCGTGAAGTCATCTCACAGCTCGACCAAATGCTATACTTAAAAGGCAGTTTTTATTCCGTATTTGATGGTTTCTTTGGGTTATCGCAACCTTGAAATTTCCCTATTTTCTAGTCCATTCGTTAGATAGTTTTACATCTTCTGACTAGTTGAACAATGAATACACATAATTCATGACTAAATATTATCATATTTACGAGTATTACTAAAGGATGATCTAGGTAACCTCAGGGTCCGTCAAAACGTAGGTGGTGACCGAATAACAGTACTCAGACACCTTTAGTGATTCTATGAAACGATTACTTTCGTACCATCGAATCGCGACTCCCCAGCCTTATTGCAGACAGCAATCCTGTCAGTACTTAGTTTCATACAATGATTTCCCTGAACATCATTGTTGGGTTGGTATTGAAATGATTAAGTTGTCAACGTTTTTTGTCGTACATCATCGGTTATATTTGCTGGATATCTATATGGGTAGCCCCATTTCTTGATGTTGCGAACCTGTTTTTTGTTTTTGTTTTTTCCTTCATTTGCTTGGAATTAGAACATTGTACATCCGATCAATGAAGAAAATCATCAAATTCTAATTAAACATTAAACATGTCTGAATATCTTATTTCCTTATTTCTGAAGAATCAATGGACAAGGTGACCCGTAGGTCCCCTGAGCGCTGAGTATCCAAGGTAACCTGGACCATCCGTTAAACCATCGTATATCGAGTGATCTATCTTATTTTTATTACTAAATTATAACCAAGGTAACCCCGTAACCTCAGCGTATCTTGAAATATACCGTCGAAATATGACACCTAATAGGCAGTTTTCAGTCGTTCCTTGATTGTTATCAGTGTTACCAGAACCATAAGGTTCCTCATTTTCTCGTTAATTCATTAAAACATCGGAATATTCACCCTCGTTTGTCAAGGAATAAATTATATTTTGCTCCAAAACGATCGAAATATTGTGAAGAATTACCCCCTTAAAACCCTGGGAAAGTGTTAACTCAGTTTTGATAAAAACTGCCTTTAGTACCTTCTGGAATCGGAATCCTAAATAAAAATGAATTTAAAAAAAATATGTATGTAAAACGTATAGACCCCACCACAGATAGTAGAGGCCTATCCCGAGTAGCCTAGCCCTGGGTTCTCCCTAGATACTTCATCAATCGCCAGCCGGGTTCAGGACGAGCCAGTGAACTGACCGCATAGCAATTTAATCGATTTATAATCCGTTTTGAGCCAAGTTATTGTTGAATACAGTCGTTTCTTTATACGCAAGTGATTTGTGCCCATCTCCATCATATTTTTTAAAAATTATAAATAGAAAATGCAATGTGTATTAGATTTGACGTGTATGAGTCCTAAAGCATGTACTGGTCGTGTGGAATGAATAATGAGGCGAAGGATCCTTAGAGAAAACTTGCAATGTTGAAGATAATTGGCGAATCTATGAGTTTTTGAATTGCGATAAATCGTATCAGACGCCTATTCCATGTCTAGTTCTATTTTCTTGAAAATTCTCATTTACCTTCTGTGACAGCATGATATAAATTGCATTGTATTGATGTTCCACATATTTATTATCTTGTGTAAGCCTTACGGCCCCACGCTTGATGGCAGCTGAATTTACTTTAGCCAACAAGAGGTTAAGGGCGTTTGGGGGTCGTGTTCGTTGGTAAAAACCAGCAAACACAAGCACCAAACTTTTGCACACGAGTTCGGGGGGTTGAATTGAAATTTAGCTAGCTGAAAACAAAATATCGAAACACACTTTAAATTTAGAATGGTAGCGAAATGTAATTACCTGTGGCGACTAGCGAGGCGACGTCGGCGACTTTGTGGCGATCATTGTACTGAAAAGTTGAAAGCCTGAAGGGCAAAAAAGGTATCAAGAGGTACACAGGTGTGTCCTTGCCTGAGGGGCTTACTATTGTCCTGAAGGGACCTAATAACCAGTTTGAGGTGTGGCGATGCACTTTCCTCTTGTTCCTGCTGAAACCAGGTATACTCGAAGGAATACTACAGAGATACAACTAGCAGATAGGTTTATTAAGCAATAGGAACAAGCAAATGACTTCCCTTGAGGTGTGGCAGTTAGAGCTGAAGGCTGGTAACAAATGTTTATGAACACAAACAGTATCGTTTATCAATATTCAAAGCCGTTTTCATATCCAATAGTTCAGGTAAGAATTTAGCACATAAGTTTGACTCTAAATGTTCTAGGTTAAGTCCGTGTGGCGATAGATAATTAATGTTCAGAATGTTACTACTAACTGCAATGTTCTTTGTCTCTCTTACTTCTACACAACTTGTCATAAATTATTGGCCAATCAATTTATGTATACTGTTACAACACTCACGGTTCGGGCCCGAAGGTATCCTCAAGGTGGTGTGGCAATGTGAAGATGGTCGGCGATCGCTGTCCAGTGGGTCGTGACGATCGTGGCGACTGAGGGGGGGGGGATATGGGAGGAAGATGACTAGTGATGGGGCGGACTCGCTTTCAACTAGTTTAGAGCGCTCTTGGACGGGGAATGACGTATCCTCTGTTGGCCTGGAGCTCAGGTGGATCCTCCCCCCTCCGCCCCGCCTGGTGGTGTTGGTGGGGACGACTGGTAGAGTGGGGGAGAGACCTTTGGGTCCCTCCCAGCCGAGGGGGGAGGGACGCGCGGGGTGGCGTTCGGCTTCTGTTGTTTTTCCTGTCCACCTGAGCTCTGACGTCACCTACGAGACTGGCCGAAGGGGGCTAGAGGTGCCCAGCCCTGTTTCACTGGGAAGTTGGCCCAGAGAGCGGGAGCTCACACTTGGATCTATCACAATTATTAAGTTTCACGTTTTGAATGTTCAGCAACGATGTCATCACGAAATGTATTCATTATTATCACCCGTCTAAATCAATATTTAAAAATGAAATGTTCCCGGGTGGTGTCACACAGAATCAATGTAATCAATAATTTGACTCTGGATCAATAGATCGTGAAAGTTGAGGCAGAGAGATGAAACAGTACTTTATTCATAACCATGTTCCTACTAGTTGCATCAAGCATACTAAATTCAAATTTTGGAACTTAGACATCCATTCCTTCCTTCTCATACTGGACACTCTGGACGATCTTTGATTGAAGAAAAAGAAGTCTGCAATAAGTATAACCACTGAGCAGAGTTATCTATTGGATTGGAAAAAGATGAAAGATGAAACATTGTTGTTTGCTGTGCCTCCAACTATATCATGCTATCTCATTTTCCAATAAACATGTGGTGATCAAGTGGAACAGCAACGAAGGATCTCAACTTCCCAAACTGTCAACAGACTCCAGCTAATCGGCCTTCCTCCTCTCCACCTCCCAGGTACACACAAATACGAATTTGTGAGAGAGAAGGGGAAGTCAGTAAATACCCAGTTGCTGCTTCACGAGCTCAGACCATCCAAAAATTCGAGATTAAATTCTCCTTAACCCTCCAGCGTCCAAAGATGATATCGTTCCCACAAATCCAAAATCACTTAAGTGTATTTTCCAAGTTTTGAGAAAAACGCATTTGAAGTTTTGATGCTTCAGTGTAAATCGACAAATGAATTCAAAGCTGCCATTCATGTATTCTACACCGTTAGCTATCACCTGTTATACACTACAAGCCAAATAACTATTTCGTATCAATAGGAGAGGGGGTAGGGCTGGTGACGATTCGATACTTTCGATATTTTAAGAGGATACTTGAAAGAGGTAAGGCATGCATGCCATATCCGAATACCTCGATCTTATCCCACCGCTCCCGAAGCTAGTACGGTATGAGCTGAATTATGTGAGCTTGAGAGCCCCTCCTATATCCATCCTGTCTAACTCTGTTCAAAACTCTACATCATTCACAAAATTCATCCGTGAACGGTGGCCCGAAGCTGTTCATATCTACACCGATGGCTCCTTGATAGACGGTAAAGTAGGGTCCGCATACTACGATGTAACCCGAAATGCCATCGCCCGATTCAGATTGGCAGATTCCGCATCTATATACATATATACATAAACAACATTAAGAAATAAACAAATAACAAGGGGGACTCACTGTAGTACGTTTCGGACGATCCGTTTTCAACTGACGCCCCTTTCCTTCTGCAGCAAGGGTATCTGCTGCGATGAGGTGGGTTGTAGAAGGGGGGCATGATGGGGGGGGGGGGGGTGATTGATATTCCGATGTTATGGTGCGTTTTGTACAGAAGTATGGTAATGTTGGGTGTATGAGAAAGGTATGGTAATGGCAAGAGGATGGTGATGAAAGTTGAATGAGAAGGGGTGGAAAATAGTATGAAAAAAAATTTGGAAATTGAAAGTTGAATAAGAGGGGATGGAAAATGGTATGAAATAAAATTTGGAAATTGAAAGAAAACTCAAAGTAGGAAGGGAAATTTAGAAAAAAAGAAAATGAAAGTAGGATAGGAAATTAAAAAAAAAAAAGTGCCCCCGCCCGCCTACTTATAGACGTTGATGCCTGGCGGGCGGAAGGCACCCAGCACCCACTGATAAGCCTGCTCCCTAAAACGTACGTCCATATCAGTAGCTGTCTTGGACATATATACATATGAATATCCATATACATCTATATACAGCCGAGCTAATTGCACTCCACGAAGCATTGAAGTACGCGATGCAACTCCATCTAGAGCCAAGACCCGTGATCTTCCTGAGTGTCATAACCAAATTACAAAATATCAACCCCAACTCGAATTTGAACTACATAGAGGGTGAGATCGTCAAACTATGTGCAGCTTTGAGGACCTCGGGAAGGCAGTTCAGGCTGATATGGGTGAAAAGCCATGCGGGTACAGTTGGAAATGAGCTGGTGGATTCCTACGCAAAAGAAGCGACGAAAAAACCCACGTGTGACATCCAGACTCCAGTATATCCACCATCAGATCTACGCAGACGGCTCAGGGAAGAGATGTTGAAAGAGTGGCAAGACACGTATGATCGATACTCATCTGGTGAGCCATACAAAACGTTTCCCAAAGTTTCGCTGACTCCGTGGTTTACCAAGTGCCCGGGGAAAAGTAAATCCTTCTATAAAACAATAAGCAGAATTCGATCTGGGCACTGCGTGACCAAAGCCTATCTACACCGAATTGGCGATACTGACCTGTGCGACACCTGTCAGACGACAGAGACGTTGCATCACATAATCCTCGAATGCAACAAATTCAATGCACAACGAGACATTATGATTAACAGCCTCCCAATATCCATCCCTCGACCGTTCAACCTCGCAACCATCCTTCGACAAGACGCCTACGAATTAATTTTCATATTTCTCTGTAGTTCAAATATAACCATATAACCTGATGAGAATGGACAACATTTAGTTAATTGTCAATTTACTCAGATTTATATATTTTTTTATACTTAGCAATGTAAAATAACATACAATGTAAATATTTTTAATAACGCCATGGCTGTATGGTATTACCGATGCCAACAAAATTGATTAAAAAAAGGCATCTATCCGATTGTATATTTGATGCACTTTCCAACGGTATCCCAAATTGTAATTTTTACAATAAATTATAGGAGTTAAAATGATCAATTTGATCACAGGTTTTCCAGGGTCAATTTTCGACTTCTTCCAGGGTTCTTGATCGTTTAAAATACAAAAACACTGCAAATCATTGGCCAAAGGTTTATTATTTTCTGTATAGATCCCCCCTACCAACCATAGGTGCCTACTACGTACTAGGGCATTTTTGAAAATTTCAACCCTTCATTTCCATTTGGTCCGTATTAGTCATTATGTATTTGACAAAAATAAACCATGAAACCAAATTTCACAACAAAAAAAGTAGAAAAAGTCAAATGGAGTATTTGAAATACGGCAGAAAACCTTGGAAAGTAAGGGTAGGCGTCTCCTAGTAACAGCTGTAGTAACGCAGCTGTTGCCTATCAGTTTGTGAATTTGTGAACTGGTTGCTTATAGAGTAAAACTGAATACAAACTGGAGACATGAACAGCGATCGCATTTTAGTCAGATAAATTTTTTTAAGAGGTCTTATTTTCCTCTTATTTTCCAAAATTAATGTGTCAAAAAAAGTCATAATTCATGCAGCATGAATTAATGAGCGAATTTTCAAAGAAATCTTTCAGTTGAAGGTATAGTTAAGAAAAGGAACAGTGGTGTTGCAATTTCTTTTAGAAAGTTGATTTTTTTACACGATTCTTGGTTTTTTTGATTTTTAGTACAGCATACCAACATACTGTATGCACTGGGTGTGCTTTGAAGATGTTAGGAGTCCATATTCACTTTCTAATCGTCTCCACGAACTCTTAGAGTACCCACACGGCTATTGTTGTATTTTTTTTTTCGATTTTCAGTATAGCATACCAACATAATGTATGCACTCGGTATGCTTTGAAGATGTTAGGAGACCATATTCATGTTTTACTCGTCTCCACAAACTCACAGAGTACCCAAACGGCATGAGAGAATACGAAATGAAAAAATACAAGGTTTGCTTGTACTTTGATAAATGACTATTTGCCCTGGTTGCGGGCGTACTGCAGGCCTTTCACAAATTTTACTAAGGTCTACTTTCTTAAGAAGGTTCTCGTACTCTTTCACGCTAAACCATTTTACACTTTCTAGGTTAATAATGTTTACAAAATTGTTACTGGAGCTGGACATGGTGACGTACAACTTATGGTCGACAGAAAACTATGTCTATAATTACTGCTCCCGATCGTACTTACTCGTCAATAGTGGAGCTTATTAGTAGAACTTATTCCGACTGGAGAGGATTGTACTCTCTAACAGGTTAAGCAGAGAAGTCTGAAAATGAAATTCATGCTTAAATATTCAAGTAGGTTATTAGTATTAGTACCATAATATTAGTATTATCTAGTATTCTAGATGTGACCGTCCTCTCAAAAAGTCAAGTCAAAATATAATTCAATATTCTCCCATTACGAAGTGTTATCATTTGAATTATAATGTCCATACCTACATTCGAAATATAATACCGAAAATTTCATTGGTTCACCATTTCCCCACCCAGACCTGTTCAAGTGCCTCTTATCATCCAAAATTAATGTGTCAAACAAAGTCATAATTCGTGCAACATGAATTAATGAGCCAATGTTCAAAGGAATATTTCAGTTGAAGGTATAGATAAGAAAAGGAACAATCGCGTAGCAATTTCTTTTAAAAAGTTGATTTTTTTACACGATTTTTTTATTTTTTTTTATTTTTAGTACAGCATACCAACATACTGTATGCACTGGGTGTGCTTTGAAGATGTTAGGAGACCATGTTCATGTTTTACTCGTCTCCACAAACTCACAGAGTACCCAAACGGCAAGAGAGAATACGAAATGAAAAATTACAAGGTTTGCTTGTGTCTAGAAAAAAAGTGAAGTACAAGTACCTACAACTTATGGTCAACAGAAAACTATGTCTATAATTACTGCTCCTGATCGTACTTACTCGTCAAAAGTGGAGCTTCTGCCGACTGGATTTTGCCAAAGAGGACTGGATTTTAATGTTCAATGGGTTTAGCGGAGAAGTCTGAAAATGAAATTCATGCTTAAATATTCAAGTAGGTTATTAGTATTAGTAACAAAATATTAGTATTATCTAGTATTCTAGATGTGACCGCCCTCTCAAAAAGTCAAGTCAAAATATAATTCAATAGTCTCCCATTACGAAGTGTTATCATTTGCATTATAATGTCCATACCTACATTCGTAATATAATACCGAAAATTTCATTGGTTCACCATTTCCCCACCCAGACCTGTTCAAGTGCCTCTTATTTTCCAAAATTAATGTGTCAAAAAAAGTCATAATTAATGAGCGAATTTTCAAAGAAATCCTTCAGTTGAAGGTATAGTTAAGAAAAGGAACAATGGTGTTGCAATTTCTTTTAGAAAGTTTATTTTTTTACAAGATTCTTGGTTTTTATTTTTTTATTTTTAGTACAGCATACCAACATACTGTATGCACTGGGTGTGCTTTGTCAAATCAATCAATTAATAAAAAATGGGACAAAGTGAGAAATGTCTTACTGTTGAAGTGAAATAAACCAACAATCTACGATAACAGCACCGAGACATTCTGAATTCAACAAGGCTCCAGACGAGGTCCAAGCTAAGTCAAAGTAGGACATAATAATATTATGTCCAATTATGGCATAAGGCATATCCACCTGCAGGTGCCACCAGTTCATTCAGGTGGTATTTCGCCGGTATGATAGACTAACATAACTTGGGACAAGTAGGTATTAGTTATTAGAAAAAAAGGAGGAATTGAAAAACATACATGTCTTTTTCTGTCCATTTCCACACAAAATTCGAAGAGGGATCACTGACGTACGACTTTCACGCTAGAGGTCAACTTTGCACCGACATCCTCATGTAAACACGATTGGAGTCGCCCCCAACCAACCTGCTGAGTCTTTCGGTCCAGCAGATGTGGCCATAACCTCGAAATACCATTTTTGACAAGACCAGGAGCGATAGAAATTTCCTGGTAGCAACAATAATATTGTAGCAAATTTCTATCGCTCCTGTACATATTATGTACACATCTCATAAGCTGAGTGCTCACTCTCAACAAACTCAACCATTTGGCGGAAGCTCTTCATATACCTATATATTTTTTTTGCCTTCTTCATTGTTGAAAACATTAGCAAAATCGGACCTTTGTAATGTTGTGGTAAGTTGCGACACCTTTATTAAAACGCTTGCATACGAGTCTGCAACACATTGAAACATTTTCATCCCTCCCCCTCCCCTCCCGACACATGAACTACATACCTCCCATAAACACAGAAAAACAAAAAAGAAAAATATATTTATTTATTTTACAAAAATAACATTGTTTTATTCTTCCATTGGTTCAACTTCATCTGTCGCGGTAACACTGAGTAATGGGCGGTGATGAGAAAAGTATGAAAGCTGGGAGCTCGATTTTCGCCTCAGCTGATCTGGGAGCTCGATTTTCGACTCAGCTGATCTGGGAGCTCGATTTTCGACTCAGCTGATCTGGGAGCTCAATTTTCGACTCAGCTGATCTGGTAATATCAAACTGTAAAGTACCTACCTAACTGTAAAGTACCTACCTGTAAAGTACCTACCTGTAAAGCACCTAACAACTTCACTTCTGATGGTCATAATCATCATTGTGGCGACTTGGGACAAATTTCGTTAGCAATTTTCGTTAGCAAATTTCGTTAGCAATTAATTTCGAGACGATTTTTTTTTATGTGCCATATGAAAGACATGAAAATGTCAAAAAATAGTAGGAACTAACTACTGCAACAATCACGTGTTTTCCTGGTAGCAAAATCTCATAAGTTCTCATGAGCTGAATGCTCAGTGTCAAACATATTGTTTAGTAATGCATGCATTCCAGGGGACGTCCCATTGGATAAGCATTAGATCAGTTTAACCAGTTGTTAAGTGATAAAACTGTTTCACTCGATGTAATTTATTTATTACTTTAGGCAAGAAATACTGACCCCCCCCCCCCCCACCAATATCCACCTTAACATTTCTAGCGGCATGGGAGCCTCGAATCTGAAGAGCATTTTAAAATCCATGATCTACGATACCCAACATGCGAATTCGAGTTCACCCCCCCCCCCCCCCCACCATCACCACAACGGCAACAATGGTGCCAGTCTGGCACCAAAGCGGAAATACGTCGTAACATTGAACTTTCATCTGTTTTTGGTAGGCAGTCCGTCGAAGTTCACAACCGTATTCAAGGTGAAACACAAAAAAAAAAAAAAAAAAACACGAAATAAGCGGTTTATGGCATCATGGCACCATATCCTGGCACCATGGTGGTTCAGAGAATAATTCATGAAAATTCGGAGGTATAATGAGAATTTTTCCTCAATTTCAAAGCTTGGGTACAATAATTGTACCTAATTATTGTACTAATTATTAGTACTAATTATTAGTAAGCAGTAAAGGAACGAAAATATTGAAAAATCGGATATTTTGTGAATATTATCCCCCCACTCACCCCCTCCCCCTGCAAATTTTGGTACTCTGGTAAAATCATGTACAACTCGGAAGTTATTTGAATCAAACAAAAAAAGAAACACGCAAATCGGTTGGAAATTGAGGCCTGGGCAGAGTTTAGAAGATTATGCACGCAAACGCACGTTTTTTAAGAATTAACCCCCCCTTTCCCCCTCTTAAAAAGCAAAATCCAAAATTCCGGCGCCGTAGTGCACAACTAGATAATTTTCCGCGTCAAACGAAAAAAGAACCAGGAAAATCGGTTGAGAACTAAGGCCTGGGTAGAGTACACAAGATTATGCCCAAAAACGCACGTTTTTCGAGCATTAACCCCCCCTTTCCCCCCTTAAAAGGCAAAATTCGAAATTCCGGCGACGTAGTGCACAACTAGATAGTTTTCCGCGACGAACAAAAAAAGAACCAGGAAAATCGGTTGAGAACTAAGGCCTGTGCAGAGTACACAAGATTTTGTTACACACACACACACACACACACACATACACACACACACACACACACACACACAGACATACACCTATGGTTTTTTTCGCGGATTTGGATTCAGAATGGTCTAAAACGGATTACTGTGTGGTTATTTTTTTTTTCTGTTGAGTGTTGTCCTCCTTCACCCCAGATCGATCGCATAAGGACGCCCAAGTCTTACTGTGGGACGTCCTAACAAAAAATGAGTGACAAGTTAAATCGATGTCGACGGTTAGGTCATCATCAGTAACGAACGATAACTTATTAGAACAAATAATAACTTAGTTATTGTTTGTTACTGATAGTGACCTAACCGTCGAAATCGATTCAACCTGCAACTCATTATTTTCATGGAAATAGACAACGTTCTACTCAACTCCGTTTTTATTGAAGTAGGCAAATAAGGTAGCCATGAGAAAAATGACATAAAATCAGAAAAAGCTTAACTGAATATTAGACTTAACTGAAATAGACAATACTGCCGTCCAACATAAAAAAGAAGTACTTCTTACCTCGACAGGCGCAGAAACGGGTGTGAAGAGTACCATGAAGACGGTAGGGATGGGAAAAGTGAAAAGTATCGATACTCAAAAGTATCGATACTTTCCAAAAAATGTTGATACGTTCTCGAGAGAAAAGTATCGGGATACTTTTTCTTTTTTACTAGTATCAAATAGTTCACCTATCCATGCAGAAATATAAACCATTGTGTAATAGTTTGTAGCATTTCCGTCCTCAAAATTAACTAAGGTCCCTAGCTCTAGGGTCGAAATATCTCGTATGGTTGGCAACCCTGCGACTAGCTGAAGTGTGGGTAAAGTACAAGTCACCAAGAGCAAACACACTTGAAAATCGTTCATTAACTATCGATAGCCTTCACACTCAATCAGACACAATCGATGTTTCTATCGCCAGAAGTAGGAAGATGGAGGATTTCTCCTCTGCTAAGCAGTTACTTAAGACTAAACTATTTTTCCTGTAAGTATCAAAACATTGGAAAAGGATGTCTACGTCGACGATTTCATTACCGATCATCATCGAGGGGCTTACGTCATCTGGAGTTAGCTTCCTCTTCAAAGTTAATGTTGGGGTGATCGTCACTGTCCCATATCTTTTTAAACGTACAACAGCATACCAACTTCTGTTCTCCATCACTCAAAGTATAATAGGAAACGGATGACGGAACAAGCAAAAACGGATTACAGAACAAACAAAATGGAGTGAAAGGAATTATGCGAGTTGAGGTAGAGAAGACCTCCTATGAAATTCATGGCCCCCCAAAAAACGCTTGCATACGAGTCTGCAACGCATTGGGACATTTTCATGTCTTTACCTATTGCTTTTTACCTCACTATAGGATTTTATAACCCTATTAATAATTATTAATATTAAGAGGTAGGTACCTAATTTCAATAAAATAGACGATTCCGGATTAATTATCTTCTACACTCACGATCATTAGTTTGTAAACAAAATATGGGAACAGTTATGCCCATAGCTCCGCTATTCGTATAGTCAATATGTTATGGAGAACATGAAAATGTTCGTTAAATCGAGAGCTTTCCAACGAGGGGTGAACGATTTTTGTGGGTTAAAAAGTGTAGAAAAGGAACAAACCTAACAACGGGGTCGTTGTAAGCGGAAATCATTATAAAGGCACTGTAACACAATTTCGTGACAGTTTTTTGTGCTATGTGCCAGGGCAAAGACATGAAAATGTCAAAAACTGTTACACTATTATAATTTTGCTATAAACAATAGCTGAAAATGATGCCACGAGGTATATACAACTAGCGTTTCTTGGATAAAATGAAAAAAGTATCGATACTTGAAAGTATCTTGATTCAAGTCTTTCGATTTTCGATGTTTCCGTCATCGATATAAGGGGTAATTGATCGCCTGATTCTATGGACGAAATTCGGGTAACATGAGAGCACACTTTTTTTTTCGACGTTTCGATGGGAAAAATGTAGGAGCCTCATGGATATTTTACAAAAATGAAATTGTTTTTCGAATGTTTTATAGAATATTTTACAAAAATATCTATGAGTCTCCTACATTTTTTTCCGATCGAAACGTCGAAAATCAAAGTGTACTCCTAATCTATGGATATTTGTCAGGATGCCCAACGAAGCGGTTCCCGCCAAAAAACAAAGGAGGTGTATTTAACTGCAAAAGTAGGTATGAGTGAGAATTACAGAGTACTGGAGACAAGTCAATGAGAATAAAGCAAGGAAGAAAAACGCTACAATTAATACACAATGGTTTATTATGTTTCTATATAGATCACTCGTCCACAAAATCACCAACCATCCAATATGAAGGAAAAAAATAGAAAAAAAAAAAAAAAAAAAAATATATATATATATATAAAAATTCAAATAAATAAAAAAAAATTCAAAAAAAATCAAAATCACTAACCATCGATTGCATTTCGGTCAGCTCTAATTTGAACGGAGATTAGGCCTCTTTTGCGATTCACACTCGTGTTTTGATTTATATATATATATATATATATATTTCAATATAAACCTTTAAATTTTCGTAGGGAGCGAACGGTTTGTCCTACAGAGCTCCGCGTGGTCTCAAAAAATTCTTAAAATTCTATAGAATCTTAAATTGAAGGAAAAACAATACCTTCATATCGAAATTTTTTGAGTTAGGGCGTTTTCAAAATTTCAAAATTGATTTTGAGTCCAAAATGGGGAGAAAAGTGCGACATTCATTTTGATGCCTTAGGTACCTACATAGGTTTTAAAAATCAATATTCATGGAGCTTTCTGCCGAATTCAGAAACACTGAAATTCCGCGTCAACAGCAGATGAAGGCCTTCTTTCTGGCAAAAATAAAAAAGAAAGGGAGAAAAATACTTCCTTTCAGAACTTGATGTTGTTCAAATAGCTACTTTGTGCTGTAGATTAAGAGGTGCTAAAAACCTGCAGAGCTCCGGGTGGTCTCAAAAATTTTTAAAAATTCAATACTGTTTGAAATTGGTGAAAAAACGATACCTTTTGTTGTGTCTCTCAGGAACGTCGTATTTTCCAAATAAACCAACGGTACCTTTCCCTCGGAAACCAGGTCACCAGACAAAAACCTCAACGGACGCCAAGTCCGTTCTCCCGGGAAGAATAGAGCCCGGAGAGTAGGGGGACGCTATATAAGCCTGTTTCCCGAGGAAAAGCTACACACTTCGATTCCAAATCTCAAACTGCTGTCCTCATTTCAAACCACCGACTCAAACCTTAAAAATCTCAAACCAAAACTTCAACACTTAGGAAATAAACCTAAGTAGTAATCTGGTTTCCCAAAAACCAGGAGCCTTTTCCCTCAATAGTTTAGTAAGCCGGATTCTATATAGCCCGGAGCTAAACTATTCAACAACTCCCTCAAAAACTTTCAGACACAACATCTATCAAAATTTAGTGTATATACTTCCCGTAATTTTATCAGTCATTAAATTTTAGAGTCAGATCTTTCATCAGTACCAAATTCACAATAGTAGTGACCAGAAACACAACATTGGTGACCTCTACTAATCTGGATCACAACACCTTTATTTCGAGAATTTTCGAGCTAGGGCCACCCCTTAGAAGTGACTGCCATCAACCAAAAGCTTCGCGGCACAACTAGACCCCGAATGGAGCCCACATACCAAATTTGAACCAAATCTGTCCAGTGTTGCTAAGAAAAGTGCGGCGTACGGCGGACGGACAGTAAATTTTTTATTGGATTTTTGCATTCTACGTACCTTGAAACGTAAAACATCAAGTTTTTAGGGGGGTTAAAATTCTTTTTTTCTTCTTGCTTGCTTCAAAGGCTTACTGCAAATAATAAACCAAAACGAGATCATAATTTCTCGAAATTCAGGTTTTTATGGACTACTTTGAAATGAAAAAGCATTTGAAAAAGCAAATGAAAAAAGCATGTTTTTATGGACTACTTTGAAATGAAAAAGCATTGAATTTTATTAGCGACTAAAGTAAAATTCACAAGTGATTGCTTTCTTCCAAATTTAACAGTAACAAAAACACAACATTGTTCGTGAACAAGTATATTATTTTGTAACTAATCAATAGTGTCACCGATGCATAGGTACTTTTTTCTATATTAAAAAACATGTCACATTTCGTGTAAATTATCCCCTTATTGAGATGACGGAAAATGTCGTCCTACGAGTATAGTTCTTCGGTCTTGGTTCCCTCGCAGGGCCTCAGAGCAGTTTCTTTGCTTGAAGACAGGATTTGGCTTTCGACAGGGCAGAGCAGGATGCTGGAAGACTCCTCCAGGCTGTCGACTTTGACGCTCTCCAAGTGCACGTTGGGGATGCCGAACCTCCAGGATAGGATGTTCAACGTCGTCTGGTGAGTCCAGATGAGATTGACTGTTCTCACTCTCCCCACCTGAAAAACCGTCCAAACTGATGATTTAAATGATTTCTACTTCCCTCAACTCATTCTGAAAAGATCCTCCTCTAATCTGAAAAGATGGAACCGATTTACTGAAAGATGATGATTACAGAAACTCCGGACTCGCCAGGCGGCAAGCCCCTCGGCTTACTGCTTAGCGCCTTTAATGGTAGAAGGAAGTATTTTTTCATATCGAAAAACGCCTAGAAAGGGGCCTTATTCAATTACCCTTCCCTTCGAAATTTTCAGGAATTGTTATTGGTATTATTAAGTATTTTTTGGAGATATTGTATACACAAAAATTAGTGCCATATTACACAACAAAAAAAATGTTGACTTCGAGAATTTATTGTACTTCCGAGTCTACCAAGGTAGCGGAATTTTTGTTTTCACTTTTCAAAGATGAAAAAAAAAAGTTCTCCAAAATCAAAATTTCCACTCGGGTTTTACGTTTTGGACCTTCCTGAACAATTTTGGTTCCGTGTCTGTCTGTCTGTGTGTCTGTCATGAAATCCTTGTAACGCGCTTAACTATTCGAAGTTATTGTCCGATTTCCATGAAATTTTCAGGGATTGTGCGGGTTGGTGTGTAGACGGTCCCCTATGAAAATCATCATCCCCGGACTGATAGAAGCGACTGCGCATGCGCAAACGTGAATTCCTTGTAACGGCCATAACTTCTACTTTTTCCATCCGATTTCAATGAAAATTTCAGGGATGTTGAAGATTAGTATTTAGATGGTCCCCTATGAAAATCACCACCTTCGGACTGATAGTAGCCACTGTGCATGCGCAAACGTGAATTTCCTTGTAAAGGCCATAACTTCTACATTTTCTATCCGATTCGAATGAAAATTTCAGAGATTATGCGGATTAGATTGCAGATGGTCCCCTATGAAAATCATCACCCCTGGACTGATAGTAGCCGATGCGCATGCGCGAACGTTCAATCCTTGTAACAGCCGTACGTACGTCAGAATCTCAAATCCTACTTAAGCTATTACCAGGTCCCCATAGCTCAGACGCAGCGATTCTGACTCCCACCCAGGAGTCCCGGGTTCGACTCCCAGCCTTACTGAGAAATTTTTTGATCCAATCACTACTCACATTTTTCATCCGAATTTGATGAAAATTTCTAGGATTGTCCAGATTAGTGTGTAGATGGTTCCCTATGAGGGTAGTGGAAGGTACAAAAAGGTAAAAGGTAAAAAAAAAAAAAAAACACGAAATGTGCAGTTTATTGTGCCCTGGCACCATGGTGGTAAAGAGAATCATGAAAATCCGAAGGTATAATGAGTATTTTTCCTCAATTTCAAAGCTTGGGTACAATCAGTAAGCTATAAAGGAACGAAAATATTGAGAGATTGGATATTTTGTTTATATTATCCCACCCTCTCGTCCCTCCCCATGCAAATTTTGACACTCTGGTGTAATAGTGTGCGATTTGGAAGTTTTTTGAGTCGACCAAAAGAAGAAACACGCAAATCGGTAGGAAATTGAGACCTGGGCAGAATTTACAAGACTATGCCCACAAACGCACGTTTTTTGATCATTGACTCCCCCCCCCTTCCCCCCCTTAAAAGGCAAAATTCGAAATTCCGGCAACGTAGTGCACAACTAGATAGTTTTCCGCGTCGAATAGAACAAGAACCAAGAAAAACGGTTGAAAACTAAGGGCTGTGCCGCAAATGCCCTAAAACACGCCCGGTGACCGAGACTCGAACTCACGATCTTTCCCGCAGAAATCGGTCCTTATCTCGGCCCCGAAAGCGAACGATCACGGCTACCGGAACCCCCTATAAAGTGTTGTACCTATTTCTTATTAGAGGTAATTTATTTTTACTCACAGAGTTCATTTACTAACAATAAAAAATAGAAACTTGTTTATGAAAAGTTTTTTTTTTCTCTAAATTTTTGTGCCAGTTAGCTCAAGGCTAAAGCATGTTCCATGCTAAAACGTGAGCAAAAAGACGATAAAACAGCTTTCCTAAAGGAATATTCGATGAAATTCACAGGACTTCTCTTGGCCGTCAGTATGTTCAATTTCTTCCTCTTCTCATGATCAATTTTTCTGGGCGATTCGAATTTAGCCAGGAGTAGAAAAAAGATTTCAACACTTATTCCTTATGGTGAAGAATCGTAGTTTATATTCGCTTCAAGTATCACTTTGTAGTTTTGCTAATATAACTTGTCACGGATGATATTTTCATTCAAATCTCCTAGTCACCTTCTGGTCTAGTTGTTTTGCTAATATAACTTGTCATGGATGATATTTTCATTCAAATCTCCTAGTCACCTTCTGGTCTAGTTGTTTTGCTAATATAACTTGTCATGGATGATATTTTCATTCAAATCTCCTAGTCACTTTCTGGTCCAGCATGTTCATCAACGCTGAATGGTTCTATAAATGTAAACTTGAGGTTTACCATTGTGTAAAAATTTGAATCTGTATTTATTTCGCAATATCCGATCGTTTAGCATAATGTGCTTTGGTTATTCTCACTTCATCAAGAAGCCGTACGATGACATACGAATGTTGTATCGAGAGCGAATTCAGCTAAAAAAATGTCTCATAAGTTCCAGTTTTTCTCAAAAATTTTCATTTTTCGTCCAAAGCGGTGTACTCAAAGTTTTCGGATGAAGACCAGGATGAATGATGAAGTTTCAATGAACTTTTCTAGGTAAGAACGTGTATAACCGTAATTATTACATAACTTCCAGAAACCATACTTGAACACTTGGATTTTGACGCTTAGAACTTAATATGATATAATTACGTAATGTTATTACGTTCTATATGAATATATTATATTAATTCCGCTTCATATTGCATTTTGGACCGAAATGTACGAATCCATATGAGCAAAAAAAAAACACCCACTTTGATGATGTAAATATCCGATAATTTTCGTAGATCGTTCACTCTGACTCCAATTGAAAGAATAGCCTAGTATTCTGGCAAAAATTAGAATGCTCTAAAAATGTGTATTATGATTATTTTTTCTTGATTTGTTTTCAAAAACTGGTGGGTTCAAAATGAATGAGAAGCTGCTCACCTGAGACCCAGCGATGACTTGAACGTGGACGCTGCCCGGTTTGAACGGCTGTTCCCTGAAAACATAAGAAGATGATTTAATTTAATTATTGAATGCCGATATCTCAATTGATGAAATTTTGATGACAAATGAGAAGTTTGGGGGTGGGGGGGGGGGGAGAGATAGGTTGTATTTTCCTAACGAGCCCTCTAGAAAACGGGACGCCTTTCGCCTTCTTCCTCCTTCACCACTTTCCGTCTTGCCCCCGGTGAGTAAATCTTTATATAATTATATCCTCCTTATTCCCATGAATAGGGATGGCATATCAAATTAAATATATCGATATACTGATCAAACGATATATCGTCAATGAGATATCGATACCTACGACATGTCGGATAAGATATATCGATATTTCGATATATCGGAAGATTCAACTTGGAAAATCTTGTTGAAGTAGATACGTGAGTTGGAACGTTTTAAGCTGTACAAATATCATTTTGGAAGAAATTTATCGATATACTCGACAGATTTGAAGATTTACATGGAAAAACTCTTTGAAGTTAGTATTAAACCCTTTCAAATGTTTCATGGTTTACGTTACAAGGTATATAGGGATGACAAATCGAGTGAAATATATCGGAAGATCTACTTGGAAAATCTTATCGAAGTAAGTAGGAAGGTGAATTGAAACTTTACTAATATCATTTTGGAAGAAATACATCGATATACTCGACATATCGGAAGATCTACTTGGAAAAACGTTGAAGTAAGTATTTGACCTGGTTTAAAAAGTTACTGGTATGAAATATCGAAATTATCATACGTAGTTGTAAAAGTGCGAAAATGTCATGGTTGAGCACTAGGTTAGTAGCTAAGGGTTTTTGGGGTGGCAAATTTGGGGATAAACTACCCTCAGGGGTCCTAACAACATGATATAAAAAATCATAGATACCTACCCTCGCCTCAGCAATGTTTCAATAATTTATAAATTGCTTCAGCTCGTATAAGTATTAGATAGTTTTAATCTGGACACGCTTCCATCACTTTTGGCTCAAGTCAAATAATTGAGACTTGAGCGCCACTGTAGTGTAAACCATCATGTTTGAGCTGAAGTCAGTAATCTGAAATCAACCCATCACGTAAGTGCCTACAAAATTTGGAATAAAATTACTTGATGTTTTTACAGGTACAGGCGTCCCTTCTCATCGATCCATTTTAATAGTGAATTTTTACTTAATGGAAACAAGTCGCGATATATCGGTAAATATATCGATATTGACCGATAATATCGGTTCTCTTTATCGATGTAAATATATCGATATATCAAACGTAATGTATCGATATATTGTATATATCGATATATCGTTGCCATCATCCGTAAACCTGTTTCTTACTTGCCTACCCCGATATATTCCCACGTCACAAATGAAAATGTCGTTTCTGGATTTTACGTTGAAAATTCAGGGGTGTAGATGAAGATTTCTGGAATTCAAGGCTCCTATTGTGGTATTAGGGAATTTCCGAGTTCATTTTGTATTCTTCTCCTTCGTAGTGGAATAAAATCTATTTGTATTACGCGGGTACAAGTGTTACGTTTTATTTCACAGCGAAAACGTCACCTATTTCAACTTCAACTTTATATTCGATCATGAGACACGAGTCCCTACATGAATCGGATAGGGATGAAGGCGATGGAATGAATTTTACTTGTAAACAACCTATTTTTATCAAATTTATCTTCAGTTTGATTTAGTCTAAACACCAATTTAATTTTCTCTTGTTCTTCGTTTATTTTTGAAATAACCGTTAATATTCGCTGTTGAAGTCACAATAATACCGTGTCACAATAGTACCTAGGATAGGGATGAAGGCGATGGAATGAATTTTACTTGTAAACAACCTATTTTTTATTAAATTCATCTTCAGTTTGATGTAGTCTAAACACCAATTTAATTTTCTCTCGTTCTCCGTTTATTTTTGAAATAACCGTTGATATTCGCTGTTGAAGTCACAATAATACCCTGTCACAATAGTACCTAGGATAGGGATGAAGGCGATGGAATGAATTTTACTTGTAAACAACCTATTTTTTATTAAATTCATCTTCAGTTTGATGTAGTCTAAACACCAATTTAATTTTCTCTCGTTCTCCGTTTATTTTTTAAATAACCGTTAATATTCGCTGTTGAAGTCACAATAGTACCTATCCTGTCACAATAGTACCTAGGATAGGGATGAAGGCGATGGAATGAATTTTACTTGTAAACAACCTATTTTTTTATTGCATTTATCTTCAGTTTGATGTAGTCTAAACACCAATTAAATTTTCTCTTTCTCCATTTATTTTTGAAATAACCGTTAATATTCGCTGTTGAAGTCACAATAATACCTAGTCTCACTGGGGGTGTCTTTTCTGGAGTATATCAGTGCCTTGATTCACGATTGTCATGATAGTAATAAAAATACGAATTAGCAGGCAGGTCTGGTCACCTATACATTCAAATTCAATGGAAATGGGGACAGACCACTCTCTTAGCCTAGGGTGGGAGGAAGAAAGGGTACCAGTATGTTGGCCACCACTGCCACCAGCTTTCAGAGCCTTTTCATCGGACTAAATTCACTAACCCTCTAGCGACAACCAACTGCTGGTTCCAAGTCAACTTAAAAACTGTCTAATACTCCCTCATTACCTTTGCTAGGGTTGTGTAGGTCGTCCAGGTATTTTCCTGGAACGGTTCCAAAGGTTACAGTGACAATGATGTAACCGTTCCAATTTACCGGTGCTGCTTACTTAAAGTGGTCAAATCCCACTCTCAAGATCTCAACTTGTAATACAAGAGGAAAGAATTCAAGCCTGTGTTGGGAAAGAGACAATCATTTAAATAATAATAATAATTCGACATTTCTAGGAAAGAATAATTTGTTACAGTTAAAGAACTGAAGTATTTTATTAAGCTTTCTTTCAGGTATGTGAGGTTCCCTCCTCAGATAAAATCATCCCAGCTTTTGAAAAGAGCTGCTCGCACGGGACTTAAGTGACAACTACGCAGAGCCTCAGGAGTGCCTCAGGCACTTTGAAAGTATCGAGAAAATGTGGCGGTTTCGACGGTTTCAAGACGTTTTCATCGGTATGCGCATGCGCGCATCTGTTATCAGTGAGCCTCTAAAATGGTGGACACATTCGGACCACCGTTTTTGTTCTTACTCTTGTTGTCAGTAGGAAACTGTCACGTTTTCAGCTTATTATTCAGTTTTTGAGCGTGTATTCGGTTTTCTGTCGTTTCTCAGAGTCGACCGGGAAGACTGGGGTTATCCTCCAAAATTACTTTTTGTGCGAAATGCGAAAACATGGAACTAATTATATCTTATCGTCAAGCAGATTTCCTCGCGTACGATAATTTGTCGGGAATATCTCCCCTCGAAAGTGACACGATTTCCCTCCTACTGCAGCTTGAAATTCATGCATTTTCGAAATAGAAATTTCTTGGCACTACACGAACATCAGATTTCTCACGGCTCCAATTTCCGTGTCAAGGTTTCTCCATGGAAGGTTGACTGGAACGTTGTTATAGTTCAATGATCCGCCACCTACGGAGCGCCACACGGATGCAAAATTTCTGTGATGAACCTATAGGGCACGGTTATTTTTTCAGTTACGTGCTTTATGGATATTTCACGCTGTAAAATATCCACGCATGCTCATCACTCCAGCGAGCTGTATCTGTTAGAGAACTGGACCTGTAAGGGCTGAGTTTTTCTCACTGCTTGGATCCGTTACAAGTTGATTCTCGGTTCCACAGTCCCGGAACGGCTGTGCCGACTCACCTCTTCCTCCAGCCCTTCTTGGCAGTATGACAGATTCTTTTAAACGAAGAGCTATCAGGAATAACGAGTTCGTCAGATCCATCTTAACCAAAAGGAACTCAGAACTAAATTCCCTCTAAATTCAGCACCGTTAATAGATTTCCAAAAAGCTAACATAATCGTAAGTTACTTTCCTATTGATTCTGTCTTGATTATATACGCTGTATATAATTACCTAATTCATGTAGTAATTGTTGAAGTTTTTGATGTAAAAATAGGTGAAAATCGGCTGTAATATCTTTCAGAAAATTCTCTCATTCACTCGTGGTACCCGAATCTTACGTATTATAATAACTTTATATTCTTCAAGTGAAAAGTGGCTGGTGGGAAACTTGGCCAGTGGTTCTTAATCACTTACAGTTACCAGCAAAAGGATTGTAAATTTCGTTGAGGTTGTTGATTTGAGTTGGTTGAGGTTGTAAATTTGCTGAGGTTGAAGTTCGAAGTGTGACTCGACTAAGCGTACATTTAATTTAGAATCTGTTCAAAATACAGATCGCGTTTTGCGCAAATACAATAATTTATCTTCCCCAGTCGATACATTTTTCCAAATGATTTTACCGACTTCGAAACTCGCCTGGAGGACAAATACATCATTTCCACTTTTCCTCATTGTTAAGACATCTGTACAGCATTTTTGTGATGGAAACAACTCTCGTAAATACACGAAACTTCAAGTAAATTCCCAATTTCCATACTGTTTGATACCTCGGGATTATGAACAAATGAACTAGCACTATTTTCAGATTTCACAACGAAATATATTGAACTACAGAGGATGAAATACGATAAAGTTTTATAACGATCTAATCGGTGTAGGAGCACAAGGCAACATGGCGGGCGGGCGTCATCGGTAGGGTTACCCCAATGATCAGAATGGCAGCGGCTGCATAGAACTATTCTGCTCATTGAAGGACCTAATTATTCATTTCTTATTATTATTCTCCTGTTCTAGTTCTGGCTCATTATTGCTAAATAGGACCACCTAACGGTTGCATGATCAGAAGTAATCTTTGAACTGATTCGCCAAGCGGCAGAACTAGGAACTAACTTGAGGGTTGGTAGCACTGCTTTTTGGTCTCCCGCCTCAAATAGGCGGGAAGTCCAAACACATACAAATATTCGTTGTTATAAGCTTGAAACATGCAGCAACAGCAGCAACTTCAGCTGCAGCTTGTGCAGCTCAACTTCAGTTTAAGAGTGCCTCGAAAACTTTTTTCGTTAAAACAGAAGTTCAGTCGTTGAGTGAGATTTAATTTGAACCGGTCTTGTAAGGTTTTACCTCACACTAAGGACCAGTTTCACCAGCGTGGATGAACTTGAGGACCAGGAATCTGAACATTTCACGAAAAGGTTTTCATTAACAGATGATGTGTTTTCAATATGGCGATAGTTTACTAGTCATATTTACATCGGTGGATTCACAGACGATGCGTTTTCAATATGGCGATAGCTAACTACGTTTTTGTTTTTGGGAACGGAAGTATGACGACTACCTTTGCAACCGTTTTTAAACATTCAAAGCGAAAGAATACGTTGCTTTCTTCCGTACTTATTGTTGAAAACCCGCTGATGTGGGGGGCATTATCCTTATGCATGTCTCCAATTTTGAGGAAGCTGAAGGCTTTTGGGAAAGTCGAGGCGCTCGCCTGCAGCAATTCCTACTTCACGCAAAGCAACATTATCTAGATTTCGAGTTATTTTCAAATACTATCTAACTTTCTCCTACCCGTGGGTCTATTGGATTAGTCGTATAATAAACTCCACTGCTACGATACAATTTTCGAAGTTAAGACTTGTGAGATTACCTTCAAGTTTCTCGTTCAGAAGTAATTCCAAATTGAACATGGCCCTAATCTCACCTGGCTGGACTTGATGGGTAGTACTCCTTAGCATAATGCTGGTTAAAGATGAAAGTGAGATTGGAGTAAAGTAGGCAAATCATTATTCCATACAAGATTCGTAAGTATATAATCAACAGGCAAGTCTTATTCATTGTATTGTGATTTGAGAACACTTTCCCACACATAGCTCATTCCAGGTCGTTCTCCTAGTCTTTGATATTGGCAAATCGTATGAAGGCATATTACTCCATATGGTACTAGTCGATAAGGGTCATCACCTGCAACTCTTTCTACATACTCTTGGCTACCTCTATTTGAAAAAAAACCATGTCGGTTAGCCTGATTTCCTTCCAGCCGGATCTCTTGAGTAAAAGACACTAGAGCAGGAATACCCCAATCAAGTGGACGGATTATCATCGAAGCATTCAGAGCCATGGGGGTAGCATTCACCTTAGTTTGGGGTAGATATAGGAGACATACCATAAAATTGTCTTGTTACGCAATCTTAACATTATCCATATGACCCAGTCCAAGGTACTTCGATCATTGTTGAATCTGCTACACCTCAACTGGGGTGATACCAATTGACATACTGGCAGATGAACGCAGAAGAATCTACCTTAGATAAAGGGAACAGAGGCAGAATATTGTCAAGAAATAGAAAAGACAAGTAACGGTCCAGAATGGAAGAACATGGTGGAGATCCGAGAGCCAGGGACGATGTACAGCGACACTGATGAGTGATATCAAGGTATCGATGATGACTCGATGGCTCGATTCCTAACTGCCCACCTGTACTTTAGAGCCTTCTCTATCTCTTTGTTGAGGTTAAGGTTCAAACTGTGACTCAGATAAGCCTAGCTGAAATGTGAAAATCCTTCCAAAGTACAAGGAGAGTCCTTGTCCCCCTTTTTTCCTTCTAAAGTGTTGAATAAAGTGTTTTTTCTCTCTATTTGTCTTGATAAACATATGAGGCCTCTTATTAAAAGGTTTTTGAGAGGTAATTCCTAATATCCAGTGAAACACTACACTCAAAATACCTTTCATTACAGTATGTTGTGTCTTCTCAGTACTATATTACCAAGAATCTGTGGTATAATTTGTTACTTATCATGAATCTCCATGGTACATATTGAGAAAGTTCCAAATGAATTCATGAGTAAATTTATTTCATATTTCAATAAGATTTTAATCTAAATCCTTGTTCCCCCCATTCTTTTTCCGTTCTTCTGCTTCGTTTTGTTTACTTTTGACATTATTAATTCACTATTGACATTGTCCTTATGCCATCATTTTGATCTACAAAGCATAATCATACAGTACTGTAAGCTTTGATTTTAACCTAAACTGCCTCCTGGTGGCAAGATACGTGAGAAACGTGTCTGAAGGACGGGATAAGGTGACCGAGCTCTGCGGGGAACAATACAATATCGAACCACACAAGTTGATTTTTGACACAATTAATTTTTGAATTGCAATTTAAATCTAGTACCTACTACCTTTGAATTATACTAGATTTACATTTACCTATTTGTTTTGATTATTTACCGGATTGCAATTTTTATCATGATTATTTCATAAGTAACACTTTGGGACAGCTGTGAAATTACTTTAATGTTTTTGTTGACACTATTGACACCATGGTCTAATGAGGGTTAAATAATTAAGATCCTCAAAATGCATAAGGAGAAAGTTCCAAATGAATTCATGAGTACATCTCTTTCACATTTCAATACGATTTTGATGTTAATATTTGTTCTCCCACTCTTCTGTTCTTGTTTTATTTTATTTCTTAGTGTTCACTTTCGACATCATCCATATTGACATTGTCTCATCATTTCTTATCTACGAATCATAATCTTATAGCACTAGCAGGCAGTGGTTATTGTGCAGCGTTTCATCTTCAATTTTAATTTCACAGGAGAAATCGAAAACAACAGAATGACATCTAAAGATTTCAGATGGTTGTAAACAGGATAAAATGTTTCGTTGTTATTCTTAAAAATAACCCTTATTCTCTATTTTGGTGGTTTTGACATTCAGAGGTTGTACTGTAGAATCACAACTGTTTGTCAGGATTGGACCTCAGTAAAAGTAAGGGACTCATCAATTTAGGTAGCACGTTCTAAACATGCTGCGTGTCCCAGAACCAATCAACTTCTGGGATCATTCCACAACGTCATTGACTACTTTTCCCTCGTTCTAAATCCCACTTTTTCCACGTTGATTTTTTGCTTCCGAGTCTACCAAGGTAGCGGAAGCGTTGTTTTCACTTGCCAAGGTTTAATAAAAAGTCCTCCAAAATCTGAATTTCCACCTGCGTTTCAGGTTTTGGACTACCCTGAACAATTTTAGTTTCTTGTCTGTCATGAAATCCTTGTAACGACAAGATCCTTGGACTCTTGGTCAGTTTTTCATGTATCTTTCAGGGGTTTGAGTGTAGATGGTCCACTATGAAAATCATCGCTCTCGGATCGCTAATAGCCTCTGCGCATGCGCTTGAAACATTCCCTCAAGAAATCAACTTGAAATCCTTGATAAGCTTATTAATTTCCATAGTTTTCATTCGATTTCGATTGAATTTTCAAGGGTTGAGTCGTCGAGACTCTACTGGTTCCCTACGGATGTCATTTTCACGTAATTATCAAATCTGGAGGGTGGTGGTAAGTACTTGGAGATTGCAGTTGGAGATTATCTACATCAGATCATTTTTTCATTTATTTTTTTGCGGCACTTAAATGGTCATAACTTTGCACTTTTCCATGCAAATTCAAAACTGGTTTCAGTCGGAAAGAGTTGAATTTCCCTTAAGGGTACTAAGAGATTTTTTCGAGTAAAAATTCGATTTTTTAAAAATAATTTTTTATTAATGTGCATATAATAATCACGGACCAATTTTTAAAAAAAATCATGAAAAAATTTGAACGAGAAGTGGGTCAAATAAATACGCAAACCGACCTGTGTCAGGGTTTGCGCTAGTAGAGTCCGGCGCCATACGCTGGATTCGTTGCGATCGCGGCATTTTCAAGACGATTCAGTACAGCACAAAACGAACGGATTTCACAGCACAAAACGAGACATAAACATAGAAAAAGACGAGTAAACAACGAAACAAGAGATTTAGCTTCTTTTTCTTCTTTGTTTTCATCAAAGCGAATCACCTTGAAGCAAGTTGGGAGCGTTAGGAAACCATGATGACGTCATGAGATGAACATTGCTTACTTTCAGAAAATCGTGTTTCCTGAAAACCACGTTTTCTAGCACTCGTGTTCCATTTTGTTGAGTTATACTGGACTTATCTCCTTGTTCGTTTTTTTTACTTGTACGTCAGTATCTAATACACCAACTGTGCATAGGGATTGGCGTATTTTTCCCGACAACAAGATAAAAATGTGGTCCGTTTTGGCGGGTTAGAGCCCGCCCTGATTTTGATGGTTTTTTTTCAAAAATCCGCCTTTCTCTCCTCAAGCGTTGTACGAAATTATCCTTTGCGCCAGTTATACAGCATAAGATGCTCGACAATATTTGAAAAAAATCAAGGTGATCGGTTGATTACAACCCGAGAAAACTGTACATACGTTTTACGGGAAATTGTATTGTCAGGGAAAATTTCCTTGTACCGTTAAGGCTAAGTGTTCCGGTTTTAGTTTCCAAATCCGCCGCCAAGTAGCGTCTTGAAATGATCAAATTTTGAATGACCATTTTCTCATGACTGGAAACTTGGATTTGAAATCTGCGAAGGCAGTTCTGTAGGTTTTGATAGATAATTTTTGTTAAATAATGTTTGGCAATTTTTTTCATTAATGGAGTGCCTAATTAACTAAAATCTCAAAATTATCAGGGGTTTAGGCAAAATTCCAAATTCGGAAAAACCCGCAAATATGTCATTTAAGAAGGGTCATAGAATAGCATAGAGCATTCGAAATTTAGTTACAGCCTCATCGGCCGTGAGGAAGGCCGGAATGTCGACCTTGGAAGGTGTCAACAGAAGGTGAAATAGTACCCCCTGTCACCACCTGAAGGTGTAATTAAATTTTAAATTCTGATGAGCAGATTGTCGTTGTCATTCCTCGAGTGGAAATTTTGATTTTGGAGATCGTTTTTTTTCATCCTTGTAAAGTAAAAACAAACCTTTCCTCGGAAGTAATAGTAGTAGTGACCATGGCAAAGCTGCTGATCTTGAAGACGAGTGATCCATACAGGAAAATAATAAACCCTTGTGAAATAATTTGCAGCGTTTTTACATGAGTGTTGACGTTTGAAAATAATTGTGCTTAAATAATGAGAAATGTATTTGAATAATTCCCATATTGGAAATATGTTCTTACTTGTACAAATCGATGAAATCAGTCTGTCCTGTGGTACCCACGATTTGGATTCTGAAAGATCCGACTTCTCCTCCATGTTCTTTGCTTTCCTTAGACGTGGACATCTTCACGGTTATTCTGTAGAGAGATTCTGCAATGGAATTTATTCGTTACGTTAATGAACAATAAAATAAAGAAGGACTTGTACGTGCGTTTCCACACAGTTTTTTTTTTTTTAAGATGCTACTTCAATTTCCTTCGCTGGGCTTACAGATGAATGATGAACTGATCAAATGCGAAGTTTTCGCGAATAAATGAAGGATTAAAGCTATTATGGAGGTAGGTACGTGGTGGACTACGATAGTTGTTGCTGAAATAATAGTTCATCTAGCAGATTATTTAGCTCTCCAGGGTCTTGGAGAAGGGTACCACGAACTAGCAATCTAGTAGGAAACACATGCACCGACAAGCCATAGAGCTAAGTTTCAGACAAGAAGAGATCCAAGTGTAATCGAATCATTGTCCTTATCCCTATATATCGACCTGGCCGCGAGGTAACCGCATCCTTAATACCAGGTGCTCATTGCTGACACATTGTTGAGAGCAACTTTGGTGTTACAATTGTCCGTAGAGGAAAACAACCGCCCGGGCATTTGTGATATTCTTGCAGCTCTCTTCTAGAAACCCAATGATCTGAAGGCCCGACTGCCAAAGGCATCAATATGGGCAGAGAAACTTTGGCGATTGGAGGATACTGCCCACTTCCGGGCAAATGCCGCCTCATAAATCAGGTAGGCGTGCTGAACAGCTCGAACGATGGCATCCTCCAGTGCTTCCGGGCTCAAACCAGTGCTCTTAGTGTAATGACGCCTCATCTTTTCATCTTTTCTCCCGCTTTGCACCTTTCGTGAACTTACTATTCGCTGTTTTTGGTTTATTATTTTCTTTTCGTAATGGCTTCCAGCAGATGATCAAAGGATGAGATAGTCATCCTGTAGTACACATAAAACTTGTCACTATACTTCCGGATTTCTTTATAAAACGCAGGAAATGTATCCTGGCCACGATTGCATGGGTGTATGGCATACCGACGGCGATGTGGAGGCTCTGACATCAATCGTCCATTTTCCGCAGCACAAGCCACAGCCACGCGGATGAAATGAGCTAGCTCCATCTTTGAATTCAGTTCAATGAAAAGACAGTTCAGTTTCAGTTCACTGGAAAGAAGAGACGCATCTTGCGATTCCCTCACCCACCAACTACAACCCAATCGCGGTTTTCTGCTCAATATGTCATGTAGCTCCAAACGCGGTTTTGTGGCTGCAGAGAACCGAAAACCGCTGCCGCTTAATGTGTTATTACACTTACAGCTCTAGTGCTAAGCGCCGTTGACCACTGGGGTGTGGCATAATTCGTACATCCATTCTCTGAGTCATTGACGATGCCAATGATTATTGACCCAGCGATTAAGGCGCCAAGTGTTTTCTAGTTCTATCCCAGTCTAATAGGGGCTGAGCTACTTCCCCTAAAATGTACTCCATGGTCTCCTTTCAGACAGGAAGAAGTGAGCCTTTTCCGTGAATTTTTGATTCTACATAAAATTAATGGGCCTTTTCCGTGATATATGGCTCTACATTAAATTGATGACAGATTTTGGACGTTGGTTGACACTCGATCCTTGTGGACCTGGAAATGAGCGAGTCTTAACAGGACTGGAGTTGGGAGCAGTCCTCGGGGCACTCAAATTATTTTGAGGTCGTTTTCATACGCTAAGTAGGGGAAAGGCACCAGTTATTGGACACTAAAAGTGAAACTGACTTTCGATGCTCCTGAAAAATCGCCATTTAGCTATCCAGAACTGCTAAAATTTCTTGTGCTCTTCAGGAACTTCGTTGTTGATTAAGGTATCGAATTTTCAAAATGATAACAAATTTATTTTTATATGAATGATTTTTGACTGAAAAACAAGTTTACCCCAATTATTGGACACTGTGTACCAGCTATTGGACGTTTGAGAACCAGTTATTGGGCACATTCATAAACCTTTTTTTTCTCTAGTTTTTGATCTTGAATAGGTAATTGTTTTGTAAAGAAGTTCTAAACGATTAAATTGTAAACATTCATAATAATAATAAAGTTCATAACTAATTATTAGGTATGTCGTTAAATAATTGTATTTTCTATCAACACTATTCAATGTTTTATTCTTGTACTTTTGAAATTATGAAATTCAAACAATGAAAGACGAACTTATTGCGATCAGCTTGACCACCTAACTAACAAAAATGAAGCTTAATAATTTTGATCTTCTCAAGTAGGTAAGTACCTTTCGTACTTTGAAAGACGAATACAATACAATGAAAGACGAACTTATTGCGATCAGCTTGACCACCTAACTAACAAAAATGAAGCTTAATAATTTTGATCTTCTCAAGTAGGTATACTTTTTGTACTTAGAAACTCGGACAATAAACTGGAAGACATGAACTAGAAATTAGGAGGTCCCTACTTAACAATTTTGCTGCATAGCCAAAGTAGGGACAACATTTTTTCTAGATTATTCCTTGATGAAAGATTTGTGGTGATCAGAGAATCAATTCCTTTTTCGTACAATTGAAGAAAATAGGGAAGTACTTTCATGAGATCTTAGAGGTGGTATCCTGCATAGTGAAATTAGCATGTCAGATGAATCTTCTCTGCCCTAATGCTGTATTCTTTGACAATTTAAGGCAATCAACATCAGCCTTGGCACTATTCAGTGTGGTCTTGATTTTTTCCACAGGCTCAGTCGAAACATGTACTCGTCAAGAGAACTGAATTTTGAGTAAATTCATTGCACAAGTGCGACTTTCTTATTGTTTTTGATAAATTCTTCAAACCATATCGTTTTTTTTTTCTTGGTGAAATTGGAGCTTTATTCGTTCGGTTCGTTATTACAGCCCTTTAGTGCCGAATTTACCAACTTCTTACGGAGATGAACCTTCAGTTGAGTTTGTCTTCTCAATTTCTCTCAGTTGAGTTTGTCTTGAATCGTTTTTCAACCAATGTAATTCACATTCACCTGGCACTACGCACTAGTTCCCAATTTAATTTCTTAAACTGATAACAAGTGATGTTGAATTTTCCAATCCTAAGTGACATTTTCAATAGAAAATCGTACGTGACACACGATTTTCCCGATTAGAATTCTCTAAATCAACTTTTAATATGAGGGAAGTTGATGTAATCCTGCTCCCTATGAACAACCAGAAGGAATCACTCACGAAACTAACCTACCCATGTGATGCGACAGAGTAGGGGTTTATTTTAAAAGAATGAAACCAATTAACTCATGTCTTGTTTATAATTGAAAGAAAAGGAAGACCCTACCTACCTAGGAGCTCCTTTATGGTAGTTTATAGAATAAAATGGAAATTTTTAACAATCGTTCGGTGGTTACTTAATAGTTATAAATTGTCTGACCGGGATGAAGGTGTTGCAGGAAGAAGAAGATTGCCGCATCTATCTTTCGATCCGCAGGGCAGCAAACTCACCGGAAATTTGCTTGATGTGTGTGGGCAAAAGCAGTATCATCTATCTGTTTAACGGAAGGTGGTTTTTCGTCATCAATAGGAAGTTGAGGGAGTGCGTGCCAGGTGGGAAGCAGGTATGTCTCGATTGAGTGTGTGATTATTGAATTACCGGAAGTGTCAGCTAGGAAAGAGCCTAGGGGTGGGCTGTTCGGATATTGTTCAAGCATGAAACTATTTATGTTTTTGATCATTGCTGTGAGCTGGGTTACATTAATTTCGGGATTACCAAGAAGGTAGTGGTAACCATTGATTTCTGAGGCAGCGTTAACATTGGTATTAGTCGTGTGATATGAACTTATCACGGATGACCTTGAAGGGTAAGAGACGATGTGGGGAAGGGGGTAGGACCTTCCTTCTTCTCCCCGTAGCCCTCGTAGATCCAACACGTCGACTCTCTCTCTCTTTTTGACTTTCCCTCACACCGTCTCACCCTAGCCCCGGTAAGCAAATATTATTTCAATTATATCCTCCTTCTCCCGTGAATGGTGTATTGATATTATTTCTACCCTACCTTCAGTATTCCCACGTCATATGGTAGCAGAGCGTGGTTGATGTCTATTTGTGATGTCACTTTGAAGCATCTGGGCATAGAACAGCGTTAGAGCATAACCTGTGAGTGAGAGGGTGCTCACATATGGGAATCCCTTGATATCGAGGTCGGGATACAATTTTGTGACATTGTATTCAGCGTAACTCGTGAAGAAACGAGCGTCAGATTGAACATCGATCGTGTGTGATAGACCATTGTCTATTTCGATAGAATGTTGGATGGAAAGACGACTATAGAAGTTGCTTGTCTTTACGTTCGGACGTGGTTCGGTTATTTGGGTCGTGGGGTTCGATTGAAGCAGAAGTGCTTTCAACGTAGATGTTAAGTCGTTTTGAGCTTGACTTTTAGAGTCGATTTTTGAAATAGCGGAGGGGGGAGGGACGACTATTTCAGCTTGTGGCTGGGAAGACTGGACGATCGAGATAGGAGCGTCAGTGGACTGGGAGGAAGCCTCAGCTTTAAACGTGTTTTCATTTGTAGGATGAGACATCGTTAAGCGAGAAAAAAAGCGGGACGAAGTGGCTGGTTAAGCGCAGGGTGAGAGTCGGTTGGAGCCGGTCGGAGCAAAAATTTCTTTTAGCAGAAAGCGCCATGATTCGAGATAACGTAGGGCGTTGAACTGAAGAGCGGGATACTACAGGATTGATGAAAGCTTCAAGTGCTAGCTTGAACCAATTGTGGTGTTCGAAAGCTTTGCCTTGATCGAGGTAGGGGCCTCCAAATAGGTGGCCAATCGTTAAGTCTTTTTCATTTACAGTGTGACGGAGTACCCGTTACTCTGTCACCTGATTCGTGATTCGATGGATCGATTCTTTCGCTCTATCGAATCACTACTCAGGGATAGCCCTCCAGTCTAATTCCAGACACCGATCTGTAAGTACAATACTTTCATACTAGATCACTTCCCTTACCCTCGTGGTTCAAATCCGAAGATCTAATAGGTAAACTCTATTGATACTTCTTCCCCCCTCACATATAGATACAAGCCTCATTGATTATAGGATAATATATCTATTTATCTTTCCTAATTCAATTTGTATCTTTCATTCATCATCCCTAGTCCTAGGTTGATCTCCAACAAGGAATAGGTATTCAAACGAAACGTATAGTTCTCTAGGGGTAGAATACAGCAACGATCAAATTATTCTCATTAATTAATCAGATTCTCCAGATCCCCTAGAACAATACTGTTTCAACAGTTATTAATTTAGTATTGTAAATTGTTAGAAGAACAGTATTTGGGTCTGAATTTGTGCGTGTTGTTGCTATAATTTGGGGTATTTTAACAAAAACAGTAATAGGTATTGAGAAGCCAAAATCATGGGAGAAGCTAAATGTTCCGAAGTTTGGAACAAATGCCAGGCGTGGGCGCTGTGTATCAGTAACGGGAGAAATGTGAAGTAGTACAGTTTGTACATCTGGTGGTACGTGGCAATTTTGGAGTAGGTGAAGAAATGAAGAAAAGGTATCGTCATTGCGGTATTTTTTTTTTTTTTTTTTTTATTAATTTTATTACAAATGCCTGCTCCCATTGCTGATTACAGGCAATTTACACATACTATTTTATGATATTTACAGCTTATACCTACTCGTATATCACAATAACTTTACAGGTTCAAGTAAATAAAGTATTAAATAAAGTTAATAAATAAATGATAAAACATTGAATAATATGCAATTTCTAAAATAAATCAAAATTAATTTCGTTTATGAAATCTGTAAATTCCTTCATAATATGAAGGAATATATATATTATATTATATTTATATTATATTATATATTATAAATATATTATATTTAGTGACTAACACAGGAAAGTCCACTGGCCAACCAGAACCGCCCAGCACTGATCTCCTGATTAAGCGTGACCGCTGCGGCTCAAACAAAATACAGTTGAAGATTAAATGTTCCCATGTCTGTGGGACCCCCTCGCTGCAGGGACAGGTGTCGTCGGCCACGATTCCTATTCTTCTGAGGTAGGCCCTATTCTTGCCATGCGCCGACAGTGCTTGTGTTAGCTTATAGTTCACCTTGAGTTGTGCTTTCAATCTGGCATAAACTGCGGTATGGATATACTCATTGCGGTATGGATGTGAACATGGTGAAGGTGAAGCCTTAGTGTATAGGTCACAGAGTAAGTAATGTCCAATGGACAAAGCGAGCTTGTAAGCAAGGATTGTTGGCAGTGAAGTGTAAGGATGTTCTTTAATATCATAACTAGGATACTCTTTTGCGGTATTGTACATATAGTACTGAGTCATGTATCTCATGTCTGGTTGGGCGTCAATTTCGAAAGGTTGTCCGTTATCGGATTCTAGTCTGGAGACAATATTTTGTCTAGGAAAGAAAGTTCCTTGGATGGAAGGGGTTGGTGCTTCCGGGATAGTTAGAACGGTTGTGAAGCGTTTTGCTATATCTTCAAGGATTGGTGGAGACTTTATCTCAAATGCAATTGAGTGTGCAGGTGCAAACCGGGTGGTCTCTATCAGTTGGAACTGATTCCGGGAGGATGGTGCTATTCGCTTTTTTTTCCTTTTTTTTTCAAGTTCAATCACAATCACTTCATTACCTACCGATTTTGTTTTGTTGGGCGTCAACACAATGTGTCATTGATGTTTTTTGCTATTGTTCAGTACAGCCAACATACCGGATAAGTTCACGAAAAAGTCCAGATTATTCAGTTGAATCAGAGCCGAAAAAGAGATGAGAACTGCAGTTCCTATGCCAAGTATCTCACGGTGTAGCAAACGAATGTTTGATGTTCTGTCGATGTTTCAATGACAGCGGAAGGATTAGTACACTTTTGATGAATAATCGATCACCAATGATCACCAGTAATCACTGTTTCGATAGTTGATATTTGTTTGTGTTGATAATACTCACTGCAAAATGGCTGTTGACTGTTCGTGATTGTGTAAAGCTTCACCAAACTCCTGTCCGGATTCGGATGGAATTGTCCCACCTCGGCTCCCGCTTCTATGGCCGTTCGTACGGAGTGGAATCCAAGTTTGGAGCACTGCTTGCCATCAGGGTTCTGCAAACAAATTATTTAAATAATTGAATTTGAATAGGTCCCGTACGTAATGCCCATTGAATTTTGTTGTGAAGTTTCGAAAAAAGAAAGTGTTGCAATGGCTTCGAAATGTTGAGAATTGTCTTCACTGAAACATGTTTTGGAAAAATAAAGTGTTTGAAAAATGGGGCTTTCATTGATTTAAAGCGGAGATTTTAATCGTATTGGTATCAGCGCTTAATTTCTGATTGAAGTAAAACTCTTGAAAATTGAACTTCTTCAGCATTGAAACCCTGATATTCGAGGAATTTTAAGATTCTCTGAAAACAAAAACGTGAATCCCCCGCTCCATCAATAAGGAACAATAACAAAAACTCCGAAGCCAGTCAAAAATAGCGCGTTCTCACTGGGTTGGAAAACGCCGGCCAAAGCTGCCTCTCACATCCCTGACTAGGTAACTGAGTACCTAAGATTTCCTAATGGTGGGGGGGGGGGAGATGTGGTCGGTGACTTCCTGCTATCCTCCTGTCTCTTATGAGTGCCCTGTTGTGCTGATAGTTATCAAGTTGAAAGTTTTGAAAGAACCTTTTTATTTCAAATCAACTGTTCACGCAACTGAAGAAATATGGCCCGTACAAAACAGACAGCTCGTAAGAGTACCGGGGGGAAGGCGCCGAGGAAGCAATTGGCCACCAAGGCTGCGAGGAAAAGCGCTCCGTCCACCGGAGGTGTCAAGAAACCTCACAGATACAGGCCCGGTACCGTCGCTCTTCGAGAGATCAGGAGATACCAGAAATTGACTGAGATGCTGATCCGTAAACTGCCCTTCCAGCGTCTAGTGAGAGAAATCGCACAAGATTTCAAGACTGATCTCCGTTTCTAGAGTGCAGCCATCGGCGCTCTTCAGGAAGCCTCCGAAGCATACTTGGTCGGTCTGTTCGAGGACACTAACTTTTGCGTAAGAGTACCGCGGGGAAGGCACAGAGGAAGCAATTGGCCACCAAGGCTGCGAGGAAGAGTGCTCTGTCCACCGGAGGTGTGAAGAAACCTCACAGATACAGGCCCGGTACCGTCGCTCTTCGAGAGATCAGGAGATACCAGAAATCGACTGAGTTGCTGATCCATAAACTGCCCTTCCAGCGTCTGGTGAGAAAAATCGCACAAGATTTCAAGACCGATCTCCGTTTCTAGAGTGCAGCCTTCGGCGCTCTTCAGGAAGCCTCCGAAGCATACTTGGTCGGCCTGTTCGAGGACACTAACTTGTGCGAAGCGACGCCAAAAAAAATTTCTAGAAATATAATGGGAAATGAATGGCAGCCCGTCCACTAGGTCGACGGCGCGGCGCGGGTCGAAAATTTTTCGCAATCTGCCACTCTCTAGACTTCTGGAGCGCGGCGTCGCGCCGCGCTGTCGATCTAGTGGACGGAGGGCGAAGCGAAAAATTGTCGACCTCGGTCATTTTCGTATGTGTTCTGCTTTTGTATACGAGGCTTAATCAATGTGTGAAGCTCGAAAAACTTCCCCCTCGACATTCTAAAATACTTTATAAACTTTTGCTCGTCTCTTAGCAAATCTTGGAACAGGTGATTGTGCTCCCCCAGGTCCATCCTCTTTATTGGATGGACCCAAAATCTTCTCCTTTTACCAACGATTTGGTCCTCTTCTTCTGCTTCCAAAGCTGCAACTAAAATGAACATTTCTTCGTGGTCCGATGAAAACATAATACCTATGCCCGACATTTTCCTGAGAAGGCACCTTCACCCGACGTGGCGAAACGGCGGGTCGAAAAATGTTATCCGCTCCAGTGGACGGAGCTCAAGATTTTCGCGTCGCGCCGCGCCGCGCTGTCGACCTAGTGGACGGCCAGCTTAAGAGTACCGGGGGGAAGGCACCGTGGAAGCAATTGGTCACCAAGGCTGCGAGGAAGAGCGCTCTGTCCACCGGAGGTGTCAAGAAACCTCGCAGATACAGGCCTGGTACCGTCGCTCTTCGAGAGATCAGGAGATACCAGAAATCGACTGAGTTGCTGATCCGTAAACTGCCCTTCCAGCGTCTAGTGAGAGAAATCGCATAAGATTTCAAGACCGATCTCCGTTTCTAGAGTGCAGCCTTCGGCGCTCTTCAGGAAGCCTCCGAAGCATACTTGGTCGGCCTGTTCGAGGACACGAACTTGTGCGTATGAGTACCGGGGGGAAGGCACCGAGGAAGCAATTGGCCACCAAGGCTGCGAGGAAGAGTGCTCCGTCCACCGGAGGTGTCAAGAAACCTCACAGATACAGGCCCGGTACCGTCGCTCTTCGAGAGATCAGGAGATACCAGAAATCGACTGAGTTGCTGATCCGTAAACTGCCCTTCCAGCGTCTGGTGAGAAAAATCGCACAAGATTTCGAGACCGATCTCCGTTTCTAGAGTGCAGCCATCGGCGCTCTTCAGGAAGCCTCCGAAGCATACTTGGTCGGTCTGTCCGAGGACACTAACTTGTGCGCTATCCACGCCAAGCGAGTCACCATTATGCCGAAGGACATCCAGCTGGCCAGGCGAATTCGTGGAGAAAGAGCTTAATCTCCTCCACCTCCTTCACCCCTTGAATTTTATCTGTTCGTTTTGTCTCTTTGTACGAGTTCAGATTCAAAATACCACTAAAAGAAAAATATAACTTAAAACAAAAAACTATCTTTAGTGTTAATTTCTTTTCAACTACAGATATAGAGAACAGATCAAGGTATTTCCGAACTTATTTGTGTTGTGTTCAACAAAGCGAGCTAATTTTGACATCAATATTCCTTAGTTCTGGGGGTCATTCCAAAATTTTCGACACACAAAACAATGCAACAAAAAATTGCAACGTTTTCATGCAATGTTTTTTTTTTTACCTTTTATGTCTTTACTATGGCACATAAATGAAAAATCGTCACGCGGGGAGCGTTATGAGGGGAGCGTTACGCGAGAATCAATGGAGAATGCTGAAGGCGCCTGAGTGGTCACTGATCAGCTGAGTGAGCTCCAAGGCCATTTTCTCTCCTGCTGAACGCAGGAAGCTGAAATTTGAGAGGCAAGGTCAATGGAAAATGCTGAAGGCGCCTGAGTGGTCTCTGATCAGCTGAGTGAGCTCCAAGGCCGTTTCCTCTCCTGTTGAACGCAGGAACCTGAAATTTGAGAGGGCAGGTTTAAATGAATGTTTACGTACATTACATCGCAACCATCAACGAGCACAATCAAATTTCCACAAACAAAAGTACAATACGGGGTTTTATATGAAGGGGAAAGGGGGCGCAAAGACAAAATGTGTTGCGTACTTGTACGAAAGCTGTATCCACCGTTTGTGTTTTGTTTAGGTTTACTTTTTATTACGGCTTTATATTTTTCAAGTTCTTCCTCCAAGCACGGTCCACATGCCACGTGCAAAAAAGCCTAGACTTGGGCCTGGGGAAAACACTCACCCATCCATTGTAGTAGGAGTCGGCCATATCAGACATGAATATATTTCCGTTTGTAAGCCGTTTCCAATCGCTTCAGCCATTACCTCAAAAAAGAGCTGCATGGCTTGGCCATCACTTCGGTTCGATATAAGGAAAGCTCCTGGGTATCCCTCATTCAAATCGTCCAAAAGAAGAATGGTGGTCAATTCAAAACCATAAGCGCTTAGCCCATGTGTGCCATCTATGGAGATACACTTCGACCCGAACCTTTTCATCATATCGATTTGATGTTCACTAGAAATCACCAGGAAAAAATCTTCTCGTTTGAGAACCTCATTATGGCTATCTTGGTGCTGACCTTTATAAAACCTTTTCTGATGCTTTTCACGTACAACCAATCGTTCCTAGGAAAAACTAACTTCCTCATTTTCCATCCCACAAAAATCGTTCACCACTCATTGGAAAGCTCTCAATTTATTAAACATGGTACATGATCCCTAATATGAATGTACCTGTACGGAAAGCTGAATTATGCGCATGTTTACTAACATATGATCGTGAGTAACAAAGAGATGTCAACAATGATCGTGAGAGGAAAATAGGTACGTCATCCAACAGATCCCTTGAAGCGTTACGGAGGCAGGTTCAAAAGAGAATGCTGATGGCGCCTGAGTGGTCACTAATCAGCTGAGTGAGCTCCAAGGCCATTTCCTCTCCTGTTGAACGCAGGAAGCTACATTCGATTCATTTAAATTGCCATCATAAGACATATCCATGTACAGATGTATCTGCATGCAGTGTAGATACTCGTCATTTTAACTTCAGAGTTACTGGCAGAAAGCCTCAACGCACAGCGCTCGGCTGAACACTTGCTTTTTTTCTTTGGCAATCACTTTTTCGAACATCTTGTCTCGTAAGTAACGATCCAATGCGTGGAAGCACTTGTCCATCCTTTTTTAAATTTGTCCTACTTTTAGAGTAGAGCTGCTGCAACATGAGTGGTCACCATATTGTTTTTATTTATTTAGGTAATTTTCCGTTTCCATTTGTTTTTCTTCCTCGTGGACGACTTCTTTCCAGCTCGTAAGATTTATTCCATTTATTCCATTTATTCCATTTGTAAACAGCGGTTTCCGAAGGAGTTAAAATACATTGCCAAAGTGGAATGTGAATTTAAATCACGACCCTAATCTGTAATGTGTTTTAAGCTTGGTGCACTTGATTGATGAATATTAGATAGATAGTATACCGTGGCATTGATAATTATAACCAGAGGTCCTTGGATATTAGGAGGGTTCTTATCTCTATTTTCATTTCATCTTCTTTTTCCTTAAGTTTAATAATTTAAGTTTTTGGTGATTATGAATGATCGCTGTTTGTAAGACTCCGAATTTTCTTTGTTTATTTTTTGTCCTCCAAAGTTGTATGATTTTATAATATAATATTGTACCTTCCTAAAAAAAACGGCGTCGGTGTAGGTTACCATCGAGCGCGGTTGGAAAACGCCGGCCAAAGCTGCCTCTCACCTCCCTGACTAGGTAACGGAGTACCTAAGATTTCCTAATTGAGGGGGGGGGGGGGAGATGTTGTGATCAGCGACCTCTTCGCATTTCTGTCCATTCACTTCTTCAGCTCATGTGGTAGGAGCTCCGAATCAGAATCGGAATGATATGAGATCGATCCCCGGTCGAGGGAAGTTAATTTTTGATGATTCAACAGTGTGTGTTTGTGAGGGGGGGGGGGATTCATCTAAAAATGGGAAATAAAAAATTTTCGTGTTCAAACAGTGTTTAATTCGAACTATGTTGGCACAATGATGAGTTGGAGCAATGGGGAATAATGTTATTATTTCAAAAAGGATACAGAATGATAAATAAAGTCATTTTATTTAGAAAATTCACTAAATGTTTTCATTTACAAAAAATTTTGAACAGTTTTTTATTGTTTCGATATTTCTTTACTTAGAAATGGGGACCTATCTTTGATGTTTCAAAATATTTGTGAAGAACGAGTTTCGAAATACTGTCCTCCTCTTCAAGGCAATCGCATTCTCCATCCTGCTCGCGGACCTGACTTCAATGAACCCTCATGAACTCCCAAAATCCTTGATATATTCGGATGAATCGTTCACTTCCATCACCTTGAACTTTTCAGCATTGCTGCTACTATTATATGCCGAGTAATTTCGTGGACGCTGTTAATGTGCTGGGTTTATCTTTGAGCCTCCTCGATAACTCAGAGAATGTGTGAAGATCATTTCAAAGTGCTGGCTGGGGTCTTTGGTGTGTTCGGACTTCTTGCTCTTGCAAATCCGATGATGCTATTTGCAAGGCTGGCTCCTGTTTCTAGGACATCATGGGGCTTCTTTTCTCGTCGTTCTTCCTAAACTTTCTCTTGATTACGGCAAAGTCTTGTCACATGGGAGGAAACTATGGTGCAAGTTGTATTATGAAGAGAAGCTGTAATTCACTCAGTTCTCCACTGAGTGCGGTTCCACTTCTTTAAAGTCCGGAATTACGCCCTTCTGATAGAAACAAGGATTCTTAGGAGCTATTTCTATGATTTTCGAGAACTCATTTACCAGCTCTTTTAATTGCAAACGGTGCGCCCAGGGTTGTAAAGCAGAAAAATAAAATTTCAAAAGTCTGAAATATAAGGGAAAACGGTGTTGTAAGAAAACAATTCAGCTGCTAAAAAGTTAAGGCGAGATTGCGGCTTGAATGATGTATCTCAAGACTGACGAGAGAGCAAATCTCCAACAGCGGCTAGGAATCGCAAGGAAAATTGACTCAACTCAAACAATCTGATTGTTTTTGGGATCGATCACCGCCTCCAACAACGTTATAGACAAAATCGCATAAAGACGTACTCTAGTCGGTTCTGAAGTTTATGGAGACGAGTAGAGCAATTCCCTTTGTGAATATTCATTTATAAAGTGTCAGAGCTGATCAAATTGAATCAATAATTCCATTAAAAATTCGATCATTCACTCATGCTGCAGTGAGACTTTTGGTTTTTTTCTTTCAATAATTTGTATTTCACGAACAACCCATTTTGCCTGTATTTGTATATTCTACCACCAACCTATAGAAACGACTTGTGACAGTAATTGAGGAAGCCTCACCGTCAATAACTCGACGGTTTTCCCCAAGTGTGTGATGCTTAGACCCAAGTGGAAATTGCTTTTCGCGGTGAAAAACTAGTGGAGAAAACCTCGTTTTGGCGACGAAAGGCTATTTTCGACGGTAGAAAAATCGACCGAGTCGTCCCACGTAAACGTCAGGTGCTCGAGGGTTGTTTTCTATAGAGATGAGAGAGGAAACCCCATCAATCAGCTAGTTTCCTTCCCTTCCTACTGACAGGATGAAGCATTTTCTCGATGAACGTTCGAAGGCCAAGAAAAACACGTTGATAACGTTGAATTTTATATTAGATGACCCCAATTGTTGAATTTTTGACCAACTTTGGTTCCGTTGATTCTTAATTCTTGATTTCTCAGTCGGTCGCCGTTCTTTCCTCGTTCCGGGTTAGTATTTCTCTCAAGAACCGGCTTTCAAAGTTCAAAAATTGTACTTGGATTTGGAATTTTCAAAGATTTTCGAAACTAATCAGCGCATCTTCCTGGGGAATTGAAAAACTAAGAGTAGAGAATTCATTTAATGGATAAACGGGTTTTTCCATTTTTTTAGTACTTGAGGGGGTCTCAGTCATGAATAAAATTACTTGCGATGAGAATATGGAAAAACATTTCAATAAAAAACGGAGTTGAGAAGGATGGACAACTCCAATAGGGTGCGCGCATGAGTAGGAAAAACTGTTTATTGTTATTTTTAATCCAAACTAGACCTCATTCTGAGAATTTTGACATCAACCGCGACCTTCTAGCGTGGGAAGACCTTTTCCTATGATTTTTCAAAGTTTCGAATTATTATGAGTGGGCTGGATGGTCCCGCCCAGGCGGGAGAAGCGTGTGACGTCATAAAAATCGAAACTTTGAAAAATCATTGAAAAAGATCTAGTCATCCAAAAAGAGAACGGCTGGTGTCAAAATTCTCGGGATGAGGTCTACTTTCGATCAAAAATCTGAAGAAAAAAAAATGCGCACCCAATTCCATTGTTGAACTCGAATGTTGTGTATCGTAGATCTTAGTAGTTGAGATGCCGTTCAAATTGGACTTCTTGGGAGTAAGTCTATTTCATTTTAATTTGACTTATAAAATATTGATTTGAAGAAAAATATATTAAATAACTTCATCAATGTGTTTGAAAACGTTACAATTGCTGCGGGTCTGTCCGAAATTTCATACACTGGTATTCCGTTAAGGGGTTTATTCTCACCAGGGTTAAAATAACGACAATTTCGAATCGTTGAAGATGTTACATACTGCTACTTATATATGTCTAAAAACTACACATTTCCTTGAAATTCATTTAATCTGTACATTATTTTGCCTTAGTAACTAGTTCTGCCTTTAACCGACCCCCAGATTGGTCCAAATATTGTTTAATTTGTTCCTAAACTCGACATTCGAGTTAATTGTTAATTTTGAAGTACCCTGAAAATTTTCAGAATAAAATGAAGGTTTAGTATATTATACGAAAATAAAGCAAAAATCAAAATTTTCCTTTTAATTATCAGTAGTAAATATAACGTGCTGTACGTTACCAATTCCGATTTGCATCCGAAGCACTTTCCAACCAGGAAATCCTCGTAACTGTCGCACTCGACAGCCAAAAAGGGACATCGGTCGTAAATGCTCTCTATGAAGTATTCGTAGCTCCGCACGTGGTCGCATCCCAAGAATCTCCTCACTCCTACAAGCACAACGTTATTTGGGTAATTGTTTTATCATGAGGTAAATCGAGGTACCCGATTATATCTTGAGTGTAGAAGCTATGAATTGAGAGGCTTCAGGGGGCCTAAATACCTTTTGTTAAATGAGCGGAGAACGAAAGTTACCACAGAAATTACGTGGATCAAATTTCGAAAAATCGATGCCAATAGCCAAATGCTAGGGTGAGTATAAGAGAGGAGGTCTGCTCACGCTCCACGGCTGGGAAGGAGCGTGACGTCACCCGAGTCCTCAGGCGCGCCACTCTCCGTTCTTCTTTCCGCTTTTCCCACTTAGGAAATTTTGTAGGAGCTTCAACCAGCAAGTTGTAATGGCATTTTCGGAAAATTGACGTAAAATTCACTTGAATTGTTATCCCAGCTATCAGAAACAATTTGTACATCCAAAATAACAACACCCCCCCTGTCCCTAATAGCAATAATATCAATATAATAATAATAGTGGAACTTATCGCATCATGCCGAAGAACACGGCCACCATGCGTACGAGGACAGATCTGCACTACATGCGCAAGCGTCTCTGACTGGGCACCACCGGTGCGACGTGCAAGGCTAGGTCCCTCCCGTCGAGCTCCCTGACCTTTGCGCGCGTGGGTTTGGATAGCCCCAATCCGGACAGCCTGGTACCGGCGGTACTCTTGAGAAGGTATCCCCTCGCTGCCGCTTGCAACCCACGCCGAACTGGCCCCAGATTGGCTGCACTGCTGGAGCGTCTCGGACTGGGCACCACAGGCACGACATGCAAGGCTAGGTCCCTCCCGTCGAGCTCCCCGACCTAGGCGCGCCTGGGTTTGGATAGCCCCAACCCAGACGGCCTGGTACCGGCGGTACTCTTGAGCAGGTATCCCCTCGCTGCCGCTTGCAACCCACGCCGAACTGGCCCCAGATTGGCTGCACTGCTGAAGCGTCTCGGACTGGGCACCACAGGCACAACATGCAAGGCTAGGTCCCTCCCGTCGAGCTCCCTGACCTAGGCGCGCCTGGGTTTGGATAGCCCCAATCCGGACGGCTTGGTACCGGCGGTACTCTTGAGAAGGTATCCCCTCGCTGCCGCTTGCAACCCACGCTGAACTGGCCCCAGATTGGCTGCACTGCTGGAGCGTCTCGGACTGGGCACCACAGGCACAACATGCAAGGCTAGGTCCCTCCCGTCGAGCTCCCCGACCTAGGCGCGCCTGGGTTTGGATAGCCCCAATCCGGACAGCCTGGTACCGGCGGTACTCTTGAGAAGGTATCCCCTCGCTGCCGCTTGCAACCCACGCCGAACTGGCCCCAGATTGGCCGCACTGCCTGAGCTTCCACTCCATCACAAGACGCATGCAGCCACGCGGCCGACTCTTCACCCGGCCTGGGACGGACTGAAATAGGCGCTACAGAGCGATCGCACCACGCAAGCTTAGCCTGGATGGAGTCCAGACCAGCCACCAAATGGGCGACCTCCCAGGGGAAGACCTCAAAGCTTCGAGGCGACAGGCACAAAGATCCGGAATTGACGATGCTAGGGAAACAATACCAAGACCGCCCTCCCTATTAGGGGCATGGAAAAAATCCTTAACTTCATCATGAGGGAGTCCCAGCCAATGGAGAATAGCGCCTCTCAAGCGGCGGTCCATCTCTCGGAGCCTACCAAGCGTAATACGGCCAAAGACAAGTCGGTCGGTGAACCTAGGTAAGAGGTATTCTCGAAGCCACCGAAGCCGCTGTTGCGGTTTAGGAGGGGCGACAGATGGTCGTTGAAGGTAAACCTCGAAACCCACATCAGAAACCTCAACTGAGACCCCCATAAAATTCACACCAAGGTACTTCCAGTGGTCCAGGACAGAAGCGAGCAAAGCCGCCGAACCTAGCCTAATGTCACTGGACACCACCTTGATTTTCTTATCCCGACCCGACGGGACAAGGGAAAGGGTAAAGCTTTTCGCGACGTTAACTAACAGGCCACACTCGACAAGCTTGGAGGGAAAACTATCCAACGAGAGCTGAAGGCCCTGCTGTGTCTGTGTGCACAACAGCACGTCATCGGCGAAGGCAATCGCATCAACACGGACGTCCGCGGCTAGATCGTAACCCACCCAGTACCTAATAGATGGAGTACCTAATAGATAGTTTTGATGGAAATTCCAACTTTGGTGCTTTAGAACTAAACCATTTTCATTCCTTGCGTTGGTCAATTTCCTCCCACAAATTTTTAGAATACGAGCCAATGAAAATGGAGATTCCTTGTAAAGGGACGATGAAGAAATCATGGTCTGTTTTTTCTGACATTTACCATAATTTTATTGGGATTTTTGGTTTTAGAGTAGGTATTTTGAATAATTTTGCTCCCCAATCTACCAAGATACCGGAAGTACTGTTTTAACTTTAGAAGGATAAAAATTAAAATTTCCGTTTGACCTCCCTGAACAATGAGGAATTTCACCGAATTCTGTTTGTATTTTTTCCTGAATTGTTAATGGTGTGGGAAAGATGAAAATCAGGTTGATTTTGGATATCCAATTTGGTGCACACATTTTTTCGACCATAAAGTATATTGTCTATAATTATTCTATACAACTATTGTCTTGATAATGTATCTTCAAACGGTCGGAATTTTTTTCCAGAAGCGACTAACTTTTCCCATAGATGGGCATAAATGCCTGCTTGAATTATTTTTGAGTAGATGAAATTAGTAGTAGTTTCACAAGACCTCGAAATAATAAAATCTTAGTCCTCAATTGTATAAGAAGCTTAATTAGTCAAATTCATTCCATGGCGTGCTTACAGCAATAACAAATCCTTCTAATAGATATATTTTCAACAATTATGTAGCATTTTCGAGTCAAATTTAAGGATTCATTTTCAAATTCATGGTTTTCGAATTGAACGATGTTTTAAATATTTCAAACCAAAGGATGTCATTCACAAACCGATCAGCACAATCTAAGTGTTATGTCGAAAGAGATGACGTGAATGAATTCATTTTATATAAACGGAAATTGTATTGCGCTAATTGAGAGATCTGTACCTATGAATGTGGATGGGTAGGAAATCATTACCTCTCCAGCCATTTGCTACCTTGGTGTGATGCTGGACGGGAAACTAAGCTTCTGGAGGCAGATCAGTGGAGCTGCAGATATTGTAAACAAGTTTAGCAGACTGATGGCAAATCTAGGGGGCCCATCATCCACTAAGAGAAAACTCCTTATGAGAACTGCAGAGGCAATTATGCTGTATGGAGCAGAAGTGTGGGCAGACTCCCTTAGGTACCAAAAGTACAGGGCACGTATGGAAGCTGTACAGAGGTGAGGAGCTCTGAGAATCAGTAGTGCATTTAGAACTGTCTCAGGTCCAGCATCACAAGTGACAGCGGGAACTATCCCAATATACCACCAGGCACTGGAGCGTAAAAGGATAAGAATGAGGAATGCAGAGGCAATATCCATAGTAAAGAAGGAAGAGCGGGAGACCAGGAAGTCCATAGTAAAGAAGGACGAGAGACCATCCGTAGGTGGCAAGCACTTAGTCTGTGAAACCCGTGGAAGGTGGACAGCCCTCGATTGACGATCTAAAGGCTTGATTGGAGAGAAAACACGGTGAGGTGAACTATTACCTGACTCAATTCCTCTCAGGGCATGGATACTTCCGCTCCTTCTTAGTAATGATCATGAAAGCCACTGACCCAGAGTGCAGATACTGTGGGGTAGATGTCTGCCACACCTTCTACTGTTTGCAGATTGAAAGAATGCGGATGGCTTGGTGAGGTGTCCATGTGTATTACAATCCCAAAAACATAGTCCTTCTTCCTACCTGCCACTCAAGCTAGGAAAAATAAGACCGAGGGTTATTGATTACCGACCGATGATGAAGTGAAAGGATTGATTCGTTATACAAATACTTATCATTAAAGTCTTATCAATTGAGAGAATATACATTCAAAAATAAAATCACGCTTCCAGTGAAGGATGATGCTTCTTTCAAATTTTTAAGGCGATTGAAGGGTAAGCCGAAGGGCAAGTGAACTCACATTCGAGATGAATATCCTTCCTAACAATTGGCAGAGTGGAGGGGCTTTATACCTTATTACGACTCGAGTAGCTCGATACCTTCTAAAATGTACCTGGATTACGATTACTGTGGCTCTTCCCTTTCCCCAGCCTGACTCAACAGGCTACCTAAGATTTTGGAACAGGTAGTCTAGTCGTCTATGATAGCAGGTATACCCTTCAGGAAATTGGCCTGCCGCATTCTTTCTATCTGCGAACAATACACATGCCCACAATAGGTGGGTATGAGGAGGAATGCGGAAGAGGCCATCGGAACGTTGCGTCCACAGACAGTCATACATGAGATGATTAAGGCTAAATGTCACGATGTTTTAGTGTGATTCTGAAATACGAGATGGCAGCACCATCGGGGCCAAATTTCGTTTACTCCTCAGTTGAGAACGGATCGAGATATTTTAGTTCCGCAAACGGATTTCTCTTCAAGATCACCATAGAATTTCGGGTAATTGGTTTAGAAAGTGTGCAAAAATTTTTTGCACACAGTTCCAACAAAAATTTGTTTAAATTTTCAACATTTTCAAAAAGTGGCCTTATAGCCACTTGCAGAACCTTCATCAGAATACGAATCCGTTTGCAGAATTTTTCTAACTTGATCATAGCCGTCGGATTCGCGTTTTTACGATATGGAGAGGGTCGAGGGGGGCGATCATGGGCTGGGGGGGAGGGCGGCGATCAAACGCCCCGCCGCCCGCCCGACCATCACACATTCATGTTTTGCTAGTACGCACCCTTTGGTCTCTATTCTTTTTCCCGGCCACCTAATAGGTAGCTACCATCAACCTTCCCATTTCCAACTTCTCTGTCTTGAGGTTGATCGAATTGGGCGAAATTTCCATAAAAAGCAAGACACATCAACAAATAACTTATGAGACACATTCTGTGTTAATTTGATTCAGATAATGGTTAGGTATCATAATTATGGTAGAATGTTATACATATTATTGATTGATACTGGGGCGATGATTTTCATAGGGGATCGTCTAGACGTCAACCCGCATAATATACCTACCTCAAAATTTGTCATCGAAATTGGACACTAATTTCGTATAGTTACGGGCGTTACAAGGATTTCATGACAGACAGGCAGACACGGAACCAAAATTGTTCAGGAAGGTCTAAAATATATAACTCGAGTAGGAATTTTGATTTTGGAGATATTTTTTTTTAACGTTGAAAAGTGAAAACAATACTTCCGTTACCGTAGTAGACTCGAACACAAAATTATTATTTATGATTAACTAAAAATTGTACAGAGCAAAAATAGATAAGGTGCCTACGCACTTCTTACTTCCGAGTCTACCAAGGTAGTGGAAGTATTGTTTTAACTTTTCAAGATTGTAGAAAAAAAACATCTCCGAAATCAAAATTTCCCCTCGCGTTCTATGTTTTAGACCTTCCTGAACAATTTTGGTTCCGTATCTGACTGTCTTTGATTCTGTCGTGAAATCCTTGTATCGGGCAGAACTACACGAAGTTATTGTTTGATTTCGATGAAATTTTCAGGAACTGTGCGGGTTGGCGAGTAGATGGTCCCCTATGAAAATCACTCCCGGACTAATAGTAGTGACTGCGGAAGCGAAAACGTGAATTCCTTGTAACATTCTTAACTTCTTCATTTCCCATCTGAGTTCGATTACATTTTCAGGGATTATGGAGATTAGGGTGCAGATGGTCTACGAAAATCACGGCCTCCAAATTGACATTAGCATCTCCGCATGCGCAAACATTAAATCCTTGAAACAGCTATAACTCACATATTTCATAAGAATTAGATGAAATTTGTCAGAATTGTTCAAATTGGCATGTAGATAGTCCTTCGCAGATTTTTTCCGTTGATTGTGTCCTCCTTTACCCCAGATTAATCGCGTATGGACGCCCAATTCTTACTGTGGGACGTCCTGAAAAACGATGTAGTGATCGCTGCACAATCGCGGAATATTGAAGGGTAAAATCACCAACGCCGTACCCAAGTACTACTACCTATAGTATTCGAACGTCAACAGTGCCCGATGTACCCGGGATTGCTAGCGAATGAGAAGGTGTTTGACCTTGAACTCTTCTGGAACTTTTCGAGTAATCCGAAAAGGTAAACATGTAGGGTTGCCATCTGTATGGTATTTACCTTGTAAGACTTACCTTATTTAAATAATCTGTATGGTATTTACCTTGTAAGACTTACCTTATTTACCTTGTAAGCACTAGTTGTAGGCTATTTATTACAGTGCAGTAACGGTAATTTTGGGACAGTCATGTTTGTAATTTAGTAGTATACCTAGTACTACCTCAAAATTCAACACTTCGCTAGCGTTAGGCGTTATAATTACATGAAATCAAGAATGACATTTAAAAACAGAGAGAATTGATCATTTAACTCTTAGAAAAGGGAATTCGGGAATAAAAAATTCAGACACGGGGGATTTTAGTTTCAAATTTATTTAGATTTATTTTGATATTATTTCAAAGATATTTGAATTTTTGGTAAATAATGAATAGGTGTTTTTACCTTTTTCAACACTATTGTCGAGTGAATTAACTACCTACTAATTATTTTTTCATCATCTTTAGCTGTTCACAAAATTTGGAAATCAACGTCAAACGCCAAGAATATGCTCATCAAACCATCTATTACTAGTTGTTCTAGATACCTAACTAGTCCATGTGCAGTGAACTGAAATTATCACAATTTTAGAACTAACTATTTAGTAGGTAGTGCAAACCATTATCTGAATCAAATTAACACAGAATGTGTCTCATAAGTTATTTGTTGATGTGTCTTGCTTTTTATGGAAATTTCGCCCAATTCGATCAACCTCAAGACAGAGAAGTTGGAAATGGGAAGGTTGATGGTAGCTACCTATTAGGTGGCCGGGAAAAAGAATAGAGACCAAAGGGTGCGTACTAGCAAAACATGAATGTGTGATGGTCGGGCGGGCGGCGGGGCGTTTGATCGCCGCCCTCCCCCCCAGCCCATGATCGCCCCCCTCGACCCTCTCCATATCGTAAAAACGCGAATCCGACGGCTATGATCAAGTTAGAAAAATTCTGCAAACGGATTCGTATTCTGATGAAGGTTCTGCAAGTGGCTATAAGGCCACTTTTTGAAAATGCTCAAAATTTAAACAAATTTTTGTTGGAACTGTGTGCAAAAATTTTTGGCCCACTTTCTAAACCAATTACCCGGAATTCTACGGTGATCTTAAAGAGAAATCCGTTTGCGGAACTAAAATATCTTGATCCGTTCTCAACTGAGGAGTAAACGAAATTTTCTTCATTTTGGTGCTGCCACGTGGTGGCAGATTTCACAACTAAACTCGGGACATTTAGCCTTAAGAACAAGTCAAGCTGGGTCGCAATGGCAGTATTGGTCACACCAGTCCTGAAAGCAAAATCGCTCGATGGAAGATGAGAGAAGGAAGATGAGGAATAGAATTGAATTGAAGGAGAGCCCAGAACTAGGAGCAGCCTTTTGGCACAAAAAAGGGCTCACCCTGAAGTAATACTGTAAAAGTGGTTCCGGGGTGAGTCCTGAGCAGAGAGAGTGGGGTTTTAGTTGGTAGGCCCAATACTGGAGTGTCCAACACTGTTGGCGTGAACTTCCCCTTCTTCGCTCTTGGAAAGTTTTCCCACTCCAGTACCAAAAAAAAAAGAATTTATTTTATGAATTAGATAATTGTTAGTTATTTAATGAATAATCAATGTAATATGATGATCTTACATTGATAATAATACAACTAATTTTATGAACCTCATGAAGTCATTTAATGAATTGTGTCGAGTGAATGTAGAATTTTTTTAAAGTTTCTAAAATTTCAACTCGAAAGAGAAATTTGCTGGTTAAAAGTGGCACAGTTGAGGTGAGAAAAAAAAAGAACGCACAATTATAAAACGAATTTTGGACTGTAATTAATGATATGTTAGTGAAGAGTTGACTCAGTTTAACAAAAAGTAGTGTTCAAAAAATGATGTTGTGCCGTTGTGAGATGAAGCCTCCGGAGGGACGTGGTCCGCGCGGCGATCAGCCCCAAATAATCGGTCGGGTTTGACCCAATTAATCAAAATGTACTAAGCTGGGTACCTGGGTTTTTCCTTTACAACCTGGCTGTTCCTTTTGGCAGGACGTTGAAGAAGGCAGCAAAGGCGTAGCTGACAAGGAAGGTACACAGGCAGCAGAGCAGGGTTGACGTGGTCAGAAACTCCTTAAATTTCAGGTTGGTCCTCAATTTCAGCAACCAGGTTTTCCACGTGGATTTTTTTTAGAACAAAGGAAAAGCGAGAAAGAGCTGTGCACAGCCGAGGTCGGAGGCGAGAGAGATACTGGCTCAAGGCCATCCCAGTTGGGCCGTAGGAAAGGGAAGCAGATAGGGCCTTTCAGGTTGAAGTCCTGGAGATGAAACTTGACACTTCACTTCTTATTACTGTCTTATTATTATTGTTTACTAATTCTATTATTGACTGATTCTACGTGCTAGGTGGCGTCAACATCCCGCCCACCAAATTTTACATGAAAAATTTCAGGGAGGTTTTACAGGAGATTTACAGGAGAGGATTCAGGATTTGTGATTGGCTTCAATGAAACGAGTTTGGAAACTGGTCGTGTGAGGATGCCAGAAGCTGTAAGAATCTCAGCTACTCTCGTGATTCCATCCGTTCCTGGGCTGGTACTGATGATTCTGGCAAGTGTCAAATGGGACGGGGCTTCTTTTGGCTCCTTGAGAATGACAAGTTCTCCGACCTCCAAATTGGGATGCTGCTGTATCCACTTGGAGCGGAGCTGAAGCTGATGGAGATATTCACGTCTCCATCTCTTCCAAAAGTACTGGACACGCTGCTGGACTAATTGCCATCGTGATAGCCTGGACTGGGGCAACTCCAGAAGATCATATTCTGGCCTTGCTACCAAAGGCGACCCAACCAGGAAATGTCCAGGTGTTAGAGGTTCGAGGGACTCGGGATCATTTGAAATGGGACAAATAGGCCGTGAGTTGAGTACCGCTTCAATTCTACAGAATATGGTGGCCAGCTCCTCGAAAGTTGATGGAGAATCTTTGGACATGTGTCGAAGAATAGACTTGGTTGACTTGATGTTAGCCTCCCACAAGCCTCCAAAGTTTGGGGAAGATGGAGGATTAAAAGACCATTCCACCCCATTGAGCGCTAAATGCTGCATAATGGAATTTCCGGTTTCTTCTCTTCGGTACCATTCCTGGAGCTCTTTCATCTCTCGACTGGCTCCCACAAAATTGGTTCCACAATCTGAGTGGATTCGCACAGGTAAACCCCTTCGTGCGATGAATCTATCTAGAGCCGCGAGGAAGGCTGGCGTTGAGAGGTCAGAGACTAGTTCCAAGTGAAGGGCCTTTGAGGTCATGCAGATGAAGAGGCACAAATATGCCTTTGAGGTTGGTGCCTTACGAAGGAGAGACGCTCTGATCAGTAGTGGGCCGGCAAAATCCACTCCTACCTCATTGAAAGCTCTTCCCTCTGCGAATCTAGAGCGTGGCAAATCTCCCATGAACGGTGCCTTGGGCTGCTGAGAGATCTTGAAGCAATCAGCACATCGGTATATTCGCTGTCTGATTACAAGTCGAGCTGAAAGGATCCAGAAGGAGCGCTGCAAAACAGCTTGCAGAGCAGATGGACCGAGATGCAGGTATATTCGATGGTGATGATCGATGAGAAGACGGGTAAAATGGCATTTACCCGGAAGCAAAATAGGGTGTTTGACGCCCTCAGGTATGGGAGCCTTGTTTAACCGGCCGCCCACCCTGACAACACCAAATGGATCAAGAATTGGATTGAGTCGAGAGATATGGAGATAACGAGATGGCCCTTTCGATTTAGATGTCAAATCCTCAAAATGGTGGCTCTGTACAATTTTAACGAAAGTCATCATGGACGCATGATATTCTTTCGCAGATACAGGAGGAACTCTCTTCAACACCACTGAAATTGATTCAGCTGAGTGGCTCTCCGTTTTTTCTCTAGAAATCCTTTCACCTTTTGGCCATCCCACTTGAACTTTCAGGAATCGAAGAATGTAAGACATGATCCTGCAAATCTTGGGAAAAGAAGACTTATCCTCCATCCAGGCTATGACAGGTTGGATCATAGAATGAGAAACAAGGCAGGTAGCGCCTTTTACTTCGGGTAGAGAATCAATTGGAATCTCAGATGCAACAATTATCGGCCATTCAGAAGGGGGTGATAGCAACCATTGAGGTCCACCCATCCATAGAGGATTTGAGAGGAATTCACTTGGTGACAAGCCTCTCGAGGAACAATCAGCCGGGTTCTCATGAGTGGCTACATGGTGCCAATCCTCAATTTTTGTGGTGTCCGTGATCTCAACTACTCGATGTGCCACAAATGTTTTGAGTGTGGACGGTTCGGTGGAGAGCCAACCCAAAACCACGGTAGAATCTGAAAACCAATAATGATTGGTAGGAGAAAGAACATCCAGAAAGGCGTCAAGCGATTTGAACAATCTACACAGCAGGAGAGCCGCTGAGAGCTCCAATCTAGGGATGGTTAGAGGCTTTATTGGAGCCAACTTCGTTTTTGCCTTGAGCAAATGTATTCGATTTATACCTGTGTTCAGCTCGATTCTCAAGTAGATGCTAGCACCGTATGCAAGCTGTGATGCATCACAGAACCCCACGACATCAATTTTGTTTGCGTGAGTAGTGTTAATAAAACGAGGAATGGACACATGGCTAAGCTGAGGTAGTTCCTCAACAAATTTCAACCAATCCTCGGAAATAGAAGATGGCAATGACTGGTCCCAATCAACTTTTTCCCTCCAACAGGATTGAAGTATTACCTTGGCAAAACACACAACAGGTGAAAGATAGCCGAGAGGGTCAAATATCCGAGCAATGGACGACAAAATGGAGCGCTTGGTTGGACTAGACGGAGGAACCTCGATATTGTACGTGAATACATCTCTTATTGGGTCCCATTGGAGACCCAATATTTTTATGATTTGATCATCGGGAGAAAGATTCAGTGGATTCTGTGAAATTGATTCACTCTCAAGTAGCTCTGGGCAATTTGATGACCACTTACTCAATTCAAATTCCCCTTTCCGTAGTAGCTGTATGAGTTGCTCTTTAAGTTGTAGAGCACTCTCCAAAGTACTGGAGCCTGTTACGATGTCATCTACATAGCAATCATCAATTAGCGCTGAAGACGCAAGAGGAAAATCGATACCTTCATCTCTGACCAATTGATGCAACGTGCGAATCGCTAAATAGGGAGCAGGCTTCGTACCATATGTCACTGTATCTAAACGATAGTCTGAGAGCTCCTGCGTTGAATCAAACCTCCACAATATATGCTGAAACTTACGATCCTTGGGATCAATAAGCACTTGTCGAAACATCTTGACGATGTCAGTTGTAAATACAACAGGGTGTCTCCTGAACCGTAGAATAATGATTCCGATATCGTTCTGAAGACGAGGCCCAGCGTGAAGATAATCGTTTAAACTTCCATGAGAAGTGCTGCAAGATGCATCAAAAACAACCCTCAACTTTGGTTTGATCTCATTGGCCTTGAAAACGGCATGATGGGGTATAGTGTATTCAGAGGAAGCTGTTGAGTCGAGTGACATATGTTGTAGATCAATGTACTCTTGCATAAATTTATTATATGCTGACCTCAAATCAGGATCCCTTGATAGCTTCGACTCGAGGTTGTTAAATCTCTTGATGGCCAGATAACGTGAGCTGTTGAGTCTTGGAGGAGGTTCCTTAAATGGGAGCGAAACTACGTATCGACCAGTTGAAGTTCTGTAGTGGGTCTTCAGGAAATGATCCTCGCAGAAAAGATCGTCAGGTGACGTCAACTGTCTCTCCTCAACTTCCTCAACCGACCAGAACTTGTTCATTACCTCTGCCAATTCATCGTTATGAACGAATAATGCAGTAGCACTGTGCTGCTGAACTGGTTTCTGGAAACGCCCACCAACGACAAAACCGAAAATTGTAGGTGTAACCTTCGGTATGTTGGGAGCCACATGAATCGGTTTTCCACAAAGCACTTCATAGAAAAGATCGCTTCCCAATAAAAAGTCAATTGGACCCGACTTCCAGAACTGAGTATCAGCAAGAGAGTAATTAGCGTAATTTTCAAGCAAGTGCGGAGGTATGGTAATTTGAGGGAGGTTCCCAGTAATACGATTCAGGACGATGGCCCTTGTGCTTAAAATCGTCGGATCCCCATTTGATGAACGCAAACAACAATCCAACATCCCCTTGGTACTTGAAACAGCAACATGACCAATGCCACTGATCGTTCCATGAAAATCATCGGGTTGAAAACCAAGTCTTCTGGCACAAGAATCAGTAATAAAAGAATACTGACTTCCGCTGTCCAAAATCATCCTGATATTATGGAACTGACCTGACCAATCCTTAATCTGACCAACAACTGTTCCCAGCATCACAGTATCGTGTTCCACGGCGCCACTCAACAATGAGGCTCCATTAGTAGCTACCTGCTCCAAAGGTGTTCCTCTATCTGGTAGATGAAGCCAAGAGTGGTGTTTTTTGCCACAAGTATTACAGGATTTCTCAGAGGGACATGTCTTAGACTTATGCAAGCTAGAGAGACAGTTTCTACAGCCCGACCAACTCTTCAATTGATCAAACCTCTCAGACGGCGTGGCCGCTCGGAAAGTATCACACTGATATAGACTATGAGAATTTGAACAAACAGGACATGAGGTTGACATTTTTTTCGGAAATGGTTTAGTTTTATTCCCAGATTTATCCGACACCAATAAAGAGGTTTTCATAGAAGTGAATTGTTTATTCGCAGGTTTGTTTGATTTATGGATATTACCGGCAGCATTCGCAGAGGAGTTGCCTTGAGTAATTCCACCTCCACTCAATGTCAACGCAGTACATTCACCTTTCAAAAATTCATAAAAATTTGAGAATGTTGGAAATTCCGTTTCTAAATGTTTGCGTTCGAAAGCGTGCCGAGTACGTTGGTCTATACATCTCATTGCCAAAGTTAACAAAATGAAATCATCAGACCTTGGAATTTTCAATTGGTTGAAAGCCTCAATAGTTTCACAAACATTTGAAATAAATGTTTGGAGAGTAATAAGGTTTGGTGCATCTGAAAGGGGCTTGAACTCGAGCACCTTTTTTAAATAACTAGCACCTAATAAACGTTTATTATTGTAATGATCGTTCAGTAACTTCCATGCCTGAACATAATTCGCTTCCAAAATTGGTAATGATTTGATCATTGTAAGGGCCGAACCCTCTAAGGTTGTAATCAAGGCCCGATATTTTTCCATTGTTGGAATGGTATCATCGTGATGAATCATAGCTAGGAACGTATCTCGGTAAAATGGCCATTTATCCATAGTTCCATCGAATTTCGGAAGGTTATCCGCTGGATTACCGATGCGAAAAGTTCGAGAAGCCGAAAACGATTGAGAACTCGAAGCAAATACATCAGGGTTGTGAACTGGTGGTTCTAGACTTTTCAGTGTTGATAAGGCTTCATAATAGTACCTATCGCATTCTTGTTGGTTCAATTTCTCCTGAGACGAAGGGAAATCCTTAAGAGATCCCGCTTCAACGTGGGCATCTATCAAACAGTTCCAGTGATCCTTAAAGTCCTTATAATGAGTCCTAATTTCTTCCATCATCCCGCGGAAAAGGCCGACCTTCGTAAGATCTTTTGAAGCTTCGCGGCCATATCTTGCAATACTCTGAATTTTGGCACTCGCAGTCTCCATTTTGGCACCCAATGCCGCTATTTTTTGAAGAGCTTCCATTTTTCGGTAAAGGTTGAAAAGGATTAAGGAAAATGGACACGGAAAATTAAATTTCACCAAAGCAGATTAAGTTCAAAAATGATAGAATTTAAATTTGATAATAGATTTGAAGTATGAATGTGAGACTCCAAAGTGAGTTCGATAAATTACTCAATGAGATTAATAGCTCGACAATTACCTATCGGAAAATTAATAGGTAGCTAAGCCCGATGAATACCATTCAATTTTAAACAAATGGTCACGAAAATGATCGTGAAAAATAATCAAGTGTAACTCGAAAGAATTCAAAGCGCAACAAATTCTAGGAATTGTCAAATAACACAATCATGCAACAATATTACAGGTTAACCATAAATTATAGGTACACATAGATAAATACGGTAAATAATGAGACAACTATACCAAAATGTTTGTGGTGAATAATTATTATAGGAACACGAATGTGTAGGTGTAATAGGTACCTATCGACATTGAAACGAGCAGTAAAGAAAAATGGGTAGGTAGGTACCTATAAGCTCGATAAAATTCGAAAATTTACAAGAAATGTTTCACCTCAAATCTGTGCCAAACTAAATCCGAAGTTCGCAAGGGCCATTAATGTCGAGTGAATGTAGAATTTTTTTTAAAGTTTCTAAAATTTCAACTCGAAAGAGAAATTTGCTGGTTAAAAGTGGCACAGTTGAGGTGAGAAAAAAAAAGAACGCACAATTATAAAACGAATTTTGGACTGTAATTAATGATATGTTAGTGAAGAGTTGACTCAGTTTAACAAAAAGTAGTGTTCAAAAAATGATGTTGTGCCGTTGTGAGATGAAGCCTCCGGAGGGACGTGGTCCGCGCGGCGATCAGCCCCAAATAATCGGTCGGGTTTGACCCAATTAATCAAAATGTACTAAGCTGGGTACCTGGGTTTTTCCTTTACAACCTGGCTGTTCCTTTTGGCAGGACGTTGAAGAAGGCAGCAAAGGCGTAGCTGACAAGGTAGGTACACAGGCAGCAGAGCAGGGTTGACGTGGTCAGAAACTCCTTAGTTTCTTCTCCATCTCGTACACATCGTGTACGCGTCTCAGAATTAGGGTCTTCCACATTCGAATGAAGTCTTCGAGAAGTAGGGGAAGGTCCACTACCGCTAGTTGAACCAGTTGGTAGAACGTCGCAGTCGCAACAGCGTTCTAGTTGTCGATAATGACAACATAATCGAGTACGGTGTAATTGCGGTCCATGCGACCAAAGTCCAGAAGGTTTGAGCCTTGCAAGAATGGCAGGCTGGGTAGATAAGATCCACCGCTGCGCTGTGCCTTCATGAGGTTGGACATCTGAGATGTTGGAGGGTGAGGAGTTGAGGTTGCTGCTGCCTGAGCCTGACTGGGTAACGGCGGAAGAGCCGTGCTTGGCTGAGCTGAGGGAGCGCCTGGTTGAGGTGTTGCGCTCATTTTGCCTAGGAGGTCGGGGAAGAGTCTGAGACTGTTTTGTCTCCTTCGGTGAGGGCGTAACGGAATGAGTCGTTGAAAGCCTACGAGAACGTCGTTTGGACATGAAAACGATCAAATGGAATGGAGTACAAATATACACTTCTGTTGAGAATTATAGCATTAGAACTCAATTCGCATGGGTTCGTATGGGTTGTCGAGTGAATGTAGAATTTTTTTAAAGTTTCTAAAATTTCAACTCGAAAGAGAAATTTGCTGGTTAAAAGTGGCACAGTTGAGGTGAGAAAAAAAAAGAACGCACAATTATAAAACGAATTTTGGACTGTAATTAATGATATGTTAGTGAAGAGTTGACTCAGTTTAACAAAAAGTAGTGTTCAAAAAATGATGTTGTGCCGTTGTGAGATGAAGCCTCCGGAGGGACGTGGTCCGCGCGGCGATCAGCCCCAAATAATCGGTCGGGTTTGACCCAATTAATCAAAATGTACTAAGCTGGGTACCTGGGTTTTTCCTTTACAACCTGGCTGTTCCTTTTGGCAGGACGTTGAAGAAGGCAGCAAAGGCGTAGCTGACAAGGTAGGTACACAGGCAGCAGAGCAGGGTTGACGTGGTCAGAAACTCCTTAAATTTCAGGTTGGTCCTCAATTTCAGCAACCAGGTTTTCCACGTGGATTTTTTTTAGAACAAAGGAAAAGCGAGAAAGAGCTGTGCACAGCCGAGGTCGGAGGCGAGAGAGATACTGGCTCAAGGCCATCCCAGTTGGGCCGTAGGAAAGGGAAGCAGATAGGGCCTTTCAGGTTGAAGTCCTGGAGATGAAACTTGACACTTCACTTCTTATTACTGTCTTATTATTATTGTTTACTAATTCTATTATTGACTGATTCTACGTGCTAGGTGGCGTCAACAAATTGAATAACAGTCAAGAACGCGGATTGTGCCAATTATGTGATGGGTAATATTGATGATGTTACAACTTTCGACGCCGCAATGCGTTGACTTTAATTGAACTGTTTGAATAAACTAAAGAATTCATTCATGTTGTCTCACGCGGCATAACACTTGTGAATAAAATCCTTTGATTTGGGATATAAAAACACCCGTCAGATTAAATAACCTTGAATTTGTTTCGGAAAATCTAGAATTTGATTACATGCACCTTGAATTTTATTCGAAAATTCTATAATTATTATCAAAATTATAATTTTCGTAACAATGATAATTACTGTAGTTAACTGCCTCTGAAGAATTACTCGTATTTTCATAATTATATTTATTCCCAAGTCCACATCGCCGCCTAGTGATGTAAACAATATATTCGACAGCTTCGTGGACTTATTAAAACTAGCATTATTGTTATTATTTTCTTTAAGAAATGGATTGAAACCGTGCATTTCACGATCCAGAATAGTAATGAGTAATTCGTAATAGGTGCAAAGTATTTTGTACTGTGGTTTAGGTTCTAATTTCTGGATAACTTCACTATCGTTCTTGTTCCTAACAGCTCATTTCGTTTAAACATTTTCACATAATAAAACTGACATCTGCATTCATTCTTGACTCCCAATTTCACATTTTTCTATAGAATGATCCACATAATTCGATTGTATACTCTGAACTGTATTTCATAAGTATCATAATTTGAACATGTTTTGTATGTCGGACAAAATTGATTGGAGTTTTCTCTGTTTTCACTTTTCAAGATTGAAAAAAAAAAAAATCCAAAATCAAAATTTCTGGACAATTTTGGTTCTGTGTCTGTCTGTCTGCCATGAAATCCTTGCCACAGCCATAACTTCTACAATTCTCACCCGATTTCGATGTAATTCACGGGGATTATGCGGGTTGGCGTGTAGATGATCCCCTACGAAAATCATTGCCCCCAGACTGATAGTAGCCACTGCATATGTGCAAACGTGTATTTCAGCATGGACATGGAGCAGACCTGGCGGGCTAAGATGAGAAAGTATGATAGAGATGATTTACGGCAAGCAGAGTCAGAGCTAAAAGGAGTGGAACCCAAAAACATCAGGGTGATGGCTGCAACCTTGTCGTGGCGCGGAGTGTGGTGCGGGAAAAGTTCCACAGAGTTGCGCGAGTTGGGCATCTCAGTAGTTGTACTCCGTGGTGTCACCAGACGCGTACTGCTCGGCTCATAATTAAACTAGTGGTCATTTAAAGAGGCACTTCCCTACATCCCTCTCTCCCACCCCCACCTTCCTCATCATCGCTCATCCCTAGGGCCGGCGTCGGGTGAGTCCTGGGCGTCCTCCCCGTTATATTTATTTATTCATTTTGTTTAATGGCGTGCCCCCTCCGTCAAATAGACTTAGTCTTTGAACGGAGCTTAAAAAAAAATGAATAAATAAATAACAGGAATAACTTCTAGGTACATTTTCCAACGATATTAATAAATTGTGCGGGTTGGCGTGTAGATGGTCCCCTATGAGGTTAGTTCAAGGTACCTTGATGTTTTAAGATTAACGGATCATCTACATATACAATCGTGTTATGGATACGAAGGAGCTATGTGCCACACCCACTTGGCAGAAGTTTTTATATTTCTCACCATTGTCACCCTTCTAACATCGGCGATGTAACAACCATTTAATCACTTGATTGTTATCCTGGTAAGCATTGTTGATTCACGTACCTTTGACGAAGCTTCCATCTTCTTTCTTTATGTACTCCTTAACTCCATGTCCGCACCCGGGTTGATTTTTACCTCCGTTCGGGTAGAAATCCAAATGTCCTACGGGTTCATCCATCCCGAGACCTGTTTCGAACCAAAACAACTATTATTTCATTTTTAAATTCGCCATACTGAAATAATGTATTGATAAATTACGATAATTTGGAACATGATCTGCAGATTGTATTTTTGGGAGAATAATTTCTGATTCAACCGCGATTTTTGTTTATTATTTCCAAAAATGAATTTTGGAATTTATAAAAAAGAAATTTTTTTCGATCATTAGCGAGAAAATAGCCTTATTTAAGGAGAATATTATTTGTAATTCATGGAGATATATCTGAGGAAAATTCTTCTATTTCATAGAAGTTCTTCTCATTGCAGGCAGATATACATTTTTTGTGCTCCACATCTTCGAAACAATATTTTTTTGGGTCATTCGCATGTAGGGAGGAGAAGATAGATTCCTACACGGACCTCCACAAAAAATGGTGGATTACCTTATAATTGAATGTAAAATAGCGTACCCAGTACTTTCCTAATTACCTAAGACCGATTTCCCTGGTGAGTCCATAAACGCTGTTTTCCAATCCCTTGGAATGAAGAAAACATAGTATGTATTACACTCCTCTCTAGCGGGAACCTGAATAGACAGGATGCAGCTACTCGTTGAGTTCTTCCAGGTGTAACAACTCAAAACCATCGTTTTTTGGGCTGGTTCATGCAATGTAAACTAGTTAACATCCAGGGACTTTCAAAGACTGAGTTGACTCCAAATTTTGAAATATTGACAATTAGAACGCTTAACACGCAACTGATAGCTCAATTCCGAAAAATGCTTATAAACCTTTTTTATTTCCCACAACAAGTAGCTATGTAGATTACTCACACAACATTGTTCAAGTTACATTTATTTGTTACTTCTTGATCCTCGATTTATTTGATGTCACTATTACATTGTAATTACTATCAGATTGGAATGTGGAATATCACTGATTTCCCAAACTCATTAATAAATAGTGTTACCTGACCTGCATCGTATTCAATTTTTTCTTGTATCTTAGTTATTGTCTCCAAACGGTACTTTTAGCGAATTTTCAAGGAAAATGAAGCTATTGCAATGGCAAAAAAATTGCAAAAATAGGTTTTCCCGTTTTTTGTGGTTATTACATTGAAAATCATGGTAATATATGGTATATTCGGATTCAGCACAAAATTTCTGATATTAATGCCTTTTTCAAAAATGAAACATTCTGAAACGATTCCTGAAGAAAAACGATCCCTAATCAACCCTTAATCGACAACTGCCACCGATAGAAACGTTTAAAACCTAGTGTATTATTGAAAATCGCACGATTTTTTCGTGCATATCGCGAATATAACTAAATGTTATCAAATTAATTACTTAGATGAGGCCGGTAACGCACCAAGGAGAAAAATATGTGATAAACAAGGTGACTTGTTGTGATGAGGTTGGGAACAAGTGATCATGAACGCTATCTGTTGCTCTCCGCTATAACTACGTCCTGGAGCTTCCCCAATCAGAACGCTTCTCGGGCTCCCAGATTCAGCTTTCAGCCCAGTGATTTCACGTCTTCCGGGACGTCGATTATTGGTGTAAAAGTATGTAAAAAAAAACATATATACATATATATAAACCAAGAATCGAAAAAAAACTTTCTACAACAAATTGCAACACCATTGGTCCTTTTCTTAACCACACCTTAAACTGAATGATTTCTTTGAAAATTCGCTCATTAATTCATGCTGCATGAATGGACTTTTTTCAATATGAATCAATACTTGACTCGGTGGATTTTAGGATATCGAAAAATTAAACGGGCTTCCTCAATGCAGCCATTGGATTGCCTTCTCTCTCCTTTAACACTTCCATGGATTGACATGCATAATATGGGAATATTTACCTCCGGTTATGAAAGGCATGGCGTCCGTGTGCACCACATCTACAAACATGGCGTCCGTCGTGTCCAACCTCACGACGGGATCGGTCTGCGAGAAATGCGGTTCTGCCGGGTCCAAGGCTGATATCCTTCCCAAAGTCAAGTTGAACCGAGTTTTCAGCACGTTACCTACACGACATTCAGTGTTATTCGAATTATCCGAAAATGTTAATCGTAGGTTGATGAATTGACTCGTGGAATACCTGACCGACAGAACACGATTTTTTCTGAATCTTCATAAAACTTGTTATGTTTACTCTAGTTCTTTGAACATGATTATTTCAGTATCAGCCCTTAAACGTTAAATAATATGCAAATATCGGTCACATTCAGGGTGTGTTATAAATGCGGTTACAACGTATTTTGTTATGGTCGTAATGTATTAATTATTAGGATATTTTTCAACGAACCAACAAATGTAAGTTTTCTGTACCATCAAGAACTTGTTATGTTCACTTTTCTAAAATAAACGAGTCACTTGATACAATGTTAATGTCAGGTGAAACTCTGGAACGGTTTTACACTGGAAGATATTCCTTCCCCTAATGAAATATATAGCATTTTTCGTCAAATTGGAGGTTTTGCGCATCAAATTGGAGGATTACCGAAATTCAGAAATTCTGAGATCGCGTTGTAGGCTGTTGTGTGCTCACACGTTGTGGACAGAGGGAGGGGGTTAAGCCTACCACTGTCATCAAGGTATGAGCGTATCATTCAATGAGTGACGACTATGTCGTTAATCGTTGAACAACTTTGGCACGAGTTCTATGGGGGAAGAGAAAAAGCAAATACCAAAAACACTTATGACTAATTTTAAGTTAAAGGGTAGCGTGAATATATTTACCTGTGGCGGGGCGTAGAAAATTTTGAAACTCTGTGGCGATGTTATGTCGAAACTGTGTTAGCCTGAAGGGCGCATGAAATTGAAACAGATCACAAATGTGTCTGGCCTGAGGGGCTTAGTAAATGATCCTGAAGGGATTATGCAAAAGATATCTGAGGTGTGTCGATGCACGTTCCTCGTACTAGTTATCTGAACCAGGGAAAGTCAAGAAAAACTACCAGGTTTACAACCACTAGCTTTGATTTATTAAAGGAATCAGTTATTGGTGTGTGAAGCACAAAAGAGAAACAAAGCCTGAAGGGCGAATCAAAATTGACATGAAATAGTCACAAATTAAATATGGTTCATACAAGTTACGTGCGTTTCTTTACAAAATCATTTCCATTCTCATTTATCAGTATTCAAGTTCCATTGTCATCATCAAAGAGGCAGTTCAAGTTTATAGTTAAGTTCTGTATCGTTTTCGTGTCTTACAGTTACTAGTATGGTTACTCTATCACAGCACTACTTTGGCCAAGGTTTTAGTATGTTAAGTTTCTAGTTTTCTTCTTTTTCTAGTAGTATGTTCTAGTTTTCTAAGTAACTCTGACAGGGCCCGAAGGAATTCTGCGCAGAATCGTGGCGATGGTGTTGAGGGTTGTTTTTGCTGGAGCAGCAGGGTCTTTGCGGCGAAATACGAGGGTTAAAAGAGTGTCGACTTTGTGGATTGGACTGTGCGCACAAGGTTTGACTGGGGGGGGGGGGGGGGGGGAGAGCAGAGTTGATAGTGGGCAGGGCTCGCGGCTACCACTCTGTCTGAGGTTTGAAACTGGACTGAAGCGAAGCCGTTGAGCCTTCTGGAAATTCCGGTGTGACTCCCCACCCCTCCACTAAGGTGTTGTTCGTGGAGGGTTCTGATTGGCTGGACGAGGGGAGGGAGTCAGCCGTCTTCCCTCGTCGGGGAGTTGGACGCGCTGGTGGAGGTGGCGTCCCGCTTATCTGGGGAGTCTCAGGAGGGAGGCTAACTTAACCTAGCTCCGCCACTGATGATGGTGTTTCAGTGAGCGGGAGCTCACAGCGTGAATGGGGACCTTGAAGATAATGACAGTCTTGAGGGATGGATGCATGAAATTCAATGTCTTCGTCATGCAATTGTTGCACAGTGTAGGTTTTTCAGAAGAACGGGGTTTCCCACTTTCTAGCGGGCGGCGGCGACGTGGAGACAGTATTTCCAAGGGCACCAGGTTTTTCACCTTTTAAGCGGGCGGCGGCGACATGCAGTAGGTATTTGCAGACGCACCGGGTTTTTTCCGCCTTCTAGCGGGCTAGAAGTGAGGCGTTAAAAATTGAAGTGAAACGAACCATTTTCATCATCCTCCAATTTGAAACGGAAAACCTCCAAATTGATGTGTAAAACCTCCAATTTGGTGTGTAAAACCTCCAATTGTACGTGTAAATGCTATATTTTGGTACACTACATCTTAATTGAGATGTTTTTGACATTTTCATGTCTTTGCTTTGGCACATAAACTGATAAATCGTCACGAAAACTAAGCAAGTCTTGCTCATGCGACCAATAAATAAAATAGACTGTTGCGTAGAGAACAATCAACTGTTTTCTTATTTTGATGCTTGGGTACATGAACTACTAACAACCTTACTTCACTACCTTGTTGTGTAGTGGTTGACATGAAAATGTCCCAATGTGTTGCAGACTCGTATGCAAGCAATTATAATCTAACCATCTAGGTAGCACTTTCATTTGAATAACCAACAAAACAAATGCTATTCTGTACACACAAAAGAACTCGTTATAATATTCGCTCTAGTATGTACTGTGTATACTAGATAATGAGATTCTAGACGTGGCGAAACGTAAAGTTGATCAATACTAACTTTTGCCGATTTTACACTTCTTAACGAATACGAGAATCCAACAAAAACTCCAAGTTGAACGTTTTTACACCGTCTGATATTTCTTAGTGGAATAATGAACTACATTTTGGTACACCACTTTTCAAATAAGATATTATCTTTCAACTAACAAAACACGTTTTTATACTAATTAGGAAATGTTTGAAAGTTCCCTCTAGTAAAATTGATGTGTTTAAAAAAATCTGGAATCTAACCGTCATTTAGAACGTTTTAGCTCATTTTGTGCTTGAAATTACTTGATTGTGCTTACTCTGCAAATGTCTACAAGAAGTCTAATCTGCTCGTTGTTGCTTCTGATGTTTCTAGTGGCTGACAAGACTACTGAAAATCGACACTTCCGCTCAACTCCGTACTACGCCTTTTACACATGAATCTCAACCACCAGTAATACAATTTTGGAATATATTTTGGTAAACTAAGAGATATTTTCCTGAATCTTTGTGATTTTACGTTACAGAACACTCATTTTCACTCACCAATATATCCGGATAGATGAGCTCCCAGCGAGTGACCGATAGCATGTACCCATTCAGTCCTCACCCCCAAATGTTTCTGGAACAACATAGCGCATTGTTAATTATTTATTTACCGTATTATAATTTATACCACTTTAGCTAACAGTGGGTTAAAGTCCATGTTTTTCTACAATTAGGACGAAAGAATATTCTATCTTCATTTTGATTACTCTTCTAATCTAGTAGGTATTTAGGTGGGACCATTATAATCATCTATAATGTTTGATTGTCTATCAGGGTCCATAACTCACAAATCCCTAGTTTGTCAACTCTATCTGGTTTGAGGCAAGGAGACGCACTTTCGTGCCTGCTTTTCAATCTGGCACTTGAAAAAGTTGTTAGAGGTGCTGGAACAAACTAGGGGAACAATTTTCTTCAAGTCAGTGCAAATCCTAGCCTATGCTGATGAAATAGACATAATAGCCCGCACGGAAGGTGATATGAAGAGAACGTTTGCCTCATTGGTCGAGAGTGCGGGCGATATGGGGCTGTGCATCAACGAGGAAAAGACCAAGTACCTCATCACGACGACGACGCCCGCAAGTACCGTCTGTAGATCGGGTAGAATCGGGGTTGAGCAAACCCTACTTCATGGGCTTGTACCAAGAAGGCTACAAGGGGAGAGATGGCCTCCTCAAGGGTGGCGTTACTATTTTTGGTAAGAAGAAATAGACGTTTTAGTAAGATGAATTTATGATATAAACACCACTCCTTGGTAAGGAATAGATTTTTTTAGTAAGATCAAGTTATGTTTGCGCTCCATTTGTAACAATCTTCCAAATTCTGAAGATATGCTGATTATTTTTGGCAAGAAGAAATAGACGTTTTAGTAAGATGAATTTATGATATAAACACCACTCCTTGGTAAGAAATAGATTTTTTTAGTAAGATCAAGTTATGTTTGCGCTCCATTTGTAACAATCTTCCAAATTCTGACGATATGCTGATTATTTTTGGCAAGAAGAAATAGACGTTTTAGTAAGATGAATTTATGATATAAACACCACTCCTTGGTAAGAAATTGATTTTTTAGTAAGATCAAGTTATGTTTGCGCTCCATTTGTAAAAATCTTCCAAATTCAGATGAGATTCTAATAATCTTTGGTAAGAAGAATTAGATGTTTTAGTAACATATAGTTAGTTGCGATCATCTAAGAATTGATGAACTTGATTCAGTTTCCGTCCAATTTCCGTCCAAACCTTCAGTGAGAAGAAATAGACGTTTTAGTAAGATCTATAATTTATGATATAAACACCACTCCTTGGTTAGAATTAGATGTTGTAGTAACATCAAGTTAGTTGCTATCATCTAAGGACTGATGAACTTGATTCTGTTTCTGTCCAATTTTGACAAGTACCTACGAGAAAATTGACTTTTTTTTTCAGAAATGCCTGAATTAAGACTGAGGCGCCAAATACGTTCCAACTATTGCATGGATTGTAGGGAAGTGAAAGTAATGAATATCAACGGTGGGTTTTGTTCTAATGTAAGGAAACTAGTTGAAGTTTCATTTCAACAAATTGGATGTCTTACAAGAACGTTGGGTTTGAGTTGAACAACACAGCTCATAATCTTACACTCTCCAAGATACTCCCGATAACTGAAAGCTTGTAAATGTAAATTACCGTATCTCCATGGGAGATTAATGTTAGACACACAGATTGAAGAAAAATCAAAAGTGCCCTTCGGAGACTTGAGATCTTCGACCCACACTCAATTGAGCTTGTGGATCGTTCTATTCGATCTTTAATGCTGATTTTGAATTTCCCACAGTTCATTTATCGTGGCAGAACTGGTCGTGATCCAGACGGAGGTACATGGCAGGATAAAACCAGTGGAAAAGGCGAACAGAAGCAGCCACGACCTAAAATCTAAGGCTTCTTTATCAGAGTAAATTGTTTAATAGTTCAACAATGGTTCTCCACAGCTCGGAAAAAGAATCGTCCCACGACACCCCGAATTGAGTACCTCCTCTTTTGCGCGACTTCGGCGCGTTGAAGTCGGTCAAAAATCGGTGAAAATGTGGGAATTCTTATAGTTACTCTTATTTATCTACCAGGATTCAAGTTTCGTGATTATTCGCCTGAAATTCGCTTATTTTCGCTCCAACTTGCATCGAACTGGTCATTATTCTCGACGTAAGTGGTACAAGGTGTATTTACATGCAATGCGTTGACGAGAAAAGCTCCCATCGTGCCGACGAGTCGTATGTTGGCCACAGCTTGCGTGTAAGGTGGGCTCGATCCCCCTTCCCATCCGACCACGATCACGTTGCAGTCGCTGATGTGGAGTAACCTGTGAGTCATAACCTGAAAAATTATAATATGAGCGTGATTATTGATTATCTTGTAGAATGTCCTGCGAATTAGTCAAGTTTGCTTGGTGTGTTTAGCTTCCTGCACATAATCTGTGCATTCGTAATAAGCGTGATCTTAATTCTCCTATGTGAAAGTTGAACATTGCTGATAACGATAAAGTTGCTGGTTTCCTACTGTTACATCGTAACCAATAATTTATTATTATCAATTCTTGGCGGAACGGGAAAACTAGTTTCAGCCAGAAAACCTCATTTTTCAGTGAAGAATATTTTCGTGAAGAGTCTTCTGGTTCGGAGTCTTCTGGTGAAGAGTCTTATGGTTCTGTTTGTACTTTTCTCACCAATTTGTTGTTCAACACACTGTTCTTGATTTTCGGTTTTCGATGTTTGAAATATGAACTAAAGATGGATTTGGTGCATTTTTCGATTAATTTTTTTTGCCGTAATTTTAAACTCGTATTGTTTCGATTCTTAAGAAAAATTTACTCATGTCTTGAATCACACTTCATCGTACTTGAAATACTCAAATGCTGCTCCAATTCGAAGATAACAGAATTTATTAATCATGAGTAATTGATCATTTATTATTTATAGGACAGAATTTATTAATCATGAAGACATTATCATGTATTAACCTTTTCTCTATTAAAACGCCCGTGCGCTCGGCAGCCACTTAACATTCACACCTGCTCCTAAAGTGACTTGGTACAGGTGTTTTAAAATGTAAGGAAAGTTATACTGAATTGTATAATACCTAACAAGTAAATTACAAGAATAAGTTTGCATAAATCATAATATTTATCATATATATCTCGAGATCTAAACCTGCGACTGAGAAAATCTGAATAATCTACCGAATACACATGCCACCTAGTAAATATCTTGGAATTACTTCGAGTATTAAGTAAGTAAATTAAACAACCCTTTTAGGTTGGATTTTCGTCCGACTGCCATTCCTGGCGTAGCGGACGTCATCAGCTGTCTTTCTAAGGGAAGATCAGAATTTTTTTCTGATGATTTCGCTCATGGCTTCCCATTGGCCTCACCGCCCTCGATTTGACGAGGGGGAACTGTGACCGGCTTACCCGGAAAAATGCTCCCGAGTCGAGCCCCGAACTCACGGCCCCGCAACCGGTCCGAGTCTCATCCCCAGAGAGAGAGAGTTTTGATTTCGTTTGTCTTGTACTCATCAAAGAGTGCCTTATCCGCTTCGGTTTGGAGCGCTTTTTTGTGGTAGAGGAGACCTCCGTAAACCAATGCAGGGAACTGCTTTATATGGAATTTTTCCGGAAGATTGGCCCTTAGTCCAAGGTAGGGAGAACGAATGATCTGTTCCCTAACTAACCTGTAAGCCTCTATATCGTTTTTAAGAAAAGCTAGCCCATCTTGTGAGACCTCAACTAAGGCAGTATAAAATGGCTCAATGAACCCAATTGAACTCGAGTGCCTCTCTTGATAGACAAGACGACCTTGTGATAGTATCTCTCTTGAAATATCAGACAGTTCGTAATGGGCACACAGCTCATCTGCCGCCATAAGGTCATGCCGCTACTCGCTCGGCCACAGCTGAACCCCTGGAATCGCTTCATCAACAGAGAGCAAGCGGGCTGCATGGAAGTAGGAATGAAGAATGCTACCATTGCATGCGTCGAGGGCTAATGACTGCTAAGAGGCGAAGGAAAAGGATTGGAGGGAACGCGCTAACTTTGTAGTTTACTTGTGAATAAAGCAATTTTGTCGAGTTTGCAAGTCGTTTTACGCTCTTTTACCTCAATAGAACACGGATTTCTACATATGAGGAGTTTGATTCCAAAAGGTATATTTACAATACCTATATCTATTTTGATCAAACGTGGGAAAAACGCGAAAAACCACAGCGACCTGAAAAACGTGCTATAAGCCAATGATGTTATTTTCATTTATATTTCTAAATTATAATAATTGTTGCAATAATGTTTTTGAAAGAATTTCTCAGAAAGATAGAAAAACGTCTGCCAAGTTGGGTGGGCAGTATAGCTTCCTCACTCATTGTAACATGGACGTATAGAATCAGTTGGCGAAAAAATTATGATTCAAAGAGTTATTGAATACCAAAATATTGGTGATAATATGCGGGATAGGGTTGCAGGTATTAATGTTTATAATAGTGTTGTAAATAGTTGTGGTATATAAACCACTGAAATAAAAGAACGAAAGAGTGTAGGTATAAAATAAAACTACGAAGTTATGACGATAATGATTATTATTATTCAATACTAAAACTATAATAGGTGTACGTATTAGGATTATGGGTATTAATTTGTTATATACTCGTAATTTGAGTTTTGTTTAAAATGGTTGTGGTATATAAACCACTGAAATAATTGAACAAAAGTGTGTGGGTATACAACTAAAATCACGAAATTACAATTTGAATTAATAACGAGATCAAGTGAAAATTATTATTAATTATTGTTGAAATTGATTAGAATAAAACGAATGAAATACTGATGTCACAAAATTACAATTTAAATGAATTACTAGATCAAGTGAAAATGATTAGGTATTATATTGACTATTCTTGAAATTGATTAAAGTAAAATGAATGAAATACTGATGTCACAAACATAGGTTATACTATTCTTTTGAGGAGGAGTATGTAGACATTATGGAGTGAATTATCGAATAAAGTTGGCCGAACTGTGGTGTCGTTGCAGAGGACCCAACTGCCGTCATGACACCTGAAACGGTCGGACCCTCATGTGCTATGACGGCAGTACAGGCATATGTCGAATATGTAACTACATACTTCTGGAAGTACACATGTATGAAGAACATACATGTGTCCTCCACACATACCTGTGTACACACATGCTTGACCAATTTGATTGAAACATAGTGTTCCACACATGTGTCCTCCAGACAGACAGACACGGAACCAAAATTGTTCGGGAAGCTCTAAAACGCAAAAAGCAAGTGGAAATTTTGATTTTGGAGGACATGTGTTTGCTTTCTTTCGTTATTCTATCAAATTCCCTTTCTTTGGATCTAAACTCTTGGCTGGCTCTTTGTGTAGCTTTAAATCCTTTGTCCTTCAATTTTTCTCCATTCCTATAGGAAGAATCTTCTCTAAGAAGACGCATTACTGTAAGCTTCTTTTGTTTGCGATCAATTGTTTTACACTCCACATTAAAATAGTGTAGTGTAAATGGTGTAGTGGAAGAAGCAATTTACACGGGAACCTGGAAGTAAGTGTGGGCACAAGTAGTATGATATTTGTATTTTCAACGTAGAATTTTATTTAGCGGTCCACCGTCTAGGACCTAACCCACACAATCCCTGAAAATTTCATCGAAATTGGTTGAATAGTTGCGGAGTTTTGGTTGTGACAATAAATTTAAAGTTCGCGCATGCGCAGCGGCTATTGCTTGACCAATTTGATTGAAACTTATAGGGTGTCTCTTGGAAGTTAGTCCCTAACTAACCTCCAAATTTGAGCAAAATCGGTTCATTAGAAACCGAGGTTCCAGGAAATTCACGTTTGCGCATGCGCACTCGCTCCTATTGGTCCGAAGGTGCTGAAATTGATAGGGGACCGTCTAGGACCTAACCCGCACAATCCCTGAAAATTTCATCAAAATCGGACCACAGGTTAGTATAGTTTTGCCCGGGACAAGGATTGACCACAGACAGACCGACAGACAGACACGGAACCAAAATTGTTCGGGAAGCTCTAAAACGCAAAAAGCAAGTAGAAATTTTGATTTTGGAGGAAATTTTTTTTTTCACTTCTTTCACGAATACAAACCTTCCCTACCTTCGGTAGTGAGGAAGCAAAATATGTTATCTGATATTTCGATATTAATCTTGGTCCCAGAAATTAGAAGGAATGAAAATTTTCTTGATGTCCTGGTTGTTATTCGAATCATCGCTTCTATGGATATTTGGATTGAAAAATTTTACGATGGTTTTTTCAATCATTGAGGTTGAGGCCTGGTGGTCGATGGGTGGGTTCCTAATCCATCGCATTGCTCTCTGATTGCTGTAGCTGACGGTCATTTGTTGTTTCTGGCATCTTCTTCAAGACTTGCACTCCAAAGCACTCATCAAACGTTGCAGCATGGGATTGTGCATGTTCTTCGACTGGGAATTGCCGAGATTGGTTGATGGATGCTCTGTGATTATTCATACGTAGGTTCAGCGTGGTGGCTTTACCTACGTAGAATGCTGGAGCATTCGAGCATTTTTTACAAACCAACTGGTATACACATTTACTTGACTGGCACTCTGCAATTCTTTGGCATCTGTAGGTGTGAGTTGTGTTTGCAGATGTGAAGTTCGCGTTTCAATTACCAAATTGCATAATTTGCACCTTGGCCGATGACATGGATGCAACCCAGCTGACCCTGGTTCTGGAGGCTGAGAATGAGGATGTGGATGGGATAAAATGTCACCCAAATTCCTTCCTTGACGAAAGGTCACTCGAGGAATTTCCTTGAAAATGTCTCTCGTCTGAGGACTTGATGCCAAGATATTTTGCAGTTCGCGAAGTATGGGGTTAATCTTTTGAGCTCCAAAAAAGAAAATGGTTACCAGTGGAACTCTATCCTCTGGCTCTCTTTGTGCCTGATGGTAGTTCACGTCTACTGGGACCATTCTATTCGAAACAAAGTTGGGTGGGTATCCTCTTTCGAGTAATTTATTTTTTATCCGGCATAAATATCCACTCAGGTGATTTCTATCGCTACAAATTCTATGCCCCCGAATGGATAGCGAGCGTGGGATTGACTTCTTGATGTGTGGCGGATGACAGCTTTCATATTGGACATGTACCTAGTTGCTTATTTTTCGGTTTCATGTGCACCGAAGTTGTAAATGCTCCATCTTCTGCCAACAAGATGTCCACATCCAAAAATGTTGCTGCTGTCTTGGAGAAAGACCACGTGAAGGAAACAGAATATCGGGAATTGAGCTCATCCAAAAACTTATATGATAATAAATATTTTTGGAAAAAAGGTAAATTAGTTCAAAGTTTGAAATAATTTTGAACGAGATTTGTGAAATCTCAGATTTATGGATATAGTACTCTTTGAAACAAAACGTGGCGTTTAGTACTTCAGTAGGAAGTGAATAATGTACTTTTTGAAATCAAATGAAGTGGATAAAGTACTTTTTGAAATCAAATGATATGGATGAAGTATTTTTTGAAACAAAACGGATAAGAGACCGCCATTGTGCTGGATATAGTTACCTTTTGGAATTAACCCATTTCAATCATTTTCTCACCAATCGAGAGCAAAAAAACTCGATATTTCATTAATTTTACTTTTTTATGAGATTTGAGAGGCCTCAGTTTTCCAAATTGATTGGATTCATCCTGTTCATTGTTTTGGTAGAAGGTAAAAGTCTATTTTTTTATGGACCGAAATCTGTTTCAACGCTCACTCGTCCAGAATCGAATTCGAGCCACCATACTCAAGCCTTCGGCCAAGCGGCCTCCTTTTCAAAAAAATTCCAAATTCGCATTAAGCTCCTAAACGTCAAAGAAAATTTTTCTGAAAAGTTTAAAAACAGCATGAACGAGAAAAAATTCTTCTGTAAAGATTTTCCACTATTTTCAATATTCGAAAAAATCATAAATATGACGATGCGAAAACGCATCAGTGGCCGGAAATGAGTTGAACGGAATATTCACCCTCGTTTTTCAAGGGAATAGATTATCTTCTTCTCCAAAACGATCGCATTTTTGTGAAGAACTAACCCCCCTAAAATCCTGGGAAAGTGTTAACTCAATTTCGATAAAAATGGTCTTTGGTACCTTTTGGAATCAAACTCCTCTTATGTTGTGTCGAAAAAACTAGAATAAATAGAGAACAAAGTATTTTAAAATTTGCTTGACAAGGATGAAAAACTGATTGTTGATGCCCGCCGAAAAATTATAACAATACCCGGTAAGTAGGTGCTGCTCCTAACGTGCTATGACAAAACCATATTATTACCTTGTTATTGAAGGCTCCAATAGATGGGAGTACAGAAAACGAAAGTACTCGTGCTTATGTCAGTCACAATTGTCTGGTCCGAGTTATCTCGTGGTAGTAGAGGAAGGGTTAATGACAGAACTTATTAATCACGAGGACAGAATTCCATAATTCTCGTAAGTAGTGAACATGACAAACATTATTAGTACCTTGGCAGAACATTCGAATGCAACAATTGCACAGATTTAAGATGACACATTACTGATTGTGATTTAACCTGTGCAGAAACTTTTTTATGGGTCAGTAAATTTATTTGTGGCTTAAAGCTCAGCTCCGTGAAAATAACCAACGAGTGGTATCTCCTGCACTGGTAATTCATCTCAAAATTTCATCAAATTTGGATCTTGCTTCGGCATAAGTGTTCTCAATACGAACTCTAGAAGACAAGGAATTTATAAACAATCGTTTTTGAGCCATAATCCATCAGAATTTGAGTGGTTCGAACTAAGCATTTAAGCTTGCTCATGATGTTGGTCCTACAGAAATGAAAATTATTTAAAGAGATTGTATGAGCATTGCGCCTTTATTTCCTCACTAGCTGAAGAGCCTACTAAAAGTAGGCAAAACGCTTCTTCCGACTCTCCCCGCATCCCACTCCCTCCGGCTCCTCCCGCCTCCGATTCCCCCCCCCTCCCGCCCCTCCGACTCGTCCAGCCTCCCACGACCCCTCCGTGCATACGTACGTACGTACGGTTGGCGTTTTATATTATTAGACTAGCTGAAAAGCCTACTAAAAGTAGGCAAAACGCTTCTTCCGACTCTCCCCGCATCCCACTTCCTCCGGCTCCTCCCGCCTCCGATTCCCCCCTCCCGCCCCTCGGACTCGTCCCGCCTCCCACGACTCCTCCGTGCATACGTACGTACGTACGTACGTACGGTTGGCGTTTTATTATATTAGATTGTTCCGTAAAGACTGATAGTCGTGGATTTGAAATATTTAAAAAGCCATAGAAATCAGAATACGAGTGAGTTTTTACAATTTTGGAGGACCCATATTACCTGTTGCACCAATACCAGATAATCCATGTCCTCAAAATCGTAAAAAGTTAAAACATCGTGTATAAAACTTGGCTTTTTATCATGTGAAATATTCACCGCTCTGTTATATCATTATCGTAATTACTTATCTCGAATGCTTATTATTATTATAGGTAAAATACATAAAACCCCAACTGTTCATGTGTGTCGCGCGAACGTGGGAGACCCGGGTTCGAATCCAGACCGTGACATCAACTTTTTTGCAATTCTATAAATAAACTGTTGATATGTAATTTTGCTGGAGATATTTTATGTCACGGTATTACGGTTTTCTTTCCGTAAATCCACGATTTGGTTTTTCAGGTATTATTAACTAATACTTCACACTTCTCAATGATTAATGACGTTGATAGAAACCAATACCCGTATATTTCAACTTATCGCCATCTCGTGAGAGAATCATTCACTACCACACATCAGCCTAATTTTTAAACTCATTTCATTGTTTTGATCGGATATCAATCACTAATTTTCACTAAAATTGTTCATTCGACAAATTTTTTTACCAAAATCGCCTCTAAGGGTTGTTCTTTATCGTTGTTTATGAAATTGTGGATGAATCAATCAAAAATCTACGAATACCATTTTTTTACAGTTTTTGCACTTATGATTGCTCATTTATTTTGTTTTTCTGCTCAGCACAAGTACCGTCGAATTCCTAATCGAAATAAAGATTAGTTGCAACTCGGGTTTAATTCGATTTACCTGAATCCATTTTTTGAAGCCGTTCTCGAGAAATCCGTGACTGATGATGTAAGTTCTGTGAGACGCCACCATGTGAGACCCCGTGATGGTGTCGGGTTTCTCATATCGCAGCCTTTGACAATCCCTGGGATTTTTCTTGGTGTAGAGACAGAAGACAGGATCTACCTTTAATTCCGAACAGACGAAATGTGAAGGTGTTAATTGTACGAAGTCCTTTACTATGTAATTGAATTTGGTATTACAAAAAACGTTCTTCGAAATTATGAATTTTATGTCAGAAGCGTCGACATAAACAAAAATCCAGAAAAACGGTTTGTTACTGATATCACTTGATTGATTTGTTTTGAATTAGCCCTTCGCTGACTTCCTTCATAACTGAAATTAATTGAAATTTTGAAACCGCTAAGTAATGTAATTTGATATCAATAATATTGTAGATTGTAGAAATTCAGCATAATGAGCATATGTTGTAGAATTTATTTGCTCATACTCCTACGCAAGATAGAAAACAATTTTTTAGAGATGCTACATTGTTGCCGCAGGAAATTCTTGGAACATTAAAAATATTTCGATCAACAATTTCAAGTTAATGGGGGTGAGAGTGATGCAAACACGTGTCATGTTCCAGAAACTGAAGGAACCAAGAGATGAAAGGGTTATGTGTCAAAATATCCCCGGGGCTAAACTTGATGGATCGGAGGAGAGCCAATAGAATGGAGTATTTTTTGTACTTATCAGATCTCCATTATGTTATGTATTAGATATCTATTATATATTAGATATTAGATATATATTATGCTGACCCAAGGCCAATTCGTTATTAAAATATACCCAATATTCATATCTATTTATTTTGGTTAATTAAGCTACACCTTATTTATATTTGAATAAAAATGCGATCTGATTTAAACATCGGAATGTTTCCTAATGTATTTCAAAGTTCACCAAACAGTAAGAAAGTACTCCTTTACCGAAATTCAGCTGCCATTCGATGTGCTCGTCATGGGAAATATCAACACTATCCCACCTCGGCCACCATTTCGAAGCGTTTTGTGTGACTTACTGTTTGCAGATGGAAAGAATGCGGATGGTTTGGTGAGGTGTCCTTATGTATTACAGTCCCAAAAACAACCTCCTACCTGCCACTCAAGTCAGGGAAAATGAGACCGAGGGTTTTTGACTACCGATCAAAATTGTTGATCAAAATTGTTGATGAACTACCCTTTGAGAAATTGGCCAGCCGCATTCTTTCTATCTGCGAACAGTACCTGAATGTTGAGGTTTCAGAGACGCATGGCAGGTAGGCGTCACCACCGCCGGTGTCCGATTGACGTCATACAGAATCGATTTTTCGACAATTTCGATCGATTATTCGACTTTTCATACGACAGTTGATACCACCAGTATTTGTCTACTATAGGGTTACCTATTGAACAATTAGTAGAGAATTAATTGCCGGTTGGTATCTCCTCGCATGAGACGAATTTAACATGTCCTGAACTAACGAAGTTTTGCGCCTCAAAGGATTTACAGCACTTCAATTGCTTCAGTGTAATGAAATCCGTCTTCAGTGCAAGGAAGTCCGCCAGATCTTCGCGGGTCACTAAGTGGAAAATCCACGCTTTCAACTGTATAGGTACAGGGTGTCGACAATCGAAGGTGAAAACAAGCCTTTGAACTGCTCATCTCTCTCGAGTAAACCAACAAGTTTCGATGATTTCAACTCTAATTTTTGACTTTTTCAAACAATCGAAGGTGAATACAAGCCATTGAAGTGGTCATTTCTCTCGAGTAAACCAACGAGTTTCGATAATTTGAACGTTCGATTTCGACTTTTTCGAACAGTCGAAGGTGAAAACACTCCTTTGAAGTGGTAATTTCTCTCAAGTAAATCATCCAGTTTCGATAATTTCAACGTTCGATTTTGATTTTTTTCAAAAATTGGATGTAGAAATGAGCCTTAAAAGTGGTCGTTTCTCTCGAATATACCTTCAAGTTTTGATGAAGTTGATCTTGATTCTGTTAATCCAAGAATCAAAATCGCTGAAATCTTCGAAAACGGGCTATTTGAAGTTATTCTTCGATTCCGGTTAAATATTGAGGAATATAACAAATTGGATTGCAGATGGTTCCCTATGAAAATAATATCCTTCTGATTGACAGCCACTGCTACAGATTCCATCCAATTTCGATGAAATTCCTGAAGACTGTTTGTTCATGGCTGAATAATAGCGTAATAGTAATAAAAGAAAGAAAAATCGTATTAGTTGGAAACTGTCATTACTGTATAACTCCTTTGTAGTAATCTGAATTAATAAAGCATTTTATTTTCTTCTATCTGAGGAGTTCTCAATGTAAGAAATTTATGCGGATCAATGTTTTATTGACTGCTTATAGAAGAACTCCAAGGCAAAATGAATTGGAATCTACCTTTTACCTATCATTGGAGGAATGTGCAAGATGCGTCACATAATCTATCATAATGTTGTTTGTATGTATATTCACATTATTTTTATTCAAATTTGGTAATTCTCCTTGATTCAAGAAAATATGGATGTATCAACGTACATTCTTATTGATGGTGCAGAGTTTCTACTACTTCCTTAGTGATGCCTCGAGATGATATCGTACAAGGAAGATGATTAAATATGTTATATTTAATGCTTGTCATTCCTATTCCATCATTATTCTTGAATTCATCTTTGGCTGACAATGTGATTTGTCGTATTGATATTGATTAATGGAGAAACATAGGGAAGTTCCAGTAATTGGAAGGCTTCATTCATAAAAGTAGTGAGTTCGTCTGAGTGGCTCTACATGAGTCCACATTAGATTCGTATGCACTAGAGAGGTTGGCCTGAACAGGGAAGCACGTGGCAGAACATTTCACTGATGCCGGTTTTCCTTTAGTTTAAACTGACGCTAATCTGGAGGTACTCAGGAGCCCTTAGGTACTGGAGGAGGAAAAAAACTTGATATAAGGTGAGTCGGGGGAAGTGCAGAGTACAATTTGCATAGTTCAACTCATGAGACACTCATGTTTAAAGCTAGATTTTCGTTCCCTTCTTTCATTACACCCCTCGGACTATCCTCTAACTGGTTTTGTAATTAGTTTAAGGTTTTTTTTTAGTTATAGTGGGTTTCTCGAGCAATGCTATAATTTTTTCCCGTACTTCTCACTTACCCCGCCTTAATGGGGTAAGTGCAGAGCATCCCTTCATTTCTCACGTCGTTAGAGTTATAAATTACAAATTACAAAGGGGGAAGTGTGTGTAAGAGCTCGTTTCAGGCATTATTTTGCTTTTTGCGAAGTTGAAATCGGACAGAAATTGATGAAGTTATACTGTTTTGAAAAGTTAAAAACGTGGTATAGAGAAACACACAAAAATCTTGCAAAATCAAAAATTTCGAATCCTCATTAAAAATATTTTAAATCACTATGTTATCAGTCTTATGAATAAGAACGTTTTTCAACAGTCTTCTACTAGAAACGGTTATCTTAACATTGCAAAAGTTTGCATAATACTTCGAAATGAAAAAAGTGTACCAAGTGGGTGTGGCACATAGCTTCCTTGTGTCCATAATCCGATTGTGTAGGTGATCCGATGCATACCTAGTAGCTTATCTCAAAACATCTATCTCTAAGTACCTTCCACTAACCTTTCAATTGTAGGGTGTGTGTGTGTGTGTGCATGCATGATTTTCATAGGGGACCATCTCCATATCTAGACAAGAATGAAAAGTGCCCAAGTTCACAACACGAGTGGATGAAAAATACAAAGTATTATGTTTGAGTGTAGGCTCCATACTTCCTTTGGTCATCCATTTAGGGGGGAAGTGCGGAACTCCACACTTGGCCAATGTTTCTTACTCAGCACTTTCCCCTAAAGGAGGAAAAAACGGGGAAAGTGCAGAGGAGGTCTTATTTTCAACCTCACAGATGAAAACACATGTGGTACATCATAACCTCACCGTGAAGGTTACAACCGATATGAGCACACCCTAGTGGTGTTTTGTGAAACTTAACGTACTTCTCTAAACACCCACAGAGGATATTCATGTCAGCCCTTACGTTTGCTTGTGAAAGGTATATTCCCCACTTACCCCGACGCACCTTACATGAATTTTCTGTGAAGTGGTTTTGAGTTTTCTCTTCCTAGAGTCGTTCTCCTGTGGGAAGGCTACGACTCCACTTCGGAATGACAAGCACTTAACATGTTGAGCAGCTTAGATCAGCCTGAACATGGAAGTAAGTGCAGCGTAGCCAAATCTCATGCCACGTTTTTCAACTGAGCCCAACCGATTTTCCTTTCGTATACACTGACACCTATCAGGAAGTACTAAAATCCTGTCCTACCTGTGGGAAAACTTGATCAACCCTAACTTTCTACGCTTGGCCGTTTTGAATTTGATATTCGTCGACCTAGATTAGCAAACTACTGCTCTGGTCTCGGCCCATGATGTAAAGCTTTCTCACCTTCTCTGGAGTTTCAGGCTGATTGGCCACTGGTCTGGAGTCAGCTACCCACGGCGCGTTGGTCGAATAGCACCCAAGTTCCCCATAGCATACAGCTGTTGGGTCTGAAAAAACCACCAATAAATAAATATTACTATGTATTTTTGAAAACATCTTTAATTTACATAATGAAGTATTTATCTTAACACCAATTAATCGATGAAAAAATCAATTGGTTGATGGTCAGAAAAAACTAGCTCGATCCTCGCAAATCACAGTTGTTACCATTCAGTAGTAATAGGACACAATATTCTATTCACTTTTCAACTTCATATCCACAACCATGTTGGGAAGCAGATATAATTCATACTTTGTCGATTTTATGCCATTATCAAGTTCGATACAATCAAATTGCTTCTTTTTAAACACAATTTTCAAAATTCAGTTATTTCTCCCATTTTCGTTGAATCTCTTCTAGACCCGAGAGGGTCCTAAAGGAATTTCTCCTTTCATCTTGCCAATCTTTCCTGTGATTCAAGTCGTTGTTCTCAATAATCGATTTTGCCTAATTGTAATGTTTTTCCCTAATTGTTTGTTTTTACGTGATATATATCATACCTAATTGAATACTTTGAGTTTACTCGCAGCTGAACAAGGATCAAGAAACATTGTACAATCGTTACCAATAATTTTCAACTTTTCATCAATTCTCGATAGGTATCCATTTTAGTCATCTTTTGATCCTAATGTCTTGAGTCTCCTTATCTCTTGCGTCTTGAACCTATTCGATTTCTCGACATCGCATTGCTTTTATTCCAGAATATTACTTCTACTGTAATCATTGATCCCTATTCGAAAAGAAACATCACATTATCCTCTCTAGATAACCCAAGTATACCAATCCAATTATGAACAACTTGAGTTTTTCCTCATAAGGGCGATTTTTTTCTTCAATTCGATTTATTTGACATTAAAATGTTGTATACAGCCATAAAAATCAGTATCAATTTAATCTTTTATTTAGAAATTGTAATTCTAGATTTGTCATATCAGGGGCATAGAAGGAAAACCCGCTAAGTCCCAAAATTTGTGATTTAGAGATAAATGGGTATTGAAAAGTTCAACGGCTCGCAAAAATCGAAATCACTCGTAATTTAATTTGAAATATTTTTATTGGAAAGAAATGTACTATGAGAAAACGTACACGTAGTGAGAAAAATAAAAATATAGGAACATGAAAATGGCACAAGTTTTGTTTAAAAAAACACGAATAGGAATTAAAGTTAAAATGAGATAAATTTTGCGATTAAAACTGAATGAATTGAGTGACTAGCAAACATGGTGATCTCCCTCTTCTTCTGAATGATTCTCGGAATAATCTTCCGCAATGCTTGATGTTGGCAGCTGCTGGTACCATAGACGGAAGTCTTTAGGGATTGCTCTTTGTCGACACAGCTTCACAAGGTCTTTTTCTTCTGGAAACTTATGGGCAATAGTTCTGGCAATAGTCTGTTATAGAGCTTGGGAAGCCCGGCGGGTAGGGAACGCGGTCGCCCGACGCCATACACAGAAATTTCTTGTACTCATCCGAGTGCATGTACTTATACTCAATTTTTCTCGGACTGTCCTTTCTGAATCGGAATCTCTCGATTTTCAGCCAGTTGAATCGTTCTCCGTTTTCGCCTTTATTGCGGTTCATCATTACCTGGTTTGCCAAAGCAGTGAGGCCAAAAAACCCCTTGAAGTCCATCACCCTAATTTTATAAGCGTCTCTTGGTGTGCCGTTTAGATCTGGCCATTGTGAATATCGTCAACCAGTCTTGCAGTGTATAAACTGGCACCTGCTTTTTTGCTGACTCTGGCAGTGGAATCCACTTCCATGTAGCTGTGGCCACTTTCGAGAAACTTCTGCTCGATCACTTCGAGTTTCGTTGTTTGTACCAAGTACAAAAACAAAGCAGCGACATGCTTATTTCTATATCCCCCCCCCCCCACCCCCATGGGTCTGAAAGTAGGGAGACTTCAGTGATCTCGGAAGGCAAAGACGATAGGAACTGATATAAGCAGGTACCAATTTCCGAGCTCCCTCTCTCACCGTTTAGTTCCGTCCAGCAAAAACAGTTTGCGTCTTTGGGAGGAGCTGCTTCGTAGATAGTCAGATTATAAACGCAAATCCTTCTACTGTAATGCATAGGGCTCACATCTGATGAAGGAATCTGCAATACTGATTGCAAATCAAACGTCGCAGACCAAAATTTAGGATCCTTAGCTGCTCGTTCTTTGTCGAATGATTTGGCTGCATTACAATCATTCTTTCCTAATTGGTGGTTATCGTAAGCTTCTTGCAGCCTTGCCTTCTCATCCTTGCTACCAGTATGATAATTTTAGCAGGTTTGGCATCTGTCATTCTTTGGATGGTAAAAAAATAAGTTGTATTCAGTACCAAATACTTTCGTGTACATAAAAAGGGAAACAGGAGTGGAGATTCTGCTTTTTTGGCACGATCTGTTCCTCATCCTCAGGCCTGTCTTCGTGCTCTTTCTTGAATGAGGAATTTCACCGATTTCTGTTTGCATTTTTCCTGAATAGTTAATGGTGTGGGATAGATGAAAATCGGGCTGATTTCGGAAAATAAGTCTCCTGTTATTATTGGGAGACAGTCAAAATTTTTAATTTCAAAACTAACCGGGAAAACAGACGTGCAGCGGGAACGCTCGCTGATTGGGCTGTTCGGATCGCCATCTCATCCCAGTGTTGCCCGATGGTACGACGAAATCGTGTTTTCTAAGAGAAAAGTTATCAAACAAAAACAGAGGAAACCTCATTTTACCCATCTCGCTTTTTCTATTTTTTTTCTTCAGTTTTTCGAATTCGAACTTTACTGTTTCGTGAAATTTTGCATCTGGGGACTATGGATTTCTCGATCTCAGCGCTTCAAGCGGCCATAAATGAACTATTCCAGCATGACGTCATTTTCCCGGTTTTTTAAACATTCGTATTTTCTACACTGTTTTGTTTATTCGTAAATTAGGAAGTTCGGGCTGAAAGTTTGCCTTAGGGGTTTTTTAGAGGTGCTGAATCCGATTTTGGGGAAAAAATAGGAAATTCCGACATGGTGAAATTCCTCATTCTTCCAAGTATAGCTCATACATATTTTCAATGCTAAGTGTTTCTGGAGTGTTTGGCGTAGGATTGGCGAACGGAGTGAACAGTCATGGCTGTAAAGTATGGCCAAAATCGCTGTGAAAGTCAGGTGCAGAACTATGTAGAGAGATCCTTCGTGTTCGCCACTCAATGATCAAAATACATTTAGTGAGATGATCGTTGTCTATTTACACTCAATGAAGTAGTGAACTTGTGAGACAAATTTTCTCATTTCTAGATGAAAATTGATCGTAATTTGTTCCCTCATTATTTTGCGGTATATATAGATATGATTATTTATAACGTAAATAACACTTACCGACATTTGTACTGACTGACGTCTTACTTCCCTCATTCTGATCAACCTGATTATTCACAGCTAATAACAAAGCTGTTTTCAAAAGAAGATTCCCCGTATGGTTATACATCGTACGAATTTCCCGCGCATGCGCGAACTTTCCGAGTTACCCTTGATAATGTGCTCCTTTGGATGTGTTTACTCGCTTATAAATATTCTCAATCGATCACGTCCCTAACACGATTTCTGTGACCTTAACCTTGTACGAAGATTCGATCAACACTATTATCTATTAGAATTAATTCGAGTTTTTAATCGAAACACTAACTTTTTTCCACGTAAATAATCGACTTATTTCCCTCTCTTTTTCAAAGTATAAATCACAAGTATCCCCTGTTCTGTTACACTACAACTCGGAATAGTCACTGACACCCTAAGGAGGCTGGTCTCTCAGATAGTTTAATCTATTTCTGTCCATCATTAACAAGTTTTACTAATTTCTTTTATCTGGGGAATTTATTTCCTCCTACGACGGCGCAATTGGGAGCTGAGGTCAAGGTTTATCAGATGAGACTTGGATCCCCGGTTATCTCTTGGGCTCTCAGAACGAGCATCAGTAAACATATTTTCGTCAATTGATAATATGGAAACCCTAAGTTGATAACAATAGGAATTCACGTGCGTTTGTTATTATGCAACTCGTTTAAATATCTTCGAGTTTGATGGAAATCGTCTTAGCCCTAAACTCGGCAAGGAAAATGAAATGTCATTGAGTTGACCTAATATTTTTTTCCTAGTGCTAAATTTACTCAGAATGATGGGAAAAATAACTTGAAAAATCACTACGGCCCTGATTATTTTTGACCGACTTCATCTATGGTCATTTTTATGGATGAGCCTACAAAGGCTCATTACCGAGTTACTTGTAAGTCCCATCTGATCTCAAAAATCAACAGAATTATTATGTAAAAAACATTTGGGCCTGCACAGCGTCTAATATCAGTCCCGGGGGTTATGACTTTCATAGGGGACCATCTACAACCCAATTAATATAATCCTGAAAATTTTATCTGAATCGGATGAGAATTGTGGAAGTTATGGCTGTGGCAAGGATTTCACGTTTACGCTTGCGCAGCAACTACTATAAGTCCGATGGTGATGATTTTCATAGGGGACCATCTACACGCCAACCCGCACAATCCCCGAAAATTTCATCGGGATCGGATGAGAAATGTAGAAGTTATGGCTGTGGCAAGGATTCGATGACAGACGGACAGACACGGAACCTAAATTTTCAGAAAGGTCTGAAACGTAAAACGCGCGTGGAAATTTTGATTTTGGGGAACTTTCTTTCTTCAACCTTGAAAAGTGGAAACAACGTTTCCGCTACCTTGGTAGATTCGGAAGCAAAACGAGGAAAATAATCCAAAAACATTGTGTAACTGAATTGTATTTTTCATTTTTCAATATGCCCCTTGCTCTTGGTCTCAAGTACGAATACATTTCACAGCCATAACATAGGTACATTACACAAATCACCAGAGATAAAATCTAAATCACAAACTCGTAAGTACAAGAGATAGGTAGGTACGACGGTCCTGAAAGACCTCAAACACGGGAAAAAATACGATTCAGCCTCATCTTCGGGAGCCTCCAAAGATAATGGACAGAAGAATCTTAAATTCTTCACATTCTACAGCTAAATTCTTGTGGAAAAACAATAGATCATGGATGTGACCATTGTTGTAGGTGTAATTTGAATATTAAATTTTTTTTCTAAAAAAAAACTCCGATCCCACATACTAATATTGCAGAATTCTAGAGAAACTTGCTTCATAGCTACCGATATGTAGCTAGGATTTTGTTTACTAGTATCCGCGTTGCATTTTATGTGGCAAAATAACTGTCGCGAAAAATTCCTTGACCCCCGACCAAAAGACATATTTATGTCAATAATAGGAAACAAGATTCTTTCATTATCATGATTTAGAAAAATTAGGTAGGTACCAACCTACCCAAAACAAAATGTTGATAAACAAGAGAACTAAAAAAATCATGAGAATCTGCTCGCGATTTGAAATTTCTATATTTCCTGGAAAAATGGATAAACTAATAATGTTATTACACAACGATCATTGATGATCAACATCCGAATTGCATACGTTGAAACATGTTAGAGCTCGACAGTGAACTCGGCAATGAGACTAAAAATAAAAAGGCTCAACCATTTTTTATTTGCTAGGCTTCCTGTACACACAATTCATAGAAACGAAGTGCTTCTACAACACCTGCTACACTTTACTTCACACAGAAAAAAATTTTTGAGCCGAAAGTAACAACAAGAGTACTTGAAAACTTACGTGTAAGATGCCGAATTCGAGAGACCACCAAGCATGTGGCTTTGCTTCACAAAAACGCTCGTAACAGTGATATAACCTGATTTTGAGTAACCACAACGAAGGGTTTCGGTAGGTGAAGTGTTACCACATGCCAGGAAAGTAAAGAAAATTCCTCATTACTCTCTGGGATTTTTCATAAGTGCGGGGAAAATTGATGAGCCTAAATAGGCTCAATGCCGAGTTTAGGGTTAATAGGCCACAAATGTTAAATACATTCATCCTGCATTCCGTTAACTGTACAATTATTTACCATCTGCCACATTATATTGGTTAGTATATTGTGATTTACTTCGACTCCGTTGTTCAACATTATTTTTTCCTTGAATCGTGGTCACTAATTTTCCTGTATGACATTAAAACCCTGGAGCCGAATATATATAATGGAGCGAAAATCGAATTCATTAATCTGCTAGGTTTCCTAGTACCAATCAAGTTCGGGTAATCTGATGTCTGAAAAGTAATAGTTTGAACTCTAGTTTTCATCGAGTCTTTTTTATAAATTTTATCTACGTGTACTGAGTATTTAATCCAATTGTGACGTCATGACCGTATTGCATAAATATCTTCTAGCGATTATTCCAGTGCATCTATCTAGTAAATCTATCGGATTAGAGAAGTTGAATGATCCGTCCTTCATTAACATTCAGGGGCTCCCTGTAGTCAATGAAAATATTTCAATCGATTTCCATTTCTCCCACTATACGTATTTGAAAAATCAATAGATACGTATCACTTCATAAATTGCATGGAGTACAACTTGGAACAAGTGGGTGTGGCACTTAGCTTCCTCGTATCCTTAACCCGATTATATAGATGATCCGGATCGTAGTGGTTAATCTCAAAACACCAATCTCTAAGTACCTTCCACTACACTCATAGGGGACCATCTACACGCTAATCTGGTCAATCCTAGAAAATTTCATCAAATTCGGATGAAAAATTAAGTGAGTAGATGTATGCCTCGACTGGGATTCGAACCTGCGAGCCCAGGAGCACAAATCAAGACTCTGTCCTCTGAGCCCTTGTCATGTATAAGATTTGAGGTTCTCACAGGAGACCATCCCTCTATGAATGAATCCCTCTATGAAAAACCATTCTCTATGATTTTCATAGGGGACCATCTAAACACTACTCAGTAACATCCCTGGAAATTTCATTGAAATCGGATGGAAAATGTAGAAGTTATGGCCGTTACAAGGAATTCACGTTTGCGCATGCGCAGCGGCTACTATCAGTCCGGGGGTGATGATCTTCATTGGGGACCATCTACAATCTAATCCGCATAATCCCTGAAAATTTCATCGAAATCGGGTAGAAAATGTGGAAGTTATGGCCGTTACAAGGAAATTCACGTTTGCGCATGCGCAGTAGGTACTATCAGTCCGAAGGTAGTGATTTTCATAGATGACCATCCAAATACTAACCTGTAACGTCCCTGAAAATTTCATTGAAATCGGATGGAAAATCTAGAAGTTATGGCCGTTACAAGGAATTCACGTTTGCGCATGCGCAGTAGCTTCTATCAGTCCGGGGGTGATGATTTTCATGGACCGTTACACACCAACCCGCACAATCCCTGAAAATTTCATTTAAATAGGACAATAACTTCGTATAGTTATGCGCGTTACAAGGAATTCATGACAGACACACAGACACGGAACCAAAATTGTTCAGAAAGGTCTAAAACGCAAATCGCGAGTGAAAATTTTGATTTTGGAGAAGTTTTTTTTTCGTCCTTGAAAAGTGATAACAAAGCTTCCGCTACCTTGGTAGACTCGGAAGCAAAACTAGATGAATATTTAGTGTATATATGTGTGTTGTGAGATTTCTTGCGTAGTTGGAAAGGTACCTACCTGTTGTGTGGCTGCCTCACGATCATCCAACTGGATTTTGTTTAGATGTTCTCGACCTTACTTCTCCGAATAGACAGATAGTTTGATAAATTCTAAGTGGATTTAGTTTTCTTCCTATGTTGCCTTCTATTACGTATTGCTTCGGTGAGTTTGAAATCTATGATTTTACCCTAATTTATTTTTGCTACGTAGGTAATCAAAATCAATAATTCATAGCAAGGAGTGAGTTATCACAAAGTAGGTATCTGTTAGATGAATAAAGATCAGAGGATTGGTTCCGAAGTACATGGACTGCGGACATTGAAACGATCGTTGGCAAACCCAGTACGACAGGTTTATATCATCCATGGTGCAACCCACCGCATGGAGACTTCTCAGTATCCACGTTGATGTGTGAAACATCCATGTTCACGTGACCTCCTGTTATCTGTTACCTTCCTGACGCTGCTACCCACCACCAAAACAATCGTTCTCCGTTTTTCCTTTTCTTCTCAATTTTGCTGTTTCCAACGGATTTTTTTCACGTTTCGCTGCTACCTACCCTCCGATATGTTGTGTATCTCGCGAAACATTTCAGTTCCTTTGTAATGATTGACTATTCACACGATTTTACATAAAATTAATCACTCGTTCTCTTCGTATTTTACTCAATTTCGTACTGCCATGAAGCCAAATACTTTTCTGTTGCTTTTATCGTGGTTTTCATACAGTTGGACGTTCGGTTTTTGCGAGAATATCTTCGGTGATTGGGAAGATCCTTCTGACATATTTGGAAAATCGAAGTCGTCTTGCGGAACGGAATTCAACGCTTGTCAGGACGATTTGAAACATTGCAGGGAAGAGTTGTACACACTGAGGGAGGAGAATCAATGCAAAGGTGATCAAACTTTTCATGTTTTGTATGTATCGAGAATAATTCTTATGACTGGAGTAGGGTGTCTTCCTACAGTCAACTTTATTTTTCAGTTTTTGGTTTACTCTTTTCGTTAGTTGAACCAGTTCGGCGTGTGTAAGTTAGTAGGCTTAAACAGTAACATTTCTCATTCTCTTCTGAACTCTCTCTGAGTCAGAGTATTATTATTGGTATTCCTAATTTTATAATTTTTCGAATAATTTAACTGGGTAGTTATATACAGAGGTCGGGTGACCTCTGTGTATTATTGATTTTGATTGACAACATTTTCGACAGTGAGGTTTCAACTCTATTTTGCATGGTCTGTAGGTACGTCTACTTGACTGTTCAGTTGTTGATCTCTCACTATAGGACCTCAGTCATGCTAGCGTCGGTCGACTTGCGACGGTCGATTTTTCATTGAAATAATGGGCCGAAATTAACCAAACTTCGTACACTTACTCAGTTCCTCGGTTGGCACCTAGAAATGAAGTCAAAACCGGGTGGAGGCGGGTCGGGGGACGGCGAAACTGGAGGCGGCAGCTCATTTCCGACGCTGTGCCATCAAAATAACTATCAGAATCGTTTTTCTCACCCCAAAGAACCCCCATGGTCCAGTTTTCATCTCCATTATCCACTTACAACAACCGGAATTAAATAATGAACGTCGGGGGCGGGGAAACATCCCATATAAACAAAATTGCATTTTCCGACCTTGTGCCATCAAAATAAGTATCAGAAACGTTTCTCTCACCTCATAGAACCCTAATGGTACCGTTTTCATCTCCATTATCCACTCACGACAACCGGAATTTATTAATTATTTAAGATCGGAGGCTTATTAGGAGGATTATTATATAATAATAATAGACAAGACCAGTCTTGTCTTGGATTTTTTGATAATAATGTAATAAATAATAATAGTAAATAATAATAAAAATTATAAATGATATTAATATAAATAATAATATATATTATTGTGTTGTATACTAACTGAATCATCGTTCCACCTGAAAAACGCTGCAAATTGTTACACAAAGGTTTATTATTTTTCTGTAAACATCACGCTTCTGTATAGATCACTGGGTTTCCATCAATAGTAGGTACCCACAAACCTCATTATTCTCCATTAACCCCCTCCCTCTCAAATTTCAGCTTCTTGCGTTGAATAGGATTGAAAATGGCTTCGGAGCTCGAATGCTGAAAACGCCTAAGAGATCACTGATCAGGTGAGTGTGCTCCGAAGCCATTTTCAACCCTATTCAACGCAGGAAGCTGGAATTTGAGAGGGAAGGAGTTAATAGAGAATAATGAGGTTTGTAGGTACTCTATTGATGGAGAATCAGTGATGTATACACAAGAGTGATCTATACAGCACAATAATAAACCTTTGTGTAATGTTTGCAGGGTTTTAGATACCTCATTCAACTATAGGGAACTCTACAAGATGGCCACTGGCCCAAGGTGTGACGACATAATAACTACAAGTCAGGAAACATTACATTTATTCATCTTGCCATAATCAAAAGCTCAAATCAAATCAAAAAACAAGAAATAAACGAAAAAACCGCGCTGGTTTTCTTTCTACCTTTCAAATATTTACAACTCAACGCGTGCTGTAACCTTTACAAAAATAGTTTTAACCCTATCGTGGAGTATATAAGTCAATAGAGGGTTTTCAGTCTTCAGGAGAGAAGTGATCGCTTGAACATTGGATCATACAAGAGAAACTTGAAAAAAATAAATCAAACTCCTACAAAAAATGTACAGAGTTAATAGTTTGAAAAAAAGTACAGTTTAAAACGATCTGTAACCTTTACAAAAATAGTTTTAACCCTATCGTGGAGTATATAGGTCAAGCACAAAAGAAGAAAAATGAAAATCGAGATGCAGCGTTTTTTTACATACTTTATTCTTTGTTTTGGGGGTTTGGGGTTTCTTTGCTTCCCCCTTTCGGTCCCTTAGGGTAGGGATTCTGGCGGGAGGAACCCTGGCCCCAGACAGGTTTCTGTTGGACAGAAATGCTCCCGTCCGGGGCTACCCGAATCGTCGCCGCAAAATTATTTCTTGCCTTTGTAAGCTGGTGTGTCTACGAGTTCTGTGGGGGAAAGAAATGCAATTACCAAAACACTTATTACTAAGTTTGAAGTTAAGGGCGTTTATATTTACCTGTGGCGAGGCGCAATCAATTTAGAAGTTCTGAAGCGAAGACGTGTCGAAAATGTGATGGCCTGAAGGGCGCATGAATTAGTCACGGAACACGAGTGTGTCCGGCCTGAGGGGCTTAATGATGATTCCTGAAGGGAATTTGCAAAGAACCTGAGGTGTGTCGATGCACGTTCCTCTTATGTGTTATCTGAACCAGGGAAAAGTCAAGGAAAAAGCAGAAGTACAACTAACAGCTTAGTTTTATTGATAGGAACAGTTCAAATTCGTGCTGCGCACGCAAGAAAATACAGCCTGAAGGGCGATTCAATTGTGACACATTTGTGACATGAGAAAAATATAATGGTTTCGTCAAAAGTTCCGTGTGTTTTCAATACAATCAATTAGTCCAAATCTCATCAATCAATATCCAATTTCCAAGTCAAAATTCATAGAGGCAGTTCAGTTTATATAGTATTAAATCGTTACGTTCAGTTATAGTTTAAGTTTTACTCTAACACCGCACTACTTTGGCCAAAGCTTAACTAGAGTATGGTTAGTTTGTGCACTCACGCGGACAGGGCTCTGAGGAATTCTGTCAGCTTTGTGGCGTAGGATGAAGGGTCGGTCTTCTCCTCTGTAGCTCGGGGACTTAGCAGGGATCGCGAATTGAAAGTGAGTCGACTTCGTGGTGGATTAGTGCGCACAAGGTAGACTGGGGGGGGGGGGGGGTAGTGGCAGAATCGAGTCGTGGGGTCGAGCGCGCTGCGACTGATGATGCTGACAGTTGGTAGGGGACTAAAGCGACGCCGCCAACGCTTCTGGAAATTCCGCTGTTACTCCCCACCCCTCCACTGAGGTGTTGTGCGTGGAGAGTTCTGATTGGCTGCGTCGAGGTGTCAGCTGGTCTTGCCTCTCTGGGGAGTTGGGACGCCGAGGTGGAGGTGGCGTCCTTCTGGTCTAGGGGCTTCAGGAGGGAAGCTAACTTTAGCTCAGCTCCGCCACTGAAATTGGTGAGGATTCAGTGAGCGGCAGCTCACACCTTGTTCTTGCGGCGACGACGAGGGTTTTGCCAGGACCTCCGCCCACCACCCTTCTTGGCTTCTAAAGCCAGTAGCGAAGCGACCATGTCATTGATCGTGGTCGCTTCGCTACTGCCGCTTTCATGTTGGGTGGAGGGCCCGGGAACAGGATTCCCCCCGCCAACATTGCTCTCCTGCAGAACTTTTAATGCATCTACAATTTGTGTAAGAGTCAAAGCCGCCTTGTTCCGCAAAATTATTTCTTGCCTTGTTGTTGCGGCGACGACGAGGGTTTTGCCGGAACCTCCGCGCACCACCCTTCTTGGCTACTAAAGCCAGTAGCGAAGCGACCACGTCATTGATTGTGGTTGCTTCGCTACTTCCGCTCTCATGTTGGGTGGAGGGCCCGGGAACAGGATTCCCCGCGCCAACATTGCTCTCCTGCAGAACTTTTAATGCATCTACAATTTGTGTAAGAGTCATAGCCGCCTTGTTCCGCAAAATTATTTCTTGCCTTGTTCTTGCGGCGACGACGAGGGTTTTGCCGGGACCTCTGCGCACCACCCTTCTTGGCTACTAAAGCCAGTAGCGAAGCGACCACGTCATTGATCGTGGTTGCTTCGCTACTTCCGCTCTCATGTTGGGTGGAGGGCCCGGGAACAGGATTCCCCGCGCCAACATTGCTCTCCTGCAGAACTTTTAATGCATCTACAATTTGTGTAAGAGTCATAGCCGCCTTGTTCCGCAAAATTATTTCTTGCCTTGTTCTTGCGGCGACGACGAGGGTTTTGCCGGGACCTCCGCGCACCACCCTTCTTGGCTACTAAAGCCAGTAGCGAAGCGACCACGTCATTGATCGTGGTTGCTTCGCTACTTCCGCTCTCATGTTGGGTGGAGGGCCCGGGAACAGGATTCCCCCCGCCAACACCGCTCTCCTTCAGAACCAGTAAGGCATCAAGTATTTGTTTTATTGCCTTACTTGTATTGTTCCCTTCGGCTTCCTGCAACAACAATAATACATGTTAATCCGAAAGAAGTGTCAAACAAAAAGACAATTTTGTTTCAAAACCCACTTTAAATATTACAAACATGTTGGCATGCATTCCAGGGGACGTCCCATTGGATGAGGAGTAGAAAGTTCAATCCAACCGATTAGCGATGAAACTTGAATTTGTATTAATCTTTTCACTGCACAAACCGCTTCACCCAATTTAATATGCAAAAAAATATGCTAATGACTCCATCTTAATAGTAAACTCATTAATAATTAACGACCTTCGTCAAGAATTTAATAACTTCTGTTCTCCTGACATGAAATTTGAAGTAGAACATGAAGTTGAAAAATGCATTTCATTTCTAGACATAAAACTCTGATGAAAAATGAAAATGGAACCATAGTCACTGAATATTTTTCCAAAAAAAAAAAAAAACATACTAGGGTAGAGTTATTAATTACAAATCCTATCAACCTCAACATTACAAACTCAATACAGCTCCAAACCTGCTTAACAGGATACTGCATCTAGCCCATCCAATATACTAATAACATAAATATAACAATAATATATATTATTATTTATAATAATATCATTTATAATTTTTATTATTATTATTTACTATTATTATTTATTACATTATTATCAGAAAATCCAAGACAAGACTGGTCTTGTCTATTATTATTATATAACGATATAATAAAAGTATAAATTAATAATATGAATTATATAACGATTTACTTTATAATTCATTATATTATTATATATAATTATTTGAAACCTGGACCGTCGCCGAATTTTTAAGCCAAGTTGACGAACCACTGTGAACAGCAGATAGGTTAGACAAGGGCTTGACTCCGCCTCCGATCATAATAAATTCCGGTTGTCGTGAGAGGATAATGGAGATGAAAACGGTACCATAGGGGTTCTTTGGGGTGAGTGAAACGATTCTGATACTTATTTTGATGGCACAAGGTCGGAAAATGCTATTTCGTATATATGGGATGTTTCCCCGCCCCCCGAAGTTTATTATTTAATTCCGGTTGTCGTAAGTGGATAATGGAGATGAAAACGGTAACATAGGGGTTCTTTGGGGTGAGAAAAACGATTCTGATAGTTATTTTGATGGCACACCGTCGGAAAGTGGGTTAAATGAGCTGCCGCCTCCAGTTTCGCCGCCCCCGGCTCGCCTCCACCCAGTTTTGACTTCATTTCTAGGTGCCAACCGAGGAACTGAGTAAGTGTACGAAGTTTGGTTAATTTCGGCCAATTATTTCAATGAAAAATCGATCGTCGCAAGTCGACCGTCGCTAGCATGACAGATCATAAAACCTGATTTCGAGAAGAACCATTTTTAGTGTTTCAAAACGTTTTGAGGCAAGGGTATGATCAAAATACAAAAAATTAAAGTACGAGCATTCTTTAATACTCTTATTGAACTGTATTACAGAATGGAAAATTATAAATAACTATTTTTCTTTTACTGAAGAAAATAAGAAATGAACGGAAGGTACGGACAGCCAGCAACCATTGTTTCCTTCATTTTGTCACCAATGATCACTTCATCACTGATCACGTCCTCTTCGCCTTCCTCGTCGTACTCTCTTTCCTTCTTTTTCTTGTTCTTCTGCTCTTTCATTTTTGGTTCTTCTATTTTCTTAAGGTTTGAATAAAGTTGTAGGGATGCTGTTTTCTTGAAAAAGAAAATGTTTAAGAAACTGCAAATCTCCGTATTTCGCTGCTTGTATGGGAAGCGAAGTGTTGTAAATCTTCTTCTTGGGGATGATTAGCTGTTTTGGGGGGATTTTTTGCTTCCGAGTCTACCAAGGTCGCGGAAGCTTTGTTTTCACTTTTCAAGGTTGAAGAAAAATTTCTCCTAAATCAAAATTTCCCCTCGAGTTTTACGTTTTAGACCTTTCTGAACAATTTTGGTTCCGTGTCTGTCTGTGTGTCTGTCATGAATCCCTTGCCACAGCCATAACTTCTACAATTCTCATCCGATTTCGATGAAATTTTCAGGAATGGTGCAGGTTGGTGTGTAGATGGTCCCTATGAAAATCATCACCGCCAGACTGATAGTAGGCGGTGATACTAGCTGCTGCGCATGCGCAAACGTAAAATCCTTGCCACACCTATAACTTCCATTTCTCATCCGATTTCGATGAAATTTTCAGGAATTGTGTTGGTTGGTGTGTAGATGATCCCGTATGAAAATCATCACCACCGGACTGATAGTAGCCGCTGCGCATGTGCAAACGTGAAATCCTTGCCACAGCCATAACTTCTACGTTTTCCAACAATATTCAGAGATTGTGCATGTTGATTGTTGTGATAGTGCAAGGTACTATGAGATTGATGTTTAGAGATTAACTACTATGCATCGGATCATCTACGCAATCGGGTTATGGATACGAGAAAACTATGTGCCACACCCACTTGGCAGACGTTTTCTTCTTTTTTTGTCCCTGTGAAGGCTTGGCTGAAGAAATTCTTTAGTTGGAGATGGTTTCTGTCAATGATGAAATGTTGAAGTTTCCAAAATCAGTTTTTTTTTACGGTAATGTTGGGTATTTCTTTGTTTATATGGATGATCTTGACAGGTCGAGTAGGGAATGGACATTTCATAATGTAAAACCCCGATAGGTGTTTACAGTCCAGTTGGAAAATGCCAAGGAAAAAACAGAAAATGAAACGTAATTCACAGAAGCCGTGAGACGCCACCTCCTAGTGGTGGGAGGGAGCGCGGGACAAGAACCATTCTTTCCCTGGCGCGCGAGATTGAACCATTCTTCCCAGTACAGCAAACCTTCTCCGTGTAATATCTTCGGAAAAGAACACTTTTCCCCTGTGGCAATATTACAAGTTGCTAGCTACGTTGAATAGGCAACTCATGGCGGTCTTATCTCATTTTTCGTCAAAAGTGGACAAAAACCATTCTTCCCCTGAACTCTTCATTTGTGTTATTTTTTAGTTGACCTTGTGTTTCTACGCCTTCTTCGCTATAGGCAAGAATCAGTAATTTAGGTTTTAGAAACGACCAATATAAGCAAAAGCCTGAGGTGGCATAATGTTGTCTTTATTTTTTGAGCTTTCTCCATTACTGGAGAAGTGTCCGCTTGGGTTACGTCTACTCTACTTCAGTCAAAACCGGGTGGAGGCGGGCCGGGGGGCGGCGAAACTGGAGGCGGCAGCTCATTTAACCCACTTTCCGACGTTGTGCCATCATAATAACTATCAGAATCGTTTTTCTCACCCCAAAGAACCCCTATGGTACCGTTTTCATCTCCATTATCCACTTACGACAACCGGAATTAAAAAATAATCGTGGGGGGGGGGGGGGAAACATTCCATATAAACGAAATTGCATTTTCCTACCTTGTGCCATCAAAATAAGTATCAGAAACGTTTCTCTCACCTCAAAGAACCCCAATGGTACCGTTTTCATTTCCATTATCCACTCACTACAACCGAAATTTATTATTTAAGATTGGAAGCGGAGGGAAGAGTATCCATGCTATTTTTACAAATTCTGCGACGGTCGATTTTTCATTGAAATAATGAGCCGAAATTAACCAACAACATAAAATAAAATGTATCGGTGGGTGGGTATGTATGTATGTATACGTGTCTACCCCAGGAACAAAAATATCACTAATCAGGTTTGTACCCCACCCTTCTGGGGGATTTGCATAATTGTACTGACACTATCTTTGTTGGCAGAGTGGTTGCGGTCCTAAAAAAAAGGACCGGCACTCTATTTGTTGGTAGAGTGATTTCGGTCCTAAACGTATTAGAGAACCGGCGCTCTCTTTGTTGGTAGAGCGGTTACGGTCCTCAACGAGTTAGAGAACCGGCACTCTGTTTCTACCTCAACTCTGTCTACCCCAATAGGTCATACATAAGACACAAATGAATTGGAAATCTACGTCAGTTACTTTTGAGGTATCTATTTTTATTTTTGTTTTTTGGTTGTGGCAGCCGATATGAGCCCAACGTTGGCATATATCACATTGAACCCAATCTTGAAGAGGTTGTGGTGCAGAGGCGTCAATCTCATTGCAAACTAAACAGAAATCTGTAACAATGTCAGAACCACGAATTAATAAATCTAACATGTGGGTTCTGTATTGCCCTAAATCAAAGTCAGGAACGTTATCATGACCGTTAATTATTGTTTCAATGAATTTGATGACAAAGACTCCGCAGTTGTAATGGGGTATTTCAGTCATTTTTTTTTTTTTTTTTTTCAAAAGAGTAAGGCTCAGGAATAACGGTAATCGGGTCTGTTCGTCGAGAAAATTTTTTTAAAAAATCAGAGAAGCTAAGGAAAGTTGAAGATTTGAACAGTGTGACGTAGCTAGCCAATCGTGACGTAGCTAGCCAACTGTCTTTGAAAAAAGTATCCATGCACAGAAACCTTTGGAGGACGTCTTGGATACTACAAAATTCTACTCACACACGCGAGCGGCGTAGTCCGCGGGGTAGTCCTTGCCTAGTGTGTGTGCATTTATAGCGGCCCGCCTTTTTCAAACGTGTGATCTCTTTAATTAATTTTTTTACCACATGTTATAGTATCATTGGGCTTAAAGTTGTAGTATATAGGTTTTCAAGGGTGCTAAATCCAAATTTGAGGTCAAAAACCTGAATTTCCGACCCACCGAAATACCCCATTGTAAGCTTGGGCTTCACTGTTGAATTGAAGATTCTCGAGTAAGCCCTTTTAAACTGACCCAAATATAGGTTGAGAGGCTATATTGACACAAGTGATAGGTAATTGAATTTATTATCATAAGAAATACTAAAATTGAAATAATTACCTGGTAGACAGCTGTAGCGGTTCGGAGGTAGCTGAAGGCTCTTAAAATCAAAATGATACCTGAAGGGTCTAATGCTGATATCTGCTTAAAATATGTTATTGGTCTGAAGGACTGAAATTAACTTCCTGAAGGGAATTATAAGTGCACACAAAGTGAAACGGTGCACGGTGAACGGCGCACGCACTAAAAAGGTGCGTCGCACTAAAATGATGTGATTCACACTAAAATGGTGTGATCGCACTAAAACGGTGTGATCGCACGAAAAGGGTGTGGTCACACGTAAAACCTGTCTGTTACGGAATTTAAGGTAGTGAATAAGAAATGCAATTGTACAAACTAATAGGAACGTTTTAATGCAATTAAATGGCAATTTGACTCTACGTTAAAATGTTGTTAGCAAAAATACAAACTATGATCAATAAATGGTTTTACAAGAATTTCATGCGTTTCTTTCAATCTCCTTCTTATAACGACTTTACAAATGACTCGACTAATGACTTTACTAAATTTACACAATTTGATAATTTACTCGACTGACTGACTGAAATTCTAGACTGTTCATTGACTTGACTCGACTCGTTATTTCTACACAATTTGAACACAATTACATTGGCCAATGTATAGATTAGTTTTTACACTCACAGCGGTGGGGCCCGAAGGAAATCCAAAGGTGGTGCGATGAGAAGATCTCTGGGGGGATTGGTCCAAACGGTTTTTTCCACACAGATTTCCGTTGGAGGAAGGGGTTGGCTCGGATACTCAGACTCGTGGGCAACAGGGCTATCTCGGCGGACTGGTATCGAGGGGAATCCAAACACTACTTGCATTAAGGGGTTCGATAAACGTATCTAGCTTGATGCAGAGGAGCGCGGATTGAAGGCTTCAAAGACGGGGACGTAATGGCCGCTCCACGCGGTGACTAGTTCGTTTGATTCCGGAGGCCCCCACCCTCCATTACCAGGCGTCCGAGCGGGGCTCCGCGGTGATTCGTGATTGGCGGTTGGTGACGTCAATCCGACGGGAGCGCCTCTGGTGGTGGGCGCTCGAGATGGTGGTGGCGCCCTGGGGTGGGCGGTGTTCAGCCCCCTTCACTGCTGGGTTAGATTCAATGAGCCGAGGCTCACACCATTATCTCTTTGACGTGGCCTAACTGCGCTGTCCGTTATCTCCAAATTCCATGTAACTATTTGACCAGTTTCAGGAACCAAACTATTGTACCTAGTCCAGAATGCTTTCAAACCTTTGCAGCATTTCAAGTTTACTACAACTTTCTTCACCAAATGGATCATAGTAGTCGAATTGGTTGCGGTTCCTGTCAACGTGAATGACAGTCCAATGATTACCATTACGATTAATTGGCATAAACAAATGTTCTGCATTACGGAACTCTGGAATTGCAGATATTTTAAAATCTTTGCCTTCCAATACAGTCTTTGACGAAAGCTCACATGGAAACGCTATGCAATTTGTACGGCTTAGCAATAATTCTGAAATGCAAGCGTCTAAGATAGTAGCATTTATCCAACCAGTAGAGCGTTGAACGTCTAGTGTGGCTAAATCTTCCACCGTCAATAGACCCCATGGCAAGCCTCTACCCGACATGCGTACAACCACAGAGTTCTGGATGGTCTCGTTTGATGATTGAATCAATTTTTTATAGTACTTAATATCATTGACCAATCCATTAGTCAGCACTGTAAAGGGTTCAAGATAAGTAACAGAGCTTGAGTTTTTTGAGGTGAAATGTTTTGCGATATAACTGAATTTTTGTTTCTTCCGCTTAGGCCCCCATTTTTCAACAGGTAGAGTAGGAGTGGATGGTACCACTTCTACGTGGTCAGAATTTTCAGCATCTGAAGTGCAGGATGCTTTATCTGGACTAATGTTTACTGAATTGTCGAAATTTAATTGAGTTTCGTCATTCATTTGGGGTGGAATCAAGCTACCCAGGCACAATATATCAATATCGTCCAACGCACCGTCTAACGTCCCAAACAAATCATTGCATTTTGTTTGACTGTCGAAATCAAGTCCCATAGGCTTGAGAACAGATGCGCCAAAATTGGAAGATGGTAATTTTTTACTGCTGCTCCTGTACGCATGAGGTGCAGTTTTGAAAGGTCTGCTCTTGTTAGCACTTTTCCTAGGAGTTGACCGACTTTTAGATATATTCAACAGGTACTCCTTTGAAACACTCAGCACGTGCATTCTTACCACCCTCAGAAACCTTGTAGCTCTTAAATGCTGAACTTTATCCATCACATTGGTTTTCAGCAATCCTAGAAAGTTTCCCACTATCGCATTGCTACATCGTTCGCGCGTAGGGTCGTTACCCGGATAACTTTGAACGCCCGCCCACATTGGGTAGTACATGAAGTACTTGGTGAGTATAGTGTCCAAAAGTTCGGGATCGTAATACTCATTTTTCATGATACTAGCATTTGTTGAAATTGATAATTTCCGTATTTCAACAACAGAAACAAAGTGCTGGTAGAACATGGAGTTTTTTAGGGTTGTTCCTGCCTCTAAGGACGGTTGAGCGACTGTGATACTCAGTTTCAGATATGCAACATCTTTGTCCACGGGCGTTCTGAGAACAATGTTTTGTAAGTTATTCAAACTTGAATTAACCGACGGATCCTGCTGTGGAGTCAACAATACAACAGCCAGGTGATCAACCCAAAGAGATGCGTGCCAAATGTCATTCATTTTGAATAGATTGGCCATCCCTTCTTTCAAAAAATTCCTAAAGTAGGAGTTGTGTTTGCTCTTGCGTGCATCAATGTCACGTGTAATGTTCCTCATCAAGTGTGAACAACAGAATCTTACTACAACTCGCCAAGTCAGGATAAATGCGAAGTGGACTACCTTCAACAATGTACCTACTTATAACAAGTATTGAGATACGTGAATGTATCTATTATTTTAAAATTTAAAATTTTTTTTTTTTATACTTTACTCTTAGTTTTGGGGGTTTTGGGTGTTTTTCTTTCCCCCTTTCGCTCCCTTAGGGTAGGGATGCTGGTGGGAGGAACCCTGGCCCCAGACAGGTTACTGTTGAACAGAAATGCTCCCGTCTGGGGCAACCATAATCGTCCCCGCAAAATTATTTCTTGCCTTATTCTTGCGGCGACGACGAGGGTTTTGCCGGGACCTCCGCCCACCACCCTTCTTCGCTTCTAAAGCCAGTAGCGAAGCGACCACGTCATTGATCGTGGTCGCTTTGCTACTGCCGCTTTCATCTTGGGTGGTGGGCCCGGGAACAGGATTCCAATTGAATAGATTGGCCATCCCTTCTTTCAAAGAATTCCTAAAGTAGGAGTTGTGTTTGCTCTTGCGTGCATCAATGTCACGTGTAATGTTCCTCATCAAGTGTGAACAACAGAATCTTACTACAACTCGCCAAGTCAGGATAAATGCGAAGTGGACTACCTTCAACAATGTACTTATAACAAGTATTGAGATACGTGAATGTATCTATAATCTTAAAATTTAAAATTTTGTTTTTTTTTATACTTCACTCTTAGTTTTGGGGGTTTTGGGTGTTTTTCTTTCCCCCTTTCGCTCCCTTAGGGTAGGGATGCTGGTGGGAGGAACCCTGGCCCCAGACAGGTTTCTGTTGAACAGAAATGCTCCCGTCTGGGGCAACCATAATCGTCGCCGCAAAATTATTTCTTGCCTTATTCTTGCGGCGACGACGAGGGTTTTGCCGGGACCTCCGCCCACCACCCTTCTTCGCTTCTAAAGCCAGTAGCGAAGCGACCACGTCATTGATCGTGGTCGCTTCGCTACTGCCGCTTTCATCTTGGGTGGTGGGCCCGGGAACAGGATTCCAATTGAATAGATTGGCCATCCCTTCTTTCAAAAAATTCCTAAAGTAGGAGTTGTGTTTGCTCTTGCGTCCATCAATGTCACGTGTAATGTTCTTCATCAAGTGTGAACAACAGAATCTTACTACAACTCGCCAAGTCAGGATAAATGCGAAGTGGACTACCTTCAACAATGTACTTATAACAAGTATTGAGATACGTGAATGTATCTATTATTTTAAAATTAAAAATTTTTTTTTTATACTTTACTCTTAGTTTTGGGGGTTTTGGGTGTTTTTCTTTCCCCCTTTCGCTCCCTTAGGGTAGGGATGCTGGTGGGAGGAACCCTGGCCCCAGACAGGTTTCTGTTGAACAGAAATGCTCCCGTCTGGGGCAACCCGAATCGTCGCCGCAAAATTATTTCTTGCCTTATTCTTGCGGCGACGACGAGGGTTTTGCCGGGACCTCCGCCCACCACCCTTCTTCGCTTCTAAAGCCAGTAGCGAAGCGACCACGTCATTGATCGTGGTCGCTTTGCTACTGCCGCTTTCATCTTGGGTGGTGGGCCCGGGAACAGGATTCCAATTGAATAGATTGGCCATCCCTTCTTTCAAAGAATTCCTAAAGTAGGAGTTGTGTTTGCTCTTGCGTGCATCAATGTCACGTGTAATGTTCCTCATCAAGTGTGAACAACAGAATCTTACTACAACTCGCCAAGTCAGGATAAATGCGAAGTGGACTACCTTCAACAATGTACTTATAACAAGTATTGAGATACGTGAATGTATCTATAATCTTAAAATTTAAAATTTTGTTTTTTTTATACTTCACTCTTAGTTTTGGGGGTTTTGGGTGTTTTTCTTTCCCCCTTTCGCTCCCTTAGGGTAGGGATGCTGGTGGGAGGAACCCTGGCCGCAGACAGGTTTCTGTTGAACAGAAATGCTCCCGTCTGGGGCAACCATAATCGTCGCCGCAAAATTATTTCTTGCCTTATTCTTGCGGCGACGACGAGGGTTTTGCCGGGACCTCCGCCCACCACCCTTCTTCGCTTCTAAAGCCAGTAGCGAAGCGACCACGTCATTGATCGTGGTCGCTTCGCTACTGCCGCTTTCATCTTGGGTGGTGGGCCCGGGAACAGGATTCCAATTGAATAGATTGGCCATCCCTTCTTTCAAAAAATTCCTAAAGTAGGAGTTGTGTTTGCTCTTGCGTGCATCAATGTCACGTGTAATGTTCCTCATCAAGTGTGAACAACAGAATCTTACTACAACTCGCCAAGTCAGGATAAATGCGAAGTGGACTACCTTCAACAATGTACTTATAACAAGTATTGAGATACGTGAATGTATCTATTATTTTAAAATTTAAAATTTTTTTTTTATACTTTACTCTTAGTTTTGGGGGTTTTGGGTGTCTTTCCTTCCCCCTTTCGCTCCCTTAGGGTAGGGATGCTGGTGGGAGGAACCCTGGCCCCAGACAGGTTTCTGTTGAACAGAAATGCTCCCGTCTGGGGCAACCCGAATCGTCGCCGCAAAATTATTTCTTGCCTTATTCTTGCGGCGACGACGAGGGTTTTGCCGGGACCTCCGCCCACCACCCTTCTTCGCTTCTAAAGCCAGTAGCGAAGCGACCACGTCATTGATCGTCATTGAAACAGGATTCCAATTGAATAGATTGGCCATCCCTTCTTTCAAAAAATTCCTAAAGTAGGAGTTGTGTTTGCTCTTGCGTGCATCAATGTCACGTGTAATGTTCTTCATCAAGTGTGAACAACAGAATCTTACTACAACTCGCAAGTCAGGATAAATGCGAAGTGCTACCTTCAACAACGTACTTATAACAAGTATTGAGATACGTGAATGTGTCTGTTAGGCCCCAGGTGTTGAGTATGGCTTTCAGGAGAGCTTGACTTCCATCTATGATGACTCTGTCAGCTATAGGCCATTTGTTGTGGTCTAAACAAAACGCTTGAAATTCCGCTAACCACTTTCCAATGCTACTACTATCCTGCCTGCATGTTATTTGCTCAAACACAGGAAACGGCTTATCTAACCCACTACCTAGATGTATAACACCAGCGTAGTAGTATACACTTCTGTCAACACCTTGTGGACCTCGAACAACACTACCGGTTGAATCAATGTGAAGATCTAACCAACCATGTCTTTGCAGAGCTGTGAGAGCTACTTGCAGTTGTTGGAAACTCATCACTTCAACAGTAAATGGCATCGACACAGAATGAATGAAATTATGACCTCTACTGTCATGTGATGCTTTCATCATTGAAACATCGAACAAATCATCCCCATGTCTGTCTTTCTTAGACGAACTTTCACTCCGAACATTATTTAAAACTGACAAAGTGCGTATGTTATCAGAATTGCCTACTTCTAGCAATGCAGTGACACTCTGGTTGATGGAAGTAGCTCTTACAACAGTTGGTGAATATTTCTTCAACTCTTCCTCAACTAAACGCCTATGTAGCCCGCGTAGGGGACGCGTCACCATAGTACCAGGCTCATGGAAGAAATTAAGTCCATGACTGAAAACTTGTAGTAGTACTGTGTCATTGTTCCCTTCTATTTCGTCAATTTTTAAACGGAAAGACTTACAATGAGGATGAGAACAATAAACATACAGCACAATGTTACCAACATTCCACCTACAGGTATTGAAAATAGGAGTACAGGTGTTGTTAACTTTAGTAAAGTATTTCGAAATTGAATACTCATATACTCCTGCTCTGAATCGATCATTAGTGACACTGCAAATGTCATCCCAAACCATTTTAGGGATTTCTACTCTTCCCTCTACGTATTTGCATTCTCCAAAACGGAAACGCCTCTTGTCTTGAGGATCCAACGACGGGAGTGATTCCCACTCATTCACTGACCCCTTAGGAACCACTAACGAAGGTGTTTTAATTTTTTCGATCAACACAGTACTGGGGGATGTTTCATTTTCGCTGTCGGAATAGTGGAGAATTTCTTCCGGCGAAGGAGCACCGACGCTATCACTTTCAAAATAGCGTTGGCATTTTATTTTCATTCCCTTTATATTTTTTAGGCTGTTAGGGACACAAGTTATTCGACACATCTCTCCAAAAACAGAATTTGAGGGACAATATGTCTGTTTCATGAGAACTTGCCAGGTCTCTTTGTCACCGATTGCTTGTACTGCGGAGACGAAAGACATGGGAGAAGAAGTTATGGTGGAGGTATCACGTGAAGTACTGGTCCTCACAACGTAGGTCAACCACTTTCTCACTTTCCTCCGGTTTAAATACGACTCACACCCATACAGCATGTTACTCAAAGAACCCTAAGTTCGGTGTTCTATGGGCAACAGCAAAACATCCTGTGGTTTCATCCCTATCACTTCAAGGAATGCAGTGACACTCTGTTTCTTACAAGATGTATCTACCATGTTTGATTATTTTTCCAAATCAACGTACCAACCAGCACACCACGATGACTTGCGTCTCCGTCAAAGTGAAGGACAGGCTCCTTTCCACTAGCCCTATACAATATGAATGTAGTAAGGCAGGTACTCTAACCTGAAACAGGTACAGATCTGATTAGTTGAGAAATGTCATGGCATTATATTGAACAAGATTGTTTTCTTCTATACTTATTTCAGAAACTTTAAAAAGCTCAAAAATGTAATAAGTGATTTCAGTAATTAATTTTAATGCTTTATAGATATCTCAAAATATGAGATCATGACGAATAATCATTAACAAAAATGCTAAGGTTGAAGACTTGAAGTTTATGACCTTACCTTCTGAGAGGAAAAAAAATAACCTCTAACACTACACAAATACATATTGAAAATAAATAAAAACGTCTGCCAAGTGGGTGTGGCACATAGCTTCCTCGTATCCATAACCCGATTATATAGATGATCCGATGCGTAGTAGTTAATCTCAAAACACCAATCTCTAAGTACCTTCCACTACACTCATAGGGGACCATCTACACGCTAATCTGGACAATCCAAGAAAATTTCATCAAATTCGGATGAAAAATTTAAGTGTTGTGGCTGTTACATAGCATGGATACTCTTCCCTCCGCCTCCGATCTTGTATAATAAATTTCGGTTGTCGTGAGTGGATAATGGAGATGAAAACGATAACATTGGGGTTCTTTGAGGTGAGAGAAACGATTTTGATACTTATTTTGATGGCACAAGGTCGGAAAATGCTATTTTGTTTATATGGGATGTTTCCCCGCCCCCCGACGTTTATTATTTAATTCCGGTTGTCGTAAGTGGATAATGGAGATGAAAACGGTACCAGGGGGGTTCTTTGGGGTGAGAAAAACGATTCTGATAGTTATTTTGATGGCACAACGTCGGAAAGTGGGTTAAATGAGTTGCCGCCTCCAGTTTCGCCGCCCCCGGCCCGCCTCCACCCAGTTTTGACTTCATTTCTAGGTGCCAACCGAGGAACTGAGTAAGTGTACGAAGTTTGGTTAATTTCGGCCCATTATTTCAATGAAAAATCGACCGTCGCTAGCATGACTGAGGTATGCACAAGTACCATTTGTGTTATTTTTCAGTTGACCTTGTGTTTCTACGCCTTCTTCGCTTTAGGCAAGAATCAGTAATTTAGGTTTTAGAAACGACCAATATAAGCCAAAGCCTGAGGTGGCATAATGTTGTCTTTATTTTTTGAGCTTTCTCCATTACTGGAGAAGGGTTCGCTTGGGTTACGTCTACTCTACTTTGAATTACTTGTGAATCAAATCAATCAACACTTGCCTCAATCTGGTTGCACACCTTGAAACTATGAGCACATTCTTTTGTAATAATTTAGAAAAAACGCCCATTCACCACTGATATCCCCTCCAACTTTGACTACCGTGCTAGCCAAATGAAATTTCACTACCTAAAAAATGAAAGAACTCATTTATGACCTTAATAATCGAGTCTCTCTCATCTTGGTCCTTCCTAGTGGGTACAATTGGTGTATTATGAATTGGATGTATAATATCGAGTAATTGTGAAGTATACAATTATTTTACATTGTAGGTCCCAGAGTCATAAAGAAGCCCTCCGTAGCTGATCATTACCTCAAGCGGTTCATCAATGTACTCCTGTCTTCAGCTAATTTCAAGGTAAATCATTGATTAAAAATGCAAATGTTCATTTTGCAGGTTTATCTCTTCATCCTACGTTTTTAAAAATATCTCCCTGCGTTATAGTTCGTTGAACTGGTGTCCTGTCAACGTTAACGTGGCATCCATTGCTGCCTGTAGTGTACAACTATGGTGGGTCCATGTGCAAAAAACCAAAGTGATTTGAGACAAGCAAAAACACAACTTCTCGAGTATTTTAGAAATGATTTTTTCCTTGAACTCAATTTCTTGAGGAATTTTATTTGAAATGTAAGGTCGTGAAACGAATGGTTCCTAATAAAAAGACGTGTTAGCGTATTGACATATGCGGCTCCGGTTTGCAGTTTTCCATTTCCTTCCGATTTGGATGACATTTATTCGAATAGGGTTTCAAAATACTTCTGTTCTTTCTATTTAGAAAATATGCAGATTCTAATAATGCACGAAGTAATGAATATGCAATGATGATCCATGTGTATGGATATTCGTGTGCGTTAGAAACATTATTTGAATGACGTCACTGGGAAAGTTGTCGGTCATTGGAGAAAACTTTGAACGTCTGACACCTCATTCGTGTTAGTCTGATACCTTATTCATGTCAATAATGATAGATTCCTACATTGTGATGTCACTCAGAGCGCCAGCTCTAGCTATTTTTCGAAATATTTCGATAACACGATTTTTCTTCAGAGATGATGTGTTTACCTTTCATAAAATTGGCAAGTAAAACACTCTTACTATATAAAAATGTAATTGGAAAATTACTTCTTTACCTTACAACTTGTTATAAGATGCACCACAAACCCATTTTCTTCATATTCATTTCCTCGTCGGTACCTTTATTCACAGGACCTAACTAACTTAAAAAAGTAACAAAAAATACATACCGATAGTTTGAACGAAATAGGAATAACCTGGAGCCCCAGGTATCATTCAGTATCACAGGATTACATCATCATAGGTCATAGGTATCATTCAGGATTACATTTTGCAAGAAACACTGATTAATAATGTTATTTTGCTGTTGTATTGAAAAATTTGATTAACTAATTGGAAAATTACAGCACCGGGAGCTGGGAGAAGGGAACGAAATGAGAGTCAACTTGAATCTCTATTTCAACGCCAAAACGCTATCGATTCTTCAAGCTTTTGCATCTGACGATACGAACGGTCATTCGTGGTCTGAATTGGACGCCTCGTTCATATCAGTTTTCGAAGGTGATACATCTTTTCGGGTCAACTATGCTAGCGACTTCTCAACTCCAGGCGGGATGCCTGGTTTCGCCGGAGACGAGCATTCCTACATGGTAATTATATTACGTACAGTTCATCTTCATATTATGAGATTTTGATAACCTTGTGTTGCTTAATAGACAATTTCTATGCACCTCAAGAGGTGAGTGTTGCTGTATGGTTAACCAGAGCGCAGGTTAATTTCAGTCAAGTTCTAGTGGCTTACATTACTTGCCATCCGATTCTACCTAAGTCGGAAGCAACGTTTTCACTTTCCACAGATCAAACAAGGAAACCCTTTTAAATTCGAATTTCCTCTAGAATTCCCAGTTTTTAAAAATCTTCCTATGCTATTGTAGCACGGTATCAAACTTTAGATGCTTGTTACGCATAAAACTAAACGAAGTTGAAGTGACCATAATGTATCTGGCTGGTCCAAGATCTCGATTTCAGTCAGCTATAGCAAAGGGATATTCGAAGATTCCGAGTACAACCCGCCTGAGCCACGCTGGCTTCTAACTAGTTTAGAAGGGATACCTAACAGCCCCAAAACCCTCTTGATGCTTGCGGAAGTTGCAAACCTAGGGACGGCACGATACTCCAAAGTATCGATACTCCTTTCGATAGGATATTTCTAAGGAAGTATAGATACCCGATTTCTTTTCTATACCAATATTGCTTTTATCCGTGTGACGTCACACAGAATGGATGTATCGATTCTTCGACTAATCGAATGGTTATTAGAATCTTTCTGAAAGGTGGCCATTTTGACTCCGTTATAAACAAAGATTGTATGGACGGTTTTTCATTATGCCAATTTATGCGGTTATTAGCTGCTCTTCTCGTCCCGGAAGCTGTATTTAATTTTTTGGTTTGCCAAAAGTGATTAGAAACAGTGTGGAAAGATAAGAGAACTTTCCGAAAAAATAAGAATATCAGCCTTTTGGCGTCACTGATTCCCAGCATTCCTGACAACCATGTTCGATGTACTGACTGAATACGATCAGTGACTACACGGTATGATCCAGGTCAAATAGAAGAAGAGAAAACAGACAGAACCAGAACTTGTTAAACACCAAGTGTTACATGGTTTAAACGCCAGGGGATGCTATCATAACATTATTTTCACCAAACGACCTTTGTTGAATCTACTACCTGCCCAAAACATGGCATACATCGTTATTATTTCAATTAACCTAATAATTATTGAATAACATTTGAATTACTTACCTTTCCAAACACCACCACCTTGTCACCTGGGAGTACCTTGCATGAGACGGATTTCACATGCTCTGAAGTAACGAAGTTGTGCGCATCCAAAGATTTGCAGCACTTCAGTTGCTTCATGGATATGAAATCCGTCTTCAATACAAGATTCTCCACGAGATCTTCGCGAGTTATGTCAGGAAAATCGTCACACTCAACAACACTCTGCTCAAAGGGGTCTAAACCACCGCAGAGACGTATTTTATGTTCATACCTTCACAGGTCGTCACCTGAGAGTGAACACACATACTGAGTATGAAATTTCTTGTCAGACATCTAACCCACAAGGGAGACATAATAATAACGATTACTTACATAATTGCTTTTAAAGAATATTATCACAATCGTTCTGTTTACATACCAAGTTTCTTGGTATGTAAACAGAATAACCTTACTGGATAGGAGCGCAAATGGCGCCCCTTCGCGATCAGCTGATCGGGTCAGAGAAGGTTATGTTGAGCAGGTTATGTTTGATATCGAAAATAATCGATTATTGAGTCTCGAGGATAAAACGAATTATAAAATATCGATACTTCGATAACATCGGCTCGAAGTATCGATACCACCGCTATTTCAAATTAACTAACCAACGATTTTTCACTCAAAATAAAAACCCCTATCAATTAAGAAAAGGCAATATATTTTTGTTCAAACAATAATTTAAAATGTAATTAAAGTCAATGGCAATTAGAAATGTAATAAAAGCCAATACTTTAAAATTTTGTTTTGTTTAAAAAGTTTGTTTTGCATATTGCGGTTTGTTTTTTGAGTTTTGCATATTGCATCGGTTGATGATTTACTTGCTCTCTCCTACATTGCGATAACCAGACGAATAACTTGTTCAAATCGTTCTTGTTCAGGAAGATGACCTAATAGTTCTTTCTCATCAAGTTCTAACTACTCGAATTTTATAAAAGAGGAACTTTCCACAAAAGTATCAAATCCTCTATACCTACTGATGAAAGAAAAAGTATTTAATGTTTCGATAGTGTTTACCGATCCCTATCCTAGACTAAGTATGTCCATGTGTGGTGGCACAAACGGCCCATATTGGTATTCAGATAGAGCATCATCCATGGTTGGATTCTCTCGGCGACCATTGGCTAATTCGAGAAGCCTTGCCGTATGTCTACCTTGGTTCTGGTGTATTATCCACTTCTTTCATACCCTCACCTATGAACCTTCTACTGTAAAGCAACTCCTAGATCAGGAAACTCCAGTTGGAAAGACTTATTTACACTCGAAATAATAAATTGTGTTTTCAGACTACTCTAATCGCTGTCGTCGGTTCCATAGCTTTTTGCGTGATTTGGGTCTTCATAACGGGAAGGTCCTTCAAATCAGCCCTTTTCGTCGGAGGAGTCCTCATCCTTTCATTCTGCTTCGGATGGACTTATTGGTCGGAAGTTGAGGTAGGTTCCTGCTTGAATTCATTTTAATGTTCTTGTTGTGGCATTGCTTTGAAGAGCGTCAAGTTGCCTTGATTCGTTCTATGCAGCACCTTCACGACCACAGTGAAGACATACCAGCAATAACTTCTTGTTGAGGCATCCATAAAGGAAGGCTCCAGTGTAGCTAATGAAGCTTTCTCTCACTGTAAAACTACCTATTTTTGGTACCTAGTATTACTTTTTCATGTTGTGACCTTTATAACACTCGAAATTGAATATTTCATCCAAGAAGCCAGCTAATTCATGATTTGTCTGTCACCTGTATCACGTAGCACCAAAAGATGAAATTCGTGTTGGAGATGGAGCGTACAAACGGCGGTGAGATTCCCGACTCATGTAAGAATCCCAGCAGTGGAATGTTTGGATGGTTCATGAAATCGTTTCGTAAGTGTATTTTAAATCGTTTTTTCATAGTACTAAAGGCCCAATTGAATACATAACTGAGTGGGGGTTATACATCTGCCCCTTCCAGAAATTATCATCCTGCAACCCCACGATCTTGGTCATTGCTGTTGACTTACTCATTCAATCGAATTGCCACTGGTTCTGAATCACTGTCAATTACGCAGCAATTTAGAATCAATTCTGATAAATTTCTAACAGTAAATCATGTTTTAACGTTGTATAAGCACTACTTTCTTGCTACGACTCTTTGCTGTGCGATACTTCTCTATGTTCCCAATACCAGTGTCCTTGAACTCGAAAAAAATTAGTTATTTTGATATACCCTAATATCGTGCAGTTTAATAATTTGGAAATTACATTTCACCCCATAAGTTTCATAAACCACTATATAATTCGACGAAGAACTATACAACATCCAGCCAGGCCTGCTGATGATGCGAGCGTGGTGTGGTAAGACTAACATGTTGACGTGAGGGGGCCTCTAGACACCTTTTTCCCCAGAAAAATGCTTCTAGATGTACCCTTAGAAAGTTCAACACAACACTATGACGGTCAGGATCTTTGAAGTTCGGGATAGGTCCTGGTCGGACAAGATCTCAAATAGTGCATTCCCTACATGCATTAACTGGAACGGAAGATTGAACAATGGTTGGGAATGGAGACCAACCTGGATGGTCTATGAATTCATCGGCAATGATGCTCTGACATCTATTGTGTATAGATGAGTTGAGTTTAGCCATTGAGCGGAACATATGTATCATTTGGTGGCTCCACAACCAAGCATTCAATCTCCATGTACGCTCATACCAGCACATTCGCTGATGTTGCAGAAGTTCCCACAGTGCTGAGGCAAGCAGTACTCAAACATCCAGGCCTCCAGTGTCTGGAGGGTCCATCTATCCCGGTACCAAACTTGCTTTGACTTTTCCCAATCAATTGGGGGATGATATAGTGGAGACATCCTCTAGAACTTGATACCTACCGATATTGGAAGAGTTATGAGCCGCTTGTGCCCCGGCAAAGGGTGGTTATGACCTATTTTCTGGTCTGGTTCTTCTACAATGAAAGTAAAATTTCCTTTAAATTTATGTAGATTGAATTTCAGGTGAAGACGATTGTATGAAGTACTTGAAGGCAAAACACGGCAAACCAATAGCCCACGTGGATCCAGCTCTAGTACTTTCCAAGACTCTCCAAACTCTGGTGTTTTCCTGGTTGCCTGCACTTGCCAAAAGCGCTAGTGAAGCTATTGACATGTTTTACGGTAAGAAATATTGGTAGTTACTGCTGAAAATACTTAACACTCACAACAGTGGGTCAGTGAAGTCATTTTTGCTGCGGCGGAAGACCTTTTTGACATATTCAGCAGCATTCCTGGATGACAACAATAATGCTCAATTATAGGAAAATAGGAAGAATTTTGTAACCCTTCTAAAATACCTCTGATAGACACTGACCAAAGCGCTCCTGAGATACCCAAAGGTAGCTAAATAATAAACCAAAATACGGTGTCTTTAACCATAAATGGTCAAATACCACCTCAAAAGAGATGATGATAGCGAAATCGGAGAAATACCACCCCCCTCCAATCATACCAACCAATAGATTAAAAATGATTAGTTTCATGAATTAGGCACATTACCCGCCACTAACGGTCAAATACAACCTCTAAAAAGATGATAATAGGAGATTCGGAGAAATACCACCCCCTCCACTCCTCCCTACCCACCAGTAGATTGAAAATAATTAGTTTTTAGAACTATGGACATTTCCGAGCATAAACGGTCAAATCCCAACTCAAAAAAGTTGATAATAGCGAAGTTGGAGAGATACCTCCCCCCTCCATTCCTACCTACCCACTAGTTGATTATCGACATCTGTACTTGTGACTGACACTCGGGGAGGTGAACTCCGATCCCTCAATCACTAGGTTGCAAAGTGGTGCCAATTGATGCAATCCTTGTGTGCTGGGCTGCCGTGGTCTGGAGATGTCGATGAGATAGTAGCTCCCCGAGGTTCTTCCCCTGACAGAATGATACCCGAGGTGTTTCGCAGAAAATGTCACGCGTCTGCGGGCTGGATTCCAGAATGGTTTGGAGTTCACGTAAGAAGCTATCAATTTTTTGGGCCCCAAAAGAGAATGTCGTGACCAGTGGGACACGGTCTGCTGATGCAGGTGGTCTTTGTTGATAGTTAACATGTGCTGGGACCATTCTTTTTCAAGGAACCTCTCTGGGTAACCTCTTCCCACCAGCTTATCGCGCACTCCCGATAAATAGTTGCTCAAGTTGCCCCTGTCATTACAAATCCGGTGGCCTCTGATGGACAGAGACCGATGGATTGACCGTTTTGTGTGGGGAGGATGACAGCTTTCATAGTGAAGGTACATCTGTTGTATGTACATCTGTACATCCGTTGGCTTCATGTGCACTGATGTTTGGAAAGCACCATCCTTGAGCTCAACATCTACATCGAGAAAGGTAGCAACTGAAGTGGAATATGACCAGGTGAATGTCACAGAAAATTTTGAATTTAGATCCTGTAGAAATGCTTGCAGCTCCTCTTCACTATGCGGCCATAATAGGAAAATATCGTCGATAAATCGTTTCCATAGTAGAGGAGCCTTTTCTCTGGTTGATAAAAATTCGTTTTCCAAATTGGCCATCATATTATGCCATTAGGCCATCATATTATGAGGGTGCCATGCGTGTACCCATTGCTGTACCCCTTTTCTGAATATACATCTTGTCCGAAAACTTGAAGATATTCATTGTCAGCACGCATTCTGCTAATTTGACCAAAAAGCTGGTGGATGGAGAGCAGGGTTCAGGGCGTTGCTGGAGAAAGCGAGTCATTGCATGTAGACCTTCATGGTGTGGTATTTCAGTATACAGAGAATTTACATCTATCGTGACCAAAATTGCATTAGCTGGAACACGTGTTCCTCTCAGTACAATAAGGTAATGTTCCGTATCCTTTATGAAGGAAGGTTGACTCTGAACTATTGGCTGAAGATGGGAATCAACATAAGCTGAAATGCGTTCAGTCACACAACCAAAACTGGCTACAATGGGACGTCCAGGAGGTAGATGGTCTGGGAGGGAAAAAAGGCTTGTGGATTTTTGGCAGAAGGTAGAAATCTGGGCATTGTGGACTTTCTGGGGCCATAAGCACAATGTCCTTCACACTTAATCCTTCTTTCTTCCCATTTACCTTGAGCAACAGCAAACATCAACAGCAAACTGGTGAGTCTGATCTCTCTCCACCGTCTCATAGAACCTGGTGTCACTCAACTGCCTCAGAGATTCTTGTTCGTAATCCACAGTATTCATGATTACCACTGTTGAGCCCTTGTCTGCAGGCATGATTTATATTGATTCATCAGATTTTAGAGACTTCAATCTAAGACGTGCATCCACTGTCAGGTTGTTCCGGGGCGTCAGTGAGTCTAGAAATCCTGAACTCGAAGTGCGTTGAAGCAATTGGGAAATGTACCTTTCTAGAGGGTGTGAGAGCGCTAGCCTTGTTTCACTGGAGATTATTGGGTCGAAATCAGAAGGTGGCCTAAACGAGTTCGGCTCCCCCGCCTTGTGCACGTTCCCCGGCGAGTGCTGCACCGGCCCCTTGTAACAATATATGTTGAATTTCAATCTGTACAACAAATTTGAAATACACCTAATTGTTCATATTTGAGTCAGAGGAGGGTGTGACGACCCTACCCCCTTTGGCCACAAGGTGCCAAACTCCGGCTCCTTTGCCTTGCAGGGCATCTGCTGCAAGCCGGAGTTCGGCTCCCCCGCCTTGTGCACGTTCCCCGGCGAGTACTGCACCAGCCCCTTGTAACAATATAGGTTGAATTTCAATCTGTACAACAAATTTGAAATACACCTAATTGCTCATATTTGTGTCAGAGGAGGTGAGTGACGACCCTACCCCTTCAAACCAGTGATTAGATTAATCAGCCAGCCTGAAGAGAATATCGATTCATATCTCTATGAATCGCTTATCCTCGGTTCTCCCTCTTGAAGTGGAGGGTTGTTGGGACCGGGCGGTCCTTCGGCCACGAGGTGCCAAACTCCGGCTCCTTTGCCTTGCAGGGCATCTGCTGCAAGCCAGAGTTCGGCTCCCCCGCCTTGTGCACGTTCCCCGGCGAGTACTGCACCGGCCCCTTGTAACAATATAGGTTGAATTTCAATCTGTACAATATATTTGAAATACACCTAATTGCTCATATTTGAGTCAGAGGAGGTGTGTGACGACTCTACCCCTTCAAACCAATGATTAGATTAATCAGCCGGCCTGAAGAGAATATCGATTCATATCTCTATGAATCGCTTATCCCCGGTTCTCCCTCTTGAAGTGGAGGGTTGTTGAGACCGGGCGGTCCTTCGGCCACGAGGTGCCAAACTCCGGCTCCTTTGCCTTGCAGGGCATCTGCTGCAGCCGGAGTTCGGCTCCCCCGCCTTGTGCACGTTCCCCGGCGAGTACTGCATCGGCCCCTTGTAACAATATAGGTTGAATTTCAATCTGTACAACAAATTTGAAATATACCTAATTGCTCATATTTGAGTCAGAAGAGGTGTGTGACGACCCTACCCCTTCAAACCAGTGATTAGATTAATCAGCCGGCCTGAAGAGAATATCGATTCATATCTCTATGAATCGCTTATCCCCGGTTCTCCCTCTTGAAGTGGAGGGTTGTTGGGACCGGGCGGTCCTTCGGCCACGAGGTGCCAAACTCCGACTCCTTTGCCGTGCAGGGCGTCTGCTGCTAGCTGGAGTTTTGCTCCCCCGCCCTGTGCACGTTCCACGGCGAGTACTGCACCGGCCCCTTGTAACAATATAGGTTGAATTTCAATCTGTACAACAAATTTGAAATACACCTAATTGCTCATATTTGTGTCAGAGGAGGTGAGTGACGACCCTACCCCTTCAAACCAGTGATTAGATTAATCAGCCAGCCTGAAGAGAATATCGATTCATATCTCTATGAATCGCTTATCCCCGGTTCTCCCTCTTGAAGTGGAGGGTTGTTGGGACCGGGCGGTCCTTCGGCCACGAGGTGCCAAACTCCGGCTCCTTTGCCTTGCAGGGCATCTGCTGCAAGCCAGAGTTCGGCTCCCCCGCCTTGTGCACGTTCCCCGGCGAGTACTGCACCGGCCCCTTGTAACAATATAGGTACAGATTGAAATTCAATCTGTACAATATATTTGAAATACACCTAATTGCTCATATTTGAGTCAGAGGAGGTGTGTGACGACTCTACCCCTTCAAACCAATGATTAGATTAATCAGCCGGCCTGAAGAGAATATCGATTCATATCTCTATGAATCGCTTATCCCCGGTTCTCCCTCTTGAAGTGGAGGGTTGTTGAGACCGGGCGGTCCTTCGGCCACGAGGTGCCAAACTCCGGCTCCTTTGCCTTGCAGGGCATCTGCTGCAGCCGGAGTTCGGCTCCCCCGCCTTGTGCACGTTCCCCGGCGAGTACTGCACCGGCCCCTTGTAACAATATAGGTTGAATTTCAATCTGTACAACAAATTTGAAATACACCTAATTGCTCATATTTGAGTCAGAGGAGGTGTGTGACGACCCTACCCCTTCAAACCAGTGATTAGATTAATCAGCCGGCCTGAAGAGAATATCGATTCATATCTCTATGAATCGCTTATCCCCGGTTCTCCCTCTTGAAGTGGAGGGTTGTTGAGACTGGGCGGTCCTTCGGCCACGAGGTGCCAAACTCCGGCTCCTTTGCCTTGCAGGGCATCTGCTGCGAGCCGGAGTTCGGCTCCCCCGCCTTGTGCACGTTCCCCGGCGAGTACTGCATCGGCCCCTTGTAACAATATAGGTTGAATTTCAATCTGTACAACAAATTTGAAATATACCTAATTGCTCATATTTGAGTCAGAGGAGGTGTGTGACGACCCTACCCCTTCAAACCAGTGATTAGATTAATCAGCCGGCCTGAAGAGAATATCGATTCATATCTCTATGAATCGCTTATCCCCGGTTCTCCCTCTTGAAGTGGAGGGTTGTTGGGACCGGGCGGTCCTTCGGCCACGAGGTGCCAAACTCCGACTCCTTTGCCGTGCAGGGCGTCTGCTGCTAGCTGGAGTTTTGCTCCCCCGCCCTGTGCACGTTCCCCGGCGAGTACTGCACCGGCCCCTTGTAACAATATAGGTTGAATTTCAATCTGTACAACAAATTTGAAATACACCTAATTGCTCATATTTGTGTCAGAGGAGGTGAGTGACGACCCTACCCCTTCAAACCAGTGATTAGATTAATCAGCCAGCCTGAAGAGAATATCGATTCATATCTCTATGAATCGCTTATCCCCGGTTCTCCCTCTTGAAGTGGAGGGTTGTTGGGACCGGGCGGTCCTTCGGCCACGAGGTGCCAAACTCCGGCTCCTTTGCCTTGCAGGGCATCTGCTGCAAGCCAGAGTTCGGCTCCCCCGCCTTGTGCACGTTCCCCGGCGAGTACTGCACCGGCCCCTTGTAACAATATAGGTTGAATTTCAATCTGTACAATATATTTGAAATACACCTAATTGCTCATATTTGAGTCAGAGGAGGTGTGTGACGACTCTACCCCTTCAAACCAATGATTAGATTAATCAGCCGGCCTGAAGAGAATATCGATTCATATCTCTATGAATCGCTTATCCCCGGTTCTCCCTCTTGAAGTGGAGGGTTGTTGAGACCGGGCGGTCCTTCGGCCACGAGGTGCCAAACTCCGGCTCCTTTGCCTTGCAGGGCATCTGCTGCAGCCGGAGTTCGGCTCCCCCGCCTTGTGCACGTTCCCCGGCGAGTACTGCACCGGCCCCTTGTAACAGTATAGGTTGAATTTCAATCTGTACAACAAATTTGAAATACACCTAATTGCTCATATTTGAGTCAGAGGAGGTGTGTGACGACCCTACCCCTTCAAACCAGTGATTAGATTAATCAGCCGGCCTGAAGAGAATATCGATTCATATCTCTATGAATCGCTTATCCCCGGTTCTCCCTCTTGAAGTGGAGGGTTGTTGAGACTGGGTTGTCCTTCGGCCACGAGGTGCCAAACTCCGGCTCCTTTGCCTTGCAGGGCATCTGCTGCGAGCCGGAGTTCGGCTCCCCCGCCTTGTGCACGTTCCCCGGCGAGTACTGCATCGGCCCCTTGTAACAATATAGGTTGAATTTCAATCTGTACAACAAATTTGAAATATACCTAATTGCTCATATTTGAGTCAGAGGAGGTATGTGACGACCCTACCCCTTCAAACCAGTGATTAGATTAATCAGCCGGCCTGAAGAGAATATCGATTCATATCTCTATGAATCGCTTATCCCCGGTTCTCCCTCTTGAAGTGGAGGGTTGTTGGGACCGGGCGGTCCTTCGGCCACGAGGTGCCAAACTCCGACTCCTTTGCCGTGCAGGGCGTCTGCTGCTAGCTGGAGTTTTGCTCCCCCGCCCTGTGCACGTTCCCCGGCGAGTACTGCACCGGCCCCTTGTAACAATATAGGTTGAATTTCAATCTGTACAACAAATTTGAAATACACCTAATTGCTCATATTTGTGTCAGAGGAGGTGAGTGACGACCCTACCCCTTCAAACCAGTGATTAGATTAATCAGCCAGCCTGAAGAGAATATCGATTCATATCTCTATGAATCGCTTATCCCCGGTTCTCCCTCTTGAAGTGGAGGGTTGTTGGGACCGGGCGGTCCTTCGGCCACGAGGTGCCAAACTCCGGCTCCTTTGCCTTGCAGGGCATCTGCTGCAAGCCAGAGTTCGGCTCCCCCGCCTTGTGCACGTTCCCCGGCGAGTACTGCACCGGCCCCTTGTAACAATATAGGTTGAATTTCAATCTGTACAATATATTTGAAATACACCTAATTGCTCATATTTGAGTCAGAGGAGGTGTGTGACGACTCTACCCCTTCAAACCAATGATTAGATTAATCAGCCGGCCTGAAGAGAATATCGATTCATATCTCTATGAATCGCTTATCCCCGGTTCTCCCTCTTGAAGTGGAGGGTTGTTGAGACCGGGCGGTCCTTCGGCCACGAGGTGCCAAACTCCGGCTCCTTTGCCTTGCAGGGCATCTGCTGCAGCCGGAGTTCGGCTCCCCCGCCTTGTGCACGTTCCCCGGCGAGTACTGCACCGGCCCCTTGTAACAATATAGGTTGAATTTCAATCTGTACAACAAATTTGAAATACACCTAATTGCTCATATTTGAGTCAGAGGAGGTGTGTGACGACCCTACCCCTTCAAACCAATGATTAGATTAATCAGCCGGCCTGAAGAGAATATCGATTCATATCTCTATGAATCGCTTATCCCCGGTTCTCCCTCTTGAAGTGGAGGGTTGTTGAGACTGGGCGGTCCTTCGGCCACGAGGTGCCAAACTCCGGCTCCTTTGCCTTGCAGGGCATCTGCTGCGAGCCGGATTTCGGCTCCCCCGCCTTGTGCACGTTCCCCGGCGAGTACTGCATCGGCCCCTTGTAACAATATAGGTTGAATTTCAATCTGTACAACAAATTTGAAATATACCTAATTGCTCATATTTGAGTCAGAGGAGGTGTGTGACGACCCTACCCCTTCAAACCAGTGATTAGATTAATCAGCCGGCCTGAAGAGAATATCGATTCATATCTCTATGAATCGCTTATCCCCGGTTCTCCCTCTTGAAGTGGAGGGTTGTTGGGACCGGGCGGTCCTTCGGCCACGAGGTGCCAAACTCCGACTCCTTTGCCGTGCAGGGCGTCTGCTGCTCGCTGGAGTTTTGCTCCCCCGCCCTGTGCACGTTCCCCGGCGAGTACTGCACCGGCCCCTTGTAACAATATAGGTTGAATTTCAATCTGTACAACAAATTTGAAATACACCTAATTGCTCATATTTGTGTCAGAGGAGGTGAGTGACGACCCTACCCCTTCAAACCAGTGATTAGATTAATCAGCCAGCCTGAAGAGAATATCGATTCATATCTCTATGAATCGCTTATCCCCGGTTCTCCCTCTTGAAGTGGAGGGTTGTTGGGACCGGGCGGTCCTTCGGCCACGAGGTGCCAAACTCCGGCTCCTTTGCCTTGCAGGGCATCTGCTGCAAGCCAGAGTTCGGCTCCCCCGCCTTGTGCACGTTCCCCGGCGAGTACTGCACCGGCCCCTTGTAACAATATAGGTTGAATTTCAATCTGTACAATATATTTGAAATACACCTAATTGCTCATATTTGAGTCAGAGGAGGTGTGTGACGACTCTACCCCTTCAAACCAATGATTAGATTAATCAGCCGGCCTGAAGATAATATCGATTCATATCTCTATGAATCGCTTATCCCCGGTTCTCCCTCTTGAAGTGGAGGGTTGTTGAGACCGGGCGGTCCTTCGGCCACGAGGTGCCAAACTCCGGCTCCTTTGCCTTGCAGGGCATCTGCTGCGAGCCGGAGTTCGGCTCCCCCGCCTTGTGCACGTTCCCCGGCGAGTACTGCATCGGCCCCTTGTAACAATATAGGTTGAATTTCAATCTGTACAACAAATTTGAAATATACCTAATTGCTCATATTTGAGTCAGAGGAGGTGTGTGACGACCCTACCCCTTCAAACCAGTGATTAGATTAATCAGCCGGCCTGAAGAGAATATCGATTCATATCTCTATGAATCGCTTATCCCCGGTTCTCCCTCTTGAAGTGGAGGGTTGTTGGGACCGGGCGGTCCTTCGGCCACGAGGTGCCAAACTCCGACTCCTTTGCCGTGCAGGGCGTCTGCTGCTAGCTGGAGTTTTGCTCCCCCGCCCTGTGCACGTTCCCCGGCGAGTACTGCACCGGCCCCTTGTAACAATATAGGTTGAATTTCAATCTGTACAACAAATTTGAAATACACCTAATTGCTCATATTTGTGTCAGAGGAGGTGAGTGACGACCCTACCCCTTCAAACCAGTGATTAGATTAATCAGCCAGCCTGAAGAGAATATCGATTCATATCTCTATGAATCGCTTATCCCCGGTTCTCCCTCTTGAAGTGGAGGGTTGTTGGGACCGGGCGGTCCTTCGGCCACGAGGTGCCAAACTCCGGCTCCTTTGCCTTGCAGGGCATCTGCTGCAAGCCAGAGTTCGGCTCCCCCGCCTTGTGCACGTTCCCCGGCGAGTACTGCACCGGCCCCTTGTAACAATATAGGTTGAATTTCAATCTGTACAATATATTTGAAATACACCTAATTGCTCATATTTGAGTCAGAGGAGGTGTGTGACGACTCTACCCCTTCAAACCAATGATTAGATTAATCAGCCGGCCTGAAGATAATATCGATTCATATCTCTATGAATCGCTTATCCCCGGTTCTCCCTCTTGAAGTGGAGGGTTGTTGAGACCGGGCGGTCCTTCGGCCACGAGGTGCCAAACTCCGGCTCCTTTGCCTTGCAGGGCATCTGCTGCAGCCGGAGTTCGGCTCCCCCGCCTTGTGCACGTTCCCCGGCGAGTACTGCACCGGCCCCTTGTAACAATATAGGTTGAATTTCAATCTGTACAACAAATTTGAAATACACCTAATTGCTCATATTTGAGTCAGAGGAGGTGTGTGACGACCCTACCCCTTCAAACCAGTGATTAGATTAATCAGCCGGCCTGAAGAGAATATCGATTCATATCTCTATGAATCGCTTATCCCCGGTTCTCCCTCTTGAAGTGGAGGGTTGTTGAGACTGGGCGGTCCTTCGGCCACGAGGTGCCAAACTCCGGCTCCTTTGCCTTGCAGGGCATCTGCTGCGAGCCGGAGTTCGGCTCCCCCGCCTTGTGCACGTTCCCCGGCGAGTACTGCATCGGCCCCTTGTAACAATATAGGTTGAATTTCAATCTGTACAACAAATTTGAAATATACCTAATTGCTCATATTTGAGTCAGAGGAGGTGTGTGACGACCCTACCCCTTCAAACCAGTGATTAGATTAATCAGCCGGCCTGAAGAGAATATCGATTCATATCTCTATGAATCGCTTATCCCCGGTTCTCCCTCTTGAAGTGGAGGGTTGTTGGGACCGGGCAGTCCTTCGGCCACGAGGTGCCAAACTCCGACTCCTTTGCCGTGCAGGGCGTCTGCTGCTAGCTGGAGTTTTGCTCCCCCGCCCTGTGCACGTTCCCCGGCGAGTACTGCACCGGCCCCTTGTAACAATATAGGTTGAATTTCAATCTGTACAACAAATTTGAAATACACCTAATTGCTCATATTTGTGTCAGAGGAGGTGAGTGACGACCCTACCCCTTCAAACCAGTGATTAGATTAATCAGCCAGCCTGAAGAGAATATCGATTCATATCTCTATGAATCGCTTATCCCCGGTTCTCCCTCTTGAAGTGGAGGGTTGTTGGGACCGGGCGGTCCTTCGGCCACGAGGTGACAAACTCCGGCTCCTTTGCCTTGCAGGGCATCTGCTGCAAGCCAGAGTTCGGCTCCCCCGCCTTGTGCACGTTCCCCGGCGAGTACTGCACCGGCCCCTTGTAACAATATAGGTTGAATTTCAATCTGTACAATATATTTGAAATACACCTAATTGCTCATATTTGAGTCAGAGGAGGTGTGTGACGACTCTACCCCTTCAAACCAATGATTAGATTAATCAGCCGGCCTGAAGAGAATATCGATTCATATCTCTATGAATCGCTTATCCCCGGTTCTCCCTCTTGAAGTGGAGGGTTGTTGAGACCGGGCGGTCCTTCGGCCACGAGGTGCCAAACTCCGGCTCCTTTGCCTTGCAGGGCATCTGCTGCAGCCGGAGTTCGGCTCCCCCGCCTTGTGCACGTTCCCCGGCGAGTACTGCACCGGCCCCTTGTAACAATATAGGTTGAATTTCAATCTGTACAACAAATTTGAAATACACCTAATTGCTCATATTTGAGTCAGAGGAGGTGTGTGACGACCCTACCCCTTCAAACCAGTGATTAGATTAATCAGCCGGCCTGAAGAGAATATCGATTCATATCTCTATGAATCGCTTATCCCCGGTTCTCCCTCTTGAAGTGGAGGGTTGTTGAGACTGGGCGGTCCTTCGGCCACGAGGTGCCAAACTCCGGCTCCTTTGCCTTGCAGGGCATCTGCTGCGAGCCGGAGTTCGGCTCCCCCGCCTTGTGCACGTTCCCCGGCGAGTACTGCATCGGCCCCTTGTAACAATATAGGTTGAATTTCAATCTGTATAACAAATTTGAAGTACACCTAATTGCTCATATTTGTGTCAGAGGAGGTATGTGACGACCCTACCCCTTCAAACCAGTGATTGGATTAATCAGCCGGCCTGAAGAGAATATTGATTCATGTCTCTATGAATTGCTTATCCCCGGTTCTACCTCTTGAAGTGGAGGGTTGTTGAGACCGGGCGATCCTTCGGCCACATTTCGGGAAAATAGGGGCAGTTTTGGCTCACGGACTGCTGAGCTCACGGTGGCTTATACTGGAGGGTTTTGAACTGGGACTGAAGAGTGGGGGCTCAGCAGCCTGGTTTTGTTGAGGAGGTTCCCCCTCCACTCCGTCGGAAGATGGGTGGCGGCTCCAGGAAGGTGGAAGCGAAGGCTTGCCATCTCTGACAGAGGGACGCTCAAGGTGGAGGCGGTGTCTTGCAGAGCGAGGGGGGGGGGGTGACGTCATCTTCTGAGCTCACCACGGACCGCGAAACTAAGTAATTATGGTCACGAGTGACTATGCTAGTTCTGGGTCAGAAGGAAATTGATGAATCAATTTAGCTCCGTCATCGGGAAGAGACCACCAGTGAGCGGGAGCTCACACAGAGGTCTATAATTTTTGTGTATAGATCAATCGCCTGCAAAAAAAAAAAAAACGGGTTTGCCATTGTCACTACTTACCAACCATATTTTCGCTTCACAATCAATACAAGTTAAACTTGCTGCTTTGTGGGCAGGTGAATCCTGACCCGCAGATATGGACAGTTACACAACAATACTCAACGAATATTGTTAATAGGTTGAAGATGAACAGTGTTAGGACTTGGTATTAGATTCATTGGTAACTCGTCAATCGATTGAACTTCTCTTCAATCCACAGGTACGTCATTATTTGGTTCGTTCGTCGGGTCTATCGCTCGCGTCACGACAGGCCCTACTCTGGTTATCTTGATTGTCCTGGTGCTCGCCGTCTTCATGATCACCAGATCATCGTTCAGATTCAAGAGTCTCTTTTGTGAAGTGGAATACGGAACTAAGACGAACCCTCCAATGCGCCAAGGTACGATTTATCTGAAGTTGAGATTATTGAGTGCTGTTTGTGATCAATGCCATTCCTTCATCTATATCTATCAATAACAACTTTCTTGTGCAGTTTCCCTAACCAGTATTCGTTTTTATTACCAGCTCTGCAGGAGAATCGATATGAAGAGTTGCCTCAAGGTAGCACAGCCTTTCAAGCCCTCCAAAATGGTAGCAGTCAGTCTCCTGATATCAAAAAAGTTAAAAGTAAGTGTATAATAATGTTGATTACACGTTAAGCTGGTCGAAAAGAAAGCTTTACTGCTGATCATGAGAATATAGGAAAAATCATTAAGAAATACAATGAAATACTGCTGAATTTTTTCAGCGCTCAAAATTTGATTTTTTTAAAACCCCAGTTGGATTTTTTAAGTGGAATATCTTATCAAGTCCCTTATATGATGGTTTTAAATTAACTCAATTGCCTAAAGCATCTGAAATCAGATTCTAGAATTTGTAAGGTTGAACCCCAAAGCAGGTTGGTTATTTCAGGTAGGTTAGAAAATCACAGTTTTCCGTCCTTTTCTGCAATGCCGGATGGTAATACTACAGTAGTCTCTGTAGTTTACCACAGTTGTTTATACAGAGAAGTATGAGGCCGCAATGGGGTAAATGGTAAAGAGTATAATGGTTAACTCAAATTCCACTATAGCGCTTCAGTATTCGATTACACAATCAATCTAGTTAAAATCGGCGTGAAATCTCTTATAGTAGATAGAAGCTATAGTATTCCTAGTGTAAAGCAGCGTGGGGAACTGATGTTATTACACTCATAGGGTCGGTTTATCAGTCACCAAAGTTAACAGAGGTTTATGTATCCCACTGTTAACTTTAATTTTATAAAGGTGCTGTTTATCATTGCGAAATTAACCTACAGGTTACTATTAACTGGCTGGTAAAATCACCTGTCCGTTAGGCCGAATAATAGATTATTTACCCAGCTTATCAAGAAGGCTGTGAAAAGCTTACAATAAAACATGGAAGAAATACTTCTTCCATGCACTAAAATCTAGCTTCCTCCAAATAAAAAAATCGTTTTCGCAGTGTTTTGCGTCAGATAAAAGAAGAAATTAGAAGAGGAAGAAATAGTGTGCTTTGTTTTGGTGTTTTCCTTTCTCGATCTCGGTACCTATTTCCTTCTTGGCACGGCAGTACCTACGTTAATAGGGAAGTACCCTTTTCTATTTCGAAAATTTTCGGCGTGTGGCCCTCCTGGTGACAGAATTTTCACATGCGTGCAGTCCATAGCACCTATAGCTCCAGGAAACCTGGCTTTTTTGTTTTTAAAATAAAATTCCATCCGAGATTGAATTGATTCTTCCTCGGTTGCTTGTATTCTGATAAATTAGGCGGATAGCCTGGCAGTTCCTAGGGACACCTGTTTGACAATTTTACAAGCAGAGCTTTTACTGACGCCACAAAAGTCGCCAACAGACAACTACATGGTTTTTTATTCTTTTATCCAATCAAAAAATCGCAATCGTCCCACTCCTCCAAATGGTCAATCCGCGGTCTTGCCATGTAGGGTCTTCTTCCCCTCTGCAGGAATTCGACCGTAGCAACAACATCTTCTTCGCTGTCTGGAGAAGAGTCCCACACATCCTCTTTCGATTGTAGCATAATTCACTAACAATCAACAACGCAATTTGCAAAAACGAACGTTCTGGGAAACAAAAACACGAGAACTGATTCTTTGAGGTTAAAAAGCCTTGCATAAATCGAGTTACCCTCCGGTACTTTCTATCCGGTCCTCGGACGACCAGGTAACTTTAAACTAAGGGTAACGGCTATCTGGGGACTGATAAACACGTACGATAAACACCCGATGGCCGTCTGATAAATCTGCTTTACCGGGTGGTAAAATGTGACTGATAAACCAGCCCTTAAAGGTATCGATGGTCGGCAGTTGAGTTCCCAGGCTCCCAGGATGAAATGCCAAGGAAGAGCCTGAACGGCTCAAATTTGTCAACAGGTATTGTAAGCAATGTATTTCACCCATTTTTACTTTAACTGTCTAGATTTATGTCGACCTTCCCTATTCGTCAGTACATGAGTAGGTTGAGATGCGGGACGCGCGTTGGCCACCACATCTCCATTTATTTTAAAAAGTGAGATAAAAACATACATTTTGAAGGTTTTTTTTTTTTCATTGTGCAGCTCGGATACGAGTAATTTTGAACGGAGGCCTGTCCGATTTCTCAGTTGGGTACCTCAAATCCCTCGTTTTACCATGACAGTTGGAATCAATATCCACACGAAACTCTAGAAAGGTTCTGGTCTGGTGGGGAGTTCCCAACTGAAGCTGTTAGCCACCACATCTATTAAAATTGCATCGCCAACCCCCCTGACCTGAATGAGGAATTTCACCGAATTCTGTTTGAATTTTTCCTGAATAGTTAATGGTGTGGAATAGATGAAAATCGGGCTGATTTTGGAAAATAAATCTCCTGTTATTTTTGGGAGACAATCAAAATTTTTGATTTCAAAACTAACCGGGAAAACGGACGTGAAGCGGGAACGCTCGCTGATTGGGCTGTTTGGATCGCCGTCTCCACCCAGTGTTGCCCATTGGGACGACGAAATCGTGTTTTCTAAGAGAAAAGTTATCAAACAAAAACAAGGGAAACCTAATTTTCCCTATCTTGCTTTTTCTATTTTTTTCTTCAGTTTTCGATTTTGAACTTAACTGTTTCGTGAAATTTTGCATCTGGGGACTACAGATTTCTCGATCTCAGCGCTTCAATTGGCCATAAATGAACTATTCCAGGATGACGTCATCTTCCCCGTTTTTTTAAACATTCGTATTTTCTACACTGTTTTGTTTATTTGTAAATTAGGAAGTTCGAGCTAAAAGATTGCCTTAGGAGGTTTTTCAAGGTGCTGAATCCGATTTTGGGGTAAAAAATAGGGAATTCCGACATGGTGAAATTCCTCATTATTTCGCCAAAATCGGCGGGTCCGCTTTCAACTGCGCTCGCAGTTTTTCTTATATTTCTCAGCTCAGCTTTATCAAATTTCTTTCGAATTCTTACTCAATAATCTTTATATATTTATTGATGTTATGACAAGTCAACGTTGAAATATAAACAGGCATTGAAGGTTTATAGTTAACAGAAACCAAAAAATAATATGTAAAAACGTTTAATGCAAATATTGAAGTTAGGTGCATACTTACTCTTCTTCCTCATCACTAAGACCATCGGTAATAATTTCGCGAATCGCATCATCGTCATAAACACGTTTTTCGGACATTGCAACTGCTCATCAACTAAAATCTACAGGTGACACACGTTTGAATAGGTGCTGAAGAGGTAAGGGGGGAAGGAGGGTTGGAAAACAGGTATAACAGTCACACAACAATTCAGAATAGTGGTAGTAACAACAAAATCCTATAGATAGCAGGAGAGGTGAGAAAGAGACACATTCTTGTAGAAAAATCAGGCGACGGATATATACGTCGCTGGGCCTACAGAGCAGATTGAGGCTGACGGATATATGCGGCGCTAGTCCCTAAAGGGTTAATCAAAGAAAAGTTGTGTGGTAAAGTCTCATGAAACGTGTACAGGAAACCCCTGTTAAACGAGTACAGGGACAAAAGCGAGTAGTAAGCTAGTGTTTGGCGTATTTGGGACAAAATAATATCGAACTTTGCAAATATTACATTTCACGAGAAAAATACAGATATGTATATAAGGGTCTAATAATTATTATGTTCATTAATAAGAAATTTGTTTGGCAAATGGAGGATCATTTTTCTATATCTTGGCCTCATCTACTGATATTCACGCTGATGGATGTTCCATTCCTATTCTTTCTGGCTCCCCCAATTGTTTACGCCATCCTCTCACGTGGAACTACTAATGTGATTTGCATCTACACAGTATAACCTAATTTTGCTAGAGCAGTTGAGTCGTATTTTTCGTTTTTGCCCTTTGAAACTGAATCTTTGCCCCGGAAATTACTGTAGTTCCAGTTTACCCCTCAACTTTAGTTACCAATTATGTTTAGAACAAAAACTGAAGAAGCTTGAAATAATGACAAAAAGCTCATTCGTCGAAATTTTTCATATGTGATGTTAAGTAGCATCAATTTTTTTTTCGTCAATGTAATTGTGAGTTCTCAACGTCCTAATTCCTTTACCATCGCCTATTTTTTTAGCAATGTTTTTTAGACATCAGACCTATTCGTCATCCTGGAACGACATACTTCAAAATATAATACATAAATCAAACTCAAATGGATTATCCTGTAGTAGGGGTGTGTCGGTCCAGGTTTTTCCCTGGAACGGTTCCAACGGTTACGGTGACAAAGATGTAACCGTTCCAAATTACCGGTACAGTTCCATTACCGGTACAGGCGATCAAATCCCACTCACATGGCATGGATGAAGCAGGCAGTCAAATCCCTATCGTCCTTCTTCCATGCTTATGATCTCAACTTGCAATACAATAGCATCATTTTCCTTGACAATTCGCTAAAAGGAAGGAATTTGAACAAGTGATACAAAAGAGGCAATTTATTAAAAATAATAGTTACCAAACAATTCAAGTAAAGAATAATTACGTTGCAGTTTTAGAACTTAACATGGCAATAATACTGGAGACAACTTCCATGCTAACCAGTCCAGAAGATAACTTCCCGCTCAAGAGCCATTCCATGATTCCATGAACCATTCTCAGTCCATGGAAGTAGTAAGGGCGCTTCCAGGTACAACATGGAACAGAACTGAGAACAAGATCCATGCTTACCGGTCCAAAACCCTTCCCGGCCAGAGCCATTGAACCATTCTCCATGATATGTTATCGGTCCGGTTCCATCCTTACTGGTCCAGTTCCATCCTCACCAATCAGAATGATCTCTTCCCGGTCCAGAGCCATTTCAAGATATCTTAGTCCGTGGAACCGTTCCAACCTGATACTCAGTTCCACAGTCCCGGTACAACTGTACCGACACACCTCTATCCTGTAGGCCTTCTTCTTATGGAAATAATCCCAACCCTTCGCATTTATCTCAAAAATGATCTCAAAGAGTGAAATACCTAAAAACTAACATGAAAACAGCATAAATACGAATAGAATACTCACCCATCCAGGCGAACATCTGTCAGTTCGTCCATCGCAAAATCTTGATCTCGGACAAAGATGATTTCCCAGCAGTAAACCATAACCACGTGGACGTTTGAGGTTTTAATGTGAACAATGGATGGTAACAATGATTTGAGGATGATGAACAGACCGAAAAAGTACCAACAACCGCCACTGTAGCGCCTAAAGCGACACTAGGTAGTTGGTCCTTCTGGAAGGCCCACAGGAGAATCTGGGTTAATAGTTTTCCAACTTTTTTGAAAATGCAAATTTAACCTAGTTGATCACGGTTCACCAGAATTCTTTTTCTTCTCATCGCTCTTTTTGCTGTCCGCCTGTGTTTTAACCTCGTTTATTGATTGGATCTCTATCATCTTCTCAATTTTGAATCTCAATGCAGCTTTCGTTCGATCCCGACTAGTTAGTAGGTATAATATTTGTGTTAATGTAACGACTAATCAGTCATCTCCACTCATTGCCAAGTCCTGGGTAGCCTTTGTTTCCTTCACATGCTTATTTTACGATCGTATAATCGGAGATGATAGCACTATTGAACGCGGTATCAACTTCAGTAATAGAGCTCCGTCTTCAGCCATTTTTCGATGTTTCGTTAATATTTTTAAAATTCTGCAGCATTTTCAACGTGTTAGAAGTTCTTTCAAGTCTTTCAAACTCTAGAATTCCTAATTTTTTGACCTTGAAAGACCCCGTATTATGGATTTTTTCGAATTTTTTTTGATGTTTATGAGATAAGGAGAATGTCAATTTTGGTAGCTGCTGGCTAGGTGAATTTTTAATCGCTTCGTGACCCGCTTATTATTTCATACTCGTTGGCTCGAGCTTGAAGGTATTTGGCAAAAAAATCGTCTTCAAATTGATTCCAAGAAGAAAATTGTTTGTGACCTCAGTCGGTCGCGCGTTCAGAGTTAGTGTTCCACGAAATTACCGACGCTCAAACCTTGATAGTTTTACTTAAATTTGAAATTTTATTTTATATTTTTTTAACGAAATAATAATAATGTATTTACGTATAAACAACCTAACAACAACAGTAACAACTTAACCAAAACAATTGGGTGAGTTCACTGACGAATTTTGATGAGGAGGTCAGTTGAATTTTGACTTTACTAATTTAAAATCTAAAATGTTTTCTATTCTCTATATAATGTATTTTAAGGGGATCTCAGTCGGTTCCGGATTAGTATTCACCTAAATTACCGGCGCTCAGATTTTGATAGTTTCACTTGAATTTGAAATTTTAATGATTTTTGAAATTTGTGTATCAGCCTTTAATGATGTTTGAAATTTGTGTATCATCAATGAGCATTAATCAGCATGAATTAATGAGCGAATTTTCAAAGAAATCATTCAGTTGAAGGTGTGGTTAAGAACAGGACCAATGGTGTTGCAATTTGTTGTAGAAAGTTTTTTTTCACGATTCTTCCGATTTTTTTCACGATTCTTCAGAATGTTCCAAAACAGATTTCAGTGTGAAAATTTTTCGAAAAAGTCGATTCTAAAAATTTTGAGGCCATTGCAATACCTTCATTTTCCTTGAAAATTCGCTAAAACTAAAATATTGCCGCTGGACTCATCAAAATCGAATAACTGCCGGCGAAAGATGGGAAAAATCGTTTATTCAGTTATTTCTCCCTCATTTTTCACCGGCAATTGTTCGATAACAACATAACCTAACTCATGTTTCCTGAATGTTCAGGAGACTCCAAAAACCGATTCATGACCGATTCATTTTTTTATGATGTAATGAGGAGTTTTTATAATAAATAATGACACATCCTATGCAAACTGAACACTTACATTCTTTACCATTGCATAATTTCAATAATCTCTTGCAAAAAAAAGTATTCTAATTTTGTATATAAATTTAATTTTGAACGATTTTTTTTCTCCCAAGAACACTAAAACCCTATTCTCGAAGAGATCTATTAGCTGTTAGAATAACCCTCATAAACTTGTAAATTATGATTCTCATAAGTTAGGGATATTGTGAGGTTTGGACTCTAGGATGGCTCCTTCATCTTAGATAACACGATGTCGTCGTTCCATCTGGCAACAAGGCCAAGGGCGATCCGAACAGCCAATCAGCGAGCGTTTACCCTTCACATTGAAGAGGTCCGTTTTCCCGGTTATTTTTTGAAATCATACATTTTTAATGTCTCCCGAAAAAAGCAGGAGACTCAATTTCCAAAATCAACACAATTTCCATCTATCCCTCACCATTAACTATTCAGGAAAAATGCTAACAGAATTCGGTGAAATTCCTCATTGTACGATAGAGGGACATGGAAGGAGAATACCAAGCTTTATCTTCGATTATCTTCTCAACCTATCAATCGATTGTCAATACTAAAAATATTCTGGATTTGCCTCAACGTCACTAAAGAATCCATCGAAATAAAACTTCGAAAAAATTCACAAAAAAAAAAACAAGTGGGTGTGGCGTGGCACATAGCCCTCTCGTCACCGTAACCACTGTATACGTCATTGAAAATATTTTTTCAATCAATTTTCTCAATCATAAATTCAATTATCAGTTCGGAGTCGTAGATTAAGGTAGAATGTGGAATACAGTTTGGTTATTATGCAGACGCATAACACGAAAAGGGTGAAAATATATTTTATTATTATCAAATTATGAAATGACGAAGGAGTGATTGGTTAACGTTACAATGAATTGTTGATGGCAAATGTAATAATTTGTTGATAGAGTATATGAGTATATGAGTATTAAATTGTTGATATATAATGAATAATTTAGTGATCACAGCATTTCGAAAAATGAAACATATGCGTCGTTTAAAGATGGGTCGAATGATGTAGAGTCGACTGTTGAGTCGTTGCAGTGAACCCAACTGCCGTCATCCCTCCGCACAGTGGCCGTATAATGTCCAGAAAACACAGTCCTGCCGTGATGAGAGACGACGGCAGTGCAGACATATGAAACTCCAAAAACTTGGACATGTTCAGGATGGAATCCGTCAACGAGATCTGTTACCTTGAACATACGCTCTCCGTCATTCTGAAATCGTACAAGTTGAATGATTAAATACTTGCTGGGAGATGAAATTAAAGTTTTAGATTTCAGACAACAGGATGTGCAGGAGGTCAGTTTCTTTGGGGGCAAATAGGTTATTAAAATTGACTCGACCCTCTGAATGTTCAGGGAAATAACCTCTGAATAACATATCTTGCGATGTTGAGGGGAGGCCAGAGTGATTACATTTAGGACAATAACTGACTGACGTTGATGTAAAATGAAAATGATTGAAGAAGAAGTGTGGGAGGGTCTCGGTTAATAGAAATCGTAAAAACTCCGCAGCATCCTGTTGTTCGCCAGGAGAAGGAGGAACAGGTCCTTCACTGCTTAGGTTGGGTGACATGCCTCCATTGCCCCAATGTGTATCATCTTCTTAATAGAACATGCACAACATAATAAAGAAAGGTTAGTTACCATGTGTGAACAAAAATTCTTCGTTGTTCAATGCTTCAGGGAAAGTTGTAGCAGTAGTTTCAGTCACTACCTGAAATCAGATATCTGAAACAAATGAAAGAAAACGCCAGTTTTCGTTTCCCTTCAGAAAACTGAAAGGGAAATAAAACCATGAGGAGAAAATAAGATTACCGAATTACTACCGAAATCACTCAAAACCAACGATTTTTTCCCACAAGATGTGGAGGGAGTGAGAGTGTAGAAGGTAAAAAGGCGTACTGAAGAACATGGCGTCAGCTCGCAACTCTACTTACTATAAATCAGGTGTACCACCAGTGAAAACTCATGAAAACGTCATAACTATCATGGAGTGGGGGTGTAGGGAGGGTAGGCTAAGTCTCAAGGTGGGTCGAGCTGCAGCTCTGACCCCAAAATAATTCATTCCAGTAATATCATCAAGGCATTTTCTCACCTGCAAAGTTTGAACTGGTTGTCTTTGATCGTTCAGTATAGAAGATAACTGGTTAACAAGGTTTGAAGTCGCTGAATGTTGACACAATGCTGAGGTGAAGTCGTTGAGACGAAACAATGATTGGAGAGTGGAATTTACGTAACAATTATTGTTACCAGTGTAAGTTTTGTGTGGTCCCGCGCTTTGATGGCAGCATTGTTTGAAATTGCCACTGAAGTTAAATGGGGCGTTTGGATTATTGTGTTCAGTGACTAGGTCCACGAACGCAACAAGCCAAACTATGCACGAGTTTAATGTGGGGGAAGGTTGATTTGAACAAGGGGAACAATGCAAATATCGAAACACTGGAATGAAATGAGGGTAGCGAAAAGATACCTGTGGCGAAAATGCGTGGCGACTTCGGGCGTCTCGTGGCGACCAAGTCCTGAAAGTTGAAAGCCTGAGGAGCAATGTAGCAAAGGGTACACGAGTGTGTCCCAGCCATATGGGCTGGCGATAAAGTCCTGAAGGGACGTGTTGAAAATACCTTGAGGTGTGGCAATGCACCTTCTTCTACTATTTATGTCTGTAACCAGGTATACTCAAGAATATACAACTAAATAACAACGAATCGGCACTTTTATTAGGCGTAATAGGAACTAATAGCAACCACCCAAGGTGTGGCGATGTATGCTGAAGGCGTATGACAAAATGAGTATGAAGAATGAAACAGGTACGTATTTTCCTAGCGTCTTCACATTCAATTATCCTTTTGTGTTTCAGTTTACAAGCCGTGTTGAAATATCAAACATCATTCAGAAAGTTCAGAATCGTTTTACGAATGTTCAAATTCAAAGTTACTTTATGTGGCGAAATGTGTTTGCTAAAGTCTTTACTATGTTCAATTATTCTTATGACTACATAGTCACTCCTACCATTGGCCAATGTATAAAGATAGTATTTAGTTTGTGCACTCACGGTTGGGGCCCGAAGGTAACCTTTGGTGAAGTGTGGCAAAGATCGTGGTGATGCTGATGTCTCGAAGTCATACAGCATGGCGGCGTGGGGGAAGATAGGGGCAGTTTTACTTTCACGGGCACAGAGCTCTCAATGAAGTTGACTGGTTAGCGATTGGGAGGGGAGTAGCGTTTTCCAGGTCTGACCTGAGATTCTGTCTTCGCTCCCCCCTGTGCCCCACCAGATGGCGTTGGTGGGGACGGCTGTTAGAGTGGGGGAGAAGCGTTGCCTTCTCCAGCCAGAGGGAGGAAGGATGCTCGAGGTGGTGTGTGGCGTCCTCTGATTGGTTGTTGGTGACGTCACCTACGGGTCTGACCGAAGGGGGTCATTGGGCGGACCCAGCCCCTTCACTGGGAACTGCGGGGGCTCACACCAGGAAGATTTTCCATTCCTCGGGGATTCAAATAGTTCTTTGGCAGAAAAGTGGTTGGCTCATTTCTAGTTAGTTCAGGTTCTTTGAATGTACTCGATGGATTGATATTATTGGAAAAGACAGATTGATTACTATATAGAATATTTATGAATATAGGTTTGTGATCAGAAAATACGTATCGTAAGTGTTGCAAAACATGATGGAATGTTTCTCTGGAAGATCACTTCTATCTGGGTATTGAAATCTGTGGTCGAAATTCCTGGTGGAAGGGCCCTTATTATGTTGTACTTTGATTCCAGAGTGGCTGCAAAATTTGAATATTCAGTAAATGTGTCCCAATTGAAATCCCGGATCAAAACAAATTTATCCATCGTATGCAAATGTTTCAAGCATTGGTCAAATAATGAAAAGAAAAGTCGAGAAGGTGATGACGGAGAGCGGTGCGGTAACCAGTCATAATAATTATTTTATAATATTGTACAACTATTAAATCGATATGATGCCTGTCTTTATTGTACTGGACGGAGTGTAATACTAGGACTCTAGGATGGCTCCTTCCTCTTAGATAACACGATGTCGTCGTTCCATCTGGCAACAAGGCCAAGGGGGATGGCGATCCAACTAGCCAATCCGCTTCACGTTAAAGAGGCCCGTTTTCCCGGTTTTTTTTTTTTTTGAAATCATGCATTTTGAATGTCTCCCAAAAATAACAGGAGACTCATTTTCCAAAATCAACACGATTTTTATCTATCCCACACCATTAACTGTTCAGGAAAAATGCCAACAGAATTCGGTGAAATTCCTCATTGTGGGAGTTCTCTCGACAACTATGCGATAAAATTCAACCAATCAACAGACCTCTCTAAAATGGAGACATTACTCACTTGTGTTGATTTTTTTCGTTTCTTCCGTAGGATTGGCGACGAAGATCCGTCGCCCCAAGTTGCAAAGATCGGAAACGATTTCTTTGCCTCTTTCTCTGAACCTTCCGTTGATGCTGAGTCCCAAGCAGAAGACTTCTCGCCAGGTATCGCCTTTTGAGTCGATCATGTCCAAACAGCGAGCCGAAGACAAACGGTTCCGAGAACTGAGGAGGGCGCACTCTGTCGTCGAACGCCCAATGCTGAATGTTGATTAGATTTAAGAAGGTAAGTTTCTGGATTTTAAGTCTCCGCTGAGATTGAAAACGAATTTTCGTAAATGAAATGAAGCTATTTGAATGGCCAGTGAATGTTTGAAATTGACTCTCTGGACATCCCAAGACTTGATCTGTCAGAAGTTCCAAGTTTAAATGTTAGTAATTATGATGGAAGAGACGTTTGCCAGGATATTTAGACTCATGAAATATTATCACCTTACTCAACGGCACTTCAGGCACTACTTCTGCCTTGGCCTCCCGAATCACACCCTTCCGCTTAACTCTATTCTGCGTCCTTCTCCAGTAAGTAAAAGTAAAAAAAAAATATATATATATATAATAATAATTGAAAAATAACCATTTCGGATTTAATGTTTCAGTCAAACTGCCATTTCCAAGTGTTGGAAATTACCGTTGTCAACTGAAAATAATGTGTATTGTGTCATATAAAACGAGAATGTTTCCTCAAAAGCGTAGTTGTAGTGATGGCGTGTGTAGTTGAGAAAATTGAAACTGGGTGTAAGCTCCTTCGGTGTGACAGGAAATAACGTTGTTACAGTAAAACGCTGCAAATTATTACACAACGGTTTATTATTTTTATATAGATCACTCGTCTACAAAATCACCAACCATCCAATATAAAGAGAAAAAAAAAAAAAATCAAAAAATAAAAATAAAAATCACCAACCATCGATCGCATTTTGGTCAGCTCTAATTTGAACGGAGATTAGGCCTCTTTTGCGATTCACACTCGTGTTTTGATTTATATATATATATATTTCAATATAAACCCTTAAATTTTCGTAGGGAGCGAACGGTTTGTCCTACAGAGCTCCGCGTGGCCTCAAAAAATTCTAAAAATTCTATAGAATCTCAAATTGAAGGAAAAACAATACCTTTATATCGACATTTTTTTAGTTAGGGCGTTTTCAAAATTTCAAAATTGATTTTGGAACCCTTAGGAGTGACCTACATCAACCAAAAGCTTCGGGGCACAACTAGACCCCAAATGGAGCCTACATACCAAATTTCATCGAAATCGGTCAATGCTAAGTTGCATAAGTGCCGCGTACGGCGGACTGACGACCAAATTTTCATTCGATTTTTGGATTCTACTTAGGTACCTTGAAACGTAAACCATCAAATTTTGAGGGGGTGTTGAAATTTTTTTTTCTTGGTCGATTCCAAAGGCTCATTATTGAAAATAATAAACCAAAATGGATGTTACTTATCTGGTAGCGCAATGGTGGAGGCCAGCGAAGTTGAAGTAGATGTTGTGATAACCCCTGAAAAAGCAACTCTCAAGTCAAATCCTATAATAGGGCCCTAGAATAACGTTCAACACCAGCAATACTTTTGGGAAAAAAATTACCATAGAAGAACATGCTTACACACGTGAAGCCTCTGTCAAAAAACTTTGTAAAAATCGAGAGAAACTGATCACGTCACACCCCGAGGTTCCTCCTACAAATGAATCGAAAACTGACTAGATTCACTGCTGTGCGCTCTGGTGAAACCTAAAAGAAGTTTCAAAGAGTAACAAAAAGGTTTGTTCCAAGCGAGGCGATTTCAGGTGCAGTGCAGGTTCGGGTTCTTGTGAGTTCATTGAGGAGTGGGGGAAGGTGTAGAGCGGGTGCAGACATTTCTCAGTCCGTGTACTCATCGCTTGGAACACGAAATTTCGAGTAATTGCCATGTTTCCTTCGTATGAGTGTCCCCCACCCCTCTTCGAAACAAAATCCGGGCTACGAGCCTTTTGTATTTGTGGATTTCTCGTAAATTACTAGTGCTGGTGATGTGAGATTGCTTACTAATTAAGAGAAGTTGACGACATAGTAATGCTTGATAAACTAATAGGTAGAATCGTGTAAAAAAGAGAGTAAAATTGCTTCTTTTGGTCAGTTCCATGTCTGGGTTTTTTCTCTTCCCCAGTCACGCGCGCACTCCTGTGTTCAATCACATAAGCTATAGTTTCATGTAAGCTTCCACAGGTGCCGCTACTGTCGTAAGGGGCACAGAACCTCCTTTGAAGTCAAATTGGTTATAAAGCTCGTTACGTTTATGACGTGGGAATACTGAAGGTAGGGTAGAAATAATATCAATACACCATTCACGGGAGAAGGAGGATATAATTGAAATAATATTTGCTTACCGGGGCTAGGGTGAGACGGTGTGAGGAAAGTCGAAGAGAGAGAGAGAGAGAGTCGACGTGTTTAGTCTACGGGGAGAAGAAGGAAGGTTCTACCCCCTTCCCCACATCGTCTCTTACCCTTCAAGGTCATCCATGATAAGTTCATATCACACTCCCCCACCGGCGAAAAAGTTTGAGGCCACTGTTTGGGGAAGACGTTCACAGCAGAATTTGGAGGGTGTATCACCAGGAGAAAATCGTTCCCGGCCGCTGTCTGCACAAGTCCATTGCTTAAAATAATGAGTTGAAAGAAAAAATAATATAATGGCATTCCGGAATGGCTCAAAAGTAAAATGTGTCTTATTGGAATAGACTGTGCCCAGCGAGAGAGATGGGTGAAAAACCTGGTGTCCCAAAATGAATGAAACTACTTTTGACCCTCATTGATGCATGAAGTGGTGGAGGGTAGCGAAGTCGGAGTCAGATTGGTTGTTGCGCTTGGGTTTGAGCTTCTTTGGGACGTGAAGGTGGTGCCAAGTCGGGAGAGTAGTGAGAATTGAGAGCAGAAAGATTTTCCTGAGGGTTGGGTATGGGGATTGGTTCACCGTCGAGTTCTTCTAGTTCAATTTTTAGTCCAAGGACTAATGCAGTATTTAAAGCGCAGGGGGCTCTAGAATATGGCTGGAACCAGAGTACATCTGGATATACATGAGATTCAGGATCAAATAAATTCACGGGACGAGGGTCGTTTTGTGGATTAAATAATGAATGATCAGCAAGAATGAGGTCCTTTGTAAGGTTTGAGATCTGATGGAATGGTGATTTTATCTTTCGGGACTGGCTTAGGATTCATGAAGTGGTGGAGGGTAGCGAAGTCGGAGTCAGGTTGGTTGTTGCGCTTGGGTTTGAGCTTCTTTGGGACGTGAAGTTTTTCAGAGGTCCCCACTGGCTGACACGTTATATTCCAGTGGCCACAAGATGGCATCTCTAGCGTAACTTTTTTTTGGTAGTTACCCTACGGCTAAAACATGTTTCAATGTTGAAAGTCACTAATTTTCACATTTTCATGAGGCTCTGTTATTCGATCATTGTATTTGACCTTGGAAGAAAGTGCAGAGGGTGCTTAGGATTTCACCTGGGGTTTGAATTTAGCATGGAACATGCTTTAGCCTTGGACTAACTACCCAAAATGAGTAACGCAAGAGGAAGGGTGAAGGGCGTATATCACGCGGGGGTTATTCTCCTCCCGTCCTCCTCATCCCTACTCCACCCGAGAGCGCGGCTGAAGCATGTTCCATAATTCTTGAATTTTAGCCAAAGGCTCTAAGCAGTAAGGAGAGACCTGAAGTTTCTAAATCCAACACTTAGCTTTTTTCTGTTTACAGATGAACTGTTTCCTCGTCAGTTTTATCAACCACTTCAACACTCATACGTCGTTGCTCTTATTTTCAACTTGTCGACTGAGTACGTCTGTGATAGATAGTTACTATGTTTATCACTAAGCTGAATTGTTAAGGTCTCGCTCTGTATTAACGCCTTTAGTTTACTAGTAGATTTGTGCCTAGATTAGCCTTAGACTCTCCCTCATACTGTTTCCCAGCTTTGTCAGGCTTTGTACGAGTATTTGAAAAAAGTCATTAGGACTCATCTTGTGGTTCTTTCGTTGATTCTACAGGAAATTCTTCACCTATTTATTTTAATAATCGACGAATCGTATACTCATTGAAAAAAAGTTATTTTTATATACTTTCACGACATTATCATACAGGAATACGCCCTGTTTTTCATGTCTAATTTTTCACTTTTCATTGCTAGGTGTGTGTTCATATGTAAAATTAACTAAATAGCCCTTTGCATTTATGATTTTGCCTCTTGCGGGGCGCGATTTGTGCGAGTGTTCAGAAATTAGCAAATTATCCTGAAAGATGGATTACTAAAGAATTAAAATGGAAATTACATAACAGATGGATGCATGGATATCGCCCACTTACTAGCTTGTAGGCCTATTGTGCGACGTTGCCAAATCGTCACAGCCTACTGAAGCTGGTCATAACTGTAGTCATTACATGTGAAAACATGGTCCCTTATAGTATATTAAGTTTTTTTCCTCTCATTTCAGCTTTTTTTAAAATACGTGAATTGATTAGGAATCTCTAAGCTTATTGATTACGTGTAAAGTTTACTGTGGTGTTTCTGATTTAAATTAAATTGTGTGTTATTTAACTATCGTGTTGAACTTATTTATTTAGGACTAAACCCTACTTTATCCATCCAAATTTCACCTGATCAAATTGCTCTGTATTAGCAGGAATTCCGCTCAAGTTTGAATAATTACGAGGGGTATCCAGAAAATAAAATTACAGCTGCTGCTTAGAAAAATTCATGTAATCCAATCACATATTCATAGTATGTTCCAAAATATGTACCTACTTTTCTTTATAATCACCATATTTCCCTCAATTGACTGAAGTGCTGAGTACCTGCATCAATAAGCTCTGATCCACCTATTCTACGCGTCTCTGCCTCCTTCACCAATTCATCGTTGAAAAAACGTTTTCCAGCCAAGAATCCTTTGTATTTGATGAATAAAATGTATGATTAGTAAAGTGAGAAAAATCAAGTAAACAACTTCTCAGGTTGAAATTTCATCGATCTATTCCTGGCATCGAAAACGACTTTGGTCTTCCATAGGGAAGAATAGAATTGGTTCTGATGACTCAGGGTGGTCCCATTCTATTCTAAAAATTCAATACTATATCAAATTGATGAAAAAACACACTACCTTTATATCATACTGTAAGCCTTTGACGGCCCCACGCTTGATGGCAGCTGAATTTACTTGGGAGCCAACAAGCGGTTAAGGGCGTTTGGGGGTCGGGTTCGTTGGTTAAAACCAGCGAACACGAGCACCAAACGTTTGCACACGAGTTCGGGGGGGTTTGATTTGAAATTTAGAATAGCTGAAAACAAAGATATCGAAACACTTTACGAAATGTATTTACCTGTGGCGACTAGCGTGGCGACGTCGGCGACTAGCGTGGCGACGTCGGCGACTTCCTGGCGATCGTCGTACTGCAAGATTGAAAGCCTGAAGGGCGAAAAGAGTAACAATAGGTACACAAGTGTGTCCTTGCCTGATGGGCTTACGTTTTGACCTGAAGGGACCTAGTAACCAATTGAGGTGTGTCGTTGCACTCTCCTCGTACCTTTACTGAAGCCAGGTATACTCAGAGGAAAACTACAGAAGTACAACTAGCAGGTAGATTTTATTAAGTATTAGGAACAGGCAAGAACTTCCCACAAGTGTGGCGATTTAGCTGAAGGCTTTTTGAGTTTTAAGATTGAGATTACAAATGAGAAATTATCCTTTACAAACAATACACAATCGTAAATCCAGTTGGTTTATCAGTGTCAATGCAAATGTTATCATCCAAAAGTTCAGGTAAGTATAAGTACAATTTGATTCTACTTTTCTAGTTTACTAAGTTCAGTGAGGCGATCAATGACTTCAATGTTCGAATGGTTATACTGTTTGACTCTTATTTCTATGCACAGTTTCATAAATTATTGGCCAATATATTTATGTTATGGTTTTTGCACTCACAGTTTCGGGCCCGGAGGTATCCTCAATAGTGGTGTGGCGAAGGCGATGCTCGTGACGATCGTTAGCCGGCAGGTCGTTGCGATCGTGGCGATAGGGGGGGGTTATGGGAGGAATATTCGTCGGTGATGGGGCAGACGCGCTGTCAACCAACTTTGAACGCTCTTGGACGGGGAGTGACGTATCCTTCGTTGGCGGGGAGCTCAGGTGGATCCTCCCCCCTCCGCTCCGCCTGATGGTGTTGGTGGGGACAGCTGGTAGAGTGGGGGAGAGACCATTGGGTCCCTCCCAGCCGAGGGGGGAGGGACGCGCGGGGTGGCGTTCGGCGTCTGAAGTTGTTTGTCCACCTGAGCTCTGACGTCACCTACGAGGCTGACCGAAGGGGACCAGCGATGCCCAGCCCCCGCTTCACTGGGAATTTGGCCCAGAGAGCGAGAGCTCACAATACGTTTTCGAGCTTGGACTTTTTGAAAATGTCAGCCTTTTTTTTTAATTTTTAATAAGCGCTCAATAAGTATTAATTTCCTGCTGCTCTGCAGAGTTCAACACTTCCCAAAAGACAAGAACGATGCTTTAAAAAAATCCTGCTAAGCAGAGATGGACGTAACGTTCGTCGACGTTGGAGCGGTACTGGTGTGGGTTTTATTTTTATCTCCCCCCCCCCCCCCCCGTCATACCTATACGATGTGACAAGCAAGAATTGGTCGTCCGATAAGGCTACGTTTACACTGGAGCCGGAATTCGGCCGATTTTGGTTTATTATTTTCAATAATGAACCTTTGGAAACGACCAAGAAAAAAAAATTTTTAACACCCCCTCAAAATTTGATGGTTTACGTTTCAAGGTACGTAGAATCCAAAAATCGAATAAAAATTTGGCCGTCCGTCCGCCGTACGCGGCACTTTTGCCACTTAGCATTGACCGATTTTGATGAAATTTGGTATGTAGGCTCTATTTGGGGTCTAGTTGTGCCCCGAAGCTTTTGGTTGATGTAGGACACTTCTAAGGGTTCCAAAATCAATTTTGAAATTTTGAAAACGCCCTAACTCAAAAAATTTCGATATAAAGGTATTGTTTTTCCTTCAATTTAAGATTCTATAGAATTTTTGGAATTTTTTGAGACCACGCGGAGCTCTGTAGGACAAACCGTTCGCTCCCTACGAAAATTTAAGGGTTTATATTGAAATATATATATATATAAATCAAAACACGAGTGTGAATCGCAAAAGAGGCCTAATTTCCGTTCCAATTAGAGCTGACCAAAATGCAATCGATGGTTGGTGATTTTTATTTATTTTTTTTTTTGAATTTTTTTTATTTTATTTTTTTATTTATTTATTTTTTTTTATTTTTTATTATTTTTTTTCCTTCATATTGGATGGTTGGTGATTTTGTAGACGAGTGATCTATATAGAAAAATAATAAACCATTGTGTAATAATTTGCAGCGTTTTTCATTCTGCAGAGTACGGCCGTTAACGGCAGACATGGGGCGAGTAAACAAAAGTAGAAAATTCAATGGAATTCGGACGAAGTGTTTACACTATGCCCGACTTGCTCGGTCGAACTCCGCCAAACTCCGCCGAGCTCTTCCGTCTTCCGATTCCGAACCAAATAATTTTGTTTTGTTCGGCCGAATCAGCCGATTTTATGCAGCGCCTTTTGTGAAACATCTCAAAAATTAGATGGGTGATGGGGGTGTTCCCGCTTCTTGATTATCAGGGGTCAGCTTAGGGTAACTACGTCCATCTTGTACAGTTAATGTAAGTACAGTCAACGCAGCATTTTTACGGATATCTTTCTGGTTTGAGAAAATCAAATTTATTTTGAAACAATAACTTTGAAGTTGATGAAAGTCAAGTGTAACGACATCATAAAGACTTGCCTCAACGTCACAGCAAGCCTCTCTTCTGGAGAAATACAAATCCGGAAATTAGAAAATTTCTCCACTCGCCGTCTGATAGCACTCAGAATGTAAAAAAAAGTCTCTGGAGTCATCCGGAAATACTCGCGAAACTTGATTGGTTGTTCTAGCAATTGGGGGAACAAGGTATGGAACACTCCGGATGATTCTCTTTCCATAAAAATGTCATTCGCCCATTCCCGACGCTCAACCAACAACATATATCTCAATAGTGAGTTTTTCAGTTAGAAATTCTAACGCTGCTAAATCTTCCATACTATAGGTACGACGGGCTCGGGGCAACTGACGAAAATCGGTAGAATCGTTTGAAAAATCGGGTCTAGTGTAAACACTTCAGTCGGGGAATCGGTGGAATCGGCAGAGCTGGAGTTCGGCCGAGTAAAAAATCGGGTCCAGTGTAAACGCACCATAACGCGGAGAGGCGAGTCCGAAGTACTGGACGCGGCCGCCTTTGAGAGGATTACGCGATTACGAAATCAGCGTAACATTCTGGTTCCTCGTTCCACCAGTCTAAATAAAGAATTGCATCTGTTTCATCTGCTGTTGACAAAATGTAATAAAGTAATAACCTAGTTCTTTTCCAGTAATTACGCGAGTTTGGATCAACCTTCTTTTGTCCAACTGACTTCATTCAGATTGTAGCTTCCAGATGATCGAGCAAATGTTATTTATGAAATACTTCTGATCTTAGTACAGAGATGGTTTTGTCCTTCAGATACGGGATGTAATTTTCCACCTTCATGAATAGATGTAGTCTTCTAAGGGAGGGGGCAATCCACCTTAATGACGAGTGTACTGAGCTAACTCTGGGTCTCTACCGTCAGCACATGGTGCTACGAGACGCTGAGATAGAGTTGCTAAATCCACTGGTGGCCAAATACCGTTTTTGAGTATATACCCCTTGATGAAATTCCGCTTTGCTGATGCACATGATAGTTGTACTAGCTGTTGAGATACGTCAATTTCTTCATGGGTATTGGTGTACAACTTCTCACTTCCAGCTTCCATGTCAACAAAAGGATGACCTAACACCTTAGACAAACATCCCAATTCATGCTATAAGGGGATCGACACATCCTGCATTATCTGATACCATCTAAAAGACTCGATATCGATCCCAGACTCTTCTTTTTCTGCATCTACAACCGTACGTAGGAACTGGCTGTTTGACCAACCTTCGATTTTGTACAAAGTGATACCAATGCATATAGATTCTAAGATTTTCATGACGGAGAATCCTTTTTGGATGTGCCAAGGCCATTTCTGTTATTGACATTAAAAACTGTTCGGTGTTGATGTATGCATCTCGATCTAAAGTTGCTCCGGCGGTGAAGTTAGCGTACATGAATAAGTAATAGATAAGGTGCTGCCGCTTTCCTCACCCTGTTTTTATCACTTCTTCTGGTCTTTCTGTTGTTGTTTTCTTCTGACATGGAGGACGAACGTTTAATCGAACAAGTGCGGGAGAACAGCGAGCTGTATTGTAATAATTTGGTTTCTTGGGTAAATAACGTTAAGTTAAATTTAAAGTTTACAAAAAGGTTAGTTAGGCTGTAGTACTTACCAGAGTTTACTGACGAAGAGTAGACTTCTGAGAGTGAATATGGCTTTACTATTATGGTAGTTGCGTGTGACCATGCGTGCAAGGAATTGATTTGTTGCTAAATGATATTATGCGAAATACAAAATTACTATTACTTTGATTATTATTCGTATGAATTATCCTAACACCTTCAAATGACTTGAAAACTTTAATATATGAGGCTAGGGATCTCTAGGTAGAGGGTTATCTTGGACTGAAGGTTCAGAGGATAATTGGTTCTACCTGAGGGATGCCTAGGGTTGCTGCCACCACCTGGGTCGACTATTGACCTCAGGAAAATACCCAAAATTCCTAAGTTGCAAGGTACCTGAGTCTGTTCTGAGTCGGTAAGGGTTAAAACTTCTGAAATAAGCAACACGATGTAAGAAACACGAAGGACTTTTATTCAAAAGAAAATATATGATTCTTCACCGTGAAGCGGTTTATGTTGGTTCTGAGGGAACCAATTGCAATGACAAAAATATATCAAAATATACTTGAAATTCTGCTTAAGAAATATATCAAAAGAAAAGATTACACTTGTAATTTGTTTTACTTGCAATATTATTATGCGTATGTACGAAAATTACTATACAACGATATAGGAACTTGAATATGATTATTCTTAGTACAAATTATTTGTTACGACTGACTGACTGGAAATACAACTCTTCTTCTCAACAATATTTCTTACAATATTCTCTCTATTGACGACTTTACTAGTTTCACAAAATGCTTTCTCTTTAATTTACTTTTACAGGACGTTTTATTTAACCTTCTATCCGTACCGCCTTTCTACCACTGATTAGCGTACCGCCGGTATGGGATACCGCCATTCAAGGATACGCCTCACATTCGATCACTATTGATACATTTTGAAAATGTAAGTAGTTTCAAGTACCAATTTTTCATAATATATCAATTAATTCCGACTTTGAGAAATGTTTTCACCAGAATACCTCCCTGTACGTACAATTGGTAGGTAAGTTTCCATAAATTGGATGAAAACTAGATCAGTTAATCTTAAACTTTATTGACACAAAAAACAACAGTCTTATCTTGATTGCTACAGTCCCATTGGTATGGCAAAAACCTCTTTATCAAAACAGTCTCATTCTAACGTTTACAGTCTCATTGACAGTGGCTGAATTGCACGTTTCTCGTACGGGGAGGGCTGAGGGACCGCGCTCAATCTGTAGATACACCCGTACATAGGTCACTAGAAAACAGCAGACAGGTAGAAATAAACAAATGACACTCACGTGACCTTTCTCGTCGAATGTTAGGAGGGTAATAAGGGGCTCGGTTAATTGCTCTTTCTTATGAAGTGTACATTGATGTTTGAAGGGAGGGGTGCGGTATCCAACACCGCGGTACGGATAGAAGGTTAAGGGGGGTATTTGTCAGATTTTGAATTATGTAAGCGCTTACAAGATTTAGAGGGAATGTTGCTCACCCTTGGCCTAGCTTTGATCCAGTGGGAATCTCCGTGGCAGTTTGTTGCTCCAGGGCCTCTTCTTGTAATGCTGTATGGGGGAGCCTGGGATCGGGGCAGACTTGCCTCGATCCGGAGTTCGAATGGCGTACCGGTTCGGGTCGGCGTAATGGAGAGTTGGTAGCAGCGACTTGAAGTTCCGCACCGTGGCTATTCGGAAAGTCAACAAGTACACTGACTGGCGGATTTGGTGGCGACTATTGTGAAATGTCCGAGGATCACTCACTTCAAGGGTTTTCAGTTCGTTCACCGACACTACAGTTAGGGGGGGATGAGATGTGAAGTTGGGTTCCACTCCAATGGAGACGCGTGGCTTCAGACTGAGGCGCGAGGGAGGGGGCAGGCCCTTATATGCCCTTGGCCATCTTGCTTTTCGGCGGTGGAAGGTTCCAGGCCGTTGGTGCGCTCGGTGTCTCTGGCGGTGGGTGGCGGACATTGTTAGGTGGTTGCTGCATGGAACTATTGGGTGGCTATGGAAGATGTTGAAAAGAGATGGAGATTTTCGGACTATTACACCATGACATATGTCCGATCGAAAATATGTCGACAATGTGTGGAAAATTAAGATCTATGTTTTTCTTCAAGTTGGTTGGTGGTAAGAATGTCAAAGCCGTGTTCTTTGCAGACGAGTGATCTATACAGAGAAATAATGAACCTTTGTGTAATAATTTGCAGTGTTTTAACACATTCACTGCGGACCATTGATCGGGGAACTTCCAGCCAACCTGATTTGAGTTCTTGCGTTTAGTCACATCGTCTGGCATTGTAGATGTAGGAAAATGCGTTGTTAGTTGCTGTTGTTAGAAACTGAGGTTATTTTTACACTTCAGAAACTCTCCAGCCAGCCTACAGATGAAAACAAATTCCATTTAAGCAGTGCGTGAACCTTATACCGGCCGATAACAACAAAAGGGTATGTGGCTCGGATCCGGGACAGATGCATGGCTGGAGAGTAGCTGCCGTCCCGGATCCGGGACGGCCGCACTGAATGTGTTAAATTAAATACACACACATCTTTTAAAATTACTTTTTGGAAAAATCTCATGAATCGTTTTAGAATGTTCACAAATGGATTTAAGTGAAAACAAAAATGTTTCAAAAAAAGCTAAAATATTGTTGAAAATGCTAAAACTGTCGAGTCCATCTCAATAGCTCAAGCCCCAACTCCACAATACAATGCAATGAACACATTGAATGGAAATTACAGCTTGATGATCCAATAATGTAAAGAACGAACTTACTTGACTTCAATTGTGGTTTGTTCGGAGTCAGCTTACCGATTCTATGAATTTGTCTCTTTATGTTGTAACAGAGTGAGTCACATGATTGAGGGTGAATGAAACTTCGAATAAACACTTATTCTTTCGCAATTCTTCTTATTTGTTACGTTTCTTTTTTATATTTCTTACTGTTATTATTAATAACAAAATGAGGTCATTCTGGTTACGCTTGTCAACGTTGAGTGTTTCAATTCTCTAAACTAGATTTCCGCTCTTCATAACGTCTCCGTGGTGTAGGAACTCAACTGTCGGCAGGATCCAGCTCCGTTGTCTTCTCCCCGGAATGGACCCTGAAATGATGATATCGTGTAGAAATTTTGGAGTATTTTAATTGCAAGTGAAAACAATTGGGTTCTAAAAAGTTGTTTCGCGGTTTTGGATGGTTTTGGTTCCTTTTTGGGGGGGTCTTTGAACTGAATGGAGGAATGTCTACCAAACTTATTCTCATATTGAGACCTTTTGATGGTATAGGGAGAGGTAACCCCAAAAGGAGCCATCTTTGATCTGTTGGTGGTCTACAATATCCAATATCAATAAACGTTGGCATAAATTACTTGAGGCGCTTTGTTGCAAAACCGATTTTCGATGCATTTTTTCGAAATTCTACAGGCGAGACGAAAAACATCTTACGTTCGTTCCTTCGAATTTAGGTGAACTAGAGGTCATGATTTTGTGTATTTTTGAATTCAAAATGTTTTTTGCATCGAGCTAGATTTGCGGCAATTTAGGTAATTTTCTCAAAAAATAAATAAATAAATAAAAGAAATGTAAAATTGAACATTATTCAAGCTGCAACTTGACTTATTCTGTGATTTATCGCTTCTAGAAATTAATGAGTTTAATCTAAAGCTCCAGTTCATAAAAAAATTACAGGTTTTGTTGAAATAGGTCATACAATAACTCATTTTTATGGTTTGGTTCCTATTTTTGTAAACAAAACGAAGGTTTCAAAGTCGAATAGTGTTTTTAAATAATGAAATATCACAAATAATGTGGAACTGTTCTCATTCAAAGTTGCATTTTCGCTGTGCGCATTTGGTTCTTACTCGGCATTGACCTCCGTGTGTTGAAGGACGTCTTTGTAATTCTTTAGTATTTTTCCTCGGTCGGATTCATAATGTTTTGGGAGCAAGTTCTCATCTCACACTCATCAATTTATCAATCACAGAAACGAAAAAAAAAGAGAAAACGAAATATCATCAAATCAAACCAGAGGGGACCCCACTACAACTAGGCAGAGAGGGAGGGGTGTGTGAACCACAGGATTGTAGGTGATGTTCAGCCTCAATAACGCGCCAAGCGGCAGTTTCTGTAAGCTCGGATGGAGCTGGGTTTGATACGAGCCATGTTCTCAGTCATTTTTCTCGGGGATGGAACTGGAGTCTGTGGACATTTTAGGAGGTTGTAAAGCGGACCTAGGATCTAGCAAAATGCCAATATAGTGATTTTTGAAAAATTATGGATTCAGCTGATATAGCCCCATTTGTGGTTTGTACATTTGGAAGAATTTCTGAACAATTGAAGCTCTTCAAAAATGAATTCATTCAAATAATAAATAGGCTTAATAATGCCTCTGTCGTTCGAAAGATTTGGGTCTGGAAACTTGGGATCGCGCTATTTGTTTTTATTAGCAGTAATGGCAAGCCTTAACACCTTCAGACCGGGGCTCAAAACCCAGATTGTCCCCAGGACCTAGGAAAATTTTGGGACTTCACAGCAAAACAGTCGCACTGATGAGAAGCCGGCATTTTCGCGTGATAACATGCACTGATATCCGAAACCGAAAGGTTGGGACGGTAAGGTGGGTTCATTCCGAAGCGATTGAGACCAAAAAGAGGCCTGTTGGGGGAAATATGAACTATCCAGAGCGTTTCGAAAAATGTTCATGGATCCACCGAATCATGACTTCATGGATCCACAGTGGAAGCAGCCGTACCAGGTTTTGCGTGGATCCAGGGTGGAAGCAGCCGGTCTGAACGTGTTAAGGTCGGTTTTCCTACACGCGTCTGGCCGCTGCGGCTGCGGCTCGCGATCGAATTGAGCCACAGAGCTTGTGACTGCCACAGTGAGATATATATTTCTTATGAGCGGCCATTGACGCAACGGCCATGCGGGTCTAGCATTCAGTACTGTTCAGAATGTCAAGGAAGAGGGCTCTGTTTGCTTGGTGGATTGTGGAAGAGGAGAAAAGGGTGATTTTGACAGGAATGTGGAGGGAACAAGCTAGTATATTTGGATTGCAACGTTCGGAAGGGGTTTTCCATGGTTTTTCTTTTTTGGTTGATTTTGTATACTCCTTCTGCACCATAATATGATACGGTATACCGTAATATGGTATTCTTGTATATTACAAAAGAAATAATTTCTTTCTACAAGCCCCACCAATACCTCATTCTCCTCTGGCGTAAACACGTTGAGCACTTCAAAAAGCTAGGGAACTGGAGTCACTGGAGGTCAAAAAGTAAATAGTGCGTGTTCTGTGATTCACATTTATCATCTGTGATTCCCAATTTTGAAGAGGGGGAGACGTACGATGCGGGTTTGCATATCCCAGCCGCACATCGGTCACTTTGGAGCAGTCTTGCCGCAGCCGCGCTCCACCAGCCTCAGGTGCAACGGCTCAGCCGTGTGTAGGAATACAGCCACATATAAAATTCATTGAAGAAGTCAATGCGTCTGAACTAGACATGTGTAGGAAAGCCGACTTTTATCAGTTTCAGCTGTCTGGTACCCCTTATAGTGTCCATTGAGCTCCTAAGAAGGAAGAGTCTCTCGTAATTCCGCATTCCGGAATTTTCTGTTGTTTGAATTTCCGATAATGGAAACTTTGGCTGCCATCGACATCTTATAACTAGATTCACTTATCATGTTTACTGTTCGAACGTGAACAAGGTTATCTCTATCCTCCATCATGACCTCTTCATCAACTTAGTGTTATTCTCCCTCTGCCTCCTATCATGCCTCTTTCCGTGTTTTTAACATCCCCGGAGTACTGTAAGTGACTGAACGAAACCAGTTTTGTGAAAGTGTTGAAATGTGTACTATTTTCGCCATTTTGTAGAATACATCGATGTTGGTGAAGCAAACGAGGTAGGTACGCCATCTTGTGGACAAAATGTGCACCCACCTCTATTCATACTAACTACTACTATCTTGTTCAAACTTCTTACCGTTGTTTTGGAATGATTCCTGTTGTTTTGTCTTAGTACAGTTAGTGTGAGTTTCTTGCCCGCTGAGGCCATAAGAGGAACTGTCATGCAGCAGTCTAAGTCGTGGGTAGGAACATCGTTTACCTGAATCACCAAGAAAATTTACGTTGATATTGTATTGTATTACTTTGATATTTTCTTCGATATTGTATGTTACCTAGCCTCATTTATATAATTATCATAAGGCGAATTCATATTGCCTCGCCCATCGTTAACACTACTACATTAGAAAGTTTACGCAGATCTTTGTTGGAAATTTTCTAATAATACCTATTTCTTCCACTACATTAGATCTTTGTTGGCAATACGCACTTATATGTATCTTAAAACTGGTAAGAATCGGTCAACCACGCCTCTAAAATTCCCTACTTGGTATAGAAAATTACATAAACACACGCAATTTGTGGGAAAGAACAAAGAATGTCACTAAGAGTAGTTTTCAAGAAAGCCTTTTTGTTCGTAATTCCAGTGACATTAATATTCCTCACGTATCAGTCTTGACTCCCGTCAAGAAGAAGGAAGAAGTTGCCCTTTATCCCTGAAAAATGTACTGGCTTATGGGTAGTCGCTCTAAACTCTATCCAGAGTAAGCTTACTCTGTACAACCGAGTCCTAAGGCCAGTCTGGACTTGAGGAGCCTAGCTTTGGGGCTGTATGGCTCATCAAATCGAAAACAATCATCCAAAGATTTCAAAATACTGCTTGAGAAATACAGTCAATGTATAAGTATTTTCGAAGTGAGCGTCTCCACTGAGGTCCAAATTACTTCGCCATGGCGTGCTCAGATCGTGGTTTTCTCTGGAGGGAGTCGAAAGAAACGCTTATACATCGACTATTCTCAAACAATAAATAGGTTCACGCAACTAGATGCTTTTCCCCTTCCAAGAGTCGAGGGAGTTGTAAACAAAGTTGCCAAATACAGCATTTTCAGTACCATCGACTTGAAGAGTGCTTATCTATCACCAAGTTCCCATACGAGAGGTTGGTCGCGCCTATACTTCGTTTGAGGCTAATAGTAAACTGTACCAATTTCGAAGAATTCCGTTTGGAGTGTACCAGAATTCCAACTTCAGGAATCCAAGTTCAAGATGATGGCGATGCTTTACATGTCTTTGAAGGGATGAAGAAACTTGTTGCGGCCTCTGCAATTCATCGCATCAATGAGGACGAGGACATCGTCGTGGAAACTGATGCTTCGGATCATGCGATAGGAAGTCAATTAGGACGAGGACTTCGTCGTGGAAACTGATGCTTCGGATCATGCGATAGGAAGTCAATTAGGAAGACCCGTTGCTTTTTTTCTCAAGGACCCTCTCAACTGCTGAACAAAGGCATTCTTCGGTAGAAAAAGAGGCCTATGCCATTGTGGAATCACTCCAACGTTGGAAACACTGCCTGCTAAGTAGACCTTTCAAAATAATAACGGACCAATATGCGGTCTCTTCATGTTCAATACTAGGGTCATTTTCCTGGAAAGGTACAATCGGTATCCCAAGATTTCAGAAAACTTAAAGTTCGACTCAAGTTCTGCCAAAAATCAGGGATTAACCTCACACCATACTGATTGAATTTCGACGAAAGAACACACAGTGGGACGCTTAATTAATTAATTAAAAATTAAAGAAGAAAACCTATCGAAAGAAACCTATTGGCGTGGTTTCCGCGTAAAGGAGAATACTCGGAATCCCATCTCCATGAGTAGCGAGAACTGGGAGTTATTACAAAAATTGAACCAGGGCGGGACGCAGGTGTAGAAAAGGGTTAAACCAACGTGGAACACGGTTTTTCTGATAGCAACCTAGGAACCTCCTAAAGTAACCAAGTAATCTCAATTTATCGGTTTTCCAATCCAAAACTTGGTACCAGGGGATTTTTACGGTTGCTGAATACAGTTTTGAGGTCGAAAAATGTAAAGTTTTTAAATTGCAACGGAAAATTTAAATTAAATTGTTAACAACTTGAAAAAGTCTTTCATCTCTCCAAAAGCCACCATCACAGGCAGATGAAAGACACAAGAAAAGACACAAAATTCCTGGGTGGCACTTGGGTTTTTCAGCTTTTCCCACGTTCTGGTGCTGTTCTGCTGAAGTGTAACCATATCGCTGGAACCAGCTCGGTAAAAACAAGAACTAGAGACCAAAAAGAAAAAATAATTTCGATTTCTTGCCGTTCTTACAGAGGGCAGATGAAAGACAGACGGTGACTGTGACACCACAATTTCGCAACTGACTCCACTTGCGCACGCTTCCACATAGAAGAAATACGTTTCCCGCCGCTTTCTTTGATAACCTAACGGCTAACCTCACCTCTTACAGTGGTAGTAAAACCGCGGGAAACGATAAAAAGCTACCAAAATACGAAAACACAAAAAAGGCAGATTAAAGACAAAAACCTCCGGACAAGCACATTTTATCCTCCTGCTCGCATTATTTGCTTCTGAAAAAATCTGCAAATCCATTTTTTCATGTCCAGGAATATGCAATAAAGAATCACTGCAAATTCAGGCCGCTGCTTTCATAGGTGAGTCATAGTGTTCAAGCAAAGTTGACTACCTAGGGGTCCAGACATGGCAGATTACTGGACATTTAGCAGTTTAAACTTTAATTTCCATATTTTAGCGTGAATAAGTGCATATTTTATTGATTGCCTGAAGTAGAACAAAGTTGATAGTTTATGGAGAATTTTTTTTGACACCCAAATCATAAATGTGCATTCGGAATCTTCTCTGGACAACGATTCGCCCTTTCTGGGAAAATGACCCACTAAAAACAAAATAAAAAATGAAAAAAAAAAAAAAACAGCGTTGGCCCGTTGAGCTTTTACCATACTAGTTTGACACCGTCTATCAACCAGGAAGTGAGAATAAATCTGCGGATGCGTTTTCACGCTTTTGCTAGTCCCCTCCGGTAATCCCACTTTGGATTATCTTCACAACATGCTTTGCCATCCGGGAGTTACACGCATGTTTCATTGTATAAGAAGTAAGAACCTTCCATTTTCCATTACAGAGATCCGTGAAATCACCAGAAAATGTGCTGTATGTTGTGAGAACAAACCTCGTTTCACACTTTATCAAGGTACTTCACAGTTTGAGAGGTTGAATCTGGATTTTGAAGGACCGAATCACCCTGCCACAAATGGGCTTGCTGAACGCAACATTCAGACCTTAAAGCAGCTGCTGATGATCATCTTCTATTTCAACACATAAACCAAATGGTAAACACTCTGGTTCCAAGGAAAAGAGTAACTTTCATCCCAATTCCAACGCCTAAAGGACTTCCGTTCATCCTTAAAAGAAATACTGGCCAACCAACACCAGCCTAAGTCTCGAATGCATCCACTGAAGGTTCCAGCAATCAGGAACCTTCATGAGGCCACCAAAGCCAGCCAGAACCTCCAAAGAGATCGTCAAGACAACGACACCTGCCAAAGTACTTCAAAGAATGTAACATATAATATATGAATAATTCTCAAAAATATGAATATTCTTCTAAATATGAATACCTAATTCTTCACCACATTGTGCTGAAGTGAATTCTACTAATTCAAGTGTGGACTAAAGTGAAAAGGAACAGTTCCTTACTTGTTACAGTAGTCACCATTTTTGTACACCTTTAGTTAGTTCAAATCCATGTTTCAGTCCAGTACTTTTGTCTGTATCAATAAACCATAAAATACGCGTGTAATTAAATCCTAATTCATTTTCCCGATACAACAATTCATTTCACGGTTTGGGAAGTCTTTCTCGATTTTGGGTAAGTTTTCACCATCAACGCATTTCCACTCAACACTGCATGAGCATCTATTGTAATTCGTAGCTCTCTTAGGCCTTCCAATCTGATGAACCTACTTGAATTCTGTTAGAAGTGTTCCGGGAACGCGTAGGATTGTCAGTCACATGTCCATTGCTCATGTGTTCCAAGAATTTTCTGGTATTGGACCCGCTATGAAATCCATCTTGGTCAGATTAAACCTTTAGCTTCTGAGCAAGCGCGAATGTCTGCCCTTCTAATGACTACTTTCAACCGATTTTGATGAAATCATTCGAGATGGTAGAGTGTGGATGATGCTCGCCCACGCCACGTATATGGGTGGATGAAGTTGGGGCCCACCAAACTTTGAGAGGCTTCACCGAAGCTTGATTTAGCTTTAGATTGATTATCTCTCCAGTCATGTAGCTAATCGATTGTATTTTCATTATCCATACCCTTTTCCAATTCAACAGCACTAACTTGAACGTTGTATTAGAAATCGTGAAAAAAAATTGAGCTCACTGTAAATCAAATGCATCATGAAAAATTTTAGATGTTTCCACATTTTGGGGGAATGGGGCATTGATAAAGATGTTTACTTTGAACAAATTTCAACTCAATAAATGAAACCCAAATTTCCCGAAAATGTACACTGAAATCCCAAAAACGAAATGTTGAGATTTGACTTGAACTTTTGCATATTAGAACTTTTTTAAATTGGAAACGACTAGCAAAAACGAAGTGGGAGGTTGAAAAATGTAGACGGAGTAGGAATATACTGGAATCAATTCTGACCGGCGCAGATTCCAAATGTTGAACGAAATTGATTAAGGTTTGAAATTATCTAATATTGGCCCGAAACCGTTGTGGGAAAAAGAAGAAGAGCAGGGATAAGGAAGACCGGCTCGGTTTCCAACCGTTATTCTTTCTCAGGAAGGAGGTAAGTTGACATGCAAATTTTGACGAGGCGATTAGTTGGTTATGAAATAACAGTCCAAGATTTACAGTGTGAATGGTGATGAATAGGTGGGATCACCTAGGGGAAGAAAGTGGTGGAACGGCCTGAGTGCTGCCTAGCGACGGCAAGATGAACCAGGCGGAATCCAAAAACTTGGGTTATCTCTTATTAGTTGGCCTTTGTGGTGTATCTTATCGTGTGCTGTGCTCCTAATTCGTTCCATAAAAATAATTATTCTGATAAATTATTCTATAAATATATTAGAATTATTATTTTAGACAGAGTAGCACACTTGTTGATTGTTCGATGAGAACAGAACATTTTATTGTTTGCAACATTTGTAATACATTGGATTCAAAATATAATTTACTAACTATTGTAGTCGACAATTTGCATCCCGACACTTCCCCTCAAATTGGGTGACTTCAAGGCATTTATACCATTTTCTTTGGTAAATGTTTGGTGCTTCACCCGAGGCAAACTTTTGACATCAGCTGGCATGTATATTATAAAATGATGTCTCACGTCGATCTGTTTAGTTCGTGAATGGTTTATACAGTTTTTCGCAAGTTGTTGGGCACCTCGATTAGCATTGTATATTGCTGTTGCAGATTTTGGTTGAGACAGTTTCAGTTCACTCAGCATTTGGCGAATGTAAAGGGCTTCTTTTGTTGCTTCGCATTGTTGCTAGGTATTTTGCTTCAACACTAGATAGGGCGATTGTGCGTTGCTTTCGAGCTTCTCAAGCTATCGCAGCACCTCCCAGAGTGAAACAATACCCTGAATATGACCTTCGGTCAACCCCGCAGCTAGCCCAGTCAGCATCAGCCTAACCTCGAAGAGGCCCTTCACATCAGAAGGAAGCGTGCTGGGCCCATAACCTATTAGAATTATTATTTTAGACAGAGTAGCATTCTTGTTGATTGTTTGATGAGAACAGAGCATGTTATTGTTTGCAACATTTGTATCACATTGGATACAAAATATAATATAGGTACCTACTAACTATTGTAGTTGACAATTTGCATCCCGACAAAATAAATATATTCTAGTAAACATTTAATTATTTTATATAATATTATTTATTATTCTTCTTAAATATTTTACAAATGTAGTGTAATAAATTATTCTATAAATAAATAAAATATTCTATAAAGAATAATTTTTTCTACCTACGAGTACATAGATTTTTATTTCAGATGGAATGCCTTTTTCATTGTGGGAAAATTTCTAGCTTCCTACAGATTAGGTAGGGATTCAGACATTACCTCTGATCGATATCTTTCATCTTGCTAGTTATGAAAAAGGGAAGGTTCATCTAATCGTTTCCAGATAGCACTCGAGCTGTCCCACCATTTTCTTTCCCTAGATGCTCCCCGAATAAGCGATATCTTTCTATTTATGTGCCAGGAGGGAAGTCCGTTGACTTATTCATGTTTTATTTCAGAAATCTACTGACCTAAGAGGGCTCAACCCTAACATTATAATGGATATAAAATAGGTGCCAAAAAAATGTTGCATTTTTACAAAAAATACTCATTACCAAAAAGTCATCAGAACATTTAAAAATCGCTGCAAATTTTTCACTTGGGTTAATCATTCGTCAGTGTCCCCCCATGATCGATAAGTGAGGTCAGGCCCCTTCGAAAAGGAATTCGAATAATACCTCACAAATGCACGAAAACAGCTGTTCATGTTTTTCTCAATTGTATGCCTAGTAGAACAATATAATTGCATTTTTTTTTGTAATCGTATCAGACTTTTCTATTGCTTGATTTCCTGTTCGTAAATCGACCTTATACCCTTAATTTCCCTCTTTTTTCAAAATATTTTTTTCGGATTTTCAAAGTTGTATTTAGATGTATTTTGACAAATCCAAAGAATATTTGAGTGGAAGGTGCCTGAAAGGCCCTATTACAGTCTGTCAGCTCAAGAATGATATCATGATATAAATCCTGTTTTATTGTTGTAGAAGAAGGAAACTTTGAAAAGTTCTTAGTAGGATGTTGGGGTCTGTTATTTCTCATAAAGTGCAGAACAAAGGAATGAGGCGGAGAAGGTTCACTTCATAGAGGGATCTGTGCTGCCTCAGACAGTGGCGCCATCTCTAACGAGGAAACTCAACTAATAGCCTGAAAATTTAGGGAAGTAGGTAACCTCGAAGGTCTGTTAACTCGAGAATTATTTGTTTTTTCTTCAATTCATTATTTTCCCATTACGTTTCCCAGTTTTGGCTTGATAATGGAAAACCGCTGCAGTTACAAATTGGACTTACAAAAAGATACAACAGGATATTCAAGTGTTGAATAATTGTTTTTTTCAATACATTCTAATATTTCCTAATATTTTTTTTAAACATTCAAGACTGGTGCGCCCATTTTCACTGGACTGTCCTCAAATTTAGAGAGATTCTGCCGGTATTGGTTTGTAGGTACCAAAATAACGCTACGGCGTTAAACCTTGGTTGATCTCCAAATCTGTATCTACCACGACCATTTTCAATATCGATAAAACCTGTCAGTCGGTACACTCTAGATATATCTGTGACTAGCACACTGGCTGAAGGAAGATCTACGCTGACAATTACTGGGACATGTCAGGTCCCACCGAGGTGTGCAGGATCCTTTGACGCTTCGGCTGCTTTGTAGTCAGGTGACTGTTCGGGCTGACCACAGAATAGGGATGATTATGCATATTCTATCTCTATATTCTGTGGGGCAGATGGGCACCATCCAGATGACATATGGACCAAGTTGGTTTGAAATGCCCACCGCTAGAATCCCCCATCATTGTACTTCTTGGTAGAAACACAGGTCCCTGCCTACACGTAAATATCCTTTCTTACAACCTCAATAATTATTTGCACTTATGTTGAAAGCGGAAAAGATTGAAATCTTAGGAATAGGTTGCTATCAGAACAACGAATGTACCCTAATTTCAACTGTACTTCGTAGTGTTTCTGTTGGATATTGTCCACCTCAACATGCACCTCAAACCTTCTACTTTGTTTTACCTCGTTCCTTAGACTGATACTCACTTGTATAATTTTATCGTACGGTCGAATCGAGTTACAGAGGTCGGCTGGACTTCCAGGTTTAATGGTGTTAATGAAAACACCCTTTTCGTAGAGCCCGTCCGACACTGAGAATCCGAAGTCATCAAAAGCCACGCTCTTGAACAAGGTCACCTGCACATAACAAATTCTCGTTATATAAATATATTTGATTCTTCTTAAACTTGATAATTATATCAGAGTTCAATTTTTGAATATTTAAATGGAAAGATAAATTAAATGACATCGTTGACAAAGTGCCGTATCTTTCGTTCAACATCACAAACGGACGTAACTGCAAAAAACGCATTTCGTGGCTTTTAGACGATAGTTATCCAACTTGTCTTAGAATATAGCAGTTATTTTTCAACTTTATAAATAAGTTATCTTCTACCTTCAATAAGTAAATAACAGTTATGAAGAAATAAGTGAATAACAATTGCATTTATGAAGAAATTGGTTCTTTGCATTGTTTTTCATTCATACTAAAAAAAATAATTATAAAATTGTTATTATATGTACGATTATTATAATTTATCATGTATAAAGTATCATTGACCAGCAATACCAACTCATAGATTTCACTGATGTTTTTAAAATACCCGTTCAAGATTTTCATAATTACAAGATACTTCTTTAGAGGAAAAATTGTATTTTCCAAGTCGAGTTGGATAACCGTTATTTACTTATTGAAGGTAGAAGATAACTTATTTATAAAGTTATCTGTTGGATAAGTACCGGTACTTATCCAATAGGTCCTGGACGTGGTGGGGGTCTGTCTTTTACGACGTCGGATAACTGTTATTTACTTATTGAAGGTAGAAGATAACTTATTTATAAAGTTATCTGTTGGATAAGTACCGGTACTTATCCAATAGGTCCTGGACGTGGTGGGGGTCTGTCTTTTACGACGTCGCCCAGATACTGATCATCTCGAAGCGGTAAAGTTGGAATTCCAGAACTACGCATGAGGAGGTACAGTAAGTATTGCCCAATAATTCGGGCTGGTGGGTTGAATGACCGGCAATAACTTTGTGCAACGAATCTTCCATAAGTTGGTAAAACCAAAATGGTATCCTGGTCGTGAGGTGGCGGTGGTCGTTGGTCACTATAGTATATCCAAGGTCGTTCAAAGTGTTTATAGTGCGAAAGTTTCTGCACTCTTTAGGTAAAGTTTTTATGTCCATGACAGTAGGGAAGTACTTATTGGCTAAGGTGGTTTTTCCAACACCTGGGCAAGACACAATGGTGCTTGAGGGTGGACCACACCGTACTTCGAGGATCTGTAAAACTTCTTCTTTCTCGAGTTGTGGGACGGATGATGATCCGTATTTGCAGTTAGTTCTATATCCAACACAACGTTCAATGAAAGGAATATCTCCAAGTTGTTGACGGGAATCCATGTCCTTGGCCCTCGGCCTTTTCTTCCTGTGGAACTTCTTCTTCATCACCAGTAGATCAGCGTTTAGCTCTTCTTGCTGTATTCCAGATACGAGGAATTCCTCTGTTACGGCAGCATCAAGCATATCTTGCTGTAGATCAGGTTGGGAGTCGGAGAGGCCCACAAAGTCATAAAGGTCATCTTGAGGTTCTAGGTCTGTATTAATTAGGATGTCAGTTACAGTACATCCTCCTTCAACAATACCCTGGTTTTGTCCACGGGCTCGGAAAACAGAGATGAACTCTGTGAGGTGGTTGTCACAGTCGTGTTTGCTGACAAAAGTTTGCAGCAATGAGGCAGCCTGTTCTATGTGTTGTGCTCGGTCAGAATGCTCAAACAGAGCAGGGTAAGCCGTATCGATATTGTACTTTGATCGATAGTCTGGACGGGTAGGACGCGTCGCGGGTTCCGCAAACTCGAACATTCCAGTGTCGGCATCTGCATATTCAGCTAGAGCTACATCATAGTCAGGTTGATCTTCTTTATCAGAGGCGGGATCCGCGACTGAGTTGGGTGTTTCGTCAATCTCTTCTGAGAATGACAATGGAGTAGAGGAATGGGAATCCCATTGACCACTAGCATCCATGGGGGGTTCGTCATCTGACGTGCCTAAGGAGGCAATCCTTTGGTTATCCATGGGAGAGAAAAACCAATTTCTTCCAATAATTGTCTAATAATAGAACAATTATGGAAGAAATTGGTTGTTCTTTGCATTGTTATGAACAAATTGGTTCATAACAATTTATGAAGTAAATAAATTCTTCATAAATTATTATTTATAAAGAATGAAAAACAATGCAAAGAATGAAAAATACGTTTTCTATTTTACAAAGCCAAAATATCATCTCCTTTCTTTTTCTTATAGGTGTTGACATACCTGGAATAGGTGTTCAGATTTATCCTTGTTCTGATGAGTGAGCATTGGAAAGAAATGAAATGGTATCAGCCACGATCTACGCAATTACAGTGTTGTTGGTGTTGCTAGGCTAGTAATATTACAGATGAGATATTATGTAAATACCTATCACGGATCACCTTGAGGATGCTGCTTCACTGGAAGCAATACCTGGTGACTGATCCCATCATGCTTCCACAGCACGGAATGCCACGCGTATGTAATTTGCATTCAAATATTTTGCTAGTTCTCCACATATCTAGTGGCTCTTTCAAGGCAGAGACTAAACTGGGAGTGGTTCATTGGGTTCTCTGCATAGTGTGACCATACTGTTGACAGTGCATCGCGTCCTTCAAAATCAGAAGGGCTCGGGAATTCACTCATGATGTACTGAGTTTGCATTAGCTGAGTCCATTGACAGGTGATAGCTGTTTCGACAGTCCACCAGTCTTTGGGAGTTTCTCCACAGGCAGGAGGTTTGATGTCGTGGGTGCCTCCGTCTGTGGCAGATCTAAGCTGACCCAAGGAGTATAGAAAATCTCCGAGTGGGGCTGGAAGTAAAACGTCGAGCACTGATCAGATAAAGTGGTCTGGTCGCCGTTTATTTTCCATTTCGTAAACGCCGTGGATGCGACAAAGGATGAGAGTTTCCCACATATGGACGAAACTTTCGTAATTGTTAGTGTGTTCTGCTGGTCGATGCTTACAACATGATCGAGTAGGTAGTAATTGCGGTCCATACATCTTAAGTAGATGTATGGCCACAACGGCTTGGACGTATGGCCAGGTCTTATGAGCTGGTCGATAAGATCTACCTGTCCTGCATGGCTGAGTGCTTGCAGCTTTCGTCTGTTGGGACGGTGGGTGTTCTGCTGCTGCTGTTTGGATGGGAGCTGCTGAGCTGTAGATGTGGCAGGCCCATCTAGTACTATGAGGTGTGAAGGTGACTGGGAAAAGGTCACCTGTTGGGGGGGTGACTTGGTAAATTAGAGCCGCCTATTTTATTCCACAGTGATCTGAACATTCTAAAATTATAACTTGTTTTCTTCATTCTCTGGAGCATATATCCGTGTTAAGTGCTAGAGCCCAAGCCCAAATCTGGCTCGAAGGACCAAAAAGAATGATCATTCAAAATAAAATAATTATTTTGGCAAATGAATCCATATTGTAGTGGACTAGAAATGATATTATTAATAATGTTGCCTCAACAATATCTATGTATGACCAAACAAACGCAATATTTGTTTGAAAAATCAAGAATGGTAGCTAGTGAGCCAACATAACTCTAGCTGAAATCGAGCAGCACCTCCGTCTTGATGTATCACCCTATCGTCCATGCTTGCCATGCAGTTTTAGCTTCCTTTTCTGTTGATTTGTCTCTGTAACTTTGTGTGATATTTGTTTACCTAGAATATCCAATTACAGTTTCTTCTCTCGCCCGATGGTCGCAGATTTTGTTCTTATTTGTATCTCTTATTTGTAAGGTAGCATAATCACTTCAGGAAACTAAGTGAGTACTTGGCGGTGTTTATACTGCTCAACTCCTTCGCCTTCATAATAATGCTCACATATTCGGCAGCCTTCTTATTGCGAGCTCATTCGAAAATGTTATCATTCCCCACTTGATCATCAGGAATCATTTGAGAATGTAATGAGCCCAGAGTTTTTCAAAATAATACCATCTGTATGTATGTATTGCTTACTGTCATATTTTGAGCCTAAATCGAATTCTGAACCAATTCTCTGTACCAAATGTTAAGATTTTGAACACTAGGAATTTTTCAATTTTGCGTACTTGAATCACAACATATTGGTTGTATGTGTCCACTGTTCGTATCAGATCTTGGTAATATATAAGCTGGTTACTTGTGACTCCAATTTGAATGATACTTATGATACACTTGAATTCGATTTTTTTTCAACTACTGTGACGTTATTTATACTTACTCCCCTTGGACCTTGAAGGATCGAGGGGACATGGTGAAGGGGGGACAGGTTTCTCTTCCTTAACGACCCCTCAGAAAGTTAGGACGCCTCTCGCCGTCCGCCGCCTTCACCATCGCCCCTCCTGCCCCCGGTGAGCGAATCTTTATTCAATTATACCCTCCTTATTCCCGTGAAACTGTATTGTTATTTATACTTACTCCCCTACCCACGTCACATGGTAGCAGAGCGTGGTTTATGATCGAATCAGTTTTAGGACTGGGTACTCTTCGTGAGTAGATGTCACAAGCAGCGATGTAGGTGTGGAATAGGGTGAGTCTATATCCAAGGAGACTAAATGCTGAGACATAGGGGTTGTCTTGAGTGGAGATGGATTTGTAGGTTTCATTTATATTATACATTGAGTAGTACGTAAAGAACCTAGAATCAGGTTGGACATCGATAGTGAAATTGGAGCCAATAGTAGATTCATATGATGTGCGTACTCTTAAGGAGTCAAAATATCCATTTAAAGTGGTTATATTTTTCGCGGGAGGTGCACTTGAACTAGTCTTGGGTTTCACAGAAGTGTGGATCGATTGAAGATTGTTAATAGTAAACTTTATCTCAGTTGTGTTTCGCTTCTGACGGGTACCAGTTGATGTTGATGGAGCTGGTTGGTGCGGAACAGTGGAGGTCGATGATCCTGGAGTTGAACTTTGGAAGTTCTGGGATGATGTAGATGGTTCAGGAAGGATGTTTGTCTTGATGAACTTCTGATCGTTTTCAGGATTGGGATCTGAACTGCTTGGAATAGCAACAGTGGTCGGAGCGGGGTCTGACATTTTGGTGTGGTGGATCTGGTGATCTGAACGGGCGAGAAAGTGTTTAGACGAGAAATATCGAGCTAAAGAATTCGTAAGGCCGAAGCCATTTTGGCTAAGATATGTCATGTTGTTGTACCAGTAGTGTAAAAATTGTAGTAAATTAGTCATCATGCTGAACATTCTGTCTGTGTCAATGCCTTGGTGTGATGGATATTCGTAAGTTGGAATATATCCGTAGTTGAACACTAGTAGTGAAGGTAAGTATTGGTTGTAGTAAGTGTCAGTAATGAGTCTTGGAATTGTTTGATCAAATGAGGTCCAGTCAATGGTGAAATATGAGCTGTACTGTTGAGCAATTAAGTCCAAATACTTGTCTGATCCTCGTATGGTTTCTTTTCTGGGGGTCAATCAAAGGTGCAATTTGGTTTAAAATTAATAAGGTATCAGGTGGAACGACGCAATTGAGGATTTCATCAAATGTGGAGTGGATGATGGCGTTAGTGGAACACATGACAGGAAGAGGATTGATGTGTCCGTTTCTTCTGCTTAGTGCAAGGGGTTCGTATCTTTTATGTAAAGTTCGAGTGCATAAGGTTAATGGTGCTGCGTCTATATCGAGAGAGTAGTAGTGTTGGTACTGGAAGGGGATGGAGCCTGAAAAGTACTGCGAATTTAGGAGCGATAGATTTTCCTGGGGGTTCGGGATGGGAATGGGTACACCGTCGAGTTCGTCAAATTCAATTTTTAGTCCAAGGACTAGAGCTGTATTTAATGCGCTGGGAGCTTTAGAACACGGCTGAAACCATAATACATCTGGGTATACATGAGTTTCTGAATCAAAAAGGTTTGCGGGTCGGGGGTCATTCTTTGGGTTGAACGTGGAGTGGTCAGCCAGTATTAAGTCTTTGTAAGGAGTAAGATCTTGTGGTACTGTGACTGTATCTGTCGGGGTTACTTTTTCGTCCATGAAGTGATGGGCGTTAGCAAATTCGGTGTCAGTAAGATTGTTTCTCTTAGGGAGGGGTTTCTTTGGTACGGTGAGGCGGTGCCAAGTGGGTAGTGTTATTGGTTCAATTGAATGATATAAAGTAGTGATACCGGATATCTTTCCAATTAGGGAGCCAAGTGTGGGGAGAGAGGAATCTTGATTTTTGTAGTATGAACTAATGTTATTTACGTATTGCCGGATCTGGGATTGTTGAGCGTTGTTTAGTCCAATGAGATAGCTATATGGATTGAGTTGTTCGGTTCTGGTGCGAGGAGTAGGAATCATGAGGTTCGTGAAGCTGGGCTGCTCGGTAAGAATTTTTCCAAATATAGGTAATGCAAATTGTTCAAACTCTTTTCTAAACCAGTTCTGATGACTAAAATGTTCGGTAAATTGACTGTATGTTGAGCCAAATAAATTTCCGAACCTTAGTGGTTGGTAATCTGGTGAAATAATGCAAAGGTAATAGATTGATTGAAGGATGGAAGCTTTATCGTTAGTATCTACTTCAGATAAATAATCATGAATCTGGAAGAAGGGTGGAGCAGGGATGGATCTGCCGAAATCATGTTCTATTTTAAAACATGCGTAGCTTGGAGTAAATCCCCTAAGGGGAGTAAGTATAAATAACAATACAGTTTCACGGGAATAAGGAGGGTATAATTGAATAAAGATTCGCTCACCGGGGGCAGGAGGGGCGATGGTGAAGGCGGCGGACGGCGAGAGGCGTCCTAACTTTCTGAGGGGTCGTTAAGGAAGAGAAACCTGTCCCCCCTTCACCATGTCCCCTCGATCCTTCAAGGTCATCCGTGATATTACATATCACACTACATATCAATTCTGTCAATTTCGTGCTTAAATCTCACGCATCTAGTTGAGGATATGTGTGGTGTGTTTTGACTCTGTTCTGATTTGTCTTCTAGAGGTGAGTCGGTACAGCTGTGTGGAACTGAGTATCAACTTGTAACGGTTCCTTACAGTGACAAAAAGTCAGCCCTTACCAGTCCAGTTATACCATTCCAGTTCCACGGACCGATAAAGTATCATGGAATGGCTCTGGACTGGGAAGGGATCTTTCGGGCCGGTAAGGATGGTACTTGTCTCAAGTTCAGTTTCAGTACTGGGAAGCGTCCTTGCCGATTCCACGGACCGATAAGATATCACGGAGAATGGCTCTGAACCTGGAAGGGATTAGGACTGGTAAGCGTAGCATGGATTTTGTTCTCAGTTTTGTTCCATGTGGCTGGAAGCCCCCTTACCACTTCCATGGACTGAGAATATAGTAGTATCATGGAATGGCTCTTGAGCGGGAAGGGATCTTCTGGACTAGTTAGCATGGAAGTTGTCTCTAGTATTATTATTGTCGTGTTAAGTTCTTGAACTGCAACGAAACATTATTCTTTCCTCGAATTGTTTGGTCACTATCCTTTAAAATAAAGTGTCTCTTTTGTAACACTTGTTCAAATTCCTTTCTTTTAGTGAATTTTCAAGGACAATGAAGCTGTTGTATTGCAAGTTGAGATCATGAGCATGGAAGAAGAATGATAAGGATTTGACTGCCTGCTTCTTCCATGTCATGAGAGTGGGATTTGACCGCCCTTGGTAGGCAGTATTGGTAATGGAACTGTACTGGTAATTTGGAACGGTTACATCTTTGTCACTGTAACAGTTGGAACTGTTCCAGGGAAATACCTGGACCGACCCACCCCTATTGTCTTCAAAAGTATGAATTTTGTGCTATCTGACTTGAAATACCTTCTTGAATTTCACTCGATGAGAAATGAATGAGTTTTTAAGTATATAAAGATTCTTCACACTCTTAGGAGACTGTTGACTGATGATCACCCAACCCGTAACCATTCAATGATGATGATGGAGAGAGGAAGGTCAAGACAAGTCTGTGGAATAGAATATCTGAATGATGATATTGTTATGCCTGAAGATCGATTTTTATACTCATGAGAAAAGGAGGTGAGAAATTTTCTGATGGACGAGGGGTGAAGAGTAGCAGGCGCCTGGAGGCTTCATCGCACTTCATTTTTGTTTGAATAAATCTTCCACTAAGAGAACAGTAACGACAGTGCATATATGGACAATGCGTGAAATTGTAATACAATATTTGGCTGAACGTTGGATTGCTTTTTATTTGATTTGATTAAATGAACATTTTGATACGAGCACAAATACGTTGAAATTTATTTATTTTGTACTATCTTGCTTGTACCAAGGTAGCGGAAGCATTGTTTTCACTTTTCAAGGTTTAAAAAAAGTTCTTCAAAATCGAAATTTTCTCGCGTTTTATTAACCTACGCCTTTCTGAATAATTTTTGAGGTTCCGTGTCTGTCTGATGAAATCCTTGTAAAGGACTACAGATTTCGATGAAATTTTCAGAAATTTCACTGATTGTAGTGTGGATGGTCCTATATGAAAACCATTGCCCCCGGACTGATGCAGCCTCTGCGCATGCGCAAACGTAAAAACGGTGTATCAGAGACAACTCCTACATTTCGATGAAATCTTTTGAGATTGTGCGGGTTGACTTGAAAATTGTGGTCCCCTTTGAGGAGGCAAGATGCCAGTAACTAGAAAATCGGTATCATGGATACGAAGAAGCTGTGTGCTACACTCACTTAGCTGAGTTTTTTTAGACCACTTGGTATAGAGATGTCACTTTTAAATTCATATACTAAGCTTGTTTATTCATTAATATTTGATTAATTGTAAGTTTTCGACCTATTAGAGTACTTCCTATTCACCTCTAAGGTGTGATAGAGAAATTACGAATGAAAACTGATGATGATACCTGAAAAATGCTCGTCGTCACCGATGTGTCTCTCTGATGTGCTGGAGGTGTTTTGGGCCCTCGGAAAGTTGAAAATGACGACACTTGAGGCTCAGCTGGAGGACAAGGCGCGATTTGAGCTTGTTCAACCGGATCCAACCTATTGAATTTTATTGTATTTTAGATAAATCGAATAACCAATCATCATAGTATAGATCTTTTTGTATTTGAAACAAGAATTACTCTTGAGTATGTGCTGAGTAGCAGGAACCAACGCTTAGTGACATTTGTATTTATAAATTACATTTGATGAACAAATTCCATATAATTTTTTTTCCTCCATAAAATTGAATTAATCGCCACCATATCGTAAATATGTCTGTGAATAATTAATAACCTATGTACTTTCGTTGCTCCATGTTTTCACATTTTCAGTGTGTAAAAAACCATACTTACTGAGCCCACTGATTTGTACATGATTTTAGTGTTGTTTTTCCTTCTTTCTACTTGATACATCAGTGAGATTTCAAAAAATTGATTTGATCTGTACCGCATGTTCAACGATACTGTTGCCATTGCTGTTTCATGCTGCTTTGTTCCTCAGTTAGCTGATAGTAGTGTTTAAGCAGTGTTTAGTAAAACTACATGATGAAGAATTGGAGTTGTTGGATCAGCAATCTTGAGCGCATATTGCATGTACTTTTGTTGCCCTACGTTTCCACATTTCCAGTGTGTAAAGACCTTTACTTACTGATTTGCCTATGATTTTTACATGATTCAAGGTTGATTTTTCCTTTTTTCCAGTCAAGAAGTCAGTGAGAAGGCTCAGTTTGTGTTTGTGTTGTTAATGAAGTATGATTGGTGACCTTCAACATTTGATTTGATCTAACTCGAATGTTCTACGATTCTGTTGCCATTGCAGTTGGCTAATGGCAGTGTTTGATTTTACTACTTTTTAAGAATTGGAGCTGTTCGATCAACAATCTTGAGCGCATTTTGCATGTACTTTTGTTGCTCTACGTTTCCACATTTCCAGTGTATCAAATTCCATACTTACAGAGCCCTCTCTTTTTTTTCTCCCTCTCCTTTTTTCTGCTCAATAAATCAGTGAGAATGATCTGTTTATTTCGGTTTTGGTTTATTATTTTCAATAATGAACCTTTGGAACTACCTAGAAACCCCCCCCCCCCCCCCAACCCTCAAAATTTGTTAGTTAACGTTTCAAGGTACATAGAATCCAAAAATCGAATACAAATTTGGGTTGTGGGCTCCATTTGGGGTCTAGTTGTGCCCCGAAGATTTTGACAAACCGTTCGCTCCCTACGATAATTTAAGGGTTGGACGTACGATAAATCAGAACACGAGCGTGAATCGAAAAAGAGGCCTAATCTCCGTTCGAATGTTAGCTGACTGAATTGTGATCGATGTTTTTCTTCATGTTGGTTGGTGGTAACAATGGCAAAGCCGTGTTCTTTGCAGACGAGTGAGCTATATAGAAAAATAATAAACTATTGCAATAACAAACCATTTGCAGCGTTTTTAATGAAGTATGGTACGTTACTAACCTTCAACAAATTGATTTGATATGTATCGTATATTCAACGATACTGTTGCCTTTGCAGTTTCATGCTGCTTCGTTCCTGCAGTTTGCTGATAAACGGTGTTTGATTTCACTACTTGATAAAGAGTTTGAGCTGTTCGATCAGCAATCTTGAGCGCATATTTCATGTACTTTTGCTGCTCTACGTTTCCACATTTCCGATGTATAAAAATCCATACTTATTGACCCCTCTCCTTTTTTCGGCTCAATAAGTCAGTGAGAAGGATCTGTTTGTTTTGGTTTTTTAATGAAGCATGGTACGTTACTAACTTTCAACAAATTGAATTGATCTGTATCGCATGTTCAACGATACTGTTGCCATTGCTGTTTCGTGCTGCTTTGTTCCTGCAGTGTTTGTTTTTACATGATAGAGAATTGTTGAGCAACCTTAAGAGCATATTGCATGCACTGGGAATCGTCCGTATCCTTACTTTTGTTTCCTTTTCAATGTGCTTTTTGTTTTGAAGGATTAGCTTCCTTCCACAACTCATTGATGCAGCATTTAAGTCGTCACACCCCTTTTTTGCTCTGCAATTGCTAAATTCTACCAAGTATTTTTGTTTTAAAACTATTGAACTTCATGATTTTGATCTATCCTAGTAACGACAAAAACTGCATTCTCCGGTAGGTACCATTGAGAAAAGATCTGTCACTGCAGTCAATGAAATATTTTTGATACCCAAATTAAAATATAGCGATTTTTTAGGTACCTACCTAATTGAGTTTTGATCCGTGATGGATCGTAATATGTTGATTTATGTAATTCACCATTGGCATTCAAGTGCTGTATTTAGGGATCGAGTCATCCCCTCTCTTTAATACCCCTGTTGGGGAAGTTCTGATTCTTGTTAGTAAAGTAACAGTAGTGAAGTAAACAACCATTTCAGGTTGGATTTTCGTCCGACTGCCATTCCTGGCGTCGCGGGCGTCATCAGGTGTCTTCCAAAGGGAAGATCAGAATTTTGTTTTGAGGATTTCGCTCATGGCTTCCCATTGCCTCACCGTCCTGGGTTGTGACAAGAGGGCGATGAAAGCCCCGGCCACCGAAAAACGCACGCTGCCTGCGATGAGCCTTGAACCCACAACCTCGCAGAAGTCGGTCCAAAGGCCACCGCCAAACAAAGAGTTTCCTGTGAGTTTCCATTCCTCCGTTGGAATGTCCTGTTTGCTCTCGCTTATGTTTAATAAAATCCAGTTTTCATTAACTCTCTTTCACTTAGCTCTGCCTGACAACATAATACGTTGATGTCATGTCTAGTTTTTCTACCATCACCTACAAAAACTGCTCTTCTCATCAACCTCGTGTTAAGCTAATTATCCTAATGAATATCCATCAGATTGGTGAATGGTCCGTTACTATTATTCTATGTATCATTTTGAACAGATTCACTCTCAGTGTTGAGACATCCGTTGTCTCCTTCATCTATGAGGGCTCTGAAAAGAGTAACCACGGCAGGAATGGAGCTGTATTAACCTGCGGGTCTCTACGCTGATGAGATGTGTGGATGATCTCTTTATTTAATTAGGTTTCCACCTCGTAACTAAATACTAGTAAAGCAACCAGTCACGGAACTTCTAATTTGATCTTACAATTTTACAAAAAAAAAATTTTGTTTTTTTTTTAATCAACGTTTAATGTTTGGAGATTTAGGTCCTACCTTTTATATAACTGTTGTTAGTAATTCCATGTTCTTGGAAGTCTAATGGTGGTTGCTCCGGTTCCTGTTTCAAAACTGTGGATTGCAACGGTTGTAGTCTGAATGTGCTGACTTTTTATCAACCACCTACCTACCAAATTTATTCGATTCCCATAGAATAGTTATTCATTTTGATTCCCGTACTGTCCGACTTAGGGGATCCTACTTAGGGAAAATCGTCTAAAAACGCAATGACTGAGGATGAAAAACAACGACTGAGGAAATGCTCTAAAGGAAAAAGAACGACTTTCGGGGAACGAAAGAAAGACGAAATTTCGTGGATCGTAGCGTACAGCCGAGTCATGTGATGAAAAAAAAAAAAAAAAAAAAAAAAAATACAGCACTCAAAACGCAATAGTAATAGTCAGTGGTCAATTAATAGTAATAAATAGGGATGTCCCAAAAGTATCGATACTTAAAAGTATCGATACTTCTTGAAAAAAGTATCGATACATATCGATACTTTTTTTCCCTGATATATATCGTAGTATCGATACTTTTTTTCCAGTATCGGAGGCGATACTTTTTAATATCTCACATTTTATCTGTTTCAACACCTACGACATGAAGGTACCTACTTGACAGTACCTCTATCTCTACGTAGATTGTTGGGAGACCAACAAACTTCAACAAATTAAACAAAGATGATGTACCACCACCTCCAGCTCTCTATGATAACCTGCTGTCCTCCATCATCTAGGAAGGACCACCAAAATGATAACCCAAACAAGTGCAATACGAAAACAAGTGCCTAAACAAAAACAAGTTTTAGAATGTTTATTATTAAAACAAGTTTTAATAATAACAAAATGAGTGATTTATTGTTTTGTTCTTTCTATATTAATTATTATCCTCGTGATGGAGAGATGTCACACTGATAGAGAGAAACATAAACGACAATTTCACCCATTTTTGTGGAAGTATCGAAAAGTATCGATACTTCAAAATATCGATACTTTTTTAAAGTATCGTATCGATATTTTTTGATACTTTCTAGATGTATCGATACGATATTATATCGATACTTTTGAAGTATCGGACATCCCTAGTAATAAATACGGAACTAAGCGTCATTTTTGTTGTGGTTATTCACTATAGACAGGTAGTCAACACATTTTTGTTCCATACGTGGCCCGCGGTTCTTCCAGGGCTTCTATCATGTCCCAAGTCGATGTCCTCTCATCGTGAGATAGAGCTCTGACGGTGGTTTCAATTGTAAACTTTTTGGAAAGATCCCACACCAGTTGTCGTGCATAAGTTCGAGTTCGGTGGAGCTGCAGCCCACATTTGCGGTGGGAAAAAGCATTTCCCCAAAGACAATGCCAGCCTTTGACCCAAAACCATTGCGTCCACAACTCCCTTTCACTATCTATTTCCCCAAAGTCATTATCCTCTCCGACGTCGTAAGTTTCGAGATTTCTCTTAACGTTAGCATAATAATCAACAATAACTGCATTTGTGGTTTCCTTACGCAGCTGTGTTGGTACTGGAACCCCTCCAGTGTACTGGAAGGTTGACTTTGCGGAGGCGGTAGTTCGTCTGAAGTGGACAAGGCGGCGACGGTGGAGGCGGAGGTATGTGTGAAGGCCGTTGACCATCAAGAAGTGATTCAGAAAGACGTAAAGATGAACAAGTGTCATCGTCGTCTGTAAGAATCGTTAGATTTGTTATGAATTGAGATATCAGAATTTCCTTAACCTATAATAATATTCAGAGTGCACGTAAATTGGGTGAGTTTCTGCTGGTATAACAACTGAATCTTCACACGTTACATCATGAAATATAATAAAACTCAGGGGGGATACATCAGTTATGAAGGTACATCGTCTAGAATAATACTAAGCTTCTAGTAAGACTGCAGGGTGGGGGCACCACATCATTGTTGTGACGATCAATGCAACAACACTAGAGAGAGCAAAAGGAAAACCACAAAAGTATCCTTCATCACTGTGGTATTGAAAGAAAAATTCAATTTGTTGAGACTGAAAAATATAATTTACTTCCTGTTTTCTTTTTTTGAATCTGCGATTGATTTTGAGTTGAATCGAGAGACTTGTGCCAGATGTCTGCGTTAATGTCGGACTCTCCAAGAAAACAAGTGAGGACAGTATCTCCTTACGGCAAATAATCTAAATGGAACTTCGATTTGAAACTGTACAGGTACAGGAACGTTTTCATGTACGCTAAATTTGAATCTGACGTCAAGAACACGAAATTCTGTCTCATGCAACTACCCCACTACTCTTCCAGAACTAGTTTCTTCCATCTATACAAGTGATGCAATTTGTCAGTCTATACATTTATCATGAATGAGTTGGTTAAATATAACGAATTTTCTCTCACCTGATTGTTGCGTCGGGCTGGTAGCCGTGAAACTGTTGTCTGTGCTCTCCCTGGTCGGTTCCATCCGCCAGTCCAAAAGTTCTTGATCGAACCCTGAAAGTACAGTACGGAGTACTAAACCTTTCACTTATCACTCGTTTATTCGCTTATTAGAATTAGGAGAATTTGGTGAATAAGTACTTATAGGGAGTATAAGTATAAGTATAAGTACTTATAGGGAGAAATAAAGACATCAACGATTTATGTAAGTTGAGCTTACCGTTGTATGTTTGCATGTTGCGGTCAATCCCAGATTCCCACGAGTCGATTGCAGAGTCGACAGATGGTAGGCCAGGGCTCGAATATCCTATGTCTGAACCTAAACAGATGACGATCCGCTATAATTCCTCTTACTTTTTATTTTCTATAAAAATATTAGAATTTTCCAAAAGTTATTGCTGGCTCGATCGCCCGAAAACAACAGCCAAGTCCCAACTCCCTCTGGCGCTGCGCTAAGGGCCAAAGGCGTTTTGTTTTTATTCTCCTCAACCAATTATTGCTTTCTCACTTCAAATTAATGAGGACATTTATTTCTGCATGTGAAATTGATACCAATTTGGCCTCTAAATAGGCGAAGGAGAGGGTCCTCTCACTTTTCAATTTGGGCAGTGTAGTATTTAGGACTAGGCAGTTAACAAACAATTTCTGGGTCAAATTTCCCCGGGCGACCATAGGGGAGTGTGTTCAGATTTTTAAAATTCCAAAATTGCCTTCCAGCGCTGTATCGATGCGGAATAATCCAGCGCTGGATCGGATACAGCACGAGGTATCTTAACTGATCCGAACCTACTGGTAACTCTATACTGTGGACATCAGCAACATGGAAGACCGAGCTTACCTCACCCAAAGAACCTGTCACTTGAGTGGCCTCTCAACGGATTACAGTATTTCCTCAGACCTTCCACCATCTTCCAAGATGGTAAACTGGATGTTTATAGAAGGCCTGCTCTTAGAGATATTTCTTACCTGTTTCAAATAACAACCTGTCATCCCCAAACCATTCCAAAACCTAGTACCTTCAATTTCGAGTCAGTTTTTCTCGTACTTGTACCTTCTCCGGAATATTTCCACGATTCAGTTGAGGCCCCCAATCGGCTGCTGAAACCTCAGTTTCCAGTCTGCCCAGTTAGTTCACTTTACTGTTTGTTGGAAAATATACTGTATAAAATATCCAACAAGTACAGAACTACCCAACAGTATATTCTGTCTCGTATTTTAGTTTTGATAGTAGATAGAAAATAATAAATTGAATTATTCATCATTATTTCTGTCAATTTTAAATCTCCTGTCATCATGAATCCAAATGCAAGTCATGTTAAGGAATGATTGGATTCCATTCACTATAGTTCTTTGTGGTGGTCCTTGAAAGAAACGTTGGCATGAATGGAAGGACGAAGAGCTTACAAAATGTAAGTCTGCGTCTTCTCATTTGGGGGAAGATCTACACCAGTTCCTGGACACTCCGGGAATCGTGTGTTGCAAAACAATGGGCCAGGCTTTGCATCCTGTTGGCCCTCACCTTGTTGCTGATGGACAACATTTGCATCGCAACAGCAAGACGATAATCCCTCCAAGCTGGTCGACGGAAAGATACGCTCGAGGGGTATTAACCTCCATGGCAGTCTGCCTTCCTCCTCAAAAGGTGTTACCTCACCATGTTACTGATGCCCAATATTTCCATAGCAACAGCAAGACAGTAAGCCCTCCAAACAGGTCGAGGAAAAAAGTCTAGCTCGAGGGGTATTAACCTCCACGGCAGTCTGCCTTCCTCCTCGAAAGGTGTTACCTCGCCATGTTACTGATGCCCAATATTTGCATAGTAACAGCAAGACGGTAAGCCCTCCAAACAGGTCGAGGGAAAAAGTCTCCACGGCAGTCTGCCTTCCTCCTTGAAAGGTGTTACCTCACCATGTTACTGATGCCCAATATTTCCATAGCAACAGCAAGATGGTAAGCCCTCCAAACAGGTCGAGGGAAAAAGTCTCCACGGCAGTCTGCCTTCCTCCTTGAAAGGTGTTACCTCACCATGTTACTGATGCCCAATATTTCCATAGCAACAGCAAGACTGTAAGCCCTCCAAACAGGTCGAGGGGAAAAAGTCTAGCTCGAGGGGTATTAACCTCCACGGCAGTCTGCCTTCCTCCTCGAAAGGTGTTACCTCGCCATGTTACTGATGCCCAATATTTGCATAGTAACAGCAAGACGGAAAGCCCTCCAAACAGGTCGAGGGAAAAAGTCTCCACAGCAGTCTGCCTTCCTCCTTGAAAGGTGTTACCTCACCATGTTACTGATGCCCAATATTTCCATAGCAACAGCAAGACTGTAAGCCCTCCAAACAGGTCGAGGGGAAAAGTCTAGATCGAGGGGTATTAACCTCCACGGCAGTCTGCCTTCCCCCTCGAAAGGTGTTACCTCGCCATGTTACTGATGCCCAATATTTGCATAGTAACAGCAAGACAGTAAGCCCTCCTAACAGGTCGAGGGAAAAAGTCTAGCTCGAGGGGTATTAACCTCCACGACAGTCTGCCTTCCTCCTCAAAATGTGTTACCTCGCCATGTTACTGATGCCCAATATTTCCATAGCAACAGCAAGACAGTAAGCCCTCCTAACAGGTCGAGGGAAAAAGTCTAGCTCGAGGGGTATTAACCTCCACGGCAGTCTGCCTTCCTCCTCGAAAGGTGTTACCTCGCCATGTTACTGATGCCCAACATTTGCATAGCAACAGCAAGACGGTAAGCCCTCCAAACAGGTCGAGATAAAAAGTCTAGCTCGAGGGGTATTAACCTCCACGGCAGTCTGCCTTCCTCCTCGAAAGGTGTTACCTCGCCATGTTACTGATGCCCAATAATTGCATAGCAACAGCAAGACGGTAAGCCCTCCAAACAGGTTGAGGGAAAGTCTAGCTCGAGGGGTATTAACCTCCATGGCAGTCTGCCTCCCTCCTCAAAAGGTGTTACCTCGCCATGTTATTGATGCCCAATATTTGCATAGCAACAGCAAGACGGTAAGCCCTCCAAACAGGTCGAGGGAAAAAGTCTAGCTCGAGGGGTATTAACCTCCACGGCTGTTTGCCTTCCTCCTCGAAGGGGAATACCTCACCTTGTTACTGATGCACAACATTTGCATTGCAAGACAGTAAGTCCTGCATGCAGGACGAGGAGAGGAATTATTCTCTCTCTCTTTCCTAGTAAGGGGGTACAACACAGGTAGAGCGTAATAATTCCTCAGATCTTTAGGGAGCTCTTCTGGAATCATTTCGAAAAAAACAATGTTGGCAGAGGCATGGAGGGAAAATACTTACAGAGTGACTCCCTTCTTGACTTTTCTTGGCCGCTTTTGATATTCCTGAAACACATTTCTCCTTCCACTCCGGCCCTGACGGACGCCTGATTTCCATTCCTCTCGCAATAATGAAAATCCTTACCAAGTTTCAAGGCGAGATTGCAATTGGGTGAGGAGAAATAAAATCAAACCGCCATCAAGAGGGCAGTAGAACTCAGATGTCTTCTAGCGAAAAAATAATTTCTCGAGATTTTTGTTTTCAAATTCGATCTCATTCGATTCATGTTGTAGTCATACATTTGAACTGTTGAGAGAGAAATTCATTCTAAAGAAAAGATATTGCTAGTTTTCACGTCGATTATTTTTACTTTTAGAAACTTTCTAACTTCACTCCAGAACCATTATTTCTCACCGTGAAACTTGAAATATAGTTTTTATAGAAGCGGAGAAGTTCATCTAAAGCTTGATTCTACAGAATTTTTACCATGGATAGAACCAAAGTTATTAGAACAACATACCTTTCCAATGTTAGGTTGTGACCAACTGTACACTGGGAAGGTATTGAAGAATGGAGACTGCTGACACTCAAATACCTTCCCTTCGCGTTACACTGTAACTTAGTGTTTTTGCGAAGTCATTCCTGTCTTTCAGATTCGACCAATAAGAACCGGTGTCAGTTACAATTACTTTACCCTTACCCGACTGTTTCTCTGTGTTCTTATGTAACAACGAGAACCGAAAATTGTTTATTGATCATTCCATAAAATATTTTCACTTATCAAATACCGGATATCAGGTGAAACGTGACTGTAGAGCCGCAAGATCTGAAGATTTCCATGGCCGTGGGCATGTCCGTCACTCGGGTCTGATCTATCCCTACTACTTTATCGTGATTCCGTATTCGACCGCACCTGTGCGCCACAGAGCCCCATCGCACGTCCGACACAATAATGCCTTCGTCCCCGGTGTCTGAAAAAAAAAACAAAATTTCCAATATCCTCAAAAAGTGAAGTATGGTTTTTTTAATTAGTTTTTTGCGTGCTCCGAAGGAGTTGGTTACATTTCCAATTGCATAGTCAGTTTTGAATTTGATCTCTGAAAAACACTATAGGTATGTAGATGACAAGATTTTTTGTTTCATGATTTTACTATTGTCAACATTTCACATGATTCAACAGGAATATCCTTCACAGACACAAACCTACTTATGATGACACTGTCTTGGAAGATGTATATCAAGCTGTGGAGACAACGTCGATCCTTACACGTTCAATTTTTGATGATAATCCGATAATTTTTTTACGAATTTGCACAATAAATTGTTCTTCTTGTTTTTGTCCAAAAGAAAAATATGTTTTTATTGTAATTGTTAGCAAATAGTATTGTCGTGCCTCCAAGGAATTTTGTTGTCGTATTTTCACAAATAAAAGTAACGGTCCCTTTTCCACAGGAATGAGGTCACAACGGCCGGACACCCAACGGTCGAATTGTCCCTCCCCCAGGAGGACTAGAACCTCCCGGAGTAGGGGAACGGTATATAAGGGCCATTCCTATGGAAAAGCGAGATACCACTTGTAAACTCTCAAAGCGATCTTATCTCTTCAACAACCCATACCAAATCTCAAACCTAAAAAACACTTAGGAAACTAAACCTCAGTAGCAATCCGGTTTTGTGCAGACTGGGCCTACACTTCAACATCCTCCACATTTCATTAACTTCATTTGGTGAACTGGGTTCTACACAGACCAGAAGCCGTTTTCCCTAACAATTTAGTAACCCCGTTTTGTGCAGACAGGAAGCTAAATTGTTCAAAAACGTCCCTTCAAAATTAAACAGACAAATTTCTTCTTCCAAATTATAGAGTATAAACTTCCCGTATATTTCAGTCATTTCATACAACAATTTGGAGTCAGTAAATTCACGCATTCAGAAAACAACTTTGGTGACCCGCCTAGCCAAAAATCATAACAAGTATGTTCGAGCTTCAATCACGTTTTCGAATCCTATACCTAACCTAGTGACTCCTATTTCATATGATTTTGAGCATATTTATCCCCGGTTCCTAAGTGAGAAATCGTGTCTTATTCGTTTTTTAAATGTATTCGTGTGCATTAGAAATGATATGTCTGGAAGGAATTGAAATTACCCTATCACAGCCCTGTTTCTTCTAATATGGAAAGGAGAAATCATTACCAATGAAGAATTTTTAATGAAAGCGTGTAAGGAGATGGCTTTTAGAATGAGCTGGTTTTGAAAAAGTTTTCAGATACGAGTGGTTTTCTTTTTGATGGCGTCTTGAGTGAGACTCAGTCAGTCAATATACGGTTTTCATTCTTTTACCTGGCAATTATTGATCGATTTTGATGAAACCTGCGGCACTCGTTCAGTTTTTTTTTTCGAAAATTCGATCAATCTTATGAATTCCGAAAATCCTTGAAATTCCAGACTTTGGTAGAACTTTTCATCTTTCATTAAATTTTGGAATTTTACTTTGAGAATTGAAAATTTGTTATCCAGCACATGCTGATACCTTTCTGACCCAGTTTACTGGATACCTTCAATGACCCATTCGACAAAATATCGAACAACCCCCTTGACACACAGCACAATACTATCAGGGATGGAAGTGGATCTGAATGCAGCCAAGTAATATGATGATAACAAATCCAATGGGGTCGGTGTCTTCGTGTTTCTGTGTGAAATTCTATCCACATTAACATGAATGGCAAACAATAGGCAATGGATTGCGGCATCACTCTTTACTATATTTACTATATCCTTAGGCATGCATGAAATCGAGTATGTGCAGCCCAGGACAAGCAATTCAGCAGCAGGAATGCAGTTGGTGGGGAGTGGGAAAATGATCTTGGACTTCCTCTCTGAGAACAGGTTTGCATAAATGTGCGGGAATGTTGCTGCTATTAACGGAAGAGTTATGATATCTGGTCCAAGATTTAACCTAGACTGGTTCTTAACTTTGGAAATCCCTTACTTGGTATAGAAATGCTCAATGATTGTTTTGAAATCATTCTTAGATTTGTCGTCCAATCTGCTATATACAGAGCCTCTCATTGCAATTATCATCAGCAATGATGATATCTTCTCGATGGTCAGGTCCTTGATCTACACAACTTCTCCATCATAATTCCTGGTCATCAGAATCTTGAGGATTTTCGAAGGGTCAAATAAGTCTGTAGGTATGAGAAACTAATGCTCACGAGCTCAACACAATTGCATGGGTGTTGAGGTTATACAAAAAAGAATAATGTCACAAGGAACATGAAAATTGAATGATTATTTCCTGAAGAAAAAAACTGTTTATGAAAACTGGCCAGCTATGAGCTGGCTGGTGGATGGGTGAGCCACGGAGGGTGATGGGTGGTTATGTTGCTCCTTCTGACCTGGTGGGAGGGGGGGACTGAGCGCCGTTTCATAAGAGATTAGATTAACCCGCAACGAGAACGAAACTGACTGACTATGACCCCCTTGGAGTTGTCAACTTCTGTTCTACTGCAGTTCCTGATGGAACAAACCCATTAATATTCATGTGATAGAGACTTGGTGCGATACAATGCCTCACCAATGAGATTTCTACATCGAAATCCTATCAGATGTACCTGATATTGTCACTCCGAATCCTGAGTTTTTGCTCCTCGTGAGTTTGACTCTTTTGGGTGTCCCCTTCTCGCAGCAAGTTCTAGGCCAGATTTCGACGTCGAACTGAACCGATAGATGCACTGTGTTCCCTGGAAAATCAATAAAATCGTTTATAAAGTGTATTTTGGAATTAGAACTGGCTATTACCTACTCGAATTAAACAATTGGCACCTTGTTGGGGTATATATTGTAAATACTCTTGATTTCCCAGACATATAGATTTACTCACCCAGCTCTTCCAGACGTGATACCCTCTCTGACAACTGCCGACCGTTGGCTGACAGGATTCTATCTCCAACTTGCAGAACACCGCACCTGCAAAAGATCATTTTTTATATATTATAATGTATCAAAACTGATTTCAGAAGTACAATCAGCAGCCTGAAGCATATCCGATACTCGTTGAGAAAGCCATTGAGAATTGTACAAATCTACAGGAGTAAATATACCTAATAATCATGAAAGATGATGTGTGAAGAATATATGCAGATATATTAAGATGATAATGGGAAGTAAGGGTCTAGTCCGTAGATCAAACTTCATCCAATGGTTAACCTCAGTGATCTTTGCTCTCCCAAATTTTTTCACTATTATTTTTGTTACTCTCCAATTCCAAGATTGGCCTGTGTAAATGAGTTTTGGAGTCACCGAACCACTGGTGATTATAGCAGACAACAACGTTGGCAACACTGCCAACAGCGGTATAGTGTTCAAGGGGTAGTCGTGGGACGACAGATACCCTTTGCCGTGCCTGTCGGAGTGGAAATGAACACCTGTATCATGTAGTGCAGCAGTGTCCACGAACTCATGGGGGCCGCATCCTACGTCATGATGCGGTCGCCAAGCAGATAGCAGGTGCCTTGTCATCTAGCGGCTGGGATGTTGAGAGGGGGAGATTATACCACATGGCAAGTGACCAGGGTAAGAAGCCTGACATTGTTGCCGTCAAGCCCGACAGTTCTTGCATTATCCTGGATGTCCAAGTTGTCTTTATTTATTTGTCGTAACAATCAATAATTGCAGTGACAATAGTCAATTACATAATAACATGCTTATCATATATATACATATCAAAATCTAAACAAATTCCTGGAGTGCGAGGGGAACCTACCTCCCGCGTGCCGGCCGGGTGCCACCCGACCGGCCCCGGGCCCCACCCACCATGGCGGCGTCCCAGGACCAGCAACCAGGAAGGGAAAGAGGTGTCGAAGACACCCCTCACCACACCGGACACCGAGCCCGATCAAACGCACCAATGGGGGCCGCCGCCCGAGGCCAGCCAGACCAGCATCACCCGGCCAAAACACTAAGGGACGAAACTAAACAATCACATTCATTCATAATAATTTACACTCACACTCCATAACAAAACATTATAACAATCACATTAAACTAATTAATATAGGAACCAAAACAGGTATCACAGTAAAAAAAAAAAAAAAATTGCAAGCTAGAGTACTTGATTAAGAAGATTTATTTAAATTTTAACTCATGAGGTCAGCCTCAACAAAAACCTGGCCACTACCTGGACCTGGCTGGTCAATTCAAAGTTATGGGGCCACCTCCCCTCCTGGACCCCTCATCACTATCCTGGTGCTTCTTGTGCGGCTTCTTCGGATGTTTTTTCTGGTCTTTCTTCCGCTTTTCCTCCCGTTTCTTCTTTTCTTCCTGTTCCTTCTTCCTTCTCGCCTCCTCCTCTCTCTTCCGCCTCTCTTCAGCCTCCTTGGCCACAGAGTAACGGAGACAAGTTAACAGAGAAGAAAGCCAACGTTAAAATGGTAGGCAAGCAGATAGCAGGTGCCTTGTCATCTAGCGGCTGGGATGTTGAGAGGGAGAGATTATACCACATGGCAAGTGACCAGGGTAAGAAGCCTGACATTGTTGCCGTCAAGCCCGACAGTTCTTGCATTATCCTGGATGTCCAAGTTGTCTTTATTTATTTGTCGTAACAATCAATAATTGCAGTGACAATAGTCAATTACATAATAACATGCTTATCATATATATACATATCAAAATCTAAACAAATTCCTGGAGTGCGAGGGGAACCTACCTCCCGCGTGCCGGCCGGGTGCCACCCGACCGGCCCCGGGCCCCACCCACCATGGCGGCGTCCCAGGACCAGCAACCAGGAAGGGAAAGAGGGGTCGAAGGCACCCCTCACCACACCGGATACCGAGCCCGATCAAACGCACCAATGGGGGCCGCCGCCCGAGGCCAGCCAGACCAGCATCACCCGGCCAAAACACTAAGGGACGAAACTAAACAATCACATTCATTCATAATAATTTACACTCACACTCCATAACAAAACATTATAACAATCACATTAAACTAATTAATATAGGAACCAAAACAGGTATCACAGTAAAAAAAAAAAAAATTGCAAGCTAGAGTACTTGATTAAGAAGATTTATTTAAATTTTAACTCATCAGGTCAGCCTCAACAAAAACCTGGCCACTACCTGGACCTGGCTGGTCAATTCAAAGTTATGGGGCCACCTCCCCTCCTGGACCCCTCATCACTATCCTGGTGCTTCTTGTGCGGCTTCTTCGGATGTTTTTTCTGGTCTTTCTTCCGCTTTTCCTCCCGTTTCTTCTTTTCCTCCTGTTCCTTTTTCCTTCTCGCCTCCTCCTCTCTCTTCAGCCTCCTTGGCCACAGAGTAACGGAGACAAGTTAACAGAGAAGAAAGCCAACGTTAAAATGGTGGGCAAGCATTTTTGAGGCTGCCTCAGTTGCGCCATCTACTTTCAGCTAGGATTGAGGAACTACTACGGAAGTGGTGGGGAGGGGGAGGACACACTCTTCATACCGCTTCTTTTCAAATCCTTTCGAATGACCAGAAATTGATAACTTTTCGTTTCATCATCATTTAGATATGCAAAAATTACTTAGAAAATTCAATCAAGGCGAAAGATATTTTCCAAGTTGCCCTTACAATTGTTGTTGTCCCTATCGCCAGTTGTTAAGATGTTGAATCGACAACTGCCACCCATAGAAACGTTTGTCAAAGTCATTTGTCAATGGCAGCATGGACATAGAGCAGACCTGGCGGGCTAAGATAAGCAAGTATGATAGAGATGATTTACAGCAACCAGTGTCAGAGCTAAAAGGAGTGGAACCCAAATACATCAGGGTGATGGCTGCAACCTTGTCGTGGCTGGGAGTGTGGTGCGAGAAAAGTGCCACGGAGTTGCGCGAGTTGGGCATCTCAGTAGGTGTACTCCGTGGTGTCACTAGACGCGTACTGCTCGTCTCATATTTAAACTGGTGGTCATTTTATAGAGGCACTTCCCTTCATCCCTCTCTCCCACCTCCCACCTTCCTCATCATCCCCTCATCCCTAGGGCCGACGTCGAGTGAGTCCTGGGCGTCCTCCCCATTATATTTGATTTATTTATTTATTTTGTTTTATGGCGTGCCCCCTCCGTCAGATAGACCTTTAGTCTTTGAGGGGATATTTAAAAAAGAAAAGTGTTACTGAAACTCCTGTCAGCCCCACTTGTGCCTTGATAGTCAAATATCTAATTAATCGCATATAACCACTTAATTTCTCTGAGTCACCAGAACTAGCCAATTACCAAAAACGACGGTAGGATAACACTACTTTCGATAGACAAAGTTTCTCGCCATATCATTCTCAGATGAGCAGTAAACGAAATTTGGCCTCGCAGGTGCTGCCATTTCATTAAAGTCTCGTGATATTTTAATCTTGAGTATCTGATGAAGACTTGGAACAACCAGGCTTCATCTTGCATGATTTTCCCTCATTAACTTCAACAAGCAAAGAAGTTTTTTTTTTCCTCTTTTGTGGGAGTCGTAAGGGAATCCATTTACTCCTTATCGAGCATACCTATGGGAGTGTTGACTCCTCGTGTATCGAATACCAAGTAAACCCTCACATGCCCTTCTCCTTGAGAATATCCTCCCAGAGCCGCCTTCTCAGCATTACTTTTGGGAGATATCCACGACAATGGTGCTTTTTCCCCCCTTCCCTTCACCTTTTGATTTTAATTCTTAAGGGAGAGCTTTGTCTCACTCCCATGAGCTATATAAAGCTCGAAACAACGAATGTCAGCCTCAAACTGAGAAAGTTTCTGTGGCTTTCTAAACGGGATGTAAGACATTTAATATTCAAAGAGAGGCCAATATTAAAATATAGGCTAATATTATTTTATTATTTATTATTATTATTATTTTTTGGCCTTATTTGTTGTTTGCTGCGTTCTCTGCCAAATTTAATGAATGAATTCTGATGAACGTCGTATTCCCCATATTATTCAGTTTTGTTTTGGTCCGTCAACATCGACGAGGAATAATTATTCCCAAATTGCAGAACCATTATTTATTCACGATTTGAGGGCGGAGTGGATCTTGAAGTTCTTGAAATTCTCAAATTCGTGTTATGATATTCCTACGAATGCTGATTACCTTTTAGCCTAGTACTGTTAGAGCGAACGAGGAAAGTAGATTTTTCAAACTTCAACCCCTATTATCTGATGAATTTGTTATAACACGTCCTCGTGCGATTAATCCGGGTTAAAAGAAGACAAAACTCAACAGAAAAACAAATATCTTCGTGCTAATCAGTTGTAGACCTTTCCTAATCCAAATCTGTGAGAACACCCATAGATTTTTGTCTGTCTTTGACAAAATCTTGAGTACTCTACCCAGGCCTTATTCTCCAACCGATTTATGATATTCTTTTTTGTTCGACTTGAAAATCCATGCAGTTGTACACTTCATCGCCGAAATGTTGAATTCTGCCTTTGTGGGGGAGGAAAATAGTTGATTATAGCTAGAAAAACGTGGATATTCGAGCATTATCTTGTGTACTCTACCTGTTCAGTTTCAAATTTTCTCTTGAGCACTGAGAGCTACCTCCCCAACCTTCACTGTAAGTTTCGCATCATTCCACGACCGTAATGTACATTGTTTCTCATTTAATGACAACAACGAAAAGTTTCTTATTTGATTTTTTGATCAGTTGCTTTTCCCCAGTTATTTCTTCTTCTTTTTCCTATGTCACATCAACCTACTATTCTAAAACATCCATATTCGACAGAAAATGTTGATTCAAATTAGTATATTGCGAATGTTAAGAATGAGATCTGACTGTGTTTGAATTTTTGAATACCGAGAATAAACTATTTCAATTTACTGCTGGTAAAGAGTTGACTTTTTCCTAGCACCTGAAGTGAGAAGAATTGAGAATTGATTAAGAGGGGAGGCTATCAATCCGGTATGAGAGCTTGAGCTTTAATATGGTGAGCACAACTTGAGGGATCACAGTCGGTATTTGCTTCAGAGAATCAGATCAGATGGGTCAGCCATAAAACTGAACTTATTTATGAGTTATCGGATCCATGAAGTTATTATTATTAACCCTTTAGACCTTGAAAAGCTGTACTTTGGAGTGAATCGAGTCATCTGAGTGATCTACCTTTATCCGTGACATAACGTATCCATGTGTCATCTGATCTAACTTGATGTTATCTATGATATAACTTGAATCTACGGTTCATTTGTAAATGCATGTTACCTAGAAGATCTGACATTTGGAGTGCGCAATTTGTTGAGAATACAGGGAGGATCTATATCTATGGGTTGGAACTAAATCGATAGAGAAGCGATCAAGCCAACGTTATTCATGATCTAACCTATCGCTATAGCTGTCTAATCCAGTACAACTTAAAGAGATTTTGAGCTACCTTGGAGGCATTTAGATAAATTATTTGAGGCCCATAATGTCAAAATTGGATGTAAAAGTGTCGTTTGTATACCTTTTTAAATATTTTATGCCGCCAAATCAATCAGGTCAAAGATTTTGATGAAATTTACAGGAGTTCTCCTTTCGCGTATTCAATATAAAGTACAAGTACCGATACTCTATGATACAATTACCAAGGTACAAGGTGAGGGTGTAATCCGGCCCATTACCGTAAATAGATAGCGTGAAGAATACCCGATTGAAACAGCAAAACTTCCTGAAAGGTAAGGAAAGTACCAAGAAGGCTTACGAAGCGTCGGAAGAGAGATCGAATAATCAAGCCGATGGTTCGAGTCAGAATGGGATAAGGTAGGTTCTAGAGCCTGGAAGGTATACTGTGGGATATCAGTGACTTCTCCTTCCTCATATTTACTTGAGTCTGACTTTAGCATCTATTATGTGATCAACTACCTCTTTGTATTTCTGTTCAATCACTTCCTGGAAGTCTTAAAAATGTATCCCTAACAAAGTGGCGCAGTCAGTAATTATCCAAAATTGCTCCTAACCACTCTTTGACGACAATTATTGCCATCAAAATGGCTCCACTAAGACACGGGTGGCTGCAAAATCTGACAAACCAACAGATTGCCCTGTAGAGTAGTCAGTCTCCCCTGTGTTGAAAATAGCCAGGCAAAGGTCCCTCACCTCCTGACAAGGTAACGGAGTACCTGTTACGGACTAGGTACAGAGAGATGTTGCTATTGTCTTCGCTTTTCTGTCCCTTCGCCTCCTTAGCTCATCGGTAGTGTGGTCGACTCAGGCTTGTTTAGTATAGCTGGAAATTTAATGCCAGTCGAAGGATGTTAATTATTAATGACGTGACAAAATGGCGCAGTCCGTAATAAATGGCTCTTCAGCACTTCTGACGACAATTAATTGTCATCAAAATGGTTCCTCCAAGATACGAGTTGCAGCAGATTCGGACTAATTTGAGTTCCGCAGATTCCCCCATTCATGAAGGAATATGAACAAACTCCCGAGTCAGTCAAAAATAGAGTAGTTTCCCCTGGGTTGAAAAGCGCCCCTCAATTCATGACTAGGATACGGATTATCTAATATTTTGCGGGGAGATATGTTGTTATCAGCTACATCTTCGCATTTCTGTCCCTTCGTTTTCTTACCTCAGCGGTAAGAAGGTTTTTGTAGTATAGGTGGAAGTCTGGAAATTTATCTGCCTAGTCGAAAGATGTTAATTTTTAATGACACAAATCTACGATCTCCTGTTAATTTGGAAAATCTAAGCTTAACATGACGCCATCAAGCAATTGCTCGTCTAATCGATCAGAAAGAATACATTGGTATTGAATCTCGAGAAGATCTGCCATGTTCTTTGTTGATTCATAATCTGTCCTGCTTGTTGTCGAAATAGTCGATTGAATAGCCGATTCTAGGATGGCGAGCCAATCATCACACCAACATGAGTAATTTGACTCCCAATACTCACGTTCCAGCAACACTGTGAGGTTCCAGGTAGCAAATGACAACTCCTTTCTTGGACGGTGCGGATCTGAAGACGATGCCGTATTCCTGCCCAGCACCGATCTGGAGAGTTACGAGACCTGATTCTATCCGCAGTTCTGGATTGGGAGTCAGATCGTCTGGAAACGTCAATTCATTTTTTTATCAAGGTTTGTTCCAATCTTATCGTTATCTGAAAAATGGATGTTATAATTTGTAATTTTCACTACCTATTAACCATAATTTCGCTTCACAATAAAGTTTATTTTGAGGAAGTAAACGCTCCGCAGTCAATTCGAAGAAATAAAGATTTGTTGGTGTCTTCATTAGGGAATTCGATTACTGGTTGCTGAAGGCGCTAAACTGATTCAACGTTTCGTCATCGAAATGTTCGCTAAATGCCTTCACCCATATAGTTGGAACAAAATATCCCCCAGATCTTGTTCTTCAGCCAACTACTCCAATTCTGGCTCAAAAACCGTTTCCAAAATGTAAACTACGCTGAGCTTTGACGGTCGTGTTTCGCCCTCCTCAAAAGATGGCTACGTATTGTTTGTAGGAAATCTTCTAGAATCGCCTCCATCCATCGCTGCTGAAGGCCATCACTATCTTAGTGATGTGATCTTTGAAACTTGAGTGAACAAATGGGGTGTATTGCTGAACCAAATGAAAAACGTCTGCCAAGTTGGGTGGGCAGTATAGCTTCCTCACTCATTGTAACATGGACGTGTAGAATCAGTTGGCGAAAAAATTATGATTCAAAGAGTTATTGACTACCAAAATATTGGCGATAATATGCGGGATAGGGTTGCAGGTATTAATGTTTATAATAGTGTTGTAAATAGTTGTGGTATATAAACCACTGAAATAAAAGAACGAAAGAGTGTAGATATAAAATAAAACTACGAAGTTATGACGATGATGATTATTACTATTCAATACTAAAACTATAATAGGTGTACGTATTAGGATTATGGGTATTAATTTGTTATATACTCGTAATTTGAGTTTTGTTCAAAATGGTTGTGGTATATAAACCACTGAAATAATTGAACAAAAGTGTGTGGGTATACAACTAAAATCACAAAATTACGATTTGAATTAATTACGAGATCAAGTGAAAATTATTATTGATTATTGTTGAAATTGATTAAAATAAAACGAATGAAATACTGATGTCACAAAATTACAATTTAAATGAATTACTAGATCAAGTGAAAATGATTAGGTAGGTATTATATTGACTATTCTTGAAATTGATTAAAGTAAAATGAATGAAATACTGATGTCACAAACATAGGTTATACTATTCTTTTGAGGAGGAGTATGTAGAAATTATGGAGTGAATTATCGAATAAAGTTGGCCGAACTGTGGTGTCGTTGCAGAGGACCCAACTGCCGTCATGACACCTGACGGTGGCCGTATAATGTCCACTTGAAACGGTCGGACCCTCATGTGATATGACGGCAGTACAGGCATATGTCGCTCCAAATATGTTAATGGAGTCCGGGCTGAATCCTTCGATGGCACAATTCACACTGGTGATGGAATTGTCGACGACTTGGTACCTCAATAGTTGCACAAATACATAATCCACATCACTCCTAACATTGCTGTGCTGATGTAAGATGAAACTATTGCAATGTGGACAAACTATTACCGTGACATCAGATTTGAATAAATCAAAAGCAAATCAAACTATTACTCTAAATAAACTAAACTAAACTATTACTCTAAATAAACTATTACTCTCTCTCTCTATTGCTCTATTGCTATTTTACTCTAAATAGTAAGTCCAGGCATATCTCCCCTCAAGTTTATCCAGAACACAAGCAAGCATTTGGTATGTTATCCACGTAGGACCACATGGGAAAAGCTTGAGCAGAGCCAAATCCCCAAAGAGAATGACCCCAGGTATGTGTTCTAGCTCGAAATAGGTGGCTCCCCTCTCTGCTTTGATGGTGATCTCATGGAGGATTTTAAGTATATATGATTTTATTTCCAAAGCCTCATGAAGAGGGCGTGAGGTTTTAAGGGACTCCAAGATGGACAAATAAGTTGAGTTGGAGTTTGTCTTCAGACTGGCTATGAGGCCAACCCAGGGGCCCCAGGGGATCATGGGGGGGGGGGGGGGGCTCAGGGGTTGGGTGAACTGTATTGGTTGGGTGATAATATTGGGGAAACGGCCTCTTACTATATGATCAGTTGTTGTGGTCTGGGAGCGAATATAATGACAAGATGGACATGATGTGGTTAAATGTAGTGACGATTCAAATAATGACAATGCACTTGATTCACCAACTGGGATTTGAGATAATAGAGTGGACAAATATTCTTCAGCGTCCTGCTGATCGTAAGTTGTAAATTGATCGGAAACTAGTCCTCTGACAGACATGGTTTCAGCAGGACCTGGGCGGTGAAGAATATTGTCAAGCTTTCTGACCAAGAGTGACGGTGAATCAGACTGAAGCAATTCACGGAACTGATCTAGGGAGAAGACTATTTGAAGAACAGAATTGTTGTAGCAATTGTTCGTCCCAAAACCGTTTACCATCCCCCTTGGCCTGTAGAGTTGGAGATCGATTCTTGGCGAAATTGTGGAATTACGATTGGCATTGTCATCATTGCTTTCTAGTTCAATCAGTAAAGGCTTATGGTCGGAAAAGTATGAGTCGTAAACAAGAGAAGGGAGGGAAAGGATGTTTTTAGAGAAAATGCAGTCAATTTGAGTATTATAGTCCGTTGTTGGGACGCCTGGACTTAAGGCTGAGCTCAATTCCCAACATATTCTCCATGAATGTAATGAGAGGACTGGAACCACGTAAACAGTCCATATTAAAGTCTCCTCTTAAAATGGAAGTAAGTGTGGGCACGAGTAGTATGATATTTGTATTTTCAACGTAGAATTTTATTTAGCGGTCCACCGTCTAGGACCTAACCCACACAATCCCTGAAAATTTCATCGAAATTGGTTGAATAGTTGCGGAGTTTTGGCTGTAACAATAAATTCAAAGTTCGCGCATGCGCAGCGGCTATTGCTTGACCAATTTGATTGAAACTTATAGGGTGTCTCTTAGAAGTTAGTCCCTAACTAACCTCCAAATTTGAGCAAAATCGGTTCATTAGAAACCGAGGTTCCAGGAAATTCACGTTTGCGCATGCGCACTCGCTCCTATTGGTCCGAAGGTGCTGAAATTGATAGGAGACCGTCTAGGACCTAACCCGCACAATCCCTGAAAATTTCATCAAAATCGGACCACAGGTTAGTATAGTTTTGCCCGGGACAAGGATTGACCACAGACAGACAGACAGACACGGAACCAAAATTGTTCGGGAAGCTCTAAAACGCAAAAAGCAAGTGGAAATTTTGATTTTGGAGGACTTTTTTTTCACTTCTTTCATGAATTCAAAGCTTCCCTACCTTCGGTAGTGAGGAAGCAAAAACAAACCCCATTTTTCTAAGTTGCGTGGATTTTTTTAAATAGCCCTTCAAAACTGCAGTTTGTTTCGCCCCTCCCTGTATAAAGGGATACAATTGAAAACCATGAAAATTTTGACTATTGTTGGAAAATCCCCGAATAATCATGTGAAGGGTCAAAGAAGTGTGAAGTGAATGAAAAAACGTAGGGAAAATAGATGACAAGAAAATCAAACCAACATCCTCTTAGAAGGATCAAAACTGTGAGACTTACTTAGTACTTTCGATGTGGTGAGGCAGAACCGAGTAAAATCGAGGACCCAAAATTTTGGAAACAGTCTCACGGTGGGCTGTAATTAAATTGTTGTCGCTGACAATCAGCTGACCAGAATGCGCGTTAACTTCTTTGGTGCAGCCAACTTACAACATGAAGAAGGTTTTCAAGCCTATTTAGTTCCTCAGTCCGCCACAAGGTAGTGATACCCCACCTGACTCTACCTTCCTATCATACACTTGGAAATTTGGAAAATGTGAAACGATGTTTAAACCGGGCCGTTTCAACATATTTATGACTCAATTTATTGCAACTTGTGTCAAATTGAGTACCATCTTTTTCCATTTGCTCTCATATTTTCGATCTCTCCCTCCCAAATTCTAACTTTTTCAGTGGGTCTATGAAAGAATCAACCAGTTTCAGGTAGCAAGAAGAAATAGATTATCCTTAATGAAGGGCATTACGCAAAAAGATTTCTTCTTCAAGGCTAAGAGTGGATTATTTCTTCATACATACATAACTTATGCACCTCCCTCAAGACTAGGTAACTCATCATATAGCTTTCGAGTCTGCCCAGGTAACGGAAGCATTGTTTCAACTTTTCAAGGTAGAAAAAAAAGTTTCCCAAAATCTATATTTCCTCTCACATTTTCCTTTTTAGAACCTAACATTTTTGGTTTCGTGTCGAATACCAGCGATATCCCATCATTTTGTTGAATAATTGTTACTATTATGATTTATTATGTAGTAAGGTTGCATAATTTATTTTCAGAATGTTCATCGAATTTTAAATCGATTATAAGATGTTATGTAGAAACAAGGATGGTACTGAGAAATGTCCTCATAATAATACTATTTTGCTTTATCCTAAGAATTTCTCTTTTGATTGGATTGCTATGAAGTTGAGCCACTTTTCTAACTACTTCACAAATTGAAGCAAAATAAGTGATCATATGAAGAGAGATGGTTGTTTTCGTAAAATCAAACTAAAGTGATTTTAGTGAGAACAGAGGGAGTTTTGTGTGATGAGAGAAAAAAAAATATTTGGAGGTTCCTAGAAGGGGATTAGGCTGTGAAATTGGAGGGCAAAACTACCTGGAAATGGCAGGTCGAGAAGGAGCACTAGCCTTCCTAGAATAATGTCGTCTTCACTTCATAGTAAAGGCTTAAGAGGGTCCAAACCTTTGTACGCATGCGCTAAAACACCCCACCCTCCAACAGTTCTAGTTGGGAACCTTCAGTGTTTTCCTCCCTAGGTCGGGTTCAAGTGGTAGGCTTCAGCTGACTCCCAGATTCTTTGAAATTCCAAGTGCGAATATTCTTGATTAGGCGCCGATTCGCGTAGTGAAGGGCTCTCGATTTTCGTGTCGCGTGTGAGTGATTAGTGAAAGTGTAATGAAGAATTTAAGATCTTCTCTCAAACCTCCAACCAACTTGAATAACAGGTAGGTGCAGAGTTTGCCATGAATGTTTACCGAAATGTAGGAAATAGAAGAAACAAATTAAATTTACGAAGTTTTACGGTACTCCATAGTATCCATACTCGTTTCGTTATGATATTTCTCAGAAAGTATCTTTTCGATACCGATATTATAATTTCTATTATATTTCTCAGTACTGATATTTTAATTATTATTATATTTCGATACTTCGATAATATCGGCTCAAAGTATCGATACCACCGATATTTCAAATTAACCAATTGATGATTTTTCAATCCAAATAAAAACCCTATTAATTAGGAAAAAGCAATATATTCGTTAAAAAACAATAATTTAAAATTTTTAAATTATTTTTTTTTATTACATTTAATGTAATAAAAGTCAACGGCAATTAAAAATGTAGTAAAAGCCAATAATTTAAAATTTGATTAAAATGAATGAATAATCATCCCATTTTATTTCAATTCATTCATTTCAAGACATGTTGTCTTTTTCACTAAAAATCGAAAGGATCAAGTAACAAATCAGTTACAATTCAAATAATACTATTTATTATTGGAAGAAAGCCGCTCGCGCCTGACTCATGTCGCCATCACGATTAATATTTTGCATGTCTCCCTCTTCTTGTAAGTTTGGGAGAACGGGTTTAAATTCCTTCCAAACTCACATTTTTACTATTTTGAGGCTATCGTGGTGATATATCGTTTCAATTGATACTATTCTAAGCCTAGTTTGAGTGTTATTTTGTGGCAGACAATAGATGGTATTGTTTTCTAGTTACCTATTTGGTATTTTTTCACCAATTTACTTTGGCAAAATTTTCGATAAAATCGTCAAGAAAGTATCGATACCTCCGATATTCTAGGCAAAAGTATCGATACCAAAATATTGGTTTGAGTTTTGCATCAAAAGTATCGATACGATGTGAAAAAATGTTGTGTACTCTGCTCCGGCCTTAGATTTCAACCAATTTCCGAGGTTCTTTTTTATTCGTCGCGGAAATCAAACTAGTTGTGCTCTACGACGCCGGAATTTCTAATTTTGCCTTTTAAGAGGGGGTAATGCTTTGAAAAAACGTGCGTTTTCGGGCATAATCTCCTGTGTTAGTATAGTCTTGGCTTGCGAAGTGCGAACACGAAATCATTCTTTCCCCAACAATTTTGTCAGTGGCACTGCTGCCCCGAAAGTTGAATCAATAAAATTCGTACACCATTTCTATACGCCCTAGTAATTCTTTGGTTACTGCACTGGCAGTACTTGGCAGACGTGAAAACGTTTTTTAAAAAAAAAAAAAAAAAGAGAACCTGGGAAACCATCCATCGATACCTCTTTATGTGGCTTATTTCTTGCAAATGACGGTTTTTATCGCGTTGTTTCCAAGGGTTTCTCCTTTCAGTTGCAAAACTATCCTTCACTCACTCATTCAATCATGCATTACGGATTCGATTCAACTTACCCTCGAACGTCTGATATTTCTGGAAGTTGAGGGAATTGATATTCTCGTTGAAATCGTGGTAACTCTGTTTGATGTTCGAGTGACTCCTGCTTTTCCGTCCGCTCTCCTGATAAGGCTGACTGTACGCTGGGCTCGGGCTCCGATTGTAAGGCACCACTAGTAACAATACAAGTACTCAGTTAGCATTCGACATAGATATCTTCTTCGTGGTGCTAAGTGTGTAGGTTTATGGACGACTAAAACCACTAGTAGCTGTGCATTTCGAAATTATAATACTTTTTTTTAAGAAATAATTTTACAAAGAACGAGACCATATTTCCATCAAAGCATTCCTATTCTGTCCGTCGTTATGTTCACTTTGTTTGAATATCTCACAACTCGAGTGATTTATTTCCACCGCCCTGTAGGTATGTCTTGAGATGGATTTGATATCTATACCAGCAAGGAGGTCATTGAACTGTGGGTAGCAAAACTGAAAGGACGTTGGTTGCTATGGGTTTTCGGTCTATTAGAGGTGTGTAAGACAAGGTCATTTGGCGGATTCGAATCCCCAACGGTCACTCATTACCAGAGACCTTCAAAATGTGGCACTTATTTTTATTAAATGTGGCACTAAAAAATGTGGCAATATGGCACTTATTGTGGCCAAATGTGGCATTTATTTCAGCTGATGTGGTATTCATTTTTTTCAACTTTCCACCCCCTCCCCACCATAAAAGGGATGTTAAACCATTAAATTATGAAACTTGAAAGCATATCAACTACTGTATTATGTATATCAACTATTTGAATGTATTTCCAACAAATTTACATGTATTTACAACACGTTAAATTCAATTATAAAACAATTTTAAGTGGTCGGCTATGTTATCCACGGATAAATTGAGACGACGGTTGCTCAGGATATATTTCAATTTAGAGAATTATCTCTCTACATCGGCATAAGTCGCGGGCGCGTACCTACTTCATTGCAAGGACGTCTTCAGCATCCCACTCTTCCCTGAGAGAAGATTCCTTCCCTTCAAAATTCGAGGCTATACTTTTCATTTCTTCCCAGCCGCAATTCCTGTCCAGAACGGCCTGAACCTTGACGTTAATCCTTAATCCAATGGTTCCTGGGTAGGAACGGACATGAGACCCTAACAACAGCCGAAGACCCACGTTGACCTGTGATGTCCTGAAGTATCTTTTCGGAAGTCCGATTTTTTAAGCATTTTACAGCAGTGCTCAACCATTTTTAAGACAAAACCGATATTCTTGTGGCTAACTTGATACTTCAACTATTGTTTATACAATACACCATCCGACCCTCTGACTCTCAAGATATCCAAAAATATACCATTGAAAAATCGAAATTTTCTGATTTTCTTGGATACTTCCAGCCACAACTCTTATTTCATCAACATTTTGGGTTGTTTTTCTGTAAGATTAAAAATTAAATTTGACAGAATAGTTGTTATATATCCGAACTAATTCATGAAACTGATCTTTACTGTCCCCCAGTTAATGGTAGAGGTAGGTCTGATCTGAATATACTACTGAAGGGGGTCTTATTGGGCTAACAATTTTAGTTTATTTGTCATTTTAGTTTTCATTTATTTGTTTCAGAATAAAAAGCTGCTGGTTCCGTCCAGTCATACTTGGATATATATTTTTAAAATAACGATAGCCATCCCCCCTCCCATGGTTTTCATCAAATTAAGAAACTTCACATGAATCCCGATCAAAACTAGCAATTCTATGGCATCGGTTGGCCAAAATACACCAAAATCTTGAAAAATATCCTAAAATACAATTTTTTGAACAAGTGGGAAATTAAGGGTTAATTGGTTTTAGCAAACATCCATTCGTCATATTTTTCTCGGCGTTCTCGGGCGTTAGTAAAAATAAGTGTGTATAAAATAAGGCAAAATGTGGCATTTTCAAAGAAATCAACGAAATATGGCATTTTACCGAAAAATGGGCCGAATGTGGCATCTTAGTGTGGCGCCGTGGCAATGTGGCATTTGAAGGTCTCTGCTCATTACAGAGACCAGGTCTATTGAATCCGTTCATTACGTTCATACTCAAGACAAACAACCAATTCGTCAGAAGTCACAAAAACGAGCGAGTCGGTAAACTGAACCAGTCTGAACGTTGGAACCAGGTCGCGACTCGAAAAAAACGCAAAGTCGAAAAACCGAACGAGTCGGAATAGGTTACAATGAGAGAGATACGGTGAGAAGGCGATTTGAATGAATCGAAAAATCTAAAAGACAAAAATCAGTCTTTGAGTGTATTTGGTCTTTCAGTTTTGTCTTTTTAGTCCACAGTTCATTCGACAACATCCAAGAGCATACGTGCGGGAGTCCCCCAAGGAAGCGTATGGGGACCGTTGCTATATCTAATCTACGTACATGTCTCCCCATAATGGAATCCTTACGGCAGACTTCGCTGATGACAAGGCAATCCCAAATCACGGAGAATCCAGCAGAATCGTGAGTAGCGAACTACAGACCTATCTAGATAGGATCTCGGATTGATGCGATGACTGGCGTATCACCATAAATCCACAAAAGTCAGCAGCCATTTTCTTCACTCTTCGTCACGAACAACTCACAGACAGGCTCACTTTCAACGGAGCGCAAATCCCACTTGAGTCGTCCACTAGGTACTTGGGAGTATACTTAGATCCAAAACTTACATGGGAAGTCCACATAAAACACCCTAGTTGGAAAAATAAGAGGCAGAATGAAGCAATTGAAACATTTGTTGGATAACCGCTCAGCAGTCCCACTAATCTCAAAAAGACTACTCTATCTGACATTGATACGTCCGATTTGGCTTTATGCATGTGAAGTGTGGGGCTCTGCCGCAAAAACGCACCTCAATAAAATACAGGTAACGCAAAGTCGAGTTCTCCGTCTTATAACGGGTGCTGAATGGTTCGTACGCAACACTACGCTGCACCAAGACCTGGATATCCCAATGGTAGAAACGATAATTAAAGAAAGATACGGGAAAATCCACGCAAGCATGGTAGATCACAATAATCCTCTGGTAGCCGCTATTCCAGCGAATCCACCCCCTCATCCAAGCCGCCGCCGCCTGAAAAGGGAGCTCCCGCAAGACTTGTTGCTATAGATCCAAGTGTATTGGTAGTTGGAGTGAAAAATGAAGAATTTTAATACCTATTCTTCGAAATAAATTCTGGTTAAGGGCAGCCACTGGGTTTTACCTCTGTTCAAGTAGCATGCAAATTAGAGTAAGTCTACTATATTCGTTATAAACAAAACTGTAATATTCTATAAAATAATAAAGTTATATTTATTTTAAAAAAAAAAGTTCATTCGAACGTAATTCTTCACTTGGACGGTGAAAGGTTTTGCTTAGAAAACCACTTCCATCTACTTCTTTCTATTGATAGTTCCATGTCAGTTTTAACACATTCATGATCTATGTACAAACATGGATGTATACAAATACATTATACATCCTCATTGCGGGCAATTAATTTGTTTTGTTGGCCTTCTGCCGTTGTTCTAGACATTTTTTTCCGGAAAACTCGATTGGTGGGTGCATTTTGACAACCCGTTCAGTTCAGACAAGGTCGTTTTGAAGATGAGGTCTTTTCAATACGTTCACTCCTGACCGATACACCTCTACATTTTAGTATGGATCACTATTCATTAGGCTAAAGTACGATGAAGAAACCTGGTGTTTCTTCATCGCTTGCTATTCCGAAATTCCTGACTAGCCACTACATGATGTTGAATCATCAAAAATTAACTTCCCGCGACCGGGGATCGATCTTCTATCGTTCCAATTCTGAATCGGAGCTCGTACCACTTGAGCCAAGGAAGTGGATGGACAGAAATGCGAAGAGGTAGCTGATCACAACAATGCGAACTAGCTAAAAGGGTCAGAAGCCTTAAAAATCCTTAGGGCTGGGTCTTTGGGGCTTTCTTCACCAAAGAGATAATGATGTGTGAGTGGGATGTTGTTCCGTTGCAAACAGGCAGCAAAGGTAACATCGGCAGTTAGATTATAGACTGTACTTCTGACACATTTATTACTGGAGGCACTCCGTGAATACAACAGAGAATGGCAGTCGCTTTCGGGATGTCATTCAACTTTAGCTTCGTATTCACAGTATTAATTAATTTGTAGCATACTGGATGATGCTACAAATTTGAGGAACTTTAGTGCAGAGTCGTTGATGAACTCGAGGCTCACATATCAATCTGAAGGTCCTCAAGATCTAGGACCACTGTCACTTGCTATGTTCTCACTGGATATGATGAAGAATGAAATACCCGAAATGGAAACTATCGAGCAGCATGGTTTTGAGTCGAGTATTCGTCATCGCCCGAAGTTGCAGGAGGTTCTTCAAAAGGGATTCCGATCCGAATACCTGGGTAATCCAATCTCTCAACTTTGGGAGATCGGAAGATGAAATAAGAGTCCCGAAAATTGGTGAAGTGACAAGAAGGTGTCATTGGACAAGAAGATGTCAGATAGAAAGATGGGATTTTTTTCGAGTCGAAGAACTGGTTCCAGTAAACTGGAAATATTAGACTTGCGGTAGTCAGAACTGTAAGAAGAAGGACGTCATTGGCCAAGAAGATGTCAGAAAAACAGACTGGAAACTATGGAAATATTACAGTAGTCAATAGTAAGAGGAAGAATGATGCGGCCACTGCCTTTACATTCTGGAAGGAGTCCATTCTGATGACAAACAAAATGAATGTTAATATGTTCGAATTTCTCCCGTTTCCCTCAGTTTTTGGACTCAGAATTTAACGTTCATATTTCGGACTTCTTTTGTGTTGGGAGAATGTCAAAACTGAGGAACTTTTAAATTTTAGTGAGTACCTACGTACCTATTTCGTGTTTGAAACTCAAAATTATTATTATCCACAAAACATAGGATTGTATTTTACACTTATTTGTTGATACAAATTACTTTCACTTCTTCTCTAAAGGAATAAGTAGTATTTCTTTGAAAATATAAATAAGTACGATAGTCACACAAATTAACCATACCTACTAAGATTGATTGCTCAGAAAATACTTTATTATAGACATCAACACAAAAAGCAGAGAATTCTCGCTGAGCACTCAATCGCGAAAGATTTCTTTATTACAAATCTTAAACTTCCTAAAGTTTCCTGCAATACCAATTCTAAATGCCTCTTGGTGTAGTGATATTATTCACCATACCAAGTAAGTCCTGAGACCGTGATTAGATCAGGAATCACCCTGGTGTTTCCCACCCATTGAGCAGTTGAGTACAGCATTTCAACTGGTTGTGCCATTACCTGGCTCGTTCGTCGTAACGAGAGGTAGTATTTCCACTTGCATCAGTGACGATTTGGTGTTGTCGAGAATCCTCGCGACGTCCCGAGCTCGAAGACTGCTGTTTTCCACTCTGTACTCGTTGACAGCCAAAATTTGGTCACCGGGAAGAAATGCTCCGCACCTGTCAACATCAAGTTTTTTGATAATGTGGTATGTACTGTTCTAAGTTCTTTATTTTATCGACAATAATGAGAGTCACGAAGGATTCTTTTGCAATCTCACCGTTCTGCAATGCTAGCGACTCGAACTCTGGAAACGATGACTTCTCCAATTGGCGAATCTATGAGGCTGAGGCCAATTTCGTTCCTGAAATATGTGTTTATGAACTAATATAAAGCAGTATGAAAGTTTATTAGAGTATTGTAGGTGTTTTCCCTCCATATCTGTTATCGGTAGATCTCTATTCTGGTTTCAAGTTCCATTTCCAATTCGTTACCCTGGAAGTACATTGCTATAGTTTCTACTAATACCATCTTAATTTCGTCATTGAATAATTTATAGTCCGTGGACGACCGTTGCAGGAATTTGTTCCTGTTAGTTCATTCTCTGAAGAATGAACGAAATCGGTTCCTGCAAACAGCTCTTTTGGTTTATTATTTTCAATAATGAACCTTTGGAGTCGACCAAGGTAAAAAAATCGTTTTAACTTGAACCCCCCTCAACATTTGTTGGTTTACGTTTCAAGGTACGTAGAATCCGAAAATCGAATAAAAATTTTTCCGTCAGTCCGCCGTACGCGGCACTTTCCTTACTTCCTATGGACCGATTTCGATGAAATGTCAGTCACCTCTAAGGGGTGAAAATTAAGGGTTGAAAGATTCAAGAGTGCCCTAGCTCGAAAACTGTCGAAATAAAGGTAGTTATTCCACCAATTTTAATAGTATCGAATTTTAAGAATTTTTTGAGACCACCCAGAGCTCCATATGACCAACCGTTCTCTCCCTACGAGAACTTAGGGTGTCTCAGTCGGTCGCTGTTCGTTCCGGGTCAGTATTTCGCAAAATTGAAGGGGCAAACACGTGAATTTTTGAATTTGAAATTTTGAAATTTTTTAGAAATCCATTAGTGCATGATGGGTCTTGGAAATTGAAAAACTGAAAGATTGAAAATCAAACTGAAAAGATCACCAAAATCGAACAATAATTGCCTGAGAAAAATGGAAGAAACCGGTTATTCAGTGGTTTTTCCATTTTTCTCTGGCAATTACTGTTCAATTTTGATGATTCCGGCGGCAATATTTCAATTTTTCAATTCCGTCCTAGGGCCGTGCACTAATGCATTTCTAAAATACTTGAGAATTTCTAATTCAGGTAAAGCTTCTTGAGATTCGCAACTTCAATTTTGCGAAACATTGACCTGGAGCGAGGGACGAACGGCCACCGACCGAGACCCCCTTGAGGGTCGGACTTACGATAATTCAGAAACACGAGCGTGAATCCCAAAAAGGGGCCTTATCTCCGTTCAAATTATACCTGACCGATATGCGATCGTAGTTCGTTTTTTTCGAGTTGTATTCAGTTCTGCGTCCTTAGCAACCAGTAATCGAATTTCCTAATAATTAGGGTATAATAATAATTCTTAATAATCCCAGTTCTTTCGAACTGAGTGTGAAGCGTCTATTTCTTCCAAATAAACATGAAAGTGAAGTAGGTATGTGGTAGGTAGGTTTTTATCCATGGTTGGGACAATGGCAAAGCCTTGTTCTTTGCAGACGAGTGATCCAAATGGAAAAATAGTAAACCTTTGTGTGATAATTTGCAGCGTTTTCTTGTTCGTACTATATTAGACTTTCGCTTTCATAAACTAAAACAGAGCATATTCGTCTCTCAGTTGTCAGCATATTCAGACGATTTTTCTCTTTTACCTCAGTTCGTCTTCTGGACCGCATTCGATTTCTATGAGGAGTCGTCCCACAGCCCGGAGCTGAGTCATGACTGAGACGTCGTATTCCACTGTCAGCCAGGCTGGTCTGTCTGTCCCACATCTGCAACATACAGAATACTCTTATCCAGTGCCAAACCTATGATTCCAAGCTTGTACCAAGAAGACGCTCATTACTTTCATGATCTACTATAGTTCCATTGGATTCCTCCTAGAGGAGATTGATGTCCTCTCACTGTGGAGGAAATGCAATCCACTCTATAACTCATCAGTTATATTCCTAGCCCAGCCATACGTTCTGTTGAAAAGGTTTGTTGTCATGAATTCAGTCGCGGTTCTCAGGAAGGTCGAATTTATTTTCAAGTTGTAGACTCAATAGAGTCGATCAGAACACTTCAGCCATAATTAACGTCATGAATGATATTGCATCCATTCCCGTGAAAAATTGTCAACTTCTTTGATTGGAGGAGATTTGATGCTTTCCAAACTCATTCAAGCCTCACTGACAGTTGAAAGTTTGTAACAGAACGTATGGAAGGAATAGATGCTCTTATACGAGTATTATGTTTTTTTATTCCTGATAAATATCATATTTACCTGAGAAGGGCGTCGCATGATTCTTTGGGGCTCATACCAGCTAGCCTCTGTCCGTCCACTGCCAGTATTCTGTCCCCAACTTTGATCGTTCCTTCCCTTCAACGTAAAGCCAAAATTGATACAAATACCGAATAATAATATTATTATTCCTCATATATGAAGAAAAAAATCACACTTTTCCTTCATCTTTCACCTATTGATGGTTCTCCACGAGAATGACGATTTTATGTGGTCAGTGTATCAGTCTACTTATGAAATGATTAAGCTTCAAAATAGATTATTTACGGATATTATATTTGTTATGTTTATTCCTCTAGACCTTCTATAGGCTGACCTCAAATTCCGAGCAAGTTACTCGTTATCTAATTGCCCTAATATGTTCGTACTATTTCTTATTTACTTGCTTTTTTAAAAGTGTTAAGTACACGGCTTGAGTGTTAAGTAAATCCGATTGTTTTTTCCTGAGATAAGAAAAATTTTCAATATCCCCAAGTGTTCCTGCTTTTGTAGTATGTAATTTTGTGTTTCGTGTGAAGAAAGATATTGCTGTAAAAAAAAATTACCTACTTTTTCCGAGTGATGTGACCATCCTCATCATTTATAAGGACCATTTTCACGAAAACGTCGGATCCTGCGTCTGGTCGATTATCCGGTTAATCATAGTTTGTCTTTTAGTTTTAATTATTCCCTCTTATAGAAATCGAAGAGCTCTTTTCAGCTCATGTATTTTTAGAACTAACAACTAATTCATTAATCATGTAAAAATGCGTTGAAAACAAAGAATCAGTCCGTACCGCATGTCCGGAGCCGTGGTTGCCTACTTCTGTCACCCTTGAAAGTAGTAAATTGGTTATTTTTCAACAGTTTTTTGAGTCCGTTCCAACCCTCATATTCCTAATTTGCAGATCCTCTAACAGAATCATATCAGAAAAAAAATCGTACACTTTTGGAAGGAAAATAACCGTGTCCTGAGAATTACAGTCCCTGCCGCAAATAGAACTTTATAGTTTGAGACCCTGGCCCGTATTCACAAAAATCACCAAAGTGACACTTGAAGTCGCACTTCCGAAAGTGATACTTTAGGCCAAAGTGAAACTTGAGGAGAAATCGCTATTCACCATCGTTTTTAGTGTAGCTGCTCTTAGTTCAGCTTTAGGTTCAACTGATAAGGAAATTGAAGGAAAACTGATAAGTTTTCCATTTAAATCCGAACGGAGAAACTTCGTAAAACGGCTGTCGAAGCAAGCAAAATAGACGTACTTCTCGTCAAAAGCTGAACTGAGGGCCAGTGAAGTGTGGTAGGAGCCAAACTTACCCGGAGAATGTAACTTGACGAAAGTTCAGCTTCGGTAAAGAGCGGCTAAAGAGACACTTCTTCCATTTGGTTCGTGAATAGCGTTTTCTCTAAAGTACAGCTCTAAGTGGAGCTTTCAAGATTCACTTAGTAAAAAGCCCCACTTAGTGCAGTTTGTGAATATGGCTGCCTATCTCCTTTTCTGAGGGATGTGCGCCTCGTCCTCCATTGTTCTACCACTATTCCTCATGGTCTTCAAGGTTTGATTGGAGATGTTCAGTGTTCAACAAAACGGTGGTGAGGATAGTTAGTGCTGGCACTCGCACTTGGCCAACCATGTCAATCAGTCCCTGCTACGCATTTTCCTGGATGGTATCCTTTCTTTTTTGTTGTGGTCTTTCATTTTCGAAATCGTTGGAAGTACAGGTTTACAAATACATTTGCATATTCCCCGAGAGATTTATTTTGCAAGAGAAAGATATGGAAATGTGTTGTTTCGTCAGTCCCTGTCACGAATCCATTTTTGGGAAGTATAACTTCCATATTTTTCATCCGATTTCGATAAAATTTTCAAGGATTATGTGGATTAGGTTGTAGATAGTCCCCTATGAAAATGATTACTCCCGAATTGATCGTAGCCACTGCGCATGCGTGAACGTGAATTCCTTATAACAGCCATAACTTCCACATTTTCTATCCGATTTCGATGCAATTTTCAGGGATTATGCGGATTAGGTTGTAGATGGTCCCTAATGAAAGTCGAGGCCTTAAAAGTGACAGTAGCTACTGCGCATTCACAGTATGTAAAATCCTTGTACCAGCCATAACACTCACATTTTCTACCCTATTTCGACGAAATTTCTCAGGATTGTTCAGATTAACGTGTAGATGGTCCCCTACGAGTGTAGTGGAAGGTACTTGGAGATTGATCTATACAATCGGGTTATGGATACGATGATCTATGAGCCACACGCACTGGTTTTGTAGGCAACAGTTCCTAGATAAATTTAATTATATTAGTTATTTTGATTAAGACTAAGGAACTCAAATTTTTCATTTTTTATTAAAATTGTATAAAGATTTTTTGCGACTGCATTAAATGGTTTTATGAATTTACATATTTACCGAACATTACTCTCCTTGAAGCGTAGTCCCTGACTACAATAAAGTCAGTCCCTGCTGTAGATGTCAGTCCCTGTCAACCTAGGATTATATTTTTTATTTATTGTGCACTTAATAAGAGAGTTCATGCTTGGCCTACAATCTCATTTCACACTACACATAATAGAGAAGTTTTTTTAGTTTTGCTGGGCGAAAATAGGAACATAAAATCTGAAAAAATCTACTTTAAATCCGACGTTTTCATGAGAATGGCCCTCAAACGAAGAATGTAATTCATGAAGAAATGATCAAATTTCAGACTCTTGGGGTCCCACCTAATTTATTTTGATGATTAGTAGTCAACATTTCTGCATGACTCAAAATTCATGAGGTTTTTAGGTTAAAGAATCCGTTGTTTTCCACTCAGTGTTTCTCTGTATGCGAAGAAATATCCATTCCAAACCGGAGGTTCTAAACAGTAAGGATGACCCTCCTATTTCACACTGGTCCTTCCTCGGTTGTTACGGAAATTGAAGAGAGGTAATGGGCAGGTTGACTTTTCAACTTCACATCTAATAGGTATTGTGGTGGGGTTGGCCATTCCTTCCGTGTGGACAGGTGGAAAGTGAACTCAGAACTAATAACTTAGAGAGGGTCGGAGTGAGCGATTTCTTCTAGCTTGGCGAGGATTCAAAACCTACAAAAAGTTTCAAATTTGTATTCCCAATTTTTTCTACTTTTCTAATCTATAATTTCAATATTGCGTGTGACAATATTCATCGAGTGTCTTTTCGAATGATACGACCTTCATCAGTTGTTAACACAGAATGTATTCATGAAGAAATGATCAAATTTCAGACTCACGAGGTCCCACCTAATTTATTTTGATGATTAGTAGTTAACATTTCTGCATAAGACTAATTTAATTTTCTTCAAGATTCATGTGGTTTTTATTATCCGTTGTTTTCAATTTTTCTGTGCGATCGGTCTATTACCATTTAGTGTTTCTCAGTAGGTATGTGAAGAAATATTCATTCCAAACCGGACGTTCTAAACAGTAAGGATGACCCTCCTATTTCTTATGGTCTTTCTTCGGTTGTTACGGAAATTGAAGAGAGGTAATGGGCAGGTTGACTTTTCAACTTCACATCTAATACTTATTAGAAAACCACCTCCCATTCCTTCCGTGTGGGAAGGTGGAAAATAAACTCTGAACTAAACACTTGCTGTTGTTCGCTAGAATGGATTGGGTGTGTGTTTGCTTGTAATATCTTCATTTCTCACGACCTCAAGTTGGTGATCGATCTGGGGCCTCATTTACAAAGGGGTACCAACATGAGTGGAATTAATAAGTTTTTAATTGGTGGTAATAATTAGTTCTTGTATTTTCCCTTCCACAATGCAATGACTCTAGAGGCTCATGAAAATTACTATCCCAGCTGATGATGATTTACAAGTCAATTGATCGTCACAGGTTCTCGTCGCTTCTCCCTCAGCATTTCGATATTTCCGAAACAGTATTGAAAGCTCGGTTTGATATCGATGGAATATCGAAGTAAAGTATTAGATTCCAACATGTTCCGATGTTCTCAACTACGTTGATTTTGGATGGGATTTCCAAGAGTTCATAAACGTAAAAGAATAATTTCGCCTTACGAAATGGTCTGGCCATACTGGTGCAATCTCTTTATTCATGATAGTAAGAAAGTCCTAGACAAGATCCCTCCTAGTTCATCTAACACACAATGTAGCATCTGGTAGGTCGGTTAGCATATGTCAGTTCCCATACATTCTGGAAGGATCTCCTCTGTTTCGTGCGACTGATACTATGGAGTCCTAGAAGACCTAGGAGTCCTGTGCGATAGCCAGCTCTCTTTCTCCAGACATATTGGTGCAGTAGCGATCAGTACTATGCGAACGCTGGGCTTCCTGAAGCGGCACACCCGTGAATTCACCGACGTAAAGCCGATAATTGTACTGTACAAGGCCTTGGTTCTCCCAAAACTGGAATATGCGTCAACGGTCTGGAGCCCTTTTTATTCGATCCACCGGTATGCCTTGGAAAGGGTACAGAATAAATTTCTGACATACGTAAGTTTTAAACTGAGAATTGCGTCCGACGAATTCAACTACCACAACATGTTGGAGACCAGTAAACTTCAAACACTATATAAATGGAGGATCCTTACTGATTTGGTGTTCCTTCACAAACTGCTCAATAATAAAATAAATTGCCCGTCTCTTCTCGCCAAGTTCCAGTTTTCCACTCCTCGTCTCACCAGTCGCCATCCCACCTTGTTCCATGTTCCGTTTTCAGCATTTAATTATTTACTAAATTCCCCCTTGAACCGTATCCGCCGTTCAGCAAATCTTCTTCTCCATCTTCATCCTGATTTTGACTTTTTCCATAGTACTTCATCACAACTTAAACCACTCATATTATCATCTTGTTATATCTTTTCCATAGTTCAACACCATGAATACCTTGACAATGTTTACGTTACCATATTGTAAAATACCTTTCTTCACTTTTTCATGAATACAGCATTGAAAATATTAGTATTCACGCCTCATCATTCGAATCAAGGATAAATCAGTTGGCGACGAGGATGGGATGATCCTTGAGGGGCCTGGTTTCTGTTGGCTTCCCGCTGTGATTTCCTCCAACTGCCTAATTGCAGAATAGGCACAAGATCTCACACTTTGTTGGTGATCCACCAGTAATCCCTTGGAAGCGGATTGTAGGGCAGTAATGGTCCTTTCAATGATTGTCATCCCTTCTGCAAATCTCTCTGATAGGTGAACGATATCTTTCCCTAGGTCTCTTATTGCAGTCTCTACATTCTCCTCCTTGCTGATTGGGGGCAAGTTGGGGTATGGAAGAAGCAATTCTACTGCCCCTGCATTCAATTCCTGTTCATTTGCATCTCGATCATTGTCAGTCGCAGAACAAAATTACTCGCAATTGGACCGGGAGGCACTAGCAATAGTATTTGGAGTTGATCATTTTTATAACTATCTTTTTGGACGTCATTTTACGTTAATCACCGATAATCAACCATTGTCTCGTATTTTACATCATGAAACAAAATTACCAAAAATGACATCAGTTCGCCTTCTTCGATACGCAACGTTCTTAGCAGTGTTTGATTATGAAGTAAAATTCAAGAAGGGATGTGACAACACAAATGTGGATTGCTTATCCCGAGCCCCAATTCAACAAGAGCATACATCTTCAGATATGATCATAAACAATGAAGTTCATCAAATTTGTTCTTCTAGCGTTTTCGACATTTCTTCTATCACATTAACTTCTTCTTCAATCGCTCGCGAGACAGAGAGAGATCCAGAGCTGTCTACCTTAAAGCAAGACCTTCAATCATCATCAGTTGAAAGTGAATACGTTCTCAATGATGGTATTATCTTCAAGCATGATCGTGTTGTGATACCAAAGATTTTCCAAGGAGAAGTTCTTAAAGAGTTGCATTCAACTCATCTTGGTATCACTAAGATGAAACAGCTCGCTAGACGTCATTGTACATGGAAGAATATTGATAAGGATATCGAAAATGTTGTTCGAGCCTGTCAACAATGTGCAACAGCAAAAAGTGGGCCGACGAAAGTACCAGTACACCACTGGGATGAACCAAGTGACAACTGGGATAGGGTCCATATCGACTTTGCAGGCATTTTTCAAGGCCACTATTTCCTGGTTCTGGTTGACGCAAAATCTCGCTGGGCGGAAATAGAGGTCATCAAGGAAACTCCCACGTCATCAACCGCCATCAAATTGCTGAACAAGATTTTTTCAAATCACGGGTACCCATTCGTCATTGTTTCAGACAACGCCAGCATATTTACTAGTGATACATTCAGAACATATTGTGAGACGAATGGCATTAAACAAAAGCTGATTGCTCCAGGCCACCCTGCGACGAACGGTCTTGCCGAGAGAAACATTCAAACACTGAAACAGCGTCTAAAGGCTATGCAGGGAGAGTCTCTACCTATCGCCCAGAAAATTCAAAAAATCCTTCTCCGTTATCGAGCTACGCCGCTGAGCAATGGAAAATCTCCGGCAGAGATGTACCTTCAACGACAGATACGCATCAAACTTGATGCTATGCGTCCATATCACGAATCCCCATCCACTCAGCAGCCTGAACGAAACACTCGAATTTTAAAGGTGGGAGAGAGAGTCCGAACAAACTTCCATATCAACAACACGATGAATTGGAATTTTGGAACTATCATTAGGAAACTGGGACACCTCCACTACATTGTAGAGTTGGATAATGGTAGGGTGGTCAAGCGACACGTGAACCAACTACAGAGAATTTCCGTCTCTCCACAGTCAGTGACCACCACCCCTCTTCCAACTGACCTAACAGTACCACATCAGAATGAAGTTCTGTACGATCCTCTACTACATCGAGCAACAACGACAACTTCTACAAGGCCTCAATTCCAGCCCGAATCTCAGTCCGCAGGATCTCCTCAAATCCAACCTCAAGCCTCTAGTCGACCGTTACAACCTGCAGATTCTAACCAAGGCGCTCATCAAGGCCAAGGCGACCACCATCCTACCTTCAGGATTATGTTCTCGATTAAGAGGGGAAGAATTGTTATATCTTTTCCATAGTTCAGCACCATGAATACCTTGACAATGTTTACGTTACCATATTGTAAAATACCTTTCTCCACTTTTTCATGAATACAGCATTGAAAATATTAGTATTCACGCCTCATCATTCGAATCAAGGATAAATCACATCTCGTCAATATAATGTATTTTCTTTATTAATTCATTTCCCTCTAACAGTAGCTTTGTAATTTTGTATCATGTTTTTGTTATCATGTAAATTGGGCTTGCCCGTATTATAATAAATAAAAAATGAAAAATAAAAAAATTAAAAATTACCCACAGTTTTGATGGGAATATGTCCAGAAGAACTAAATCTCCAAGAAAAACCATACCAGACAGTGAGTTAAGTGAGAATTAGGGGAGGCCCTGTTCGGCTGCTTTTGGATTTTTTCATTCGGTACTTCAGAATGTTTTGGAGGAGGATAGCGTTGTAGTTTTTACGTAGAAAGAAGGTTTCATCCTCCCTCGAATGTGTGCTCCGTTGTGCTGTTTAGTGTTAGTGTTGAGTTGGAAATTTTTTTTTATCTTATAAAATCGATTTTTCAAGTCCTAAACCGTGGCTCGTACCAAACAAACTGCCCGAAAAAGTACTGGAGGAAAGGCACCAAGAAAACAGTTGGCCACCTAGGCTGCTAGGAAGAGTGCTCTATCTACCGGAGGTGTGAAGAAACCTCACAGATACAGGCCCGGTGCCGTTGCTTTTCGAGAAATCAGGAGATACCAAAAATCGACTGAGTTGCTGACCGGTAAACCGCCCTTCCTGCGTCTGGTGAGAGAAATCGCTCAAGATTTCAAGACCGATCTCTGTTTCCAGAGTGCAGCCATCGGTGCTCTTCAAGAAGCATCCGAGCCCGAGGCATACTTGGTCGGCTTGTTTGAAGACACTAACTTATGCGCTACCCACGCCAAGCGAGTCACCATCATGCCGAAAGCCATCCTGAGGAATCTGAGAACGAGCTTGAATTCTCCACCTTCTTCACCCTTCAATTTCATCGTTCGTTTCGTCTTTGTACGAGTTCTGATTCAAAATATGTATAGAAAAATCTATAACAAAATATGTTGTAAAAATGTATAACTTGGAGAAAAAAAACGATTGTTTACTGTGATTTTTTTTTGCAAATACAGATTTAGTGAACAGATCAATGTATTTTCGATCTTATTTGTGTTGAGTTCAACAACGCGAGTAATTTTTGTCCTACTTTTAGAGTAGACCTGCTGCTCAGTTACCATATTTATTTAGGCAATTTTCTGTTTCCACATTAAGTCCCTTTTCATCGACTTTTTCCAGTTCGCTATCACTACAAGTGACCAGTACAATATAATTATCCAATAAATACCTGTCCGCTGGACCGTAGGGCTTGACGTGAGTGACGACCAATGAGCCGCCCGACCTCGAAGGTCGAAGGTTGATCCCCAGTCCTTGGACAGGGTCCCTTTCCAAGGGTACGCCGACAATACGTGTTGAAACAATGTCGCTGCCTGAAACCGATGATGTCAACAATGTAACCAAATAACATATCTGTTCCTACCAATTTTTCAGCCCTTATTAACTGATTATCGTCAGAAATATGCTCACCGTAGGAGTTACATTCTTGCCAGAGTTCGTCATGATTGCACTGTGGTGTCTGCAAGCCATGTGATGGGCTCAGCTGAGGACTTTCTGGCTCGTTCACAGCTATGCTCTCTGTCGCCACTCTTTCTGTACTTCCATGGCAGAGCGCTCTGTCCAAACTCCCTGAAACTCAGAAATTGGGTTATAGATTGAGGTTAATTCGCCGCCTCTTCAAAATTTCATAAGCTCTGACTCCGGAAGATTTCGATCACAAAACCATGAGTGCATTATTTTCAGGAGATATATCGTCGCTCCTCTGCCAAAACCACGAAACTTTAAAAGTATCCTCTGCCAAAACCGCTGAACTGAAAATTTATTGTTTTTCAGTAGAGGCTTCCAAAGTTACTCCGCAACTTATTATCGTTACGGACTAGCAATACTTCGATTGTTGCACTGTTTTCCTTACCTTACAACATGATAGAATAAGTATAAATAGGTTTCACTCCATCAAGTCATCATGAACAACCTAGATGACCTCACAATGTCCTAAAAAACGCAGATTCGTGGTTTTGGTGGAGTGGGTCCGCAAACGGGAAATCCTTGCAATAGCCATAAATTCTACAATTTCCATCCGAATTCGATGAAATTTGCAGGGATTGTTCCGATTGGGGTGTAGATGGTCCTCTATGAGTTTCATCATCCCCGGATTGATAGTATACTCTGCGAATGCGTAAAAGAGAAATCCTTGAAACAGCCATAACTTCTACAATGTCCATCCGACGTTGATGATATTTTCAGGGATTGTACGGATTGGGGTGTAGATGGTCCCCTATGAAATTCATGGCCCCTGGATTGATAGTAATCTACAATGAACGAATATAATAAACAGTAGCTTAGCAATAGTTCATGAATTCACTCTCTATAGTAAGTATACATTTTATTCATACTATAGAGAGTGGCTGAAGAAGAATTGAGTCAACACATTGGTTTTAAAAAGTGAATTTTATTTACATTGTTAATAAAATTTTAATACTAATACAATTAATTGTCTGTCCTCAATCCTGTGAGATAAAATTAAGAAAATGTAGAAAAAAGTTGTAAGAAGTTATTCGGACTCTAGGTCCAACTCATCCTGATCTGGATGTGGAAGCGCATCTCTGGTGGAGCTACAGTGTTCAAGATTCCTGTAGAAACTATGATACTCTGGCGGTATGACGGATTCTTCGCACATCTTCATCAAGTCCTGATACTTTTTTGTGGCGATTGGCAGCGGTCTTTTGTAAGCAGGTCTTGGAGATGTCTGATACCGATTCGCGGGTATTTTCCTTCTTCTTGTTGTTGCCCCGGAAGTTACCTCCAAATTTACTATTGTGAAGTCGCTCTTGAAAGTCCTCTTGTAGCTTGCTGTGATAACAGAAGATCCATCGCGAATCTTGTGCTTGTGATGGGGACGACTACGCCAAACTCACGTATCTGTCAGATTCGCGAAAATGCAGAGGAGAAAAAAAAATTTCAGCAGATTCGCGGAATAGATACCACTCAAATAACCATGTTCTAGTGGAGTTAGAGAGTTGAAATTTCTGGAGGAGCCCAATTTTCGAATTTTTGCAGTTTAGCGGTTTTGGCAGAGGATAGTTTTAAAGTTTCGTGGTTTTGGCAGAGGAGCGACGATATGTATGTATATGTAAGAGTGATATGATGTCTAGTCAACGTGAAGTATGATTGAGGTATGATTGACCAATACTAGACTTGTTTTGTGCTTATTCTTTATTAGTCCATGACGAGTGATATGATGTCGTATGAATAGTTTGGTTAGTTGATATTCTTTTTTGGTGATGAAAGATTGTTGATGGTAGCTGTTATTCTGATGAGAAGTCTTACCATTGGTGAGTATGTTAACTAAATCACACCTCGCTTCTTTTTTTCTATCATCACTTACATCTAAGATGTTAATAATATTTTCCACATCAGCAACCATGTCAATGATAGGAATATTATAGTTTAGATTGCAAAATTTTTCCCCCAAGCTTAAAACTTTTTTAACTTCTGGCGGGACACTAACGTTGGTAAGATTGACTAACCATTTTTCCCTAAGGTCATCAACAGCTTTGTTTTTTCGACATACATCATTCTTCTTTTGTTCTGAAATCAGATTGTCAAGTTTTTTTTGTTGTTTATTTAGTTCTTTTCAGCTTATACTTATTGCAACCTGATCACTATAATCCACTATTTTACTCAACAATTCTGCATCTGAAATAATACTATCTATGCTAATAAAACTACTTGCTATCTTGTTTTTATGTTTATCAGCCAACCACCAATTCATCTTAATCTCTAATCTCAAGATGCTTAAATTAGTATTATCACATAGCCTAATCAATTAAGAATTATGGGAACAGTTTTCAAAGAGAGCTAAATTGTTGAATCGTCTTGTAGAGTTTCGAATGTGTTTGGGGATGAGATGATTCTTCTTGCATTCATCAAGAAATTTGTTGTCACTCTGTAATGAGGCGGCTTTTTCTTCATTTCAATCCATTTTTCGACCATTTTCTTAACATTGTAGCTATTATGGAGTCAATCGAGTGATCTACGAAATTATTACGTTTCGACCAGATGTTTCTAAATTTCTTTTTATAATCAAATGTTCTGAATAAATTATTATCGTATGAAAAGTCGAATCGGTGGTTGTCTATATTTTCTAGCTATTTCTCTCTCTCTATATTTATCTACTTTATTATATTTGTGGTCCTTCGAGCCAGATTTGAACCAGCGACCTATGGATAATAAAGTAGATAAATATAGAGAGAGAAAAATAGCTAGAAAATATAGACAACCACCGATTCGACTTTTCATACGATAATAATTTATTCAGAACATTTGATTATAAAAAGAAATTCAGAAACATGTGGTCGAAACGTAATAATTTCGTAGATCACTCGATTGACTCCATAATATCCTCCGCCCCACCAGACAACGGTGTTCCTGGGTCCTCTTCTTGGTTCGCCACGTACAACACGCTCGGAAAAACGTTGGATTGCCTCTTCTTCTGTTAACGTAGTCATCCCTATAGTGTCTGTGAATTATGACATCTGCTGCTTCTGGGTACTCATTACAAAACTCTAGTGCGTTAAGGTTGCGCACTCGCTGAGCGCCGTTTTGGGCGTCCAGATTTGGTGTTGAGCACACTAAGGGACAGAATAGTCAGAATTGCTAGCATTGGGGAGGGTGACTATAAAGCCATTATAAAGCTATCAGCAGAGCTCCAAAATTACGTGATTTCTATCGATATTTTGGGATGCGAACCCTATCTGGTTGAACCTACGCTTTTGAAAAACTTAGTTTGTAAGTTACCTCCATCAATCCGGTTGCAATGGGGTGAATACGTAGCCGGAAGTAGGAACTCCTTCTACTCTGCCAAACATAAGAGAGTTCATCGATTGGTTAGAGATGAAAGCGGATGCAGTTTGTGTGATCGCCGAATCCACTGAATTTCAGACAGACTTTTCTGATTTCAAGACTGGTGACGTCATGAGGAGTGTTTCGACTTCGAAGTCATATTTTAAATGATGTAGGTACTGTCAGAAATCCAATCACGACCTACTAGAATGCGAAAAATGGCTCGTTGATCCAGTAAAGGTAAGATGGAATTGGGTAGTCAAGAGAAAGCTTTGTTTCAGGTGTTTAAAAGGGAATCATGCCTCACCACGCTGTACCTCTGATTTATCGTGTAAGTTATGCCAAGGAAATCACCACTCAATGTTACACAATCCAGGAGAGCAACAGAAAAGTAAGTCAGATCAAAAGTCAAATGCTAACACCAACCAAATGCTGGCCGACGTAAACAACGTGGAACATCAGACTAGATGAGGATCTTCAGCTGATACTCCTAGGAATAGAGGTGAGTGTGGTTCGCTATTGAAAATTGTACCTGTAAAACTGCAAGCCCCATCTGGTATTCCCGAAACCTATGCATTACTGGACGATGGATCAACAGCGACCATAATAGATGCAGCAGCAGCCCAGGAGATCGGGCTGAGTGGACCCGAAAGTTCGTTCTCCATTTCTTGGACAGGAGACGTGGATAGGGTAGAGGAACAATCAAAAGAGGTGAATTTTGGAATTTCAGGAAACTTTGAAGGGGCCAAAAACTTCAAGATTTTCAAAGCAAGAACGGTTAGAAATCTCCAATTACCGAGTCGTAGCCTTAATGTAGAAGAGCTGGGGAAACGATGGCCACATGTGCTACAAGGGAATGTGGCCTCGATGAAAGATGCTCGACCAGTTTTGCTGATTGGTCAGGACAACTGGCCATTGTTACAGACACGAAAAGCTTTTTCAGGACCATGGAATGGGCCCGCCATCAGCTTCACATGGTTAGGATGGGTGTTGCACGGAAATATACCTTCAAAAGGTAGTACAACAACAAAAAATTGGCAGTGTCTTCATTGGCAGGACGTTAAAGTGTGCGAGGAGACAACGCTTCATCAGCTGGTGCAACAGCAGTTGTTAGCTGAGACATTCGATTCAGATACTGCAAAGGCCAAGTCAATCGATGAAGAGGAAGTAGCGCGCTTGTTTGACGCGAGCACTCGGCGTAGCGATGGGCAGTGGGAAACAGGTTTGTTATGGAAATCGAACGATAAGCTCCCAGAGAGTAAGTCGAGGGCTTGGAAACGCCTCAAATCCCTCTAATATAGACCAGATAGGGACCCTACTCTAGCTAAGAGGTACTGCGAGAAATTGGACGAATGCGTGAGCAAAGGATACGCTCGGAAGCTGAGTACTGAGGAAGCAGGTATCGAGAGTAACAAGGTATGGTATCTCCCACATCTTGGCGTAATAAATCCGAACAAACCCAACAAGCTACGAGTATGCCACGATGCTTCGGCGAAGTCCCATGGATATTGTCTGAACGACTTCTTGTATAAAGGGGAGGATATGTTTTCCTCATTACCAGGACTTCTGATTAAATTTCGGCAATATCCAGTAGCAGTGACGGCTATCAAGGAAATGTACTCCCAAATAAAGATCAACAGAGCAGATCAAGATGCTCAGCGCTATTTGTGGCGGGGAATGGAACGAAGCAAGCCACCGGACACGTAATGACATCAATGATGTTTGGGCCAATTTGTTCACCTTACAGCGCTCAGCGAGTGCGCAACCTTAACGCACTAGAGTTTTGTAATGAGTACCCAGAAGCAGCAGATGTCATAATTCACAGACACTATAGGGATGACTACGTTAACAGAAGAAGAGGCAATCCAACGTTTTTCCGAGCGTGTTGTACGTGGCGAACCAAGAAGAGGACCCAGGAACACCGTTGTCTGGTGGGGCGGAGGATATTATGGAGTCAATCGAGTGATCTACGAAATTATTACGTTTCGACCACATGTTTCTAAATTTCTTTTTATAATCAAATGTTCTGAATAAATTATTATCGTATGAAAAGTCGAATCGGTGGTTGTCTATATTTTCTAGCTATTTTTCTCTCTCTATATTTATCTACTTTATTATAGTAGCTGTAGTATGCTTCGATTTCTCTAAACAGGGACATGGCGGTCTTCTCTTGTAGTTATAAGAGTGATATGATGTCTAGTCAACGTGAAGTATGATTGAGGTATGATTGACCAATACTAGACTTGTTTTGTGCTTATTCTTTATTAGTCCATGACGTTTCCACCCAGGAACTGGGTCCCATTCATATGGTATCTACAAATAAAACAAAGAAAATGGTATAAAATAAGTAATAAACAAACGGATTTAGTGGTTACAATCTTACTAGATGGTGGCTTGAAAAGAAATTGTGAGTTTTATAATAATTCTCGTGCTACTTACATGTCTGTCCGCGAAATTGTCTAAACGTAATAGTAGGTATGAAGAACTAGTTCTACAGATAATACACTTCAATTATACTGTAAGAAACTGGAAAAATAATCTACCAAGAACATTGTCTGACAAAAGACAAACAAAACAATGTATTCTAATTTAAAAAAGTATTGCAGAAAAATGGTGATGATAAATGTATTAATTTCACACAATGTAAAAGGTTTGTCAAATGTATATCTCAAATTACTTGAATAATTACTGTGATCCACCTATTGTTTTTTTTTTTTACCTTACTACCAACAAAATACCATACTGTTTTTGTAATTCACACAAGTAGGCTCCACATATTTCATGTTGGAGCCTGCTTGTGTGAAATTAATACTTTTATCATCACAATTTTCCTGCAATACTTTTTTAAAATTAGAATACATTGTACCTCCATTTTTCAAATCAAACCAGTCTTCTTCCACCTAGATATTTCTTATCCATCCATCTTCGGTCCGCCATCTTTGTCAACACCATCCATATTACGCCACGCCTTAGTTTTGTTTTGTTTGTCTTTTGTCAGACAATGTTCTTGGTAGATTATTTTTCCTCAGTTTCTTACAGTATAATTGAAGTGTATTATCTGTAGAACTAGTTCTTCATACCTACTATTACGTTCAGACAATTTCGCAGACAGACATGTTAGTAGAACAAGAATTATTATAAAACTCACAATTTCTTTTCAAGTCACCATCTAGTAAGATTGTAACCACTAAATCCGTTTGTTTATTATTTATTTTATACCATTTTCTTTGTTTTATTTGTAGATACCATATGAATAGGACTCAGTTCCTGGGTGGAAACGTCATGGACTAATAAAGAATAAGCACAAAACAAGTCTAGTATTGGTCAATCATACGTCAATCATGTATATATATGTATATACATGAATACATATATACAATATGTATACATACAATACATATGTATATATATGAAATCAAACTAATTCCCAGGTGTTCATTCACTAATTAATGCATTATTTTTAAATTCATGATCACGGTTTTAAATCAATCTTGGCTAAATAGCATAGTCCTCCTCTTTTTTTCTTCGCTTCATCGGTTAGATATAATATATCTACATATATACATATTATGTATATTCATGAATACATACATACAATATGTACCTATACATACAATACATATGTATATATATATGAAATCAAACTAATTTCAAGTGTTCATTCACTAATTAGTGCATTATTTTTAAATTCATGATCACGGTTTTAAATCAATCTTGGCTAAATAGCATAGTCCTCCTCTTTTTTTCTGCGCTTCATCGGTTAGATATAATATATCTATATATACATATCATGTATATATATATGTATATACATGAATACATACATAAAATGCATATGTATATGTATGAAATCAAACTAATTCCCAAGTGTTCATTCTCTAATTAATGCATTATTTTTAAATTCATGATCACGGTTTTAAATCAATCTTGGCTAAATAGCATAATCCTCCTCTTTTTTTCTGCGCTTCATCGGTTCAGAACGTTGATGGACTGTTTCGATTAACATTGAAGGGACCAATGGGAGTGCTCCTTTTCCGTCCAATGTAAAAAAGCCGTAGATCTTATCTTGATGGACGCAGATAAGAATGGAATTTGACCTTTAGGCTACTGTAATTGCTTAATTATTGAATGGCGTTGGTCTTGGGTAAGTTTGACCGGACTTTGATTCAATTGCTGTTCGTGTTTGAATTTTTTTAGCTCATGCTAAATAGTGTCCTATATTTCTGATATGAGTTTCATTGCAGCTCAATTCACGTTTGTGTTTATTTGAACGAAGGTTGACAGTTTCGATAGTTAATGAATGAAGGGATGAATGGGAGTGCCCCTGTGGAAACTCCGCGTCATCTCCCTAATGAGCCCAGAACATTTTTTTTTCTAGATTTTATTTATTTTCCTGTTTTGTATTGACGGGAAGTATATATTTTTTTAATTGGTAATACAACATGGTTTTTAATGAACTAATGTTTTGTACTTGGTGCCTTGAGTTCAATGAGTCTTTTTATGGTTTGATATGAAATAATAATATTTCATTGATACTTGAGAATGTATAAGACATTTGAAGCTTAGTCATTAGCAGAGATACAGCATTTAATGATTATTTCTTGATTTCCCCCCCCCCACTCCCTTCGGTATTGTGGATAATACCACATTGCAGTAAGTGTCACCAAGGAGAACGCTTCCAGAGATGACCAACTTGAAATACATATAGGATTTCCATGTCTAATTTGGAATTTTTCAGACAAATTTCGTAAATTTCCAACCCATATTCACAATTTTCCAAACTTATTTTCCAAATCTAATTGCAGAACTTCCCAGTCAAATACAAAATTTTCCAAGTCAAATTCAGATTTTTCCTTAACAATTTCAGAATGTGGTCAGTCTTTTTGTGTGGTACAGCATTTCCGAATCATGGTAATCCTTTTTCCAAACCAAATTAATCTTTTTCCAAACCAAATTGAACTTTTTCCAAATCAAATTACCTAATCCTTTCCCACAACATGACAATATATTTCCGTGAAGTAGTTACCCAATCTCACAAAGTAGTTGGTCCAAACAAACAAATTTTAAAGACGAGTGAAGTGAGGAAGGTGGGGGTGGGAGAGAGGGATGAAGGGAAGTCGGTCATTAAAGAGACCACCAGTTCAGATAGGAGCCGAGCAGGACACGGGTGGTGATGCCACGGAGCGGAGTACACCTACCGAGATGCCCAACTCCGTGGCCCTTTTACCGCACCACACCTCGGGCAATGACAATGTCGCAGACCATACACCACTACGATGTGATGGATTTATCTTGCCACGTACAACAGTTTTATGAAATCCAGATGAATTTAATCTAAAATCTACTATCTACTGCTTCTACTCATTGTATTGAATCGTTCAATGACATTGGTCCTACGTACGTTTCTCTTGATATAATGTGTTTCCTATCTCTTATTAGTTGTTATGTTATAGCAAAACACTTACGTTCCAATGTTATAAATATATTTGTGTCCCCAATATAATTCCCCAACCTGAAACTCCCTTTCGACTCTCTGGGGACCGCAGGCCCATTGCCGTGGGATTTATCGGTCCAAGCCGCGTCTCCGACGTTACACTCCCTTCCTCCCGTCTCGTTTCTCTCATATAATAAACCAGACGAATTAAAACATCAAAACAACCTTCTTGGCAAGGGTCTTTCAGAAATCTGAGCGTAGAGAATCCCCAGTCATGGAGCGCTATTCTCAGTCCTTGGTTTTGTTTGTCATTTCTTTTCCATTTTTTATTCGCGTTGCTTCATGAGCTGCGAAATTTTATCGAATTCTTGGATGTCGCCCAATTATTGGAAGTCCGATTCTGTCCATATTGGATGCTATCATCGATGAAATGTACAATTATTCAAATCGACTTATGAACAGGATGATTATGATGTACAGTGATCTCGAATAATTACGACTACCAGGTAAATCATCTTAGGCGCGCTTATAATTCCATTTGCTCATTCATCGAATGAAAAATAAAAATGCTGCAAATTATTACACAATGGTTAATTATTTTTCTATATAGATCACTCGTCTACAAAATCACCAACCATCCAATATGAGGAGAAGAAAGAAAAAAAAAATAAATAAATTAAAAAAAATCAAAATCACCAACCATCGATTGCATTTCGGTCAGCTCTAATTTGAACGGAGATTAGGCCTCTTTTGCGATTCACACTCGTGTTTTGATTTATATATATACATATTTCAATATAAACCCTTAAATTGTCGTAGGGAGCGAACGTCCTACAGAGCTCCGCATGGTCTCAAAAATTCTATAGAATCTTAAATTGAAGGAAAAACAATACGTTTGTATCAAAATTTTTTGAGTTAGGGCGTTTTCAAAATTTCAAAATTGATTTTGGAACCCTTAGAACTGACCTACATCAACCAAAAGCTTCGGGGCACAACCAGACCCCAAATGGAGCCTACATACCAAATTTCATCAAAATCGGTCAATGCTAAGTGGCAAAAGTGCCGCGTACGGCGGACGGACGGCCAAATTTTTATTCGATTTTTGGATTCTAAGTACCTTGAAACGTAAACCATCAAATTTTCAGGGGGTGTTGAAATTTTTTTTTCTTGGTCGATTCCAAAGGTTTATTATTGAAAATAATAAACCAAAATTGTTATGCTCATGAAATTTCGCGACTTTTCCTTGACCAATCTATCAGTTCAGAAGAATCACCGCTTTAATGACCTAAATTGTGAAAACTGATGACGGAAAAATTCATGGTTGAACCTGGGAAGAGATTAGATATTCTGCGATCTTATCGCGATTACTTTAATTCTGGGGGACATTATGTGTTTTATCGGACTAAGAAGTAGTGAAGCAGATTCTACTCTCCAAAACCCAGGGCGTCTCCAAAACTGTCCAAAGCCTGACTGCCACCATGGCTAGAAAAGCCTTTCCAACTTGACAGGCCCTCAGTTTTGTTCTAAAGCGTTGCTAAAGTTGGTCAGTGGGCATTCGACTAGTGGGTTCAGCGCCCTTCAATGCCGCAGGCAAGCTGGAACGTAAATTCAGAGGAGGATGGAAGCCTTGGAGATGAGAGACACGCTTACAGATCACACTCGTCAGGGATTGATTGTTCACCTCGATTCAAGGCCTTCAGAACAGCTCCATTGTGCCCTTCAGACGAAATTCACGGTATTAGTATTACTTCCAACCTGATCAAGGAGGACTGTTATTTCAAAGCCCAGAGGAACCAATTCTTGATCTGAATGAAGGCCTCTTTCGATAGACGACATCCAACAAAGGAACCAGTGTGTGTCATTAAAAATTAACTTCCCTTGACCGAGGATTGATCTCCGAACTTCCGACTATACTGCACACACCTGATTCGAGCTCTCTACCACTGAGCTGAGGGAATGAATGGACAGAAATGCGACGAGGCAGCTGATCACTAAAGGAAAATGATGAATTTTTAGTACAAGTTGGCTAACCACCATATCACAGTATCAATGCATGAAACATCATGATTTACGAATCTTCAATCTAAACATTTCCACGTAAATACCTTCATTTTCCTTAAAAATTCATTAAAACTGAAGATTCCACATTTTTCCTCAGAGACAATTTTGATGTCACACAAACATCAAATTCTCAATTTCTTCACTCCCACCTCATATCTAAAATTGTTGGATACGTTATAGATATTTTTGGTCTTGAATGTACCCAAAAATGTTTTCAATGTAGTGAGTTGCAAATCATATTCAAGCTGTTTTCATTTTCGAGAGTAATAATCGTATCTCACACTACAGTTCTGGAGGAACAATCCGTGGGGTTGATAGTAAAAGTGATCGAGTGCATTTTTTCAAGAAAATGAGGTTTTGGTCTTGTCGGGCTGAGAATTAAAAACCGACTTATGAAGAAAAATAGCAAAAATTAATAAAATAAACTTTTATTCGAATGAACCAGTGGAACACTCGTGATCAAATGGCGTTTGAGTAGATCCACGTGACAAAAATTCATTTTTGAAATATCATCACACATTACAAGTTAAATACTTCAACTGTCATTTAATCGTCATTTACTTCCACAAAATATGGTTGTACAAATACACCGGTTTGCTACTTACAATTTTCACAAAATTGGGGAAATGAAAAGTTAAGTGGTTTTTTTTAAACAATTTTTACTTAACAAGTATTACATGTATTACTGAGCTTTATTTACATGAAATTACTTGGTTTAACCGAATTTTAAGTTCACAATCCACTTTTGGTTTATTATTTTCAATAATGAACCTTTGGAATCGACCAAGAAAAAAAAAAATTTTTTTACACCCCCTCAAAATTTGGTGGTTTACGTTTCAAGGTACGTAGAATCCAAAAATCGAATAAAAATTTGGCCGTCCGTCCGCCGTACGCGGCACTTTTGCCACTTAGCATTGACCGATTTTGATGAAATTTGGTATGTAGGCTCCATTTGGGGTCTAGTTGTGCCCCGAAGCTTTTGGTTGATGTAGGTCACTTCTAAGGGTTCCGAAAATCAATTTTGAAATTTTGAAAACGCCCTAACTCAAAAAATTTCGATGTAAAGGTATTGTTTTTCCTTCAAATTAAGATTCTATAGAATTTTTAGAATTTTTTGAGACCACGCGGAGCTCTGTAGGACAAACTGTTCGCTCCCTACAAAAATTTAAGGGTTTATATTGAAATATATATATATATATATATATTGTTGTGTTTGTAAACGCCTTACATTATTTACACCTAGACAACGTTACTAGGGATTTATATCGTTGTGTTATGACGCCAATAAAAGTTCATTATCGTTCTGTAATTCAAACCGGCAACTCAGTTCGCTAATAATTATTATTATAACAGTGGTGCCAGCGGTAAAAACGAATTGAAATCATTTTCGCCTTTTGTGATGGCCTCAAATGATGATGACGCAAGGTCGGGAGGAAGTCAGGAGGAAAGGTATTCGACTGTAGAGAGCGCCCTTACTATGGACCAGGTAATGAATTTGTGGGAGGAGGAGAGAAGTAGGAGCTTTGGAGAGTTCAGGTTGTTGTTGCAGCAGCAGTTGAACGCCGTACAAGGTCAAATGGAATCCTTCTGTCATAGTATTTCACAAACTATGCAGAGGCAGACTGATAGGATTGTCGAAGAACTTCAATCAATGAGAATGCAAAGCGAAGGTGACCAAGGAAGAGCTGATCCACGGAGAAATGAACATCTTAGGAGCACAAACAGTGGTACTACGACATTCAAACCATCAAAGTTTGATGGAACTGAGGACTGGGAGTCGTACTTTATTCAGTTCTCCGCTGTTGCCAATAAAAATTGCTGGGACGATGATACCAGAGCGGTGGCATTGGGAGCTGCACTCAATGGGGCAGCAAGAGATGTCCTAGCTGACATTGGCCCTTCTGCTCCTTACCGAACCTTAGTTGAGGCACTAGAAGTGAGGTTTGGTCACAAAAGGCAAGAGCAGCGGTTCATGACTCTTCTCATGGCCCGAACGCAGCTAGCTAAAGAAGATTTGGCCACGTACCACCAAGCAGTGAAGACATTGGCTCGAAAAGCTCTTCCAGGTTCATCTGCTAGTAGCGAGTGTATGGTCGTACATCTCTTTGTCAAGGGAATAAGGGACAGCTCCCTTCGAGAGAAAGTGGCAATTGCAGGGCCCAAGTCTATGACAGAGGCCGCAGAAGTTGCGTTGAGGTTAGAGGCAGCCCTTCTCACACCACCAGTCACTGTGCGCAGTGGAGAAATTGTAGATGAACAGTTCACTGATGACAGAGCAAATAGAGCAACAACCACCACACAGCAGTTGCCGAATCGTCGATTATACAGAAATTTCAGACAACCACCTACTTGTTGGAAGTGTTTACAGCCTGGCCATTTGGCTCGTTGGTGTCCTTTTCTGGCAAACCAGGTACCTCAAACTAATAACTCAACAGCAGGTAGTAGCACACCTTCTTTGCCATATAATCGGCAACAACCGCATCTAGCTTCAAATTACGTGGCACTTCCACCATCCACCTCAAAGCGACACCAGGGAAACGGGATTGGCTCGGAGTGACGGGGCACACGCCAGCTACATTGAGGAAGCCCCATGGTAAAGCTCCACAGAAAGGCCAGGTAGTTTACCGGATTGGGTCTGCCCTTTCCCTAATTATCAGAGGGAAAGTCAATGGGGTTCCTTGTCAATTTGTGGTTGATACTGGAGCAACAAAAACTATTGTCAATCATAGTTTAATAGAAAAAATGGGGCAGCAGTTGCTATCTGCTAGTGGATCTGCAATCAGGTCAATTTCAGGAGAAATAATACCCGTAGCAGGCTCTTTGATTGCCTGGCTAGATTTGGGTGATGGAGTAATGAGGAAGCACCAAGTTCTCGTGGCTCCAATTCAAGAGGAGGCAATACTGGGGATGGATTTCCTTATCACACAAAAGTGTCTGATTGATCCGGCAGGCCAAACAATGATTTTGGATGGGAACAGATTGGGAGGATCTATGGAGGAAGCAGCAAGGGTTTCTGAGGATGCAGAATACAGTGATTCTGTGGCAGATGACAATTTTCAAGAATTGTCACCCTTAGACGAAGCAGTGGTGGAGGAGGTAAAGCCTGGAGAACTACCTCCACATGTCAGGAAATTGACTAAAAGGAATGATTTGGCAAGAGAGCAGCTGGATGCATTAAAGGATTTGCTGGTAGATTATGCGGACGTATTTGCCATAAATGGACAAGATTTAGGGTGTTTAAGAAGCTGGAAACATAAAATAGATGTTGGGACAAGCCCGCCAATCCGCCAATCTCCAAGGCGCATACCACCCCATCGATTGGAAGAAGTTGAGAAGTTGATCAAAGAAATGCAGACTAATGGGGTGATTGAGCCATCTGTAAGCCCATGGGCAAGCCCGATTGTACTTGTTCCAAAGAAAGATGGTTCAACGCGATTTTGCATTGATTACCGCAAGCTCAACGAAGTCACTCGAAAGGATTCTCACCCGTTACCTAAGATTGACGAATTGACAGGAGCGCTTGCAGGAAGTTCGTGGTTTACTACTCTTGATCTACAATCGGGATATTGGCAAATACTTATGGAGGAAGGGGACAAAGACAAGACAGCTTTTTGTACACCAAGGGGGTTGTGGCAGTTCAGAACAATGCCCTTTGGGCTATGCAATGCGCCAAGTACATTTCAAAGAGCAATGGGGGCTATTCTACGTGAGGAGATCCAAGATGGTAGAGTTAAAGTATACTTGGACGATGTTTTGATAGATACTCCCACATTTGACGAACATGTAAGCTTGCTGCAAAGGGTATTCACTGTATTGAGACGAGAAGGAGTAAAGTTAAACCCAAAAAAATGTACGGTATTTGCCAGTCAGGTGAAGTATCTTGGCTTTGTAGTGTCCGGAAGAGGGATAGAAGCTGACCAGTAAGTGTTTATCACGGCCTGAGCGCAACTATTGTGCCACCAGAAAAGAATTATTGAGCATTGTAAAAGCGTTACGCCATTTTCATTCCTACGGCCTAGGATGTGGAGAACCATTCCTCATCAGAACCGATCACGCATCGTTGCAATGGCTCCAAAACTTCAAAGAACCTGATGGGCAGTTGGCACGTTGGCTAGGAGTGCTTACCACCTATAATTACAAGTTGGAGCATCGGCCAGGGGTGAAACATCTGAATGCTGATGGACTATCTCGCAGGCCATGTGCAGAGAGAGACTGCCAACATTGCCTAAGACAGGAAAGACGCCAAGAGATAATTGAGGCCCGGCGTGTGGCATTGGACTGTGGTGATACTCAGTGGGGTCTTGGTCAGCAAGCTGATCCAGAGATCCAACATGTTTACAAATGGGTCCAAGCGCAGGTTAAACCGCCATGGGAAAGCGTATCAGCTCTTGGGCCAACATCAAAAGCACTATGGGCCATGTATGGTAGGCTTCAAATGGAGGGTGATGTAATGGTCAGAAAATGGGAGAGCCAGGATGGAACACGGCAGATACTTCAAGTGGTTGTGCCTCAAAGCATGCAGAAAGAAGTTTTGACTACAGCACATTCGTCAGGACACTTTGGCCACAAGAGAACGCTGAAACAACTCCAATCGAGATTTTACTGGCCCGGAATGAGTAAGGACACAAAAATTTACTGTGTGGCATGTGAAGTGTGTGGCCGTAGAGGAAGTCGTTCCAAAAAAACGAGAGCCCCCATGCAGAACTACACTACAGGCACACCCTTCGAACGTGTAGCAATGGACATAGTGGGTCCACTCCCAGTCACAGAAAGAGGTAATCGGTATATAGTAGTCATCATAGACTACTTCACAAAGTGGCCAGAGGCTTTTGTAAGTGGTGACATCAGAGCGGAGACATTGGCGAGAGGGTTAATAGAGACTGTGGTGTCCCGTTTTGGAATACCAAGAGAACTTCACAGCGATCAAGGTACTGGGTTTGAATCAGTCGTGTTCAAGGAAGTTCTTGAGTTGCTCCAGGTTCGTAAGACTAGAACCACTCCAGGAAGACCCCAAAGCGATGGTATGGTAGAACGTTTTAACAGAACATTGTGGGAACTGCTATCCAAAATGGTGGGTTCTAACCAAAGAGATTGGGACCAGCAACTGCCCTTAGCACTTCTGGCTTACCGAGCGACGGAGCATGCGTCTACGGGGTTTTCGCCTGCGGAGTTGAATCTAGGTCGGCCCTTAACCCTGCCAGTTCACCTATTGTTGGGTCCCTCTCCTGAGTGTCGCCACCCCCGGTCAATTTATGCCCAGAAACTTCAGGAAACGTTGCATGCAACACATAATATGGCAAGGGAGAGACTGAGACAAGCTGCAAACAGGACCAAGAAGAGATACGACATGAGAGCAACAGCGCCACGGTTTACAGAAGGAGATCAGGTGTGGTGTTATTGGCCCCGACGGAAGGTGGGAATATGTCCGAAGCTTCAATCTCCATGGATCGGGCCATGCAAAATACTAAAGGTGATATCGGATGTAGTGTTTCGAATACTCTTGCCAACAAAAAAAACGAGGGTCATCCATGCTGACCTCCTAGTCCCCTACACCAGGAGTCCCAGTTAGTGAAGAGGGAGTGGTGTTGTGTTTGTAAACGCCTTACATTATTTACACCTAGACAACGTTACTAGGGATTTATATCGTTGTGTTATGACGCCAATAAAAGTTCATTATCGTTCTGTAATTCAAACCGGCAACTCAGTTCGCTAATAATTATTATTATAACAATATATATATATATATAAATCAAAACACGAGTGTGAATCGCAAAAGAGGCCTAATCTCCGTTAAAATTAGAGCTGACCGAAATGCGATCGATGGTTTGTGATTTTGATTTTTTTTTCTCCTCTTCATATTGGATGGTTGGTGATTTTGTAGACGAGTGATATATATAGAAAAATAATAAACCATTGTGTAATAATTTGCAGCGTTTTTTCCATCAGTCACATGCGTAGGTGAACTGTAACATTCTCTCCTGAACACTATTCTCAAATGAATTTGATCACTTTTTACCGCTAAACCCTCGAATAGTTACCTACTATTTTCGCTATTCTTGCCTTGTAGTAAATATTAGTTCATGTTTATCAATCATTTGTGATGCGAATTCAACGGAGCATCATGTCGAATATGTTTGATAGTATTTTTAGTACCTGAAATGGGTTCAGTCTCCTATTATGAGACACTTACTATTCAGTCTCCTTGTCCTGGTTCGTAACCTCACAATAAAATTCAAAAGAAAGACATTTTTGACTCTCATTTTACTGTAATTCCGTTGAATGCAGAATCGATAAACGTTACGTCTCATTCAATAAAGGTTGTGCTATTTCTTCAGCCCTTGATTGAATGTACGAGTATGTACGACGTATGTCTCTGAATACGACATTATTTTTCATTCAATATTCACAGCGTTCGAAATTTCCATAGCGGTGATTGGTTAAATTTGTGATTTTCGAATGAATTTTGAATTCTCGTTGGTCTCGGTTTGTGTTCCTGAAATCCACTAAATTTGAATGAAAATTCATAACATACGCGATGAGTCAGGTCAACATTTCCCTTAACGTCATAGACAGGAAGCTCGCGTTGCCAAGTCTCTTAAGTAACCCTTTATATTATTAATACTAGGCGGGGTTTTTTTCTTTTACAGTTTCAAAAGGAAGGACCGTCACTGACACACTCTAACGTACACACTAGTGTATTTAACCCTCAAGGCTTTGGCTGTGGTCCAGGACCCCCCCCCCCCTCCTCTTCCTTCCTTTCGCTTTCGGCCTAGCCCAGATGATCCCAGCCTATCAATCTACAAACTCTTTGATTTTATCTCCGCAATCCCAGATCCGTGAAACCTACTAGTTAACTGTATCAGGTTTCTCAGACGAGTCTAAATTGAGGGCTATAGGAGGATACACTAGGATGAAAATTTAATTAAGAACATGAACAGTGACAAGAAAATCAGACATTGAATAAGATGAGATAAGGGAAAAACGCTTTACTATGCCTTGCGGAGGAAATTTATGCTTCTTGTCTCCTAATTTCCACATCCTCCCTCATTTTCCTAAGACGCCCCTTTTCTCTCTGTAATTTACCCTTCTTATTTGCAGTCCTACTACGTTTTGGCGTATGATTTTTTTGTGAGTGAGAAGTGGTGGAATTGGTGGATCGTGAGTACATCGTAGTGTCCTTTTGCTCAAGGAACCAGCTATTGTTAGGATTTTTTTAAAAGACAGACCGGAGTGTCACCACATTTTTCATCCTGATGAGGTTGATTATCTTTACTCTTATTGCCAAATCTTCCGAACCAGTTCTTCTCTTGTAATGTTCCACTTCTATCTCTTAAACTTGTAGAAGAAACTGATTCCATATATTGAATCTTTTTATGAAATTTCTGGTTCAACAAGATATTTATCGACCGTTTCATCTCCTGTATGTTGTGTATTATCTACTAATAAGGGTATCATCTTCTCTTTCTGAATTTTCTTCAATTCTCCAATTTCTTTCACTATTATGTCGTTTTGATAGATCTGTCATAGTAACATCTTCAGGTTTGTGAATATTCTCACACTTATCTCCTAATTTACAGATAATTTTGAAATCTTTACACTCCATGGTATTGTTCACTCTTTATAGTTCACTTTACACTCCATGGAATTTTCGAAACCTGGCTCAATGTAGATGTAACAGGCCTATAGTAAGACAATGCAACATTCATATTACATAATGTAATGGGACAAAAAAAACCCAACGAATCGGGTCAGGACATAGGACTATTGTCATACAATAGGAAGGATAAAAAAATGATGATTCAACCTATGACCGATAAAATTAGCCCGGTGGGGGTATAGGCTGCGCAAGTGGGCCCCCACCCGCAGGCCGGGCGCGACCCGACTGGCTTCAGGCCCCACTCACCATGGTGGCTCCCCATACCAGGCACCCAATGGTCGCTCGCATCCACACTTTCCTGCGACTTTGATCTTTCGAAAAGCTTTCTATTAGGATTAGTAACTTCAAAGAAGCGGCAAATTCCAACGGGATTGAGTCAAGGCATGGTGCCAGAAAACATTCATCAAATGCTGTAATTCCTCATTTCTCCTCTTTTTGAAATTCACTATTTAATGTTGAAGTTTAAGAAGAAAAATTTGAAATTATTATTGTGTCGATTTTGCCGAGTGCTTAGGGGAAATTCATACTTCAAAAATCGTTAAAATACGCGAATAAAGCACATGCTTATGCCGTGACTCGTCAAGGAGAGCAATAAGACCCAACTTGTTGATATGACGGTGTCCGCACTCATAATGAGCAGGTACTTCATCGGTTCATGTTGCGTTTTGGGTGAAATGAGTTAATAGCATAAATGATCCCGGACCTTGCCCCCTGGAGATCCGTAAGAGGCTTGTGAGGCCAGGAAACATATTCAAACGTGCTCGAAGACTATCTGGAGATAGGTTCTTGCACTCCTTTCCAATACTAATTGACGTTCGTTTTTTTCGATTTTTTACACATACAGTATTATGCGGCCCAGCCGCTCTCCTATTTCTCCTCGCTTGTTGTTTTCTGACTAGTGGACTGCTGATTTTCTAATCCACGTGGCAATTTGAAGATGAATCTCACGAGCTGATAAGCTTGTGCAATTTGAAGACCCAACAAGTAAGAGGCTTGTGAGGCCTAGAAACAAATTGCTCAAACCTATGTGCTCAAAGACTATCTGGAGATAGGTTCTTGCACTCCTTTCCAATGCTAATATACGTTCGTTTTTTTTTTGATTTTTTACACATACAGTATTATGCGGCCCAGCCACTCTCCTATTTCTCCTCGCTTGTTATTTCCTGAATAGTGGACTGCTGATTTTCTAATCCACGTAGCAATTTGAAGATGAATCTCACAAGCTGATAAGCTTGTGCAATTTGAAGACCCAACAAGTAAGAGGCTTGTGAGGTCTGGAAACCTATTCAAACGTGCTCGAAGACTATCTGGAGATAGGTTCTTGCACTCCTTTCCAATACTAATATACGTTCGTTTTTTTCGATTTTTTACACATACAGTATTATGCGGCCCAGCCACTCTCCTATTTCTCCTCGCTTGTTGTTTTCTGAATAGTGGAGTGCTGATTTTCTAATCCACGTGGCAATTTGAAGATGAATCTCACGAGCTGATAAGCTTGTGCAATTTGAAGACCCAACAAGTAAGAGGCTTGTGAGGTCTGGAAACCTATTCAAACGTGCTCGAAGACTATCTGGAGATAGGTTCTTGCACTCCTTTCCAATTCTAATATACTTTCGTTTTTTTTTTATTTTTTACACATACTCACTGTATTATGCGGCCCAGCCGCTCTCCTATTTCTCCACGCTTGATGTTTTGTGACTAGTGGACTGCTGATTTTCTAATCCACGTGGCAATTTGAAGATGAATCTCACGAGCTGATAAGCTTGTGCATTTTGAAGACCCAACAAGTAAGAGGCTTGTGAGGTCTGGAAACATATTCAAACGTGCTCGAAGACTATCTGGACTATCCTTTCCAATACCAATGGACGTTCGTTTTTTACACATACTCACAGTATTATGCGGCCCAGCCGCACTCCTATTTCTCCACTCTTGATGTTTTGTGACTAGTGGACTGCTGATTTTCTAATCCACGTGGCAATTTGAAGATGAATCTCACGAGCTGATAAGCTTGTGCAATTTGAAGACCCAACAAGTAAGAGGCTTGTGAGGTCTGGAAACCTATTCAAACGTGCTCGAAGACTATCTGGAGATAGGTTCTTGCACTCCTTTCCAATTCTAATATACTTTCGTTTTTTTTTTATTTTTTACACATACTCACTGTATTATGCGGCCCAGCCGCTCTCCTATTTCTCCACGCTTGATGTTTTGTGACTAGTGGACTGCTGATTTTCTAATCCACGTGGCAATTTGAAGATGAATCTCACGAGCTGATAAGCTTGTGCATTTTGAAGACCCAACAAGTAAGAGGCTTGTGAGGTCTGGAAACATATTCAAACGTGCTCGAAGACTATCTGGACTATCCTTTCCAATACCAATGGACGTTCGTTTTTTTCGATTTTTTACACATACTCACAGTATTATGCGGCCCAGCCGCTCTCCTATTTCTCCACTCTTGATGTTTTGTGACTAGTGGACTGCTGATTTTCTAATCCACGTGGCAATTTGAAGATGAATCTCACGAGCTGATAAGCTTGTGCAATTTGAAGACCCAACAAGTAAGAGGCTTGTGAGGCCTAGAAACCTATTGCTCAAACCTATGTGCTCAAAGACTATCTGGAGATAGGTTCTTGCACTCCTTTCCAATACTAATATACGTTCGTTTTTTTCGATTTTTTACACATACTCACAGTATTATGCGGCCCAGCCGCTCTCCTATTTCTCCACGCTTGTTGTTTTCTGACTAGTGGACTGCTGATTTTCTAATCCACGTGGCAATTTGAAGATGAATCTCACGAGCTGATAAGCTTGTGCAATTTGAAGACCCAACAAGTAAGAGGCTTGTGAGGTCTGGAAACATATTCAAACGTGCTCGAAGACTATCTGGACTATCCTTTCCAATACCAATATACGTTCGTTTTATTTTTTTATTTTTTACACATACAGTATTATGCGGCCCAGCCGCTCTCCTATTTCTCCACGCTTGTTGTTTTCTGACTAGTCGACTGCTGATTTTCTAATCCACGTGGCAATTTGAAGATGAATCTCACGAGCTGATAAGCTTGTGCAATTTGAAGACCCAACAAGTAAGAGGCTTGTGAGGCCTAGAAACCTGTTCAAACGTGCTCAAAGACTATCTGGAGATAGGTTCTTGCACTCCTTTCCAATACTAATAGACGTTCGTTTTTTTCGATTTTTTACACATACTCACAGTATTATGCGGCCCAGCCACTCTCCTATTTCTCCTCGCTTGTTGTTTTCTGACTAGTGGACTGCTGATTTTCTAATCCACGTGACAATTTGAAGATGAATCTCACGAGCTGATAAGCTTGTGCAATTTGAAGACCCAACAGGTAAGAGGCTTGTGAGGGCAGGAAACCTATTCAAACGTGCTCGAAGACTATCTGGAGATAGGTTCTTGCACTCCTTTCCAATACTAATATACGTTCGTTTTTCTCGATTTTTTTACACATACTCACAGTATTATGCGGCCCAGCCGCTCTCCTATTTCTCCACGCTTGATGTTTTTTGACTAGTGGACTGCTGATTTTCTAATCCACGTGGCAATTTGAAGATGAATCTCACGAGCTGATGAGCTTGTGCAATTTGAAGACCCAACAAGTAAGAGGCTTGTGAGGCCTGGAAACATATTCAAACGTGCTCAAAGACTATCTGGAGATAGGTTCTTGCACTCCTTTCCAATACTAATAGACCTTCGTTTTTTTCGATTTTTTACACATACTCACAGTACTATGCGGCCCAGCCGTTCTCCTATTCCCTTGACTTGTGTCCTTATTTGTGGACTGCTGATTTTCTAATCCACGTGGCCTCATCTCCATAGGCCTCTCGCAATTTGAAGATGAATCTCATGAGCTGATTAGCTTGTGCAATTTGAAGATGAATCTCACGAGCTGAGTATCTTGTGTCTGGATCGGAGCCGAATCCGGGAAATCCAGAGTCAACACGTGGACATAAAGAATGGCTACCTTATCAAAAAGTAGGATGCTCGATCTCAATGGAAACTGACCAAACTTACGATTAATTTTGATGAGAGATTCGACCAAAATGGGAATCGACCAAAATAAATTTTTCACAGACAGAGGGTTTCTGATTTATAGTACGTCCAACCCTTGAATTCTCGTAGGGAGCGAACGGTTTGTCCTACAGGGCTCCGCGTGGTCTCAAAAAATTCTATACTGTCTTAAATTGATGGAAAAACAGTACCTTCATATCAACATTTTTTGAGTCCGGGCGTTTTCAAAATTAGAAGCAGAAGAATTAGAACTTAGAAGTGACCTACATCAACCAAAAGCTTCGGGGCACAACTAGACCCCAAATGGAGCCTACATACCAAATTTTATCAAAATCGGTCTATTCAAAGTGGGGAAAGTGCCGCGTACGGCGGACGGACGGCCAAATTTTTATTCGATTTTTGGATTGTACGTACCTTGAAACGTAAACCATCAAATTTTGAGGGGGTGTTGAAAAAAAAATTTCTTGGTCGATTCCAAAGGGTCATTGAAAATACTAAAACATAACGTGGAACTTTATCGCTAATTGCTTCGGAGAAATTAATTAACTTGAGTTAATTAACTGTCGTGAATCAATTTATAATATAGTATAATTAATATGCTTACTGGAGAAGGTAAAACTAAGTTGAAAAGTAACGTAGGGGAAGAGCATTAGAGCGTGTATCTACTGTGAGATTTACAAATCGTCCAGTAGCCAAATCCATGCTCAATAGCGAATCGGGCAGTAGCAAAATCCAAACCTTAGAAAGACAGGAAAAACCAAATAATTTGTTATTATAAATTATGAGGATATCTAATATTATGAATTGATTATTGCGCATGCGCAGAGGCTACCGTAAATGTTTCCTAACTTTTTCATCTCCCTTATTTTCTTGAGCCCCCCCCCCCCCCCTCTTGCAATAAACCCGCTGTTGAGAATTGAAAATCTTTATAAATTAACTTTGGTTAAGTTAATAACTTATTAATATATAATATTAATTATTTCACGATGTATAGATCCATAAACTCTCCCTCGGTATTATCTTTATGGAGTTGAATAAGTGAATTATTTTACAAAATAACCCTATTTTCATAAGTCCATTTCTGGTGCGAATGTTTATCGTATCTTTGTGTTATATTTCGCTTAAGTGCATACTCATGTCACATAATTGTATTGTAGTTAATTAATTATTGAATAAGATTACAAAACAAAAACCCTATTTTCATAAGTTCATTTCTGATGCGAATTCTTGTCATCTTAATAAACTATGAAAATTAATTATTGTAACAAGGGTATGGCGCATAGCTTTCTCGTTTCCTCATTCGAGGAATTAGCAAAGTATTTTTTAAAAGAGCCCTATTTCCATTTAGTCAATTTCTGAATCAAATTTCTGTCATCTTGATGCGTATATCACTAATAACGAACATTCGTTGCATCCAATTGAGCCCATGCTTAATGAGAGAGAAGCTCAATTAGTCAGGTAGTTTAATCGTTGAATTTGAGAAAATTGTAATAATTTTTCAAATCTTTCAATTGTAAAACGTATGACGATCTTTATTCCTTATGCACGAATACGAAAAGCCTCGTGATGGAGAATTTAATGAAACAAATAAATTCGATGAGGGTTCCAACTGGAAGCTGCTGTCAAATTTGGCACTCCAGAGTCTCAACCACATAATCTTCGAAAATCCCATCGATATCGAATGGAAATTGTAGAAATGATGGTTATTTCGAATTTCACGTTTGCGCGTGCGCAGTGGCTAGCAATAAACCGATCACGATGAAATTTATTAAAGAATGTTTAGTGTTCTAATCACTATCCCTAAAAACGTCAGTCGAGTGGTTGTGGCACGTAGCTTCCTCGTATCCATAACCATTGGAGCATCAAACATGTACATGCATAAAATATCTAAGTACTTTGTACACCGTCATAGGAGACCATTTACGCTCCATAATTAATGATCCAGAAATGTCATCAAATTCGGATGAAAAATGTGGAAGTTATGGCTGTTACGAGGATTTTACGTTTCCACTTCCGCAGAGGCTGTTATTGATCCGGGGATGATACGTTTCGTAGGGGACCAACTGCTGGCCGAATCAAAATCGGACGTTAACTTTCTTTAGCTCCGCGTGTGAGTTATGAGGATTTGACGACAGACACGGAACCGAAATTCCTGTTCTATAGAGGCACTTCCTTTCTTCACTCTCTCTCACATTCTTATCTTTCCTAAGAGTCCTGGGGGACTCCATAAAAAAATAATAATAAGAAGAATGAGAAACTATATATTATTTGTTATTTATAAAAAATATTATTTATTATTATATTATATTTTATTTATTTATATTATTGTTATTATTTTTATTAATATTTTATATTATTTGTATTACTTATTGTAAAAATAATAATATCTTTCCCCATTATAAATCCTCGAATAAATATTCACTTTTTCAGTTTTTAAAATAATAGTTTTTAGTATAGAATTGTTTGAGACCACGCGGAGCTCTGTAGGACGAACCGTTCGCTCCCTACGAGAATTTAAAGGTTGGGCGTAAGATAAATCAAAAACACGAGTGTGAATCGCAAAAGGGACCTAATCTCCGTTCAAATTATAGCTGACCGAAATGCGATCGATGTTTTTTTTGTTTTGCTTTGCAGACGATCTATATAGAAAAATGATAAACCATTGTGTAATAATTTGCAGCGTTTTTTATAAGTGAGCTATAACTGTTGAACAACTCAACCCTAAAAACACTCCATTTGGGACATTTACCTTTGATAGTAATGAAAATTAGTACTTACCACGAATCAAAAAAAGTCCATTCATGCAGCATGAATTAATGAGCGAATTTTCAAAGAAATCGTTCAGTTGAAGGTGTGGTTAAGAAATAGACCAATGGTTTATATATAGGTTTTTTTTTTACATAGGATGTCTGGAAAAAGAGGGATCGTTTCAGAATGTTCCAAAACGGATTTCAGTGTGAAAATTTTTCGAAAAAGTCGATTCTAAAAATTTTGAGGCCATTGCAATAGCTTCATTTTCTTGGTAAATTCTCTAAAAGGGCCCCTACTAGGGTAGCTAGAGAAGAATCTGGAGGCAATCAGCTGAACAGGAAAAATCACGTTCCCACGTTCCGGTTTTTTGTCACTTTTGATAACACCTGTTTGTGGCCAAAACCACCTCACCTTATCTAGTCGATGGTAGCGCTACATTGTGGATTTTTTTCAAACCATTTTATTTTCACGTGTGCTTGCTAGAGGGCAACCTAAGAAGTAAGAAACCTAGAGTGGCTCGAATTTGAATCGCTGGCACAAAGTTGGCATACCTCACGGTATGAATTTCACCATTTAACTCGATTTCAGTGAAAATGTCACTTATACTCTTGTGCTCTAAGCCACAACGCTATTATACATCGCTGGCACAAACATGACCGGAGAAAAGACATTTTTTCCCCCGAAGTTTCGAATGATAACTCCTCAATAGAAAGATAGGTCGATGGATCGAAAAGTCTGAAATATCAGATTTGGCTTCAGTCCAAAAATCCCATCCAGCGCTACCCACTAATTTGAGCCTCCAATTCAATTGTGGTGAATGAAGTTTCTTGCCGCAGGAAATAAACACACTGGATCATGATTAATGAACGTTGATAGTTTTCATTAAATCGAATTTGAAACTTTTCGGAGGTCTTCAACGAACTCTTAAGTAATGAAATAGAATACTAATTGAATTTATCTCGCTTTCCGGGATTTTATACTGCCATTATGAACAAAAATCAGTCAAATATTGAGGTTTGCAGCAAACTGATTAGAAAAATTTAGAAGAATCACCAATATTCCACACTATCTTGTTTTTCTCGAAATTTCTGATTTCGATGCATTTCTCAATGTATGCGAGTCATTTTGAAATTCATGAATTTTCCAAGATCATTTGAAAGAATATCATGTAATAGGTTTTTCATAAGATTCACTATTTAATTTGTTTCTTCATCGTTCCACTATTAATTTCATTAAACCCTATTTGTGAATAGTTAAAAGTTGACTCCCCGTCTAGGGCTTTATATTTTTCCCCTCCAACATACCTAATTGTTATGCGCGTGTCGTCGAGTGAAGGCGATGGCCTTCTCGATGGCTTGATGGTTTTTATTAGTCCCTACTCAACTATGGTGAAGGATGGAGTAGCACTGTCTGCCCGGCGCCTTTCCGCCTACTGTTTGCGGGAGTGCATAGGGAATTAGCTCAGCCGCGATCCTCGGCGCGATATTCGCCGACCGGAGGGAGGCGGTACATTTACCTAGTGCCTAGTTGGGGAAGACAACTTCTAGGTGAAATGAGAGCAGAGGCCGGCGCGATGAGATTCCGATACCTTTGAGGAACTTGGGCTTCCAAGAGGTGACGAAGGAGAGCAAGAAATAATCAAGTCCTCCTTTTATAGTACTTTAACAAGGTAAAGGGAGAATGGAGGAGGGTGACGTCAGATGACGAGTTTTACCACCATACCTCACTCTACCTACCGTTCGTGGTTCGTGGTGTAGAAATTCGAAATCAGTAGACTATATATATCTATTGATGACAAGTGGAGCTTTTTCTTCAGTATTTATTGAAGTATCGTGGGTTTTACTGTGATGACAAGTGACTGTCGCCAGATACCATTACTTGAGTTAGTTTCCTGGGCATTCCCCTTCGGAATTCATCGGTGATGTGTGATTTTTCAGGGGTTTTAACCATTGATATGCTTCAAACTCCTTTTAAGTGGAACTTGAAACTTTTTTGAACACAGAATCAAATCTATTTGATCGTACATTCCAAGATTCTAACTGAATTTTTCAAACTATGTTATGTAAGTTTAATGTCAACTGATTAATCATTTCGATTATTATTATCGAAATTAATTTGATAAAATAAGTAGTAATATTATGTGAAATTAATTTAATAAAATAAGTAGTAATACAATATTAATTTAATTTGATTTTTAATAATTAAATTAGAATTAATTCAATAAATTTGATAAAATTTTACTAAAACCATCGTAGTTGTTGTATACATGTACTACCAACCAAATTTTGCTCCTTCCAAGTTTCTTTTTTTGAAGTTTCATCTTCAAAATCAACGTAGTTAAGTACTGAGAAACCGAGTGGTGAATCACTGTGACTATTTTGGTATGAATCTTTTTGAGGATTCCGAATCTTGATGAAATAAAGTTGACGATACCCATTATTATTGTTGTTATTTGAAAATAATCTCCCCTCAAAGACGGAGAAGGCACGCCATACCCAATTCTGCCCGAGTTTCTTCTTCTCTCAATTTCTTTGAAAAGATGAAAAAAAAACTTAAAATGGTTCCCGATGTTCTTTTATGATTGGTTGGTGGTATTGAGATTACCAGTAAGTACTGTCTGTAAGTACTGTGTGTCTCAGAACCAATCCACAATACTTCAAAAAATCAATTCTACCACTAATTTGTAACAATAACTAACTAATATGTTACAGTAATTTATGTAACCAATATGTAATTTGTATTTTGTAATTTCTCTCCAACATTTCCTTTATCCCGCTCAAAATACACATTTTTTCAGTTCGAAAGGATGGGAAAACACTCAAATTTCCCATAAATAGCACGTTTCTCACATTCAAATATTTTCTTGATCAAATATCATAGTAAAATCTATCATGTTTTATGGCCTCTAAGGAAGACTTGTTTTAGCCAGAAAAAACTACGGAATTGATCGAAATGAAACTGGAATGGATAAACTTCTAAGTTGGGGGTGAAAAGACAAGCATAGTGTACAGTTCTTCCGAACTCTTGAAGAGTTCGTTATGTTGCAAATATATCGCTGTTTCCAACGGTGTAATTAGATTTGAATTTTCGTGGAAAAGGGAGATGTTATGACAATTTGAGTGCTGCATAATCGAAAACACGATTTTTTTTTAAAGTGGTATTTTAATAGGGTATGGCTTTACAGAGGTGGGAAATTTAACGCTCTTTCGAATTGTGCCCATATTTCTACATTTACACGGTTAATTGGGGTATTTTGGTTATTTGAGGTCGGATACCTAATAAAAATCTGTAGGAGGATGTTTTTGTTGAAATATATTCACGCAGTTGTATATCCACGTTGTGCATATTAATCATCTTATTAGCAGTAGACGAGGTGCTTCCTTGTCAAGAAATGATATTTCGGTTATCAATGGTGCAACTCCTGTTCGTTGGGATTCACGTCGAGCTGAATGCCTTGTATTTTACTCAACCACTTGATCGTAGTTTCAAAGTTGTCAACCTTTGGCTCTCAATTGTGCCTTCTCCCTGTCCAGTTCTCCATTTTCTGAATTACCTATTCTCAATTATTATATTTATATTTGCTTAGTTTTCTGAATCCGAAGTATTTCTGGGATATCAGTTAGGACCCTTCCAGTAGCGCATAGTAGAGTGCTGATCAAGCCGAGAGGGTGTTAAGCTGCCAATTTACAGCACCGATTGGAAGTCTCATACAAGCGAAGAGACTAAGAGGGCAAGTAAGGTGCTTCTTTGTATAGGGATAATAGTCTTCTATCGTCAATGTAGCTCCCGTTGTTGGCATCCATGTCGTGCTGAACGACCTCAAGTACTTTCTGAGAGCTCAACATGAACACATGAGTGTGATTTCCAAACTAAGGTAACAGCACCAATGTTGGAATGCGTAAGGTCCTTAGCACTTCAATTGCACTCGGTTTTCATGGTATTTTCCTTGATTTTTCAGATCAAAAACTTCTGAAGACGTCAATGGCTTCAGCAAATCTTCCCCTTTACGGATAATGTCTGAAAATTGCTTCAAAAGTAGGTTTTTTAAAAAATAATCCGTTCTCCTCAGCTTCTTATACCATTGATGGAACTCTGAAAATTGTAGGTGTCCTAAGTTGGAATTTTTTGCTCCAGTCGTGGAACGATGCCTAAATTTCGACTCGTCATTTAAAATTATCCCCCGTTATAAATACCCCATTCCACTATATAGATGTTCCAGTCTTGGAATACCATATCAACCCCATTCCACTATATAGATTTTCTAGTCTTGGAATACCATATCAACCCCATTCCACTACTGGCTACGGTGTAGACGAGATATGTAAATATGTTGGAGTCGTTTGATAAATGTACAAATAACAATCAGAAACAAAAATTATAAATCACAAAAAATAGTTGAGTTCCTCATGAATCTATTTCGTTCTGATCTGCTCCAAGTTACTTGATTTACCAGTTAGGACCCTCCGAGTATAGCTAAATTTTCATACTGATCAACCCAAGTGGGTTTTTAGCTTCAGCTGTAAAATCATCCCAATCCACTGTTACATCATTATCAGCAAATTCAAAGATTAACTATTCAAATTCATCGTATTATGTAAGTTATTATTCACGAGTTCATACAAACCTATCGATGATAGTGCTTTTATCTTGTAATGAGGAATTTCACCGAATTCTGTTTGCATTTTTCCTGAATAGTTAATGGTGTGGGATAGATGAAAATTGGGCTGATTTCGGAAAATAAGTATCCTGTTATTTTTGGGAGACAATCAGAATTTTTGATTTCAAAACTAACCGGGAAAACGGACGTGAAGCGGGAACGCTCGCTGATTGGGCTGTTCAGATCGCCGTCTCCTCCCAGTGTTGCCCATTGGGACGACGAAATCGTGTTTTTTGAGAGAAAAATTATCAAACAAAAACAGGGGAAACCTAATTTTCCCCATCTTGCTTTTTCTATTTTTTTCTTCAGTTTTTCGATTTCGAACTTTACTGTTTCGTGAAATTTTGCATCTGGGGACTATAGATTTCTCGATATCAGCGCTTCAAGTGGCCATAAATGAACTATTCCAGGATGACGTCATTTTCCCGGTTTTTTTTAAACATTCGTATTTTCTACACTGTTTTGTTTATTCGTAAATTAGGAAGTACGGGCTGATGATTCGCCGTTGGGGGTTTTTCGAGGTGCTGAATCCGATTTTGGGGTCAAAAATAGGAAATTCCGACATAGTGAAATTCCTCATTCAGGTTCTCTTTGATGTGATGGATGATCCACAATTCACATGGTTCAGTTTGTAGCATGGATTATGACTCGTCAGTAAACAATAATTATTAGTGCCAATTTATAGATGCCTCTTGATTTATATAAATATATTATGTTTCTCAACACGCGAGAAACCTTTCAGTGGAGTCCTCCCGTTGGTTGGTCTCTAAAAACCGCATAACTCGGAATAGTCTTCTCCTCTCTCACCCTTCCACGGCAGGTGTGTTTTCCGTAAGACGGAAATAGAAAGACCCTAAGGATTTTTTCTTCTCAGTTCTTGTTTACAGTTGAGGCTCGACTTGACCTCAGTCAGATAAGCAGGCGATGGATAGCAGCAAATACAATACGATGGCAAATACAGCAAATTTCACGTTGACGCAATTCAATGGCTTTCAATGATTTGATTTGAATAAATTTCATACAGAACAATCTACACCCAAACCCGCACAATTTCTAGAAATTTCTTCATGGTTGGAGAAATTTGTGGACCAAATTCAACATTTTGATTTTGGATTTGAATTTTGTTTTTCATCTTTGGATGTGTGAGCTTCGGGCTACATTAGTTTCCAAAAAAATTTACTATCTTAAATGGAAGGAAAAACGTTTGTCAACATGAATTAATCAATTTAATTACTATCTGAGATGATGAAAAAAAAACATTAATTTTTAACATTTTAGAAGTATAAAAATCGGACAAATCCTCTGATAGTTGTTGAAACGTAAGGGATTTATGAGAAAAAAAAAAATTCATTTGCCAGAAGTTCAAATTGGTATGCCAATTGGCTAGTTAACAACGACGAAACAAACTGTTGCTCAGGTTATGGTTTAGTATGTAAAAAAATTCATTTTAGTTGAAACTTTTTGTAAATGTTGTTCAGTGAAGAGTGCTACAGCTCACTCCAGAAAGATCACCTTCAAGTGCCGGAATTTTGATTGATGGAATGTTGATTGATTTATATGGATATGGGATAGGGATGTTTTGGTTTTTATTCCATCTCTTCTGCATGTTGTTGCTAACCCCGGAGCGCGAGATGTCTATCTTGCCAAGTTGTTGTGTTGTGATTGTGTATTTCGAGGCCTCCTACTAGTGGAAGATTTTTCGTATCAAACTCTGTTTTTGCAGATTGCCGAAGTACAGGTGTTCGAATCAGATTTGCATGTATGCTGGGTCGACGACTCCAGGCGGCTGACTCGTTTCTCTCTTTCAGAGGCCAGAGCAGCTAGGTTTTTCAGAGGGTTTGAGGATAGAAAACGAAGGTTTAGAAAGAGATAGTAGTCAAGAAGGAAGGGTATGACGGAAAAGTTACAGGCCCTGGGCCTCTATTCCAGGTCTTTGGAAAAACTCAAGTCCTGGAGAATCCCTGGTGAGAACTGAGAGTCTTGGGTCTGTCTTGAAGTTGAACAAGTTAAATTACATTGGTAACAATTTCGTGTACATTATCCTGGTAACGAATAAAATCACTCGCGATTAGATTATGAGCACAGCTTATAATAGTCACCGGTGAAAAGAAGCTTGAATCCCATTGGTCGAGAAAGTGAAAGGCTTACTGAACTGAACCAGATTACCCCATTTCAAGCCGAGGTTAGAAATAACAGAGTAATGGGAGGACCAGGATGAACTATTCTACAGAATGCCAGCCGAAATAAGGCATCAATTACTCACCAATCCAGAGCAAAATGCTCCAAAGTTTACGAATTTAACATTTTATAGGATTTGAGAGGTCTTAGTTTTCCAAATCGATGTGATTTATCCATTGCATTGTTCAAAATCTAGGTAAAATATAAAATTCTATTTATGGACCGGAATCTGTTTCGACTCATGGCCCAAAACGCTCACTCGCCCAGGATCGAATGTGAGCCACCATAATCACGCTTTTGGCCGAAAGGCCTCTTTCAAACAAATTTCCCAAATCTCATTGAGCTCCCGAATGTCAAAGAAATTTTTTTTTTTTTTTTTTTTGAAAAGTGTAGGAACTGCATGAACGAGAAAACATTCTTCTGCAATGATTTTCCATTAATTTAGTATTTGAAAAATCATTATAATGACGATGCCAAAATGCATCAGTGGGGGGAAATGGGTTAAAGCAGATGTAAGTGAAAGGAAGATACTTATTGGTTCAGAAAAGTTGAAGGGATCTAGGATGATCAACAAATGACGCCAATCTAGGCAGACAAAGACAAAGCTCGAACAATGGTAAGGGTAACATTGTGGAGGTTTTTTCAATTTTTTTATTTTTAGCGAATTTTCAAGGAAAATGAAGCTATTGCAATGGCTTCCAAAATTTTAAAATGTACTTTTTCGAAAAAGTTTTACACTGAAATCCGTTTTGGGACATTCTGAAACGATCCCCGAAGTTTTTCCAAAAACCATTATTTTCCAATAATCATTATATTGGTCGAAGATGAACTTGAACTATTCTTCATATCCGCGATTACTGTCCTGAAAAAGGAGAATTGAAAGGAGGAGCCTGGAATTGCATCATTCCTCCTGGTCCTCTTGTCCTGTAGGAGGTTGTGCAGGAGGTTTGGGTCGAGGTGCAAATTCTAAGTCCTCGGAACGTGACGCATCTTTCACAAAGGAAGCTACAAGAAGGAGGTTGGCATTTGTCGAACGAGCTCCGGAGATATATTCATCAATCAAGCGATCAGTCTGAGGTTTCAGCTGATATGTCCTCTTAAAACACCTTGCTTTGACAATGTTTACATCACCTCCTATGCGATTGAGTACATCTGCGCAGAATGAAGCCAGATTCCAGTAGTTCTTGATCCCTACCTCGGATAGGTCATTGTTGAAGCCGTAGTAAGGATCACCTTCAATCTTCGAAAGACACACTCTGTACTTTTCCATCTCTCCTATAAACCGCACGATAACTTGAGTAATTGTTTAAATTTTTTTAAATTTTTTTCCGAAATGCTCGTCACAACAAACAATAGGTCAAGTTAGCCAGCAATTTGGACAATCCAAAGTGGTCCAAAATTCAAAAAAAGTCCAAAAAAATGGGGTTTCCAGTTTTTTGTGGTTATTATTTTCAAAATCCTGTGTTGGGGAAAGAAAGGGGTTGTGTTGAGAACCAATTAATCTTTCCGACATATAAGCATTTATTCAAAAGAATACGAATTTAGGTATTTTCTTCCAATAAGTAGAAAAAAGTATGATATAATTATATCGTGTAGCTATAAGAACGAAAATGAGGAGCTCTTCCTAATATTGTTTTCAAAATAATAATTCGAAAATCATCCACCTACTCAAATTTGAGAATAATAAACCTTCTAGGTTTATACAAGAAAAATAGAAAATAAATATAATATGGACAGTTCTGATCAGTTTTATAAGATGAGACCCAACTCCCGACACCCTTGACGCTGTCGATGGCGTGGCGAATGCGGCCTTGATCCCAAACGGCTGAACAGCACCAGTCAGTCAGGATACGGCGAGTTTGTGCAACTCCGTTCGAAGCAGGTTTGGTAGTAGTGACACGGAATGGTGTCCTGGAAAAGATTGGTACCCAGAAATTAGATGGGAGTTCGATTTGGAGCGCACGTGGCACCTATGGGGCTTTTGGAGATCAGTAGGTAGGTACTCTCTCTCTATCCACTGATGAACTGCAAACAAGAAATGGCACCCACAGGCTCCTGTGGTCCTTGAGGAAGAATGGACTAGGCAGGCAGTCAATGAGGAAGTTTCCGCGGATACTGATGACCGGGTGGAAGACAAGATTGCTGGATATTGAAATATCGTTTTCCAACATGCGAAAGAGGCAGGTCGCTGAAGACTGGTGAAGAGATGGCAGGTCGATTCCCACCCCGGAACAACCCCACTAACGCGATTCACTTGATACACAAGAGTTCACTGGGTCACCTTCACATCAATCTTACTTACTATAAAAATAAACAGAGATAAACCTGTAGATGTTGCGGCAACATCATGGTAATATAATATGATACTGAATCCGAATACACCATATTATGGTATATTCGGATTCAACACAAAATTTCTTATATTAATGCTTTTTCAAAAATGAAAATTGTCCAAAATTAAGAAAAGTATGTATTTATTTATATATATAATTCATACGTGCGTATATTTGTTGTACCCAGAAATGCAGTAGCCGTGTGGGTACTCTATGAGTTCGTAGAGACGAGTAGAACATGAATATGGACTCCTAAGATCTTCAAAGCATACCCAGTGCATACAGTATGTTGGTATGCTATACTGAAAATCGAAAAAACCAAGAATCGTTCAATAAAAAAACTTTATAATAGAAATTGCAACACCATTGTTCCTTTTCTTAACCAACTAACTGTTTGAAAATTCGCTCATTAATTTTTGCTGTATGAATGGACTTTTTTTTATTTTTATTTTTTAAAGAAGTTTTGATAACTTGTACTTGTTTTGAATTACAAAATCGAATGTTGAAGAAACGCTTTCTAAATTAGTTGTGGATTATTTGAGAATAAGTTGGATGTATACATATATTGGAGGAAATTTCATGGCAGATAATTTATGGAATGAAGTGACGACAGGGTTTTGGCTCTTATTGGATCTCTTTTGCATGGGGGTACTGATTATTCACTTATCCAAGAGCTCCCTACCTAAGTTGACGTGGAAATAATGCAAGTTCGAGATGTCTTAACTTTACAATTATTACTGTAGGTACCTACATAGGTTTAGGTAGTTAGACACTCAAGTTGTTATTGTGAAAATATAATTGATGGAATGCAATTGATGCGATCGTCAGGATAGGTCCTACTTTCGTACGTCCTGTTGTAGTTCATAGAGAATTGCCTTCCCCTACATACTGACCAGCCTACCTAGACAGACCTCATAATGATCAGTCTTATCTTGTCTTCGGACAGCCCACGTCAGGTCTCCCCCGAGTTTTGATACGTCAGTCGACGTTCGCCTTTCCAACTTCTGTCTTCAACTTCACTCCCCCTTCCTCCATGGAACTTCTGATCGTTTCGCGATAAGTCTTCGCGCCTGTCCGCCTCCTCCAACGATAAGGTGGGAGAAGCTCGCTCGTCCCTTTGGAAAACAATACTGAATTACCTACCTATGGACACTTCGACTACTGCCCACTTCTAGGCATGGTTTGTGGCTCCAAACTTGTAACTACCCTCGTGAAAGTATGTAATTTTCCTATATTGAAATCCTACAGGAAAAATCCCTTCAATCACAGTAATTGCAACTGAGAAATAAAGTTCCGAATCACTTCATGGAACATATTATTACTTGTATCTTGGTTGATTATTACCCATCATCGATTGAACATTATTGTCTCGACACAATTTTTAAAATAAAAACTCAAAGTAATATAAGATTTTTCAGATACATGATTATTTTCCATTAATTTCGACAACGAAGTTCCTGAGTTACCTAATTTTAGCTTTGTTCCTACAACTCTCACAGATCTAGTTATGTAAATCATCATAAACCATATAAAAAAAAAATGTGTAAATTAAAACAAAGTATTCTTATTTTTGTGTGTAGATAACTCACTTTGCCATTGTCACTATCTACCACCCATATTTTTGATTCACTGTCAAGTTTGTTTTGACGAAATGAACGCTTCACGCTTAATTTTAAAAAATAGGGCGTTGTGAAATTTGATTACTTGTTGCTTAGGAAGCAAAACTGAGTTCAACTCGAAGAAACGAACAACGATCGCATTTTGGCCTCATAACAATTCAACGGAGATTAGGCCTCTTTTGCAATTCACTCTCGCGTTTCTGATTTATAGTAAGTTCAACACTCGAGTTCTCGTGGGTAGCGAACGGTTGATCCTATAGAGCTCTGGGTGGTCTCATTCGATTCTAAAAATTTAACACTATCTCAAATTGACGAGAAAAAACTGTATATCGAAATTTCTTTAGCTAGGGCGTTTTCAAAATTTCAGCCCTTATTTTTCAACCCTTCAAAGTGACTGACATCAACCACAAGCCAAATTGACCCCACATACAAAATTTCATAAAAATCGGTCCATGGACGGAAAATTTTTTATTCGATTTTTGAATTCCCCGTACTTTGAAGCGTAAACCATCAGGTTTTGAGGGATGTTGAAAATTTTCAATTCTTGGTCGATTCCAAAGGTTCATTATTGAAATTAATAATCCAAAAATACCTTCAATCACAGTAATAATTACTGTAATTACTTGTAATTATTACAAGTTCTGAATACATTCCATGAAACACAACTTTACTTATAATATAATTATCTTGGTTGATTATTATCCATCAACAATAATTGTTGATCAATTATTAATAATGATCAATTATTGATCATTATTGTTTGACAATAATAAAATGTTTAATAGGTACTCGTAAAAAGTCGAACTAATTTAAGATGTTTCGTCTCCTACTGTGTACTGTCTCCTACGTGTACTGTCAATGTTTTAAAATAATTTCTAATTAATTTAATATTTCTCAAATGATATTTTTTCTTCAATTTCGACTACTAAGTTTCTGAGTTGCCTACTTTTAGCTTGTAAATCATCAAAAGCCAACTTAAAAATTTACCTTTCTGAAATCGACGGTATTTTCTATCTCAATCCTCAAGTAATAATGTGCTGGAGTTTACTCAAAACTTGGAAAATAGAATAATCCACTTATAATTTTGAGCCCATGATGTCCACGCCAAATCAAACTGATAAGTACCTGAAGAAAAATACATCAACATATCGATACCTTGACGGACACAAAGGCGCTACGTCCAAAAACGGAGTTTTGAGAAAAACGCAAACGAAGTTATCACCATAGAAAAAAAAATTATGGCTAAAAATGGTTAAAATTATGGCTTATTACATTAAACTCATAGAAAAATACACTATAGAAAATTTGACCGAAATACACTATAGAAAAATACACCATAGAAAAAAAATTATGGCTAAAAATGGTTAAAATTATGGCTTATAACATTAAACTCTTGGTTTTCTTCAAGACAGTACCAAAATAAAGAGACATCAACATATAGATACCTTGACGGACACAAAGGCGCTACGTCCAAAAACGGAGTTTTGAGAAAAACGCAAACGAAATTATCACCATAGAAAAAGAAAAAATTCAAAAAATGAAAAAAAATATGGTTAAAATTATGGCTCATTACATTAAACTCTTGGTTTTCTTCAAGACATTTTCAAGCTATAATGGGGTATTTCGGTCATTTTTTGCTTCCTCACTACCGAAGGTAGGGAAACTTTGTATTCGTGAAAGAAGTGAAAAAAAAATGTCCTCCAAAATCAAAATTTCCACTTGCTTTTTGCGTTTTAGAGCTTCCCGAACAATTTTGGTTCCGTGTCTGTCTGTCTGTCGGTCTGTCTGTGGTCAATCCTTGTCCCGGGCAAAACTATACTAATAACTATTTTGATGAAATTTTCAGGGATTGTGCGGGTTAGGTCCTAGACGGTCCCCTATCAATTTCAGCACCTTCGGACCAATAGGAGCGAGTGCGCATGCGCAAACGTGAATTTCCTGGAACCTCGGTTTCTAATGAACCGATTTTGCTCAAATTTGGAGGTTAGTTAGGGACTAACTTCTAAGAGACACCTTATAAGTTTCAATCAAATTGGTCAAGCAATAGCCGCTGCGCATGCGTGAACTTTAAATTTATTGTTACAACCAAAACTCCGCAACTATTCAACCAATTTCGATGAAATTTTCAGGGATTGTGTGGGTTAGGTCCTAGACGGTGGACCGCTAAATAAAGAATCATAATTTTTTCGCCAACTGATTCTGTACATCCATGTTACAATGAGTGAGGAAGCTATGCTGCCCACCCAACTTGGCAGACGTTTTTTTTTTCCAAAAGAGTATGGCTCAGGAATAACGGTAATCGGGTCTGTTCGTCGAGAAAATGTTTATAAAAATCAGAGAAGCTAAGGAAAGTTGAAGATTTGAATGGTGTGACGTAGCTAGCCAATCGTGACGTAGCTAGGCAACTGTCTTTGAAAAAAGTATCCATGCACAGAGGAGAGATGAAACCTTTGAAGAATCTCTTGGATACTACAAAATACTACTTACACGCGCGCGCGGCGTTGCGTGTGTGCATTTATGGCGGCCCGCCTTTTTATCAAACGTGTGACCTCTCTAATTAATTTTTCTACCACATGTTATAGTATCATTGGGCTTAAAGTTGGAGTATATTGGTTTTCAAGGGTGCTGAATCCAAATTTGAGGTCAAAAACCTGAGTTTCCGATCCACCGAAATACCCCATTGTCGAGAAGGTCAATAATAGTATTGTTAAATTTGGGTTTTTCTGAAATTGAAAAAAAATTTGTGGAAAATGCTTCAATCGATATTGTTTACGCATGCGTTCGTTCTTATTCATTGAAATTGTTACTTTCTACCAATTTATGGTTTATCTCCAGTAACACCTTTGATTTCAATCTTATTACTCATAATATCGCATAATTTAGAATCATCGTGAATTTTGCTTGAACCCTCCAAATGTTTCATTGGTTTTTAATTGGAAATCGAGGAATCTTTTTTGACTCATCCGTTGAAACAGACGGTATCCGCTGGAATTCGACATTTGGAACTGAATCGGGTAGTAAATGACCTTTTAAGTGTTTGAAATGTCACCCGTCCGGGCTCCTACTAATTTCCCACTCTCGCTTCTCTGTATCCCCCGTTGAAAAGTCAGCCGTGAAGGGGGGAAAATTCGGAGTTAAATATTAACCAAAGTTTACCAGAGGTCGCGATGCGGTAAAATCGAGTTTTCTCATTCATTCGATTACCATCAATTATTCCCTGCGGCTTTTTAAATTGAAAGGGCGTAACCGACATTACCCGCGATCGATTTCGATTTTCATCATTAGCGATGGCAGACCCTTCGAGTACGAAACATTTGGAAATTCGCATGAAATAACGCTTTGACTGTAATCAGATAATGAGTGCACAGAATGCATATGTATGCCTCTTTTATTGTTTCCTTCAACACAATGGTTTCCAATCGTGGGAAATTCACGACTTGTATTCGGTAGAAACTGCACGAGTGGAAACATGAGCTGCAAAACTTGACTAAAAAACGGATTTTTTTTCCAAAATTTAAAAGAAATGAATTTAGAGTACCTAATGTTGGGTGTTGATGTCGCTTCGTTCTTCGTCAATTTGAAGCTTTGTCGTCTATTTTAGTAAGTATGATTTTCTCCGCTAGATGGCAGCAATGTCGAGAAGAATCTTGATAACGTGTGAATTTAGGTACATTAGGAAATTCGCATGAAATAACGCTTTGACTGTAATCAGATAATGAGTTCACAGAATGCATATGTATGCCTCTTTTATTGTTTCCTTCAACACAATGGTTTCCAATCGAGGGAAATTCACGACTTATATTCAATAGAAACTGCACGAGTGGAAACATGAGCTGCAAAACTTGACTAAAAAACGGATTTTTTTTTTAAATTAAAAAAAAATGAATTTACAGTACCTAATGTGGGCTGTTGATGTCGCTTCGTTCTTCGTAAATTTGAAGCTCTGTCGTCTATTTAAGTTAGTATGTTTTTCTCCGCTAGATGGCAGCAATGTCGAGAAGAATTTTGATAACGTGTGAATTCAGGTACATTTGGAAATTCGCATGAAATAACGCTTTGACTGTAATCAGATAATGAGTTCACAGAATGCATATGTATGCCTCTTTTATTGTTTCCTTCAACACAATGGTTTCCAATCGTGGGAAATTCACGACTTATATTCGATAGAAACTGTACGAGTGGAAACATGAGCTGCAAAACTTGACTAAAAAACGGATTTTTTTTTTTCAAAATTAAAAAAAAATGAATTTACAGTACCTAATGTGGGCTGTTGATGTCGCTTCGTTCTTCGTCAATTTGAAGCTTTGTCGTCTATTCAAGTAAGTATGTTTTTCTCCGCTAGTTGGCAGCAATGTCGAGAAGAATCTTGATAACGTGTGAATTTAGGTACATTTGGAAATTCGCATGAAATAACGCTTTGACTATAATCAGATAATGAGTTCACAGAATGCATATGTATGCCTCTTTTATTGTTTCCTCCAACACAATGGTTTCCAATCGTGGGAAATTCACGACTTATATTCGATAGAAACTGTACGAGTGGAAACATGAGCTGCAAAACTTGACTAAAAAACGGATTTTTTTTTTTCAAAATTAAAAAAAAAATGAATTTACAGTACCTAATGTGGGCTGTTGATGTCGCTTCATTCTTCGTCAATTTGAAGCTTTGTCGTCTATTTAAGTCAGTATGTTTTTCTCCGCTAGATGGCAGCAATGTCGAGAAGAATCTTGATAACGTGTGAATTTAGGTACATTTGGAAATTCGCATGAAATAACGCTTTGACTGTAATCAGATAATGAGTTCACAGAATGCGTATGTATGCCTCTTTTATTGTTTCCTTCAACACAATGGTTTCCAATCGTGGGAAATTCACGACTTATGTTCAATAGAAACTGCACGAGTGGAAACATGAGCTGCAAAACTTGACTAAAAAACGGATTTTTTTTTTTCAAAATTAAAAAAAAATGAATTTACAGTACCTAATGTGGGCTGTTGATGTCGCTTCGTTCTTCGTCAATTTGAAGCTTTGTCGTCTATTTAAGTAAGTAGGTATGTTTTTCTCCGCTAGATGGCAGCAATGTCGAGAAGAATCTTGATAACGTGTGAATTTAGGTACTGCATTTTCAAATCAGTGGTTTTTCTTATAAACCTCACTCTTGTAGAAATATAATGGGCGATTGCGAAACGTCAATCCCCGCTGATTATTAAATAAAAGAACCAATCAAATAAAGCCTAAATTGGGTTTTTCATCGGATAAAAAACTGGGGGCTGTACTGAAGTTTTACACCAGCCGAAAACTTGAGTACAGTCCCTCACGGAAATCGCGGGTGAGAAATAAGAAAAATGTCCTTTCGGACACCAATTTATTTTCCAAAATTACTCATACCTTTGCATGGCTACCTGAGGTGCTAATGGGTTGAGAAGCGATAGTGAGTAATTGTTGTTGAGATTTTTCAACAATATCACTACTTTGGTTTTCAGCCGCTTCTCAATTCGATCAAAGTATTTTTATATGCAATTAGTTACCTCTAAAAATATTGTTTTTTTTTTAACAAAAGAAAACTTTCATTGAACATTTTAGAAGTAAAAAAGTTGGTCCAGTAGTTCGAAACGTAAGGGATTTGCCAAAAGTTTAAATTGGTATGCCGAAAGGTTTTCAAGAATTCAAATTGATTTATGCCAAAGGGGTTTGTTGTGGGAGTTTCTCTTGATTATTTTATTATTGTATTATTTTTTTCAACTTGATAGATAGATAGATGATCGTTTATTAAATGAATAACATAAATTATTTTCTAATTTTTACAAAATAAACATTACAACATGGTAATTAAACCGTCTGTCGGTAGTGTTGGTAATAGAAAAATAGAATTAGGTATTGGAACGGGATTTTAAATTATAGGCAAAGTATGTCAAAAATTGAATTTTCTAACCTGCATCGATCTATAGCGCCATGCTAATTTACAAAAAACAATGAGGTCTTTCCATCCCTGGCCGTTTAGACGAGCCACTGCCTCCTCATGTCCAAGAACCGGTCTTCCAAAGGCGGTCCATCGAAATTCTGACAGGATCGGGCAAATGCAAAGGAAATGATATAGATCCTCTCTCTGACGGGTGTTGTATAAGGCGCACTGCTCACATCAGTCAGTGGGATAAGGTTTTCCATTAAGATGAAGTAGTTCTCTTAATTTGAAGAGCCATCTGCTTGCCCCAAGATCAATTTTTGTGTCCTCTTAGAGGCTTGACTGAGGAGGGCTTGTCCTTAGAGCTTGTCCAATTCTCTGTTGTGCGTGAAGCTTCCTGAGTCTAGGGCCCTCCGCCAGAACTGCTCGCGCTTAGATTTTTTGAATTTTCCCAGCAAGGCATCCGCCTGAGCCCCGATCATCTTGCAATCCAGCGAGTCCAGATGGTTGTGGACGTCGAGCTCGGTTGAGAGAAGATCCAAGTGCCTGGCCCAAGAATCATTCTTACTGATCACCTCTCGCTACGATTCTCGGAAGGCGGCTATCCTGTAGACGGGCAACTCTCAGCAGGTACCCAAAAAGGGCCTCGAGCGTGAATGCGGAAATGGTGTCCAATCCAGTCTCGAGGTGTAGGACATACTCGTAGTTTCGAGCAAACCTCGGCGTTAAGAACAACCTCGTTATAAACATAAGCTGAACCCCTTCAGCACCCCCTTGACTCTCTCCATCCTCAGCATGGCGCCGCATAACACAGGACGGAACGAATTTTTACGAATTTTTCAACTACTACACTTATTTGTAAATTTTTTCAAATGCTATGTTTCAAATTTAGAGCGGCATGACACATTTCAATGTTCAATGGTGGTTAACGTTAAAGTTCGCGAAACATTCAAGTGTAATGATTGAAATGGCAAACTTAGAAAAGGCTTATATAAAAGAAATTAATAAAATGCCAGATTGGCAAAGCCTAACAAGAGATTGAATTTAATTGCCGGATTGTCAAAGTTTAATAAAGGATTGAATTTAATAATATAATTTAATATTAAAGAGATTCCTTCTGAATATCTCTTTGGGTAATTCCTTCTGGAATACCCAAGAAAAAGTGGAGGGGAAATGATGAGATAAAATCAGTGCATTTCCACCAAACCACGCTCTGCTACCATGTAACAATACAGGATGAATTCCAGAATGAAATTCACCTTATTGCTCATAATTAGTCAGAGGAGGGTGTGACGACCCTACCCCCTTCAAACCAGTGATTAGTTTAACCAGCCGGCCCGAAGAGGATATCGATTCATGTCTTTATGAAGCTTCAAGCGGCCGTAAATGAACTTTAATTAAAATTGCCAAAGTTCTTCTTATTTTTCCCATAGCCGAAAATCGGATTCCATTCTTCTACATAAATTTTATCAATTTCTCCTGCCCGTCTTCTATTAAATATTAGTAGTTTTGACAGCGAAAATTTAGACATGAATAGATGATCGGATTGGTTTCGATACTTTCTAAATCTGTTGTAGGCTTCAACCGTTTTCTCATCCACGTAATTTATCAACTTGAGAACATCACTTGTCGTTGCAACTTGTTGCTTCTTTCTATATAGATCACTTGTCTGCAAGCCACCAACCATCCAACATGAAGAAAAACATCGATCGCATTTCGGTCAGCTTTAATTTGAACGGAGATTAGCCCTCTTTTGCGATTCATACTCGTGTTTCTGATTTATCGCACGTCCAAACTTTAAATTCTCGTAGTGAGCGAACGGTTTGTCCTACAGAGCTCCGGGTGGTCTCGAAAAATTCTAAAAATTCTATAGAATCCTAAATTGAAGGAAAAACAAAACCTTTGTATCAAAATTTTTTGAGTTAGGGCGTTTTCAAAATTTCAAAATTGATTTTGGAACCCTTAGAAGTGACCTACCTCCACCAAAATATTCGGGGCACAACTAGACCCCAAATGGAGCCTACATACCAAATTTCATCAAAATCGGTCAATGCTAAGTGGCAAAAGTGCCGCGTACGGCGGACGGACGGCCAAATTTTTATTCGATTTTTGGATTCTACGTACCTTGAAACGTAAACCATCAAATTTTGAGGGAGTGTTAAAATTTTTCTTTTCTTGGTCGATTCCAAAGGTTCATTATTGAAAATAATAAATCAAAAGTTGGTCCAGTAGTTCGAAACGTCAGGGATTTGCTAAAAGTTGGAAATGATTTGCCAGAAGTTCAAATTGGTATGCCAAAAGTTTTTCCAGAATTCAAATTGATTTATGCCAAAGGTGTTTCTCTTGATTATTTTATGATTATACTATTTTTTTCAACTACTAAACTTATTGTTTGTAAATTTTTCAAATGCTGTTCCAAATTTAGAGATGCATGACACATTTCAATGTTCACTGGTGGTTAACGTTAAAGTTCGTTGACGTAACTTCAACTCTTACTTTTTCACATGTCAGATTTTTTTCTCGAGATGCCACTCTTTTATCAATAAAACGACGAAATCAATGAAACTACCATAATTAGTTACCATTAATTCAGTGAGTTTATATCCGAGGATACCCGTTGGACAGCGTCAAGTGTCATTCCTCCCCGATTTCAAACCAAAATTTTTTTGATGGGATTATTTCGATGAAAAACTGCTTGAATTTAACACTTTCACTATTATAATGAATTCCTAGCTAAGAACTTCAAATTTTAATGTATTATCTAGACCAGTGCCGCACTTATAGTTGATTTGAATTTAATTTTGATTTAATTTAAGGAAAACAGAATTTTGTCCATGTCTTTGAGGTCTGTCAGTTGAGGATCATCACAGATTTTGGCGTCCGTTCAAGGGTATCGAACCTCCCCTCAGAATTGGGTGATTGAAGATAAGATTGACCAATGCGGAGGATCCAGAAGATGACAACCGTTGGAAGACCTATTGTTGCATGAGAGAGAAGTTGGAAAACGCTTAATACATTACGAAGCTCAGAAAATCCATTCATTGGAACTAACTCAACCTGTCTGTAGTTATGTTCTGCGTGCTGATGCTCCTTGAGTGCTTGAATTTCCTGGTGCTCGGCATCTAATCTGTTAGCTTTTGAGGGAAACTTGAATAGGCTATTCACAATAGTAATTCGCGTTTACACTAATGGGGTGGTTTAATAGAAGCTTAACAGGGGGATGTAACTTGTCAGAACGTGAATAATGGCTCGTTTATCTGCAGTAATGCGGGAGCGGAGGCGTTGGGGTCGTAAGGTCGTATAACCCATAGTATCGGATTTCATTGACGGTTGACCCCTCGGATTCGTGAATTGTGGAGCGGCCGTCAACCTGTTGACGTTTGTACTCCCTTAATGCATTCCTACTCTCTGCAACCCCTTGTATCGCTACTCCGTGCCCCAAAGGTCATGGGTCAATGGTTCAAAACCCCCCCTCCTTCTGCTGAACTCCATACAGAAGTCATCGGGTGACTGCATCGCCGTACAACATCCCCCATTCGGAAGGTATCGACGGCATTACTGCACCGTGATCCCTCAGTTCACGCGGTCAACCCGTTTTAAATTTAGGCGTCGGAACGGATGACTTTTATTGATCGTTATCATGTTTCAACTAAGTGCTTGAACAAGGTGATCCTTCAAATGATTCAACAGGAACAAATTGTACAACCCCCTGCAGGCTGCAGTTCTTCAATGATGAACACCGCCATCCCCATCTGCCTGAAGTTGTATGAGGAAAACTCATACTTCCACTCTCATCTACCTGGGCTATTAGCCACTACTTGTTGGTTTATTATTTTCTATAATTATCCTTTGGATTCGAGCAAGAAAAACTTGTAACTCCCATCATCAAAAGTTGTGAATGATTCAAGGTACGAAAAGTCCAAAATCGAATAAAAAGTTTTACGGCTCTTTGGCCAGTTACCGTGGGCCAATTTTGATGAAGTGTATGGGCTCCATTTGGTGTTTAGATGTGCCCTGAAGCTTTTGGTTACTGTTGGTCACTTCCGAGGGGTATGTGTGTGTGTATTCACTTACCTACGTAATGTTGGGGTGAGAGCTTAATGACGCATGATTGTCAATTATAATAAAAATAATTAAAAACTAATGGAACTAATAAGTTACTCAATAGTTAATCGAATAGCATGCCACCTAAAAATATCAAAATAATACAGTTAAATAATACAGTTAAAGGAATACTTAACAAAAATAATGTATAGTTATTAAATAATGAATGAATGATGAATTGTTGGGGCATTTACTATACCTACTATATTGTATGTTGAAAATAATCAATTGTAATAATTATACTTATGCCAACCTAATGATATCATTAATGTTATGATAACCTAATGATGTTCTTAGAGTTGAAAGGAAAACTTTCACATGTCACTATTATTTGTATACTATTATTATCGCATGTCACTGAATATTATTGTATATTCAGTCGTTGGAGTTGTTATTTATTTGTATTGCTGCTAAGTCGAGATCCATGGGACCATCAAGAAAACTAAAGTTAATGAGGAATAATTATGTACATATTGCACCCCCGACCCGCGCGACCTTGTATTGTCTTGGGTTGACTATGTAAAATGTATGTACAAAGTGAACGAATAAATAATAATAATCCTGTAATCCTGTAAACGTGTGTACACTTGAGATATGCAAGTATTGTTTTTTCATCCATTTAAAATAGGCATGATTTTAAAGAATTTTGTGACCACCCAGAGCTGCTGGACTAACGGTTTGCTAACGACGATACTTTATTGATTCCCGAATTATTCAATGTTTAGTTTACTTTTTTCATCAATTTAAGATAAGATAGTGTTCAAATTTTGGAAACTAATGATACCACTCACCCTGACGAAATTTACCAGATAACTAACACACCCACATGTCCGTGTCAGGAACCGCCTACCCTTGAAAGGGTCAATAAAAGCTGTGTTCTTTCCAGACGGGTGATCTTAGAAAACAATTAATGAACTTTTGTGTGATAAATCGCGTACCTATTGAGTGTTTTTGGCCTCGTTTTCTAAGTCCGAAAATCCTTGTAATGAGCAAGATTTCGAAGTTATTGTTTTACTTCGATTGAATGTTCAGGGATTGTGCGGGTTGGTGTGTAGATGAAGATCCCTTATGAAAATTCATCGGATGGATAGCAGCCGCTGTGCACGCGCAAACGTAATAAGTCCATTCATGCAGAATGAATTAATGAGCGAATTTTCAAGGAAATCATTCAGTTGGAGGTGTGGTTAAGAAAAGAACCAATGGTGTTGCAATTTGTTGTAGGAAGTTTAGTTTTTTGTCACGATTTTTTTTTTTTTTTTTTTTTTCATAAGATTTTTGGAAAAACTTCAGGGATCGTTTCAGAATGTTCCAAAACGGATTTCAGTGTGAAAATTTTTCGAAAAAGTCGATTCTAAAAATTTTGAGGCCATTGCAATAGCTTCATTTTCCTTGAAAATTCGCTAAAACCTTAAAACTGCGTAATTTCTACGTTTCCCACTCGAATTCGATGAATTTTTTCATAGATTTTGCGTTTCAACCCGTAGATGGCCCCCTATGAGGGTAGTGCAAGTTTCCTAGAATCGATGCATCGGATCATCATCAATACAATCGGGTTATGGATAAGAGGAGGCTGTGTGCCAAACCCACTTGGCAGACGTTTTTCTTTGGCGTACACTGAAAAAATATTGTTCCGAGCAAATTATACGTTTTCCTTTTTCACTTAACCAAATTTCGTTGAAATAGCAACACCAAAGGCGAATGATTGGTCACTTCCACTTGTGACTGATTTCAAAATGTTCGGTTTTAGCATTGAATGTGAAAGTTTCGAGGCAGGATTTTCGTTTTTACCTCCTCAAAATTGCTTATTTTAGTCCAAATTTCTCATTTATAACTTATGGACTTGATATTATCTTCTTGATTATTATAATTGCCTGTCCACATGTAATGTTACATTCGATGTAAGAATATCCGCTTTTTTACTATCTCCTTCTTTGCTCCTCAGTACTCATTTAATCGATACTTTTAAATGGTATATGAAGCGAGTTGAAAAATTGTTTTTTTTTTTTTGTTCAGATTTTGTTTTGTGAGTTGATCTCAAATCATAAATTATTAAGTAAATCAAATCGCATAATTACACAAAATAACATTGAATCGCATAGTTAATCATCAATTCTTTCATGAGCACTTACTCTCGATGTATACAATATAAATTCCTATGGGTTGCACGAAAATTGGATAAGTCCATGGCTACTATTGTGGTTACTCGTATATAATATCATACATTCCCATAACAATACAAGATTCATAATGATTTCCCCATACATTACCTTCTCTCTCCTTCCTCTCTATTGTGTGTTCTATCATGATACGCAGGATGAGTAAGCATTTTGCTTTCACCATCTGACATCAACTTGGTGCTCCTGCATGCGTTCAAATCCGATGTACGTTCCGATAAAGATACCGCCATGATCCGATGCGTTTACTGTTTAACTTAATAAACTGCAATTACGATAGATTGATTTTATTGCCGTTCAAATTTAAAAAGTCCTAACCAACACAAAGGGTGGGAAGGATGGATGTGACTGGATTAGGAGGTGGTTATTCGTACAACTGCCTCAGAGTGGAGATAGTTGGAGGTCCAGGTGTCTCCAGTCGTACATGTGGCCAGTGGTTCATGTTCTGTAATAAACTCACCATCTTTGGAATCGACCCAGAAAAAATTGTTAACCCCCTTCAAAATTTGTTTGTTTACGTTTCACATTAAGGATGGGTATCGTTGCAAAAGTATCGATATTCTGTATCGATACTGTATCGTATTCGAGTATCGATATCCCAAGTATCGTTGGGCATAAGTATCGATGTTTTGGAATATTGAGTATTGATGCTTTAGTGTCACGAACTATCAATATTATCCAATATTCCCTAGAAAAATAATTTTTTCAACAGTGTTTATTCATTTTTCACAATCAAGAGTCCAAGCAGAGTGATTTTCTCCATAATACTAACGGTATTTGTGCAACCAAAGAATAATGACCTGAAAGCCTCTCTACCTTCTTCACTTTTTAGCCATTCTGTTGAATTTTCCGCAAGAAATGTATCGATATTCGATGTTTAGAAATATCGGATCCAAAGTATCGATATCCAAAAATATCGGATAGTGCAGTATCGATACTAAAATATCGAGTATCGGTGCAAAAGTATCGATATTTTAAAATATCGAGTATCGATACCCATCCCTATTTCACATTAGAAATAGAATCCAAAAATCGAATAAAGATTTTGCCATCCATCCGTGGCTCTTTTCATAGTTACCATGGACCGATTTTGATGGCCTCTATTAAGGTTCTAGTTGATCCCCGAAGCTTTTGGTAGATGTCTTTCACTTCTAAGGGCTGAAATTGTCTAAACTTCCTAGCTTAAAAAATGTTGATATGAAGGTATTTTTATTTCATCAATTTAAAATGTACTGAATTTTTAGAATCGAATGAGACCAACCAGAGCTCTGTAGGACCAACCGTTCGGTCCCTGTGAGAACTTGAGGTTTGGACTTATGATAAATCAGAAACACGAGTGTGAATCGCAAAAAGGGCTAATCTCCGTTCAAATTTTATCTGACCAAAATGCTATCGTTGTTCTTATTGGTTTATTATTTTCAATAATGAACCTTTGGAATCGACCAAGAAAAAAACAATTGTAACACCCCCTCAAAATTTGATGGTTTACGTTTCAAGGTACGTAGAATCCAAAAATCGAATAAAAATTTGGCCGTCCGTCCGCCGTACGCCGTCTGCCGTACGCGGCACTTTTGCCACTTAGCATTGACCGATTTTGATGAAATTTGGTATGTAGGGTCCATTTGGGGTCTAGTTGTGCCCCGAAGCTTTTGGTTGATGTAGGTCACTTCTAAGGGTTCCAAAATCAATTTTGAAAACGCCTTAACTCAAAAAATTTCGATATAAAGGTATTGTTTTTCCTTCAATTTAAGATTCCATAGAATTTTTAGAATTTTTTGAGACCACGCGGAGCTCTGTAGGACAAACCGTACCTCCCTACGAAAATTTAAGGGTTTAGATTTAAATATATATATATAAATCAAAACATGAGTGTGAATCGCAAAAGAGGCCTAATCTCCGTTCAAATTAGAGCTGACCGAAATGCAATCGATGGTTGGTGATTTTGATTTTTTTTTTTAAATTTTATTTTCTTTTTTTTTTTCATATTGGATGGTTGGTGATTTTGTAGACGAGTGATCTATATAGAAAAATAATAAACCATTGTGTAATAATTTGCAGCGTTTTACTCAGTTTGTCAAATTTCTAGATGAGGGCACCCACAACTTTTCATTTTTTCGAATTGAGTGTGATGCATTTATTTCTTCCAAATGAACTTGATTGTGAAGTAGGTAGGTAGTGGCAATGGCAAAGTTCTTTGCAGACGAGTGATCAATACAGAAAAATAATATACCTTAATTTAATAATTCGCAGCGTTTTCTATAGCATTAATAGTACTAATTCTTCCGAATCATAATGTATCCATGTTATCTTCTCTTTGAATTTAGCTCCTAGGTGCTCCCTCGTAATAGTAATTATTTTCTTTATAGATGGTGTAGGATTGCTCTAATTCACGATCTATATCACTCAGTAATTATGTAAGATTTCGCCCACATTTTGAAGGTTGTATTATCGCTAGATATCACGTTCAACTCATCCCGATCGTCAAAAGCCCATGAAAGAGAACAAAATTTATTGATAAAAAAAGATTGATTTAATAATAATTTATGATTATTTAATAATCACCAACAAAATCTTGAATACATTATCTTATTTCATATCAGGAAATGTTTCATACATTCGGTTACACTCATTTGGCTCTATCTTTGCTATTCTATGTGAGTGTAATGCTATGTTCTATTATATTATGTAATTTTTCAAAAATTATAATATTCCCGACGTACCTTCTTGCAGGATATCGCTCCTATTTTGAACTAAGTATGATTTTTCAATGATTCAATGATCATCTTATAGACGTTATCATCGATATGCGCATGCTCGCCTGTTAACAATGAGCCTCCAAAATGGTGGACACCTTCGGACCAGCGTCTTTGTTTTTACTTTTGTTCTTCAATAGAAGTCTGTCAGTTTTCAGTTTCTATTCAGTATTAGGTTTTTTGTCGGTTCTGTCACGTCTGGGACAAACAAGTACAGTTGTTTCGGGGACTGTAATTCGGGTGATCATCATTACCTTCAAAATTACTTTTTCCCGTTCTCACAGACTTCTGAACTTCCAAAACTACAGCATTTCGAATTATAGGAATCATCTCAGCGCTGTCTCCAATCTTTCTGCTTACATGTAAAACCGTGTTTCCTCTTGGTTGTTCGGAAGTGTGATAAGTGGGTGTGAAATGCAAGTGGAATGAAAAAAGTTCGTCTCAATCGCCGACAATAGTAAGTACCTACAATCCTGTATCCATTTGTAGTAAAGAATGACGAACATTATAAAACTTCCGGTATTAGTATATTCTAGTAGATTAATAATACAAATCAGATTGGTACTTATCGCACTAACTTTCAAGTTATTTCAATCACTGAGTAGAAGAGAGAAGCGCCCTTATCATTCTGACACACCAGACACTACACCATTGTATCCAATGTAATAATTAGGTACCTTCGAATCGGTGGAGCCTAGTATAACATATAGGTACTCTCATAGTCATCAAAACCTACCCTATGCATGCAGTATGTTGGCAAAAATAAACTAAGAATTGAAAGAAAAAAAACGTGTGGGTAGAGTTTGGGGTGACTACAGGAATATTTTATTTGTTGAAGTTAATTTAAAATTCTTTTAAGCAAGGGGTTGATTGTGCATTTTTGATAAATCGTGCTGTGCCAACCCCATTAGGCTGACTACTCTCCCATAAATAGCTAATATTTCAACTTTCTTCGCCGTTGTTTCAAAGTTTTCTTTGAAAATTCGTTTATTAACTCATATTTTATGAATGAAATTTGTTTAACACTCTCTGACACAGGCAGCCCATTCCAACAACACCAAGGGCGATATTGGTAAGGCAGATGGGGGTTTCCAAGATTTTCAGGGAATGGTCACTTGTGAACACCATCATTTCTATAAGTTGTGCAGAATTGTATTAGTACCTACATGGTTCCCTGGCAGGTAGAAATTCTCAAAAAGGGAATGAGAAATAAGGAAAATTGCGATTTGGAATACAATTATTGGTAAAATTTGCAGCGTTTGAAGTCGAGAACTTTATTTGATCGAACATCAGGTATATTTGTGTAATTAATGTAGATTAAACCACGATGATTAAGTTTTCTTTTTCTAAGCTAGACTGCTTTGGTCTTTCTGGGGTGGCTTTTCATCACCTTTCTTGTTTTCATAATATAGAATCATGTAATTGCAAATTCTTACCTTTGGCTGAAAAATGTAAATACCTAGGGATCATATTTGATCAGAATTTGAAATTCAATTACCATGTTGATGCTTTGGTTTCCAAGTTGAGAACTATTTGGTTGCGCAGTTAAGAACTATTTATTTTGGCTTAGTTTTTTCTTTATTAAAGTATGGTATTTTCGTATGGGGAAGTGCTAGTAAGGCATTATTAGGATCTGTACAGGTTACCCAGAATATTATACTTGAAGTAGCGCTTCGTAAGCATCCACGATATCCTACTATCCTGCTGCATCGTGAGTTAGATGTACTCACAGTAAGGCAGTTGTTTTTATTTCAATCGTGCTTGCTTGTTTATACAACTGGAATTCAGCCAGAGCATAGAAGCATAGTCATGCATACACGTACAGCAGCGTCATCGTATATTTAGTTGCTTAAACTTGAAACCGAACGTGCAAAAAAGAATGCATATTATAAAGTTTTGAATTTCTTTTATGCTTATAAATTTAATACTGACGTGTTTAATAGTTTTGTACATTTTTAGAGAGAGATTCTGAGCAGAATGGAGGAATCTGCACTGTGGAAAGCCTTCTTTTTCTTTTAAATTTTTGAAAAAATTTGTTTGTCAAATTGAATTGATATACGAGTACATGTAGTTATTAGTCGACTTTGTGGTCTTATAGACTGAAACCAGCTCCACCAGCCGCCACAAGTTCTTGTGAACTTATTTGGTTGGTGGACAGAAAGAAATTGTTTATTTACTCTATTTTATATGCCATTTTTTATATTGTATTTTCTTTCTGTTAATAAACTATTATTCTATTCTATTCTACATGGGAGAAGTGCCCCTGGTTTTGAAGCTAGTTTTCTCGTAGGTAGGGTAGGTTCCTGCTCTATACAGGGTGTCTCCCTCGTCAAGGACCTCTAAACTTCGAAAGTTGTTTCTACAACTAACTTAGGAGGAAAAGTGTATTGAAATTGTTGATTTCCACTCAAAATGACGTCTCTCAGGTGTGTTGTTAGTGACGAGTGCGGAAATTTATGTTAGTATTCAGGGTTGAATACTCGCTCTCCCCCACTTTGAAATAAGCCCAGTTCCCTTTTCTCGATCAGATAGATTCCCAGTTAAATCATATCCAGTCCTTACAACTAGTGATGAGGGGATGCCAAATGACATCGAAGCTTCAGGTAAGAGGAAAATGTGTCATCAATCCCTAAAAGTTCACCTATCAAGGGTTTCATGTTTGCTCATTCGCATTGGCCACTAATGATCTGATCTCAATGAAATTTATTTGGGGCCATCTTCTGTCTCAAACACACAGTCAATGAGAACATTCATCAATATATTCATTTAGATGGTATTGATCTCATACGAGGCGAACGGTTGATCCTACTGAGCTCTGTGTGGTCTCATTCGATTCTGAAATATCGTTTGTATTTTAAATGAATGAAAAAACAATGCTTGCGAACGTCCTCGAGCTACCGGTTTTTGAAAATTTATATTTTGAAAGAAGATTGATTTATAATTTAATTAGATTGAAATTTAATATTTTAAAAAGCTCACTTTTTATTCTATCCCTTGGAAATGACTGGCTTTGGGGCAAAAATAGACCCCAAAAGGAACCGATTTACCTATTTCCTTCAAATTTTATCTTCTAAGGTTGACAAACATTTTCATTCGATTTTTGGATTCCTACGTCCCATCAAAATTTGCGGGAATATTGAATTTTTTCTGTTCGTTTCCAATGGGTAATTTTCTAAAAATGATCAATGCGAAGGACTATAAACTACTTTTACGACATTGAAAAACCACAAAGTCCACGCGAATGTATCATCACGCGATCAAAGTTCGGGAAAACATGTAAGAAACTCACATTTACTCGTTGACTTCCTGTTCTGCGTGTTTCTCTTGTCTGGCGATTTCCGCCGGAGCACTTTGAAACTGTGAAACATCTTCCCGATTTCACAGTGCGATTTCATTCACAGTTCGTATCAACAACTGCACAATTGAACGGCTACTTTCCACTGTTATAACTCACGAACGAGATGACGTAGGTACTGGTTTTGACGTCCACAGTTATTTCGTCCCGTATTTTTATATTTATGAGGATATAGTAAAACCTCGAAGGTGTATACTTGTATAAATTTAGTATTCCTTATTGATTTTTTTTAAGACGGGGGATTGAGTCTTTTAAGAATATTGGGTACCATAATTTACGTTGGTATTGTTTTTTTTTCTTAAGGGTTATTTTGTTGTATATTTCCGAAGGTACCACGAGGGTTACCGATGGTGTCCGACCCGTTAGCGGTGTTTGAACTGGTCCCGAAGGTATATTTGGCACTGGGAGGGTTGGTAGTCCCCACCTTCGCGTCCGCGCCCTCTCCTGTTTTATAAATACTCTTCCCTCGTTGTATTCCTCCCACAGAAAGACTCTCCCACCTTCTGACGGAAGAATTGTAGTTTTTCTGTTACTTTTCTCACCCATGTCGGAAGTAATATTCGGTTCTATGATCGAACATGGAGAAGGATAAGTAAGTATTCGAGCAGGAAATCGAAAGTTGAGTTTTTTAAAACTCAAAATTTTGACTCGCATTTTGGATTTGCAAATCTTCTTGTAAAATTCTGGTTCCTTATCAGTTTGTTGAAGTATGTGTAAATTTTGCACGAATGTGAGGATTAGACCATTGACGGTTCCTCTTGAATTTCAGCAATTCTACTAAGAAATTGAAGCTATGCCTCAATAGTTTGAGGCCTCTTCATTCGAATCCGTTTTAGAACGCTCTAAAACGAAATTTGGAAGCACCAGAGGGCTAGAACAAGACATCTCGGAAACTTCCTCACACTATTCTCTTCCTCTATAGATCTTCCTCGCACTACTTTCTTCGCCCCATTTCTGAACAGAATTGCAGTGTCTGTTGAACAAATTTCATTTCATCAGGAAGTTAGGTGTCAGTTCCTAACTTCTCTTCATGGGCAAGCCCCTATCTTCCCATAGCTATGTTTGAACTCAAGGCTTCTCGAGAACTTCGTTACTGTACTTTCTTCACTCCATTGATGGTGAGAATTTCAGGATTTGTTGATCATATTTCTCCCCAACAGGGAGTCGAGTGTTGGCTCCCTACTTTTCTTTATAAGCTCTCCTCCAACTTCCATTTCCCTTTGGACCTGGGCTTCTCGAGATCATTCTCACACTACTTTCTTCAGCCCATTTTTGGACATAATTGCGGTGTCTGTTGAACAAATTTCATTCATCAGGAATTTAGGTGTTAGTTCCAAACTTGTCTTTATTGGCTAGCCTCTATCTTCCCATTGCAATTTTTGAACCCTGACTTCTCTAGAACTTCTTCACTGTACTTTCTTCACTTTGATGTTGAAAAGTCCAGGATCTGTTGATCATATTTCTTCCCAACAAGGAGTATGTTGGTTCCCAACTTCCCATTTTGGGCTAGCCCCCATCTTCCCACAATTGGGCTTCCCAACTTCCCTTTATTATAGTTACGACTTGGTTCCTGTACTTCTGGTGGTGAGGAGTGAATCGATGAGTAAGAAATCAATTCAAATGTATCTCTGTATTTCCATAGCTGAAAACCTTTTGTTCGCATCCAAATTTTCTTCATTCTAGTCCTAATTGGTGCAGTTCCCCTCAATATGAAAAACGCCTCAGCTCTTTGAAGTGGGTCCACCTGGGCTACTCAAGTTCAACTTCTTGTGCATTCGGGATCAAGTCGAAAAAGAATCAGTTAAACTGCGTTTAGCCAGAATAAGACATTAGTACAAGCTTCGGATCTCTTTTAGCCAGAATAAGAGATTACTACAAGCTTAGGATCTATTTTAGTCAGAATAAGAGGAAAAAAGCTTAGAAACATTCATCTAGCATGTTGTAAAATGATGACAAAATTTTCTAATTAAATCTTCTACTGTTGGAGATCGTTATCAACTGGATGGATTCAGGATGGTCGCATGTTTCGGAGAGACGAGGGAGGTGCACCTCGTAAAGGCAGACCTCATCAAAGAGGGCTTCAAGAGGTTGATTGAGGAGGAAGGCGCGAATACAACCGCCGATTTGGTTCCAATAGGACAGGCGTGAAGTCAACCAACAAGCAGGACAACTGGGGTATTTTTAAGGACGCCTGGAACCAGGCAAATGAGGTGGAACTCGAGCACAACTCAAGCAGAGTGGCTGATGAATGGGCCTCCAGAAAATAGGCAGTGGAACCCAGAATCCAGAAACAGCAATGCTGATAAGGCTGGATCCCAAGCTGGCAACCCTGCGACCGTCCAGAACTGTAATTAATAAAACCCTGACGCCTCAGATGACTCCAATGCAGCCAAGGAAGAAATTACCTTCAACGAGTGGAAATCCAGAGGCGCCTACATCAACTCCTGAGTACATCCCAAGTAAAGGCAAGGATTTGACCCCATGGGAGAAGATTTTCGCTCTCCGCTAGAAGAAGGAAGATGAGGTCGACGAAGATGAAGAGTACGAGCATATCGAATTCCCTTGACATTGACATTCGGTACAAAGGCATGAGTGATAAGGAAGTGTGGTTTGTGTTCCAAGGAATCACGTCCCTCAGGAGTATGCGGCGGCATGCAGAGGATTCATGCAGATCCGTCTTTATTTTCTTCAAATTCTTCCGCCAAGCTCGGTCTACATGCCAAGTACAAAAAAAGTCTTGACTTAGGCCTGGGGAACACTTTCACCCGTCCATTGTAGTAAGATTCGGCCATGTCTGACATGAATACCTCTGTTTCAAATCGGTTTCCAATAGCTTCAACCACCGAATGAGATCAGACACTTCACTTCATGTTTTATCGTTTCTTCATTTGATTGTTTCAACTTCGTGGTTGATTTCTTTCAACTTCCTAATGACCAGATGTTGGAATGAATGTATAGATGAATGTTGCCTTGATAACAGATGAACGAAGACTTTAGGAGCTCCGCCTTCGAATGAGCCATTGTCTCCCCTTCTACAACCCCACCAGGCCAAACGGCGATTTTTTCAAATACGTAAGTTTCCGTGGCTCACCCTGTATTACTGAATATGGTATTTTCCTCGGTGAGGTTATTATTTAAAATGTATATTGCATTATTACTGATTATATGTGCTAGTTCTAAAACCAGCTTTTGTTTCCGATACAAAATAAGGAAGGGAAAACCCCGAGATAAAATGTAATAATAATATGACGAAGTAATTTGAAGGTATTGTATCTGTCTGTAATTTACAACGCCCAGGGTACCCAGCTGGACTCTGTGACGGTTGTAAGAATCAATCTACATATTCTGCATGGTTCCTATTATTTCACGACTCGGTATGAACTAATAACTGAAAATTAACTGAAATAGTAACTGATAATTCTAATAACTGAAATAACTTGTATTGTGCAAATTGCAAGAAATTAAATTCTTGAGTTAGTTCCACGAAGTGATGCGAAAAATTTCACTCCCGTCGTATCATCTCGTCGACTAATTCCGGCTTGAGGGTCCCGGTTTCTTACGGCTCTAATCTGATTTTCATCTTAAATAGATTATCTGTGAAAATCTACGCCGAGGTGCCACGTTTGCTCGTCTCCTCTCAAGCCATACCTGGAAGTTTCGATTTTTCATTCAGCTAATTTTCGAAGAAAACAACTCGACATTTTATCGTGGAAACATTTTTTAAACAATTCTCCCTGTTTTTGAACATTTTACAACAATTCTTCAAACTTGAGACTTAGAAAAAAATATGTATATTTTTGTGTGTAGGTACCTACTTGGTTTTCCCATCATTCTTGAGAAACATCATGATGTCAACTCAACAACGAACTAGTAAGGTTCTATCCACAATTTCATAAAATTTCCCATTATTCAACTGTTTCAGTGCTTCTTGATCGTAATCTACTTTGTTCATGACTACTGCTGTTGAGCCATTTCTGTAGGCATGATTTTGATGGATTCTTCGCATTCCAGACTTCAATCCATGTCGCTCTTCCTCTGAAATTGTCCCGAGTAGTGGGAATGGGAAATACCGTTTATTCAATTAAGGTTTTCCGTTTTTGGTTTATAATTTTCAACAATAAACCTTTGGAATCGACCAAGAATTTTTTTTTAACACTCAATTTTGCTTCCGAGTCTACCAAGGTAGCGGAAGCTATGTTTTCACTTTTCAAGGACGAAAAAAAAAGTTCTCCAAAATCAAAATTTTCACTCGCGTTTTGCGTTTCAGATCCTTCTAAACAATTTTGGTTCAGTGTCTGTCTGTCTGTCTATCTGTGTGTCTGTCTGTGTGTCTCATGAATTCCTTGTAACGCGCATAACTATACGAAGTTATTGTCCGATTTCTATGAAATTTTCAGGGATTGTGCGAGTTGGTATGTAGACAGTCCCTTATGAAAATCATCATCCTCGGACTGATAGAAGCGACTGCGCATGCGCAAACGTGAATTCCTCGTAACGGCCATAACTTCCACATTTTCTACCCGATTTCGATGTCATTTTTAGGGATTACGCGGATTAGGTTGTAGATGGTCCCCAATGAAAATCAAGGCCTTGAAATTTACATAAGCCTCTGCGCATGCGCATACGTAAAATCCTTGTAACAGCCATAACATTTACATTTTCCATCCGAATTTGATGAAATTTTCTAGGATTGTCCAGATTAGCGTGTAGATGGTTCCCTATGAGGGTAGTGAAAGGTTCTTAGAGATTGGGGTTTTGAGATTAACTACTATGCATCGGATCATCTATATAATCGGGTTATGGATACGAGGAAGCTATGTGCCACGCCCACTTGGCAGACGTTTTTACGTTTTAAGGTAAGTAGAATCCAAAAATCGAATACGCCACTTAGCATTGACCGATTTTGATGAAATTTGATATGTACGCTCCATTTAAGGTCTAGTTGTGCCCCGAAGATTTTGGTTGATGTAGGTCACTTCTGAAGGTTGAAAAATAAGGTTTGAAATTTTGAATTTTCCATCAATTTAAGATAGTATCGAGTTTTTAGAATTTTTTGAGACCACGCGGAGCCCTGCAGGACAAACCGTTCGTTCTCTACGAGAAATTAAGGGTTGGACTTACGATAAATCAGAAACACTAGTGTGAATCGCAAAAGAGGCTAAATCTCCGTTCAAATGTTAACTGACCGAAATGCGATCGTTGTTTTTCTTCAAGTTCGTTGGTGGTAACAATGGCAAAGCCGTGTTCTTTGCAGACAAGTGATCTATATAGTAAATTAATAAACCTTTGTGTAATAATTTGCAGTGTTTTCTCTGGCAATTGTTGGTCGATTTTGATGATTCCTGCGGCAATATTTTAGTTTTTCAATTCCCTAGGCTGACGCATTAATTTATTTGGAAAATCCTTAAAAATTACAAATTTAGATACAACTTTTAAAGTTTAAGCGCCAGCAATTCACGGAAATACTAACCCGGAACGAGGACTGAACGGCGACCGACTGAGACCCTCTTTTCTCTCATCTGTTAGCTCTTTCGTGAGCTTTTCTTCCACGTCAAATGAAACATCTTTCCAGCTATTTTCTCGGAAGTATTAAATTTTTTCAAAATGTACTAAGCTTGAAAAGCGGTTTTTACTTCTCGAGGCAGTATTATGCCAGTTTCTGGCAGTCTTATCGATAATGTTACTTATTCATTATTTTTCTTTGTTTGAGCTTCATCTGTGTTGAGTTGCCAGTTTTCATATCATTCTGTGTAGCAGCATAAGTGATTCTAGGTGGATTTCATCCTGAACTCAACTTAAAATTTCGAAATTAATTTTACCTTTTCAAAAGTACTTCATTTATTTTGTTCCTCCAATTTTGATCTTCTGGTTTGTATTATTTCACCATTAGATTTTCCATTTGTACCTCTACTCTACAGTGCAAAATAAAATATGAATCTCTCATGAAATTTAAATATTCCAGAATCAAACATGAGTAATCAATTTGCTTAGCAAATTCACAATTTTTCCATGGAATTTCCAGTTTCGAAACCAAGATTGTTCCATCCTACCAATATATACTGTAACAGGTCGATTTTATCATGATCTCAACAATAAATAAAACTAGTTATTTTCCCCCAAAAGTACTCTATGAACGTATTTCAATTCTCGGGAATATTTTAAATTACAATCCCTTTACAATCCCTCTGCAATTCGTCTACAACCTCCAGTCTTATGATTGTGGGAATACTCGATCACACTCACTGTACTTATTTCATTGGTATTTTGAAAAGTAATCGTTGCCTAGCAACTATTATTTTGATGTTACTCGTTCATTATTTTTCCATGTTCGAGCTTCATCTGTGTTGAGTTGCCAGTTTCCAAATCATTCTATGTAGCAGCATAAGTGATTCTAGGTGGATTTCATCCTGAACTCAACTTAAAATTTCGAAATTAATTTTACCTTTTCACTCCATTTATTTTGTTCCTCCAATTTTGATCTTCGGAGTTGTATTTCACATTACATTTTCCATTTGAACCTTTACTCTACAGTGCAAAATAAAATATGAATCTCTCATGAAATTTAAATATTCCAGAATCAAACATGAGTAATCAATTTGCTTAGCAAATTCACAATTTTTCCATGGAATTTCCAGTTTCGAAACCAAGATTGTTCCATCCTACCGATATATACTGTAACAGGTCGATTTTATCATGATCTCAACAATAAATAAAACTAATTATTTTCCCCCGAAAGTACTCTATGAACGTATTTCAATTCTCAGGAATATTTTATATTACAATCCCTCTGCAATTCGTCTAAAACCTCCAGTCTTATGATTATGGGAATACTCGATCACACTCACTGTACTTATCCATTGGTATTTTGAAAATTAATCGTTGCCTAACATTTCTTTTTTTCTATGTTACTTATTCATTATGTTTGAGCTTCATCTGTGTTGAGTTGCCAGTTTTCGTGTCATTCTATGTAGCAGCATAAGTGATTCTAGGTGGATTTCATCCTGAACTCAACTTGAAATTTCGAAAAACTTTACCTTTTTAAAAGTACTCCATTTATTTGTTCCCTCCAATTTTGATCTTCTGGTTTGTATTTCACCATTACATTTTCCATTTGTACCTCTTCTCTACAGTGCAAAATAAAATCGGAATCTCATGAAATTAAAATATTCCAGTAATGAGTATGAGTAATCAATCGTGCTTAGCAAATTCACAATTTTTCTATGGAATTTTCAGTTTCGAAACCAAGGTTGTTCCATCCTACCAATATATGCTGTAACAGGTCGATTTTTTAATGATCTCAACAGTAAATAAACCTACTTTTTTTCGAAAATACTCGATGAACGTATTTCAATTCTCAGGAATATTTTATATTATAATCCCACTGCAATTCGTCTAAAACCTCCAGTCTTATGATTGTGGGAATACTCGATCACACTCACTGTACTTATTTCATTGGTATTTCGAAAAGTAATCGTTGCCTAGCAACTCTTATTTCGAGACACGACTGTTAGTCGTATATAAAACTATTACTAGTCCTATTTCTTTTATGTACATAGCTGGTCTATTCTTTTTCCAAACCCTAAATCTCCGCTTGCAACATGTGTGTCTGTGGTAGGTACACTAGCATTTAAACAGGAATTTTTTCTTTCACGATATTATGAACGCACTGCAATTCAACCCCAAATCATATCCACTCGATGAAATTGAAAGGTTTCATTATCACTCATTAAACTAATCTGAACTTAGATTTCTTAAACTAATCTGAACTTAGAACTTCTGAACGTAGACTTTGATGAAACGTTGAACCCCCTAAACTTTCGAATGGACACTGAAACACATACCGGTCGAGCGGGCTTAGTTTTCTTCGATAGGAAGGCGTGAAGCGAATTGTTACGTTTAGATTCCTCCCTCCGGTAAGCATTGAAAATTCATTTAAATCTGATTTAGGACATAAGATGTCTTATTAGTGTCTTATAACTTGAATATTCTTCTCACCAACAGACGTCTTGGGAGTTATCAAGCGCATGCCTCGGAAAAAAGCGCCCGGTTTCGATGGAATCAGAAAACAGCACCTCGTTCACCTCCCGAGGATAACACTGGTCCTGCTTACCCAAATCTTCAATGCCATGCTGAGATTGACATACTTTCCCAAGCAGTGGAAAAAAGCTAAGATAATAATGCTCCATAAAAAGGGCAAGAAATTGGAGAGTGCCACTAGTTATAGGCCAATTAGCCTGTTATCCATATTCTCCAAAATGTTCGAACGCCTTATATTCCCAACGCTATTACGTCAAATCGAACACTTACTTCCTTCTACGCAGTTTGGGTTTCGAAACCCCCACTCTTGCCCCTGGCAACTACATATGGTCTTGGATCACATAATCAATGCTTACGAGACAAAAGCGATAGACCTTGGGATGTATCTTGATGCTGAAAAAGCATTTGACAAGGTTTGGCATAGTGGATTATTGGCAAACCATACCTATCAGATACCTATTACCGAATCCTGTACTCATTTTTAGAAGACCGCACATTTAAGGTGAGCGTGAATGGAGCCACGTCGAACAAAGCAACAATCCGCAAGGTAGCGTACTGGGTCCCCTCCTGTACATTTTCTATGCGCACGATCTCCCCGAACTGGACAACACCCTCACAGCTCAATTCGCCGACGACGTGGCAATCTTGGTCAAAAGTGAAACAGGAGAGGAGGCCTCGCTCAAACTCAAACAGGCGGCATCGTCGATCTCAGAGTGGGCAGACAGGTGGAGAATCAAAATCAATCCAAGCAAGTCCACCGTAGTACCTTTCACTTATAAGCAAAACTACGTCATTTCGCCAGTCACGATAAATGATTCACCTCTAAGCCAAAACTCCAAAGTGACGTACCTGGGCCTAACATTGAACAAGCGCCTAACGTGGAAAGACCACATCACTTCCTTGACCACCAAGATCAGGAATCGCGTTCGGCAGTTGTCATATGTTCTCAAATGCCAAAAACTGTCCCTGCACCTAAAAATGCTGATTTGCCGAGTATTAATCCGCCCCATATGGCTCTATGGGAGCGGCCTATGGTGCTCTGCATCCTTAATCCAAATTAAGAGAGTACAAGTATTACAAAATAGGATCCTCAGAATGATAACAAACGCCCCGTGGTATGTAAGAAATGAGGAATTGCACAAAGACTTGGAAATCCCCACAGTACATGACTCTCTAGTCGCTGCATACCATGATATGCATAAAAAAGCCCCTAATCACCCAAACCCTCTCATCAATGGAATACCTGAGCAACGACCAACACCAAGACACATGAGACGACTCAAAAGAAGACACCACGCTGATAACGCCGATGGCTTCAACTGAACTCCGACTTTATTTGTTCATCCATACAAGCAACTGTAATGACCTACATACAACCTTACATACCTTACATACTCTTAGTCTAACCTTTATATCTATTTATTATTAGCTATATTATTTAATGAACCACAATGGTTCCCTGTGTAGGCTCCTAGGCCAATCGAATGTGCTTGAGACTGGTTGTTAACACCCCATATGAATCATGCCTCAACATGCTATACGACATGTATATATATATTCATACATTATAGTGTTTTGCACAAGACTGTTACATATTTATGAAAAAAAATACCTTGAATATTATGAAGTAGACAAAACAAGAGTCAGGGGGAGTGTGACCTTAGTTGTGAACAGAATCTGTTCACAAGTAAGGTCACACTCCCCCTGACTCTTGTTTTGTCTACTTCATAATATTCAAGGTATTCTTTTTTTCATAAATAACATCGTAAATAACATCTGATGTTATTTATGACCCCTCATCAACTAGAATTCTTTGTAAATCCGTAATATTCCATTCCACTTTGTCATTTCATTAGATTTATGAATGGTTTTTACAATATTGAATACATGAGTTGGCCTATGAAATGAAGAATTGTTAGGCATGTCTGAGAACTACTAAAATAGATTGTACTGTAATCGACGTATCAAATGAATTGAAGGTGCATAAGTTGAGACCTTTTCTAGTCGTTGCCTTGGTGATGGAGGGGGGGGGGGCGTAGGTACGAGGATGAGAAATAACACTATACATATTGGAAGTTGTAACATCGATCGTGTTGCAAAAAAATTAACAAGCATTAAGAGCGTGAAAAAATACAACAATCGTGCTTGTTATCAGTTTCATCTACATAATACAATGAAGGAAACAGATTCCTATAGAAGTAATGACTGAAGATTAAGCTATAGAGGTACACATGAGCCAAATATGTAATTTTTTCTCCTATAATGTGTCAAAAATCGTTTGTTAGTTATTTATGTCAAGTTTATTCCAAAAATATGTTGTACTCACAAAAAATGTCATTAAAAAAATTATTTTTGAAATAATTTCATCATCCAAACTATGTTATGGGAAAAGACGGTTGAATAGTTCGAATGTTCATTACATAATTATGTAGGTACGTGTAATATGAGAGGAAAATGAATGTAATATTGATATAGTAATGCACTGTACATAGATAGATAGCAATGAAAAAATAAAAGTGTTGGTACTCGATGTCGTGAAGTCTTTAAAATGCATCAATAACACTCTGTTTTCCCAAATTTTCAAGAGTGAAGCGAGTTCCTCTATCTCTCTGAACTCCCTCAATATCTGCTGGGAGCTCAGAGCTTCCAATATACATGAGCCGGCTTGTTTGGCAGATAAATTGAAAAGTGGTAGAAATAGCTAAAACAGCTTGTTATTACTAGAGAATACTTGAAAATATGCCAGCGACGATATCCATATTGTAGGCGTCCTACTTGTGGCTGCAGTGTTTTGAGACCACAGAGGTAGGGTCCCGTCTACTCGTGGTGGTTGTGACGATTGTCACACCAGTCGTAAACGGGATTATGTTCAACAGGGTTGAGGTCTTAATTTGCGTCGAAATTGGTATTGGACCGAGGTTGTGACACCACGTGCCGATCCCAAGTTCTCCGATCGATGTAAGTCTCAACGTGGCGAGCTCAGGTGGGGGGGAAACAAACAATTATCGAAACAGATTGAAATTTACAATTACAAGGGTAGCGGTTGATAATTACCTGTGGCGTGGCGTGACAGTGAAGCGGCCAGCTGGAAGCTCGTAGCGAAGAAAAGCTGAAATTGTATTGCCTGATGGGCGTCCTAAAGAAGAAAAGCGGAACACCAAATGTGATTCCTGCCGTAAGGGCTTACGAGTATTCCTGAAGGGAATCTCTGGAGTTGTGGATGAGTGTGTCCATGCACCAGCTCTGTGTGACACACTGAGGAACCAGGTAGAACTCGAAAGAGCAACTGCAAGGTAACAACAAATATTGATATTTATTAGAATAAGAGATCAGTCTGACTAGGCACACCTATGGTGTTTCGAAAAGCCTAATGGGTGAAATAAACACGGTAAGTATGGCAAGGCGACAGATCCGATTTCTTGAGGTCTTACGGATGCTGTGGCGATTGTGGCGGTTTTTATGGCGAATGACCCTAACAGTTTGACTAATTCAAGGGCAAGGCTCGCAGTGACTAGCGTACTGAATATCTGAGGGGGGACTGCCGGTGGAGGGGGCTGCTCGCTGGTTTTGTTCAGTTGGTTCCCCCTCTGCTCCCTCAACGGATGGGTGGCCTGCAGGTGGAGACGCCTGATTGGCTCCCCCCGCCGAGGGAGGGACGCTCTGGTTGGAGACGGCGTCATCGGTTGAGGGGGGGGTGACGTCACCTTGGAGCTGACCACAGACCCGAAACCGAGCAATGATGATCGCGGGTGACTATGCCCGCTTCGGGTCGGAAGGAAATTAATCAAATTAATTAAGCCTCGTCACTGGGAAGAGGTCCACAGTGAGCGGAGGCTCACTATATCAAAAACTGAACACGAAGATAAAAAATTTCTATCTTACCGAGTGATAACTCCACCATTAATCTCCTTGAAACTTAAGCGTTGACAAGTCTCAAGAACTAAAAATGCTGTACCACAACCACTCGTAGAAATCCCATATACATACAAAACTAAATTGTTATTCAATATCTTTCTATTGAAAATGTTTACTCACCATACTCAATATTCAAAAATTTTAATGTCTTGTGGATTTGGAGTGAGCCTTTCATGCGGTTTTCCTGAAGGTCTTCCTGTTCGTCACATTCAATTTAAATTCGTTATTCTTGGACAGATTATGCCTGACTCGTATTTGAACATTCATCGAAAAGTAACCCTTGTTTGTAGATTTATTTCCTGTTCTTGAAATGGGGATCCGCGTTCCATCAAAGCTATTGGTCCCCATAATGAAAAGATCCTAATGAACCCATCTTCAGTTACGAATACCGAAAAAATTCCCTTTAAATTAATGATTGTCACTATGTTTTGGGTTAAATTTGTCCGATGTGACCAGCATTTCTTCCAATGGCGACACCAGGGCAAGGTACTTACCTATTCCCAATCCCGCTACACGACTCGAAAGAGAGAGCTTCCTAGGGATGAACGTCGAATGGAAGAAACGAAGATTGAACGAAATATTATGTTAATATTCAGGTCGTCCTTGCGGGGGAGTTTACGTAATTTGTTCTCTTCAAGCAAAAAAAACTTTCTTTCTATTCGGAAGAGCGAGATGAAACCCGCTCGTGCGTGTGACCGATTAGCTGATCACTCAGAAGGTATGGTGCGACCACAAACTTCCCTCCGATTACACAAAGAAGGAATCATCTTTATAATCGGGTCGACCCCGAATCTGGAAAGATCTTGAGATCCAAATTTTCATGAGCATCCTATTTTGGTTTTTTAAATTTTATATTTTACACCGAAATGGGCAATTCAACATTTTCTCCGTTTCGAAAATTTGTTATTATTTGCGAAATAAAAACACGATATTCTTCATGCTTATATAATTAACTGAGAGTAGGTAAGTAGTGTAGATATACCTACTTCATGTGTGTTGTTTTCTTTATTTTGAACTTTTTTTCCCCCTCAAGATGTTGTGAGCTCGAGTAGCATAAATTTCCTGCTTGTTCTGATCTTGATTTTGTGTGCCTGGTTGACAAACCGCATCCCATTGTGGAACTTCAAGTATTTCTTTTAGTTCCACGTTCAGTGCCTATACATTTCAGCATCCATGAATCCATGTACTTCAAGAAGAGTTATCAATAACCAGGTTTTGTTAAAAACTTATGGATATTTTTCAGTTCCGCTACTCGAAATTTTCAAAAAATTGTAACTCATCTACCAGTCATCCGATTTTAATTTTATTTTTAACAAACTGTTCAGAATTTTATGTAGTTTTATTAACAAATAAGAATGGAAAATCGATTAAAAAAAACTTTTTGGAATACTTCCCTTAATGATAATGAGAAATGGGTGATGAACGTATTGCCACCAAACTCATCACAGAACAGAGCCGGTGTGTTCCCTTTTGGTTTATTATTTTCAATAATGAACCTTTGGAATCGACCAAGAAAACAAAAAAATTTAACACCCCCTCAAAATTTGATGGTTTACGTTTCAAGGTTCGTAGAATCCAAAAATCGAAAGAAAAAAATTTGGCCGTCCGTCCGCCGTACGCGGCACTTTTGCCACTTGGCATTGACCGATTTTGATGAAATTTGGTATGTAGGCTCCATTTGGGGTCTAGTTGTGCCCCGAAGCTTTTGGTTGATGTAGGTCAGTTCTAAGGGTTCAAAAATCAATTTTGAAATTTTAAAAACGCCCTAACTCAAAAAATTTTGATATAAAGGTATTGTTATTCCTTCAATTTAAGATTCTATAGAATTTTTAGAATTTTTTGAGACCACGCGGAGCTCTGTAGGACAAACCGTTCGCTCCCTACGAAAATGTAAGGGTTTATATTGAAATATATATATATAAATCAAAACACGAGTGTGAATCGCAAAAGGCCTAATCTCCGTTCAAATTAGAGCTGACCAAAATGCGATCGATGGTTGGTAATTTTGATATATATATATATTTTTGATATATATATATTTTTTTAAATCTCTTCATATTGGATTGTTGGTGATTTTGTAGATGAGTGATGTATATAGAAAAATAATAAACCGTTGTGTAATAATTTGCAGCGTTTTGCTGAAATCGGTTGGGCCACATTTCACTCGTATTCTGACGAAGAACCTAATGTCTTGGCTCCCACGCTGAATCACGACACTCCATCTTTGCAGTCAAAACTGGTGACTCGTTTTTCTTTTCTTGAAACAGATAAGGTCATTCCGGATTCAATCGATAACTTTTTGTAGTTTTTTAGTCGAATTTCGGTGGGAAAGCCTTATCAAAACAATTACTTCTTTTTCGGAAAGCTCAGACCAACCTAGCTCTTCTCATAGTGTTCCTAACTCATTTTGACATTTATTTTTCGGTTGGTTCCCTTCTGGTTGATGCCAATCCTCGAAATTTCATCATTACTCTTAGCACGTAGAAATTTTTTCTGAATTTATCCAGAGAATGTAGGGAATTGGGAATTTTGGCTCCACATTCGATCATCTAGAATGTATCTGAGGTCATAATCAGCTGAACTAATGATTGATTGTATAGAAAAAAAGCCTTCTGAATTTCAAAATCGCTATTGAACGCAAAATTCGTCAGATACAAACCTCCAATACTCCCAGAAATCGCTAAGGAAATGCAGCAAGATAACGAGAGCGGGAAGAGGTGAAAAGGCCAGTAAGTCGAGCTCCTTCCGAATTCTGTCGTCCTGATCCGAACAACGGTCGCCCCTCCGTGGAACGGTAACTTCGAAAGTGAGCGTTTTCGTCTTTTATAACAGCTGGCTCTCATCACAGTTCCGCCAGCGCCTTGCCTAGAAGCCGCGTTATTTGATATTCACGACTGTGTCTCGTGAACTTCTCAAGTCCGGATGTTAGTCACACGTTTGGATAAAGGATTAAGTGATCGTAAGAAAGTACATATCGATACCCTCATTCTAAAACCACGTATCAAAAAATTTCCAAATTTTCAGGAAAGCAAAAAACCGTTTAGTTCCTAGTTGAAGTTGCCTTTATGATTAAAAAAAAATCATGTAGTGCCTTGACAACCTTCTCCAATAAGGGTAGTAGAGAAAACATTTTAAATGGATTATGGTCACGTAAACTCATACGTGACCATAACTGATATATTTCATAGTGGTATTCGAAAACCAAAAATGATTCTGATACGTGGTATTGTAAGCACGACAATTTGAGACTATTGCAACAAAATTCAAAGGAAAAAACGTCTGCCAAGTGGGTGTGGCACATAGCTTCCTCGTATCCATAACCCGATTATATAGATGATCAGATGCATAGTAGTTAATCTCAAAACACCAATCTCTAAGTGCCTTCCACTACTCTCTTAGGGGACCATCTACACGCTAATCTGGACAATCCTAGAAAATTTCATCAAATTCGGATGAAAAATGTGAGTGTTATGGCTGTTACAAGGATTTTACGTTTGCGCATACGCAGAGGCTACTGTAAATTTTAAGCCCTTGATTTTCATTGGGGACCATCTACAACCTAATCCGCGTAATCCCTGAAAATTTCATCGATATCGGGTAGAAAATGTGGAAGTTATGGCCGTTACAGGGGAATTCATGTTTGCGCATGCGCAGTGGCTACTATCAGTCCGAAGGTGGTGATTTTCATAGGGGACCATTTAAATACTAATTTGTAATGTCCCTGAAAATTTCATTTAAATCGGATGGAAAATGTAGAAGTTATGGCCATTACAAGGAATTCACGTTTGCGCATGCGCAGTCGCTTCTATCAGTCCGGGGATGATGATTTTCATAGGGGACCGTCTACACACCAACCCGCACAATCCCTGAAAATTTCATAGAAATCGGACAATAACTTCGTATAGTTATGCGCGTTACAAGGAATTCATGACAGACAGACAGACACGGAACCAAAATTGTTCAGAAAGGTCTGAAACTCAAAACGCGAGTGAAAATTTTGATTTTGGAGAACTTATTTTTTTCATCCTTGAAAAGTGAAAACAAAGCTTCCGCTACCTTGGTAGACTCGGAAGCAAATATTTTCATTTTCAAAATCTTGTATTATTGCAGTATTATTTTTATCTTCACAAAGATAAATAGATTTCCCGTTCCTGATGAAATAAAAGCTGAAAAATTAACATCAAACTTACAGGTTCTTTCTTGTCCTACACTTTTTCACTGTTTTTCATTCGTAATTATTTTCCCTCTCTCTTGTTCTTCTTCTTTCCTTTCGTTCCCTCTGGAGGCAGGTGCGACAAGTTGTCGTAGAAGTTATGGTAATCTTGAGGATAATACTCATCATCTCTTGTAGGTGTTTCCATTTTGAAAATGGCAAGGGAAGGCAGTTGTCGTACATTCTCGGAGGTTCGCAGTAGATTTTCAGATTGGAAGGTCTTCTCGGTAAACATTGGTAATCGTCGTCGAAATCGGGGTTTGGAGGAGATTTGAGCATCACTGTAGCGAAGCGCAACGATATCTGGGGCGAAAAGATCGCCAGATTTTTTGCCGGGGCGGATTGAATCATAAAATTGTAATTGTTTTGCAGTATAATTTTAGAAGGAGTCGTACGTTAGTGTAAGCTTTGGCCCCACGCTTTGGTGGCAGCTTTGATTTGACGATGGCCACCGAAGTTAAATGGGGCATTTGGATGATCGAGCTCGTCAACGAGGTCAACGAACTCGATAATGCCAAACTATTGCACGAGTTTAAATTGAATGGGGGAGGTTGAGCTGAAAAGGGAAACAAACTAATATCGAAAACACAGAATGAATATATGGGTAGCAAAAGGTAATTAGTGATGAAAATGCGAAACCTTGTGATGAAAATGCGTGGCGACCTTGAGCGTCTCGTGGCGATCAAGTCCTGAAAGTTAAATCCTTAACACGTTCAGTGCGTATGAACAAAACCAACCCACCCCACCAGGCGGATTGGTTTTTTTTCATAAATCTGACCGAATTGGTTCCAATATTAGTATTTTATAGGTAATTAATATTAATAGTCGAATTTGATTAAATTTTGCTCATCACGCACCATGTGCGTGATACGCCTGGTGAGAGTGATCACAGATTTTCTGAGGAACGGCGCTGGCTTGGGTCTAATAGGTAAATCGTGTATTATAAGGTTAGTTTGGAAAATACCCATAGAAATAGAAACAAGAAATGTTGGTATCAGCATTTTTATTGGGTTGGTTCCATAAATATCTACTCCATCAGCAAAAATTCACGTCATGGCTCATACCATAGGTATCTCTTACCTACCTTGTCGGAAGAAAATATGTATCAATGACTATATTTATGGTAAGTATCAGTCCAAAAATATATGTCAATCACATACAAGAAAATGTCAATCACAATCAAATGTCAATAAAGGAATAATCAATAATCATCAATAGTCAATAATCGGATTCATCTCCGAGATCACAGAGCAGTTTTTCTATATTCTTGTCTGAATATTTCTTTTTCTCCTTAGCCAAGCGAGGGATTTTTCGTTCTGATTGTGCGTCATCCGACATCTGAAATACCAATACAATAATACCGTGGGTAAAAAAATACTTGATAAAGAGAACTAATCATAAGCATCATACTGTACCAAAATGCGGGCAAAATGGTAGGAAGAGAATAGAAATCAGGGATGGTGCTCTACACATTGGTGCCAAAAACAACGTTTATTTAGTCACTGCCCGTTTGTAATCATGCATTATGAAGTAATTATTAATGTATTATTGATCTTACCTTGAATGAGAGAAGAAATAGCCACATGAGAACTCCAGAACGCACAACAATCGAAAGCAAAACTCTGATTTGGAACGTCTGTGAAACACAGTATTTTCCGAGTGAAATACAGCCCCAAACTGCAGACGGCGCATTCTATTGGTTGTTCATAGTACCTGCTCAGGGCGGATAAAAAAACAAAGACTTGCACGGGTCGTCGATTTCCAAGAAAAGTTTGAAATAGCAGCAAGTCATCATGCACCATGTGTGTGATACGCCTAGCTGACCCGACCGGATTCATGCACCATATGCGTGATACGCACGGAACGTGTTAAGGGCAAAGTAGCAATGGATACACTAATGTGTTCCAGCCTTATAGGCTGACGTTGGTGTCCTGAAGGGACGTATCGAAATACCTTGAGGTGTGGCAATGCACGTTCCTCTTTCTAATAGTCTGGAAACCAGGTATACTCAAATGAAATGAAATCAATTAACAATAAAATGGCACTTTTAATAAAGAAATAGGAACGACAAGAATTCCACTCAAAATGTGGTGAATTTGACGAGGTAAGTATGATGTCAAAACAGGTACGTATTTCCTAAATCGACTATACATTCAATAATCCTTTTGTGTTTTTCAGGTAACAAAGCGAGGTCAGAATATCCAGAATATCAATCAGTGAATTTAAAGAGTTTACTAGATGCTCAATGTTCAAAGTTATGTTTCCTGGCGAAATGCATCTTAAGTCTTTTAACGTGATTGCTCTTATGACTACACGGTCACTTCCTAGAATTGGCCAATGTAATATAGTATGTATGTTTGTGCACTCACTGTTGTGGCCCGTAGGTATCCTTAGGTGAAGCAGCGGAGAAAATAGTTCGTGGCGACGCTGATGTCCGGAGTCTTACAGCGTGGCGGCATGGGGGGGAAGATGGGGGCAGTTTAGATTCACAAGCTCTGGGCTCTCAATGATGCTAACTGTACAAAGATTGGGAGGGGAGTAGCGTCTTCCAGGCCTGACCCGAGGTTCCGTCTTCTCCCCCCTCCGCCCCGCTGGATGGCATTGGCGGGGACGGCAGTGAGAGTGGGGGAGAAGCCGTTGATGCTTCTCCGGCCGGAGGGGGGAGGGACGCGCGAGGTGTTATGTGGCGTCTGCTGGTTGGTGGATGGTGACGTCACCCACGAGTCGGGCCGAAGGGGGTCATTGGGTGGACCCAGCCCCCCTCACTGGGAAAGCAATTCAGTGAGCAGGGGCTCACATTAGGTACTTGACGTCGTAAGGGAAGGGCTGCTTTCTAGCACAGTGAGTGGGAACTCCCTTCTGTCGAAGCACAACTATGGAAATTGATGACACGAGTCATTCGAACGCCAATTGATCTTAATTCTGATACGTGGTATTTGATTTCTTGACACTGAGGTTTGATACGAGGTATTAGACGAAGTAAACAAACAAAACTGATACAGGTTATTGGAAAATTGGCTATTTCTCCCATATGCCATTCACCTATCAAGTTCGCGATAGCGCCATTCGATCCGGCGTTGAAAAATACTGTAGGATTCATCAAAAACTCAATTTGGTCAGAATTGATGATAAGTTAAAAGCACCAATAGTGGACACTTTGAGGAAATTTTTGCATCGAATTCTCGATAGATATGGTGGATTTTGTTGGAGAACGATAAACCTTCATTTTTACATTCTCCGACTCTTCTTCTTTTGATTCCACACCCAAAATCTCTAAATACTTCACTTTAAATATTTATAAAATAATAATTACAAAAAGTCAACTATGTGGGCAAAGTGGACACCAAAATTTCCTTTCGTTTCTATAGTGGTCATCACTAGTGTACTGCCTTTGCGATTTATGCTTTAAATGAGGTCTGCACGCTAGGATATCGGAAAAAATTGTTCAATTATAAAAGTAATAGATTATTATCACATTTAGAGTAGGTAGATAGGAAAAAGTACAGATTTAACATGACTGTTTTCATCAAATTGATGAGGAAACCATTTTTCGTTCATAAAACCCACGAAATACTTTACTTTAGTCATAAATTTGTTGTTCACAACTGAAACAGGCGGTTGGTTTACATTTCAAGAAACACGAGTGTGAATCGCCAAAGAGGCCTAATCCCCATTCTAATGTTAGCTGACCGAAATACGATCGATTTTTTTCTCCAAGTTGGTTGGTGGTAACAATGGCAAACCGTGATCAGACGAGTGATCTATATAGAAAAAAATACACCTTTGTGTAATAATTTGCAGCTGTAGCCTATGGGGTGCCATTTTTGACCTCCTGAGCAGCACTATACATCTCCTCCTCATCATACTGCCAGAAAATACTAGCTGGAGCCATTTTCCTGAAAGAAACATACAAAAAAGATAGTAATGTGTCGGTTTATTGGTTCAAAAGGCGCCAGGTGATTTAAGTCAAAGTTACCAATCAATAATAGTAGGTAATAAACCAAATTAACTCACCCAAATAGCTTAGCTGTCCAGGTACTGAAGTTGGAAGAATCTACACTTTGTATCAAAAGGAAAAAAGGTGTATTTGACACAGAATACGTAAAGTACAAAATGTGGAATTTTCCTATTAGGAAGCGGAGAACGGAATGGCAGAATTTGTCGGTACAGCATATGACACGGAAGTATTTCAGCTGATATCACTGACACGGTACAGATGCTTATGTATGTGAAGTGTAGTGGAATTTTGTTGTATTTACAAGGCGAGTGAAGCACACAGAAAATGTCTCTAATTTAGCATAATGCGAACTAGAAAATGCACGACCCACCTGTATGATCACAATTAGACTTGTTGTTGCAATAGTGAACATTAGTGACACCCCCTGTCCACTATTGGTCCCCATGAACAGAATGATCCCAAATTAACGTAGCATATACAGCTCTATATTGAGAACAGTCTGAACAAAAAAATAACTCGGAATAAAAAATCTTTCATGTTTCAAAAGTGGACACCCAGTGTCCACTTAATGAACTGAATGTTGTTTAGTGTTTGTTAAGTGGAAACAGGGCCTAAATGCTCACTCAGGATAATTTGCAAGAAATCCTTCATGGAAACTAATCTATACCTGAACGTCACAAAAAACCAGAAGTCGCTCGAGCAATTATAAATTCCAAAAATACTGTTGCAACATACCTATCTCCTTACGAGGTTCAGCAGCAAACACCACTTGCGAGCGAGAGTCCTCAACTACGCCATTTGAAAATGGTTATCATTCTTTCCCATGAAGCTCTGGAATATCGGTAGTTCTATAGTAGCTTCATAGATGGCACAACCTGCAAATTCTATGCATTTCAAAGTAGTTTGGCGACTATTAACTTATTTTAACATTAATGCAAGCAAGTGTCCACTATTGGGACAGTGTCCACTAAACCACTATTCCCCCATTTACCTTAAGTGGTATCAGAATGAGGGTATCGATATGTATAATTATAGATAGAATTCATCTATTCAATCGCCTACCAACCAACCAATTCATTGATGTAAGACTGAAAATAAATTATGTACCTACTTAGATAACAAAGAAGTATGTTTAATAATTTTCATCCATCTTTACTTCAATAATTTCTTCACTTTATTTTGGCAAATTGTTATGGAAATACCAAATTTACAGAGTGTTTGACACGACGAAACTTGAGGATCGATTGTGCAACTTTTCATCCTTTTCTTTTGAACTTCACTTCAAATCAAATTTGTTCACCCTTGAAGTTCACTTTTCGTGTTTTAGCGAATTTTTATGAAAAAGACTTTTTTTTTCACTAACATTTATTTCGGAGCATGGATTGATTCTTGAATTTTTTTTTCAAAAATTATATATGTTATTATGTTGAAGAAATTTCAATCCTTCATTTCCATTTGGTTGGAGGTTGGGGTTTAAATGTTCAAAAATGCCCTAGTAGGTAGTAGGTACCTATAGTTGGTAGGGAGGGATCTATACAGAAAATAATAAACCTTTGGGCTATGATTTGCTGCGTTTTATAACGATATAATACTTTCACTCTGTACTATAACTTGATTAATAAGTCTCTTAAATATCTTTTGAGTCGATATACTTACGTACGTTTTAAAATAATTCGGTTTCTTGAAACTTCCCGAAATCGCTTCAACTACTATTTTACCAATTGTTTGTTTGACCAATCAATTTGTCAATTGATTCATTCAAGAGTCGGCGTCAACTCATGCAAGATCGCCCCTGACCTCTTCAATCTACTTCGACACGACTTTCGTTCGCCTTGCGATCGGGATTCTCGGATCAGGTTATGAGTAACCGCGGGAAACCTCCCACGGCCGGGCGAAATTTTGCAAGGCTCAGGTTGACGCATCTCGTGAGAAATCCGCTTGATGGGCGGGTTCGAAGGAACTCGATCACATCCGAATTCCGATGATTTTGAATTGTAATAAGAGCTTGAACATCATAGTGGGAAGTGTATCTTCCGATGCGAGGCTTCACACTACACTCCTCGCCTCTGTAATCACGAAAGACACTCCTAAACGGGTTATCTAGTTAGTTGAGCTCAAAATATATAAATGAGCACCGGCAAGAGACGGTGCTTGCACCTATATATTTTAGGGATATTCATGGTCTGGGGGATTTGACATCGAAATTTGTTTTTCACTTAGTCGCATGATAATCATTCAGACTGTCCGGTGTTAAGGACTCAGTGCAGGCTTCCGATTCACTGAAATCTTAACAATTCTCTGGTGAGGAGTCATCAGGCTGATAGTTTTCAAGAGGAATTTTTTTTTTTTTTCGAAATTTCGAGAAATGTCGTACCCTTCGCTTCTCGGGCACAGTGCTCAACAGATACAAGGCCATCACAAATGGCCTGGAAAGAAGAATAAAGTAGATCATTCGGCGTTGTTTCGATCAAATTTACCCAAATTTCAAACTCAAACTATTAAAAAACAGCATGACCTATCTCAAAATTCTCTGCAAAATAGTATCTTGAAAACGTGCTCACAACATGACCTATGGCAAATCCAACTTTTTGTACCTATTAAAAGGTATTAATAACACTTGGCTTGCAAAATTGTTATCATAATCGTGTTGAGTGAGCTCCTACACTTCATTATTCATATAATAAATTGTAAAACGCATAGAAATAATTGAGAATACTCACGTTTCTTCAGAGCCTGTCAGCGGAGGTTGGAAATAGACTCAAAACAACTGAGTTAGGTCATGTTGCCACTTCGCCCTCGATATAACAATTATCCCTATGTATTTCTCTAAAATGTAACTCGTGAGTTTGGTTGCAAACTAAAGAAAGAATAGATTTCAGAAACATTGATCGAACCAGAATTATCCACATAACTGAAATAAGATGGTTCCTGCTAAACCATAGTGGATTCCAGCAACTGTTCCCTGTTGATGTGACTAACAGATTCTACGACCTCCATCTGATGCGAAGTGGTTGAATTCAAAATTGCATTCTTTGCAACAACTTCTTCCCTTCCCAAATCAGAAACAAAAGTCACATAATCTCTCAAACTCTGCTGATACTGGCAAAAATGCGCATAATCTCTATATCTATGGCACAAAACATTGGAAAGGATTTTTATGTTAGGAACTACCTATACCACCTTCAACAACAGCAAGGCCACAAAAATCGGCTTCATTTCCCGTAAATATTTTCAAATCCAAATTGCAATAAATCGAAAGCCTTCCTTGAAATTCCCTGTCAACTCTAGGATTCTTTGCTAAAAATAGCAAAATCGTCACCCTTGCATGCCATTGTGTGAGGGCCTTCAAATTCAAACAGCATTCATGAAATTTATTATATAAAAATTAACTCTCCTATTGGTTATTGTCAGTTTCAAAATAGATGCTGCTTCTAAAGAAAAAAACTTGTTAGAATGAGGACCCATAAATATCATAGTATGTCGCCTGGGGGGGGGGGGGGGGTTACCTGAGGGTTTACTTAAACTATATCGGAGACTATTAACCCACTGAAACAATACTTATGAGGGTCTCGGTCGGTCGCCGATTCTTCCTCGTTCCGGGTTAGTGTTTCACGAAATCGAAGGCGCAAAAACTTGAAAAGTTGTACCTAAATTAGAAATTTTAAAGGATTTTAGAAATTCATTAGTGCACGGCCCTAGGGAATTGAAAAACGCTGCAAATTATTACACAATGGTTTATTATTTTTCTATATAGATCACTAGTCTACAAAATCACCAACCATCCAATATGAAGAAAAAAGAAAAAAAATCAAAATCACCAACCATTGATCGCAATTTTGGTCAGCTCTAATTTGAACGGAGATTAGGCCTCTTTTGCGATTCACACTCCTGTTTTGATTAATATATACATATATATTTCAATATAAACCCTTACATTTTCGTAGGGAGCGAACGGTTTGTCCTACAGAGCTCCGCGTGGTCTCAAAAAATTCTAAAAATTCTATAGAATCTTAAATTGAAGGAATAACAATACCTTTATATCAAAATTTTTTGAGTTAGGGCGTTTTTAAAATTTCAAAATTGATTTTGGAACCCTTAGAAGTGACCTACATCAACCAAAAGCTTCGGGGCACAACTAGACCCTAAATGGAGCCTACATACCAAATTTCATCAAAATCGGTCAATGCTAAGTGGCAAAAGTGCCGCGGACGGCGGACGGACGGCCAAATTTTTATTCGATTTTTGGATTCTACGTACCTTGAAACGTAAACCATCAAATTTTGAGGGGGTGTTGAAATTTTTTTTTTCTTGGTCGATTCCAAAGGTTCATTATTGAAAATACTAAACCAAAAGTGAATGATTGCCGCTGGAATCATCAAAATCGAACAATAATTGCCAGAGAAAAATGGAAAAAACCGTTAATTCAGTCGAGTTTTTCCCATAAAATGTAGCTAAACTTGAAATTTTCAAGGATTTTAGAAATTTATTAGTGCATGGGTCTTGGGAATTGAAAAACTGAAATATTGCCGCTGGAATCATCAAAATCGAACAATAATTGCCAGAGAAATAAGGGGAAACCGTTTATTCGGTAGATTTTTCCATTTCTTATAGGCAATTGTTCGATTTTGATGATTTCGGCGGCAATATTTCAGATTTTCAATTCCCAAGGCCCATGCACTAATAAATTTCTAAAATCCTTGAAAATTTAAAATCTAGGTGCAACTTGTTTTTTGCAAGTTTTTGCGCCTTCATTTTGGCGAAATATTAAGAACGAACGGCGACCGACTGAGACCCCTATCTTGAAATGCCTCGCTGATAAGAATACTCCGATTGTTACACCAGAAGGGTATTTGTGTATCGATATACTTGAAAATAAACGGCTTTTACTGTTTCTTACTGTTGCCGTTTTACTGGATGCTTAGGGATTAAATTATGAAACATGTGGGTCACCGATCTTCGGATTCATAAGGTTTTTTTTTTTTTTTTTTTTTTTTTCAGAGAAATTAGTCTAGTCAATTATGACTCCGTTGTTGTAGTCGATGAAATGACATTCGAAGAAGTGACACATTATTATCTAAAATATCAAGTTAGCAACATATTCAGTAATAAAGTGTCTTCAAGCCCACAGTTGAAATTGATATTTGCTACCCAATTTCTACTTGAATAATAAGGTTTCTAATTGATAATAAGTAATGAAACACCCATAGTGACTCTTAAATGAAAATTGTACAAATATTTCCAATAATCCTTGGGAAAAGACGTGAGTTTGGTGGTCTGGATTTTTAACGAGCTTTAAGATCGAATATTTAAGCGGAAGAAAGTCCTAGATTTCATATGGAAGTTGGTGACGATTGTTTCATTATTACACTTTTTGGGAATAACTAATTTTCCTCCCACACAGGAGATAGTAATGAACTCAATTCTCCATTTAGTGCATAGGGAACCTCAGTATTAATTGAGCTTATTATTATCGACTTCTTAACTCGTGGAGTTGTGTGATTAGCATCGTTATTCACAATGATGCCAATTTCGAGTGTTTACAACGCCTCTATTCTCTTTTTGAAATGTCAACATTTGGATCAGTGCCGACAATTGGTGTTACCGTATGGGAATGTCAGTATAATCACAGGAGAGAAATGTTGACATTCCGAGGCGAAGCTAACCGTAGGATATTCGACGAACCAAAGAGAACGGGAGTTGTCGGCGCCTGAACGGAGTGTGACGAAAAAAACGGTTCACCGACCATTGAGCAACGTAGCTGGCTGATAAAAAGGCCTTCCTACACAACGAGTGTCTTGGAGACGTCTCAAACTGCGTTTGAACTGATCGAATTCTCTGTTAAACCCTAATTGGACCATGGTGTCGTTGAATGGGGTGTGCGCTTGGGTCGGAAAAACTGTTTATTGTTATTTTTAATCTAAACTAGACCTCATTCTGAGAATTTTGACACCAACCGCGACCTTCTAGCGTGGAAAGACCTTTTTCTACGATTTTTCGAAGTTTCGAATGTTTATGAGGTCACAGTTGGGGTGGGGGGGGGGGGGGTTGTCACATCCTGGCGCACTCGTGACGTCATAATCCTACGAAACTTTAAAGAATTATAGACAAAGATCTACTAATCCAAATAGAGAACGGTCTCTGCAACCAACGTTTCTAGACTTGAAATCTGATCTCTAATAATAGTTTTTATCGGCTGTAAGCTTCAACGAGCGATACTGAATATTAAGATCACCAAATCGAACCGAATAACTTGAGTTTAAACAAGGTGTAAAACGCAAAGAACACAAAGAACCATATTTATCATGCTCAGTATATTATGAAACGAACTCACCGTTGAAACGAAGGTCTGGAGATGTGGGGATCGAAAATATGAAGACAAAACGAGTGACTTGAATTTTGATATTAGTTTATTCAATGAATATTGAATGACTCGAATATGATTCTAATACTGATAATAGTTATAATTCAATAAGATATTGAATGACTCGAAGTTAGATTGAAAATGCAAATCAAAGAGAGCAGTTTGAGAATGTACGAAACAAGCAAGTCGTGAGAGAGCTGAATTCGAAGTGGGACGAGGCAAAGCCACGCCAAACGGGAATCGGCTAAAAAGCAGATGACCGTGTACAATGTTACCAACTACATGATTCGGCTTAAGCTAATCTGCATTGAAGTTACACAATTTCAAAGCTTATAAGCAAGGACATGTTATATGAATGGGAACATTGAAATGTAGGAATATTTTCCTAATAGAAAATATTCAGAAACGAAATACATTATACTTGTTAGATAAATGCAAAAATACATCATGTGTCATGGATAGTCGGTGCATGGTTACATGGACCAAATGACGACACAGGGAAAGATTTCCTCATTGAAGAAATCTAATTTCCAGCAGTTTTCAACAATATAACATGTAAATATTTCTTCCTTTCCTGATGGTGGTATCGTATCGAAAGTATTCATCAATCATCCCTATGTGACACTGAAACCACGGAATAATGGCCAACACTCGAACTGAACGACTGTTGCGAGGCGAAGGAATTTGACCCAGAGTTAAGTCGCCTTCGACCATCCTGAGTCATCTTGTTTCATAAGACTGACGTCAAACTCTTTGTTCCTTCCTGAAGACAAGTATCATCCCACAACAAAGTGATGGACGGAGACAATATGACATGTGCTTCGGTAACGGAATACATTATGTCGACATCCGAACGCAAGTAGGTAGGAATTCTTGAAATCGTGATGCATAGCGTAGGTAGCGAAATCTAGGCCTCTCTGAACTTGTAATTGTAATTTTGGATTCCACTGCGTCATGAGAAAGAACTCAGTGTCTCAAGTTCAAATAGCATAGGGTAAGTGTAACTTAATGGTAATGGTAATGGGTAACTTTTCTAATGGGCCAACATCTCAGGAATCGGAAACTAATTCAGTTTTCATCAATAAACAAGAATTTAAGCTTTAACCTTCAAAACTGAATGTGATTTTTTGAACCAGTTGTCGACCTGCGATGCCCAGTTTCCGACAGAGGTTAGATCCTGTATTCGACACCCACCATTTTTCCATGGTTTATGAGGTAGTACCTATCAGGTACATGCAAATAGGTAGTACCTATCAGGTACATACAAAAATAGTCCAAGACAACAACTTTTAAAACATTTTTAATCATCTAAGAAACTCAACAGTTATAAAAATTGAAATTACACTGTTAGAGATCATTTTTCAGAATGGAAATATTGAACTTAAAACTACTCACATAAAAAGACAGCCTCATTTTCATACATTTTTTTAAAACCCATACATAATATATCAGCTAACAGTCTTTCAAGTATTACGCATTAGTCTTAGAATCAGACTAGAAATTTGTGTGAATAAAATCACTCGCGATGAGATTGATTGAGTGACTATACAGTCACAAGTGAAAGGGAGCTTGAATCCCATTGGTCGAGAAAGTGAAAGTCATACCCAATCAGATAAGTGAAAGGAGAATCCTATTGGCTCAGAGAAGTGAAGGGACCTGGGAGGATCATCAAATGCCAATCAAGGCAGACAAAGTGAAAGGGAGCTCAAACATTGGTGAGGGTAACATTGTGAAGGGGATACCAAGAGGAGACCTATTGTAGGAAGGAACCCATCAACGGTGAAACATATTGAGGGACCACCTCATTCAGACATTTACCAGACCTATCACTCTTAAGAACCTCGAACTTTTCAAGCACATCCAACATACCTCCCTTCGGGCAAAATGAGGAAATTCTATGTACTCTCCGTTTGTTAGATCAAAACTAAAGTTATGATTGGATTCTCTTAGGTGATTCGCAAAAGCAGAATCACCTTTGTTATCCCTGAAATCCTTTTCATGCTCTTTTATTCTTTCCTTAAATTTCCTACCAGTTTGACCACAATACTCAAGCCCACAAGAACATTTCAGCTTATAAACCCCACTTTTATCTTGAACGCTAATTTTATCTTTAACAGAACCCAACGAAGCTTTAAGATTATTTTTATTTTTAAACCCTACTTTGAAATCTCTAGATGATAACATTTTGCCAATTTTGTCAGAAATCTTAAGATTTCCATAACATGGAAATTTCCAAGGGTTTCTTCTTTTTCGCCTTGCAGTTTCCTAAAGCCTCGCTCCTTCGCTTGACTGTCATTCTTAATAAGATCACTGGAACAAACAAAACTGTCATTCTAAAGTAAATTCATGAAGCCTGTCGGTCACTGGATCATCAAGGTGTCGATTACTGGATAATTCATTTCTTAGTTTTCGAAATCAGTTAAACCAGTTTCCGACACCCCCTGTCGAACACTGGATCCAGTTATTATAAAGTACAACCTCTAACACCATTGGAATCACCGTTCATCAACGGTTCACGCTGCAATCAGAACTAAAAATTACTCTGAACCCCAGTATTCGACACTTGCGTCGATAACTGGTAAACAACGATTTTCGAGTACCCAGTTTCCGTCACCCCATATTTCGCTCTATAAAACCCATTTGAAAGCATGCAAAGAAAGGAACACATTCCTTCAAGTATAACTAACTAGAATAACATTAGAAAACAATGATATTTGCAAGAATACAGGAGAGAGACAGCAAACTGTTCACTTACCTCCTTACGAGAAACAATAGCACAGGTGGAAGTCTGGAACACACTAACTTTAACACGTTTTCGCACAGTGAACCTCCCAAGTAACTCCTTCGAATTGGTGGGATTCGGCTTAGAAATGTTCAAAGCTGTTGAAGACGCCAAGTTTAAATGGGTAAATAGCACCAAACGCTTATTTTTCCAATTTAAGATCGTGACTGTCGAATACTGGTTCACTTTCGGAAACAGGAGTATTTACCCTACATCCCAAAAACACTGAAATGTATCCTCTTCCCCTGCGTTGTAAGGTAGACCTTTACTCAAGAATATCTGGGATTAAAGTTGGAACATGGTATTGTTGATGATCGTTGGTTCACAGTTATCTTTTACTGATGGGTTGTTGAGGATTGGTCTGCCCGACTTTGAGTAGAAAGCCTACTAGTCATCTTGAGTTTATTAATTGTACTACTTTGATCGATTGATGAGGTTTGGTCAACCCCCAACCATCTCCAAATATTTCTGATCGTGCCCAAGCAATGGCTAACTCAGTCAGGGAACCTGATTTTGGTAGGTGGCATAGGGCGAAGCACAATTGTGTACTTCTCTCACATATTCTGAACTCCTTCAGCTCTATAGAATGCAAAAATCCTCTTTTGCTATCATTGAAAGATTATTTTATTTAGCCCCATCACTGTTCTTTGCTCTGCCAGTTCATTTTCTTTGTCAATCTTCTGTTTGATGGTGAATTACAGTTGTGGGTTGGTAGTCCATCATGTTCTTTTTTGCTGCTTAGAGCCTCCTTTGATTTTCATTCCTTACTTTCAATCTGCCGATCTTCCGTTTGATGAAAGGTGCATCGCTGATCTTGGATTTAAGCAAAATCATGTAGTAATCGCGTCACATGGTGTAGTTAACCGTGTTCCCCCATTGTGAGGCTTACTGAGTGAACTGCATGCCTACATGTAGCTACATGCTATTGTAGCCTTTTTTGTGAGGAGAAAGTTAGGACAATCTCCTATACTTCTTATCAACAGATAATTAGTATTAAAAATAAGACTTGTGGATAAGGAATGAACCACTTACCTGGTTGTTCTGAAGATGAAGTAGTTTGAGTTGAAGTACAGCTGCCACCACCTACCAAATGGTAGGATATGAGTCAAGAGACTCAAAGTAAGTAAAAGAAAGTTAAGTAATATGCTTGAGGAGCATAGAGTGAAGTTAAGTTTGCAAGGCCTTTTCCTCTCCTGTTGAACGCAGGAACCTGAAATTTGAGAGGGCGGGTTTAAATTAATGTTTACGTACATTACATCGCAACCATCAACGAGCACAATCAAATTTCCACAAACAAAAGTACAATACGGGGTTTTATATGAAGGGGAAAGGGGGCGCAAAGACATAAAATGTCTCTCGTGGTTGCGTACTTGTACGAAAGCTGTATCCACCGTTTGTGTTTTTAGCAAGTCCTCGAGATATTGTAATTTATTAATAGCAGAAGATCGGATGCAGACTGAGTATCCTGCTTCAACTTACCAGAACTAAAGTAAACAGCGAAGAAATTCATTTCCGGGTTTGGGATCGTGGGTCCATTTCCACCAAACTTGAATTATCATCGAATAAGTACCACTTAAAAGAAACAAACTGGGACAATTGAATAAATTATTTGAGTAAAAAAATAGTAACCGATTGTACGTGCTTGTTCGTTTTCAAATTCGAAGATTCGAACGACCACAGAGATTTGTTGACTCCTAATCGTTGGTTTTTCGTATAACCGAAATTGTGTTTTGTCGGAAAGAAGGGGGAAGTTGAAGTGTCATGGAGGAAAGAAAATGTATTTAAATTTATTTTTCATTCCGAGGAGACATTCTCCTTTACAAAATCAGTAAAGGTTCTCAGTACTCAGCAAAGTGAGATATCTTTATACGTGTAGACGGACAAATAAAACATCCCTGCCTGTGGCTCGGTTCTAGTCTATCGGTTAGTCTATTCTCTTACGAACCAACCATCCCCCCTCACCAGTCACAGCCTTCTCGTAGCAGGTCAATTTTCATCATCAGTTTTTCCCTTTTTTACCTCAGGAAATAATCATCCAATTACCATGTACCTTGTGTCATTCTTCTTATTTTAATAACCTCTACACCCATGCATTAAGTTTGATTCTAAAAGTAAAAAAATAAAGTAAAATGTTGTACCTACTTAAATTAGAAGTTTTCAAGGATTTTCGAAATTCGTTTAATTTCGAGTTTTTATGGACAAGGCAGAAAATACATTTGTACTCCCATGTTATATTTCTGCTCGACGGACTATCACCAGTAATACTTCTAAATCAGGCGCAGTACTTCACCACATCGCGGTTCAACGCTAAATAATAATAATTTCGTAACTAAAAATTATTCACTTGGCATTCACGATATTTCTTCCTCTCGCAATTTATACTCGGAGTGACCTTTGAACGGGGAATTCCTCTCCTAGTCCTTCCATACTTGTGGTTCCTCACTCTCTCTTCCCGATCATAGTCGCGAGAGGCCTTGATCACTTCGCTGACCGGGTCAAGCATCGAGGAAGTCCTATTAGTCGGAACCATATCAGTGACGTCGTGATATACTGCTCATATACCTGGAAAAATGATCCGAATGAGTTTGAGGAAAGCTATCGACTATCGTGACTCAGTGTTGATCAATATTGGAAACAGTGGGCGGAAAACAATCTGTTACATTTTTGAAATTTTACATGAGCGCCAAAAAAAACTATTGAGAAACCTTTAGATCCGAGAATCGGTGGCTCGATTGTAACATAGACTTCTTTTCGCCAATTAAATGCCAATCCCACCAAAACGTTAAGATATTGAGCAAATAAATATCATTATAACCGTATTATTGATTACTTCAATTTGGCTTAAGGACACGTATGCTGTAAAGTTTTACACAACAGCTTATTATAGATATTCGGGTGTGCTGTGTTAGAATAAGTTGTCATAAGTTTGCAAGTGTATTATGTTTTCCAACTACGATTTTTTAAAGAATCTTACCTTAGTCCAACCACATCATTTCCCGATAGTCACTGAAGAATCTATTTTCGTGAATCCGAGCACCGAAATTCGGAACTTTGCACATGAAAGATTGGGTTGCTATCACTGTACCCCCCGAGCATTGAGCCCCCGTCATTGTACCCCCGGAGAGGAATCGATTTGGGAAGGTTTCACTGTACCCCCGGTCATTCTACCCCTGAGCTCCTTATCAGTTGGATGCTATAACGCACTTCCATACAACCACCCGGCAAAGTATCCCACCTCATTGGTGTCGCAATCAATGTTAGTGCTTCGATTCTTGAATCTCAATAATCGATTCTCTATAAATTGATGTATGATTCACATTTACGCAAATTAATCCGTAATTACCTATAATAAATTGTATTATTCCAATTCGAAATGAAACCTTTCTTGAAATGGTGGATATTAAATATTGTAATTATTTTAATTTTAAAAAAGTAATTTTTTTTGTAGTGAATATTCTTTCAAACAAGTTAAACTTTCAAAAATTAAGTTCTATCCATATTTAAAGGTAGATTACGACGAGACTTATTTTGATAAATAAGAGATGAAAAATTATCAAACAGGAAGAATCAAAATTCAAGCACTAAACTCAAAGGAAAATTGTTTATAAGGGAAAAAGAATGTTACGCACCTGTTGCACGACTTTGGGGATCCACCTTGAAAAATAGGACACCTTTGAATAAACAGCTGATAAGACCCCCCCCCCCCCCCCCATCACCTCATGTTGTTGTAGTGCATGTTCTTCTGAGTGATTTGGTGTGTGGTTGGTTGTTCTAGTCTCACTACAACGCCCTCCAGGATTAAAAATAACGCTTTCCTGGGGTTGTCCCTATTCACATCGCCTTCCCTATTCACACTGGTTTACCAGTAACGAAAATTGTTAACTTTTTAGGTATGTACTGACTTGAAACGTTCAAACTCACAACGGATGATACGTTTTACTTTCTACTACCTCCATTTGGCATACCTGAAGATCCCCCAAATAGCTTGAAACACACCATTGCAACACAGATAATACCTTGTATCATAACTCTCCAGATATCGAAGAGATATGAATCAGGGTGTTGAAAGCAGGTAGTCGAAATACAGGGAATGACTTTGGAATACTTTTATTCAGGGAGAAGGCAAGAATGATACGTATAAGATGCAAATTGAATACAGATCTTGAATATAGTGAATTCAGACCAAACTATTACATGGGACGTATGTAGAGCGAGTAAGAGAGGGATGCAAAGCGGCCTAACGACATAACAGTGTTGGACCTAAATCACGATTATTGGAAATTATGACTGAATCTACGTTATACAGTGTAATTTATGACGCTCATCATAATGTTCCTGCCATACATAATTTCCTAATAATTGAAATAGCAAGAATATGCGATCATCAATGATTCCGTATGGAAGTATCGATTCTACATGGATGTTGAAAAACGTCATCAATAAGTGATAACGTTGAAGACAACTCCTAAATATCTTCCTAGTGAGGGCTAACAGTATGCTTCAAGTAGTCTCAGGCTACCCCAAACGCTGACACGATACAGATTGCAGGTTCCCATCTAGAGAGTTGTTCGATGAGACTTGATGCTATCAATCCAATGACAAATTATCATGAGTGGAGGGCAAAAACACAATCATGCTAAATTGTCACCAGAATGATATCATGATAAAATCCTTAGGACATAAAAATTGTCCTGAAGGTAAATGGTTGGCGACATATACCACACCAGGGATGGTTGCTGACCAGTACTTGTTCAGCACAACGTCTCCATTACCTGTGGAATGAAAGCAGGTGGTCAGTAAAATGACAAATTATCATGAGTGGAGGGGAAAAACACAGTTATGCTAAATTGTCACCAGAATGATATCATGATAAAATCCCTAGGACATAAAAATTGTCCTGAAGGTAAATGGTTGGCGACATATACCACACCAGGGATGGTTGCTGACCAGTACTTGTTCAGCACAACGTCTGCATTACCTGTGGAATGAAAGCAGGTGGTCAGTAAAATGACAAATTATCATGAGTGGAGGGGAAAAACACAGTTATGCTAAATTGTCACCAGAATGATATCATGATAAAATCCCTAGGACATAAAAATTGTCCTGAAGGTAAATGGTTGGCGACATATACCACACCTGGGATGGTTGCTGACCAGTACTTGTTCAGCACAACGTCTGCATGACCTGTGGAATGAAAGCAGGTGGTCAGTATTTGTTGAGGTCATTCGCAAAACAATCATTGAATTTTCATTATACACCCAATAATAACAGATTATCGATTTTTTCTAAAGTAGACCTCAGTTTGAAAATGTTGACACCAACCTTCTAACGTGAGAAGACCTTTTTTTTATGATATTTCAAAGTTTCGAATTGTTGTGACTTCACAATGGGCTGAGGGACCCTCCCAGGTGAGAGGGGCGCATGACGCCAGAACATTTCGAAACTTAGAAAAAGATCTACTCATCCAAAAAGGTTAGTGCCAAAATTCTCAATATGAGGTCTACTTTGGATTAAAAATCCAAAAAAAAAAAAAAGATGCGCACACCCTATTGTGAATTAAAACCTGGCCCGCAGATTTTAAAATAGATTACTAGGTAATTAATTTCTCCACCCACGTGAAATACCTTCAATACGATGTAAATTGTGGGACAGTAATTATAGACACTACATTGCAAATTTTAAAGAGAACAACATTTGAATTTACCGCCACTTAACAGGCGTTGATTCATATTTTCGATCCATGAAAAGGAATTTATTATTCTACTTCCATGTTCAATCGTTTGTAACCGGATGATCGATTGAAACAACATCGGTAAGAGAGATACTATCGATTGTCACACCAATGAGGTGGGGTACATTGCCGGGGGTTTGTATGGAGGTGCGTTATAGTATCGAACTGATAAGGAGCTCAGGGGTAGAATGACCGGGGGCTCAATGCTTGGAGGGTACAGTGAAACCTTCCCAAATCGATTCCACTCCGGGGGTACAATAACGGGGGCTCAATGCTCGGGGGGTACAGTGGAGCACACCCGGAAGATTCGCCTACACCCAGGATAATAGTACAAGTATTACTACATCTAGGGGAAGAAAGTGGTGGAACGGCATGAGCGCCTAGCGAAGATAAAATGAACCTTCCGGAGGTCATCTCTATTATCAGTTGACTTCTGTGGTGTAGGTATCGTGTACTGTGTTCCTAATTCGTTCAGAAATAAAATTGATTAATTTTGATTACCTACGAGAACATAGGTTTTCATTTCAGACTGAATGCCTTTCTTATTGATGCCTCAAACAGATTTGATTGTCTTTTTCATTGAGGGCAAATTTCTGGTTTCCTACAGATTAGGCAGGGATCTACAGACATTACCACCAGTCGATAACAGAGGTGCATCCATTTTGCCAAAAAAAAAAAGAGAAGGTCCATCTAATCGTCGCCAGGCAGCGCTGATGCTGTTTCACCAACTTCTCATCCTAGATGCTCCTCTCCTGTAAGCAGGGGAGTTTTGGCTCACAGTGTATTGGGAAGCAGGGGGGTCGTTATATCCCACCGCTGCCACCAATTTGTAAGCTTTGGGGTTGTATCGACCTAAGGGGGGGGGGGGGTCACTTGAAGAGTGAATCCATCGGAAACTATGTATGATAATGAAATGGGATATACTTAATTTGGAGTTGAATTTGGTAGCGGTGTTCCAAGCAGTTGGGTGACGAGGCTTCTGATGCTGAAAACTTGAATGTAACCTTTTGAAATACCTGAAGGGTATTTCGGTGTATTGGATTGTTTGAAAATGAATGAATGCGGTTATTGGAGAATGATTTGATTTCTGAGGATTTATTGACATAATTTGATTGGATGAGATCAATAAGGCTCTCATTAAAATCACTCTAATTCATATCCAGCAAAGCACAATGCAAAAACGAAAATGAAGACCAAGTAACAACACGGAATCCGGAATCGGCAATCGGATTGTATGATAAATAAACCTGTTGGCGTCCTACTTGTGGCTGCAGTATGTTGAGACCACAGAGGTAGGGTCCTGTCTACACGTGGTGGTTGTGACGATCGACACACCAGTCCTAAACGGGATTCTGTTCGATAGGGTTGAGGTCTTAATTCGCAGTGAAATTGTTATCGGACCGAGGTTGTGATGCCTCGTGCTGATCCCAAGTTCCCCGATCAATATGAGTCTCAACGTGGCGAGCTCAGGTGGGGGAAAAACAAACAAATATCGAAACAGTATGAAATTTACAATTATAAGGGTAGTGGTTGATAATTACCTGTGGCGTGACGGTGAAGCGGCCAGCCGGAAGCTAGTGGCGAAGAAAAGCTGAAATGGTTTTGCCTGATGGGCGTCCTTAAGAGAAAGGTGGAACACCAAATGTGATTCCTGCCGTAAAGGCCTACGAGGATTCCTGATGGGAATCTCGGGAGTTGTGGCGGAGTGTGACGATGCACCAAGCTCCATGTTACACACTGAGGAACCAGGTAAAACTCGAAAGAGCAACTGCAAGGTAACAACAAATGGCAATATTTATTAAAATACGAGATCAAGTTCCCGACTAGGCACACCTATGGTGTGTTGAATAGGGGCCTGATGGGCGGATCAAGTAATAAATGTTCAGTGTACAAAGGCAACTTCATCAACTCCAATCAACTTTCTGTTTCTGGTTCTCCAAAGGTAAATTCAGTTCAACGTTCCAGGTCATCAAATGAAGGTGAGTATAGGTTAGATTTAAGTTCAGGAAAGATTTAGCTTTACGTGTACAATTCAACTTGTGATGATTCTGTTCAAATGTTATTACTTTACTTCTACGCACTGTTCCTATTATCATTGGCCAATGGATAAAGGTAAGATTGTTCACTCACACGTGTCAGGGCCCTAAGGTATCCTTCCAAGGTGATGTGGCGATTGTGGCGACGGTCGTCCAGTTGTGTCCAGGGGTCTTGGAAACCAGGCGATTGTGAAAAGAAGATGGGACAGCAGCTCTGATGTCCAGGGGTCTTACAGGCTGTGTCGGCTGTGGCAGTTTGGGGGATGACTAACAGTTTTAACTCATTCAACGGCAGGGCTCGCAGTGACTAGTCGTACTGAATATCTGGTGGGTACTGGCGGTGGAGGGGGCGGCTCGCTGGTTTTGTTCAGGGGGTTCCCCCTCTGCTCCCTCGACGGATGGGTGGCCTACAGGTGGACGCCTGATTGGCTCCCCCCGCCGAGGGAGGGATGCTCTAGTTGGAGACAGCGTCTTCGATTGAGGGGGGGTGACGTCACTGTGGAGCTGACCACAGACCCGAAACCATGCAATGATGATTGCGGGTGACTATGCCGGCTTCAGGTCGGAAGGAAATTGATTAGATTAATTTAGCCTCGTCACTGGGAAGGGGTCCACAGTGAGTGGAGGTTCACAAACCTAAATAATAAAATAGATTGTTGTAATAAACCAAAAACGAGACTGAGTCAACGACGAACTAGGGATGGGTATCGATATTCGATATTTCAAAATATCGATACTTTCGTACCGATACTCGATATTTTAGTATCGATACTGCACTATCCGATATTATTGGATATCGATACTTTAGATCCGGTATTTCTAAATATCGAATATCGATACAGTTCTCGCGGAAAATTCACCAAGATGGCCAAAAAATGAAGAAGGTAGAGAGGCTTTTAGGTCATTACTCTTTGGTTGCACAAATAACATCTATATCGTGGAGAAAATCACTCTGCTTGACCTCTTGATAGTAAAAAATGAATAAAAATTGTTTAAAAAATTATTTTTATTGAGAATATTGGATGATATTGATAGTTTGTGACACCGTTGAAAAATACCCAAATTACTGAAACTTAATTATATTAGATATTTGTGGAATCACGAAATGTCAAGTTGTTAATTACTGTATCCTAGTTCTCTCAGGTGATATCAGACTCCTTCAGTTTCCCTCAATTCTTCATCCTTTCTCCGACTTTTCGACTTTTAATTGAATCGCTCTCAGTTCTATGACACTCGCAATAATAATTATTTATTTTTTTAACCTCAATAACATTTGGATATTGTCCATTGAATTTATTGTAATGGATGAATTGAGTACAACGTAGTAATAATAGGTTTTCGATCAGCCCAACAAATTCCTTCTTTTTAGGATTAACTTCTCTGCATGGAATTTACTCAGTTCCAACAGAATTTTCCCTACTCTCCCAATGTTTTGAGTGGTTCAGAATTTTCATTTTCCAAACGATTCGGTAGACGTGAACGTCTCCAGCAGATTTTCCTTTTCGTACTTGATGTGCACTTAGTTTGCAATGGAAAATTCTTATTTGGCATGAATTCTTCAAATTGCTGGTGTGTCCTCTACTCTTCAGAAAGCACAATCTCAATTTCACAAAATATTCAACTGACTCATCACGTATGATGCGCAATATCTACAAAATGATCTTCGATAAGCACATCCTGGTCACTTGAGACACATTGCCTTTTTCTGGGGCACCTAATTATTTGTTATTTTTTTAGGTTGATATATCGTATGGATTTTTCCAATATTCCAAGAGATCTTACTTTTGTGAATATCGTTGAATTTTCTCTTATTGTTTCAAGTCATGCGCTATGAAGGCACACCTGGCAATACCCATCTCATTCCTGACCACCTTACAGTTTTCTACCCAGCAGAAAACAGTCTCAATTTCACGAATTATCCATCTGACTCGTTACGTATTCCGCGCTATTTCTACGTTGATATGCAGTTCCAGGACACTCCTTGGCTGAAGGTGCAATGTCAACCTCCCTCCTGAACACCTCACTAGTCCTGTTCCCTAATGATAGTCCATGTTATGTACCTACTTGTGAAGCAACAAAATAGAATCTCATGTGCCCTGAGGAGCTCATCTCGCATAATTTCCACAAAATGTTGAATAGGACTTGAAGGACATCACATTCCTCAGTTTCTCGCAATTGCAACTTTTTACAGATTTCCGGTGTGCTGAATCTCAATGTTTTCGATCTTGTCTATGATCAACCTCCATCCTGTGCAGCAATTCCTTTGTCTTCTTTGATTGCTACTCAGTATGGATTCCTTCATCACGTGGGTGGAGGAGAATCCTGAATCTCAATTTTGAACGATGTGCATTTGGAGGACTTGCGTCTATGACCTGGCTCATTCCTGTGGAGCTCCTCCTTAGAATTATTTTCACATTGATACTCTGTATGACTTTCCTCAACACCTAGAGCACTTGGACGAATGACGTCTATGATCTACCTACATCCTGAGCAGCACTTTCTTCGTCTGCTCTGATGGCTATTTTGCCTGGCTGGAGCACAATGCTGAATCTCGATCTTGAACGATGAGCACTTGGAGGACTCTCGACCATGACCTCGGTCTCTGCTATGCTGCAACTAATTAGTCTTCCATTTGAACTGATACTCCATATGAATTCCCCAAACACCTGAGTAGAGGAGGAAGCAAAATGTCCATATTGTACATGTATATTGTAGCAGAATGCTGAATCTCAATGTTGTAACATGAGCACTTGGACGAATCACGTCTATGATCTACCTCCACCCTGAGCAGCACTTCCTTCGTCTTCTCTGATTGATACTTTGCCTGGCTGGAGCACAATGCTGAATCTCAATTTTGAACGATGTGCATTTGGAGGACTCTCAACAATGACTTCGGTCTCTGCTGTGCTGCACCTCATTAGTTTTCCATTGAGACTGATACTCCATATGAATTCCCCCAGGAATACCTGGGGTTCCTTCTGGTCGGTTTTGGTGGTGGAGCGGTCTTTGGTTGCGTCGGTGGAGCTGATGGCGGTACTGGTTGAGGAGCTGGGGTTGAAGCCTGGGAGGTAGTGGCTTGCTCCTGCTGTGTTGCTGACATCATCAGGATTTGAATTTGATCCTTTGATTGTTGAGAAAGGGCCTTCGACAGCGGGTCAAGGATGGTGGTCTCGGCAAAGGTGGTACGAGCGGCGGTGTGGCCGATCGAAGTCTATTACGGATGGAAGATCCTGGAGAATCCGTTTTGGTTTTACCTTCTCTAGGTAATGTATTTGAATTCTATCGTCTACCCATAAATAGGTAAGAGTCACGAGAGAATGAAGATGCGTTGAGAGTTCTGAAAAGAACTGTTGAAATCAATATGTCATACAATAAATTGTAGGAAATCGATTGAACGCGTGAGAAACTAACGACAGCACGCTAATTTTCCTGCTCTAATCAGATGACGAGGCATTTGGTTATTTTATTTAAGAAAATCAAAACCTGTGTGGGAACGAAGCCCCTGCCGCCACATCAACCAAAGCCCAGAAAAAATAAGTTGGAAAAATGACGGGAGAGGCGGTTGAAGGAACATTGAATAAAATCAGCGAGGGGAAGACTTAAGGTCAAAAATTAGGCGATGGGACTTGAAAAAAGACAAAATCGCAATAACGTGAAATGGGCGGCAAAGCCCGCCCATGTCACTTTCATGCCGTAGTACCTTGAAGAGGCAATGGGACTTCGAAAAATAAGGGAAAAAGACAAAATCTAAAAATCGCAACAACGTGAAATGGGCGGGAACGCCCGCCCATGTCACTTTTATATCTTAACACCTTTAAAAGCGAAAAGACTTAGAACTAAAAGAAAGATTTTTAGAAAAAGATTTCAAACTTGATGAGAAAAGGATGGGGAGGCCCATCCTTGTCCCTTTAACAACCCTAGGCCTGGAAGAGGCTTGTAGAGGTGAGATTTGGGGAAGATATGATACACAAAAATTGAAAATACTACATGTGTGTCATCCCACAACGAGAGAAGACCACAAAGCAAGTGAGCAAGCAGGAGAGAACCCATATTTAGCTGGGCGGCCGAAAGGCAGGTCGCTCCTTATAAATGGGGAGGTTTTCAGAATACCTACCCAACCCCGATACGATTTCTGGCCGCAGAGGGAATAGAGGAAAAGTGGAAAGAAGTGCTCCTATTAAACCTATACCAATTCAACCAAGAACCAAGCAAAACATGTGTTGTGACACCGTTCAGAACCCCCCGGGGAATACCCAAGCCTACCAGCTCCTCAGCACTCAGACCGCACCAAATGCCCTTCCAGGACACCGTACAGCCTATCACCCGCACCGAACCCCGCGACTGCTGGCTACCAATGAGCGAACGTTGTAGGAAAACATTTGCTTGTAGGCTGATATTCCTGTCGCATTTGGAGCTCTTCTTAGTTGAATTAAGATTGTAGCTATTTTATCGTTCAGTTCCCCTCTGTCAGCACTCATGGCTTTTAGCTTATTTTTTACAGTCTGTACAAATCTTTCTGTTCGGCCATTAGTTGCAGGATGATACGGAGCGGAAGTTTTGTGGTAGATGTTATTTTCCTTCAAAAATTGTTGGAACTCTCTAGAACAGAATTGGCTTGCGTTATCAGAAACCAGGACGTAGGGAATGCCGAAAACCGAGAATACTTTCGTTAGAGAGTCAGTTATCCAAGCTGTCGTGGTTGTATTTGTTGGAATAATCTCCACCCATTTGGTAAATGCGTCGACTACCTACTATGAAAAATTATCTATCTTCTGCTGATTCGCTCGTCTGATATCCCTAGCTCCAGAAACAATTTGTACATCCAAAATAACAACCCCCCCCCCCGTCCCTAATAGCAATAATATCGGGTTTTAGATAGGTAGGAGCGATCGAGTATCGCACCTCGCGCTCGACTATCCAGCCTGCCTGAACAAGGAACCACTGATAAAGAGTCATAGTTACTCCCGCCGTTCACCCGCGCTTGCTTGCATTTCTTCACTTTGACATTCAGAGCACTGGGCAGAAATCACATTGCGTCAACACCTGTTGGGGCCATCGCAATGCTTTGTTTTAATTAGACTGTCGGATTTCCCTGGTCCGTGCCTGGACGGCCGAAGAAACGATCGTCTCCTCGCCCGGGCCCGGCTCGAGGAGATTGACATTCTGTCAATGTTGTACGTTGGACACTCAGGTCTATGACGTGGCTCAATCTTGTACAGCTTTTCCTTATTCTTCTACGTATGAATTCTCCTGACATGCTGAATTCATTGCTACGAGTATGCGATGTGGGTTTGGAGGGCTCAGTCCATGATCTATTTCCCTCCTGAGCAGCACCTCCTTCCTCTTCTCTGATTGATATTCTTCCTCATGAGGAGATTGACATTCTGTCAATATTTTACAATGAACACTCAGGTCTATGACGTGGCTCTATCTTGTGTAGTTTTTCCTTATTCTTCTACGTATGAATTCCCCTGACATGCTGAATTTATTGCTACGAGTATGCGATGTGGGTTTGGAGGGCTCAGTCCATGATCTATTTCCCTCCTGAGCAGCACCTCCTTCCTCTTCTCTGATTGATATTCTTCCTCATGAGCTCCCCTACCTTGATGGATACTACGAATTCTCCAACGTTTGGTGGGATAGAAAGCTTAACTTCCCAAATGATTCATCCATCGCAATTCCGCGAAAAGTCATCAAAACCCCCGTACGACATGCACCCCGAAGGACTCTTCGACGTTTGACCTTTGGAGCTGCAACGCCTGGCCTCCCTCCTGAGGACCCACAAGTCCCCTACCTCGATCTTCCCCCTTCACACCGAGAAAGTCCCCTCACTTGAGATCACCAATCCTCTCATTCCCGTGCTGTACTCGGTTGATCGCGTGTGTTTCAAACTCGTTCAAACAAAACATACACGTTATAATCACAGTGTTCACCAATTCATTCACCAATTTTTTTTTGTCTTCTCAAAATTTACCAAATCGCACCGATTTTTCCGAATTTGACCCGGGAATCAATATTGTCGAGTTTCGGGGAAAACTACACGTACGCACAGAATCACGTAAGTAGCTATTTCACGTTTTATAACACCTTTCACTTCACCTTGGTTGAAAACACGTTCCTGCACTGAGGGATGTTACTCAAGAAAAAAACCGATACGCCGAACGATGCAATATTAATGATGCAAATTCCTTATCTTCCATTTAAATGCATTTTTGTGTGATCATTTTCAATTCCTAATGCGTTATTAGAATCAAACGTGTGGGTTTTTCTTTACCTTTTAAATTTCATGTTTTTTCGTTTCAACGTACGTTACATTTGAGGATCGAATTTTCAAAAATTCGCACAGAGGTTCAGATGTCATTCCTGGCCAAAATTCCAGGAGCACGAAGGAACATTCACGAAGCTACAAGAGACAGAGACTATATTAGTGTTCTGCTGCTCAAAAAATACATGAATCATTAAATTTGTTAAATTAATTGTTTGAAAAATTTTAACTATATTTTCAGTTACTGTGTGAGCTCATAGACGGTTCCTTACCAGTTGTACCATATTTACCCAAGTTTATCGAATTTTCAATAGTAATTGAAGATACTGGATTGGCCTAAAAAATTAGAATGGACTTTTTTTGGAACATTCTAAAACAATCCCTAAATTTTTCCAAAAATTAAAAAAATACTCATTACCCTATTCTGAATGATTGGCCTTTGTAGTTTATTCCGGGGTGAGCTCAAGATGAATGCAGATCGATTCCATGACGATCCTATCATAAAAGCCACGGTTTTGCGGAAAAGTGAAAATTCAACATTTTGGGAAATAACCCGAATCGTGTTGCTGTTTGTCAACTTATTGATCCGATTTGCTTCAAGAAGCTGGAATTTTACAAGAGCCTCTCTGATACTGCACAGCACGTATGGCACGCTGAACTCTTTCCAGATCAGCTGGATCAGTTCATCAGTAGTCAACTTCCATACATCACTCAATGAATCCAAAATTTCTTCTTGAGTCCGACCGACTGATAATATCAGTCGTAATATTATTACGCTCACAAATCAATCACAAACTCGCCAAGCAATCTGAACTCCTTCCTTCGCCACATCGCTTATTTTTTTTTTTAAATCTTGGACTGCTGTAGGATGAACGTCGCAAAGTCAGAAAGAAGAAGTACGAAAATTGTGCTTTTTGGGAGCTTTTTTTCTACCTAGCGGACAAAAGGGTCATAATCCAACATTTTAAAAAAGAAAAAAATACATTCAAAATTATTGAGATATTATTGATGAACATTCAGAGCATTCTGTAAAGTTTATCAGTATATTCTTGAAGAAAATACTGAAATACCTACAGTTAGGGTCGACTGACCTAAATGTTCCAGAAGACGAAATTTACAAATGTGACAAAATTTGAGTCACGGGAACTTGATGATTCTATATTTAGAAGACACTGAATAGTAAGATGCAACAGCTACTCTTATTATTTCCTTATCCTTAGCTTTTGTCCACTTTTGAAGAGGATGTCGACTATTAGTGCAGTGTCGACTACTGGTGCTTTACTGTAACTTGATGAGTGCCTTGTTTGCTTAAGCCATACCTCCTTCTTGACTCGAAGGAATATCGATTGATAATCAGAGTATTGAAAATTGATGCCTTTGGACTTTAGGATGAACGTCGCCGAGTCAATAAGAAGAAGTAAGAAAATCGAGCTATTAAGGAGCTTTTTCTTTCTTCCTAGCGGACAAAAAAGCCATCATTTAATATTAAAAAATAAATAAAAAATATATTCAAAATTATTGAGATATAAACCTTCAGACCATTCTGTGAACTTTATCAGTATATTCTTGAAGAAAGTACCTACAGTTAGGGTCGACTGCTGATGCACACCAAATTCTGAAATGTTCCAGAAGTCGAAGACAACAAAATTTGAAACATGGGAACTTGATAATGCTATATTTAGAAGACACTGAATAGCAAGATGCAACAGCTGTTCGTATTATTTCCTTATCCTTAGCTTTCGCCCACTTTTGAAGAGGATGTCGACTATGAGTGCAGTGTCGACTACTGGCAAATTACCTAAACTGTAACTGCTGAGTGCCTGGTTTGCCTAATCATCTTGTCAAATGATTCTCTGGAAATAGCGCAATACCACCTTCTTGGCTCGAAGGAATATCGATTGGTAATTGAAGTTCAACCTCTACCTCCAGTCCTTCACAGAGTACGCGGACATCTTCGATTTCAAAAAGTTGGACTGAACAACTCTCCATCATCAAATCAGAGAAGTCGAAGCGTTCATGCTTGTCTAGTTGTCTAATCATTCATATTGATGGAACCACAACAGTCCACAAGTGATTACTTACATAATACATTTTTTGTTATAGTTCTACTGGTAGTAGCTGATGCTTGTGGTTGAAACAATGCTATTGGTTGTGATGAAGGTCTTTCACATTATTACCTTTTGTACCTCTTTCAATATTCGTATTATTTGCTGTACTAATTGATATTTCAATAACGATTAATTGGCGTCATTCAATAGTTGTGGGTTTCCGGCAAATCGTCCTTCAAGGCCCCCATCTGGCGAGGTTTGAATCACAATGGACCTTTCAAAATCTCGTTCGTACGACCTACGACCGTACGCCTCCAAATCGGCCTTGACTCAGCCTGGATTTGTGGATGAGCCGAACTACTTCAGAATTTTCTGCAACCTTTGATCAAGAAAAAATTCTCCAAATAATTAATTAAAATGAATTATTCCGCGCCTATTTCTATTTCACAAGTGTATTGTGCACTTTTAAATTCTTCAGAATCACCCGTAACACTTTGGAAAATATACTTATCATAAAAATTCGTTCTGCTTGCTATTTGAATTCAAATTCGATTTTTTGAATATTTTATGGGAATTTTTGTGCTTTCATTGATGGTATTTCACGTTTAAAACACGCTTTCTTATGATTTATCATTCTTCACACTTCATGTGATTAAGAACGAAGCTATTTTTGAACAATTTTTGATCTATTTTGGGCTATTTTATTGGAATTCACTGAGGACCCTGGGATCTAGTTCTCCAATTATTAGATAATATTGGGCTCCACTTAGGCATTGAAATGCATTGAAGACCCTCGCATCCAGTTTTGATGCGCTTGGGATCCAATTTTCCGTTGAAAAACATCGAGAATCCTGACATCCAGTTCTTCAACTGGATTCCATTGGGATCCTTTTCCATTAAAATTCATCAAAAACCTTGAAATCCAGTTTTCCAATTGGATGCTCTTGGGATTCACTCTACCTTAGATGGAAAATCCTAGCAACTAGTTCTTCAATTGAATGTTTTTGAGAACCATTTTTCCATTGAAATGTTCGAAATCGTGGCATCTAGTTAGAATTCTCTTGGGATCCACTTGTCCAATTAAATTTCATCTAGGATTCTTGTATCCAGTTCCTAATTAGATATTTCTGTTAGATATTTCCCTTACAATTCATCAAGGACCCTGAAATCCAGTTTTCCAATGGATACTATTGGGATCCACTTTTCCATTGGAATCAATCCATGGAGAAACCTAGCATCTAGTTCTTCTATTCAATACTCGTGAGAACAATTTTTCAAATGGAATTCGTTCGAAATCCCAGCATCTAGTTTGAATTCTCTTGGGATCCACTTGTCCAATGAAATTTCATCTAGGATTCTTGTATCCAGTTCCCAATTAGATATTTCTATTAGATTATCCCTTACAATTCATTAAGGACCCTGAAATCCAGTTTTCCAATGGATACTCTTGGGATCCACTTTTCCATTGGAATCAATCCATGGACGAACCTTGCATCTAGTTCTTCAATTGAATACTCGTGAGAACTATTTTTCAAATGGAATTCGTTCGAAATCCTGGCATCTAGTTTGAATTCTCTTGGGATCCACTTGTCCAATGAAATTCAACGAGGATCCTTGGATTCAGTTCCCCAATTAGATACTCCTGGAATTCTCTTCTCAATTACAATTCATCAAGGACCTTGTAATCCAGTTTTTCACTTGGATACTTGGGATCCTCTTCAATTGGAATTCATGAAGAATGCTGGCATCTAGTTCTCCAATTGGATACTCCCAGGAGCCATGTTGCAATGGATACTCTTGGGATCCAATTTTCCATTGGAATCAAATCCATGGAGAAACCTAGCATCTAGTTCTCCAATTGGATACTCTTGGGATCCTCTTTCCCATTGGCATCAAATCCATGGAGAAACCTAGCATCAAGTTCTTCAATTGATTACTCTTGGGAACCATTTTTCCTTTGGAATCCGTTCGAAATCCTGGCATCTAATTCGAATTCTCTTGGGATCCATTTGTCCAATGAAATTCCAGAGGATCCTTGGATCCAGTTCCTCAATTAGATAGGTACTCTTGATATTCTCTTCTTCATTACAATTCATCAAAGACCCTGGAATATAGTTTTTCAATCATATGCCTTGGATCCTCTTCCGTTGGAATTCATGCATAATCCTGGCACCTAGTTCTCCCATTGGATACTCTCATGAGCCATTTTTCCATTGAAATTCGTTCAGAATCCTTGCATCCAGTTCTCCTATTGAATACTAATCCAGTTTCACAATATATTTCATTGAGATCCTTGCATCCAGTTTTTTGTGTCCTCTTGGGATCCTCTTTTCCTATTGAAAATTTTCGAGATTCCTCGCTCGCATCTAGTTCTCCAATTATGTACTTTTTCGATCCACGTTTCCATTGATACTCATCGAAGATCCTGGGATTCACTGCCCTAATATGTTCGTACGATCCAGTAGCTTGGCACTAAATGTTGCGTGCAGGTAACTTCATCCATCAGCCGAAGGCTGACCAGTTCTCCTCCACTCCCATTGCATCTTCAATATCACCTTACTTCACATTCAAGGTGGCAGAAAAGTCAATTACGCTTAGTCAATCCACCGCACAATTTAACTTCACTATGCGCGATTATTTAACTATATTATATACCATGAAATAAACAGGGTGTCCCAGATTGATGAGCCTTCAGGGATTGATTCTATAAGATATTTCCTACCATTTTTTTTTTTTTTGTATTTTTAACCTTAGTCGTCAAAGTTGCCATTACTCCCGTTATTTATCAAGTAAAAATGTGAATGTCAATTGAGTAAAACCCTTAATGTTACGTTACCATTCTTTCGAATCTTTAGCATGATAGGTAAAATTGTAGTGATGCTGTCACTAATTTCTAAAACTCATTTGAGTTTATAAGTACGTATAAGAGAGATGTGACTTAGGAGCTCGGTTTTCTACTTGTTGAAACAGCGAAAGTGTTGACCTTCCAACGTGGAAGATGAAAAACGTCGTTTCCAGTTTTTTCTCTCCAAAATCCATTAGCAACTAGGTAGAAGATGTCAACTTCAAATCAGCACCTCATCAATTTTCAAAACGAAACCAAAGATCCCTAGTTAACTTGTATCTCCGCCATCGGGCGTATAAGTACTTTTCTCGTGAGAATTAACGAGCCAATCGAGAAAATGCAATGATGAAAGGACGAAGGCATCCCAAGGTCGTAACGGTCAACGAGAGTAACCTTTTCCGCATACAAGACAACCGGCGAAATACCAAGTAAAATCCAAGGTTTACTAATAGGAACTCGATGCTTATTTGAAGTATCAATTGCGCATTCACGGATTCCCTATTCTGAAATGTTTGCTACCTTTGAAGGCCTGGTAAACTGCAGGAAACGTTGACATCAATCAATATGTTATTGACCAAAACATAAAGTACACAAGATACTCGTAGTAAGAAAAAAGAGATAGTAAGAAAAGAAATTTCATTCTATTGAGAGAGGAAGAGGGAGCAGATGTTCTCCTGCCAATATATTTTGGGGTAATTCGAGGTAATGGAAAACCTGTGGCTGGGAGTGCGAAGGCCGGGGAGATCCCAGACCCGCCCACCATGGTGGCACGCCGAATCCATAAACAGCGAAATCTCCTGGATGAAGATCCGAAGAATCGACCCCTGAGTGCGTTTGGCACCACCACAGTATCCACACATTCAATAGATTAACCCTTAATTTCCCACTTGTTCAAAAATATTATTTTTTCGGACTTTAAAAATTAAGTTTAGATGTTTTGACAAATCTATGAAGTATTAGAGCAGAAGGTACCTCAAAGGCCCTTTTACAGTCTGTCAGCTTGGGAAGAATGAACTTTTCAAGTGCCACGCTAGCAGTGTCTGCTTCAGCAAAACCTGTCTATAAACCCAATTTTGTTGGAGTAGAAGAAGGAAACTTGGAAAAATCCTCGGAGATGTTGAGGTTAGTTATTTCTCATAAAGTACCTACATGACCAAGGAATAAGGTAGAGAATGGTTCACTTCTTGAAGGGATCTGTGCTGGGTTAGACAGTGGCGCCATCTCAACTGATGAGCGCCTAAAAAGTGAGAAATGAGGGTAGAAAATACCTCAAAGTCCTATTACAGTCTGTCAGCTCGACAATTATTTTGATTTTTCTTTGAGTTATTGTTTTTATTATTACGTTTTCTTACACAATCGATAGTTGAAGTATCAAGATAGCCAACGGCTACCAGTTTCGGTTTAAAAGAGGGTGAACTGTTGCAGGTAAAAATCTGGACTTCCAAAAAGATACCTCAAGATATTAAGGGTTAAAAGCAACAATAATATGTTGCAATAGGCAAATTGAGGAAGCAATCCTCTTTGATTCTCCTTAGACAAGGAGAACCTTCACGCCTCCCAGTATATTCTGTCTGAACTTTCTCAGTCGCTCTTCACAATCTCCCATCTCTCTATCAGAATTTCGTTGTTCGATAGTCACTTTATTTTTTCTACGCAGTGTTCCTTTACTGCCCACACTACTCGACAATACACATTAAATGAAGTCAACAAAGTTGAAAATAATATCACTGGGGAACAAAGAATATATCACCGATTTTGGTAGAGTTGTTGTAAGTAGAGAAGATAAATAGTAAAATAACAGAGTGACCTGTGACCTGGAATACTCAGGGAATTTCACTCCACTGGAAAACTCAGGGAACACTCGATGAATTTCATTTTTATCCCCCAAAAACTAAAACTAAAATTTTTCCTTTTCAATTGATAATTGACGAGAAAGATCAAATTATACAAATTTCCGTTTGGTTACAAGGTAACTTCGAGTAGGTTGCTTGCACGGGTGAAGTCACTCCATGAACATCTTCCTCCACGCCACAGATCGTATTGTTACCTTATAAACTTTTGGGTTTATTCTCACTTCCCTGCCATATTAGAAATGAACCAAGAAACAAATAAGCGGTTTCATGCACCCAAATGGATTACTCTTGTACCACAAGACCACGAACGTCACAGACCCAGAACCACCGCCAGGTCTCACCACTCCTTACATGGGGTTAACAAACGTCCGCGTCGACCTCCCAAGAGACTGACTTATGATGAACATATAAAGGACAATCAATAGTTTTTTTTATAGTGATCTTAATTGAAGGTTTTTTTTTCATATTGATATACAATTCAAGTAATGTCTGTAATATCTTAAAATTTGGAAGGGAGAGAATGTTATGTCTTCATAACGCAAAAACCTCACTAGACGTTATCTCCAAAAAAGCGTCATTGCGGTTCATTCGTTAACGTAAAATCTACACCTCGTTTTGTCTTTCCATTCCCCATTTTTCCTTTACTCAATCATGTTATTGAGGATACATCAACTTGTAACAATATAAAAATACATAAATAGTAAAATACAAACCTTTTTAGCAAAAAAACGGACCAACCTTATTACTGATGATGGTATCCCACTAAAAAGGAAAAAAAATGACAACTTATTCAGATAGGTTGGTAGGTAGGTACGTATTGAAGTTGCCGCCGTGCCCATCTGTGGAGACAAACACGCAAGTAGATTCCACTTCCATCTGGTTAATCGCTCCGCCGCGTTTGAGGTCGGTCAAAAAGTAGTGGAAATTCATTTGGGTGATATATCTAGAACTATTCTTGATTACCATCATTTGAGAAAGTATGAAAACGAATTATTGTCCATGTGTTGTTGAAGCTTCTCAAAAATCGACTCACATATCTCGCCAATTTAATGATATTCTAAAAATGGAATTCTATTAGAAACTGCTTGCTTCTGTGGGATTGGGTCGTGATAATATATACTACAATGTACAAGTTTATAATTCCAAACTTTTTATTGTTTGATTATAACAAAATCACTAAGGTTTACAACCACCAAACTCTTGTAGTTTCTGGTTGTTCCTCTGAGTCCTCTGATTTGGATTCGGATTCTGAGCTCACGTGGTGCCAGGGCCATCCATGGGAGCTGGGAGCGCCTTGCCTGGGGAAGTGTGGCCAATGGGGACGGGGGATGGTTGGCCAATGTGGACGGGGGAGGCTTGGCCAGTGTGGACGGGGGAGGAGGCTTGGCCAGTGTGGACGTGGGATAGTTGGCCAGTGGAACCAGCCGTGCTCTTCTGAAAACATTCGAATATCAACGATATCATCAATTCGGATGTGGGACGTTTCACAAGAAATCTGTGACCGTTACATAGTAGCAGTTCCAAATAACGGACCAATGTTTTCTCCGATGTTCTCTAATAAGAACTGGAACTGGTAATTTGAGTGGATGTCACCCTTCCAATCAGGTGCAGCATTGGATTTGGTTCCGTCTAATGGTTACAGCTGTAACATTCTTTATCCTTCTTTCAAAGTTCAGTTTTTCGGTTGAACATCCGCACGTTCAGTGGTTCTGGCATATCCACCCTGATTTATGATCATTTTTTGATGTGATATGTTCAAAACAATCCTAGTGAACTAAACAATTATTTAGGATGAAGAATATTTAGTAGTGTTACCTGAAGATTCTGAGTCTGAGTCTTCGCCTGAGGAGATCACAACAGTAGCATCGTCTGAAAAGAATGTTAATTTGATTACACGCGATTCTAGCATGATCGAATTCAACCATTTAGATAAAAAGCATTCTTTGGATATATACGGGATCAGGGATCAACTAACCATGGTCGTCTTCTTCAGAAGTCTCTTCCTTATCTTCTTCACTGCTTCCATCTGGAACATTTTGACAACATATTTTTTCAAATCTTCAACATGAATCATCAATATTCATTTGATACATCATTCCCAGACTCTGCTGAACTAGGATGATGTAGAGCTATTATTGATGCAGTGAATTATGCTGTAAAAGTTTAATTAGGTACAACTTCTCATAGACTGCATATCTTGAGTAAAATATGGAGTCGGTATTGTTGTACGGAAATAAAAGCATCTTGAAGGCATGGATACTTCCCAGCTGTGTAGCTGAAACCACTGTAAAAATTATGAAGTTTACAATGTTCGGAAATCAAGTATAATTAGGATGTAAGTGAAACAACGTTCGGGTTCTCGGCGGCTCACAGGAGTCTCGTCTTCAGGTTCCACTGGTTCGACTAGAAACAATAATCAGTGTAACTGGCTATTAATAACTTTGACATGACGAAGACAGTCGTAGATGACGCTTAACGGACCTCTTGGAACAATTTGGTTCGGTAAAACGATGTTGTTGATTCACAAACCTTCAGGTTGTTGAGGACTGCTTGGTTCCTGAGGTTGTGGGCTTGCAGTCACAGGTGCAGCTGGTTCCTGTGGTTGTGGGCTTGCAGTCACAGGTTCAGCTGGAAACGTTGAATTTTCGGTTAATGGACTTCATGGATCAATTTTACTTGATAAAACGATGTTGTTGATTCACAAACCTTCAGGTTGTTGAGGACTGCTTGGTTCCTGTGGTTGTGGGCTTGCAGTCACAGGTGCAGCTGGTTCCTGTGGTTGTGGGCTTGCAGTCACAGGTTCAGCTGGAAACGTTGAATTTTCGGTTAATGGACCTCATGGATCAATTTTACTTGATAAAACGATGTTGTTGATTCACAAACCTTCAGGTTGTTGAGGACTGCTTGGTTCCTGTGGTTGTGGGCTTGCAGTCACAGGTGCAGCTGGTTCCTGTGGTTGTGGGCTTGCAGTCACAGGTGCAGCTGGTTCCTGTGGTTGTGGGCTTGCAGTCACAGGTTCAGCTGGAAACGTTGAATTTACGGTTAACGGACTTCATGGATTAATTTTACTTGGTAAAATGTTATTGTTGATTCACAAACCTTCAGGTTGTTGAGGACTGATTGGTTCCTGTGGTTGTGGGCTTGCAGTCACAGGTGCAGCTGGAAACGTTAAATTTTCGGTTAATGGACCTCATGGATCAATTTTACTTGATAAAACGATGTTGTTAATTCACAAACCTTCAGGTTGTTGAGGACTGATTGGTTCCTGAGGTTGTGGGCTTGCAGTCACAGGTGCAGCTGGTTCCTCTGGTTGTGGGCTTGCAGTCACAGGTGCAGCTGGTTCCTCTGGTTGTGGGGTTGCAGTCACAGGTGCAGCTGGTTCCTCTGGTTGTGGGCTTGCAGTCACAGGTGCAGCTGGTTCCTCTGGTTGTGGGCTTGCAGTCACAGGTGCAGCTGGTTCCTCTGGTTGTGGGCTTGCAGTCACAGGTGCAGCTGGTTCCTGTGGTTCTGGGCTTGTAGTCACAGGTGCGGCTGGTTCCTGTGGTTGTGGGCTTGCAGTCACAGGTGCAGCTGGTTCCTCTGGTTGTGGGCTAGCAGTCACAGGTGCAGCTGGTTCCTCTGGTTGTGGGCTTGCAGTCACAGGTGCAGCTGGTTCCTCTGGTTGTGGGCTTGCAGTCACAGGTGCAGCTGGTTCCTCTGGTTGTGGGCTTGCAGTCACAGGTGCAGCTGGTTCCTCTGGTTGTGGGCTTGCAGTCACAGGTGCAGCTGGTTCCTCTGGTTGTGGGCTTGCAGTCACTGGTGCAACTGGTTCCTGTGGTTGTGGGCTTGCAGTCACAGGTGTAGCTGGTTCCTCTGGTTGTGGGCTTGCAGTCACAGGTGCAGCTGGTTCCTCTGGTTGTGGACTTGCAGTCACAGGTGCAGCTGGTTCCTCTGGTTGTGGGCTTGCAGTCACAGGTGCAGCTGGTTCCTCTGGTTGTGGGCTTGCAGTCACAGGTGCAGCTGGTTCCTCTGGTTGTGGGCTTGCAGTCACAGGTGCAGCTGGAAACGATGAATTTAAGGTTAATGGACTTCATGCAACAATTTTACTTGGTAAAACGTTATTGTTGATTCACAAACCTTCAGGTTGTTGAGGACTGCTTGGTTCCTGTGGTTGTGGGCTTGCAGTCACAGGTGCAGCTGGAAACGTTGAATTTGAATTTCTGAATATTGCATTGAATGTTTCAAACATCGATTGAACAAATATAGGCCTTCATCTCAGTGATATCAGAGCCAACATGGAGGAAACCTCTATTCAAGCATATTTTGGATCTACGAATTTAACCTGGTTCTGATTGTTAATCCATGCTTTGCTAATGTCGCAATGACTTACAATTTCTGTTATCTAGAAGACAGGCAATTGCTGAACAGAACCCATGGTTGCTAATGTGCTAATTTTCCACAGCAATAGCTCTTTAGTGTAATACGGACTGTGGTCGAACGATCACCGAGCTACTCATGGAAGTAACTCATTTTGATAGCACAATCCTTCATAGCGCTGCAGAAGTCGTCAACATTTCCGTCAACAATCACAAAGTAACCACTTGAATGCTGTCCATGAACACTACAGTGATATTCTCAGCTAATTTCGACTCAAAATCAAAGAATATGATCCACGAGTAACGTTCCCTATTGAATTAAACATTACTTACCTGGCTCTTGTGGGTGAACAGGTTCACTCCCCTGGGGAATTTCCACCACTGGACTCGCATCGTCTTCAAAAAAAAAGAAATAAAATTGTTACATATCAAATATTACTTCATACTTAATTCGTCAATTTTTTCTACAAACAATCATTGTATGAGTTTCGTCTGAAAATACTTGCTGTGAATGATTATTTTCTCCCGTACTGAACCATAAATAACTAAGGCCCATAATAGTTCATGGCCGTAGTATCTAAATGCCTTTACGTTCGTGGAATTCTCTCTCTATCACATTGCAAGTAATGACTTAAATGTCGAAACTACTCGAAGCGTAACACTAGGTTTTTCTAAATCCACATCCAGCATATTGAACCGGAAAACATTAATTCCAGTCGTGCTGCAAGCGATTTTTTTTTATAACACTGTGAGCTGTGGTATCAATTTTTTAAAGTAAAATAAGGTACTGCAACATATTGAAATTATTACAATGGAAAAATTTGAATTTTTTCATCAAAAACTGTTTTAGAACATCATATAATTATTGTTCGATTGAAGCCTTTCAAATTTTCTTGTCTGTGTTCTCATATTTTGACACCAAGGGGTCTTAATTTTTTTTAAATACGGTCATAAAACATTTATTTTTTGACGTTTTTTCTTGGAAGTAATCGGAATACATGTTATATTCAGGATCAAAGTATCATTTCAGAGTGAATCTCCCAAAACGCAAAATGTGTTGGGAAATTGGTATTTTGGGGATCCGCGACAGGTTTATTAGTTGTAACCAACAACGTTATAACTCAATCACAGTCTAGAGAGTCCGTCGAGACGAGAAGAGCATGTACTGTTTAGCATTTCCACGTCAAATTTCAGATTTTCACACCAAATTTAAGAATTTCCTAACCAAGGAATGTAAATTTTGTACAAACTTTAACTCGTTAGTAGAGAAAAGCAGAACAATACATCGATAATTTTCAACCTTCAGGCATTTGGAAGAGATGAGCGTTAAGAAGGGATGCGAGTGAAGAAGGAATGAACATACAGAAGGAATTCTTGGATTCTTTCATTACAAGTAGGTAGTGAGTTTGGCGGGCGACGATCATCGATAAAAACATTGGTTATGTTCACACTGAACTTTAAAACAAATCTTGAATTTGACTTGTACAAGCTATATAAGGGCTACCAACATCTTACAAACAAACCCTGAGCATACAATATGGTAGTAATAAGGTACCTATACCGAAAATCGATTCACGTTTGAACTTTATGAATCGGAAACAAATAGAGTATTTTATGAGGTTTTTGTAATAATTAAAAGAAATTTCGAAATTTTGTTCATTCACACATGCTGCAAGAATGGAAATTTTTCTTGAATTGATGTTTTGATGAAAAGTTTCACGCTGATCATAAATATTAAATATTTAAATTGATATTTATAAATATATAAAATATTAGAATATATAAATAAATAAAATAAAATGTATACATATAAATATATAAAATATTATATATTTATTTAAATATTTATAATTTTCACCTATTAATGCGTTGAAGAAAACAATTTCCAAAAAAAAACCTTCACTATAAAGTCAAGTTTTAGACCTTATTTTTTGAAATCTGAGCCCGTTGTAGCTGCTTAATTCTGAGTGGTTTCTAATTAGTAGGCGAACGGTATTTTGGACGTACCTGAATGTTGGAATAACGCTTATTTCTTTAAAAAAACAATATGGAAACCACCTACCGGCCAGTGAAGAAGCGGCTAAACCGCAAAGAAGGATCAGGAGAACTTTCATGTTTCCGAATGACCGAATCAGTCCGTGAATTGGCCTCTTATACTTCATAGGTGATGTGGCTTTTGAACATCGAACACTTGTTCAAATATTTTATCACAAACCTGATTCATTTCATTCGAAATTTCGTGACAAACGAACAACCTTGATGATTGTCTATTTCATGGTGTATTGCGCCATCGTGATTCATAATAGTCGTGATTTTCACCCATTTCTTTCCTAGGCTTGCTTCACTTCATTCATCATTCCTGACTATAAGGTTAATCCAGAAACGCCAAACATCCCGTACGAGTGATTGCGTATGAAATCTTCAACTCCACCTGTGCATATCCGACTAATGTTCAGACTTTTAGCATGGAACATGCTTTAGCCATCACCTAATTGGGCAAAAACCGTAGAACGAAAGTAGCGCTGGATTTTGGTTTATTATTTTCAATAATAAACCTTTGGAATCGACCAAGAAAACAAAAATTTAACACCCCCTCAAAATTTGATGGTTTACCTTTCAAGGTACGTAGAATCCAAAAAACAAATAAAAATTTGGCCGTCCGTACGCGGCACTTTTGCCACTTAGCATTGACCGATTTTGATGAAATTTGGTATGTATGCTCCATTTGGGGTCTAGTTGTGCCCCGAAGCTTTTGGTTGATGTAGGTCACTCCTAAGGGTTCCAAAATCAATTTTGAAATTTTGAAAACGCCCTAACTCAAAAAATTTCGATATAAAGGTATTGTTTTTCCTTCAATTTTGGATTCTATAGAATTTTTAGAATTTTTTGAGACCACCCGGAGCTCTGTAGGACAAACCATTCGCTCCCTACGAAAATTTAAGGGTTTATATTGAAATATATATATATATATAAATCAAAACACGAGTGTGAATCGCAAAAGAGGCCTAATCTCCGTTCAAATTAGAGCTGACCAAAATGCGATCGATGGTTTGTGATTTTTATTTTTTTTATTTTTTTTTTTTCTCTTCATATTGGATGGTTGGTGATTTTGTAGACGAGTGATCTATATATAAAAATAATAAACCGTTGTGTAATAATTTGCAGCGTTTTACTAATGTAATCAAAGGATCATGAAACATAGGCGAGATTTTGTTATGAACGGGCTTCTAGTTGCGATGTGTTCTTCCACGCTTTAGATGTTTTCGATTTCTTAATAATAACAATACCTTTGGGACATCAAGATGTGAATGAACTGACGAGCAATTTGAAAAGCAGGCCCATAAAGAGCTAAATTTAAAACAACAGACAAATTCCTAGTAAAAGGAAACAGCAAACAAACAACGGCTAAAGCATGTTCCATGTTTCTTTTTTCTTATTTAGCACATTATTCTGCAAGCGTTAGTTTCATTTAAGCATCATCACCCCTGAGAGTGCACTATTTTCGGTATTGATTCTTCATGGTGTGCATCGTTTCTCCACCAATCTTTCTGATACTTCAACGATCTACCTACACGTCGCAACCATTTCCCAAATCTTTTCAAAAGATTGAATTTATCTGACAATATTCGTCCAAATCAATTATACGATGACCGTTGATTTTCAACGTTTCTCTCATGAAAAAATACTTCGATTCGACCTTATTCGAACTGTTCATGTTAAGCCTAATTTTCATTGTTTGTAATGGTCTTGCCTATTATTATTATTGTTCACTGGTCTTTTCAAAAGATTGAATTTATAGGAATAACATTCGTCCAGGTCAATTATATGATATCCGTTGATTTTCAACGTTTCTCTCATAAAAAAAATACATTATTCGACCTTTTTCCAACTGTTTATGTTAAGCCTAATTTTCATTGTTTGTAATGGTCTTGCCTATTATTATTATTATTCACTGATATTATTCCTTAATTAACACACGTGTTTTGAGTACCTACCCAAATAGTTATAAATGAAACTATCGACTGCAATGTTTTGATTAGCTAGGATCCATTTGGTGACAGACTACCCGTTTCAGGTTATGACCCTTTTTTTCTTCTCACTAAATCGCTGTGGGCTGTGGAAGTAACTTGGTCAGCTGCTTTGTTGTATTCAGATGAAAATTGAACGATGCTAGTTCTTCCAACGTGACATAGTCAATGGACGAGCTTCAAGTAGTCAATTATACCGTCTTCCATTGAATGTCGGCCATGATTGACCACTCGGTGTGTTCAATGCCTAGTTAACAGTATCAAACTATTTTCTCCGATTTTCTGATGAAATTCGAATCAGTGGTTATTGTGGGGTACGAGTAATTTCGATCCTCCATGGACAGAGGTCGATTCAAAATCAGAAGTGAAGAAGGAGAAAAATTCGTATTTGCATCGTGTGTTACTCAGTTGACTGATGTTATTGGTTGTTCCATCGCGACATTATAGTCAATAAATGTGCTTCAATCAATCAATTACACCTTCCTTTTAAGTTCTCATGTATCAGCACTCGACACTGCCCTAATCTCCATCGATTCTCGGTTCGCTATGCGTAATAATCGATTATTAACGACACATTGAAAAACCAATATAGTGGAATTATACGATTAGGTTTCATCCATAGGTTAACAGGCGAATCCATTAAGTTATGGACTTTCGTTGGCATCCACTTTGCTTATTGGTGAACCAGGTTAAATTGATATCTTGGCGCAAATTTTCAGCTCCAACTGGAACCTTAATCTCTGAAATTTATGGATTCTCTTTATGGTTAGACGTTCTTGATTCGTTGGACACCATAAAATGACAGGTAAACCATCAAGTTTTGCAACTCCTTTTTGGATCCATAGAATGACAAGCGGGAGCATCAAAGTTAGAAATCCCATCCATCAGCATATACTTTGCTCAGTATTGAAACACTGTTCTTGATTAGACCACCTTGTTGATGAAAATGCTTTGAGCTTCGGCAATTGAAGTTCTTGATGCAGCTTGTTCTTCCGCTACTTCAATTGAAAAATCAGGAGGATGCTTGGATCCTTGAGAAGAAAGGTTGTTAGTGCTTGGAGTTCAATTGTGGTTTCACTGCAGCTACCGCATCAAGTTATGCAATTCCTTATTTCATCAGTTAGCATCTACATTGCTGAGTAACTGGATATCGAACCATGGTGAGGAAAATACTCTGTGCTGTAGGTGATTGATGTTCTTGAAGCAGCTTGTTCGTACTGCTACTTCAGTTGAAAAATCAGGAGGATCCTTGGGAAGAAAGGTTCATTGTGCTTGGAGTTCAATTGTGATTTCACTTTAGCTACTGCATCAAGTTGTGGAATTCCTAATACCATCACTTAACATCTACATTGCTGAGTAACTGGTTATCGAACCATCGAACCATGGTGAGGAAAATATTCTGTGCTGAAGATAATGGAAGTTCTTGAAGCAACTGTTTCTCCTCCCAATTAATTTTTAACATGAATAATGTTTTTGCGGTGGCCTACCAGAGTCGAAAAGTGTCACGAAGTTTATGTCTCGAAGATGAGCACAAAAAGGAATATGATAAAGATGAGCACAAAGCGGAATGTGATAAAGATGAGCACAAAGAGGAATGTGATAAAGATGAGCACAAAGAGGAATGTGATAAAGATGAGCACAAAGAGGAATGTGATAAAGATAAGCACAAAGAGGAATGTGATAAAGATGAGCGCAAAGAGGAATGTGATGAAGAATTACCAACGTTACCTTTGTTACCTACGTTTCATGGTAGTACCTAAACATTTATTTTCCCAACATTTTTTATTATTCTTCATACAGACGAAGAAAAGGGATAAGGAAAAGGGGAACCGGGACGCAAAAACATTATTCATGAATTGTGATGTTAGCCATAGGCTCAAAGTAGGGGCGAGGTGCGGAGCGCCGAGTTTTCTACGTGGTTCATCATTGCAACTTAATATTAAAATACAACATTTCGCACTACACGTCTCAGTATTTTATTTTGGGAGGTTTGGAATTTGTTGATTACACAGGTCCATATAGCCGGTGGGAGAGGGGGGGGGGTCCATGTAGTAGTTTATTGTAGAGAGTGACGAGAATTCTTTCCCATCAACCAATACTTCTTTCTGAATTTAATTTTAATTTCTTCTTTTTTTTCTATGTGTTTTTTCCAGTTTAATTTGAAGTCGAGAGTCATACCCAAGTATTCTACTGCATCGGAATGGGGTATTTTATTTGAATTGATCTCAACATCCATGACTGGGATTTTTCGGTTAGTAAAGTTGGTGTGAACTGATTCTGATTCGTTCAACTTTATTCCCCACATCTTGGTCCACTTAGAAACCTCAGTAATTGACGTCTGTAGATTACTAGTTGCAGCTTCTATATCATCATCAACGGAGAGGATAGCCGCATCATCTGCCAAGGTGGCAACAGTTGTACCTTGTTGTTGGAGTAAGTCCCGTGTGTCCAAAAGATAAAGGCCCTAAGACACTCCCTTGCGGGGCTCCAGCTTTTATTGGCTTCAAACCAGAGTATTGGTCATCTTGCTTCACCCTGAAATGTCCGTTTTCAAGGTAGGATTTCAGCAGTAAGTAGTAGTACTGTTTTGGGAGGTCTCTGTGCAGTTTGTACTCCAATCCCTCGTGCCAAACCTTGTCAAAGGCCCGTGCCAAATCCAAAAAGATACTGGCACATATTTTCCTACCTTCGAAGGCCTCAAGGATTGGTGAAGAAACTATTTCACCCTGATCGTTATTTCTACATTTGATAGAGGATGTGATGAGTACGAGAAGCGCTTTTGATAGGCCTTGCCAGTTGAATAACTCAAAAGGTACCTCTTATCTCTCAGCGTGGTGGGAGATTGCCTTGTTGACGAAAGTGCTTAGTGACTAAACATCATCATCGTTCGGGGTGATCCATATCCTCGTTCCATGTTTTCTTCTTATTGAATATTGATGCTGGTTTTTCAATTTCTTTAGGATATTGGTTTTGTATTTTTCGACCCATTCATCTCATTGCTTTTTCTGATATTCCATTTCTTCTTCGAAATACGAGTAGAAGGTGGACTTGACTGCACTCTAGCCATATCCGGCCGATTGCACTAGCTTGAGTTGGCGATTTATAGTAACCATTCTCTTTTTGGAAGAAATTTTTTTCCTAGTTTTTGTCCAAAATGTTCGTGACAACAAACAAAAGGTTAAGGGGACCCAAAGGTCACTTTTGGTAAAAAAAACCGAATTTTTTTTTTTTCGTTTTCTTATAACTACACTATATTTAAAACACATTGCTGAAAGAATTTTGAAAATCGGGAGCTTAGAAGTGTTTCAAACTCCACGTTGAAGTTGGAGCTACCTACCTCGAGATTTCACAAGGAGCGCTCGCTCATAGCACTCCTGGATTTATCAGAAGTATGAAATTATGTTGTCAGATCAAATAGAATATATTTATTATTAATATTGCAATAAAATAAAGGTACCTCAGTAGAGTCCTGCCCCATACGAAGGATTGTCTCCCTCACACTCTTGGAAAGCTTCGTCCAAGTTTTTCTTAGCTTGTGTCCTCTCCCTACGGGCCTAATGGACAGTGGGATCATGGGTGGAATGGGACTGGAACGCCAGTTTGGGCGACCACTGAATACACTCTTCTTCTTTTTAAAAATCCCTTTTGGCTTGGTCATTATAAAACTGGCGGAAACACGTAAAAACTGGAGAAAAACGAAAAAACCCGGAGAAAACTGGCTCTAAAAAACTACAACACGAGATGTAAACAACAGGAGATGTAAACAACAGAACTGGAAGGTTATTTCGAAAGCTCAATCGATTCCCACTCATTCGAGTTTATCCATCGATATTTATAATCGATTAGCCGGGATTGGAAAGACGGAAATCCGGCTGCCCAATGAGAAGCAAGCACGGGAGTCGCGCCAGCCATTTGAATGTGCAAATCCCGCTCTCCTGCAAAACTGCACTTTTGCGGGCGTTTATCCCGTTTTTATGAAAACTGCTCGATAGATTCTCACCAGACTTTCACACAATCTTCTCATATCATCGTTCTATAGATATGGCGAAGGGAATTTAGAGTTAACTGCGCCAAAACGATTTATACCCAAAAAAAAGTAGTATTTTTGTAAAAAATGAAAAAATGGAAAATTCCCCCTCCCCGTCGTTTTATAAAAGTTTCCGTCGCCATAAATAATGCATCGTAATAGCTGACAATCGACCCGAAGTTTGAGCTAAATATCTTCACTAATAAGCCAACAAAAGGGTCATTTACCCCCCAAAAAAATTTTTTTTAAAGTGCTATATTTTTTTTCTGGGTGATTGAAACTAAATAATTTTTTTATGGTGTATTTGTATTGATGGGATGAGACTTTGTTCAAAATTTCAAAGCAATTGGTTGAGTGGTTCACAAGATATGGTTGAAATACCGAAAAAACCGCTGCCCCGATCAAAGTGACCTTTGGGTCCCCTTAAGTTCGTTAGCCAGAAATTTTGGACAATCCTAAGTGGTTCAAATTTCAAAAGTCCGAAAAACGGGTTTTTTCAGGTTTTTTGTGATTGTTACCTTCACAATCATTCGAATTCAGCGCTTAATTTCTGATATTAATGCATCTTCCAAAAATCAGGAAAAGTATAAATCTATATATATATGCTGAAGCAGTATATTATGCTCTCTGGGTTTTCGAGGTTCGGTCAAGAAAAAGGCTGTTTTTCCAACGTTTCGATGGTTTATGCCATCATTGTCAAGGACATCTATAATTGCAAGAAATAATTTGACATTAGAGTATGGAAATACAGAAAGATTTGGAATTGTACAGAAATATAATGTTTCTACTTACAGTTTTTGAGTGTACTAGAAGAGACACAGAAGAACACTGTGAGATGTTTCTTCTTTCATTTCAACTTGACTACTGAAGGCTGAGGTGTCGAAGGCATGGGGGTATGAATATTGGAGGGATGAAGGGGGTGCAGTTAGGTAGGTATTTAACGGTCTGGACTATTGTGTAAGTGGCGGTAAGAATATTTGGTCAGGTATATGGGTTGGGGTATTTCCGAGGGTTGAAATTGGTTTTTTTTTTGTTTTATTTCCATTTTGTGTGTATAAGGTTGGCATAACATTTACTTAAATTGTTTACATCTGATCGTTTATTTATTGCAGTTTGTTTATTTCGTTCGATATATATATATATATATATATATATATATATATATATATATATATATATATATAGGTCTATGGAGCACCCGTTACCAGCTCATTTCGCCTGATACCGGCTCATTGGGAGCTGGTAGAAGGAGCCGGTAACAGACCCATTCACGCCTGTTACCAGCTCCTATTTTTGAGACCCCATCAGTCTGAAATTTCCCTTTTTTCCCCCTGGGAGCTGGTAACAGGCTCTTTTTCCCTACAACATTATATTCTTTCCCTGCGAGCTGGTAACAGGATTTAATCAATTTCTCGCTTCAGAAATGAGCTTAATATTCGGAAATGATGTATAATATTCTGGAAAATGACAGACTCGTAATTAACCATCCTGGTAGGTACTTTCCGGCGGGAAGCGGTGGGGGGGGGGAATATTGGATTTAATCGATTTCTCGTTTCAGAAATGAGTTTAAAATTTTGGAAAAAAATGTATAAAAAACTGAAAATGACATAGACGCGTAATTCACCATCCCGGTAGGTACTTTCTGGTGGGAAGAGATGTGGGGGGGATACTGGATTTAATCGATTTCTCGTTTTAGAAATGAGTTTAAAATTTGAAAAAAAATGTATAAAATACTGAAAATGACATGGACTCGTAATTCTCCATCCCGGAAGGTACTTTCTGGCGGGATGGGAAGGGGGGCGGGGAATATTGGATTTAATCGATTTCTCGCTTCAGAAGAGTTTAAAATTCGGTAAAAAATGTATTAAATACTGAAAATGACATAGAATCGTATTTCACCATCCCGGTAGGTACCTTCTGGGGGGGAAGAGGTGGGGGTGAATATTTTCCTCCTATAGTGAGTGGTGAGGGGAAAGTTTTTGTTATTTCGCTCTTATAATCAAATATCAAGGAAGATATGACCGTCTATGGTAGGAAATGTGCCGAATTCGTAAACTTCATTATTTTCCACCTAAGGTGAGGGGGGAGGGGGAAGTATTCGTTCTTCTCATCAAATATCAAGCAAGATATGACCGTCTATAGTAGGAAATGTGCCGAATTCATAAAATTCCTTATTTTCCACCAAGGTGAGGCGGGGAGGGGGAAGTATCTTTTATTTCGCTCTCATAATCAAATATCAAGCAAGATATGACCGTCTATGGTAGGAAATGTGCCGAATTCAAGAATTTCATTATTTTCCATCTTTCGTGATGGGGGGAGGGGAAGTATTTGTTATTTCAATTTTCACCTGTTAGTGGGTGGGGAGGGGGAATTAGGCAGGATTTTGCTCTTTCAAACTAAAATTGAGTATGATGTGGCCGTCTGAGGTCACAAATGTGGAAAACTCGAAAAATGCATTATTTTCACCTGTTTGTGGGTGGGGAGGGGGAATTAGGCGGGATTTTGCTCTTTCAAACTAAAATTGAGTATGATGTGGCCGTCTGAGGTAACAAATGTGGAGAACTCGAAAAATGCATTATTTTCACCTGTTTGTGGGTGGTGAGGGGGAATTAGGCGGGATTTTGCTCTTTCAAACTAAAATTGAGTATGATGTGGCCGTCTGAGGTAACAAATGTGGAGAACTCGAAAAATGCATTATTTTCACCTGTTTGTGGGTGGGGAGGGGGAATTAGGCGGGATTTTGCTCTTTCAAACTAAAATTGAGTATGATGTGGCCGTCTGAGGTAACAAATGTGGAGAACTCGAAAAATGCATTATTTTCACCTGTTTGTGGGTGGGGAGGGGGAATTAGGCGGGATTTTGCTCTTTCAAACTAAAATTGAGTATGATGTGGCCGTCTGAGGTAACAAATGTGGAAAACTCGAAAAATGCATTAGTTTTCACCTGTTTGTGGGTGGGGAGGGGGAATTAGGCGGGATTTTGCTCTTTCAAACTAAAATTGAGTATGATGTGGCCGTCTGAGGTAACAAATGTGGAAAACTCGAAAAATGCATTAGTTTTCACCTGTTTGTGGGTGGGGAGGGGGAATTAGGCGGGATTTTGCTCTTTCAAACTAAAATTGAGTATGATGTGGCCGTCTGAGGTAACAAATGTGGAGAACTCGAAAAATGCATTATTTTCACCTGTTTGTGGGTGGGGAGGGGGAATTAGGCGGGATTTTGCTCTTTCAAACTAAAATTGAGTATGATGTGGCCGTCTGAGGTAACAAATGTGGAGAACTCGAAAAATGCATTATTTTCACCTGTTTGTGGGTGGGGAGGGGGAATTAGGCGGGATTTTGCTCTTTCAAACTAAAATTGAGTATGATGTCGCCATCTGAGGTAACAAATGTGGAGAACTCGAAAAATGCATTATTTTCACCTGTTTGTAGGTGGGGAGGGGGAATTAGGCGGGATTTTGCTCTTTCAAACTAAAATTGAGTATGATGTCGCCGTCTGAGGTAACAAATGTGGAGAACTCGAAAAATGCATAATTTTCACCTGTTTGTAGGTGGGGAGGGGGAATTAGGTGGGATTTTGCTCTTTCAAACTAAAATTGAGTATGATGTGGCCGTCTGAGGTAACAAATGTGGAAAACTCGAAAAATGCATTAGTTTTCACCTGTTTGTGGGTGGGGAGGGGGAATTAGGCGGGATTTTGCTCTTTCAAACTAAAATTGAGTATGATGTCGCCGTCTGAGGTAACAAATGTGGAGAACGCAATCACATGTGTTGGACTCCTCCCAAGTGTGAGCTTACCTGTGTTTCTTTAGATCTTGAATATTATTATTACATCCTTTACATACTGTAAGGCTACTTTTCATACTGTAACCTAGTGTAAGTTCTAATAAATCTCTTCAATTATTATTATTTGTAATCGAAACTTTATATGTCATCCCTAGTGAGTCCTCCTGAGCAATCACCTCCATTACATAAGTAGGAAAATTATGTGTTGTTGAAAAATAATATGAAAATTTGGTTGTAGGATGTTGGTTGTATGAGTGTTCCTAAGTACAGTTTATGCATAAAGTACTTGCGTGTATTAAGTGTCGATCTATGTTCAAAATATCAGAAATAGTTTCATGACGAATTTTAATTAATTTATTGTTAATAATGAACATTATTCCTGAGGGAGACGCCAATTATTTTCGTGATCAATTTGTGATAAGTCTTGTTGCGTTTTTCAAGTTAAAGTGGGAAAAAAAGTTGTCCTTGGCAACCTGAGTAATAAGACTACTGTACATTTTCTGAAACATTAATAAGATTTTGTACTTTTGAATCATTATACTTTGCCCTGACGAATTTCTTCACACCGCTCGTTAGAAGAACTTACAAAAATAGATGTTTGGAGAAATTTGTGGAATTTATTTTCAAATAACTGGAAAATTTATTGAGGGGGGTGGCTGTGGCCAATCTTGTTACAGAAGCTTGAAAAAAGTGTGATACTACTATAATAATCACCCCACATCACAAGGTGAGAAGAGTACACCATTTTCCGTTTTGGGTAATTCCTTCAATTTTAAATTCGGAAATTCCCTCGTGAATGAATACTCGTGAGATAAATGTAGGTTTCAGAATCAAATAATGATTACAAAATAGAGATTAAAACGTTTAATATGTATTAGTGAACAGGCAAATGAATAAATAAATCGTCATACAATTTATCACAGGAATTTCATAAATATCACTTAATTTATCCTTTGACAAACAAATAGCTTCATTGGGACGGAAGCAGGCGGAGCGCAGAACATTTGAGTCAAGAAATGCGTTGCCGTCAATGGAAGACGTACAACGCCTTAATTGTCAACATTGAAAAGGTAACTGAGGAGGCTTTCAAAATAATAATAATATAATAATAATAATATAATAATAATAATATAATAATAATAATAATAATATAATAATAATATAATAATAAATATAATAATAAAATTTGAGTAGTATAAAATAAAAATGGAGAGTGACTCGTGGTACAACAGTCAAAACCCTACTACTCAAAATTTGAGTAGTATTTATTTAATAATGTAATAAATTTAATAATATAATAATATAATAATAATATAATAATAATAATAATAATATAATAATAATAATAATATAATAATAATATAATAATAAATATAATAATAAAATTTGAGTAGTATTTATTTAATAATAATAACACCATTATTTAATAATGGTGAGGAGAACCAGTTGTTCACAGAATACCCTGCTGAGGGAAAATTGTCCTTCCTGTAAAGCTTTAATTTCAAGCAAAAACTACATAACTCACTTAAAAACGTGCGACAAATCACTACCTCATTTTGTATCTGGTCGGGAGCTTAGGAGGGAATTATTTTCATCAAAGTTGAGTTACGAACTAAGTAAAGACATGAAGGACGGTGTAATTCCATTCCTCAGGAATGACGAGGTGAAGACAATGATAATGAAAGATCCAACCCTAATAATGTTTGGAAACAGAATGTGCGAACGTTTCCATGGAGACTCCCAGTTTTCCACCATCCGAAACCATCTATGAATTGTTGCTCGCGTCTCGAAGATTGTGATCGACCACACTCCCCAAATCACAAGTGTTCGGCAAATATTTTGCGAGGCACCATACCGCGCATTCGAAGAAGCGGTTGAAGAACTTTGTGGTTTTGGGCAGGGTGAAGGTGGGGAATATAAAGCTGCATCAGCCCCTACCAGTATGGTCCAAGGATGAAGGAGGTGGCAACTTATCTCCTCACCGAACTCATAGATTCCAAGAAAAGTTGTGACTGCAAACAATTGAATACTGTGCTAGAAGAAATAGCTGCCGTGGAAGAATGGCTGAAATTATTCTCGTTATCCTTTGACAAACAAATAGCTTCATTGGGACGGAAGCAGGCGGAGCGCAGAACATTTGAGTCAAGAAATGCGTTGCCGTCAATGGAAGACGTACAACGCCTTAATTGTCAACATTGAAAAGGTAACTGAGGAGGCTTTCAAACAGCTACAACGCCAGGGGTTTTCAGCACTTAGCTACAAGAGACTTAGTGAAGGGCTTTTGATGAAGTTGTGGACGTTCAACAGAAGGAGGAGGGTAAGTGAAGTCGATAAATTACGACTTATAAATTGGCAGAATGGCCGAGAAATAAACGAAAACAGCCCTCAGTTTAAAAGTCTTCCCAAATCGGAACAAGTGTGTGCCTCATCATTCCTTCGAATAACAGTCCAAGGAAAGCTCCGTCGGCCAGTTGCGCTTCTTGTCGCCAAAAACGATACCCCCAAATTCGAGCTAATGTAGGTAAGGCAAGGAGGGCCTTCACTTCGTCTTCGGAACTATGCTGAGTACGGAGATGTCTTGGAAAATTTTTCAATCAAGCGCGAGCAATATTTGCAACAATGCTTTTTCCTCCTCTTGTTCTGTTTTTGCGTCCCTGGAACAAAAATAAGGTGTACGTGAGATACTTTCTATTGTGCACACGATTCTACATTATATAACACGTAGGTGATATGCAAATGAAGACCCAAGGGGAAGAATGCACTAAGTCCAATTTTTTTCGAAACTGAGATTTAGATGCCATCTGTTAGATGTGGACTTTTGTTTTAACTAGAAACATAATTTATAAACGTTATATGAATCGAAATATATCATACAATTGAAGGAAAATTGAAGGAAAAAAGAAAAGGAAAGAAAATTCATTGCAAAAAACTTTGTTTTTCTAATTCTGGAAAAATTTTCAAATTGGACTTAGTGCGTTCTTCCCCTTGGGTCTTCAAATGTAATCTCCTGAGAACACTAAAATGATCGAAATAAAAATTTTTCAAGCACATCCCGTAGGAACACAGTAAAGCATCTTTCATCACCTTTTGCTGTAGGTTGATCGATGAATTGAATTTTCTGGGAACCACGAATCAAAGAAGAAACCTGCAAACAAAAATGCATGCATGTATAAATCGGATGACAATGCAATATTTGAAAATAAATTAATTATTTTAAAAACAGAGCAATGAAGGACAGTGGGACAGCATGAGATAACAAACTCAAAAAATCAAGCACAAATGTGCCAATAGCCAATGTGGATAGCTGTGGGTACCCGATTGTCGATTGCAACAATAGATTGTTTTTTTTACAACTATCAATAGTTTCGATGGTTTTTTATCGACAAAGGAATAATGTTTCTCTTGGTATTTTGAATTTACCCACATGCTCATATATTTTTACGAATGAAAGCTGAACAATGTTTCTAAAAAATTCACAGTTGGGATTCTGCAAAAATTTTGGGAATGCATTATTACAACTCGTCAACGCAATCGATTGTTGGATTCTATCGCTCTTATTGATCAATGGGAATGATCAGTGATATTAGTAACATGCGGTAGGTGATCAACAAACGATCTTCACATGTAGTGGTAGCCATTACGTTGTAGTACAGCTGGGTGAAAGGAGGATAAAGAAGGCTAATCCTCGTTTTATAATTTTACTCGAGTACTTTCGCCTTGTGGCATCATCAGGAGCTTAACTTTATAGTGGATGGGGGTTCAAATTTCCCTTGGTTATACTTTGTAAAAATCATTTGGTTAGATTTCCAGTTATGGTAGGGGCTGGCGAACTTATAGCTTAGGTGTAGTGATTTTGAGATTCTTCTCCTGTTTGCTTTATTCTTCAAATAATAAATATTTCACAATGAAGAATAAAGCAAACAGGAGAAGAATCTCAAAATCACTACACCTAAGCTATAAGTTCGCCAGCCCCTACCATAACTGGAAATCTAACCAAATGATTTTTACAAAGTATAACCAAGGGAAATGTGAACCCCCATCCACTATAAAGTTAAGCTCCTGATGATGCCACAAGGCGAAAGTACTCGAGTAAAATTATAAAACGAGGATCAGCCTTCTTTATCCTCCCCTCACCCAGCTGTACTAAAACGATCTTATGTTCATTCCATTCCAATACATCTATTTTGCCTTTTTATTGGTCTGAACGCTCTAGTAGTGAAGTGAAAGAGGGTGTAAAAAGAACCAAAAGTAACCATCAAATAAACTATTCAATCGAGTCAGAAGTTGGTCATTCAAGAACGAGTTGTACCCAACCAAGAAAAGCGGTGTTAACACGGCGTACTTAACTATTTAGTACAAAATTATTACAACGTAACACGCTACTATTTAGAAAATTGGGACTGTGATAAAGTTTAATCTCTATATAAAGTGTTATATTTTTCTTATTAGAGATAGGGTAAAAGACGCAGTAGCGAACGTGTTCAGGAAAATCCTATCATTCTCCATTTTCAATTTTTCCTCTTCTACTGTGTGTGACTTCTCTGAGTTTAACATGTTCGTTAGACATTTGTGAAGTAGTTATTAATCCAAAAAAGCAGTTTCAATCACATTATTCTCGACAAAATGCTATTTAAAATGGCCAATCATGAAAAATATCCGAAAATTTCATTAGAATTGAATGAAAAAAACGCTTGCATACGAGTCTGCAACACATTGAAACATTTTCATGCCCCCCCCCCTGGGATGATCTGGGAGCTCGATTTTCGACTCAGCTGATCTGGGAGCTCGATTTTCGACTCAGCTGATCTGGGAGCTCGATTTTCGACTCAGCTGATCTGGTAATATCAAACTGTAAAGTACCTACCTGTAAAGTACCTAACAACTTCACTTCTGATGGTCATAATCATCATTGTGGTGACTTGGGACAAATTTCGTCGCAACAAATTTCGTCGCATCAAATTTCGTGACGATTTTTTTTTATGTGCCATATGAAAGACATGAAAATGTCAAAAGTACTATGCTATTTAACAATAACTACCTATCTAACTACAAATGAAACTGGGAAGGCTGGGAAAATGGATAAAAAAGTGAACTAGAAGAGAAAGAAATTAAATTCCAGTGAAGGACAGGTGAAGCATGTCCTCCTTTGGTAAAACGTTTCAAACATGGTTTTACTAATGGTGGACAGTGTGTCCTACACTGGTGCAGGTAGTGTTTTTGGAGGACATGCATTATATAGGGTTCCAAAATAGTAAAATCAGGTGAATTTTTGCTCAAGTTGAATAATAATGAACCTTGTTGAAAATAATGAACCTTTGTGTAATAATTTGCAGCGTTTTTGCACTAGGAATCAGCACTGAACACGGCAAAATCGTGAACTGGCGTTATTTTTCGTGCAAATTTTATTATTAGGAGCCAACTTCGTCCTGTACACTTCCATTTAGTTGTAAGGCTAAAAGCTTCCATAATATCCAGTACACGATCACAAAGCATGTAGTTTGTCTCACCTTGAGTCACTGGCAGGAGTGCATCTTGATTACTCTCGGACAACAGTTTGCGACTTTCCTTAACATCCAGTTGACGTACTGGGAGGAGTGCATCTTGAAAACCCACAGGCAAACATTCCTTAACATCCAGTTGACGTAAAACTGTGAAAATAAAACGGAATGGTGAGTACGAAGAGAAAAACAGGTAATTACCAACCCTAAGCTCACCCCCTGGCGAGACACCCCCCCCCCCCCTCGGCCACTGTGACGTCATAAGAATCCGGACATTTTTAAAATCGTAGAAAAAGATCTACTCAAGCTAGAAGCTTGCGATTGGTGTCAACATTCTCAGGATGACGTTTACTTTAACCTAAATATAACAATAAACAGCTTTTCCCACTCATGCACACACCCTATTTAGCCCAGGCGAATTAGACCAAAAATGGGCAAATAGGAGAAATAATTCATAGTAAAGAAATTTCTTCATCAGCGTCTTCCTTTACACTTGGTTAATCATACCTCAAAAGTCCCCTACGGTGGGGGGTGAGCTCGAGGAGTGGGGGTAAATTTTCTCCTATTTTTTCGACTTTTTTCGGTTTTTTGCCTATAACTCCAAAAGTAAGCGTTCTAGCGGATTTTTTACTATTACCAGAATTAAAGTACATAAAATTTCCAACAGTTTGCTCCTCTGACTAAATTCTCTACGATTACGCTTTCCGCCACTAGAGCGCGTTGAAAAATAGGTATCATTTTAAAAAATCAGCAAAAAGGTCTTTTTAAGCTTTATTTTACTCGGAAATTATCAGGAATTGTGCGGGTTGGCGTTTAGATGATCCCCTATGAAAATCATTGCCCCCAGCCTGATTGTAGCCACTGCGCATGCGCAAACTTGTATTTCCTTGTTACTGCCATAACTTCTACATTTCCCATCTAATTTCGATGAAATTTTCAGGAATAATGCTGGTTGGGGCGGAGATGGTCCCCTATGAAAATCATTGTCCCCAGTCGATCGTAGCCACTGCGCATGCGCAATCTTGCATTTCCTTGTCACTGCCATAACTTCTACATTTCCCATCTGATTTCGATAAATTTTTCGGGAATGGGGGGGTGCGCCTTGATTTTTTTTAGATTTTTAATCGAAAGTAGACTACATCCTGAGAATTTTGGCGCCAACCGCGACCTTCTATCGTGAGTAGATCTGTTTCTATGATTTTTCAAAGTTTCGACCGTTTATGACGTAAGATGAAAATTAACAGCGGGTATATCGGATAGGAGCACGGAGCAACAAGGCGGGCGGGCGTCGTCGGCAGGGGGAGGTTACCCCAACGATCTGAATGGCAGCGGCTGCATAGAACTATTCTGCTCATTGAAGGACCTAATTGTTCATTTCTCATTATTATTCTCCTGTTCTAGTTCTGGCTCATTATTGCTAAATAGGACCACCTAACGGTTGCATGATCAGAAGTAATTGTGAACTGATTCGCCAAGCGGCAGAACTAGGAACTAACTTCGTGAGGGTTGGTAGCACTGCCTTTTGGTCTCCCGCCTCAAATAGGCGGGAAGTCCAAACATACTCCCCCCCAATATGACCACAGTCATATGATCTAAGCTATGTCTTTAGGGAGTGGGCACAATTTGACCAATGGTCTTTTCAAGACTCCCGAACTAGTGCGAACAAGGGCAACTCTAGTTGTGCCATCAGCACCTGGGCATAGTTCACATATGACCCCCATGACCCACTGAAGTGGAGGTCTATTGTCCTCCATCACAAGAACTACATCACCTAATTTTGGTGGTCTGTCGGGCGTATTCCATTTAGATCTAAGCTGTAGATCTAATAGGTATTCCTTACTCCATTTTTTCCAAAATTGATCTACCATTTGATTCACAAATGTCCACTTTGAGACTAGCCTAGTACTAGCTGTATGGTCTACAGTGGACCAAACAGCACATTTCAGTACTGATTCAACTCGTGCCACTATAGTGGTGAAGGTCTGGTACATTGTGGTCTGATCTCGGAGGGTCACTCGTATAAGGCGCTTGGCGGACTTTACCGCTGCCTCCCAGAGCCCTCCAAAGTGTGGTGCTCGCGGTGGTATGAACTTCCATTCTATACCCCTGGTCGCTAACTGATCCGTTAAATCATGAGCTACACCTTGAGCTAAAGCTGATCTAATTTTTCGCAAAAGATTATTGGCCCCAACGAAGTTCGTACCATTATCAGACCAGATGACGGCAGGTACTCCTCGCCTGGCCATAAAGCGCTCTAAACACTGCATGAACGAATCTGTACTAAGATCTAGGACTGCCTCTAAAAGCACAGCTTTTGTGGCCAAACATACAAACACCGCTAGGAATATTTCAATTTTTCTAGTTCCCTTAAGTCCGGCGATGGAGACGATAAACGGTCCGGCAAAGTCTATTCCGGTCTGATTGAATGGGTACGTTTGATGTACCCTTCCAGCCGGTAGCTGCCCCATTTCGGGCTGGAATGACCTAGGCTTGATTGAGAAACAGCGCACACAACCGGACAAACATTTGTTCACCACATTCCGTCCATTGACTATCCAGTGCTTGGTTCTAATATGGGCTAACGTCGCTCTTGGACCTACATGCAAACAACTCTGATGCGCATGACGAACTACAAGATCAGTGAAAACGTCTTTGGCGGGAAGCAGAGTGGGATGCCTGGTCTCAAAAGAGCTATCTGCGTGATCTACAGTCTAAGTCTACCTCCGACTCTGAGTAGACCATCATCAGACCTAAAAATGGGTAGCTGCTTCATCAGCTTGGTACTCAACCCTTTATGATCTATTGAACGAATTACGTCAGGGAATCCTCTAGCTTGCGCACGTCGGACAAGAACAAGTTCCGCGTGCTTCAGTTCAGGCGTGTCGAGAGGCACAACTTGCTTAACCAACTGTTCTAATGTCAGAGATCTACGTCGACGGGGAACTGAATGGTTCCTAAAGTTCTGCACAAAACGCTGTACCCAAGCCACAACTCTCTTTAGCTTGGTGAGTGAACTAAACTTAATCTCCAGATCATCAGAAGTCAAATTGGCAGAAGATACAGGTTGATTTGCCCTAGCTTCCTTAATGACATTTTCGGAAGACAAATCAGGACTAATTCTTCGAATGGGCCATCGCCCCGTTCATCACTGAGCCATTCTGGTCCGTTCCACCACATAGAATTTTGAACTAACTTGCCCGGTAGCTCTCCTCGTGAAGCTATGTTGGCTGGATTATCCTTGGAACTAACATGAAACCACCGGTCTGGCGGTAAGTTTGACAACGTCTTGGCAACTCTATTACCAACGAAAACCTTCCAGACCAGAGCGGGATCCGCAGTTATCCAAGATAGAACTATAGTGCTATCAGAACAGGCTATGATCCGCTCATCTGGAACCAATGGGAACTGAGCGCGTACTTTCTTAATGGTTTTACCTAACAGTTCCGCAGCTAACAGTTCTAAACGGGGGATCGATTCAGATTTTATTGGAGCAATGCGAGCCCTAGACAGAACTAACCTTGTGTGGATAGTTTTCTGATCTAACGACGTGGTAAACCACTGCGGCATAAGCTTTCTCTGAAGCATCCACAAATCCGTCCAACCACTGATGTTGACGAACCACTGTTGACGAATCAATGTGACGGGGTAAACGGAGCTCAGTTAATGCATTCATAGAACTAGCTAGCCTTTTCCATTCATAAGCTAGAGAACTAGGCAATGGGTCGTCCCAATCGTACTTTGCGTGACAGACCTCACGCTGTATGCACCGAGCGAATACGCTGGTTGGCATAATCCATCCGCAGGGATCATAAATCCGACCTACTTGACTCGCCAACTCTCGCTTGGTTCGAACTAACGGGGCTGTCGGAATCTTAAAAAAGAATGAATCATTTCGGGGGTTCCAAGCGATACCGAGCGTTTTCAATGGTTTTTCGGAATCATCATGCAGATCTACATCTTCGTTCAGAGGAAGACAGTGATCCTTTGGAATCCCCATTAGGACTTTAGGATCATTAGAGGCCCATTTCCGAAGTTCTAGCCCGGCCAACTGTAACAGTTCAATGACGTCATCACGTACCGCTATGGCCGATGTGACGTCCTCACCCCCACCATGTAAGTCATCGACATACGACCGATCTAGGAGAACTTGAGAACCTAATGGGTGATTTTGTTGTTCATTTTGGGCTAAATGCCTCAGAACCCTGTTGGCCAAAAATGGAGCGGAAGTTGTTCCGTAGGTCACAGTACATAAGGCGTAATCTTGAATTGGTTCTGAAGGTGAACTACGCCATACTATCCTCAACATATCATGATCTACTAGAGGGTGCTTGAATTTTCTGAACATCTGCCGGATATCAGCGATAAACACCACCTTTAAGGATCTAAATCTCAGGACTATGTTGCTAATATCGGGTTGTAGCTTTGGTCCGGCGTGCAAAATCTCATTTAGTGCACATCCGTTTGAAGTTCGTTGAGAAGCATTGAACACCACTCGGATCTTGTCTGAGGGATCACCCATTCGAACTACAGGATGGTGGGGTAGGTAATAATTAGCCAGACCCGAACTAGGGGGGGCTACACGCTGCATATGACCTAACTCTAAATATTCGTCCATGAATTTCTTGTTTGCTTGAGCTAAAACGGGATCCTTTTTCAGTCTAGACTCTAATCTGAACAACTGGCGTAGAATCCCCAAGAGAAGTCCTATCCTGAGCGAACAGTAATGGAACTGTGTAACGTCCATCACTGGAACGTTGAACTTTATCGACTAACAACTGCTCAGCTTCCATTTCAGCCGGCGTCCATGGTACAGTTTCCTCTACAGATTCAATTTCGAACATCCTTTTGAGCAGGTCATCTGTCTCATGAGACACCGAAGTATGGACTACTTCCGAGACTGTGTTTTCCGTCACTGAACTATGAACTGACAGGTGAACTGACAGCGGAACTATACTGTCACCGGATGACGTGCGCATGTTTTCAGCCATTTGAAATAATAACGTAGACGTACGAACTGCATTACTGACAGGAACTACCGAATAAAGATTTCGAACTAACACCCTTTCCTCTGTGCGATCGTTTGTGGAATAGTAAGAATTGATTTAATTACCGAACTAACGTCATCCTCTGCTGGCCGTTGTAATTTAGGCGAAGCAGGTTGGACTACCGTTTTCTGAATTTTATTTTTGAGAACTAACTCGAAGGCTTGAACTATTTCCTTCAAAGCAGCCCTGAGATATCTATCATATTCCTTTTTTGGATCTAAAATGCTACTGCTCACATCAAGATGGACTTCTGTACTGACCACTGACTGTTGTTCACATGGTGCAAAACGAACTGAACGGTCGTCCGAATTGCGTCTTCCTCCTAAGACCAACCAACCAAACTCAGACCCCACCAACCAAGGGGACGAACCAACTGGTAGGACTACCCTATCAAATTGAGCTACTTGTACGAAAATATCCACTCCTAGCAACAGCTCTACTTCGTCACGTCTATTGAAAGATGGGTCGGCTAGTTGACTGTTAAGATTTTTAACACGTTGGACGCGGATCGCGTCTATGTCACGCAAACACCTCTCGCAAAAGGTTCAAGAATATCTGCTCCTATTCTTTTGTTCTCCGTTTCAGCTCTTTTCTAGCTGTTTTTCTTGATAGATGAACTATTTATGAGACGAACGGTTCATTCCGGAGATGAATCGGTCATTGTTGAAGGTCATGAGCAGTTATCAAAGTGACACCTTAGCTTTTCGCGCTTCACGAAAAAAATGTGTCCGCGCCAGTGGACCAACGCGTTTTTTTTCCTGCATTCAACGTGTTAATGTGCGACCATTGATCTATTGAAAAACTAGATGACGGTAACGGGGCTACAACCTGATCTAATACCATTGCGGTGATTGGAAGACTACGCCCATTTTTTGTGATTACATAAAGGGAGGTGACTCCTTTTAGTGGTTGAACATTTGCACCTACCCCAGCGATCTGAGTACCAATGGGCGTGATCTGAAATCCAATAGACCTAGCAACCCTAGTCGTGATCAAATTGATTTCTGATCCAGAATCCAATAATGACCTAACTGCTAATTTAAGAGGCTTAATGCCACCGGACAGATCCACCAACGCAGTAGGAATGAGTTCCTTTGTCCTACCTTTCTTAGTACTTGATCCTTTGCTTTGACCTAGTGCCGACCTATTTTGATCCCAATTGGTAGAACTACTGATGAACGTATGGGGACGGAGGTCCACCGCTACGTTCGACTGAGGAGGCTCGCTTGACCTACCTATGGGGCTGACGCCTGTCCTACCTACGGGGGGCGACGTCAGCGGAGACTGCGGGAGCTTATGAACTAAATATGAACTAACTTCACATGTAGTGCAATGAACACCGGGACCTGGGTTATCACCTAAAGTAGGTATCATCAGTCGCCGGTGGTCGTCCATGGAAGTCATAGGTACTAACATGCACATGTTATGGGCAGCCGAGCTACTGCAAGAACTAGAACTAGACATCCTACCTAAGGGATTGGAATAATCATGCAACTTGAAACGATGAGCGGGTCCACATCTAGCAACAACGCCGTTTGGCGAATCAGTTCACAATTACTTCTGATCATGCAAACACAGTGAATGTGAACAATCATGAATGTGAACCACTGTGACGTTATAAGAATCCGAAACTTTTAAAAATCGTAGAAAAAGATCTACTCAAGCTAGAAGCTTGCGATTGGTGTCAACATTCTCAGGATGAGGTTTACTTTAACCTAAATATAACAATAAACAGCTTTTCCCACCCATGCACACACCCTATTATCCGTAATAGGGGGTACTTCTCCAGTTACGTGACAGTGGTTCCTTTCTTCCAAACTGCCAAGAAAACGTATCGAAAAACTAAAAAAAGCTAAATTTCATAATTCAACTACAGAATCACAAAGCATGTAGTTTGTCTCACCTTGAGTCACTGGCGGGAGTGCATCTTGATTACTCTCGGACAACAGTTTGCAACTTTCCTTAACATCCAGTTGACGTACTGGGAGGAGTGCATCTTGAAAACCCTCAGGCAAAAATTCCTTTACATCCAGTTGACGTAAAACTGTGAAAATAAAACGGAACGGTGAGTACGAAGAGAAAAACAGGTAATTACCAACCCTAATCTCGTGGTAGTAACAGTTACTATAATTACAGTTACTGTAATTAACAAGACAGTAGCTATCCGTTGTAGAGGTGCTAACTCCTGCTAGGTGCGCTGGTTTCTTATACTCCCAATAGAGTGCTATGATTAAAATTGCTATGGAGAGCTCGCATCAACGTTTTACGAGTGCCAACATCTTAATTCTTGACAGACAGACAGACATGGAACCAAAATTGTTCAGAAAGGGCTAAAACGCAAACGCGAGTGAAAATTTTGAGTTTGGAGAACTTTTTTTTTTCGTCCTTGAAAACAAACCTTCTTCTATTCTACCTTGGTAGACTCGGAAGCAAAACTGAAAAAATCTGTACGTATTACACATGCAGTTATTCTCACCTGAAGTAACTGAAGGTGGGCTTTCATCCAACTCAGCCTCAAGCAAAGCTTCTTGAAATTTTCTATTAACTTCTGGTTCATCTAAGAAACGAGAAAATAGAACGGAATGCAGCTATAGAATTATTAGTATTCTTAAAACAGCTGAAGACAGTTGTATAAAAAATGTTATTGAAATACTAAAAATCTTGTATTTTTTAATGCTCCCCCCATTTTATAAAACTTTCGAGTACGGGAACTGTGTCGGGGGGATTCCATATGTTGAGGACATCTGCTAGAATATGCCTGGTAACTCGTTTTTGAGAAAATTCATTCTAATACCCGCATATTTGGTCAATGAGTGAATCACCAAAAAATCAATTATGGTGTTTCGTCAAAAAATATAGATTTTATGAGAAATTGACATGGCAGAAACATAGAATACGACGAAAGGAAACCAAATAATTTTACAGAATGAAAATTGGTTCACTGATAGCTGACAACTGTTGGGAAAATAAAGCTCCCGACTCTCTCTTTTCCCGATATACCTGTCTCTCTCGCACACTTGTCATCCCCTTTAGCCTTAACGCTAAAGGGCCCCCATTCACGTGTATGCCTGGAGTCGCCGCCGCGGCCCTAGCCGCCGTCAAAGAGGAAAACTACCCGTGAATGGTTAACAAAATCTTGAGGTCTGGCGGTCGTCCGCCGCTCTGCAGGTAGGTAATCGAACATGCTCGAAAATTGCGGCCAGGTTAATCCTCGGCAGCCCTGTGAATGCTTGAAGTGAGGCTGTCGCCCGGTCGCACTCCTACCAGTACAGCATGTAGCCCTACCGTTTTCCTCACTTCTAGCCATCTGAGCAAGGTTTTGGTAGCCAGGTGAATGGACTACTGCGGTGGCTTTGGGGAGTACCTGGAGGGACGCGGCGGCGACTCCGGACATACACGTGAATAACCCTTAACCCCAAATGAGGAGTTATTGAAAGTGCACACCAAAAGTAGGTGAGCGCACAAAGATACCTAATATCTTTGTAGGTACGCGATATGTTACTTTTATGTACACATAATATTATTATGTCTACATGAAATGATCATATCGCGTACCTACACCAATAGCAAGCAGGATGCAATGTATCGTTTATACTATGAGGCCCAAGGATCACATATTCCCAGATTGGTGTTAAAATAGTTTAGCAATCTTACTTACCGCCTCTGAAGATAATCTCGACTTCACATTTCACATTTTTCTTCCCTACATAAATGAAAATGAAAGTTTGCCCTCACGGAGGCCCCGCACTATCTTCTGACTCGGCACCGACCACAATTCCCACTTCTAAGTAATTTTACGAGAGTAAAAGACATAGTGAGATAATTGTTCTATTAGGTATTTGTCGATGATATTTCAGCAATATTTGAATAGTGAAAACGTAGCAAATTGACCGGAAAACGTAGCAAATTGACCGGAAAACGGAAAGCGAGGTGACTTCGAGATGGCACGGAACATGGGTTGAAAGAGAAAGAGAAGGGACCAACGTTCACGAACTCTGAACATCGATTCATCGGTTGTAACCTACAATCGATTGGCCAGACAATCGATTGTTACCCTAGAGTCGATCGTTTTCTCGAACATTCATCAGTTTCTATTTTTAAAAACAAAACGATTAATATTTTCATATAGATTTTCTTGAAATGAAACTGGTTGAAACTTATTTATTCCTCTACTGGAAATCCCTAAACAAATTTATAACTCACCTGCCTTGGAGAAATTGCGATCGATTGTTTTCAGTCGATAGTTGGAACAATCGGCCATCTGCATTGTTTGGTGCAATCGACTCCCGATCGACTGGTGGGAGCAGCTCCCACCACAGGTGATGTGGCCAAGTGGAGTTTTTACGAACTACTTACCGTATTTTACCGCTCATTTCAATTTTTCGTCGTTTCCACTTGCCTACCGGAAGACGTTTACAATTGCGACGGGAAGAGAATGGGTTAGGAATTTTAGTATTTTGGGGTGCTGAATCGATTTGAAATTAGATTATGATGAACGATTGGTACTGTATGCAAAACTTCTAACAAAAATGTCGCTTGGAAAATCTGAACCAGAAAATGCTGTAATTATTCAATTCACATTTCAATTGCAAATCTCCTTGATTTCATCGTTATTAAGTACGTTCATATTTTCAGACTTGAAATTAAAAAAAAAAAATGGTATCTACTTCAACTAGATGATTTTATTCCCGTGCTCTTCCGTCTTCACCCCTTAATCCCTTATTTTTTCATTTGGATGCTACGCAGATTAATGATCGATCATGGATCATACAATGTTGTTGATCCGAAAAATTGGGGGGGTCTTTACGGTGATTTTCGAGGTCAGATCGGTATATTTTTTAGATAAAGCATTCTCGTCGTATGGAATACGTACCTTAGTAATAAAATTGACTTACCTGTCAATTGATGTCTTCTCGGATAAAGTAAACATTCAAAACATTAACATAATTAAGAACATGGAAAACAGAGGGTGTGGCACATAGCTTCCTTGTATCCATAACCTGATTGTATAGATGATCCGATGAATAGTAGCTTATCCCAAAACATCAATCTCTAAGGACCTTGCACTACCTTGATAGACTCGGAAGCAAAAGTGAAAGTTTCGTTGAACACTTGATCACTGAGATTAAAATTAACAGAACTATATAAATACCCGTGCTTCAGGAGACAATATGAATCGGCATATACCTAATATCATGAGTACGAGTTACAATAAGTACGTACGTACGCGCTTCTGGAATGCAAATTTAGCGTAAAGAGGAATTAAATAAAACTATGCAAGGTTACTTATCGGTACACGGGGCTTAGTAATCACGTTTGGATCGAAATATTATACTGAAGATATTTGATGATGATGATGTTTGATCGAAATATCATACTGCATGTACCGCTCAGAGAGAACCTGTTATAGAAAAATTCGACATGAATATGTCTTTTAGAAAAAGTATATCGCGAGACTTGAGTACTGAAACGAATTATTCTGCCTGGTCACTCGATCAATTAATAAATATCAATTAGGAAGACAACACGTTAACAACTTTAAATTGGAATAGGTATTATGTTCAATAACGAACCATTAGAATCGAGCAAGAAATACCAATTTCAACCCCCCTCAAAATGTTCAAAGTTTCAAATACCTATATATATCTGAAAATCTGAAAATCAATTTTAAAAAATCCGTCTGTACACCGTACGACTTTCCTTAATTACCATGGACCGATTTTCATAAAATTTGGTATATGAGCTCCATTTGAGGTTTCGTTGTGCCGCGAAGCTTTGGTTGATAGGTCACTTCTAAGGGGTGAAAAAAGGGTTGAAATTTTCAATAGTGCCCTACCTCGAAAACTCTCAAAATAAAAGTATTGTTTTTTCACCAATTTGAAATAGTATTGACTTTTTAGAAACGATTGAGACTATCGGGCGCCTTGAAGGACAAACCGTTTGCTCTCTACCAGAACATGAGGGTGTCTTACGATAAATCAGGAAGACGAGTATGAATCGCGAAAGAGGCTTTTGGCTCCGTTCAAATTTCATCTGACCAAAATGCGATTGTTGTTCGTTTCTTCGAGTTGTACCTATTCAGTGTTGCGTCCTTAGCAACCAGTAATCAAATTTCCTATATCAGACGTCAGGTTTCTCTTAATCGAGTATGAAGGAATTATTCCCTCCAAATAAACTTGATTGTGGAGTAGGTAGGTAGTAACTATGGATGTGTTCTTTGCAGGCGAGTGATCAATACAAAAAATAAAATAAACATAAATCTTTGTGAAATAATTTGCTGCGTTTTGTTTGTGAACAACTTATTTGCATAAACAATTCATAACAAAATTCATAATACACTAATAATAACACAATCACAACCTACTGTATGTAGGTTGAGGTATCATCTACATTTAGGTTGAGCATACCACAATACTGTATGGTTGGGGCGGAGTTAAAATGAAATACGCCCCAATTATGAACGCACTGATTTCAAATAGCACTTACTCGGTAATTAGGAACGCATTTTGAGCAAACTAATTCCTTTTATATATAAAACGAGCCTGATACCGGCTCCTATCGTGGGAGCTGGTAACAGGGGTCTGTTACCAATATCCCTGCTGCAACGAAAAAATTCCCTTTGTCAAAATCGCCTGATGCCGGCTCCTAATGCGGGAGCTGGTAACAGGGTCTCTGAAATATATATTCGAGCAGGAGCTGGTAAAGGGCGCTCGGTGTATATATATATATATATATATATATATATATTTATATTATATATATATAATGAA